>OW964574.2:13851176-16351176 GCA_943138885.2 Tholera decimalis | reverse complement strand
GAATTTCTTGCCGGAGTCTGTGTTTCCCGATAGCTATAACCTTGGGGTCTTTGAGTCAAGAGTGAATAGGTTACTTCTAGGCAAGCATGCTTCATCTTCGACCACATCATCGCTTAACATCAGGTAAGAAGGTGGTCAAACCCAAGCTTATCAACAATTTAAAAAAATACAGCGCCAATATGGGTACTCGACGTGAGATATACACCACCTATCTTCACTCCAACTTTCCAGCCCTTTGATGGCAAACACCTGAACCTTTATAGACCTGGATATTAGAGCAACATACAGATCAAAGTGGCCTCTGGGTTGGAAATGTTAGAAATCAAACATCACAAACAGAATGAACAAACAAAAATGAACCTTATTAATACTGACATCATAAAGCGGAATAGTTTGTTGTTTAAAACGCGCTAACCTTCGAAAGTACTGATTTGGATCAGGAAGTAAATTAGGTATGGAAGTAGCTTGAGTAAGGTTATGGGCTCAATTTACACCGCCGCGGAATGCAATGGAAGCGACTTTTTGCAACGAAATTGTACATAGCATAATGAACTTTGTCAATCGTATAACATAGGTACAAACTAAATAAATGTGGAAGCCAAAAAAGGTCGCACGTCTTCTGGGGAATCCTCACGCATTCTCGAGAATTCCCCTAGCTACTGACGGCGCCGTCTGTGGAATCCACGGGAAGTGGCGCGAACGGGGAGTCAATTGGGTCGGTCACATCAGTGCGGTGCCAAACTAATAGATCTAGACTGAACGTCCCTCATGGCGCAGTCGAATTCGCTGGAATGCGCGAGAATACTCGAGCATTCCAGCGAATTCGCGCGACTTCTCCCGTCATGAGGCGAAATTGACACTTCCATTCCGCGGCGGTGTAAATTGAGCCATAGGTTTTTTACCTGACTGCAAAAGAAAAAGAATATCGTGATAAATTCCACGAGAGCGAAGCCTCGCGCGTATAGTAACCGAATAAATTAAGGATTGAAACACCAGGGTCTTTGGGTCATGTTTTGATACACCCAGAACAGCGAGGCGATTCAATGCTCTAGCAGTATAGCCTTTTTTCCGGGGGGAATATCATCAAATGCCTCCTCCCATTAAGGGGGAGCGGAAGAAATTTTCAGACCCACTAAAAACCCACCCTGTTTCCTCCAGTTGCCTTTGTATTCCGAAGCCGCGGTATCTCGTTGGAACATTCTCGCAACCCCGACAGGCAATGACTCTATCGGGCCTCGACATAAGTGGACGCTTGGTCGTCTCGGGACAGCAGTAATGCGTCAATTTAGAAAAATAGTTCCCAATTTTTGGTTACCAAGACTCAAAATATGGACTGCAAAAGATTTCAAAGTTCGCGAGTGTTTACGGAAAAGTTACCGAGTTTCCTACTAAAAATGTTGTTTTCTTTTAATATATGTATGCTGTGCATGTTTGCTGTGTAAAAGTCTCAGTAAGTATCGCTAGGCGATAAATTACTTTCGAGTCTCGTATGACATAATCGTAGGCCAGAATTTAGTTCTTGCCTGTATGTAAACATTTTGATACAATAATCTTATGGCGATTAGTGTTTGCGATAGTTGCGTACGATTTCTCGCCAAGAAACGTTCGAGAAACTCTCTCCGTCTAAATGGGCCTTAATGCAATGCGTGTCCATGGTAACACAACACAGTGGGTTGCTACATCAATATTTAAATCTGATTATACATAATTATATATAAAAGCGAAAGGTCTCTCACTCATTCACTGACTCACTCATCACGAAATCTCAGAAACTACATTTGCTAGGGGGTCTCAAATTTTACTTGGGGTTACCTTTTAGGACGTAGGTGTTCGCTAAGACAGAATTTTGCGAAATTAACACAGTATCAAGATTTACACGGGAAGTCGCGGGTAACAGCTAGTTTAACTATAAAAACTGAAGTTTAATATTTATGGGCATATGGAACATTCAGTTTAGTACAATAACAATTTGATTTTTACATGACTTAAGCTAGATTTGAAATAATCTGAAATGGATAAGATTAAATAATTTTATCTCATTCTGTTTTGTAATTTTGAAGACTATATACCCAGGTTTTCCTAATGCAACCTTGGCCCCGAAAAGCAAGGGAAACTAAGGGAGCAGGGTGGTAATGTCCTTTATTTTTAATTGTCTGTGTGTACCGAATTGTTTTTACTAACATAGTTTTTAAATAAATTGTAAGACTAACACAATGCCTGATAATAAGTTTTTGGAACTTCGTTCCTTATCGCGTTGCGAAAGGGGGCTAGACGGAAAAAATTAAGACGAAAAGTTGTAACGACACTTTGCTATAGTAAGCTTTTGTAAGTCGTGCGGAGTGCGCATGTTTCTCTGTCTGTCTCTCTCTCATTGAGCCTACTGATTAAGTTTATATTACATTATATTTTTTAGTAATAAAAAAATATTAATATAACTTAAAAAAAATTATTACAATTCCTTCACTAATTAATCGAAAGGAACTTCGTTCCATCCGGGTGTCCCTTGACACCTCTCAAGTTTTTTTATTAATCTGTAAAGAAAATTTTAAAACAATGGAATAGAAGACATCTACCCAATAAGGATCCATACTTTCCTTAACTATTCTGAAGACAAACTTCAAACAACAAAATGAACTCTAGAAATACGAAATATTATTTAGAACTTATCTGTAATTGTAGAATTCTTGGTTATGGTCTTCTTATCATGTGGATAGTAAAGTCTAACGACCCCATACACCCTAGTGTCATAGTTTCTAGACCGCCTCAAGGGCCTCTGATGTGGTTTTGGTTATTGTAATTAATTATTAATCTTAATAAAAATAGTAGCTGTGCCTGTGACTCATTCTTCAGTCTTTCGAACCAATATTTAGTTTGATTCTACCAGTACCTATATCAAGGTTTACATTAGTCTGTGGCCTTCAACAAATGAAAAGGCTTGACCAATTGCTGTTAATAATCAAAATCTATACCGTTACAATTTGATTGTAATAGATAGGTTACGGGGATTGAAAATTTAACAATTGACTGTCATTTGATCATCGTAAATAGCAATTAAAATTTTTCCTTTAAGTATTACCTATTTGTTAATGTATCTACAAATATACATAAAGATAACACTATTATCTATTATGTTACAACAATGATTAAAGTAATACTTTATTTGTTATTATAGGTTAATCTGTGCCTAGCCTTACGAGAAAATAATAAAACAGTGACAATGTTAATGTTTATTTTTGTGATCATAAGGAATTTCTCATCAATTATAAATTTTCCTTGGTTGTTCGACCTCTGCCTACCTACCTAGTTCTATTAAAAAAATATATATTATGCATTATGATTCGCATCATTCGATCTGACAGAAAAACAACAACAAACAATATTGTATTTTCGTACGATCGCCACGATGTCTACTATAACCCCGTCATCTAATATGTTTATATTTAACCGCGTGGCTGTCGCGACCAAAATAGCCTTGATATGCGAAAGTTGTTTATATTATGGTATTGCGTAATAATGCCGCGCTATACGAGACAAGCCACGCGCCTGGGGTTCAATAACAAAATTGTGATAACTGCGCAAAAAGGCTCTGCGTTTGCGTGACCTCGACACGTAGCCCGGATGCCCTATATACACTATACAGACGTACATTACATGACTCGCTGTAGTAAACATTACGTAAAAAAACACCCGAAATGCACCTGAGTTCATGGTGTAGATAATTAGATACCATTTTCTAGAACTTTCAAAACAACCGGTTGGGATTAGATGGGGTGGAAATAATATGAGATGCAAGGCGTGGTGCCGCCTACCTTTCTTTGGCAGCCCTCTTCCATGGCCGTTGCGAGGTCTACGGCTATTCTTCCAGCTGCGGTACTTAGGCAACGGCGCCACAGCCGACGCCGTAGCGACCGCTGGACCCTCCTTGCTATTAGAGCGCCAATATTTCTTATTTTTGCGACGCAAACGCTCCGAATGGGAAGTCGCCGCGTCTCCGGCGCCCTCATCCACAACCGGCTTTTCGTTCTCGTCTACCGCCACGTTTTCAGAATCGGAAGCGAAACGCTCGACTTCCATGGCAGCAGCGGAACGAAGGCTTATTAGCGCAAATATAAGTTTAAAATCTACAAAGAACTCGGTATGGAATCCAATGGGACTCGCACAAAATATGTGGGTCACGTTTATTTTGTTTTTATGAACGATAAACAATGGATCGCACGACGCACGTATTTGTTTTGGGAGCAGCACACCGGCGTGAAGTTAGTCAAATAACATGGCGGACGATAGCGATTTTTTTCGATTCTTGGTAATTTGGACTCTAGTCTTTTAGTTACACATTCTACATAAATAAATACTTCAACTTTCGCAGTTCACGCGATCAGTTTTATATTGATTCAGAATAATATAATTATTTTATTATTTGAATTAGATTGTTGGCCCTTGTAATGTTTTCTTTTTACGATTATTTAAATGCCAATGAGAATGCATGTTGAAGTAACGATATTTATAATAATTATTGTTATACTTGTCATTGCATTTACGCCTAGAGAGACATGATGCAAGTGATTACTGGCAATCCGCGAGTTGACAGTATGTTTAAAAATTTAAAATAACTATTTAATTATGGAAATCTATTGATATGAAGCACAAAATAGTACAAATGAAGAAAAGATTATTAATTATTAATTTTATTTTCCCTTGAGAAAAATGAGACTTTTTATCTGTGAGTCACGTGATTAGAAACACCAATCAGAAAACGAGACGTCATCGTTCAATATTTTGACGGCTGACTGGTTATCTTTAGTTGGTGCGTAAGACAAAATAAGAAATAACTGCTTGCACTGTCTGGACAGGTCCGCTCAAATTTACGTGGTTATTTCCTCAAAAGAATACCAAAAACATGAACCTACATGCTTCTCATATACAAATACAAATTGTTTAGACTTTAAAAGAGACTTTGACGACAAACTCAGAGGGAGTTTGTTTCGGTGTTTCTTCTCAGAGTAGTCAGTTAGAAAATATTGGCCTCATCTAGCTAAACTAAACACGCAAAAAATCATGACGTGTAAAAGTGTTATTTATAACCAATTTACAAATAAATATTTCATTTTATTTCATAACTAACTCTCTCTCTTCTGGTTCAAAGTTTTATCGTCCTGTAATAGTTGCTCGATGAGTTCCTTTTTTTGTCTTTTTAAAAAAGCAGATAGATAGATATATTATTTATTGTACACCATAACAGTAAAACAAATATGGACTTAACAACTAAAAAGGGTGATACAATGGGCGGTCTTATCGCTAAAAGCGATCTTTTACAGACAACCTTTGGATGGATTTGACACAGAAGTTCTAACCACTTCTTGCGAATATCTCTTTTTAAAGGGACATGAATAAATAGTTTCGTTGGCGTTTTTATAGTAGTATTCCCACAACAAGGTACTACACAGCACTGATAATAATTTTACACGTTCATAATAGAGTAAAATATCATAAAATACCCGAAGTACATTTATGTGGCAAATGCCAGGAAAGTTGTTTTTTGAACGATGACGTCATACATAGTCACGTGACCACAATGCCATGATTTAAGCCATAGTTTTTTAATAAATAAAAAAAATACTTATATTTTAATTGAAAGGTTAAGTGATGAATAAAATATTATTTTACGAGTATACATGAAGCGCTTCGAAGCGTTTCAAACAATTTTTACAAAGTTGTCAACTCGCGGATTACAACAGATCGTAGATTTTTTTTAATAGAATATGTGAATAGGTCTTAATATTGGATTTTCGGACTACTTCACTCACTACGGTTTTTATGAAGGGTATCTAACCATGCAGATTCATGTAACGGTGGAGGTAAGGGGTGGCACGTATGCTCAGTTAAAAATAGACTTCACAGCCTGAAAGATCCAATAGACGTGTACAGTTGACCGCTCGTGAATGGTTATACTTCGGTGTTGTTGTTGTTCTTATTCTAACTTTCTGAAGCCAACTATGAGCGAAAGCTGGTGTTTTTATAACGTTGTAAGCAGTTGTAAGTAATAGGAGCGTAAATTAGGGTTAGGGTCCAAGGAATTCTAACTATTACATGCCGTCTTAGTAGGGATTTTGACCAACCTCTAAGTCACGTACTACCGTTCACAGCATTGCTCAGGATATAATTTTTCAGTCTCCCCAGGGAATAAAAGGTCTTAGAATATTTGTTTTATTTCATTAGTTAGTAAAAGTTCCATATCACAAATCAGAATTTTACATTGCAGTGTATTTCCTGTATTTTATTTGCGTAGTTAGTCCGGGGATCTTTTGCAACCTACTATATAATTATTTCACACACGGTTGAATTATGCAAAACTCCGCCTCTAAGACGACCCACTGACCAAAGCAAGTGTGAGAAGTTTTGGATATAAGACCCATCAGGTCCTAGACCTGAAGTTACGTGAAAAACTAGCAATGACTACTGAGACAGCTCAGTCAAAACTTGGGGGGGGGTCTGTTTTTTTATGGAGCGGTTTGGCCATCTTGGATTTATTTATACCTAACTACCGACAATGTCGCCTAATCTGGCGACGCACGGTGGGCTGAAAAACGGCTTTCATAGACTTAGGCATTTTATTTTGCAAGTGCCAGTTTTTGTGCCGGATATCACTTCTATTTGTTATAACAATATACAAAAATGACACCAGAATTGATTCTGCACAAAAACGAAGGAATTATAATTTTTTTACGAAAATTTTGTATGGAGCTAGTATGAAAAATCGAAATATCTCTGAAACGGCAGCGATAACCGTAATATCCTTATAGGGGGTTATAGTACTAATTATTTATGATTTTTTGACATACGTTACATAATGGTTGTAGATGCCTTTTTTTTTAAAAAATCGTCAAAATATTTTCATTTATTTTTACATATTTAAACGTTCCTTTTAGTGTTTAAGTTGAAGAATTCAGAGCTTTAACAACTCTTATCATAAAATAGCATCACCCCTATAGACCTGAAGGACTAGACAGAGGTGTGTAGTGTCTTGTTGATCTTGTAAGATTTCCAACAATACCAAATAGTTGAATATCAGTGTCAAAGTGCCCATGCTGTCGCTTCTTTTTGAAAGATAGGGGAATGAAATTGTTAATTGATCATACCCTAAAAGTATGATTACAACATAACCGGACACATAATAATAATAATATCCTTATAGGGGATTATAGTACTAACATTATTTATTTTAACATATGAAACTGTTCAAAACGATCCATGAACTGTGTCAAAGTTAAGAACATCGTTAGGAAGCATGCTTTTTCCGCAAATATTAAGAATATGTGAAAAAAAAAAGACTGTATATAAACTTTTTATTGATAGGTAATTTAAATAAAACAGAAGTAACAAAAATAATATCTAATAAATTCAATTATACAAAATACATATTTGAAACTATAATTTATGAAATTATTAACTAAACATATTGGTACAATAAACTAACATAAATAACAAAAGAACATAAAGAAAAATAATTAAATTTTACAAATTTTCTTTACAACTTTCGTTGTCGGACTCCAATTCCGAGTCAGAATCCAGATCGGATATACCTACAAACTCGAACTTAGTTTCCGGAAACTGTATTAGGTCGAGAGTTTCAGCAAAAAAGGTTGTCTTCCTTTTGGCATCTAACTTCGGCCTTTGTGCACTTAGAAAAGGATCCGAAGAAACAACAAGCATATTTAGGATATCTTGATTAGAATCTTGCCTGCTTCTTTTCCGCGAATGATGTTCCCGGAACCTCCTAAAATCTTTGTTTCGAGACTCTGAGGCTTCTTCCGAGAGAGTCCCAATCGGGACAATATCATTTTTTTTCGATTATGTCAGCTCCGTGTATTAATAGTTTATGTACGGTTGATGACATGTAGTACCAGTCGTATAATTCCACGTACTTTTCTGCTGTTTTGCGAGCAAAATCTTTAAATTTGATGACATCGATCTTCTCACCAGATGTTATTGCTTGCAAAATAACAGCAAATCTTTTTATCAGGTTTTGATCCAACCCAGTAATAGCTGCAGTTTTATTGGGAAACTCGAAAAACTTCCTTGCGGTATTCCCGTCATTGGTAGTTCCCGAGCCTTGTTTTACTATATCAATTAACAGATTGAGCTCCTCTTTAAATTTATTTTGAATGTTTTTTTTTCTGTTTTGTAACATATCTTTATGCTCATTACTTCTTGCTGCCCACTGTTTGAAGTCAAGTCTGTACGCAATGTGTAACAGACATTCCATGCAATTTATACGGGCATGTAGGGATGATAGGCCAAATTCATATATGTCAGAACACACAGTTTTTGATGTTACAGCATCTAAGTGGTTCATTTCTGTTGGTTTTGCTAAGCACAGGTAGCATGATGCATTTGATCTAGCTTCAGAAAGGTACGTGCAGACTTTTGCGTCGATCATTGTCATCATTAGTTTATGAGTCACCCTGTTACTATTAATGCACTCTGTGGGGTTAAGGGCCTCAATTTCCTCATCCATTTTTCTTTTGTTATCAATGACAACTGCATGGCTTTCTTTTACAAAAGTGAACTGAACCGGACGACAATAAAAAGTTGAGCATGGTTTCGGGTTTGTCCATATAGTATTATCTCCATCTGTCAGTTTCAGTGGCACCAAGGAGGTCATGAAAATGCTTGAATCATCATGCTCGCCGTCCATTTTCTGCTTGTATCGGCTTTGATTGGAAGCACCATCAAATCCCCACTTCGATATCAGCTTTAACTGCTTATTTTCCACATTATCAGAAAGACTTTGAAGAATCCGCTTCACCGTGATGTCAAGTAAAGCTTGAAGTGTAATTCTAGCTGATGAATCCGTAACTGATACTGATTGATTAGGAGGGTAGCATGCAAGCTTAGTTTGTTGTAGTTTATAGTAGGATGGGTAAATATCCTTAGCACCTTCCCGAATGGCAGTCTCTCGCAACGTAATATATTGCCACTTTGAAAGCTTAAGTGAAAGAAGCAATCCAAGTGCTTTCTCTGGTGTAAATATTACTGTTTTCTTAATGCTTTCCTTGATTTTAACGGCAGCTTCTGGATTTTTGATCATATAATTGATTACAGATGCGATATCTTCATAACCTTCTTCTTTTAAACGTGCTGCAGCTGCATATGCCAATTCACAGGAATCCTCGCCTATGTGCTCACTAGATCTTCTCTTTTTCTGTTTGCTTCCCAGATCTTTGAATGGTTTTCGGGACCTTTTTGTCATTGTTCCAACAGTCGATGATGTCGAAGGTTCTGGAGAGACTGAGCGTGCTCTTGGTATCTCATCAACAGTTGGTTCTTGATTTATTAAAGTTTGCACGCAACTCGGCCAATCAATATTTGCTTGCAACCACTCTCCGTACGTATTTCTAAACTTATCAAAGAATCGTTTAGATTTCTGCCACCTGTTTAAAGCAGCTCGCGTGAATCTCCGGCAAAACTCTTTGAGAGTTACTTGATCTTCGGTAGAAAGGCAATCGCCTATGCGGGACACAATTGCACTAAACAATACTTCATGATTAAATGAAGGACACTCACTTTTTAGAAGAACAAACAAATCTAAGTTGGTGATTAAACTTTCCATTCTAAGATTTTGTAGTCGCAAAGCAAATAGTTTTAGTGTTAGCAGTTACACGGTTGTGAACAATCTAAATTATGGAACAAAATTATAGCCCTTTTATTGTATAAAGTCAATAATTAGTTAACTACCCTCATTAAAGTTATAAAAGATATGATAATAAAAATTTATAATCGTCAAAAACATTTCGTAGAACTCATAGTAGAACTAATCAACATTAGCAAATCACATTAGCTCACTAATTATAAAAAGGTGAATGCAGTTCTTAGTTGGTATTGTTGCGAGATATTTCAAATCATTTAATCACTTAATAGGCTCATTAGAATCAGAAGACTACAACCATCATTCTAATTACTTAATTACTTGTCATCAGACTCATTAGTTGACTACACAATATGTTATTTTGTATTTTGAACGTATGCAAGGTTTTAAAATTCCTTTTGTGTCGATATTATTATGTGTCCGGTTATGTTGTAATCATACTTTTAGGGTATGATCAATTAACAATTTCATTCCCCTATCTTTCTAAAAGAAGCGACAGCATGGGCACTTTGACACTGATATTCAACTATTTGGTATTGTTGGAAATCTTACAAGATCAACAAGATACTACACACCTCTGTCTAGTCCTTCAGGTCTATAGGGGTGATGCTATTTTATGTTAAGAGTTGTTAAAGCTCTGAATTCTTCAACTTAAACACTAAAAGGAACGTTTAATATGTAAAAATAAATAAAAATATTTTGACGATTTAAAAAAAAAAAAGGCATCTACAACCATTATGTAACGTATGTCAAAAAATCATAAATAATTAGTACTAAAACCTCCTATAAGGATATTACGGTTATCGCTGCCGTTTCAGAGATATTTCGATTTTTCATACTAGCTCCATACAAAATTTTCGTAAAAAAATTATAATTCCTTCGTTTTTGTGCAGAATCAATTCTGGTGTCATTTTTGTATATTGTTATAACAAATAGAAGTGATATCCGGCACAAAAACTGGCACTTGCAAAATAAAATGCCTAAGTCTATGAAAGCCGTTTTTCAGCCCACCGTGCGACGTGTTGCAAGCCAATCGGTTTTCTACCGGTAACATTTCAGGGAGCGTGCGCTGGAATTGAACAATCTAATTTCACCAAGCCCGTTCCATCATCGGACTACAAGACAAACGGCGATGCGCCATCGTTACATGGTGTATATCCCACCCATATGCACAAAACGTTTTGCGAATAATTTCATTGTGCGTACAGGCTAAGGAGTGGAATCCCCTGCCGGAGTCTGTGTTTCCTCATAGCTATAACCAGTGGGTCTTCAATTCCAGAGTGAATAAGTTACTTCTAGGTAAGCGTGCTTCATCTTTGACCACTTCATAGTTTAACATCAGGTGAGATGGTGGTCAAAAACAAAAAAATTGAGAAAAGGAACGGGTTGAATTGTCCATATTTCGTGTCTGCGGGTCCGGGATCTTTTTAACGTTGCGTGCGTCGGAGAGCTCCGGAGCGGTCTCACACCTGGGCTTGCCCTTCATCAGCCAATGTGGACAACCGGGGTGGTTTTAGTGGGCTAAATAACTCACACTCATCAATCTTATCCGAGCGCCTGTTGAAGAGTGAATAGGTTACTTCTAGACAAGCCTGCTTCATCTTCGACGACATCCTCGCTTGACATCAGGTGAGAAGATGGTAAATGCGAGTGTATTAAAACTGTCCCACTTTTGGGCAAAGGCATTTCTACCAATTCTCGCTATTTAGGGTTTTTTTACTCAATTCAGTTTGAATTCATCTCCTCGTTCTCGGTCTCATTGACCATCAGCACCTCAAAGAGCAGCAAAGCAAAGCAAAGTTGCGTTAATGTTCAATCGAAATAGGTACCACAGCTCTGCAAAGGCAACTAAAGGAACAGGATGGGTTTTTAATAAGTAGAAGTCTGACACTATTTTTCGCTCCAACCAAAGCGGGAGAAGTTATTTGATCGATTGATTTTCCTCCCGAAAAATAAAGCCTTTACTCTGTCTGCTGCGAATGCTGCCTGATCTAGGTGTATGAGGAGGCTCAAAGAAGAGTTAATACTTCTTATATTGCATAGACAGGCAGGGAATTTCACTCCTTAGCCGTACGCACAATGAAAGTATTTCCGAAACGTGTTGTCTCAGCAGTGGGATTGTACAGGCTGACTATGTTATACTAGCTTCTGCCCGCGACTTCGTTCGCGTGTGAGATTTTCCCGCGTAAATCCCGATCCCACGGGAATTCCGGAATAAAAACTATCCAAATTTCTTCCCTTCCTAAACTATTCCCATGACAAATTTCATCTCAATCGTTTCAGCGGTTTAGGCGTGAAAAGCTAACAGACAGACAAAGTTACTTTCGCATTTATAATAGTAATATTAAGTATGGATTACATAGAAACTTCTGACCGCGTTCTTCGTTCGACTTCGTTCATGTGGGAAGGTTTGCCCGCGTGAATCCCGATCCCGTGGAAATTCCGGGATAAAAAGCCTAGCTTATGTGTTATTCCAGGATGTTAGCAGTGCAGGATGTGGAACTATCTACTTATTAGACTCGCCCATGAAGGGTTCCGGAGTAACTATAATAATATAATATAATATAATATGTATATATATTTGATAAAAAAAACCTTACACATTTCTTAAAACTAGCTTATTTATATTTTTTACAACTACGCCAAATAACTTTGTTTTTTTCAGTGTTTGTATGAATTACAAAGTTATATTTGCGGTTTTATAAAATATGCTGTATCTCAAAAACTGCTTTTTACCTGCATTTTACCATTTTGGAAGCGTATATCTTTTAAACGATTAACTTTATGCCAAAGTGTCGGTGTCATTTTTAAAGACCTGTCTATAGTTACTACACACGCATAGGTTTCATGAAAAAATAAATTTTCAGTTTTAGTTTTATGTACGGGGAGGGGGGAGGGGAGGGAGGGAGAAAATTCGAAACGGTTTACAGAATACATCTACCTACCAAGTTTCACATGTATAGTCCTAATAGTTTAGGAATAAAATGGCTGTGACATACGGACGGATGGACAGGCAGACGGACAGACATGACGAAACTATAGGGGTTTCATTTTTTGCCATTCGGCTACGGAACCCTAATATTCAAAATACCTGGGCAGTATATTATACTGTCTTTGGTACTGGGTGGATTTGGATAAAATTTGGTAGGGAAGTAGCCTGAAGCTTGAGGAAGGTCATAGGCTACTTTTTACCCGACTGCGAAAGAAGGAGGGTTATGTTTTTATCGTGATAAAGTCCACGGGAGCAAAGCCACAAATGAAACTACCAGTTGTGCGGCTAGGGCCGGATTAACCATTAGGCGGAGTAGGCAACTGCCAAGGGGCCCCGCATCAACTAGGGGCCCAGGCCCAGTGCACGCAACAAGAAAACATGTTTCTTCGAACGAGAATTTGATGTGCATGTGAACTTATTGACCTCACTGTTACCTCACAAGATAAAAATCCTTAGATTAGTAGTAGAATTAAAACAATTTTAGAAAAAATCTGGGAATAAGTAAACAAATATATTAAAAACCACAGCCCTTAATGTGCGTTTCCTCAGTTCACACACGATTTGGTCAGTCAAAGTAAGAAAAGGGGCCCCGAGAATGCCATTGCCTTAGGGCTTCTGGCAGGGTTAATCCGGCTCTGTGTTCGGCTCTCTGCTAGTTTCATTTAAAATTCCATTCTAGTTTGAAAGCATAAAAGTCGATGTCCAAGTGTTGAATAGAACTGAATTAAAAATAAACATTAATTTGTAATAATATTACTGTTTTAATTATTCTATGTTCTGGTAAATTGGAGTTAGATAATATCAAGACTTATGTTAAAATATTCTGCCCTCACTCTATTCATTATTTAAATCAGAACATTCAAACTTACAAACATTCATAATTATTTTATAATCTTTGTCTTCCAATTCTAAAATTTTATAAGGTTCATACAATTTCAATACAGATTCTGCACTAAAATTATTATTTACATAGAGACTATTTATAAATATAACATACTTTTCATTGTTTACATCATTAGCATCAAGCAAGTAACATCCATATCTGTAATCAATTTTATTAATAAAAAATACTACGTTTTCTTCTTTTGGAATGACAAAGTTTGAAGTTCCCGCTAAAAATCTTTCATGTTGCCATAGAGAGACATGAGCATTTTGTTTTTTTAAAAGCATATTCAACCTGTATGCTAGACCTCCTTTTTTGTATTTGACCTTTTTATTTTTCTGAAAGTAGGTTGATGTGTCCGAGTTGCTTGTAGAAGTACTGTCTTGTTTGGACAAGTTTAGTATGCTTGGAATTGATGGACTTTTACAGCTTAAAATATCTATAGTTTCATTTTTTGAGCTTTCTTCTGGTGTGGGGGTGTCACTTATATTTTGTGAAGTGTTGTCTGAGCTAAAATGGCTATCAAAATAACTCTTTACATTGTTAATAAGTTTTAATTTTGCTTTCAATGAAGAAGATCCACTTTCATCAGACTTTATGGAGGTCAATAAATCTGATTTGTCATTTGAACTACACAATTCTGTGCTAAGATATTTTGATTCTAATTTTATTAATTTATTGTCAGCTATTAAAGCATTGTCCTTGGCCATATCTGATGTTTTTATACTGTAATCAAGTGTACATGCTGATTTTTCGATACCATTTTGTTCCCTCAATGTTGTTTCTCCAATGTAAGCCAATTTTTTTCTCACTTTATTTAAATGTTTAGGTGATAAATTTACATTTTTTGATATCAAAATGGGACTTTTAAGATGAAAACTTTTAATAGGTATAGACAAAATAGGAGAAGTACAGGAGCGTTTGTTTGCCGGCAAAATTCCTGAAGCCAGTATTGGTGATGAGGGAGCCGCGACACATTTTGGCGCTAAAGTCGGTGATTTTTCTCTGTTGCTGTCTCTTTTATTGTCCCTGGAGCAGTCTACGACCGTTATATCCAGGTTAGATATGTTTTTATGCGTTTTTTTCTTACGTTTTCGCTTTCGCGTGACAGTTTTGTTGTTGTTACACAATTTTCCATTGCAGGATGTATTTTCATAATCACTAGATGAACTGGATGACCATTTGATATCTTCATTGTTTTCTTGTGTATTTAACAAACTGAACTTTTCCGAAAACAAGTTTTCTTTGTATTTTTGCATGTTTTAAAGTTTAGTAAATACAGTACTGTAATGCAGAGAGATGACATACAAAACTTAACTGAGTACTGACACTGACAGTGACATTGACAGTTGGTTGACCCACAAGCATAGAACATATAACCTACCAAAAGAAAAAAAAAAACACCGACCATAGAATAATAAAAAAGGGGTTTAATTTTTATAGTTTAATACTATATTATAATATTACATTCTGGTGAAAAGGAATTTGATACTTTTAAAACTCAAACAACATTCTTTGAGCAAACATAAACGATCTTACTATGAGTATGCATGTTAAAAGTTACTGCCGCCTCATCCCACCGCTGGGCAAAGGCATTTTCCTATGATTTCCAGATGGTTCTGTCCAGGGCCAAAGTAAACCACGTGTTAGTTTGGTCCAGCTCGTCGCGCTATCTTCTACGAGGTCTGCCACCACGACGCCTTCTCGCTGTGTTAGGGCTCATGTATATTAAATATTAAATGTCGAATAAATTACGCAACGAAAACTGCATCTGACTACGACTGTTTCGTATCGTCGTCCATGCCGTCAGATAAATATTCTTCCCGGACCTACAAGGATCGGCGAAGCCCGATTTTTAATCCGTGCTTGTACATTGCTGTTTTTCTTTCTTTCTTTTGGAGTTTAGTTTTCGCACTTAGTCCCTACACGGGACCATTGTGCGTGGGCCATGTCGGCCATCACTCTATACAGCCAACCTCAGAAGCAGATCAGGTTTCTCGGTCTATGCAGGATGCTTGTGATCTGGATGGCGTTGACCTTTATAACACTTCAGTGCCTTTGAAATCACTCTAACAAAGCTATTAGTTGTGCGCCTAATCTCACTCCGTTGGTGCCGGAGTGCAGTTCCATCGGATTATGAGAAAGAAGAGTCCACATACAAGTAGCGGCACGAAACTTTAGCGCTGACCGTTATTGCGCAGAAGTAAAAATTAAGGTACCTGAGGGGGGCTAGCGGGATGAAGGGCGGGCGTACGTAGCGCCGATTGGCTCTCCAGCCGCATTATGTTCCCCGCCGATACGACGCTCCGCGCACATCCCGTGTACAGTCACGTCATTAATTGTATTGTTATTGCAGTTAATTTTTGTGGTTGTTTTTTGTTAAGTTTGAATTTGTTTGTTAAATTTAGTATTTTAGTTTGTTAAGTGAATATACCTAGAAGAAATACTGTTTTGAAAAACAGGCAAGAAAAATGGTTTATGACGTGAATTGCTTTTTAAAAAGGGAATCTAACGAATTAATTGATTCTTTCAAACAAATTAAAAGTGAGATTGACGAAGCTACAAATACTTTACTCAGTCATTCGGACAGCATCACTGTAAATTTGAGAATGGTTCTCTGTAGATTCAGATTCACTGTAAATTCTCTGATTCAGATTAGACTTAAATCTAAAATAAAAAAAAAATCAAATTAACAAATAATGTTTTTATTTTTATACTCCCCACAAAACTTGTTTAAAATTATATCTTAGGTACCTACTATAAATCCTTGGACATTGGCATTGGAGATAAACTATTTATTAAAGTTAGGTAATATTATTTGCATGCGCGACAGTACTCATGCGCAGCTATCCTCTACATTTCGTTCAGCTCTAGACCTACTATTTGACATTAGATTAAAATAATGTCAATAACGTTATTTAGCTAATAATTGTATTGCGTGCGCGACAGTATCCATGCGCAGCAATCCCCTCCGCGTATCGTTCAGCGCTAGACTTACGTGCCGCTACTTGTACTTGTGCACTATAATCACCCACGTCGATGACCAACCATTTTAATACAAAACTTTTTTCTGCCACTTTTAATTAAGCCAGTCAATTATAACGTTTATTATTAGTTCTGTATGATCTCTTTTTCCATGCAATAGGGATCCAATTTCTACTTTCAATTAATGACAAGTGCATTCCTCCTTATATAATCAAGGAAATTGAATCTTACTTGAATAGCTTCTTCTTCAGGGACATAAGGCAAAGCCTGTAGGGGCAGAAAATGGTCTTGATTCTCGTGCCTCCAAGCACCTTGTGTAACGAGTCCACCATCAACGTATGTGTCTACAGAGCCCGGTGGACAATAAATGTCTCTGGACGATTCACTCTTCATTAAAAAGTTATGTAGCAGCAAACAGCTGCGTATTATCACCTCAGTATTCGCAGGATCCAAAGTTATAGGCTTTAATAACACTTTGAAAACTGATGATAGAACACCAAAGGCATTATCAACTACGGAGTGGGATTGTGCTACCAATTGATTGTATATACTCTCCGGGGAGCTGGCATCATGGTCTCCGGGGAACGGATTCATGATATGTCTCTCTAGAGGTAATGCTCCATCGGTTACAAAGATATAAGGCATGTTATTCGAGTCTCCAGGCAGCGGTGTGTACGGTGGTAAATTAAGATTGTCCGTGTTAATATCCAGCCACAAATTGCTTTCATTAAAAACTTTACTGTCTGTGTTCTGGCTTTGAACAACATTAGCATACATGAAGTTGTAATTACAGTCGACTAGAGTTAACAGGACCATGCTAAATGTTCCCTGATAGTTCATGTCTTCCGGTCCAGTGTGAGATGGTGCCCATATGGGGACATGTTTACAGTCTATTGCACCGAGGCAGTGGGGGAAGCTAAAACCTTCACTTTTCTCCAGCCACTCTTCGGGACATGCTGGTGTCTGAAAAGAGAGATCAGTTGACTTTACTGAAGGTACTGAATCCATGCGGAGAAATCTATACTAATATTATAAAGCGGAAAGGTTTGTTTGTTCGTTTAAAAGCGCTAATCTTTGAAAGTACTGGTTGGATTTGGATGAAATTTGGTATCGAAGTAGCTTGAAGCTTGAGGAAGGTTATAGGCTACTTTTTATCCGATGAACGAGTAGCTAGTAGAGCTAGCATCTGAAAACGAGTTGGCGAGCAGCGAGTAGCAAGCGTGTTTGTTCCGATAGTTTAGTCGCTGAGCTATCATCTGGTTAGTCTCTCGGCATGAGTTCTGACCGCCAAGTGACCGCTGAGCGAGTATTATCTTTGACAGCTCTTATCGCTCAGCGACAAAACTAGCGAAGCGAGTAGTGTGAACAGTCAGAGAGCAACTATCAATATATGCATCTCTTTCGTTTACACGGAAGGTGTATTTCATTGTGCGTTTCTTGAGCGAGTAAATCGCCGATAGTTAGTCGTTTATTCGTCGGCAGTCGGACATCTGCCCGAAAGAGAGGAGAGAGAGGAAGCGGAGGGTTGTTTTTATCGTAAGGGGCTCTAGAGGATATTTTAAGAGCGTTTTTTTCATACAGCATACGAAAATGTTATTCTTGGAAATGAATGAAGCGATTTAAATGAGAATGGACAGAAGTCTGTGTTTTCCGATAGTTATAATCTGGGGGTCTTGAAGTCAAGTGTGAATAGGTTACTTCTAGGTAAGCATGCTTCATCTTTGACCACATAATCGCTTACCATCAGGTCAGATGGAGGTCACAAGCGAGCTTATAATCAATAATAAAAAAGATTGGTAAACATTCACAAACTACTTAGGACTTAATTGATTGTAAAAACTTTTTCAAAAAGGAGTTCAGTGGGACAGTTGGTGATTTTCTACTTTCTAAAAACTAAAAGATGCTCCCACTATACCAACTTAGACCTAGATATTTTGTGTACATATACATACCTAGATCTTATTAAAATAGGATTTTCAATTTCAAGAAAATAGATTTTCAATTTAAAAAAAAAGAACACTTTACCACGTGGTTTACGTGGTAAAGTGAAAGGCTATTTTTTTCTTTTAATTTTATTACAAATTAGCACGCGCTTAGCCTCGATGTTTTTTTGTTGACAGATGTTTAGTATGGTCATATATGGTTCCACACCTCGGCAGTGCGCACAATAAATGTGGAGGAGAAGCTTTGCTTCTTTTTGACATTTTTTTTAAAGATGTGAATGTGGGTAGAATCCACATTACTAGGAATCTTGTTAACTCCTCCAACTAAGCTAAATATGCTTGTGTCTGGAGTGGGTTCTCGGCAATAGTGTAATGGGTGGGTTTCGAACTCGCGACTTCACGATCACAAGTCTGACACCTTAACCATTGGGCTTTTGACGCTTTTATTACTCCATCTTACTTTAAAGACACAGAAGCCGGCAAAGAGTATACACACCTTAGATGTGTGCACAATCACTGTGGAGGAGAAACTTTGCTATTTTTTGACATAATTATGTAATCAAATTGTCCAGTTTAGCGAAAACAACAGATTCGCCGCAATCAGGCAGATACCTGTTATCACAAGCATGGGTTTGAAACGCTGGTTATGAAGCCGCGTTAAAAACCCATGCTTCAATCATTCAGCATCAATATTTGAAAAACTCACCCTTATCAAGTCTTTAAAAACAGCAACAATAGCTCTGCATACTTCCGGAATGATTCTAGCAACCAAAGAGGAAGAAATCTTGAAAAACCGATGCAACGTTGAATAACTGTCTCCGGTCGCAAGAAACCTCAGGGTAACCGCAAGTCTGATCTTGGCAGGTATGGAGTCCCTCCAATGAGTATCCTGTTTCTTGATAATGGGGGATATATTTAGCAGCAAAAACTCAAAGTCACTTGAAGACATATGTACGAAGTATTCACCGGTTAACTCAGTTAAAAGCTCTTCCAGACGATTGTTGAGGCTCGATCTGAAATTATGAGGTTATGGGTTCAGTATCTACAAGTAATATTATAAAGCTGAAGACTTTGTTTAAACGTGCTAAGCTTCGATCTGAAATGATGAGGTTATGGGTTCAGTATCTACAGGTAATATTTTAAAGCTGAAGACTTTGTTTAAGCGCGCCAAGCTTCGAAAGTACCGGGTGAATTTTGATGAATTTTGTTACGAAAGTGGCTTGAGCTCGAGGAAGGTTTATAGGCGGTTAAGCTTATTTTTACCCAACTGCAAAAGAAGGAGTCCAGGTTGTTTTTATCGTGATAAAGTCACGGGTCGAAGCCCCGCACTATATAGTGTTATAATAATAACTAATAGCCCTCCTGACCGATTTGTAATAGAAAGAAATTTGTAATAGAAAAATCAAATAAATGAACGGAATTGACCCGGAGATATATTGATCGGCCGTCGCGCTTGCGACCGGTGATGCGACCTTGGATTGATTTAGTAATAATTACCAATTACAATAATACGAGTCGTTATAATGTGCACATATCGAAATGACTGAATCTTTACTTAATTTTATTGACGGTAAAAATATAAAAGATAATCTAACATTTGTAGCGTAATGGGCAGGGCATCCGTCTATCTGCAGATACATTCTTCGACGCAAAGCCAGTGGTACATCCTCCAATAACTCAAGTATGTAGTTCATTTGTCAAAAGACTTAAAAATCTTTCACCGGTTAACGTTCTAAAAAACATGTTTATTTTCAATTGAGGGTAGGTTTTTTTCCACAATTTTCATTTCTCTTTCATTTTCATTTTTCTTTCTCTCGCTCACGGCCCTGGTTCAATCCATGGTCCGGAGCGAGGAGGCATGGCAAGCTGTCACCTCTTTCTGCGAAGCAGTTATGCAAGCGAAGGAGGTGACGGGACGCGCGAGGGAGAGGCGAGTCTCAAGGCCCTCACAGCCCTCACGCCCCAGCCGCCGCAGCAAACGCTCCGGGCGTCGGGAGTCACAGAGTAACTTCCAGCCACCGTAGGCGCGGGCCTGCGGGCTGCGAGCAATGGGTAGCTCGCCGCCCGACTGAAACCAGGCCCGTGTAGACGGCGTGTCGTGTTCCACGCGCGCCTCAAAGAGTCAGCAAATTGTCGGGGCAAATAAGGGGATCGTTGCCTGCCAGGGTTGCGGAATTGTTCGAAAGAGATGGCATGGGTTTTAGTCAGTAGAAGTCTGACACACCCTCCCGCTTCGCCCAGATTGGGCGGCAGTCATAAGATGATTTCCCACCCTTAAAAAAATAAAATAAAAGTCCAGGCAACCAAGCTTCGTGTTATTATTTGTTTATCACCAACTCTCAAAGAATTGAGCAATATGATGAGAAAACCGGTAAGCGCCTGGACACCTGGACCAATAAAGGCTATTGTTTCCGTTATTTCCTAGGGCCGAAAATCTGAAGTCAAGTGATGTTCACCAATATGCACTGGTGTGGTGGATTATGGCACATTTCCTCTCAAAGTGAGAGCCCTGTGTCAATAGCAGTAGGAACATTATAGGCTGATTATATTGTTATGTTATAGGCAATTTAGCTCGTACACATATACACATACTATGTACTTATTGATTACTAGCTGCTGCCTGCAATTTCGTTCGCGTGGGAGGATTTCCCGCGTAAATCCCGATCCCGTGGGAATTCAGGGGTTAAAAGATAAACTTAAGTTATTCCAGGATGTCAACTATCTACTTACCAAATTTTATTAAAAATCCATCCAGTAGGTCCAGAGATTAGCGTGTACAAACAGTCAAACAGACAGACTTTTTTTTGCCATGTTACCGTTTCCTAACCCACCTCAATTATTATTTTTGTATAAAATTTAAATGTACAGATTCACTTTTTTTTACTGTTTTATTATATGTATAGATTGATTGAATGATATATGTTTTTGTGGGGGATTTCACCCACTAAGTGTCTGGGTAAAATCTGGTAAAACCGGGGTAAAAAAAAAAATTGTATTGTGTTGAGGATAAATTATGATTTTTCACAACATCCAAGATTCAAGATTCTTTATTTGTTGAACATCTGGGGATACCTGTCCGACATACATACATATAAACAGGGGCAGGCAATTCAGGTGAAGGCAAGCCTAACCTGGAATCACATTACTCTTACAATGACGTGTTCACTGTAAGATTTTCCTGCCTCTAAACATGAGGACTTTTAATTGGAAAACCCCATATCAGTCCAAAAGAGCTGAAGACAACATCTGGTATGGAGTCTCTATGCCCAGTTTCAGCACAAAATAAGTGACTCAAAGAATTAATACGAAATTATCGGTTTCATATGTTCCTTGAATATCAATAATAACAAGCGTGTCACAGCACTACGAGGGTCAATAACTTTCCACGTCACTTGCCTATAACACGATAATTCTCTTCAATCTTCTTAATTTGAAAAATTCAGTACTGGTATCAAAGTTCCACACATGAAGACATAGGATTACCAAACCCTTGTCATATCGTTTGTTATCATCCAAAGAAGCCGTGCACTTGGTATGTATATACCCTTTAAATGACACGTTGTATATTTTCTGTATTTAAGAGCGTTATCGGTAAACGGGCCGTCTCGTCTGTGTGCACACTCGCGCGTGCTGTACTTTTAATAACGACCAACCTGTTTTGATCCTTTTTATAATGAATTATAAAAAAAAATAAGACCTTTTTTAACTAAGACACACAACATTTAGTTCGTTTTGGAAAAATAATAATAATATAGATAATTCAGATTACTCAAATGTTGGTGAGTAAGTATATATTAAATAGTTTTATTTTTATTTTGATACATAGGATGACTAGAAGCGAAATAAAATACAAGGTTGATAAGGCATGATATGTCATTGTATGGTGGCATGGGTAAGATAAAAGAAAGGCTTGCTTTTTTATTGAGTCATTTAATATAAAAAATACAAATTATAAAATAATTTCCCTCAAAGGCATAGATCGACTTTTTCTAGGATCAATTATTTCGGGAAGAATACAGTCATAATAAAATTTCGTCAAACGGGGACCATGTTATCTTTCCAAAACTGATCGTCTTTATAAATTTTTAAAACTTTCATTGAAAATTCAGGACCAGTGTACACTCCAAACAAACATACATTTTTATTTGCAATATTCAGTTGTCCTTGAACTTGATAGTACCAGTCATGCTTTGTGTTGATAATTATGCTATCGCCGTCAAATAAAAAACATTTCAATTTTTTTTGACGGATAGCTGCGTCTGGGTCTACTCCGCGTAAAGTACATTTAACTTCTATAATTCTTTCTTCGTACAATCCGTCTGGTGAAGCACCTAAAAAGCAATGGGTATCATCGATAAAAAGACCACATTTTTGGATGATAATATTCTCTTGAAGAGCGAGTTGCTCAATAGCTTTCCCTTCACTTTCTTTGCCATATTTTACTGACGCTACATGGTCCAAGAAATATCCATATAAAATGGATTTTACAAGTGGCGCTGAATTCAAATTCGGACGTCGTTTACAAATTTTGGCAAAATTGGAAGCAGTTAAATTACATCTTCTCAGCTCGAGCCACAAGGCACTCTCCGCCTGAAGAATTGTATCTCTTTCAATGTCATGCCGTTTTAAAGCCTGTTTTTTTTTTAATTTTCGAGGAAAAATACCTGTGCCTGCTTAAAGTCATGTCGGTCCATGTCAGGCTTTTGACACTTATTTCCGTAATCAACTTTAGTTACAGGTATCGCGCTAAAGTTGATTTTTCGGCGAGGTATTTTGTGTTTTCGATTTTGATTTATTGAAAAACGCTTTTGTTCTAATTGTTTCAGGGATTGACCTGGACTTTTCTGATAGGCAGATTTATATAAGGTAGTCTGTGGTTTACCCATGTTAAAACTAACTACAGCGGCATGACAACGTACGGAATAAGAATCTTTTAGGGAAAAATTAATTCATTTTACACCTACAGCCTTTGCTACTATGCTGTTTTAACTGCTCTGCACGGTTTGTAGTAAAGTAATAGAGCAGACCACGAGAGTGATAAGCCAGCTGAGAGATATTTCGTTGCAGTTTTAACATCAACGTTTTTGCTTGGAGTGTTTGGTTTATATCTTTTTTTCTCTCTTCGGTGCAGTAATACAAATCACATTCACTGTGATCTCCGAAGATGTGTTTGGCGCTATTCAGAATATCTCTCTGTATTTTTATAATTCGTTCTGATTCGGTTAAAGTTTGTGTTTGCCAATGCCGTACCGAAGATCTTATTGCTGTTCTCAGCCGAATCAAACGATCCGGTGTCAATAATTTACGTTCCGAAAGAGGGATAGAGGTGTCAGTTTTGAGTAATAGATTTTTTCCGTTGTAATTGCGGAGTAGATGATTTGTACACTCAATTTTTTGAATAGGAACTCCGGGATATGGTCTGCTTTCTAATATATTTTTAGATGTGCTGGCATCCCCATCAGCAAATTATAAATTAATTTCCGGTTTTCTACGGAGGACTTGAATCCTTCTACCAGTATTGTAGGTTCCATGCTAGATGATGAACCGACGTGATTTTTAGAACATTTGTGAGCAGCGAGCTGTTGTTTATTTTTATTCGCACGAGCACAAATTCCACAATACTTATTCCGGACACCAATATAGAGAACTTTCCCTGTGTGATGTCCTACGATAGCTGCAACACCGGACAACGCATTGTACTGATTTTTAAATGAGCGTTTACTCCAACAACAGTCTGCTTCCACTGGTATTATCGGGATGTCATCAGTGTCACCTCGTAATCTAGCGTTAGTTGTTTCCTCCTGAGCTGCGCCAATCATACTTTCTTCAGCGGTATTTTTCCACATGTCAGCAATTTTATCATGACATTTACTGTAAGTGAATAATGACATAACAGGCAAGTCCATTGATGCAGCTACTTCATTTAAATTTGTTAAACCAATCCCTGACATTATGGCTCCTGACACAGCGCCTTCATTAACATTTAATTTATCATTTTGTTTTCTATCGTGACTACTCAATTCGTACTTAGAATTGCACATATTACACTGAAAGAAGAACTGAGACATAAATCCTGTTTTATTTTCTTTAAGTAGTACCAAGTTCTTCAATGTACAACCAAAGCGATCATTATGGTTAGCCCATAGTATTTTAATCAGCCCATCTAGAAAATGTTGAAAATCAACGATTCTTCTTCCATTTATTTTCGCTGGTTCATTAATTGGATTCTGTAATAAAGATATATAATATTTATATATGATTCGAATTATGCTCATGATATTAAGAAAATGTGTTATTTTAACTGTTGCTTACCTCTGAAGACGTACTTATGTTGCAGTCAAGAAGCTCATCCGAG
Organism: Tholera decimalis; assembly: GCA_943138885.2. Taxonomy (NCBI): domain Eukaryota; kingdom Metazoa; phylum Arthropoda; class Insecta; order Lepidoptera; family Noctuidae; genus Tholera; species Tholera decimalis. The sequence continues at coordinate 16,326,372 of OW964574.2, read as the reverse complement.
AACTCTTCCGAGATATCATCCCTGGAAACATTGTAATACTTATGAAAACCACCTAGTCAAATTATTAGCAGCATTTGAAAAAAAAAATACGATAATACTCGATAATAGAAAGCTACAAACTTTTAGTACAAACACAACCATAATTAAATTATTATATTGTTATAGATTTCTGTAAAGTAAAACCTTACATTCAAGCTCTATGAAATAAATTACAATAATGAGAAATTATACCTAAAAAACATTTCCGATTGTGATGCCGGTATTTCAAATTCTTTATCAACTCTGGTTGTAGATATTGAAGCTAGCTGTGACTCTTGGTTATCATTTTCTAGTGACGTTCCCGCATTTTCTCGCCTTTTTTATTGTTTTGGCGTTTACTCCTGCATAAAAACGTGATATTAGATTTTTTTCAAATTATTAATTAACATTTTAGTGACAACACAACTCAATTATTTAAGAAACCATTCACTTTTTTAGACATTCATATTTCGTAGTCTTATTATTATAGTCTTATTAAAGTTACAGCCAAAGATGAAATATTTGTTTTGTACACAAGTACACCCTACGTGTAAAATTTATATAGTTTTCGAATGTGCTCAATATAGGCTTCAATTTCATACCCGTTGTGTTTTCACTTTTAAAAATGGCACCATCGGTACCTAGGTATAATAGGAACCCACAAAAAAATTGCCCAAGTGCGAGTCAGACTTGCCCATGAAGGGTTCCGTTGTAACTACGCAAAATAACTTCGTTTTTCATAGATTTTGTATGAAATACAAAGTTATATTTGCGGTTCCAGAAAATGTGCTATATCTCAAAAACTGTTGTTTTTGAGATATAAAAAATAGAAGAAAATTAGTTTGAATGCAAACTAATTTTCTTTGAAAGATTTCATTAAGATCTATAGCATATATATTTTTTACATTTTTCACTCTATTATTATAGAAGTTCTCCTTCTGCGAAGCAGTCATGCTTCCGAAGGAGGAGGCGGGCCGCGTGAGGGAGAGGATGGCGTCCTCCCTCTAGCCCAGCCGCAGTGGTAGACGCCCACGGCGTCGGACGTCGGCCGACGATCTCCGGCCACCGTAGGCGCGGGCATGCGGACAGCGAGTAAAGGGCAACTCGCTGTCCGACCATGGACCATGCCCGGGTCGACGGCGCGTCATGTTCCACGCGCGCCTCAAAGAGCGTCAGCAACATGACGAGGCCCCCTCTGCAGAGGGCCGAAGCCTGCCGGGGTCGTGGGACTCATCCCGTTACCGTGGCCCCGGTATGTAAAGGGTTATTGAAGGAACACCGTGGATTTTAGTCAGTAAAAGTCTGACAGTCCCTCCCATCCTGCCTGGAGTGGGAGGACTTGATAATTTTACCATGCTAAAAAAAAAAAAAATATTATAGAAGTTAGAGGGGGGGTCGTTCCTCTACAAGTGCAAATCGGTCCCTTATTTCAGTTAATGCATGATAATGCACGACCGCACACCGCAAGAGTTGTAAGGCAGACTCTCGCCGCAGCTAACATCAATGTCCTGCTCTGGCCTGCTCAGTCGCCAGACTTGAACCCGATTGAGCATGCATGGGATATGCTACAGAGAAGAGCTCTGCCGAATATGGAGGGTATCCAGTCGCAAGAAGACCTTTTTTTGTTGTTGCAACGAACATGGGCGGCCATTCCACAGCGTGATTTGGATGAACTCATTTTGAGTATGCCAAACCGATGTTCTTGTGTTGTTAGTGTTCGCGGTAGAAACACGGATTATTAATTGTTTAAGTTACCCAATAAAATTTTAAAGAAAACTGTTATTTCAGTCTTTTTTCGAACTTTAATGTTAGTGGTTCAAATGTCAAAAATCCCTTTATTAGGAAAATGGCAAATTTCTTTATTAATGCAAAGGTGACTTGGTTTATCGTTACTGTGACAAACGAAAACACTTTATTTGATGAATCCTTAAAGAAAATTTTAATTAATATCAATCAGGAGAAAAGTTATTGCAAAAATATATGTTGATCCCTAGACACTTTTGATGTGTGTATAAGGGTTCCGTTTTTTGCCATTCGGCTACGGAACCCTAAAAAATAGCCTATGTTTGTTACATGAACCCTGAAAATATTACACTCCTTTTGAGCAGTCCTCTAAATATATACATATAATATAGTAACTTTAGTTACCTTGCAGCTTGAAATTTCTCCAACATTTTCTTTTCCTAATTCGGGTTTCGGGTAGTTTATTTTTTCGGCCCATCATCTAAAACATAAAAGAATTAGACATTAACTTAATAGCATACGACATTAGTATGTTTATAATTCGAATGTACAAAATCAAACAATATTAATTGTATAAAAAAATACTTATGGATCAAAAGGAGTCAGGCGTAGTATAAATATCAGGTGAAACTATTTTATTATTGTCCTACGTAGTCCAGACCAGAGAGCGCCACAGCGCGACTGTCCGGCACCGCTCGTCGCTGCGTTATTTATTAGTAACTTTGAAACTGTATAGTGTTGATATAATAGTTTATTATAATATTTTTTTACAGATTTTTATTTGCCTCAAGTCATCTTACAAAATGTATTTTTTTTAGTTATTTCAACCTTCAATATAAAATAAAAATGATGTTTAATTTTGTACAATTTAGGTTAAGAAAATATTTTTTTTGAGGTACTTGATGAAGTAAATTGACATTTCTATTCTATACACCAACAATGACAGTACTTTACCTATTAGCTTGTATTTTTTCCAGACTTCCACTAATCACTGTTGCTTCATAATTTCATTCTAAATTCTGTTTTTGATATATTATGGTAAGGCCGAAGGCCTTACAATAAAATATCAAAAACATGAGTTAAAACTATGTCTGTATTGTGATAATTATTAACGTTTTTGTATTTATATTTTATAGACATACAATATAAAGATATGCTTTATGCAGTGCTTAAATTAGTTTTTGTTATAAGTGTTGGCATTTAGGAGTAATTTGATGTTAAAAATCTCCAAAATTACATGTATTGCCATTTTAAACGAGAACACTCGTAATAGCTGTTAGTCCTCCATACTTCTTAAATAAATAAATAAAAATAACTCAAAAATTTGAATTTCTAGGGTTGTGCAAGTGTTTAAAAAACAGTGCTGAGCAAAATCAAATGTACATAATTATTATCTCTCCCGTAACTAGAATGCATGTGAAGACCATTTATTACTCATAATTCAGACCCAATATTTTTATTTTATTGATTTTAGGCTTGCATTGGACTGTCATCTCACCTGATACCTAGTAAGGGAAGATGAAGCATGCTTACCTAGTAGTAATCTTCAATCTTGACTTAAACATCCCACGTTCTAGCTATATACCCGCAGGGTTTAAGAGTAGAGTTTAAAGTCAGTTTATATCATAGTTAGAAGTTACAGGAATATTAAGCAAGGTGACTTTCATTCAAGAGTGCGAATGTTTTATCGTAATTAATTTTCTAGTGTTCACCTTGTTCTTTCCTGATGAATAGCTTGCATCCAGCACCTCCTTCGACGAAGCCTCTTTTTCGAGGCTACATGACGCCGGTAGACAGCTAAGAAGTAATTAAATGTGGCACCTAAATAAAGTGCAGATGCTGCTATTAATTGGACATCGTCATCGTCCATATTATTTTTCTGTTAGATTCCGAATTCTCAATGCAAGATGTCTCGATGTCGCAGCCCAGAATAATAGTCTTTTCACACGGATATTAAGATATTAACTTTAAGTCTTCATTCTTTATTTTTACACATAAAAACAATCAATAAACGCAGTACGCACGAATCCAAATAAACAATGCATGAATTTGTCAAATCTAATGTCAACTGTCAAACATTAGAAGTGCGTTCTGAAAGTGGATTTTTTTTGGGGCTACCGATGCTTAGTTGACTAAATATTTCAATATTTAGTTTACTAAATATTTCAATATTTAGTCAACCTTTGAAAGGAAAGACAGCTCAGGCGGTAAAACTGTGAGGAATTAATATTTTTCAAAGATACATTTCTACTATGTGCATGGAACGTTCTTGCATTATTATTTAAGATAAATAGATTAAGATTGAAACTTAACCACTGTTAAGATTTTTCGCAGAAGTGAGTCTTTCATGACAACAACATTATATATTAATTATCTGGTTAAAAACGAATTAACGATATTTAAGATTATTTGGAATCAAGTAATTTGTTATTCTTTGACCTAGCAACACAGCTTTCAGGAGGTCCTGAATTCAGTCGATATTTATAGCACAGATTTGATACACGCGTCCCGGTCGTTCCAAAACAAAATCTACCCTTACAACTATATTCGAAAATAGTGTTTTAAATCTAAATAAAACCATAGTTTATGGAAAGGGTACATACTTTCAGAATATGGCACTAATTTTAAAAATAACGCGGTCATTTTGATACTTTGAATTAAGAAGTGTGTATTGATTGACTCCTGTATTTTGATTCGGTGAATTTGGGTAAGTTAAGTTTATCTTCATTACAATCTAGCTAGCTAAATATGAATTATATGAATTATGACTCATTATGAATAAACATAAACGAATTCGAGTTTTGTTTATATTAAAGACGCCTATTCTCGATATAGTGAAGAGCTTAGCATTTTGCAAAGTAGTTATAGTAAATGAATTTTCAATTTCAAGGTCAATATGGAGATGAAAGTAACCTTTTTTATTTTCGTTATCCGTCATATTATGTGAAGTCTACATATAAATACACATGTATGCAAATAAAACACTCACTTTATTTTAAAGCTAGGCAAAATAATCAGTGACTAAGATAATTTCTTCCTGGTTTTTTTCGGTTATCCTATCTACCGGGAACGGTGCAAGCGTTAGAGATACAAACGGAGGTCACTCAACAATGATATATCTAGTTTTATAACTTGAGATGAGTAACTTTTAACTAAAATTGTGTTACTGTAATTTTGTGTGTTGTGTTTCTGTTCTCCAATAAATATTTTATTCAAAGTTCTTGGCAAAATGTAGGACTTAATTAACGTTAATGTTATAAATAGATTGATGGGGCTGTCATACGCAGTGCGTAAAAGTCCCCAATAAAATAAAAAACAAAAAAAAACTATCCATCTATCTGACAACTAGTGTTTCACATAGACCAACTGCCTAAGCGGTTGTCTGTAAGATATCGCTCTCAGCGATAAGACCGCCATTGTAACCAAAGTTTTAGCAATATTGTTATTTGTGTTTCAGTTTTTGGTGTACAATAAAGTATATTCTATCCATCTATCTATGTGACTACAACCCTGGGTAACACGATACCCCTTAGCAAGATGACTGATAACTGATGTTAGATTTTCTAGTTTCCGACTACCTACCTGTAAAGACAGTCAAATATGTACAAGTGACAGCTTTGACAGTCGTTAGTGTATCAAGCTCCTATCAGTTAGTAATATTAATTATCGAAGCCTGGAAGTTCTAGTAATGCTATATAGTATTATACGACTCTAAATCCGTATTACTATTAGGGATGCCAAAAGTGTTCAAAGAAAAAACCGGACAAAGTTTTTAATATTTTTATTTCTTAATAGATAAATGTACTTTGTGTACTGGAAACTTACTTACTAAACTACAACCATTCTACTTTTTATATATTTAGAACTCAACCCGATTGCTTTTAATAAAGTCTTATTCCCTGAGATGTCATCTTAAAATTCAGTGCAACTAACATTTATGTTAAAGAAAACGCACTATTCACTTTTTACAGTTTGAACGGCGAGACAATTTCTTTCATTGGTCCATACATTTCCCATGACGCTGAAGATTCGTTCCACAAAAGCATTAGATATGGGAATACTACACCACACATACTGTACGATTTTCAATAAACGGTCCTACGAAACACTGGTGCTGTTCACTAGAAATAATGAACGATTATTTTATTACCGGACAATCTATCGTCCGGTTTACCAAGATTTTTGTGACCGGACAAGCATAAAGAAAACCGGATTGTCCGGTCGAAAACCGAACATCTGGCATCCCTAATTACTATGCATATATCGTAAAACTAAAATTTTACGACTTACCTACGAACGTTATCCCTTTTCCTATGCTGTAAAACCACCTTGCTTTTTGCCAAATGAGATTCTAGGTCACCGGGAAATAGGTACCGAAGTATCCTATAATTGATAATTTATTTGGGTGTAGGTATAAACACGTGCCGGCAGGTAAACATAAGTACCATTTTCTTTTTTTTTTTTTTCGGTTTTTAAAATCGTCGAATGACTTCTCGCGCTCTGGATGGAGCGGGAGTGTCAGACTTCTACTGACTAAAAACCCACCCTGTTCCTTCACTGACCTTATTCCGGGGCCGCGGTATCTTGTTAGAACATTCCCGCAATCCCGGAAACGTAAGTACCTAGTAAAGAGGTTCTTAGAGCCCCGAGAGACCATAGGCGAACAGTAACATCGTTGGTCAATACTGAATCTATGTATTAATACGTGTAGTAACAAAAAGTTTATACCTCCCACTTTTTACGAAATATACGCAGATGTAATTGAACATTGACACAGTTGAGTTTTATATAGAGAACGAGTGCAGAAAACTAGCAATCTTGTGAACCCCTAGGGTATAGGGTTTGCCTACATATACCTTCTACGTCACGCCAACCGCTTAGTTAGTCCTGGCCTGTCCTCAGTATTAATATTGTTACGAGCTGGGGTTCGGGATAGAAATAATTTAACGCCAATTAAACCAAAATTAACACTTTAATTAATTAAACACAAAATAAGAATTTAACACAATTATTCGCACCACAACACTTGTCACTTAACACTTAAATCGCACTGAAATTCACTAGTAAAGCTTCGATTATATCGCGTATTCGCCTCGTAATAAGACTGACTCTCTGCGTCCCTTTGCTATCTATTTATACCCCGGTCTATGAGCTCTAGAACATTCTTATAAAATCGACTCACTGTTTATACTACCCAGAATATTCCAGGAAGCTTCTCGAGGTACACAGTACCGCTATTCGACGCTAGATGGCGATAGTGTCTCGACTAGATATACTCATTCCTGCTACTCGCCGCTAGATGGAGTTAGTGTCTCGAATATTCTAGATTTATGTCGAAGTTTCTCGACGTACTTCACTAAGCGACTGGCGTAACAATATGTATCATCTATGGTCCTGGCCGTCATTTGTAGATATACAGTCTTTACGGACTGACAGATGTTTATTTTTCAATTAGGTTATAAATAATATTTTTACACGTCATTTTTTTCGTAAATGAGGCCGGATTTTCCTAACTGACTACCCTGAGAAGAAACACCGAAACAAAGTCAGAGGTCAATGTCTCTTTTAAAGTACACTTACAATCCGTAGTGATCAACTCATATGAGAACCTGTATGTAGGTTTATGTCTGTGGTGCTTGTTAGTGGTAAGAATCTCATAGATTTGAGCAGGATCACCCAAACAGTGCAAGCATTTGTCAGTTATCGCGTAGCTCAACTTAGAATTCTAATGCCGGCCATACACGATACTTCCTATCGTCCAATCGGCATGACGCTGCAGGCTTGATCCAATCTGCAGTTCGTCTATATACACCACACACGATCAGTTTAAATTGTCCAATCGGCAGCGACGCCGACGTTCAGTTGAAGCCATGGGGTCACCGGTGACAGACGACGATGTTTTAGCCGTTTTGGGCATTTTACTCGTAAAAATGAAACTTATTAAATATTTGCGGTACTACGAATTTTTAATCCCGCGGGATCTCGGTATTTGCGGGACCCCGCATCAATATGCCTAATAATATGCATAATTTGCCTTATATAAATGTGAATACTACCAATGTACACACATCAAAAGTGTCTAGGGATCAAGCATTTTTATGCGGATTTCTTGAGATTGAGATGTGGCTTTGTAATAAATTTATGATTTTATAAATTTATATGGATCCTTTTTGGTGCATTTCATAATTTGAAACAGGAACTGTTAATCAAATTCGAGTAAAAGATGAAAATCGGCTGTCAATATTTTCCCTATAAAACATACAACGCATTGAAGACATTATTAGTGCTACTGTTTCCCTACTACTGATTAAAACCAACGTTATTATAGAGCGGCGACGTCATTTAAGCAGGGAAGAAATGCTGAGAGCCGTGGGAATGATAGAAGCTGGTTCCCGGCAACGTACTGTGGCTTTAGCTCTGAATACAAGTCAGAATGTTATCAGTCGACTTTGGACACGTTACCGAAGCACTGGTACCGTGGCTGAGCGCCATGGAGGACGGTATCGCTGCACCACACGGAGACAAGACCGATACATTCAAATCTTAACTCGAAGAGCTCCAACAATAACCGCCATGATGTTAGCCGTGAGGCTTCATCACTCTTCAGGGAACTTAATTAGCGACCAAACAGTCAGGAACTGCTTGCATGAAGTGAACCTTCATTCCCGAAGACCGCTACGGGTACCACCTATAGCAATGCACAATCGTAGGATTCGATATCAATGGGCTCTTGAACACAGAAATTGGGCAGAAGAACAATGGCGTTTCGTGTGCTTTTCTGATGAGTCTCGTTTTGGTATGAGACCGGATACAAGACGTATACGACACTGGAGAACCCCTGGACGCCAACAGCGATTAAAATCCTGCCAGGAAGTCCATCCTTATAGTGGTGGAACCATCATGGTATGGGCGGGTATTTGGATCGGCGGAAGAACTGAGTTGATTTGGATCAGAGGCAACCTCAACGCTCAAATTTATGCTGAGACGATTGTATCTGACGTCATCGTTCCTCTACAAGTGCAAATCGGTCCCTTATTTCAGTTAATGCATGATAATGCACGACCGCACACCGCAAGAGTTGTAAGACAGACTCTCGCCGCAGCTAACATCAATGTCCTGCTCTGGCCTGCTTAGTCGCCAGACTTGAACCCGATTGAGCATGCATGGGATATGCTACAGAGAAGAGCTCTGCCGAATATGGAGGGTATCCAGTCGCAAGAAGACCTTTTTTTGTTGTTGCAACGAACATGGGCGGCCATTCCACAGCGTGATTTGGATGAACTCATTTTGAGTATGCCAAACCGATGTTCTTGTGTTGTTAGTGTTCGCAGTAGAAACACGGATTATTAATTGTTTAAGTTACCCAATAAAATTTTAAAGAAAACTGTTATTTCAGTCTTTTTTTGAACTTTAATGTTAGTGGTTCAAATGTCAAAAATCCCTTTATTAGGAAAATGGCAAATTTCTTTATTAATGCAAAGGTGACTTGGTTTATCGTTACTGTGACAAACGAAAACACTTTATTTGATGAATCCTTAAAGTAAATTTTAATTAATATCAATCAGGAGAAAAGTTATTGCAAAAATATATGTTGATCCCTAGACACTTTTGATGTGTGTAGTATTCACATTTATATAAGGCAAATAAAACAATGAATTAATCAAATAACGCCACATTTATTTACGTATTACTATTAGTATGAGATCAATCAAATTACACCGTTTATTAACACAAAAAAAAAAACAATGATTAAGTAATCTACTAACTCCACATTTATTTACGTATTACTAGTATTTACGATTAGTATGAGATCAATCAAATGACACACAAAAAATACTGAATAAAAAACTTTACTGATATTTCAGGCTAGGCTTAGGCTACCACTGACTGAAATTTGGCTATATTAGGCTACTTAAGCTGTGAAAAACGGGTGACATCAGCCCCCGTGAAAACAACATGGGTGCCGATGTGTGCTTTTTTTTAAGTCACCGAGCGATCGCGCTCGCGAGAGGTCGCATGCATGCTTTTCAGTCCCGTAAATCCCGCGGATCCCGAGCCCGTAATCCCGCATCACGCGGTATTGGAAAATGACGCGGGGTCCCGCAATACCGAGATCTCGGTATTCCGGGATTGCAAGCCCTACTATACACGTATTAGTTTTGATTATGTCATCATCTGGTAAATCTTTTCCCAACTTGTTGAGAAAGACCTGTGCCCGATTTTCTGGCTTCTAAGTACCCGTAACGCCTGTCAAATATATTCAAATGATAGCCGACATCAACGGCCTTACGTGCTTTCCGTTAAGCCCATTTGTAGGGATAAAAATATATTTGATCGAATTTAGACCACGATAAACCACTCTAAAGGAGGTAGGCCAATTATGCAGGAGATGTTATCGTGTTCAAGGGTTTGTGCAAACCCCTTTACTCTCAAAGATCTGGGAGAGAGGGTCTGGGGAGAGATCAAGCGTAGAACCAACGGCTTGCGTGCTTTACGAGGCTTGGAAAAATCTCGACATGGCAGGAAGACCCATATCACGTCTGCTGACAGTGAGCACTTAAGCTTTGGTTTCCTAGGAAAGCGGTGCCGTCATATAGCGGCCGTAATATTACGGACGCAAAAAGGCGGCCGTCTTTACGGTGACGACATGTGGAAAGTTTCACGGCCGTTAACACACTGTCTGCTTCATCGCTATCAATGAAACGTTCACGAAACCGTCTGACACCGAGAAGACGGCCGTCATGCAAATGGTAGCACCGCTTTTTGACGTTACGGTGTCAGTTACCAGTTAGTCAGCTAGGAAACCGCGCCATTTTGTTTACATAGACAACGTTCTAGTGACGTCATTCACCGCTGTATTACGGCCGCTATATGACGGCACCGCTATCCTAGGAAATCAAAGCTTTACCCTGACACCACATTTCGACAGTAGAATTTTCCATACTAAATGACAAATCAACGTAGTACTCGTGCACAAGCAAGCAGTATGAAACTACCTACAAAATACTCGTGTTACGGCAGTAAGAAATATGAAATTGCTCATAATATAACAGTGGATACTGCTCTTCATAATACTATATGAAAAATTATCGTGAGACGACGTACTCTTAAAAATAAGTAGCCCGTCCCTCGACGTACTGTCATAACGCACTATTTAACCGACTTCTAAAAAAGGAGGAGGTTCTCAATTCGGATGTTTGTTTGTTTTTTTAATGTTTGTTCGGGCATAGCTCCGTCGCTTGCCAACCGATTTGAAAAATTATTTTTTTGTTAGAAAGGGTATACTTTCCAAATGGTCCCATGAAATTTTATCAAAATCAGACAAGCCGTTTCTGAAAAATAGACAAAAGTCTGAAAAATTATTTACATTGATGACCTTTTCGTTTACTCTGCTGGTGAAGGTGATAAGTAGTTGACATTTTGGCTTTTGTAACTAGATTAATTACAAACTGACCCACTAAAAAGCGCGAAAATAAAAACTTTTTTGCAAAAAATAAAACCGACTTCTATATCAAAACACTACAAAGCCAAAAATAATTTTAATTTCGGAAGGCGGTGTGAAAAAAAAGAAAATACAAAACCAATAACACCGACTACCGAAATTAAAATTATTTTTGGCTTTGTAGTGTTTTGATATGGAAGTCGGTTTTATTTTTTGCAAAAAAGTTTTTATTTAATTTCCCGCCTAACGACGTACTGTCAGCGAACGTATATACGGACCGAGCTCATCAGGACCCGTGTGACTAGTATGGTTTTTTTTAATAAAGAGAACTAACGATAGCAAATGTGGGTAGAATTCACTTTACTAGCTAGTTAACCCTTCCACCTGAGCTAAAATATGATTGTGTCTGGAGTGGGTTCACGGTAATAGTGTGGCTGGAGTTGAAACCCGCGACATTTTGAACACAAGTCCGACATCTTAGTCAGTAGGCTATTGACCCTTAGTTCTTTTTTTATTGTAGGTTATTTATAATAGGTTCGCGTTTGACCATCATCTCACCTGATGGTAAGTGATGATGTGGTCGAAGATGCAGCACGCTTACCTAAAAGTAACCTATTCACTCTTGACTTAAAGACCCCTAGGTTATAGCTATCGGGAAACATAGACTCCGCCAGGGAATTCCACTCCTTAGCCGTACGCACAATGAAAGTATTCCGAAAACTTTTTGTGCGTATGTGTTGGATGTCCACCATGTAACGACATTCTCATATGAATTGAACAGTAAGAGGGATTGTATGGACTTGAAAGAGATTTTGACTTCTAAAACTCAGAAGTCGAAGTCTCTTCTCAGGGAAGTTTCGATGTTTTTTCTCAGGGTAGTAAGCTAGAAAATACCGGCCAAATCTACTTTAATGTGACCAATTAACCTACGTATCCTATCCTACTTCCTACTATCCTACTAATATCCTACTAATCCTACTATCCTACTTCCTACTAATATTATAAATAATGTGAAAGTTTGTGAGGATGGATGGATGTTTGTTAAAATTGTTACTCTTTCACGCAAAAACTACTGAACGGATCTAAATGAAATTTAGTGAGTAGATAGTAGACATTTTGGAATAACACATAGGCTACTTTTTATCCCGAAATTCCCACGGGATAGGGATTTACGCGGGAAAAATCTCCCACGCGGAACGAAGTCGCGGGCTGAAGCTAGTCGTTTATAATTTTATCCTCTCTCTCTCGACCAAACGATGCGCCCGTTTGCAGCGGTAGAGATAACACTATCTGACTATCACCTTTAGGGTCAGAGTAGAGAGCTAAGGTCTAACTTTTTCGATTACAGTATGGTTGTGATTACGAACATGCAAAATGTACATATACATTTCTTTGGGATTCATTATGACGTATACCGATCTGAGTGTCCGAGTCGGTGTCTTTGGTTTTGTATTTTCGTTTTTGGCACCGACTTCCGAAATTAAAGTTATTTTTCACTTTGTAGTGTTTTTTGGAAGTTGGTTGAATCTTGAATTTTTTGTTATAAAGTTTTTATTTCTCTCTTTTTAGTTGTTCAGTTTGTAATTTACCTAGTTAAAAAACTTTTTTGCAAAAAATAAACCGACTTCCATATCAAAACACTACAAAGTCAAAAATAATTTTAATTTCGATAGTCGGTGTTATTGGTTTTGTATTTTCTTTTTTTCACACCGCCTTCCGAAATTAAAATTATTTTTGACTTTGTAGTGTTTTGATATAGAAGTCGGATTTATTTTTTACAAAAAAGTTTTTATTTTCGTGCTTTTTAGTGGGTCAGTGAATTTTCCAAATCGGTTCGTAAATGACGGAGTTATGCGCGAACAAAAAACGCAATGCAGCGTAAACGAAAAGATCATCAACGTAAACATTTTTTTAGACTTTTGTTGATTTTTCAGAAACAGCTTGTCCGATTTCGATAAAATTTTCATGGGACCATTTGGGAAGTATACCCTTTCTAACAAAATCAGAATTTTTCAAATCGGTTGGCAAACGACGGAGTTATGCGTGGACAAACATTAAAAAAAAAAAAAATACAAACATCCGAATTGAGAACCTCCTCCTTTTTTAGAAGTCGGTTAAAAAACCTAAATGTCAACTACTTAGATTAGATGCTGGACCGTTAAATGTTGAGGAGTTCTCCTGGTACTTCACCATCAGCTTCTCTTCACCATATGCACCGTGACGAGCATATTGTGCTTAGTAACCATATTAAAAAAAATATATACGCGTCGAATTGATAACCTCCTCTTTTGGTCGTCGGTTGATAATCGAAGCGGAACCCATGAAATACTTATTATTGAGTAGTTTCGGTGGCCATCTGAGGTATTTATCATCAGTTCCACTTCACCGAATGGTGCTTTTCAAATGCAACTGCACGAGTTACTATAAATCATATTATAGGCATACCTATAGTGATTTGAGTATTGTTTATAGTAACTTGTGCAGTTGTGTCTATAATATTATCCATCATCAGATCCTGACTTGGCGACAATGGGACCACCTTTGAAGTGTACCCTTTCAAACAAAAAATGAATTATCCAAATCTGTTCAGCCGTCTTCGAGTAATCTGTGATCATACATAAAAAAAAATATACGCATTGACTTGAGAATCTCCTCCGTTTTTTTCGTCGGTTAAAAATAATACCCATCCCATCGTGCTATCCAATATATATCTAACAAAAACAACTTAGTCAAGTTTCTTACTTAGCTAGTTAATGAAATTTCGGCTGTCTTACAAGTAGGTTAACCTAAAATGCCATGAAGTATTCCCACATCCATAACTGACATTTTCAACAAGCTCACTAGTGCGTTGTTTTTGTTATTCAATTGTTATGTCGGACATGACGGACACTTCGGACACATTCCACCAACACAATGATGTACGTTCTGTTTCTTCCCAAAAACCTCACAGTTCGGGGAGTTTGATTTTCGTAGTTTTTTTTTGTTTGTATAACTTTAGTATTTTTATATTTTTGTGGCTGTTTATTATTCTTTTATTTATAGTACATATTTCTCAAAAATTACATTTTAAAATATGTTTTTACAAAAAAAAAAAATTTATAAATTAAAAAAAGGCAGTCCATTGGTATCAGGAGCAAGGTCCAAGCTACCGGTAGTTAGGTCTCCAGAGAAAGGAACCTCCTCACAATACGAGCTGTATCCAAGAGTACCTACCGCCTTCTGATTATTATTATAATTTTTTGTATGACTATTGTTAAGGGAATGCACTGACCCCTGTCATACAGTTTATAACTAGTTCAGGACTTCAGGAGCCAGGGAATTTAAATTTTAATATATACCAATAGTTTCTGAGTTAAACCGCGGACAGACGGACGGACAGACGGACATGGCGAAACTGTACGTTTTCCTTGTCACTACGGATCCTTAATCATTTAACAAAAACATACACATGTTTTGGGAATATTCTAGAATTGACTGTTGTCTAAAGTCAATCAAATAAACACGCATTTTGTTTGAAAGATGTTAATTTTCGACCAAATCTGGCATATGTACTTGTAATGTAAACTATACACCAAATTTTGTAAACATAATTTTTACAACACATGTTTTGCAATGTTTTAAATTAATGGCCGCGTTATTGAAACGATAAACAACTTATGTACGGTGTTTAAATCATAATTAATTTAGAGGCATTATCAGTTTTAATAATATTCAACGTTCCCACACAGGCCCCCTGTATACGAGACGGTATGGGCCGTGTGTGTCGTATGTCTATGAGACGGTATGGGCCGTATGTGTCGTATGTCTATGGGACGGTATGGGCCGTATGTGTCGTATGTCTATGAGACGGTATGGGCCGTGTGTGTCGTATGTCTATGAGACGGTATGGGCCGTATGTGTCGTATGTCTATGAGACGGTATGGGCCGTATGTGTCGTATGTCTATGAGACGGTATGGGCCGTGTGTGTCGTATGTCTTCGAATTTTTTGTCTGAGGACACTGTTTACCTTCTTCGATTTAAGAGCAGCAGTGGTGTTGATGTAGAATACACATCCAAATGTGCCTACGAAACCAAGACTTGCAACTCGCAAGACGGGCCCGCAACCACCGTTCTTTCATTTATTATTAGGACTCAACTTATCATCACGCTCAATTGGCTGCCAAAAAGTTGGGAATCCTAGCAAAGGTGAGACGGTACTTCATACCGGAACAGCTGCTCAACCTCTATCAAGCGCAAGTTCGGTCGTGTATGGAGTACTGCTCTCATCTCTGGGACGGATCTGCCAAATACCGGCTTGATGCACTTGAGTCTATAGAGAAACGGGCCAAAAGGCTCATCAGCAAAGAGAAACTGGTCGAGACAAGGCTCCAGAGCCTAGAACATCGGCGACGTGTTGAAAGCCTGTCACTTTTCTATCGGTTACATTTCGGGGAGTGTGCGATGGAATTGCACAGTCTTATTCCGCCAAGCCCGTTCCATCATCGGACTACAAGATAAACGGCGATGCGCCATCGTTACATGGTGGACATCCCACCCATACGCACGAAACATTTTGGGAATACTTTCATTGTGTGTACGGCTAAGGAGTGGAATTCCCTGCCGGAGTCTGTGTTTCCGGATAGTTATAACCTGGGAGTCTTTAAGTCAAGAGTGAATAGGTTACTTCTAGGCAAGCGTGCTTCATCTTCGACCACATCATCGCTTAACATCGGGTGAGATTATGGTCAAACGCAAGCCTATCTATACTAATACTAATATACTAATTACTAATAATATTATAAAGAGGAAACCTTTGTATTTTTGTATGTTTGTATTGAATAGGCTCAAAAACTACTGGACCGATTTCAAAATTTCTTTTACCATTACTTAGAGGGATTCTTCCGAATCCGTATAGGCTATATTTTATCCCGGAAAATAGATAGGATTTTTCGTGGTAGTGAAAATTGTGGAGTAAGGCGTCGAAAAAACTGCCGTACGTTAACGATTCTCGCGAACGCTGCGTATATTTAATATAAACATTGCACCCGTGCGAAGCCGGGGCGGGTCGCTAGTCAACTATAAAAAAATAACTTAAAACGAGTTCATTGTAATGTAAATATCCCGTTTTAAATTCTAATGATGCTGATAGTGATAATGTTGGCTTCAAAACTTATAACGCTCTTTCATTTATTTTTCAAATATATCCTCGAAGGCGTGTACCTTTTTTACCTGTATGTAACTAACTATGTAATGAAATCTAAAGTAACTAATTTAACCATCTTCCAAGAGTCGTAGCGTAATGAAAATTAGCAGCTATATGTAGTTCTGATGACAATACAATAATATGGTACTGTTGAACTGATCTGATGTGGAGCCGGAAGATATGAACTAGAACTTCATGATGGAAAATCGTATCGTAGCAGTTTTGGATTTCTTAGAAAAGTCTTGTAATGAACTTTGACCACAGTTAGGTTTCAAGGTCTGATGATGAAGCCGGAAGATAGGCACTGGCATTCCATGATGGAATTTCGTATCATAGTCGTGTTTGCACTTGTGAGAAAGGCCACGTAATGGACTTTGAAGACGATCAGGTTTCAAGGTTATAAGAAACCTAAAGAAAATCCGTTATCGGTTTTCTTAACCTTTTTGAATTACCGCGTAAACCATAGATTTATTATTAGGTCGATCTGTTACGAACTAAATATGCAATAAAATCTAAGAATTATTAAACGTATTTCTAATTGTTGTATAATCATGAAACTTGGCAATTATATGTAGATTAGACGACAATACAATATTATGGTACCATCGAGCTGGTCTGACGATGGAATTGGAAGGTGGCTGGAACCTTGGACTGCCTACTAGTAAACACTTCTAATTTCTGCTCATTACATTAGTCTTAAAAGCGAGTTTTTGGTTTTTTAAACTATTTTATTTTTGTTAAAAAAAAAACTCGAAGTTTAATTCTCTTTATTACACAGACTCCGGCAGGGAGTTCCACTCCTTAGCCGTACACAGAATGAAAGTATTCCCAAAACGTTTTGTGCGTATGGGTGGGATGTCCACCATATAACGATGGCGCATCGCCGTTTGTCTTGTAGTCCGATGATGGAAGTATATAAGTATACACGATGTCGTGTACATACATACCATCTTTTCTCAAAATATGCAAAGCCATAGTGCCTAATCGTCTTCGTTTACTTCATTATTTAGGAGTGCAATTCCCTGCCGGATGTGTTTCCTGATAGCTATAACCTGGGGATCTTTAAGTCAAGAGTGAATAGGTTACTTCTAGGTAAGTGTGCTTCATCTTCGACCACATCATCACTTACCATCAGGTGAGATGGTGGTCAAAAGCGAGCCTATCAACAATAAAAAAAAAACACTCTGTACACGCGTACGCATTCCTAAATAAATTGCGACGTTGCCGTCCTTCAAGTACGCGTGTACACTTGTTTATTTTACGTATCAATTTAACATTTTTAGTCAATATTTTAATATTAAAAAAAAATACTTACTAACATTTTGTTTTCGAATGGTAATATTTTTTTAGCATGTTGGATGCTATACTGTTGCGGGTTAACGGGAACGCCCTCTGTTAGTTAACATACTGTATATGTTTGTTGCTATTTCATGCAAAAACTACTGAACGGATCTAAATGAAATTTGGATAGTTGACATCCTAGAATAACAAATAGGCTACTTTTTATCCCGGAATTCCCACGGAATTTACGCGGGAAAACCCTCACACGCGAACGAAGTTGCAGACAAAATCGCACATCGACAGTTATCTTTAAAAAAAATGTCTCCATCCTTCACGAGCTCAACATCACACCCAGGCTTTCCACTACCTGGCACGAAAGAATATGTAAAGATACCACCATTCGCACAAAACGTTTTACCAATAGTTTCATTGTGCGTACGGCTAAGGAGTGAAATTCCCTGCCGGAGTCTGTGTTACCTGATAGCTATAACCTGGGAGTCTTTAAGTCAAGAGTACCTAAATAGGCTACTTCTAGGTAATTCCCCTGCCGGAGTCTGTTTCCGGATAGTTATAACGTGGGAATCTTTAAGTCAAGACTGAATAGGTTACTTTTAGGCAAATTTCCTGCCGGAGTCTGTGTTTCCTGATAGTATAGCTATATATATACCTGGGAGTCTTTAAGTGAATAGGTTACTTCTAGGCAAATTTCCTGCCGGAGTTTGTGTTTCTTCTAAAAACTTCTAAAAAAGGAGGAGGTTCTCAATTCGGATGTTTGTTTGTTTTTTTTTCTATGTTTGTTCGAGCATAGCTCCGTCGCTTGCCAACCGATTTCAAAAATTCTTTTTTTGTTGCAAAGGGTATACGTTCCAAATGGTCCCATGAAAATCTTATCGAAATCGGACAAGCCGTTTCTGAAAAATAGACAAAAGTCTGAAAAAAATATTTACATTGACGATCTTTTCGTTTACTCTGCTGGTGAAGGTGATAAGTAGTTTAAGTAGTATTTTGGCTTTTAATTAGAAACTGACCCACTAAAAAGCGCGATAATAAAAACTTTTTTGCAAAAAATAAAATCGACTTCCATATCGAAACACTACAAAGCCAAAAATAATTTTAAATTCGGAAGGCGGTGTGAAAAAAAAAGAAAATACAAAACTAATAACACCGACTACCGAAATTAAAATTATTTTTGGCTTTGTAGTGTTTCGATATGGAAGTCGGTTTTATTTTTTGCAAAAAAAAGTCTTACCATTTGCTTTGTATTTAACGTCCTAACCGAAGTGAGCATAATTATTTTGCTATAATAGTTTTCGAGGAATCACTGACTGTCACAGTCACAGGAACTTACACCTAGTTTAGGAGTCAGGGTATTTCCATCTCTTTGGACCTCATAGAATAAGCGTTTTGTTCGAACATTTTTATGGTTATTTTATTATTGTAATGGCTTTGGTGAAATAAAGGATTATTAATCTATTGCATAGCTTTTATTGCGGGCTTTGAGCGCGGTGACCGATTCAAGAAATTCCGTAACGAAAATAAACCTAACACCCCTCCCAACCTAACACACTCCGACCGGCACAGCGGTGCGGCGTTGAAAGCCGTGCATCGTCTAACGTCGTTTCAGTTCGGCAGACTTCGGCACGGTGTTTGTGTGCGTGCGACTAGACGTATGCGTGTAGACCAGCTGCTAAATGCTCATAACTGAGTCCACGAGTGAGTTCGAGCCCGCGACTAGTTCTGAATAACCTAAATGTATTGTATGTTAATAAAAATATTTTAAACAATATTAATTTCTCAATTATTCAATAAAAGAAAAAAAAATGTTTTCTTATTTCCTTACTTAGTCACCACTCTCAAAAAATGTAACTTGAATTAATATCAAAGTAAAAAAAATACTGCATAAATAAAATAAATAAATAAATATAATTGCATAAGCTGATAAAAAATGCTATGCAATAGCTTTACCGCGGCAGTCCCCGAGTGCCACACTCGTTTTTATATTATTACTAGTATTTGCGTGTTGCGCGAGGTGCAAGCACCTCGCGTGCTTGTGAAAAAAAAAAGTATTTGCGTGTTGCGCGAGGTGCAAGCAACTCGCGTGCTTGTGAAAAAAAAAAGGGGGGGGTGATGAAAAAAAAAAGGGGGGGGGGTGATGAAAAAAAAAAGGGGGGGGGTGATGGGGGGGTTTAGTATTTGCGTGGTGCGCGAGGTGCAAGCACCTCGAAAAAAAAGAGGGGGGGTGATGGGGGGGGGGGTTGCACAAGTATTTCGACTAAAGCATTACCACTCTAAATGAATCTGAAAAAAAAAATGTTCCAAGTCTCTTAGATTCCGAGATCCGCCTAAAGGGGGGGAGAAGGGGGGCGGGGGGGGGGGACTTTGAAAAATGGTTTTTACTTTACCGAGCCTCCTCTATACGAATCCGTAAAAAACAAAAAATACGGGTCTCGTAGTTTCCGAGATACGATAGGGAGGGGGGAGAAGGGGGGTGAAAAGGGGAGGTTTGGCACTTTTCCCGTAGGTTTGAGAGTTACTTGTTTACGAATCTGTCAAAATATACCCACCTCCCCATCCACCATCTGGGAGAACAATTATGTCAATGAGTGAGTCAGTCAGTGGTAATTTAGCTTTATATAGTATAACTAGTATTTGCGTGTTGCGCGAGGTGCAAGCACCTCGCGTGCTTGCGTAAAAAACAAAAAAAAAATGGGGGGGGGGGGTTATGGGGGGGGGGTTAAAGAAGTATTTTGACGAAAGCATTGCCCCTCTAAATGAATCTGAAAAAAAAAAAATGTTCCAAGTCTCTTAATTTCCGAGATCCGACTAAAGGGGGTGAGAAGGGGGGTGGGGGGGGCGACTTTGATAAATGGTTTTTACTTTACCGAGCCTCCTCTATACGAATCCGTACAAAAAAAATACGGGTCTCGTAGTTTCCGAGATACAATAGGGAGGGGGGAGAAAGGGGGGGAAAAGGGGAGGTTCGGCACTTTTCCCGTAGGTTTGAGAGTTACTTGTTTACGAATCTGTCAAAATATACCCAACTCCCCATCCACCATCTGGGAGAACAATTATGTCAATGAGTGAGTGAGTGAGTGAGTGGTAATTTAGCTTTATATAGTATAACTAGTATTTGCGTGATGCGCGAGGTGCAAGCACCTCGCGTGCTTGTGAAAAAAAAAAAAAAAAAAAAGGGGGGCGGGTGATGGGGGGGTTTAGTATTTGCGTGTTGCGCGAGGTGCAAGCACCTCGCGAGCTTGTGAAAAAAAAAAAAAAAAAAAAAGAGGCAGGGGGGTGATGGGGGGGGGGTTGCACAAGTATTTCGACTAAAGCATTGCCTCTCTAAATGAATCTGAAAAAAAAAATGTTCCAAGTCTCTTAGATTCCGAGATCCGCCTAATGGGGGGGAGAAGGGGGGCGGGGGGCGGACTTTGAAAAATTGTTTTTACTTTACCGAGCCTCCTCTATACGAATCCGTAAAAAACAAAAAATACGGGTCTCGTAGTTTCCGAGATACGATAGAGGGGGGGGGAGAAGGGGGGGAAAAGGGGAGGTTTGGCACTTTTCCCGTAGGTTTGAGAGTTACTTGTTTACGAATCTGTCAAAATATACCCACCTCCCCATCCACCATCTGGGAGAACAATTATGTCAATGAGTGAGTGAGTCAGTCAGTGGTAATCTAGCTTTATTTAGTATAACTAGTATTTGCGTGTTGCGCGAGGTGCAAGCACCTCGCGTGCTTGTGAAAAAAAGTAAAGCAATGCCCCTCTAAATCAAGTATTTGCGTGTTGCGCGAAAAAATAAAAAAGGGGGGGTGATGGGGGGGGGGGTTGCAGAAGTATTTTGACTAAAGCATTGCCCCTCTAAATGAATCTGAAAAAAAAAATGTTCCAAGTCTCTTAGATTCCGAGATCCGCCTAAAGGGGGGAGAAGGGGGGTGGGGGGGAGACTTTGAAAAATGATTTTTACTTTACCGAGCCTCCTCTACACGAATCCGTAAAAAAAAAAAATACGGGTCTCGTAGTTTCCGAGATACGATAGGGGGGGGGGGGGAGAAGGGGGGGGAAAGGGGAGGTTTGGCACTTTTCCCGTAGGTTTGAGAGTTACTTGTTTACGAATCTGTCAAAATATACCCACCTCCCCATCCACCATCTGGGAGAACAATTATGTCAGTGAGTGAGTGGTAATCTAGCTTTATATAGTATAATATTTCTAGGTAAGCGTGCTTCATTTTAACATCTTCAACATCTCGTTTGACATCAGGCACATGATCGTGAGATGGTGGTCAATGCGAGCCTATCAATAATAGTATCATTCAGAGTGACTGCTATTATTTAGCCACATTTTCCTCAAGTCTTCGTATACATTGAGTGTAATCGAATCTGAATAATTTACATTTTGAAATTTAAACCAACGTGAGTTCCGTATAAATCAATAAATGTTTGGAAACTATCCAAGAATATCATTTCCATTGCATTTGGCATTGGATTCAGAATATGAGCTTTAAAATAGGGTGAATCGGGTTTAGTAGTAAAAACTTGTACGTAATTGGAGTAACAAAATTATTGCACTACTATTTGTGCCCGAAAAATAAATAATAGTACGTTTTGATACAAGTGGAGAAAGTTTGTTATTGCGGCCGAGGCGGAGTTACGCCCGAGCCGCAAGGCGAGGGGGTTGTGGAGCCGAGTACTGCAGTAACAAATGTCCACGTGTATCAAACGTTTTTCAATACACTTTCGAAGAAAAATACTTGCTCCGAAAATGACGACGCATTTTTATTTGTTTTCCATTGAAGAAAATTATGCAAAGTTGATATATATGTATTTTAGCTTCGATTTAGATGGCAACAGGCTACCGCAAGCATTTTGAGCATCAATCACAATATCTGGCGGCGTAGCATCTAAATTGTTCTCATTAAAACTTAACTTCGACATACTCACGCAAAAAACACAAATTAGGTAATAAGATTTGATTTACTTTTTCCCCGCGCTTTACCTTCGCGGTTTAAAGGAGAAGGAAACGTATGAAGCCGCAAAACAGCCTCATATTTATTTATTTAAGGAAAACAATCATTCTGCCGCTAGAGGGCGTAGCCAATAGTCCACCATACGTTTCGCTCCGTATTGAAAATTATTAAAAATAGTAAAAGTGACTTTTCTTGAAGTTTAACTGACTCAATTTGATGTTTAGAGTGTAAATAGTGTTTCATCTTTAATTTAAACTGGAAAACAATAACCCGCCGAAGTGAATTTTGATGTGAACTGAACTGCAGTGTCATAGTCATAACAAACAATCGCTACCGGGCAACAAGTGAATGTTCCTGGACCGGACTACATATAAGAGTTGTTTCTGAACATTTCCCGTGTTTGTGGACCAAGTTAGTGCTTTATTGATCTGTATCTTGACTGATTGCTTCTTGCTGTACTTTAAAAGACCAACAATCAATTAGCAACCAACAATAACATTACAAGGCTCCAAATGACTATCATTTGGAGCCTTATAATGTGCTGCCATCTATTATCAGAAGGCTGAGTTGCTTAGATATAGCTGTAGCTAATAGATTTTATGCTTTGACGCTACGCTTGCGAGCTTTCTTGATTATTATACGTAGATCCTCATTGCAACGGAAGAACATAGAGGATGTTAGTAGTATGCTGCGTATTCTGTGCCATCTTTGAGCGTGCCGGGGAATTGCTAAGTACCTAAGCTTTACTTGCTATTGGAATTCATATCAGTTGGATTGAACCTGCAATATAATCTTTGTTACGACCAAGTATACAAGAGGGCGCTAGCAGCACTGTGCTACATAACGCTATAAAGGGCTCTGTTAAGAACTATAATATTCTCAATTTATTACTACGCAAGATGGAATGCTGCAATGACGCATCTGTGTAGAAGGGTAATAGCACCCTCAAATGTTCAATGTGTATGGGCAACTACCACACTGATTGCCTGAATTTAAAAAGGGATCAGGTTGGGGCATTAAGTAACGAATTTAAGGTATCCTGGAAATGCCCGTCATGTAGTAATGTGACTAGACGTGCTAGATCCAATCTAGATACACCCGTGCGCAGCTTCACTGAGCTCCCCACCTGTGACAACTCCATGGATATGTCTTGTGACAATTTGGATCAGAGTTCTCTCGGCTCAACTGCTCGTGTGAGTAATGTAACCACAGTTCAGCAGAAGACATCGATGTCCAGTAGCAATAATGACTTTGCATCATTCACTCATAGTCTCCAAATAACATTAAGTCAATGGAGAAGTGACATGAATAAAGACATGCTGCAATTGCGCGATGATATTAAGTCCACCTTGACGGATATTAGGAATGAGATGCAAACTTTTCGCGCTGAACAAATCGTCCTAAAACAGCGAGTATCTCACCTACGTGATGACGTCATTGTGCTGCAAACTTCCTCCCAGAGTCAGTCTACAGAACATGAAGATCTGAAGAAGCGGGTTCAAGAATTAAGTTGCAATTCTACGTCAGCTGTATCTGAAGTAATAATAAGTAATCTCGAGACTAAGATAGATATACTAGAACAGCAGGCAAGACAATGTACTGTGGAAATATGCAACTTGCCTGAAAAACGCAATGAAAACTTGTCTGCTATCATTGAAGCAATTTTTAATTAATAATGATTGAATTTTAATGTTACAATAAAATTGATTACTTGAATAGCTTATCCAGCGGCATATACTGCTTATATTTTCAATGTTAATATGCGGATAATGCAGTGGGCTGCAATATTGTTTATAAACTGAATGACTTATTGTTGTGCACTCATCTTATATTGTAGCTGTTTATTGTCCCTAAATAAATAAATAAATAAACAAACAAAGCATACACTAATAAACATGTTAAAAGTTAAAATATTATTACAAACAATAGTGTAGCCTTAATTAAAGGCTGTCAACAATAAGCGTGAAAGTAGAGATATATAATGTTTATTTCTGATATTCTGTTCATAAACACAATTTTAATTTTCATTAAATAAAAGGCCTTAAAAACATGCGTCTCCTTGAAGTGGAAAAAAAAACAATCACCGCCGAATATAGGGAATTGAAAAGTTGTTTAACGTTATCTGTGGCAAAATCTGGAATGGTAAACCCTCGTGTGTGAAAACTGAAAAAAATGCACGAGTGTGAAATACATTGCATGTTGAACCTAATCGTAGTGCGATAAGAGCCAGTTTTTGAGGAAGTGTATTGAAAATAAATAAAAACTTTTTACCAAAAAATTAAACCGACTCCCAAAAACACTGCAAAGTGAAAAAGAACTTTAATTTCGGTAGTCGGTGTCTTTAGTTTTGTATTTTCGTTTTTGGCACCGACTTTCGAAATTAAAGTTCTTTTTCACTTTGCAGTGTTTTTGGGAGTCGGTTTGATTTTTTGGTAAAAAGTTTTTATTTCACTCTTTTTAGTTGGTCGGTTTTTAATTTACCAAGTTAAAAGAGCCTAAATGTCAACTACTTATAACCTTTTACAAAATATTGCTTTTCCCAATGCTGGGCCGTTAATTTTTGAGGAGTTCTCCTGGTACTTCACCATTAGCTCTACATCACCATATGCATTGTGACAAACATAAAGTGCTTAACATCCATATTCAAGTATTCGAATCGCAATCCACGAAATACTTATTATTGAGTAGGTTCGGCGGCCATCTGTGGTCTTCATCATCAGTTCCACTTCCCCAAATGGTATTTTTTGAGAGCAACTGCACAAGTTACTATAAGAAATACCCCCATAGGTGTGCCTATAATATTTGAAGAGTTCCCTCAATTTCTCCAGAATCCCATCATCAGATCCTGACTTGGTGATAAATGGTACCAATTTCGAAGTATACAAAACCTTTCAAACCCTTTCAAACAAAAAAAGAATTTTCCAAATCGGTTCAGCCGTCTTCGAGTAATCGGTGACCATACATAAAAAAAAAAAGAGAAAAAAAATATACGCGTCGAATTGATAACCTCCTCTTTTGGTCGTCGGTTGATAAAAGTCCTATAGCATAACAGAATTTGCGTTCTTACAGCTGGGACACAGCTAGGCCTCCTCTTTATGAGAGGCAATGGGCCGTAGCCATCAAGCTCAGTGCGTACGATTGGTGGACGACGACGTGTGGTATCACATGCCTACGAATTTTTGGTTGTAGAACATGTTTTACTTCACTGCTTTGAGAGCGGTGGTGATGAAGGGTTCCGTAGTAACTACGCCAAATAACTTTGTTTTGCATAGTATTTGTATGAATTACAAAGTTAAATAAATAAAAAAAAAAAAAAAAAAAAAAGTTATATTTGCGGTTTTAGAAAATATGCTATATCTCAAAAACTGCTGACCCGATCTCGTTCTATTAATTTTTCTTGAAAGTTTACATTAATATCTACAGCACAGGGGCGTGCATAGGATTATGACAGGGCATGCGGCGGAGTAAAAACACACAAAAACTTCTTCTTTTATAGATTTTTAGCATAGCCACAGCCACGCATCGTAGCATGGTGGTGATGCGTGGCTGTGGCTATGCTAAAAATCTATAAAAGAAGAAGTTTTTGTGAGTAATCGGTCACAAAAACTTCTTCTTTTATAGATTTTTAGCATAGCCACAGCCACGCATCGTAGCATGGTGGCGATGCGTGGCTGTGGCTATGCTAAAAATCTACAAAAGAAGAAGTTTTTGTGTGTTTTACTCCGCCGCATGCCCTGTCATAATCCTATGCACGCGCCTGCAGTAGTACAGCATATATATTTTTTTTAGATTTTTCTTCCATTATTATAGAAGTTAGAGGGGGAGGGGAGGGGGGGTGGACGACGGACACATATTTTACCACATTGGAAGCGTATATCTTTTAAACGATTGACTTTATGAAAACGTGGATTTTAAAACCTCAATGTCATTTTTAAAGACCTTTCTATAGATACCACACACGCATAGGTTTCATGAATAAAAATATTTTCAGTTTCCTTCCATGTATGAAAAAGACGAAAAAATATTTATAACTAAGGGGGGCTCCTTAATTATAAATATTTTTTCGTCTTTTTCTTAAAATTGGAAAGCGGTTTACATAATACATCTACCTAGCAAGTTTCATGTGTACCTATAATCCTAATAGTTTCGGAATAAAGTGGCTGTGACATGCGGACAGACGGACGGACAGACAGACATGTATAAGGGTTCCGTTTTTGCCATTCGGCTAAGGAACCCTGATTACACAAAGTAATGTGCCTGACTTAGTTCGAACACTCGACTTGCGACTCGTAAGTCGTGCCCGTAATCACTGGGCCCTCACTGCTCAATTAAATACATACAATAGGACCCTGAGACCTGAACCTCTGCCTAACCTTTCTGAGAATATCGGCGTGTTATTATTTTGTTATATAAATTATAGATTCTCGCAAAAACTAACGATAAATATACTTAACATAAATCAACATTTTTTTGTTCCTAGAAAAGTAATGTGTTTACATTACTGTCAATTCCGCTATTTAAAACTCTATTGTCTATGGTGATGTGTCCATTAATACTTAGTCTATGGTATTTTTCCATGAAATTCTAGATAGTTTCGCTTGTTTTTAATTAGGTAATTGAGGTTAAAAGCTAGGGTTTGGTTTGATAGACCCATCTCTCTGTATGATTATGTTGATAATTTTTGCTTATGTTGGATTTTTTTTGTTGTTGATGCGTTTGATCGCCTCCTCACCTGCTATTAAGCGATGATGTGGTCGAAGATGAAGCACACTTGCCTACAAGTAACCAATTCACTCATGACTTAAAGGCTTTAACGGAATTGCAACACTTTTGCGAATTGAATGAGCGAGCGTTAAATTTTGGACGGCTTTCCGTACAAATGCTTCTGTATTCCAGGAACTCGGCATCGAGTACCACCTGTCTTCTTTCTGTCTTGTATGTTGAAGCGTATAAGCAATCATATAATGGTAAATAATAATAATATGGTCCAGGCTTTTTCTTTGGGAATAGCGAATAGTTACATCGAGAACGGACTACACTTCGACTACAATTGAGCACCTGGTCGTGCATGGTCGAATGAGGGCACGAGCCGCACGGAAGGTGACCGATGAGATGGACCGATCAGATAGAGTGCCCGTGAACTGCATTCGTTCGTGCATTCGTTGCTAGCAGAAGCTTTCGTGACACGTGCATGAATGTGCCACGAAAGTTCCTCGGTTTTAAATAAATATTCTAGTGTTAACTTTGTGCTGAAAAATAGGTAACAAAGACTCTATAAATCGGCTACTGTGCTGTATAAGAGGTAACACATACTCTAATAATCAGTCAGTGTTCAGCTCTTGGAGCGTCTGTTACCTTTCATAATGCTCAAAATAATGCTGATAATTTGTGCCCTAATCAGAGCTATGGGTCATTCTTTTGGGTAGGTTTTTCAAGCGGCTTTACTTAAAAATAATAGAAATCGAGAAGTCAGCCATTTTTGTTTTTCGCCAAAGCCTTAAATCCTCTCTTAACTGGGTTACTGATTATTATTCAATTATCTTTATAATTAAACTAGTACTCACGCGGGGCTTCGCTCCCGTGGATTCTATCACGGTAAAAACATAACACTCGTTTTTTGCAGTCGCGTAAAAAGTAGCCTATAACCTTCCCCAAGCTTCAAGCTACTTCCATACCAAATTGCATCCAAATCCACCCAGTACTTTCGAAGATTAGCGCGTTCAAGCAAACAAACAAACAAACAAACTTTTCCGCTTTATAATATTAGTATAGATATCATTAAAAATAAAATACCGTGGAGTGTCCCAAGCCCCGATCTGGTCACTTGTAAATTATTTATTATAAACTAAATGCTACATGCTTACAAAAAAAACACAAATTCCTAAGAAGTTTAAAATGATATGAAAAATTAGACCATACTTCTAAAAGAAATAGATTTTCTAAAAAAAAAAATGTAACTGTCACGAAGTAATTGCTGATTTGCGTGGATTATTATAATTTCACTAGCACATCTCTAAATTCGCGGCCCGATGATGCGTCATCCTAATTCAAGTTGACATATCAGACGTTCAGACTGAAGTAAGTGAAGTACTGAACTAGATGAAGTGCTGAACTAGATGAAGTACTGAACTAAATTAAATACTGAACTAGATGAGGTACTGAACTGGATGAAGTACTGAACTAGATGAAGTACTGAATTAAATGAAATACGGAACTAAATGAAGCACTGAACTAAATGAAGTACTGAACTAGATGAAGTATTGATCTAGATGAAGTACTGAACTAGATGAAGTACTGAACTAGATGAAGTACTGAACTAGATGAAGTATTGAACTAAATGAAGTACTGAACTAGATGAAGTACTGAACTAGATGAAGTGCTGAACTAGATGAAGTACTGAACTAGATTATGTACTGAACTAGATGAAGTACTGAACTAAATTAAGTACTGAACTAAATGTGTGGACTACTTCCTTAAGCGAAAAGATATTTTGCAGTGATGTGTATCTCTAATAGTAACGAAAATAGCTATCTTACAATTTCGATCATAAAATCTGGAATATTATGCTTCCCTTGACATCGTAATAACTACAAGGATAACATTCACAAATATTGGAATATACCTACATGTAAATATTTACTATTTTGATGTATATTGCACTGACACAAATTTAGATTAAAACAAATACACGTGTATACTAATTTAAACCCTTTTTAGGGTTCCGTAGCCGAATAGCGAAAAATGGAACCCTTATAGATTCGTCATGTCTGTCTGTCTGCCCTTCCGTATGTCACAGCCAATATATTCCGTAACTCCGTATGTATGTACATATGTCCGTTTCTTTGTTCCCTCGTATGATCGTTTCTATTAAACCAGTGAACGGATTTTGTTAAATGATACGTCGTTGGATTTGTCTTGATGGCGCGAGAGTTACTGAATACATTAAAATAAAAACAAATGACCACAACGACAACCAGACGCCATATTGTCAAAAATAAATTTAAAATCGACAAACTATATCAAGTGGCGTAAGGGGTATTACTTAAATAGATCTCTAAATAAAAATGATTGTAAAGTTTATTTTACCATTTTTCGTTTCAAGCAACCTTTTAGGAAATATAACATTATAAAACAGAATTCAATCGTATGAAAGAAACATTGTTACTTAATATTTAAACTAAAAAACTGAAACAAAAAAGTTATTTAAAAGATCTCAAAACCCGACTGCTCAACTGAAACGCTAGAAACAAGCACAATTTCATATTAAAAAGTGATAAGCAGACGGGACGCAATTTAACATAATATAATTGAATTAAAAAAAAATGGGATGGGTCCCGCCTGCTTGTTACTTTTTTATTTTTTATGTTTACTTCACCTGAGTTCTTTAACCGTAAGAACACAACTAGTTTCTGCCCGCGACTCTACTCGCCAAATTTCATTCAGATCCGTTCAGTAGTTTTTGCGTAAAAGAATAACAAACAAATATGCATCCATCCTCACAAAATTCGTATTTATATACAGGGCTACTGGTAACTCGACGTATTCCTTGCAGGACGTCATAGTAGGGTTAAAATGCAACAAATTAAGCCGCCAAATGTTCTACCAAAATTCAGTAGTTTTTGAGATTTTTCGTTTTTTAATGAAAAATCCTAGATTAAATCATTTGAAACTAATTTAAAAATGATTTACGGCGCGATTGATGTTATTATTATAGTTGATGATGTAGCAGATTATTATGTGATTTTTTGTTAATAATTAAAAGTTCAAAAAAGCCTTAAACCTTGGCAAATATCACTAAACAAACATTTTTTTTTTGTAATTTTGGTTGTTACTTCATATAAAATGTAGGCTAATGCAAAAAAAAATGAATTTCGGTAGAACATTTGGTGGCTTAATTTGTGATGTTTTAACCTTACTATGACGTACTGCAAGGAATACGTCGAGTTACCAATAACTCTGCATATAATTAATACGAAATTTTGTGAGGATGGATGCATATTGTGGTGGATGAACGGATCTAAATAAAATTTCGCGAGTAGTTGACATCCTGGAATAACACATAGGCTACTTTTTATCCCGTAATTCCCAGGAGCATAATTCACATTACTAGAAATCCTGTTAACCACTGCACA
This sequence comes from Tholera decimalis, assembly GCA_943138885.2. Classification (NCBI taxonomy): domain Eukaryota; kingdom Metazoa; phylum Arthropoda; class Insecta; order Lepidoptera; family Noctuidae; genus Tholera; species Tholera decimalis. The sequence goes on along the minus strand of OW964574.2, from coordinate 16,295,607 downwards.
CTGTGGTTGTGACCTTATTTAATACATAAATCTTGTTGTACGCAATATCTTAGTAACAATGTATTTTTGTTCCAGATTGGTTACAATGGAGAAGCTTACAGAGCGAGGCCGGAATAATATTTTCATAGCTGCGGTCATCACGCTTTGTTACGCAACTACAGGTAATAAATCTATTTTCTATATCTATACATACAGAGTTGATAGAACAGAGGGGCATTAAATTACACTACGTATACTATACGTGTTTAGTGTTAATTCGATACAGTTTAAAAATAAAACTAGCCAAAAAAATTTTTTTTTTTCAAACCAACTAAATAGCTTACAATTTAGACCACTGGGTTTCCGAAGACCTAAAAGACAACATGGATGTGGAAAGGGCACGTAGGGCGTTGGCTGTCCGGTGCAATATGTTGGCCCGCAGGTTCGCACATTGCAGCAATCCAGTCAAAGTTATACTTTTTAAATCTTACTGCACATCATTATACACTTGCAGCCTGTGGGTGAATTACACACTGGGGACATACAACGCCTTACGTGTTCAATATAACAACGCGTTTAGGGTGCTTATGGGACTACCACGATTTTGCAGTGCTTCGAACATGTTCGCGGAAATGCATACCGATGGGTTTCATGCTCTTATACGGAAGCAATGTGCGTCGCTGCTGAATCGTGTTAGGTCTAGCAAAAATAGCGTTATAAAAGTGTTTGCAGATAGGTGGGACTCTCCAATGCTGAGCCACTGGATACGCCTGCACACTGATTATTAGTTTTTATATTTATTTGTTTTATGTTCCTTTTGTGTCTTATGTATGTTTTGGTGTCTTATGTATGTTTTGTTGTCTGTTTTGATGAGTGAAGTGTTTTATTATGTGTAAATTTGTACCTGTAACTATGGATCAAGGTCTGAAATAAAGTTTATATTATTATTATTATTAAATACCTAGGTAACAAAGTGGCAACGTAGCGCGGCGTGTGTTATCTCTTGTCTTGGTCAGATTTATCGCTTTAAGGTGCATGTCATCAAAATCATTTGCGACTAAACTACTTCTTCTATTTAATTGATTTTTGGTATAGAGCCTGAAAATGGTATCTAGTATACGCAGTATAAAGGAAAGCCCCTCGGTCGTATCAACTCTGTATATATCTTTAACTGCCTAGGTGGAAGGGTTGCAAGCGCGACTACTGATCAAGAGGTCTCAGGTTCAATTCACAGGTCGAACAAAAAGTGCTATTAGGTTTTTCTGTTAGAAATAGCCTCGGAAAGCACTAAGTCGTTGGTCCTGCGCCTGATCTGTCTCCGGTCGTGTCGGATTGCCATCCCATCGCACTATGAGAGTAAGTGCACAGCCAGTGAACCTGTACCTGTGCACATACTTGTGCACTATAATATCTCCTGCGCAGATGGCTAGTCAATTAAGAGATTAGCCGCTGTGGCTGAAAATCGGTTACGAGGACTACATATAAATATTTATTTATTTATTTATTTAATTTATACAGGTTGTAACAAAAACCCTGTCCGATCCAATAAAGGCGTTTTCCTGGTTCAACATACGTACTAAAAAAAATGTTTTAAAAATGTAACTCATAAAAACCAAAAGTTATTGATTTTTTTATTTTTATAATCAATGCGAAATTTAACACTGATTATGGCAGATTTTCATAAGTTGACAACACTTCACCCGCTCAGGCAGCATCTTAGACACAAAACTGTAGGTAATAACATGTGAACATCGAGCGATCAGTGTTGCCTTTGTTCAGTTTTAATTTTTTATTTAAATTTAATTATATTCACTGGGGAAAAATATTAATCTCAAATCCATAAAATGGCTACGTATATATACGCAGTACGATGCCAATTAATACTCTCAAAGATCGGACAGGGTTTTTGTTACATGCTCTATAATTGAAGTGTATGTCTGTTATTTCAAAATAACTGTGTTTTCTAGAGTACTTATAGTTATTTACACGATACTAAAGCTTTGGTTTCCTAGGATAGCGGTGCCGTCATATAGTGGCCGTAATACAGCGGTGAATGACGTCACGAGAACGTTGTCTATGTAAACAAAATGACGCGGTTTCCTAGAGAGTGGTAACTGACACCGTAACGTCATAAAGCTGTGCCGCCATTTGCATGACGGCCGTCTTGTCGGTGTCAGATGGTTTCGTGAACGTTTCATTGATAGCGATGAAGCAGACAGTGTATTAACGGCCGTGGAACTTTCCACATGTCGTCACCGTAAAGACGGCCGCCTTTTTGCGTCCGTAATATTCCGGCCACTATATGACGGCACCGCTTTCCTAGGAAACCAAAGCTTAAAACATGTTCATCGTGTTAACCAGTAACTGGGTTGTGGAGACAGTCGCTTCAAGCAAAACACTAGCACTCAGCTGAATCCGGATAGACACGAAGCCGACCCTGATATAGTTAAATGATGATTTGCCGATAGGGTAGTTTTATGTGTGTGTGGTCAGAAGGTTTGGCAAATTAAAGAGCGTGTTCTCAGTTGAAGGTATACTGAACGACTGAGTGACTGACACAAAGATTACAATAATATAATACAGTGGTTAAGAGCTTAAAGTTAACTTACGAGCTACGTCATACATGGCCTAAGACTAAAGATGTATAAAAAGTAATTTGCCTACGCTACAATCCTCCCCCCTTAGATTAAACAATAAAATTTTAATTTGTTAAAAGAATACAAAATTATCTAGGAGTATGAACTAATTAAAATTACAGACGTTAACAATAAACAACGAACAATGGTTTTACTTATAATAAAGCCGAACAATGGTTCACACTATGCTACTTATACAAGAGAGTATATTTTCGTCACGTTGTTTACACTACACCATGACTTTGTTTGAGGTTTGCACTCCGATTTGTCTCCAATCTTGACACGCCTGTTTCGCCTTTCGCTAGAGACTGGAAAGGTGCCGAAAGCATGGAAGCTGGCTAACGTACAGCCTGTACCCAAAAAGGGCAGTCGTGCTGACCCTGCCAACTACAGGCCTATTTCAGTCACGTCCATACTCTGTAAGAGTATGGAGCGTGTACTTAATAGTAAGCTCCTGGCATACCTAGAAGCCAACGACATCCTCAGTGACCGGCAATACGGCTTTCGCAAAAACCGGTCAACTGGGGATCTTCTAGCGTATGCCATTCATATCTGGAGTGAGGCCATTGAGAGGCAAGGGGAAGCACTTGCTGTTTCCCTTGACATCTCCAAGGCTTTTGACAGGGTCTGGCACGATAGCCTTATTGCTAAGCTTCCTTCTTTCGGGTTACCCACCCAACTTTGCGTTTGGATTGAAGACTTCCTGAGGGATCGGTCCATTCGAGTGGTCATTGATGGCTGCTCGTCTGGCCAATTGGCAATTAATGCCGGGGTCCCTCAGGGGTCTGTTCTCTCAGCAACTTTATTCTTGCTGCACATTAACGATCTGCTAATGCCCGGTACCTTTGGGTATGCAGACGACAGCACAGTTTCTGAGAGATATGTGTCCAGCGCGCGAGCTGGTGGGTCACAGATCCAGTCTCTCCGTGAGGACATGGTCGGGCGCTTGAACTTGACCTTGAAGGCTGTCTCCGAATGGGGCGATGCCAACCTGGTCAAGTTTAATGCAGCTAAGACCCAGGCGTGTCTCTTCTCCGCAAAAAGGAGCCAATTTGAACCGGCTCCTACTTTCCGAGGTGTAACTGTGCCGATAACTGACCATATCGAGCTTCTGGGGGTAACATTAACTTCTACCCTCAATTTTGGCCCGTTTATCGAGGCTAAGGCTCAACTAGCATCAAAAAAGTTGGGAATCCTAGCAAAGGTGAGACGGTACTTCACACCCGAACAGTTGCTCAATCTCTATCAAGCCCAGGTTCGGTCGTGTATGGAGTACTGCTCTCATCTTTGGGATGGATCTGCTAAATACCAACTGGACGCGCTTGAGTCTATCGAGAAGCGGGCCAAAAGACTCATTGGCAACGATGCACTGGTCGAATCAAAGCTCCAGAGCCTTGAACATCGACGACGAGTTGCAAGTCTATCGGTTTTCTATCGGTTACATTTCGGGGAGTGTGCGATGGAATTACACAATTTAATTCCAACAAGCCCGTTCCATCATCGGACTACGAGACAAACGGCGAAGCGCCATCGTTACATGGTGGACATCCCACCCATACGCACCAAACGTTTTGGGAATACCTTCATTGTGCGTACGGCTAAGGAGTGGAATTCCCTGCCGGAGTCTGTGTTTCCCGATAGCTATAACCTAGGAGTCTTTAAGTCAAGAGTGAATAGGTTACTTTTAGGTAAGCGTGCTCCATCTTCGACCACATCATCACTTACCATCAGGTGAGATGGTGGTCAAACGCGAACCTATTCTAAATAAAAAAAAAAAAAAAAGATTTGTTTATAGGTATGAGTGCGGCGATAGTCAGCGTTTCTTGAACAGTGACGGTTATTGATAAAGACGTTGACGAAGGCGGCTCACATGTCGAATCTCACGGTTTTCTTAACGACCCGGCCCGATTTCGTTGTTATCGGCGGTGTCGTAGTGCTCGAAGTGTCGTATGGAGTCGTAAGGTTCGCCGGATGTGGGACGGTGTCGGGTAGCGTCGTTGTTTGGGTCTCCTGGCGTGGGACCGACACATTATCAAAGTCTAATAGGTAAGCTGGTTTTAGACGATCAAGTGATACTGTGACTTGCTTACCGTTACAGTCTAATGTATAAAATTTTGGATGTCGTTTTATTACTTTATATGGACCTTCGTAAGGTGGTACCAAAGATCGACGTGCTTCATTTCTAACACACGAGTGTTCATGGCTAAATATTTATGAACGAATACACTATTGTTTTTGCTATGTAGGCTTGAATGTGAGAGATTGGGAACGGATGACAATGACTTGGTTAACAGTTTGATGTAGTCGCTGTCGTTAATATTGGTTGTAGATTTTGAATGAAATAGTTCACCTGGCAGTCTGAGACTACTGCCGTATAAAAATTGTGATGGACTGTATCCCAGATCTAATTTAACTGCCAAGCGCATCCCTAGGAGTATTAGGGGTAATTCCCGTAACCATTGTGTGCTATTTGAACATTTTGCCATAATAGCAGCCTTTAAGGTACGGTGAAATCTTTCGAACATGCCGTTCGCCTTTGGATTGTATGCAGTTGTGTGAACTCGTTCAATGCCGAGTCTTTTTAATAGCTGCCGACATAAATCTGATTCGAATTGACGACCTTGATCTGATGTTATACGTATTGGACAACCGAAACGAGCAATCCAATGCTCTACGCACACCTTAGCAACTGTTTCAGCTGTTATATCTTTAACGGGTATAACTTCAGGCCATTTCGTCACCCTGTCGATGATGGTAACGCAATATTTGAAATCCTGTGCCAGTGGCAGTGGTCCTATTATATCGATATGTACATTTTAAAAAATACGCCTATCGGTGTTACTGTGTGGCGTTGAATTTTAGATTTTTGACAGGGAACACATATTTTAACGATATTTGTTTTGTCGGTATTCATGTTGCTCCAGAAATACCTTGACTTAACTAAGCGTTGAGTAGCTGCGACGCCGGGATGACTCACATTGTGTAAAGTTTTTATGGCGAGTTCCCGGAACTGTAGGGGTAGATAAGGACGTATGTCGTTTGTTGATGTTTCGCAGGCTATTTTTATCTCCGAATCGGGCATTGTTATTAATTTAAATTGGAATTTGTTATGTTTGCGAAGATTTTGTAATTCTGGATCGCTTTTTTGTAGTTCTGCTAACTTTTGATAATCTACTAGTGATGGCATGATAATCTCATCGATTCGGGATAATGCGTCGGCGACTGTATTTTTATCACCTTCAATGTAAATGATGTTATCGCAAAATTGGGAAATGAAGTCTAGTTGTCTTAACCGTCTAGGTGAGTCTGAAGGCGATACCTTTTTAGATAGGGCGAAGGTCAATGGTTTGTGGTCTGATAGTACTGTTAGCTGTCTGCTTTCTACTATATGGCAGAAGTGTTTAATTGCCATGTAAATTGCTAAAAGTTCCCTATCGTACGTGCTGTATCTAGTTTGGGTATCGGTGAGTTTCTTTGAATAAAATCCCAGAGGTTCTAATTTGTCACTAACTCTCTGATTTAAAGCGGCGCCTACGCATGTACCGGAAGCGTCTGTCATCAACAATAATGGCACGGTTGCGTCGGGATGCGATAACGTGACTGCATTATTGATAGCTTGTTTACATCGACTGAATGCTTGTAATGCACTTTCGGTCCATGTAATTTTTGTTTTGTCGTGTATTTTTGAATTGTGTAAATACGCATTTAGTGGTGTTTCAATTTCTGCAGCTTTTGGAATGTTGAGCCTATAGAAATTCATCATTCCGAGGAAACATCGAAGTTCCTCTATTGTATTGCGTTGTGGATAATCATTAATAAGTTGCGTTTTGTTTGCGCTCGGTTTTATGCCTTTTGAGTTAATGTGGTAACCGAGGAAGCTTAACTCGGATTTACCGAATTCGCATTTATCTGTGTCGATTGTTAACCCGATATTATTTAATCGTTCTAAAACTAACTCTAAATGTTTTGCATGCATTTCTTTTGAATCCGAAGCTGTAATTACATCATCAAGATAAGGAAATGCAAAGTCGAGACTTTTTAAGGCGTTGTTGACTAACCTTTGAAAATCTTGCGCTGCGTTGCGTAACCCAAAGTTCATTCTTGTAAATTCAAACAAACCGAATGGAGTTATGACTGCAGTTTTTGGGATGTCTTCGGGAGCCATTGGAATATTATGGTAAGCTTTCCGGATGTCAATTTTGGAAAATATAGTTTTCCCTTTGAGTAAATATGTGAAATCAAGTAGTCTTGGTAATGTGTAACGGTCGGGAGTAGTTTGTGCGTTAAGTCTACGATAATCTCCGCACGGCCTTATTTTACCGCTTTTTTTACTAACGCAAACTAGTGGGTTGGCCCAAGGACTATTCGAAGGTCTACAAATACCTAATTGCATCATTCTTTCGAATTCTGCTTTGGCGACTTTGTATTTCTCCGGATTAAGCGGTCGTACTTTTTCATGGACCGGGGTTCCATTAGTGTAAATGTGGTGTTGAACATCATGTTTAGGGTGCGTTTTAAAGTTTTCTAATTTGGTGATGTCGGGATATTTTCGTAATATGAGATGGTATGCGTCGTTTATATCGATTGATCCTATACTTGATTCAGGGCTATTTGTAATATTTGTAGCGCGCGATATTAAAGTGAGTTTGTCTATTAGTTTCCTACCATGTAAATCTACCATTAGTTTGTTAGCAGCAAGGAAGTCAGCGCCTATTATTGAACGTTGTACGTCGGCTAGTATAAATTTCCATTGGAATGGGCGACGTAAACCTAAGTTAACTGTGATGGATTTTTCGCCGTATGTTTTGATTTTTGTGCCGTTGGCTGCATATAATATGTAATCTGATGTGGATGCGTTTTGCCTTTTACCGGCTAAAACCGACACATCAGCACCAGTGTCGATAAGAAATCGTACACTAGTTTTAATATCCGTAACCCATAAACGATAGGAATTGACACCGGCGACATTGTGTATTTGACCCGGTGTCTGAATTAGTTTTCCGGATTCCTTTTATTACAATTTATTGTGTCGCCGCATTTACGCGCATTTGTGCCATAAGTGAAGTGGTAGAAACATTGGTAATTCGCATCACCTGGTTTCTCTTTTTGTCTGCGGTAATTCTCTCTATTTTTATAAGTAATTTCGCGACTTTTAGAGCGAGTCCGGGAAGATCCACGGCTGTAACGATCTCGGCTTCGCGGCTCACGGTTCTGATGGTTATTGGAGTCGTTTAGTTTAGTGCGTAATTCCGAAATTTCTAGTTTCATTTGTTTCAGCTCATTTACAATGGTTTCGGGAAGTGTTGGGTCTGCACTCGGAGTTGTTTTAGAAACCGGGGCTATTTCAGATGGTCTGGTATTTTCCAGAATTTTGTCAGCGATTTTAGCCAAACCATCGAGTTTAACCTCGTCAGTGTCACATGCGGTTATGACGGCCCTAATTGAATGTGGAAGACGACTTGTCCACAGTAATTTTAGAGTGTCGTTTGGGACTTTATTTTTCCTTAAGTCTCGCATACGCCGTAATAATTGTGAAGGCTTTTGATCTCCGAGTTCGATTTCATTTAAGAGTTGGTTCATTTGTTTTGTTTCCGACTCTTCGTAAACAGAAATTAACCTATTTTTTTAAAGTTTCATATTTATTATTCTCCGGCATGTTTTCAAGAATGTCACTAATATCAGGTAATTCGTCAGGTTTCAGCCTAGCTATTAGAAGTTGACTTTTGTGCAGGTCACTTGCCTTTAGGGGATCCACGATGGCGTTAAATTGGTGAAACCAGAGTCTCGGTCGATCTTGCCAAAAGTCCGGTATCCTCGGTGTCATTGAAACTGCCGTCATCTGTTGTGGCTGTGGCTGGTCCTGGGTTGACATGGCTGCGGGTTGTTGGAGAGCTGCGGCCTGGTAGCATGGGTCGTTCATTTTTACGCGCGATGATAATTATAGTCTTTGTAACTTGGAACTTGATACGCGCGCGATCACGTTTGTATAAAAATCACGTCGGTATAAGAATCACGTCGGGGTCACCACTTTGCCGATAAGGTGGTTTTATGTGTGTGTGGTCAGAAGGTTTGGCAAATTAAAGAGCGTGTTCTCAGTTGAAGGTTTACTGAACGACTGACACAAAGATTACAATAATATAATACAGTGGTTAAGAGCTTAAAGTTAACTTACGAGCTACGTCATACATGGCCTAAGATTAGGCATATTACTTTTTATACATCTTTAGTCTTACTAAAGATGTATAAAAAGTAATATGCCTACGCTACAATGATGATGCCACGATATGAGTACTAGAACAGAAACTTCTTTTAAACGTTTGTCTTTTTGCTTTCAAATAAATCTACTTACAGTGCGTAAGAGAGGGACAGATGCTGACTATACATCTGTCTCTCTCTTGCAGAGAACTGTGATTGGCTAATGAGCAGTGTGACATATTCACCATCTTCAGTAGGGCCAATCACAACGCTCTGCAAGAGAGAGATGGATGAATAGTCGGCGTTTGTCTCTCTCGTCGCTTCTATCGTTCCCACTTACAGGCTAGTGTAGCACTTCTGCACTCTATTCTTATATCTCTATGGGAAGACCAAGGAACTTAGGTAGAAGATCCTTGGGGAAAACTTAGCGCCATATTGTGACGTGTTAGCTGTCAAATCGAACCATTTGAGTAGAGTGAACAAAACAAGCATTTATTAAATTTATATTTACAAATATTGAGCGAAATAAAACTAGTCCTCTTTCCATATTTTGGTGGTTAAAAGCGAGCCTATAATCAAAAATAAAATAAAATAAAGTTTTAGTATTTTATTTTATTTTCGATTATATTTTGACATGGCTTCTGGGCCTTTGCGCCAGGCGTTCTCTTTACTTTCGGGCGTATTGGTGCCAACAATGAAAATAAGAGAGAAAAGTACTTATGTTTAAAATAAAATAATTATGACATTAAATATTATATTTAGAATTTAGATGTGAGACTCGGTTGAACAAAAATAAATTTCATATCGTGGGTCTAATTATCAATATGCGTAACTCCAAACAAAAAAAAAACAAAATGGATTTTTAGATAGATAGATAGAATATACTTTATTGTACACCAAAATTTAAACAACCCTATTTAACAATATTGCTTATTCTATGGTAACAATGGCGGTCTTATCGCTGAAAGCGATATCTTCCAGACAACCTTTGGAAGGACTTTAAAAACTTTAATTAAAGTGGGGAGGGCTAAATTAGTGTACTAACTACATTACTCATAAAAACAGAGAAACAAAAAATATTAAAATAAATAAATGTATATGCAAATATATATATGCATATAAATACAATGTAATACATAGGTAATTAAATAATACAATACATATAATGTGTTCTTTAACATCAAGTGGAGAGAAAACAAAAGAATAGTCATAAATTGGAATGAAAATAATTAGCAACCGAGCTTTTAAAAGTAGCCAGTGACTGAGCTTGTCTTACAGACACCGGCAATGCATTCCACAAACGAATAGCTTGCACCGTAAACGATGAGCCATAGAATTTAGTGAAATGTGCAGGCATTGAAAGTCTCAAATTCTCCGATGATCTCAAATCTCTTACATGTGTGTCATGAAGGAACTTAAAGCGTTCTTTGAGATAAAACGGGGTTGTGGGATTGAAGAGAATACTGTAAAGTAATGATAAAATATGTGCATTCCGGCGAAGGCGGATCGGCAGCCACTTGAGTTTAATGCGAAACTCAGAAACATGATCATAGTTGCGCAAACCAAATATGAATCTTATACAAAAAATTTGTAGTCGTTCAAGTTTATCTAGCTGCACTTCAGTAAGATCTGGATAACTTGCTTCAGCATAGTCGAGAACAGGGAGAAGAAGGGATTGGGCAAGCGCAATTTTAGTGGCAGTCGGCAGGAAATTGCGCAATCTGCGTAAAGACCCCGCAGAGGCAAACAGTTTGCGGCTTACTTCTTGCAACTGAGGACCCCAAGACAAATCCCTATCAATATAAATACCTAGGTCTTTTACTGAGTCACAGTAAGGTATAGCAGCTCCATCAAAAACGATTTGAGGAAGGGTCACCCAGTTAATTTTGGAACGTAGCCTAGGGCTGCCAACAATAATGACTTGAGTCTTCGCAGGATTAACCCTCAAACCATGATTCAAACTCCAATCAGAAATACGCGCTAAGTCTTTATTCACAATCTTCACCGCCTCAGACAGTTCTTCAACGAGAGCTTGCGAATAAATTTGCAGATCGTCAGCATAAAGGTGATAGGATGAGAGAAGATCATTTGAAATAGAATTTATAAATATGGCGAAAAAATTAATTAATTTATAAATATGGATGCCATCTCGTGCAGTATTTTATAATCTATACAATGGAATACTTCTTATTTCCTAAAAACGATTATACGATGAGGTATGTACATTTATCAATCTATAAAAATAAAAAATTCTACTGCATTTACACTTCCTATAACTCCAAACACTGTGGCTAGAAAAGTTCGTGCTTAAGTCAATTTTGTCACAAATACAACGCAATATTTAAAAAAAATGTATAAATAATTTTCTCTATCAATTCTACCCTTAAATCACAAGTTGAAATATTGCAATAAATTAATAAATAAAACAGTTTTTTGTTGCTCCTGTAAAATTTACTCAAATGGAGTTACGAACTCTGATAGTTAGACCGTCGATATAATATATCTAGCGTGTGTTTTGGGCTTGAGGCTATAACAGTACGGAATAAGGTTTAGCAACGTTTGCTAAGGTCGTCCAGCTTAACATCAAGGGTGGATCCAGGACCTACGTGGACCATTAATTAAAATATTAAACATTGTTACTAGATAATACTCCAGTTTATGTCGTTGTAAACGAATATCGGCAGTGGACGACCAAGTGGCAGCGGAATCAGGAAATACAAATTATAACTTCTTGTGACTTGACCACGATTATGTGACCTGGCACTAGGGTTGCCAACTTTTATTAGAAGAAATAGAGTATATCTGATTTCAAAGGAGGTAAATAAAGAGTACGGATTTATAACAAAGAGAACCATTTACCAAAAAAGGCATTTTGGCACTTTTTGCAGCACATAACAAATTTTCATTTATTTTAAAAGAATTGTACGACTCCAAACATTCTAAATCTAAGTTTAAATAGATCAGGAGCTCTTTTTTAATAAATTTCGTTTTAATTTAAGTATAATATGCTTCACTGGCACTAGTATAGTAAACATTGTGTAATAGTACATTGTTCACCGAGAGGAGAAAGTGACCGATTACCGTCGAGGGTGTCGTTTGAAGCCCGAGCCGTAGGCGAGGACTTTAAAACACCCGAGATCGGGAATCGCACTTTCTCTCGAGTGATACATAGTGCTTTATACTACACCTACGAGGAAAATAAAAAACTAAATCTTTACTAATTGAAATTTATATTGAAATTGTTGCAGTTAGTGAAGCTTAATGTAACACTGTTTTCACAAATGGCGCCAATGGCGTCTGCAATTTTCACATGTTCTTTTTTCAAATTGTTTATCCTGCCGCCGCAGGGTCGCACTGCCAGCCCGACACCATCCAACACACAGCTAGTGGCCAGTGTCATTTTGCGAACTTGGAGATAAAAACTCACTGTAAAAACTTTTTGGCTTTTGATATTTAGGTTACCGGCGCATAGTCTTACCCAAAATTAAAAAAGAAAAACCACGTAAGAAATGGATTTTCATACACTTTTCTCTCCCGCTCAGATGCGTTTTCTCCCCGCATATTTGTTCGATATGCAATGACGTACTTTCTACCGTAAATTTGATAAAGTATCAAGGTACTTTCCAAGCAGGTGTAGTACAAAATAGTATTTTAGCGTCCTCTATTAGTGTTATAGATTATAGAGTACACCTACATGATATAGAGTACAATACTCTATTTTAGAGTACGGTTGGCAACCCTACCTGGCACCAAAGCTGGATCCGCCCTTGCTCAACATATACAGATTACTCCATCCCTCGGAAAGGACGTTATTCAGAAGCCAGAAATTCTGTCATAATTCAGCCAAGGTCTATCGTGTTACTCACCACTGGTTCGCTTGGTGGGCTTTGTTCCATGTAAAGAATCGGTTGTCTGTAAAGTCGGTTTACTGACGATAGTTGAACGTGACAACGTCATAAGAAAATACTGATGGAATGGTTGCATTATTCAAAAGAAAATGTTTAATTTTACATCACTATTACTGCACTTCTCATGACAATGGAAGAATCCCTACACAGTGACGTCATCTCTTAGCGTTTTATGATAGCCTAGTACTTGACTCGTTGAGTCATATATAAATTTCAAAGAATCCCTACACAGTGACGTCATCTGTTACCGTTTTATGATAGCCTAGTACTTGACTCGTTGAGTCATACATAAATGTCAACTTGTAGATCCAATTTGATTTGCTTTGGAACGCCTCAGAGCGATGGAACGCCTCAGAGCGAGGTAACGCCGCATGAGTCATGTATTTTCGTGCGTGCAGCCAGCTTCATCGAATTATAAGACGTTGTCACGTCAAAAATGGTGCTGAGTTGCATCCGGTTAGACCGGAAACCGACTTCAACTTCAAAAGGCTTCGCAAATATAGAAAAGAAAGAAAAGAAAATAAAAATAACGTTTTAAGATAAGAAATAACGTTTATTGATAAATGCCACAAGTACACACAGTAAAAAAAAAAACTGTCCTGCATGAGTTCCAAATCAACGAATTTTGTAAAATAATAAATTATAGTATAACACCAAAAACATTTTCATGTAAAATTTTGCCAAGACGAAACCACATGGTACGCACTGTCGAAAAGTTATCAAATCTCATGTAGAGCCAAGGTTAGCGTATGTAGAGTAAGAAGCTTGGCTCTTTATGTATTTAATAAGTCCATTATTGCTTTCATAACCCGAGAATATTGGTTATCTGGTAGAATCAAAACCCAAGATATGAGAGTTGAAAAAAAACGATGAAGCGCTGCGAGAAAAAGTAGGTAGAGGCGCTTTGCTTGTCTCGTCTTTCGCGGTGGCACTACCGGGCCCCCTGATGTGTTTTATATTCCAGAGTTACAGGAATATTGTAACAAGATACGTACGCAAGGAATTGTTCGAAATGCCCTTCGTGTTCCGGATGGGTCTTAGTCAGTAAAAGTCTGACACACCCTCCCGCTTCGCCTAGATCGGGAGATAGTCATTCGATGATTTAAATTCCCATCCTCAAAAAAAAGGGCAACTGAATAAGCAGGGTGGGTTCTTAGTCAGTAGAAGTCTGACACTCCCTTCCGCTCCGCACACAGCAGGAGGAGTCATTTGATGATTTTCCCACCGGGAAAAGAAAAGATATCATGTTATATTGTAGCGGTTTATAGTCCTATAATAAATATAATAAAATATCTATCGTATACTAAGCTTATCAGGCTCGGTGGCCTTATAGACATAGAAGCGTCATATATGGCAACACCAATATTTTTATTACTCCAGCGATAACTATCCTTTTATGTATCTCCTCTTTGGTTTTATAGGCAATGTCTATTACTATAACCTTTTTATGGCATTTTTATAGATGGTAAATATACGCCCGCCTATTTAGTTTTTTACGCTGTATGTGTTTTGGGAATAATGTATAAAAATAATATGACTCCAAAGAGTCCAAGTACTACGGAACTGTCTTGTTTGTTTTTAAATAAGATACTAACTTAATCTAAAAATTACTCTTATGAAGATTAGCACTTTAAAGCTTAGGTAATATTTCGCAAATGTATCACTAAATCAAATAGGTCTATCCAAACTCCCTTTATTTTTGAACGACATATTGGGTACACGAAAAAATTCATCCCCTCTTTGAATGAAGACGCAGTAAACAGGAAAAAAAATTGTATCATAATTTTATTTTACCACTTTATCGGCGTGATTTATACATATATTACTTATAGTACTTTTCAAAGTATTCACCACGTAGCTTAATACACTTTTCCATTCGTACAAACCATTCCACTCTAAAGTGGGGGTGTTCAATATGGCTGACTAGAAAGCGTCGACTGCTTCTTCCCCGGACTGGAACCTTTGACGAAGACTTTTCTTAATTTTAGAAAATGTAAAGAAATCGTTAGGGCTTAGGTCAGGACTGTATGGAGGATGGTCAAGAATTTCTACTTTTTCCTGTTTCAAATACTCAATCGTTTGACGAACGCTGTGTGAGCTTGCGCTCGTCGTGGTGCAGGATGATGCGTCGCTTTGAGTTAAATTTTCGAAGTTGGGCGATGACTTGTGGTAAACAAACTGTGGTATACCACTCTGCGTTAACCGTTCTACGATCTTCAAGTGCAATAGTCGCAACATGGCCGGTTTTTCCAACGAACGTGGCCACATCTTCTTTGAAGTGTTTCGAGAACGAACAACTTTAATCGGCTTTGGCTTGTCTTGAAAGACCCAGATTGTAGATTGTTGTTTGGAATCAGGATCGTAGGCATAGATCCAAGATTCGTCACCACTGATGATGTCGTAGACGTGATTTGACTCTCCTCGGTTGAACCTTCTGACGCGGGCCGCCTTGTGATCGTCGGAAAGCAGATGCGGTATCCAACGGCAAACTAGCTTTCTCATATGAAGCGCTTCATGCAAGATCTTCTGAATGGTTGTCTCTGAGATGCCTAATAGAGTCTCTATCTCTCGATACGTCACATGACGATCTTCGAGAATTAGTTGTCTCACAACAATGATGTTATCTTCAGTGAAGGCGGATTTTGGGCGTCCTTCTCGAGATTTGTCACTAACACTAGTATGCCCACGCTGGAATTCTAAATACCAGCGTTCCACAGTCCGCAGACATGGAGCTTCATCACTGAACACAGATGTTAGCTCTTCAAAACACTGAAGCCGTGTCAGGCCTCTTCTAAAGTTGTAGAAAATTATTGCACGAACATTATCCTTAGAAAGATACATTTTCGTACGTAACCTGACAGATTCCAATCGACGCTGTGACTAAACAATAGCATTAATCCTAATACTTTCAACTGTTTTGAGATTCAAAATTTAAACCCATTCGAAAATAGAACAGTTCCAAATTCAAAATTGCCGGGAAATATGGAAACGACAGAACTTAAAAGGCATGCCTCGTATCCAATTATCCATGCCAAATTTCAGCATGCTGGTACCAATAGTTTTAGAGCTAAGCCGCAGAACAGATGGACATAGCGAAACTATAAGGATTCTTTTTTGAGTCCGGAACCTTAAAAAGGTTGTTTGTGTTTTAGTATCATGTAAATTACTATAAGAACTTGAGGAAACACATTTTTTACTTTATTTTTAAAGGACAATGTTTAGGAATTTCAACCTAGGAAATTAGGAACCCAATGGTCTATGCCAAAAGGGACTCTAAGTTACCATTTACGGGACATCATCTGACATAGAACTCAGAATAAAGTGCTTAATATTTTTTAAATACCAATATATATTTTTCAGTGCACAGCATCGATTGCTTCAAATGTGTGTCAATGAACGGCCGCTTCCCTGCCTGTGATGATCCCTTTCACAACAACCACAGTCTGCAAATGCTGGAGTCACCATGCATGGGCGGCAGGAAAGGACGCGATGGGCTCTTCCCTGCAACCTCTTGCATAAAAATAGCTGGAGTTTTTGGTAAGAAAAATAAATATTTAAAAGCTTTTATTCCACTTTTATTTTTGAGATTTTTATTTTTTACGTTTGAGATATTTAATTTAATTGACCTTAATTGATTGATTGCTTGAATGGTTAATACTGATAAGAAATCATAATGCTAATTTAATTTGTATAACAGTTTGTATAAAATTCATTTAATTTATTTTTTATACCAGATTAATTGAATTATTTAGTTTTTTTTTCTGTGTTAAGCTATATTTTTAAGTCAAGCGTGAATAGGTAGGTTACTTTTAGGTACACGTGCTCCATCTTTGACCACATCATCACTTACCATCAGGTGAGATTGTGGTCAAACACGAGCCTAAAAACAATAAAAAAATTGACCAAGTGCGAGTCAGACTCGCCCTTGAGGGGTTCCGTAGTACCTACGCCAAAAAAACTTTGTTTTTCATAGTGTTTGTATGAATTACGAAGTTATTTTTGCGGTTTTAGAAAATATGCTGTATCTCAAAAACTGCTGACCCAATAATATAGATGTTTCACTCCATTACTATAGAAGTTAGAGGGGAAGGGGGGGGGGAGACACATTTTACCAGTTTGAAAGCGAAATCTTTTAAACGATCAACTTTATGAAAAAGGGGTTTTAGAAACCTCACTGTCATTTTTAAAGACCTGTCTATAAATACCACATACGAATAAGTTTCATGAAAAAGCCCCCCTTTATTTTAAATATTTTTTCTTAAAATCGGAAAGCGGTATAGTCCTAATAGTTTCGGAATAAAATGGCTGTGACATACGGACGGACGGACAGACAGACGGACAGACATGACGAAACTATAAGGGTTCCGTTTTGTGCCATTCGGCTACGGAACCATAAAAATAAAAAAAATAATGTGTGTGCTGACTATTTTATTTTTACTGTATGCATTTTATTTGAAATAAATATTATTGTATTGTATAGTCTATACTTAATAATATTATAAAGAGGAAATCTTTGTATTTTTGTATGTTTGTATTGAATAGGCTCAAAAACTATTGGACCGATTTCAAAATTTCTTTTACCATTACTTAGAGGGATTCTTCCGAATTCGTATAGGCTATATTTTATCCCGGAAAATAGATAGGATTTTTCGTGGTAGTGAAAATTGTGGAGTAAGGCGTCAAAAAATCTGCCGTACGTTAACGATTCTCGCGAACGCTGCCTAAATGGTTAGAGATGTATGGTTGACTTCTATAGAAAAGTTGTAGAACTCAATAATGCCTACAAAAAAGAGAGCTTAAAAAATAAATGTCCACCCGTGCGAAGCCGGGGCGGGTCGCTAGTATCAAATAAGTATGTTGGTAATTTTATCTACAAAACGGTGCTATATTTCAGACGATACCGGAGAGACTATAACGGTACGCGGCTGCGGTCTGGACTCCGGTACAGTAACAACTGATACCGAGATCATTAGGATGTCTCACTGCGGGCGTTTCTACTACGATGACCGGTAAGCATGACCTACTTGTATTTTATTACAGATGTGCTCCCTCTTGACTTCGATCTCGCCTGGTGGTAAGCGATAGAGGTCTACGATGTGCAACTAGCGAGACCAGTCTTGGTCTTTTCCAACTATATTTGAATTTGAAGCCACATCTTAAATCACTCGCGTTCACGATCAAAACCCACTTTGATTCTTATTGATAAACTAGCTGACCCGCCACGACTTCGTTCGCGTGGTATCTTACCCCTACCCAACCGATAGGTACCACTACCTCTATCCTACCCATACCTTACTCTACCCCTACCCAAACCCTACACTACCCCTACCCTACTCTACCAATATCCTACCCCTACCCTATCCTACCGTACCGTACCCTACCCCTACCCTTACCCTAGCTCTACCCTACCCTACCCTACCCCTACCCTTGAGACCTTTACAACTTTTTTTTTTTTTTCATAAGAACCTTCTCCTGACAAAACCAAACACAGCAAAAAAAGAATCAGCCAAATCGGTCTAGCCGTTTTCGTGTTTTGCGCTTAGCAACACATTTAGCAATTAATTTTTATTATATAGATAGATATTTCCTTTTCCAAACTATTGATGATCTGCTCATAACAATAAAACAGAGTCCAAATCAAAATTTACTACCGATCTATCTACCAGACGCACTGCGGGGTACACCGTCTTGTCGTACCAAGCGCTTCTTCTCCACATTTATTGTGCGCACAACCAAGGTGTGGAACTCTCTGCCGACTTCTGTTTTACTTGACCCGTTAGCCTTTAAAACAAGAGTGAATAGGCATATTCTGGACTCGCTCCTTCTATCGAAGACCTCATCTATTGTTTAGATTCGGGGGAGTGAGCAAAGAGTTGCACAAATTAATTCTACCAAGCCCGTTCCATCATCGGACTACAAGACGAACGGCGATGCGCCATCGTTACATGCTGGACATCCCACCCATACACACAAAACGTTTTGGGAATACTTTCATTACGCTTACAGCTAAAGCGTGGAATTCACTGCTTGAGTCTGTGTTTCTTGATAGCTGTAACCCGGGGGTCTTTAAGTCAAGAGCGAATAGGTTACTTCTAGGTAAGCGTGCTTCATCTTCGACCACATCATCGCTCACCATTAGGTAAGATCGTAGTCAATCTCGAACCAATCGTCAATAAAAAAGCAATTTTCTTCAATTTCTATCCTAATGCTCTTTATAATAAAGCCCATTTTTTCTTTTAAGGTACGTCCACGGCTGCCTTCAAAGTTGCAACGATGCAGACGCTTGCAACAGCTCTGACCAACTCCAGTCTAGTCTGCCCGCAATAGTTCTCATATACCTCGTATACCTCCAATTTATAAGCTAACAAATATCTTAAGAATTTATCATAAATATTTATAACGCTACGTAGTACTATAATATTTAATTTAAAGTTAGTTGTAACCTTTGGCCCGACTACGAAATGATTTTAATTTTATTTTTGTAATCAGCAAAACATAGTGTATTACATTCTCTTTGGTAAACAGCGTCCGCCATTTTGAGTTTGTTTGTTACGTCATCTCGGGTTGTCTCAAGGGTTGTCTATCAATATAATAGCTCTATGGTCAGTAACCACAGAGGTATTATACAACATGTATCGTAATTAACATTCAATTAGAAAATACATACACTGAATTTTCAGTTTTACTTGTATAAACAGTCTTTTTTAAAGACTTAATGTGAAAAATTAAACTTATTTCAAAGTTTAACTTTTTTTTAACATTTATCGAATGACGGAATTTGTACAAGGTTTTTCTACAAGAACTTTATGATTCAATATACTCACAACGTAACTACATGACACAGTTTTGATATTCCTTTTTACATACCCATAGAAGCTTAAGCAGTTGTTACAAAGAATTCAATTTTATTCGAAAATCGCATTAATATAATAAAAAATCACAAAGAAAATTGTGTATTTGTAAAAGTTACATTTCGTAAAATTCTCGGTTAAATAGTTGTCCTTCAGTGCCAGCTATTAATGAAGAATTTCAACTAACGATTAAGTTGATTAAAAACATAACCCTTCCTTTGCAGTCGGGTAACAATTAGCAGTCACGCGGACTTCGCGCCCGTGGACTTTATCACGATAAAAACATAACCCTCCTTTTTTGAAGTCGGGTAAAAAGTAGCATATAACGTTCCTCAAGCTTCTAGCTACTTCCATACCAAATTTCATCATAACCCACCCAGTACTTTAGAAGATTAATGCGTTCAAACCACAGAACAGAAAAAAGAGGTTAGAAAGGAAATAGTTCCTGATTTCTATGCGCGTGTCGCCGCTTGTCTCCCACTCTTTAGCTCCACTACAAGCAAGAGACCCGTTACGTATGCAAATTACGCACACAGATAAATTACACACACTTAAATCGAGAGCTTGCTACTGATTGTAACTCACTGTCGATAAACATGCGCCGTGCATCACGGCCAATCAGGGCAAAGGACGAAACGTCATTGGTTGAAGTGTTGAGGATGAGGACGCGCTGCATGCTGTACATTGGAAGCGGACTTGGTCATTGCGTCGATTAACATTGTATATGTTTTGTAACTTGTTAGAATAATGTTGTTAATGTTCGCAATTTCACAGTGATCAGAATATTTTTATGTTTTTGACACATAAAATTGTATTTAAATGTTATTTTCGACTTACCACTTGAAAGATATACCTCCTCGCTCTATACTTGCGATCTGACTTTTTGTTTTACAGGTTATAATTGCACAACACGGCATTTTAAAACAAGGCTCTGTGTTCCGAAGTAGTCTGAAGCGCACTAAACGCGGTGAATGAATTAATCGGTCGAGCTATGTTTTTCGAATCATAGTTGCGGCGCGCTCGCCACGCCCATATTACCATTCCAACCTTATTCATCTATTCCGTTGTTCAAACAAACAAACAAACTTTTCCGCTTTATAATATTAAGTATAGCTGATGATGAAAATGGTTTCAGTAAACGATTCTGAACAAAGTAATTTCAGGATGTAGGTACATTAATTATGTTACATGTTGTATATGTAGATAGACCAGGGAAGCCAGGCTTCCATCTGTCTTTCGGTTAAAAAGAGACAGAAGATCCCGGTACCTCATCATGATAGTAATGGCGATGTGTTTTTAAGCTATTGCATAGCTTTTATCGCGGGCTTTGAGCGTGGCGGCCGAATCAAGAAATTCCGTAACGAAAATAAACCTAACACCCCCCACTCCGACCGGCACAGCGGTGCGGCGTTAAAAGCCGTACATCGTCTAAAGTCGTTTCAGTTCGGCAGACGGTGTTTGTGTGCGTGCGACTAGACGTATGTGTGTAGACTAGCTGCTAATAAACCTATAGTTTCAATGATAAACATTCCTGAATAACCAAAATTACAATACATGTATGTATTGTAAGATAATAAAAATATTTTAAACAATATTAACTTCTCATTTATTCAGTAAAAGAAAAAAAAAATGTTTTCTTATCGATCACCACGCTCAAAAAGTGTAACTTGAATTAATATCAAAGAAAAAAAAATAAGTACTGCATAAATAAAATAAATAAATAATTATAATTGCATAAGTTGATAAAAAATGCTATGCAATAGCTTTACCGCGGCAGTTTGATTTTGATTTTGATTTTGATTCCCTGAGTGCCACACAATTTTTTTTTTGTATTTGTTTGTGACATCTAGCAGGTCAACCTCTGAGGTTGTCGGCTGCTTAACTGGACTTGCCTGTTGCTGCCTTAATTAATTATAATTCAAACCTCCAGCTAGGGCTTGCTTAAAACATACAAACTAGGCGACTATACGCTAAGGGCACGCTTATGGCGATAACGGTCTGCATGAGAACTGCCCCGACAGCAGCTGTAGAGGCTATGCTGGGGCTTCCGCCGCTCCATCTGTTCATACAACAGGAAGCGACGATGTAAGTTTTAGTACGTTTCAAAACACTGGACCCCTGGGGTAAGATGGAAACACAGCAGCTTGAGGAACTCAACAACGAGCTCCCCATAACGAAGGCAGTTAATGACCGGGTGCCCAAACAAATCGTCTTTGATAAAAAATACAGAATCCATCTGTACGAGGATCACCACTGCGAGGGGCTGTGCCACTCTGAGGTGCGGGTCTTCACCGATGGTTCCAAAACAGGTACTGGTACGGGGGTGCAGGAGGCTTTTCGGAGGATCTTAACATTCGTATAGCCAGACCATTGGGGGTCTACAACACAGTGTTTCAGGCTGAATGCCTTGAGATCTCACTGGCAGCTTCAGCCAACATAAACAGGGAAGTTGTGGACCACTCAATACGCATACTTTCTTGTGTTGTGTTGTGAATTTAAAGATCCTTAGCCTTACGCAAAATACGCGCTTGGTCGTGGAGTTGCGGATACCTGCCCGACATACATACCTACATACATACATGGCGACAGGGTACCGTGATCTTCTCTCTTTTTCTAGCCGGCAGACGTTTTCGCTCACTGTCATTCCTACTCGATCAATAATAGGTACATTAATGAGTGTGACATTTTTTTTCAGTGGGAAAATAATTAAATGATTTTTCTCGCTGTGGGTGGAGAGGAAAGGGAGTGTCAGACTTCTATTGACTAAAAACCCACCCTGTTCTTTCAAATGCCCTTACGTTCCGGGGTCGCGGTATCTCTTTAAACATTTCCGCAACTCCGAGGTATGGATCTTTCTGCATCGATTTCGTTATTTTGAATCGATGGTGTTTATTTTTACTACACTGTAATATTAACATATTCCAATAAGTTATTTAGATAGACACTAGTTAAAATGCGAATCATTTTATTTAAGTATATTTTTGTCGAAAACAAAAACTCACATTGAAAAAAGGCTGTTAAAAATCATAACCTCATTTGTTTAAACGTAGTCGGGTCAAATGTATATTTTGCAATAATTTCATGGCGGGAACCATGCGGGAACAGACTTTTTAATTGATGTTGTCAAATGTCAAAAATAGTTGTCTGCAATACTGTATTTTCCTGTGTTACGAAATGATTATTTTATTTGGTCCGTTAGATTTTCAAAAAATATTTTACTAGTATTTTTTTGCCTATTCAAAACAATAAAAAAAAATTACAAAGATTAAAAGCTTCAATTTCAGGAGAAAGGGCTTCAAATAAAAAAGCTCCCGTGAAATTTCAACTCACCGTATCGTCTTTATTTTTCAATTACGTGCAAAAAGCAAAAATACGTGTCCAATATTTTTTGTTAATCTAAGTGACGAAGTAAATAAAATACTTTTGGAAACTACCCTATTACGATTGTTGTTTTACGACTGTCAGTATAAATTAACTCTGTATAAAATGTGTCATATTTCACTGCTGTCCAATATAAAAGCAAGTTGACTTAGTTTGGATAACAGTTGCAGAACCTATTGTATACTACATTTAATTTGTCTGTACAGTGTATCCCATTTTTTCAGAATATAGGTAAATTTGTATCAATAAATACTTTTTAATTCTTTTTTTATGTGCAATGTAAAGCTCTGATCTGACTTCGGCGTAACCCCGCGCGGGATGCGGGGCGAAATTACTAAGCTAAGTGACGCATTAAATCACGCCACGCACGTTATTTGCCTAAGTTAGAATAACATGTAAGTCTAAGTAATTGTATTTGTTTTATGTGTGGCATCTCACATGGTATCACACACACTTGAATTGTTGAAGCAGTTGACCATTTTCTGGCTGAAACTCTAAGTTTATTGTTTCGCAATTAGTATGAATTATTTATCAGAAAAGAGATATAGAAATTGGCTAGATGTTTTCGTCAATTTTCCGTTGATTACACAGGTTTCCATGTAAATAATATCCACAAGATGTTGCAATAACATTGCGGCAAGTGACTTCCAAATCCTTGCACTTAAAAACTGCTATACACCTTTTTCAAAAGAATATTGCCATCTTCAATGTTCTAAACACAATGGAGATGGTTCCTAAAATATCTTTTTCGTTCATTAGTTACATTCTGATAAAATATTTCACATTTGTATTTATTTTTTTGATAAATAAACTAAAATAATTAAGACATGCAAGTTATGTAGTGCTTTGGTATACTTTCTACTTAGACGTGTTGTCATAAGCTATCACTCCTTATCTTGGATGCGATTCTAACTGTTCTTACTAAGGAGAGAACTACCATCCCTTTCCTTTGATCATATTTTGTTTTATACAATGGCCGATTTGTTGCCCGCAACTTCGCTCACAAACTTGGAACCAAAATCCTTAGTGCACCTTTACACCTTTCTTTGTTGTGTAGAAATATATATAAATGTTATTGAAAAATATAATAATATTTAAAAACCGTAGCTATTTAAGTACACAAACATATCCACATGTATTTTGCAAATAGGTATGTATGTATAAAATAAATAATTATATTATTTATGCCTATCAAAGGCACGGACAAACTAAGGATTGAAAACCTCTTTTTTATACAAAAATTATGTAGATATTTCAATTAATTTGCTGTTTTTAGTTAGTCATTTGCGGTAACTTCAGTTGACGAACATAGTCAAAAACAAAATGAAATCTTGAAGTCGGTAAATTTCGACCTTTTTGTCGATTCAATGAGAAACAGCAGATTTGGTTTACAGCAGAAATTAACACAATATAGATTAAATAAAAGTGTCTGTTTTCTATGCTTAACAACATACATACCTATGTCACGGTAAAATTACAAAAACCGTTACATTATAATATTTATATCTGGTCGTAATATATCGACAAATTGTGACCCGTACAATACGGTCTCCAATTTAATGCTTTATTTTGTGACAGAATTAATCCTTTGAACTGAAACTATGCCATTTCGCAATGTCAATGTCACACGCTGATGAATTGAAAGTCATTTGCTACGTCCTTTGATACAACTTCTCGAACATCCTTCACCGACCAGTCAGGGATAGCCTTAGGCCAGATGGCAATTTAACAAGTGACAGGTTGTAATCTAACGGTTTCAGTTCGATGGATTATATTTTTGTTACAAATTATCGATATATTACACTACCTGGAGACCATTTCAACACGACTGTATAATTTATGCCGTAGAGCGAATCTGTACTAAAACGAAATGGCTGTTAATGGAAATAATACTTAATAATTTTCCCTGTTATAGTTTATGTCTGTGAAGATTCGCGAGCTATATTTTTAGGCCATTTTTTTCGGGTGGGAAAATCATCGAATGACTTCTCCCGCTGTGGGTGGAGCGGAAGGGAGTGTCAGACTTCTACTGACTAAAAACTCACCCTGTCCCTTCAGCTGCATGCAGATACATTAAATATACGTCGATTCTGTAAAATTCGAACAACAACTCGCATCTCACATAGCTATTCACTGTCACTTCGCTTATGGTTCAAAGTGACCTTGATTTTGCATTCTGTAAGCAGCGTCGAAATGACGGAGGAATTACCTTACCAAATGCCACTTCTCACGTCATCTCATACTTTATCTGTCAAAATCTTTAGTTCAACTCGCTGACACGCTCGCAAGGGTAGCGCTAGTGTAAATTCGAATTCACAACCGAGTTTTTAGAATGCCAACCAATAAACTCACAGCGGATTCAGATTCGAAGTTTAGAATGAGGTCTTACAGAATAACACAGCTGCTCTTAGAAACAAATTAAAGAGTTTTCGAGCCTATTACAGTATAGCAGAGTTTATGACAGAGGACAATTTTCTTCGTTTTTGAAATGATAATGTTGTATTTTTGACATGTTATTGCAATAATAATAATATAAACTTTATTTCAGGCCTTAATCCATAGTTACAGGTACAAATTTACACATAATAAAACACTTCACTCATCAAAACTGACAACAAAACAATGTATGTTGTCTGTTTTGATGAGTGAAGTGTTTAGACACAAAAGGGACATAAAACAAATAAATATAAAAACTAATAAGCAGTGTGCAGGCGTATCCAGTAGCTCGGCATTGGAGAGTCCCACCTATCTGCAAACACTTTTATAATGCTATTTTTGCTGGACGTAACACGATTCAGCAGCGACGCACATTGCTTCCGTATAAGAGCATGAAACCCATCGGTATGCATTTCCGCGAACATGTTCGAAGCACTCTTAAATCGTGGTAGTCCCATAAGCACCCTAAACGCGTTGTTATATTGAACACATAAGGTGTTGTATGTCCCCAGTGTAATTCACACACAAGTGTATAATGATGTGCAGTAAGATTTAAAAAGTGTAACTTTGACTGAATTGCTGCAGTGTGCGAACCTACGGGCCAACATATTCCATACATCCAACATAGACCGCCAACGGTGCAATTCCACATCCATATTGTCTTTTAGGTCTTCGGAAACCCAGTGGCCCAGATACTTAAACTTTGTGACTCTATTCAAGGCAGTACCGGCTAAGGTGAGTGTAGGTACGGACACGTAACTTTTGCCACGCGCCTTAAAAACGACTAGCTCACTTTTATTTGAGTTGTATCTGAGCCCGTGGGCCTCCGCGTAAAACTCACACATTCCTAACAATTTACGCAACGCTCCGATCGATGGACTCAGCAGAACCATGTCATCCGCGTAGCTTGTATTATTGTCACAGACTCCGTATATGTGGCACCCTACATTGGCACTGCTGAGTTCACCGACAAGTCGATTCATATACCTACAGATTGAAGAGCGTCGGTGAGGTAAGTCCCCCCTGCCTCACCCCGCACTGCAACCTGTATACATCCGAAAAAGAGCCTGCCCACCTGACACTATTCTTTTGGTTGTTATACCAATACCTGAAAACAGATATAACTTCCGGCCTACAATCCGTCTCAGTAGCTTCTGCCGTAATTTGTCATAGGACACTAGGTCAAAAGCTTTTGAGAGATCCAGAAAGCATGCGAAAACTGGTGTTTTCCTGTTACTGTAATATTGAACAATCTGCTTAAGACACATAATAGCATAATATATGGTATTATTTTGAATAATTGTAATTTGCAAACTGACATTTTTGATGACATATTCATAATATTATTGACTGATTTATTTAAATTTTACTAACTTCTTTGACATTGAATTGTAATAAGAGCTAATCTTTCAAACATAATCTATCTATTGTGTAACTTTGATGAATGCGCGGTTTATGCACCATCTCTTCGTATCAATTTGTACGCCACGATATGCGTCTGTACATGTTAGAACTTTCTGTATTACTTATTATTATTTTGCATGCAATGTATCATATACAACATTCCCGCAGGATATTTATTTTTGACCCTAGTATTCCTACATTCTTAAAATCAACTGGATAGGTTCCCGTATCTGGCTATCTTCTACGACTATATTTCTTTCGCTTTGTTGTGATAATCTGTTTCTACAATTATACACTTCTATAAAACCTATTGTATAAAATATACAACGTGTATTTAGTGTACATTAATTATCTTAACTTTGAACCCGTATTTTGTGTTAAAATAATAAATAATCTTTATTTCTGTGTAATATTAATTAATGATGTTAGAATATATGGATTAAATGGTTTAAAATAAAGCTACTTTAAAAAATTAATTTTATAAACTGCTATAAGCACACATTTATGTATTGATAAATCAATAAATTATAAGAATGCTATAATGTTTTGTTTAATTAATAACTTGCTGTTCCCCTTTTTTCTGGGTGGCTAAATCATCGAATGACTTCTTCCGCTCTAGGTGGAGTGGAAGGGAGTGTGAGACTTCTACTGACTAAAAACCCACCCTGTTCCTTCAGCTGCCCTTAGTAAGGCCGCGGTATAAGCCCCGCGGTTAAAAACAAATTTCATTAAAATCGGTTGGGTCTGGGTCTCTAACTATTTTCATTCCAACTTTCATCCAAATTTCGGACTACAAGACAGACGGCGATGCGTCATCGTTACATGGTGGATATCCCACCCATACGCACGAAACGTTTTAGGAATACTTTCATTGTTCGTACGGCTAAGGAGTGGAATTCCCTGCCGGAGTCTGTGTTTCCTGATCGCTATAACCTGGGAGTCTTTAAGTCAAGAGTGAATAGGTTACTTCTAGGTAAGCGTGCTCCATCTTCGACCACATCATCACTTACCATCAGGTGAGATGGTGGCCAAACGCGAGGCAAATCAATCCAAAAAAAATCGGTGCTGTGGTCTAGCTGTGAAAGCGTAACAGACAGACAAACTTTCGCAATTATAATATTATTATGGACTGGCTGTTGCTCGTGACTTCGTTCGCATGGAAAGTTTTCCTGCGTGAATCCCGATCTCGAGGAACTTCCTGGACGAAAATATAACCTACCCATACCATACTACCATACATACTGAAAGTCCTATTAAAATTGGTTCAGCCATTCCAGAGATTAGCCCAGACAAACAGAAAGACAGACATCGACGAATATTATGAATAAATTACCGCACTGTCTGGCAGTTTGAGTACTTTATACGGCCCACCCAAATGTCCTTACTTTGGTATTGTTCGTCAAATCATTCTAGCTCCTCAAGGTTCTAGGTTGAGCTACGCGATATTTGACAAATGCTTGCACTATTTGGACGGGCCTGCTCAAATCTGTTAGATTCTGTCCTCTAAAGGGCGCCACAGACATTAACCTACATGCCTCTCATATGATTTGATTACTACAGATTGTCTGGACTTTAAAAGAGACGTTGACCTCTGAGTTTGTTTCAGTGTTTCTTCTCAGAGTAGTCAGGAAACACTGGCCTCATCTAGTTTACATTTACCTAAAAAATACGTGTGAAAGTGTTATTGATAACCTACTAGCTTTTGCCCGCGCCTTCGTTTGCGTGGGATGTTTTTCTCACGTAAATACCGATCCCGTAGGAATTCCGGGATAAAAATATCCTATGTCCGTCTCCTGGTTCTAAGCAATCTTCCTACCAATTTTCAGCCAAATCGGTTCAGCCGTTCTTGAGTTATAAATAGTGTAACTAATACGACTTTCTTTTTAACCGACTTCAAAAAAAAGGAGGAGGTTCTCAATTCGTCTTTAACTCTTTTTTTATGTATGTTACCTCATAACTCGGAGATGGCTGGACCGATTTGGAAAATTTTTATTTTGTTTGAAAGGGTATAGTTTCTAGTTCGTCCCATTGTCACGTTTGAATCTGATGATGGCATCATGGAGAAATCGAGGGAACTCTTCAAATATTATAGGCACGCCTATAGCGTTTTGGGTATTTCTTATAGTAACTTGTCCAGTTCCTCTTGATAAGCACCATTTGAGGAAGTGGAACTCATGATGAAGACCCCAGATGGCTACCGAAACTACTCAATAATAACTATTTCGTGGATTGCGATTAGATTACTTGAATATGGATGTTAAACACTTTATGCTCGTCACAATGCATATGGTGAAGTAGAACTGATGGTGATGTACCAAGAGAACTCCTCAAAAATTAACGGCTCTGCACCGGGAAAAGCAATATTTTGTAAAAGGTGATAAGTAGTTGACATTTTGACTTTGGTAACTAGATAAATTACAAACCGACCCACTAAAAAGCGTGAAAAAAAAACTTTTTAGCAAAAAATAGAACCGACTTCCATATCAAAACACAACAAAGCCAAAAATAACTTAATTTCTGAAGGCGGTGTCAAAAAAATACAAAACAAATGACACCGACTACCGAAATTAATAATATAAAAAAATTTACTAAGCACTGAAAGGCTCCACATTTTTGTAATTGTTGTATTTAATTATATTTTAAACAAATAGCATTTGAATAGTATGTGAACTGAGGGCCCACCTACAAAAACATTTTTACAATATTTTTCTGATCTTTGTGAATTTTTGTGATCTTTCTTTAGTTTTAAAATTTGTAATTGTAATTTTTACTAAAGATTGGCTTATGAATATTTAATGTTCATGTTATAATCTATTAGGTAATTATGAGATAAATTTATGTTCCCTCAGGGACCACAGAAAGACGTTTGTAATTTTTTATTATCTATTCATATTAGGTTTTTTAATGTTGTGTAGATGTTTATTCATGTTTTACTAAAGGTCTATAACCCAAATTTGTTGGTAAACTCATTATATATATAGATTTGGGAGCTTATGTGTGTGAACCCACTTAAGGCGATTTATCTTTTGAATTATGTTTTTACAAACTCTAATATTCGTTTTACAAATATTTCCACAACTTTTACTAAGCACTGTTGTTAGTTAAACTGCAAAAATCCGCAAAAATAAAAGTGGGCTCTCAGTACACACATACACAATATTTTAAGGGATGTACCTATAGCTGGTAAAGAAACCATAGAACCAAAAAAAATCTAGGTATACAGTACGTTAACTAACAGAGGGCGTTCCCGTTAACCCGCAATAGTATAAGCACATCTATTAGATCGTCGCACACGCGGCCCGTCATTCATAAATAAATTGTGACGTTGCCGTCCTTCAAGTATGCATGTACAGGGTGTTTCTTTTACGTATCAATTTAACATTTTTAGTAAATATTTTAAATAAAAAAAAAACATTTTGTTTTCGAATGGTATATTTTTTTAGCATGTATGGATGCTATACTATTGCGGGTTAACGGGAACGCCCTCTGTTAGTTAACATACTGTATTATTTAAAATTTTAAATAATTTAATATTACTTGACACACATAATAAATACTGGTTCCTTCTTATTTTTTGACATCCTTTTTGACATTCATTTTTTTTCGTGTTTATAGTTTCTGTACCAGCTATAGTATGTCTCTTAAAATATTTTGTGTATGAATAGATACACCTTATTCATATGAAAATGACAGCCGGGACCAAGTTTAAACGTGCTTTCCCAGGCACAAAGGAATCTTGTTTCTTTCGACGTTAAGAGTGAGAAGATTTTTGTCAAGCTATTTCGTTATGGTGCGCATGCCATTTTCTGCAGCCTCTGTTGCATCTTCCCATGTATTTCCAAGGAATATAACTGCAGTGTCATCAGCGTAGTGTACATGTCCGACTGTGGGATGAAGAGCCTGAGCCTGAGTTGAAAATTAGCAGCCTCCAGTGCAAGTGTGCGAGGTAATATGGGGTGGTTTTATTCAAAGTCTGTCAGATCCCTTCGCACGCCCCAAAGCGGAGGACACCTATGAAGATTTCTAGAAAAAAGTTGCCTAAACACGACACGTTTCTCAGTTAGATAGAGGTGATAGGTACCGCAGGCAACCGCTAGGTAGATTGATAGATAGAATATACTTTATTGTACACCAAAAATTGAATCACACTTAAATAACAAAATTGTAAAAAAATAATGGCGGTCTTATCGCTGAGAGCGATATCTTCCAGACAACCTTTGGAAGGACTTTACGAGCTTTAATTAAAATGGGGAGGGCTATATTAGTGTACTATTTTACAAATACTCATCAAAACGGAAAACTAACAAAAATATATAAATACAATACATAAGTACTTACATACATAAATTATAGAAATATATAATGTGTTCACATCGTGTGGAGAAAAACAAAGGAATCATCATAAGTTTGAAAGAAAATGATTGGCGACCGAGCTTTTAAAAGCAGAAAGTGTCTGAGCTTGTCTTACTGACACCGGCAGTGCATTCCACAAGCAAATAGCCTGCACCGTAAACGAATGGTAGTAAAATTTTGTAGAAAGTGTAGGCCTCAAAAGTCTCAAATTTTCTGATGATCTCAAATCAGGCTAATGGAGTGGAATCCCTGCCGGAGTCTGTGTTTCCCGATAGCTATAACCTAGGGGTCTGCAAGTCAAGACTGAATAGGTTACTTCTAGATAAGCGTGCTCCATCTTCGACCACATCATCACTTACCATCAGGTGAGATGGTGGTCAAACGCGAACCTATTATCAATAAAACAAAAAAATCTCTAACATGTGTGTCATGAAGAAAATTAAAACTAACGCTAGGTATGAATAGTTAAACTATGTAGCAAACCTGTACACGATCATCAATATCTGCTTAGCCTTTTTTGCAACTACATATGTTGGGTTCGGCTTCCAATCTAAAGCCGGCTCTTCACGTTGGCCAACACAGTGGCGAATGTAGTGGCCAATGCCTATTGGCCAACGTGTAGACGGGGTGTTCGTGCATGTTGGGTGCACAAACACCCCTTCTACACGTTGGTGAATAGTCATTGGCCACTACATTCGCAAATATGTGGCCAACGTGAAGAGCCGGCATAAACCGATGCTGCTGAGTATTAGGCTCAATTTACACCGCAGCGGAATGGAAGCGTCAATTTCGCCTCATGACGCGAGAAGTCACGCGAATTCGCTGGAATGCTCGAGTATTCTCGCGCATTCCAGTGAATTCCAGACTCCAGAGCGTTCCATTCCAACAAGACAAACGGCGATGCACCATCGTTACATGGTGGACATCCCACCATGCACTAAACGTTTTGGGAATACTTTCATTGTGCGTACGGCTAAGGAGTGGAATTCCCTGCAGGAGTCTGTTTCCCGATAGCTATAACCTAGGGCTCTTTAAGTCAAGAGTGGTTACTGTTAGGTAAGCGTGCTCCATCTTCGACCACATCATCACTTACTATCAGATGAGATGGTGGTCAAACGGCAATCTATAAAAAAAATCGTGCGACTGCGCCTTGCTTGCTTGGCACCGCATTGCAGTGACCGACCCAACCGACTCCCCGTTCGCGCCACTTCCCACGGATTCCATAGACGGCGCCGAGCCGACAGTAGCTAGGGGAATTCTCGAGAATGCGCGAGGATTCCCCGGAAGATGCGCGACTTTTTTTTGGCTCCTATTTAGTTTGTATGTTACACAATTGACATAAAGTTCATTATGGTATGCACAATTTCGTTGCAAAAAGTCGCTTCCATTCCATTCCGCGGCGGTGTAAATTGAGCCTTAGTGTTTTAAATGAAGCGACTGCCCTGTGTGACCTCCACAACCCAGTAGCTGTGTAACACGATAAGTACACCAAGGAACTTGTACCTAAACTGGAATGCGGACGCGAAGCTCAAATCCGTTCCGAAGAGTATACCCTCGAAGGACCTAGCTATCTCTTTCTAGTAGTGTGGATATCAATTCGCGATAAACGTAAGGACAATTTTATTTGATGCAATATTTGCAGGTTTTTTTAGACACTTATTATTAACCTTACTATGTTTATTCGACACTTGTACGGTTAGAGCCAGTAGACTAAAATAAAATGATGCAATGTTTATATATAATTAAAACTACTAAAACCCTTCATGAAAGACGATGATTATAAATAGAAAGAATAACAGAAGAGATATAATTTATTTCGGTATATATTTATTTAGGTTAACCTACAATTGTTTACACTATACATTTGTATGAAACAGTCATATTACATTTATAAGTGTAAAAATTAATTACAGGCTAACACCACATGTGCTATTTAAGGTTAGAAATCAATATTATTAACATACATAATTCTAAACATAAAGGAGGCAGATCGAATGATAATTATAAGGTTATTATTATTAGGTTGGTTCTATATTTTCTAGTTCCTCATATGTTGCAGCTGCAGGTTTGTTACAAGATTGGCTTGACACACAACCCTAAAAATGTATTACACTATTATTAGTTAAAAGTATGGAAATAATCTTTAAATTATGAATTACTAACTTCTGCCCGCAACTTCGTCCGCGTAGAAGCCAAAAATATTCCACGGGATCCCGTCCCCGACTTGCTTGACAAAGATTATATTAGCTCGGCTAATATGCATGATATAAAGATAATTTATAGCCTATAGCACTCAGGGATAATGCAGCTACATGTAAGCGAAAGAATTTTCAAAATCGGTTCGGTAGTTTCAGAGATTACCCCATACATACAAACTTAAAAATTTTACCTCTTTATAATATTAGTATAGATTATTATTTGTCGACATTAACTAACTGCAGTGGATAAAAGTTAAGTAATTAAGTTATAAGTAATTATTAATATAATAAACTACACTTGTAAGCAAGTTTGCGTAGCTGAGTTTTTGGCCAAAATGATATAAAATATTTTTGCCATCAATTTGCTAAGCAAAAGTAAATAAAACAACTAAAATGTCGACTTTTATGCTCATTAATTTGACTCCTTTCATAACTTTCACTTACCAGATCTTTGAATGTGCCCAGTATAGGTTGTATATTCTTTTCTTTAGTGGGTTTTAATATTATAGTACTTGAAACATTTATTTGTTTCGCTGACAGGAATCTAAAATAATAATAGATTAATGAGAACAAAATTGTAGTATTTATGGTTAAGATATATTCAAAATGAAAATTCATCTTGCTATGCTCATATTCTACATTTTTCGAAACGGTGATCTTCATGTCATTTGTAAAGATTGATAACTTACTTTAGGGAAAATGGACGGAATTGCATCATTTGATCTTGTTTCGAAATGCAATATTACTTCGGGCTTGAAATGGCGGCTACAAATTTTGGAACCGTTTCTGACCCTTTTCTGTGTAGAACACTGAGCCACCGGACTCGAAGATCATAATTTTTAGGAAAGCTTAAAATAACAAAAAATAATATATAATGAGAAGAAAGAAAAATAATAAATAAGAAGAATAAAGAGAAGAACATCCACTTTTACATTGAAAACATAGTCACCCTAAATGCAATTTGTAAACAAAGTCACAAAACTTACTTAAAAAAGGAAATTCCAGACCCGGGGTACCCTTTTCACTCTTGCAATTAACCACAAAACACGTTCTTACCATGGTTACAATAACTTGCACTTTAATATTACGAAAACTCACAAAATTAAATATAATAAAACATAGTGTATTACATACTCTTTGAAATATAATTCAAATTTACAAACATACAGATGTCAAGTAAACGTCAGTCGGCAACGTAGTAATTGCCAGGTATAGTATAATATATCACTACTAATTCTTGCAAATTCCATTTTTTTTTGGTTTAAACATCTTGTGTTTGCATGGTAAAATAACTTTAATTTTCATTAATATGCATACAGTAATAATGGCAATTCATTTTAAAGATAGAATTCCAAAGAAGTTTAAAACTAGGTGTTATTACTACAACAGACAGGTCGAAAAAATTACCATTGAAATAAATATTTTTAATCTGACACACAGAAGAAAGGGACACAGTCCACACACGGCACTGTCTCGCTCGGAACGAATAGTTCCTTCAGTTTTATACGTGCAAGTTTATACTCTATTGTTTAACAGCTAAGAAAGACTTTCTGTATTCTTTGAGTCATTCGTAAGCAATCCAGTTAGTAGGTAGAAGATCCTTGAAGTACACTTTAGTAAGACCAGTGTCAGACTTTCTGGCTTCTGACTACCCGTAACGACTGTCACAGATGTACAAACGCCAGCACATCAAGCTACAACAATCTGTCAAACTTTCAACTTTATTGTTAAAGAAATTAGGTTCAAGGTTGATTGGGAAAATTTGACAATTTCGGGTAGCTTCATGTGCTGGCGTCTGTAGCAATAAATGAAAGTCAGTATTAACGGCTTAACGCACTTTCTAAGGCATCGAGAATTTAAATATGTCGCTAATCCACGTAAACCTGTACACGATATTACAGAAATATAAAATAATAAACACCATTCTTGTGCGTCCAATCAGATTTTAAATAAAACGAATAATTCGAAATTTAGATTTATTTATTCACAATAAAAGTCTACAAATCAAGGTGTACGTTTTCAAAAAATAAACATGATTGCTCAGAATACACATACACATACACATACTTTAATTAATCATTAATCCATAGGCAATTATGTATATGATGTTAGAATACGTTAAAATATATATACAGAGTTGATACGACCGACAGAGGGGCGTTAAATTACACTACGTATACTATACGTGTTTAGTGTTAATTTGATACAGTTAAAAAATAAAAAGAGCCAAACTATTTTTTTTTCAAACAATCTACTTAAATAGCTTACAAATCAGAGTAAAACGCAACCACCTTTGTAAATAAATGTGACTGACCTTAAATACCTAGGTAACAAAGTGGCAACGTAGCGCGGCGTGTGTTATCTCTTGTCTTGGTCAGATTTAAGGTGCATTGCACCTTAAAGCGATAAAATGAGATTCTCATCAAAATCATTTGCGACTAAAACTACTTCTCCTATTTATAGATTTTTGGTACAAAGCTTGAAAATGGTACCTAGTATACGCAGTTTAAAGGAAAGCCCCTCGGTCGTATCAACTCTGTATGTATATTCTATACTAGCTTTTG
This sequence comes from Tholera decimalis, assembly GCA_943138885.2. Taxonomy (NCBI): domain Eukaryota; kingdom Metazoa; phylum Arthropoda; class Insecta; order Lepidoptera; family Noctuidae; genus Tholera; species Tholera decimalis. The sequence continues at coordinate 16,259,702 of OW964574.2, read as the reverse complement.
CCCGCGACTCCGTCCGCGTGGAATAGTTACCTTGGGCTAACGTTAAATTTAACCCCGATTTTGAAGCATTCTTCATTGGCGCTCCGCTCCTATTGGCCTTAGCGTAATGATATATAGCCTATAGCCTTTCTCTATAAATTGACTATTTAATTAAAAAATAATTTTTCAATTCGAACAATAGTTCCTGAGATTTTCGCGTTCAAACAAACAAACAAACTCTTCAGCCTTATATTATTAGTATAGATAGTTGTTGCCCGCGACTTCGTCCACGTTTCCGTCGTTTTTCGTAAAAAAAAGTAGCCTAGGTATGTCCTTTCTCACGTTTCAGTGATTTTGATATAACAGATAGATTAACTTTCGTAATTTAGTAGGGAAATATAATATGTCTAATAATCTATAACACTGTTGAAAACAATCGCAATACCGAACCGCACAATATTATTGTTAATATCTGTGCCCGCGACTCCGTCAGCGTGTAACTCCTTGTGTGTTATTAAGTTAATGTATTGGTAATATTGTTTAGATCACGTTTACATAAGGCTTAAGTACCTATAGAACGAAAATACTTCAGCGCAAAGCTTCCGGGTAAACTATGTTGAAAGTTGACCCGTCCGGCACGTGAACATAAAGATTTCTAGAACTGCTAACCCGGGAAAGAGCGACGTACAACTGACCATGCGAGAAACAACTGACACCGAGATCTACTCCAGCAACACGAAAAGTCTGCCCTTGAGCCTTATTAATTGTCATTCCATAACGCACCGATACTGGTAATTGCGTTCTTTTAAATTGGAATGGAAAATTATTTGGTATTATGGGAATTCTTGGAATAAAGACGGTTTCTCCTGCACCGCAACCTGTTAAAATTTAAGCCTCGATTATATTTTGTTGCAACTGGGTTACTTTTAGCCGAGTTCCATTGCAAAGTTGTGGTGGTTTTAAATTTCGGAGCAGAATAATAATCAGAAAGCTTCGAACTGCTAAGCTATCGGGAGTTACACGTGTTATTGTGAGTCAACCATAAAAGATAGACATATGCTGTCGTGGGATATTTTTTATATAATTTTAAGGAGAACATTTCCGTCATAAATGATTTCTGTGTAGCTTTAACCATTAAGGTAGCACACGCGACGGAAGCTTAAAAAATGGAGTAACTTCTCCCGTTTTCCCAACATTTCCCTTCACTGCTCTGCTCCCATTGATTGTAGCGTGATGAAAAGTATACTATAACCAGCTCAGGAGTATGTAAAATAATTGTACCAAGTTTCGTTATAATCCGTCAAGTAGTTTTTGTTTCTATAACGGTTATACAGACAGACAGACAGACAGACAGACAAAAATTTTACTGATTGCATTTTTAGCATCAGTATCGATCCCTAATCACCCCCTGATAGTTATTTTGTAAATATATTTCATGTACAGAACTGACCTCTCTACAGATTTATTATAAGTATAGATGTATAGTCTATGATACAAAACAAACATTTTGATATGGTAGCTAATTGGATAATTTAGTCATGATAAGTACGAGAGTTAAGCAGGCGATACCACTTAAGATATAAAAAGATATAACGTCCTGTGTCGCATAATTTTTTAATAAATAAATTTTAAAGTGGTATTTTTGTGGTTATATTTTAACTTTAGCACAGATTTATGTTATAAGCACGCTGCATATACTCGTCCGATCCAGCCTGTCCCTAGCTGCCCTCCCCCTGCGATGCCCTAATCCAAGGTCCGTACCCCACAGGGTACCCCTGAGTGTGTAGTCGCCTAGTTTATAAGCTTTATAAGCCCTAGCTGGAGGCTATAACTACTGAACTTTTAAAATCAAAAAGTGTTTATAAATATAATACTGAACTTAGAATTAGAAAGCAACTTGTTATCCTAAATAGCCAATTAAAAGAATGTAATTTAAAGTTAGATAATCAGAGAAAGATGTATGATGTTGATATACAAAATCTAGAGCAGGAATTATTGAGTAGGGAAAATACACTTAGGGATATTTTTTGTAAGTATGAGTCGAGCCAGAAAGTGAGCGCATGCAGGAGGCCTGTGACTTGGTGGACTTGGTAAAGTTTAATGCGGAGAGGTATGAGTCATTGACAAATGACCTCACCTGTAGTTGTGCTTCAAATCACCCGGCCATCATGTTACCACAGATTACTCCTGCATCCTCACCCATTTTGCCTCATACTTTGGAAACCACAAACCCAGCTCAAAGTAACATTTTAGTGTATTCAGATAGATTAGGCACAGGTTTTGGCTCACTATTAAATAATTATTGTGATCATACCGTAGTAAGTCATTGTTACCACAACCTGCATTTCACTGAGCTCATTCATAAAATCAAACAATCAAAATTGAATGAGCAGACCACAGTCATTCTTTTATTTGGAAACAGCCTTAATGTGACAAAAAAGGACATTGTTAATGGTATTGGCACCCTCCTTAAATTAAAATTAGGCAAATTAATTTTATGTGCATTGCCTTATTCTAATAATTTGACATGTAAAGAAAATGCATATATTCATAGCCTTAATAATTTGATGCATATGTTAGTATGCCGTCATAGTGACCATTTATTGTATTTTGATACTAACAATTTTGTTAGAGATTTTGTTTTGATTCGGGAATATATGTATCTTCCCAAAAAAAGTCGACATTTATTGGCTACTTTGTTAGCGTACAATATACACTCATTTATTGATAATTTTACTGATCCTAGGTTAAGTGAATATTCAGTATTATCTAGGGCTTCTAGGGTATCTAATAATACTGAAATTAATTATTGCATTGACAGTTTACATAACTCAACCAATTGCTTGGTTGCAAACAATTTTACTACTGAGAACTTAAATTAGAAATTTTGACAACAGAGGGAATCTCTAGCAGTAATGAACTTTTAAACTGCAAAGAGGACACAAATATAGTTTTAAAATCAATAAATACTATTAACCTGGTACATCAAAATATTCAAGGATTTTTAAACAAAGACTTAGAAGTAGAGTTTTTTCTTAATTTTAACAATATTGATATTCTTTGCCTAACTGAACATTGGCTTCAAAGCCATCAATTTATTCTCAATTATAATAATTACCAGGTTGGTAGTTCTTTCAGTAGAGTGAATGCTATACATGGTGGCTCTTTAATTTTAATAAGTAATAATCTTAAATTCAGGAACCGAATGGATATTGTGAGCCTCTCTGTTGAACGATCTATTGAAATAGCGTGTATTGAATTGGAGCAGTTTATTATATTAAGTGTGTACAGACCACCTTCAGGAAGTCCATTATACACATTATTGCTCCTACATAAGCTGTTATATTTAATAATTGTATTGATTGCGGTGAGTTTCCTGATTTAATGAAATATAGTAAAATAATCCCACTATTTAAATCGGGTAGTACATCTGACCCTACTAATTATAGACCTATGTACCTTCTGTACTGCCCACTTTCAGTAAAATTTTTGAGAAAATTATTTTAATGCAGATGCAAAGATATTTTAATAAACACAAATTGCTACATAATAAACAATTTGGTTTTACAAAGGGTCGTTAACAACTGATCCGGTGTTGAACTTTTAGGACACATGTATAATGCATGGGAAGATAAGTGCGATGCGTTGGGCATTTTTTGCGATTTGTCTAAGGCATTTGACTGTGTTCCCCATGAGACATTAATCAGGAAACTGCACCACTACGGATTCCGGGACACCTCTCTGAATCTTTTAACCTCATACTTGAGTGAAAGGATTCAGAGAGTCGATGTGAACGGCAAAAGATCGCCGGGATCTGTGGTCAAGATGGGGGTCCCCCAAGGCTCAATTTTAGGTCCCTTTTTGTTTCTTATTTATATAAATGATTTGCCGTACCTGATCAAAAATCATGACATAGTGTTATTTGCTGACGATACTTCTCTTTTATTTAAAATCAAACGTCAACAGCAGGTTACTGAAGAAGTTAACAGAGCCCTTGCAACTGTAGTTAGCTGGTTCAATGTTAATAATCTTCTTCTTAATGAGAAAAAAACCAAATTCCTAAAATTTACGTTACCTCATGTTAGACAAGTGAATACTATAGTGTATCAATAAAGGGCGAAATATTGAAACCCCACATATTGAGATACCACAGTATTCTTGGCCATAACTTTGGATGCGAAGCTTCAGTGGGGCCCCCAATAGATAAATTGTCAAAAAAGCTAAGTTCTGCAGCGTATGCCGTTAGAAAAATACGTGGATTAACTGATATCGAAACAGCACGTTTAGTCTACTTTAGTTACTTTCACAGTGTGATGTCATACGGCATTTTACTTTGGGGAAATGCCGCCGACATTCACACAATATTTGTATTACAAAAAAGGGCCATTCGTGCAATTTATAAATTAAGTCCCAAGCACTCCTTAAGAGACAAATTTAAGGAGATTAATATTATGACTGTGCCATCTCAGTATATTTATGACAACCTCTTGTATGCACACAAAAATATTAATCTGTTTAAAAAATACAGTGACATTCTTAGTGTAAATACAAGGAACAAAGACACATAATTATGTCATTCCTAAAACAAGGTTAAAAAAAATAGGTGGTTCGTTTAGATGCCAATGTATACGTTTTTATAATAAAATTCCTAGCCATATTCAAAAACTAAGTATTAATAAATTCAAATTATTGATAAAACGTAAGCTATGTCAGAAAGCTTTTTACAGTGTTAAAGATTATATTGAGGACGAGAAGGCTTGGGAATGAGATGCTCCAGTGATATACGTGTGCCTTTTTTATTTTCTTTTTAAAATTTTGATTGATGATTTATTTTTGATTGATTAAAATTTTGCTTTCTCAGGTATTGTATATACCTATTAATTTTTGTTTTTGTTTGTTGTTTTTTTTTATATATATATAATTATTTCATTATTGTAAATGTGAGGACAATGTAGGTTATTCTTTCTTCATTGTTTTTGCTTTCACTATAATTTATTTAATGATGTCAAGCAGTTTGAGTACTTGTGTGGCCTACCCAAAGGTCCTTACTTTGGTATTGTTCGTCAAATTGTTGAGCTCCTTAAGTTCTAAGTTGAGCTACATGATAACTGACTAATGTTTGCACTCTCTGGACAGGTCCGCTCAAATTTGCGTGGTTATTTCCTCAAAAGAATACCACAGACATGAACCTACATGCTTCTCATATACAAATACAAATTGTCTGGACTTTAAAAGAGACTTTGACCTCTGAGTTTGTTTCGGTGTTTCTTCTCAGAGTAGTTAGTTAGGAAATACCGGCCTCATCTAGCTAAACTAAACACGCAAAAAAATATGACGTGTAAAATTGTTATTTATAACCAATTGACAGAATAAAAAAAAAAAAGAAAAAAGAGGGCCACTCACAAAAAAGGTGTTATATGCTGCATGCTCCTCCTACAGTCCGCTCATACCTATTAGACCTGTATCCTAGATACATTGTTAACGAGTAACCGTGGAGGTTTTTGCCGGTTCTTCTCCATAGGAGACGACCTATTTCGAACCGTGCACTAACTTTTGACGTTTTATAAGTACCCATGTGGCCCTATGTGAAGTATTTTGAGTTTGAGTTTGCTCGAACATTGTTTTTATTCAGGATGTATCAACTCTTGACCTCGATGTCGCCTGATGGTAAGCGATAGATGAGGTCTACGATGGAACGAGCCAGCCCAGAAGAAGCCTGTTCCGTAGTAATAGTTTGGAAAGAATTTCTACAAAGTAACGTCTATTCTGTATAAGCCTGTAGTTATTGATCCAATTCTTCTCCCTCATAGCCTCCTTCGCCAGTGAAAGTTGAAGTGTAATCTGTGGCATCCGTGTATTCTGTCAAATCTTCTTCAATCATTTCTGGAAAATTAAAAACAAGATGGCGGCATTAGTTACAGATAAAGCATACATGCTTATTTCTACCGGACGGTAAGCTACCCCTGCTCACCGTCCGGTAAGGACCAGGCATTGACGGGGCCCGATTGTGCCATTGCCTGCCAGGGTTGCGGGCATGTTCTAACGAGATACCGCGGCCCCGGAACTTAAGGGCAGCTGAAGGAACAGGGTGGGTTTTTAAGTCTGACACTCCCTTCCGCTTCACTCAGAGCGGGAGAAGTCATTCGATGATTTTCCCACTCGGAAAAAAATGCACAATTATTGGTTTTTTTTTTATTTTTTTTTATTTTTATTTAGAATAGGTTCGCGTTTGACCACCATCTCACCTGATGGTAAGTGATGATGTGGTCGAAGATGGAGCACGCTTACCTAAAAGTAACCTATTCACTCTTGACTTAAAGACTCCTAGGTTATAGCTATCGGGAAACACAGACTCCGGCAGGGAATTCCACTCCTTAGCCGTACGCACAATGAAGGTATTCCTAAAACGTTTGGTGCGTATGGGTGGGATGTCCACCATGTAACGATGGCGCTTCGCCGTTTGTCTCGTAGTCCGATGATGGAACGGGCTTGTTGGAATTAAATTGTGTAATTCCATCGCACACTCCCCGAAATGTAACCGATAGAAAACCGATAGACTTGCAACTCGTCGTCGATGTTCAAGGCTCTGGAGCTTTGATTCGACCAGTGCATCGTTGCCAATGAGTCTTTTGGCCCGCTTCTCGATAGACTCAAGCGCGTCCAGTTGGTATTTAGCAGATCCATCCCAAAGATGAGAGCAGTACTCCATACACGACCGAACCTGGGCTTGATAGAGATTGAGCAACTGTTCGGGTGTGAAGTACCGTCTCACCTTTGCTAGGATTCCCAACTTTTTTGATGCTAGTTGAGCCTTAGCCTCGATAAGCGGGCCAAAATTGAGGGTAGAAGTTAATGTTACCCCCAGAAGCTCGATATGGTCAGTTATCGGCACAGTTACACCTCGGAAAGTAGGAGCCGGTTCAAATTGGCTCCTTTTTGCGGAGAAGAGACACGCCTGGGTCTTAGCTGCATTAAACTTGACCAGGTTGGCATCGCCCCATTCGGAGACAGCCTTCAAGGTCAAGTTCAAGCGCCCGACCATGTCCTCACGGAGAGACTGGATCTGTGACCCACCAGCTCGCGCGCTGGACACATATCTCTCAGAAACTGTGCTGTCGTCTGCATACCCAAAGGTACCGGGCATTAGCAGATCGTTAATGTGCAGCAAGAATAAAGTTGCTGAGAGAACAGACTTTTTATATTGTACATTAGCGACTAAATAATAATCATCTATATACTTATATAAAAGAAAGTCGTGTTAGTTACACTATTTATAACTCAAGAACGGCTGAACCGATTTAGCTGAAAATTGGTAAGGAGGTAGCTTAGAACCAGGAGACGGACATAGGATTTTATCTCGGAATTCCCACGGGTTCGGGATTTATGCGGGAAAAACCTCCCACGCGAATGAAGTCGCGGGCAAAAGCTAGTTTTATAATAATAATAATCATTTATTCATATCAAAGTGCACATGAAAAAACAATAATTTGTCTTACAATCTAAACTTCTTCTACAATAAATAGGGCGAAGATACTGCCTACGTAACACAGGAAGCATTTTAGCGAACGACTTATGTAAAACTTAGGGCCGTATCTCTTTGTCTTGTCTTCCATTTTGATGCTTTATATTATATAACGGTTGTATAATGGCATATTAAATCGTTTTTGTATAGCCTGTTGTTTTAGTGTAGCAAAACACAAGGCAGCTGAACAGCTTTCAGCTGGTTTTAGGGCCTGTGTTTCAGGAGTCATGATTTCTTTGCTTGAGCTTGGCTTTGCCTAGCTCAGAAGTCAGGATTACAATTTACAGTGTTATATATACAACGTATAACAGAATAAACGCAATTCCTGAAAGTAATTGGTTCAGAACCAAAAAATAGGTGTTAAATTTCGACGGAAAATCTTTTATTTAACCTAAAATGGAAACAGTATCATGACAAATTAATACAATCCTTAATTCAAGGAAATGCGCTCGTGTGCGTGATATTGTATGACGGACATACGTTTTGCGTTTAGTAAGGATAACTATTTTATAAGAAAAATGTCTAGGTTTGGTTTCAATTTATTTAGTTACGGATGTTGTTTTAGACTTATTATTTAATATTTTAATTGGGGTGTCTGAGGTATTGCGCTTCATCTGTTACACCTTGTATATAGATGTCAATAAAATATTTGTGTTTGTATTTGTATTAGTGCCTTGTAGCCTTTTAACCTCTAGAGTCCCAGCGGCATAAAAACGTGCCAGTAAACAAGTATTAGTTGAGCCCCGCTGGCACAAATTTGTGCCACCAAACCCCGACCGATTTAAAACTGTATTTGTAGTAAAGATAAGTTTTAAAATCGTTTGTGACCGGGGTCAGATTACGCCTACGATAAGAGCCCGCCTGCGGTGCTTGACGGATGGTTGACGTAATAATGGCGGTCCTCAGAAACAAGCACGACAATCTGGCTGTCAAATTGCGTGGCTTCTGACTACTCGTGACCAGGGATGTTATGGATATGAAATTTCGGATACGGATTGGATACGGATATAGGAATTAGAATTAGGATTATTATACCGGATACGGATAAGGATACGGATATGAAATTATTTCGGATTATCCGTTAGTATCGGATAATTTCGGTTACGAATATTAGATTTTTAAGGAGTTTGAAAAGTAAAATACAAATAGATACATCATACAATAACGCGATATCTCATCTCATGTAATGATGTATTACATTTTATAACGTGAGAATTTCATTACAATAACCATCGTGTGGCGCTTCATTACGCGTCATGTTTGGAGTCATGGTGTAATGCAACATTCCCAGGTACTCAATGTAATGTCATATAACATCACTTTCTAACGCACTGTTTTGCGCATGTGCATATGCACAACTTGTCATAACGTGTCTCAATTAGGCTCCGCCCCTATCCAATATTATCCGAAACTTTTATTTCGGATTCGATTACGGTTACGGATAATTTTTTATATCGGATATCCGAAAGTTTCGGTTACGGTTACGGAGCTCCCTAACATCCCTACTCGTGACGACTGTCAAATGTGTACAAATGACAGCCGGGACCAACGTGCTTTCCGAGGCACGGGAGAATCTCGATCTGTTAAGACTGTCACCCATCCAAGGTTCGACCTCGACAAGCGTTGCTTAACCTTGCTGACCAACCTTGATACGTCTGTTATTATTTAGCCACGAGATTTTAATAGAGATGTTTGATACTAAGATTATCATTTTAATACTTTTACGTTAGGTACGTACGGTGTGTCACTATGCATGTAATTATTCAAGTATTTTGAAGTGAAAACTTCTTTAGCATCGTTGTGATTTGAAAGTTTATGAAACGAAAAAGCGACAGTAAAAAGAGACAGACACATAAATTGCCGAATTTTGGAATTCTGTTGGGACCAAGTGGTAGAGCTTTTGATGCCCTTTAAAATGAGCCCAAACTCGGCTATCTTGCGACCACGGGAACGAAGTTAGGTCGCGGCGGAGTGAGGTAGACCTGAGAGGGGGACGGGGACGGGGACGGGGTCTCGTGGGGAGTCGAAAAAGCGACAGTAAAAAGAGTCAGACACATTTTTTTTAAGGTGTCGCTTCTACCATGTGTGAATTGCACACATGTTTTTTTTTTTTCAGTTAATTTAATCCATTATATTCCTACTAACAGATTTCGGTCACAGCGGCTAATCTTATAATTGATTACCCATCTGCGCAGGAGATATTATAGTGCACAAGTATGTGCACAGGTACAGGTGCACTGGCTGTGCACTTACTCTCATAGTGCGATGGGACGGCAATCCGACACGACCGGAGACAGATCAGACGCAGGACCAACACACAATCAATCACACCACCAACTTCCAAACTCCGGGCTACTACTCAGAAATTTCTAACAGAAAAACCTAATAGCACTTTTTGAGAGACTCGGAAATCAAACCCAAGATGACTAGACGAGACTAGACCACCGAGGTGGTTTAATCCATAATCGTCTAAGTGAAGTCTTAGGCCAGGGTTAGAGATTAAAAGGTACACATAATAAATAAAATATAACTATAGTTGGTTCACGTTAACACGTACGCTGACAGTACGTCGTTAGGTGGGAAATTAAAATATTGCGTTATTTTTTTATTTTTATTACTGATGGGCCCACTCTTGACCTCGATCTCGCCTGATGGTAAGCGATATGAGGTCTAAGATGGGACGAGCGAGCCCAGAAGATGCCTATTTACTCGTGCTTTAAAGGTTGAAAGGTCATAAGTGGCAGGGAACACAGAAGCCGGCAGTGAATTCCACAGCTTGGCTGTGCGCACAATAAATGTGGAGGAGAAGCGCTTGGTACGACAAGACGGTATATCAACCAAGTGTGGATGGTAGCCAGCCGTGCGTCTGGTAGACCGGTAGTGAAAGGGAGATGGAGGAATCAGGTCATGGAGCTCCTGCGCACACTCCCCGAAGTACAATCTGTAGAAAACCGTTATGACAGTACGTCGAGGAATGGGCCACTTATTTTTAAGAGTACCACGTCTCACGATAATTTTTCATATAAGTATTATGAAGAGCAGTATCCACTGTCATATTATGAGTAATTTCATATTTCTTACTGCCGTAACACGAGTATTTTGTAGGTAGATTCATATCGCTTGCTTGTGCACGAGTACTACGTTGATTTGTATGTAAAATTTATTTAGTATGGAAAATTCTACTGTCGTAATTTGGTGTCAGGGTAAGTGCTCACTGTCAGCGAACGTGTTAAGAAAATAGTGACGTCATCGTTGTCCGCGCCTCTCGACCAATCAGGTCACAACAAATTAGAAAGCTAAGTTCACAGTGACCAGTTGACTGGAGATCTTTTAGCGAAACGGTTCTCTTTTATGCGTTACCTACCTACATTAAATAATTTAATTAAATTCAGTCCTACTGAATTGGTGGGGGCTCACATAATAAAAATATGTTAGTGCCAAAAATCAACATTCAAGATGAGTGATGTAATAAATATTTTGTGACGCAATAACTTTAATAGATGCTAATCAATGGAAGAAATGCTGCGACCACGTGATCCAAGAAGAAAATCTTATTTGAAATTTCGATGACGTCATAGAGAACGCAGAACAAAATGCCTGCATCATAATATATAATAATACAAATGAAGATTCTAGTGACACTGATTAAAAAATATTGCTAATTTAAGACAATTCATTTGATTTTTATACATTAAACTAAATCTTTTAAAATATAAATTTAATTTTGAATTTTTACTCCATTGTGAAAACACCTTTAAACTGCAGTTGCACTGACGTCACTATTTTTTTAACGTGAACCAATTATAATGCCCGCCTTCCACTAAAAAAGGGTAATGAGCGGAAACTGAGCTGATGATCTGAGCGGACCGGAGTAAAAATAGTTTTACACTTCCACTAAGAAAGAGTTTCAGATTTTGCCTTCCACTGCCAGAGGGCTTTGCGGAGCGAATGAGGCGGGAAATTAGCGGGGTCGGATGAGCGAGTTGTTTGCCTTCCATTGCCAGCGGCGCGGGGCGATGAGCGAGGAGGCGCAGAAATATCTCAGTGCCAGGCGATCCACAGAGGAAGCAAGTTGCGCGGTAAATTTTGCGATAACGATGTCTGACGATTCCAGTGAAGAGGATTACGTAAATACTATAAATAAATGCTTGCTACTTGGGGGGAGGTGAGCTAAGTCCGTTCAAAACTCGCGTGCGACGCCATGACGCAGCGGGCCCATTTTAACTCGCTCAATCCGTTCCGCTTACTCGCTCGCAGTGGAAGCATTTGTATGAAATTTTGCGTTGCGAGTTGAACTGAGTCCATACGGAGTCCGTTGGAAATCCGCTCAACTCTGCGACCACTTTTATAACTCTTTGTACTCTTTTGATCCGCTCAGTCCGCTCATTCACAGTGGAAGCACTTCTATGAAAAAAGCCGTTGCGAGTTAAACGGAGTCCGTACGGAGCCCGCTCCACTCGCAGTGGAAGGCGGGCATTAGTCTTTGTGCGTTCCGGTTACACTTGGCCGCGAAAACGGCGGAATACCACATCGTGTGTCCAAAAACTTTCATCCAACACCTTGTAGTGTAATGAAATATAAGTCTGGATGACAACTGCTTTAATCATAATCAAACATAGACAATCCACAACACCTTCCCCTTAAATAAGATAATAAAAAACTTAAACTCCATTAATTCTACTTAAACACCAAAACATAAAATAAATGATTAGTTCTTCATTATAAAATACATAGGTAAATGATAGGTATACAAATTGTTAAGTCTTACTACTGGTATGTGGTGGCGAGTAAGATGATGGTACATCTATTTTAGTGCTTGGCACATAATCATTATCCCTATCATCCCCCGAAAAATATTCTTCATCAATATCAGACAAAATATTGTCCACAGGATCTTTCACAGGCCTTATCAAATGTCGGCGATTACGGCGATAAATACCTTTTTTGTTTCCAATAATATATGAACGTGGAGTCGACTCTTTTCCCATAATTTTGCCACGAACTCTTATTTGTATTTCCTAACATTATAACTTCATCACCCACATTCAACTCAGGTAGCAGTTTACAATGCTGATCATACAAATTTTTAATTTTTATTTGTTTCTCCAATAATTTTTTATGTTGCAAGTTATCAAAACTTGTCTGTTTTAATAAATCTGGATGGACTGGTAGTCTACAATTTAAACGCCGGCCCAGCATTAACTGTGCAGGAGAATTCAAATTTTCTCGTGGTGTATTCCTGCAACTAAGTAAATTTAAATAAAAATCGGATTTACTGTCTACTGATTTTTTTAATATTTTTTAATGGTTCGAACTGCTCTTTCGCTTTTACCATTAGATTGAGCATAGTATGGAGATGAAGTGATGTGTTTAAAACCCCATTCTAAAGCAAATTTTATAAAATTACGACAAGAATATTGTGGACCATTGTCACTGATGACCGTATCCGGTATAATATATATAATATGTATATCCCACCGCAGTCACCATGTAGTGTAATGAAATATAAGTCTGGATAACAACTGCTTTAATCATAATCAAACATAGACAATCCACAACACACCTGAAAACATGTTGGTATGCGCACCACAAATGCCTTGAAGTTGACACTGCGATGCGGCTCCAGCAGCTAAATGTAAATGGGTTGCTACCTTTATTTGAGTCCTCGTGTAGTATAGACAAGTCACACTTGCATTTCTTCATCTCTTCAAGCTTCCTCAGATCTGAAGGCAGCAGTTTCGCCTTTTCTTTGTCACTCATAGGCTCTGAATAGAAATGAAACAGAGATTATACTGGATGACATTTTTTACCATCTCGAAAATAATATGGTGTATTGTGTAAGTGGAACAGAAGATACACAGGAGAATATTTAATGCGCGAGCGGCTCGTGCGCCTACAAAAGGATATCAAAGAGGCCGACGCCACACGCGGCGAGTATGCTGTATACCTACCTCAGGTCCTATCCCTTGAAACCGGCCGACAGGTAAGTTACCTGTCGGCTGGTTTCAAGAAATAGGATCGCGCTACAAATTCATTACTAGAGGCGTAAAAGTAACGAAAAAAGCGTACCCGTATGTATTCGTTACTATAGCCATTAGTACTCGTTACTATCGTATCGTTACTCCTTACGTTGATACGTCATACATAATATAGAATTATAGACCAACACATCACGATATTGTTTACACATCGAGTCGTATTGCGTATTCGTACGGTATGACGTCGCGGCGTCGCATCGTTCGTAATTTGTAGAAAACATATCTATACGTTACATGTTTATAAGATGCATTTTTAGGGTTCCGTAGTCAACAAGGAACCCTTATAGTTTCGCCATGTCCGTCTGTCTGTCCGTCTGTCCGCGGTTTAGCTCAAAAACTATTGGTACTAGAAAGTTGTACTTTGGCATGAGTATACACGTTAATGACGCCGAAAAAGTGGTAAAATAAAATTTTGAAAAAAAAATAATTATTTAGGGTACCTCCCATACATGTAAAGTGGCATGATAATTATTTTTTTTCGTTCTTCCAATAGTGTGGGATATCGTTGGATAGGTCTTTCAAAAATATTAGGGGTTTGGTAAGACCGTTTTTTGATTAAGTAAACCGTTCGTGGCTTATCAAGCTTTAAAGTACCAATTTTCGTTAGAGTCAAGTGTCCGCCCCCTCTATCAACTAAACGGTTATAGTTAGAAATTCAAATGTCACGGCAGTAGTACCTATATATAACGAAATTTAAAGGAAAACTATCACACATAAGTGGGCTTTACAAGTTTACGAGTAATAGTCGACCAATTGTATTTGACTCGAAAATTTCGGACAACTCTACGGAAATGTCGATAGATGGCGCTAAGCGCCAGTTGTATCATGCTAGCTTCTTGTGACGATTGAGTAGTGTAGCTCTGTGTCCGTATTTAAATTCAAAACACCGGCTATGACAAGTTTTATACAAATCTCTAAAAAAAATTAAAACTTGTCGTGCAAAATTGTCGAATCAGGTGAGGATTTGTATAGGAAGTCAAATTAGTTAGGTAGTCATGTTTGGCTTTTAGTTAGAGCATGGTACGAAACGATCAGTCAGCGAATACGACACGCACTTGGCTGTTATAAAAACTACGGAACCCTACACTGCGCGTGGCCCGACATGCACTTGACCGGTTTTTTTTAAATCTAAATTTAGTTTGATTTAATAGGTAAAGGTTGGAATTACAAGTAAACTGCGACGAAATCAGAATTGGATGGATGGAATTATTTAAAAAAATAATTTTTATTTGGGAGTTTTTTAATATTATTTGAGAATGACATATCACACTAATATATCGCAAGTTTTTTAATATTATTTGAGAATGACATATCACACTAATATATCGCAATCATTGCAGTAAAAACACAGTGAAAAAATTTGGATAATGAATTTTCAAAAATCTGCTTTTTCAAGTAAATAAACATCGTTCTTTGTAACGTGTTTTTAAATACACCGAATGCTTGCGCATGCGTAAAACACGAAAAGGAAACCACATTCAACACTCGCATCAACGGTACTTGCGCGATCTAAAACAATTGTAACGAAACATGCGAGTAATGAATTGCATTCGTGAGTAACGTTTCGTTACTCGGTACTTGATGGCGCACCCGTTACTCAGTGCCGAATAGATACGGTTTGCTACAGCTTTATTCATTGCTAATATTATAGCAGAATTTATCAATACAGTCTGCTATGACATTAGTTTCGATGTGGCCTAAAAGTCAAAGATAAGCGGGTACCAAGTAGAGGGTGGACTTGCTCGGGAATCCCATTTTTAGCACAATATGGTTTGGCATACCCTTTCGCATAACTTTTAGCAACATATATTAATATCACAGTGTAAAAATCATTAGTATAGATGATAACCTGATCTTGCGTCAAGACCTACCTAAGCTCGCCTGTCTGGTAGGTCCAGTGGTATCCTCATCTTCACAGAGACAGGGGCCCTGAGTGGCTGCAGCCGCCTTCTCCTTTTCGGTGCGCCGGCGCAACTCTGATGGAAGCAGCGTGGAACCTGGGAAGAGCAACAAGAGATAAAATATTGAAATTACAATTTCAATTTCAGTTATTTCCAAGTAATTAAACTGAATCGGTTAGTAACAAAATTCCTTAATCCTATGTTAGTACTTAATTTAAATTACAAGGTTGGTTCGCGAATCGAAGCTACAAGCTCAACACCGACGTGGAGAGCTTGCAGCAGCGATTCACGAACACACAGTCTCACCTGCTCGCCACACAACGAAGGATTATTATGTTGGGGCTGGCCCGCACCCGGCGCACCAGGGAAGCGCATCGTTTTCGCATCGTCGCATAAAAACAGTCAACCCGAGCTTCAGCAAACATCCCTGATGCGCTACAGAAGCGGGGCAGCCCCATCAACACCCGGAACGCATTAACGCGAAGGGCACTGTACGATTTACGAGTATATGCAGCCCACAGGCTGCACGTGTGAAAAGAACGCACGGAATTTGGTTATTTTTACACCAAGTGAGCAACGTATAAACCTGCGAGCTATCATATTAGCTCTAACCGACAATGCCCATCGCTCCCTCTCAATGTCGTCATTGTCCTTGAGGTCAGCGGTCAAGAGATGTCCCAGGTATTTAAACTTTAACACTCCTGAGAGCTAGCTAAATTTGTTACGTAATTATTATTTTTAACCGACTTCTAAAAAAGGAGGTTCGAGGTTCTCAATTCGTATGTTTGTATTTTTTTTTTATGTTTGTCGGCGCATAACTCCGTCGCTTGCCAACCGATTTGAAAAATTCTTATCTTGTTAGAAAAGGTTTACTTCCCAAATGGTCCCATGAAAATTTTATCGAAATCGGACAACCCGTTTCTGAAAAATCAACAAAAGTCTAAAAATATATTTACGTTGATGATCTTATCGTTTACTCTGCATTGCGTTTTTTGTTCGCGCATAACTCCGTCATTTACGAACCGATTTGGAAAATTCACTGACCCACTAAAAAGCATGAAAATAAAAACTTTTTTGCAAAAAATAAAACCGATTTCCATATCAAAACACTACAAAGCCAGAAATAATTTTAATTTCGGAAGGCGGTGTAAAAAAAAAAAGAAAATACAAAACCAATAACACCGACTACCGAAATTAAATTTATTTTTGGCTTTGTAGTGTTTTGATATGGAAGTCGGTTTTATTTTTTGCAAAAAAGTTTTTTTAAAGATTACTGGCAATGTGGGTAGAATTCCCATTACTAGCAATCCTGTTAACCTCTCCAACTAAGCTAAATATGCTTGTGTCTGGAGTGGGTTCACGGCAATAGTGTAATGGGTGGGTTCGAAGCCGCGACCTCTAGATCACAAGTCCGACACCTTATTCATTAGACTATTGACCCTTCAATTGGTTATAAATAACACTATTACACTTTTTTTGTGTTTTAAGTTAAGCTAGATGAGGCCGGTGTTTCTTAACTGACTACTCTGAGAAGAAACACCGAAACAAAGTCAGAGGTCAATGTCTCTTTAAGTCCATACAATTCGTATTGGTCAAATCATACGAGAAGCATGAAGGTTAATGCCTGTGGTGCCCATTTGAGAAAGAAGCACACAGATTTGAGCGGACCTGTCCCGACAATTTAAACATTTCTCAGTTATCGTGTACCTCAACTTCTAATGAAGAAGAAGTATAGAGCAGATTTATTGACTACAAATCTTCTTCATTACAAATTTACCATATGAAGGAGCACAGTTATACAACAAAATACCATAATATGAAGACACTATGCTCATTCATCGATTTAAGACCAAATAAGCTCAGTATTTGATAGAAAAATAAACTATTCTGCACTGAATAAATTGGATGTGCGTGGATATTTATATCCGTTATCTTACTATAAATAGATAGAATATACTTTATTTTACACCAAAATTTAAACACAGCTATTTAATAATATTGCTTATTCTATAATTACAATGGCGGTCTTATAGCTGAAAGCGATATCTTCCAGACAACCTTCAGAAGGACTTTAAAAACTTTAATTAAAGTGGGGAGGGCTAAATTAGTGTACTTATTTTTGAAATACAAAAATAAATTATAAATATAAATACATATCTACAATACATATAATGTGTTCTTCAACATCATGTGGAGAGAAAACAAAAGAATAATCATAAATTGGAAAGAAAATAATATAAATAATAAATTAAATGCTTGATGAACTACTTACATGTTCCAGACGCTTCAAAAGCCTCGCTCCTTGGCAGGGCGTCCCAACGTTGTTGTCTCATAAAGTAGTGGTACGTGTGATCTTTAACAGGCAGAACCTTCGCACCGGTAGCCACGTCGAACGCTGAAACAACAGAAAAATGTCAACATTGAGAAAGTTGTTACTGCTACTTGCGACACCCCATATTCAGGCGCGGTCCGAAGGGGGGGGGGGGGTCATAGGGGACATGACCCCCCCAAAATCGTACACCCCAAATAGAAAATCTTCTAAAATTTTGCAAAATAAGACGTTCCAAATATTATCACCCGATTTGTCAATAAAAATAGAAGACTTCCATTTGTTTTATATTGTGTGCGATATATTTGTATTGTGCAATAAAGAAAACTCATTTACTCGACATATTTTATTGTTATTGAAAACCCCCAAAATTCCAGGCTGCGACCGTACTTGCCCATATTCTTAAAAAAATAAAGTCTAAAGCCGGGTCCGCTGCGCCAATTTTCTAACAAAACATGTTCGAATAATAAATAAATAATCGACTCGCAATCCACGAAATACTTATTATTGAGTAGTTTCGGTGGCCATCTGTGGTCTTCATCATCAGTTCCACTTCCCCAAATGGAGCTTTTCGAGAGCAACTGCACAAGGTACTATTAGAAGTACCCAAAACGCTATAGGTGTGCCTATAATATTTGAAGAGTTCCCTCGATTACTCCAAGATACCATCATCAAATCCTGATTTTATAACAATGGGACCAACTAGAAAGTATACCATTTCAAACGAAAAAAAAATTTCCAAATCAGTCCAGCCGACTTCGAGTTATGAGGTAACATACACAAAAAAAAAGTTCTTGACGAACTGAGAACCTCCTCCTTTTTTTGAAGTCGGTTATTAACCCCTCAAGTGTCAACACCGTTTGTACATAACATCACGGCTCGCACTGGACGATGTATTGTACGTTTATGTTGCAAGTAACACGATGTGGCTGTATCATTCGACTAATCGATTCATACTTGACCGGTTTTAGGAACATTTTAAAGGGAACACCACTAAAATGAACGAAAAAAAAAATGTTTACAAAATGCACCTGTGGTTTTAGTTGTGACTCCGCAGACTTTTTCGTTGTGTTATCAAATAGTTTTTATTACTTTTTATAAAATGAACGAAAAAAATATGTTTACAAAATGCACCTGTGGTTTTAGTTGTGACTCCGCAGACTTTTTCGTTGTGTTATCAAATAGTTTTTATTACTTTCTACAGTGTCTAAGTGGAATAATTTGTGTTAACATTGCCTACACATAGGGTTACCAGATCCGAAAAATAAGTTTTCCTGAAAAAACCCTTGTTTCGGCAATAATTTTCCTGACAGTTTAGCAGAAACTTATATTATTTTACAAACTCGCGCGCGGCGCGTGGGAGTCTGAGTATGAGTGTTAGATGCCTTGTGGCGGGATGCGGGGCCGCGGCGCGACTGAGCGAGTCAATTAGTAGTTCAGTACTCTTGCATACGGTGCTAAGTTTACTAGTGTTGTGCGTATTTGTGTGGCAAGCATTTATTTTATAACGAAAAGGCTTACTTTTCTCTTTTTTTGAATTCCTGAAAATTTCCAACTTTCCCTGTTTCCCTGACAGAGAGCTGAAATTCCGGACATGTCAGGAAAATTCCTGTCATCTGGTAACCCTACCTACACATTACTGTATTATCGTGTGTCTTTTTTCTTGAATATGTGTTTTTTCGTGTGTATGACTTCGAATGTGAGTGAAAATTATAAAAGTGAAAACATATCACATCACTGCGAGATAAGGCCAGTTTGATTTGCTTATTGAATGATATAAATAGTTATATAAACTCATAACGAATCCAGGAAGGTATAATATATACCATGATAATAACCACAAATTGCCGATTTATCATTTTTTCTGAAGTTCTACCCAAAAATCAAAAAGTACATTAACTATGCGACATTCGAGGGGTTAAAAATACATTAAATGTTTCCTCCAAATCTGTGTGGATCGGAAGAGGGTGTCAAACTTCTACTGACTAAAACCTTGTTTCTTCAGTTTTCCTCGCATTCCGCGGCCGCGGTATCTCTTTAAAACAATCCTACAACCCCAGTAGGCCCTGACATTGATTGTCGAGTGCCTCAGACTTACCAACATCCAAATAGTGCTTGACGTCGAGAGTTATTTCCATCTTTTCATCGATAGTATGTTTGAACTCGCGTCGCATTTCGAGCGTCTCTGCTCGGTCGAGCCGTGACTTCTTTACAACTGTAAAAGAAATGCAAACACTTTTTTACAAACATCGGTGATAAGATAAACATATTATTGACAGATCTGTAAAATACAGAATTTATTTATTTATTATAATAATATGCTGTATTTATTATTACCATTCATTCTTGATAGTAGTTAGTATTTACTTAAATTGTAATGTGTAACTGTTTTATGACCCAATCAAATAAAATAAAAAATCATTGTTTACCGTCGTTTAGGAGATCTCTCAGCATACACCTCACTTCGTGCGCCATTGGGAACCGCTCCGCCGGTTTCCTGTCCGATGAACTCTGCTTACCTGAGGGATTTCAATAATTATTTATTACAAAACATAAAAGTGACTTTCCTCATCGCTTGCCGTCTTGCCAGTAGGTAAGTAACGGAGTTTAAATTTGATCTAGCTAGGTAGGAAAACACTGTTTAAAATATAATATCTGATTCTTTAGGATTTTAAGGAAAATTTAAATGTCGCCAATTTTAATCGACATCTAAACATTATGATTGCACTCTTTTTCAAAAAAACATTTATTATGACAATGTTTGCGTTCAGCGTTAGTAGAAAAATATATTTTTGTATATTAGAAAAGAGTGACAATTTTATAAAGATTTTTGGCGCCCTCCGACAGTGGAAACGCCAGACTACTTATTTAAATTCCTATATTATTGGGATACAAACATTTTCTTTGCAAATATTCAAGTCAAGAGTGAATAGGTTACTTCTAGGTAAGCGTGCTCCATCTTCGACCACATCATCACTTACCATCAGGTGAGATGGTGGTCAAACGCGAGCATATTGCTAATTTAAAAAAAAACTCGTTTCTTTCAGCTTCGTTCGGGACACTCCACCAAAATATGGGTAACATCTTCTACTTTATCGCATTCTAGAAAGTTAGGTTTCATACAATGTGCATACCAAGGGCCAGCATGTTATAACAGATACCCAGTAACCTACGTTCCTGATGTTAGGATCATATAGTTAGACTATTTAAATAATCATACACTTATTTTGTAATTGACTATTTCGTGCAATCAACTAATCGCGCTGGCAGCCCCGACCTGTGAGTTTAAAAATGGCGCGCAACGACGACGGTAGGAGAATTCTGTTGGCAGTTGTCAGGGTTGAACACGCAATTAGATTGGTAGAAAGAGCTCAGCGTGCAGTTCTCAAAGTTATACACTTTCGTAAAAGGGACTTCCCCACATCCCAGTTGCACTCTGAAGCACAAGTGCTTACAGTGAGGAAAATGTATATTCTCCGTACTGTAATACGTCGCCATTCCAGGATGCCATTAGACACAAACCTTACTAGGCGACGAATTGGGTTTCCTGTCTGTGCGTCGGTTCTTTGTCGTTCTGCACTAGCACGGCGTCATTATTGAGCCCTTAGTTCAATAATTTATAATAAAATTAATAAAAAACTGGCTATTTATATTCTTTGTAGGCATAAAGTCAAACAACTACTTATTCCGTGGATGACTACAACTCATAATGTCTCATTTGACAGAGGAGATTTAGTATTTGTAGTCACGCACTCGCGTTCACGAATACTCACACGCTCACCCATGCACGTAAACACACACACACAAGCACGCACACACAAACACGTACACACACACACACACACAAGTACGCACACATGCAATCACATAAACTTTTGTGATATCATATTTGTCTTTATCTTTAAGTTTAACTAGTTTTTTTTTATGTAATCCTTGCATTTCCTCCCGGGAGAGGTCACTGGCTCCTGTAACAAAGGTTTACCACCTAGCACGGGAGTCAGGGACTCAACTGGTTTTATGTAAAAAAATTTAGTGCAAATAAAGATTATATTATATTATTATTAATTCGTCTCTTGCATCCACTAGTACTAAGTCATTGTGTAATTGAATTAGATAGTTCACAGTGTTCTGTGGTTCACATAATCGTAACGTTGTTCGTGCGTACATAATATGTAATCATGATACAGTAATAAATAATATTATCTTGTATTGAAGTGAGCAGCTTTATTACACTAAAAACGCCCCTTCTTGAGACAGCCCGAAAGGTTAGAACTTACTTCTAGCATAACTCCATCTCGGATCATGTCTATGCTTGGTCTCCGAGGGTTCCATCTTGATTGGACAAACGCGGCAGCGGCACTTGTCATCCAAACCTTCTCCGCAGTTAGGACATATGTCTAGAACAAGAAAACACACTTGTACTATCTGAAAGACTAATCCTTACTTTGGTTTTGTTCGTCAGGGGGTTGAGCTTCTTAAAGTTCTAGGTTGAGCTATGCGATACCTGACAAATTCTTGCGCTTTTTGGTCCGCTCTGTCTCAATCTGTGTGCTAATTTCGTCAAAAGATCACAACAGAAATTAACCTAAGCAATTCTCTTATGATTTGACCAGAACTGATTGTACGGACTTCAAAACAGACGAGTTTGTTTCGGTGTTTCTTCTCTGGGTATTCAGCTAAGAAACACCGGCCTCATTATTTACGAAAAAAAATGTAAAAGCGTTATTTAGTAACCAAATTGCAAAATGATTATCATTTATCATGAAACGGGATGAGATGTAATACAAGTATTTTACATGGAGCATCTGCCTATCTATAAAAATGTTATAAATAAATTATTTATTTCATAATGAAATGTTATTTGATTTAATAAAAACTTTTTACCAAAAAATTAAACCGACTCCCAAAAAACACTGCAAAGTGAAAAATAACTTTAAATTCGGTAGTCGGTGTCTTTAGTTTTGTATTTTATTTTTGGCACTGACTTCCGAAATTAAAGTTATTTTTCACTTTGCAGTGTTTTTTTGGAGTCGGTTTAAATTTTTGGTAAAAAGTTTTTATTTCACTCTTTTTAGTTGGTCGATTTTTAATTTACCTAGTTACAAGAGCCTAAATGTCAACTACTTATAATCATTTACTAAATTTTGCTTTTCCTAATGTTGGGCTGTTAATTGTTGAGGAGTTCTCCTGGTACTTCAACATCAGCTTCACGTCACCATATGCATTGTGACGAGCATATTGTGCTTAATAACCTCATTCAAGTAATCAAAGCGGAACATATGAAATACTTATTATTCCTACTATATTGAGTAGTTCCAGTGGCCATCTGTGGTCTTCATCATCAGGTCCACTTCACAAATGGTGCTTTTCGAATGCAACTACACGAGTTACTATAAAAAATACTCAAATCACTATAGGTGTGCCTATAATATTTGAAGAGTTCCCTCGATTTCTCCAAGATTCCATCATCAGATCCTGACTTGGTGACAATGGGACCAATTATAAAGTATACCCTTTCAAACAATAAAAGAATTTTCCAAATCGGATCAGCCGTCTTCGAGTAATCGGTGATCATACATAAAAAAAATACATTAGAAAACAAAATTTTTGTTCGTAAGTACAATATTATGTATATATGTAGGTAAACTAAACTAGTTGAACACTGGACAATATGTTTTTACGTTTTAATTGTGTGTTTGGTTTTCTATCATGCCTTTATTAGACAAAAGTTTACAGTTGGTATAATAAACTATGTAGCATTTCAATGAATATCATTCTAGTTAAAATAAAATGATGAATGAATGAATGAATGAGAGTGAATAGGATACTTCTAGGTAACCGTGCTTCATCTTCGACCGCATCATCGCTTACCATCAGGTGAGATGGTGGTCAAATTCAAACCTATAATCAGTTAAAAAGGATTACAATATAATAGACACGAGCATCCTGATTCAAACGCTCACCTTTCTTCGACTCAGCGCCGTCAAGGAGTCCAAAGATAGTGTTCCTGACGGTCTCAAGGCCCTTGTTCTGGAGCTGGCTGATGTGAAGCCTCGCAGCAGTCCTCGTGGTGTGAGGCAGCAAGAACTGCTGCACCAACTCGGCCACCAGTTCATCTGTAGCTGCAGAGTTCCTGAAAATATTTCAAAAAATTGGCCAAGTGCAAGTCAGACTCGCCCATGAAGGGTTCCGAAGTAACTATAATAATATAATATAATGTTAGAAACCAGAAGGATAATTAACTAAAAAAAAATAACACGAAACACAACACTTCTTTTATTTCTTTAACAATTTAAACTTATAACGAAAGCACAAACGGTTATTTTTAAATCAATGAAACAATGAAATACAAACTGAATTAAACGACAAAGATGACAAAATTAAATCAGAAAATAGGCAAGTTGACTACTCAAACTGACAGAGTTTCTCCATAGCTAGTGAACGCCGCCGAAAGAGAACGTTAGATTTTTTTTTTTTAGGTAGGGCCACTCGTAGATCAGCTCAGTAAGGCTGTGCGTCTACTTAACCGGTCTTTCCTGTGGTGACCTCTAATAATTAAATTAAAGGCCCCCAGCCAGGGCTTACAAACTAAAATTTTACTTACAACTAATGACCGCACGCTAAGGGCACTCCCTGCGGAGTACGGGCCTCGGCATAGCGGGGTCATTTTGGGAGGGCAGCAAAGGGACAGGCTGGGTCGTATTTAGGGGAGTATTTATTGCTACTGGCTCAGCATCGCGGGCTGGCTCGTTTGGCAAAGGTCGGGGAGGATTTCCATTACAAGTACGCGGACGTCGCGATGGGCCTCGTCGGCGAGGCCGGAATACGGAACGCGTTTTGTGTTTGTGTTTTCTAAGAGTGCTAGTTTCCCTACTGCTCTCTTGTCGGAAGAACGTTAGAATGAGCTCGCTCGCTTTTATAGGTTGCGCCCCACCAAGACTCGTTACTCCCTCTATGCTACCCGTCTTCTGCTAACAATAATATGGATATTTATTAAAAAAAAACCTTACAAATTTCTTAAAACTAGCTTATTTACATTTTTTACAACTACTCCCAATAACTTTGTTTTTCATAGTGTTTGTATGAATTACAAAGTTATATTTACGGTTTTAGAATAACATACATAATTATTTAAAAATACATTGAGTTGGTTAATAGAAACTTGAAGTTTTTTTTTTTTATTACAGATGAGTCCGCTACTGACTCTGATCACACTTGATGGTAAGCGATAGATGAGGTCTACAATGGGACGAACGAGCACAGAAGATGCCTGTTTTAAAGGCTGACGGGTCATATGTGGCAGGGAACACAGAAGCCGGCAGAGAATTCCACAGCTTAGCTGTGCGCACAATAAGGCTGCGTTTCCACCAGAGATGTGCGAGGATGCGTAGTGAGGGATGTGTTTGTAAAGAACCAATAGAATCGGTTCATTTACCTCGCCTCGGTCAGCACAGCTCTGGTGGGAACGGCTCAGCGGAGCTAGATTTTTGCGCATACAAAACAAGCGAGGGATAGGTAGGTCGTAGGCACATTTTCATCGCACAGCTTTGGTGGAAACGCTCACACATTTTCACAGCACAGCTAGACATCCTCGCACGACACATTTCCATCGCACATCTCTGGTGGAAATGCACCCTTAATGTAGAGGAGAAGCGCTTAGTACGACAAGACGGTATATCAACCAAGTGTGGATGTGTTAGTAACACTCCACATAAGCACTAAGTCACAGTGTGCTCGTATGGTGCTTGTCCTTGGAAGCGACAAAACACCACGCCCTGAGACCAAAGTCATCTGCCAAGATGACTTTTGGTTCAGGAAGCAAGTCGTCACTTGCACCACAAACGCCTTGAAGTTGACGTTGCGATGCGACTCCAACAACTGCATTCTCACCGTGTACTTGGCCCGTAGTACAAGCAAGATTAAAATTTATAAAGATGTCCATAAAGCTATTTGAAAGAGGAATCAGCATTAAATACTGGGCCCAAAGGCCCATTGCCTGCCGGAGTAGCGGAACGTTCTAATGAGATACCACGGCCCCAAAACGCAAGGAGAATTGAACGAACAAGGTACGTTTAGTCAGTACAAGTCTGACACTCCCTTCCGCTGTGACTCATGATTTTGCCCACGACATAAAAAGCTTTTACTCACTGTTCAGGGTGACCGATGAACATGTCGGTGTATTTCTCCGCCTGGTCCTCCGCTCTAACCCTGGCGTCTTCTTCTGCGGCTAACTCTACTCCTTCTTCTATGATCTCTTGCAAGTACTCCTCCACAGTCTCTTGTGTTACGCCGAGGATCTGAAATATTTGTGATTTCGTGGAGTAAAAGGGAACTGACGCTGTAGAAAACGGAATTATAGGTACAAGGGCGGATCTAGCTTTGGTGCCAGGGGGCGGGGGGGGGGGGGGGGGGGTCACAAAATCGTGGTCAAGTCACAAGAAGTTATAATTTGTATTTCCTGACTCCGCTGCCACTTGGCCATCCACTGCCGATATTCGTTTACGACAGAAACTGGAGTATTATCTAGTAACAATGTTTAAAAATTTTAATTAGTGGTCCACCTAGGTCCCTTGGATAGGTATAAATATGTTGTCCTGATTTATAATATTATTGTGTTAGTACTCATATTAAATTTTAATTAATTTATTAATATTCTTTCTTTTTTGTTGTTATAATACCATGTGTTATTATTGTGTATATGTGTTGTTATTGTGTGTACTAGTGGCAGTGTCAATAAACGATTTTTTTCTTTCTTTTGATCACTGAACGACTTCAGGACTGGCTGGAGGCCTAAATTTTAATAAAATCAATCCCACCACAGGCAAGTCTGGTTAAGCAGACGACAACCGTAGAGGTAGACCTGCGAGATTCCACGCAAGAGTCGAATGCTCTAAGAAACTATGAATCCGTAAGCTCTGGATTTTGAGTAATCCGAAGCCCTAGAATTTCATCGTTCTTGCATAATTCATAACTTTGTCCATCCATTTATTCGAATCATTTTCAAGAAAGACGTTATTTAAGTATAATTTCTTCTCTCTTCATTGCATCATCAGCATCACTCTATGAGGCATGTTCCATGATCGGGCGACAAGACAAACGGTGATGCGCCATCGTTACAAATCGGTCAGGAAGACTATATTATTATTTATTTATTATATACTTTATCGTACACCTTATATACACTTAAGGATACAAATAATAACTAGTGTACAAGGGGCGGTCTTATTCCACAGGGCGATCTCTTACAGACAACCTTTGGATGGACAGAACTTAAAGGAGATAGATTTAGGGCTGTCAGAGTACAACATCATAGATAATATTAATTGAACATAATAATATAAAATACATAACACAATATAATACATACTAATTCATAATAGAGAAAGGAGGAGAAAAAATTATAGTGTGAATTATATTTACCTGTTTGAACATCTCATCGTGTTCCCTCCTCCGCTGTTCCTCTCTCTGTCTCCTGCCAGCCTCAGCAGCTTCCCTCATCGTCTTCTCACGGACTGTTTGCAAAAACAATACTTACCGAAAATCAAACCTAACACCGTGGCTGTTCTGACCAGGTGGGACAAAGCTGTATAGTATGTGGCAGGGGCGTGCACAGGATTATGACAGGGTATGCGGCGGAGTAATCGTAATCGTAAACTCAATCGTTGGACACAAAATTGTAAAATGTCTAACATTTAAAATAATATAGTGAAAATCTAAAAAAATATATAAGTACATGCCACATACTATGTGGCATGTACTTATATATTTTAAATGTTAGACATTTTACAATTTTGTGTCCAACGATTGAGTTTACGTAAATTTTAAGAAAATATGTTTTAGAATCTCAATGTTATTTTAAAGACCTATCTATAGACACCACATAAAAAGGTTTAATAAAACAATTTTTGAGACCCTATATTTTTGTATAAAAATCGTAATGCGGTTCACAGAATACACCTACCTACCACGCTTCAATTCTGTAACCTAACCTAACCTAACAGTTTTAGTTTCAGTTAGAATTACGTGGCTGTGGCCTGTGACATACGGGCGGACACAGAGACAGACGTTATTTGGCATTCGGCTACGTAACTCTAAAAAAAGTGCTACTGAGACTTACGGGCTATCATAAGGTAGGCATGTTGTCTTCTCTCCTCCTTCAGTCTTCGCAGCTCCTTCTCCAAGAAGCTCAGCGCGGCAGACACGGCACTGCCACACAGCTCGTCCACAAGAGCGGAGATCGTATCCTCCTGTTAACGATAATTATTCCATTTTTACCGACTTCAAAAAAGGAGCAGGTCCTATTTATCTTCTTCTTCGGCTTGGTTTTCGCTTTTAGTCCCTGCACGAGACCATTGTGCGTGGGCCATGTCGGCTGTCACTCTATCCTGCCAACCCTCGAGAAGTAGATCAAGTCTCTCGGTTTGTTCAGGATGTCTGTAAGGGAATTCAATGACCCGAAGGTTTGTTTCCGTATGTCGGTGATTCCCGTACACTCTGGGAGCACATGTCCCACCATTTCCTGCGTCTCCATGCATGCCCTAAACATGAGCCTGTCTGTAAAGGCTATCGTATGGTACTATTATGGGTCATACTCAGAAAAAGTGTACATTTTGGATTTGTAACTAAACTGATAGGTAGCGATACTGAGAATCTCCGTTACGAAACTGATGTCATAAGGCATCGTACACACGGATTGGGTGAAAACGCATTATTTTTGGAGTATCACTTTTATTTAGATTACTTTAAAAAAAAAAACACTAAAATCTTACTTATAAACAAAATAAATTTATACCAAGTATAACAAAGAAATAAAAAAAAAAAAATAAAATAAAAATTTTATTTCAGACCTCAAGATCCATAGTTTTGTTAGTATTATACATGACTTATAAACTATGTTAATAACAAACGCCTATACATTTAAATATTGTTAGTAGGTATACAATACTTACATACTATGTTAGTAACAATAAAATACACATCACTTCCTATACCGGCCGCGCTCACCTGTCACCCCGGGCACGTGCACGTGTACACGCACCCAGTGAGCCATGATGTCGCAGCACGGCTTATCACTGATGACCCTCAGAATGCTGTTAGCGCTCCCACGCACTCTACGCATCATGGACGCCATCCGTTTTCGTAGGATGGTGTTGAAACCATCCACACGTGCTTCGGCAAACATCCCTGAGGCGCTACAGTAACGTGGGAGCCCCAACAACATCCCGAAGGTGTTATTGTACTGAACTCTGAGGGCGTTGTATGCCCTTTGCGTATACCGAACCTTGTCTTTTCTGAAATGGGAATGGAAAATTTAGTTAGGTTACACACAACAACTTTTTATTCTTCTGAACTAAGCTTAATAATTTCTCAGTTTCGTAACATAACGCAATATAACGAAACTGAGAATAAAATCTGAGAAATTATAATCTCTAAAAATATTTTTACGTTAACCACGTGTTTATCGCACAAGCCCTGAGCTTATTCTTTAAGATAATACAAAAAGCAAGAAAAGGAGATAGTAAGTAAACTAGAATATAATAAACTTCACACAATAATAGTCGTTTATAACCCTGAGGTATTTTTTTGTAAATATTCACTGATACACGTCTTAACTTCACGACTACGACGAAAACAAAAATTTTACCACCATAGTGATTTTGACGTAAGTAATAATGATGCTATAATAGGAAAAATAGTTATACCACTTTAAATCATTGTGTTTCTAATTTTATTGCGTGTTACTAACCCTGAGTAACGAAACTTCATAATTTTGGGACAAAGATTGTTTAATTAAAATAAATTCTTCTATATGCAATTTAGGAAAAAAAGTGTCCCAATTAGTTACTTGATTCATCAAGAATAATATAGCCACAGTCAATATTACATAAAGCGATGAGTAGATATTCGTAACAATACATTTCTGAAAAAGTGTAGCGGTCCTTGGGACACTAAAAAAATGTATGAAGATATTTTTAGCAATGTTTTGGCACCCAAAAAATATACTCTTTTAATGAAAATTTAAGTTAAAATACGAGGCTAATCTTCATATCAATAGACAGATATAACAACAAAGTGGGGAAAAAGTAAATATATCATAACATTAGATATTTACTTAAATATGAAGTAGCAGGACAAGAAATAAAACCAAATGTTCACTTTTTCTGAGTATGACCCTTATATGTTCGGCTGTATGTATTTTTCGATCAAGGATATCGTATCTGAAATTACATTTTTTTTGTAATACACTTGCATTGCACTCTAGTAATTTCGCCTGTATCGTGGGCGTATTTTTACAAACACTATTACAGTCTTTCTTAATCTAAAACACTAATTCTAAAGATAGAGTGAAACGTCGACGCCCCTGAATCATGAAATTTGTAAAGAAGCCATGTCTTTTTTTTTCGGTAATAAAATCATCTAATGACAGACTTCAGACTTCTATTGAAGTCATCCTTTTCCGTAAAGTGCCCCTATGTTCAAGGGCCGTAGTATTTCATTCAAACACTCTCGCAACCCCAGTTTGACATTCCCGCAACGCCAGCAAGAAGCAATGTCTTAAAGCACACATGTACGAGTATCTATAGGAAAAATATGTACTTATATTTAAACTTATTTAGACGGGCTTTTACAGAATTCTTACTTATTTTAAAGTCTGTTAAAAGCTCTCCTTCGTACCTTAAGTTCTGTCTCAGTTCTCCTAGCGTTAAATTCCCTCGCCTTCGACTCCTCAGCAGCGATTCTCACTTTGTCCTCTCTCTGTAGCCCGTGCGTCGTCTTCAACTCTTCAGTCAGTTCCGCTGCTCGAGTGCGCCCTTCGTACATCTGTTGAATTATGAAAATAATACTTCAGCAAAATATGTAGTGTTAATTCGGCAAAAAAAAAAACGTTTGCCCGAGTGTTAGTTTGTATTGATTTTTATACAAGTGATTTTGATTGACGCCTTCAATTGGTATATTATTATCAATTGATATAATACATATATTACTTTATATTGTTACGCCAGTCGCTTAGTGAAGTACGTCGAGAAAATTCGACAGAAATCTAGAATGTTCAAGACATTAACGCCATCTAGCGGCGAGTAACAGTACTATGTATCTCAAGTAGCTTCTGGATTATTCTTGCCAGTATAGGCAGTGAGTCGATTTTACAAGAATGTTCTAGAACTCATAGACCGGGGTATAAATAGATCGCAAAGGAACGCGGACAGTTAGTGATCATTCCGCTTCCGACGCTCGCCCGCGACGGTCGTACCGCTCCGCGCTCTCGATCGTTCCGTGCCTGAGTCATCGCTACGCTTCGTCACGCTCGCCGTGACGTCACTCGTAGTCGCCGACTACGACGCCTGGTCCGGATCCACCTTTTTCGAGGCGGTGAAGGATATCCTGTTTCTATAACAGAGTATCGTCAAAAACAATTTGGTTTGGCCCTTTCAGGGTAAAACCACAGTTTCGTGGTCCTTGGTTGGAAACCTCACGGTGTCAACAATACCAAGGGGGTGCTGACCCGACGCACCCGCTGATCCCCTTCAGGGTGAAGCAGTAAATTGGAGTCGAGTGCTAGGTTTTGGCCTTGGGGGATCTCCTAGTCAAACCTAGTTACTGAGTTTCCTTTTCAGCTACACACCTAGTGTCGGTTGGGTGTGTCTACCCCTTCGCACTAGACCCAATAGGGCCCGGTTCGCACAATAAGACTGGCGACCGGTTACAAGCTTAGGGCTCACCATTAGGTACTCACCTCCCAGTCTCTACCCGACTGGGAGGGTTACACATCCCCGGACCCATCCATCCGGGGAGTTAGGCCAGTTAGGCTTTAAATAGGCCCCCCGCGGGAGAGAAATCTCCAAAATTTCCCCATTCAATTTTGATCCAATTGCCAATCATGGCGAACTCCAATATTTTGGAGATTCTGTTAGAAATCCTTAGGGAAAACCCTACTATTTCCGCCAAATATGGCGGAAAAATCCAGCGTGAAATCGCTAATTGTCCCCCGGCTACCGAAGCCAACGTCGCTGATTTTAGTGACGCGCTTGACAGCCCATTATCTCCCCCGCTTGCCGATCAAGGCATCCCGGTAGGTCAGTTCACGGAAGTATTTATTAACTCCGATCCCATTGTTCGTCAAACAACGAACGACTTCCAGGTAGATAGCCCTTTATTGCCCCCGCCCGCCGACAAAGTCGTGCCGATCGCCCGATTCCCGAAATCACCCATTGTTTCCGGCCCACCTGCTAATCCCATTGTTCCTAAAACAATGGACGCCGCGCAGGTGTGCGCTGCACCTGAATTCCGTGAAATGGACACCACCGAACCTGTGTCCAATAACAACTCTGACAATGATTTGTCATCATGCCCCTCGTCCTCGGAAGACGACTTTCAAGTCGTCACCGGTGGCAAGAGGAAGAAAGGGAAAACCTCCCAGGCCAGCAAGGCCAAAAAGACCACCGCGTCGCCCCCGTCCCCAACTCAAACGCCCGTTCGACCCGCTAGCCCCGCCCCAACTACCTCTGCTCGAGCGCAGAATAGTCGTCCCGCCAGCCCGATAGCCCAAACTTCCTCAGCCCAAAGGAAGCAACGCCCTCCGCCCCCCATTTACATCCAGGACAAGGGTAAATGGACTGATGTGTCCAAGATGTGTGTTGATCGAAAGATCAACTACACAAACGCCCGTGCCTGCCAAAATGGCATTAAAGTCACCGTCCCTACGTCAAACGACTATAGGGAACTATATCGCGCCCTCCGTGAAAGGAATATTTCCTTTCACACTTTCTCCTTCCCCGAGGACA
This sequence comes from Tholera decimalis, assembly GCA_943138885.2. Classification (NCBI taxonomy): domain Eukaryota; kingdom Metazoa; phylum Arthropoda; class Insecta; order Lepidoptera; family Noctuidae; genus Tholera; species Tholera decimalis. The sequence continues at coordinate 16,227,150 of OW964574.2, read as the reverse complement.
CGCCCACTCGTGTTATTATTAAACGTGTCCCTAAAGAAATCCTAGTACAGGATATTAAAGACGACCTTGCCGATCAAGGTATACCAGTGATCGCCGTCCATCGCTTACATAAAGCGAGAGGCGGTGAAATGTACGACATGGTTCTTGTCATTTGTGAACCAACCGAAGGTCATCACCCAATATTTAAGATTAAGTCTATTTGCTCCCTATCCGGTATCTCAATAGAAAAGCCCTACAAAACCGCAACAGTGGGACAATGCCACCGTTGCCAACTGTATGGCCATGCGCAGAGCAACTGCTATGCGACTCCCAGATGCGTCAAGTGTCTGGGCGAGCATAGCACTGCGGACTGCCCACGGCCTAAAGACCGAACCCTCTGTTCGGAACCACCCAGCTGCGTTCTCTGCGGCCAGACCGGTCACCCGGCAAACTACCGCGGCTGTCCCAAAGCCCCCAAACTCGCTCCTAAATTAGCGAAGCGCGCCAACGCCCGCCAACAGAGAGAGGCACCTTCTTCTCAAATTCCCCAACGTCTCGCTCCTCAGAGACCGTCCCCGTGGAACAGGCTAAACCACGAAAAAGCCTTTCCCTCCTTGGCCCCTGCCAAACCTTTGCAGGCACTGATGGATATACCCATCGCAGCGCAGATCCTGCCTATAGCCGTGGCTACAGAGCCCACAGCCAGTCACAAACCCGCGCCTCAAACCACTGCTGCTCCTGCAGTCAAACAACCGCCCAATCCCTCACCCGTCGCGCATGGCGAGGCTTGCGCCCAGACTATACTGCGCCATTATAGGTTATTTATAACCCGCCAAGCCAGATCTCTCCGCGATGCCCTTCTGGCTGCCGAACAGCAGAATAACGGCAAAATTACGACGGCAATGTACAGCCAAATATTCAGCACACACAGTGATGTGGTGCTAGGTCTCGACCAGATGGATGCGATGGACTGATCCAATGGATTCCCAACGCACAAACCACACTAGGCCTCGATCCCTCAAATTAGGTTTTTTCAACGCCAATGGAATTTTCAACCAACGCGCCGAAATAACTAAATTCCTCCGCGACCACCAATTAGACGTCCTCCTTATACAGGAGACCCTTTTGAAACCCCACCGCGCTGATCCCAAAATTGCGAATTACCGTCTAGTTCGCAATGACAGAACACGTTGCCACGGCGGCGGTACCCTTATTTATTATAGAAAGGAGTTATACTGCATCCCTCTGACCCCACCCGCGCCTCTCTCTCACCTAGAGTACTCTGCCTGTCGACTAGGCATGACTGGTCATCCTCCGATAACCATCATCTCTGCCTACCATCCCCCACCATCGGTCGCGTCTCTTGCTTCAGACGATCCTATCGCGCTCACCAGCGATCTCACGACTCTCTTCGGCCTGAGTGACTCCGTCTTACTAGCGGGCGATCTCAACGCCAAACACCCCGCTTGGAACAGCAACACGACAAATGCCAGAGGCAGAATCGTGTATAACCTAGGCGCGACCCTAAACTACGACGTCATCGCTCCGATGACTCCCACCCACTACCCACACGACCCCAACCATAACCCCGATGTCCTCGATGTGGCGCTCCTAAAGAATGTAAACCTCCGTTTACACTCCATAGAAGCGCTTCACGAGCTCAACTCGGATCACCGTCCCGTTATCCTACACCTAGGTTCCCGCTCGGGTAACCATGATCCTACCCAACCTCCTCCGTTCCCATTGATCACCGACTGGAGGAAAGTAAGTGAAAAACTGAAATCCACCACGTCGCCTCAATTGGACACCATTCCTGACCACATAGTCTCAGTCGCTGACACGACGGCGGCGATCGACTCGCTTACAAATCACGTACAATCCGTCCTGAACGATTGTTCAAGGGAAGTTCCTGTAGTGGAAGACCACCGCTGGAAACTCCCGGACGATGTACGGAATCTGATAACCGAGAAGAACGCAGCCATCCGTGCGTACAGCGCTTTTCCCTGCGCCGCAAACAAAGCTCACATGCGCAACTTACAGCGTGCTGTAAGGAAACGCATTACCGAGCAGCGTAATGCGAGCTGGGACAAGATGCTGAGCGAACTTGAGCCCACCCATCTTGCCTTCTGGCAGCTTCAGAGGAAGTTACGATCCACTGAAGAGGCCACAATGCCTCCTCTCATTCGTCCCGATAAGAGTGTCGCCTTCGATAACTCTGAAAAAGCAGAATGCCTAGCCGACAGCCTAGAGTCCCAGTGTTCTCCCAGCTCTCAACCAGTAGACCAAGCCCACCTCGATATGGTGAACGCCGAAGTCGAACGTAGAACTTCCCTTCCGCCCGTCGAAGATCCCGATAATCCACTGGCCCCCATCACTCCTGATGAGGTCCAGGATATCATTAAAAGTCTCCAACCGCGAAAAGCCCCTGGCTCCGACGGCATCACCAATAGGGTTTTCAAACTTTTCCCCGCCCAGCTTATAGTGCTAATGACTGCCATCTTCAATGGTGCATTGAGCAATAATATGTTCCCCGCAACCTGGAAACAGGCCACCGTCATAGGTATTCCCAAACCAGGCAAGCCCAAGTCTGACCCGTCTAGCTACCGTCCCATTAGCTTACTCAACGTCCTTGGTAAAATCTATGAAAGGCTTATATATAAGCGGCTCAAAGATTTTGCCGAAGCAAAGAGTCTTATACCCAATGAGCAGTTTGGATTTAGAACCGAACACTCATGTATCCAACAAGTCCACCGCATCATAGAACACGTCAGCGCCGGCTTCCAACGGGGCGCAATAACGGGAGCCTTATTCTTCGACATAGCGAAAGCGTTCGACAAAGTCTGGCACAATGGCTTAATCTATAAGCTATACCAACTCGGCGTGCCTGACCGTCTCGTGCTCATCCTACGGGACTTTTTATCGAATCGCACTTTTCGTTACCGAATTGAGGGGGAGCTTTCCTCCCCCCATCCCATTCGCGCAGGAGTTCCTCAAGGCTCCGTACTATCCCCCCTCGTTTTCACGCTATTCACTAGCGATATCCCCAAGCATAAAAATACTCAGCTAGCCCTATTTGCCGACGATACGGCTATCTATTATACCGGTCTTAAACCCGATGCCATCGCTCGCACTCTCCAAACTTCCGCAAACACTCTGGCCAAGTGGTTCCGGAAATGGAGAATCGAAGTCAATCCAGACAAAAGCCAGGCAGTCCTCTTTTCTAAGCCGCGGATAAACCCACCCTCCCCCCGTCCGATTACCATGTACGGCAAGCCGATCCCCTGGGAAAAGCAAGCCAAATACTTAGGCGTGGTCCTCGATAAACACCTTTCCTTCGCTGAGCACATAAAGCAGGCACGTTCGCGCGCCGCTTTCGCTCTAGGTAGGCTCCACTTCATTCTTAGCTCCCGCAGCAAGTTATCACTCAGGTGCAAGCTGCGTATTTTCACCGCGGTCATCCGTCCCATCATGACCTACGCCTGCGTTGTTTTCGCACACGCAAAGCCCTACCTCCTCCACAAGATGCAGACCCTTCAAAACCGATTCCTCCGTAGAGTCACGGGAGCCCCCTTTTATGTTCGAAATGAGCTTCTTCACGTAGACCTCAAGATGCCCACCATCCAGCAGTTCATGAAACGTGTCTCCAAGCGTTTCTTTGATACTGCAATCCAACATAGGAATCCCCTTATCGTATCGGCCGCCCAATACGAACCCTCGCGTATCTCTAAGATTCGCCGACCAAGGCACACCCTTGTCACTCCCGATGACGCAATCACCCTGCTCCAAGAGAGCCGTAGGGAAACAAGTACAGTGGCACACAAAAATAAAAACCGACCGTCCTTCCGTCCTCGCCGCCGAGGCCCGCCGCGACGTCCCCGTAATAGTCCGCCCCGACCCTTGCCAGAGCCAGCCCGCGACGCTGAGCAAGTAGCTTTAAATTCCCTTATTAATAATAAAAATGATATGATCCAGCCTGTCCCTAGCTGCCCTCCCACTGCGACGCCCTAAGCCGAGGTCCGTACCCCACAGGGGGTGCCCTTAGCGTGTAGTCGCCTAGTTTGTAAGTTTTCTAATAAGCCCTGGCTGGAGGCTTTAATTAATTAATTAATTAAGGCAACCACAGGCAAGCCCGGTTAAGCAGCCGACAACCTCAGAGGTTGACCTGCGAGATGCCACACACAAAAAAAAAAAAAAAAAAAAGCGGACAGTTAGTCTTAATTGAAGATCCGAGGCGATATAATCGAAGCTATACAAGTGAATTTCAGTGCGATTTAAGTGTTAAGTGACAAGTATTGTACTGTGAATAACTGTGGTGATTTTTGTTTTGTGTTTATTTAAGTAAAGTGTTAATTTTGGTTTAATTGGCGTTAATTATTTCTATCCCGAAACCCAGCTCGTAACAATATAAAATACTAGCTGTTGCCCGTGACTTCGTTCGCATAAATTTAATATGTAAACCTATATTATATATTCCAACGCTAAATAATTAAATCATGTTTTTGAGTCACTTGACATACTGTTCTTCTTCTTAATTCACACTGTCATCTTAAAGTGGCCGATTTTTGACTATCTTTATCTATGTCCTTCCCAAAATTAATTAAAATCGGTTAAGCGGTTTCGATTTCTCATACAAGCTTCCGTCCCCTATTAGGGGGCGAAATATGAAAAAGAAATTGCTGTTTATGTTCGATCAAGGTCTTTTGACTATCTTCGTGCCAATTTTCATTAAAATCGATTTCGCAGTTTATTTTTTCTAACAAACTGACATCCCATATTTCAACTCTACGAGTATTTGTGCCAAAATTTGTTGTTTAGATTTCTCATACAAACTTACATATAAACTTACATATTATCCTATGTTCAGACATCGCCTTAACAATCAGTCATTGCCTTAAGGACTGGGTCTGCCATCTACAACATAGCGATTGGTCGTCCACGGATGCCGCCAACCAATCACCGCCCAGCTACGCATCAACGTCAATTTTTAAATCTCTTTTTCTCTTGTTGGTTCCGATCACTACTATCACATCGCACGCATCTTTGTTCTAATTCATACATATTGTAATATTCGCAATACACTGAAATTTCAAAGTTGTTCCTGATGTCGACTACATTATTTCAAGAACCTTCAGTCTCCACACACGCAGCAGAGCTGAAATCTCAACATCCTATTTCATCACTTTAGGGGTTTATTTTTGCAAAACAGAGAAGCCTGTATTTGATCCTAAGTCTTCAACTATTTTCATTCCATCCGAATCGGTACTGTTGTTTAGCCGTGAAAGTATAACAGACATACTTTTGCATTTATAATATTAAAACGGATCTGTCTTCATTAACGTTTAAGATAAGTGGTTTTTCTTTTGTTTTTTTTTTTTATTTTTTTTTTATCGGATGAAGACACACAACAACATACAATACAAAATTACAAATATTATAAAAATGAAAAAATAAAATTCGTTGAGCATGTCCACAGCAAAAGGATTAACCAACTCAGCATTTGCTGGGCGAAACACACGCGGCACTGGTTTTCAGTGTAGTTGGTGTGTCAATAAACAAATAAAAGCTTCTAAAAAGGGTTATTTCTTACTAGATTCTGGACAGCGCGTCCTCTGATGACCTTCTGCAGCACCAAGGCTGCCTGATGATCAGCTTCTTCCAGGTCATCCATGGACTCCACTTCGGGTGTGGCCGGTCGTGAGGGAACGGGCTCATGGCGCGCTTTCAGTACGTGAAGCGGACCGGCTGTCATTTTAGCGGCGCCGAGCCGAGCCTCTGAAAGGTTACAATACATGTTCGGGAGATTGTGAGGACTGTATTCAATGACGACGCTGGTTACTCATTACAATGGCTTATTGTGGAATAGTTTTTTTTATTGATAATAGGCTCATGTTTGACCACCATGTCACCCGATGGTAAGTGATGATGTGGTTAAAGATGGAGCACGCTTACCTAGAAGTAACCTATTCACTCTTGACTTGAATACCCCTAGGTTATAGCTATCAGGAAACACAGACTCCGGCAGGGAATTCCGCTCCTTAGCTGTACGCACAATGAAAGTATTCCCAAAACGTTTTGTGCTTATGTGTGGACACCATGTAACGATGGCGCATCGCCAGATGGTGATGACATTATACACTTACTGATCAAATCATTATGCAGATTCTCCAAGAACTGCTCACTCCACTTGGTCTCCCGTTCGCAGAGCATGGTGGGGTCCCTCTGCAGGTGGCGACCGGAGCAGGTCTTCGTCAGATCCTGGCCGCAGTTGGTCAGCCATTCAGGAGGCTCTGACAGCGCCTTGTGGTCCTCTAGAGCTGAGGTATACATATAAATATTTTTTATTCACAATAGGCTTGCGTTTGACCACCATCTCACCTAATGGTAAGCGATGATGTGGTCGAAGATGCAGCACGCTTGCCAAGAAGTAACCTATTCACTGTTTAAAGCGTACTGTTATGCAATCTATGGGTCAACTATACGCGGCGGGCATGTAGGGCTCTGCACGTTCAATATAACAACGCTTTCCGGGCACTGGTGTGGTTGCCGCGCTACTGCAATACTTCTGACATGTTTGCAGAGGCAGGTATAGATGCGTTTCCATGCCATCATGCGCAAACGATGCGCTTCAATGATGCGCAGGGTACCCGTCAGCCGCAACTGGTCTGGTACTAGTCAAATATTCTGATCGTTATGAAATTCCGAACATTAACAACATTATTGCAACAAGTTGCAAAAAATATACATTGCCCGATGTGTACTCGCTTAATCAACGCAATGACCAAGTCCGCTTACAATGTACTGCATGCGTTGCGTCCTCAACACTTCAACCATTGACGTTTCGTCCTTTGCCCTGATTGGCCATGATGCACGGCGCATGTTTATCGACAGTGAGTTACAATCAGTAGCAAGCTCTCGATTTAAGTGTAATTTATTTGTGTGCGTAATTCGCATACGTAACGAGCTTCTTGGTTGTAGTGGGGCTAAATAGTAGGAGACAAGCAGTTACACGCGTTCTCATACAAATCAGGAACTATTTCCTTTCCTAACCTCTTTTATCTGTTCTGTTCAGGACTGCAATAGGCCAGCCAACGGTAACTGGACGTGTCCGGAACTTTCCACGATACGTGGAGCGTACCGTTGCTTTTCAAACAATAAACAAGGTTACACAATAATGGTACCACTAACCTGAGTGCTGGGGACGCCAACTTCGACCTTCCAAGGTCACGCCCCAAGTGTGGTTTGTATGTAATATGAGATGAGTAATTGAAAAGTGTGATGTAAGTCAAGTGTGTGGACGTTCACAAGGCGCCGTCTCCAGATGGCGCGGTTCCAACTCAGCATCACACCCAACTCGTTTCCACCAAGCGCGTGCCACGAGGTGACGCAATAAGGCGATATGTTCCGACAATATCCCGGGGTTTTCGACAAGTGGGGATTTCACTTCAACAATTGATAATTCGCGACCCAATTATCGGTCTCAACAGGCGAATCCAACGATATTTTACCAATTACAATCAAATCAAAGTCCCAAGGGCGGACATTTTCCAACAACGGAACCAAAGTCTATCTGTCAAAGTCAGGTAATGTCAAGATCAAATTCTTTATGTCAAAAGGGTGCGTTCTGTTTCACGTCGGACCGAACATCTACCCCCCCCGGACGGGCCTACCCGTCCGCTAATCAATTGGAAGTCTTGACAAGGTTGCGAATTCAACACAGCTTCAATGCGGCCAAATACCGTAGCTAGTTCATTAAAGGTGAGAACGGGTCTTCCAACAATCTCCGCCAGCGTCCCTTTGCCGCTTTCACCGCGGCCCCAAAATACCCCCCCAATGGGGGCAGGCTGGCGGGTCAAACAACCAAGTGACCCCTCGGCGGGCCAAACTATTACCAATATCAACCTGGCTCTCATTAAGGAAGGCGTATACCTCCTTCAAATAGTTACTTGTACCCTTGTAATTCGTACCGCAATCAGAACTAATCAAAGGTAACCCACGGCGAGACACAAATCTTTCCAAGTCGCCTCAAGGGCCTCTGTCGCGAGGGAGGTTACCAGCTCCAAATGTACTGCCTTGGTTGACAGGCAGACAAACACACAAATAAGCCTTAACAATCTTACTATTACGAAGGGTGGACGTCTTCAACAAAGGGGGATCAACAAAGTCCGTTACGACGCCAGCAAAGGGCCTCGCCTCATTGACGCGATCAGCCGACAAAATCCAAATTCTCGCTGCAGAATGGCCAACAGCGCATTGCAACCGGCATGCGAGTTCTTAGTGTGACGATCAGTCACCAACAATCGAACAAAGTGGCCCTCCTTGGGCAACAAAGGGGGTGACGGGCCCCATAAGGAAGGCTAGAGTGCCTCAACCGTCCTCCAACAGGGTTTCCCGAAGTGGCTCGTCCCAACCAAGTTCAGATATAACAAGGGCAGGAGCACCAATTTTAGGGTAAGGACAACTCACAAGGGTGATTTCAAACCAGGTCCTTCCCTCAACAGTGGTGTCAGCCGGTTCGCCAATTCCCCAAATCTTGCCTGAAAGGTCGTTCACCTTCAGGCCAACCTGTCCCGCTAACCAAGAAGACAAAAGGCAACCCCGGACTCCCGTCTCCAAAATGGCACAGACCACAATCGAGTCACCCAAGGGTCCCCAGACCGTGACCGAGGCCGTTGGCAACAAAACCGTCTTGATCGGGGGGTTCCTTTAGCGGGGCAGGCGTCAATCTCTTAGTGATGCCTGGGCGGCGACCGATCGCCGCATACAGGCTGCCTTCGTTCACGACGAGGCCAACAATCAAAACATTCGTCCGCGCGGTGTCCCGAGCCGCTCGCCATCACTGGAGGGGCATATCCCACCGAAAGCCCGAATGGCGGAGGGCGCGACTCCAGCCGGGGACGTTCCGCCAACGGAGGGGAAAGGCAACGGCGCCGACCCGGCCACTGCTGCCTAGCAGCCAATGCGCGTTCTCCCTGACGAGGGAAGACCAAATGGCGCTCGTGGGGCTCCCGTTCAACTTGCGCGGGGGGTGGAGTGCGGCGTACAGAATCGCGGGTCTCAGCCCGGTGCTCGTTTCCGGGGTACCCCCCCCTGCGCGAACCCTCCTCAGAAGATGGTCTGCTGGAGCGGTTCGCGTTGGCGCACAAAATCTCCAAGTGGGACCCTTCACAAATTCTACACGGGCGTGGGTCGGGGCAGTCCCGATGAAAGTGGGCCCCCAAGCACGAGAAGCACAAACGGCGTGCGTTGACAATGCGGCGGCGGGAACTTACGTGCAAATTCAAAAAGTCCCGGCAACGCGCCTTGACATGCCCCGTTGCCTTACAAAAGTCACAATGATGAGGACTCCGGGCACCAGCAAAACGGGGGGCGGGGCGAACATCAACAGGCCCCCTAGCCCGAGGACTCCGGGCGCCAGCCAAACGGGGGGCGGGGCGATCATCAACAGGCCCCCTGGCCCGAGGACTCCGGGCGCCAGCCAAACGGGGGGCGGGGCGATCATCAACAGGCCCCCTAGCCCGAGGACTCCGGGCGCCAGCAAAACGGGGGGCGGGGCGATCATCAACAGGCCCCCTAGCCCGAGGACTCCGGGCGCCAGCAAAACGGGGGGCGGGGCGATCATCAACAGGCCCCCTAGCCCGAGGACTCTGGGCGCCAGCAAAACGGGGGGCGGGGGGAACATCAACAGGCCTCCGAGCCCTAGTCCGTCCCTGGTCTCTGGGCTGAGAAGGTAGTGGGGGTGACCCCGTGGCGCCACGAGTGTTATCCGCAAACCGACACTCGTCTTCCAAAAATTTGAGGAGGTCGTCAAAGGGGGGAAGATGGGTGGCACTATCCCCACCATACTTCTGCTCAAAACGTGACCTCAACTCCGCGGGGAGCAACTGCAGCACTATGTGCACCAACAAGTAGGACCAATGTTCCACCGGTAACTCCAAGCGTCTCAAAGCGTTGGTTGCTGAAACCAACGGGTTCAGCAAGTCAGTGCGCAACGTCGACGTGCTGACAATGGCCGGTAGCCCCAAAATCTGGTCGATGTGCACATCAGCCAGGCAGCGCTTGTTCTGATACCGTCGGGAGAGAAGCTCCAGAGCGGTCGGGTAGGAGGAATCCGTCACCGGCAAGTGCTGCACCAAGGCTCTGGCTTCGCCCTCCAGGACAGACAATAAATAGGCCAGCTTCTGGGCAGGTCCGAGGTCCGAGCGTGCATCCACAAGACTTTCAAAAAGATTTAGGAAGCCCAGCCAGTGGTCCAAGCGACCGTCAAAATGTGGCAGCTCCAGGGTGGGCAGCCTACTCAATAGTCCAGGGCCTGCAACAACAGGGGTCTGCGGCTTGGCCGCATCAGGCACCCGGCTCTTCAAAATTTCCCGCGCTCGTAGACATATGACATCCCCCAGGTGGACAATCTGGTCATAGTCACCCAAAATCTTATCGCGGGCTGTCTGATCCATCACCCCCAAATCCACGTCCATGATGTACTCGTTGAAGCGCGTGAGCGCAGCATCTGCTGACTTGATCCTCTCAATCACTTGCCCATACCGAGCAAGGGTGAGCTCTTCCAATTCCACACGCTCAACAGTTGCAGCTGCCGATGTGAACCATCTCAACTGTGAGGTCAATCCCGCAGCAGCCTCCCTGACTACCCTTAATGAGGCCATTGCAACAATCAAATATTAATACAAAACACCAATCAACAACCAACAATCAAATATTAAACAAACAGCAATGACTTGTTAGCCGACCAAATAATTTCACCAAAATAACAACTTAAATTCAATTATTTCAAGTCCAAATCCGACCCTGTACTTATTCCAAGTATGAATCTAGCTTGGTACAGATGGCTAGTTACAAAATAATAACAATTCAATGTATATCTTGTGCAGGATCACACCAATTATATACATCAATAAGCACAACAATTGTCTGTATAATATTGAGCCGGAGAATCTCTATCAACACAGTCCAATAAGTACCACAAATGCAATAACCAATACACACAATTCAAGTCCTATTATGTTAGACTATGTGTAATTATTATTTAGATAACCTTTCAAATTCAGATTAATGACATTCAATTATTAATTGCAACAATTATACCAAATTATGTACCAAATTATGTACCAAATACAACCAATTCCTAATTTCACAAATAAATCCTACCTGTCAATGCAATAAAAGGGGCTACAGTACAAATTACAAATACAACTTCAATTGATTCAACTTCAATTAGATAGCCCGGATGACATGGTAATATATTCAAAACTTATTAAGTTATAAGTTGTGTTAAGTAATCAAACCAAAGTTACTTTCAAAACTTCCAATTAAACCAGTGGATCTTATATTATAAGAGCCACGCCTGCTACCAGAATGTACTATGTGGATTTTATATTAAAACCCACGCTCTGCTTACCAATTTGTTCAGGACTGCAATAGGCCAGCCAACGGTAACTGGACGTGTCCGGAACTTTCCACGATACGTGGAGCGTACCGTTGCTTTTCAAACAATAAACAAGGTTACACAATAATGGTACCACTAACCTGAGTGCTGGGGACGCCAACTTCGACCTTCCAAGGTCACGCCCCAAGTGTGGTTTGTATGTAATATGAGATGAGTAATTGAAAAGTGTGATGTAAGTCAAGTGTGTGGACGTTCACAAGGCGCCGTCTCCAGATGGCGCGGTTCCAACTCAGCATCACACCCAACTCGTTTCCACCAAGCGCGTGCCACGAGGTGACGCAATAAGGCGATATGTTCCGACAATATCCCGGGGTTTTCGACAAGTGGGGATTTCACTTCAACAATTGATAATTCGCGACCCAATTATCGGTCTCAACAGGCGAATCCAACGATATTTTACCAATTACAATCAAATCAAAGTCCCAAGGGCGGACATTTTCCAACAACGGAACCAAAGTCTATCTGTCAAAGTCAGGTAATGTCAAGATCAAATTCTTTATGTCAAAAGGGTGCGTTCTGTTTCACGTCGGACCGAACATCTACCCCCCCCCGGACGGGCCTACCCGTCCGCTAATCAATTGGAAGTCTTGACAAGGTTGCGAATTCAACACAGCTTCAATGCGGCCAAATACCGTAGCTAGTTCATTAAAGGTGAGAACGGGTCTCCCAACAATCTTCGCCAGCGTCCCTTTGCCGCTTTCACCGCGGCCCCAAAATACCCCCCCAATGGGGGCAGGCTGGCGGGTCAAACAACCAAGTGACCCCTCGGCGGGCCAAACTATTACCAATATCAACCTGGCTCTCATTAAGGAAGGCGTATACCTCCTTAAAATAGTTACTTGTACCCTTGTAATTCGTACCGCAATCAGAACTAATCAAAGGTAACCCACGGCGAGACACAAATCTTTCCAAGTCGCCTTAAGGGCCTCTGTCGCGAGGGAGGTTACCAGCTCCAAATGTACTGCCTTGGTTGACAGGCAGACAAACACACAAATAAGCCTTAACAATCTTACTATTACGAAGGGTGGACGTCTTCAACAAAGGGGGATCAACAAAGTCCGTTACGACGCCAGCAAAGGGCCTCGCCTCATTGACGCGATCAGCCGACAAAATCCAAATTCTCGCTGCAGAATGGCCAACAGCGCATTGCAACCGGCATGCGAGTTCTTAGTGTGACGATCAGTCACCAACAATCGAACAAAGTGGCCCTCCTTGGGCAACAAAGGGGGTGACGGGCCCCATAAGGAAGGCTAGAGTGCCTCAACCGTCCTCCAACAGGGTTTCCCGAAGTGGCTCGTCCCAACCAAGTTCAGATATAACAAGGGCAGGAGCACCAATTTTAGGGTAAGGACAACTCACAAGGGTGATTTCAAACCAGGTCCTTCCCTCAACAGTGGTGTCAGCCGGTTCGCCAATTCCCCAAATCTTGCCTGAAAGGTCGTTCACCTTCAGGCCAACCTGTCCCGCTAACCAAGAAGACAAAAGGCAACCCCGGACTCCCGTCTCCAAAATGGCACAGACCACAATCGAGTCACCCAAGGGTCCCCAGACCGTGACCGAGGCCGTTGGCAACAAAACCGTCTTGATCGGGGGGTTCCTTTAGCGGGGCAGGCGTCAATCTCTTAGTGATGCCTGGGCGGCGACCGATCGCCGCATACAGGCTGCCTTCGTTCACGACGAGGCCAACAATCAAAACATTCGTCCGCGCGGTGTCCCGAGCCGCTCGCCATCACTGGAGGGGCATATCCCACCGAAAGCCCGAATGGCGGAGGGCGCGACTCCAGCCGGGGACGTTCCGCCAACGGAGGGGAAAGGCAACGGCGCCGACCCGGCCACTGCTGCCTAGCAGCCAATGCGCGTTCTCCCTGACGAGGGAAGACCAAATGGCGCTCGTGGGGCTCCCGTTCAACTTGCGCGGGGGGTGGAGTGCGGCGTACAGAATCGCGGGTCTCAGCCCGGTGCTCGTTTCCGGGGTACCCCCCCCTGCGCGAACCCTCCTCAGAAGATGGTCTGCTGGAGCGGTTCGCGTTGGCGCACAAAATCTCCAAGTGGGACCCTTCACAAATTCTACACGGGCGTGGGTCGGGGCAGTCCCGATGAAAGTGGGCCCCCAAGCACGAGAAGCACAAACGGCGTGCGTTGACAATGCGGCGGCGGGAACTTACGTGCAAATTCAAAAAGTCCCGGCAACGCGCCTTGACATGCCCCGTTGCCTTACAAAAGTCACAATGATGAGGACTCCGGGCACCAGCAAAACGGGGGGCGGGGCGAACATCAACAGGCCCCCTAGCCCGAGGACTCCGGGCGCCAGCCAAACGGGGGGCGGGGCGATCATCAACAGGCCCCCTGGCCCGAGGACTCCGGGCGCCAGCCAAACGGGGGGCGGGGCGATCATCAACAGGCCCCCTAGCCCGAGGACTCCGGGCGCCAGCAAAACGGGGGGCGGGGCGATCATCAACAGGCCCCCTAGCCCGAGGACTCCGGGCGCCAGCAAAACGGGGGGCGGGGCGATCATCAACAGGCCCCCTAGCCCGAGGACTCTGGGCGCCAGCAAAACGGGGGGCGGGGGGAACATCAACAGGCCTCCGAGCCCTAGTCCGTCCCTGGTCTCTGGGCTGAGAAGGTAGTGGGGGTGACCCCGTGGCGCCACGAGTGTTATCCGCAAACCGACACTCGTCTTCCAAAAATTTGAGGAGGTCGTCAAAGGGGGGAAGATGGGTGGCACTATCCCCACCATACTTCTGCTCAAAACGTGACCTCAACTCCGCGGGGAGCAACTGCAGCACTATGTGCACCAACAAGTAGGACCAATGTTCCACCGGTAACTCCAAGCGTCTCAAAGCGTTGGTTGCTGAAACCAACGGGTTCAGCAAGTCAGTGCGCAACGTCGACGTGCTGACAATGGCCGGTAGCCCCAAAATCTGGTCGATGTGCACATCAGCCAGGCAGCGCTTGTTCTGATACCGTCGGGAGAGAAGCTCCAGAGCGGTCGGGTAGGAGGAATCCGTCACCGGCAAGTGCTGCACCAAGGCTCTGGCTTCGCCCTCCAGGACAGACAATAAATAGGCCAGCTTCTGGGCAGGTCCGAGGTCCGAGCGTGCATCCACAAGACTTTCAAAAAGATTTAGGAAGCCCAGCCAGTGGTCCAAGCGACCGTCAAAATGTGGCAGCTCCAGGGTGGGCAGCCTACTCAATAGTCCAGGGCCTGCAACAACAGGGGTCTGCGGCTTGGCCGCATCAGGCACCCGGCTCTTCAAAATTTCCCGCGCTCGTAGACATATGACATCCCCCAGGTGGACAATCTGGTCATAGTCACCCAAAATCTTATCGCGGGCTGTCTGATCCATCACCCCCAAATCCACGTCCATGATGTACTCGTTGAAGCGCGTGATCGCAGCATCTGCTGACTTGATCCTCTCAATCACTTGCCCATACCGAGCAAGGGTGAGCTCTTCCAATTCCACACGCTCAACAGTTGCAGCTGCCGATGTGAACCATCTCAACTGTGAGGTCAATCCCGCAGCAGCCTCCCTGACTACCCTTAATGAGGCCATTGCAACAATCAAATATTAATACAAAACACCAATCAACAACCAACAATCAAATATTAAACAAACAGCAATGACTTGTTAGCCGACCAAATAATTTCACCAAAATAACAACTTAAATTCAATTATTTCAAGTCCAAATCCGACCCTGTACTTATTCCAAGTATGAATCTAGCTTGGTACAGATGGCTAGTTACAAAATAATAACAATTCAATGTATATCTTGTGCAGGATCACACCAATTATATACATCAATAAGCACAACAATTGTCTGTATAATATTGAGCCGGAGAATCTCTATCAACACAGTCCAATAAGTACCACAAATGCAATAACCAATACACACAATTCAAGTCCTATTATGTTAGACTATGTGTAATTATTATTTAGATAACCTTTCAAATTCAGATCAATGACATTCAATTATTAATTGCAACAATTATACCAAATTATGTACCAAATTATGTACCAAATACAACCAATTCCTAATTTCACAAATAAATCCTACCTGTCAATGCAATAAAAGGGGCTACAGTACAAATTACAAATACAACTTCAATTGATTCAACTTCAATTAGATAGCCCGGATGACATGGTAATATATTCAAAACTTATTAAGTTATAAGTTGTGTTAAGTAATCAAACCAAAGTTACTTTCAAAACTTCCAATTAAACCAGTGGATCTTATATTATAAGAGCCACGCCTGCTACCAGAATGTACTATGTGGATTTTATATTAAAACCCACGCTCTGCTTACCAATTTGTTCAGGACTGCAATAGGCCAGCCAACGGTAACTGGACGTGTCCGGAACTTTCCACGATACGTGGAGCGTACCGTTGCTTTTCAAACAATAAACAAGGTTACACAATAATGGTACCACTAACCTGAGTGCTGGGGACGCCAACTTCGACCTTCCAAGGTCACGCCCCAAGTGTGGTTTGTATGTAATATGAGATGAGTAATTGAAAAGTGTGATGTAAGTCAAGTGTGTGGACGTTCACAAGGCGCCGTCTCCAGATGGCGCGGTTCCAACTCAGCATCACACCCAACTCGTTTCCACCAAGCGCGTGCCACGAGGTGACGCAATAAGGCGATATGTTCCGACAATATCCCGGGGTTTTCGACAAGTGGGGATTTCACTTCAACAATTGATAATTCGCGACCCAATTATCGGTCTCAACAGGCGAATCCAACGATATTTTACCAATTACAATCAAATCAAAGTCCCAAGGGCGGACATTTTCCAACAACGGAACCAAAGTCTATCTGTCAAAGTCAGGTAATGTCAAGATCAAATTCTTTATGTCAAAAGGGTGCGTTCTGTTTCACGTCGGACCGAACATGTTCTGTGCCGTGAACCCACTCCAGACACAAATATATTTAGCTTAGATAGATGATGGGTTAACAAGATTGCTAGTAATGTGAATCTTACACACTTTGCTATTTCTTTTTAAAAGAAGAATGTTTTCTCTTCATGACTGAAGATCGTGGTTAGTGGCCGAACTTTTTCCATCGATTCCTGTCTGATGAAAATTTGGCCACAGTGTAAAATTTAGATCAGCGTGGTCGCGAAGCGTTAGTCAGACCAGTTGGTTCTAGGTTAAAATCTTGTGGTAGTGTTTCATCAAAGTGATACGGGCCTCACAACTCTAAAAAGCTCAATGTCTTCTATAACAAATTGTGTTAAAAACTTACACAACAGCATCGGGTCGTAAGTAATCTCCGCATGTCTTCTGCGCGCCTGGTACCCATGCCTCGCTAGCGGGGCGTGGAGATCGGAAGTGGGATCCTTCGAGGCAAAGATCATGTCTCCCATACCGCGAGCCGACTTCATTCGTTTCACCAAGCCGATACGACCTCCCCCTTCGTGCAACGCTACTAGTTTTCTTAGCTCTGTGAACGAAAAATACAGTAAAGGTATGTGGATAGAACCCCTCCTGGGTTGACAAGATTGCTAGTAAGTACCCAACTGATATGGCTTACCGATGTACCTGCGCAGAAAATTAATTTTCGCACTGCGCTTCTTTTTCCTTTGCCGCTATTGGTCGGCAGCTGCCGCCATGTTAGCGCGCGACGCGTGACGCGTGAGTGTAACGGAACTAACAGCTGCAGTGTATTATGAACCTTATAGTAGTTGATTGTAAGTTTTAAGCATTCTTTTGTTAATCTTCGGGGCTATACTTTCTTTTCTGTGCGAACGAAGCTTCACGACGCGCCTTATCAGTTGGGTACCACTGTACTAAGCTAAAATGTGTGTGTCTGGAGTGGGGGTTCACGGCAATAATGTAATGGGTGAGTTTCGTACCCGCAACTGCTCGATCACAAGTCCGATATCTTAGCCATTAGGCTGTTGATGTTTAGATGATATTCAAGGCTATATTCCTGTAAGGAGTCAGGAGGCTTGTGGTGTCTTCAAGCTTAAGCAACTTACCAATGGCTGTGAGACCAGCTTAAGGGCCTATACAATGGCTTAGCATGATCCTCCATCAAGTCGAAAATACTGCAGCAATAATTTTGAAATAAATATATGGTAAAGTTGAGGATTAATATTAGGCACTATGTTTGACGAAAACACGATTCAATAAAATTTTCTTGATAGAAAAAAAATCCAAAGTTACCTCCAAACCGAACAATAAATCGCTGGTATTCAAAAATAACTTCAAATTAGATAATGAAACTTTGCATATCAATTGAACTAACTATAAAGCAGGTCTTATGTTATTTACTTTTTTTTAATTACCATTATTTTATTTATTTATTTATTATATACTTTATTGTACACCTTACAATATTTCTATAGATACAAAAAAATTAAACTAGTGTACAATGGGCGGTCTTATCGCACTGGGCGATCTCTTACAGACAACCTTTGGATGGACAAACTTAAAGGAGACAGATTAAGGGCTGTCAGTGTACAAACATATAATTGAACATATTAATATAAAATACATACAATACCAAAATAATATACTAATAAATATTACATGTATAATTGAGAAAGAAGGGGAAAAGTTATAGGGAGAGGTAATGCTCCTTCACCATTCTTTTGAACGCTGGTAGCGTTTGAGCACGCCTCACTTCTATGGGTAATGCATTCCACAAACGAGCTGCTTGTATGGTAAAAGATTTGTCAAAGAAAGAAGTGGAATGCATACGAATACTCAACTCTAGATTTTCAGATGATCTCAAGGATCTAGAATGTGTGTCACAGAGGAACTGAAAACGTTCCTTAAGATAGAAAGGAGTGAAAGGATTAAATAGCACATTATAAAGTAGAGAAACTAAGTGAAGATTCCGGCGAAACCTAATAGGAAGCCATTTGAGCTGAGCACGGAAATCAGAAACGTGGTCATATTTGCGCAAGCCAAATATAAACCTGATACAGAGATTTTGAAGACGCTCTAGCTTGTCCAATTGGATTTGGGTCAAGTCGAGATAGCTGGCATCAGCATAGTCCAGAATAGGGAGAAGGAGAGTTTGTGCAATTGCAATTTTAGTGGAGATGGGAAGAAAATTACGAAGGCGTCTCAAGGAGCCTGCAGACGCAAATACTTTACGACTAACTTCCTGTAATTGTTTAGTCCAAGAAAGGGTGTCGTCAATGTGTATTCCCAGGTTCTTCACAGTGTGACTGAAAGGTATGACGGTGTTATTGAAAGAAACCTGGGGAAGTGCCGTCCAATCAATCCTGGAGATAGTACGAGAACTACCAACAACAATAACCTGAGTCTTAGCAGGGTTGATTTTCAGCCCAAACTCAGCGCCCCAGTCACCAATTCGAGCAAGGTCCATATTAATAGCTTTAATGGCATCAGCTAACTCTACGAGTGGAGCTTGGGTGTAAATTTGGAGATCATCAGCATACAAGTGGTAGAAAGAAGATAGTCGTTGAGTGATAGCATTTATAAAAAGTACGAAAAGTAAAGGAGATAAAATGCCACCCTGTGGCACACCGGCAGAGGTATCACACCAAGAAGTAAAGGAGTCCTCAATGGAAATACGCTGCCGAACCACCGTTATTTTCACCGTAAAAAGAAATAAACTAAATTATCGGTGTCTTGGAGTCTTTTCCCTGCTACTCTGTCTCGCTTGCTCGCGTGACCGCGGCCAGTAGTGTGCGAGCGAGATAAAGAGTGAGAAGCGCTGAGGTAGTATAGGCCCTTAACTAGTGTTGCCCAAAATCAGGTATCGAAATTCCTCCGAAAGCTGCAAACCGTTAGCCGGCTGTCATTTGTACATCTTTGACAGTAGTAACCTGTAGTCAGGGGCCAGAAAATTTACACCAGTCTTGCGAAGAGGCATGGTGTTACCCAACTTTTGAATTGTGGAGGTGAGATGGGCTTGGGCAGTCGTACCATGTAAAGGAGCAGTACTCAGCTGTATCTGGTCAGACTCTTGAACTACCCGATCGTGACGTGTTAACCGACAGATTCAACCAAATTATGTTATTGTGCTCGAGATTTTGTGAAAAACATTGTATTTATGAATAAAATTGTTTACTAAAATTTTTGTGAATTAATTTAATGTAACTGTTTAATGTAACGTAATGTTTAAGAAATGAATTAATTGATGTTATTGGTGTGTAACCGTTCTAATGAATAAATAATAAATAAATAAATAGAGTGGAAGCCGATCCCAACATAGAGAATAGGCTGGTGGACTATAATATTCTAATTTTAATATAAATTAGAGCTAGAAAACCACATACGTAGATAATTATTAGGATAATTACCATTGACATATATTCATTGACATATATATTACTGCGTAAGGACTGGGCGGACCGCATGTTATAATGACGCCTCGAACTTGGTCCCAAAGTGGTCTTCCCTTTATCGAAGTGAACTAGAACGCGATCGGCTATCTTCGGGAGCGGTCACAGAGTACATTTTTATATAGTGGGAGCGGTCGTAAGTTTTACAAGCTAAAATGCCGAGTTGTGTTGTGAAAGGTTGCGTGAAATACGACAAAAAGAGAATAAAAAAAATGATAACATTTCATATAGGGCGTCCAATCCCGGAATACCGAGATCTCGGTATTGCGGGATCCCGCGTCATTTTCCAATCCCGCATGATGCGGGATTACGAGCGCGGGATCCGCGGGATTTGCGGGACTGAAAAAAAGCATGTATACGAATTCTCGCGAGCGTGATCGCTCAGTGACTTGGGGCCAGCAGTGTTGCAAACAACGCGGGGGCCGATGTCACACGTTTTTCACAGATTATGTAGCCTAATATAGTCGAATTTCAGTCAGTGGTAGCCTAAGTATGTAGCCTAAAATATCAGTAAAGTTTTTTATTCATTATTTGTTACTGTTTTTGTGAAGAAAAAACGATGTAATTTGATTGATCTCATACTAATAGTAATACGTAAATAAATGTGGAGTTAGTTGATTAATTTATTTTTTTGTTTTTGTGATAAACAAACGGTGTAATTTGATTGATCTCATACTAGTGGTAATACTGGAATATATGTGGAGTTAGTAGATTAATAATTCATTGTTTTTTTTTGTGATAAATAAAGGGTGTAATTTGATTGATCTCATAGTAATAGTAATACGTAAATAAACGTAGAGTTAGTTGATAAATTCATTGTTTTATTTGCCTTATATAAATGTTAATATTTTCAATATGCGGGATCCCGCAAATACCGAGATCCCGCGGGATTGAAAATTCGTAGTCCCGCAAATACCGAGATTGAGTTTAGGCTGCGGGATTGGATGCCCTAATTTCATATCACCGGTAAGTTAAAAATATGTCATTAAATCAACTTCTAACATTATTTAAAACAATTTTCTTTCTTATTTGTCTCAACTTTTGGCCAAGACGACGCGAAGCCGCATAAAAGTGTGACATAACTGCAGCGGCGCGCGTTATAGCCGATGAAATGAAAAGATTTAATAATATTACTATAAGATTAAATCATGTGCATAATAGCTTTTTATTGTTTGTAAAAAGCAAATTAAAATGTATTTTTATGTACAGACGCCAGCACATGAAGCTACCCGAAACTGTAAAATTTTCCCAATCAACCTTGAACCTAATTTCTTTAATAATATAGTTTAAAATCTATTAAAGAAATTTGACAGATTATTATAGCTTGATGTGCTGGCGCCTGTACAACAAATATAACTTTAGAATAACCCTTCCTTTGCAGTCGGGAAAAATAAAAGGTATTTTTTATTTCTTTGTACCTCGAAAAATACCACACCCCGCTCTTACAGGTTACGTCTAGGAGCAGACCACGCCGATTGACATCTTAGTTATAATAAGTGGCGTTAGTGTGTTTTGTAGGGCGACCGCGTCCGTCAAATGTTCTGACGACCGTATCGATCTTGTACTATTTAAATCAATGAGGATAACACTTTCCGCAGTTACAATTGCAATAATTTGCAGCATGCAAAGAAAACCTATACTCAACACTTAGAATACAGACTCAACAATTGTTTCGCCGCCTCCACGGAGTTTAATCTATTTTATTTTATTTTATTAGGGAAAACCAACAATTGTACATTTTGTCTTACAACTAGATATACATACTTAATTACATAGGTAAACGTACAATTCACAACGTTTCCACAAATTACAATTTCTTTTTTTTTTAATTTTTATTGACTTACATACAGTATTGATAGCTTATAATATTAGGGCTTATTTTAAACTTATACTATTAGGTTATAATAAATTATGAGGTAGTGCGAATATGTCTATTTTAACAAAATATTGGTTATATATTTTGACTAATCTGTGGAGAGGCGCCCGCTCACCCGCATTTGTACGGTCGGCCAAGAAAGTGGTGTACCAGTTTTGATTTAGTTTCCCGGTCATCGAAAATTACAACAAGGTTCGTTATAAAAAGATATTACTGAAAGAGACAACATTATCATGACGTAAACCTATGTATTTAGTATTCATACGTCATATGTCACATATAAGTACATGACATTTTAACCTTTAGTATAAATGAAAAGGACATTAGTTTCTACAAAGCAATTGAAATGTTTCCAAACAAAAGTAATAAAAACTATTTAGACAACCGAATTCCATTTGAAAAAGAAAACTGACAATTGACATTTTGTCAAATATATGCAAAAAATCGATATATTTTCCGTGTTATTTTTCAATCAACTGCATATAAAATCATCTCAATGCCTGCCAACTTGACCATTGCCGAAAGAGCACAAATAATTGCCCAATTTAATGAGGGAAGCAGTATCAGTGCGATATCCCGGAATTTGAATATATCGAGGCGTTCTGTCCGCTTTTGGATTCGTCGTGAAGGAGAGGAGGGAAGTTTGTTGGATCACAGAAGAAGTGGTCGCCGGCCTGCACTCTCCAATAACGATAGAGAATTCATGAGACGGGAATATGAAATCAATGGTTTTAAGCCCACAAAACATTTTGCGGAGATGTTCGATGTGAGTGCCCAAACAATAAGGAATCATCTACATTACATGGGGTTGCACCACAGGCATTACGCCAAGAAAATATATTTGACGGATGCTCACAGACTTGCTCGTCTGAACTTCGCCAGAGAGCACTTAGAGTTTGATTGGTCTAATACAGTGTTTTGTGATGAAAAAACGTTTAAATCCAGTCAGCATGGACGTCTTCACCTTTGGCGATATAATTCAACACGGTATAAAGATGATCATGTAATCCCAAATAGAGAATCAGGTCGAATTTCCGTAAATATTTGGGGCTGGATGAGTACGGATGGTGTAGGAGAATTGTGTTCTCTACCTCCTCGAGCGACGGCTGTAAATTATATCGACGTGCTTCAGAATGCAATGCTACCGACAGTCCGTAATGTTTACCCGGAGAACGAAGTGCCACAATTTGATTTTGTTCAAGATAATTGTTCAATTCATAATGCGAGGATCGTAAGAGCCTGGTTTCGTTCACACACTGACGTAAGGGTAATTCAGTGGCCCTCAAGATCGCCGGACCTCAACCCGATAGAAAATCTTTGGGGCCTTATGGTCCAACGATGGTCGCATCAAAATGAAAGAACCAAACAAGCTCTTATTAGTCACTGTAATTATATCTGGGAGGAAATGCGGGGAACCGATATTTGCTCACGGCTTGTTGGTTCAATGAGGTCTCGTCTTTTAGAGGTTATAGAGGCCAACGGCGGTTACACCCGTTTCTAATTTTTAAAAATTTTCAATATCTTCTAAATATTACTATATATGCTATGTTTTTGTTTGTTATAAGTATTTTAAAATTGATTGTAGAAATTTAATAAAAGGATAAATCTATTTTTAGCTTGTTTTTTATTGATATTGTAATTACAAGTTTACAGAAATTGTAGGTTTGTGGACTCGCCTTGTGCCTTTACAATTTTATGTAACTTGTTGATTACAATTCTGAATTTGTAGATACAATTTTGTCATCAAAATCTACAGCCCCCCGCCGTTGATTTTACGACGTCATTGGTTCCATCAAGTTCAAACTAAGAACAGCTGTCACGTTACAAACAGTAATAGTCGTTATCAATAATCAGATAAAGACAGCAATAGAAGTTGTCAGATCGATCTGCAAGCGAAACTAATCTTTATCACCTATGAATCTGCAAGCGATATTCAACCTTAGGGTGGTACACCACTTTCTTGGCCGACTGTACAACTAGAGGTCGTAGCAAAGAGTGGGTAAGCGCGTGCCTCTCGTCTTAGTATGGTTCTGGGCACGACATAAAACATATTATTCACAAGTTCAGGACAATCAAATTTGTTGTGTATTAGTCCACGGAGCATCATGGCTTGGAGTAATAGACGCCTTGAATGTAGTGTAAGTAGTTTAAATTTCTGTAACGACTCTTTATATGGTAGACGCTGCAAGTGACATTTAAACAGCAAACTTTTCAAAAATTTTCGCTGATTTCTTTCAATTGTTTTGTCATATTTTGCATCTAGAAATGTTGCCTAGGCGAGTAAGGCTACATATAGGCGTACACATAGGCTACTTTTATCCTGGAATTTCATAGGGATCGAGACTTACGCAAGAAAACTTAAACTTAAGAAAGAAAGAAAAAAAAGGTTTATTGACACATGCCACAAATACTCGCAATAACAACAAAGGATATAAAATGTAAACTCATATGCCAGTCGTACGAGGAGTCGCAAAAAAAGTTTAATTTGCTGATTCTGCAATCAAGACGCCTACTAGTTCAATTCAAACCATGATGCTTAACGGATTGTTTCATAATAAGTTTGGCTGTATCGAATTAGTAAATAATATTTTTACATTGTACCTAGAACAGTAATAAGACGTGAGGTACGGTCGGCCAAGAAAGTGGTGTACCAGTTTTGATTTAGTTTCCCGGTCATCGAAAATTACAACAAGGTTCGTTATAAAAAGATATTACTGAAAGAGACAACATTATCATGACGTAAACCTATGTATTTAGTATTCATACGTCATATGTCACATATAAGTACATGACATTTTAACCTTTAGTATAAATGAAAAGGACATTAGTTTCTACAAAGCAATTGAAATGTTTCCAAACAAAAGTAATAAAAACTATTTAGACAACCGAATTCCATTTGAAAAAGAAAACTGACAATTGACATTTTGTCAAATATATGCAAAAAATCGATATATTTTCCGTGTTATTTTTCAATCAACTGCATATAAAATCATCTCAATGCCTGCCAACTTGACCATTGCCGAAAGAGCACAAATAATTGCCCAATTTAATGAGGGAAGCAGTATCAGTGCGATATCCCGGAATTTGAATATATCGAGGCGTTCTGTCCGCTTTTGGATTCGTCGTGAAGGAGAGAAGGGAAGTTTGTTGGATCACAGAAGAAGTGGTCGCCGGCCTGCACTCTCCAATAACGATAGAGAATTCATGAGACGGGAATATGAAATCAATGGTTTTAAGCCCACAAAACATTTTACGGAGATGTTCGATGTGAGTGCCCAAACAATAAGGAATCATCTACATTACATGGGGTTGCACCACAGGCATTACGCCAAGAAAATATATTTGACGGATGCTCACAGACTTGCTCGTCTGAACTTCGCCAGAGAGCACTTAGAGTTTGATTGGTCTAATACAGTGTTTTGTGATGAAAAAACGTTTAAATCCAGTCAGCATGGACGTCTTCACCTTTGGCGATATAATTCAACACGGTATAAAGATGATCATGTAATCCCAAATAGAGAATCAGGTCGAATTTCCGTAAATATTTGGGGCTGGATGAGTACGGATGGTGTAAGAGAATTGTGTTCTCTACCTCCTCGAGCGACGGCTGTAAATTATATCGACGTGCTTCAGAATGCAATGCTACCGACAGTCCGTAATGTTTACCCGGAGAACGAAGTGCCACAATTTGATTTTGTTCAAGATAATTGTTCAATTCATAATGCGAGGATCGTAAGAGCCTGGTTTCGTTCACACACTGACGTAAGGGTAATTCAGTGGCCCTCAAGATCGCCGGACCTCAACCCGATAGAAAATCTTTGGGGCCTTATGGTCCAACGATGGTCGCATCAAAATGAAAGAACCAAACAAGCTCTTATTAGTCACTGTAATTATATCTGGGAGGAAATGCGAGGAACCGATATTTGCTCACGGCTTGTTGGTTCAATGAGGTCTCGTCTTTTAGAGGTTATAGAGGCCAACGGCGGTTACACCCGTTTATAATTTTTAAAAATTTTCAATATCTTCTAAATATTACTATATATGCTATGTTTTTGTTTGTTATAAGTATTTTAAAATTGATTGTAGAAATTTAATAAAAGGATAAATCTATTTTTAGCTTGTTTTTTATTGATATTGTAATTACAAGTTTACAGAAATTGTAGGTTTGTGGACTCGCCTTGTGCCTTTACAATTTTATGTAACTTGTTGATTACAATTCTGAATTTGTAGATACAATTTTGTCATCAAAATCTACAGCCCCCCGCCGTTGATTTTACGACGTCATTGGTTCCATCAAGTTCAAACTAAGAACAGCTGTCACGTTACAAACAGTAATAGTCGTTATCAATAATCAGATAAAGACAGCAATAGAAGTTGTCAGATCGATCTGCAAGCGAAACTAATCTTTATCACCTACGAATCTGCAAGCGATATTCAACCTTAGGGTG
Organism: Tholera decimalis; assembly: GCA_943138885.2. Classification (NCBI taxonomy): domain Eukaryota; kingdom Metazoa; phylum Arthropoda; class Insecta; order Lepidoptera; family Noctuidae; genus Tholera; species Tholera decimalis. The sequence continues at coordinate 16,201,065 of OW964574.2, read as the reverse complement.
GTACACCACTTTCTTGGCCGACTGTACGTGCTTACCCTCTGTTTGCGACAACTACAAGCCGAACTAACGCTGGTCAGCGAGCCCCTCTCCGTCGACTAGTTAAATCATATAATAACCACTTTTCTCAGTTGGATATCTTCTTTTTGTTCCAAAGTAATTTTAAGAAAACAATTAGTCAATATTTGAGAGACAGTAAATAAGTTTAAAATGTAATTTAGCGCCTAAGGTAATATAAGTATACAATGAAACTTAATATTTAACACGATTACCTAATCTGTTGCCCTAATAGACTTAGTTCAGCATAATACCGGATTTCTAGTGCCCGACGCTGGTTTTAAACTGGATTTAAAGCACGAATGAGCAGGCATCTTCTGTGCTCGCTCGTTTCATCGTAGACCTCATCTATCGCTTACTATCAGGCGAGATCGAGGTCAAGAGTGAGCTCATCCGTAATAATAAAAAGAGTGCACGGATGTCAATCAGTTTTATCATATATCATACATATATAATAATGTAATAAAGTATTATTAATCTAACAAGTAAATGTACATATTGTTACGCCAGTCGCTTAGCGAAGTACGTCGAGAAACTTCGACAGAAATCTAGAATGTTCGAGACACTAACGCCATCTAACGGCGAGTAGCAGTACTGAGTATATCGAGAAAGTTCGACTGACTTCAAATACGTTCGAGACACTGACGCCTTCTAGCGGCGAGTAGCAGTACTGTGTATCTCAAGTAGCTTCTGCAATATTCATGGCAGTATAGGCAGTGAGTCGATTGTACAAGAATGTTCTAGAACACAGATCGGGGTATACATAGATCGCAAAGGAACGCGGACAGTCGGTCTTATTTCAAGATACGAGGTGCTATAATCGAAACTTTACAAGTGAATTTAGTTGCGATTTAAGTGTTGAGTGACAAGTATTGTACTGTGAATAACTGTGTTAATTTTTATTTGGTGTTTATTTAAGTAAAGTGTTAATTTTGGTTTAATCTTGGTGCTCCATCTTTGACCACATCGTCACTTACCATCATGTGATATGGTGGTCAAACGCGAGCCTATTATCAATAAAAAAATATAATTGGTGTATATTATTTCTATCCCGAACCCCAGCTCATAACAATATGTAGGTATGTATATCTATATTCCCTAAAGTTGCATGCTCCCTGCCCATACAGTACACACCAACCACATATGTATATGTATGACTATTTGACTTCCTCACCCACCTCTGTCCCTGGTCCTCCTAATATTGTTGACTTTCCTGTCCATCTCCTGTTTCTTGGCCTGCCAGAGCTTCGCCAGCTTCAAGCTGGTGCGGTTGGCCTGCTTCTGTCGCTGATCATCTTGCATACGATGCAGCAGTTTCAAACGAATATTTTGCAGCTCGTCTATCTCCTGAAAAGGAGATAGACAGACAGAATATACTTTATTGTTTACCAAAAACTTTGGTTACAATGGCGCTATAATACTCACTGCTTGCCTGAAAAGCCAGTCCTTGACAACCACATCATCGATGATAGCGTCTCTTTTCTTCATCCAGCGAGGGTACTTCCCACCCTCCACCAGCTGCATCCACGCTCGGGCATGACGCATCCTGGGAAACACAAACAAAGACACTTTTCTTTAAAAAGATAACTAGTAATGTTTCTAGAATTCACATTACTATCAATCTTGTTAACCCCTCCAACTGAGCGAAATATTTACGGTTTTTAATGTCATTATTTAACCACAAGCTCCTCACTTATGAGTAAACGATTAACAAGTAGAAGAGAACATAATTAGACTTGATGGAAGAATTCTTACTTGTTAATGATTTCCGTAGTGTGAAAATCCGCTGGCAAATCTCCGAGGCGGTAAGGACTGCCTGGGCCTGGACATAGAGAATAGAATCAGGGACGTCACTTTGCAGAAATCCATTAGAAATAAATATTTTTAGTTACAGCTTCAATGCGAATGCATTACATTGCATGCATTAACAGAAACTGTCAGAATGGTATACAAGTCACACATCTCCTAAAAATGTTCCTCGAAACACATGGGAAGTTTTGAGTACATGTTACAATCTTCTGCATTTTATTAATAATATTTGTAAGGGAGCTCCTTTTTAGCTTATATTTACTTATATTTTATCTGACATTCTGTATATACCAAAATTCATACACGGGCTGCATTCAAGCTATTTGGCGGAATAAACGCAAGGCATTGTTCTAAAAATATTTTTTCGCACATATCAAGCCCGGGGTGGACCACCATCTCACCTGATGGTAAGCGATGATGTAGCCCAAGATGAAGCACACTTACTTAAAAGTAACCTACACACTTTTGACTTAAAGACCCCCAGGTTATAACTATAGGAAATACAGACTCTGGCAGGGAATTCCACTTCTTAGCTGAACGGACAATGAACCTATGAATCCTATCTATCCAATGAATCCTATAACGTTTTGTGCGTATGGATGGGTGGAACCGAACTTACGACCTATAACTCGTATGTCGTGTTTGTATCCAGTGCTCATTAAAATATTTTTGGATATCCAAGTGTGTGATCATAGGTGAGTCCATTTATTAAAATTCGTCACCAACTGTTCCTATGTTCTGAATCTATCATCACTGCAAAAAATGTCGTAGACGACTGTTAATTGTGTCGTCCTATGTAGACGGAACACCTCTATTTATATACACAAGTCACTACGCTTTAAAACCTTTTGACCGCCACGTCAAAAAAGGAAAAGCGTGCCCTCGGCGCCAAGCTCCGAATTCATCCTTTAAAACCTACAAAATAGTAGTGAGGTCGAAATTATATCGATAAGGCTCATGGAAAACTGACAATATTTTTTAACATAGGTTTTAATTTCAATAAATATTATTATACCATCGTTGTGTTGAGTTTTATTTCAACCCGTTTTGTCCTTTATGACATAAATGTAACAATCTGTGTCACATTTACGGCCTTTATTACTATTTAATTCCATAAATAGAATCAACAATCGATAAAACCAAGTCAATACCATCACAGCACTATTGTCCATCATGACGTATTTTTTTGTCACTCTATGACGACAGTCGCGCAGCTGGCACGGATTTCTTGAAATTGCTCGCTTTTGCTGTAGAGGTGCGATACCGATACTTAATAATAATATCGAAATATTTATTCTTATTGTTTTGTACTTTTAACAGTGTGAAGTAATAAAATGTAAGTTTCTTTGAAAAAACAATCAATTTAATGTTTTTTCAACACATTTGCTCGTAAAGTGGCCCTTAATGAACCGCTATTAGGTCCATAATGCAGTGTATTAGAAACGCGTGCTTTTTACTTTTCGTTACTGCACTAGTGCTATAACGCCACAGATAACTATTTACTAGTCGGAGGTCGGAGATGTGCGTTTTTTTTAACCTCATTAATAAACAACGACTCATCGTCTTCATATTTTCAATCCAAGTTAATATTTAACAATACAAGTGTGTTTTTTCCTCGTAAGAGTGTGGAAAAACGTCGCATGAAACGCGTGTGCAATGATCAACATAGCACACATGCATCATAATCATAATGTAATATAGTGCATCGCCACTTACTGATGATATCAGTGCTGAAGTAATTGCACTTCTATGATAAACGTGTCATTGTCGACTCCTTGCAGTATATTTAATAAGTCTTCACTACTCACATTATAGTCCTCCATTATAAATAATATTTAATAACAGTAAATAAAATACTCTATTTGAAAAAAAATCGCGTTTGACGTCATGGGTCTGTCAAACATAGACGACTGTGGCGTCCCCGGAACAGACAATACAACAGTGTGATAGAGATGGGCATTTCAGTCATTACAATTAATCGATAATCTACCAACACTCCACGTTTAAAGAGCGTTAACGTTCAGTACTATAAAATTTTCTTGATTTCTCAAAATATAACGTAGGTTACCGTCAAGGTCGATGTTCTTGTTTTATTGACTGGTATCTACATCACTACGTGTCCTGTTATGGTGACTGTGGCGCCGAGGGCACTAAGTTTTTCGAACTTTATAACTGGTTTTCTTTTTTGTCACCTTATGTATTATTGTATACATAAAACCTGACGAAAGCAGTTCACTTCAAATACATAAAGAAGAGATAAGGTATATAATTAACAAGGGAAATGAACAAAACAATGCTGTTTTATGATATTTATTTACGTTCAAAATTCTGTCACCCAGTCGCGACCGTGGCGTGCTGGGCACATTTTCGCTTGTCGTCTATACACGACTGTGGCGGTCAAAAGGTTAACAACACGATAATCTGTCGTCACTACATAGAGCGAACGCGCCCTTAGAAGTTTACACATGAAAGTGTATCAGGCAGCTTTCGCATTTATAACATTCGTAGGGATAAATACTCACCCCATTCCAATTGATCAAGGTAAAGTACTTCTGGTGTCTTTCTGCATTCTTCAGCTGCCTTACCATCGGGCTGCCAGGGTCTCGTCTGTGCTGAAGACTCCCTGAAACGTAACACAATATCACACTAGTTCCCCCTTTTTTTCTTCAAATGATTTCTCCTGCTCTGAGTGGAGTAGAGGGCTGTGTCAGACTTCTACTGACTAAAACCCCATCCTGTTCCTTCAGTTGCTCTCGCTTGCCGCAGCCGCGGTTTATACCGTACAACCTGGGAATCGAACTCTTCTGCACTCTCTGCCACGCACTTCCGACTCGTTACAACTTAATGGCATTTATCAAGCATCAATAGCCTAATGCTGCCCTACAAAAAGTACTTTTCGAGTAAACGTAAAAATAAGTTTTCTACAAAACTACGCTAGCTAGGACGATGGTTGTAAATTATTTTTGTGGCCATAGTTTCTGTTCACAATATATAACGTTTGTTTTTTGTAAATATTAATTAATTTTTAGTATTGTATTATATTTTAATATTGTATGTATAGTATTGTGGTTTAGTCGCTTTTTAACTAAGGAAGTGACAAATATTATGTGGTTTAACTGCTCAGCAAAATTGCTGTATCTCGAAAAGTATTCATCGTAGGAAAATGATTCTTAGACCAGAAGATGGAGAATTGAATGTAGTTTAAGGATACATTAAAATGTGAAAAATGACCTTTTGTGGCTTAACGGCCTTTTAGTTAGTGCAGGGCAGAATGGCTAAAGTGTCGTACTTGCGATCGAGAGGGCCCGGGTTTGAATACCACCCATTACATTATAGCCGTGAACCCACTTCTGACACAAGCATATTTAACTTAGTTGGAGGGGTTAATAAGATTGCTAGTAATGTGAACTCGACCCACATTGCTATTTTTTTTTAAATAAACTAATCAAACGTCACACTTGCATTCCTCAAAGGAGTAATGAGACTAGAACCTTTAGTTCACTCGCATTTCTCCAGTTGTGATCAAATCACTTGTGATTGGATAAATAAATAAAAACCCGGCCAAGTGCGAGTCGGACTCGCGCACGAAGGGTTCCGTACTATTATCTACATGAAAGAAAAAAAATACGTTTGTTGTATTAATTTTATATAAATTTTTAGCATTTGTTGTTATAGCAGCAACAGAAATACATCATCTGTGAAAATTTCAACGGTCTAGCTATCACAGTTCATGAGATACAGCCTGGTGAGAGACAGACAGACAGCGGAGCCTTAGTAATAGGGTCAGGTTTTTACCCTTTAGGTACGGAACCCTGGCCACCGTAGACGCGGGCTTGCGACCGGCGAGCAGGGGTAGCTCACCGTCCGGTAAGGACCAGGCCCCGGTCGGCGGCGCGTCGTGTTCCACGCGTGCCTCAAAAAGCTGTCAGCAATAGTGACGGGGTCCTATAAGCCATTGCCTGCCGGGGTTGTGGGAATATTCTAACGAGATACCGCGGCCCCGGAACTTAAGGGCAGCTGAAGTAACAGGGTGGGTTTTTAGTCAATAGAAGTCTGACACCCTGAGCGGGAGAAGTCATTCGATGATTTTCCCACCCAGAGAAAAAAAAAAAATATATTTTAAGTTCTAGTTTATTTTATTGCTGCAGACTTATAACATCTACAGACTGTATACATGTACATTGTGGAAAGCAAATAAATGAATATGAAAAATTGAATATGCTGCTGACTGGCGCACTTGGAACACGACACACCGTCGAGCCGGGCCTGAACCTTACCGGACGCTAAGCTACCTTGGTCATCTTACCTGAATACACTCTGAGTAGCCCTGTTCCTGGGTTTTCCTGGCGGAGGCAAATGTATCATTGGCGTATTGGGTCGGAAGTCTGGTGTTGTTGATGGTAGCGGCATTACCCTCTTTGGGCTGGAAAAAAATATTAAATTCAATTATATCTTGAACTAGCAGCCGCGAACTTTATTACGATAAAACCATAACCTCCTTCTTTTGCAGTCGAGTAAAAAGCTTCAAGCTACTTCCTTCTTCTTTTACTTTAGTTTAAGGTTGTCTAGAAGATATCACTAGACCGCCATTGTAACCATAGAATAAGAAATATTGTTAAATAGGTGTGTTTAAATTTTGGTGTACAATAAAGTATATTCTATCTATCTACTTCCCTCTTCTCTTCTTTCCTCCACCCAGTAATTTCGAAGATTAGTGCGTTCAAACAAACAAACATTTCCGCTATATAATATTAGTATACAGGGTGGCAGGGACGTCGACGCGCAACCGGTTACCATGGATTCAGTAAATGATTCTGGACCCAGTGTTGCGTTGAAATTTTTCTTCGATTTTTTCTTAATTTTAATAAAATTAAGAAAAAGCCGATACAAAAAAAAACAGTAAATTCACTCGTTTCACTTAAAACAGCAACGTAAATAAAACTCGAAATAGCTACCTGCTGTGTTGACCTCGCAAATGAACTCTAACAAAACAGCTGATCAGGTAGCTCTTTCGGGTTTTATTTACATTGCTGTTTTAAGTGAAACAAGTGATTTTTATTTTTAATTAAAATCTCATTGGGTAAGATAGAAACAAAGGTTTCAGTAAAATACCCATACCCCCAAAACGCACAAAACGTTTTGGGAATACCTTCATTGTGCGTACGGCTAAGGAGTGGAATTCCCTGCCGGAGTTTGTGTTTCCCGATAGCTATAAACCTAGGAGTCCTTAAGTCAAGAGTGAATAGGTTACTTTTAGGTAAGCGTGCTCCATCTTCGACCACATCAACACTTACTATCAGGTGAGATGGTGGTCCAGAATCATGTACTGAATCCATGGTAAGCGTTTGTGCGTCGATGTCCCTGCCACCCTGTATACAACGTGTAATTTAAAGGGTATATACATACCGAGTGCACGGCTTCTTTGAATGATAACAAACGATATGGCAAGGGTTTTCTAATCCTATGTCTACATGTGTGGAGCATATTAGAAATTTCAATAAATAGGTCGAATTTTTCAAATTAAGAAGAACGAAGAGAATTATCGTTTTATTGGCAAGTGACATGGAAAGTGATGACCCTCATACTGCCGCCATAAGGTAAAAGGACGCATCTACATGAAGTACGAAACGGAGAAAAAAAATAAAACGTGTTTTAAAAATTAAAAAATTCGCTGTGCGAAAGGAAATAAACCTTATTACAATTTTATTATGCAAAAGTGTGTATTATTGTTTGATCTTTCAGAAATTATATGAGAATTTTAATTAATTTAATTTTATGTATTAATTAAATAACTTTTTCCTTTTCTTTTTAGTAAAAAAAATATAAGAAAGTAAGTTTTACTGCAATGAAAAGACGCTTCTGGCTAGAAACGTCCTTTCAACGTAGTATTTTTTTTAAACGCCTTTCCTACTTAGTGATGATGTGTTACCAGGTTCTAGTTAACTAAATAAAAAAGACGCTAATAGCCATTTGCTGCTTTTCAACTTAGTAATACTAATACTCATTTAACTTAAAAACTACCTGCCCCTTGTGGGATCCCTAACAAAACATCTTATGTTATAAACTGAAGTACATTTTAACACGATAATTATCTTGTGTTAAATGAAACACAAAGTATGAGAAACTGACTTATATTCTTTATAAAAAATAACAATTACACACCTTTCCCAACATTAAGTTTTAAACTCTTAAAAAATTAATGTTTAAGTATAAATAAAACTACCTAAAATTGTACTAATTATAGTAAACATTAATAATAATTATCACAGCTTAGTAAGGAATCTCTTAAAATGAATAAATTTTCGACATAAACTTGAGTGAGATCAAACTAACACTACGACTTATAATATTTCATGAATTTTTTTCATGAAACAAGTTTGAACGTTAACACAGTAATCAGAGCTTTGTATGTATATTTGTATAATAAAGAGGAAAGAAAAGCAAAAGGAAAAATTTGATTGTTTGCATTGAATTGGCTCCGAAACTACTGGACCAATTTCAAAAATTCTTTTTCCATTACAATTTTTCATTATCCCTGATGAACATATGCGATAGAATATTTTCAAAAATGTTAGGGATCCGTATGATATTATATATTATAAAGAGGTACAATTTGTTTGTGTGAAGAGGAAGACATTTAAATCAAAACTAAGATGGTGCCAGAATAACCAAAATAAAATGAAAATGGACATCTTAGCCGAGCATCACAAATCTAAAGATTTAATACAGATAAATTGAATCCAGGACCGGGCATCCCTGTGAGTGTAGCCGGGCAACGTGAATCTGCTCCCGTAGCTAACTTGTTTGTAAAACATTTTAAAATTGATTCTACTTATAATCCAACATCGCAGATATTGGATACTGAGGATTTTGTGATGGAATTAAATTTGAGATTCTCAGCGAAAAGTGTCGCTACTGTAATAAAAAGCATGGTAAGGGGCAAATCTCCAGGGTATGACTACCTCTGCCAAGAGTGCTGGCGATGTTTTACTTACTCTCTTTAAATCACTCTCATCTGCCCACCAACTTAATGAAAACGATAGTTGTACCCGTTGTGAAAGATAAGACCGGGGAAGCATCAGATCAGTCTTGGCCAAGGTACTAGATAATTTTCTTGATAGATATATGGCGACTCGTATCGAATTGCATGATGCACAGTTTGGGTAAAAACCTGGTCTATCTACAGAAACTGCCATACTGTCGCTTAAGCAGACTGTCCAGTACTACACGTCTAGAAAAACGCCTGTTAACGCGTGTTTTCTAGACCTTTCCAAGGCGTTTGATCTAGTGTCGTATGATTTGCTGTGGCAGAAGCTTATGAATGATACGTCCGTGGATAAGGAAGTCATATCAATACTTCGGTTCTGGTAAAACAATCAATAGTAATCAAAAAATGGTAAAAATTGTGTCAGATGGGCAGGATCGTTGTCGCATGAATACAGGCTGAATTGCGGAGTGAGCCAAGGTGGCTTGTCGTGAACCGATTGATCGTTGAGCTCTGTAGCACTTATCAGGGTTGTCACGTGGATGGAACCAGCGTTAAAAATATTAGTTATGCTGATGATATGGTGCTGCTGAGCCTTTCGATCAATGCGATGAGAAGTGTGCTTTCGATGTGTGAAAGGCACGCGGAGATCCATGGGCTTCGATACAACGTGAAAAAGAGTGAGTGAGCTACTAGTCTTGTAAGGCAGGCACAAGTTTTATCCGATTGTGCCTCAGTTAAAACTTTGTGGTATTGCATCAAAGCAAGTCACTGCTTTCATGTATCCGGGCCACTGGGTTTCTGAAGACCTAAAAGTCGGTCTGGACATTGAGTGTGAGCGTAGGGCGTTGTCTGTTAGTTAGGACTACGCTGTTTACAGTGTATTGCCATTCTTTCTACATATGCAGTCTGTGAGTTATCTACACTCAGGAGGCATACAATTTCCTGCGGGTACAGTATAATAATACGTTCAAGGTGTTGGTGGGGTTGCCGCGCTACTGCAGTGCTTCGGGCATGTTCGCCAACGCGGGAATAGACGATTTTTATGCTATCATGCGTCAACGATGCACTTCCATCATGCGCAGGGTACATGTCAGCCCCAACAGCATTCTAAATTCGGTAGCAGACAGATAAGACAGCCCTTTTTTGGGACATTGGGTACACCTACATGTGGTGTAGTTGTTAAGTATTTTATTTTATGTTTCGGGTAGCTTCTAAGATTTGTTTGTATAATAACCCAAATGGATCTAACGTCTGAAATAAAAGATTATTTATTTATTAAAGCACGAAGGGCCGCCCGCGTTTCTCTGACTGCCTGGACGCAACTGAAGGGCGGTATTCTAACCGCGAGCCCCACTTCACCCCATATAACTAGCAATACTAAGTAGAAAGGGCACAATTGCCACTTGCGCCTGCTTATTTTTCGTAATACTACGTTAAAAAGTCACATCTACGCAGAACAGTCTTTTCTTCTTGTGACTATGCAGAAGTGTCTTTTAATTGTATGAAGAATTAAATATTTTGTAAAAAAATAAGACGTTTCTACTGAAATGCGTCTTTTCAACTTAGTGTACTTCAGAAATGTCTTTTCTATTTAGTAATATTTAATTAATATGGTAGATACGTCTTATTTAACAGTGAGATTTATAGGGTTCTGCTTAATTTATGCGAAATATAAAAATACTGGCAGATGCCATTTTTTTTTCTGATTAAGAATATATAGATAACTCAATTTCGAAAAAAATGTTAGATGCGTCTTTTTTCCTTATGGCGGCAGCATAGTGCTGTGACACGTTTGTTATTACTGGTATTCAAGAAACATATGAAACCAATCATTTGGGGTCAATTCTGTGAGTCACTTATTTTGAGCTGAAAATTTGCATAGAGACTCCATACCAGATGTTGTCTTCAATCCTTTTGGATAGATATGGGGTTTCCGTTACACGTTATATACTTAGATAGCATTAAACAGACTGCACTCGTAATCTTGGGGTATCGTCCCAACTCAGTTACTGTGTTGTGGCGGTCAGATAGGCAGTGGATCCATGTAAAATACAAGTAATGAGCTGAATTCGGTTAGACCGGAAGCAGACTCCATCATGGGAAAAGGCTAAGCAGATGATAACAACTCATGATAATGGCGTACTTCTAGATTTAAAATTATGTATATTGAAACTAGAGATGCGCCGAACATTCGGCCGAATATTCGGTACATTCGGCATATTTTTTCATGTTCATATTGGGCCGAATATTCGGTTGATTTGCCGAATAATTACCGAATATTTAAATTATTGTAGATATTTAAAAAAAAAGAACATATTGTACCAATTTTCAACCGACGACCAAAAGAGGAGGTTATCAATTCGACGCGTATATTTTTTTTTTCTTTTTTTTTTATGTATGATCACCGATTACTCGAAGACGGCTGAACCGATTTGGAAAATTCTTTTTTTGTTAGAAAGGGTATACTTAGAAATTGGTAGCATTTATCACCAAGTCAGGATCTGATGATGGAATCCTGGAGAAATCGAGGGAACTCTTCAAATATTATAGGCACACCTATGGCGTTTTGGGTATTTCTTATAGTAACTTGTGCAGTTGCTCTCAAAAAATACCATTTGGGGAAGTGGAACTGATGATGAAGACCACAGATGGCCGCCGAACCTACTCAATAATAAGTATTTCGTGGATTGCGATTCGAATACTTGAATATGGATGTTAAGCACTTTATGTTCGTCACAATGCAAATGGTGATGTAGAGCTGATGGTGAAGTACCAGGAGAACTCCTCAAAAATTAACGGCCCAGCATTGGGAAAAGCAATATTTTGTAAAAAGGTTATAAGTAGTTGACATTTAGGTTCTTTTAACTAGGTAAATTAAAAATCGACCAACTAAAAAGAGTGAAATAAAAACTTTTTACCAATAAATTAAACCGACTCCCAAAAACACAGCAAAGTGAAAAATAACTTTAATTTCGGAAGTCGGTGCCAAAAACGAAAATACAAAACTAAAGACACTGACTACCGAACTTAAAGTTATTTTTCACTTTGCATTGTTTTAGGGAGTCGGTTTAATTTTTTGGTAAAAAGTTTTTATTGATTGACAAAATAAAAAAGATTAACCTTAACAATAAATTTAAATACAATTTATCTGATAAATTAATCTGAATTAAATTTCTATGAAATTAACTATTTCAAGAACACTGAGTAACAACCCTTTTTCAGAAATTTTTTTTAGAACATTACCTATATTATAACTATTATCTTTAGGAACCAACACAATTATTAAAATTTGTATATAATCAAATTAAGTTTTCCATTTGAAGGCAACAATCTTTTTCTTTTCTCTTCATGTACATTGCTGGCTTCCGATTAGGGCTTTCAGTCTCGATGCATTACCGAGTCCCGGGAAAAAAAAAGCGAGACTAGGTGTGGTCTCGAAATTCCCGAGAAAAACGAGACTTTCGAGACTATCTCAAAACTAGGTTTCTTATTTAGAGAGTCAATTAGAGAGTCAAATCAAGATATTTTAATCAAGTAGTTACTTTCATAAACAAAGGCAAATAAAAAAAAAACATTTGTTACAGTTTTTGTTTAATTTTTGTAGTAGGCACGTAATAAACAAAGGGCATTTAACCCTAATTTTGTTACAACAGTAACCCGCATTAGAAAAAGCTCTTTCTGCTTGTACGCTAGAGGGATACTACTTAGTACCACTTCGCGCTTTCACAATGAAAGGGGATAGAACCTATCTTTCGTATCGACGTCATCATTTTGTTTTTTTTTTTTTTTAATCGCGGTGCCTGATAAAAGTGTTATTCATGGCTAGAGGAACAAAAAATGTAACAAATAGACTCATTACGCGTCCATACGCTTATTAGTATTTAGCTTATTAGTCTAGCAGTATGACAAAACCGCTACTATAATTCATTATTTGCCTACTAAATCGCTTCGCATCGCAATAAAACGCATATCAAAGAATAACGGCTGTCTTTCATCTCACTGTATTATAAAATGAACAATGAGTGTTTTGGTACATGTCTTTCTTTGGTACATGGATTAGGTTCGGCATCAAAAACCCCTATCCAACCTCCTGCTGAATTTATGGATTATGTATTATAGTAGTATTTATGATACGTGTTAGATATATTTTAAATATTTTAAAATATCATATCTTAGTATTTATATTCACTTATGTTTGATATTGTTATACAGTTATAAATAAATGTTAACGTCAATGACATAACTTTTGTCTTTTGTTTAACAACTGCAGAAAAACGTTTTCAAGCTGAGTAACATGTCACATGATCCGCCACGCGATAGTGACATGTCGACTGCGTTTCATTGCAATGCGATTTAGTGGATAAATAATTATTTGTAGTAGTATTCTCGTGCTCCTAGTAGCGTGTATTGTACCTACTCTCTTTCAATAAACATTAGTAATCATAATCAACCTGGAAACGATTATTTGGATACAATCTGATGCTTATAAACACGTAATAAGTCTACTTTTAATGATTGTCGTTGTAGTCATATGTCGATGTTTACCTTCAAATATCTCGGTAATGTGAATTTTGGCGTAACATGTTACTGACATTTTCTGTTACATACATGCCACTTTCAGCATGTGCCACGACATGCCAGTATTCATACAAAAAAGTTCGAACCCCTTTCAAATCAATCAGAATAGTTCCATAATTCAATTTGTATTGCAATCATAATTGTGTTGACAAGATCTTAATATAAGTAGTAGCTCACATGGACCCTTTCGGGCACAGCAATTTACATTTATAATATGTAGACAAAATCTGTGTTACTTATTATTCAACCTCCACAGATAATACTAAGCTTTACTCTATGCTCGACGGTGCTGCCATTGCCATATCCATATTAAAAATAATAAAAATTGACTGTTGGTTTAATGAATTATTTAATACAGTTTTTATGTTACTGAAGTCTCGAAAGTCTCGTTATTCCCGTGACCGAAAGTGTTAGTCTCGAGTCTCGAAAATACTAAAAAATCGTCGAGACTCTCGAAATTTTCGAGACCGAGATTCCCGGGATGAAAGCCCCACTTCCGATAATAACCGTTCACTAATATACAGTACTTGGCTGTTTACCGCGCAAAATTGAACAGAATGATTCGGCCGAATATTCAGTTCGGTACATTTTGTACCGAATATTCGGCCGACCATTCGTATTCACTTGAACCTACATTCGGCGCATCTCTAATTGAAACAATGCTTGTTGAAAATATGATTAGATAAACAAAGCCTTCAGATGTTTTCTCATGCAGTTTTATAGGATTACAAAAGCCTTTATATTTTGTATACTTAAAGTGAAGAAAATTTTGAAATCGGTTCCGTAGATTTTTAGTTTATCCATTACAAACACATAAATATGAATAATATTATAATATAATATTAAAGTAGGTGTAAGGACCTACGTACACACATAATTATGTAACTATAATTTCTACTGCAAAGGTAAGGTACGTCTACTTACAATGCAGTGAATTTGAAACAGTCTTTCCCTGCGAAGTCAGGCTGTGGTAGGTTTTTGGCCTCCTCCAAACGGTTGAGGTACGCGTTGTAAGACCTGTCCATATGGTCTGGTAGCCGGCAGTTGGGGTGGTACACTGTTGGACAATAACACTATAGTGCGACACCAAGTAATGCAACAAAACGCCCTCTATTCGTATTAAGTACCTAGTTTTTGTTTGGAAGTGTCTAAAATATGATAAGTATTCTTTTATTTTTAAGATTTTATATATGTTTATTGTGTTGTGCTCATGATTTTTTCCGTTCCATCATCGGACTACGAGACAGACGGCGAAGTGCCATCGTCACATGGTGGACATCCCACCCAAACGCACAAAACGTTTTGGGAATACCTTCATTGTGCGTACGGCTAATGAGTGGAATTCCTTGCCGGAGTCTGTGTTTCCCGAAAGCTATAACAGTGGGTAGAATTCACATTTATAGCAATGTTGTTAAGAGGAGGCTCCCTAAACTGTATGTAACTTTGCATTAATATTCTGAAACAATCACGCATAAAATCAAAATGGAATTTTAGTATATGATTTATTGGATCTTTTTCTTTACATATCTAAGACCAGTAACGCAATGGGAACATTTTCGCTCGATTCATTTTTTAATCGAAAATCATATCTTTTTTAAAGATTATTCAAAATTTAATCAAGATTACTCTGCTTTTATGTCTAAAATTAGTATTGACAGTAAGATAATATAGTTTATTATCCAAATATAGGACTTTTTTCTCTAGATCAATTATTACTTTAGTTATAAACGAAATAAGAATTGAGACTTACGGACATTTAGTTTTGAACCCGAACATGGTGAAAGAGCGCACGCGGTATTCAACTTTATAACTGCTGCGTTAGCGTTTAGCATACAACGGCAGTTTCGAATCCGAACAAGGTGAAAGTGCGCACGCGATATTCAACGTTATTACTGCTGCGTTAGCGTTAGCACACAACGGCAGTTTCGAATCCGAACAATGTGAAAGAGCGCATGCGATATTCAACTTTATTACTGCTACGTTAGAGTTTAGCACACAACGGCAGTTTCGAACCCGAACATGGTGACAGAACGCACGCGATATTCAACTTTATTACTGCTGCGTTAGCGTTTAGTACACAACGACCTAACCGGGGTGCATGGGGGCGGAGCTTGCTTGAAAATTATTTTAGGGTGCCTGGTCTTAACGTACTTTCCGATGTACGGAGAATTCTGGATATGTTAAACTGGACGAACTTAGTAAGTGTTGCTTAACCTTCAAATGCTAACAGGAATTTCAATGATCATTATCTGTCAAATGTCACTCAAGAAGTACGGTTTGCAAAGAAAACTTAATGGCGAAAAATAATAAATAACCTTTTATTTTACTTTGTTCGACTGAGTCTCACATTCATCATACTAATATCCTTCCTACTTCCTATCCTTCCTTCCTACTAATATTATAAATGCGAAAGTTTGTGAGGATGGATGGATGTTTGTTACTCTTTCACGCAAAAACTACTAAACGGATCTGAATGAAATTTGGTCAGTAGATAATTGACATTCTGGAATAACACATAGGCCACTTTTTATCCCGAAATTCCCACGGGATCGGGATTTGCGCGGGAAAACCTTCCCACGCGAACGAAGTCGCGGGCAGAAGCTAGTATTATATAAAGCTAAATTACCACTCACTGACTCACTCACTCACTCATTGACATAATTGTTCTCCCAGATGGTGGATGGGGAGGTGGGTATATTTTGACAGATTCGTAAACAAGTAACTCTCAAACCTACGGGAAAAGTGCCAAACCTCCCCTTTTCACCCCCCCTTCTCCCCCCTCCCTATCGTATCTCGGAAACTACGAGACCCGTATTTTTTTTTTAACGGATTCGTATAGAGGAGGCTCGGTAAAGTAAAAACCATTTTTCAAAGTCGCCCCCCTTGCCCCCCTTCTCACCCCCTTTAGGCGGATCTCGGAAATTAAGAGACTTGGAACATTTTTTTTTGTGATTCATTTAGAGGGGCAATGCTTTAGTCGAAATAATTGTGCAACCAAAAGTAAAGTAACTTGTGTAAAGGTGCCTGCACCTCGCGCAACACGCGAATACTAGTCTAAATATAATATTTAACATGCACCCCATGGGGGCGGAGCTTGCGTGAAAATTAATTTAGAGTGCCTGGTCTTAACCCCTCCAACTAAGCTAGGTATGCTTTTCTCTGGAGTGGGTTCATGACAATAGTGTAATGGATGATATTCGCATCCGCGACCTCTCGATCACAAGTCCGACACCTTACCCATTAGGCTATTGGCGCTTAGTTTTGATAAACTTACCAACATTGATTCTAGGTCGCATTTTCTGCTCCGAGAACATTGTGCTGTATATTGGCTGCAAAATCTGTGAACAGAGAATCCAGCGTTAAAAGGACACGGTGGGGAAGGCTGGCTATCAAAATTCGAGGTGAGTGAAACATCTATGTGATTATTGCCATCTTTTTTTGTGCCACCGCACAAACTTCGCATTTTAATTTAAAACTTTAATTAACCTCTCAAGTACCGCCATTATTTACGTCAACCATCCGTCAAGCACATCGTAAGCGTAATCTGACCCCGGTTACAAACGATTTTAAGACTTATCTTTACTACAAATACAGTTTTAAATCGGTCGGGGTTTGGTGGCACAAAAATGTGCCAGCGGGGCTCAACTAATACTTGTTTACTGGCACGTTTTTGTGCCGCTGGGGTTCTAGAGGTTAAAACGCTACCTTTCAATTATCCATTTATATTTGGGACTATGGCTGTGCCCCCGCAAAGTCAAGCAAATGATAGGCACCGGCATTATTTAACCAACTCCGAGCACTTTTATTCCCCCATTTTTAGGGTTCTGTAGCCGAATGGCAAAATTGGAACCCTTTTATTCCGAAACTATTAGGACTACGCAATTGAAACTTGTTAGGTAGGTACATATGCTTGAGTGTTTTATGCGGCCTACCCAAATCTCCTCTCTTTTTTTATACAGAATAGGCTCGCGTTTGACCACCATCTCACCTGATGGTAAGCGATGATGTGGTCGAAGATGGAGCACGCTTGCCTAGAAGTAACCTATTCACTCTTGACTTAAAGACTCCCAGGTTATAGCTATCAGGAAACACAGACTCTGGCAGGGAATTCCAGTCCTTAGCCGTACGCACAATGAAAGTATTCCCAAAACGTTTTGTGCGTATGGATGGGATGTCCAGTTGTCCACCATGTAACGATGGCGCATCGCCTTTTAGTTTGTAGTCCGATGATGGAACGGGCTTGGTATTGTTCGCCGAATCGATGAGCTCCTTTGTAGTCCTGAGTTAAGCTACACGATCAATTGCTAACATAGGCTTACACTGACTGGACAGGTCCTCTCAAATTTATTTATTTATTTAGACTTTATGTACAATAGTGGTACATGGGCGGATTAATATAACAAGGTATTCTCTATAGTCTCTGATCTGTTGTTCATTCTTCAAAAGACCATCTCAGACACAATTAGTATGGTTCTCAAAAGCTATATTGCGAATGTAAGAGCAATGTGGCAAAACTACGAATATTATGAGTAGATTATCGCACTGTGTGGCAGTTGGAGTGCTTTATACGGATTACCCAAATATCTTTACTTTGGTATTGTTCGTCAAATCGTTCGAGCTCTTTAAAGTTCTAAGTTCAGCTACGCCAGGGGTGTCAAACTCAATTTTGCAGAGGGCCATATATTAGACTAGTACTCTCGCGGGGCTTCGCTCCCGTGGATTCTATCACGGTAAAAACATAACTCTCCTTTTTTGCAGTCGGGTAAAAAGTAGCCTATAACCTTCCTCAAGCTTCAAGCTACTTCCATACCAAATTTCATCCAAATGCACCCAGTACTTTCGAAGATTAGCGCGTTCAAGCAAACAAACAAACAAACAAACAAACAAACTAACAAACTTTTCCGCTTTATAATATTAGTATAGATTTAGAATGTGTAGGCGGGCCAGGTTCAAATTAATAAACTAAAAGATACTGAATTATTTTAACATCTTTATTTATTTAGTTATAGATTTATATAGGTGTTACAAATCATACCAAAAGTAAGAAAGAGGGTAATTATTTTGAGCTCGAGGATCCGGATATCTGACTTCTCTTGTTTTTGACAATCTCATTGATGTCAGGTATCATATTCGTGGTAGTTATTTTAAGAATTGATTGGAGATGTTCATTCGTAAGTCTTGTGCGATGTTTGTTCTTATTTATTTTCATGACGGAAAACATCTGTTCACATAAATAGGTACTACCAAACATACATAGAATACGTGCTGCATGCTTTTTTATTTCTGGGTAGTTATTCAAACTCTTGAAATACTGTGTATAAAATGTAAGAGCGTTAACTTCTTTAAATTTTTCCTTCATAATGCTGTCAGATTGAAGATCTATCAACTCCATTTGCAAATGAACTGGTGCCTGTGAAGCTTCAAAAGTGAATGGATTGTTGAAAATTGGAAATTCCATTTCATTCATTTTGTGGAAGTCTTCAAAACGTGTGTTAAATTCCGTAATCATATTTTGCAGAAGTTGCGAAAAGTCGTCCAATTTTTTATGATCCACTGTGTCAAATGATTTCAAATGTGAGAAATGATCCAAAGTATGGTTTTTTAACTGATTTTCCCACAGTCTTAACTTTGTTTCAAAGGCTTGTATATATGAATACATTTGAGTGATAATCAAATTTTTACCCTGTAACTTTACATTCAGATCAGTCAAGTGTTTATTCATATCTACCAAAAAGGCACAATCAACCCACCAGTCATTGTCATAATCAATTGGCTTGCCTTTTTCTAACAAAAAACTTGAATAGGGTCACGTAACGCAAAAAATCTTTCTAAAACTGCCCCTCGACTGAGCCAACGAACTTCGGTGAAATAAGGCACATCGGAATATGTTTCGTCCAATTCTTGTAAAAACTGTCTGAACTGTCGGTGATTTAGTCCTCTGCTCCTTATAAAATTTACAATTTTAATTACAGGTTGCATGACATGGTCCATTTTTAAATGTTTGGATGCCAATGATTCCTGATGAATGATACAGTGAATTCCCACAAAATTCCCTGATATTTTCTGTTTCAATTTAGTCACAACGCCCGAATGTTTGCCAACCATGGCGGGTGCATCATCCGTAGTTGTGCTGCTAAATTTATTCCAGTCGAGTTCATATTCTGCTATCAAATGCTCAATTGCAGAATAAATATCATTTGCTGTCGTAGTACCTGTTAATGGAACGCACTTTAATAGTTCTTCAGTTATTTCAAAGTTACTATTAATACCTCGTATAAAGACAGCAAGTTGAGCTGTATCAACAGTGTCAGTGCTCTCGTCAACAGCCAGCGAAAAGTTTGTAAATTCCTTAATTTTCTCCTTCAGTTGAAGAACCAAATTTTGAGATAAATCACTTATTCTTGAAGCAACAGTGTTTCTTGACGGTGAAATATTTTGAATTATTAACTTTTGAGATGGAAATGAAACATCGGCAACTTTTAACATACAGTCTTTAATAAAATCACCATCAGTGAAAGGTTTTGATCTCTTCGCGATTTCTAATGCAATAATGAAACTTGATTTCAGGGCGTCTTCGCTCTCAGTATTAGCATTACTAGCTTTAGTAAACATCGATTGTTGACCTTGAAGTTTAGATTTTAAAGATGATAATTTGTCCATTCGTATCTTATCAGTGTAACAATCAAATTTTGATTTATGATTCGTATCATAGTGTCTCTTCACGTTAAACTCCTTACAAACAGCAATAGTTTGATTGCAAATCAAACAGTGGTTTATCTTTCCATTCTATGAAAAAATATGCAATTTCCCATTTTGACTGAAAAACTCTGCACTCACTGTCAATTTTACGTTTTTGCGACATTATGCCACAATCATAACAATTATGAAACTCGAATGAACACCAAACTGTAGGTACGTACGAAATACTTGACGCGACTGCTCGTAACAAGGACTTCAACCTGTCACCTGAGTGCGCGGGAGAGGGGCGCAGTGTGCGTTAGCTGCTCGGACGAAATAGAAGACGACTTCGCGCGCGCACGAGAGAGAAAAAAGCATAACTAACACTCTCTCGCTCGTCTAGTCAGACGCTACTCTTGAAATTACTTTTAAGTAAAGCGCGCGCATTTTTAAACCTGCGTAGAGACATCGAGTGCAGTCTAAAATCTCTAAAAAACAAGATTCATTTATCTGTGATATATTGTGATCGCGGTCCGTATCGAAATGGCCCGAGGGCCGGATTCGGCCCGCGGGCCGTATCTTTGACATGACTGAGCTACGCGATACCTGACAAATGTTTGCAAAGATTGAACGGGCCTGCTCAAATCCGTACGATTCTGTCCTAAAGTAAAAGTGTCTAAAGTGTACCACAAACATAAACCTACATGGTTCGATTTGATTACTACAGATTGTATGGACTTCAAAAGAGACGTTGAACTCTGAGTTTATTTTAGTGTTTCTTCTCAAACTAGTCAGTTAGGAAACACTGGCCTCATCTAGTTTACATTCACGAAAAAATATTGACGTGTAAAAGTGTTATTTATAACCTATTTTCAAAATAAATATCATTATTTATTTGACAGACCTGTTGGTCTAGTGGTCAGTGGCCCTGACTGCTATGCACAAGGTCGTGGATTCGATTCCCACCCAGGACAAATCTATGTGTGATGAGCGCGATCATTTGTTCTTTGTCTGGGTGTAATTTATCTATAATATGCAATGACGTATTATAAATAGACACGTCATATTTCCACAAAACACCTCTCAAAAACGGCACGAAACACACACATAGAGAGTTACTATCTAATACGTGTAAAGAAAGGGACAAAATAAATGCCATCTTTAGGTACACCTGATGTTAGAGAGAGATGAATATACATCTTTAGTTAACAACCTCCCCTAACGTCACGTGACTGACTTCATTCATACGCTAGCCGCCATTAGCCGTGTAGAAAAATTAAAATAAAAAATGTATTTCTGCAGATAACATAGTCCTTAAAATCACTTACAGTAGATACAGGAACTTTTGTAATAAAATACTGAAAAAAGTAAAGAGACAGTTTGATACAGATGAATTAACTAAAGCAGGATCTAATCCCAAGTTATTATGGGATACAATTAAACGTGTTACCCACACCTCTAAAACAAAAATACCATCTAGTGATCTTTTAAAATCGTACAGTACTCCTTCTGAATCTATAAACAGGGTTAATGATTTTTTTGTAAACATAGGAAATCATCTCGCAAATAAAATGAGACAGGACCAACATACTACCACACTTCCCGCTTTTCAGATCCCTAATACCTCTATCAACTCTGGTTCTTTTGTGTTGTTGGAAACAAACCCCGAGGAGATAGCCGCCATAATAAGGTCTCTTAAACCAACTGCAGCCGTTGGTTCCGACGGCATATCCACCACCATAATACAACGATACTCTTCACTACTGACACCCATATTGTGCCATATTTTCAACCTTTGCTTTAACAGTGGCGTTTTTCCTTCTTCCTTCAAAAAGGCTATTATCCATCCCATTTTTAAAGGGGGAGATCGGACTGATGTCAACAATTACCGCCCTATAGCAGTTTTAACTGCGCTTTCTAAGATCCTAGAACGTTTGCTAAATAATAGGCTCATTAAGTTTTTAGAGACCAACAACTTTATATCACAAAATCAGTTTGGATTCAGGAAGAAGATGTCGACCTCTGATGCGGCTTTGCAACTTGTCAGTGGTATCGTTCATAGACTGAATCAACGCAAAAAGTGTCTTACAGTATTTCTCGATCTTGCCAAGGCCTTTGACACAGTTCCTCTCCCTCTCCTAATACACAAGCTCGAACGCCTGGGTGTCAGAGGTACACAACTTAATCTTTTTCGATCCTATCTCACTGGTAGAACTCAAAGAGTAAAAGTCGAAAACTACCTGAGCGACGAACTGCCCATCTCGTATGGCGTCCCCCAAGGTAGCGTCCTTGGCCCTACTCTTTTTCTTATCTTCATCAACGACCTCTGCAACATTAATGTCTCATCTGGTAACATTACATCTTTTGCCGACGACACAGCCATCACATTTTTTAGTGACTCTTGGACCTCTCTTCAAGCTGTAGCACAACAAGGCCTCAACCGTGTTCTCAATTGGCTTATCTCTCACTCCCTTACCCTAAACTCTTCCAAAACAAAAATCATCACATTTTCCCTAAAAATAACTTCACAACCAACTAGCCCTATTACACTAAAAGCTCACATCTGTCAACTACAATCACCAAACTGTAACTGTCCCTCAATTTTATCCACAGACACCATAAAATATCTAGGCATTGTACTGGATACACACCTGAACTTTAAAGCCCACATTGACCAGTTAAGTGGAAGAGTCCGTAAATTAATATATCTTTTTAAAACTTTAAGAAACATTGCCAATGTTCATTTGATCCGCTCCGTGTACTTTGCCATGGGCCAATCGGTCATCTCGTACTGTATCACAAGTTGGGGTGGTGCTGCCAAGACGGTCCTTAAACCTCTTGAAGTAGCACAAAGGGCCATACTTAAAGTAGCTACATTCCGTCCTATACTTTACCCAACCACTGACTTGTATCAGAAATGCAATGTCCTCACGGTTCGTCAACTCTACATACTCCACACCATAATGCTTCAACACTCCATTACCCCATTCTCACCTGATAAAGTCACTCACAAACGTCGTCAAACGCTATGTGAAGTGCCTCATTCTCACTTCGCTTTCACAAAACGCTTTTCTTACTACCTTGCACCCTCCCTATACAATAAAATAAACAAATTACTCCCTATCTACAGATCTTCTAATGCTATTTGTAAAAAACAGACAACACAATTTCTACTGCAAAGAAACTACGATGACACCGAAAAATTACTTAAATCTTTTATTTAAACTTGTTTTAACTCCTACTGTATGTTTTGCATATACCTTAAAACTCATCACACTCTCGTTCACACACTAAAACACGCACATCATGCACACATACACACACACACACACACGCGCGCGCACACACATATACACAAACAGACACACACACTCACGCATACACACGCGTGAAAGTACAAAAATCGTGCTTGAGTATTATTCTATATATTTCTTTATTTTTCAGTTTAATTTTAGTTTTAGATTGTAATTGCTCACTATTTTTATTTTTAAGATTGTTTAGTTTATATTTATTTTCTTAGCAGCACCTACGGATTTTGCAATCTTCTTTTTTTTTCTCTCTCATAGTAAAAATAGGCTGACGGTCCTTAACACAGATTACTCTGTAATCTAAATAGGACGTCAGAATTCTAAATTCTAAAAATGTCACTGTGAGGAGCCATAAGAATCAGCGCTTTATGTCTGCCGCCCAGCAATGCTGATATATAAACCTATCGGCATACGCACGCACTCTGTAATTTAGCTATATTATTATTAATGAATTAAATATGATGTATTAATATGTAGGTAGGTATAATTATAAGTATCGTAGTAGATGGCGTTTTGTAGTATCAGCACCATCCAGTCCAAAACTAACGGAAGTATATGTATACCTACCTATTCATATTATGTGCTAGTGTGACAAATTGTAAATTATGTAATGTCGAATGTACAAAATGCAATGTGTAAGTACCTGTTTATGAAATAAATAAATACTGTTTATGACCATATAAAAAAAAAAAAAAATTTACCTATGAAATGACACATTTTGTCCTCTCACGGAAGCAGTATAATTAGTGCAACGTCTGAAAACACACAAAGGCATGTTTTTTTCCTAATTTTCTTTTAAAACACATTTTTTCTTAAGCTGTGTAGTGTCGCGTTCGCGACACTGGTTCGTGCGTAACTAAACAGACACGAGGCACTTACCTTGATTTCAACTTGCCATTTTAGAGCGCGGACAACGTATCTATAGTTTATTATATATCTTTGATAATATGTATGTATTTAGAAATATATATGTATGTTTATCAGTTGTCTAGTACTCATAGCACAAGCTCTGCTTGGTTTGGGACTAGATGGCGTTGTGTGAAAGTTGTGGAATATTATTACATTACATTATTAATTCGCTAGCACATGTCCAGTTTCTTTATAACGAAAGTACTGCTCCACAT
This sequence comes from Tholera decimalis, assembly GCA_943138885.2. Taxonomy (NCBI): domain Eukaryota; kingdom Metazoa; phylum Arthropoda; class Insecta; order Lepidoptera; family Noctuidae; genus Tholera; species Tholera decimalis. The sequence goes on along the minus strand of OW964574.2, from coordinate 16,176,526 downwards.
TATCTACTGTATCGCTACTTACCATCTGTGAGGATGCCATAGCTGCCTTGAACGCGGTCCGCGCGTAGTCCCGCGCCCCCGACACAACGAACGCCGAATCTGATGTAAATAATACAGGAATTAATTATTATTATGTTGACAAAGCTTCAATAGTCTATTGGCTAAGGTGTCAGCCTTGTGATCGAGTGGCCGCGGGTTCGAACCCTACCCATTACACTATTTCCATGTACCCATTTGAGACACAAGCATATTTAACTTAGTTGGAGGGGTTAACAAGATTCCTAGTAATGTAAATTCTACCCACATTGTTAGTTCTCTTCAAAAAAGAATATTGTCCTAGAGGAGTGGCTAGATCGGCGTCACGGCGTCCTGACCTACCGCATGACGCAGTTGCTCACCGGACACGGAAGTTTCGGGAGGTACCTGTGTCTGATGGGAAAGGAGGAAACGCCTGGGTGTCACCACTGCGAGGGTCGCCCTGAGGACACCGTAGAGCACACGGTGCAAGACTGCCCCGCCTAGGCAGAGCATCGACGTGTCCTCACGGCGGCGATAGGCGGAGACCTCTCGCGCCCGGCATTGGTCGAGGCCATGCTGCGGGGCGAGAGGGAGTGGGAAGCGGTCGCCTCCTTCTGCGAAGCAGTCATGCTTCCGAAGGAGGAGGCGGGCCGCGTGAGGGAGAGGATGGCGTCCTCCCTCCAGCCCAACCGCAGTGGTAGACGCCCACGGCGTCGGACGTCGGCCGACGATCTCCGGCCACCGTAGGCGCGGGCATGCGGACAGCGAGTAAAGGGCAACTCGCTGTCCGACCATGGACCATGCCCGGGTCGACGGCGCGTTGTGTTCCACGCGCGCCTCAAAGAGCGTCAGCAACATGACGAGGCCCCCTCTGCAGAGGGCCGAAGCCTGCCGGGGTCGTGGGACTTATCCCATTACCGTGACCCCGGTACGTAAAGGGTTATCGAAGGAACACCGTGGATTTTAGTCAGTAAAAGTCTAAAAGTCCCTCCCACCCTGCCCGGGGTGGGAGGACTTATTTGATAATTTTACCACGATAAAAAAATAAAAAATAAGCTTTTGACCGCGGCTTCTCTTGCCTGAAAAGTTTTTTTTCTCTCAAGGTCTAATTTATAGTGCGTAATAAATTTCATAAAAAATCTGCTTAGACGTGAAAGTGTGACAGACAGAGTTACTTTCGTATTTATAATATTAGTAGGGATTGTCACACTAACAGCTTAATTGCCACTTTAGACTAGTGATTCCAAGCGCGACTGCTAATCATGAAGACTCGGGTTTGATTCCCGGGTCGTGTAAAATGTGCTACTGGGGTTTTCTATTACATAGTTAGCGGTGTGAGTGTGTGGTGTTAAGCCATTTGTTGCGTTGCATGATACGCAACAACTTGGTTTGCGCGTGCGTAACACTTACGAACATCAAACACTCTGTTCGTCGAGCATGTTTGCGGCGATCCTATTAGTATGTTCTGTATGGACGGTGTTCAAAATGTTACGAAATGTTACGAAACAAAACTATTCACATAGAACTTGGCGGGGTACAGGCGAGGCAGCAGAGGTACCCCTTCGTCTTCTTCTTGAGGTTCTTTATTGTGCGCGAACTCGATTCGAACTATGTTCGCGTTCATGTTCGAATATGCCGTCCATAATTACGAACCAAATGTTCAAACACGATGTTTGTGTTCGCTATGTTCGTGTTCGTACGATTGAACATCTTTAGCAGTCGTTACGGATAAGTCAGAAAATCTGGCGCTGGTCTGTCCAAGAGGTATTGTGTTATATAGCTAGTGTGTTGTGGAGGTTAGATAGGCATTTACTCCATGTAAATGGTTAAACTGGAATCTGACCCCAAAGCCTGCAATACATGTTGGCCGAGCGTAGGCCAACGCGAGTGTTGGCAAATAGGTACAAGGCAAGAAATAATGTCCACACGATCGACAAGTTCGTCGAACGCCAATGCAGACGACCAATGTAGAAGAGGGTCTGTAGAGTTGCCCACACGTTGGCCGAGCGCAGGCGAGCGCCTTTGATTTGTGACCAAAAACCGACACCGATCCGAAGTGAGGCAAGTGATCACGAGCAACGGCGAGCGAAGACACGTTGCACCAAATGAGCTCTATACACGTTGGCGCTGGCCTTCATTCGGCCAACTAGGCAAGTGACACCGAGCGATAGCAAGACAAGGCAAATATACCGTCTACATGTTGGTATTGGCCTTCACTCGACAACGCTCGGCCAACATGTATTGCAGGCTTAACAGATTAAGCGCAATACCTCAGACACCCCAATTAGAATGTTAAATTATAACATTATAAGACTAAAACAACATCCGTAACTAAATAAATTGAAACCAAACCTAGACATTTTTTTATAAAATAGTTATCCTTACTAAACGCAAAACATATGTGCGTCATACAATATCCTTACGCAGAAGCATACACTCATGCAATGTTAGCGACACGCACACAAGCGTATTTCCTTGAATTAAGGATTGTATTAATTTGTCATGATACTGTGTTTCCATTTTAAGTTAAATGAAAGATTTTTACCATCAAAATTTAACACCTATTTTTTATGACGGAATTCGATTCAGAAGGCGATTCTGAAAACTACTTTGAGGAATTGCGTTTATTCTGTTACACGTTGTATACCGTAATACACCTAGACTTATGAAAGTCATTATTACCACGGACTATTTGTGTATTTATTTCTCCTTCTGTGACAAATCCATCTAAAGGTTATCTGTAAAAGAATCTTCATCCGCTTAACCTTTTTACAACTATGTCGTGTAGTAGTGTTTTTCATGGAGGGACTGCCTCTGCCATCTGACTGTGTGTGGCTGTGGAATGCTCTACCCGTGTCAGTTAGACAAGCACAAACCCTATCTTCTTTCAAAAACTTAGTAAAAGATCTTTATCTCTCTCCTTAAATTGTTGTTATTATGTCTTTGTTTGTTCCTTTTTTTTTAATATTTATATGTATATATTTGAGAACGTTATTTATTGTTTTGTATTTTATATGGATAAATAGTACACCGTGGACTACCCGCGTATTTATTTTTTCCTTCTGTGTCAAATCCATCCAAAGGTTGTCTGTAAAAGATCGCTTTTAGCGATAAGACCGCCCATTGTATCACCCTTTTTAATTGTTAAGTCCATAATTTTGTTTTACTGTTATGGTGTACAATCCTTACTAATATTATAAATGCGAAAGTAACTCTGTCTGTCTGTGTGTTACGCAATCACGCCTAAACTACTGAACCGATTTAAATGAAATTTGGTACGGATATACTCTAGAGCCTCAGAAAGGACATAGGCTGCCTTTTAATGCGAAAAAAGGGCTGTAAGGGGTTGAAATAGGGGATGAAAGTTTGTATGGATATTACATCATTTTTTTTTTTTTTCATCAGCTTGAAACTCATTTTTTAGATTGTTGATTAGATATTAATAAATACGACATTCAAATTATGTATGAGTTTTATTTTCAAAATAATTAGCCTAAAAATTAAAATTGCTGCCAAAAATCACTATTCCGTGCGGACGAAGTCGCGGGCACAGCTAGTAAAGAACATATCTATCTATCTATCTCCACAACCCATTTCATTTTAATGGTGCGAATTATATAACAAAACTATAGACTTACCATATAGATAATCATGACACCTTATTTTATTCACAGCGTGTCTTCTCCGAGGAGCTTCGTACAACGTGTCCCCACTCATCTTGCCAAAACTGTATTTAAAAAACAACTTGGTATACTCTTTTATGCTGACAATTCTGAAGTGTCATTGAAATAACAAATGCGGTTGCTATGGTAACTGATAGTTTGTGAAGGACGCTTTTCAACCGTGTCTATCTTGTGTAGATAATCCTGTTAAATGCAAGCCTTTTTATGGCTACAAAGCTTAATAGCAAAAAGTGGAACCGTCCGTCCTTATGTCACAGCCTTATAATTTCGATACTTTTAGGACTACATAATTGAAACTTAGTAGTTAGAGGTATTCTGTGAACCGCTTTAATTTTTTTTGTACAAAAATAAAAAATAAGGGAATGAACAATTTTTTTTTTTTCGTCAAACCTAATCGTGGAGGCTGTCTAGGTAGACAGGTCTTTAAAAATGTTTTTTTTTTTTAATTTAGAATGAACCCACTCTTGACCTCGGTCTTGCCTGATGGTAATGTATGTGTAAGCGATAGATGAGGTCTACGATGGAACGAGCGAGCCCAGAAGATGCCTGCCTGTGTACTCTTGTTTTAAAGGTTGAAAGGTCATAAGTGGCAGGGAACACAGAAGCCGGCAGAGAATTCTGATATATAGGTTCCTAAACCATTTTCCTCAAAGTCAATCTGGTAACTTAACTTTTTCAAACTGGTAAAATTTCCTTCACCCGTCAATTTTTACAATAACGGAGTAAAAAAAAAACTTGCAACGAAAATTGGTGTAAAGGCGCTTCTAAACGGGCTATATTTTTCTGCAATATGTGGCTGCAATACAATGGCCGCCAACATTGCCAGCAATACCAGCCAGACTATGCAATATTGCAGTAATGTCCCGGCAATAGTTGACAAACATTTTGGGTATGGCCATGTGTGGCCGATATTGTTCGATAGATTGCCGGGGGATCGCTGAGCGATCGCTTTAAAGGCGCTTCTAAACGGGCATTGCAGTTAAATCGATCGCTCAGCGATCGCCCGGCAATCTATCGAACAATATCGGCCACACATGGCCATACCCAAAATGTTTGTCAACTATTGCCGGGACATTACTGCAATATTGCATAGTCTGGCTGGTATTGCTGGCAATGTTGCCGGCCATTGTATTGCAGCCACATATTGCAGAAAAATATAGCCCGTTTAGAAGCGCCTTAACTGCAATGTTGCCCAGCCAGTTCTATTGTTGTTTCAGTCGCTCTCTATTGTGCCATAGTGCATCTTTTTCTACCGATATGAAGTTTGTTATGAGTATAATTGCTATGTTCAGTGCTTTGTTTGACTGACTGACCTGTGCTTGTTTATTTTTGAGGTTATATTATGTTTACAAAAATGACTAATACGTGGACTACCGAGAAGGTTATAGATTTCATTAATGAAATACATTTACACCCTCAGTTGTGGGATGTTAAAAGCGGTATACTTATACAAAGACAGAAATGCTAAAAAAGATGGATGGATTGTAATCGCTGAAAAATTTGAGATATCAATTATTTTAAAATCATTTTAGATTTTAAAATAATGTAAGCTGCTGCGACAAGTGTGATTTCGTCAGCCATTGTTGCCGATTTGTGTAGCCCGTTTAAGAGTCTGCATCATGAGCCACCCTATAGCCGACATATCGCAACACATGGCCCAGCTATAGATTGTTCGGACATCAGTGTTCGAGCAATGTTTTTGTAATGGCCGGGCAATTAGTTGCCAATAGTGCAGCCACAAATTGCAGAATAATATAGCCCGTTACAAAGCGCGTTCAAAAAAATAATTAGAAAATATTACTTTGTCATTTACAAACTATTTTTTTTTTAATATTTATAAACTCCATGAATTGGTAACAACGTAATTTTGCATAACTACTACGGAGCCCTTCATAGACGAGTCCGACAATTAATGGACAATCACCTCGTTAACTTTTTTTAACCGACTTTTAAAAAAGGAGGAGGTTCTCAATTCGGATGTTTGTGTAGTAAATTAAACCATTCCGTAATACATTATGGCTTTATTCATTTAAAATTTCACATGTACGATTATAAGTGATGACACAAGTATTTGTGTTCGATGTCATTTGAGACCAAGTTTGAGACATAGTAAACCAGCCAGTTCGATAGAGGTTGCATATCACCTCATTCTCCTGTCATTAAGAAGTGACATAGTCTTGAAGATTAGATGGAGGGTGTCACTCTCTTGCTGAACGACGAGGTGCAGAGCTTTGTACGTTAGTAGGATCTAGAGTAATACTAACTGGATGGTTCATCGGAATACTAGTTGGTTCATCATTTATTTGAAATTCTGGTTCATCCGACTCAGCAGAAAGCCAGCTGGAGTCAGATCCTGTTTCGCGATCTTCAGCGTCAGAATAAGAAGTATTTCCCAACGGCGCTAAGTGACGATTCGAAACTACCATCTCGCGGCCATTTTGACATCTTATGTGGGAGTGTAGAGGGTTGGTCTCAACTAGTTCTACTTCCTCGACAATTGGGTCAGACTTACTTTTTCTAACATTATTTTTCAACAGTGATATCTCTGCCTCCGTAAGCCACGTCGGCATTGAATGTCCGTTTGAAGATCTGCGGGGATGGGTGAACATTCGTTCGTGACGTGTACATCCAGTTGCTGTGCACAATAAAGATCGTATGGAGTGTAGCGACTGTTCGAGGGCAGTTTCCCAGCGGTTAATCGGCAAATTCATTGACTTTAGCGCGAGTTGTATAGTTTTCCAAATAATGCCACTGTATCGTTCAGTTTGGCCATTATCCTTTTTTTTTATTGAAAATAGGTTCCCGTTCAACCTTAGGGGTTATATGGCGTGGTATAGCTAGTAGCTACGCCAATTCCGTGCAGAAAACTTTTCAGATCAGTTGATACAAATGTGGTTCCTCTATCAGAATGTACGTATGTTGGTATACCAAATATTGCAAATAATTGTTTTAACTTCTTTTTAACAGTTTCGGAACTTAGGTCAGAACAGGGAAACGCAAAGGGAGATCTGGAGTACTCATCTATTATAGTAAGCATGTAACGGTTTCCAGTTACACTTGGCAGTGGACTCTTGAAGTCTATTCCAATCCTTTCAAATGGATGTAGGTTTAATTTCAGCACAGACAGTGCATGATCCCGTAATTCGCCTGACATCATCGACTGAGTATAGTAAATTTTTAGCTCTTACCCAGTGAACCATTCGAGTTATACCGGGATGGCACAAATTCTTATGTAATTAAGAGTAAGATTATAAAATAAATAAATAAATTCAAGAAGTTTGTCGGTGATTGATTGAGTTGATGCTGTTATATTTGCTCGTGATCAAATCTTTAATTAGAAAGTTCCAGGCGCCATCGTTGAATCTTATCATTTTTAATTTTGGAGTTGTGTTTCTGATCAGGATACTGATTTTTGATCAGTTATCAGTTGAAATGTTTTACTCATTAGAAATTGCCGCCATTTCTTTATACTTTCTACAATAGCTGCAGCTTCCTTCTCTATTGCTGAATGATTACGTTCATGAATGCTTAGGGTTCTAGAGAAAAACGCTACTGGTCTCCCTTCTTGGGTAGGAGCAGCAGCTATGGCGTGATCAGATGCGTCTCTTTCTACAGTGAGTTGTATTTTAGGGTCAATAACATTGATAGCTGACTTTGCTATTTCTGCCTTTAGCGATTGAAATGCTTGTATAGCTTCAGGCATCAATGGAAATTAATCTGATTTTGCAAACAATCTTATTATGACTGAAAATTTTGGGATCCATTTAGAATAGTGTGCGAAAACACCCATGGTCCTACGAAGAGAGGCAATAGTCAATAACCATTAGTCAAAAACTCGCAAGGTAGCTGTGCTAGTTGCGGAAAACTCGCAAGGCAGCTGGGCGAGTTGCAGAAAAATCGCAAGGTAGCTAAGCGAGTTGCGGAAAACTCGCAAGGTAGCTGGGCGAGTTGCGGAAAACTCGCAAGGTAGCTGGGCGAGTTGCGCAAAACTCGCAAGGTATCTGGGCGAGTTGCGGAATACTCGCAAGGTAGCTGAGCGAGTTGCGGAAAACTCGCAAGGTAGCTGGGCGAGTTGCGGCAAACTCGCAAGGTAGCTGTGCTAGTTGCGGAAACCACGCCGGGTAGCTAAGCGAGTTGCGGAAAGCTCACAAGGTAGCTAAGCGAGTTGCGGAAAACTCGCAAGGTAGCTAAGCGAGTTGCGGAAAACTCGCAAGGTAGCTGAGCGAGTTGCGGAAACATTGCCGGGTAGCTGTGCTAGTTGCGGATAACTCGCCAGGCAACCGGGCAAGTAGCGGAAAACACGCCAAGTAGCTGGGCGAGTTGCGGAAACCACGCCGGTAGCTAAGCGAGTTGCGGAAAACTCGCAAGGTAGCAGGGCGAGTTGCGGAAAACTCGCAAGGTAGCTGTGCTAGTTGCGGAAAACTCACAAGGTGGCTGGGCAACTTGCGGAAAACTCGCAAGATAGCTGGGCGAGTTGCGGAAAACTCACAAGATATCTGGGCGAGTTGCGGAAACCACGCCGGGTAGCTAAGCGAGTTGCGGAAACCACGCCGGGTAGCTGAGCGAGTTGCGGAAAACTCGCAAGGTAGCTGGGCGAGTTGCGGATAACTCGCAAGGTAGCTAAGCAAGTTGCGGAAAACTCGCAAGGTAACTGGGCGAGTTGCGGATAACTCGCAAGGTAACTAAGCGAGTTGCGGCAAACTCGCATGGTAGCTAAGCAAGTTGCGGAAAACTCGCAAGGTAGCTAAGCAAGTTGCGGAAAACTCGCAAGGTATCGGGGCGAGTTACGGAAACCTAGCCGGGTAGGTGAGCGAGTTGCGAAAAACTCGCAAGGTAGCTGGGCGAGTTGCGGCAAACTCGCAAGGTAGCTGTGCTAGTTGCGGAAAACTCGCAAGGTAGTTGGGCGAGTTGCGGAAAATTCGCAAGGTAACTAAGCGAGTTGCGGCAAACTCGCATGGTAGCTAAGCAAGTTGCGGAAAACTCGTAAGGTAGCTGGGCAAGTTGCGGAAAACTCGCAAGGTAGCTGTGCTAGTTGCGGAAAACTCGCAAGGTAGCTGGGCGAGTTGCGGAAAATTCGCAAGGTAGCTGGGCGAGTTGCAGCAAACTCGCAAGGTAGCTGTGCTAGTTGCGGAATACTCGCAAGGTAGTTGGGCGAGTTGCGGAAAATTCGCAAGGTAACTAAGCGAGTTGCGGCAAACTCGCATGGTAGCTAAGCAAGTTGCGGAAAACTCGTAAGGTAGCTGGGCAAGTTGCGGAAAACTCGCAAGGTAGCTGTGCTAGTTGCGGAAAACTCGCAAGGTAGCTGGGCGAGTTGCGGAAAATTCGCAAGGTAGCTGGGCGAGTTGCAGCAAACTCGAAAGATAGCTGTGCTAGTTGTGGAAAACTCGCAAGGTAGCTGGGCGAGTTGCGGAAAACTCGCAAGGTATCTTGGCAAGTTGCGGAATACTCGCAAGGTAGCTGGGCGAGTTGCGGAAACCACGCCGGGTAGCTAAGCGAGTTGCGGAATACTCGCAAGGTAGCTGAGCGAGTTGCGGAAAACTCGCAAGGTAGCTGGGCGAGCTGCGAAAAACTCGTAAGGCATCTGGGCTAGTTGCGGAATACTCGCAAGGTAGCTGAGCGAGTTGCGGAAAACTCGCAAGGTAGCTGGTCGAGTTGCGGAATACTCGCAAGGTAGCTGTGCGAGTTGCGGAAAACTCGCAAGGTAGCTGAGCGAGTTGCGGAAAACTCATAGGTAGCTGTGCTAGTTGCGGAAAACTCGCCAGACAACCGGGCGTGTTGCGGAAAACTCGCATTGTAGCTGGGCGAGTTGCGGAAAACTCGCAGGGTTGCTGTGCTAGTTGCGGAAAACTCGCAAGGTAACTAAGCGAGTTGCGGCAAACTCGCATGGTAGCTAAGCAAGTTGCGGAAAACTCGTAAGGTAGCTGGGCAAGTTGCGGAAAACTCGCAAGGTAGCTGTGCTAGTTGCGGAAAACTCGCAAGGTAGCTGGGCGAGTTGCGGAAAATTCGCAAGGTAGCTGGGCGAGTTGCAGCAAACTCGAAAGGTAGCTGTGCTAGTTGTGGAAAACTCGCAAGGTAGCTGGGCGAGTTGCGGAAAACTCGCAAGGTATCTTGGCAAGTTGCGGAATACTCGCAAGGTAGCTGGGCGAGTTGCGGAAACCACGCCGGGTAGCTAAGCAAGTTGCGGAATACTCGCAAGGTAGCTGAGCGAGTTGCGGAAAACTCGCAAGGTAGCTGGGCGAGCTGCGGAAAACTCGTAAGGCATCTGGGCTAGTTGCGGAATACTCGCAAGGTAGCTGAGCGAGTTGCGGAAAACTCGCGAGGTAGCTGGACGAGTTGCGGAATACTCGCAAGGTAGCTGTGCGAGTTGCGGAAAACTCGCAAGGTAGCTGAGCGAGTTGCGGAAAACTCATAGGTAGCTGTGCTAGTTGCGGAAAACTCGCCAGACAACCGGGCGTGTTGCGGAAAACTCGCATTGTAGCTGGGCGAGTTGCGGAAAACTCGCAAGGTTGCTGTGCTAGTTGCGGAAAACTCGCAAGGTAGCTGGAAGAGTTGCGGCAAACTCGCAAGGTAGCTGAGCGAGTTGCGGAAATCCCGCAAGGTAGTGGGCGAGTTGCGGCAAACTCGCATGGTTGCTGTGCTAGTTGCGGAAAACTCGCAAGGTAGCTGGAAAAGTTGCGGCAAACTCGCAAGGTAGCTGGGCGAGTTGCAGCAAACTCGAAAAGTAGCTGTGCTAGTTGCGGAAAACTCGCAAGGTAGCTGGGCGAGTTGCGGAAAACTCGCAAGGTATCTTGGCAAGTTGCGGAATACTCGCAAGGTAGCTGGGCGAGTTGCGGAAACCACGTCGGGTAGCTAAGCGAGTTGCGGAATACTCGCAAGGTAGCTGAGCGAGTTGCGGAAAACTCGCAAGGTAGCTGGGCGAATTGCGGCAAACTCGCAAGGTAGCTGTGCTAGTTGCGGAAAACTCGCAAGGTAGCTGGAAGAGTTGCGGCAAACTCGCAAGGTAGCTGAGCGAGTTGCGGCAAACTCGCATGGCAGCTGTGCTAGTTGCGGAAAACTCGCCAGGCAACCGGGCGAGTTGCGGAAAACTCGAGAGGTCGCTCGGCGAGTTGCGGAAAACTCGCAAGGTAGCTGGGCGAGTTGCGGAAAACTTGCAAGGCATCTGGGCTAGTTGCGGAATACTCGCAAGGTAGCTGAGCCAGTTGCGGAAAACTCGCAAGGTAGCTGGGCGAGTTGCGGAATACTCGCAAGGTAGCTGTGCGAGTTGCGGAAAACTCGCAAGGTAGCTAAGCGATTTGCGGAAAACTCGCAAGGTAGCTGAGCGAGTTGCGGAGACATTGCCGGGTAGCTGTGCTAGTTGCGGAACACTCGCCAGGCAACCGGGCAAGTTGCGGAAAACACGCTAGGTAGCTGTGCTAGTTGCGGAAAACTCGCAAGTTGGCTGGGCGACTTGCGGAAAACTCGCAAAATATCTGGGCGAGTTACGGAAACCACGCCGGGTAGCTACGCGAGTTGCGGAAAACTCGCAAGGTAGCTCGGTGACTTGTGGACAACTCGCAAGGTAGCTGGGCGAGTTGCGGAAAACTCGCAAGGTATCTGGGCGAGTTGCGGAAACCACGCCGGGTTGCTGAGCGAGTTGTGGAAAACTCGCAAGGTAGCTAGGCGAGTTGCGGATAACTCGCAAGGTAGCTAAGCAAGTTGCGGAAAACTCGCAAGGTAGCTGGGCGAGTTGCGGATAACTCGCAAGGTAACTAAGCGAGTTGCGGCAAACTCGCATGGTAGCTAAGCAAGTTGCGGAATACTCGCAAGGTATCGGGGCGAGTTACGGAAACCAAGCCGGGTAGGTGAGCGAGTTGCGGAAAACTCGCAAGGTACCTGGGCAAGTTGCGGCAAACTCGCAAGGTAGCTGTGCTAGTTGCGGAAAACTCGAAAGGTAGCTGGGCGAGTTGCGGAAAATTCGCAAGGTAACTAAGCGAGTTGCGGCAAACTCGCATAGTAGCTAAGCAAGTTGCGGAAAACTCGCAAGGTAGCTGGGCGAGTTGCGGAAAACTCGCAAGGTAGCTGTGCTAGTTGCGGAAAACTCGCAAGGTAGCTGGGCGAGTTGCGGAAAATTCGCAAGGTAGCTGGGCGAGTTGCAGCAAACTCGAAAGGTAGCTGTGCTAGTTGCGGAAAACTCGCAAGGTAGCTAAGCGAGTTGCGGAATACTCGCAAGGTAGCTGAGCGAGTTGCGGAAAACTCGGAAGGTAGCTGGGCGAGTTGCGAAAATACCGCCAGATAGCTGTGGGAGTTGCTGAAAACTCGCCAGGTACCTGGGCGAGTTGCGGAAGTATCGCCAGTTAGCTGTGCGACTTGCGGAAACATCGCCAGGTAGCTGTGCTAGTTGCGGAAATACCACCAGGTAGCTGAGCTAGTTGCGGAAAAGTTGCGGAAAACTCGCAAGGTAGCTCAGCGAGTTGCGGAAAACTCGCAAGGTTGCTGTGCTAGTTGCGGACAACTCGCAAGGTAGCTGGGCGAGTTGCGGAAAACTCGCAAGGTATCTGGGCGAGTTGCGGAAACCACGCCGGGTAGCTGAGCGAGTTGCGGAAAACTTGCAAGGTAGCTGGGCGCGTTGCGGATAACTCGCAAGGTAGCTAAGCAAGTTGCGGAAAACTCATAGGTAGCTGTGCTAGTTGCGGAAAACTCGCCAGACAACCGGGCGTGTTGCGGAAAACTCGCATTGTAGCTGGGCGAGTTGCGGAAAACTCGCAGGGTTGCTGTGCTAGTTGCGGAAAACTCGCAAGGTAACTAAGCGAGTTGCGGCAAACTCGCATGGTAGCTAAGCAAGTTGCGGAAAACTCGTAAGGTAGCTGGGCAAGTTGCGGAAAACTCGCAAGGTAGCTGTGCTAGTTGCGGAAAACTCGCAAGGTAGCTGGGCGAGTTGCGGAAAATTCGCAAGGTAGCTGGGCGAGTTGCAGCAAACTCGAAAGGTAGCTGTGCTAGTTGTGGAAAACTCGCAAGGTAGCTGGGCGAGTTGCGGAAAACTCGCAAGGTATCTTGGCAAGTTGCGGAATACTCGCAAGGTAGCTGGGCGAGTTGCGGAAACCACGCCGGGTAGCTAAGCAAGTTGCGGAATACTCGCAAGGTAGCTGAGCGAGTTGCGGAAAACTCGCAAGGTAGCTGGGCGAGCTGCGGAAAACTCGTAAGGCATCTGGGCTAGTTGCGGAATACTCGCAAGGTAGCTGAGCGAGTTGCGGAAAACTCGCGAGGTAGCTGGACGAGTTGCGGAATACTCGCAAGGTAGCTGTGCGAGTTGCGGAAAACTCGCAAGGTAGCTGAGCGAGTTGCGGAAAACTCATAGGTAGCTGTGCTAGTTGCGGAAAACTCGCCAGACAACCGGGCGTGTTGCGGAAAACTCGCATTGTAGCTGGGCGAGTTGCGGAAAACTCGCAAGGTTGCTGTGCTAGTTGCGGAAAACTCGCAAGGTAGCTGGAAGAGTTGCGGCAAACTCGCAAGGTAGCTGAGCGAGTTGCGGAAATCCCGCAAGGTAGTGGGCGAGTTGCGGCAAACTCGCATGGTTGCTGTGCTAGTTGCGGAAAACTCGCAAGGTAGCTGGAAGAGTTGCGGCAAACTCGCAAGGTAGCTGGGCGAGTTGCAGCAAACTCGAAAAGTAGCTGTGCTAGTTGCGGAAAACTCGCAAGGTAGCTGGGCGAGTTGCGGAAAACTCGCAAGGTATCTTGGCAAGTTGCGGAATACTCGCAAGGTAGCTGGGCGAGTTGCGGAAACCACGTCGGGTAGCTAAGCGAGTTGCGGAATACTCGCAAGGAAGCTGAGCGAGTTGCGGAAAACTCGCAAGGTAGCTGGGCGAATTGCGGCAAACTCGCAAGGTAGCTGTGCTAGTTGCGGAAAACTCGCAAGGTAGCTGGAAGAGTTGCGGCAAACTCGCAAGGTAGCTGAGCGAGTTGCGGCAAACTCGCATGGCAGCTGTGCTAGTTGCGGAAAACTCGCCAGGCAACCGGGCGAGTTGCGGAAAACTCGCAGGGTTGCTGTGCTAGTTGCGGAAAACTCGCAAGGTAACTAAGCGAGTTGCGGCAAACTCGCATGGTAGCTAAGCAAGTTGCGGAAAACTCGTAAGGTAGCTGGGCAAGTTGCGGAAAACTCGCAAGGTAGCTGTGCTAGTTGCGGAAAACTCGCAAGGTAGCTGGGCGAGTTGCGGAAAATTCGCAAGGTAGCTGGGCGAGTTGCAGCAAACTCGAAAGGTAGCTGTGCTAGTTGTGGAAAACTCGCAAGGTAGCTGGGCGAGTTGCGGAAACCACGCCGGGTCGCTGAGCGAGTTGTGGAAAACTCGCAAGGTAGCTAGGCGAGTTGCGGATAACTCGCAAGGTAGCTAAGCAAGTTGCGGAAAACTCGCAAGGTAGCTGGGCGAGTTGCGGATAACTCGCAAGGTAACTAAGCGAGTTGCGGCAAACTCGCATGGTAGCTAAGCAAGTTGCGGAATACTCGCAAGGTATCGGGGCGAGTTACGGAAACCAAGCCGGGTAGGTGAGCGAGTTGCGGAAAACTCGCAAGGTACCTGGGCAAGTTGCGGCAAACTCGCAAGGTAGCTGTGCTAGTTGCGGAAAACTCGAAAGGTAGCTGGGCGAGTTGCGGAAAATTCGCAAGGTAACTAAGCGAGTTGCGGCAAACTCGCATAGTAGCTAAGCAAGTTGCGGAAAACTCGCAAGGTAGCTGGGCGAGTTGCGGAAAACTCGCAAGGTAGCTGTGCTAGTTGCGGAAAACTCGCAAGGTAGCTGGGCGAGTTGCGGAAAATTCGCAAGGTAGCTGGGCGAGTTGCAGCAAACTCGAAAGGTAGCTGTGCTAGTTGCGGAAAACTCGCAAGGTAGCTAAGCGAGTTGCGGAATACTCGCAAGGTAGCTGAGCGAGTTGCGGAAAACTCGGAAGGTAGCTGGGCGAGTTGCGAAAATACCGCCAGATAGCTGTGGGAGTTGCTGAAAACTCGCCAGGTACCTGGGCGAGTTGCGGAAGTATCGCCAGTTAGCTGTGCGACTTGCGGAAACATCGCCAGGTAGCTGTGCTAGTTGCGGAAATACCACCAGGTAGCTGAGCTAGTTGCGGAAAAGTTGCGGAAAACTCGCAAGGTAGCTCAGCGAGTTGCGGAAAACTCGCAAGGTTGCTGTGCTAGTTGCGGACAACTCGCAAGGTAGCTGGGCGAGTTGCGGAAAACTCGCAAGGTATCTGGGCGAGTTGCGGAAACCACGCCGGGTAGCTGAGCGAGTTGCGGAAAACTTGCAAGGTAGCTGGGCGCGTTGCGGATAACTCGCAAGGTAGCTAAGCAAGTTGCGGAAAACTCGCAAGGTAGCTGGGCGAGTTGCGGATAACTCGCAAGGTAGCTAAGCAAGTTGCGGAAAACTCGCAAGGTATCGGGGCGAGTTATTGAAACCAAGCCGGGTAGGTGAGCGAGTTGCGGAAAACTCGCAAGGTGGCTGGGCGAGTTGCGGCAAACTCGCATGGTAGCTGTGCTAGTTGCGGAAAACTCGCAAGGTAGCTGGTCGAGTTGCGGAAAATTCGCAAGGTAACTAAGCGAGTTGCGGCAAACTCGCATGGTAGCTAAGCAAGTTGCGGAAAACTCGCAAGGTAGCTGGGCGAGTTGCGGAAAACTCGCAAGGTAGCTGTGCTAGTTGCGGAAAACTCGCAAGGTAGCTGGGCGAGTTGCGGAAAATTCGCAAGGTAGCTGGGCGAGTTGCAGCAAACTCGAAAGGTAGCTGTGCTAGTTGCGGAAAACTCGCAAGGTATCTTGGCAAGTTGCGGAATACTCGCAAGGTAGCTGGGCGAGATGCAGAAAACTCGCAAGTTAGCTGTGTTAGTTGCGGAAAACTCGCATGGTAGCTGTGCTAGTTTATTTATTTATTTATTTACTGAGCCAATAACAAGTCCTCACGTTTAGACTTATCTATACTTATAATAAATCTGTAGAGAGGTCAATTCTGTACATGAAATATATTTCCAAAATAACTATCAGGGGGTGATTAAGGATCGATACTCATGCCAAAAATTCAATCAGTTAAATTTTTGTCTGTCTGTCTGTCTGTCTGTCTGTCTGTATAACCGTTATAGAAACAAAAACTACTCGACAGATTTTTAACTAAACTTGGTACAATTATTTTTCATACTCCTGAGCGGGTTATAGTATACTTTTCATCACGCTACAATCAATAGGAGCAGAGCAGTGAAGGGAAATGTTGGGAAAACGGGAGAAGTTACTCCATTTTTAAGCTTCCGTCGCGTGTGCCACCTTAATGGTTAAAGCTACACAAATCATTTCATGGCGGAAATGTTCTCCTTAAAATTATATAAAAAATATCCCACGACAGCATATGTCTAACTTTTATGGTTGACTCACAATAACACGTGTAACTCCCGATAGCTTAGCAGTTCGAAGCTTTCTGATTATAATATTTGTCTACTCTTACGTTTATAACACTCTCAGTCACCCCTAATTGAAAAAGTTAACATTATAAACTATTCCATAAAAAAATTGGCCAAGTGCGAGTCAGACTCGCCCATGAAGGGTTCCGTAGTAACTATAATATAATATGCAAATTTATTTGACGAAAAAAAAACCTTACAAATTTCTTAAAACTAGCTTATTTACATTTTTTACAACTGCGCCAAATAAATTTGTTTTGAAAAAAAAACCTTACAAATTTCTTAAAACTGGCTTTTTTACATTTTTTACAACTGCGCCGAATAAATTTGTTTTTCATAGTGTTTGTATGAATTACAAAGTTATATTTGCGGTTTTAGAAAATATGCTGTATCTCAAAAACTGCTGAACTGATTTCGTTCAAACTAATTTTGATTGAAAGTTTATATTAAGATCTACAGACATATATTTTTTTTTAGATTTTTCACTCCATTATTATAGAAGTTAGAGGTTGTGTCCGCCACACACACATTTTACCACTTTGGAAGCTTATATCTTTTAAACGATTGACTTTATGGAAAAGTGGTTTTAGAAACCCCGATGTCGTTTTTAAAGAACTGTCTATAGATACCACACAGCATCGATTTCATGAAAAAAATTATTTTCAGGTTTAGTTCCATGTATGGGGAGCCCCCCTTTACTTTAAATATTTTTTAATTTTTTTCTCAAAATCGGAAAGCGGTTCACAGAATACATCTACCTATCAAGTTTCACATGTATAGTCCTAATAGTTTCGGAATAAAATTGCTGTGACAGACGGACGGACGGACAGACAGACAGACAGACAGACGGACAGACATGTCGAAACTATAAAGATTCCGTTTTTTGCCATTCGGCTACGAAACCGTAAAAAGAATCATATAAATCGGTATAGAAACACCAAAGTTATACATGAAATACGCTTATAATAATAAACCATCGCGCGTGAATACTGAATCATGCTATAAGGATTATTTTTGAGAAACGGTCGCCGCGCTCGACGCGTCTCGCGGTCGAAGCTTTCTCTAGGTACTTAAGCCTCATGTGAACGTGATCTAAACAATATTACCAATACATTAACTTACGCTGACGGAGTCGCGGGCACAGCTTTATTGTATCATTACGCTAAGGCCAATAGGAGCGGAGCGCCAATGAAGAATGCTTCAAAATCGGGGTTAAATTTAAGGTTAGCCCAAAGTAACTATTCCACGCGGACGAAGTCGCGGGCAAAAGCTAGTACTAAAATAAAGTTATAAGCAATAAACAAGCAATAATAAATCTAATTATAAATTAAAGATACAATTTACACTGTAAGAATACATAATATATAAAGATTTGCTTGCAATGAGTCAACAGCATAACATAACCACTACCGCTTGAAAAAGTTTAAGCTTAAGCACCTTCTGGCTGAGTTCACACTAGTTGTGAAAGGATCCAAATCATACTGCTTGCATATCTCATTAAAAGTTCAGCTTGCGCGCACAATATAGCTATTTTGCCTATAATTCCCGTTGCCCTTAGTGAAAAAGAGGTTTTTGATTGCCTTTATGAACAAAACCTGGCCGATAAGTTTACCGATTCAAGTCAAGAATCCCTCCTGGCGGCAATGAAATTAAGCCATAAATCGGGTAAAAAAACCGCATCTACCTGCAACTACATAATTGAAGTTTCCGCTAGCATCAGAAAAGCCCTAATCAATCAAGGACGACTATTTATAAATTGGACCTCATGTCCTGTCAGAGATTTTACCATAGTCACACGATGCTTCAATTGCCAGCAATTCGGTCATGCAGCGAAATTTTGCAGAGATACCAGCCCAACCTGTAACCACTGTGGAGAGACTGGACATACCTTTAAGGAGTGTGCCAATAAAACTTCTCCCCCCAATTGTGCAACGTGTAAGCGTTACAACAGAAGATGTGACCACCAAACTGGTGACGTAAGTTGCCCAGCACGTAATTACGCTGAGATTAATTATATTAATTCAATAGACTATGAGGGCGCCTAAGAGCGCCACTAATTTTAGTTTATTACTGAGGACTTAAACAGTTATATATTAATCTATTTTAGTTAACCGTTAATTTTAATTTCAATTACTTTCTGAACTCGATAATTTCTCTGTGTCTGAAATCATAACCTGTAATATTGATGAGTGTAAGAATTTTTTGACCCCAAACGAGAAAACTTTGACACTACTGACTCAAAATATTCGCAGCATAAACCGTAACATGAATGCATTAGAAGTTTTATTGCACAGTCTCGATATAAGTTGTGATATCATAGTCTTAACAGAATGTTGGCTATCAAATCATACAAATGAGATACCATCAATTGATGGTTACTCTTTACACAGTACAAAGAAAATCATCAATCAAAATGCTGGTGTAGTAATATATACAAAAAATAACTTAAAAGTAACCGCAGAAGAACCAACATATCAAGACAGTAATTGTTTAATTATTAAAATTAATTACGACACCGTAGTCGTGGCTATTTACAGGCCTCCCTCTCAAAATTTAGATTTGTTCTTGGAGTCGCTTGACATAAATTTAAAAAAACTCTGTTCATTTAAAAATATAATCTTAACAGGCGATATAAACATTAACATTGTTTCGGGTAGAATCGATACTCATGCGCAGAACTACTTGAACATCTGCGCATTTCATGGGCTTCTACCAGCACATAACCTCCCTACCCACCAAAGCGGCTCATGTTTGGACCATTTTATTATAAAATCATGTAAACCATCCATAACCTTAGTCACTAACTCTGCTATTACTGATCATCAGGCCATAATACTCAGTTTACAATTGTCTGTACCTAGAAAAATTTGCATGCGCAGCTTTAATAAAATTAATATGACTAACCTGGAAAGCGACATACGCAGCATTAATTTCGACCCAGTTTATAAGTGTAATGATGCAAATAACTCCTTAGATTATTTTATTAATATTTTACAATGTGCAATTTTAAAAAATACTAGAACAACAGATTTGCCTCGTAAATATAAAAACATTAAACCTTGGATTACGCCCGGGCTCGTTCGTTGCATTAGACATAGGGATAAACTACACCTAAAATCAAAACTTTCTCCCGAAAATAAAGTACTCACCATGACTTATAAAAAATATAGAAACTATTGTAACAATCTTTTAAAAAAACTTAAAATTGAGCATGATAAAATGGAGTTAAAAAAGGCAGGGAATAACAGTAAACTTGTCTGGAAATTCATAAAAAAATATACATACAAGTCAAAAATCCCGGTCCCGCCCCTGGACTTACTCCTAACAGAGCCTTGCCCATTAACAGTTATAAATAAAGTGAACAATTATTTTGCTAATGTCGGTAAAAACTTAGCAGAAAAAAGCTTAAATACAAGAAGTTTTCCTACTCTGAATGTTACGATGCCTTCAACCTCTCACACCCTTAACTCTTTTGTACTGTTGGATACAGATGTCGATGAAGTATTACGTATAATATCTGGGTTAAAAGATGACTGCGCTGTTGGATGGGACAATATACCTAATAATATACTCAAAAGATTCAAAGAACAACTTGCCCCACCGTTAACTCATATTTTTCAACTATGCCTAAATACGGGAGTCTTCCCTAAATTACTTAAAAAAGCGGTAGTTACTCCTATTTTCAAATCTGGAAACAAAGAGAGCATTAATAACTATAGACCCATATCAATTTTAACAGGTCTAGAAAAGATTATAAACAGCAGACTAATGAAATATTTAGAAGTTAACAATTTACTCTCAGATTGGCAATTTGGTTTTAGACCAAAAAAGTCAACTAGCCAGGCAGTATTCCAACTGACAGACTATATAACTAGCAGTTTAGATAGTGGTATGCATTCCATAGGGATCTTTTTAGACCTTGCCAAGGCGTTTGACACTATTTCTTGTTCTATATTATTACACAAGCTTGAAGCTCTGGGAATAAGAGGAATTCAACTAGAACTTTTTGCTGATTATCTTAGCGACCGACATCAATGTGTGAAAATTGGTCATTATGTAAGTTCTGACCTGAAAAGCAGTTCCTTTGGTATACCACAAGGGTCAATTTTGGGTCCGACACTATTTCTAATTTATATAAATGACCTGTGCAACCTAAATCTCCAAAACGGTACCATTATTTCATATGCGGATGATACGGCTCTAGTATTCTCAGCAAAAACAAGAGAAGAGGTCTATGAACACGCTCAGTCGGGATTTAATATCGTGTCAAATTGGCTTTATAATAATATTCTGACCTTAAATAGAGACAAAACTAAATATATCATATTTTCAATGAAGAATAATAACAAACTAATTACTAATCAAAACATTTACGCACATAGCTGTACAACCTATAACGCTGACATTGCATGTACTTGTCCCACTTTAGCGAAAACAGACAATATGAAATATTTAGGTGTCACTCTTGACCCTAATCTAAATTTTCGTAAACACATTGACTTATTATGCAATAGAGTACGTAAATTAATATATATATTTAAAAACTTACGTTACATTACAGACTATAACTTAATAAAACAGGTATATTTAGCTTTAGTTCAATCTATACTTACCTACTGCATAATTGCTTGGGGTGGCGCCGCAAAAACCATCTTACTTCCTCTAGAACGTGCTCAAAGAGCAATTTTAAAGGTAGCCACCTTTCGTCCTTTTTTATTTCCAACACATCAGCTTTACGTGGCTTGCAAAGTACTAACAGTTCGTCAATTATTTATACTCCACACCTTACTAAAACAGCATACTGATCTACCTTTTAACCCAGCACCATCAGGCAAAAGAAGGAAAGACCTGGTCTGTACTCGGCCACAAACTAGACATGCATTTGTTTATAGATTTTACATATTTTTAGGACCTTTTTTATATAATAAAATTAATAAGATAATAGACATACATAGCAAAAATTACAAAAAATGCAGTATCATGTTATCGGAATATTTAGCTAAGCTTAATTATGCAGACACTGAGAATTTGTTACAAATTTTAAAATAATTTAAAAATAGTTTTATGTGATTAGTTTCTATTTTGAATTTTATATATTGTATCCATATTTCTGTAGTTATTAATCATTTATTGTATAATTGTTCTTGTTTACACTAGTTTTACAAATAATAATTGATCCTGCAATAAAAAAACATTATTAGCGACAGCCTGAAACACAGGTTTAACCTAGCTCAGGCAAGCCGTTAAGAGGTATTTTAAGTACAGGTGATTTAATATAAAAGTAAATAAATAATAGTTGTAAATTAATTATATACCTAAGCATTAGTTTTAACATTTATGTAATTTTCTTGATTTATTGACCATTGTATATTAATTGTAAATTTTGGATGAAATAAATATTATTATTATTATTATTATTAGATGATGAATGAGGTATACATATAGGAGGATTAAAGCGCAATATTTTGTTAGGTACGTTAAAATAAAATTTAGAAAGTAGTTCTGGACTATCAATATTATTGTGAAGGATTTTCAATAAATACAAACAGTCTGCAATATTACGCCGATCTACCAGTGGCAACAGATGGTACTTCTTACAGAGTTGATGATAACCTGCTGAATGATATGGAATCTTTTGATGGAAACAAAGATATTTGATGAACCGTTTCTGTATATTTTCAATCCGGTCGATGTATTTATTATACCTGGGATTCCATATCTGAGACGCATACTCGAGCTGACTTCTTACAAAAGTGCAATACAATATTTTGAGCGTTTTAGCATCTGTAAAGCATTTAGAAAGACGCATTATAAATCCCAGCAGTTTCGATGCTTTTTTGACTATGGCGTCAATGTGTGTATCAAAAACTAACTTACTATCTTGAAAAACGCCCAAGTCACGGATAGTATTGCACCTTGGCAAGTTTTGGCCCGCCAAAGTATAAGTGGTGACCAGGACCGCACGTTTCCTAGTGAAAGTGATAACGGAACACTTTGATGGGTTGAGATCCAATTTATTGACCTGACAATACTCTTCAAGCCGACATAAGTCAGCTTGAAGTGCCAGCATATCATCAGCCGATTCAATAGTGGCAAAAATTTTCATGTCATCAGCAAAACATAATAGTTTGGATGCATGGAGGCACAGATCAATGTCGTTCACATAGACCACAAATAAGAAAGGACCGAGCAGCGATCCCTGAGGCACCCCACTGGGCACATTCACCCAGCTAGACATATAGTTACTAATTACAACCGCTTGTGACCTGTTATCAATGTACGAAGCGAACCACCTCAGCAGGTCTCCACGAATGCCTATGCGTCTCAGCTTCATTAATAGGGAATCATGGTCGATCCGATCAAATGCCTTACTGTAGTCCGTGTAAACCACATCAACCTGCTTACCATTGTCCATAGCATCTGTAATAAAATCGTTAAATAGGATCAAGTTAGAACTCGTAGACCGTCCCTTTAGAAATCCATGCTAGAAGGTGCTCAATGAGTTTGCAAGGGCGGGGTATAACTGGTTATATATTATCCTCTCAAATATTTTGGCAATAATGCACAGTTTGGATATAGGTCTATAATTGGTAATCTCAGTCTTTGAACCCTTCTTATGCACGGGTGTAATAAATGCAGATTTCCATAGTTTAGGGACGACACCTTGAGACAAAGACTTAGTGAATAATATTGAGATAGGAACGGCAATGGAAGGCGCACATTTAATAAGAAATGTAGATGTCAAGTTATCAGGCCCGGCTCCTTTAGATGGATCCAAGTTGCGAAGTATACCGGCAACAGCATCGAAATTTATTTCTATGTGACAAATGTCAGAAGACATTTCATCACTGTCGAAAGGGAGGAAAGAGGCTGAGCTGGGGGGAGTATTAGCTGAAGTGTTATCGAGAAAAGTCGATAAGAAGTAAGAAGAAAAAGCCTCACAAATAGATTCTCCTGTAAGCAATGTTTCATCATTATACTTTAATGTATTGGGAATAGCATTCGAGTTGTAGCGATTTTTAACAAAGGTCCAAAAATGTTTAGGGTTGTTTTTAATTGAGCTTTCAGTTTGATTGAGATAACATAAGTGTTGAAGTATAAGTGTTGTTGTTGTTGTGTTGTGTTGTTGAAAGAGTGAAGACTATGGAAGCCTCATGTTATAAGTAACATGAGGCTTCCATAGTCTTCACTCTTTCACGCAAATATTTAAAAGTAAACTCATCAGACTTGTTGCCATAAGTTTTGAATTTTTTCAGGTATTTATATTTTTCCTTAATTGTTTTAATAAGGGATGTGCTGTACCAGATTGGGTATGATTTATTACGTGCTAGCTTTTGCGGTATATACTTGTTTTGAAACTGTTTGATATTGTCTATAAAGTACGCAACGGAGTCATCCAATGATCTGGCTGAGAACTCACGCTCCCAGTTAATAGCATATATCTCGTTATTTATAGACTCAAAATCACCTTTACTATAGATATATCGCAATCGCGGCGCATGGTCGAGGGAAGGAAGTTCAAAGGTATCAATATTAATTAACAAGGCCGGATGATAGAGATCAATAGGCACTACAGGATCAGAACACTCACTAACACAGGCAAACCTACTTGAAATGACTAAGTCCAATAGTTTCCCGTACCTATTAACTACCCTGTTATACTGGCCAAAGTCCAACGTACACAACTCATCCGCCAGCATACATTCATCACTAGTGGCTGGGTTCACTGGGACCAGCGAAAGATTATTGGATGGAGCCCACGAGATTCCACTCATATTAAAATCACCCACAGCTAAAAATACATCAGAAGTTTCATTCAATGCTGTATGGTTCAATTTAGACAAGAAATTACTAAGTTGTTCCGAGAACGAGAAGCCCCTGTTCTGTTTACACAAATAGACACCGCAAATATGTAAGTTAACGTACTCACGTGATTTCATTTTTTTAAGCCGTATGGTGATCCAGATATCCTCCGCTGTAGAGTGAAGGAGCGGTTGCGGAGTGACGGGTAACTCCCTACGCGTCGCAATGAGTACACCACCACCCCTAGTTTGTCCAGTAACAGTATAATCCCGGTCACGACGCCACACTAAATATCGGTCATCAAACAACTCTGAGTTTAACATACCATCAATTAGCCATGTCTCCGTTAAAACAATAATATCGTATGAATTCATTAAAACCTGACGATAGAACGAGTATGTCTTTGTTCTTAATCCTCGCACATTCTGATAGTACACAGTAAGACAGTGTTCACTGTTATTAGCCATTACAGATAACTACAATAATGATCGGATAAGCATCGACAACAAAATAACATAATAATGTCAGCAAATGAACTACAAAATGAACACTAATTGCGCATAAAAGATTTAGATATTTGAAAAGTGGGTAAAAATTAACGTAATTTGCATAAAAGCGTAAGTCATCCGTTGTTGGACAGGACATGCGAGTGCGAGCAGGCAAGCAGCAGTATATCATGAATGCATGCGTAAGCGAGATAAGTATATTGTAAAGTATTAGAACTAGAAAACAATCAGCGCGATATGGAACACAATAGAGACTAATTAGTGGTGCCGAGGTGCTAAACCTTTTACAAAAATATAACAAATAAATTTTGATACGTAAGATTCGATACATTTTAAAGGTAAAAAAACAAAAAATTAACATAGGATGCAAATAGAAGCTGTTTATACTATCTTGTTTAAATGCAGTTCTTTTCTTACTATGAAAGTGTTGCAATTAGCATCCTTACGTACATGAATTTTGCCGTGTTTCACCCATACAAATTCATAATGTTTTTCTTTGGCAATTATTTTAGTTTTACTCAACAGTTTTTTAGACTCAACGCTTAGATGGTCGTTAACATAAATACGATGCGGTGCTCCTTTGAGGCCTATATCCGAGGTTGACAGATCCTTATCAGCACGTGCAGCTGCTATAAAGTCTTCTTTTATATACCGGTTAAGGAAGCTCACTATCACTAATTTCTCCTTGGAATCACCCTCGTGATATAATTGATTTGGGCCTTCGAACAATTATAGTTTATTTTGCGGCAGATAGCATCCACGATTGTGAATAAATTTTCATCCCTTTTTAGAGGTACGCCCTTAATCTCCACATTATTTAGCCGTGAGCGCTGATCACTGGAGGAAAGCTCGAACTTTGTAGAGGCTAGTTCTGTTTGCAGCGAAGAAACAGTGTCCTGGAGCTTTTCAAATGCGGAGGCTTTAGCTTCTAGCTCAATAAGTCTAATGTCGAAGTCATCGAGTCGACCACTAGAGAAATCACAACTTTTCTTGAGCTCAATCATCTCATCTTTTATGGATCTTATGTCGTCGGCTAAAGTTGGTAAGCTCAGCAATTGTTGTTTCATTTCACGAATTTCACTCAGCACAATATCCAGCGAAGCAGGAGGTTGCGGTGAAAGCAAAGTTGGCGATGATTTACACACAGAACATTTCCATTGTGCTCTTCGATCAGAGCCGAGTTTTCTCCAGCTCAATTCTGACACACTTGCACAAGAAAAGTCCAAGAATTTCTTGCAACTTCCACATTGCACCCCATCGTTAAACTGGTCATTGCAAATTGCACACGTCTTCATCACAAACAAAATAATTATTTTATAAATATAGCTCTATGGAATCGTAAAAAGGTTGACGATCTATTTTTTGCGAGCGAAATGCGTACTGTGCTTATGCGTGCTTATGATAGTTGAAAATTGCACACGTCTTCATCACAAACAAAATAATTATTTTATAAATATAGCTCTATGGAATCGTAAAAAGGTTGACGATCTATTTTTTGCGAGCGAAATGCGTACTCTGCTTATGCGTGCTTATGATAGTTGAAAACTCGCAAGGTAGCTGGGCGAGTTGCGGAAAATTCGCAAGGTAACTAAGCGAGTTGCGGCAAACTCGCATGGTAGCTAAGCAAGTTGCGGAAAACTCGCAAGGTAGCTGGGCGAGTTGCAGAAACCTCGCAAGGTAGCTGTGCTAGTTGCGGAAAACTCGCAAGGTAGCTGGGCGAGTTGCGGAAAATTCGCAAGGTAGCTGGGCGAGTTGCGGAAACCACGCCGGGTAGCTCAGCGAGTTGCGGAATACTCGCAAGGTAGCTGGGCGAAATGCAGAAAACTCGCAAGTTAGCTGTGTTAGTTGCGGAAAACTCGCATGGTAGCTGTGCTAGTTGCGGAAAACTCGCAAGGTAGCTGGGCGAGATGCAGAAAACTCGCAAGTTAGCTGTGTTGGTTGCGGAAACTCGAGAGGTAGCTGTGCGAGTTGCGGAAATACCGCCAGGTAGCTGAGCTAGATGCGGAAAACTCGCAAGGTAGCTCAGCGAGTTGCGGAAAACTCGCCGGGTAGCTGGGCGAGTTGCGGAAAACTCGCAAGGTTGCTGTGCTAGTTGCGGATAACTCGCAAGGTAGCTGGGAAGGTTGCGGAAACATCGCCAGATAGCTGGGCGAGTTGCGGAAACATCGCCAGGTAGCTGTGCGAGTTGCGGAAACCACGCCGGGTATCTAAGCGAGTTGCGGAAAACTCGCAAGGTAGCTGAGCAAGTTGCGGAAAACTCGCAAGGTAGCTGGGCGAGTTGCGGAAAAATCGCAAGGTAGCTGGACGAGTTGCGGCAAACTCGCAAGGTAGCTGGGCGAGATGCAGAAAACTCGCAAGTTAGCTGTGCTAGTTGCGGAAAACTCGCAAGGTAGCTGGGCGAATTGCGAAAATACTCCCAGATAGCTGTGGGAGTTGCTGAAAACACGCAAGGTAGCTGGGCGAGTTGCGGAAAACTCGCCGGGTAGCTGGGCGAGTTGCGGAAAACTCGCAAGGTTGCTGTGCTAGTTGCGGATAACTCGCAAGGTAGCTGGGTAGGTTGCGGAAACATCGCCAGATAGCTGGGCGAGTTGCGGAAACATCGCCAGGCAGCTGTGCGAGTTGCGGAAACCACGCCGGGTATCTAAGCGAGTTGCGGAAAACTCGCAAGGTAGCTGAGCAAGTTGCGGAAAACTCGCAAGGTAGCTGGGCGAGTTGCGGAAAAATCGCAAGGTAGCTGGGCGAGTTGCGGCAAACTCGCAAGGTAGCTGGGCGAGATGCAGAAAACTCGCAAGTTAGCTGTGCTAGTTGCGGAAAACTCGCAAGGTAGCTGGGCGAATTGCGAAAATACTCCCAGATAGCTGTGGGAGTTGCTGAAAACTCGCAAGGTAGCTGGGCGAGATGCGGAAAACTCGCAAAGTAGCTGGGCGAGATGCAGAAAACTCGCAAGTTAGCTGTGCCAGTTGCGGAAAACTCGCAAGGTGGCTGGCCGACTTGCGGAAAACTCGCAAGATAGCTGGGCGAGTTGCAGAAAGCTCGCAAGGTATCTGGGCGAGTTGCGGAAACCACGCCGGGTAGCTGAGCGAGTTGCGGAAAACTCGCAAGGTAGCTGGGCGAGTTGCGGATAACTCGCAAGGTAGCTAAGCAAGTTGTGGAAAACTCGAAAGATAGCTGGGCGAGTTGCGGATAACTCGCAAGGTAACTAAGCGAGTTGCGGCAAACTCGCATGGTAGCTAAGCAAGTTGCGGAAAACTCGCAAGGTAGCTAAGCAAGTTGCGGAAAACTCGCAAGGTATCGGGGCGAGTTACAGAAACCTAGCCGGGTAGGTCAGCGAGTTGCGGAAAACTCGCAAGGTAGCTGGGCGAGTTGCGGCAAACTCGCAAGGTAGCTGTGCTAGTTGCGGAAAACTCGCAAGGTAGCTGGGCGAGTTGCGGAAAACTCGCAAGGTAGCTGGGCGAGTTGCGGAAAACTCGCAATGTAGCTGTGCTAGTTGCGGAAAACTCGCAAGGTAGCTGGGCGAGTTGCGGAAAATTCGCAAGGTAGCTGGGCGAGTTGCAGCAAACTCGAAAGGTAGCTGGGCGAGTTGCGGAAAATTCGCAAGGTAGCTGGGCGAGTTGCAGCAAACTCGAAAGGTAGCTGTGCTAGTTTCGGAAAACTCGCAAGGTAGCTGGGCGAGTTGCGGAAAACTCGCAAGGTATCTTGGCAAGTTGCGGAATACTCGCAAGGTAGCTGGGCGAGTTGCGGAAACCACGCCGGGTAGCTAAGCAAGTTGCGGAATACTCGCAAGGTAGCTGAGCGAGTTGCGAAAAACTCGCAAGGTAGCTGGGCGAGTTGTGGCAAACTCGCAAGGTAGCTGTGCTAGTTGCGGAAAACTCGCAAGCTAGCTGGGCGAGTTGCAGAAAACTCGCATGGTAGCTGTGCTAGTTGTGGAAAACTCGCAAGGTAGCTGTGCTAGTTGCGGAAAAATCGCCAGACAACCGGTTGTGTTGCGGAAAGCTCGCAAGGTAGCTGGGCGAGTTGCGGAAAAATCGCAAGGTAGCTGGGCGAATTGCGGCAAACTCGCAAGGTAGCTGGGCGAGATGCAGAAAACTCACAAGTTAGCTGTGCTAGTTGCTGAAAACTCGCAAGGTAGCTGTGCGAGTTGCGGAAATACCGCCAGGTAGCTGAGCTAGTTGCGGAAAACTCGCAAGGTAGCTGTGCGAGTTGCGGAAATACCGCCAGGTAGCTGAGCTAGTTGCGGAAAACTCGCAAGGTAGCAGGGCGAGTTGCGAAAATACCGCCAGATAGCTGTGGGAGTTGCTGATAACTCGCCAGGTACCTGGGCGAGTTGCGGAAATATCACCAGTTAGCTGTGCGAGTTGCGGAAACATCGCCAGGTAGCTGTGCGAGTTGCGGAAATACCGCCAGGTAGCTGAGCTAGTTGCGGAAAACTCGCAAGGTAGCTCAGCGAGTTGCGGAAAACTCGCAAGGTAGCTCAGCGAGTTGCGGAAAACTCGCAAGGTAGCTGTGCGAGTTGCGGAAAACTCGCCGGGTAGCTGGGCGAGTGTCGGAAAACTCCCAAGTTAGCTGGGCAAGTTGCGGAAAACTCGCAAGGTTGCTGTGCTAGTTGCGGATAACTCGCAAGGTAGCTGGGTGAGTTGCGGAAACATCGCCAGATAGCTGGGCGAGTTGCGGAAACCTCGCCGGGTAGCTCAGCGAGTTGCGGAAAACTCGCAAGGTAGCTTGGCGAGTTGCGGAAATACCGCCAGGTAGCTGTGCGAGTTGCGGAAAACTCGCCGGGTAGCTGGGCGAGTTGCGGAAAACTCGCAAGTCAGCTGGGCGGGTTGCGGAAAACTCGCAAGTTAGCTGGGCGAGTTGCGGAAAACTCGCAAGGTATCTGGGCGAGTTGCGGAATACTCGCAAGGTAGCTGAGCGAGTTGCGGAAACCACGCCGGGTAGCTAAGCGAGTTGCGGAAAACTCGCAAGGTAGCTGAGCGAGTTGCGGAAAACTCGCAAGGTAGCTGGGCGAGTTGCGGAAATATCGCCAGGTAGCTGTGCGAGTTGCGGAAAACTCGCCGGGTAGATGGGCGAGTTGCGGAAAACTCGCAAGTTAGCTGGGCGGGTTGCGGAAACCACGCCGGGTAGCTGGGCGAGTTGCGGAAATATCGCCAGGTAGCTGTGCGAGTTGCGGAAAACTCGCCGGTTAGCTGGGCGAGTTGCGGAAAACTCGCAAGTTAGCTGGGCGGGTTGCGGAAAACTCGCAAGTTAGCTGGGCGAGTTGCGGAAAACTCGCAAGGTATCTGGGCGAGTTGCGGAATACTCGAAAGGTAGCTGAGCGAGTTGGGGAAACCACGCCGGGTAGCTAAGCGAGTTGCGGAAAACTCGCAAGGTAGCTGAGCGAGTTGCGGAAAACTCGCAAGTTAGCTGGGCAAGTTGCGGAAAACTCGCAAGGTAGCTGGGCGAGTTGCGGAAAACTCGCAAGTTAGCTGGGCGGGTTGCGGAATACTCGCAAGGTAGCTGTGCGAGTTGCGGAAAACTCACCGGGTAGCTGGGCGAGTTGCAGAAAACTCGCAAGTTAGCTGGGCGGGTTGCGGAAAACTCGCAAGTTAGCTGGGCGAGTTGCGGAAAACTCGCAAGGTATCTGGGCGAGTTGCGGAATACTCGCAAGGTAGCTGGGTGAGTTGCGGAAACATCGCCAGATAGCTGGGCGAGTTGCGGAAACCTCGCCGGGTAGCTCAGCGAGTTGCGGAAAACTCGCAAGGTAGCTTGGCGAGTTGCGGAAATACCGCCAGGTAGCTGTGCGAGTTGCGGAAAACTCGCCAGGTAGCTGGGCGAGTTGCGGAAAACTCGCAAGTTAACTGGGCGGGTTGCGGAAAACTCGCAAGTTAGCTGGGCGAGTTGCGGAAAACTCGCAAGGTATCTGGGCGAGTTGCGGAATACTCGCAAGGTAGCTGAGCGAGTTGCGGAAACCACGCCGGGTAGCTAAGCGAGTTGCGGAAAACTCGCAAGGTAGCTGAGCGAGTTGCGGAAAACTCGCAAGTTAGCTGGGCACGTTGCGGAAAACTCGCAAGGTTGCTGTGCTAGTTGCGGATAACTCGCAAGGTAGCTGGGTAAGTTGCGGAAACATCGCCAGATAGCTGGGCGAGTTGCGGAAAACTCGCCGGGTAGCTGGGCGAGTTGCGGAAAACTCGCAAGTTAGCTGGGCGGGTTGCGGATAACTCGCAAGGTAGCTGGGCGATTTGCGGAAAACTCGCAAGTTATCTGGGCGAGTTGCGGAATACTCGCAAGGTAGCTGAGCGAGTTGCGGAAACCACGCCGGGTAGCTAAGCGAGTTGCGGAAAACTCGCAAGGTAGCTGAGCGAGTTGCGGAAAACTCGCAAGTTAGCTGGGCGAGTTGCGGAAAACTCGCAAGGTATCTGGGCGAGTTGCGGAATACTCGCAAGGTAGCTGAGCGAGTTGCGGAAACCACGCCGGGTAGCTAAGCGAGTATCGGAAAACTCGCAAGGTAGCTGAGCGAGTTGCGGAAAACTCGCAAGTTAGCTGGGCACGTTGCGGAAAACTCGCAAGGTAGCTGTGCTAGTTGCGGAAAACTCGCAAGGTAGCTGAGCGAGTTGCGGAAAACTCGCAAGTTAGCTGGGCACGTTGCGGAAAACTCGCAAGGTTGCTGTGCTAGTTGCGGATAACTCGCAAGGTAGCTGGGTGAGTTGCGGAAACATCGCCAGATAGCTGGGCGAGTTGCGGAAAACTCGCCGGGTAGCTGGGCGAGTTGCGGAAAACTCGCAAGTTAGCTGGGCGGGTTGCGGATAACTCGCAAGGTAGCTGGGCGATTTGCGGAAAACTCGCAAGGTATCTGGGCGAGTTGCGGAATACTCGCAAGGTAGCTGAGCGAGTTGCGGAAACCACGCCGGGTAGCTAAGCGAGTTGCGGAAAACTCGCAAGGTAGCTGAGCGAGTTGCGGAAAACTCGCCGGGTAGCTGGGCGAGTTGCGGAAAACTCGCAAGGTTGCTGTGCTAGTTGCGGATAACTCGCAAGGTAGCTGGGAAGGTTGCGGAAACATCGCCAGATAGCTGGGCGAGTTGCGGAAACATCGCCAGGTAGCTGTGCGAGTTGCGGAAACCACGCCAGGTAGCTGTGCGAGTTGCGGAAATACCGCCAGGTAGCTGAGCTAGTTGCGGAAAACTCGCAAGGTAGCTGTGCTAGTTGCGGAAAACTCGCAAGGTAGCTGGGTGAGTTGCGGAAACATCGCCAGATAGCTGGGCGAGTTGCGGAAACATCGCCAGGTAGCTGTGCGAGTTGCGGAAATACCACCAGGTAGCTGTGCGAGTTGCGGAATACCCGCAAGGTAGCTGGGCGAGTTGCAGAAAACTCGCAAGTTAGCTGTGCTAGTTGCGGAAAACTCGCAAGGTAGCTGTGCGAGTTGCGTAAATACCGCCAGGTAGCTTGGCGAGTTGCGGAAAACTCGCAAGGTAGCTAGGCGAGTTGCGGAAAACTCGCAAGATATCTGGGCGAGTTGCGGAATACTCGCAAGGTAGCTGAGCGAGTTGCGGAAACCACGCCGGGTAGCTAAGCGAGTATCGGAAAACTCGCAAGGTAGCTGAGCGAGTTGCGGAAAACTCGCAAGTTAGCTGGGCACGTTGCGGAAAACTCGCAAGGTAGCTGTGCTAGTTGCGGATAACTCGCAAGGTAGCTGGGTGAGTTGCGGAAACATCGCCGGGTAGCTGGGCGAGTTGCGGAAAACTCGCAAGTTAGCTGGGCG
The DNA here is from genome assembly GCA_943138885.2 of Tholera decimalis. Lineage (NCBI taxonomy): Eukaryota > Metazoa > Arthropoda > Insecta > Lepidoptera > Noctuidae > Tholera > Tholera decimalis. Next base: position 16,144,385 of record OW964574.2, on the reverse strand, counting down.
GGTTGCGGATAACTCGCAAGGTAGCTGGGCGATTTGCGGAAAACTCGCAACGTATCTGGGCGAGTTGCGGAATACTCGCAAGGTAGCTGAGCGAGTTGCGGAAACCACGCCGGGTAGCTAAGCGAGTTGCGGAAAACTCGCAAGGTAGCTGAACGAGTTGCGGAAACCACGCCGGGTAGCTAAGCGAGTTGCGGAAAACTCGCAAGGTAGCTGAGCGAGTTGCGGAAAACTCGCAAGGTAGCTGGGCGAGTTGCGGAAAACTCGCAAGGTATCTGGGCGAGTTGCGGCAAACTCGCAAGGTAGCTGGGCGAGATGCAGAAAACTCGCAAGTTAGCTGTGCTAGTTGCGGAAAACTCGCAAGGTAGCTGTGCGAGTTGCGTAAATACCGCCAGGTAGCTGAGCTAGTTGCGGAAAACTCGCAAGGTAGCAGGGCGAGTTGCGAAAATACCACCAGATAGCTGTGGGAGTTGCTGAAAACTCGCCAGGTACCTGGGCGAGTTGCGGAAGTATCGCCAGTTAGCTGTGCGAGTTGCGGAAACATCGCCATGAAGCTGTGCTAGTTGCGGAAATACCGCCAGGTAGCTGAGCTAGTTGCGGAAAACTCGCAAGGTAGCTGTGCTAGTTGCGGAAAACTCGCAAGGTAGCTGGGTGAGTTGCGGAAACATCGCCAGATAGCTGGGCGAGTTGCGGAAACATCGCCAGGTAGCTGTGCGAGTTGCGGAAATACCACCAGGTAGCTGTGCGAGTTGCGGAATACTCGCAAGGTAGCTGGGCGTTTTGCGGAAACCACGCCCGGTAGCTCAGCGAGTTGCGGAAAACTCGCAGGGTAGCTTGGCGAGTTGCGGAAAACTCGCAAGGTAGCTGTATTAGTTGCGGAAATACCGCCAGGTAGCTGTGCTAGTTGCGGATAACTCGCAAGGTAGCTGGGCGATTTGCGGAAAACTCGCAAGGTATCTGGGCGAGTTGCGGAATACTCGCAAGGTAGCTGAGCGAGTTGCGGAAACAACGTGGGGTAGCTAAGCGAGTTGCGGAAAACTCGCAAGGTAGCTGAGCGAGTTGCGGAAAACTCGCAAGGTAGCTGGGCGAGTTGCGGAAATCTCGCAAGGTAGCTGGGCGAGTTGCGGCAAACTCGCAAGGTAGCTGGGCGAGATGCAGAAAACTCGCAAGTAAGCTGTGCTAGTTGCGGAAAACTCGCAAGGTAGCTGTGCGAGTTGCGTAAATACCGCCAGGTGGCTGAGCTAGTTGCGGAAACCTCGCAAGGTACCTGGGCGAGTTGCGGAAATATCGCCAGTTAGCTGTGCGAGTTGCGGAAACATCGCCAGGTAGCTGTGCGAGTTGCGGAAATACCGCCAGGTAGCTGAGCTAGTTGCGGAAAACTCGCAAGGTAGCTGTGCTAGTTGCGGAAAACTCGCAAGGTAGCTGGGTGAGTTGCGGAAACATCGCCAGATAGCTGGGCGAGTTGCGTAAAACATCGCCAGGTAGCTGTGCGAGTTGCGGAAATACCACCAGGTAGCTGTGCGAGTTGCGGAATACTCGCAAGGTAGCTGGGCGAGTTGCAGAAAACTCGCAAGTTAGCTGTGCTAGTTGCGGAAAACTCGCAAGGTAGCTGTGCGAGTTGCGTAAATACCGCCAGGTAGCTTGGCGAGTTGCGGAAAACTCGCAAGGTAGCTGTATTAGTTGCGGAAATACCGCCAGGTAGCTGTGCTAGTTGCGGATAACTCGCAAGGTAGCTGGGCGATTTGCGGAAAACTCGCAAGGTATCTGGGCGAGTTGCGGAATACTCGCAAGGTAGCTGAGCGAGTTGCGGAAACAACGTGGGGTAGCTAAGCGAGTTGCGGAAAACTCGCAAGGTAGCTGAGCGAGTTGCGGAAAACTCGCAAGGTAGCTGGGCGAGTTGCGGAAATCTCGCAAGGTAGCTGGGCGAGTTGCGGCAAACTCGCAAGGTAGCTGGGCGAGATGCAGAAAACTCGCAAGTTAGCTGTGCTAGTTGCGGAAAACTCGCAAGGTAGCTGTGCGAGTTGCGTAAATACCGCCAGGTGGCTGAGCTAGTTGCGGAAACCTCGCAAGGTACCTGGGCGAGTTGCGGAAATATCGCCAGTTAGCTGTGCGAGTTGCGGAAACATCGCCAGGTAGCTGTACGAGTTGCGGAAATACCGCCAGGTAGCTGAGCTAGTTGCGGAAAACTCGCAAGGTAGCTGTGCTAGTTGCGGAAAACTCGCAAGGTAGCTGGGTGAGTTGCGGAAACATCGCCAGATAGCTGGGCGAGTTGCGGAAACATCGCCAGGTAGCTGTGCGAGTTGCGGAAATACCACCAGGTAGCTGTGCGAGTTGCGGAATACTCGCAAGGTAGCTGGGCGAGTTGCGGAAACCACGCCGGGTAGCTGGGCGAGTTGCGGCAAACTCGCAAGGTAGCTGGGCGAGATGCAGAAAACTCGCAAGTTAGCTGTGCTAGTTGCGGAAAACTCGCAAGGTAGCTGTGCGAGTTGCGTAAATACCACCAGGTAGCTGATCTAGTTGCGGAAAACTCGCAAGGTAGCAGGGCGAGTTGCGAAAATACCGCCAGATAGCTGTGGGAGTTGCTGAAAACTCGCCAGGTACCTGGGCGAGTTGCGGAAATATCGCCAGTTAGCTGTGCGAGTTGCGGAAACATCGCCAGGTAGCTGTGTGAGTTGCGGAAATACCGCCAGGTAGCCGAGCTAGTTGCGGAAAACTCGCAAGGTAGTTGTGCTAGTTGCGGAAAACTCGCAAGGTAGCTGGGTGAGTTGCGGAAACATCGCCAGATAGCTGGGCGAGTTGCGGAAACATCGCCAGGTAGCTGTGCGAATTGCGGAAATACTACCAGGTAGCTGTGCGAGTTGCGGAATACTCGCAAGGTAGCTGAGCGAGTTGCGGAAACCACGCCGGGTAGCTAAGCGAGTTGCGGAATACTCGCAAGGTAGCTGAGCGAGTTGCGGAAAACTCGCAAAGTAGCTGGGCGAGTTGCGGCAAACTCACAAGGTAGCTGTGCTAGTACTGCATGCGCCACACTTCAGCCATTGACGTTTCGTCCTTTGCCCTGATTAGCCGTGTTGCACGGCGCATGTTAATCGACAGTGAGTTACAATCAGTAGCAAGCTCTCGATTTGTGTGTGTAATTCGCATACGTAACGGGCCTCTTGCTTGTAGTGAAGCTAAAGAGTGGGAGACAAGCGGCGACACGCGTTCTCATACAAATCAGGAACTATTTCCTTTCTAACCTCTTTTATCTGTTCTGTGGTTTATAGTATGTAACTTATTGTTTTTGCATATTTTTCTTTGGGCCTTAGTAGCCCGAAATAAATTAATTACACTGTTTAATAAATAACTTATATACCTACTACCGGCGGCCCGAGAACAAATAAAACAACAATAAATTCAATTTAAAACTAATTGTATTTCCTTCAATTAATTGTAATAAATGTATTTACATAAAAAGTTATGACTACCTTACATTTCTTAATTAAAATTAGGGTATTTTACATTTATTGTATTTTAATGCCAGACACACAATAGTTAAGACAATATTTTTTAACTTAGCTTAGAACCATAGGAGCGTAATCGAGCATAATTTAGATGGCTCAAAATGACCCGCTAAAAATAAGTTGTATTCAGATTTCTGTTTGAAAGTGTATCCTTTAAGTTTGTTACTGCAATCAAGACGGGTGGGAGTTGTCCGATCCAGCCTGACCCTAGCTGCCCTCCCCCTGCGACGCCCTAAGCCGAGGTCCGTACCCCACAGAGGGTGCCCTTAGCGTGTAGCTTTTCTTGTGATTGGCTTCTCACAGATTAACCTCTGAGGTAGGCGGCGGCTTACCAGACTTTTTTTAAATAGAATTACTAGCAATCTTGTTAATCCCTCTAACTAAGCTAAATGCTAGTGTCTGGTGTGTAACAAAAGTGTATTGGTGTGGTTAGAACCCGGGACCTCTTGATCACAAGTCCGACACCTAAGCTAAGGTTATTAACGCTTTTAATAATAATTAAAGCCTCCAGCCAGGGCTTATATTTAACTTACGAACTAGGTAACTACACGCTAAGAGCACTCCCTGTGGGGTACGGACCTCGGCTTAAGGCGTCGCTAGAGGAGGGCAACTAGGGACAGGCTGGAACCGATGCCTAGATTGCAATAACAAAACCCCACGGGTGTCAACAAACTCACAAATAAATAAAATTTCATAAACAGGATATTTTGAACAAAATGGTATCGTTTTATCTCACTTGCATCCCAAATTACATAGTATAAACTCAATTAAATAACTAGCCTATTAAATCAAATCTGCAATTTGATTGGCGAATATGTTTTTTTGAGCAAAGTAAAATCGTTTATAATAGGTAGAGAGGCTTGTTGACCTTTAGCACACAAATGGCAGTAATAGAAAATAACCAGTAGCTGGACGTCACTAAGTCCTATATTCCATTGTTCCCAGTCTAATGATTTTCAGAGGAATAAAATCTATCGTATGGAGTAATGTACATTCGACAAATTTGAATCATGATCCACTTTGACGATAAATCGTCAAAATATGCTGCACTTAGGACGTTTTAAATACCAAGCAAGCTATTAATATGCCTATGTTCAAAGTACAATGACAATATATGTACAATCGACAAATTGGAATCATGACCCACCGTAAGCTTCTTTTCTTGCGGACATTCAAATACAATTAGGTCGACATTCATGTAAACATACGTTTCCATGGTAAGGATCTTATTATCTGCCATTTAATTAATCCGACCCGTATTGACATAGCTTGCTTAGTATTTAAAATGTCCTAAGTGCGGCATGCACTGGAAAGTAGAGAAATCTTTGTTATTTTGACTGTTTTAACCTCTAGAGCCCCAGCGGCACAAAAACGTGCCAGTAAACAAGTATTAGTTGAGCACCGTTGGCACAAAATTTGTGTGCCAGCGGGACTCAACTAATAGTTGACGTAAATAATGGCGGTCCTCGAGAGGTTAAACGATTTATTGCCAAATTGGGTCATTCTACACATTTTTGTTTGAAACGACGCGACACAAACAATAATTTTGTGCTTTATTTTACAGTCAACATACACCAAGACATAGCTCAATACACACTCGTTAAGATACAATATATCCAAAACATATACTCCAGACAAAATTTCAGCCACAGCGAGCAATCTCATAATCGATTAGCCATCTCCACAGAAGATATTATAGTGAAAGTATGTGAGATACAGGAGCACTCTCTGTTGCTTTATTCTCATAGTGCGATGGGACGACAATCCGACACGACCGGCGAGAGAATTACTAAACCTCGTGCTGTTACTGAGAAAGTCCTAATGACATTACCCAACCAGGGAATCGAAGCCAGCACTAAGGGCCAATTTCTCCGAACGGTCTCTAAAACTACGATCAGTAAAACTGCGTTTACACTAATTGCGTTTACTATCAAGATTTTATCTCGTTTAACATCGATTGCATTTCACAGAGCAAAACGCCACGATTGTTGATCGCGTTTACGAAAACAGAGTTTACGGTATGTTAGAATGGCAACCTCGCGTTGCGTTTTGTCCTTGCTCCGAAACTTGTCAAAACTATTGCTATAGTTGTGTAAAAATACATGAAACAAAACGTATTCCTTCGGTTGTCAAGTGAATTGACAACTTGCTACAGTGAGTGAGGTTATAAAAAGTGTTCGTTTAGCGTGGATCACAGAGTACATTGAATATGGTATTCCTCTCTTTCGCGAATCCACCTTGGTCGTCGAAGTACAAATTCATCCTCATCTTCTTCAAAGGCCAATGAGTAAACTCTTCTCATTAAATATCTCAAAATATTCGTAATTATGTGATTCAAAACAATATCACAACAGTATCACTTCTTCAACACAATATAGCCGAAGCGCGCGCTACGTTATAAAATCGTCAACATTGGGCGTTTAGTACAATAACTACGTTTAGCACTAAACTAGTTTAAATATTGGTGGTGAAATGCCAAACCAAACTTTAAACTTAGATTAAAATTAAAACACCGTTTATGCTCAGTTGATCGCGATTTATTTGATCGGTGAAATCGGCTCTAAGTGCTCAGTAAGCCACGCCTTCAACCACGAGAGCAAAAATAATTTATAGTAACTTCAGTTCATCAGTGATAAATTGCGCTTGCAACAGTTTTAATGATACTTTTACAATAGTTTCAATAATATAATTAGAAATTAAAACGTGACATTAACCATGTGTATTTATTGTTTCGAGTTTCCGATATTTGAGCACTGAGCAATGTGTGACTGTAATCCAGTGGTACGATTTTATAAAAACCGTAAAGTGCCCAAAAAAGTTCGCGAGTGAACACGGTGAGTTTTGTGTGTCAGGAACATAATCGAGTTTTGAGTGACACATGTGACAGTGGTATCGCCGGTATCAATCACAAAAAATCGAACAAGAAAGAGGGTAGACCGATTTTTCTGCTCATAAACGTCCACCCGCAATTACTTCAGTTCATCCGTGATGATGGTGCTTGCAACATTTTTTTTATTATTAAAAGAGAACCAGCAATGTCGATAAAATTCACACTACTAGCAATTTTGTTTACCTCTCCAACTAAGCTAAATATGCTTGTGTCTGGGGTGGGTCCACGGCAATAATGTAACGGACGGGGTTTGATCCCACGACCCCTCGATCACAAGTCCGACACCTTAGCCATTGGGCTATTACCGCTTCAGTCACTTCAGTTTATCCGTGATCATGACAGTTCATTCGTGATCATGACAGTTCATTCGTGATCATGACAGTTCATTCGTAATCATGACAGTTCATTCGTGATCACGCTTGCAACATTGCCCAAATATCGGAAACTCGAAACAATAATTTTAACTTCTAAAGATACTTTTACAATTTCAATATTCGTCATTTCAAAGTGGTTATTTGAGTTATATAAGGTCATGCGCAGTGGCGTAGCTGAAAATTTCGGAGCCTAAGCAGGCTAGCAGGATCGTTCTCTAAATTGAAACAAATTAAAAATAACTTGCGTAGTACTATATCACAAGTGCGATTAACTGGTTTAGCTACGTTATTAATTGAATTCGAAAGGGCTAGAAAGCTCAATGTCGATAATCTTATTGACGAGTTCGCTAATAAAAATGCCAAACGGTCAGAACGTTTTCAAAGCAATTTTTCAACTTAAATAATTTTTTATGTATTTAAGAGTTTGATGTATAAAAATAAAATTATTTCTGTTTATGTCCATGAAATCAGTGTATTATTTTTTTATCTTATCATCATAATTAATTTATGTTTAATTATTTATATGTCATAACGTTTATATTTATTGGTACGAGGGAAACGAAAATTTACTAAATTTATTTAAAATTATTCTCTTTAAATTTATTTATTTAAAACTTCTTGTGTTAGGTAGGTTCCGATTGCTTCGGATTCACGAAGTTCTGGGTTACATGGGGTTGGCTCGCTTGGGGTTTAAAATGTATACACGTATATTGGAAAAAAAAATTTAAGACACTGGGGCCCCCTAAAGCTGGAGGCCCCCGGCCCTTCAGCTACGCCACTGGTCATGCGGCCCTCAGTGTGTCGTCGATCTCAGCTAAGGCCATAGCAGCCGACCTCAACTGGTCGGCTTGTCGCCTCGCACTGTCGGTCAAAGCTGACAGACTTTGGCGAAGGGTAGCCACTTTCGAGCTAACGCGGCGACGCTCGGCGAGGAGAAGTTCCCGGGCTTTTGTACCTGAAAGTGATAAATGGTTATTTTATTTAAGTATACAACGTGTAATTTAAAAGGTATATACATACCAAGTACATGGCTTCTTTAGATGATAACAAACGATATGGCAAGGGTTTTGTAATCCTAAGTCTACGTGTGTAGAACTTATTACAAATTCCAATACACTGATACCAGAGACCGAATTTTTCAAATTAAGAAGAACGAAAAGTATTATCGTGTTATTGGCAAGTGACGTGGAAAATTATTGACCCTCGTAGTGCTGTGACATGTTTGTTATGATTGGTATTCATATATGAAACCAATAATTTGGTATCAATTCTTTGAGTCAGTTATTTTGTGCTGAAAGTGTGCATAGAGACTCCATACCAGATGTTGTCTTCAGCCATTTTGGATAGATATGGGGTTTCCGTTACACGTTGGTAGATAGAATATACTTTATAGTACACCAAATATACTAAATGGTTTGTTATTTCGTGTACGAATGTTTTAAGAGGTGGGTAGATAGATTTTTGCTGATTAATAACAAAGAAGGATCTCAACAGGGTATTTTACTGTGTTGATGACTGTATTATGTTAGTTTTTTTTTTTAATAAAAGGAACAAGCAATGTTTTTTTATTGGCAACTAGTACTCACGCGGGGTTTCGCTCCCGTGGATTCTATCACGGTAAAAACATAACTCTCCTTTTTTGCAGTCGCGTAAAAAGTAGCCTATAGCCTTCCTCAAGCTTCAAGCTACTTCCATACCAAATTGCATCCAAATCCACCCAGTACTTTCGAAGATTAGCGCGTTCAAGCTAACAAACAAACTTTTCCGCTTTATAATATTAGTATAGATAGTCTCGCGTTTGACCACCATCTCACTTGATGGTAAGTGATGATGTGGTCGAAGATGGAGCACGCTTACCTAGAAGTAACCTATTAACTCTTGACTTACAACACAAATTGTATGGACTTTAAAAGAGACGTTGACCTTTGAGTTTGTTTCGGTTTCTTCTCAGAGTAGTCAGTTAGGAAACACCGGCCTCATCTAGCTAAACTAAACTTAACACGCAAAAAAAACATGACGTGTAAAAGTGTTATTACATAAAAACTTTTTACCAAAAAATTAAACCGACTCCCAAAAACACTGCAAAGTGAAAAATAACTTTAATTTCGGTAGTCGGTGTCTTTAGTTTTGTATTTTCGTTTTTGGCACCGACTTCCAAAATTAAAGTTATTTTTCACTTTGCAGTGTTTTTGGGAGTCGGTTTAATTTTTTGGTAAAAAGTTTTTATTTTCTCTTTTTAGTTGATCGATTTTTAATTTACCTAGTTACAAGAGCCTAAATGTCAACTAGTTATAACCTTTTACAAAATATTGCTTTTCCCAATGCTGGGCCGTTAACTGTAGAGGAGTTCTCCTGGTACTTCACCATCAGCTCTACATCACCATATGCATTGCGACGAACATAAAGTGCTTAACATCCATATTCAAGTAATCGAATCGCAATCCACGAAATACTTATTATTGAGTAGGTTCGGCGGCCATCTGTGGTCTTCATCATCAGTTCCACTTCCCCAAATGGTATTTTTTGAGAGCAACTACACAAGTTACTATAAGAAATACCCAAAACGCCATAGGTGTGCCTATAATATTCGAAGAGTTCCCTCGATTTCTCCAGGATCCCATCATCAGATCCTGACTTGGTGACAATGGGACCAATTTCGGAGTATACCCTTTCAAACAAAAAAAGAATTTTCCAAATCGGTTCAGCCGTCTTCGAGTAATCGGTGATTATACATTAAAAAAAAATATACGCGTCGAATCCGCGAGTTGACAACTTTGTAAAAATTGTTTGAAACGCTTCAAAGCGCTTCACGTGTACTCGTAAAATAATATTTTATTCATCACTTAACCTTCCAATTAAAATATAAGTAATTTTTTAATTTATTAAAAAACTAGGGCCTAAATCGTGGCATTGTGGTCACGTGACTACGTATGACGTCATCGTTCAAAAAACAACTTTCCTGGCATTTGGCACATGAATGTACTTCGGGTATTTTATGATATTTTACTCTATTATGAACGTGAAAAAATATTATCAGTGCTGTGCAGTACCTTGTTGTGGGAATACTACTATAAAAACGCCAACGAAACTATTTATTCATGTCCCTTTAAAAAGAGATATTTGCAAGAAATGGTTAGAACTTCTGTGTCAAATCCATCCAAAGGTTGTCTGTAAAAGATCGCTTTTGCGATAAGACCGCCCATTGTATCACCCTTTTTAGTTGTTAAGTAAATATTTGTTTACTGTTATGGTGTACAATAAAGAATATAGGTATCTATCTGCTTTTTTGAAAAAACAAAAAAAGGGAACTCATCGAACAACTATTACAGTATGATAAGACAAATGAACCAGAAGAGAGAGAGATAGTTATGAAATGAAATGAAATATTTATTTGTAAATTGGTTATAATTTTATAAATGATACTTTTACACGTCATGTTTTTTTGCGTGTTTAGTTTAGCTAGATGAGGCCGGTATTTCCTAACTGACTACTCTTAGAGGAAACACCGAAACAAACTCCCTCTGAGTTTGTCGTCAACGTTTCTTTTAAAGTCCAGACAATTTTTGTTTGTATATGAGAAGCATGTAGATTCATGTCTTTGGTATTCTTTTGAGGAAATAACCACGCAAATTTGAGCGGACCTGTCCAGACAGTGCAAGCAGTTAGTTATTCTTTTCTTATTTTGCCTTACGCACCAACCAAAGATAAACCAGTCAGCTGTCAAAATATTGAACGATGACGTCTCGTTTTCTGATTGGTGTTTCTAATCACGTGACTCACAGATAAAAAGTCTCATTTTTCTCAAGGGAAAATAAAATAAATAATTAATAATCTTTTCTCCATTTGTACTATTTTGTGCTTCATATCAATACGTTTACATAATTAAATAGTTATTTTAAATTTTTAAACATACTGTCAACTCGCGGATTGATAACCTCCTCTTTTTGTCGTCGGTTGAAAATAAATATTTCATTTCATTTAATTAAAGACCTAAATGTGGGTAGAATTTACATTACTGGCACTGGTTAACCCTTTTATGTTAAATATGCTTGTGTCTGGAGTGGGGTCACGGCTATAGTGTAATGGGTGGGGTTCGAACCCGTGACCTCTCGATCACAAGTCCAATACCTCAGCCGTTAGGTTATTGATGCTTCTACTAACACTATGGACGTATGTCTGAATTAAATAAATTAAATTACTATTCATCACCTGTTTAGTCCTTTCCCATTATGTAGGGATTGGCTTTCAATCAACTGGATGCTGGAGTTAAAGATTTGTGTTTTACGGTAGCTGCCTAACTGAACTCGAGATTAGCGTAGACAAACAGGTAAATAGAGAGACATTTTTGTTTCAAATTCTTGCTCTGTTACTAGTTCTTACAACTCCATTACTTATGGACAATGTGGACATTGAGGAGCGTAGAACACTAGCGGTCAGAGGTAATATGTTGACGCGCAGATTCTCCAGCTGTACGGACCAGGTCAAAATAACCCTATTTAAAGCTTATTGTCAGGGCCTGTACACGGGTGTTCTGTGGGTCAGTTACACCTAAAGACCTCTAGATGCCCTACGTGTCCAGTACAACAATATTTTTAGAATGGGACTGCACCGCTACTTCTTAATTATTCAGTTATTTTTTTATTGTATTTGTTTTTCATACTAACATTAGTTTTAAGCATGTATACTTATTAACATCATGGATTTATGATGTCCGAATGGAATAAATAAATGAAATGATATTACTTTTTTGTAAATATGTACAGACACACTTTTTTACCATTTGTTTTTAGTTTATTATTGATAAACTCTTACCTAATAAGGGTAGATAATCTCCGGCCCGCTCTGCTCTAATGTCCAGCGTGAACCAGTCGTCTAAGTCATCAGAATCCGATGATGGCAACTCCTGAAAACAATACATTGTTCAAATCAACTTTCATCTTACTCCTTACTAATATTATAAATAAAATTAAAAAAAATCAGATGTCCAAAGATCCACATAGTTCAAAATTACAAATGTGAAAAATGTCATTGTTATCATTTCATAATCGTTATTATAATTAAATTACTACACACAAAGATTACAACATATAAATTACTAGCTTCTACCCGCGACTTCGTACGCGTAGGAAGGTTTTCCCGCGCAAATCCCGATCCCGTGGATATTTCGGGATAAAAAGTAGCCTATGTGTTATTCCAGAATATCAACTATCTACTTACCAAATTTCATTCAGATCCGTTCAGTAGTTTTTGCGTGAAAGAGTAACAAACATCCATCCATCCTCACAAACTTTCGCATTTATAATATTAGTAGGATTAGTATATTAGTAAGAAGAAGTAAAATAGTAAGAAGTAAGATACACACTAATTTTATTATACAACGTGTAATTTAAAGGGTATATATGTTACGGCTAAAGGTGGGTGTGAACATAAACTTAAGATTAGCCGGCTAAACTTAGGTTTATCTTCGAGAATCAGCTAAAGTTCGATATCATGTTAGTTTGTGTCGTGATATTCCATCTTTAGCCGGCTAATGTGCATATTAACCGAAACGAAACGGCTAAAAATTTATGGCAAATTATTTTTGAGGCAACTAAGAACTTATTGGGCGACTAACTACTTGGTTACAAAAAATAATAACTTGACAGCTAATATTAACAGACGGATATCAAACATTGTATTATTAGCAACTATTGGTTAACACCCCGACTCGGATAAGTTAGGTTAGAAGGCTAACCACCCAGAAATAGATTTTGCGTAAAAACTGTTGTCGCCTAAGAATAAATTCAGTTGCTACACCAGAAAATCACTGCCAACTTAAATTTAAACAAAGCTTGGAACTCAATATAAAGCTGCTACTTTATGCTTAAAATGCTACTTCACTGTAGCTGCCAACCTATTATTTTTCCTACTCATTTTAATTATTTTTAAAACTCTAAATCAGATTAGTTTGTCGCCGCGTTAAATACATGCCTAAAAGTATGTGTAATGACTTAATGAGGGTGATTATTTTTTAATTAAATTTTTCGTGTCAAAATAGTAAACATTATTACATTGTTTCCTTTTTCATTTCCTTCTACATTTTTAGCCAAGGCCCTGCAGTTACACTTAAGTTTAGCCGGCTAAAGATAGAAGAAACTAACATTAACACCTCCTCGAAATTAGACCTAAGTTTAGCCGGCTAATATTATGTTCACACCCACCTTTAGCCGTAACATATACATACGAAGTGCATGGCTTCTTTGGATGATAACAAACGATATGGCAAGAGTTTTGTAATCCTAGGCTACACGTGTAGAACTTATTAGAAATTTCAATACATAGATACTAGAGACCGAATTTTTCAAATTAAGAAGTTGTAAGAGAATTGTAGTGTTATTGGCAAGTGACGTGGAAAGTTATTGACCCTCGTAGTGCTGTGAAACGTTTGTTATGATTGGTATTCAAGAAACATATGAAACCGATAATTTGTTATCAATTGTTTGAGTCAGTTATTTTGAGCTGAAACTGTGCATAGACACTCCATACCAGATGTTGTCTTCAGTCCTTTTGGATAGATATGGGGTTTCCGTTACACATTGTATATTATATCTAAAGTTGATGTGAGACTCGGTTAAACAAAGTAAAATAAACCGTTATTAATTTGCAAATAAGTTTTCTTTGCAAATCGTATTTTTCAAGTGACATTTGAGAGATAGCAGTCATTGACGTTCCTATTCTCATTTAAATTGCATAGTAGAGATCTAGTATTTATTTCCGGGTGAAATATAATAAACTTGTTGGTAGTTATATTTTCGAGCCGTTTGGGGTTGAGACCTTGGGATCGTGGAGTCCGAGTGCTCACAAATTATTTAAAGATATATCCAGACGCCTAGTAGACACGTCGCGTGACCCAAGGGCTGGCTTTTACCTTGGACAGAGGTTAAGCATTGCCATACAACATGGCAATGCCGTCAGTCTTTTGGGCACATTACCAGTGGACAGTGCACGAATTTCTGGACGCCTTATGTTAGTTTATTTTTAGATGTAAGTATGTAGTTTAAGATTTGTTATTTAAATGAATATGTGTACTTAAAAATAAAATTCTAAATAAGTATCAATATTTTGTACTTACATCATAAAGACTTCCATCTTCAGATCGACTTTCGGCATCGCTTGGAACCTCCTCATCCATCATTTCTGGTCTCATAATACGTTGCTTTTTCGAATCACCGCCTTCTGAGTCTTCGCCGAACTCCTGAGAGAAGAAAAGAGTTTTAAGGAAGATAATCTTACGCCTGTATTTTGGAAGGGGAATTCCACCAAGCCCGTTCCATCATCGGACTACAAGACGAACGGCGATGCGCCAACGTTACATGGTGGACATCCCACCCATACGCACAAAACGTTTTGGGAATACTTTCATTGTGCGTACGGCTAAGGAGTAGAATTCCCGGCCGAAGTGTTTCCTGATAGCTATAACCTGGGGGTGTTTAAGTCAAGAGTGAACAGGTTACTTCTAGGTAACCTGTTTACTCTTCGCGTGCTCCATCTTCGACCACATCATCGCTTACCATCAGGTGAGATGGTGGTCAGGTGTAGTACACTCGAATGACGACAGCTATCTTTAAATTCTATGTAATGCTTAATTTTTGAAAAAGACTTAGTTATCGAAAGGTGGCGGGTTCGAACCACACCCATTACACTATTAATTTTCTCCTTCTGTGTCAAATCCATCCAAAGGTTGTCTGTAAAAGATTGCTTTAAGCGATAAGACCGCCCATAGTATCACCTTTTTTAACACGCTTTTATTAGGTCGACCTGTATGTAACTATGTAATGGAATCTAAGGTAACTAATTTAACCATCTTCCAAGGGTCGTAGCATAGTGAAAATTGGCAGCCCTATGTAGTTCTGATGACAATACAATAATATGGTACTGTCGAACTGATCTGATGATGGAGCCGGAAGATATAAACTGGAACTTCATGATGGAAAATCGTATCATAGCTGTTTTGAATTTCTTAGAAACGTTTTGTAATGAACTTTGACCAGGATTAGGTTTCAAGGTCTGATGATGAAGCCGGAAGATAGGCACTGGCATTCTATGATGGAATTTCGTATCATACTCGTGTTGATAATGTGTGTGTTGTAATGAACTTTGAACACGATCAGGTTTCAAGGTTATAACAAACCTAAAGAAAACGTTTTACGTGCATTTATAAAAGCGTGTTTTTCTAGTGTTTTTTAAACTATTAATTTATTTTGTTGATAAGTCCTTATTTGTTTTCTGTTATGGTGTACAATAAAAAGTATATCTATCTATCGCTGTGAACCCACTCCAGAAACAAGCATATTTAGCTTAGTTGGAGGGGTTAACAAGATTGCTAGTAATGTGAATTTTACTCATATTGCTAATTTTCTTTAAAAAAAAATAGCTTACCAACAAGCCTGATTGAGGGCAAAAGCGGGCAATCCGAAATAAAAATAAATCAATAAGAAAGACTATTACTCAGCTGGATCCGGTAAGTTTGGAAGCTAACCCGAGTTCTCAACACATAGTTGAGAAAAGACAAATTTAATTTATTTATTTGATTCGGACAACATAAATCCATGATGTTAGTAAGTATTCATGCTTGAAACTAAAATAATAAAAAAAAACTTTTTAACTAAAAATAAACCCGACTTCCATTCAAAACACTACAAAGCCAAAAATAACTTTAATTTCGGTAGTCGGTGTTATTGGTTTTGTATTTAATTTTTTTTACACCGCCTTTCGAGATTTTTAAGTTAATTTTTAAGGAGTTCTCCTGGTACTTCACCATCAGCTCTACATCACCATATGCATTGTGACGAGCATAAAGTACTTAACAAGATTCAAGTAATCGAATCGCAATCCACGGAATACTTATTATTGAGTAGTTTCGGTGGTCTTCTGTGGTCTTCATCATCAGTTCCACTTCCCCAAATGGTGCTTTTCGAGAGCAACTGCACAAGGTACTATAAGAAATACCCAAAACGCTATAGGTGTGCCTCTAATATTTAAAGAGTTCTCTCGATTACTCCAGGATTCCATCATCAGATCCTGATTTCATAACAATGAGACCAACTAGAAAGTATACCCTTTCAAACGAAAAAAGAATTTTCCAAATCGGTCCAGCCGTCTTCGAGTTATGAGGTAACATACATAAAAAAGAAAAAAAAGTTCAAGACGAAATGAGAACCTCCTCCTTTTTCTGAAGTCGGTTAATAAAAACAAATACAAGTAAAAACGAATAATTAAGTAATTGAGTACATCTTGTACGAGCCATGAACAGGCAAGTATTTACCTGTTCATCACCCATACAAAATGACTCAAAATAGGGAAGTAAAAATTCTCCATAACAGTTTTCAGAATAGCAGCAACTAAGATGATGGTACTATTTAAAGTAATAGCTTCCGCCCCCGATTTCTTTCGCGTGGGAGGATTTTCCCGCGTAAATCCCGATCCCGTAGGAATTCCAGGATAAAAACTATCCTATATCCTTCCCAGGGTCCCTAACTATTCCCATGCCAAATTTCATCTAAATCTGTTCACCGGTTTAAGCGTGAAAAGGTAACAGACAGACGGAGTTACTTCGAATTTATACTATAAAGTATTTTTGCTAAAGAGCCATTCACACAGTATTTGAAACTCACCCTGTTAATTAAAATACGCACCTCTTCATCCAGGTCTGATACGTCTTCCTCCAAAAATTCCTCTTCGTCAATAATCTCATCGAATTCGTCATTTTTGGGTATAATTTTGCTTTCCATCTTCGAATGAGCAATCTCATTGGAAGTCGATTTGTCTTTGGAAGTCGACCGTTCTAGGGGCTTGAACGGTGTTGGGGTTTTGATTTCGACCTGTTTTGGCTTTGGTTTTTGGGTAATTGTATGAGTGGCAGGTTTTGGTGTCAGTGTTGGTGTCAGTTCTGGTGTCAGTTTTGGTGTCAGTTTTGGTGTCAGTTTTGGTGTCAGTTTTGGTGCCAGTTTTGGTGTCAGTTTTGAAATTGGCTTTGACGTCGACTTTTGGCTGGTGAAAGTCTGTTTACTGTTGAGTTTCTGGTCGGGTTTTTCTGTAAATAAATATTAATTCGGTTATAGACATATTTCTGTTATAGATATTTCTTTCTCAATAGAATTACAAATTCACTTATAGAGAATAGATTAATAGATTTTGACAATTTTATCTGCCAGTAAGCATAGAAAAATTAATGTATTATTATAATGGTGGCGGTAGAATAAAATGACAGATGACAGATAAGGGTTTATTTACTTTATTCAAACACTTGACAGACTTTAACAAACGAAGTTAGAGTGACGTAATTAACCTCCTAGCCTAGCCCCATAACCTCCTAGCTCGCTATTCCTGAGGGCGACGGGACCTCCGCTCAGTTCTAGCTTATGACAACAATGGTGACTACGGGGCTATCGACCACTGTGCCTTCTAAGCTGCGAGTGTCAAGCAGGGGGGCGGACACTACGTACATTTTGACAGCGAAGTAAAGATAGAGTTGCCATCTAGAAAGTGGCCCCAGTACTATTTACTGTCTACCGGGTACGTTAAATTATCAACAGATGGCGCTATATCAGGATCAAAAAAAAATATTTGAAATAAAAATATTGATGTAATATTAATTGGAGATAAGTTTGAAAAAATATTAAAATCTTACAAATTGAAATAGACACATAAATCAAATACAATTTGATAAAGCACAAATATCCACTTTATTTAAAAAGACCTGGTGCCAGATTCTACTTAGGATGTATAAAGTGACAGTTCTTGAACTGAAAAATAAACAATCATAATATGGCGGTTTCTTGCATTCTGTGTATGCGCATTTTGTAATTCCCGATCCGTATTGTTGTAATTATTTCGTAGTAATTACTTTAATTACTATTTTGTTTTGTGTTCTAGTCTAGTAGACATGTTAACATGCATATAAATAGCTACGTGTGTGTGAATGTGATTAGTTTGGGGCCAATTTACAGATGGCGTATTGTCGAATAGGTTTTCAATTTTATCACGTAAGAGGGCTCTCTTTTACCTCTATATTACTTTACTCTTTGGTGTCTAGTTTCTCCTTGGTGCGGGTTTATATAGGCGGCTGGACACGTTAGTGTGCGTCTTTACCATCTGATGCTTATATGTGGTTGTAACTCGTTCACGTCTCGATAATTCGCACGTCGTATATTAGTACTCTGAAGGTACTGTACATACAATCTGATAGATGGCGTAAGGCGTCGTGTTATAGTATGTAGGTATTTTAAAACTACATAATCAGCCTATAGTATATAGCTAGCCCAGTGCTGGGACACAGGTCTCGTCTCTATGAGAGAGAATGGTCTGAAATCCACTACGATGTCTTCGGAATTATAGTCTTAAAACACCGTTTTGATAAAAGTGGTGGATATCTATACCTACATATAAAAATTAGCAGTTGTTATTCCTGTTAACAACTGTTATTGGCATTTATTTTTTTAAAACCTTTATTTTTGTACGAGTGCACAAGCGCTAAAGTTCGCAGAGCCTAACTTCACGCTCGCCAAGTTAGAACGGCCGTACTGTAACTATGGGTTTGATGAAAAAAATAATTTACAATTCCATGAAAAAAAATATATATTAAGGGGAGTAATATTTGTTTTGAATAAAAATCGTTAAGTGGTTCACAGAATACATCTACCTACCAAGTACCGGACGGACAGACACAAAGGCAAGACGAAACTATAAGGATTCCCTTTATTGCTTCAGAATCCTAAAAAGGCAAAACTAACGCAAGGGTATAAAACTAAATGAAGTAGAAAATATTGTTTAGGAAAATAGTTACAGGTTGCACAAAAAAAACAGTTCTTTAATATTTCTATTTTATCCTGCTTGTTAGTTTATATCAGCATATAAGTGAGTTGAATCTATCGAGAAACGGGCCAAGAGACTCTCGCAACGATGCACTGGTCGAGTCAAAGCTCCAAAGTCTTGAACATCGACGAGTTGCAAGTCTATCGGTTACATTTCGGGGAGTGTGCGATGGAATTACACAATCTAATTCTGCCAAGCCCGTTCCATCATCGGACTACGAGACAAACGGCGATGCGCCATCGTTACATGGTGGACATCCCACACATACGCACAAAACGTTTTGGGAATACTTTCATTGTGCGTACGGCTAAGGAGTGGAATTCCCTGCCGGAGTCTGTGTTTTCTGATCGCTATAACCTAGGGATCTTTAAGTCTATAGTGAATAGGTTACTTCTAGGTAAGTGTGCTCCATCTTCGACCACATCATCACTTACTATCAGGTGAGATGGTGGTCAAACGCGAACCTATTATCAATAAAAAAAATTAGATCTCAAAATTTCTGCTTCTATTCTATTTATCCGTGAGAACCTGTCATTGGCTTTAAGTTACGTATACCACTGCAATTGATGTAGATTCGCTATTGGTTCTCCTTTTCATAAATAAATAAAATAAGTTTACTTACGATTTTTATTAACACCGGTGTTAACTTGCACCACGTGTTTGACGATTTTCTTCGGTTCCTGCTTCTTGACGCTAGATGGCGGTTTCTTCACTTCGAACATACGCTGCATTGTTGTGCCTTCGTCCGAAGACTGTGGAAAAAAAACCTTAATATAGATAGATTTTATTGTACATCATAATAGAAATACAGAATGGAGTCAGGCGTTTTTTCCGGAAATGTATACCAAGCTTTAAGTCCAGAGTGAATAGGTTACTTTTAGGTAAGCGTGCTCCATCTTCAATCACATCATCACTTACTTAGTCTTTGATGGATTTGCACTCAGATATATTCAGCAAACAGAAATCGATCCTATTTAGCCCCATAAACTTGAAAATAATTGTTAATATTATTTCAGTTCGCAATCGTACAATGTTCCTTTAATTGTTCCTTTAAACTTGTTGCTACCCGTACATTTTTCCTTTGGCAATACTGTCGAATAGTTACAAAGGAGATCGGGCGGGTGTGGCCCAAGTGGCGTCGGAGAATGACGGTTATTTTATTTGAAAGTTTTTAACTAAGCTTACTTTTTTTGTACGGGACCAAAAAAATCTATCCTGGGAGAAAAAGTTATAGTGTATATAAAGAAATACGAATTTATAGAGCTATTTTCAACTATTTATTCAGTTAATTCTAGTTATTTTAACATAATATGTTATGTTTGCTATTATATATTATAATTCTATTGCGGGTGGCCTCGTTACGAGGACGTCGAACATCCTGCAGCGTTTCTGGACAATATATTGTGATTGAACTTATAGTCTTATTGTAATGTTTTCGATGAAAATAAAATATGATTTCTGGTTTATTTTAATTGTTTTATTTTGACACACTATACCATAGTTTAGTTCAGTTTTTAATTAAAGTAGTTACGATGACATATATTACAAAGTTGGTTAAACACTTTTAAATCATTTCAAAAAACAGAATTTTATTTAAACATCATAACTTAGCCTCGTCTTCAAACGCCACTTGAACCAGAGTCCATACAATAATGGAGTAATTATATATTTCTAACGTTGACGTATTAGATACCACGTATATGAGTCATCATAAATGTTAGATAATAGCAAACATAACATAATAAGTTAAAATAACTAGAATTAATTGAATAAATAGTTGAAAATAGCTCTATAAATGCGTATTTTTTTTATATACACTATAACTTTTTTCTCCCAGGATAGATTTTTTTGGACCCGTACAAAAAAGTAAGCTTAATTAAGTAACTTTCAAATAAAATAAACGCCATGTCCGTCGCCACTTGGGCCAGAGCCCATACAAAAATGTCCGATCTCCTTTAGCAATATATCTGCAAAATTTTTATTCACCGTTAGTCAGCTCAAAACATTTTTTTTTTATTCGAGATGAACCCACACTTGACCTCAATCTCGCCTGATGGTAAGCGATAGATGAGGTCTACGATGGAACGAGCGAGCCCAGAAAATACCTATTTATTACTCTTGCTTTTTAGGGTTCCGTACCCGAAGGATAAAAACGGGACCCTATTACTAAGACGTCATTGTCTGTCCGTCCGTCTGTCTGTCACCAGGCTGTATCTCAAGAACCGCGATAGCTAGACAGTTGAAATTTTCACAAATTATGTATTTCTGTTGCCGCTATAACAACAAATACTAAAAACAAAATAAAATAAATATTTTGTATCTCAAGACTCCCACATGGCCGTAGGCTTCCATACAACAAACATGATTTTTTTGCCGTTTTTATAGATAATGGTACGGAACCCTTCGTGCGCGAGTCCGACTCACACTTGGCCGGTTTTTGTACTTTGTAATCGCACATGCTGAGTTTATATTGTTATACTGCTACCTGTTTTAACTTAATAAATAAATATTGCGTATTGTTAGGAGGTTCCTTTTTCTGGAACCCTGACCGCCGGTAGCTTGGACCTTATTCCCGATACCGGTGGGCTACTATTTTTTATATTTTTTTATGGGAATATTTTAAAATATTATTTATATGTGTATAGTAAGATCAAACGAGAGCCTATTGTCATTAAAAAAACCCTTCATGTTGTATTTTTTATTCAAAATATGTTCGCGTTTGACCACCGTCTCACCTGATAGTAAGCGATGATGTGGTCGAACATGCAGCACGCTTACCTAGAAGTAACCTATTCACTCTTGACTTAAAGACTCCCAGGTTATAGCGATCAGGAAACACAGACTCCGGCAGGGAATTCCACTCCTTAGCCGTACGCACAATGAAGGTATTGGACTTATAAAATAAATAAATAAAATAATAAAGTAGTCAGAGTAGTTCCTTACCAGTTCAGTCTCATCGTCTCCGTCGCTCATGTCTTCAGGTATTGCTTTGCTCGCCGTTCGCTTGATCAAAGCATTCTTGGCTAGTTTAAGAGTTTTCACTTGACTGCGCTGTGGACGAAATAAAACATACATACTTCGATCAACAATACCAACTAGATATCGGGTCGGCGCAAAAAATACGTCTCGGTAAATAACAGCGCACTTGAGAAGTGAGCTCTTATTTTGTTTAGTTAGCTTGACACACAGCCAATGTAAACACGTTTCACAATGCCGCAATGTGTATTCAAAAGTTGCAAAAATAATGCCCGAAAAAGCAATTTAACGGCCGGAATGTCTTACTTTCGGTAAGTACATGTAGAATAAGTTACATTTTAAGCTTTAAACTAACAAATAATATCAAATTTTGAAGAAATTTAACGACTTTAAACCACCGCTACAAATTTTTGAAACGAAAAAAAACGATGTAGCTCGCAAAGCAATAACGGGAAAATGTACTTTATCTAGTGCCATTTAAGGTTGATTTCACACTAAATGACATTTATTTTATGTCTTTTCATTTCTAAGTAACAGGAGTAATTTATTGCTTTAGCAGCCGTATAAGTACATATTCACGCGGACAGCATTTAGCTTTGATTTTGTACGTGACCCGTTATCTAGTTGGTATTGTTGATCGAAGCATACAAATAAGAGAAGATTAAGCATCAACAACCTAATGGCTAAGGTCAGCCTAGTGATCGAGAGGTCATGGGTTCGAACCCCACACATTACACTATTGTCGTGAACCCACTCCAGACACAAGCATATTTGGCTTAGTTGGAGGGGTTAACATGATTGCTATAGTTGGTTCACGTTAAGAAAATAGTGACGTCACAGTACAACTGCAGGGTAAATGGGTTTTCACAATGGAGTAAAAATTCAAAATTAAATTTATATTTCAAAATAATTTTAATGGATTAAAATCAAACTAGTTGTCTTAAATTAGTAATATTTTTAATCAGTGTCACTAGAATCTTCATTTGTATTTATTATGAAAGAATTTTGTTCAGCGTTCTCTATGACGTCATCCAAATTTCACATAAGGATTTCTTCTTGTATTACGAGTATGTGGTCGCAGCATTTCCTCCATCGATTAGCATCTATTAAAGTTATTGCGTCACAAAATATGTTTTTTACATCACTCATCTTGAATGTTGAGTTATTGGCACCAACATATTTTTTTATTTGGGCCCACACGAATTCAATAGGATTGAATTCATTTTTTTTATGTAGATAACGCATAAAAGACAACCGTTCCGCCAAAAGATCTGCAGTCAACTGGTCACTGTGAACTTAGCTTTCTAATTTGTTGCGACCTCATTGGTTGAGAGGCGGCGGACAACGATGACGTCACGTAATGTGAATTTTATCCACATTGCTAGTTCTCTTTAAAAAAAAAAGGATAAAATATGAATATTCTATATATATTATATTCTATATATATTATATTCTATATATATTATATTATATATATTATTATATTATATATATTATATATATTATTATATTGGAGTGACGGCCGACACGGCTCACGCACAATGGTCTCATGCAGACCATTCGGTCTCAGGTCTCATGGAGACTAAGTGCGGAAACCTAACCGAAGAAGAAGAAGAAGAATATTAATATTCCTGACCGATTTCGGACACGACGGCCAATTTCAGCGGAGTTTAGCCCTCTGTGCAGGAGATATTTGCATAAGTATGTGTGTAGGTACAGGTGCACTCTCTGTTCCTGTACTCTCACAGTCCGAATACATATTAAGACTACTACACACATGCCGGCGGCAATGCCGCCGGGTTCATGCCGAGCGGCTATGCCGCCGGCAATACAAGCCGTACAAAGCCGTCAAGCATAATTCCGGTTGTGACAGTCACATAGAACGCTAGTGAAGTGAAAATTTTTTTTGGTTGGTTAGTTACAATGTATACGAAAATCATCAGCACTGCCGCCGCAGTTGTAATTTTTGTTTTAATAAGAAAAAAATACAAAAGGACGAGAAGGTTTTGGGTGCGCCCAAGTTTACAAAATAGAAAATGGCAGAACGGTACTGTAATGATAGAAGAATATAAAAAAGATGATGCGGGATGTCAATGTTTGCGCAATAGTATGTTCTTTGGGTTTCTGAGAATGACATATGAAGATTTTGAATTTTTGCTAGAGAGTACTGAAGTGTACATTAGCAAAAAAAATACTGGCTGGAGAAAGGCTATACCCGCTAAAGAGAGGTTGGCAGTAACGTTGCGGTTTTTAGCTACAGGAGAAAGTTATTTCAGCCTTGGAGAACTGTTTAAAATTTCACCACAACTTCTTTCCTCACTGATTCCCGAAGTCTGTCAAGCAATAATATCAAAACTTCAAATTAAGGTAATCATTTTTTTATGACTCACTCTTGATATTCACAGGGAAGCTCACTCACAGGGAATCCTAGAGGGGAAGTTAGAGAACACCATAACCTAATATATATTTGTACTCTATTGACCAAATAAATATTTTTTTATTTTATTTTTATTTACGATATGGCCTGAATATAATTATGTGATATTGCTGGAATTGGATAATATTTGAGTATAGCATTACATTTAGGCTTACAAGCACATATGCTAAACGTTTAAGTATATATTTATTTTTGAATGTTTATTTTAAATTAATTTTTATTTCCTTTTTCTCTTCTAGATGCCAACCACAGAAGAAGAATGGCTTTCGGTGTCACGTTTGTTTTTCAAGAAATGGAATGTTCCCAATTGTTGTGGATCCATTGATGGGAAACACATACGTATACAATGCCCCAATAATAGTGGCTCAGAATTTTTCAATTATAAATCGTATTTCAGTATTGTGTTGTTGGCATTAGTCGATGCTAATTATAATTTTTTATACGTCGATATTGGTTGTCAAAGAAGAGTTTCGGATGGGGGTGTTTTTAGAAACAGCTCGCTTTACGAAGCATTACGAAATGAATCTATAAATCTACCGACACCAAGACCTTTACCTGGATAGTCCGTATGAATGTACCATTTTATTTCCTTGGTGATGATGCTTTTCCGATTTCTCCTAACTTAATGGAACCATTTCCTGGACAACATGAGCGAGGATCTCCGAAAAGAATATGCAATTACAGATTTTGTAGGGGAAGGAGAGTCGTGGAAAATGCTTTTGGCATAAATTATCGGAAAAATTCAGAATATTTCATTCAATAGCTAATTTACAGCCAGAGAAAATGAAAATTGTAGTAATGGCTTGTGTATGCCTGCACAATTTTATCCGAAGAAATGACGTTGATGTTGAGGATAATATGATAACGATACCGGCACCAAATATTGAAATAAATCGAAATTTGGAACCTTCAATGGTCAGAAATGAGTTGATGAACTATTTTCTTTCAGAGCAAAGACAACTTCCATGGCAAAATTACATTTCATAAATCAAACATATTTTTATTGGGAACAACGTTTATTTAGCATATAAGTATCTATATAATGATATTTTAAGTAAAATTTTAACTAGGTAACATTTTGTTAATCTGTGTTTGCCTCATTAATCTCACTATCAATCACAATGTACCAGTACAATCATAGTTTTAATTATTAAATTCTTAATGTAGCATCATAAATCTAAAAGAGTTTTAATTATTTTCCAAATATGAAAAAAGGCTGTCCTGAGTATCAGAATTGTCGGTATAATTAGAATGGCTAGTGGAAGGACGTACACTTTCAGGTGTCGAAGTGGTAAAATATCCTTGAGCTGCCGCCACCGTGGAAGGTCTTGAGTAAACGCCCATTTCAGCCAGATAAATTATATTATTAATATGATGTTGTACTGTAGATATTGTTATGGGATCCATTTTTCGTATTTTATTTGCTATGTGTTCTCCGAATACCGAGGCATCGTCGCGAGCAGATGACGACTCTGACATATTTTTTAAAACTTGTAGAGCTTCGGCAATATCACTGTCTCCATCAGTACCGCATCTCCTTTTCCGGGAACTAGTCGCTGTTGCATTATCTTGATGACTGTACTGCGAATGCGTCTGTAAATAGAAGGAAATAATATGATTTTTTTTATCATGGGAGGTATTTAATATTTATACTAATATTATAAATAAATTGTAGGGGGTAATCTTCGGAACTACTGAACCAATTTATATTGATTAAGAACTGATCACCTCTTCTTGAGATCCTGGTTTGCAGTCTTAATACAAAATTATAACAAACGTACAACATTGCAGGTACAACAAAAAAAAGCTTTTATCTCGGGAATGGAGCACCGATGAATTATGAAATTTTAATCGATTTCTAACGTTAGCACAGCTGGCTCATGAGGAATCCCTAATAACTTTTAAAAGCGAGACTTTTTTTCTTTGCGACTAATTATCGAATTAATCCTGGCATAATTAAAAATCTCAAATTCCATTGTGGGCCAGCGTCCGGGGACCTTGAGTCGCCGCACGAAACAGCATGCTTTTTGCCAACCATGGTTGACACACTAGATTTTTAAAATTCAATTCAATTTTTAATCTTTATTGCATTTTTGTATATTTAAGGGTCTTAAATATCGAAATGAAAATGTATAAACAAATATACAACATTACCTTGTCTAATATAATATCATTATTTGGTCATACATTATTTACGTTTTACGTTCTTTATATTTTATGCAACACATATAACAAGTATAATTTAATTGTATTTAACCTTTTTATGAGATAAGACTTTATACAACATTATTACTTATTTATTGTGGATCTAGGTATTGTAGCTATTTTTATTCGGTGCGATTGTCCCTACAGCCATATTTACAACAATATACGCTGGGTATGATTGTTTAAATTAATAAATACCACGCTTTAGTCGCGTCGCACAGCCCCCGCGCTCGCCCGGGCACGCACACATAGCCATGAGTCCGCGACTCACTTTTTGTGTACACATGCAAGTGTCGCGTCTTCACTTTAGTATATGTTCTGTGACCGCGAGTAGTTAGTCTGTGATAAAATAAAGAAAAATAGGAAACATGAATACTTACATCATTCTCACTATTTACTGTGGGTAGTGGTTTATTTTTGTCTCGCAAAAAGTTCAATGCCTTGTAAGCAAACCACTTTGGTTCCTGTACATCGTCTGTGCTTGCAGCAGATTTGTACAACTGTTCAACCTTCTTTTTTTCCCGAAAATAATGAGAGGTTAAATTTTTTAACTTTCTCTCTACTTCGCCTTTATCAATGTCAAACACACTTTGTAACGCGCACCGTTTCCAAACGACTCAAAGCCATAGATGTGGCCATAGATAACATCATAGCGCCGTTAAGTTGCTAGTGTGTAGGCGTCACCAGGACGCCAACATAACAATTCCCCGCACCTCGTACCTCAGACCTCGCTCGGCAACATACGACACGCGTCGGCGCGCTAGAACGCGCCCTGAGTTCTCTTTGTTTTATTTTGTTAACTTCCTGCTACCTATGTAATGTACTACTGTGTGATTAATATTAAACCAGTTTCAACGAATGTGCGGACAATCTTATTAAAACGAACCCCTACAACTTGCAATTATATTCAAGGCGTCCATTCGTTTGTTCCTATTCTTATAGTCTGCATTTCTGGGATTCCATAATATATCATTTTCATGAAATTTTTCAATTAATAGCAACACAGTTTCGTCGTCCCAATGAAACGACATTTTAATTTGTTGAATATACACAAACCGCACACCACTACCGCTCGAATGCCAGGCACGAACTTTGTATGCCGCCGGCACTGTGTGTAGGAGCCTTTAGTATTTTGCTTAGTGGCCTTAAAGTACAACTTCTTTGTTTTCGTATATACTTGGAGCATATCCGAAAAACTAATACGTTAGGGATTTTTTTAATATAACATTACACAGTTTTTTATTGTATTGGGCACGTAAAGGATTTTTTTCTATTAAGATGATAAGCTGATAAATAAATGCGGGGTTTTTTCACAAACAATGCTGTTTCCATTATGTACATTGCTGGCAGTGTCAATATGTTCAATATTTTAAAATGTGGAATACAGCTATAAATTTGGAAAACAGAAGCTACAAAGAAATGGTAAGAAAGCGACGGTATAATTTTTTTTTCATTCGACCCCAGCGCACACAGCGTGCTGTGTTTCATTTCTCCTGTGTATGCCTTTTGAGGTAGATTGTACAAGGGTCTAAACAATTTTTGTAAACATCTTTTTATTTATGTACGGTGGCCGGCACATCAACCTACTCCAATCTGTCAAAATAATTTAATAGATTTACAACTTTATTACAATATAATAAGGTTCAAACTCAATTGGGTAAATTTGACATATTCGGATAGCTTGATGTACTGGCGACTGTACCTACTTTCGGAGAAAATAAATCATTCTATTCTATTATGTTCTATCACTTATACACAGAGTTTTTAAGAGAACTAGCAATCTGGACAATTCACATTACTAGCAATCTTGTTAACCCCTCTAACGAAGCTAAATAATTATGCTTGTGTCTGAAGTGGGTTCACGGCAATAGTGTAGGTAATGGCTGGTGTTCGAACCCGAGACATCTCGATACAAATCCGAAATCTTAGCCATTATTAAAATAACACTTCCACGTCATTTTTTTTCGTTAATTTAAACTAGATGAGGCCGGTGTTTCTTAACTAACTACCCTGAGAAGAAACACCGAAACAAACTCAGGGGTCCGTCTCTTTTAAAGTCCATACAATCTATGCTGGTTAAAATATATGGGAACCTTGTAGGTTACCGTCTGAGGCGCCCTTTAGAGGACAGAATCACACAGATTTTAGCAGGCCCGTCCAAACAGTGCAAGCATTTGCAAGCGTAGCTCAACTTAGAACCTTAAAGAGCTCGAACGATTTGACGAACAAGACCAAAGTAAGGACATTTGTGAAGGCCGTATAAAGCACTCAAACTGCCAGACAGTGCTGTAATCTACTCATAATATTTGTTGTTTTCCCACATTGCTCTCACATTTTTTTTTTTACACTGTACGTACCTCGTAAATAAAATCGTCATCGTCATCACTAGAGCCCTGGTCATCCATTTTATCACTCTTCACCATTTTGAATGTCTTTTTCTTAGCTTTTTGGTCACCTTCACCCAACATACGCTGTAAATATATTAGAGTTGTATAAA
The DNA here is from genome assembly GCA_943138885.2 of Tholera decimalis. Classification (NCBI taxonomy): domain Eukaryota; kingdom Metazoa; phylum Arthropoda; class Insecta; order Lepidoptera; family Noctuidae; genus Tholera; species Tholera decimalis. The sequence continues at coordinate 16,115,653 of OW964574.2, read as the reverse complement.
GGGTAATAAGTGTAAGGCTGGAGTATTGGCTGAGAATAATTATATTTTAGAAAAATGTTACCCTAAGGAAGGATTTTTTTTTTTATTGAAAATAGGTTCGCGTTTGATTACCATCTCACCTGATGGTAAGTGATGATGTGGTCGAAGATGGAGCACGCTTACCTAGAAGTAACCTATTAACTCTTGACTTGAAGACCCCCAGGTTATAGCTATCGGGAAACACAGACTCCGGCAGGGAATTCCACTCCTTAGCCGTACGCACAATGAAAGTATTCCCAAAACGTTTAGTGCATATGGGTGAGATGTGCACCATGTAACGATGGCGCATCGCCGTTTGTCTTGTAGTCCGATGATAGAACGGGCTCGGCGGAATTAGATTGTTGTGTAATTTCATCGTATACACTCTCCGAAACATAACCGAGAGAAAACCGATAAACTAGCAACTCTTCGTCGATGGTCAAGGCTGGAGCTTTGACTCGACCAGTGCATCGTTGCCAATGAGTCTTTTGGACCGTTATACTATAGAAAAAGCGCGGCGGTCAGCGAGTCAATTATCTCCTCCCTCTGCGGAGCTGCGTCGTTTAGTTTGATTGCATGTGGTATTTTTATTGCATCACTTCTGCATGTGCATAATATACAGTATGTTAACTAACAGAAGGCGTTCCCGTTAACCCGCAATAGTATAGCATCCACGGATTAACGGAAACGCCCTCTGTTAGTTAACATACTGTATATTTGCGGGCGAGAGGAATGCAAATACTGCATACAAGATTAAACAACTGGTTTTTGGCGGAATCAACACATGAATTAATTAAATAAATTAATTATGTTGTTAAATGGGTGTATTTAAATTTTGGTGTACAATAAAGTATATTCTATCTCTATCTAGATACTTTTCTTTAGTATTTGTTTCTTACGGATAATTTCCAAGTAATAAAACAACATCATACCAGCAGGTCATCCGTATCATTTCCATCGTCTTCTGTTTGTTTTATTTTAATAGCTTCCGTATCTTCATTCACTTTCGCCTCAAGGACTTGCCCATCTGCTTTTCTGTAAATGAAATCAAATAATAATAAAATTTATTTCACTAAAAATGTTTCACACACACACACACACACACAGTCAAACACACAAGGTCATAGTCAAAATTATTAATATTTTATTAGTTATGTTTAAGAGTTACAAATGATTTTGTTTTTATTTTGTTTTTTAGTTTTTAGACATTTGTATCTCTCTTATTTTATTGTTAGTGCATGGTCTCTTTTTTATGGCTAACTTAGCTGAACCAAAATGTAAATTCTCAGGGGTGGGGACCTGGTGATCTGTAATACAGGGCCAAACCTAAATCAGACACCAGCTCTTCACATATACAAGGCTGTAACATATTAAGTTATTTTTATATAATTGTATTGTGAAGAGAAATAAACGCATATATTATATTATATTAATCACAAAGTAGTTTACAGTCTTATTATACAGATACAGCGCCTAATGGTAGGTTCTTCATGATTTTTGAGAACCTCTGCTTGTGTGAAATGGTACATCTGAGGCTTTGATCGTGAAACCAGAACTTTATTTCGGTGGGGAAAATAATCAAATGACTTCTTTCCATCTGGGTGAACCGGACGGCAGTCAGATTTCTCGGTCAGACTTCTACTAACGAAAAACCCACTTTTTTTTCTTCAGCTGCCCTTACGTTCCGGGTCACGGTATCTACTTAGAACATTCCCACAACCCCGGTAGGCAATGACCCTATGGTTATATATATACAACGTGTAATTTAAAGGGTATATACATACCAAGTGCACGGCTTCTTTGGATGATAACAAACGATATGGCCAGGGTTTTCTAATCCTATGTGTACATGTGTGGAGTATATTAGAAATTTCAATACATTGATACCAGAGACTGAATTTTTCAAATTAAGAAGAACGAAGAGAATTATCGTTTTATTGGCAAGTGACGTGGAAAGTGATGACCCGCATAGTGCTGTGACACGTTTGTTATTACTGGTATTCAAGAAACATATGAAACCAATAATTTGGGGTCAATTCTGTGAGTCACTATTTTGAGCTGAAACTTTGCATGGAGACTCCATACCAGATGTTGTCTTCAGTCCTTTTGGATAGATATGCGGTTTCCGTTACACGTTGTATATGGTTGATGGCTCTTTGAGGCAAGGAAGAAAGCTGAATCTAGAATCATCCTAAGGTTGTCTGGCTGGATTTGCCTTCCAGCCTAACTAGATGAAGCTGGGTATTAGTATTTTACATGAAGCGACTGCCTATACAGGGTTAATTGTAAAACACCAAAAACCTCTCAGGACTATGTTACTAACATCATAATCAACAACTTTTGTTCTATGACTTTTAAAAATTCGTCATATTTTAGTTCACCAGATCCTTAATCCTACTATCCTACTTAATATTATAAATGCGAAAGTTTGTGAGGATGGCTGGATGTTTGTTACTCTTTCACGCAAAAACTACTGAACGGATCTGAATGAAATTTGGTAAGTAGATAGTTGACATTCTGGAATAACACATAGGCTACTTTTTATCCCGAAATTCCCACGGGATCGGGATTTACGCGGGAAAACCTTCCCACGCGTACGAAGTCGCGGGCAAAAGCTAGTTTTCATATAAAAATAAAAATATTTAAATTGAACGCCCTAAACGCATGTAGCGTCTATGCAAAGCAAAAGAAAGCGATAGTATAAATAGCTTTCTTTTGCTTCGCATAGAGTTCGTAACATTTAGGGCGTTCAATTTAAATATTTTTATTTTTGTATGAAAATCTGGTGAACTAAAATATGACGAATTCTTAAAAGTCATAGAACAAAAGTTGTTGATTATAATGTTAGTAACATAATGCTGAGAGGTTTTCAGTGTTTTACATGTAACCCTGTATAACCTTCAACCCAGTACCTGGGTAACACGTTACACTTGGCTAGACCAGTGTCAGATTAACGGCTTAACGGCTTTTCGAGGCACGGGGTAAGGTTATTTGAAAGTACTAATAAAATGCTTATAAGAAATATGACTGTCTGGACTGAAAGCCTCAAAACAAAATAGGGCTGGCTTGATAAAAGTTTTGCAGGTGCATTCCTCATTAAATAATAATTATTTTAAAATGAAACTAATTTATTTTTAAGGTACTAGGGTGCGTTTCCACCAGAGATGTGCGATGGAAATGTGTCGTGCGAGGATGTCTAGCTGTGCTGTGAAAATGTGTGGGTGTTTCCACCAAAGCTGTGCGATGAAAATGTGCCTACGAGGATGTGTAGCGGAGCTGTGAAAATGCGCATTAATGTGTGGTGCGAGGATGCGCCAACCTCGCAACACATCCTTCTCAACACACATTCCTCGCAACACATCCCTCGCAACACATCTCTCGCACACATCCCTCGCACACATCCCTCGCTTGTTTTGTATTCGCAAAAATCTAGCTCCGCTGAGCCGTTTCCACCAGAGCTGTGCTGACCGAGGCGAGGTAAATGAAGCGATTCTATTGGTTCTTTACAAACACATCCCTCGCTACGCATCCTCGCACATCTCTGCTGGAAACGCAGCCTAATACACCGCTAAACGGAACCATATAAGATTTGTCTATAGACCTTCAAACAGCAGAGGGTCCTACTGGAAAATAATTTAGGATTTCACTGTAACAATTAAGGTACTATTTTTTTACTTATACGATTCGAAAGGTACTAAATATTACGCACGATAAGAGCGTCTTCACACCAGCGTTTTTACAGCGTAGGCGTTTGATTAATGTACGCGCAGTGCAGACGCCGCGACAACGCAGCAAAGCAACGCAGGCGTCACGTCGTCGCGGCGTCAGTGCAAGGGTAAATGAATACGCTGTGCTAGCGCCGCGTTACTGCGTTACTTTTTAATAGCAAAGCCAAGAATATAGTTTCCTCGTCAGAATCCATTTTGTCAATGATATTTCCGAAACTATATATACAACGTGTAACGGAATGGGTATATACATACCAAGGGCACGGCTTCTTTGGGTGATATCAGACGATATTGGAAGGATTTTTATCCTATCTCTACATGTCCGAAAGTAATGAGAATTTTTAATACATTGATACCAGAAACCGAACTTTTCAAATTGAAATAAGCACATCACAGAAGAGATTTATCGTGATAAGAAGAAGCCGTGCCCTTGGTATGTCTATACCCTTTCCGTTACACGTTGTATATTTCCGAATTGACTCCAGAGGAAACGATGCAACAACGCGACGCCTGCGCCACTGTCGCGGCGTCTGCGCTCCGCATACGTTTATCGAACGCCTACGCTGAACAAACGCTAGTGTGAAGGCGCTCTAACATTTAACTTTCAATCGGATGAAACGTAGGGTCCTGCTGGGTATACAGACTAATGCTCGCTACCACTCGACATTCGACATTAAATTGTAGGTTATGGAAGTGTTACACAATATTGCTTTTGATTTTTGTTTTTTTTTTTTGAGGGTTTTAAATTAGTGTACGGTGGCCGGCACACCAACCTACTCCAATCTGTCACAATAATGTAATAGATTTACAACTTTATTACAATACGATAAGGTTCAAACTCAATTGAGTAAATTTGGCAGAGTCGGATAGCTTGATGTGCTGGCGACTGTACAATAAAGAATATTTTATCTATCTAGACATACCTGATCAAAAAAGCGTCCAAATCATCAGGCAGCTCGTTTCCCTTATGTGTGCTTTCCAAATTATTTAACTGCTCCTCAATATTCTGAGTAACATTATGGCTAAGACCACCATGGGCCATGGTACCATGTGTGATGCTAGCTTGAGTAATACTGCCATCGTGGAGTTCCACCTGTCCTATAACTGTGGTGGTCTGAATTGTGCCTGGCTCTTCAAGAGTTTGACTGGTTTCATGGTCATCAGTTGTATCGAGTAAAGTGGTATTACTTATGTCTTGGTCTAGGGTTTGGTCAGCCTGTAATTGAGGGAAGATTCTTTTGTTACCTACCGCCACGCAAAGGAGGGTAGTGTTTTTATCAATAATGTACTAATATCTGCCCGTGACTTCGTTCGTGTGGGTGGGTTTTCCCGCTTAAATCCCAATCCCGTGGGAATTCCGGGATATAACGTAGTTTATATGTTATTCCAGGATGTCAACTATCTACTTACCAAATTTCATTCCAATCAGTTCAGTAGTTTTTGGGTGAAAGAGTAATAAATCCATACATCTCTACATCCATGCTCACAAACTTTCGCATTTATAAGATATTAGTAAGATGTTTGTATTGTTGTATTGGTGTTGTAGAGGCCAAGAGGTGTATAATATTACTGCTTAGCCTGCTTGTATAAACGTCTATTAACAACCACACTTTTTTGTGTGTTTTGTTGTTGTTATTTTTATTTTATTTTACTTGTATATATTTTTTTTATGTGTGTGTGAATGCGAGAACACTACAGACTATGAGATTCATTTCTGATTAGTTATCAGTGGCGAAGGCTCCATACAACTCGATTCCTACCGGCTTCCCTTTTGAAATATGGCAAATATTAGTCTATTATTTTATATATGAATATATAAATAGTAATCTATTATTTTCAATTAAACAAATAATTATTTACGAAGTTACAAGATTTCGAAGTCAGCCACAGGGCCACAATTACTGGAATTCACGCATCACACTTGAGCAAGGTAAGCATTTTTTGGTCTGGCTTCCCTTTTATGAAAATTCACCCTTCGCCACTGTTACTTATATTACATTGTATTATGTCAATTGGTCAATACTGTCTTCTAATACCTGAAAAAAGTTGTATCTATTATGCAGATTGTGATTTCTTTAAAGCAAGAACTACTGAACGGATCTGAATGAAATTTGGTGAGTAGATAGTTGACATCGTGGAATAACACATAGGCTACTTTTATCCCGGAATTCCCACGGGATCGGAATTAACGCGGGAAACCCACTCACGCGAACGAATTCGCACATAGACGTTAGTTGTTTTATAATTTATGTAAGGATAAAGATACACTTACGGATTGAACATAGTCATCATCGGTGAGCACTCCTTCACTGAGCCATTCCTCCTGATCCTCTTCCAAGTATTCCTCTCCCTCAGGGTCTAAATACTGCAACAAAAATATGCCTATATTTTCCAAGAGATAGGCAGATAAGTATGAGGAAACTATTGGGTACTTATAATCAAAGAGAACTCGCAAAGCGGGTACAATGCAACTTCTCTTTAAAAAAATGTAATAAAAAATATATATTATAGTAAAATTTATCATAAGCAAGTAGGTGTTGCAACCAACCCCCTAACTAAGTAATAAAATAAGTAACACTTCACCTGCAACTTTATCGGCATGGATTTTGAAATGATTTGTAGCATTGACAAAATATAATAGCACACCTTAGGTACCGTTCAAGTATTATGTAAGCACTTGCTTTGCTTATTTTTTATGACATGGGGGGTGGGGGGATCTAGATGGTGATAACTGCTGACATACAGCAGTAATTATTTAATTTTTTACACATATAGCAACACACATTGTCTATGCTTCAAAGCGAAATGCATTTTCAGGGAATTCCTACAAATAATGAATTGTTGAATTCAGTGTCAGTAAAGTTTATTTGAATGAATATTATGTGCTTTACAGACTTCTATTCCAAACCTATTCTTATTTATAGATTTATAACTGCTGCTCATGAATCAATCAATTGTACCAATGTTTACGAAAGGGGGGGAGGGGTAAGAGCTTTGCTTACTTTTGCTGACGAGGGGGGGGGGGGTTAATAATTGCAAAAAATGTGCTTAGGTATTACTTGAACATATCATACAAACAAATTTTACCTTTTTATAACATTAGTATAGACTTGTATAAAGGGCAGCGGTACATTTATTTACAATCCATAATGTACACATACAGGTGGGATAAAACTATAAGAAACAATTATGAACCCTGTCGGGCACAGCAAAATTTAAAATAGGTAGGAGAGAGGAAGAGCGCTTTGTTTGATTTTCCACAACAGGAAATATTTATTTAAAATTTGATAGTGTTATGTCTTTGCTATATATTGTATTTATAAATTATTATATGGAGTTATTTTTATCACTCACTGATTTTTATATATTTTTATTGTAACATCTAATTTTGGTTTAATGATACATTAATGTTAATATTGCATGTTTTACAATATCAATAATATTTTTCAATTTATATTTATTATATTCATATTTAATTATATATAATAATAATTATATGGATTCATACAAATTCGTTATTTTAAGTCATTTATTTCCCTTATTTATTAATTAAGTAAATAGTTATGTCATACATATTTATTATTGAATTGAGTATTTATTTATTTTATTTGATGAATTTAATATACCATAATGGTTCATAGGCGGACCTAAGTCAGTTTGATATTCTTGCAGACAAATTAGTCAGTTTGTATTAAAATTAATTTATTGTACCATGTATTTTTATTGTATAATTATGTCATATTTATTTATTATTGAAGTGATTATATATATATTAATTATAATGAATTCAATATGCAATAATGTTTATAAGCAGAACTAAGTCAGTTAGGTATTCTTCAAAGGTATTCAGTCAAATCAATCCCTGAATTTATCTGTTAAAAATTCGTTTATTGTGTAATAGCTTTTGTTAATTAAGAATTGTTAAGAATATATTGGTTTTTTCTATTTGTTTCAAGTTTTCTGGTAATTTGTTAGTTTATTATAATCTATACAAAGATAATGAACTAGAAAAGTTTTTTGTTTAAATACACCAATCTACAAAAGTACTAGGTGGTTTTGGATGAAACATTGTATGAAGGTAGCTTGAAGCTTGAGGAAGGTTATAGGCTTTTACCAGAAAAGGAGTTATTTATATCGCAATAAAGTTCATGGGAGCGAATCCCGATACAATTGCTATTAAATAATATAAAAGTTAACCATATTTTCATGTACAAATTACATAATGCATCTTGCAACTAAACCTCTTCCCACCCATACGCACGAAACATTTTGGGAATACTTTCATTGTACATACAGCTAAGGAGTGGAATTCCCTGCCGGAGTCTGTGTTTCCTGATAGTTATAACCTGGGAGTCTTTAAGTCGAGAGTGAATAGGTTACTTCTAGGCAAGCGTGCTTCATTTTCGACCACATCATCGCTTAACGTCAGGTGATTTTATGGTCTAACCCAAGCCTACCAACAATAAAAAAAGGCATTTTAAACATAATATTTTAAATTGAAGTCTCCTTTTACATTATTAGTGTTCCATTTAAACATTTTGCCTTTAATATAATGACATGCCAATCATAACAATTTTAAGTATATTTGGTTTTCATAAATTTTAACTAGATGAGGCCAGTGTTTCCTAGCTACCCTGAGAAAAAACACAGAAACAAATGCCAATGTCTCTTTTGAAGTTTATGCAATCTGTGGTGGTCAAAGCATATGCAAACTATGTAGGTTTAAGTCTGTGTAAATGAGATGCATGATGATGAGATTGTCTTCAGGAACTTGTTTAGATGATTATTGTCAATGCATCCCTCATTGCTGTGCTAAGGCCTACATATTAGGATTGTCGATTGTGGTTTACTTGACCACCAGAGGAGGAATTGTACGGTATAATAAGTTATATTTAGCAACGATCTCAAACGATTCTTTGACTTATTAATTCAAAAGCTTTTATTAAAACCTAGTACCTATTCAAAAGAGCAAATTCTGTAGATCTTAGGAGGAAATAAAAACAAAATATTCCTGCTCATCTTTTAACAAAACCTGTTCATATAGTACTACGTGCAAAGTAAAGCAAACCTATGCGATGAAAAGTGGCAGTGAACCCCTCTTAGCGGCACAAACAGAAATCGTACGAAAAATATTATCGTAACATACCTCCTCGTATTTCGACATCTTCGTCGGCGGCTCTTCGACGTCAGACATCATATAACATAAATTTTAAAATAAAAGTGGTTTTATAACTATTTCAGCCACTTAAAGCACGTAAATAACATAATTTTCACAAATCAGTAAAGCTTTTATTGTAACTGAAATAACCTCAATCAATACAACGCGTTCCATATAAAACATGATTACACTGATTACAGTATATTTGGTTTCATATTTTTCCTCGTTGGATGACGGAGATAGAACATAAGTAGGCCAACTAAGGTAGAAAATTATCGCTGGACCGCACTGCGACCAGGGCTGCCAGCACATTAATCTCGTTTATACGGTCGAGTGTCTGCAATTATACAAAATTCGACTGCATTATACATAATTATTTTTTATACCCGATTTTCTTATTACTTGACAATAAAAAAATACTGGCCTGTATTTAGTCGCCACCGTTCCGTTATATTAAATTTTTATGATTTTTGTTCATTCTTCGAATCAATCAAATCAACCAGGTACCTGTCTATCCTTTTTAGTACTGGTCACACTCAATCATATTTATCATTCACATTGGTGGTAAAATTTAAATCTGGGATTAAATTAAATAATATGAATCACATTCACATGAATACATACGAAGATTGCGTCGATTTAGACTGTCATCAATCGTTTTACTCCCCTATTCATTTTCAACAATTACTATGTACCTACACTTGACATTTGCGAAGTGCCTTGCGAAAGCAAAAACAAAAGCAACACACAAAAAGAAGGTGGTAAATGAGAAGCACAGGTTAGCATAGTAGGATAGTTAGTTAATATAGTTGGTTCTGGTCTTACCAATTTCCATTCATGCAACCATAAGGAACCAACCGTCATGCAGATTTTTAATATTAATTCTTCTTGTAGATTATTTTTTTGTTTAGCATAGCGCTAGAAGGCTCGAAGAAGTAATGCACCTTCCGTGTTTGGCTATGCCATTTTTGTACTCATAAGAGCAGCAATTTTTTCAGTTTTCAAACAGTTTCTATCTTGCGTTTTTATTTTTTTTTAATGTCTAAAAGTGCGCTCAACAGATGCATGCGAAAATAGCAATATAAGCAAAAGTGCTATGACTGCTTTTAAATTTGGAAAGCTTTTGTTACCATGTCGATCACTAAGTGAAAACACTTTTTTCCAATATTGTGCTACTGAAAGTTTATTATCCAGACCTAAACTTTCATGGTCTAGGACGCTTTTCGAATGGAAGGAACAAATTTTGTTGTTCGGTGTAAGTATGTACACATAAAAATCATGAAATATCCAACTTTTTACTTTCAGCAACACAATATGAGTCAGTAAGTCACACAGCTCTAAGTCACATAATATGAGATATTATTCATTAATTGAGGGTTAATAACTTGCTTGACGCAGAACGCAAAACTTGAACAATCCGACCAAAGTAACCAAAAGAGGCACCAAAACACACAACACACGACAGTCAACAATTCTACATGGAAAATTTAAAATACAGGAAAAGGAAAACACGTCCCACAGATGAACAAACACCACACCAAACCAACCAAACGTTCACAGACTAAAAAAAACCACCACACCACTATAAATCATATTCTCAAGTTGGTAAGCATACTGATACTGTATGTGTATCATATATTCTACATCTATGATGTGTATATATCTCCATCTCTGTTTATCATTCTTCGTGACAGAAAAAGGCGAATAAGTACACAACGTTCCTTTTCAAGGAGGTCTCTTTTAGAAATAAATATTCCAATTGCCCTGTTTTTTTTTGTATCCAATTATACTGAATGACTACCTATACGCAATAGATACAATGAACAGTCCGATTATACACGTTTTGTATCCAAGTATACAATCTGGCAGCCCTGACTGCGACGCTAGCAGTGTTTTGACAGTTATAGGGATGTCCAAGAAAAGTGGTAATTTTAAAAGATATTAATCGATGATCTCCAATGTGTTTTTGGAAATGCTCGCTGAGCAACGCACTTTTTTACTACACGTTTTAGTGAGAGGATCCGAATACACTTCACAGAGTTTTGCTCTAATTGCAGGTAGGCGCAGTGAGCTGAAGCTGGATCAATAAGTTTACAATAAATAGTGAGTGGCTAGCCAGAAAGCATGCTAGCTTGGCCTACAATGTACCCCATATTATGTTGCCATTGAACGACTAATTCCGATATTCAGTGACCAAATCTAGGTGAAAACAGATCTCCCTAAATAGATACTGAGATACAGAGGTGACTGAGCCAGAAAGCATTCATTGTAATGTCTTTTAAACTAAGAACCGACAAATTTTGATATTTGGCGACTAGGTAATTAATGACTCAATATGGGTGTGATTAGATTTCAGATCCATGTCCGTGGCCGCGCTAGGAAGTGCCACATGTCTTTTCCCACAGCTGGACAAAGGCATTTCTAAAAATAAAAATAAGGCAAAATAAAACTGCAGCTTACAATAGACATTTATTTATTTATCAATAAAGAAATTTTTATTATTTACAATTCACAATATTTATCCATTTATAAAGTAGGTACAATATTACAAACTGATAAAGCAGTCTATTAGTATGTTACACTGATCTTACGCGACGAAACAGCGTCATGGTAATATGGTACCATGAAAGTCGAAAGACGAAAACATACTTAGATAATTATTTTGTGCTACGAATACGTGTTTTACTGCTTTCTAAGCCGATAATTTACTTTATTGTACGTAGATATAGAAAACTGTCAATTCTGTATGCTGAAGATTACCTATTTCTACGCAAGCACATTGTAAATTTTCTTATTTAGCGAAGAATCTTATTTAACGCGAAGAAGCCATGTTTCTTCAACAATTGCTTATTGGGATCCTGGACCCGAAGCTCCTAATTTTGTTGTTCAAAAACAAATAAGTAAGATTTTAATCTTCCACGTAGTAATCTTAAGTCAGTTTGTGATGTTATGTACAATAATTAGACTACAATGGAAGAATTTTCATGGATGGATGGTTTTATTTAGGCTTCCCTCTAGCAACTATTATCACGGACTGGAAGCTCTTGCCTTTATGGCCTATGTTTACGCGATTCGGCGGCAAACTATATAAACAATAAAGATAAATGATCCATCTAAATGGATATAAACATTATTAGCTATAGAATTTCCCTCATTGCTATAAGCTCACGGCTAAATAATCTAGTTTTTGATTAAAATGAAACAGCATGAAGTAAATGTCTAAATAAATTTTCGCCTTCTCGACTCAACAGCTATAATCTCGATATAATTATCTATAGCATCAAACGGCACTGCCCTTACAAACAACAAAAAAAAAGTTAAATTAAATCTATACATTCACATTTATACACTTTTCCCGCCTTTTTGCTCTAAATCTACATTTTGCCTGAGAAATATCTCTGTACTATTCTTTTCGTCTGGACTGTGCCTCTTTTCACATCAAGGCAATCTCGTTTTACTGTAGTTTGTGACCACTATTTATGAAAACAGCAGACTTGAGGAGTAGAAATAAGTTAGAAGACCATTTTGCAAAATAATGCAATAGTATCGTATTTCTAGATGACAAAGCAAATTCATGTGTAAGTAAAGTTTAACTGTTTGTAACGCGTCGGACCTTTTCTTTAACTATTAAAAAAGTCTGTTCCACACCAATTGGCTAATTAATTCCTATTTTTATAATTATGATCTTTCAAAAGGGGCGTATGACGACATGGCCGAAATGAAATAAGGTAAATCATAAAAAACAAAATATAAATTAAATTAATTTAATTATAAACAAGCAATATATACAAAGATTGCTATAATTCGGAATAAAAAATATTATACATGATGCATGTAGGTATGTTTGTGAATTTATATTGTAATTCATATTAAATTCCTAGCACGGTTTTAATATCTGGCAAGACTGATTACTCCGATGTAACAATTTGATACATAAGCATCTGCTTTTTTTTTCAAATAAACTGCTAAGGACTTTAAAATGGATTACAATATACCATAATGGCTATTCTAATGGGAAACAAAAGAAAAGAAATGACAAAATTACAACTTAATTAGTTACATACAATTTAAATTAAATTAACTTAAAAGCTGGGTTTACGAGTAAAAAAAACATTAAAAAAACAAGGAACTACAATAAAATCGGACAATCGAAATAACCACGTTTTCTGGCTTTTTGTTTAAATTATTTTGAACATTTGAAAAATATTTGTCATTTTCAAAATGCCAAAATTCGCAATTTCTCAACGTTGATAATGACGCTTTCTATAAAAACTTAATCTTAAAATTAAATAAGTATCGCTGCATTTTTTTTCTTGTTTAGTTTTCTAATTGTTACGAAATTACTATTTACCTATATACAATTTCAATTTAAAGTCTTAACAAAATGGATTAATGGACTTGGTAAAACGTGCAATATATTTTCAGTCACACTATGCAACACCATAAGAACCTAATTACAACTGCAGCTGTATTTTTAACTCTCAGAGCTGAGCAGAGAGTTCAAAATCAAACTATACAAAAGCGCATTAATTTAGGAGTCGCTTAGCATAACCGAAAATGAGAAAAAGACTCGTGGCCATATTTCATTTGGATTCATACATAGGTTAGCATTTTCGGTTTTTATTCTTCTGATTTGTATGAACGAGCCAAAATATGGTTTTATATTTCCTATAATATCACCCGCACTGGACCCGCGTGGTGATTACGGCCCTCAAATAGAGAGGCGTGTCCCAACAGTGGGAAAGCTTGATTATGTATGTATGTATATATTGATTATGTATATATTGTATAATATACTAATGACATTCGCTCCAAAATCGCGTATGTACTAAACTCAGTCAAAGGAGATCCATGCTCAATTTTGCAAGTCACACGAGAGATTCGACAAACTGTCACATACTACACAAATGGGTGACTTCGTAATTTAAATTCAAATGAGAGACGATATTCGTAAGGTCACGTTTTGACTGGATTCAAACTCATGGGCTCCTAAAATGGAATTTATCGCCTACCCACAATCACGTTTTTATCATCTTGACGGCTGCAAACCTTAGTTCGTCTCTTTCTCTCCCGTCCTCGTAGAAAGAGAAAGCAAACCTTTTGTAGCCCGATGATGGAACGGGCTTGGTGGAATTAGATAGTGTAATTCCATCGTACACTCCCCAAAATGTAACCGATAGACTTGCAATGCATCCCTGATGTTTAAGGCTCTGGACTCGACCACGCCCTCGATGCCAATGAGCCAAAAAAAGGGCAGGGGGCCACCAGCTTTCTTCCGATTAAAAAGAGACACAACATTGCAGTACCGTCACGATGACGTGGCGTATGAAGTCCCTCTTACAGGGTACCGTGATTATATGCCACCCCTACTCTATCTATTAATCCATGCATCTCCAACGTAGCTATGACATTTCTTAAAACCAATTTACAGAAACAATTATTTTTTATTATAGCGAGACCGCCTCGATGTGAATTATAGAGCTTTATAAACAGCGTTACAAACTTCCCTTTTTTACATTAGAGTAAATTTCTAACGGTACTTCTAATATATTTTTTATAAATCTTTTGAACGCCATATTGGTGTTCTTACATCACATTATTACGATAAATGGTACGCGTTTATTTGTTATTTTTTCATTTTGCGAGGCTTTCAGAGCAAAACTGGCTTATTGCTTTTTGACTAATTATTTTTATTAATAGTTGATGAATTGGCGACCAACCCCCGATCTCAAGTGGTCGAAGTCACCCATAGGCATCTTACACTAAATATAGATATCTATGGGCGGTCTGTGGTACCCCTAGAAGATTATGAGAGTAGCTTCTATTCTAATTTGGAAAAAAATTAAAGTCAAAGATTTTTTTAATCTCAGTAGATTGATTCTTTGATATAATTATCGGTCAACCAGAGGCCACCAGGTGAAATCACAGAAAAATGTAGTTCTATAAATAAAAAGGCAATTTTGCTCTGACAGTTTCAAATATAATCTGTATTTTACTTACTCTAAATTAGCTATCTAGCGCCGAAATTATACAATCTGTTTGTCATATTAATCTAAAGATGTTAGGATTTTTAATCTGAATTTAACGTGGATAGTTTAGGTTGCGTAAAAATATGAGTGGAAAACAATTAGTTACTGCCCATTGTATTACCCTTTTTCCCGACTGCAAAGGAAGGGTTATGTTTTTCGCGCGTATCTTGTATGTATGTATGTATGTATGGATGTATGTATGTATGTATGTTTGTTTGTAATATTCTTTATTACCTCATATCTCCAGAACCGCTGAACGGATTCACATAACTGAGGTATCGTTAGATTCGTCTTAGCAGCCCAAGTGTTCTTAGATTGGTGACATTTGAAAAAATCAAACATGGCGGCTATGCGAAGCCATTATACATAGTGAAAAAAAAATGTTTTGTTTCGAATACCACAATATGGGTATCAAATTAAAGGGCTTATCGCAAGGATTTCAAAAAGGTATATCATATTTATCATTAGTGTAATACTAGCAAAAAAAATACAAAGAGAAAGTTTAATAATATGGTTTAGAGTTCTTTCACTTTCTTAATCCGGTGGGGTGCCAATGTGACATGACCGGGAAAATTAAAAAAATGTTTATTAATATTTTAACTGAAAAGTAGAAAAAAATTATTTAAAAAATCTAAAAAACCCGACTGCTCAACTGAAATGCAAGAAACAAGCACATTTTTATTTTAAAAAGTGACAAGCAGGCGGACCCGCCAAATTTAAAAACAAAATACGTTCAATTGGGTCCCGCCTGCTTGTCATTTTTTAAAATAAAAATGTGCTTGTTTCTTGCATTTCAGTTGAGCAGTCGGGTTTTTTAGATTTTTTAAATAATTTTTAGTTGTAAAGTCCTTATTGTTTTACTGTTATGGTGTACAATAAAGAATACAGGGTGTTTGGTGCATCGTGTGCCAAATTGAAATTGTCGACTGAAGGGGTCATCTGCTATCCTTCAAGACCCCTTAACACCTCTCATGCCCTGTGGATTTTTTTTATCAACTTTTTATTGTTTTATCAAAAACAAGACCCAAATTTTACATTCAAATACAAAATAAAAAAAAAGTTTAAGGCGTAGACTCAAAATTTTTATTTTTTAGATTTGTATTGTTTTAGTGTACTTTTTAATAGAAAATTAGTGACATTAGTCGTCTAGTTTTTTTTTAATTTACTCGCAAAGTTTCGAACTTAAATTAAAGCTGTACATGTTACAGCCGTTTACATGGCTACAAAAAAAAAAAAAAAACCAAAAGCGACCGGGATCTTCCAATTCTCTCCAAAATTCTCTAGTTTATCCTCTTGTCACCGCTCGTGCAGCGCGACGACTTTACCAGGAACGCTTTCCTGGTAGACGATTACCTGGCCGCAGAGTCTTCCAAGACACATACCGACGCTTACGCGAGACTGGCAGTGTTACTTTTAATGAACCAAGAGGCCATATTGTGCGACATAATGTTCAAGTGGACAAGAGAATACTGGCACTTTTTGAGGAAGACCCTACAATAGGCGCGTGCATAGGATTATGACAGGGCATGCGGCGGAGTAAAAACACACAAAAACTTCTTCTTTTATAGATTTTTAGCATAGCCACAGCCACGCATCGCCACCATGCTACGATGCGTGGCTGTGGCTATGCTAAAAATCTATAAAAGAAGAAGTTTTTGTGTGTTTTTACTCCGCCGCATGCCCTGTCATAATCCTATGCACGCCCCTGCCCTACAAGAAGCATTAGAAATGTGGCAGCACATTTCTCGTCATGCGTCGTCGGCGTTGTTCCGCTGCACGAGCGACACCATGGGCGGCTCCATAAGCCATCATGATGTCCGCATATTCTTCGTTAGAGAATGTCGCCATTGCAACAACAAAGTTTAACAGTAACACCAAAAGTTAATAAAACGTAACAAAAACCAACAAAACTCAACGAAAACAAAGTAACAAAATGAAAGAATCGCGGAATACGGTGAACTAGCACACACGTCAGGTAGCAGAGGCAGTGATATCTCGACTAAAAAATGAAGAGGTCGGTGGCAATTCGTGATTCGTTCAAACCGGTTTACGCTATGCAAGAAAGAGACAGAAGATAGATTTTACTTCGAAAGAGTGAGAAAACAAATATTACCTGTTTCTCAAGTAACAGTTACGCAAAATGATATTTTTTTATTAGAATTTGGAATTTAGTCTTATGTGACTCGATTCACAATTCTAGCGAAATCACCGAGTTGTTAAAAGATTTTTATGGCATGTGGCACATCATTAGCAAGAAGATAAGCTAGAGAATTTTTGAGAGAATTGGAAGATCCCGGTCGCTTTTAGTTTTTTTTTTGTAGCCATGTAAACGGCTGTAACATGTACAGCTTTAATTTGAGTTCGAAACTTTGCGAGTAAATTAAAAAAAAAACTAGACAACTAATGTCACTAATTTTCTATTAAAAAGTACACTAAAACAATACACATCTAAAAAATAAAAATTTAGAGTCTACGCCTTAAACTTCGTTTTATTTTGTATTTGAATGTAAAATTTGGGTGTTGCTTTTAATAAAACAATAAAAAGTCGATAAAAAAAATCCACAGGGCATGAGAGGTGTTAAGGGGTCTTGAAGGATAGCAGATGACCCCTTCAGTCGACAATTTTAATTTGGCACACGATGCACCAAACACCCATCTATCTAACTATCTGTTCAATCATTAACAATTGACATTCAAAGTACATTGACTGTAAGCGCGCTCACAACTGTCCTGTGTTCATATTGACGTACAAACGCCAGCACATTCAACCTATCCAAATCTGTCAAATTTTTCCCAACCGAGCTTGAACCTTATACTGCTGGAATAAAGTTGTAAATCTATTAAGTAATTTTATCAGATTAGCCACCTTACATTATCGGATATTGTGTATTCGTTTTCCAAGATGAAATTATGCGAAACCGTTATTCCGCTCACATTTTTCTTTAACCTTTGTTGGTGAAATTAGTAAATATAACGCATATACAACATTGTTTTTATTAAAACAAACTATAGCAATAAAAATTAGTGCTAAATATACTAGCAAGTTCAGTTTTGAATATGCTGCCGACTTCTTTAGAATATATTATTGCTTGCTAGTCAATTTAGAGCAAAAAACTGATCTTAATAATTGTGCATACAAACATCACTCAAATCATATCAGGTTTTAGATTAAATTAAAACATTACTATTTTAAGATTTAACTTCAATGGCTTGTTCATGCAAAATTAAGGACTCTTCACACCTGTCACTATATCTGACACAAGAGGACATAAATGTCAAAATGACAGCTGTCAGTTTAGCTACAAAGTGTGATGAGGTCCTTAACTGGGTTACACGATACAAGATATTTAGGCACAATTTTATTGCTTTAACGCTAAGCCTCGAATACATTTGAAACTAGAAGCATTTAAAAAGATGTCAATTTTCTTTTTATTCTTTACATGCCATATTTTTAAAGATTCTATGTTATAATGAACACCTTTTTAAATGTCCAAAGGCCTGCTATTTAGTTACTTTATTTATTCCAGTATAAAATGGACCATGATAATGTCGATAAACAGATTAAATTGTTATCTCACTATGTAAAATCGTAAAGCGTTTGATCAAGTAATAGATCAATGTGAGGAGGTGCATGGCTCATCCAACACGATTGTTATTCAACTTTAGTTTTGTGAATTTTGAGTTGAATTTTAGGTTATCATAATCAGACCAGAAAGAACAAGCTCTGTAGATCATAACCATAGAGCTTGTTCTTCCGAAATTTGATAAAGATGTCGAATTTTAAATTTAAATACAAGTTAATTCAGTAAGATTGTTAAATCACGCGGTACTGAACTGGTGTAGGCTTGTAATTAAAATAATGGTCCATTAGTGTAAATAATCTAGTAAACTTATCTAAACAAAAACGCGTGGCGTTCAAAAGACATCCGGTAATCAGAAATATCCATATTATTAAACTACTATAGTTAGAATCGTGTCACTAAATACTTTCGGGCAAGGCATTTTTATAATTTTGCGGGTAGATGCGTTTTTTTTTCTTCTATATTGGCAGTAACTGTCTATAGACGAAGGCTACCCACGTGAAGGTAAGTACTTAAAAGTAGCCAAAAATTACTTATATTTAATATAAAACAATAAATAATGAATGATTTCTTTACTAATGATACTAAACGCTACCGTACTAACTGCAAAATGTCATCACGACTCAGTCGAGAGAAAAAGACAGTGCTATTCGTCTTACATAGTGCCTTCTCTCTCACACGTCATGGTAGGGTCGTTATTAGGAATTTAACATTGTTTAGGTGACCAACGCTGAAATACCACAATAGGGTTGTTTTCTTACATTTTGAGAAGTTTTTGGTAAGGCTGGAAGATGACAACATGACTAAAAACCCATCCTGTTCCTTATTGAGTTCCCTGGCTGTTCCATGGCCCTATCAGGCTCCGTCCTTGCTGCTGACTGTTCTTTGAGCCACGGGTGGACTCGACGCTGCGTCTCTCTGTGCCTGACCCTTACTGGATGGAAAGCTACCCCCTGCTCGCTATATGCAATCCCGCGTCAAGAGTGGCCTTAAATCCCCAGGGATGTCTCCCACAGCGGCTGGAGCATGAGGAAGAGAATTGTCTCTAGCATTTAGCCTTCGCTAGCATGACGCTTTGCTGCTTCGTAGGAGGCGACTGCATTACATTGCCCCTCGGCACCAGAGAGAAAATACAGCAATGCACCGCCCAAGCAAGGCACACCTTAACTGTATGCTCTACCGTGTCCTCCGAAAGGTCCTCACAATGTCGACACCCGGGTTTGTCCTCCCGATGGATCCGAAACAAAATGCAAGTATCTGAACTCCTTACTCGCTTTCAGAAACTATAGAGTCCATGTTATAACAAAATTAAAGTTTCATCATGTAATCTTATTTTTTTTATTAATCACGGCAAGATTACTTTAACAAGAGACTTCAATGTTTCCTACCAGCCTTTTTAAGCATTCAAAATCAAAGCATTAACTATACTTTGAAAAAAAAAAAAAACGAACAATTGCATTTTTTTTTAGGAACTCGACTAAACGATAGGCTCCCAATTAAACATTAAATAAAAAACGGTGAATAGCAAAAACAGCATATTTATCATTAAGTTAAAAAAAGATCAAAAAACGCTCTACCCAGATTTAAATTTACAATTTTAGAATTATTATTAACATTATACCTACACTAGTTCACTTTATTTTTTACAAAATAATTATTTAAAAAAAAAACATCCACTGAATATCGCACACATAACACTTTTTAATTAAAACCTCCAATAATAATATAATCTAGCATTTACTTTAAGGGGAAAAAAAATAAACAGAAAAAAAAAACGATTTTTTTTTCAACTACCCTAGTAATTACATTATTTCAGTACGGTCGAGGAAAAAACTTGAGAAATAATAAGCAGTTATCATACATAGCTTCGAACTTAGTTATAAAAAGAACGTAAATTAAGATTAACACCGCATACACAATTTCTGTAACTTACATAAAAGTGCTACTAAAATTTATGGCGAACGTAAAACATATTTTCTTGAAATATAAGCTTATCGCTTAGTTCAATGCAAGCTACAGAAATGTGTACTAACTGCTTCAAAGCTCACCACAGCACATCACTAAAATAAAAATGAATTTAGTGACCAGGCTTAAAAATAAGTTTACAAATGAAAATAATACTTTAAAAAACCAACCAGGCTTGCTAGCAAAAACACAATTATTATTAAACGTTTTTACATATTTGTGTTACAACCGAACTTACAAGTTAAAACGGGGTAAATAGAAACACAAGGGGGTGAATTCACACATCAGTTTGATAGGTATATTCGAAAAAGAATTAGTTATTTTTTTTATTTCAATTAATTTAATAATTTTTGAGGCTGGAAAAAGTTTTGTTTCAATTCACCCCCTGTGTTTCTACTTACCCCGTTTTAGGGTGATTTAAAAAACTTGCAATTTCTCCTCAACCATACATGTTCAGACGTTACTCATCAGTAAAAATTAATATTTACAATATTTTGTCTTAGTCCTTGTTGATTCAGTGCCATTTTGATAGTTTCAAAGAACTTTTAGGCGAATATATAAGGTGTATCTATTCATACACGAAATATTTTAAGAGACGTATCTATAGCTGGTAAAGAAACTATAAAGTAAAAAAAAAAAATAATCGCAATGTTTTTTATTTTACGTAATTATTATAATTTTCATATGATAAAAGAGAAAAACTCTCTTTAATCATCATAAAAGCCGCGCACCGTCTCAAATACCTCCGCCGCCCGCGTAAACTGGCGTATTGGATGTCAAAAAATAAGAAAGAACCAGTATTTATTACGTGTGTCAAGAAATATTAAATTATTTAATTTTTTTAATAATATACCTAGGTAATTTTTTTGTTGTTATGGTTTCTTTACCAGCTATAGGTATATCTCTTAAAATATTTCGTGTATGAATATATACACCTTACATAGAGAACACTTTTGCTTTACAAATTTGAAGATCCACTTTACGTTTTCAAACTTCACTCTGAAATTTCTGAAATTATCTGGTAGATCATTTTGCTGAGTATAGGTAAACAGATATTTAAGGCTGTTATAACTCGTCAAACTTGTATAGCATAAGTTACATACAATTTTGTCTTTCCAATCCTCAAAGTATTTGTCAAATGGCTTGAGAATAAAAATGACTTCATAACCAGTATAAGCTGACTCAAGACAGTACAAACATGATACAATGAGAGGTCAGCTTATAATGGAACCGAATATATAGATACAGTGAATCCTTCGTGATCTCAAGGTACCTAGGATTTTTGGTCAGTCGATTGAAGTTAAATAGTTTGCATATATATACGCGGTATTTCGTCGGCTCAGAATTATAAACCGTATTTATTTTAGAGTTAAGTTGGTTTTGAATTAGCGAAATAAATTGGGTAAATTCAAGACTTAAGTAATTCTTCCTACAGCTTACTGCTGAACGCCATTTTCAGTAATTTCCAGCTCATACATTTACGAAGATATAAGAAAATATAAAATCAAACCCATTAGTAAACATATTAATTTTGCGTTACAATTGGTATTTAAAATCTTCTACTTAACATAAAAGGCTCAAAATTGTCTCTATAAATTGAAATTAAAAAAAAAACATAATTAAATAAATAGTCATGGCCTAATTCTGTTATCCATTAAATACCTAGTACTTATCTGTACACATTTTTTTACTTTCGAATTAATCAAAAACTACAAACACATAAGTTGACATATGGTTTGACAATACAACACATCATTATAGGATTTTTATATAATAGAGTAGTTGACTGCTATAAAAAATCCATGTTTGAAAATCCTTGGTTATAAGAAAAAATAAATGTGAAAAAATAAATAAAATGGCTGAAGTAAAGTTTAACGCATTTCAATTTTATCTTCTACCCTTTTCCAACAAAACGTTTTACCTACAAGATAGCGTACATTCACTGTGGCATGACTGGGCAGTGACGTCACACGCAATGAGTTTTGTCTCTGTTTATATTAAAACACTCATAACTCCGTCATTCCTTAAGATTTTTGTCTTGTTTGTTTCCGAGTATAAATAAACATTAATCGTTGAAATGTATGTACGCGCATAACTTCAGAAAGCCTGTACTAAATTGGACGATTCTTCTTTGTTGTAAAATGCAAGAAAAATAGTAAGGAATCAAAGTACGAACGCAGATAAAGTCGCGCACAGAAGCTAGTATTTTATAATAAAAAAATCTAACCAAATACCCTATTACACAAAATTAGTGCATCAATATTGAGACTAGGACTCTATTCTGTAAATAGGCCACGATTTTATAGTTATATTGTCCAGTTACTGTGTCGTGGAGATCATATAGGCGGTCGTTACCAGTTACACAGGATGACAAACCCCAAAATAGTTGCGAAGAGAATCAACAGAATATAGTATTCACGAATTTAATCAAGCATTAATTAGCTTTTAATCACTAGATATTGAACTCACAACCTTGCCTTAGACGTTATTCTTTATAAAAAGTCCGTCAATCTTCTATAAAATTGAGGGTAGTCTGAATCATAGCGAGCAAGTGTGGTGTTCCCTTAACTCGTCGTCATGGTAACGGTGTGTCTAGTCCTTGCTGTGACGTCAGTCACGGAGCGGCGCGCGCGCAGCCTCTTGGTAAAAGAAGTCTTATATTGTCCTTATTTAATAAATTACTGGAAAGAAAAATGAAAAATATATTAGTGGGATGAAAATGATTATATCAATTTCATAATTAAAGATTCAACAACAGTCGACTATCACTGTGTAATTTATTATAAAGCTATTTTATTTATTTATGTACAGACATGACACTTTAAGAGAAAAAAATACAGACAAAAGAGTACAAAGGTGCTGCTAAGAAATTTCTTCAAGCAGACCTGCAACAGGAGAGTTGAAGAAGAGATGATAGACACAGTGTGTATAAACATAATAAATAAAAAAAGCTATTTTTAAATCTAGTATGTGTTTTTATCAAGATTCCATGCACAATATTTTCACGCAAAACCTCTATGTAAACATCTGTACAAAATGTAACATCCTGAAATTAGTTTACCAAGAATGTGAATTGCAGTTTTTATCATTTTGAATATAGGTTATTTTATCCCAAAATAATTAAATCAACGTAAATTACAATTGCACTTTTGCTGTACAGTCAAAATAAACCAAAATTAACCGTAAATAAAAGTGTCAATATTTTTGAATGCAGTTTTTACAAATTCCATCACTCAATTCCAAAAAAAAAATAAAAAAAAAACTTATTTCAAGGAAGTTACTGGTTACCTGTAAGAAATTGATACACTTGTCCTTAAATCTATTGAATGATATCTAATATATTTGTATCAGTGTATTTTATTATTGGTGAGCCAAATAGTAATTATTACCTAATTTTCTAATTGGGTGTTAAGGGCAAGGCGCTGCCATAGTTGAGGATGCCCCACACGAGGAAAGTTTCGACGTGCGAGGACGACACTATTTGTAGAGCACGCACCACTCACCTAATCATACAGGTCATGTTCTCTATCCCGGTTGTGGTCGGGCGTCCTTGGGCAAGGCGTTGCCGCAGTTGAGGATGCCCTACACGAGGACAACAATATTTGTGCAGCAGATAACACTCACCTAATCATACAGGTCATGTTCTCTATCCCGGTCGTGGTCTGGCGTCCTCGGGCGTGGCTGGGGCGCGGGCGCGGCGGGGGAGGCGCCGCCGTAGTTGAGGAAGTCCCACACGAGGATGGTGTCGTCGTGTGAGGACGACACTATTTGGAACTCGTCAAACTGCAGTCGGAACACGCGGCCGGTGTGCTCCTGTGGCAATTTAGGGGGTCACATTGGGGAACCTTGGCAGGGGTTACTTATTCGTAAGGTAAACTATGCGAAAGTAACATTTGAAATGCGAATATAACACTTATTGCTAAGAAATAAAGACGCATTCCAAGTCAAACTTATACCGTGATGTTACTATAAATAAAAATTATTTGGTTATAATTACTTAATAGTAATGGAATTGAAAAGACAAATTTCATTAAATTTTCGATGCGGAAACAAACACCTATCATTGCCTCAAAGTAGTATGCTCATTGTTGTTCAGTCCCTCTCAAAGGTCAGTGCATGTGTCCCCATATTAAAAAGACTAACAAAATAAAACACCTGGGTATCATTATAGATCACCCTTTTTTTTTCAAACCACATATAGAAGCTTTAAATAAGCTAGGCTAAGCTAAGTTAAGCTTATATTCATATTTAAAAAGCTGCGATATATAGCAGACCCAAAACTAATAAGGCAAGTTTACTTTGCTCTATGTCAATCAATTTTGACGTACTGCATTACCGCATGGGACGGGGCAGGTAAAACTTTGTTACTACCCATCGAGAGAGCGCAAAAAGCTATCCTCAAGGTGTCTACTTGTCGCCCTTTCCTTTTTCCCACTAACCTTCTCTATAAATCTTGTGAAGTATTAACAGTTCGTCAGTTATTTATAATGAGCACCGTACTAAAACAACACACAGCGCTTCCCTATCACACTGAATTTACTAAAAAAGACTGCCTTAAAATAAGTACAAAACATGCTTTCACAACCAAATTTTATATGTTCCTTGGACCACTACTTTATGACAGACTAAACGCAAAATTAACCTCTAGAGCCCCAGCGGCACAAAAACGTGCCAGTAAACAAGTATTACCGTTGAGCCCCGCTGGCACAAATTTGTGCCACCAAATCCCGACCGATTTAAAACTGTATTTGTAATAAAGATACATAAATAATAAAATAAATAAATAAATAAAGATAAGTCTTAAAAAAACTTTTTAACAAAAAATTAAACCGACTCCCAAAAAACACTGCAAAGTGAAAAATAACTTTAATTTCGGTAGTCGGTGTCTTTAGTTTTGTTTTCTCGTTTTTGGCACCGACTTCCGAAATTAAAGTTATTTTTCACTTTGCAGTGTTTTTTGGGAGTCGGTTTAATTTTTTGTTAAAAAGTTTTTTTTTCACTCTTTTTAGTTGGATGATTTTTAATTTACCTAGTTACAAGAGCCTAAATGTCAACTACTTATAACCTTTTACAAAATATTGCTTTTCCCAATGCTGGGCCGTTAATTGTTGAGGAGTTCTCCTGGTACTTCACCATCAGCTCTACATCACCATATGCATTGTGACGAGCATAAAGTGCTTAACATCCATATTCAAGTAATCGAATCGCAATCCACTTAATACTTATTATTGAGTAGTTTCGGCGGCCATCTGTGGTCTTCATCATCAGTTCCACTTCCCCAAATGGTACTTTTTGAGAGCAACTGCACAAGTTACTATAAGAAATACCCAAAACGCCATAGGTGTGCCTATAATATTTGAAGAGTTCCCTCGATTTCTCCAGGATCCCATCATCAGATCCTGACTTTGGTGATAATGGTACCAATTTCGAAGTATACCCATTCGAACAAAAAAAGAATTTTCCAAATCGGCTCAGCCGTCTTCGAGTACTCGATGATCATACATAAAAAAAAAAAAAAAAAAAAAATATGCGCGTCGAATTGATAACCTCCTCTTTTGGTCGTCGGTTGAAAATCGTTTCTGAACGCTTACGATAAGAGCCCGCCCGCGGTACTTGACGGATGGTTGACGTAAATAATGGCGGTCCTTGAGAGGTTAAACGTTTATTCCCTAAATTATTGTAATTGCAAGAAGACTCTCCAGGAAGCTCTTCAAAGTATGTCCTATGAAGACACAGAGAATTTATTACTAGTACTAAAATAGAGATAGTTCGTATTTTATTAACCGACTTCTAAAAAAGGAGGAGGTTCTCAATTCGGATGTTTGTATTCTTTTTTTTTTTTTATGTTTGTCCACGCATAACTCCGTCGTTTGCCAACCGATTTGAAAAATTCTGATCTTGTTAGAAAGGGTATACTTCCCAAATGGTCCCATGAAAATTTTATCGAAATCGGACAAGCCGTTTCTGAAAAATCAACAAAAGTCTAAAAAAATGTTTACGTTGATGATCTTTTCGTTCACGCTGCATTGCGTTTTTTGTTCGGGCATAACTCCGTCATTTACGAACCGATTTGGAAAATTCACTGACCCACTAAAAAGCACGAAAATAAAAACTTTTTTGCAAAAAAATAGAACCGACTTCCATATCAAAACACTACAAAGCCAAAAATAATTTTATTTTCGGAAGGCGGTGTGAAAAAAAAAGAAAATACAAAACCAATAACACCGACTACCGAAATTAAAATTATTTTTGGCTTTGAAGTGTTTTGATATGGAAGTCGGTTCTATTTTTTTGCAAAAAAGTTTTTTTTTAATGTAATTAAGATTAAGAATAAGAGACTAAAATTATTTTCATATTATTTACACCTTTATACATTACCTAAGATGACCATATACAGTTTATTATATATAAAGGTGTTTATTAAAAAAATACCTATTCTCACCTGAAACACAGGATTACCTAGTTCAGGCACATGAGACCACAAGTCTAGCAGATATATCTACGGATCGCCACTTACCACCAAAGTTCTGAGGCACAGTTCTTGGTGCGGCGTACGAACGTCTAACGCCGCAGGAAGGTCCCAAACTTTGATTTTGCCGTCGTATGCACCGCTAACTATCCGTTTATTGTCGAATCTGGGAACAAAGAGGGTATTTTTAAATAAAATAACAAAATCGGCCTATAACGTTAAAATTGCTGGGAAACTAGCCTTTTCTCTATGAGGAATAGGCCGTAATCCTCGGGTCTAATTCAGGTTAGTGGATGCCACAAGTGTTCGGATTTTTCAGTCCTACACTTCGGTTTCCTCACGGTATTTTTTTTACCGTTTTGAGAACAGTGATGATGTTAATTACACAATGTTATGTGACGTCTACATACTCAAGCTGTCCGTAATTACTCAAGTGACCCTAATGACTAATTTGACCCCAAATGCCAAAATAACAGCAAACTAATCCGTTTCAAATTAAAGTTCCTGGTATCCCTCTAAGACGCCTACATACTAAAGGCCTCCCTAATTACTCAATTTGATCCTAATTACTCAAGTGATACCTAATTACTAAATACCAAAATTACAGCTAACTTCACCAAAAAGTTCCCTTAAATTTCAAATTAACTCACTGTATACACCTGACGAGTTCCTCACGTCCCTCTAAGACACACTTATACACTGTCCGCACTCGATGTCCCACAACCGGATCGTGTTGTCCGAAGAGCCCGATACAACTGGTCGGTCCCGGTATTGTAAGCACGCGATACCACGCTTGTGATCGTTGAGCATGCGAACGAACTCTTACGATGATGTGTCCCAAATAAAAGACCCTTAATTTCAAATAACACTCACCTTATACACCTGTCGAGCTCCTCGATTCCCTCTAAGATTCCTACATACTTAAATTTTCCCTAATTACCAGAGGTAGGAATTAGGTAGTGTTATTTATGTACTTACATCGAAATGTTGATATTAATATGGATCTTCCTGGGATTTCTAATAGACAATCCCGTGTGACCAACAATATTATGTAAATTTGGCAACGTCGCGCTTGCAGTGGTTTAAATTGTGTAAAAGTAAATAACTTTTTATTTATTAAATCAAGGGATTTTTCTGCTCTTCAAAATTAATCCCGGGATTTGGGGCATATCCACTTTATTCTTTTGTTTTGTTGTCTGTATGAAATCAGTGTAAGTAAATAAATCACTCTACCTAATTTCGACCTCTGCTAATTACTCAAGCGGTCCCTTATCACCCAATTGGTCCCTAATTGGTTAATTAGTCCCTAATTTCATAATTGGTCCCTAATTACTCAAATAGTCCCTAGTACCTAAAATTGACCCTAAACACTAAAATTACATCTAAATGCACCAAAAACATCAATTAATTTCATATTAAACTCACCGTATACACCTGACGAGCTCTTCGTGTCCCTCTAAGACACGTATACACTGTCCGCACTCGATGTCCCACAACCGGATCGTGTTGTCCGAAGAGCCTGACACAACTAGTCGGTCTCGGTATTGTAAGCACGCGATACCACGTTTGTGACCGTTGAGCGTGCGAACGAACTCGCAAGATGATGTGTTCCATACCTTTGGACGAGAAATATTGGTTTTTAATTCACTAGCAATTAATTAACTAAAAAAAGTAAGGACAGCGAAACAGGATAAAAAAAAACGTAAACAATCTGATCGTAACCAAGTTACATTGCGTTATATCTTTTGTACGCAATAATGTCGTCCGTTGCTCGACT
Source organism: Tholera decimalis (assembly GCA_943138885.2). NCBI lineage: Eukaryota > Metazoa > Arthropoda > Insecta > Lepidoptera > Noctuidae > Tholera > Tholera decimalis. The sequence continues at coordinate 16,086,928 of OW964574.2, read as the reverse complement.
GTTCATTCGTGGTTGTATAGTTTTTGTGAGTTATTTATCCGTATTTGGTGGTTTTTACCGTTGAAAAAGTGTTATACAACGTGTAACAGAATAAACGCAAGACCCGAAGGTAGTTTGCTCAGAATCGGCTTCTGAATCGATTTCCATCATTATTTATGTGTTAATTTTCTCCGGAAAATCCTTTATTTAACCTAAATTAGGATCACTGCGTAAAACCAACGTAATAAAATATTTTATTTAGGGAAATTTAAGCCTTATCTCAAAGCAATAAAAACCCATATGAATGTATGGCTGAATTTGTAGATCGCTCAATAGCTATCCATACACACACGTAAATAATATCAATACATTTCAGTTAGTGTGCGAAAAATAAATTTTTAATTTAAGGAAGATTAATCCTTAATTCCAAGCAGTACGTCTTACTTAACTGCACAACCGAATTTGTACTTAGTAGTTCGGTCACTCATAATAATAATCATATCTATCCTTACTCTCACACACACACCCCTATTGTATATAGTTTTTGAATACCAATCATAACAAACGTGTCACAGCACTACGAGGGTCAATTACTTTCCACGTCACTTGCCAATAACACGATAATTCTTTCGTTCTTCTTAATTTGAAAAATTCGGTCTCTGGTATTGTGTATTGGAATTTGTAATAAGTTCTACACACATAGACTTAGGATTACAAAACCCTTGCCATATCGTTTGTTATCATCCAAAGAAGCCATGCACTTGGTATGTATATACCCTTTAAATTACACGTTGTAGATGTATATGGTATATGTTATTTACCTTAATAGTACGATCTCCGCTCGCACTGACAATATATTTCTCGTCAAAGTCGACAACGTTGACGGCGGCGCGATGGCCGACTAAAACTCTTCGCAGCATGATTTCTGTTGTTGACGTCATATCCCACACTGCTATCGAGCGATCCTGGAAAACATAGCCACATTTTTTTAAATAGACCCAAATGAAAGGGCATTATCGCCAAAAGCCTAATGGCTAAAGATGTCGGACTTGTGAATTCTACCCACACTTCTAGATCACTTCATAAGAAAAAAAAACTGCTTAGCCTCTTCCAAACTGTGTTTAGCTTTATTTTTTATTGATGATAAGATTGTCTTTGATCACCATCTCACTTGATGGTAAGCGATGATGTGATGATCAGAGATCGAAATTATGTATTTATATACTTACACTGATTTCATACAACGAAAGAGTAAAGTGTATATACCCCAAATCCCCGTATTAAATTTTGAAGAGCAGAAAAATCCCGTGATTTATTAAATAAAAAGTTATTTACTTTTACACAATTTATAAAAAAGGCGAAGTATAAATATGAGAATTCGCTTAAGACTATTAATAATTTGTATTGTGAATTTAATACTAATAAAAATAGTATGTTAATTAGCTTTGATTTATTTGTCTTATCTATCTCTGAGGTTTTTATTATTATTTATTTGTAATTTTGTTTGTCACACGGGATTGTCTATTAGAAATCTCGGGAAGATCCATATTAATATCAACATTTCGATGCAAGTACATAAATAACTCTACTTAATTCCGACCCATGATGATATATGATTTTTTGTATTTAACATGGAGAGACTGCCTTTCTGATGTCCGAAACTTGATAGCACACTTCCCCTTATTAACAAGAGCAGTGTCAGGATTTTCTAGCTTCTGATAACAACTGTCAAACATGTTCACTTAAGAAAATATTTCTGCAGAAGCACAGCTAGTGACAAATCACACCCCTTCCTGGTTTCGCCCAATTAGAGACAATATGCATTTTTGTGAGTACAGGGCGTGTAACAAAAAATTACAACAAACAGCCAGACAACAACAAAATACGCTTCGTGCATTCTATTGGTCAATATATGTACATGCATTGGGCGATCGAGTTGTGAGCCGTACTATGCGATTATAGCCTTAAGGGCCTATACTACCTCAGCGCTTCTCACTCTTTATCTCGCTCGCACACTACTGGCCGCGGTCACGCGACCAAGCGAGACAGGGTGGCAGGGAAAAGACTCCAAGACACCGATAATTTAGTTTATTTCGTTTTACGGTGAAACTAATGGTAATTTAAAAAAAGTAAATAACATAAGACCTGCTTTATAGTTAGTTCAATTAATATACAAAGTTTCATTATCTAATTTGAAGTTATTTTTGAACACCAGCGGTTTATTGTTCAGTTTGGAGGTAACTTTGGAATTGTTTTCTATCAAGAAAATTTTATGGAATCGTGTTTTCGTCAAACATAGTATCGAACATTAATCCTCAACTTTACCATATATTTATTTCAAAATTATTGCTGCAGTATTTTCGACATAATGGAGGATCATGCTAAGCCATTTGAGGTAGTATAGGCCCTTAAAAGTGAGCATGTGGAAGATTGGTCGATAGTACAAATAACAAACCGGAACCAACGGATTTTTTTCCAAAAATAAATAAATGACTCCTGTTCTGGTAGAGCTGAAGGGAGACTTCAACTGACTAAAAACCCCACCCTGTTCCTTGAACTGCCCTTACGTTCCGGGGGCATCTCGTTAGAACATTCCCACAACCGCTTGAATATATACCTATGCGGCTGTTATCTTGACGATCCAGCCTGTCCCTAGCTGCCCTCCCCCTGGGACGACCTAACCCGAGGTCCGTACCCCACAGGGGGTGCCCTTAGCGAGAAGTCACCTAGTTTGTTAGTCGCTCCATGTAAAACTGACTGGAGGCCAACCGTCTTTGTGAGAAAGCTGAGCGGATACACGGACAGACCTGGGTAAGACTTTTTTTGGTGGCAAAATCATAAAATGTAAAACTGACTAGAAGCCGAGTGAGTGTGAGTGGAGCGGAAAAGAGTGTCAGACTTCTACTGACTAAAAACCCACCCTGTACCTACAACTGTCCCGACGTTCCGAGCCATGGTATCTCGTAGAACATTTCCTTGACACCAAGCAATGAAATCCTATTTTTTTTTTCAGGCTACTAAGGCCCGTAGAAAATATACATACATAGTAAGTAACACATATTTTTTCTAATTACACGATAGGCAACTTGGCCCATACAAATAAAATACTTTCTATTACACTATAAACGAACACATATTATCGTCGACGTATATTAGAAACTAGCTTCCACCCGCGACTTCGTCCGCGTGGAAAAAAAAAATCCCCCGATTTTGAAACATTCTTCATTGGTGCTCCGCTCCTATTGGTCTTAGCGTGATAATATATAGCCTATAGCCTTCCTCGATAAATGGGCTATCTAACACTGAAAGAATTTTTCAAATCAGAACCGTAGTTCCTGAGATTAGCGCGTTCAAGTAAACAAACAAACAAACTCTTCAGCTTTATAATATTAGTATAGATACCATGCTTAACTTTAGAAGCATACCTTACTACACGTGACCATCATTCCGTTACAGAACCTGAGATGCAGCACAGCCTCGCAGTGGTGTATGAGTGTGTTGAGCATCGCGCCTGTGTTCACATCCCACACTCGCACTGTGCTGTCCGATGATCCTGATATAATTGCTCGTTCGTCGTATTGTAGGCAGAGGACTGAGCCCGTGTGGCCTTGGAGTTCCTGGGGAATGAGATTGCATATTAAATATACAAAGGTATACTGAAAAATAACACAAAAAATGTCCACACTGAAAGGGTTACCAACTCAGCAATTGATGGACGACAGGCACCCAGCACTGGTTTTCAGTTGGAACCCAGCAGCGACACACGGACGACGGTAAATTAAGTAATGTTAAAGAATGTGTACATAGTGTTTCAAATAATTATATAAATAAAATAATATTGAAAGGTGTAATATTGTGATACATGGTAGAAAAACCTTTCAAATTGTTATTTGTTCCTTTTTTAAATGCGAAAGTTTGTGAGGATTGATGAATGGATGTTTGTTACTCTTTCACGCAAAATCTAATGAACGGATTGGGATGAAGCTTCACAGTAATAAAGTTGAATAAACATCAGATTAACAAATAGGCTACATTATATCCCAGGAAAAAGTGCGAAATTTCCACGAATAATATTACATTCTATACTTATTTCAGTACCAATAGATAATAACCATAGTTGGTTATTAGAGGCTCCATTTAAGAAAATAATGCCGGTATTAGGATACTCTGTTCTTCCATAACTTTAAGCAAAGGCACAATTTTGCATGTTATAACCAAAAATTTCATTTTATACTAAAATGAATAGAGAAGTGTGTTATTTTATGGTCAAAAACGGCAAAAAATTCCGGGCAAATAGTTGAAGGACTAGCGAGTGACATAGGCATTTTTTTTTAATATAATAAAGCGCCCCCACGTCACCCATAGTGTTTTAGTTCTAACGTAAAATATTTTATTTCACGTAGGCCTACATAAAACGTCACAAGCGAGTACACGGTTCAAAATTGGTCGTTTCCTGTAGAGAAAAACCGGCAAGAAACTTCACGGTTACCTTTTTAAAAAACACATTACCCTCCGCAGTCAGGTAATAATTGATTTGCGGACACACGGACGAGAGTTCCCAGTCTCTGGTTCTAGACGAGAGCCGACTAACTAAATGCGCGATCTAGTACGCTAAGGTGAGACAGACAGACACAGCGGGAGACTTTGTAGTAGTTTTGTACTACTGAGCAGAATTGATCAGGCTCTTTATTTTACAAATTGATTATTAAATAACACTTTCACGCGTCATTTTTATTCGTGAATTGGCAGAATGAAGCTGTGCGAATCACTAATGAATGATAAATAGTAATGCTAAATGATAAATACCATACTCTCTAAGTAAGTTTTACTTTTTGTTTCCATAGAAATATTGTAAGGTGAACAATAAATAATTCGTAATGATGGCGCTTGCAAGTGCCGAAATATCGGAACTCGAAACAATAAATACACATGGTAAATATTTTAAGTTCTAATGATAAAGCATATAAATACTAACATAAGTGTACAGCATTCTCGTATAAATAAATAAATACTTACCCTAACACATTGCAACGTTTTCCTGTCCCATATCTTAATAGTATTATCTCTCAAGCCGGAAACAATCTTGTTGTCGTCATACTGAAGACAGTATACGCCTTTCGAATTTTCTGATCTACAGTTTATCCTCTGTAAAAGAAAAATATTAATTAGTAGTTGAAAATTTTGTAGCGAGACTTAAGTGTAGATGGTATCATAATTACGAGTTTTTCCACGTTTATATCATGATACTCATACGCAAGTTAATATAAACTCTGGCTGGAGGCTCGCATTATTATTTATTAAGACCGCCACTAAGTCCGGTTAAGCAGCCGACGATTTCATAGGGTTTCTTTTATATTACGGATGAGTCCTCAGTCTCGCCTGGTGGTAAGCGATAGATGAGCTCTACGATGGGACGAGCGATCCCAGAAGATGCCTATTTACTCTTGCTTTAAAGGCTGAAAGGTCATAAGTGGCAGGAAACACAGAAGATAGCAGAGAGTTCCACAGCTTGGCTGTGCGCACAATAACTGTGGAGGAGAAGCGCTTGGTACGACAAGTCGGTATATCAATAAGTGTGGTGTGGTGTGGATGGTACCCAGCAGTTCGTCTGGTAGAACAGTAGTGAAAGGAAGGGATCAGGTCATGGAGCTCCTGCGCACACTCCCCGAAGAGGCCACTCACAAACAAATACCCCAAGTTTGCCATCCCTGGACTCATTTATGGGGGCCGCCTGAGGGCATTATTGCTCCTGCCGGCTACTATTTACTTACAAACTGTGTCTACGTTTCTTATCCTACTCTTCTGCTTCAGAAAGAAACTTCTTTTGAAATGGGCCAAGAGACTCATTGGCAATGATTCACTGGTCGAATCAAAGCTCCAGAGCCTTGAACATCGACGACGAGTTGCCAGTCTATCGGTTTTTTATCGGTTACATTTCGGGGAGTGTGCGATAAAATTACACAATCTAATTCCGCCAAGTCCGTTCCATCATCGGACTACAAGACAAACGGCAATGCGCCATCGTTACATAGTGGACATCCCACACATACGCACAAAACGTTTTGGGAATACCTTCATTGTGCGTACGGCTAAGGAGTGGAATTCCCTGCCGGAGTCTGTGTTTCCTGATCGCTATAACCTGGAAGTCTAAGTCAAGAGTGAATAGGTTACTTCTAGGCAAGCGTGCTCCATCTTCGACCACATCATCACTTACCATCAGGTGAGATGGTGGTCAAACGCGAGCCTATTATCAATAAAAAAAATCTACATTTATATTTTTTCCTTTATAAGTGTTTTTATGTTTTAATATTGATAGTAGCATATAAAGAACGTAGGTATTCAGTATTGAAGTATGTATTCACTGTTGACATAACAACCCCCACATAGCTATCAGGAAACAGGCTCATGCAGGGAATTCCACTCCTTAGCTGTACGCACAATGAAAGTATTCCCAAAACGTTGTGTGCGTATATGTGGGATGTCCACCATGTAACGATGACACATCGCCGTTCGTCTTGTAGTCCGATGATGACGTCTTGTAGTCCGATGATGAAATGGACTCGGTGGAATTTGTCTGTGAAATTCCATCGCACCCTCCCCGAAACAGATAGAATATCGATATGCTTGCACCTCATTGACGATGTTCAAGGGTTTGAAGTATTGGTTCAAGGATTTGAAACATTGGTTCAAGGGTTTGAAGCATTGGTTCAAGGATTTGAAGTACTTGTTCCAGGATTTGAAGCATTGGTTCAAGGGTCTGTGGGAGCATTGTGAGGACTTAAATTAATAAAAAAGGTCAGCTCACCTGCAGGTTGTGTTTGCCCATTCGCCAATTATCCTCAATCGACTGTATGTCTTTGATGATCTTGGGGTAGAGTTGTCTGTAGAATGAGTGGGACGGATGCTGACTGCCTGGTTTTGGCTTGAATAGGTACTGTATCCTGGAAACAAAATAAAAGACATGTTTAATAATTGTACACATAATTTTTGAGACAATTCGCTTTAGAAACCTAACCTATATTTTAAAGAAAACTTAAAGTGGTTAAGAGAATACACCTACCCAGTTTCAACTCTGTAATCCTAATACATACGGAATAAAAAAGCAGTGACATGTGATAAATTCGTGAGGGCACGAATCTATAAGGGTTCAGTTTTTTTGCCATTCGGCTACTGAACCCTAAAACGTTCTTAAAAATTTACGCGCGCATCAGCTTCTTACTGGGAGGGTATCAACTATATAGTCCTACAAATAAATAGCAATTTCACAAAGCAATAGATTGCCAAATATTTTGCCATTCGACTTAAGACCCCTAAAAATTACTTGCAGAAGTGTTATTTACCAAACAATTTTGCAAAATTAAGCAAATGATAAATGATTTTTATTTTGCAAACTGGTTATTAAATAACACTTTTTTTCACGTAATTTTTTTCGTATTTGTTAACTAGATGAGGCCGGTGTTTCCTAACTGACTACCCTGAGAAGAAACACCTAAACAAACTCAGAGGTCCGTCTCATACAATCTGTACTGGTTAAATTAGATGGGAACCTTGTAGTATCAGTCTGAGGCGATGTTTTGAGGAAAGATGGTCACAGATTTGAGTGGGCCTGCTCAGACAGTGCAAGCATTTGTTAGATGACGTATAGCTCAACTTAGAGCAAGGAACTTACCAGGTAGTTAGTTACCCAGGACTTGTGTACTTCAAAAACAAACTACACAAACCATTCTGAATCTTTTTAGTCACAAATGATTGGTTTTAAAGCTCCATTAAAAAGTGGTATCCACATAGGTTACTCGTATTAATACGCGAAGCAAAATCTTTGTAACCCTTTCACACAAATTACCATTTTTTGTTGTAAGCTAATTAACAAAAAATGGTAATTTCGTAGCTTTCTGAAATATTATTCGTAATTAAATTACGAATAATATTTCAGAAAGCTACGAATCCCTTTTATCTCAAAGAACGTTTTAAGTTCCTTCATGACACACATGTTAGAGATTTGAGATCATCAGAGAATTTGAGACTTTTGATGCCTACACATTCCACAAAATTTTACGACCAGTCGTTTACAGTGCAGGCTATTCGGTTGTGGAATGGATTGCCGGTGTCAGTAAGACAAGCTCAGTCACTTGCTGTTTTTAAAATTTCGGTTGCAAATTATTATCTTTCAATCTTATGATTATTCCTTTGTTAAAACCACACGATGTTAAAGAACACATTATATATTTATATATTTTATGTACTTATGTATTGTATTTGTATATAAATATATTTTGTTCGCTTTTCTGTTTTGATGAGTATTTGTACAGTTAGTACACTAATATAGCCCTCCCCATTTTAATTAAAGCTCGTAAAGTCCTTCCAAAGGTTGTCTGGAAGATATCACTCTCAGCGATAAGACCGCCATTGTAACCAATTTTTTTTATAATATTGTTATTTAAGTGTGATTCAATTATTGGTGTACAATAAAGTATATTCTATCTATCTATCTAGTGTTTATTTTGCTTTTTTTATTGATAATAGGTTCGCGTTTGATCATCATCTCACCTGATGGTAAGTGATGATGTGGTCGAAGATGGAGCACGTTTACCTAAAAGTAACCTATTCACTCTTGACTTTTTCACGTTTTGAGTGGGCCAAAGATACGCATATCCAAGTCTACTCACCAGCCTCGTCGCTCCGCCAACCCGCGCCACAGCGAGTCCGTACGCACTTTCCTCTCGATGAGTTTCTTCCACAGCATCCCCTCAGAGATCACACGCAACCATTCGCGGCAGACCAGCTCGGCGGCACACAGCGAACTGGCGTCCAGGTACGACAGGATATTCTCAGCTACATGGTCGAGGCCTTTTTCTGAAAGGAAATTTTGGTGGTTTAAGGGGGAGTTCGTGGCTAATTAATCAGCCGCACACGCTGATCGAAAAAAGTAACTGTGGAGTTTCACACAGTGTGGAGTCACAGAAAACGACCAATTTCGAACCGCGCACTAACTTCGGACGTTTTGTAAGTGCCCAGGTTTTATTTCACATAGGCCTACTATGTGAAATAAAATATTTTGAGTTTGAATTTGATCTTCAAGGTACTTTTATTACTTAACTCATACTGAAGTGAACCTTTTGAAGTGGCCGCTAGGTACGTACAGCCTTTTTTTTTTAAATTAAAGAACTAGCTATGTAGGTAGGGTTGCCATCCGTCCGGGTTTTCCCGGATTTGTCCTAGTTTGGAGAGCGTCCGAGGGCGTCCGGGGCGATTTTCCCAATAAGCGTCCGGGTAAAACCCGGATACACTTTGGTCTTACGGGTACCAAAAAGCACGATCTCTATTATTATTTTCCTATGGTATTTCATCTCATTGTTTATGTTACGTTGAATAAATGTCTGAGAAATGAATGAGAGACTGTCATTAAAAAAGTTCTAACAATGTTATCACTTCATCAGCAAATAAAAACCGTAATTAAACATCGTTGTTTTTAGTTTCAAGTCCAAAAATGTATTTTTCTACAGTGTCCGGGGAAAAACTATGATTTTACCCAAATGTCCGGGGTTTATAAGTCTTTTTCTGGGGCCGGCAAATTTGGTGATGGCAACCCTATATGTAGGTAGAATTCACATTACTAGCAAACTTGTTAACCCCTCCAACATTTGTTGTATTGTGAATAGGTTCGCGTTTGACCACCATCTCTCCTGATGATAAGTGATGATGTGGTCGAAGATGAAGCACGCTCATCTAGAAGTAACCTATTCACTCTTGACTTGAGACCCAGGTTACAGCTATCCGGAAGCACAGACTACGGCGGAGAATTCCACTCCTTAGCTGTACGCACAATGAAAGTATTCCCAAAACGTTTTGTGCGTATGTGTGGGATGTCCACCATGTAACGATGGCGCATCGCCGTTCTTCTTGTAGTCTGATGATGGAACTTAACTGAAAGCTTAACGTGTTTTTCGAAATACGGAGCTAATACTGAGAAATTACATATAGAAGGACCCAATAACACAATTTCCCTGGCCCGGGAACCAAACCCAAGACCTCAGCTCAGCAGTCATGCTTGCGACCACTGGACTTACGAGGCGTGTATCAAATAAATATGATTTCTTTCTTTGTATACTAGACTCGAGACGCAATTACACATATTATGTTTGTAAGCACAATTATCTGTTTACAAAACTCCAGTCAGGATTATTCCATTTTGACACGCTTCGTGTATATGGAAAGTTTTGACAACAACACGCAGAAGTAATAGGTTTCCACAAAAACAACCCATCGCTGGTGTAACCTTGATTTTAGCATGATTATCATATTTCAATAACATCTAAGTTGTTTTGTTTTCAGCGATTGAATCACAGATTCGGTGCGATATTTGAATTTAAAATATTTTTTTACCATTGCCACTCGAAAAAGGGCACTTTATTCATCGATAACAGTGAATAAAACGCTCTTTTACTCACTGAGTGAATAAAGACTTTTTGAATTTGGAACAAGCACGAATTATGTAAAAAAAAATTTGAAACGTGCTGAAAGTACCTACTGGCTGGCTAAATGGATCTATTCCATAGAGCTATACGATTATATTAAAAAAAAAACCGCCAATTTTAAGTTCTTTTCTCTCTGTTATCGTGGTTGTTTTGTGTCATTGGAAAATTTATTAACATAATAACTGAAACAAAATGAGTTCTTCCGATGACGAAAATGAGACACTGACTCCGGAATCATTTCGTACTAACGCAGCAGTTATAGTAGATGATTTGTTGCCGCCAAAATCTCGGGATTTGTATCTGAAAACATACAATTTGTTCTGCGACTGGAAAACCACGAATGGCGCCAATTCCTTCTCAGAATGCGTATTTCTTAACTATTTCAACGAATTAACCAAGACGAAGAAGGCGTCGACACTTTGGAGCATATATTCTATGCTAAAATCAACAGTGAGAATAAAACACAACATTGATATTTCAAACTATTCAAAGTTAGTGACATACTTAAAACGGCTGTCTGAGGGTGATAAGCCAAAGAAATCTAGAGTGCTAACCTCCCAAAACATTGAACGTTTTCTAAATGATGCACCTGACCACAGTTTTCTGGCCGTAAAAGTAAGTACCTACTTAAAACATATTTATTTACAAACCTACTGAACTTTTAAAGTTTTCCTGTAAATACATATTTTTTTAATTATTGTTCACAGGTTGTGCTAATTTTTGGCGTGAATGGGGCCTGTCGCAGTAACGAATTATTAAAAATAACTATGAACGACATCCAAAAACACTCGGAAAATTTATTACTGGTTGTTTTAACTGATACAAAAACTAAAATTGATAGAACGTTCGTAATACGGCAGGAATACGTTAAAATCGTCGAAAAATATCAAGCTATAAGGCCCACTAATACAAAAACCGATAGGTTTTTCTTACAATACCATGGCGGAAAATGTACTCGGCAACCTATTGGAATTAACAAAATAGGTGCGATGCCAAAAGAGATTGCCACATTCTTAAATCTACCAAATTTCGAAAAGTACACAGGACATTGTTTCCGTAGAAGCTCTGCCACCCTTTTAGCAAATTCAGGTGCTGATCTTACAGAACTGAAACGCCACGGAGGGTGGAGGTCCAGCACAGTAGCAGAAAGCTATATCGAGGATTCGATCGAAAACAAATCCAAAAGATGCAGCCGAATAATTGACAGTATAAATCTAAAACCGTCTGCTGTTGACCCTTCTGCGCCACTATCTCCGGCGCGCCCTTCAACATCGAAAGGAAAACCTTGTAAAACAACTACATTACAGCTTTCTCAGCAACAGCAACCACAAAATACGGCGACTTTGCCAAATACCCAAGTCTTATCTAATACGACAATTTCAAAACCAAACAAGAATATAACACTGAATTTTGAAAACTGTTCTAATTTCACTATAAATTTTTAATGTTTATATTTAATCCTTTGTTCTTTTATTACTGATTATATAATAAAATTCTGTGAATATAAATATTAGACTCCTATTTATTTTCTCACAGTCAATGGTAAAAAGTAGAGTACACAACTCGTGAAAAAAAAATTTATCTCGGTCCTTGTATCCCTCGCTCCGCTCAGGATTCTAATCTAGAATCCCTCGCTACGCTCGGGATTCTACTCTAGAATCCTTCGCTGCTCTCGGGATCCAACTTCGTACCTCGAATTAAATTCCCTTTTTTTTCACTTGTTGTATAATCTACTATTGCTACTTATCCTCCTGATATTATTCAACAAGACGATTCATGGGTTTTTCTCACCGGTAAAATATAAAAACATCCACCTCCCTATTTAAACCTACAAACTCTCTGTTTCTCGGTAATTTGACAGTTTTTCAGGGAAAATGTATGAAAAACATACATCTTCAAATTATTATTTCAGTAACTGCTGTTTTTTATTCATTGTTGATAATCTTGAGTTTGACCACCATCTCAACTGATGGTAAGCGATGATGTAGTCAAAGATGAATCATGCTTACCTAAAAGTAACCTATTCACTTTGACCTAAAGACACCTAGGTTATAGCTATCAGGGAACACAGAACACACACATGCAATGGTAGGTAAGTAAAATAAAGAAAGTTACAATAAAATATTATACAAGTTGCGAGCTATTGATTTTCTATAGGTTACATTTCGGGGAATGTGTGAATTGCACAATCTAATTCTACTAATCCCGTTTCATTATCGGACTACAAGACGAACAGCGACGCGACATCGTTACATGGTGGGGTGGACATCCCACCCATATGCATATAACGTTTTGGGAATACTTTCATTGTACGTACAGCTAAGGAGTGGAATTCCTTGCCAGAGTCAATGCTTCCTGATAGCTATCACCTGGGGGTCTTTAAGTCAAGGTAAATGGGTTACTTCTTGTTAAATGTGCTCCATCTTTGACCACATAATCGCTAAACATCAGGTGGGATGGTAGTCAAACCCAAGCCAATCATAAGATGAGACACCCCTTCGAGCAGTTCTCATAAATTTCAATCTCATAACTTCAACTGTTTTTGCTAAGTCTACGCAGCAATCAAGCCGCCTGTCATTGAATTTTGAACCTTAATGGATGGGGTTTAGGTGTATACTTACTAGTGTCCGACCGAAAGTTCGGTTTCGGTTTCGGTTTCGGCCAAGTTTCGGCCAAAAATCAAGTTTCGGCGGCAGTTTCGGTTTCGGCCAAAATTGGCCGAAACTTTTGCCGAAACCGAAACTGATTTCGGAAGTTGTCGTGCACGCTCGCCTAACTTTGTTTCTCGCGGCAACGCTTTGGCGGACGCTGGCGGCCCTGTTCGGGAATTGTCGTGCACCGTTCGGATAGCTCTCTAGCAAGACAACTTAGTCAGTGCGCCCGACGCAAACATACTTTAGAGGTTATGTTTTGATGGAACTGTTTACATGTAAGTTTTTGTTTCGTTTCTGTACTTGAATGATTTATATAGTTAAATATTGAGTCAGTAACTTTGTTTTGCTGTTATTAACAAATCAAGTCACATGTAAAAAAGAGATTATAAGATTGTAAGAAGATTTCAAAATACCAATACTTATTATTAAATGAAACAGTAACAATTAGTGATTTGATTATTGATAACTGATAAACATTTTGCTATGAGAACTTAATTTGAAAAAATAATAAAAATATTATTAATATTTTTTTATATTTTATTAAGTAAATAAATGATTACAACAAAATTAATATACTGTGTTTCCATTTCATGTTCTAATTAATGCAGAATAATGGGTAAAATGCACCAAATTTCAGTATTTTAAGGAATTTTATACTTGACCACGTGAGTTTCGGTTTCGGTTTCGGTTTCGGCCGAAACTGAAGCCGCGGCCGAAAGTTCGGTTTCGGTTTCGGTTTCGGCCGGAAAACCAGTTTCGGTCGGACTCTAATACTTACTAGGTAACATGCTGATGAAATCTCTCTGTAGCATAGGCTTGAGATAGGCATTGATGTGACCATGTTGATAATGACACATCCGTGCCAAAAGCTGCTCCACAAATTCCACCTGGAAGTTAAAGGGTATATTAATTGGCTGGAAGCCCATTTCGATGGTAAGTTTTCACTGCTTTGTATAGTATAAGTTAGGTTAAGCCTCACTGTCGGTCGCGTTAAACGTTACAACTGCATCCGCACTTCCAGACGCAAGCGGAAAAGGGACCATCGGGGTAGATTTAATTGGTACGGGTCTAAGCGTCAATAAACTAATACTTAAAGTGATTGAGAAGTCGCAGGTTGGAATCCCACCCATTATATACTATTGACGTGAACCCACTCCAGACATAAGCATATTTAGCTTTGTTGTTTTGGTCAACAAGATTGCTGGTAATGTGAATTATATCCACATTGCTTATTCTCTATATTAAAAAAAAAACTTAAGAGGTGTCAAGGGACACCCGGATGGAACGAAGTTCCTTTGAAAAAATAAAATAAAAGGAAAATATATAAAAAAAAACGTGTGCAATTTACACGTGGTAGAAGTGAAACCTTCAAAAATTTACGAAATTTCAAAGGTATACGTTTGCCCATATAACATTTCCACAACATAAGAAACACTGTATAATGCTTTCTATCTCATTTTCTCTCACGTTAAATCTTATGAATTTATGTGTCTGTCTCTTTTTACTGTCGCTTTTTCGTTTCATAAATTTTCAAATCACGATGCTAAAGAAGTTTTCACATCAAAAATATTTCATAAATATTGTTTACTTGTGACAACCCTGGCCGTTGCGATGATAAAAACCCTCTCTCTCTGTCCCTCTCTCTCTGTCCCTCTCTAAAAATATCTGGCTTGCTTTCTATGAGAGAGAGAGAGACAGACAGAGAAACATGCGCACGCCGCTGGCTTACAATAGCTTACTATAGCAAAAAGTGTCGTTACAACTTTTCGTCTTAATTTTTTCCGTCTAGCCCCCTTTCGCAACGCGCGATAAGGAACTTCGTTCCAAAAACTCTCGACCAGACAACGGCGGACGTCCATAAGAATTTTCACCCAGAAACAGAGAGGAGAGAGAAAGAAGCTTAAATCCGTGACTGCATTCAGGAGTTTAGTTAAACTCTAATTGACGTTAACTCCGGTCGGTACACAACTGGATTCTTTAATTACGGTCAGGACTCATGACACAGTTTTATCCCCTTTTTACGGGGATAAATGGAGTTCCGTCGTTGGTGCTAGCTGCTCTTAGATGAGCGAGAAAAACAAGACGCGCCGTCAACTGTTTTAACCCAGGTATGCATAATCTGATGTTCTAACGAAATACCGCGACCCTGGAACGCGATGGGCAACTAAAGGAACAAGGTGGATTTTAAGTTAGTAGAAGTCTGACACTCCTTTGATTTGATGATATTACTACCGGAAAAAAGTATGCATAATCTGCTATCATTACGACCGTGGCAATGATTTATGATCAATTTCATTTATTATCAAAAACGTTCCAAGTTCAAGGGGGCAGAGGTCACAGTCGACAGAAAAATAAATAATCTGACCTCTGATATACAATTGCTGTTAAATAGATGTGCAATGTTTTAAGGACAGACATGTAGTTTGTATAATAACACAAGTTTATATTTATATGTATATTTTTTTATATACCTCTGGCAAGGTTTATTTGAAAACTATCAGATCCGGCGAACTACTTACCGCCGTATATTTTTTTCAGTAATCCCCCGACAGACGGATGGATAGACGGACGGCCAGACGGACGAACAGACAAACGGACAGAAGGACATAGCGAAACTATAAGGGTTCCTGTCGACTACAGAACCCTAAAAATCAATAATGTACATACTCCCCAACCACTTTTACCCACCTGATCCGTTTCGTTCCATCTCGTGAAGTAGTTAAGGCAAGCGTCCCTCTCCGCTGCGTATGCGGCGCTGCTCGGCATCGGCCGTACGCCGGAGTCCACGCATGTGATTGACGTCACCTGGAAAGTAACAGGATAGAAGTATTACAAAACTATCTGACACGACATACCTTGTCTTTCTTTCCTACACCTGCCCTGTACAAGAGAGCGGTTCCCATAGGTTTGGAAGTTTGTTAGGAACGGATCCGAAGAGACCGCAAACAGCCTGACAGGGATCAACCATAGAGAGCTATTAACAAACTATTTATCTATACTAGGGGTTGTCAAGCGATCGAAATTCGCCATTATTAAAATAACTTACAATTATGTACTTACAACTTAAACTTTGCCAAATTTGGCATAACTTTCTTAAAAAGTGGTTTTCATAATTAATTATAAGCACTTCAGAAATAATTTGTTTCTGAAGTATTTACACGATACTAAAACAACAAAAAAATCTTGTTCTGTCTGTGTGGGCTAACCTCTGGAACAGCTGTACCAATTTTAATGAGTCAATCACTGAATGACGTAAAAGTTATAGAACATATACTTTTATTCTCGAATAGCTACAGGATTGGGATTTAAAAGGAAAAACCTCTAGCACGAACAAAGTCACTGGCAGTTAGTGTCAAAAAGAAATTCATTTAAATTTAGTCTTCCCTTTTTAATTTTCGTCCATAAATTCGACTATCTATCTGTGGAACTCTCTGCCGGCTTCTGTGTTCCCTGCAAGGAACTTGTACCTAAACTGGAATGCGGACGCGAAGCTCAAATCCGTTCCGAAGAGTATACCCTCGAAGGACCTAGCTATCTCTTTCTAGTAGTGTGGATATCAATTCGCGATAAACGTAAGGACAATTTTATTTGATGCAATATTTGCAGGTTTTTTTAAGACACTTATTATTAACCTTACAAATGATGTATTTCTGTTACCGCTATAACAAAAAATACTATAAATTAATTAAAATAAATATTTAAGGGAGACTCCCATACAACAGTTGTGATATTTTTGGCGCTTTTTATAGGTAATGGTTCCGTACCATTCATTACCTACCTATAAAAATACCCATCATGCGCGAGTCCGACTCGTACTTGGCCAGTTTTTTTCTTAATAACGTATTAAATAGAAAGAAAGAAATAAATTCAATTATAAATACAAAGGTCTGTATCGGTCTGTTACGCTTTCACGGTTAAATCACAGAGCCGCTTTCGAAAAATTTGGCATGGAGATAGTTTAAAACCCTGGGAACTATATAGGGTTCTTTCTATCTCAGATTTTTGAATAGTTGCTCGGTAGCGCGATATAACAGAATTCCATGTGGGTGAAAAGCTAGTTCTCAATATATATCTGGGGAACTTATATTGAGCGCGCTAATTTCTATAATAAACCCTTCCTTATACGGGCTAAACGCAAAATTGGTTTTGTTAAGCAGACTTTATTGCGTGGAATTATAAACTTTCAAAGTGGTTAAGACCCGTGATACAAATACAATTATTGCAGATACAGAATTAATAACAGAATCACCAGCTGGCAATTCTTCGAAGGCTTGGCCTTGATAGGCAGTGGTATAGACGTCCAAACAAACGTGCATTAATTGGTAATCTACGTTTATTCGACACTTGTACGGTCAGAACCAGTAGACTAAAAATAAAATGATGCAATGTTTATACATAATTAAAACTACTAAAACCCTTCATGATAAACGATGATTATAAATAGAAAGAATAACAGAAGAGATATAATTTATTTATGTATATATTTATTTAGGTTAACCTACAATTGTTTACACTATACATTTGTATGAAACAGTCATATTACATTTATAAGTGTAACAATTAATTACAGGCTAACACACCACATGTGCTATTTAAGGTTAGAAATCAATATTATTAACATACATAATTCTAAACATGAAGGAGGCAGATCGAATGACAATTATAAGGTTATTATTATTAGGTTGGTTCTATATTTTCTAGTTCCTCATATGTTGCAGCTGCAGGTTTGTTACAAGATTGGCTTGACACACAACCCTAAAAAATGTATTACACTATTATTAGTTAAAAGTATGGAAATAATCTTTAAATTATGAATTATTATTATTATTTGTCGACATTAACTAACTGCAGTGGTCAAAAGTTAAGTAATTAAGTTATAAGTAATTATTAATATAATAAACTACACTTGTAAGCAAGTTTGCTTAGCTGAGTTTTTGGCCAAAATGATATAAAATATTTTTGCCATCAATTTGCTAAGCAAAAGTAAATAAATCAACAAAAATGTCGACTTTTATGCTTATTAATTTGACTCCTTTCATAACTTTCACTTACTGATCTTTGAATGTGCCCAGTACAGGTTGTATATTCTTTTTTAGTGGGTTTCAATATTATAGTACTTAAAACATTTATTTGTTTCGCTTTAACAGGAATCTAAAATAATAATAGATTGATGAGAACAAAATTTTAGTATTTATGTTTAAGATAGATTCAAAATGAAAATTCATCTTGCTATGCTCATATTCTATTTCAAAACGGTGATCTTCATGTCATTTGTAAAGATTGATAACTTACTTTAGGGAAAATCGATGGAATTGCATCATATGATCTTGTTTCGAAATGCAATATTTCTTCGGGCTTGAAATGGCGGCTACAAATTTTAGAACCGTTTCTGACCCTTTTCTGTGTAGAACACTGAGCCACCGGTCTCGAAGATCATCATTTTTAGGAAAGCTTAAAATAACAAAAAATAATATATAATGAGAAGAAAGAAAAATAATAAATAAGAAGAATAAAGAGAAGAACATCCACTTTTACATTGAAAACATAGTCACCCTAAATGCAATTTGTAAACAAAGTCACAAAACTTACTTAAAAAGGGAAATTCCAGACCCGAGGTACACTTTTCACTCTTGCAATTAACCACAAAACACGTTCTTACCATGGTTACAATAACTTGCACTTTAATATTACGAAAACTCACAAAATTAAATATAATTCAAATTTATAAACATACAGATGTCAAGTAAACGTCAGACGGCAATGTAGTAATTGCCAGGTATAGTATAATGTATCACTACTAATTCTTACAAATTCCATTTTTTTTGGTTTAAACACAAGAGTGTTTGCATGGTAAAATAACTTTAATTTTCATTAATATGCATACAGTAATAATGGTAATTCATTTTAAAGATAGAATTCCAAAGAAGTTTAAAACTAGGTGTTATTACTACAACAGACAGGGGGAAAAATTACCATTGAAATAAATATTTTTAATCTGACACACAGAAGAAAGGGACACAGTCCACACACGGCACTGTCTCGCTCGGAACGAATAGTTCCTTCAGTTTTATGCGTGCAAGTTTATACTCTATTGTTTAACAGTTAAGAAAGACTTTCTGTATTCTTTGAATCATTCGTAAGCAATCCAGTTAGTAGGTAGAAGATCCTTGGTTCCCTGTCACTTATGACCTTTCAGCCTTTAAAGAAAGAGTAAATAGGCATCTGGGCTCGCTCGTCCCAAATATTGTGTAACCAACATTGTACCTATTTTAATCTTTTCTTATATGCATGTTATATGTGTGTATAGTTAGTTTCCTAAAAATAATACCCTAGACTAATTGGTTAGGTTTAAATATTCTGATTGATCACGAAATAGAAGTCAGTTATATAATAAACTTACCAGGCAGTATAAAACTACCCTCTTTGGAAAAAGTGTGTTTGCTATGGCCACAAAGATCTATAATAAAATCCCTAATAACATAAAAGAATGTAGCAATATTAATGTGTTTAAACATAAATTGTTCCAACTGCTTAAAAATTGTTATTACTCTGTTGCTGAATTTTTATCGACAAGAACTGTTTAAATGTAGCATATCCACCTGACTATAATTTTATTGTTTGTTTTGTTTGTGTTTATTATGTATTAGTAATAGTAATAATAGAATTAATTAACAGTACGACATTTTAAATTAAATTATTATGAATGCATTAGAATATTATAGTTAAATTGTCATTATACCACTCATTAATTTGTATGCCCAAGTGGCTGATCATGGAATGAACAATATTAAATATGTATATAATTATGTAATCAACACCTGTATGCAACCCATGTATCACAAATAAACGATTTTATTTGATTTGAAAAGACCAAGCATAAATAGAAAAATAATGGTAGAAGAATGGTAACAGTACTATTCCATTTTCTGCATAAGAAAAGGCCCTTGAACTGTCCCAGGACAATTACAAGTTATTTATATCATAAACAAGTTTCTTAAACAATAATATTTATCAGGAATTTCTTAGTACAATAACATGAGCATACATTAAAGCTGATGACTCATAGCCATTTTACAATCTCTTTGAGTGTTGACGATCAATTTTTATATGAAGCTATGGGACCATATAATTAATTTAATACCATTTAAAGCGTCAATAGCCTAATGGATAAGATGTCGGACTCGTGATCGAGAGGTCACGGCTTCGAATCCCACCCATTACACTATTACTGTAAACCCACTCCAGACACAAGCATATTTTGCCAGTAATGTGAATTCTACCCACATTGCAAGTACTCCTTAAAAAAAACCGAAAAGATATTCTAACATTACATTAGTTTTTAAGTTAGTTTACGAACCTAACCCAGGGGGGTGGCAACTGCTTATCCTAATCAGGCTTTTCACTAGCCTAGCTAGGAAAGCAGTATGACCTGTGTAATTTTTTATTATTGCAAATAGGTTCGCGTTTGACCACTATCTCACCTGATGGTAAGAGATGATGTTATCGAAGATGGAGCACGCTTACCTAAACGTAACCTATTCACTCTGGACTTAAAGACACCTAGGTTGTAGCTATCGGGAAACACAGACTCCGGCAGGGAATTCCACTCCTTAGCCGTCCGCATAATGAAGGTATTCCCAAAACGTTTTGTGCGTATGGGTGGGATGTCCACCATGTAACGATGGCGCTTCGCCGTTTGTCTCGTAGTCCGATGATGGAACGGGCTTGGCGGAATTAGATTGTGTAATTCCATCGCACACTCCCCGAAATGTAACCGATAGACTTGCAAGTCGTCGTCGGTGTTAAAGGCTCAGGCGCTTTGACTGTACCAGTGCATCGTTGCCAATGAGTCTCTTGGCCCGCTTCTCGATAGACTCAACGGCGTCCAGTTAGTATTTCGCAGATCCATCCCAAAGATGAGAGCAGTATTCCATACACGACCGAACCTGGGCTTGATACAAATTGAGCAGCTGTTCCGGTGTGAAGTACCGTCTCACCTTGGCTAGGATTCCCAACTTTTTTGATGCTAACTGAGCCTTAGCCTCGATATACGGGCCAAAATTGAGTGTGGATGTTAAAGTCACCCCAAGAAGCTCAATATGATCGGTTATCGGCACGGTTACACCACGGAAAGTAGGAGCCGGTTCGAATTGGCTCCTTTTTGCGGAGAAGAGACACGCCTGGGTCTTAGCTGCATTAAACTTGACCAGGTTGGCATCGCCCCATTCGGAGACAGCCTTCAAGGTCAAGTTCAAGCGCCCAAATGTAGTGTAATCTTAGTTAGACATAAGTATATTCCAACAACCTTATGGAATTCAGACATATAACGGTTCCTGGTTCCTAAGTGGTCAATATTTAATTTGTGTCATCTATTTAACTCAATTTCATTTTTATTACATGCTTATCTGTTGTCATGTTTTTTTTCCTCTTTAGTATTAAGACATTGTGCTTTTGCATTCACTGCCACTTCCACCAAACTAGCCAACACTATAATATTTAAATACTTCACTTATTCTTTCTTTTATACTAATAATGTGTGACAACATTGCCACTCGTAACTTGATTTAATTTGTAAGTTTTGTAATCTTTTTTCTTTCAAATTGTAATGTTTTTTTATTTTGTAATACAAGTGCACACCTTTAATAGACATATTCATATTATATTAGAATATAACTATGTTACAAATAATGTTTAGTTTAAATTGAATTTGTCACTGGTGCGTCAATAAATAAATAAGTTGAGTGTATTTCCTTGTTGTACTACAAAATCTGAAAATGAATAGTTTTTATTTATTTACACTATGTTGGTGTGTTGCTGTTCAAACCATATGCAGCTGAGTACTATGACTGCCATCTGACCTCCAAAACCCAATAGGTAGAATAGAAAGTAATTTATTTGCAAGAATATGAGTTCATTATGTTGATGTGTGCACAAATATTTAAGACACTAGCAGTTGTGCGGAGCTTTACTTTTTTAATAATAATAATAATAATAAATAGTCGGGTAAAAAGCCTATAACAATAAGAGAAGTTTTGCCAGGTAAAGAACAAGATTGGTTGGTGACATCACTACAATGGCAAGAAGACACTGGGTAAATATTGCCACATACAAGGAAAAATTGAAAAAAGGTGGTAGGAGGGTGGAAAGGAAGCTCTAAATGTGCACTAGGCACTTTTTTAAGATTTAGAAATATAATTTGTAAAAAAAGAAAAGTAAATAACGCTACAAACCTGGCAATCAGAGCATACTATTTAAGGGTTACCATTGGCTCCAGAAGATCTATAAAGGTAAACTCAAGGAGATCTTATTACAGCAGCCTGTAAATGGATTATGGGCCATTACCTCTCTTTGATCGGAGACCTGATTCCCAGCAGTGGGAAATGAATGAATGGACTAATAAAGATTGTGTTATTTATTTAACAAATCATATACATGTACTAGCTTTTGCCCGCGACTTCGTCCGCGTGGAATAGTTACTTTGGGCTAACGTTAAATTTAACCCCTATTTTGAAGCATTCTTCATTGGCGCTCCGCTCCTATTGGCCTTAGCGTAATGATATATAAGCCTATAGCCTTTCTCTATAAATTGACTATTTAAATTAAAAAAAAAAATCAATTCGAACCAGTAGTTCCTGAGATTATCGCGTTCAAACAAACAAACAAACTCTTCAGCCTTACATTATTAGTATAGATAGCTGTTGCCCGCGACTTCGACCGCGTTTCCGTAGTTTTTCGTAAAAAAAAGTAGCCTATGTACTTCCTCACGGTTCAGTGATTTTGATGTAACAGACTGATTAACTTTCGTAAGTAATTTAGTAGGAAAATATAATATGTCAATCTATAATACTGTTGAAAAATATCGCAATACGGAACCTCACAATATTAGTGTTAATAGCTGTGCCCGCAACTCCGTCAGCGTGTAACTCCTTGTGTGTTATTAAGTTAATGTATTGGTAATATTGTTTAGATCACGTTCACATGAGGCTTAAGTACCTATAGAACGAAATTTTATACCTTCGCCCGTTAGACGCGTCGAGCGCGGCGACCGATTCTCAAAAATAATCCTTATACTTAGCATGATTCAGTATTCCCGCGCGATGGCTTATTATTAGCGTATTTCAAGTATAACTTTGGTGTTTCTATACCGATTTATATGATTCTTTTTTGTGGAATAGTTAATAATGTTAACTTTTTCAATTAGGGGTGACTGAGAGTGTTATAAACGTAAGAGTAGACAAATATTATAATCAGAAAGCTTCGAACTGCTATGTTATTGTTTGCTATGTTATTGTATGTTAACTGCTGCTGCTGTGTTATTGTGAGTCAACCATAAAAGATTTAACTTGGACCTTTGCATTACAATATCGCCCTCGTAAGTTACTTTGGTTCCGGGGTTGCGGTAATGTTCTAATGAGATACCGCGGCCCCGGAACTTAAGGGTAGCTGAAGGAACAGGGTGGAACATTTCCGTCATGAAATGATTTCTGTGTAGCTTTAACCATTAAGGTTGCACACGCGACGGAAGCTTAAAAAATGGAGTAACTTCTCCCGTTATCCCAACATTTTCCTTCACTGCTCTGCTCCTATTGATTGTAGCGTGATGAAAAGTATACTATAACCAGCTCAGGAGTATGAAAAATAATTGCACCAAGTTTCGTTAAAATCCGTCGAGTAGTTTTTGTTTCTATAACGGTTATACAGACAGACAGACAAAAATTTTACTGATTGCATTTTTGGCATCAGTATCAATCCCTAATCACCCCCTGATAGTTATTTTGGAAATATATTTCATGTACAGAATTGACCTCTCTACAGATTTATTATAAGTATAGATATAACACACAGACCAGAAGATACAGAGAAATAGGTACAAAAGTAATGCTTATTAAAAAACAAACTTCTCTCACCAAACCTGCAAAAGGGGTGTCAAATAAGAGATGTAGACTCAGTGTAAAAGAAAAGGCAAAGGAAAAATCAAAATAGCTTTACTTCCAGGGCCGGATTAACCATTAAGCGGAGTAGGCAACTGCCTAGGGGCCCCGCATCAACTAGGGGCCCAGGCCAAGTGAACGCACCAAGAAAACATGTTTCTTCGAACGAGAATTTGATGTGCGTGTGAACTTAGGGACCTCGCTGTTATATCACAAAATACAAATCGTTAGATTTAGCAGTAGAATTAAAACAATTTGAGAATAAATCTGGAAATAAGTAAACAAATACATATATTAAAAAACCATAGCCCTTAATGTGCGTTTCCTCAGTTCACACACGATTTGGTCAGTTAAAGTAAGAAAAGGGGCCCCGAATATCCATTGCCTTAGGGCCTCTGACAGGGCTAATCCGGCTCTGTTTACTTCATCATACAGATTAAGACAGAACTAGTTAGGTTGGCTAACAAACAGTTTTTGACCAATAAACTGTATGTTAACCAAAAAGGTTTAATTCCAATATCACATCCACACAGAGAAAGTTGCAGGCAAAAGCTAGTAAATGCTAAGAAATTCTGTAATAGATATAGTCATCATCTGGTTAGTATTTTCCCAACGATGGTAGGGTAGGTTTCCAGTCTAAATGGATCCAGCTGAGTACAAGTCGCGTCAAGTAAAAAGAACGTTGGCGGTCAAGCGATTAGGCAATCTATCAGCCTATTTGATGGTATGAGGTGCGCCACGGGGTGGTCGGGTCACCGCATGCTTGCCCATGCGCTATTGGTTCGTCAGTCGACCTTTGCTTTCCACACTGGTTTACGTTAAGTTCGTTCTCAATATACCATTTGTTATAAAATACCCATGCGCAAACAGGCCCCGCCCACTTTCTTTTTACATGACTCGACCTGTACTAATGTTTTACATAGAGCAACTGCCAGATATCACACAAGACTACTGTCAGATATCCTGGCTTCTGACTACAATACGTATTAGAGGAAAGGAAAAGAAAAGAGTATCGCAATTTATTTGTATATTTACACATTTCTGGTTTCTATCAAGTAAGTCATTTATCATCTTTTTCACAATCCATACATATTACACATCACACATAAATCTTATTAAGTTATTTAGTTCGTTTTTTCTAAAGTTTGCATCAAGGAAAACCCAGCCGTGTGTCACCTAAGTCATACATTTACAGTATAATTATAATATATGTCCAGTTTTTTACATGAATATATTGTGATAAACATGGAATGAATTATACAATAGTGTTTTCTTAGAGTTTATCTATAAGACTGTAATAAATTGGAAAGTTAAAGAGTACTTTTTTTCTGATAACCAACTAAGTAATGAACTCTACAATAAATGTGATCAATTCGTAATTTTGTTACTACTAATTAACAACTGTTAGAACAAAGTTAAATGACTGTGCATTCTTTCTTCTGCAAAGCTCCTGAAGATTGCGAAATTGGTGAAAAGTAGCACAAAGTTAATTTTTGATGAATAACGCCTTTGTTCACAATTATAACAAAGTTTATGAAACGGAACTCGCTTGAACAAGTTACAATGAAGGTTTGAGTACATAAGAACTATTTTAAAGACGAGAAAGAAGTATTTATTCGACAATTTCCGTGAAACGTGACAGCTTTGCAACCTACGATTTCTGTCGGGGATGTAAATAAACAGCTCAATACAATTACGAAAGTAGTTTGTATGCATAAAATTAAGCGCTAAACGCAACAGTTCCCGGCAATGACTACAGGAAATATACAAAAAAGTATATCTTTTTCAAGATCCGCATTGCAGGACGGCTTAAAAAATTAGTACGAGACGTTGTACTAAATATCTAACACGTAGCATAGTTTTTACGACTGAAGTGACGTTGTACAGGTAATTGGGGAGGATAATAAACCTTCAGCAACTACTTTTGTTATCAGATTGGTCATAAAAACACAAAATAATCCAAGCGAATAATGTTAAAAGTAAATATGGCGGACGGAACATCATGACATTAAGGGTTGTTCCATTTAAAGTTTCCTGCCTTACCTGGGGTGGTATGGTGTCTTCTATCATCCTTTCGGTCTCCATTTTTGCTATTTCACAAGAAACATCAATATTAAGTCCACTAAAACACCACCAAATAATGAAACCACTGTCGCTAAATACTCATCGCTCGCATGACCAAAGAGTATGTAATACACTATGTTTAGCATGACGTCAAGCACAACTACTTTTTTATGAACATAAATTACAACCACTGGCACTGATATTATATAGACATACAGCCAAGCAACAATGACAATTGGATTAAAAAGTATTTGCATTAATTACGTTCAGCTTAATTTCGGACGTTAAAAAACGTGTATTTTTTAATACATATGTTTGTCTCGTTATTGATAGCTATATAGACGCAATAATAGAAAAAAGAAAATGCCTATGCTCTATGTTGTGTTTCACTACAGTGTAAAGAAACGTGGTGAAACGTCACTCAATAATGAAAATAGTGATTAACAAGAAAGGATAAAATCTAGTCGACTAATTTTGTTAGGATAATACGCATTATAGTTTAAGTAAATAATTTCAAGGAATAATTATAATAATTTCCGTTACTCCTTAACCTGGCGTCATAGTGGCCGGGTATCTAATACCCGACGGATTTTAAAACTAACATGACTTAAAAAAAATACGCACGTTAATGGTGAACGCAGACCTAGCCGCACCGCAGTCTCTACAGTCCCCGCAGTCATCGCTTTTTGTTAATGGCCTCGCACATCTATCCGCGCCGCAGTCGCTGCAGTCGTTCCCGTCAGTGTTGCCAGATTTTTGAAAGCATTATCTATCCGAAGATTTAAAAAATCTGTATAAAATCTGTATTTGGTATTGGTATTTTGCTCTTTTGTGTAATTTTATCTGTAGGTGCTATAATAGGGAATAAGCAAGTAATTATTTATACGAGAATAAGTAATTTCATTATAAACCGTTGACAGAGATTCTCTGTCTACTTTATAACTCTGGCAACACTGCGCGCCGTGGATGCGAATGACGTCATCCGCGCTGCGTGCGGGTGACGTCATCAGCTGCGGCTAGGGGAGTTCGGTCGTTTCAGGGACTGCGGCGACTGCGGCGCGGGTAGGTGTGCGAGGTTGCATAGAACTTCATATAAAGAATTCGAATGCAAAGACTGCGGTGCGTACGGCGCGGCTAGGTCTGCGTTCACCATAATTGTCACTCACAGCAGCAGCATAGACTTCTTTTAGCGTATTAACTTCTCTATTTAGTGTTTCTACCCCGCTTAGGTAATATTGTTCTGTGGTTTCTACGACTTTGACGGAGTTAACACGTCTGTAAAGAGCGCGCGGGTAAGTTATATCCGGCCACAATCGCCTCGTTACATTTATAAAGACAGTGTGTTAGTTGTTTTTTTTATTGCCTATAGATAAATTGCATATGGTTTTTCACAGTTTTACGAACCATGTCTTACGAAAAGGAACAAAGTTGACTTGAGGTCATCTTCGCGTGAGAAAAAAAAATAGGAAGAATTTACCGAAAGGCTGACGTAAACGTATTCACGAACAAGTTATTGAAAATGTGATCTACCCTCCGAATAAAAATTTGAAAACATATTTGAGGTCAAGAGTCAGCTCATCCATAATAAAAAATAGAAAAAGATAAAAAAAACTAGGCATAACTGCAAAAATGTAACAAGCCTTTTCATGCAACACATTATCTCATTATGCTAAAGTTGCGTTGATCTCGATAGCGAATAAGTCAGTATTCAAGTTATAAATAAGCTTTGTTTTATATAGTTCATTATTTCATGTTAACGTACTTTTTTTCTTTTTTTTTTTTAGCGTGGTAAAATTATCAAATATGTCCTCCCACCCCGGGCAGGGTGGGAGGGACTGTCAGACTTTTACTGACTAAAATCCACGGTGTTCCTTCAATAACCCTTTACGTACCGGGGTCACGGTAACGGGATGAGTCCCACGACCCCGGCAGGCTTCGGCCCTCTACGGGGGGGCCTCGTCATATTGCTGACGATCTTTGAGGCGCGCGTGGAACACGACGCGCCGTCGACCCGGGCATGGTCCATGGTCGCACAGCGAGTTGCCCTTTACTCGCTGTCCGCATGCCCGCGCCTACGGTGGCTGGAGATCGTCGGCCGACGTCCGACGCCGTGGGCGTCTACCACTGCGGCTGGGCTGGAGGGAGGACACCATCGTCTCCCTCACGCGGCCCGCCTCCTCCTTCGGAATCATGACTGCTTCGCAGAAGGAGGCGACCGCTTCCCACTCCCTCTCGCCCCACAGCATGGCCTCGACTAATGCCGGGCGCGAGAGGACTCCGCCTATTGCCGCCGTGAGGACACGTCGGTGCTCTGCCCAAGCGGGGCAGTCCTGCACCGTGTGCTCGACTGTGTCCTCAGGGCGACCCTCGCAGTGGTGACACCCAGGCGTTTCCTCCTTTCCCATCAGACACAGGTACCTCCCGAAACTTCCGTGTCTGGTGAGGACCTGTGTAATGCGGTTGGTCAGGACGCCATGACGCCGATCTAGCCACCAAAGAGGGGTCTTACCGCCGCAATTGCGGCGTGCCCGGCTTTCGGTTGTGACAATCGTTCCCTCCATACTGCCCTGAGATCACGCCGGAGCTCTTCCCGCCGCGCCTCGACTTCTCGAGGCAGCGGGGATACGCCCCGGCGCTGCGCCTCCACGCGCCATTCATAGACGCGCTGGAGGGCAGTCGCCTCCAGATCCCAGGGCAGCAATCCGGCAAGGAGGTTGGCCGATTCGCCGGCGATCGTGCGGTATCCCCGGATCATTCGGATAGCCATGACCCTCTGGCATGTGACCAACTTTAGTGGTCGCGTCCGGATGCACAGGGCCCACACTGGGGACCCGTAGAGGGCCATGGACCGCACGACGCCGGCATACAGCCTTCGGCAGGAGGCGTTTGGCCCGCTGAGATTAGGCAGGAGTCGCCTGAAGGCGGCTGCTGCCCGGTTCAGCTTTGGGGCCAAACTCAGGAAATGCTCCCTGAAGTTCCACCGGCTGTCGAGGACGAGTCCCAGGTACTTCATCGTCCTCCCGACGCCGATGCGAACCCCCTCCACCGTTATGTGGGACTCGGACCGTGGCGCGTTCCGACCGCCATGGAAGCACATGGCCTCTGTCTTGTGCAGCGCCACGTCGAGTCCCAACTGCCGGATCCTACGAACGACTGTTGGAATAGGACAAATTCTGTATGTATTTGCAAAGTTTAGAAAAATTCGTATGTGCAGAAATGCACATAAAGGATTTGCGTTCCGTCTTCAGTCACCCACAACTGTGCGCACCGTGAGGCCGCGTTGTGGTGTAAAAATAAAATAAAATAAGCCTTTATTTTTTGGGATACTACAATTATCATACTAACACTTTATACCTTTTAATTTCATACACTTCTTATAATAATTATCTATTTAATTCGTTTTCTTCTTTACGTCTTCTTACGAAATCTGAATTTCTCTTCCTCTTCCCAGTTTGTCTTTCGACAAAGGCCTCCTCCAAGGTTTTCCACTTGTCCCTGTTTTTAGCTACCCGTATCCACTCGGGACCTGCTACCTTCTTCAAATCGTCTTCCCATCGCATGAACTGTCTCCTTCTGTTTTTTTGTTCTCTCTAGGATACCATTCCGTAACTATTTTTGTCCACTATTCTTTATTATCTCTCAACATATGTCCTGTCCAACGCCATTTTAATTGTCTCCATACTTTTTCTACTTTTTTTTCTTTAATCTTCTCTAATCGTTCTTTGTCTCGTCTTCTTATGCCCAGCACGCTTCTCTCTATTCCATTCTGACATTTTGTGGTGTAAATAACATTATAAAATAGTTTTACTGTGTTAAAACTAAATAAAAGTGGTAAGTACCTACGTACTGAATTTACTTAAATTATGCTGTTTTTATATAATACCGTAAACCATTCATCAATAATTTGTCAATTTAAGTTCCTAAACCATATTTTAACCTATAAAATAGTCTTGTGTAGGTACCTATCGTATATTTTTAATTTCAGTAGCTTCTGAGTATTTGAGTGTGTGATTGTTTCTAATTTTTGTTATTTCTTCATGTTACAGTTGAGCGTAGGTACCTAACTACGTTTGCAAACACAACGCTTATTATTTACGTATTGGATCACTTTAGAAAAGGGACATACAATAATGCAAGTAGATAGTGCCCACTCAACTTTGGAGAAAAAGTTTCGTCCCCCTATCTATACACCAACTGATTATATTAGTCGCATGAATGAAGCAAACGTATCACGTTCATCATGTTGATTATACTTCTTTTAAGAATAATGAGGATGACATTTGTATTGATTCCATTCGTCCAGAGAAAAAAGTTGGAGACCTGATTGTAAATGACATACAAGCTCTTTTATATAAAGACGGCAGTATCTTCTACAAGTTACGACGAATGGAAAATCCCACCTCAGCGACTTCGTGCCAACAACCCATCATCTGTTGTTACTCGACTGATGTGCCCCGGAGTTGTCTGACTCTTACTGTACTGACTCGCCTGTACCACCTTTCTCTTAAAACCGGAGTGGTGCCGGTGTCGTGGAAGCTGGCTAATGTGCAACCAGTACCCAAAAAGGGTAGTCGTGCCGAACCTGCAACCCAATTGCCTTGACCTCTATACTCTGTAAAGTTATGGAGAGGGTACTCAACAGTACGTTGCTGGCATACCTTGAAGACAATAAGCTCCTTAGTGACCACCAATATGGCTTCCGCCGTGGTTGGTCAAACGGAGATCTTCTTGATGGGGTGAGGCCATTGAGAAACACGAAGCCCTTGCCTTGTCTCTTAACATCTCAAAGGCCTTTGACAGGGTCTGGCACGCTAGTCTGCTGAGCAAGCTTCCTAGATACGGTGTTCCTGCAACCTTATGCAATTGAATTTGTGACTTTTGTCGTGAACGGTCGATCCTAGTGGTGGCTGCATATCGGATCTTATGGCTATTATTACCGGAGTTCCTCAGGGGTCTGTTCTCTCTGCGACTCTATTTTTGCTTCATATCAACGACCTGCTTCAGCTGGGAGCTATTGGGTACGCGTATGATAGCACAGTCTCCGAGAGATACTTGTCCAATACTAGAGCTGGCAGGGACGAAATAGCCACTCTTAGAATAACCATGGTAGAGTGAAGGAATTGGACCTTAAATCACGTTTCCCAATGGGGCGATGTTAGTCTGGTGGAATTCAACGCTTTAAAAACACAGGCTTGTCTTTTCTCTGCTAAAAGGAACCAATTTGAATGGTTCCCTACTTTTAGAGGTGCATCTGTACCTATTCCCGACCGCCTAGAGCTCTTGGGCATGGAGTTGACGTCTGACCTCAACTTCGGCTCAACCATTCAGTCTAAAGCTCAGACTGCAGCCAAAAAGCTCGGCATCTTACACGTACAGAAAGTGAAGCGATACTTCACACCTGGACAGCTTTTGAATTTATATAAAGCATAGGTCCGTTCCTGTATGGAGTCTTGCAGTCACTTGTGGGATGGCTAAGCCAAATACCAGCTAGCTGCACTTGACTTGATCGAACGCAGAGCTAAAAGGCTCATAGGTGACGAGGTTCTGGCAGGCAAGCTTCACAGCCTGGCTTACCGGCGAAACGTTGCTTGCCTGTCTATCTTCTACAGATTATACTTCGGAGAGTGTGCGCAGGAGCTCCACGACCTAATCACTTCATCGCCCTTTTACTACCGGTCTACCAGACGTACCGCAGGTCGATATACCGTCTTGTCGTACTAAGAGCTTTTCTTCAATATTGTGCGCACAGCCAAGGTGTGGAACTCTCTGCCGGCTTCTGTGTTCCCTGCCACATATGACCCGTCAGCCTTTAAAGCAAGAGTGAAGAGGTATTTTCTGGGCTCACTCGTTCGATCATAGACCTCATCTTACACTTACCATTAGGTGTGATCGAGGTCAAGAGTGGGCACATTCGTAATAAAAAAAAAGTTTTTCGTTTGTCTAACAATTATTTTTTTTTTATTTAAAATAGGTTCGCGTTTGACCACCATCACACCTGATGGTAAGTGATGATGTGGTCGAAGATGGAGCACGCTTACCTAAAAGTAATCTATTCACTCTTGACTTAAAGACTCCTAGGTTATAGCTATCGGGAAACACAGACTCCGGCAGGGAATTCCACTCCTTAGCCGTACGCACAATGAAGGTATTCCCAAAACGTTTTGTGTCCCACCCATACGGTGGGATGTCCACCATGTAACGATGGCGCTTCGCCGTTTGTCTCGTAGTCCGATGATGGAACGGGCTTGGTGGAATTAGATTGTGTAATTCCATCGCACACTCTCCGAAATGTAACCGATAGAAAACCGATAGACTTGCAACTCGTCGTCGATGTTCAAGGCTCTGGAGCTTTGACTCGACCAGTGCATCGTCGCCAATGAGTCTCTTGGCCCGAGAATTTTCATAGAAGTATTTGATTTGTTTTTGTTAAAGAGATTTTTATTTGTTTTCTAAAGATATTTTTAATATACTACTGTGATAGTTATGGCAATAAGTGTCATGTTAAAATAATGAATAAAAGTTAAGTATAACACTGATCTCATGGTATTGAATACAATAATTGTAAAATTATCTATATAGGCATAATTAAATATAAGTTTCTAATAGTTTTGGCAACTTTTGTATTTTTATAATATATTAAATAAACGTCCGTGCTGTGGTATCAATATATTTGCCGATTTTTTTATTTTCAATTCAATAACATGTTTTTTGTTGTTTCCCAAAACCTTACAAAAATCACTTATGGAACTTGGCAGGCGCAACGACGATAAGCTTGATTCAATGAGTAAAATTTACCCGGCCACAATGGCTAAGTTCTATTTAGTAGCCACAATGACGCAGGGTTAAGAAATGAATTTCAGAAAATCGTTTCCTATTGGAGTTTATTATCAGAAATAAGTCCTCCAAATTTCAAGACTCTGATCTACGGTTTAGGCGTTGATCCGCTAGCAGGCAGCAAATCTAAAGGATTTTTAGACTAACTGACCCAATAATTATTATTCAGCTCTTTCTGAGCTATAATAAAAAGATACCAAGCACTGTAGTTTTTCCTAAATTTGGCAATCAATTTTTTTTCTTTTTAAATGTATTTGAAGTTCGACTAGTACTTATTCTAACATTAGAACACAAAAGTTCTTTTACATTTTTTTTTTGTCAAGGGATCAGAATATTTAATATTGGACATTGTGATCCTGGTCCAGTTGTGGGAAATTCATTCATTCACAGAAACACCTGATTTTAACACCTGCTCAAGCCAAATCAATCCAGTGCATCATGCTCTACTACTTAAGATTATAATTTTATGCACTGACTTTAGGATTTACTTCAGGATGGATTTAAACAGCAGAGATTACTTTAGAATAGAATAGAATAGAATATTTTTATTTCAGACCACAAAATCCATAAAATGTTAGTAACTTATACCTAATAGGTTATTACCTAGTGTTAGTACCCATCACCCTCCGCAAAAACAACAAAAACAAAGACAACAGCACTTTGGAGAATTAGTTAGGGAGAGCAATAACAAAGCGTGAAGTATACCAAATAAGTGACTTGCTGTCGGTCAGAAAGCTATATATTACTCAAATAGTATTAAGGAAGGGTAGTCAGGTATTATTTGGGTCGTCTTCCAGTCTTACTAGATGCAGCTGAGTATTAGTTTCTTACATGGAGCGAATGCATATCTGAACTCCACAACCCAGTAGTTGGGTAAAATGATAGCGTCTGACTATCCGTAACAATTGTCAAAGATTTTGAAATGACAGCCAAGACCAACGGCTTTTCTAGGCACGATTCAGGGTTATCACACCCTTCCGCTTAACCCAGAGCGGGAGAAGT
The DNA here is from genome assembly GCA_943138885.2 of Tholera decimalis. NCBI lineage: Eukaryota > Metazoa > Arthropoda > Insecta > Lepidoptera > Noctuidae > Tholera > Tholera decimalis. The sequence goes on along the minus strand of OW964574.2, from coordinate 16,052,989 downwards.
CTTTCGATGATTTTCCCACCCAGAAGGAAAAAAAAATGCTGCTATTGAGAAAGTCCTTAAAGAAATATCCAATAGCACTTTTTATCCAACCCGAGAATCGAATCCAAGACCCCGTGCTAAGCTGTTGCGCTTGCGACCACTCGACCAACGAGGCAGTCTTAAAACTTCAGTCAGTCGATTTTTTGTAACTTGCTAGTAATATTTAGCTTACGATACATCACTAGTTGTTGTCAAAATCGAATTGTCATGTCAACATACATGTCAAACTTCAACAATCCCTTTTTAAGTTGGAAATAAATTAACATAAATCTATTTCATTATTGATAACAGGTCAATAATGTGGATCCGTGCTTTATATACAGTTATATTTTTCTATTCATAAGTTTAAGTTACTCAATACATGTACAATAATCAAGAAATTAATGCTGTATGAGACGCGAGAAACATTGAATACAAAGTGATATTGTAAATAATTGCGAAAAATATTACTTTACAGGTCAGTATTTGCGTTTGTATTTATAGTTATTTATGTTCACACTTATACTTTCATGGTTATTGAGTTATTCTCGAAAGAATTAAAGATTTAATGACGATTTTTTATCGCAACTTGAATATCTTTCGTTAGTCTATTTACCGTAATGTTGTTTGATCAATAGTGTTTACCCATAAATTTTAAACAGCTACAGAACAGACGTTTTCCGGTTCTTATCGTGAACTGTTTTTTCGGCTCTCGTAAGTAAGAAGTTTTTAGCCCCAATTAATTGTATAAATATCAATTTTCCTTATAGTTTCCTGTGTGATTTATATATAGATTTGTTGTTAATTTTAATCTGTGTTGAATATCAATTTAATTAGGTATAATAATATATTTTTAGGATAAATAATTATTTATTCAATAGTAGGTACTAAGAAATAGTTTAGCATCCTATCAGTGTGAGAATTTTCATAATCATCATTGTTCTATTAGGCCATTTTTTGTATTTTTGGGGACTTTGAAACAACCAATACTTTAATTAAAATAAAAATTCTGTAAATCAATCCAAATATAGATGACTATGATGGCCTGTTAAATTTCAATGCCAAAATATAAAAATACTAGCTTTTGCCCGCTACTTTGTTCGTGTGGGATGTTTTTCTCGCGTAATTCCTGATCCCGTGGGAATTCTGGGATAAAAACTATTGTATGTCATTCCCAGGGTCCTAAGCTATGTCAAATTTCATCTAAATCTGTTTAGCGGTTTAGGCATGAAAAGGTAACAAACAGACAGACAGAGTTACTTTCGCATTTATAATATTAGTATGGATCATGAAATTCATGTAATGTTATTTATGGGTAGCCCCTTACCCTAGCAATATTTACTTTTTATAGCTACTAGCAGACACACTCCAGTGCACATTATCACAATAAAAACATCGCCCACCTTTTGCAGTTGAGTAAAAACCTTCCTCAAGCTTCTAGCTACTTCTATTCCAAATCAACCTAGTACTTTTGAAGATTAGCAAGCTTAAACAAACAAACATTTCTGATAATGGGTATAGATATAGATTAATATAGGTTTCTTAATCTGCTACTTGGTAGTTCTTTTATGAATAAGGCTGGATTTTTCTATAAAATAAAAATATAGAATGAAATATGTATTGTAGGAATCAGACTAGATAAGAATGTTATTGCAGGATGTCAAGTATCGACTTACCAAACTTCATTCAGATCCATTTAAGTAGTTTTTGTGTGTAGTAAGAGTAACAAATATAATTATATATCCATACATCCATTTTCACTAACTTTATAATATTAGTAAGATATTATTATAAGAAAAACATAATATAAGCTCCTAAAGAGTTGCAGAATGAGACAGCAAAAGCCATTATATGAATAAGTAGTTGTAACAATATTTAACCATACTGTGTATTACAGAATTATGGCACCTTCATTGTCATTTAGTATTGTATTGACTTCAGTGAGTTAAATTGTATTGTTACATGTATGAATAATAATAATTGAGGTTACTGTGTGTGATTTCAAAATAACTGTCTTTTCTCAAGTTCTTATTTTATTTACATAATACTAAAATACAGTATATTTTTTGTCATTCTTTCTATTGTTCCAGGCTAATCTTTTCTTACTTTTGGAACGAAGTTCCTTATCGCGCGTTGCGAAAGGGGGCTAGACGGAAAAAATTAAGACGAAAAATTGTAACGACACTTTTTGCTATAGTAAGCTATTGTAAGCCGTGCGGCGTGCGCATGTTTCTCTGTCTGTCTCTCTCTCTCTTTTATAGAAAGCAAGCCAGATATTTTCGTTTCGTCTTTCTATTTCGCATTGAACAGTGTGGTGTCACAACGATTATTTTTGTTGAGTGTATACAGGTTTTTTGTACATAATAAATAATAAAAAAAATGATTACAATTCGTTCACTAATTAGTCGTAATGAACTTCGTTCCATCCGGGTGTCCCTTGACACCTCTCAAGTTTTTTTATTATATTAATATCATATCTATAGAACTTCGCGAATTCTCGTTTACAGTTGCACAATGATGTCAGAAGATGGTATAGAGAACAGGCGAGGACCTCCTGGAGTCAACTCACGGTCCTTAAGCATAGCACACTCTGCTGCCGATCTAGAGGTAAGAATATAGGATCGAGCATTTATACCTAAAGTTAATTATTAGGGGTTGTAAATAAACCCGTAGCTATATTGTTTACGACAGTGCTTCTACGCCGTAGCTACCATCTACGACAGTCTTTTTACGCCGTAGCTGCCATCTACGGCAGTCTTTCTACGCCGTAGCTACCATCTACGACAATCCTTTTACGCCGTAGCTGCCATCTACGACATTCTTTCTACGCCGTAGCTACCATCTACGACATTTTTCTACGCCTAAGACACCCTCTCCTTCGTTGTTTTTATGCCGCAGCTATAGTCTACGTGTCCCAGAGAGATCAGATAAATTCTTAGGTAAAGTGAATTCATATGTGTGAATAATCATAGTCTTTATTTATCTATGCACTGCTGGGGACCATCCACACTTGGTTGATATACCGTCTTGTCGTACCAAGCACTTCTGCTCCACATTAATTGTGCGCAAAGCCAAGTTGTGGAACTCCAACGGCTTCTGTGTTCCCTGCCATTTAAGGCCTTTTAACCTTTAAAGCAAAAGTGAACAAGCATTTTCTTAGCTCGCTCGTTCCATCGTAGACTTCATCTATCGCTTACCTTCAGGCGAGATTGAGGTCAAGAGTCGGCTCATCCAGAATTTAAAAAAAATTGTCTTGTTACATCAATAATTTTTAGGGACACATTTCATAAAGTGGACATAATGTGGGATACTGGTGCCTAAACTAGGGTGTTTCCTGTCCTAGCTTGTGATGCAGGATACCAGGTCTCATTTTTTTAAATTGATAATAGGCTCACGTTTGACAACCATCTATCATAATTTAATTTATTTAATAAATGGCACAAGGCTGCGGCAGTACCAACACTATACTCAGTGTATTCGCAGATTGGTGGTATTCCCCTATGCTTCGGTGTAGCTCCACACCGTGTTGTAATATTTATGTCTGTATTTAATGACACTATATTTTAAGTATTATTGTTGCTAATACTATGGACTCAATTCAACTGAATTGAATTGAATGTGTTTTGCATGGCGTCCATATTATTTTCATATCTCCCTCTCACATCTCTTTCACTCTCGTTTTCAGGTCCTCCGCGAGATTGAGAATGTGTACTTCCAACCTCCTTCGGAGTTCGACGCCGGTCGGTATGTGTTGGAACACGCGCCGCTGACCTCGTGTGATGACATCGAACGGATGTTTGCTAAGCTTAAGAGACAACAGCAGGTATTTCTTGTAGTAGATACGTATTTGTTCCTAGTGAGTTAAATTTCTTTAATATATCATCCGGGGCCTGTCCGCAAATGAAGTTTTGAATAGAGACACAAACTGTCTCTCTTCCATGTTTGATTCACTTATTACTTTTCACAAAGCACTTTCACTTTTTAAACGCATATTTGCCATAATTATGAGTAAATGGTGTCATCATTGACTTGCTTCGTTTGCAAGGGAATTGTTGTCTATGTCGTCTATGCGATTACGGAGTGATGGATTAAATAATCTTTATTTCTCAATGAAAATAATAAATCACTTGTATGACATTTTAAATTTAAACAATAATTTGTCGTCGTCTAATGACGGCATTCAGTAAAGATAAAATATATATAAAATACATTAAGATATTAAAAACATGTCTTTCTACTTTGTGATTGGTTCATAGACATCTCACCACACCAATCGAGTTTGTCCTTTTGTATACACTTTCTAAAATCAACCCCTTTTCTCAACAGGTAGTATCAGGTAAAGCTCTCCACCTAATATCTCAACAACGAGACACATGTGACAGAGAATTTAAAGAGATACAGAACATAAGAGAGCAACTCTCGACAACTTTACAGACCTGTCAAAAAGCGAGGGTCCAACTTAGGGCGGCGTCCAATCACCTAACAATCTCCACATTCGTTATTCTAGCAAACTTCAGAAAACGGCAAATCATAAGATCCGTATTAAAATCTCTAGAGCTACTCAGAAGTTTACGCAGTGTCGAAAACGATGTAGCAGAATTATTAACCAAAAAAGAATATTTCGAAGCTATTGAACTTATTTTGAAGAGTAGGAAAGCTGCTAGCAATCATAAAGAGTATACTTGCATAGCAGATCTTGCTATACGACTCCAAGACACGTTGGATATGACAGAGGAGAAATTGGACTCCGTTCTGGCAAGCATTTGCTATAACTTTGACGAAAATACGTTTAGGAAGTTAAGGAAGGCTTATGCGTTGTTAGGCAAGACTCAAGCGGCTATGGAGCAATTACATATGCATTATTCCTCAGCCGTAAACGAGTCGTCGATCGAAGCAGTGAAAAACTACGTAGGCGATTGCACAGATATGAAATTTCAAGAAATGTGTCAGACAGTACAGGCTAACAAGGCCCCGATATGTCTCTTAAATCTCTGTGAGAATCTCTTCCTTATAATGAGGAGTTACTATCTTCTGGTAGATTGGCATACGAAATACGACGAAGAAGAGTCCGTGCCAATATCAAGCAACGTTTTTGAAATCGAGAAAAATGTTAGCAGAGAATACATTAGGCAAAAGTTAAAAGCGGGTCTCGTACGCATCTGGAACGATGTCCAAGCCAAAGTGTCCACTTTCCTGAAAAGTTCCGGCCTAGAAGAATATCCATTCGAGAAGTTCATACAAATGCTCGGCGTTTTAAGAAAACTGACGCAAGTAGCTGAAGTGTTTTGCGGCGATAAGTCAGATTTGCTACAAGATTTTATTAAAACTCAAAGTGTTTTATACATCAAGAATTACCACCGTGGAAGGATGGAGGAATTGAAGCTGTTTCTAGAGAATGAAGGCTGGGAACAGTGCCCTGTGAAATCAACGTTTAATCTGCTGTATTTACAAGAGTTTAAACAGTTTAAAAAGTACCTCAACATCAGGTCTGATACATCACTCTTGAAGACGCAATCCGATGGTGCGTCATCCGTACAATCACAAGACGACAGCGTCTATATAGCAAAGTATTTCAAACAAAACACTACACACACTCCATTCGAGATATTCAGGAACGAAAATATTACCAACGATGATATTTTTGGCTTAGAACCTGAATTAGTAAGCGATGATTCAGAAGATGATGAGCCAGATGAATTGAAGAGAGATTTCGTTGACGAAAATGATCGGTTAGAGCCGAACGAGAGTCCCAGTAAAGTAAAAGACAGCGTTATTGTTACAAATACTACATTATCGGTACTAAGACATTGCGGGCAATACCTTCAGATCTGTCGATACCTCCCACAGATCTCCTTAGAAGTCGTCATGCTAATGAACCAACTATTCGACTACTATTTCTTTACCGTCCATCTATTTTTCACCGTGGACCTAGAGGTAGCTTCCTCAACGCTATACACATCAAAATTGAACTCTGTACTAAAGAGAATAAGGAACAATATTGATACAGACAATTCTGGAGGCGGTGATGGAAAAGTACCGTCTCCTGATCCACCTCAACACTTGAATTTGACTTCCGAAGAAAGTTTACACGGTCTATCAGAAAGAATAGTTGCGGTTGAAAGCGTGATATTTCTGGCGAAGCAATATGAGATCTTGCAGCCGTACTTAGAGTCGATAGTCGCTCAGCATCAGAGGATGATTTTGGAGCATTTTAAAGATAACACTCTAGCTGTTGTACAAGATTTGAGGGTACCTGTGTACATGTGTTCAGCGTCAAAAGCTGTTGACATTAGAACGGCATTAATAGCCATGTCTCAAGTGAAATGGGATGTCAAAAACGTGGCTGTCGAACACAGTGCATACGTAGATATGATAATAAGAAAAATCCAAGTCTTCGCGTTACGTCTAGAAAACGTCGCGAACAAAGTAACCCTTAATCTCGAAGTCCTAAACACCATATGGAGTATGGTATCGAAGTTTATCGTACATTTACTAGTCGAGGGGTTCTCAAATGCCACAAAATGCTCCAACGGTGGCCGTGGTCTAATGCAGCTGGATTATCGACAGCTATTCTTAAAGCTTGAGAAGATTTCGGGCTTGAAACCAGTCCCGTACCAAGATTACGTCGACAAATACGTCAAGGCATACTATTTGCCTCGGAAAGGCCTTGAAGATTTTGTTCTTGAAAGGGTAGAATATTCGAACAAACATTTGATGGCTTTAGTTACTTGTGCATGTGAGAATAAGAAGGATAGGCAAGCGTTGTCAGCAATCATTGAAAGCAGAGATGCGTCTGTGTAACCAGTGGCGTGCCTAGGGTTTCAAAATAACGCAAGCCCAATAAAATTTTAACCGATTTCAAAAAAAGAAAGTTCAGTTTTCGACTGAGTATGTAGGTACCTACCGTATGTATCATCGCAATTTTCTCATAAACTACTGGTTAGGTACAATAAATTAAAAGTTAATTCATCCATCTTCTTCTTTCCTCTTCTTTCTTCAATTTCACTCTTGCTTGTCGTGCGCGGTGAATGAGGTAACCAAAGCACACTGAAGCCTGAAGGCATGCTAGTGCTAGATTGAATATAATAAACATATCAGCAATTGCATACCTCCGGTGGCTTTGAAAAAAGCCGTTTGGTTTGGTTTGCTTCATTGCTTGAGGGAACAAAGTTATGGTAAGTAGTTGCTTCCTTCGTAACAGAACCCAGGTTACAGACAAAAAAAAAAAAAAAGCAAAGCAAAAAGTTACAAAACGAAAGTTAAAAAATAGCTAGATAGAATGTAATAAGGAATTTAAATAAATTATTTATATTCTAATTGGAATCGTCTATCTTTCTTAAGAAATGATTTAATTACATCAGAGTAAAATGTTGGTGATCGTTTTAATTCTACCAACAACTGTTTTTCAATAGCTATCATTGATAATTCGGAAAGACGCTCTTGACCTTGTGTATTTCTCAGATAGGTATGGATACGTTTAAGAGACGAAAAAGCACGTTCCGCGGAAGAACTTGTAGCCGGAATAGTTACAACAAGATACGCTAACTTTAACAGCTCGGGAAAGGCATCTTCGAGGTTATTCTCATGAATGAAATCAATTAATTCGAAAACATTACGATCTTTCAGATCAGGACTAGAATACAAGCAAATCAATTGGCTTTTTAATGTTTGTTTGTCGAAATAGTTTGCATAAATGTCAAATAATGAATCTAATTCCTCTGTAGGAAAATGTGAGTGATAATTGTCAAATTTTTTGTTGTTGAGCAGTTGGAAAAACTTTAATTTATAAATTTCAGAATATCGGTCAGTAATTTCGGTATTAATATTATCAATTACTTCTACAAAAAGTCGTCTGTATTCCGTTTTTGCACAGCGTACGTTGCGTCTCAAACGAGGAGCCGAGTTATTTTGCAACGTGTTACAACTAGTTTTATACACTGATCTATTAAATTTTCGTTTATGCGATTTACTAGTCTGAGAAATACACAGATTAGGCGTCGGTTTTAATGAAGAAATTAACTGTTTTTTCTGAGCAAAGTTTAAAGATTTTACCTTATCTTCGCCATTCAAAACTTGAACGCATTTTAAATCCTCACAAGGTACAATTACCTCCATTGTTGTAGGTAAATCACCAAAACAATTGTATCACTGAGAAAATCTTAGAAAACACAGAAAACTTTAACAGCTTTTTTCTTTAACTCAAGCAAATGAAACTGAAGTGAAGTTAGTTGCACTCTAAGATGTCGGGAAGTACTCAAGTGTTGTCATTTAGGCAAAAAAAGTCGCCAGGTATATGAAAAATCTAGCTAATTTTTTTTATTTTTAAGATATTGCTTGAATACAGTCAAAATCTGTTATAACAACATCCAAGGGACCACTCATATTTGGTTGTAAAAACCGATAGTCGTAATAACCGGTGATGTTTTCAAGGTACAAAGTATTTTGTACCTATGATTTTGGTCTATATAACCGGTATGTTGTTCTAAATGATGTTGTTGTAAACGGTTTTGACTGTATTTAATTTCGTTATTTTAAAAGTCGCTAGTTTTTATTGTTGCTAAATGTTAAAAAAGTTTCCAAACTCGTTAAAAATCTCCAAGATCTTTCAACGTGTGGCTAAAACGGCAACACTGCAGAGTTGGCAAGCTGACAAGGTCACGCATACGCATGCAACTTCATACGAATGCCCTGCTTATATCTGCCATAGTGATTGATTTGTTCTATGCCTAAGGCCTAACTCGTTATACGGCACATCGCTATAAGTGCGAAAGTGACAGATATAGTATTTGAAAGCCCGGTAAAAGCCGGTGCGTGTAAGCGAGATAGCAATATGTAGATCATTAGATGCTACAAATGCGAAACTCTGCGCGCGAACAATCGCGATGCGTAGTAGTTTAGTAGATTCATTGTGTTATTTTGATAAGAATTAAGCGCGCGAACTTTTAAATAGTTCGGGTTTGACATTGATTCTCTATCGAGCATTTTTTAGTAAGGCATTTGGGCTTATATGAAGGTACCGCCACTGTGTGTAACATAGATTCTCAACCTCATAACCTTAAAAAAGATACTGAACTGGTACAAGGGTCTTTTGGCGTTTGTGCGACTTTGTAGAGGAGGGTTTTTAAGGTCTATTTTAGACTGTCACGATACCCGCGCTGTCGCAAATACAGTGTCATCATACCGCCCTACTACATGTTATATTTACAAGACTATGGAAAAAATTGTCTATAGAATTGGTTTAAAAACAGCAATATGGCGCAATTCATTCAAATTTTCGTCTCGCGCTGACAGACCCTTGTACAGCTTTAAAATAAGTTTTTCCTTGTCTCAATTTTGTAAAAAAATATGACATAGGTTTGTGTTATGTTCATTAGTTCTATTTACCCTGTAAATAATAATATATAACTTAAATATAATACCAGTACAGATGTTAGAGTGACAATCGAATTAAAAAAAGGGTTAATTTCTCTCTTAACTTCTGTGTGTTTTTTTTTTATTTTAACGCCCGTATACTGAATATTTAATTATGCTTAGGGTCATCATACAAAATGTGATAGGTAAAATCTTTTTATTGATGCTTATACTGTATAAACTAAAGGGTACATACAAAAAATAAGGAAGTACAATCGATAAATTTGAATCATGGCCCACCATAAGCTTATTTTCTTACAGACATTCAAATACAATTAGGTCGACATTCGCATAAACATACGTTTCCCTGGTAACAACACTGTTATCTGCTATTTAATTAATCCGACCCGTATTGACATAGCTTGCTTGATATTTAAAACGTCCTAAGTGCGGCATGCACTGTAAAGGAGGGGAATCATTGTTATTTTGACGGTTTCTAATCGATTTATCGTCAAAGTCAGTCATGATTCAAATTTGTCGATTGTACCTAGTAACAAAATAGGATTAGAGTTCTAAGTAAAAGTTCAAAATATGCAATTACTCTTACTTATATTTAATAAATACTTATTATTTAATACATATACTTATTGTCATTGCACCAGAGTTCGAATGATTAAATTGGCAAAAACCATTGATATACTAAAAACCCAAGATGCACAGTCTCGAAGAAAAGTGACGCTCGAAACTGTCGCCAAACACTCACCACCTACGTAGTAATAGTAATGCTATAAGTATAAAATATGTTTTTGCAAATTCCATCTTATGAAAATTGTTTAAAGTTGTTTTTACAAAGCAGTGTGCGAAAGGCAATCAAATTTTACGACTGACGTTGCTTGATAGGACAAGGCCTTGAGTGGAGACTTACACCTTATTCTAATTTTTTTTAAAAGACATTTTTATTAGTATTATAAGTTTATTAAATTTTGTTCTAAAGACGTAATTATAGCATAAATATTTTTGGGTAGAACATGTGTATATCAATGAAACAAATATTAACTGTTAAAATAGTTTATTATTTTTTTTAATTCAATAAAGCTTATACCTTTTGCCGTGATATACATAATACCTTCCTTAAAAAAATTCGCCATTAAAAAAGTCTCTCACCTTTGTTGGCTGACGATTGATGTCCGTTCTCCGCATCGTATTTGGTCACGAGAAAAACTAAAGTATAAAAATAAGAAGTTTTTAATGAGATTGGTGTTGCGCCAAAGCAACACTGACACACACTTTTATCATTAGTATACCGCATGTCGTGAACCCATAAGTTATCTCATAATGAATTGATATACTTAAAAAATATTTTTATTCTATTATTAAATCATTTAAATTAATCCAGTATGGGGAGGGACGTTTAAAATTGTAATACTAATAGCGGAACGCGCACAATGGGCAATACTTAAAGTGATGTCGTTCAAAAAACGAATTTATCCCACTGGACTGCTATACTCGGAAGCTCAGCTCAAGTACTTACAGTTCCCAATATATATCCTCCGTACCATACTACGTAGACACAGATTGTTACCAGTAAGCCCAGATTTAATAAGCAAACGCAGTGGGTTTCCCGTTTGTAAAGTTCCCAAATGTCACACTAAACTTACTTCTAGATACTTTTAGGCATTAAGTTCTAGGATCTACAATAGAGCAAATAAAACTATCCCAATTTAGAAGCTTATGTGACAAGGTTAAACAAATTTTAAAAGCATGGCTTCAGTCTTTGAGCTATGACGATTTTAAAAAAATAATTTCGTCGGTACTGTAAATTAAGCTATTCAAAACACACTCATGTTAACGCACACGCGTCCAGCCAGACACACACATACACACACACACACGCAATTACGCACATACACTCAAACCTACACACACATACACGTTTCGCTTCTATTTCTTTTGTTCTCAATACCTTCTAATGTTACTTTTTGTTTGTAATTTATTACATAAAAATTGAAATGTGTTTTAATGTATAGCGTAACTCAGGCTCGCTTAGCATAGGAGTCAGGGGTTTCACTTGAAAGATGTAATATTTTTATGTTCAATTAATTATTTATTTATTTTATTTATGAACATTAAAAAAACCGTAAAATTGATGACATCTTCTCCTTCAGTATATTATATAACGTATACATATTTGCCAAAAACGAAATTAGTATTAATTATTGTAAAATAGATGTGTTTAACTTTTGGTGTACAATAAAGTTTCTTTTAATCTATTCTAAATACTAGCTTTTGCCCGCGTCTTCGTTCGCGTAGAGGTTTTTCCCGCGTAAATCCTAATCGCGTGGGAATTTCGGGATAAAAAATATCCCATGTCGTTTCCACGGTCCTAAACTATTCCCATGCCAAATTTCATCTAAATCGGTTCAGCGGCTTAGGTGTGAAAAGGTAACATACAGACAGACAGAGTTACTTTCGCATTTATAATATTAGTATGGACAATATGGACAATAAAGCATAAAATTATTAATAAAAAATAAATAAATACAAGAAAAAAAATCGACTCCATTATTTGTTCAACCGGGTAATTTTTATTAAACGACTAAAATAAAAAAGATGCCATAATACATTGTTTTGACACTGAAAACGCGGCCATTGAAATTTGCCGTTACTATTTGAAATGAGCGCATAATTTAGAATTAAGCACTCATTTTATGCGGACGGTTTTGAGACTTTGAGTGTGCATCTTGGGTTTTTAGTAAATCAATGGCAAAAACACATCTTGTCGTTAAGGCCATAAACAAAACTTCTTTTAGCGACATCTGTTGTTTTTTTATAAAAACCTAGTGATTGGAAATGAAACTACCATAGACAAAGAAATGCATTCAGTGCAAATATAAATAGATATATTGTGACATTCTTTGCTCTTTGCCTGTACCCTTCCAAATGAAAAACTGGCCAAGTACGAGTTGAGCGTTGGACGCACCGAGAGTTAAGTTTTGCTGTATGTGCCAGAAATAAATTGTCTTTATATTTCAAATTCTTGTTCAGTACAATATTAGATTTGTTTTTTATTATTATTTAATTACGGATGAACCAGTCCTTGACCTCGATCACGCCTGATGGTAAGCGACAGAAGAGATCTACGATGGAACGAGCGATCCCAGAAGATGACTGTTCACTCTTGCTTTAAGGGCTACAACAATCATATGTGGCAGGGAACTTTCAGAGGACCGAACCCGGCTGTCCAAACAGTGCAAGCATTTGTCAGTTATCGCTTTAAGCAAATCGAACGTGTGAGTCTCATGCTATCTCTCTCTGACTCATACATATGTGTTGCTATCTCATTCTAAACCACTATGTCTTATTAACGGCCAGGTAAAGACGCCAGCACATGAAGCTACCCGAAACCGTCAAATTTTCTCTATCAACCTTGAACCTAATTTCTTCAACGATAAAGTTGAAAATCTACTAAAGAAATTTGACAGATTGTTGTAGCTTGATGTGCTGGCGTCTGTACCTATAGGAGTTATTGATCTGCATAGCCTTTTTACCCGACTGCAAAGGAAGGGTTGTATGTTTTTCGCGCGTATCTTGTATGTATGTATGTATGTATGTAATATTCTTTATTACCTCATATCTCCAGAACCGCTGAACGGATTCACACAATTGAGGTATCGTTAGATTTGTCTTAACAGCCCGAGTGTTCTTAGATAGGTGACATTTAATAAAAATAAACATGGCGGCTATGCGAAGCCATTATACATGGTGAAAAAAATTTTTTTTTTTCAAATACTACAATATGGGTATCAAACTAAAGGACTTAACATAAGGATTTCAAAAAGGTACATCATGTTTATCATTAGTGTAATACTAGCAAAATAACACAATGAGAAAGTTTAAAAATATAGACTCACTTTCTGAATCCGGTGGAGTGCCAATGTGACACGACCGGGAAAACTAAAAAATTGTTAATTAATATTTTAACTAAAAAGTTGAAAAAAAAAACTTATTTAAAAAATCTAAAAAACCCGACTGCTCAACTGAAGTGTAAGAAACAATTACACTTTATTCATAAAAGTGACAAGCAGGCGGACCCATCTCATTTTAATTAAAAAAAATATGATCAATTGGGTCCCACCTGCTTGTCACTTTTAATAATAAAAATTTACTTGTTTCTTACACTTCAGTTGAGCAGTCGGGTTTTTTAGATTTTTTAAATAAGTTTTTTCCAACTATGTTGCGGTCATCTACCAGTTTACCCAGATGCAACTGAGTACTAGTATTTTAAAAGCAGCGACTGCCCATCTGACTTCCACAACCGAATAGATGGGTAACACGATACCCCTTGAGAAAACTGGGGTCAGATCTTGATAACGACTGTCAAAAATGTACAATCGACCAATCTTCCGCATGCTCACCTTTAAGGCTACAATCGCATAGCTCACAACTCGATCGCCCAATGCATGTATTTTGATCAAAAGGATGCACGAAGCGTATTTTGGTAGTGTTCGTAATAGGAAGTATAATATAACACGCCTTGTACTCACACAAATGCATATTGTCTCTAATTGGGCGAAACCAGGAAGGGGTGCGGTTTGTCACTAGCTGCGCTTCCGCAGAAATATTTTCTTAAGTGAGCATGCGTAACTTTGGCCAATAGCCGGTAGTATATAGATAGTATAGGATAATAATAATAAAAATCTTTATTTATCTCCACAAATTACATATCAACGTGAGTATAAATTACAGTCAGACACAGAAAGTTTGGCAAAGTGTAATTTGTGGGAGATCTGGAGTCTAAACTAAGCTTAGGCCTGTATTTTAGAACTCCAGGCCCCCCATCAAATTATGTTGTTCAGACTGTTGACGTCGTGAGTAAGCAGATATGTGTGTGGATGAATGAGTATGTGGAATGTGAATGCTTGCGCACATGTGAGCTTGTGTGTGTGAACGTGCGTGCGTCAGTTTGAAATACATTACTACATTATACCTGTGTGTGTATGTTTATATATATATATATATATATATATAGGATAGGATAGTGATAGCCGGGACCAACGCCTTAGTGGACTTTCCGAGGCTCTGAGTAATCTCTACAACGTGTAACAGAATAAACACAATTCCTGAAAGCAGTTGGTACAGAATCGGCTTCTGAATCGATTTCCGTCATAAAAAATAGGTGTTAAAATTTAACGGAAAATCGTTCATTTAATTAAAAAAAAAATATCAAAAAATAGAACCGACTTCCATATCAAAACACTACAAAGCCAAAAATAACTTTAATTTCGGTAGTCGGTGTTATTGGTTTTGGATTTTCTTTTTTTTTCACACCGCCTTCCGAAATTAAAGTTATTTTTGGCTTTGTAGTGTTGATATGGAAGTCGGTTCTATTTTTTGATAATAATTTTTTTCGCGCTTTTTAGTGGGTCGGTTTGTCTAGTTACAAAAGCCATAATGTCAACAACTTATCATCTTTTACAAAATATTGCTTTTCCCGATGCACAGGCGTTAATTTTTGAGGAGTTCTCCTGGTACTTGACCATCAGCTCTACATCACCATACTCGTATGTATTGCGACGAGCATAAAGTGTTTAACATTCGTACTCAAGTAATCGAATCGCAATCCACGAAATACTTATTATTGAGTAGTTTCAGTGGCCATCTGTGGTCTTCATCATCAGTTCAACTTCCCCAAATAGTACTTTTCGGAAGCAACTGCTCAAGGTACTATAAGAAATACCCAAAACTCTATTGGTGTGCCTATAATATTTGAAGAGTTCCCTCGATTTCTCCAGGATCCCATCATCAGATCCTGATTTCGTAACAATGGGACCAACTAGAAAGTATATATACCCTATCAAACGCAAAAAAAAATTTCTAAATCGGTCCAGCCGTCTCCAAGTTATGAGGAAACATACATACGAATTGAGAACCTCCTTTTTTTGAAGTCGGTTAAAAATGGAATCACCAGTATCATGACAAATTAATTGTATTAATTATCCTTATTCAAGGAAATGCGCTAGTGTGCGTGTCGGCCGCTAACATTGCATGTGTGTATGCGTCTGGGTAAGGATATTGTATGACCCACATACGTTTTGCGTTTAGTAAGGATAACTATTTTTAACCGACTTCAACAAAAGAAGGAGGTTCTCAGTTCATCTTGAACTTTTTTTTAATGTATGTTACCTCATATTTCGAAGAAGGCTGGACCGATTTGGAATTATTTTTTTTAGTTTGATGGGTTATACTTACTAGTTGGTCCCATTGTCATCATGTTAGGATCTGATGATGGAATCATGGAGAAATCGAAGGAACTCTTCAAATATTATAGGCACAACTATAGCGTTTTGGATATTTCTCATAGTAACTTGTGCAGTTGCTCTCGAAAAGCACCATTTGGGGAAGTAGAACTGATGATGAAGACCACAGATGACCACCGAAACTACTATTTCGTGGATTGCGATTCGATTACTTGAATATGGATGTTAAGCACTTTATGCTCATCACAATGCATATGGTGAAGTAGAGCTGATGATGAAATACCAGGAGAACTCCTCAAAAATTAACGGCACTGCATCGGGAAAAGCAATATTTTGTAAGAGATAAGTAGTTGACATTTTGGCTTTTGTAACTAGATAAATTACAAACCGACCCACTAAAAAGCGTGAAAAAAAACTTTTTAGCAAAAAATAAAACCGACTTCCATATCAAAACACTACAAAGCCAAAAATAACTTTAATTTCGGAAGGCGGTGTGACAAAAAAGAAAATACAAAACTAATAACACCGATTACCGAAATTAAAGTTATTTTCTGCTTTGTCGTGTTTTGATATGGAAGTCGGTTTTATTTTTTGCTAAAAAGTTTTTTGTAATAAATATCAAGGTTGCGTTTCAATTTATTTAGTTACGGATGTTGTTTTAGACTTATAATTTAATATTCTAATTGGGGTGTCTGAGGTATTGCGTTTAATCTGTTAAGCCCGATTTACACTTCAATAAGTACAGTAGCGAGTTAACTTGCGTCATCGGCGAGTTAAGTTGTTATTGTAGTTTGAAAGGCAAAAGCGAGTTAAGTAGTAAGTTGTTGATTAAGTTGAGTTTAATAGATCTCGATCCTATTTTTCGGCGAGTCCAGTGCGATGTAGCCCCCTCTCTCACGTCTACCGCACCCCGCCTACTTAACTGGCTGGCATGTAGACGGGCGAGTTTAGTACAGTCCATAAATTTTAAGGTTGCGGCCGCGAACACATGTTATTTATTTGTGAAAAAATGAAGTGGTCTGATAATACTACATTTGCTTTCGTGCAAGAATACTTGAAACATGGGTGTTTGTATAATTCAAAATGCACGTAAATTGGTATTAAGTAATTCTACGTCCATTTTCTGGATTAAAACAACTGTTTCAGAGGAACTAAACAACCAAACAACAAGCGTCAATAGCCTAATATATTAGGTGTCGTACTTGTGATCGAGAGGTCGCAAGTTCGAATCCCACCCATTACAATATTGTCGTGAACCCACTCCAGACACAAGCATATTTAGCTTAGTTCGAGGGGTTAACAAGATTGCTAGTAGGGTAAAACTTGGTAATACGCCCTAAGTGACAAAACGCCCCACCACTCAAGCACACACACTAACAAAGCCACGCCGCTCGTAACTAGACGCGCGGGGAGCCACTAGTAGCTGGACAACATGGCCGATGTGTGCACGTAGTTTGCGATGTCCGTTTAAAAAATATTGCAAAATCTGGTTTTATCGGCGTGAAACAATTTGTGGTGAGTTTCCAAGAAATTCATTTATATGGATATTTTTATATTTTGTGTTAAAATGGCCCACACTACCGTAAAATAGATAAAATTACCTTTCTCTTTTTATTTTGTCGAACGTTATAACCTTGAATCTTGTGTTTTGATCTCAGTGGGGCATATTGAAAATAGAATTTGACAATAAGCCCCTAAGCTAGTTGTTTAAAACGCCCCAATAATTGAATTGTGTTAAAGTATGTACCTTGTTGCGTGTTATTATTTCAGATAATGTTTCGGAAGTATAAAAGAACGACACTACGAGCATCATGGAGTGCGGACGACTTAGACAAAGCCATGCGTAGTGTTCTAAGCAAAGAAATGGGT
Source organism: Tholera decimalis (assembly GCA_943138885.2). Classification (NCBI taxonomy): domain Eukaryota; kingdom Metazoa; phylum Arthropoda; class Insecta; order Lepidoptera; family Noctuidae; genus Tholera; species Tholera decimalis. The sequence goes on along the minus strand of OW964574.2, from coordinate 16,035,494 downwards.
GTTAATGAGGCATCCAGAAACTTTGGCATACCGTCTCGAACTCTAAGACGACACATTTTATCAGGAAAATCAAAGGGCCCTCCAGGACGCAAACCAGTATTTTCTGTAGAACATGAAAAAAAACTGGTTGCCCATAAAGAAATTGGAAAAAGTTGGATTTGCCCCTGACAGAAAAGATGTAAAAGAAATGGCATTTCAACTAGCTAAGAAACTTAATATTAAAAACCCATTTTCAGCAAGTTCAGAATCAGCTGGAAATGTATGGTTTTCATGGCTCGCAACTCTGAATTAAGTCAAAGAAAATCAGAAGGCTTGTCACTTGCTCGAGCTTATGGAGTTAATAGAAAAGATGTACAGGATTTTTTTGATTTACTAGCCAAAATCTACGAAGAAAATGATTTTGCAAATCACCCCGAAGATATTTTCAACATGGACGAGTCCGGCATACAGGTGAACAACAAGCCAGGAAGAGTAATTGCCACAAAGGGAGCCAAAGATGTCTACACGCTCACTAGCTCTGAAAAGGGTGAAAACGTAACGGTGATAGCTTGTTGTAATGCTCAAGGTAACTTCCTTCCCCCTGTTTTAATTTATAAGGGTACTTACAGCAAACCACAATTTTCCGATGGTCTTCCTCCAGGATCACAGGTTTTCATGAACAAAAAATCTTCTTATATAAATACAGATCTCTTCATGCAATGGTTTGAAGAAGTGTTTCTGCGTCACAAGAGTCCTCGGAAAACATTGTTAATATTAGATGGTCACAGCTCGCACAGTAACAATATTTGCCTACTGGAAATGGCAAAAAAAATGATGTTATTCTTTTGTGCCTTCCAAGTCACACTACGCATGCCCTGCAGCCTCTTGATAGAGCCTTTTTTAGACCATTGAAGGTATACTTTGCCCAGGAAGCAAAGACATGGATGGTCAGGAACAAAGAGAAGAAGTTGACACGCTATGACGTGTCTAAGTTAATCGGACGAGCTTGGGGCAAAGCTGCCACTGTTTCCAATGGCGTGTCAGCTTTAAAATCATGTGGAATTTATCCTTTTGATCCGAGTGCTATTCCTGATTTCTATTTTTCACAATCTGATTCGCTGCGAGACCAAAATTTAGTTGTTGAAGATGAGGATGGGACGTCAAGAGAGTCTCTGTCATTACTTCATGATTATGACGATAGTGCCTTTGATACAATCCATTCCTCACCGCAGCAGGTTGTAAATTATTTAGAGCCTAGGACATTAGGATCACCACCTGTCGTTGTGGCTGAGTTTCAACCTGAGCCAGGTCCTTCAGGACTACATCTAACTAATCCAAATTACGAAGATAGTTTGATGGAAGCTGAATATTTATTGCCTGTGCAAGATGCTCCTGTGACAGAAGAGTTTGACCAAATGCCAAAAACACCACAAAAATATCCGATACAATTTCGTATCGAGAGTGAGGCGTGTCCGACTATTGCGAAGTCTAATCTTCTTGGTTTGATTGAACAAACCCCTGAAAAGCAAATAGGATCTACTGAGTCTGAAGCAATACCATCGAAAGTTTTGAATGAAATCCATCCAGTGCCTAAACTTCCAGTAGTATTGTCTAAGAGAAAACAAAAAGCTGTTATTTTAACTTCTGATGAAAATATAGAGAAACGAAAAGTAATTGCTGATAAAAAGAAACCAGCACCTGGAAAATTAAAAAAAGATGGTGTAAAAAAGAAACAAAATGGGGGTATAAAGAAGTCAATGAAAGGTCCTGTCAGAAATAAGAATAAGAAAAAAGTAAGCTGGTCATCGTCTTCTGAAAGCAATGATGAAAACGAGGTCAGGGTAGATACTTCTGAAGAAGAAATCTCAGATGAACACGACGACGTTAACAGATGTGTAGAATGCACAGAAAATTATTATGACACACAATCCACTGAAGATTGGATTCAATGCCCATCTTGTTTAAGATGGTTGCATGAATTTTGCACTATGTATAACCCAATGTGTAATCGTTGCGGACGGAAAGCCAAAAAGGAAGCTGTTAACAAAAATAGAGTGTAAGTTTTATTGTTTAATTTTAAGATGATTGACAAATGAAAACTTATAAGACTGATTGAATCTCAAACGGAAGCCGAATTTTATGTTATTTTAACTTGTTGTTTACTGATGGTAGTTTACCTATTATTTTGTTTTTCTTTATAATAATCTATTTAGTTGATGTAGGTACAAAATAATTTTTATTCAAATGTTTATTTAAAAAGTCGGATTTGATAAAGAGACTGACTAAGTGCCTTATATTATTTTAATTTAGATTCGAGAGATTATTTTTGCCAAAACAATTGTTAATATAGTTAAAAATATGAAAAAATATATGATTAATATACTGGGGCATTTTATAATAAGAGTGAGTCGTATTAGCCAACGACCACATTACAAAACGCCCCACCTTAGATTAAAAAAAAAATGATTAATATCATTGTATCCTTAGTTCCTATCAAGATTACTACTTGTGCCATTATTGTCAAAAGACTAAATATTGTTCCAAAATAAAAAAAAATGATTATATCTTGTAAGATTTTTTATTTATTACAATTAAAAAAAAAGTAGGGTGTATTACCAAGTTTTACCCTAATGTGAATTCTTCACACATTTCTAGTAATCCTTTTTTAAAACAAAAGAAAAAAAAAACAATCGACGCGACTAGTCTTCTTCTCGGGATGGCAACTTATGACTACTCACTCGCCTACGTTTGGACGCTACTTACAACTTACTACTTATTACTTAACTGTCCGAGTTCTTAACTGGCTACTGTACTTATTGAAGTGTAAACCGGGCTTTACACCTTGTATATCGCACCCTCAGTAAATATAAGGAATCAAGTCAAAATTTTTCAAACTGAGATTTTAAATGTTAAAGGCTCAAAATGAAATTTGCTACCGGTTAACTAACCGGTTAACTAACTTACCGGTTGCCTAACTTGAATAATAAGCATGTTATATGAAAAAATATCTGTAATGTAGGAAAATCTACTTTTTTAACCGACTTCTAAAAAAGGAGGAGGTTCTCAATTCGGATGTTTGTATTTTATTTTTATTTTGTTTTATGTTTGTCCACGCATAATTCCGTCGTTTGCCAACCGATTTGAAAAATTCTGATTTTGTTATAAAGGGTATACTTCCCAAATGGTCCCATGAAAATTTTATCGAAATCGGACAAGCCGTTTTTGAAAAATCAACAAAAGTCTAAAAAAACGTTTACGTTGATGATCTTTTCGTTTACTCTGCATTGCGTTTTTTGTTCGCGCATAACTCCGTCATTTACGAACCGATTTGGAAAATTCACTGACCCACTAAAAAGCACGAAAATAAAAACTTTTTTGCAAAAAATAAAACCGACTTCCATATCAAAACACTACAAAGCCAAAAATAATTTTAATTTCGGAAGGCGGTGTGAAAAAAAAAGAAAATACAAAACCAATAACACCGACTACCGAAATTAAAATTATTTTTGGCTTTGTAGTGTTTTGATATGGAAGTCGGTTTTATTTTTTGCAAAAAAGTTTTTGAGTTGTGCCCTTATATTAGTAAGGGTGCGATATGTTAATATGGTATCCCATCCACGGAGTGACTTAGCAAGCGTTGCCTAACCTTGAAGATATCGTGAGACTATTATCTAGCTATGAGCTCCTCGGGTATAAGAGTTAGTATTTAAGGGCCTATACTACCCAAAATGGCTTAGCATGATCCTCCGTTATGTCGAAACTCCTGCAGCAATAATTTTGAAAAAAATATATGGTAAAGTTGAGGATTAATGTTAGGTACTATGTTTAACGAAAACATGATTCCATAAAATTTTCTTGATAGTAAAAAATTTCTAAGTTACCTCCAAACCGAACAATAAACCGCTGGTATTAAAAAATAAGTTCAAATTAGATAATGATACTTTGCATATTAATTGAACTAACTATAAAGCAGGTCTTATGTTATTTACTTTTTTTAAATTACCATTAGTTTCACCGTAAAAAGAAATAAACTAAATTATCGGTGTCTTGGAGTCTTTTCCCTGCCACCCTGTCTCGCTTGCTCGCGTGACCGCGGCCAGTAGTGTGCGAGCGAGATAAAGAGTGAGAAGCGCTGAGGTAGTATAGGCCCTTAAGTTGAATGTTATTAATTAAATCGCCTTATTTTATTCTGTTATATGTATGTACCAGGGCTTGTGATGATTTAAAAAAAAAAAACGTAAGGTTAAGTAAATAGCTAAATGTTTAATAACTTTATTTTTATGTATAAATTAAAGAAACATAACATGCTGTATTTTGTTTTATTTTGTACGAGTGCCTTGCAGTGTTCGGAGAGACTGAGGTATTGTATATAGGTATAAAAGATTATATTTACACGTAGGTACAATATTTATAGAACAATATATTTTTTTTTATTTCTAATACAAGCTAGTTATTTGATATTTATTGCAGTATACGACAATGTCCTCTCGCCCGCAAATAAAAGCACATTCTGAATGTGCGGTGATGCAACATGCAACCCAAACTTATCCTCGACAAGTGTTTCTCTTCTCCATTGAGCATCCCAAAAATATTTATTTCATATGCATTTCCGTTGAGTATATCTGACTCCTTTTTGTGAGGTATATATACTTTAATACCTACAATATGTGCATTTAAAAAAATAAACCTAAGTATGAACTCACAACAGATTAAATACATTTATTTCCTCAAAAAAATAACATTACAAATCACATACAGATTGAGAAAAGTACATAATTATATATTATACTTATGACTATAAATAGTTTTAAATACCTAACGATACAATTTCAATATAGCATCGATTTTAGTTTTGTATATTTAAGGTTATTATTTTATAATTAAACTTTTAATATGCAATACTAAATTCGATGAGTTAACTTACCTCAAAAATAACTTTAACAATCTCAGGAGGCGTTACATTGGATTTTTTTCTTTATCAAATATGATATAGAGTCGGTTATTCAAAACTGATGAAAAATACTTACAATATTAACAAAATCTTGGTATAGAATAACAACAAAAATACTTGTCTGCAATCGCAATATACAAAATTAACATCACCAATAGCCTAACGGCTCCTTGCCGACACCTTGTCGGCTTAGTTGGAGAGATTATATATTTTATTTATTATTATATTTTTTTAAACTTATCAATAAAATCTTCCTTTCACATCTAACTTTGGCAAATAACGTACTTCTTCAACGAAATCGTTGTAATCGCAGCAGAAACTAAACGTACCGTCGTTTGACCGCCATTTTAACCACGAGTATTGAGGATTACTGTAGTAATCATCACAAATGTTCTCACAGAATAGCAGGCTGTTGATCATAGTTTTGTTGTAAAACGAAGAGTTGATCGAGATGAATACGGCTGCTGTCTTGGTTTTTGGAACGTAGACAAGCTGAAAATAAAAATAGTTGATTTATATAAATATTATAGGCATTAAACTACATAAGGTAAATCGTGCATTTAACTACTAGATCGAAATGAAGAAAAACAGAAGCAATCTTTTTTTTATTACCCGACTGCAAAGGAAGGGTTATGTTTTTCGCGCGTATCTTGTATGTATGTATGTATGTTTGTAATATTCTTTATTACCTCATATCTCCAGAACCGCTGGACGGATTCACACAATTGAGGTATCGTTAGTTTTGTCTTATCAGCCCGAGTGTTCTTAGATAGGTGACATTTAAAAAAATTAAACATGGCGGCTGTACGAAGCCATTACACATGGTGAAAAAAAATTTTTTTTTTCAAATACCACAATATGGGTATCAAATTAAAGGGTTTAACATAAGGATTTCAAAAAGGTATATCATGTTTATCATTAGTGTAATACTAGCAAAATAGCACAATGAGAAAGTTTAAAAATATGGACTCACTTTCTGAATCCGGTGGAGTGCCAATGTGACACGGCCGGGAAAACTACAAAATTGTTAATTAATATTTTAACTAAAAAGTTGAAAAAAACAACTTATTTTAAAAATCTAAAAAACCCGACTGCTCAACTGAAGTGTAAGAAATAAGCACATTTTTATTTTTAAAAGTGACAAGCAGGCGGGCCCATCCCATTTAAAAAAAATATGTTCAATTGGGTTCCGCCTGCTTGTGACTTTTAAAAATAAAAATGTGCTTGTTTCTTACACTTCAGTTGAGCAGCCGGGTTTTTTAGATTTTTAAAATAAGTTGTTTTTGATAATAGGCTTGCGTTTGACCACCATCTCACCTGATGGTAAGTGATGATGTGGTCGAAGATGCAGCACGCTTGCCTAGAAGTAACCTATTCACTCTTGACTTAAAGACTCCCAGGTTATAGCGATCAGGAAACACAGACTCCGGCAGGGAATTCCACTCCTTAGCAGTACGCATAATTAAAGTATTCCCAAAACGTTTCGTGCGTATGGGCGGGATGTCCACCATGTAACGATGGCGCATCGCCGTTTGTCTTGTAGTCCGATGATGGAACGGGCTTGGCGGAATTAGATTGTGTAATTCCAACGCACACTCCCCGAATCTTCTGTTTTTCTTCATTTTATTACTTAAAGTGCTACCATATAGCATTTTTTTTTCGAGGTAAAGTCATCAAAAATCTCCCTCTGGGTGGAGAGGTAAATCAGTGACAGACTTCTACTGGCTTAAAACCCACCCGGTTCCTTCAGTTGCTTTTTCATAGAAGAGACATAAACATATGTTGCCCTAAAACCTCCTCTATCTCTGTCCAGTGAAGTCCCATAAAATCGGTTCAGTCCTTTCAAAGATTTTCCCGGATAAATAAAAACTTTTTACCAAAAAATTAAACCGACTCCCAAAAACACTGCAAAGTGAAAAATAACTTTAATTTCGGTAGTCGGTGTCTTTAGTTTTGTATTTTCGTTTTTGGCACCGACTTCCGAAATTAAAGTTATTTTTCACTTTGCAGTGTTTTTGGGAGTCGGTTTAATTTTTTGGTAAAAAGTTTTTATTTCACTCTTTTTAGTTGGTCGATTTTTAATTTACCTAGTTAAAAGAGCCTAAATGTCAACTACTTTAACCTTTTACAAAATATTGCTTTTCCCAATGCTGGGCCGTTAATTTTTGAGGAGTTCTCTTGGTACTTCACCATCAGCTCTACATCACCATATGCATTGTGACGAACATAAAGTGCTTAACATCCATATTCAAGTATTCGAATCGCAATCCACGAAATACTTATTATTAACTAGGTTCGGCGGCCATCTGTGGTCTTCATCATCAGTTCCACTTCTCCAAATGGTATTTTTTGAGAGCAACTGCACAAGTTACTATAAGAAATACCCAAAACGCCATAGGTGTGCCTATAATATTTGAAGAGTTCCCTCGATTTCTCCAGGATCCCATCATCAGATCCTGACTTGGTGATAAATGGTACCAATTTCGAAGTATACCCTTTCAAACAAAAAAAGAATTTTCCAAATCGGTTCAGCCGTCTTCGAGTAATCGATGATCATACATAAAAAAAAAGAGAAAAAAAAAAATATACGCGTCGAATTGATAACCTCCTCTTTTGGTCGTCGGTTGAAAAAAAGACAAAAATTAAGAAAATGTTTCTTTTAGTATTGCGTAAATAACTAAACGTAATAGAGATAACACTATTAGATTAAAGACCGAAACATAAATTTTATTTACTTGGATTTCGACCACTAGTAAATACAGGGTTATTGGTAAAACACTAACAACCGACTTCTAATAATTCATCATATTTTAGTTCATTAGGTTTTCATACAAAAATAAAAATACTTAAATTGAACGCTCTAAATGTTACGCCGTCTGCGAAACAAAAGGAAGCACTATAATGTAGCTAAACTTAATGGATATGTATAGATAGTACAAAAGGCAGTGGAGGGGATCTTATAGGTTTGTTTTTGTTTTTTTTTAGAACAAAAGTTGTTGTTTATGATAGTACTAGCTTTTGCCCGCGACTTCGTTCGCGTGAGAGGCTTTTCCCGCGTAATTCCCGATCCCATGGGAATTCCAGGATAAAAACTATCCTATGTCCTTCCCAGGGTCCTAAACTATTTCCATGCCAAATTTCAGCTCAATCGGTTCAGCGGTTTAGGCGTTAAAAGTTAACAGACAGACAGACAGAGTTACTTTCGCATTTATAATATTAGTATGGATATGGATTACAGTCCTGATTTTGAGGTTGTTAGTATTTTACCAATAACCCTTTATAAAAACTCACTTTATAGAAATACATGGGTACAGGTACGTCCAGGTTATTGTTAGCGTCTGCATGCAGGTAGACCTCTTGCATGCGACCTCCTTTGTCTGGCAAAGACATGACTCCGTGCGTTCCGGTGTAAACTGTGACGTCAGTGTCTATGGCTTTGACGCGTCGTCGTAGACCCTGTAAGTTAATGGTAAGTTTGATGTAAGTAATCACTATACAGCACCAGTTGATTACGTTGATAAGAATTGAAGGGTTAAGTGGACAAAGGTGTTATCTGACAAAATCAAAAAATCTGACTTTTTTGCATGAACATAAGTTTTAACTGATGATTAATCGATTCATGGACTTAAAACACACCAATTCTAATTAGTAGATAGTTATTACATAGTTACAGACGCTATCAAAGATGTTAACTGTCAATCAAGTATATATTTCAGATTTGCAAATGTTGATGACTCATTTTTAACTATTTGCTAGTTAACACCTTTGTCCACTTAACCCTTCAATTGGGAATGCACTGTTTTCCTGAGATACATAGAAGGTATGCCTTTTTCCGGTGGGTAAATCATCTAATGACTGCTAACGCTGTGGCTGGAGCGGAAGGGAGTGTCAGACTTCTACTGACTAAAAACTCACTCTGTCCCTTCAGTTGCCCTTATGGTCTGGGGCTGCGGTGTCTCATTAGAACATTTCCGCAACTCGAGCAGGCAATTGCCCCTTCATTGCTGCTGACTGCTCGTTGAGTGGGAACGCTTGGCGCCGCCTCGCCGGGCCTGGTCCTTACCTGGACGGTGTATCTCTGCTCTCCGTCGCGAGCCCGCGCTTACGATGGCCGGAGATCGGCTCGCGGTGTGAGAGACGGTTGGACCAAATTACACCTTGTTTTTAGGGTTCCGTAGCCGAATGACATAAAACGGAACCCTTATAGTTTCATCATGTCTGTCCGTCTGTCTCTCTGTCTGTCCGTCCGTCCATCCGTATGTTACAGCCATTTTATTCCGAAACTATTAGGACTATACAACGTGTAACGGAAACCCCATATATATCCAAAAGGACTGAAGACAACATCTAGTATGGAATGCTATGGAATGCTATGCATAGTTTCAGCTCAAAATAAGTGGCTCAAAGAATTGATACCAAATTATCGGTTTCATATATTTCTTGAATACAATCATAACAAACGTGTCACAGCACAACGATGGTCAATAACTTTCCACGTCACTTGCCAATAACACTAATATCTTTATAATTCTCTTCGTTCTTCTTAATTTGAAAAATTCGGTCTCTGGTATCAATGTATTGAAATTTGTAATAAGTTCCACACACGTAGACTTAGGATTACAAAACCCTTGTCATATCGTTTTTTATCATCCAAAGAAGCCGTGCACTTGGTATGTATATACCCTTTAAATTACATGTTGTACATGTGAAACTTGGTAGATAGATGTATTCTGTGAACCGCTTTCCGATTTTAGGAAAATAATTAAATAATATTTAAAATAAAGGGGGCTCCCCATACATGGAACTAAAACTGAAAATATATTTTTTTCATGAAAACTATGCGTGTATGGTATCTATAGACAGGTCTTTAAAAATTACATAGGTGTTTCTAAAATCACTTTTTCATAAAGTCAATCGTTTAAAAGATATAAGCTTCCAAAGTGGTAAAATGTGTCCTCCCCCTCTAACTTCTATAATAATGGAGTGAAAAATCAAAAAAAAATATATGTCTGTAGATCCTAATGTAAACTTTCAACCGAAATTAGTTTGAACGAAATCGACTTAGCAGTTTTTGAGATACAGCATATTTTCTAAAACCGCAAATATAACTTTGTAATTCATACAAACACTATGACAAACAAAGTTATTTGGCGTAGTTGTATAAAATGTAAATAAGCTAGTTTTAAGGTAAGGGTTTTTTTTTTGTCAAATAAATATACATATCATATTATATTATTATAGTTACTACGGAACCTTTCATGGGCGAGTCTGACTCGCATCTGGTCAATTTTTTTTTAAATTATGGATGAACCCGCTCTTGACGTCAATCATGCCCGTTAGTAAGCGAAAGATGAGGTCTACGATGGAAAGAGTGAGCGCAGAAGATGACAGTTCACGCTAGCTTTAAAGGCTATCGGGTCATGAATTGTTTTTGTTACTTAGCTATTAAGTCTGGGCAACATATAGGCTATAATCTTCTCGGCTCTTCACTATTATGAACGATCCTTGTGCTCCTGTTTACTTAAAACAAAATTTTAAATTGTTGGGCAGTTCTCATGATCTTAACCTTCGCGCATCCAAAAACTTACTTCTTCACATTCCTTCTTACCGCACCGGGTTTCTATCTAATTCTTACGCTATTTCTACTATTAAACTCTGGAATTTGCTACCCTTTGTTATCAAGAAGGCTGAGTCAAAATTTTCTTTTAAGCGTAAAATTAAAAACCACTACTTAAAGGGCTGTTATTCTCAGTTTGGTCTTCGTCATAATTATTATGAGCTCTCTTAATCAGAAAGAATATTATAAAGCACCGTATCTATTCGTTTCTTATTTTAGCATATATGTATATTTTATTAGTATTATTATATATTAGTATTAAATATATTACTTCATTCCATTTTCTCGTACACCTACCACAATGTGTTTTTTTAACCCAAAGGTTGGCTGGTAGAGAATGCCTTGCTGCATTAGTCCGCCCATGTAACACCATTGTACATAAAGTTTAAATAAATAAATAATATAATTGATTTCGGAGTCTAGAACTCCTAATGCAGAGCTTTACGCGCGAGCGAGTTGGGTAATAGAAAGAAAGTGCTAAAGTAGTGTACCTGTGTACCTAGTGTAAAAGACGTAGGTTGACAAATTTTTCTATGAGACGATAAAAAGTAGGTGTTTTTGTGCCTAATTTTTAACACAAACTTGGTCAGTGTATGTCTTTAAGCAGGAAAGAAGAGGACGCTATACTTACGTCTTCCAATGCAGCCCAGTCACCAGCGTTGCCTCGCTGCCATTGCGGTGCAGTATTTACGTAGTGGAACGTGGCTCGAATCAACGCACTGGTCGAGTAATCAGCGTTTGCAGCTAGATGTCCACGGGATAGGAACTGGAAACATAACAACATAACGTAAGTGGATTGAGCTTTGTCGATAAAGTGGATGGTATATAGTCAGAAGTGTTCTCAGTTTAAGGTTTACAGAATGACTCGTTCAAACAGACGAGCTGAGACTGGCTGACGTATACATTGGTTGAGCTAATTTACAGTTAACTTACAACCTACGTCATTCATGGCTTAAAGATGTTGAATATAGCGCGCTGCAAGCTATTGACTGCTGCATTGCGTGTTGCGAGTTTGATTCCAGCACCGGAACAAATGTACGTATATGGTCTACATATAGTTGTTCCGGCTGGGTGTGTAAAAATACACAAACGATACAGAATAAATCCCCAATGTGGGGCAAAGGCTTATACTAAAAAAAAAAAGCATTGTTGGCGCTATTTAGATTCCTATGATTAATTGGACGTAGCTAAACAGAAAAGACTCAATCCACAAGTGACTTTGTGCAGACTGAGTAAGTAAAATTAATGCCAAACTACGGCTAATTAGCGAGACTAGAGTTACCTCCGGACCACGCCTAAAATTGATGACAACGCTTACCTAGAAGTAACCTGTTCACTCTCGACTTAAAGAGGTTAAGTAAGTAAGTTAGTTAAAAGTAAGTAAGTTACGAAAAAAAGGTTATAGCTATCAGGAAATACAGACTCCGGCAGGGAATTTTTCTCCTTAGCTGTAGTAGGCACAATGAAAGTATTCTCGAAATGTTTGTGCGTATGAGTGATGGCGAATCGCCGGTCATATTGTAGTCTCTGTAAAATTTCCCTTTAAGTGGTTTGTGCGTCCCTTACCTGGCTTTTTGACAAATAACTTTCAGACATATTCTTCCCCAAGATGGCGTCGAGGGCCATTTTCTGACCACCAATCTTGTAGACTTCATTCATTCGAACTTTTCCGAACAAGTTTCCTTCTAAAAAATTAATGAAGATTTAGTATCTAATAGTCCTTTTAGTGGTCACAGATACGACTTATAACTTGTAGGTCGTGGGTTCCAATTCCATCCCATCAAGACAATTTTTGAAATTTTCATAATCACTACTAGTCTCAAAATGGTGAAGAAAGACATCGTGCGGAAGCCGGCTTGTCCTGGGACTGGAAACATGCTAGATCCACCAACCCACACGAGGTCCGCGTAGTAGATTACGGCCCATTCCATAGGTGGTTATATACTCTCTGCATAGAGAGGAGGCCTGTATCTACAACGTGTAATTTAAAGGGTATATACATACCAAGTGCATGGCTTCTTTGGATGATAACAAACGATATGGCAAGGGTTTTGTAATCCTAAGTCTACGTGTGTAGAACTTATTACAAATTCCAATACACTGATACCAGAGACCGAATTTTTCAAATTAAGAAGAACGAAAAGTATTATCGTGTTATTGGCAAGTGACGTGGAAAGTTATTGACCCTCGTAGTGCTGTGACACGTTGTTATGATTGGTATTCAAGAAATATATGAAACCAATAATTTGGTTTCAATTCTTTGAGTCAGTTATTTTGTGCTGAAACTGTGCATAGAGACTCCATACCAGATGTTGTCTTCAGCCCTTTTGGATAGATATGGCGTTTCCGTTACACGTTGTATATCCCAGCAGTTCGAACGTAATAGGCTGATTTTCAAAGTGGAGCTTGACAGCCGCACGATTTGATCTCCCCAATACTAACATTTTAAGGAGTAACAAAGAACTGAAGCCTTAGGAATGGAAGGTAAATAGTTGCCTACCAGTAAACTGTGGACGTTTCAATCCATTTTGTCGATAAACGCTCAATGGAGTCAGCCGGTGTTTAACATAGTGTGTGTGTACCAGATTCTTGTCGAAGCAGGCTTCGTACAAAGTGTGGAACGTGCTTTTGACTTTAAACCCGATCCTGAAAATGAAACATTTTATGATATTATCATACTTTTTGGTGGAACTCAGATAGGCAGTCGCTACATGTAGAACACTAGTACTTAGCTGCATCCGGTCAGACTGGTTGCTGACCCAGACATAGTTGGAAAAAGGCTAGACAGATAATGACTGAAAATGTAACGTTTTAAATGAGAGAAGGCATTCATACTCAAAGATTGATTTACATGGTCGGTTATCGTCCCTTACATTAGTTTTATTATGTTCTAGATAGACTCTAGCCAAATACCAGCTAGCTGCACTTGACTCGATTGAACGTATAGCTAAGAGGCTCATAGGTGACGAGATTCTGGCAGGCAAGCTTCGCAGCCTGGCTCACCGGCGAAACGTTGCTTGCCTGTCTATCTTCTACAGATTATACTTCGGAATGTGCGTGGAGCTCCACGACCTAATCCTTTCATCCTCGTTTTACTTCCGGTCTACCAGACGTACCGCAGGATACCATCCACACTTGGTCGATATACCGTCTTGTCGTACTAAGCGCTTTTCTTCAATATTTATTGTGCGCACAGCCAAGGTGCGGAACTCTCTCCCGGTTTCTGTGTTCCCTGCCACATATGACCCGTCAGCCTTTAAAGCAAGAGTGAATAGGCATTTTCTGGGCTCGCTCGTTCGATCGTAGACCTCATCTTACACTTACCATCAGGTGTGATCGAGCTTAAGAGCGGGCTCATTCGTTATAAAAAAAGGCTCGCGTTTGACCACCATCTCACCTGATGGTAAGCGATGATGTGGTCGAAGATGTAGCATGCTTGCTTAGAAGTATTCACTCTTAACTTAAATACCCCCAGGTTATAGCTACCAGAAAACAGACTCCTGTAGAGAATTGCACTCCTTACCTGTACCTACGCACAATGAAAGTATGCCCAAAACGTTTTTGGCCTACCAGCCCAGTGCCTGACAAATGGTCCATCGATTTTGTACGCCAGTGTAACCAGAATATTGTTGGGACTACCCCTGAATCGCCGCAGCGCAGATCGATAGATAGAAATACGCTTTATTGTACACCATAACAGAATTAAATAAGGACTTAAAAGCTACAAAGGGTGATACATGACAATAGGCGGTCTTATTACTAAAAAGGATCTTTTACAGACAGCCTTTGGATGGATTTGACACAGCAGGAGAACAGAATAAAAGTCATCTACTCGCTTCAGCAAACATGCCAGCCGAGGTAGCCCCAACAAAACCCTCAGCGTAGTATTATATTGAACGCGTAGAGCGCTGTAGGCCTTTTGCGTATACCTACCTAACCCATAGGCTGTACTTATACTTACTGGTATATGTTGTTCTGGCCGTGGCAAATCTCGGGACGCTCTTCGGCAACAAACCAAGGCTGGGTGTTACAGCGAATGTCCTTGAAGTTGACTATTCTGCGATCGACTCTGAAAGTTGTATTGATAATGCAATGGGCTTCCTGAAACACAAAAATTGTACAGCTTAATATCAGTGAACAGTGATGGCCCGGTGAATTTAGGTACGATTTATAGGTCATGGGATCAGGGTAGCTCACCGTCCGGTAAGGATCAAGACCGGGTCGACGGCGCGGCGTCGAGTATTCCACGCGCGACTCAAAGAGCAGTAAGCAGCATTGACGAGGCCTGTCTGGACGTTTTTTTAAAGGGTTTTTTGTAAAATGATAAATGTTAATGATGTTTATATCGCAATTAAGTAATTTATAAATAACACTTTTACACGTATTTTTTTTTCGTAAAAGTTATAAGTCACATTTACGAAAAATACATTAGGCCAGTGTTTTTTAACTGCCTACCCTGAAAAGTAACACCGAAACAAACTCAGAGTTCAACGTCTCTTTTGAAATCCATACAATCAGTAGTGATTATGAGGTTTATGTCTGTGTTGCTTTTCAGAAGACCTTAGAACTTTATGGAGTTCGAATGATTTGATGAACAATACCAAAGTAAGGACAATTGGGGTACGCCGTATAAAATATTCAAATTGCCAGACAGTGCGGTAATCTACTGGTTGGTTTCCCACATTGTTCACAAAAACATTACTCGAAACCTACATTATTCACATCATCTTACCAGGGTATCATAACTAGTGGTATAGTTTCCCAGGATAATCTTCCGCTTGGTCCCTGGACAGGAGACCAGAACAGTCTCCGATCTACTGAAGCTAATGTTTCCTTGTTTGGTGTTAGCCTCCATGAAGGCTCCATTTCTGATGAACACTGGTCCAGGACTGCTGAAGTCTCTGCTTAGTGATAAAACGCAATCTGGAAAAAATAATAAAAAAAGTAAAGTAACCCCCGACACAAAACAAAGTAATAATTATTTGGGTTCCATAATCGACAAGACACGATTATAGTTTCGCTCAGGGCCGAGCCGTCCCTGTGTACGAAGTGTGCGGCGCACACAGGCGCCAATGCAGAAGGGGCGCCGGATGTAATGCCAGTGTTAATTATTGGAATTATTTTTGTAAAATTACATCATATTCTTTATAATTGAGTAGGTACAAACAGTGTAAAGTTAAACGACAGGGGTGAGTATTGTCTTGGGACAACTCAAGACAATACTCACGCCTGTGGAAAAAATCATAGGCGCTTCATAGATTTTGCACACAGGCGCTGTCTTAGGTCAGCGCGGCCCTGGTTTCGCTATGTCTGTCTGTCCGTTTATCGGAGGCTTCTCAGAAACTTTCGGTACTAGAACGCTGAAATTTGGCATGGGTTTACGCACAGAACAGATATTATCTGTTCTGTGACCACTAGCATAGTTCGCAAGTTTTTATTTATTTACACTTATGTGCATATAGGGCGGACTTAATGCCGTAAGTATCAATTATTACTACAACCCAGCTATATTGGGTTGTAGAGGTCATACCTTCAAACCCAGTAGCTAGGTAACAACAGGGTTGCTAGGGGGTTGCTGAGTAACGCGATACCGCATGGCCTGACCAGTGTCCTAGATTCAGGCTTCTGATTACCCGTAACAATTGCCAATGATAATAATAATATTCCACACCTTTTACAAAACGCCATCTAGTCCCAAACTAAGCAGAGCTTGTGGTATGAGTACTAGACAACTGATAAACATCCATATACAATGTGTAACGGAAAGGGTATATACATACCAAGAGCACGGCTTCTTTGGATGATATCAAACAATATTGGAAGGGTTTCAACTCAAAATACAATACTTTAAAAAATGATCGTAAGTTTCTTAAATTGAAATCATAACAAACGTATCACCGCACTACGTAGGTCAATAATTTTCCACGTTACTTGCAAATATCACGATAAATCTCTTCTGTAATTCTGTGCGCCTAGTACTGTAGTAGCCTACCGTACAGGCGGTGTTCTTTTGTCGGTCTCATTACTTCCGAGCTTGTAGAGATAGGATTAAAAAACCCTTTCAATATCGTTTGATATTATTACCCAAAGAAGCCGTGCCCTTGGTATGTATATACCCTTTCCGTTACACGTTGTATATATTTCTAAATACATACGTATTATAGATAAATTACACCCAGGACAAAGAACAAATGATCGTGCTCATCACACAAACATTTGTCCTGGGTGGGAATCGAACCCACGACCTTGCGCATAGCAGTCAGGGCACAGATTACTAAATAGTTACTTCGTAACAGATACATCACTCTCATACAAAAGCGAAAATACCTACGCTATAATAGCCTACAAAATCTTAATAATAATACCAGCTGTTTGCAGCGAGAAGAAATGTACCATAAGTACGCACACAGAGAGTTGAAATTGTTTTGGCCGCCGCGCGACCCACGTCATCGAGCGAATGTCCTAGGGATTTATATCGACGGTTAAAAGGAAATAGGGTATAAGCGACAAAAAAAAGAAATGTTTAGGAGAGCCATTCAAAGAAATTAAATTCATTTTAGAAAAACTGATGTATATTTTTATTAAAACATCAGACAGCTGAATAACTGTTATAGTAAAAGAAGGATAAGGTACTTTTCACAGTGGTTGTATAAAAGATAATAAGTAGAACACAAGAAACAGTCGGCTTTCAAAACAACACCAGTCCAAAATGTCGCTTATACCCTATTTCCTTTTAACCGTCGATATGATGATATTGGTAATAAAACGAATAAGGTGCATTCGGGTAACTCCGAAAATCGGGATATTCCAATAATTACAAATTTCTCGAAAACGCGGCCATATGTTCTGCTCTAGCAACATTCACCTAGCCGCCATCTTAATCCGCCTCCGCGCCTCAGTTGGTTCAACGCGCTGTGAGAAGTTGTTGGTGTGCGAACGAAATTTTTGTGAGCAAGTGTCATTTCGCGCGCTTTTTTGGTTTATCGGATTTACCCGAAGATCTATAATCGAGAAATCTGGTAAGTTATTTAACTAGTTCTATTTTGATTCGATAAATTATCGTTTTAGTGCACTGTTGAGAAGCCTTAGGACACGCTAGCTCAAAGCTATTTGTTTTTATCGGAATTAGTCGACTCGGGTAATTCTGAATTATAAACCATTCGGAATTATCCGATATTGATTTTACAAAGAAACGGTCAGTGGTTCTCAATTGTTTTAAGCCTCTTTTTTATGAATAGTTTATTTTTTGTTTTAATTGGCATTTTCTTTCAGTTACAACTTTTCAATGTGCACTAACGTATTTTAAGATAAGATAAGATACTTTATTTTGCCAATATGGGTAGTACAATAACATGTGGTGTAAGGGTACAATGTGAGTTCAGCCATATTTTACCAGAAGGCATGCAAAGGTACAATAATTTAATTCACATAAGTAACTCAACTATAAATGACATTATGCAATTAAATAAATAAAATATATAAATTAAATCAAATGTAAAATCGATTATTATAACTAAACAACAAATACTAGATAATATGTATATAAAAAAACAAATATCTAAATCATAGCATTAAATTAAATGTTAAAATATAAATGTCAAAACTATAATGTCTAAAAGGTAAGTTATATAATTAAAATTGAATATTAAATGATCACAGTTTAATCAAAATTAATAGGAAGCGCCAAAATATTAATAAATTAAATGTTACAAAAAAATGTCAAAAGTTAAATGTCTAAAGTTGAATGTCAAAAATTTAATGTCAAAATTAGGTTGTACAATTAAAATTGAAAAAAAATTATCACAGTTAAATCACAATTAATAGGTAGTGCCGAAATATTAACAAATTTTAAACTATATATACGTATGTAAGTATATACTTGTTAAATGAAAATATAAGAAAGTTAAAAATCGGCATGTAGTTATACCTATTATATATACGTATATTTATATCTATTATATTTGACCATACATAACTTTTTAATAAAAACATAAAGTTACATAAATACTTGCAAGTTTTAATTATCTTTTTCATTGTTTCAGCATCATGCCGAAAACATATATAAAAAAGAAAAAACTCCGGTACACCCAAGATGACATCACAAATGCAGTTCGAGAAGTGAATAATGGATTATCAATGTACGCTGCAGCACAAAAGTATGGGATACCTACAACAACTTTTTATGATAAAATTAAACCAAATTATAGTACAAATATTGTTGGGAGATATTCCCTTGGAAGTAGAAAGTCGATTGGCCGATGCGATTAAAACTATGGAAAAATGGGGGTTTAGCCTTTCAAAGGAAGAGGTACTAACTCTAGTCACAGAGTTTGTAAAAAGTAATAACCTGGACACACCATTTAAAAACAATAAACCAGGCAAAGACTGGTTTATAAATTTTCGAAAAAGGCACAGACTTTCCATTAAAAAGCCACAGCCGGTTGAATACGTACGAAAGAAAATGACAGACCCATTTGTAGTATTTGGATATTTAAAACTACTCGAGGATACATTGTCTGCTTTAAACTTATTTCAAAAACCTCATTTAATTTGGAATATGGATGAAACATCTTTGTCTCTTGACCCAACAAAGACGAAAGTTGTTGGCGCTATCAACAAACCATGTTCCAGAACAACTTGTGGAACCGGAAAAGAAAATATAACTGTTTTGACGACTGTAAGCGCAAGTGGCAAAAAATTATCACCGTTAATAGTATTTAAAGGGAAGAACATCTGGGACCAATGAATGGCTACTACCGAAAACTACGATTTTGAGCTGTCTTATGCTGCTAGTTCCAAAGGTTGGATGGAGACCACAATTTTTTACAACTATATGGAAAAAGTTTTGATTCCTGCTCTAGGTGAAGAACGACCTGTGCTTATCATTTACGACGGACATTCCACATTTTGTAGATACAAAAGTCATAGAATTGGCTATAAGGAATGATGTTACCATTCTTAAGCTGCCTCCTCACACTTCTCACTTATTACAGCCACTAGATGTTGCAGTTTTTAAATCCTTTAAAGCCAAATGGGACCGTAAATTAGTTGACTGGCAGCGGCACAATATTGGTATTAAGATGCCAAAAAAAGTTTTTTCTGAAACCTTTGCCGAAACTTGGCAAGATACGAGCCCGGATATCATTAAAAGTAGGTTTAAAAAAGCTGGCATTCACCCTTTTGATTCTCAGGTGATACCAGAAGATAAATACGATCCAGCTGCTTACAAAAAATACAAAGATTCTGTTCCACAGGTGCATTTAAGACTTAAATCACCGAAGTCATTAAAAGAACTGTGCGTTGACTTTTTTAATGAAGTTTTTCAATTTTTTGAGGAATCCCAAAGTCTTGATCAGGGTATTAACACAAATAATGTTACTTCTCTGACAATTTTATCACGTACAAACGAACAAACTAAGCCTTTTGTTGCAAAACCGACATTGTTGTTGCCAGAATGCCTGCAAAATACTCATTTTCAATCCAAAGAAAAAAAGAAACCTAAAATAACTATACTTTCAGATATAAAAGTAAATTTCGAAGAACTTTTGCTTGAAAAAATACGCCAGGATAAAAAAGACAATACATATCTTAAAAAAAAACTAATAGCTAAAGGTGCAGAAGTCATTACTGCATCCATTAATAGTAAAAACATGGAAAAAAAGGAAATACAAAAAACGAAGGAACGTGCGTCATGTTCTCGAGAAGCAAAAACACGGAGTTTGAAAACCAAAGAAAAAATAAGAACCCCTATTGTAAAGTCGAATATTAAAAGAGCAAAAAATAGAAAACAGAGAAGGAAGAAATTTGAGCAGCAATATTCCAACAGCTCTTCAACTAGTGTATCAGACATAATGAGTGTATATAGTGAAATAGAGTTAGATTATCCTGACTTTGAAAGTTTAACAGAAGTTTCCTGGGATGATACACAAATAGACGAAGAACTCAAACTACTAGAAGTAGAATCCGAAATTCCGAATAATCAGGAAATCATTAGCAATATATCAGATGAACGTAAAATATTGAGTTTAGATTTGAACATACTAAATAAAAAAAGAGTAAAAGGCAAAGGTACAGGCAAAAAGACCAAGACAGGGAAAGAAAATATAAAGGAAAATGATGAATATTATGTTAAGATTGACAAAGTTCATACAAACAATGACGAAACTCAAACTAATAACAAGACTGAATACAGTGATAAGACTAAAGAAGAAGAAATAATTATAGACCAAAAACTTATTCAAAATTTGGATGAAGATGAAATGAGCGAAAATGATAATAAGAAAGAAGAATACCTGTTAAATGATGCAGTACTTGTAAGGTATTTCAGCAGAAAGAAATGGACCTACTACATTGGATTTACTGAGAACATATTCCAAAAAAACAACGAGACCTATTACACAGTTGATTTCCTAAAGACAATTAAAAGGCCAAATCTTACATTTGTCCAATCAAAAAGAAAAGATCGTGACGAAATAACGGAACTACAAATAATAAAGAAATTAGATTTAGAAAAAAGCAATGATAATGATAGAGAATTTCAATTGTTAGATGAAAATAATAAAGTGTATTTTTTTTAGTTCCTCTGATTTGAATAAAATATACTTTGTAAAAATAATGAAAATCTGTTAAAATCTTCCCGTGAAAATTTAGGTGAAGTAAAGGCAACGTAAACTGTCATTCCGTACTAATGCTAAGGATTGACCGTTCACTTCACGCTCATTTTACCAAACTTTTCGTGAGGAGATTTTTACATAACTACCAAATGTTTAGTTTACGTTTTAATAATAATGAGAGGCAATTTTTTATTTAATTTATGTTTTTAGATCTCTGTTGCATTTGTTTATTTTTTAAGACTTTTATATGTAGGTAAAGGACAATTCCTAAATGTTGATCTCTGCTACAAATTAGGTTTACCATTATTATAGTAATGACAGAAACAGTTGTTAATGAATAGTTATTAAAAGTGTGATAAGTATGATTAATTTTTAATTGAATAAATAAAATATCAAGTACGTTTCTTTACAATTGAGTGTTAATGCCGAAAGAACACGAAATTTCATTTTTTATTTAAAATATCCTCTTTTTACTTTAAGTGAAATATCGTATTTTATCATCTAAAATTTAAGTAGGTATGCTATGAATATCATAAAGTATTTTATTTTGTTTACGTGGATGTATGTATCTCTTTATGTTTTTGTATGTTGCATTGTAAATGATTCCATTATGATTCAACTTTATTATTTTAAATTAATGTTTTCATTTCAAACGTATTTATACTTGTACAAATGAAGCAAAACCCTATTTGACTTAAATGAATAAAATTTTCATACTTACTAAAAGTTTGACTACCGTAGACAACTTGTAGGGCAATTCCGAAATACAAATATCGCATATTTATGTTTAGAGTACTGAGAGTTTAAAATCGAAAAACATTTCTTTTTAAGGGTAAATCTGGACGAAAATGCAATAGGTTGTTAATGCGCAAACTGAATAAAACACACTTTTGACTGTCATTCAGAATTACCCGAACATTCTTCGGAATTGTACTTGTACAAAGTAAAAATAGAGTTTTTAAACACTTATATCTATAAATATCAAGGATATTTATGTAAGTCTTTGAAATAGAAATTTAGGCTGTATATTCAAATAAATAAAGCGACTTAAATTAGCGTAATCAGGTCCACCAATTCTGAGTGGTAAATTAAAATATAAATTAGCTGCGAACTCTTCGAAAATCCTTTCGAAATTACCCGAATCCACCTTACAGAAAAACAATTTTTTTTTTGTTGATCAAATATGTTTCAGTTCAATAAAATAATATATGCATATTTTCCTTCCCTGAATTCCCGATTATTAAATTTTAGTGTCGAAAATATCCGAAACCGCGTTAATAATTTTAATTTTAATAAAATTCCGCACAAATAAATAATCAATAGGGAAACAGGAGCAAAGCGGAGGAAAATCAAATGTTTTTAGGTCGATCCATTATGACGTTGTCAAAATTATTTAAAAAGGCTCAGGCAGGCGTGCAGCAGCCCACTGTCGGATGTACCGACAGCGATACGCGAAGCGGTAGGCATATAACGCGTGGCCTTGAAATGAAATGAAATGAAATATTTATTTTGTAAATTGGTTATAAATAACACTTTTACACGTCATGTTTTTTTTGCGTGTTAAGTTTAGCTAGATGAGGCCGGTATTTCCTAACTGACTACTCTGAGAAGAAACAACGAAACAAACTCAGAGGTCATAGTCTCTTTTAAAGTCCAGACAATATGTATTTTTATATGAGAAGCATGTAGGTTCATGTCTGTGGTATTCTTTTGAGGAAATAACCACGCAAATTTGAGCGAACCTGTCCAGACAGTGCAAGCTTTTGTCAGTTATCGTGTAGCTCAACTTAGAACTTAAGGAGCTCAACAATTTGACAAAAAATACCAAAGGACATTTGGGTAAGCCACACAAGTACTCAAACGGCTTGACATCATTAAATAAATTATAGTGAAAGTAAAAACAACGAAGAAAGAATAACCTACATTGTCCTCACATTAACATTAATGAAATAACAGGAAATAATTATATAAAAAAAAAACAAAAACAAAATAAATAGGTATATACAATACTTAACAAAACAAATATTTTAATCAATAAAAATAAATCAACTATTAAAATTTAAAAAATAAAAAAGGCTCACGTATATCACTGGAGCAGCTCATTCCCAAGCCTTCTTGTCCTCAATATAATCTTTAACAGTGTAAAAAGCTTTCTAACATAGCTTACGTTTTATAAGTAATTTGAATTTATTAATACTTAGTTCTTGAATATGCCTAGGAATTTTATTATAAAAACGTATACATTGTCATCTAAACGAACCACCTATTTTTTTAAACCTTGTTTTAGGAATGACATATGTGTCTTTGTTCCTTGTATTTACACTATGAATATCACTGTATTTTTTAAACAGATTAATATTTTTGTGTGCATACAAGAGATTCTCATAAATATACTGAGATGGCACAGTCATAATATTAATCTCTTTAAATTTGTCTCTTAAGGAGTGCTTAGGACTTTATTTATAAATTGCACGAATGGCCCTTTTTTTGCACTTGAGCGAGTGACGGACGCCTGGTCAGGGCCACTGACCGCTATACCAACAGGCCTGTCAAGATAAAGATCTACAAATGACAGCTGTAACAAAAGGCTTACTAGGCACGGAGATATCACACCGTCAACTTCAAAACTCCGTGCTAGTACAGAGAAATTTCTTATAGAAAAACACAATAGCTCTTTTTGCCAGACCTAGGAATCGATCCCGAGACCTCGTGCTCAGCAGTCGCGCTTAGGACCACTTGACCAGCAGCAGAAGCAACTAGCATGTTCTAGAAGCAAAAACACGAAGACATTTCAAAGTAAAACTTATCTTTTATAGAATTTGAATATTATACTAACTGAATATTAGTTCAAATTTGCATTATAGAAAATGTTTATTAAACCATAAAAAATAAGGTAAACTGAAATTATATCAATAATTCATTATATCATTTCATCGTTATACTAAAAAAAATATATATATTAAATGAAATTAGGTCATGTGATCTGCCGAACTATTTATCGAACCGCTCATTCCATCATTTTTACCGCTCATTTAGTTATTGGACTGCTCAATTATTTTTAGAATTGACATTGTATGATAAAATAACCGACTAATTGATTTTTATTATTGTCCATGTTTTACTGTCGCAATAATTAATCAACCGCCATTAAATTAAATAACTGCTCAATATGTTTTTCGACTGAGCATAATAACATCTCGAATATTTAAATAACAGCTCAAAAAATTTGTTCCCATCTTTTATTGATGATAGATTCGCGTTTGACATGTATCTCACCTGATGGTAAACGATGATGTGGTCTAAGAGAGTAACCTGTTCACTCTTGATTTAAGGACTTGTGGCGTTATTGCTGAGTGCGCTCCTGTTGAACTCGCCTCGCCACAACACCGCTATTCGAGTTAGTCGCTACTCTAGGGCACCCGCGTCTAAATATTGTACGCGAATTGTATTGAATAAATAGGTGTTAATTCTCGGACTTCTCCTTGTCTCATTATTTACATTCCTTCTAATAATTAACTCTTTTTCGACTGTAACACAGTTAATACTAGTACAGTCGTCAACGTGATCTCTTACTATGTACCTAAATTCATTGCCTTGTATATTTAGATTAAGATAAATTTGTACATTGAGATAAAAATAAATAAACTATTAAACTCTCTTAATTCACAAGTGAGACATATCTAAAGTAGCATTCTAACAGTAGTGAATTAAATTTAATAACTATAAATAGTTAATTTCTTTCAATTAAACCATACAAACAGGCTTCCTAACAAAGAGCGCAATTAGTTAAACGATTTGAATTATTAACCTACTCCACTTGAATGTTAACATAATTACCTAAGTTTGCACTAATTATAAAACTAGTTTAGTTTTGTTAATTGCATGATGTGCGTCATTCCTGCTTAGTTTTGGTCATCACGTGGGATGTTTTAAGATAGTGATTATATGTGCATTAAACCTTATGGAGTCTGCACAATGATATACTAAAAATATCATTCTTATTTAGATTTTTAGTCCCGTGTATTCATATGTACCTACCTACTTTGAGAGAAAGCAGTGTTGGTTACTAGCAGGCACGTGGGTTCGAACATGGTCAGGCACATTACTTTGTGTAAATTCAATTCATCTGACTACAAGCTCAATGGCGATACGCTATTACATGGTGGACATTCCACACATACGCGCAAAACGTTTTGGGAATGCTTTCATTGTGCGTATAGCTAAGGAGTGGAATTTCCTACCGGAGTCTGTGTACTCTGATAGCTATAACCTGGGGGTCTTTAAGTCAAAAGTGAAAAGGTTACTACTAGGTAAACGTGCTTCATCTTTCACAACATAGTCATAGTCGTTTCATTCCTAATCAAAGACTTCAGCAGTCCTGGACCAGTGTTCATCAGAAATGGAGCCTTCATGTGCTACTCTTTATTTAGGCAATTAAAATGTTATGGAGTTTTCTATTTGTAAACATAGTTCAATTTACATTTGAGCCGTTGTAAAAACATTGAAATCGTTTTTTTGTTAATAAAGAAAAGAAAGAGATCGTTCAACGTGTGTAGAATTCACATTACTAGCAATCAAATCAAACCTCTTCAACTGAGCTAAATACGCTTATACAACGTGTAACGGAAACCCCATATCTATCCAAAAGGACTGAAGACAACATCTGGTATGGAGTCTCTATGCACAGTTTCAGCTCAAAATAAGTGACTCACAGAATTGACGCCAAATTATTGGTTTCATATGTTTCTTGAATACCAGTAATAACAAACGTGTCACAACACTATGAGGGTCATCACTTTCCACGTCACTTGCCAATAAAACGATAATTCTCTTCATTCTTCCTAATTTGAAAAATTCGGTCTCTGGTATCAATGTATTGAAATTTCTAATAAGCTCCACACATGTAGACATAGGATTACAAAACCCTTGCCATATCGTTTGTAATCATCCAAAGAAGCTGTGCACTTGGTATGTATATACCCTTTAAATTATGCGTTGTATAGAGTGGGTTCACGGCAGGTGTTATGGGTGGGGTTCGAACCCGCGACCTCTCGATCACAAGTCCAACACCTTAGCCATTAGTCTATCTATTGCCGCTTTTTGACCTATCAGTACCTACTGGTAATATAAACTAGCTCTGCCCGTGACTTCATTCGTAGTTTATGTCGGTACTACGATTTTTTCCGCTTGCATGGGATCCCATGGGAATTCTGCAGAATAAAATTTTGCCTTTAAGTTGCCCTATAACCTATAATGAAATATACCTGGTTGACTGGTAGAGAATGCCACTGGCATTAAGCCAGTCTGCACATTTTGTGTTCCATAAAGTTTTAATAAATAGGTAATTATACATAGTGTAACAGATTAAGCGCAATACCTCAGACACCCTAATTAGAATATTAAATTAAATTACCTATAAGTCTAAAACGACATCCGTAACTAAAAAATCAAACCTAGATATTTTTTATAAAATAGTTATCCTTACTAAACGCAAAACTTATGTGCATCATACAATATCCTTACGCAGACGCATACACTCATGCAATGTTAGTGGCCGACACGCACACGAGCGCATTTCCTTGAATTAAGGATTGTATTAATTTGTCATGATACTGTGTTTCCATTTTAAGTTAAATGAAAGACTTTACCGTCAAATTTGAACATCTCTATTTCTTATGACGGAAATCGATTCAGAAGCCGATTATGAACGAACAACTTTCAGGCATTGCGTTTATTCTGTTACACATTGTATAACCTCCTCTTTCTTACAGTTTTTATTTAAAGGATTTTTTATTTTATTTATATGGCTTAATTAATACTATTTCGATTGTGTTCATAGCAATAATAAAATAATTAATAATGAAGAATGCGATTTGTAATAATAATTCCTTTACGTTAAAGGAAAATTTATTAAAGAATCTTGTTGACTTGTCGATGTCACGCCTGAGCGGTCGACGTGTAAACGACTCTCGATGCTCAGTAGAGGGGCGAAACACGTGTCGGTTTGGGTTGCATGTTGCATCACCGTACCAATTGCTTGTGCATACGTCTGCAAGACGGGAGGGTGATGTTGCAGACAGTGTGAAACTCACACTTGAACAAAAGTATTTGACAAAATAAACTCTAAATTTTGTCCTACAGATATTAGGGGCTATGCATAAACTACGTCACACATTTTCATGATTGTTTAAGTCCTTGTCACAGCTGATCACATTTGTGCCTTCTCCTGGTGATACGATACTTAAACAAGTATACAATTAAACATCTATAACTTTATTACATTGAAACAACATTTCCGAAATTACGCGACCTATGCGTTCCCTCCACGTGATAACCGCGTAAGTAAGTGGAATTGACTTAAGTCGGGATCTAATTTTTCATATACATATATGCAAATTAAGTTCAATTGGGACCAGAGACTAAAGAAAACAATAATTTTGAAAAAAAAAACAGCTTCGTTCGCGTGGGAGGTTTTTACCGCGTAAATCCTGATTCCATGGGAATTCTGGGATAAAAAGTAGCATATGTGTTATTCCAAGATGTCATCTATCTACATACATACATTCTATCAAAAATTCACATTTAGTACTTTTTTTTTAACGTGGTAAAATCATCAGATTAGTCTTCCCACCCCGGGCAGGGCCGGAGGGACTGTCAGACTTGTACTGACTAAAATCCACGGTATTCCTTCAATAGCCCTTTACGTTCCGGGGTCACGGTAATGAGATAAGTCCCACGACCCCGGCAGGCTTCGGCCCTCTACAGGGGGGGCCTCGTCATCTTTCTGACGCTCTTTGAGGCGCGCGTGGAATACAACGCGCCGTCGACCCGGGCATGGTCGGACAGCGAGTTGCCCTTTACTCTCTTTCCACATTTAGTACTTAGGATTTACTTAGTTCGTTATTGCTTAAGCACCTGCCATGTTATCTCTTCGCCACCCATGGTTGACTAGTAGAGAATGCCGAGGCATTAGGTACGCTTTTGTACTTTTTTGTGTAGCATAAGTTTTAATAAATAAAAGTAATATTATGAATTGCAAAAATCTAAATAGAAGTTTCCTCATAGCACGCTAGTAAAGTATTACTCTCCGTTTTGCAGCAGAAATGTGCTCTTTCTCACAAATCTGTAGGAGAACGCCTTGTGCGATAAGACCGCCCATTGTACATTCGTTTTATCTTTTGTATCCATATAAGTATTGTAAGGTGTACAATAAAGTATATTATAAACAAATACATGGTCACATAACGTCACACTTCATCCCCCTTTAGGTGTGACGCAATTTATGAATAGACCCTTAATGGTAAAATAATAATTTTATCAGGATAGAGTGATTCATAGCACCTGCGATGCGGCCGTGTTTGTTCCAGCGGAATCTGTTTATTGCTATCTTGGAGAAAATTTATATTTACAGTGTATGAATCAAAGACATCATCTACTCTAAATATACATCAGTTAAATTCAAAATTTTCCTCAAGTTTACAGTACGTCATTACTTCACAATTAGATTCTTATTTACGGCACTAGCGGCTAGCGTAATAATATGTTTTTTAGGGTTCCGTCTGTGGTTTTTTCTCATAGACTAATGATGCTCATCGACCATATTAGAGTACCTTTTTTTTTGTTATTGGGGGAAACTTTTGACTTTTGGGGAAGAAGAATAAGGAGTGTAGGATTTCTACCTGACTAACACCAACCCAGTGATCACCATCAACACATTCCCCGTTACCTCTTAAGAGACAACTCCAGGGCCCCCTCTGTGCAACGCCTAGTAGACTCATCCCTGGGGAAACTGTAAAGAGGTCTCCCCTAAGTCTTGCTATGCACAGTAGCACGTGACCACTGTGCCACCATCTTCCCTGGGATCACTCGATGGTTAGAGTACCCAATGGGAAAGAGCCTATGGCTCACACAATGACGCGAAACGACACTTCAAAAACATTTTCAGTGAGTCGACAAGAATAACCCCCCGGGAATTAAAATTGGAATCTTAATAATCGGAATTAGTGATCGTTCACAAGTGACTAAAATAGATAACCATACCAGTAAGGAAGCATTTCTGACCTACGGAGTTCCACAAGGTAGTGTCTTAGGACCTACCCTTTTCTTAGTTTACATAAATGATCTTTGTAAACTTCAGTTAGCAAACTCAAAAGTAATTGCATACGCTGATGATACGGTTATCCTGGTTAATGGTAGTGACTGGAACGAAGTTCGCCTTCAGGCAGAGTCAGCCTTACAGCTTACTTTGAGATGGCTCACGTAAAATTTGCTCACCCTCAATTTGGATAAAACCAAATTTATTACATTTAGTCCTAGAAAAGGGTCACAACCAGCCTCACCCTTTCGTCTGACAGCTCATGCGTGCCATACAGCAAGGACTACTGTCTGCAGTTGTACCGAAGTTATGCGCACAGACTCAATGAAGTATCTTGGAGTTTGGGTTGACAGTACGTTGACATGGAGTGAACAAATAAATTTGCTGGTTTCTAGGGTGAGAAAGTTAATATTTGTTTTTAAAAATCTTAGGTCTTCCGCAGACTTTGCTACCCTAAGAACTGTTTACTTTGCTCTTGCACATTCCATCCTAACGTACTGCATTTCGGCCTGGGGCGATGCTGGTAGATGTCTTATGTTGCGCCTGGAGCGGGCACAGAGGGCGGTTCTTAAGGTGATGGCTTACAAACCCATTCGCTTTCCTACCTGCGAGATTTATAAGCTATGGAACCTACCTACAGTAAGGCACTCCTTCGTTCTAAGTGCAGTATTGCGGAAACACTCAAATCTTCCATTTGACTCAGAGCTTATTGCACAGAAGCGTAGAACTGACAAAGTCTGCTCGACAACCAGAGTTAAATTTGAAGTAGTTCGCCGGCAGTTTGCTTACTGCAGTCCCATGCTCTATAATAGTGTAAATAAAGTACTTAATATTTACCCACGTACTTCCCGCGACTGCAAAAGACTTATTGATGAATGGCTTCATACCCTCACATATGAAGAATTAGAGAATTTGGTTAAATCCTAAAAATCCTCTTTTTGCTCACATGCATACCAAATACAAGTACCGTAGAGAATGCTCGTGTGGAGGTTCCACATAAGCCCACTCTATAGTTACACCTCACAGACATGCACTACACGTACACAAATCACTTCCACATGCACAGCAATATACACTAACCTAGTCTTAATTTCTTAGTAGTATTATTATTATCTTCTAATTTTATTATGGATTGTTTATTAAGTACTTTTTTTTCTCTTTGTTCTTTTTTATATCCTTGTTTAAGAATAATAATATTTAGTATCCGGAACGCTGCCGTCTTCCTCCTGGAGGTGGGCGATAATAGCTGCAACACAGTTTTACTAATGTGGCTATTTTCGTACACAGAAATGTTTGTATAATATGTTTTTTGTTCCAATAAAGATTTATATTATATTATAATCTGTCATCGCTATTTAAAAAGCGCGCGAAATTTCTCGCCATGTTGCATTGTGACGTAACAACTAAACGAACTATATGACTATATCTATAGATATAAATAGGTAGATACTTTTCCTACCTCAATGGATATAACTAAATTTGAACTGTCTGTCTTTGATTTTATAATATCTGTTTTCTCAAGTTGTTGTAGTTTTTTTTTCCACGTTAAACACTTTTATTAATAGCCTAGGCGAAAATAAAAAGAAATTATAGGGCATCGGAAAATTCGTCAACATCGCTATCAATGGGATAACTGCCCAGAACACAGGCAGCATTGCCACGTTGAATGGCAATGCTTATTCTCTGTACAAAGAAAAGGTCAGCCCACTGGTCACTTGTGGAGACAACTAATCGTTTGCCAATGTCACGAAAGAGTCGTTGCGCACACGGACCCCATGGTCCTAAAGTTTCAACCCCAAACGGCTCAAACATATAGCTCCCAATTAGGTTGTTATATTTGCGCCGTTTGAGATTTTCTGCACCTGCAGCTGCCGCCCCAGCATAGCCCGCCGTACTGAGAAGATGGGATGGCGTAAGGGTGTCAACACAAGTAGCATCCCACACCAAAGGCCTACCCAACTTCCAAGGCATTGTAGTCATCCCGTTTGGCCTCTTCCCATCGTCTCGTGCCAAGCCCTTGGGTTCTAAAACAGATGGTACTCCAGCGGTGACAAGAGCCCGACGGATGATATCATTTATCCGTCTCATCCGAGCTATCCGACCAGAGATTCTGCTGCAGGAAAGGCCATGATGTCCGAGGCGGACGACTGCCGCATCGCATTGACAGCGATGTGGAGCTCCGCTGGGAGCACCCAGGCGCAGACATGTAGCGATCCGCTAGGTGTTGTCACCTAACATAGTACCTATAAATGCTTGTAGCCAAAGGCCCGACTCTTAGGTCCGTATTACAGAACGTTCCTCAAGTCCAGTTTGAGCTTAATTCGCCCGATCTCAGTTTAAATATAGAATCTGCACTTGAGCATTGGTCTTATTCCAGAATGGTAATAAAACTACACTCAGATTCAAATCGAGCCTCAAGCAGAGAATATCTAATTGTCTATGCATCAGTCTGTTTTCGTTTACGTTTTATTTTCTTCGTCTCCGCTGTTCCGATCTACGAATGATCGTAAATAATTCAATTTACTTTAATACCAAATTTTTAAGAATTAGAAATTATTTTTTAAGAATTTGTAAAAGCAAATTCTTGAAGGTAAAAGGTGTTAAGGCAATATTTTCTAACATATAAAAATATAGCAAGAGTAACTTGTTAGTGGAACGGAGTGGATCCTAAATAATGTCTGTGACAGTGTTGTTTTGAATTGCTCATTAATCATATAATAAGTAATATTCAAATAAATAATGGTTTGGGAACAACGATCAATAAAAATATTAAAGGAAACAAAGTTATAGTTAAAACAAAACAGAAATGCATGTTTTACCAAATCTTGGTCAATAGATGGCAGTATTACAAATTGTCAAAAATCTTCATCTTGTGAAAACCTATACCATTTCTTAAAATAATTAACGTAAAAGTGTTATTTGTAACCAATTAGCAAAATAAAATGTGATTTCATCATCATTCACCAAAAATTACCATTTTTATATCAAATAATAAACTGAAAAGCAAATAGTTAACTGACAAGGAAATCTCTGCTCGAGCGTGGTGTCGACCATACTTGGGTGATGAATCTACAACTGAGTAACGATCTAGAATAAAGCCGTACCCGGCTGAACTATGATCGATGAATCTATACTTGAGGAACATTCTAAAATTAAACCTCGACTCAAAACTAGTTTTAAACAGAGATCAGTGCTCGAGTTTCGTTCTGTAATAAGGGCCTTATTCACCCACAGCCAACAGGCGCCAACGCTCAGCAGTATTGGTTAACGTATTTAAAAGGTTATTCCGTACCAAACTGCAGAGCGGCTTGTGTCATTGTCTCTGGGAAGACGGGTTCTCGGGCAACGCCGTATTCGGGCAAGCCATTTTTCAGGTATTAACTGCATCAATCGAACACGGCAGCTCGTAGTTAACCTGAGATTGTGTTAGAATTTTCTTCGTTAAAGTCTCAGTGCTGCGGACCGAAGACAGAAACGCCGGTAGGCTTTAAATACTGGAAATTTTGCAGATGCCGAGCCCACCAAAACGAATGGGTAGTGTGGCTTGCAGCCACGCTTTTGTCATCCAGAACCACATTTAAAATTGATGTATAGGTGTTTTTTATAATAAGGTCAATTTTGTCCAAGTGCTGAGATAACTTCCATGGTGGAGAAGAACGGAGGGACCAAAACATCTTATGAGGGTATAAGCCGAATGTATGTTAATTTGGCAAAATCTTTCCGAAATCTCATTAAAATGATTAATTTTGCTATCAATAAATGAGGGAAAACTTTCTTCTAAAATTGGGGAGCCTAGGAGGTGCAATAAACTTTTTTACAAAATTTTGTTATCAGGGGCAATTGTATGGAATTTGTTTAGTGTCGCTTGTCTGTCAGTATTTTCACAGATATAGAGTTCACATTTCGAGTGGTTCAGGTCAAGGCCGATGGATTGGAATTGTTCTTTCAGGAAAATGAAATCTTTGAATACGGTGTCTACATCACCTTCTAGAGTTCCATCATCTAAATACCACACACGTTAAAATTAGAATTTAATTTAGTTGTAGTAGTTATTTTTACATGATCCTAAAACATAAAGGCAAAATTTTACATAATTATATGTAAAACATACATTAACACATAGTTTAACATATAATAATAATAATAATAAGTGGCTAACAAGATCGCACGCTCGCTTGGCGTCTCAGTTCCAATCTGCCCTAGAATCTGGCTCACTACCCGAGTTCTTCACCACTGGAGTTACCCACCTGCTCCACAAATCTGGTAGCACCGCGGAACCCAAAAATTATAGACCAATCACGTGTCTGCCAACGGTCTATAAGGTTCTGACATCCATTTTGAGGGTTAAAATTAACAAACACATTGACGACAATCACATCATGTCTACCTCTCAAAATGGATGTAAGAATGGGTCCCGCGGTACTAAGGAGCTACTCCTCATTGACATGGCCATTAGCCAACAGGTTCGACGTTCCAAAAAAGATCTGTCGACATGTTGGATAGACTACAAGAAGGCCTATGACTCAGTGCCTCATACATGGCTCATGAGGGTGCTAGAATTGTATAAAATTAATGCAACTTTACGCACCTTTCTGATATCATGTATGGGACAATGGAGGACAGTTCTTCGCTATCCAGGATGTCGATACATCCCAAGGTACAGCGAACCGGTAAGGATCGAGCGTGGTATATTCCAGGGCGATAGTTTGAGTCCGCTTTGGTTTTGCTTAGCCTTGAATCCTCTAAGCACACTGCTGGAGAATTCAAGACTAGGCTATAGGTTGAAAAGAGGTGGTCAGGTTATTTCTCACCTCCTTTACATGGATGATTTAAAACTTTTTGGCGCCACTAGTCTACAACTGAGAGAACTACTGAAGGTAACTGAAACTTTCAGTAGTGCCATCAGGATGGAGTTTGGTGTCGACAAATGTGCGATTATGCATGTAAAGCGAGGGGAGATTGTGGAATCCGTGGGATCTCAACTCACGAATTCCATAAACCTGAGGTCCCTTTCTCCAACCGAAACTTACAAGTATCTAGGTATGTCGGAGGCGTTAGGTATCAATGTAACTAGCATGAAGCAATCGTTGACAGAGCGCTTCTTTGGCCGCCTAAAAAAGGTACTAAATAGCCTTCTTTCGGGCGGGAACAAGGTGCGTGCTTTCAATGGTTGGGTCATGCCAGTATTGATATACTCTTTCGGCGTACTTAAATGGACACAAACGGAACTTGACGCCCTGGATAGGAGAGTCCGTACACTACTGACTGCATATCGAATGCATCACCCACGTTCATCGGTAATGAGACTGTATATCCCACGGAAATGCGGAGGTCGAGGCTTTTTGAATGCCAAAACTCTCCACAACCGCGAGGTATGCAGTCTCAGGGAATATTTTCTTGCTTCTGAAGTGGGTATGCATCGAAATGTAGTAGCGGTGGACAAGGGACTCACCCCGCTCTCCTTGGCTAATGAGAACTGGCGCAAACCTGCAGTGCTAGACACTAACGATCGAAGGAGGATATGGCAGAGTAAGGAGCTACACGGACGATTTTTCCGGGCCCTTCATGGACCCGATGTAGACCAGTTAGCGTCCGTAGCTTGGTTGCGCTTCGGTGACCTCTTTGGGGAAACCGAAGGTTTTGTTTGTGCAATTATGGACGAAGTTATCATGACGAACAACTACCGGAAATTTATTGTGAAGGATGGCACGGTTGACATGTGTCGGGCATGTCACCGTCCGGGTGAATCAATCCGTCACATTGTCTCTGGTTGTTCTCGTCTTGCTAATGGAGAATACTTGCATAGGCACAACCTTGCAGCCAAGATTATTCATCAGCAACTTGCTCTGAAATATTCTCTTGTGGAATCGGAAGTGCCGTACTATAGGTATGTGCCCGACCCAGTTCTCGATAATGGCCATATCACATTATACTGGGATCGGTCCATCATCACTGACAGGACTATTGTAGCCAATAAGCCTGATATAGTGGTGGTGGACCGAAACGAAAGGCGTGCCATGATTGTCGACATAACCATCCCGCATGACGAGAACCTCGTGAAAGCCGAGAAAGATAAGCAAATCAAATATCTTGACTTGGCGCATGAGATTGTCGACATGTGGGATGTGAACTCGGCAGTCGTTGTACCGATAGTCGTCTCAGCCAATGGCTTAATAGCCAAGAGCCTCGACCAACACCTTAGGAGGCTCTCGTTAGGCGGCTGGATCAAGGGCTTGCTTCAGAAAGCGGTGCTCCTGGACACGGCGCGTATCGTTAGGAGGTTCCTCTCTCTAGAGCCCTGACCACCGGTAGCTTGGACCCTGTTCCCGATACCGGTGGGCTACTATTTTTTATATTTTTAAATGTTTTTTGTGTTTTATAGAAATATTTAAAAATGTAATTTGTATGTATATAATTAGAAATAAAGAGATAATAATAATAATAATATTCCACAACTTTTTCACACAACGCCATCTAGTCAGAGCCGGATTAACCCATCAGGGGCCTATAGGCAATGGAATCCTCGGGGCCCTCTTATACCGACTTCAAAAAAGTTCCCAATTCGGCTGTAATATTTTTATTTGTGTTAACTCATAACGGCTTTTTTTTTAACGTGGTAAAATTATCAAATACGTCCTCCCACCCCGGGCAGGGTGGGAGGGACTGTCAGACTTTTACTGACTAAAATCCACGGTGTTCCTTCAATAACCCTTTACGTACCGGGGTCACGGTAATGGGATAAGTCCCACGACCCTGGCAGGCTTCGGCCCTCTACAGGGGAGGCCTCGTCATATTGCTGACGCTATTTGAGGCGCGTGTGGAACACAACGCGCCGTCGACCCGAGCATGGTCCATGGTCGGACAGCGAGTTGCCCTTTACTCGCTGTCCGCATGCCCGCGCCTACGGTGGCCGGAGATCGTCGGCCGACGTCCGACGCCGTGGGCGTCTACCACTGCGGCTGGGCTGGAGGGAGGACGCCCTCCTCTCCCTCACACGGCCCACCTCCTCCTTCGGCAGCATGACTGCTTCGCAGAAGGAGGCGACCGCTTCCCACTCCCTCTCGCCCCGCAGCATGGCCTCGATCAATGCCGGGCGCGAGGGGTCTCCGCCTAGCTTTCTTTATTCTTGAGGCATACCGTATATAGTCGAACACGTTCGACATACACCGTACACCCTCGATTCCCGAGAGCGTCGTGAAACGCAAACGGGTGAGCAACTCATAATGGCTAGACTGATTTGGAAAATTCTTTTTTGTTTGAAAGGGTATACTTCAAGGTTGGTCCCATTGTCATCAAGTCAGGATCTGATGATGGAATCCTGGAAATTCGAGGAAAAACTACAAATATAAGCACCGGTTGGTGAAGTGGAACTAATGATGAAGACCACAGATAGCTACCGGAACTACTAAGTATTGCATGGGTTGCGATTCGATTACTTGAAAGTAATTTAACGAATCGGTGATTCCATCAACGTGCATGAAGTACCCTCCGGCCACCCTACGGCTGCGTTCCGATTTATTATATTAGTTTTAAAACTCGATACTAAATAGTATGAAGTATTGCGTGCGTCAAAAAAAAAATATAATTCTTGTTATTGAGAAAGGAAAATTGAGGAGAAATTGTAACATTTACTAGCAGATATAAAACAATTGTAGACTACGTACGTATCGTAACCTCGCACTTGAGAGCCGATACTACCTCAAATGGCTTAGCATGATCGTCCGTTATGTCGAAAATACTGCAGAAATAATTTTGAAATAAATACATAGTAAAGTTGAGGATTACTATTAGGTACTATGTTTGACGAAAACATGATTCCATAAAATTTTCTTGATAGAAAAAAATCCAAAGTTACCTGGAGGCAACTTTGGATTTTTTATTTTTTAACCGAACAATAAACCGCTGGTATTCAAAAATAACTTCAAATTAGATAATGAACCTTTGCATATCAATTGAACTAACTATAAAGCAAGTCTTATGTTATTTACTTTTTTTAATTACCATTATTTTCACCGTAAAAAGAAATAAACTAAATTATCGGTGTCTTGGAGTCTTTTCCCTGCCACCCTGTCTCGCTTGCTCACGTGACCGCGGCCAGTAGTGTGCGAGCGAGATAGTGAGAAGCGCTGAGGTAGTATAGGCCCTTAAGTGCGGTCCGGTTACCGGGGTAAGGACTTAAGAACCTCGCATTTAATTCTACTACTAAATCTAAGGATTTTTATTTTGAGGGATAACAGTGTGGTCCCTCAGTTCACACGCAATTCTAAATTCTCGTTCGATGAGTAATTTTTTTTTCTTGGTGCGTGCAGTGGGCCCCTTGTGGACGCGGGGCCCCTAGGCAGTTGCCTACTCTGCCTAATGGTTAATCCGGCCCTGCATCTAGTCCCAAACTAAGCAGAGCTTGTGGTATGGGTACTAGACAACTGATAAAGATACATATATATTTCTAAATACATACATATTATAGATAAATTACTCCCAGACAAAGAACAAATGACCGTGCTCATCACACAAACATTTGTCCTAGGTGGGAATCGAACCCACGACCTTGCGCATAGCAGTCAGGGCCACTGACCACTATACCAACGGGCCTGTCAATATGTGTTCAACACAAACAAAAGTTTAAATGTTTGTCTATCTGTCGTTCTGTTAGTTCGGGCTAATATCTGGAAACTCTGAACCGTTTTCAATGGGTCTTTCACTGGAAGATAGAGAATGTTATAGGGTCACTACTTTTTTATGCCAAAATTGGGATCGGAATTTATGCGGGAATAACGGTTCCACTCGAACGAAACAGAGACATATAATAGAGAAACGGGCCAAACGGCTCATCGGCAACGAGAAACTGGTCGAGACAAGGCTCCAGAGCCTAGAACATCGGTGACGTGTTGCAAGCTTGTCAGTTTTCTATCGGTTACATTTCGGGGAGTGTGCGATGGAATTAGTCTTATTCCACCAAGCCCGTTCCATCATCGGACTACAAGACAAACGGCGATGCGCCGTCATTACATGGTGGACATCCCACCCATACGCACGAAACGTTTCGGGAATACTTTCATTGTGCGTACGGCTAAGAAGTGGAATTCGCTGCCGGAGTCTGTGTATATGATAGTTATATCCTGGGAGTCTTTAAGTCAAGAGTGAAAAGGTTACTTCTAGGCAAGCGTGCTTCATCTTCGACCACATCATCGCTTAACATTAGGTGAGATTACTGTAAAAAAAAAAGTCGCGGGCATAGCTAATTAATAAAGCTAATTGGCAATCTCCGGAAATATATAACGAGCCAATTCAGATTTTTTTTTAATTTCTTTTTTTTTCAAGGATGTCTATCATTATGGGTAGGTATTCATATTACCACCACTCTTGTTAATCCCTCCAACTACGCTAAATAATTATGCTTGTGTTTGGAGTGGGTTCATGACAATAATGTAATGGGTGGGGTTCGAACACGCGATCTCTCGATCACAAGTCGGTCACCTTATTCATTAGGCTATTAGGTAGTAAGGTGCATTATTTGTGAGTGCTGTAGGTTACAAATTATTTTAAAATCCACGCGGACGTGTCGCGAGCACAGCTTGTACAAAAGTGCAAAATAAACATGGCATAATGGCGTTTGTGTACACATCTGATTACGTTTTTGCAGTTTTGTCAACAATCATCTTGTTTTTTTTTTCTACACATTCATTACCTTATCAGCACCAATTTATCAATGACAGCATGGAGTCCGGAAAACTGCGCTGTCCATGGCAAAAATTTTTTGCAAGAAATTCATTAGATTTTCAACCGACGACAAAAAAAGAGGAGGTTATAAATTCGACGCGTGTATTTTTTTTTTATGTATGATCACCGATTTCTCGAAGATGGCTGAACTGATTTGGAAAATTCTTGTTTTGTTTGAAATGTATTTATTTATAATCAATTTTCCTGACATCCTTATTATTACTTTTTTTATGGAGTTTGTCTATTGTTTCACTGAATGCTCTAATTTTAATCTAATTTCTTTAATTTACTTTGTATTTGTACACCATTGAATGGTAGGACATAGTGATTCTTATATATTATATGACTGTAACATCTATTGTACACCTATGCTCACAAATAAATAAATGAAATGAAATGAAATTGATTTTGTTTGGACACTAGTCTAGGGGTGCAAAATTGCGACCTCTCGCGCCCTGCTCTGGTTCAGACTATGGTGCGGAGCGAGAGGGAATGGGATGCGGTCGCCTCCTTCTGCGAAGCAGTCATGCTAGCGAAGGAGGAGGCCGAACGCGCGAGGGAGAGGCAACTCTCTTCCTCGCGCCCCAGCCGCCGCGGGAGACGCCCCGGTCGTCAGGGATCACGAACCGATTTCCGGCCACCGTAGACACGGGCCTGCGGACGGCGAGCGGGGGTCGCTCACCATCCGGTAAGGACTAGGTCCGGGTCGGCGGCGCGTCGTGTTCCACGCGCGCCTCAAAGAGCTGTTAACACCAGTAACGGGGTCTCATAGGGCCATGGCCTGCCGGGGTTAGTGGGAAAATTCTACCGAGTTACCGCGGCCCCGGAAATTTAGGGCAGCCGAAGGAACAGGGTGGGTTTTTAGTCAGTAGAAATCTGACACATCCTTCCGCTTGACCCAGAGCGGAAGAAGTCATTCGATGATTTTACCACCCCAAAAAAAAGGGGGTGCAAAATTACGTAATAACAACATTACCTACACACCATAACATAGCGAAATTTTAAGATAATTCATAATTAGGTTAGTATCGGTGACCTGTGGCGATATTTGATATAAGTATAAATATTTGCAACAACTTACAAGATTTGCACATTACCGTATAGTTTAACTCACATTACCCACAGAACCCTAAAACTTATATATGGTGGCGTAGGTATGTCATGTAAACGTCCTAAAAAGTCAAAAGTAAAAAGTCCTTTAAAGGTTCTGATAAATGCAATGTAATGGCACGTGTTTCGACCCTATGTCGGATAGGTATATATTAATTTATTACTGAATTAACAAATAATGAATATGTAAAATTTTGAAGGCGCATCAAGATATGTTTATTATCATCTAACACTTCATCAATAAAATGATTTTCGCAAGTTGAGTAAGCACTCTTTACAAAACAGTTACACGGAAAAAGTTACTATTTTATAATGACAGACATTATTATAATGTGACATTAATTAGCTTTTGAAAAAAAAAAGTTATCAATGTCACACACCAGCACAGTACAATGAATTAACGAAAAAAGAACGAATGATCGACTGAATGAATCTACGAATGGTATTACGCTGATCACTGTAGGATCAATTACTCTAGTAGTGGCACGCGCCCGATCATAAGAGGACCATATTTTGTTTAAGCACTTAATAAGGTAATTATAAAATCAAATAGCACTTTACCGGATTATAAAAAAGCGACTATAGGGCGTAATAGTCCTATAAACTGCGCCCAAATGCAGCTCTTTAAACGTTTATAGGATTTCTATAGGATTAAAAAATACGTGCTCTTAGGATAATTACAGGGCCACATTTTGCTACTTGGGTCGGACCCTAGGGAAATCGTGCAATACATATATTTTTTCTTATAAACTTTCGTATTATTAGTAAATTGATTTATTTCCGATCATTCGTAGATCGGAACAGCGGAGACGAAAAAAATAAAACGTAAAAGAAAACAGCCTGATGTATAGACATACATGTTCTCTGCTTGAGGCTCGATTTGAATTTGAGTGTAGTTTGGTTCTGGAATAAGATCAATGTTCAAGTGCAGATTCTTTTATATAAACTGAGATCAGGTGATTTAAGTGAAAACTTGACTTGAGTAACGTTCTGTAATACGGACCTTAGAGTGGGGAATCTGCCCGTAGGCATTCTTTGCCAGTCAACCATGAGTGGTGAAGAGATAGTGTGGGAGGTGCAACAAGTTCATGACAAGAGAAACAAATGAACACAAAAAGGTAGTAGGTACCATGCATGTAGTAGCCACAAATCCTGACTTAATATTATAAATGCGAAAGTAACTCTGTCTGTCTGTGTGTTACGCAATCACGCCTAAACTACTGAACCGATTTTTATGAAATTTGGTACGAACATAGTCTAAAGCCTGAGAAAGGACATAGGCTGCTTTTTAATGCGAATAAAGGACTGTAAGGGGTTGAAATAGGGGGTGAAAGTTTGTATGGCAATTATGTAATTTTTAAAGCTAGAAGCTTGAAACTTTTTTTTTTCAACTTTTGATTAGATATTAATAAATACGACATTCAAATTATGTATGAGTTTTATTTTCAAAATAATTATCCTAAAAAATTAAAAATGCTACCGAAAGTCCCTATTCCTCGCGTACGAAGTCGTGGGCACAGCTAGTATTAAAATAAATACTTATACAAATATACATACAACGTGTAACGGAAACTATCCCATATCTATCCCAAGGAGTTGAAGACAACATCTGGCTCTTTGCACAGTTTCAGCTCAAAATAAGTGACTCAAAGAACTGATACCAAATTATCGGTTTCATATGTTTTTGGTATTCAAGAAATATATGAAATCGATAATTTGGTATCAATTCATCATAAAAAATGTGTCACAGCACTACGAAGGTCAATAACTTTCCACGTCACTTGCCAATAACACGATAACTAAAATTATCTTCGTTCTTCTTAATTTGAAAAATTCGGTGTCTGGTATCAATGTATTGAAATTTCTAATAAGTTCCACACATATAAACATACGGTTACTGCTAGCCTGCATCACTGCTATGCTGGGCAAAGGCCTCTTCCATGATTTCCAGGTGGTTCTGTCCAGGGTAAAAGTAATCCACTGGTCGTTAGTTCGGTCCAGCTCGTCCCGCCATCTTCTACCGCGACGCCTTCTACATGTAGACATAGGATTACAAAACCCTTGCCATATCGTTTGTTATCATCCAATGAAGTCATGCACTTGGGATGGATGTACTCTTTAAATTACACGTTGTATATATAGATCCGCAATTTCCTTCCAATTCTTCTTTCTTCGCAATTTTTCCTTAAACACTGATTATACTTGACCAAGAACCTTCATAGCTTCTCACACACGCATGGAAAGTTATTTTTATTGGATGACTAGCACTTCGCCCGCGACTATGTCCGCGTGGATTTTGAAATAATTTATAGTCTATAGCACTCCCTAATAATGCAGCTTACTGCCAAAGAAAGAATTTTTAGAATTGAATCATTAGTTTCGAAGATTATTTAGTTCGATCCGAAAGTTATTATTTAGAAATGTTACGTCTTTATAATATTAGTACCTAGGTATAGACAGACTCGTGTGCGCACAATGAAAGTATTCGCAAAACATTTGTGCGTATGACATCACTGTGATGTCCACCATGTTTATTTCGAAACACTTTAATTCGAAATTTCGCGTCAAAAGATACGGAAAACCAACACAGATACTAACAAAACTAAACATAACTATACAAATATTTGTTAACCCTATAAAATTGCTAGAAAGACACCATAAAATAAATGTATCAATATTAGATATTAGTTTTACTTACCGCTCCTAGCGTAACATAGAAAATTGATTATAATGATTGCTATTAAGGAACACTTTAGTGACACGTCAGCCATTTTAGAACGGATGTCGGAAGACTGAATAAAATCAATGTTGATGATGTTCATAACGGTATCAAAGACCTACGATTTGTTTTAAAATCGTTCGCTACTCACTTTGCACAGTCACGGGCGATTCAGTAGTGAGTTCCGTTCGAGAATTATCAATAGGAAACGGCGCTTACGGTGTTTATGCGCGATCTCTGTCGGGTTGCGTTATTGCGTAGAAAAGAAAGAGATGCATGATGACAGATTGTTAGCTAAGTGTTGTGAAATCTAATATTGTTTATATGACCTACTTGTTAACAGTGTTTTTTTCAGGATTTATGTACCTTAAGTGAGTTTCCTTTTTAGAGTTCCGTAGACAAGGTACCCTTATAGTTTCGCCGAGTCCGTCTGTCCGCGGATTTGCTCAGAAATTATTAGTACTAAAACGCTGAAATCTGGCATGGATATACGTAATAATCACGCCAACAAAGTGGTAAAATAAAATCATGAAAAAAATTATAATATTTAAATTACTCCCCCTACACGTAAAGAGTAGTAAGTTTTTTTAGGGTTCCGTAGCCGAATGGCAAAAAATGGAACCCTTATAGTTTCGATATGTCTGTCCGTCTGTCTGTCTGTCCGTCCGTCCGTATGTCACAGCCATTTTATTCCGAAACTATTAAGACTACACATGTGAAACTTAGTAAATAGATGTATTCTGTGAACCGCTTACCGATTTTAAGAAAAAAATTAAAAAATATTTAAAATAAAGGGGAGTCCCCATACATGGAACTAGAACTGAAAATATTTTTTTTCATGAAACCTATGCGTGTGTGGTATCTATAGACAGGTCTTTAAAAATGATATTAGGGTTTCTAGAACCACTTTTTCATAAAGTAAAACCGCAAATATAACTTTGTAATTCATACAAACACTATGAAAAACAAAGTTATTTGGCGTAGTTGTAAATAAATGTAAATAAGCTAGTTTTACGACATTTGTAAGGTTTTATTTTTGTCAAATAAATATACATATTATATTATAATACACACATCAAAAGTGTCTAGGGATCAACATATATTTTTGCAATAACTTTTCTCCTGATTGATATTAATTAAAATTTTCTTTAAGGATTCATCAAATAAAGTGTTTTCGTTTGTCACAGTAACGATAAACCAAGTCACCTTTGCATTAATAAAGAAATTTGCCATTTTCCTAATAAAGGGATTTTTGACATTTGAACCACTAACATTAAAGTTCGAAAAAAAGACTGAAATAACAGTTTTCTTTAAAATTTTATTGGGTAACTTAAACAATTAATAATCCGTGTTTCTACCGCGAACACTAACAACACAAGAACATCGGTTTGGCATACTCAAAATGAGTTCATCCAAATCACGCTGTGGAATGGCCGCCCATGTTCGTTGCAACAACAAAAAAAGGTCTTCTTGCGACTGGATACCCTCCATATTCGGCAGAGCTCTTCTCTGTAGCATATCCCATGCATGCTCAATCGGGTTCAAGTCTGGCGACTGAGCAGGCCAGAGCAGGACATTGATGTTAGCTGCGGCGAGAGTCTGTCTTACAACTCTTGCGGTGTGCGGTCGTGCATTATCATGCATTAACTGAAATAAGGGACCGATTTGCACTTGTAGAGGAACGATGACGTCAGATACAATCGTCTCAGCATAAATTTGAGCGTTGAGGTTGCCTCTGATCCAAATCAACTCAGTTCTTCCGCCGATCCAA
Source organism: Tholera decimalis (assembly GCA_943138885.2). Lineage (NCBI taxonomy): Eukaryota > Metazoa > Arthropoda > Insecta > Lepidoptera > Noctuidae > Tholera > Tholera decimalis. Next base: position 15,990,919 of record OW964574.2, on the reverse strand, counting down.
ATACCCGCCCATACCATGATGGTTCCACCACTATAAGGATGGACTTCCTGGCAGGATTTTAATCGCTGTTGGCGTCCAGGGGTTCTCCAGTGTCGTATACGTCTTGTATCCGGTCTCATACCAAAACGAGACTCATCAGAAAAGCACACGAAACGCCATTGTTCTTCTGCCCAATTTCTGTGTTCAAGAGCCCATTGATATCGAATCCTACGATTGTGCATTGCTATAGGTGGTACCCGTAGCGGTCTTCGGGAATGAAGGTTCACTTCATGCAAGCGGTTTCTGACTGTTTGGTCGCTAATTAAGTTCCCTGAAGAGTGATGAAGCCTCACGGCTAACATCATGGCGGTTATTGTTGGAGCTGTTCGAGTTAAGATTTGAATGTATCAGTCTTGTCTCCGTGTGGTGCAGCGATACCGTCCTCCATGGCGCTCAGCCACGGTACCAGTGCTTCGGTAACGTGTCCAAAGTCGACTGATAACACTCTGACTTGTATTCAGAGCTAAAGCCACAGTACGTTGCCGGGAACCAGCTTCTATCATTCCCACGGCTCTGAGCATTTCTTCCCTGCTTAAATGACGTCGCCGCTCCATAATAACGTTGGTTTTAATCAGTAGTAGGGAAACAGTAGCACTAATAAGGTCTTCAATGCGTTGTATGTTTTTATAGGGAAAATATTGACAGCTGATTTTCATCTTTTACTCGAATTTGATTAACAGTTCCTGTTTCAAATTATGAAATGCACCAAAAAGGATCCATATAAATTTATAAAATCATAAATTTATTACAAAGCCACATCTCAATCTCAAGAAATCCGCATAAAAATGCTTGATCCCTAGACACTTTTGATGTGTGTAGTTACTTCGGAACCCTTCATGGGCGAGTCTGACTCGCACTTGGCCAATTTCTTTATCTCGTCCATACTTTTTTTTTTTTTTAACGTGGTAAAATTATCAAATAAGTCCTCCCACCCCGGGCAGGGTGGGAGGGATTGTCAGACTTTTACTGACTAAAATCCACGGTGTTCCCTCAATAACCCTTTACGTACCGGGGCCACGGTAACGGGATGAGTCCCACGACCCCGGCAGGCTTCGGCCCTCTGCAGAGGGGGCCTCGTCATGTTGCTGACGCTCTTTGAGGCGCGCGTGGAACACGACGCGCCGTCGACCCGGGCATGGTCCATGGTCGGACAGCGAGTTGCCCTTTACTCGCTGTCCGCATGCCCGCGCCTACGGTGGCCGGAGATCGCCGTGGCGGAGACGCCGTGGGCGTCTACCACTGCGGCTGGGCTGGAGGGAGGACGCCATCCTCTCCCTCACGCGGCCCGCCTCCTCCTTCGGAAGCATGACTGCTTCGCAGAAGGAGGCGACCGCTTCCCACTCCCTCTCGCCCCGCAGCATGGCCTCGACCAATGCCGGGCGCGAGAGGTCTCCGCCTATCGCCGCCGTGAGGACACATCCGTGCTCTGCCCAGGCGGGGCAGTCTTGCACCGTGTGCTCTACGGTGTCCTCAGGGTGACCCTCGCAGTGGTGACACCCAGGCGTTTCCTCCTTTCCCATCAGACACAGGTACCTCCCGAAACTTCCGTGTCCGGTGAGGACCTGCGTCATGCGGTAGGTCAGGACGCCGTGACGCCGATCTAGCCACTCCTCAAAGAGGGGTCTTACCGCCGCAATTGCGGCGTGCCCGGATCTCGTCCATACTACCATTACTTTTGAACAACCTATCCAACAATAGGTTGTTCACACTATGGGGTAGACCGTACACGAGATAAAAAAAAATATTCCCTCTTTACGTGTAGGGGAGTAACCGAAAAATGTTTTTACATGATTTCATTTTACAACTTTGTGGGCGTTATTCATATGTATATCCATGACAAATTTCAGCGTTCTAGTACCAATAGTTTCTGAGCTAAATCGCGGACAGATGGATGGACATGGTGAAACTATAAGGGTTCCTTGTCGACTACAGAACCCTAAAAAGGTATTTTAATTCATCCGTGATCGTGGCGCTTGCAACAGTACCGAAATATCGGAAACTCGAAACGAGAAATACACGTAGTAAATATTCCGTTTTAAGTTGTAATGATGACCATGTCAGTTTAAAAACGTATATACAGTGAGTTTATTAAAAAAAAATTAACCTATGGGACATGCCTGCAATAATCATAACAAAATTATAAACCGTCAAGGATTCTGCTTTCTTTTTAACCGACTTCAAAAACAGGAGAAGATTCTCAATTCGCCTTGAACCTTAACTTTTTTTAATTTTATATTTTTTTTATTTGTATTTTACTCGCAGTTGCTCGCGACTTCGTTCGCGTGGGAAGTTTTCCCGTGTAAATCCCGATCCCGTGGGAAGTTCGCAACATCCCGTCTTAGCGAGCATCTAAGTACTAAAAGGAACACCCATGCAAAATTTGAGAGCCCTACCTACTACTTGTAGTTTCTGAGATTTCGTGATTAATCAGTGAGTGGTATTTCGCTTTTATACAGAGTTGATACGACTGAGGGGTTTTCCCTTAAACTGCGTTTACTAGGTACCATTTTCAAGCTTTGTACCAAAAATCAATTCAATAGGAGAAGTAGTTTAGTCGCAAATGATTTTGATGTGATGCACCTTAAAAAGATAAATCTGACCAAGACAAGAGATAACACACGCCGCGCTACGTTGCCACTTTGTTACCTAGGTATTTAAGGTCAGTCACATTTATTTACAAAGGGTGGTTGCGTTTTACTCTGATTTGTAAGCTATTTAGTTTGTTTAAAAAAAAATTTTTTTTGGTTCTTTTTATTTTTTAACTGTATCAAATTGACACTAAACATGTATAGTATACGTAGTGTCATTTAATGCCCCTCTGTCGTATCAACTCTGTATACAACGTGTAACGGAAACCCCATATCTATCCAAAAGGGCTGAAGACAATATCTGGTATGGAGTCTCTATGCACAGTTTCAGCACAAAATAACTGACTCAAAGAATTGATACCAAATTATTGGTTTCATATATTTCTTGAATACCAATCATAACAAACGTGTTACAGCACTACGAGGGTCAATAACTTTCCACGTCATTTGCCAATAACGCGATACCTAATTCTTTTCGTTCTTCTTAATTTGTAAAATTCGGTCTCTGGTATTGTGTATCGGAATTTGTAATAAGTTCTACACACGTAGACTTAGGATTACAAAACCCTTGCCATATCGTTTGTTATCATCCAAAGAAGCCATGCACTTGGTATGTATATACCCTTTAAATTACACGTTCTATACAGGGTGTCCCGTAAATAATGGATCAAACGTAGCGGGTAGGTAGCTTACCTAATTTCCAACAACTAATTTGAATATTAAAAAAAACCGTTACAGTAACCAAGATATTTTTTTTTTCGAATTTTACCATTTTGTCTTCCAGAATTGAGTTTTTTTAATGCTGTTGCTGCAAATGATGACATTTTTAGGTATGATTTTTATCTAACATTTCTGAATAGCTTACTAATGTTATAAGATACCATTTTTTTGAATACCTACCGTTTTATATGCCTTAGAAAAAAATCTTGAGTTGAAAAGTTTTTCTTTACGATGTTAGGACCAAAATTGAAAAAATTCTCCTGTAATAAAAATGTATGACACCGAAGACGACCATTATTTTAAAAACTTGTACATTTAATAAGGTAGGAAGGTTTTCTTATCGTTACAAAGATATTGATATGAATGTGATGAAGATGACAGAATATAAATTAAATTGGTACTATTCCATTTTTTTCCTTTTCGTTATGGCTTATGCTTGAATGCTTGTAATCGAGGCAGGTAGTTAAGCGGCTAGCATAATTCCGGGCCGATGACGTCATCTGTCCGGAATTTGGGACCGCTACCTGTAGCGGAGTTGCACCTCAGTCAGTGTGAAGGGGATAGATAGCGCCGCTTTTGTATTTTTGGTAAATTGGTATGAAGATGTACATTCTAGTCCTTGTCGTTACAAAGATAATTGCTATGAATCTGAGAGGTGCTCCAAATCAACGTTAATAAAAAAAAATAAAAAAGTGTGTACATTTAAACTTTTTTCTTTAAAATGTGTAACTGTAGTATTTCAGAGGCAATGTTCATTGAATTATTGAGGCGTATGAAAAGAATTAGGAGGCCCTACTAAAAAAAAAACAGTTAGTTCAAATAAATCGTTTTATTTGGTTTTTACAATAAATGTTCGAATTGCCTTCCCCCTACAAGAATGCAAAGTCTGCATCTCCTAATAAAGGAAGCTCTTATCCGACGGACAAAACGGCTTTGGTTTATTTCTGATGCAGCAGATTGGATGCGCTGTCGTAATTCTTTTTCCGATGTTATTGGTTTCTTGTAGACCCTGTCTTTTAAACATCCCCAGTAAAAAAAAATCTAGGGGATTTAAATCCGGAGATCGCGGAGGCCACAAAACTGGTCCTAATCGGCCGATCCATCTGTCCGGATAACTTTCATCAAGGTGCGCCCTTACTGCCGTCGCATAGTGAGCGGGGCACCCATCATTTCGCAACCACATTGCTTGCCGTACGTCTTCTGGAACGTTTTCTAATAACCTTGGCAACTCATTCCTTAAAAAATGGAGATAATATTCGGCGTTTAGAGTAGCTGGTAGTTCAAAGGGCCCTATTATTTGCCCATTGATTATTCCCGCCCATAAATTTATTTTAAATTGATGTTGGCTCCTATCCTCTCGCATCAAATATGGGTTTATCAGCTGCCAACTGAGCAAATTATGCAAATTTAAATATCCATCTCGGCGGCATGAAGACTCGTCACTCCATAAAATCTTGTTAAAAAACTGCGGGTCCGCCCGAATCATTCTAAGCATCCTTTGGCAAAATTCTATTCTTGGCTGGTAATCACGCGACGTCAGCGTTTGAACACGTTGCACGTGATATGGGTGCAATCGGCACCGTTGTAGCACTCGATGCACCGTCGATCTAGAAATTCCTACGCGTCGCGCTATGACGCGAACGGCGACTGACGGGTCTTCCTCGATTTCTCGAAGAATGACTTCGTCATTAACTTGTCGCGGTTGTCCTTCACTGGTACCACCAACTCCGGTGCCAAGAATTCTGCCCTCAAGAAGTGCGTTATGCACTCTAATAAAGACGCGATAATCGGGATAACGAACCAGGTTCGGGTATCTTTCACGGTACAATCTTGCAGCCGCCCTGGCATTACCTCTTGCTTCTCCGTAGATAAAATGCATTTCGGCGTATTGCCGTGGCGTGTACTCATAACGAGGCATTGGGCTGAATAAGGTTTCAGCGCTACTGCACACACGTACAAGCACACACAAACGAATGTTTTCGGAGTCCGTAGGATCGCCAAGTCGTTTCTCCAATACGCAAAGAGTTCCAAATCGATAGGCAAAGCAAAGTCCAAATACACAGCACAAGTCAAATTTTACAGAAGAAAACACCGAGCCACTGAGCGGGAGCGAAAGTTGTCTGACGTAGCAACTCGAAGAGAGACTAGTTAGAACTAAACTAATAAAATCAAGCAACAATGAAGCCTGTACGAGTGAAGGGCGCAGGAAAGAACAAAAGAACCTGCGCAACTTCATACCGATTTACCAAAAAGCGGCGCTATCTATCCCTTTCACACTGACTGAGGTGCAATTACGCCACAGGTAGCGATCCCAAATTCCGGACAGATGACGTCATCGGGTCGGAATTATGCTAGCCGCTTAACTACCTGCCTCGATTACAAGCATTCAAGCATAAGCCATAACGAAAAGGAAAAAATGGAATAGTACCAATTTAATTTATATTCTGTCATCTTCATCACATTCATAGCAATATCTTTGTAACGATAAGGACTAGACGTAAGTTTTATACGAATTTGCAAACCTTATTAAATGTACAAGTTTTTAAAATAATGGTCGTCTTAGGTGTCATACATTTTTTTTACAGGAGAATTTTTTCAATTTTGGAGCTAACATCGTAAAGAAAAAACTTTTTAACTCAAGATTATTTTTATAAGGCAAATAAAACGGTATTAAAAAAAATGGTATCTTATAACATTAGTAAGCTATTCAGAAATGTTAAAAAAAATCATACCTAAAAATGTCATCATTTGCAGCAACAGCATTAAAAAAACTTAATTCTGGAAGACAAAATGGTAAAATTCGAAAAAAAATTAATATCCTGGTTACTGTAACGGTTTTTTTTAATATTCAAATTAGTTGTTGGAAATTAGGTAAGCTACCTACCCGTTACGTTTGATCCATTATTTACGGGACACCCTGTATAGATTACTCAATTACTCAACGACGGCTGGACTGATTTAGAAAAATCTTTTTTGTTTGAAAGGGTATACATTCTAGTTGGTCCCATTGTTATCACGTCAGGATCTGATTATGAAATCATGGAGAAATCGAGGGAACTCTACAAATATTATTGGCACATCTATAGCGATTTGGGTATTTTTTATAGTAACTAGTGTAGTTGCTCTTGAAGAGGTTCGTGAAGGTGAAGTGGAACTGATAATGAAGACCACAGATGACCACCGGAACTAATCATAATAAATATTTCATGGCTTGAAATTCGATAACTGGAATATGGTTGTTAAGCACTTTATGCTCATCACAATACATATGGAGTAGTGGAGCTGATGGTGAAGTACCAGAAGAAATCCTCAAAAATTAACGGCTCTGCATCGGGAAAAGCAATATTTTGTAAAACTATTAAACTAACTTAACTATTTTGTTTAACTAGATTAAATTACAAACCGAACCACTTAAAAGCATAAAAACAAACTTTTTAACAAAAAAATTTAATCGATTTCCATATACAAACATTACAAATCCAAAAAAAACTTTAATTTCGGAAGTCGGTGACCAAAAACACCGACTACCGAAATCAAAGTTTTTTTTCTCTCTAATTTAAAAATACGTCTTATGTCATTGAGCTAGTAGTCCCAACGCCGCGCGAGACGCGACTAACAGTCGGCTACTTTCTCGCTCAAGAAACGTACAATAGATACCTATACATTTCGTGTAAACAAAACCCAAGTAGCACACGAGGCTGCTTATCAGCCGAATAACGGATTCCCATCATGCTTAAAGCTGAATAAGGGCTGTATAGGGCCTTACACAGCTCTTATAACTCTTAAATGGGCACAAATTATTCAGCCTTAAGTTCACGTAGCTGCTTAGGAGCTGTGTAGCAGCAATTTAACAGTGTTATGAAGGGTAACGACAGTACTATGCGCTGAATATCGACTGACTAAGAGATCACAAGTTACTCTTTATTCAGTAAATATGTCACATCTACGCTCTTAATAGATGTTTTAAACCGGGAAAGGCTGCTTGCGGCCAGTGTAAAAGTGAACATATTTGATGTAGCAAACATATAAAAGCAAATATAATAACCCGTGGCTGTCAATTGAACACTTGTTTCGTGGAGTGAATTATACGTGGATAATATTCATATTCCCTGGTATTAATAAAAGAAAAAATGATTGGGAATGTAATTTCACTGACATTATACATATATATTGTCTAAGAAAATTTTAGTGCGCCTCGAAAATATTCTGTTTTTAATTAGTTTTGTGATATAAATAAGCCATGATGAAAACTTGAATAAACAATTTTTTGTGCTTTGAATTATAAGATAAAAAGTTATTATTATGTTATCAGGAAGTAAAAACTAATGCAATACATTCCTAATTCATACACAAAACATCTTAAAAGTTGAAAAATGAATCAGTATATTTATAGTTTGTACGTCAGTATAATCGCCATCAACGTTACAAGTTACACTGACTGATTACAGTACCACATGTTACTTTTATTCAGATAAAGTCTGATTAAAGGTACTTATGTGAACCACTATAAAGTAAAAGCCGTTAATTCGACCCATCAAAAACATAAATGTGAAATGAGAGCCAAGTTCAATATTGTGATAAATGCCTTGGTTGTTGACTTCAACGACAAAAGAAGTGAAATCTAAACGGGTGCCAAGTTCAATGGTCAGTCCTGAAATTTGTTTATAACAACATAAAATATCATTTATTCTTATAACTTAGGAGAATATATTGTAGCTAAAGTCTGACCTGGCTAGTTCTTATATACGAATTATTATGTTCGATGGTTAGTTTCTACCAGCAAGCCAAATTTTCGGAATAATAAAATAAGAACCGATAGGTAACAGGTTTAGAACTTGCGAAGGCTATAATATAATTCGTATATGAAAACTAGCCAAGTCAGACCTTAGCTACAATATATGGGACTCGACGTGGCGCTGCACAAGACCGAGGCCATGTGCTTTCATGGCGGTCGGAACGCGCCACGGTCCGAGTCCCACATAACGGTGGAGGGGGTTCGCATCGGCGTCGGGAGGACGATGAAGTACCTGGGACTCGTCCTCGACAGCCGGTGGAACTTCAGGGAGCACTTCCTGAGTTTGGCCCCAAAGCTGAACCGGGCAGCAGCCGCCTTCAGGCGACTCCTGCCTAATCTCAGCGGGCCAAACGCCTCCTGCCGAAGGCTGTACGCCGGCGTCGTGCGGTCCATGGCCCTCTACGGGTCCCCAGTGTGGGCCCTGTGCATCCGGACGCGACCACTAAAGTTGGTCGCATGCCAGAGGGTCATGGCTATCCGAATGATCCGGGGATACCGCACGATCGCCGGCGAATCGGCCAACCTCCTTGCCGGATTGCTGCCCTGGGATCTGGAGGCGACTGCCCTCCAGCGCGTCTATGAATGGCGCGTGGAAGCGCAGCGCCGGGGCGTATCCCCGCTGCCTCGAGAAGTCGAGGCGCGGCGGGAAGAGCTCCGGCGCGATCTCAGGGCAGTATGGAGGGAACGACTGTCGCAACCGACGGCCGGGCACGCCGCAATTGCGGCGGTAAGACCCCTCTTTGAGGAGTGGCTAGATCGGCGTCACGGCGTCCTGACCTACCGCATGACGCAGGTCCTCACCGGACACGGAAGTTTCGGGAGGTACCTGTGTCTGATGGGAAAGGAGGAAACGTCTGGGTGTCACCACTGCGAGGGTCGCCCTGAGGACACCGTAGAGCACACGGTGCAAGACTGCCCCGCCTGGGCAGAGCACCGACGTGTCCTCACGGCGGCGATAGGCGGAGACCTCTCGCGCCCGGCATTGGTCGAGGCCATGCTGCGGGGCGAGAGGGAGTGGGAAGCGGTCGCCTCCTTCTGCGAAGCAGTCATGCTTCCGAAGGAGGAGGCGGGCCGCGAGAGGGAGAGGATGGCGTCCTCCCTCCAGCCCAGCCGCAGTGGTAGACGCCCACGGCGTCGGACGTCGACCGACGATCTCCGGCCACCGTAGGCGCGGGCATGCGGACAGCGAGTAAAGGGCAACTCGCTGTCCGACCATAGACCATGCCCGGGTCGACGGCGCGTCGTGTTCCACGCGCGCCTCAAAGAGCGTCAGCAACATGACGAGGCCCCCTCTGCAGAGGGCCGAAGCCTGCCGGGGTCGTGGGACTCATCCCGTTACCGTGGCCCCGGTATGTAAAGGGTTATTGAAGGAACACCGTGGATTTTAGTCAGTAAAAGTCTGACAGTCCCTCCCACCCTGCCCGGAGTGGGAGGACTTATTTGATAATTTTACCGCGTTAAAAAAAAAAAAAAAAGCTACAATATATTCTCCTAAGTTATAAGAATAAATGATATTTTATGTTGTTATAAATAAATTTCAGGACTGACCATTGAACTTGGCACCCGTTTAGATTTCACTTCTTTTGTCGTTGAAGTCAACAACCAAGGCATTTATCACAATATTGAACTTGGCTCTCATTTCACATTTCTGTTTTTGATGGGATATCATTACTTTTTGTACATAAATGAGTACTTAGTAGGTACTTATTTATAACAAAATTAATGCTAAATGGTTTTTTGTTAAACTACTGTATTTTCCTACGTTTACGGGGTATAATTGTCCTTTTTGTGTTTTTCTATATTTTCTTGTACCTTTAAAATGTTTGAGTGAATTGCCCATTCAGTATCCGGAATTCTTTTTACGCGTTTTACCTCCATGGTGTAGTGACCCTCTAAGATAATAGGTGGCGCTAGACGCCTAATAAATACGAAAATTTACTGTATTCTTATTTATAAGTACAAAAACGGAAATATTTGGATTAAAAAAGTTAAGGCTAGTATTAAACTCGTTATATATTCACGTAAAGATCTTAAAATCCACATATAGAGATTTACAGGCACTAATTATAAGTTAAGTGAAAATTATAATAAAATGATAAAAAATTACCAGTTTCTGATTTTTTCCTTTGTATTCACCTAGTTACCTATCTGTATACCAAATTTGAACTTTCTAAGTCATCTGGAACTAGGTTATAGTTTTGATCTATAGGTCAGTCATAAAAATGACGATTTTTGGACGTTAATATCTAAATAACCGTTTGAGATATGTTCATAAAATTTGGAATACATATGTATCTTGCCAGTCTCAATATATGAGCCAAATTTGACAAGTTTAGGTGAAATAGTTTTCGAGTTATGAGGGGCTCAAAAGTGGCTCCAAATGGTTCGTGTAATATTACACACGGTGAGCTGCGCGCCAGTACTTGGCTTGACACGCTACCGCGTGTCTAGATACTCTAGTGAGTCTCTAAGCAGCTGCGAGGCATCTAGTGAATGTTTAAACAGCCGCTATGCAGATACTATCAGTGGCAGTATAAAGGCTGAGTAGCGGTAGATATATTCAGCAATAAGCTGTAATGTGGGCCACAAATCATCCATTATACAGCTATTAACGTCATAATAGTTCACACGTGCCCTTTTTTATAAGTCAGTGTAATAGGACTTCACAAATACCTTCTTATACAGCATCTGGCGTAATTTCATCCACTAAACAGCCGTTACTACTGCTAAGGCATTAGAAAAAGTTAAAACCTGAATAGCGTCGTTGAAAATATACCTTTATAGCACTCTAAGCGTATTAATAGTAGTTTTGTCGGTCTTAATCAGCCTTAATGCAGCTCTTAATCAGCCTAAGCCGTTTAAATATCACTGACAGCTATTATGCAGCTGTAGGATCACCAGTGTACTCTAAAAAGAGTCTTAATACGCATAGAGTTTCAAATAGGTCTAAAAGTGAGTAGTTATACAGCTATCTGTGCTACTTGGGAAGAGATGCATATATTAGTAGTTGATCGCTGACTGTTTACACTGCCGCAAGCACTCTCTCCACTAGTTTGTCGCTGAGCAACAAGAACTATAAATGATAGACTTATAATACCAGAGAATACCAGATCTCTTCATAATGTTTCAAACAAGCATTACAATGCAATTGCAATTTTATGACATTCAGAAAAAAAATACAATTAGACGTTTTATTAAAAAAATATCGAAATTAAACTTTTTGCTGTTCATTAATATACATTCCTTTCCGTAAGAAAGAAAGTATGAAAAAAACCTACGGTTTTTTATTACGCATGAGCCCACTCTTGACCCTGATCACGCCTGATGGTAAGCGTTAGATGAGCTCTACGATGGAACGAGTGAGCCCAGAAGATCATATGTGGTAGGGAATACCTCATTTATTTATTTATTTAATTCATTAAATAGAACGGCCGAAACCAATTACACTATTTAATATCTATACTAATATTATAAAGCTGAAGAGTTTGTTTGTTTGTTTGTTTGTTTGCTTGAACGCGCTAATCTCAGGAACTACCGTTCTGATTTAAAAAATTCTTTCAGTGTTAGATAGCCCATTTATCGAGGAAGGCTATAGGCTATATATCATCACGCTAACATCAATAGGAGCGGAGCAGTAATGAAGAATGTTTCAAAATCGGGGTTTTTTTTTTCCACGGGGACGAAGTCGCGGGCGGAAGCTAGTACTTTATATGTAATTTATTTAGCACATTCACACATTCTTCTCACAAAACTTCAAACATTCTGACAATATTATCTTCCATTCATCCACAAACATATCTAAATCTGTGTTTGAGTCCAAGAGAGCGTTAATAGCGGCTAGAGTTCGAGGAATAGGCGACTTGGAGTGTGCAACTGTGCGACGAGTGGGAACAGCCAGTAGGCGGTGTTTTCTATGAGCACAGTACTTGTCCGGAACAAACAGATTGCAGACCTCATTATGCAGGTCAGGTGCATCAATCATTCCCCTGATAATCTTAAATATCACAGTCATCTGATCACGCGACCGTCTCACTTCCAACGAATTGAAAGACAAGCAACCCAACAGAAATTTAGTGGGATACAGGAATGGATAATACCCATACAAGTGTTTGTAAAGGTATCTTAGGAATGCTTTTTGTACTTTTTCTAGAACTAGCGCATACTGTTTTTCAAAAGAATTCCATACGCACGTACTAGACTCAAGTTTGCTACGGACTAATGCCCCAAAAACAAGCTTGATTGCGTGAGGGTTTTGGAAATCACGACAGTTTCTTAAAACAAAGCCAAGGCGCCTGAAGGACTCCTTCGCGGTAGATGTGATGTGGTCGTGGAAAGTATCAGGTCATATACTCATATGAGTATATGACCCGTTAGCCAGTCAAATAAAATAAAAACACAACGAATTTCAATGAATCATACCAAGCAGCGACAGGTCATTACCCACTTCCGAAACGAGAGCGCGGCTCCTCCCAAGCTGCGTACACTGCAAGCGTATGCCGCGCTGTGTTCTGAACTCCTGACTCCTGTTCATGACTACCCGAAATGACTGTCAAAAATGTACAAATGACAGCCGGGACCAACGTGTTTGAAATGAAATGAAATGAAATGAAATGACATGAAATGAAATGAAATATTTATTTTGTAAATTGGTTATAAATAACACTTTTACACGTCATGTTTTTTTGCGTGTTTAGTTTAGCTAGATGAGGCCGGTATTTCCTAACTGACTACTCTGAGTTTTCCGAGGCACGGAACAATCTACATATGTTTAAGACACCTCCCACGCAAACGAAGTCGCGGGCAACAGCATAATGAAATAATGATGTTTATTTTGCAAATAGGTTATAAATAACACTTTCACACGTCTTTTTTTTCGTAAATGTAAACTAGATGAGGCCAGTGTTTCCTGACTACTCTGAGAAGAAACACTGAAACAAACTCAGAGGTCAACGTCTCTTTTAAATTCCAGACAATCTGTAGTGATCAAATCATATGAGAGCCATGTAGGTTAATGTCTGTGGCGCCCTTTAGAGGACAGAATCATACAGATTTGAGCAGGCCCGTCCAAGCAGTGCAAGAATTTGTCAAATATCGCGTAGCTCAACTTAGAACCTTAAGGAGCTGGAACGATTTGACGAACAATACCAAAGTAAGGACATTTGGGTGGGCCGTATAAAGCACTGAAACTGCCAGACAGTGTGGTAATCTATTCATAATATTCGTTGCATATATGCAATAGCAATGTGACTTCGTTCGCGTGGGAGGTTTTTCCCGTGTAAATTCCGACCCCATGTAGATTCAGAATAAAGGCTTATGAATTATTCCAAGGCTATCTACATACAAAATTTCATTCGGATCAATAAAGTTTCATATAAACTTTAGCCCCCTTTTTATCCCCATAGGGGGGCATTTCCAAAAGTCCTTTCTTAGTGCTCACTTACGTCTTTTGAGCAACCTATATATATACATACAAAGTTTCAAGAGAATTTAGTACTGTAGTAGTTTTTGCGTGAAAGAGTAACAAACATCCATCCATCCTCACAACAACACAGGTCTCTTCTCTATTTATTTATTTATAGTTCACCAACAGGTGTTACAGCTAAACATGATTGATACTGCATACCTAATTACAGGTAAACACCGCATGCTTCGTGTTTGACAAGTTACAAAAAAAGATAAACAGACTAGTCTAGTACCTAGTAGTACCTAGTATGTTTAAGAAAAAAAGATCCCTCGCATAGACTACTATGCGAGGGATCTTTTTTTCTTAAACATACTTCACCCGCAGAAGCCCAAGTGGTGGCATTGCTGGATTCTGGACTTAGTCAGCAAGTTGTGGCTGAAAGATTGCATCTAAGCCTGTCGTCTGTTCATAGAGTCTAGAAACGCTATCGGAAGACTGGTTTGTTCACGCGCCGTTCAGGACCTGGCAGGAATCGGGTCACTTCTGAGCGAAATGATCGATTTATTGTAACAACTTCTTTACGAAATCAACGCCATAGTGCTTTTCAACTGCAGCAGCAGCTTCATGTTGTACGTAGGGTGGCTGTAAGTGTCTCTACAATTAGAAGAAGGTTGAAGGAACGTGGATTGGTACCGCACAAGCCAGCAGATGGGCCGAAATTAACTGCAGACCATCGAAGAGCGCGCCTTAACTTTGTACGTGAGCACCCAAATTGGCCATACCTTTTTTTTATTAAAAACTAGCTTTTGCCCGCGACTTCGTCCGCGTGGAATAGTTACTTTGGGCTAACGTTAAATTAACCCAGATTTTGAAGCATTCTTCATTGACGCTCCGCTCCTATTGGCCTTAGCGTAATGATATATATATATATATATATCATTACCTATAGCTTTTCTCTATAAATTTACTATTTAATTAAAAAATCTTTTTTCAATTCGAACCAGTAGTTCCTGAGATTATCGCGTTCAAACAAACAAACAAACTCTTCAGCTTTATATTATTATTATAGATAGCTGTTGCCCACGACTTCGTCCGCGTTTCCGTCGTTTTTCGTAAAAAAAAAGTAGCCTATGTCCTTCCTCACGGTTCAGTGATTTTGATGTAACAGACAGATTAACTTTCGTAATTTAGTAGGGAAATATAATATGTCAATCTATAATACTGTTGAAAAATATCGCAATACGGAACCGCACAATATTATTGTTAATAGCTGTGCCCGCGACTCCGTCAGCGTGTAACTCCTTGTGTGTTATTAAGTTAATGTATTGGTAATATTGTTTAGATCACGTTCACATGAGGCTTAAGTACCTATAAAACGAAAATACTTCAGCGCAAAGCTTCCGGGTAAACTATGTTGAAAGTTGACCCGTCCGGCACGTGAACATAAAGATTTCTAGAACTTCTAACCCGGGAAAGAGCGACGTACAACTGACCATGCGCGAAACAACAGACACCGAGATCTACTCCAGCAACACGAAAAGTCAGCCCTTGAGCCTTATTAATTGTCATTGCATAACACACCGATACTGGGAATTGCGTTCTTTTAAATTGGAATGGAAAATTATTTGGTATTATGGGAATTCTGGGAATAAAGACGGTCTCTCCTGTACCGCAACCTGTTAAAATTTGAGCCTCGATTATACTTTGTTGCAACTGGGTTACTTTTAGCCGAGTTCCATTGCAAAGTTGTGGTGGTCTTAAATTTCGGAG
Organism: Tholera decimalis; assembly: GCA_943138885.2. Lineage (NCBI taxonomy): Eukaryota > Metazoa > Arthropoda > Insecta > Lepidoptera > Noctuidae > Tholera > Tholera decimalis. The sequence goes on along the minus strand of OW964574.2, from coordinate 15,975,603 downwards.
CAGAATAATCGAAATGCCAATTTTTAAACAAATTTCATGAGGAGAAAGTCCGGGCATATTTAAAGAATTTAAATATTCTATCGGGTAATTAGTGGCTTCTTGTTCATCGACCATTCTATTTATTGAACTATAAACTTTGCTTTCCCCCTGTATATTAGACAGTGTTTTGTTATTAATCTCAAATGCCTGGTCATTGCGAGGAGTTAAAATAGATCTTTCGCATAGCCAAGAATTGTCCCTATTTAATATATTTGTTACGTCACCGTAAACAGACGATATAAGATGTAGTTGGGAGGCTTATTATTAGCGTATTTCATGTATAACTTTGGTGTTTCTATACCGATTTATATGATTCTTTTTTATGGAATAGTTAATAATGTTATCTTTTTCAATTAGGGGTGACTGAGAGTGTTATAAACGTAAGAGTAGACAAATATTATAATCAGAAAGCTTCGAACTGCTAAGCTATCGGGAGTTACACGTGTTATTGTGAGTCAACCCTAAAAGATAGACATATGCTGTCGTGGGATATTTTTTATATAATTTTAAGGAGAACATTTCCGTCATGAAATGATTTCTGTGTAGCTTTAACCATTAAGTTTGCACACGCGACGGAAGCTTAAAAATGGAGTAACTTCTCCCGTTTTCCCAACATTTTCCTTCACTGCTCTGCTCCTATTGATTGTAGCGTGATGAAAAGTATACTATAACCAGCTCAGGAGTATGAAAAATAATTGTACCAAGTTTCGTTAAAATCCGTCGAGTAGTTTTTGTTTCTATAACGGTTATACAGACAGACAGACAGACAGACAGACAGACAGACAGACAGACAGACAGACAGACAGACAGAAAGTCAGACAATAATTTTACTGATTGCATTTTTGGCATCAGTATCGATCCCTAGTCACCCCCTGATAGTTATTTTGGGAATATATTTCATGTACAGAATTGACCTCTCTAGAGATTTATTATAAGTATAGATAGGTTCGCGTTTGACCACCATCTCACCTGATGGTAAGTGATGATGTGGTCAAAGATGGAGCACGCTTACCTAAAGTAACCTATTCACTCTTGACTTAAAGACTCCTAGGTTCCAGTGGAAAAAGTCCTCTTTTCTGATGTGTGTAAAATTATGCTGTATGACAACGACGACGGAAGGAACAAGGTCTACAGAACAGATGGAGAACGCTTTGCATTATGCTGCATTGAAGAAACGTCAGCTATGGTGGCGGTTCTTGGACGATTTGGGGAGAAATCAGCGCTGACGGTAAGACAGAGCTTGTCTTTGTGTCTGGGCCACGTCTGCCTGCACTAAACAGTCATCGGTACATTGAACAGTGTCTTGAGCCTCACGTGATGCCCTATGCACATTTTATCGGCAACGGTTTCATATTCATGCTATATATGTATTAGAGGAATAGGTCGGCTTGTGTCTCAGCAATGGAAACGTTACGGGCTGATTATGTCATTTGTTTTAGCAGTTGATTTCGTCTATGTAAAATGAATAGGTAAAATCATCCGTAACTAATAATAATATCGGAATAACCAAAACATCCTTATTATGTCGTTAATATCACGTAAATTAATTAGTTAAATACGCATTTATTTCAGGTCTGATTCATTTTCAAGTAGGAACTGTTTTTCTTGTAATTTAATTTATTTTATTTTTCAAGCCTATCATGTAAACTTGCCTAAATGTACCTCTATAGCCGGATACTGCCCCCTAAGATACAGGCTTTGCCTAGTTTAAGGGACAGGGTTGCAACTAGGTATTGTGTGTAATAGTATTTTTTTTATTACGAATGAGCCAGCTCTTAACCTCCATCACACCTGATGGTAAGTGTAAGATGAGGTCTACGATCGAACGAGTGAGCCCAGAAAATGCCTATTCACTCTTGCTTTAAAGGCTGACGGGTCATATGTGGCAGGGAACACAGAAGCCAGCAGAGAGTTCCACACCTTGGCTGTGCGCACAATGAATGTTGAAGAAAAGCGCTTAGCACGACAAGACGGTATATCGACCAAGTGTGGATGGTATCCTGCGGTACGTCTGGTAGACCGGTAGTAAAAGGGGGATGAAGGGATTAGATCGTGGAGCTCCTGCGCACACTCTTCGAAGTACAATCTGTAGACAGGCAAGCAACGTTTCGCCGGTGAGCCAGGCTGTGAAGCCTGCCTGCCAGAACCTCGTCACCTGTGAGCCTTTTAGCTCTGCGTTCGATCGAGTCAAGTGCAGCTAGCTGGTATTTGGCTGAGCCATCCCACAAGTGACTGCAATACTCCATGCAGGAACGGACCTGTGCTTTATACAAATTCAAAAGCTGTCCTGGTGTGAAGTGTCGCCTCACTTTCTGTAGGATGCCCAGCTTTTTGGCTGCAGTCTGAGCTTTAGACTCAATGGTTGAGCCGAAGTTGAGGTCAGACGTCAACTCCATGCTCAAGAGCTCCAGGCGGTCGGTAATAGGTACAGATGCACCTTTGAAAGTGGGAGACCATTCAAATTGGCTCCTTTTAGCGGAGAAAAGACAAGCCTGTGTTTTTAAAGCGTTGAATTTGACCAGATTGTCATCGCCCCATTGGGAAACAAGATTTAAGGTCAAATTCGTTCGATCTACCATTGCCTTTCTAAGAGCGGCTATTTCGTCCCTACCAGCTCTAGCACTGGACAAGTATCTCTCTGAGACTGTGCTGTCATCCGCGGTGATCCGCGTACCCAATAGCTCCCAACTGAAGTAGGTCGTTGATATAAAGCAAAAATAGAGTCGCAGAGAGAACAGACCCCTGAGGAACACCGGCATTAATAGCCATTAGATCCGATGCGCAGCCATCGATGACCACTCGGATCGACCGTTCACTCAAAAAGTCACAAATCCAGCTGCAGTAGTAATTTACATATATTGTAAAAATTAATAAAGAAACTTCTACGCACAGAATCTTTCCATACGGTATGGACTTTTTAATCACTACTATTATTATAAATGCGAAAGTAACTCTGCATATCTGTTATGCTTTCACGCCTCAATCAATTGCAATTGGCTAAACAGGTTGCGGGAATATTCTAACGAGATACTGCGGCCTCGGAAAGTGGGCAATTGAAGGAACTTTAGGGGTATTTAGTCATTAGACACACTCCGTTCAGCTTCACCCAGAGTGACAGGAATCATTAGACGACTTTCACACCGGAAAAAAGGTACAGACGCCAGCATATGAAGCTACCCGAAACTGTCAAATTTTCTCAATCAACCTTGAACCTAATTTCTTTAACAATAAAGTTGAAAATCTATTAGGGAAATTTGACAGATTGTTGTAGCTTGATGTGCTGGCGTCTGTGCCTCGAATCAAAAGTTAAGATGGTTACCCATTCCGGATTGACCTCGGCAAGCGTTACTCCATGTTGAAAATCGAGCCGTGAGACTGTTATTATTCTACTATCGTGTTAGACTACTTGAAGAACCTACCTAACATAGGTAATAATAATGTTGATATAGCAGTCCCCCATGACGAGAACCTCGTGAAAGCTGAGATAGATAAAAAAAATAAGTATCTTGATCTGGCGCGCGAGGTTGTCGACATGTGGGATGTGGAGACAGCAATCATTGTGCCGATAGTCGTCACAGCCAATGGTTTAATAGCCAAGAGCCTCGACCAACATCTAAGGAGGCTCTCGTTGGGCAGCTGGATCAAGGGCCTGATCCAGAAAGCAGTGCTCCTGGAAACGGCGCGTATTGTGAGGAGGTTCCTCTCTATGGAGCCTTGACCACCGGTAGCTTGGACCCTGTTCCCGATAACGGTGGGCTACTATTTTTTATATTTTTAAATGTTTTTATTTTTTATATTAATATTTAAAAATGTAATCTATATGTATATATATTAAATAAATGGAATAATAATAATAATAATAATAATATAATCTTTATTTGCACTAAAAATTATTACATAAAACCAGTTGAGTCTCTGACTCCCGTGCTAGGTGACAAACCTGTGTTACAGGAGCCAGTGCCCTCTCCCGGGAGGAAATGAAAGGATTACATTTAAAAAAAAACTACTTAGTTAAACTTATAGATAAAGACAAACATGATACCAAAGAGTTTATGTGATTGCGTGTGGCGTACTTGTGTGTGTGTGTGTGTGTGCGTGTTTGTGTGGGTGTTTATGTGTGTGTGTGTGTGTGTTTACGTGCGTGGGTGAGTGAGTGAGTATTCGTGAACGCGAGTGTGTGTGCCTGCGTGACTACAGATACTAAATCTCCTCTGTCAGATGAGACATATGTGGTGTGGTCATTTATGTAGTATAAAGAGGTGTAGTGTCACGAGGAAGTAGTAAGAATATTTTCCGTATCCTCGTAACTCAAAGACAGCAACCACGGAATAAGTAGTTGCTTGACTTTATGCCTACAAAGAATATAGCTTATGGCACTTTCAATTTATTTTTAGCGGTTAGGTGTTAAGTCATTATCTTATTTACTTCATCCCTATCAGCAGCGGTGGCCAAGTAGTAGTTGGGCGCTTGAACTTGTCCTTGAAGGCTGTCTCTGAATGGGGTGATGCCAACTTGGTCAAATTTAATGCAGCTAAGACCCAGGCGTGTCTCTTCTCCGCAAAAAGGATTCAATTCGAACCGGGCTCCTACTTTCCGTGGTGTAACCGTGCCGATAACCGATCGTATTGAGCTTCTTGTGGTAACAATAACTTCCACCCTCAATTTTGGTCCGTTTATCGAGGCTAAGGCTCATTTATTGATTTACAATTAGCATCAAAAAAGTTGGGAATTATGACGAAGGTGAGACGGTACTTCACACCGGAACAGCTGCTCAATCTGTATCAAGCCCAGGTTCGGTCGTGTACGGAGTACTGCTCTCATCTTTGGGATGGATCTGCCAAATACCAACTGGACGCGCTTGATATTCATTCATAAATTATTTAGTGTTTAATCATTTCTTATAACTTTCGTGAACTATACACGTAAAAAAGTTTCATAATTGTTTTTATGCTTTGGTACTCAGTGCGTTCATAATCTAGTTTAGGCAGAAATTATAAATATTTGGCTCATTTAATCTTTAACATCTTTTTCAAATACGTTCATCATTTCAACCATAATGTTATTTACGTTGTCTGTGAATACTGTCTTTATTTTAAGTCATTTGGATAAGTAGTTTAGGTTTAGGTAGAAGATCCTTGGGTTTTACAGCAGAATACTATGTATATTATTATTATATTGTATGATTTTTGTGGAGATTATCTATTGTAAGTCCTTTGTATATAATTACCCCTTTGTAGATATTTACTTAAGTACCTTAGTGCAAAATCGCCAGTGAAAAACACAATTATCAATTAAAATCGTCGCAGACAGAGAAACAACGCCTTGACAACAGTTTATAGCAATGTCATTGTTTGAAGTTTTTGTACTTTTGTCGTAGGAGTCACGTGATTTTATTTCCAGGATTGTGCAGATATGAAAATTTCCTGGACCTTTTTAATTTTAAGCGCCAATAGCCTAATGGATAAGGTGTCGGACTTGTGATCGAGAGGTCGCAAGTTCGAACCCCACCTATTACACTACTGGCGTGAACCCACTCCAGACACAAGCATATTTAGCTTAGTTGGAGGGGTTAACAAGATTGCTAGTAATGTGAATTCTACCCACATTGCTAGTAATCTTTAAAAAAAAAAAAAAAAAAATTACAAAATACAAATTTTCAGCTATTCAGCATTATATATTGCTAGGAACCATGTTTATTTCTGCGTTTTCATTGCGGGGGCAGTCGTCCATACTTCAATATAGCCATGTCCTTTAATGCGTGCTTTGTTATTACAGAAAAGTAAAAAGTATCTACTCGTGCGTATTTTTATATGGTCAGTATAAAAGGGCTATTCTAAAGATTCAACAGCAATCTTTATGAATTATCGCGAATATATCCAAATCAATGAAGTGGGTATTATATGCGTATCAACATTCAACAATGCGTCGTAGAGGCGCCCGTGCACCAGCGTTATGTTAATAAGATACATCGTTGAATCATTTTCTCGAGTTCGTTATTTCAATATCTGTAGACTCATCATCTGCCCAACTGTTTTGGTCGGCTTCCAGTATATCGGTATTTTCTCGATTCTATCGTATAAAATACCTAAATACAACGTGTAATTTAAAGGGTATATACATACTGAGTGCACGGCTTCTTTGGATGATAACAAGCGATATAGCAAGGGTTTTGTAATCCTATGTCTTGTCTACATGGGTAGAAATTAGAAATTTCAATACATTGATACCAGAGACCGAATTTTTCAAATTAAGAACGAAGAGAATTATCGTTTTATTGGCAAGGGACGTGGAAAGTGATGACCCTCATATATAGTGATGTAACACGTTTATTATTATTGGTATTCAAGAAACATAATTATGATACCGATAATTTGGGGTCAATTCTGTGAGTCACTTATTTCGAGCTGAAACTTTGCATAGAGTCTCCATACCAGATGTTGTCTTCAGTCCTTTTGGATAGATATGGGGTTTCCGTTACACGTTGTATTTAAGGCTTAGTGTCTTGGTGTTTTTTGTCTCCGACCAACCGTTTGTCGTAAAAACGATGTTGAAGGGATCCATAGGTTAGGTTAGAACTGTGACCAACTACGCGCGAGCCGAGCGAGCGAAGCGAATGGTGCCGCGGCAGCGGCCGGCGAGCGCTACCTCGAAATTAGTCACGAAATTTTTCTAAGTATTTTTTTCATAGTGTCCCTAAAGCTTTGTTTTCCTAGGATAGCGGTGCCGTCATATAGCGGCCGTAATACAGCGGTGAATGACGTCACTAGAACGTTGTCTATGTAAACAAAATGGCACGGTTTCCTAGAGAGCGGTAACTGACACCGTAACGTCAAAAAGCGGTGCCGACATTTGCATGACGGCCGTCTTGTCGGTGTCAGATGGTTTCGTGAACGTTTCATTGATAGCGATGAAGCAGACTGTGTTAAAACGGCCGTGGAACTTTCCACATGTCGTCACCGTAAAGACGGCCGCCTTTTTGCGTCCGTAATATTACGGCCGCTATATGACGGCACCGCTTTCCTAGGAAACCAAAGCTTAAGACGACACTGACCCATTAGCTGAGTAACACGATATTCCTTGCCTAGACCAGTGTCAGGTTTTCTGGCTTCTGATTCTGAATAGTCGTAGCGACTGTCGAAGATATCAAAATGACAGCTGGACCAAAGGCTTAACGAGCTTTGTGAAGCATGGGGGTATCACACAGCCAACTTTCGAACTCCGGGCAACTAACTACTGAAAATTTTCTTTTAGAAAAACCCAATAGGACTTTTTGCCCCACCTGGGAATCGAACCCTGGAACTCATGTGCAGCAGTTGCACTTACGACCACTAGACCCACGATGCAGTTTAATATATCACTAGGTCACGAAACACGCCGCAATTGCGGCGGTAAGACCCCTCTTTGAGGAGTGGCTAGATCGGCGTCACGGCGTCCTGACCTACCGCATGACGCAGGTCCTCACCGGACACGGAAGTTTCGGGAGGTACCTGTGTCTGATGGGTAAGGAAGAGACGCCTGGGTGTCACCACTGCGAGGGTCGCCCTGAGGACACAGTCGAGCACACGGTGCAGGACTGCCCAGCTTGGGCAGAGCACCGACGTGTCCTCACGGCGACAATAGGCGGAGACCTCTCGCGCCCGGCCTTGGTCGAGGCCATGCTGCGGGGCGAGAGGGAGTGGGAAGCGGTCGCCTCCTTCTGCGAAGCAGTCATGCTTGCGAAGGAGGAGGCGGGCCGCGTGAGGGAGAGGATGGCGTCCTCCCTCCAGCCCAGCCGCAGTGGTAGACGCCCACGGCGTCGGACGTCGGCCGACGATCTCCGGCCACCGTAGGCGCGGGCATGCGGACAGCGAGTAAAGGGCAACTCGCTGTCCGACCATGGACCATGCCCGGGTCGACGGCGCGTCGTGTTCCACGCGCGCCTCAAAGAGCGTCAGCAACATGACGAGGCCCCCTCTGCAGAGGGCCGAAGCCCGCCGGGGTCGTGGGACTCATCCCGTTACCGTGGCCCCGGTATGTAAAGGGTTATTGAAGGAACACCGTGGATTTTAGTCAGTAAAAGTCTGACAGTCCCTCCCACCCTGCCCGGAGTGGGAGGACTTATTTGATAATTTTACCACGCTAAAAAAAAAAAAAAAAAGGTCACGAAAAAATACATCTGCACTTACCAATGCTAGCCCTCATATTTTTATGTATACTTCGTCTTGGGTGTAGCCTATACCACCTCGATATTTAAGACAATACTAATAAAAATTCATTTATTTAAGTCTATGCAGCGTTTTATCCTACTGAGGCTAACAATGAAATATACACACCTCCTTCTGGTGCAGTTTAGAAAAAGATTTAGGGATTTATAGATAAACTAGCTTGTGCCAGCGGCTTCGCCCACGTGGGAAGATTTTCCCGTGTAAATCCCGATCCCGTGGGAATTTAGCAAAATCCTTTCTTAGCGGATGCCTACGTCATAACATCTACCTGCATGCCAAATTTCAGCCCGATCCGTCCAGTGGTTTGGGCTGTGCGTTGATAGATCACTATGTCAGTCAGTCAGTCACCTTTGAGTTATATACCTATATTTAGATAGTCCTCCTACTAACCGATTTCACCCACGGCGGCTAACCTCGTCAATAATTAGCCATCTGTGCAGATATTATAGTGCACAGGCATAGGTGCTCCCTGCTCCTTTACAATCATATTCCGATGGAACGGCAATCCGATACGACCGGAGAGAGATCAGGCGCAGGACCAACGTCTTCATTTGCTTTCCGAGGCACGGGGATCAACTACTGAGAACTTACTGACAGAAAAACCCAATAGCACCTTTTGCCAGACCGGAAATCAAACCCGAGACGACGTGCTCAGCAGTCATGAAGGCAACCACTGGACCAACAAAGCAGTTTGTCAGACTTATAAAGACAACAAAAAGGTACATAAAATAAATAAAACGAAATAAAATATCAATTATTTTATTTTACAGGTAACAGATCACCCCAGTTACAAGACCTAGCACATCTGTACGTAGTCTGATCATACTTTGCTTTTGAAAAAATTATTTCTTTCAACTCTCCTTGTGCTGTACATAGCTTACAAATAGTGTGTTTTGATCGAACCATCGGTGCACGTACTATCCTAGGCCATTGTGGATCATCAGGAGAACGGGGCCCTTTCTTCAATACAACATAACAAAATAAATCAGCGAAGATTTCTGCTTTTGAAGCATGCGGCAAAGATTCATACTTCATAAGGAAATTGCAAGGTGTTTCATGTTCCAAATATCGGGGACAGACATTGTCGTTTGGACACGGTGAGAAAACATGACCCCGTTGATGTTTCTTCTGTTCTAAATTGAGGACAAACTCTCTGGCTTCGTTGACAACCCTGAATCCAGCATTAGATCCATGTTCAACTATTATTAAGTAATCTTCTGTCTTATTCCAAAGCTTTTGTATGGTTTCTAAACGCGATTGCATATTCGGTAATTCAAATAAAGAATATGCAGATAGAACAATACTGTATTTCAGATCTGTAGAAGCAGGTAAAAATTGTCTTTGGAAATAACCTTTTAGAGGCATTTCTACGTTATCTTTGCCTTGGCAGAGTATGAGACGAGCTAACTCATGCATTGTAGGTGAAGTATCAACACAAAAGTATTCAAATATATTCTTTTTCCAGAATTGGTTGACTGCCCATGTTCCGGTGCCCACACCGGAACCAAAGTCAAAGAAACTCCGAGGTTTGTAATCCGGGTTAAATTTATTTATCTCATCTAGAATACGTACTAGAACAGCATATTCCGGTGCAGCCCTACTCATGAGATACTGCAAGCTGGTTGGCTTATCATACGATATATTGCCCCAGCGGTAAACATTCTTCTTCAATGCACTAAAAACTTTATTCTTAACTTTTGTATCCCAAAACTTCTCTTCGTCTGCCGTTAATTCTCGGTCTAATTTTGAATATACTGTTTTAGAGATCTTATCATGATATGCCTGTGCTTTTTCGTCGATTTCTCCTTCTTCGGGTGGAAGGTGTCGTGATCGGATGTAGTTACTCAAGTTTACGCTTTCCTGGTAAAGAGCCTTTGCTCCGGCATCGTCTAGAATTAGTTTTATAGCGTTTTGTATATCAGGCGGAATAGCAGCTACTTTGATTCGTGTCGTTCCGGGATGTTTGCGCGGTTTGAAGACATTAGTATCAAAATTCTCCTTTAGGCTAGGGTCAACCGCTACTCTAGTCGTGTAATTAGCACTGAAAGAAGTGAAACAATTTATTCTTAATTTTCTAAACATTTTCATAACCTTAAAATATAGCACTATAATGAGAGATTGTTTATTTCAAATGTCACTGTCAGACTCAGGTGTCACATGTCTTGACTGAAACCTTTCCAAACGAAAGTACTGAGCATACAATAAAGGGAATAAATTAATATTGTCGAGTTATTGATTGGTGATTTAAATTGTAAAATTTCACTAATTTTGCGATTAAACCTAGGTAAACAATAATAAATGTAGAACAGGCGTGATACTGCTTATATCGGCCAATAAATTTTATTGTAGCTTTTGCTTCAAGAAGTTGCCACTGCCGTGATATATTTTATTATAATTCGATATATTTTCTGCCTAGTACTCCAAAGAGCATTAAAATATATTATATCCGCACTCTAATGCACAACGTAGTTTTTCCTTGGACTGGAGGTTTAAAAAAACTTGGTATAAAGGACGCATATTAATAGGAGAATATAGAAACTTATAAATAGAAAAACGGGCAATATTTTTGATATTTGTCAACAGTGCTGTCACCTTAGCCCTTTTCGGGCTAGATCTAGCACTTTTTACTGAAGGTAAACTCGTTTTTTCATGCTTTAGCCCGGAAAGAGCAATCTAGCCCTTTTCAAGCCATACGAAAACTTCGCACCACCATTACCAAGTTATGAATCAATGCGTGCCATGTAGTAAAGATTTCTTCAGTTCACTTTATGATCACTAATTGAGTATATTTTTAGTTTTGCTATGGTAACATTGTTAACCCTACCTACTCTTTCTGCTTCTTTACTGGGGAATTCTCCAAGTTTGTTTCTAAGTATAAAACCAAATAATTTAGGATGTAGTTACAATTTATTCATAGTAATTTTATAATATCTTAATAATAATTAGATTATATTATACGTTTCAAATAAACAATTTGCAACTCTGCATTTGTATTTATGTTTTTAGCTCTTTCTAGCACCTCTTTTGATGGTATTTGCCAAATCTAGCTCTTTCTAGCTTGGCCGACTGCCTTTTCAAAAACCAAGGTGGCAACACTGTTTGTCAATGTCAAACTAATGTTTGTTTTGATTATTTGTTATTTTGTTTGGAATTTTGCGAATATAAAGTTAGAGTAAAATAGCTTGTGCTGCCTAAATATGATTATATTAAGTATATTAGTTGCTAATTTAGTTATTACTGCTGCAGTTAATGCTCAACACTGTGATATTAAGACAAATAGCTGCGAAAATGAAATCGAACATAACAATGCCAAAAAGCAGATATTTTACGATGTAAATCCTCCTGAAGGTTTTAATTTACGCAGGGACGTTTACATGAGATTCGCAATAATGCTAGCCGAAGCTCAAAAACAAGGTAAAGACAATTGGGAACTAGTATTACCTCCTTGGCATAACCTCTTCCATTGGAAGTCTGACAGACGAGCTCCAAAGCCCTGGGGCCAATTTTTTGACATAAATTCTTTAAAATCGTTTGCTCCAGTTGTCGAAATGCACGAAGTATTCAGTAAGAGTAAGAAAAAGGTGTTGGAACTTGATATATTGTATATACTAGAAAATTATGTAGATGCTTTCGAAAATGGCATTTTCGAGGAAAAATGGGAGGTAGTAGGTGATTGTAGCCACAGTGGGGAGTTCTGGGGCTACAACAATGTCACAGTTAAAGAGGTCTTATGTGTTAAGTTTCAAGGAAAGAACTCAAAACTTTGGGAATTGATATCATTGCATCCTCGGAACAAAAGAATCATGTTTGCTCATGGTGAAATACCTCTACACGATACCTATGGTACTAAGACATACTGGGACTGTCGCAAGAGCATGAAGTTCAACAAAAATCTTATCAAAATAGCTAAAAAGTACATGTCAAAACATCTGAATTGTAAAACCGAAAAATGTAAACCGTATCTTAGCATACACTGGAGAAGGCAAGATTTTGCCCGCAGTCGTGGCAACGACGTCCCTTCAATATCTGGCACCGCAAAACAAATCAACACTGTGTTGAAAAAGCTAACCAATATCAAAAAAGTTTTCATTGCAACCGATGCATCGATGTCCGAATTAAACAGACTTGAAAAGGAATTGACAGATCTTGGTTATGAGATACACTTTTTCTTACCAAGTCCAGAGATGATTGAGAAGCATGGAGATGGGGGTATAGCGATAATTGATCAAATCATATGCTCACATGCTGCTCATTTTATTGGAACTCATGAGAGTACATTCACATTTAGGATCCAAGAAGAGAGGGAGATCTTGGGTTTCGACAGCAGTACTACGTTCAACAGGTTATGTCCGGATACAGGGAAGTGTGAAAGAGTTGCAAAATGGACGATAGTTCACTAAAACCAAATCAATCATATTAGTTTTGTAGTTAATAGCAGTTTATGATCAAGATTAACATTGAATCTGTAAACTGGAGGCACAGAATCTTAAGTCACATTTAGCTAATTATTCAGGAAACATGTTTTAAGTCTTAAATAGAACACTACACTATTGTACTACACTACAGTATTGTTGTTTAAAAAAAGGAGGTTTGTAAATGTTTTATTACAAAACCACATTATTTAAAAAAAAAAATAATTAGGTAAGTAAAATATGGACTTAGGATAATATACTTCTAGTAAACAAAAATATGCTTGGTTAATTAAGTACACTTATTTTAATGTAGAAAATATTTCATGAATATTGAGTAGGCAATGTTGCATTTTAAACATTTTTTAAATTAAACTAAGCTATATTATTAATGAGAAAGTTGTCATATAAGGATATATGTTTGTAATTCAGTCACACCAAACTGGCTGAACAGATTTAGATGGAATTGGGCTCAGAAATTAGAAAAGCAGATATAGGGCTTGTCTTCAGTGCTACGTCACAACGTCTTTAACGTAGAACGGTGCGGTGTACTGTGTAGCGGCCCGTCACTGAACCACGGAACGACGCATCAGACGTCGGTCGTAAGCGTTACGTGGCGATGCGCTCGCGCAGTTGATGTTTAGTGATTAATTGCGCAATTTTGTATAGCGTCTTTTTAACAATACCTGGATCAGGTCTTGTGCTGCCTATATCTAGAAAGTAACTGCTATTACACAGGTTCGTGAGCGATAAAAATGTACTGAAATTACGTTTTAGCATCGTGACGTGCTTTTTTACGACACGGTAACGTGAAATTAGCACGTTACGTCAACTCGCCGCGCCGTCCCCGTTACGTGGTCATGTTGACAAGCTCATAGGTTTTTTATGCCGGGAAAATGTAAATATCCCAGTGCAGCAACCAGTTTGTGAATAAGTTTAATGTTACGTAAAAATGCCATAATAACTATACCAAAGGTTTATTGTAATAAATATTTTTTTTATACTTCAGCCTGTTTTTTATATTATTTGTCTCACTTCCCTTGTGTGGTGCATCTAGGATTGCCAGATGGTCGAGTTTCATCTGGAATGTCCAGACATTTCGTATGATGCCCTGAGTCCCGAAAGAATGAAGGCCAGATCGTACCTAAAACCAAATTATATGAAAATATCCGTAATTTTTTGGGGTTCCGTAGCCGAATGGCAAAAAACGGAACCCTTATAGTTTCGATATGTCTGTCCGTCTGTCTGTCTGTCCGTCCGTCCGTATGTCACAGCCATTTTATTCCGAAACTATTAAGACTATACATGTGAAACTTAGTAGGTAGATGTATTCTGTGAACCGCTTTCCGATTTAAAGAAAAAAATTAAAAAATATTTAAAATAAAGGGGGGTACATACATACATGGAACTAGAACTGAAAAAATTTTTTTTCATGAAACCTATGCGTGTGTGGTATCTATAGACAGGTCTTTAAAAATGATATAAGGGTGTCTAAAACCTCTTTTTCATAAAGTCAATCGTTTAAAAGATATAAGCTTCCAAAGTGGTAAAATGTGTCCCCCCCCCCTCTAACTTCTATAATAATGGAGTGAAAAATCTAAAAAAAATATGTGTGTGTAGATCTTAATGTAAACTTTCAACCAAAATTGGTTTGAACGAGATCGGGTCAGCGGTTTTTGAGATACAGCATATTTTCTAAAACCGCAAATATAACTTTTTAATTCATACAAACACTATGAAAAACAAAGTTATTTGGCGTAGTTGTAAAAAATGTAAATAAGCTAGTTTTAAGAACTTTGTAAGGTTTTTTTTTGTCAAATAAATATACATATTATATTATATTATAATAGTTACTTCGGAACCCTTCACGGGCGAGTCTGACTCGCACTTGGCCAATTTTTAATGTCTTAGGCAGTTGTTCCATCGCCGACGATGAACGCGTAGTGAGTAGAGCTAGCACCTGAAAACGAGTTCGTGAGCGTGTAGTTACGATAGTTTTGTCGCTGGGATATAAGCGAGTGTGCGTTTACTCGCGTCACTCGCTAGTTGGTCCGCCGCTGGACCGCTAGTTGGTCTCTAGGTGTGAGTTCTGACCGCCAAGCGCGCATCACTGAGCGAGTATTATCTTCGACAGCTCTTGTCGCTCAGCGACAGAACTAGTGAAGCGAGTAGTCGCCGGCAGTGTGAACAGTCAGAGAGCAACTATTAATATATGCATCTCTTTTGTTTACAAAAAATATTGCTTTAGAAAGCTAGATAAAAAGACTGGAAGAAGCACACTAGTTTGAGAAACATCTATGCAATATACACTGGTATATTCATTATTAAAATCTACCATCTATTCATGATTAAAATCTACCTTTTTAGGGTTCCGTAGCCGAATGGCAAAAAACGGAACCCTTATAGTTTCGTCATGTCTGTCTGTCCGTCCGTCCGTATGTCACAGCCATTTTATTCCGAACCTATTAGGACTATACACATGAAACTTGGTAGGTAGATGTATTCTGTGAATTGCTTTCCGATTTTAAGAAAAAAATATTTAAAATTAAGGTTCCTCATACTTACATGGAACTGAAACTGATTTTTTTTTTTCATGAAACCTATGCGTGTGTGTAATCTATAGAAAGGTGTGATTAAAATGACATTGAGGTTTCTAAAACCATTTTTTCATAAAGTCATTCGTTTAAAAGATATACGCTTTCAAAGTGGTAAAATGTGTCGCCCCCCTCTAACTTCTATAATAATGGAGGGAAAAATCCAAAAAAATATATATGCTGTGGATCTTAATGTAAACTTATAAACAAAAAATAATATACGCGTCAACTTGATAACCTCTCCGTCTTTTTCGTCGGTTTAAAATTGGTTTGAACGAGATCGGGTCAGCAGTTTTTGAGATATAGCATATTTACTAAAACCGCAAATACTTATAACTTTGTAATTCATACAAATACTATGAAAAACAAAGTTATTTGGCGTAGCTACTACGGAACTCTTCATGGGCGAGTCTGACTCGCCCTTGGCCAATTTTTTTCGATTCTAACCTCAAAGTATCTTTTACGATTTTTCAGACGAAATCGAGGTCAAGAGCGGGCTCATCCATAATAATAAAAAAACGTTATTTCAAAGCGGGATGGTGTTAACAAGAAAATATTCCAATTTCAGAATATTTTGTTTTTGTTCACGGAAAACCCAAGGTCCAGCTTCTATAGGAATTTGTCAAAGACGCGCAATACGTGACAGCACTAGCAGCCGGGCGGGAATTGTCCCGCTTGCAACCACTTGCCCACCGACGCAGTACCAAAGAGTAAAGCGCAGTACCTCCAACGCGGTCACATTAACTTGACGCATCTCTGGAATGCTAGGCCCCGCCCGCTTCCCCCCGCATTCCCTTAGCTCGCCCGGCAAGTGTCAGTATTGTATGTCACACCTGGTCACACCGTACAAAATGACCAAAATGCCAAAATGACGTCATCAACGCGAAGCGTCAAGTTAAGACCAGGCAGTCCTAAATAATTTTTACGCAAACTCCGCCCCTATGTGGCCCGGTTAGGCCGTTGTATACTAAACGCTAACACAGCAGTAATAAAGTTGAATATCGCGTGCGCTCTTTCACCATGTTCGGTTTCGAAACTGCCGTTGTGTGCTAAACGCTAACGCAGCACTAATAAAGTTGAATATCGTGTGCGCTCTTTTACCATATTCGGGTTCGAAACTAAATGTCGTAAGTCTCAATTTTTATTTCGTTTATAACTAAAGTAATAATTGATCTAGAGAAAAAATGTCCTACATTTGGATAATGAACTATATTTTCTTACTGTCAATACTAATTTTAGGCATAAAAGCCGAGTAATCTTGATTAAATTTTGAATAATCTTTAAAAAAGACATTTCAAATCATTTTCGATTAAAAAATGAATCGAGCGAAAATGTACTACTTAATTATGAAATTGGTCTAGACATGGAAAGAAAAAGATCCAATAAATCATTTGCTTAAGTTCCATTTTGATTGTATGCGTGATTGTTTCAGAATATTAATGCAAAGTTACATACAATTTACGGAGCCTCCTCTTAATGTGACCGCGTTATAGTTATCATCATCTCCTGAGCTTTGTTTCAACTATGTCTGGTTCAGCTTCCAGACTAACTGGATGTAACTGAGTATTAGTGTTTTACATAGAGCGTCTGCCTACCTGACCTCCAGAACCCAGTAACTGGGTAACACGATACCTTGGCTAGACCACTGTCAGATTTACTGGCTTCTGACTACGTAACGACTGTCGAAGACGTCCACGGAATAGATGAATAAGGTTGGAATGGTAATGTGGGCGTGGCGAGCGCGCCACATTTATGATACGAAAATCATAGCTCGACCGATTAATTCATTCACAGCGTTTAGTGCGCTTCCGATTACTTCGGAACACAGAGCTCTGCTTTAAAATGCCGTGTTGTGCAATTATAACCTGTAAAACAAAAAGTTAGGCCGCAAGCATAGAGCGAGGAGGTATATCTTTCCATCGGTAAGTCGGAAATAACATTTAATTACAATTTTATTTGTAAAAAACATAAAAATATTCTGATCACTATGAAATTCCGAACATTAACAACATTATTGCAACAAGTTACAAACAATATAGGTACAGTCAGCGTCAAATAATTAGTGACACTCAACGTATTCAAATTAATAGACGCAATCAAAAACTCAATAATATCGGTACAAACAAAGTTTCCTTATTGTTGTCAACACTACATTCGCTCAAAATGTCAAGACGTTTTAAATGACATATAGATCGGTTCATTCAAACCGCCATAAATATCGTTACAGTCATCTCGACAATGGTATCCAAGCATTCAAGTGTTCAAAAATATGATCACATTAGAAAAATAAGCTAACATGTTATAGAAATAAACGGTTTCCAGAAGATGAAAACCTCTTTAGGCAATCTTGTGTTGTTTGATGATTTGATCATTGCATGTCAATTAAAATGTCAAGCAAGAAATTTAACTATTGAAGCAATAATAGTGTAATAGTGTTTCATCTATACTAATATTATAAAGCGGAAAAGTTTGTTTGCTTGAACGCGCTAATCTTCGAAAGTACTGGGTGGATTTGGATGAAATTTGGTATGGAAGTAGCTTGAAGCTTGAGGAAGGTTATAGGCTACTTTTTACCCGACTACAAAAAAGGAGAGTTATGTTTTTACCGTGATAGAATCCACGGGAGCGAAGCCCCGCGTGAGTACTAGTGTTTAAATATGGCTACATATCGCATTAGACACGATACAAAACATCGAATTATATATTTGAGGGAGGAAGGTGTCTCCGTAACAGATATTTCAAACGAACTGGGAATATCCGTAAATATCGCTTTAGATGAGTTACCTATCGATTTTTTTTATTTATATTCGCATCTCTTCAGATTCTTCTTCTTTCTTTTATTAAGAGAAACATCGTCTACCGTTGGCTAGAGAAATGGCAAAGTGATGGTGCATTGCAAAACCATGTTTCATTTGGTCGTCCACGTCCAACTAGTACAAGTCAAGATAGAGATATAGTGCAGCGAGCTATTTGCAATCGCTTTATAAACTCCAGGAGTATGTCTGTGAAATCTGCAAGAACATGGATTACGCCATCGTATTCCTGCTAAAAAGCTTATATTAACACCGAAGCTTAAAGCGCAGCGTTTACAATTCGCACGATGATATTTCAATTTCAATTTTGATAATGTAATATTTGTAGATGAAAAAGGATTTGTTCGTCTGCCCAGGAACGATTATCTCTATACCGATCATCTAACACAAGGTATGACGAAAGAAATGTCCTCCCTAACAATCGCAGCGGTCGAATCACCTTAAGATATTGGGCTACACTCGATTTTAATTATAAAAATAAAGATAATCAGATCTAAAATTATTGTTTATTTTTCAACCGATGAAAGCTTTGAGTGTTCTGTATGTTCTAAAGTGACATTAAAATGGAATGTGTTTATTTCAATTACAATTAAATACACAAAATACAAGTAAAATTAAATATGATTTAATTTCGAATTTATTTCAATTTTTGACATGAACATAATATTGAATGACTCTTGCATTATGATATATATATACTCATTATCAATGAGGTTTACATTCACTCGGCTGTTTATTATTTACAATATAAGTACCGTAAACGGCTATGCACGAAATTCTTTCCAAAACAAAAGACACTCTGTCTATGACGTCATGCTTAAAATGAAAAGGACAGCAGTAGTTTCTATCCCTTTTATTTTGGGTAAAAATGTTATAAAATTAATTGATGCGAGAAATAACATTTAAAATATATAGCAGTTAAGTTTATTTTCCTAATGTGCTCCACATTTTTGAACACCTAGAATGCTTAGATATCATTGGCTGGATGACTGTAACTATATTTATGGCGGTTTGATTGAACCGATTTCTATGACGTTTTAAACGTCTCGACTTTTTGAGCAAATATATTGTTGACAACAATAAGGGAACTTTGTTTGTACCGATATTATTGATTTTTTGGTTGCGTCGATGTATTTGAATACCCTGAGTGTCACTATCTATTTGACGCTGACTGTACCATGCCCAATGTGTCCTCGCTTAATCAACGCAATGACCAAATCCGCTCACAATGTACTGCATGCGTTGCGTTCTCCACACTTCAACCAGTGACGTTTCGTCCTTTGCCCTGATTGGCCGTGATGCTCGGCGCATGTTTATCGACAGTGAGTTACAGTCAGTAGCAAGCTCTCGATTTAAGTGTGTGTAATTTATTTTGTGCGTAATTCGCATACGTAACGGGCCTCTTGCTTGTAGTGGAGCTAAAGAGTGGGAGACAAGCGGCGACACGCGTTCTCATACAAATCAGGAACTATTTCCACAACCGCCAACTTCCAAACTCCGAACTACCACTGAGTAATTCCTTACAAAAAAACCTAATAACACTTAGCCCGACCCGCGAATCAAACCCGAGACCTTTCACTCGGCAGTCGCGTTTGTAACCGCAAGACCACCTAGGCTACTATAATAACTAATTAGGCACTCTACAAGGAAAGAGACAACATACCATTGATAAAATAAAAAAAAATAAAAAAGATTTCCTATTTTGGAATGTTTATTGTTATAAGAATTTATTCAAAATATTACAATTCACATTAATGTCATATACATTATAAAAATTATTATGATATTCTCGACATGTTTGATTTCCTTCAGTAGCTGCTGGGTAACACAATTCACTATCAATGTCACATTTTTGAAGTAGTTTAATATAACAAACATTTTTTTCATGCTTTTCTGTTGGCATTTAAAAATGTACCTTTTTGTATTGTCTAAAAAGTTCTGTATGGTATGGTAACTCTATCAGAGGTGTAAGTTATGACAATGAGTTTTCCGTAAATATTACGGTAATTATAGCGTTCTAAACAGCATAGATTAAAATATACTCTATTGTAAGTTCATCTAAATTAAATTAATCACATTCTTATGTTTATCGTGATGAAAATTTTACAAAAATCTAGTTAAGTCAAGGTAATCGCGAAATTTGATAATTCGTACTCTTTCAAGTGCCTACATAGTCCTATTAGGTAATGATTTATAGGTCGAACCAACCTTAATGACATCCAAATGTTCCAAACCGCCATTCGTTTTGATTCTACCTGTACCTTTTATTTATAATAATATAATTTCTATTTTACAAAACAATATTTGCTATTAAATTAATAATAAATTACGTACAAAAAAAAATTGAACTACCCTTTCTTTTTTTCTATAACATATTTTTTATCATTTAATGATATTTTTATCTTAAGTCTAGATAATTATCACAATTTAAATTAACAAAATAGATATCACATAACAATAAATGGAACACCAAAATATAATATGTTTTGTTAAGAAAACTTTTTAAAATAATTTATTTCAGGCAAACAGGCCCATACCAATAAAAAACTTACATACTTTAACAATGACTGAAATCAATAGCTGTGCGTTAGTCCCACTAAAATACTAGAACGGCTAGACCGATTCGGTCAATTTCGTTTTTAAAATATTTATTATAATTCTAGGGAAAGTTTAAAAAATTTGAAAGTATGCCGGTATTAAATTTGCCAAGTCAGCCAATAAGTAATAATAAGAATCATTATTTAAAAAAGGGCTTATCACTAGTTAAACTTGATTTACAAAAACCAACATAACTGCCTACGAAATAGAGGTGTTGTAAAAGCTGTGAGCTGAAACCAAGCTGAAACATATTTTTAGGGCCAGCCCTAACATAATGTTACGTTGTGTGGCGAGTAGGCTCGACTCGACGGTGCAAGTGAATCGCTACCAACTTACTTAAAAAACGTCGGAACAAATATTAACAATAGCTATGTAGCCGTAAAATTGCAAAAACCGTTAGATATAATATATCTCGCGAGATTGTAATCTGTCGAAGAATTGTAACTCGTAACAAACCGGTAACTTAATAATAATCATTTTTGCCTTCAATTTAACGCATTGTTTTTCGATAGATCTTCTTTGGTTTGGTTTTCGCACTTCGTCTCTGCACGGAACCATTGTGCGTGATTTTAGATTTCAATAATTGTGAAATGGCATACAACGGAACGCAACTCGCGCGCTTTTTGGTACAACAATTCATAAGTCTATGGTCCCAAAACATCCTACAGCAAACAATTTACCGTTTGACAGATTGTAATGAAACAGTTTCAATCTTGTGAGATGTATTATAATCTAACGGTGACATAAATGTATATTATGCTCTTGAATGTACCTCTTTCGTTAGAGTCAAAAATATATGACAAGAAAACTTTGTACATTTAAAATATATAAGTATTATATATACATTCTTCTACTAATTAAAATAAATTTAAAATAACTCTACTTTCTTAATAAAAATCAATATTTTAACAATAATAAGTACGAAAAACATGTTTGTTAAAAACGAATATGTCTAAAAAAAACAATTTAACATTAAATCGTCTGAAAAGTAATTTATAATAATTTATTTTTATTAATTGAGCTAATAATTTAAGCGTTTATGCAAAAAGAACATTAAAATAATTTACAATAATGTAATAAAAAATACTCTGTTAATAAAAACAAATAACAGGAACATTGATTGACTTAATTCAACTCTTATAGTAATTAAAATAATTTAAAAAGTAATAAAAAAAATTAAAAACTAATTAAAAAACAAAAAATAATTGAACTATTTAATATTAATATAAAAAAATTGGGTAACTAAAAGACTATTTTAATAAAAAAAATATCACAAAAGACACATTAAATGCCGTTTTGTACCGTCATCTCTTGGCACCACAGCTGCACAGATATAATCCTATATGATTTGAAAAGTACAGATTGTATGGATTTCTCAAGACACAGAACTCATCTTGATTAAATTTACTTTAATTTTTTTTACTCCAAGTGACAACGCATTTGACGGGGCCAAATAGGGCCTTTGTCTATTGGGGTTGCGGGAATGTTTTAACGAGATACTGAGGCCCCGGACCACAAGAATAAATGAAGGTATAAGGTGGGTTTTGAGTCAGTAGAAGTCTGATACTCCCTTTGTCTCCACCCCAGGGCGGAAGACATTTGATGATTTTCCCACACACTTTTTCTTTCGGTGGGAAAATCATCTCTCCTCCCACCGAAAAAAAAAACTGAAAACACATCCGGGGACATACTACGACCTCGTAACGCTAGGGCAACAAAATGAATAGGGCGCGTTCTTAGTCAGTAAAAGTCTGACACTGGATGATACCCCCTTCTCAAAAGTTTTTTACAAGTACTTTCATGTAGTCAAGCTGAAATTCCATAAGCGTCAATGGCCTAATGGCTGAGATGTCGGCCTTTTGATCGAGTGGTCGCGGGATCGAACGTGGGGTTCTATACACAGGGTTAACAAGATTGCTAGTAATGTGAATTTTTACACTGCTAGTTCTTAAAAAAAAAAAAACAAAAATATAAAGTGTAACATACCTTAAAATATGGTAATTTAATATCTGTGCTTTTCTTTAAAAATCCGAGTTTTATCCCAAAAGCCCGTTTTCCAATTTGAAAAATTCGATCACACTAAGAATCCGCCTTATTTATCCGTTTATTATTTTAGCATATACAGGGTTAATTGTAAAACACCAAAAACTTCTCAGGACTATGTTACTAACATCATAATAAACAACTTTTGTTCTATGACTTTTAAAAATTCGTCATATTTTAGTTCACCAGATTTTCAAACAAAAATAAAAATATTTAAATTGAACGCCCTAAATGTTACGAAGTCTATGCGAAGCAAAAGAAAGCGACGCTTTCTTTTGAATTTTTAAAAGTCATAGAACAAAAGTTGTCGATTATGATGTTAGTAACATAGTCCTGAGAGGTTTTCGGTGTTTTACAATTAACCCTGTATATGTATTTCATTATTATATGTATCATTTGTATACTCTTTCCATAATTTATGTCATTTTATTCACTAACCACATTGTGGTTTTTTTAACCCAAAGGTTGGCTGGTAGAGAATGCCTTGTATTAAGTCCGCCCATGTACCACTATCGTACATAAAGTTTAAGTAAATAAATAAACAAAATCAGCTAATTTAACAACAAAAAAGTGAATTATATCCACTTATCTTCTTTTTTCCCATTTAACAATGGCGTCGATTCCTCTTTTACGTCTTTGACAGGGCTATCAGGCTTTCCGTTAAAGAATTTAGCTGAGTTAACGCAGGAAACTATGTAGGGTATGCCTGCTAGGTCTGATGAAAGTGGATTATAGTACTGTCTATAGCAGAATATGGCCACGGAGTAACCCAAGATAGAGCCGACTAGGATATCTGAAAAGAAATATTTATAAACATTGGTTAATGTTCTTATTTCTTAATAATAATTTAAAAAGACTCGTCGCCGTTACACTGTGGACATCCCACACATACGCACAAAACGTTTTGGGAATACTTTCATTGTGCGTACGGCTAAGGAGTGGAATTCCCTGCCGGAGTCTGTGTTTCCTGATAGCTATTTAGCTAGCTATTAGTTTACCTAGGAGTCTTTAAGTCAAGAGTGAATAGGTTACTTCTAGGCAAGCGTGCTTCATCTTCGACCACATCATCACTTACCATCAGGTGAGATGGTGGTCAAACGCGAACCTACTATCAATAAAATAAAAAAGATTTGTCAATTTATCTTTTTCGGTGAATTTTTATTATTCATTTTGCAAAGCTTTAGTTTCCATCTCTCATTAGAGAATTCTAATGTTGTCGCTTGTCAAGTTTCTTTAAATATTTTATAAAGCTGCTTTTTATGTGAATGGGAAAACATTGTAGTCTCTTAGATTAATTTTTATTTTTATTATTTGTAATTACATTGTGCTATATTAATTGATCTTCACTGTCCTTTCATATCTATTAAACTTGTATAATGGATACATTGTGGAAATGAAAAGATGTTTTGGAAAGAGTAACCGTGGAGTTTCTTGTCGGTTCTTCTTCATAGTAAACGATCAATTTCGAACCGTGCACTAGCTTGATGTTTAATAAGTGCCCATGTAGGCCAATGTGAAATAAAATATTTTGAGTTTATCTGGGGGCACGGCAGTGCCTCCGCCAAGTCGAGCAAAAAAGCGGCACGGCCGTACCATCCTTTTCTCGAAGCAGTTCAGGTCATTTTCGACCCCCCTTTAACTTCGTTGTGGATAAAACTAGAAGCCTGAATTTTCAGTAACCAAGCAGGCATTGTGTAAACACGGTATATTTAAAATTACATTCAATTTGAACCAGTAGTTTTAAATATCTTATTCATGTTATAGGTAAATGCAAAAGTTTATGAGAATGTATGTGCGATACATTCTCATAAACTTTAATTTTAACCTTTAACCTTAGTAATATAAGGGCACAACTCAAAAAGTTAGATTTTTGAGAAATCGCGTTTCAAGATTCTGGATTCCTACATTAAAGATATTTTTTCATATAACATGCTTATTATTTAAGTTAGTTAACCGGTAGCGAATTTCATTTTGTGCCCTTAGCATTTAAAATCTCAGTTTGCAAAAAATTTGACTTGATTCCTTATATTACTGAGGGTGCGGTATGCATGTTTGTTACTTTTTCACTAGATCTTTTTTTGAGCCTCAAAGAGCAGTCAGTAGCATTGACGGGGCCCGACAGGACCATTCCCTTCCGGGGTTGCCGGAATGTTTTAACGAGATACCACGGCCACGGAACGCAAGGCCAGCTGAAGGTACAGGGTGGGTTTTTAGTCAGTACAAGTCTGACACTCCCTTCCGCTCCATCCAATCATCATCATCCCAGCGGCAGGAGCCATTGGATGGATTGGATTTTCCCACCCAGAAAAAAAAAAGATACTCGTCTGAAGTAATAGTTTGGTATTTTTTTGGTGGTTGTTTTGGTATTTTTTTATTTCAGCAAAGTGACGCCTGATTCCATTCTATAGCTAAACAAATAAAGAGAACTGCTACACATACCTTGCCAATGGTGATGGTAGTCACAGCTTCTCGACAAGGCTATACTTGCAGCAAACATGAGGGGTATGAGACACCCCATGACTCGTAACCCGCTGCCTCTTCGTCGGGATAACACTCCGAGACGTCCACATAGCCAAGCGGACGCTACGCCCAAAGAACAGAATGATACTGGAAAAAAGATATTGAGACATTTTTAATTCATAATATTAATCTTTTAGATAGATAGAATATACTTTATTGTATACCAATAATCGAATGACACTTAAATAACAATATTTCTAAAATAAAAATTGGTTACAATGGCGGTCTTATCGCTGAGAGCTATATCTTCCAGACAACTTTTGGAAGGACTTTACGAGCTTCAATTAAAATGGGGAGGGCTATGTTATTGTACTACTGTACAAATATTCATCAAAACCGAAACAAATAAATATATAATGCGTTCTTTAACGTCGTGTGGAGAAAAACAAAGGAATATAATCATAAGCTTGACAGAAAATGATTGGCAATCGAGCTTTTAAAAATAGTGAGTGACTGAGCTTTTTTTACTGACATCGGCAATGCATTCCACAACTGAATAGCCTGCACCGTAAACGACTGGTCGTAAAATTTTGTGAAATGTGTAGGCATCAAAAGTCTCAAATTCTCTGATGATCTCAAATCTCTAACATGTGTGTTATGAAGGAACTTAAAACTTTCTTTTTTTTCTTTTTAAAAGAGAACTAGCAATGTGGCTACAATTCAGATTATTAGCAATCTTGTTAACCCCTTCAACTAAGCAAAATATGCTTGTCTGGAGTGGGTTCACGATAATAGTGTAATTAATGGGTGGGATTCATGCGACCTCTCGATCAGGCCGAGATCTTATTGGCTAAGGAGAATTCCATGCCGGAGTCTTTGTTTCCCGATAGGTATAACTTGATAGCTATAACCTGGGGATTTTTAAGAAGAATGAATAGGTTACTTCTAGGTACGTGCTTCATCCTCGACCACATTACCGCTTATCATCAAATGCGAATTCACGAGAACGTACTGCCGACAAACTGCTTTGCAGTTTGGCAGATGTTATGTTATGATTAATTTAAGCTGAAAGGTAATTTAAAAAAAAAATTGATGGTAGTAAAGCGGAAGTTTGTTTATTTGTTTAAACGTCCTAAATCTTTGAAACTACCTAACTATTGTGTGGATTTGGATAAATTTTGGTATGGAGGTAGCTCGTAGCTTGAGGAAGGTTAGAGTCTACTTTTTACTCAACCGCAAAATAAAGAGGGTTCTGTTTTATCGTGTTAAAGTACACGGGAGCGAAGCACGCGCGACTACTGTTGGATGGTTTATATTTTTTATATTAATATTTAAAAATGTAATTTGTATGTATATAGACTAAATAAATGGCATAATAATTTAAAGACTCGTCGACGTTACATGGTGGACATCCCACCTATACGCACAAAACGTTTTGGGAATACTTTCATTATGCATACAGCTAAGGAGTGGAATTCTCTGCCGGAGTCTGTGTTTCCTGAAAGTTATCGCTTACCACCATGTGAGCTGGTGATCAAACGAAAGCCTATCAAGAATAAAAACAACTTAAGTTTGTCTAAATGTTAGTGGTCCTATGCGCAAAGCCGTCTCGGACTGGGGGGCCCCTTTCGGCTGGGGGCCCGTGAAACTTTATCCCCTTTGCCCCGCTGTAGTTACGCCACTGCATGAATACATTAGCAAAGCATTAGTTTAGTTAAGCAATATGTATTAGTTTATGTATAGTTATTGTTAAAGTATGTAAGTATTTTATGTTTTAAATAAATTATTAAAATTATTATTTTAACTACACACATCACAGTATTCTTGAATTGTCTCCAATTTAAGAAAATTCATATTCTAGTACTAATGTTGGTCACACTTAGTAATACTTAGTGGAGACCGGGTGACGTGACACACAGGCCTCTGGTCTTAGGCATCTGTCCCCACAATATTTTCAGTGTTGTACTGCTTTGCAATTAACTATGTATATAAGTTTTTAAGCTAACATGGTCACTGACAGTATCATTAGAACTTTAAATGGGATATTTAGCATGTGTTTGTTTCGAGTTTCCGATATTTCGACACTGTTACAAGTGCCATGATCACGGATGAATTGAAGTAATTGCGGGTGGACGTTTATGAGCAGACGAATCGGTCTACCCTCTTTCTCGAAATATATAATGATCCCGTTTTAAGTATGTATAATTGTTACTGTTAAAAAATGTGGATAAAAAAAAAATTGTATGGGCTAAGTTTGCCTGAAAAAAATGGATTAATTGAATACTTACGACTGCTGTGCCCGCTTGGAAACGACTTCCTGCCTTCCATGATCTCAGCGGGGTCTCCTGTGCACTGAAGATATTTAGTCTCCAATCCGTCGGGAAAACAGCGATAGAAGAAATCTGGTCGCGGTCGTCCTGAAATGTTAAGATAAGAAATATTTTTTAATAAAGAAAAGTTACAAACACACATTGTAGGAACAAAAATTGGCCTAGTGCGAGTCAGATTCGCCCATGAAGGGTTCCTTAGTAGCTACGCAAAATAACTTTGTTTATCATAGTGTTTGCATACTTATATTTGCGGTTTTTTAATGTGCTATATCTCAAAAATTACTGAATATATCTTGTTCGAACCAATCTTCATTGAGATCTACAGCGTATGTGTTTTTTAGATTTTTCAGTCTATTATTTTAAAAGTGAGAGAAAGTTTTGTATAAAAATCGTAAAACCATTCATAGAATGCACCTACCATATTCCTAGTGTGTAGTCCTAATATGTAGTTTCGGAATAAACTACATATTAGGACTTATATTACCTGTATTTGTCATTTTTTTAAGTGTCATGTGTGTACATTCATACACAGTATATATTATCAAAATAGTCGTGGTATACGTACGAAACTTAACACTCTATACATGAACATTTTATCTAATTGTTTCGATGTAATTATTTTAACTGAAACATGGTTGATACCTGCTATAAACAATAATGAATTTATTGACAGTCGTTATGTTGTCTTTCGTTGTGACCGTAACAGAACTTCAACCAACAAATCTGACGGGGGTGGAGTGTTGATAGCTGTCCTGCGAGAATACAACCCTGTCTGTACATCTCTCCCATTGCAGCTTGCACTAGGCAAACATATTGAACAGGTAGTCGTTGCTATTCCTGTAAATAATTATGACGTATACGGTCTCATAAGTGCGGTATATATACCGAATAATACGTCTCTAGAAGTTTATAACTTGCACTTTGAGAGTATGGATAGATTAATTAGCTCTATGAATATTGATAGCTTACTGTTGTTTGGTGATTATAATATACCGACGGCCAATTGGATAAATTCAAATCCCTCACTTAATTTTCTGACCTGTATGGGGACATCAGCCATATGTAATCGTTTAAGACTGTTTCTGACTGTACATGATGTCAAACAATACAACTATTTGACGAATTCAAATGGGCGCATTCTTGATCTTTGTATTTCTAATGCTAACTGCCAAGTTTTAAAACCTAATCAATACTTACTTCAGGCGGATAACCATCATCCTCCGTTCTATAGCTTGCATTCATTGAATATTAACTTAAATTTTATGAAACGTCCACGGAATTCCAAGTATAATTTTCGTAAAGCCGACTTTAACCTCATTAACAACGATATAAAAGAAATAGACTGGGATACAGTGTTGGATGGTATGTCGGCTGAAGTACCTATGTGTTGACACTCTCTATAATTACTTATATGGTATTATCAAAAACAGAGTTCCCCTATCAAAACCAAAAAACTCTAACTTTTCCGTATGGTTTTCCAAAGGGCTTATACACATATTTAATTACAAAAAGAGAGCTTGGTCAAAGTGGAAAAAGTATAAAAACCTTTGCGATTATGAAGTGTTTTCCTTATACAGAGCCCGTTTTCAAACGGAATGTGCGAAATGCTATCGTAATTATATTAAAAGTATAGAGGACAGTATTCCCAAAAATGTGAAACATTTCTGGACATACGTTGCCAATCGACAGAGCAAGTCTGGGGTCCCATCAAACATGTATTATAAAAATGAAAAATCTACCGATCCACTTGGAATATGCAACCTATTTTCGTCATTTTTTCAGACTGTTTTTGAACCCTCTGATCTTACTCCTGACTGGCATCCAGCAGCGGAACAATCCAACAATAATGACACATCCCTTGATAGTATACATTTTAGCCTTCCTTTGATTCGTAAGCAATTAAAGATGTTAGACGTCACTAAAGGGGCGGGGCCCGATGGAATTCCTCCTTGCTTTTTAAAATGGACAGCAGACACAATATGCACACCGTTGTTTATCATATTTAACAGATGTATTAGCACTGGTTTATTTCCCTCTATCTGGAAATCAGCTAACGTAGTGCCTGTCCACAAAGGAGGCTCCAAACAAAATGTCGAGAACTATCGTCCAATTTCTCTTCTTTGCAGTCTAGCAAAACTGTTTGAAAGACTTGTCCATCACGAAATATATCCATTTTTACAGCATAATTTAATTCCAGAGCAACATGGCTTTGTAAAACGCAAATCAACTGTTACAAATTTAATTATTTTCATTAATCACTTGTTTAATAATATGGATAATCGAACCCAAACTGATACTGTATACACCGATTTTAAAAAGGCATTTGACAGAGTGGACCACAAAATCTTATTAAACAAAATCGCATTCAACGGCATCAGAGGCAATCTGCTGCGTTGGTTTCAGTCCTATATTAGTAACCGTAACCAAACTGTTGTGAGTAATGGATACCAATCTAATACATTTCCGGCTACATCTGGGGTACCGCAGGGATCTATATTGGGTCCCTTATTGTTCATTATCTACATAAATGACATTAGCAGCTGCTTCCATAACAGCCATTTCTTGCTGTACGCTGATGATCTTAAAATTTTCAAGAAAATAAAAAGCACAGAAGATTGTTATCTCATTCAAGATGACTTAAACAGATTATCTGCCTATTGTGAAATTAACAAACTAAAATTAAGTATCCCTAAATGTAAAATTGTTACCTTCACGAAAAATAAAAACATAATCCACTTTAATTATTCGCTTTGCAATGAACTCCTCCTTAAAGAAAATGAAATCCGTGATCTTGGTGTACTTTTGGACAGTAAACTTCACTTAAACTTACATATAGAAAAGATAATTGCTAAAGCTTTCCAAATGTACAGCCTAGTCATCAGATCTTCTACTGATTTTAAACGCCAGGCAACATACTTGCATCTGTTTAACAGTCTCGTACGCCCACAAGTGGAATATGCCTGCGTGATATGGGATCCATATTACGCAAAATATGACCATGGCATTGAGCGAGTTCAACGAAAATTTTTAAAGACGATGCAGTATAAGTGTCGCTTGGGCCGTCTTTCATATGGGGAGTCATTGCAAAAATTTAAGTTATTGACCCTAAAATCAAGGCGTCTATTACTCCAGGTCATGTTGTTACACGGACTTATACACAACCAGTTTGAGTGCTCTGAACTTGTTAATAAGATATCCTATATAGTGCCCCGAACTGTTAATAGACGAGAGGCGCGCGCTTACCCGCTTTTCGCTACGAATACTAGTCGTACAAATGCGGGTGAACGAGCGCCCCTCCAAAGATTAGTAAAGAGCTATAACCAATACTTTTGTAAAATAGATATATTTGCAGAATCTCGACATAAGTTTAAGAAAAGTATTGTAAAGATGTTACAACCAAGTTAGATTATATTTTTACAATAATATTTAGTTGGTAATATTAATAGTTATAATAAGCCACATGTACTTTTAAAATCGATTGTAACCTGTGGAAACGTAGTGAATTGTACTTTAACCTATTTTTTGTTAATGTATTTAGATGTAAGACACATTGTACAATTGTTGGTTTTCCCAAATAAAATAAAATAAAATAAAATACATTAATAAATAAATGCCATAATTACTAACTTACCAGCCATTAGCTTAACCATGTCTGTTAAAACTCCATTTATCCCGAGCGCCAACGACCAGGATAGCAGTATCTGAAAGTATTGTATTGTATTAAGAAATGTTTCTACTCAGTTAATGAATTTTTATCATAAATTTTGATGTTATTTGACATACATGAATAAATCTGACATACATGAATAAATTTTGACATTATTTTACACAATTTTGACAAGTACCTATTTTTATTATGATTTTTTTTACTCAATACAATTTTTTAATGCGTTTCCTTCCTTTTTTACTTTATATAATAATAAATATATTGACGTCTCAATTTATTTTAAGTTTTGTATACTTAAATGAAAATTCAACATTTTTAAATGTAATTCACTGAATATTTCTACACTGGTAACGGTAATGTATGTGAAACTATGTTAATATTAAGATCTCAATGTACCATATATGCTTAGAAATAAATGAAATTCTTATTTAAAGATAAATTATAATAATTTATTTCAGCAACATCATCATTTGCGTAACTTTGTCACAACTTTTAAAGGAAAAAATTAAAAAAATGAGTGTGGCACTCGGGGACTGCCGCGGTAAAGCTATTGCATGGCATTTTTTATCAACTTATGCAATTATAGTCTACACGCATACGTCTAGTCGCACGCACACAAACACCGTGCCGAAGTCTGCCGAACAGAAACGACGTTAGACGATGCACGGCTTTCAACGCCGCGCCGCACCGCTGTGCCGGTCGGAGTGGGAGGTGTTAGGTTTATTTTCGTTACGGAATTTCTTGATTCGGTCACCGCGCTCAAAGCCCGCGATAAAAGCTATGCGATGGCTTAAAAGTGTTTTACATGGAGCGACTGCCTCTTGGTATGACTAATGTCAGATTTATTAGCTTCTGACTACCCGTAACAACAGTCAAAGATGTCTAAATGAAAGCCAAGACCAACGGCTTCGAAGCACCGGGGTATCATACCACCAACTTCCAAACTCCCAGCTACTGAGAAATTTCTTACGGAATACCCAATACCCACTCTTCGTGCTCAGCAGACGCGCTTTTGAACACTTGACCAATGAGGCAGTAAATAGGTTAAAAAGAACACTTTTACATGTCAATCTGTTTTAACCAAAGGTCCTTACTTTGGTATTGTTCGTCAAATTGTTGAGCTCCTTAAGTTCTAAGTTGAGCTACACGATAACTGACTAATGCTTGCACTGTCTGGACAGGTCCGCTCAAATTTGCGTGGTTATTTCCTCAAAATAATACCACAGACATGAACCTACATGCTTCTCATATACAAATACAAATTGTCTGGACTTTTAAAGAGACTTTGACCTCTGAGTTTGTTTCGGTGTTTCTTCTCAGAGTAGTCAGTTAGGAAATACCGGCCTCATCTAGCTAAACTAAACTTAACACGCAAAAAAACATGACGTGTAAAAGTGTTATTTATAACCAATTTACAAATAAATATTTCATTTCATAACCCCCCAACAGAAACAGAGGAGTGTTATAAATTTAACGTGTGTATCTGTGTATCTGTCTGTGGCACCGTAGCTTCTAAGCGGGTGAACCGATTTCGATGCGGTTAGAAAGCAGGTTTTCCGGCAGTAGTTTTTAGACATGTTTTGTCAAAATCGGTTCAGCAAAATTACTAGATATGGGGAGTGAAATTGGGGATGAATAATTGAATATTGTCAAATATAACCAAGTGGCGTATCAATTGAAAGGGAACGACGCGTATTATGTTACAAAAACTGTCCATTCCATGAAATTGGTTAAATTGACAACAGCTATTATAGTAGGTGAAAAGTTTAAAAAGTTAAAAATTTTATTTTTATTTTATAAAAATAAAATTAAAAATTTAATAAGAAAATACTTATTTATAAGTAGTTTAGGCGGCGGGGTATTAGCGATACCCCGCCGCGGAAGTTATTTTATTTTTATTTTTAAAGGATGTTTCTTAAACTATTTAGAAACATCTTTTTACTTATTTTTTGCGTAGGAGGCTTTTAAATTTTAGTTTTTAATTTTTATAATCTATTTTAACTAGATGAGAGTATGTCCGCATCAAATCTTGAAACACTTCCTTCAGTTGCCGTTTCGTTCCGGGGCCGCGGTATCTTGTATCCCGTAACCCCAAGTTTTTTCCTGTTACGCAAAATCCATTGTTTCTTACCTCAAAAGCATCATTGCAGTCGTTGCAAACCACGCAGGCCATGAGCGAGAGCACGCAGGGAACAGACAGGACCACGGTCCATAACATTGGGCCACAGTATCTTGTATCCCTCAACCCTGGGTTCTTTTTCCTCCCACGCGAAATCTTTTTTGTTTTCTTACCTCAAAAACATCATTGCAGTCGTTGCAAACCGCCCAAGCCATGAGCAAAGGCACGCAGGGAACAGACAGGACCACGAACCATAACATGAGGCCGCAGTATCTTGTATCCCGCAACACCGGGTTCTTTTTCCTCCCACGCGAAATTTTTTTTGTTTTTTTACCTCAAAAGCATCATTGCAGTCGTTGCAAACGGCCCAGGCCATGAGCGACAGCACGCAGGGAACAGACAGGACCACGGTCCATAACATGGCCCCCGTAACGTAGGACTCCATGTGAGGATACATATAGTCAGACTCCAGCTCAGCTTTCTGGATCACTCGGACAAACGGCTGCATGGTTTCCATGTAGCTGAGGGCGAAAATAAATGAAGAATTTAACCAGTTAACAACATCAATAAAAAAAATTTAAAGGTTACAATGTGGGTAGAATTCACATAACTAGCAAGCCTGTTAACCCCTCCAACTAAGCTAAATATGCTTGTGTCTGGATTGGGTTCACGCTTCTTTTATCGATAATAAAATTGTCAAAAAAGTGTCTGTACATTGAACATATTTACAAAAAATAATTGAAAATGTTTGACTGTTTATCTGTTTGTACACGCTAATCTCCGGAACTAATAGAGGGATTTGAATTAAACTTTTTTTGTTGTATAGCTATGAAGTCGGCGCAACATACGGGCTATAATTGATTTCGGAAATTGGAACCCTTGATGCAGAACTTTACACGCAAGCAATGTAGTTTGCAGAAGCAAGTATACAAATAAATTATTTATCATTAAAAGAACAATATTCCAAATTGACTTTAAAAAAAAATCGAACACCCTGTATGCACTCGGGCAATTTCTGAGAATAGACTTCGTATGCAGCGACCCAACAATACGTTTGGCGAACAAACTACCGGTGATATTATACC
Source organism: Tholera decimalis (assembly GCA_943138885.2). Taxonomy (NCBI): domain Eukaryota; kingdom Metazoa; phylum Arthropoda; class Insecta; order Lepidoptera; family Noctuidae; genus Tholera; species Tholera decimalis. Next base: position 15,941,242 of record OW964574.2, on the reverse strand, counting down.
AAGACTTATTAATAGTCTACCCTCAGAATTAAAAAAATGTATTACACTTAAAAATATCAAAGCTATTATTTTAATCATTATTTAGGATTGATTGTTATTCTTCTTCTTCTTAGGGTTTCGATGGCAAGTAAATTTTATATTAGATTGACCCAAAACTCAGCTACACGAACTCCGCTCGCTGATGCAGACATAAGGTGGTCAAGAGTGCAGGTGACAGCCGTGCGAAGCAAGATAGAAAGTGGGTCATTGTCTGTAGGGTCACGCCGCATATACATTTCAGATCTGACAACTGAGCCATCTGAAAATCCCCATCTGTAGAGATTATCTTAGCTACGGCCATGCGGAGCAGGATAGAAGGTGGGTCATTGTCTGTAGGGTCACGCAGCATATACATTTCAGATCTGACAATCTGAGCCATCTGTAATTCCCCATCTGTAGAGATGCGCTACACTTCCGTGGACTTCATCATGATAAAAACATAACCTTCTTCTTTTTCAGTCGGGTAAAAATTCTATAACCTTCCTAAAGCTTCAAGCTACTTACTACCATACAAAATTTCATCCAAATCCACCCAGTATTTTCGAAGATTAAAGCGTACCAACAAATTTTTTGCTTTATAATATTAGTATAGATACCATTAAAACTAGTGATGTACCGGATCGTTAGAAATGTATATCCGCGGATACAGATCCAAATACGGATATTTGTCAAGATCCGCGGATACGGATACGGATACGAATCTTTATTTTCTTACTCAATCCGTGTCGGCGCGCGAGACCTTGAAACGATAGTTAAGCCACGCTCACCGCAACGACAGGCTGTTGCTAGTTGATTTAGTTATTATCTTTGAATTATATACTATTGATTGGTATAGTAACTTACTACGATAAATGTTTGCAATATGAAGGTGCCAATATTTGATTTTAATATATAAAAAATACTCTGATTGGAATTTAATAGTTTTTTTAACTCTACCTAATCACATACATATAGCTTTTCATCCTAGCAATCAAAAATTAATAATGTAAAAGATCACTGAGGAAAGTAACGGATACAGATCTTTTTTTTTTGTTTTTCCTCGGATATCCGCGGATACAGATACGGATAATGATATTCGGAGCATCACTAATTAAAACTAACTAGTGAAATGCTGATCGACCGATATACAGCTGCCAACCCTTTCTAAACATAAAACCGGAATGTTCTGTGTATATTATAGGCTCAACGCCCACAGTTATTATTACACAATAGGTTATGCAGACGACCTCGCAATCCTCGTGCTTGGGAAGGTAACAGGAACTATCTGTAACCTCACCCAGCAAGCACTACGCATCGTGAAACGATGGTGCAGGGAGTACGATTTGTCGGTAAACCCCACTAAAACCGAATTAATCTTGTTCACACGGGGTCCTCATCGCCTACCTAAGCTATTCAATACAGTACTCCAGTTGTCTAGTGAGGTTAAATACCTGGGGGTCATACTGGACTGTAAACTAAACTGGAGTAACCATCTAGACTATAAATTAAACAGGGCATGCATCACCTTCTGGCAATGCAAGAAAATGATAGGTAAGAAGTGGGGCCTATCCGCAAAAAACAATGTGGTTGTACAACGCTGTAATTCAGCCGATGATTACCTACAGGGCCGTGGTGTGGTGGCCCCGCACCAAGCTTGTCACAGCCGCGAATAAACTACAACAGATGCAAAGGCTGGCCTGTATGGCGATAACGGGCTGCATGAGAACTACCCCGACGGCAGCTGTAGAGGCCATGCTGGGGCTCCCGCCACTCCATCTGTTCATACAACAGGAAGCGACGATGGCAGCTGTGCGTCTCAAAACGCTGGATCTCTGAGGTAAGAGAGAAACACAGCACACCGCTCTGCTTGAGGAGCTCAACAACGAGCTTCCCATAACGAAGACAGTTAATGACCGGGTGCCAAAACAGATCGTCTTTGACAAAAAATACAGAATCCAACTGTACGAGGATCACCGCTGCGGGGGGCTGTGCTCTTCTGAGGTGCGTGTCTTCACTGATGGTTCCAAAACAGGTACAGGTGCAGGAGTCTTTTCGGAAAATCTTAACATTCTTATAGCCAGACCATTGGGGGTCTACAACACAGTGTTTCAAGCCGAATGCCTAGGGTTCTCACTGGCAGCTTCGGCCATCATAAATAGGGAAGTTGTGGATCACTTATTACGCATACTTTCGGACAGCATGGCAGTCCTGCAAGCATTGAACAGCTACACAGTTAACTCCTAGCTGATCTTGGACGGGCACGCCGCAATTGCGGCGATAAGACCCCTCTTTGAGGAGTGGCTAGATCGGCGTCACGGCGTCCTGACCTACCGCATGACACAGGTCCTCACCGGACACGGAAGTTTCGGGAGGTACCTGTGTCTGATGGGGAAGGAAGAAACGAAGAAACCCACTGCGAGGATCGACCTGAGGACACAGTAGAGCATACGGTGCAAGACTGCCCCGCTTGGGCAGAGCACCGACGTGTCCTCACGGCGGCGATAGGCGGAGACCTCTCGCGCCCGGCATTGGTCGAGGCCATGCTGCGGGGCGAGAGGGAGTGGAAAGCGGTCGCCTCCTTCTGCGAAGCAGTCAAGCTACCGAAGGAGGAGGCGGGCCGTGTGAGGGAGAGGATGGCGTCCTCCCTCCAGCCCAGCCGCAGTGGTAGACGCCCACGGCGTCGGACGTCGGCCGACGATCTCCAGCCACCGTAGGCGCGGGCATGCGGACAGCGAGTAAAGGGCAACCCGCTTTCCGACCATGGACCATGCCCGGGTCGACGGCGCGTTGTGTTCCACGCGCGCCTCAAAGAGCGTCAGCAACATGACGAGCCCCCCCTGCAGAGGGCCGAAGCCTGCCGGGGTCGTGGGACTTATCCCATTACTGTGACCCCGGTACGTAAAGGGTTATTGAAGGAACACCGTGGATTTTAGTCAGTAAAAGTCTGACAGTCCCTCCCACCCTGCCCGGGGTGGGAGGACTTATTTGATAATTTTACCACGTTAAAAAAAAAAGAAAGCTGATCTTGGAGTGTCACAATCTCCTCAACCAGGTTGGGTAGACACAACAATATAACCATTCAATGAATCAAAGGACACAGCGACTCCCGAGGCAACGATACAGCGGAAGAACTCGCTAGAAGGGCTTCGAGTATGGCAGTTATGGACCTGAAACCATTGCGCCACTCCCCTTCGAATATCTATGTCACCTGGTAAGGAAACGCACCAGAGACCAACACCACAAACTATGGGAGGACCATAGTGAGTGCAGGCAGGCCAAAGAGGCTCTCCCGACCCTTGATGGCCGCTTACTACCTTTATGCTGACGATCTGCATATTCACAAGTTCCCATTGAGAAATTGTCTGAGGCGGTGAAGATAGTGAATAAAGACTTAGCGCGTATTTCTCATTGGAGTTCGGATCATGGTTTGAGGGTTATCCTGCGAAGACTCAAGTCATTATTGTTGCCAAGGCTATGTTCCAAAATTGACTGGACGGTCCTTCCCCAAATCCTTTTTGATGGAGTTGCTATACCTTACTGTGACTCAGTAAAAGACCTTGGTATTTATATTGATAAGGATTTGTCTTGGGGTTCCCAGTTGCAGGAAGTGAGCCGCAAACTGTTTGCCTCTGCGGGGTCTTTACGCAGATTGCGCAATTTTCTGCAGAATGGCACTAAAACTGCACTCTTGCCCCATTCCTTTCTTCTCCCTATTCTCGACTTTCCTGATGCAAGTTATCCAGATCTTACTGAAGTGCAGCTAGATAAGCTTGAACGACTCCAAAATTGTTGTATCAGATTCATAATTGGTTAGTGCAAATATGATCATGTTTCTGAGTTTCATATTAAACTCAAGTGGCTGCCTATCAGCCTTCGCCGGAATGCACATATTTTATCACTACAGTATTCTCTTCAATCCAACAACTCCGTATTATCTTTGAAAAAACGTTTTAAGTTCCTTCATAACACACATTTTTTTTATTGATAATTGGTTCGCGTTTGACCATCATCTCACCTGATGGAAAGTGATGATGTGGGCGAAGATGCAGCACGCTTACCTAGAAGGAACCTATTCACTCTTGACTTGAAGACCCCTAGGTTATAGCTATTGGGAAACATGAAAGTATGTTATGTATTTATACGCATGTTATAAATTTGAAATCATCGGAGAATTTGAAACTTTCCTTCTCTGCCTGCACATATCACTAAATTCTATGGCTCATTGTTTACAGTGGAAGCTATTTGTCTGTGGAATGCATTGCTGGTGTCAGTAAGACAAGCTCAGTCACTCGCTACTTTTAAATGCTTGGTTGCTAATAATTTTCTTTCAAATTTATGATTATTCATTTTATGATTAAAACAAGGGTGTTGCTCGCCTTCCTGGAGGAACTGGCATGGATTGAATGAAAAAATCCTACCCTTACGCAAAATACGCCCATGGTCGTGGAGTTGTGAATACCTGCCCGACATACATACATAGATACTATAGACGTAAAAAAAACTTTTGTATGAGTCAGCATTTAATTGCTGATTCATATGAATTTCAATAAGAATACAATTAGTAAGTAAAAACTCATTAATTAATGGTTCCATTAGCAACTGCAGTAATAAACCAATTTGGTCTTGATGATGTCACTTAGCTGTAGTGAGTTTGCAACGGTAATTTTGAGTTGCGACAAATAATATAAACTTTCGAAACGAATCGTATTTTCTTATCAAAAAACTAGCTTTTTAAGAGAATATCTATGCTAACCCACAGTGAGACTATGGAAAAATAACTAGTAGTAGGATACACGGAAAACAAAGACATATTTAATTGATAAAACACTAAAATATGTTAGTAAATAAATTGCGAACATATGGACGAGACTTACCAGAAGGCGGACAGTAAAATAATACGCACTACTATTTCAACAAATAAATTAAAGTTTGCAGATCGTATTAAAGGCATTTTTAATGTTTATTTTACATTAACAAATTGATAAGTTTGTTAAAATCCTCTTCGCAAATTCGCACTACTAAAAATTTTGTGATAAAGGATTTGACATTTGACGTTTCGTTCGGAATCTTTAATATTTGCAATCTTTAGAATCTTTATCAGTAAACTTCGTTTAGTTTTTGCTATTTATATAAGAATGCATATATTTTTTTTATAAAATCTTTATGCTTGTAAAATTATTGTATGATAACCAGCACTTTACCCGCTACTTCGTCCGCGTGGATTTCGAAAGAAATGGGAGCGCCAACAGCATCATGATCCTGTTCATTGGGTGCAAGTACACGTGCATGTGCCCGGGGTGACAGGTGAGCGCGGACGGTACAGGAAGTGACTGAATATTATATTTTATTGTTACTAACATAGTATGTAAGTATCGTGTACGTACTTACAATATTTAAATGTAAAGGCGTTTGTTACTAACACAGTTTATAAGTCATGTGTAATACTAACAAAACTATGGATCTCGTGGTCTGAAATAAAATATTTTTATTTATTTACTAGCTTTTGCCCGCGACTTCGTCCGCGTGGAATAGTTACTTTGGGCTAACGTTAAATTTAACCCCGATTTTGAAGCATTCTTCATTGGCGCTCCGCTCTTATTGGCCTTAGCGTAATGATATATAGCCCATAGCCTTTCTCTATAAATGGACTATTTAATTAAAAAATAATTTTTCAATTCGAACCAGTAGTTCCGGAGATTATCGCGTTCAAACAAACAAACAAACTCTTCAGCCTTATATTATTAGTATAGATAGCTGTTGCCCGCGACTTCGTCCACGTTTCCGTCATTTCTCGTAAAAAAAAGTAGCCTATGACTGTTCTTCCTCACGGTTCAGTGATTTTGATGTAACAGACAGGTTAACTTTCGTAATTTAGTAGGGAAATATAATATATCAATCTATAACACTGTTGAAAAATATCGCAATACCGAACCGCACAATATTATTGTTAATAGCTGTGCCCGCGACTCCGTCAGCGTGTAACTCCTTGTGTGTTATTAAGTTAATGTATTGGTAATATTGTTTAGATCACGTTCACATGAGGCTTAAGTACCTATAGAACGAAAACACTTCAGCGCAAAGCTTCCAGGTAAACTATGTTGAAAGTTGACGTCCGGCACGTGAACATAAAGATTTCTAGAACTGCTAACCCGGGAAAGAGCGACGTACAACTGACCATGCGAGAAACAACAAACAACTGACACCGACATCTACTCCAGCAACACGAAAAGTCTGCCCTTGAGCCTTATTAATTGTCATTGCATAACACACCGATACTGGGAATTGCGTTCTTTTTAAATTGGAATGGAAAATTATTTGGTATTATGGGAATTCTGGGAATAAAGACGGTTTCTCCTGCACCGCAACCTGTTAAAATTTGAGCCTCGATTATATTTTGTTGCAACTGGGTTACTTTTAGCCGAGTTCCATTGCAAAGTTGTGGTGGTTTTAAATTTCGGAGCAGAATAATAATCAGAAAACTTCGAACTGCTAAGCTATCGGGAGTTACGCGTGTTAACCATAAAAGATAGATATATGCTGTCGTGGGATATTTTTTATATAATTTTAAGGAGAACATTTCCGTCATTAATGATTTCTGTGTAGCTTTAACCATTAAGGTTGCACTCGCGACGGAAGCTTAAAAAATGGAGTAACTTCTCCCGTTTTCCCAACATTTCCCTTCACTGCTCTGCTCCTTTTGATTGTAGCGTGATGAAAAGTATACTATAACCAGCTCAGGAGTATGAAAAATAATTGTACCAAGTTTCGTTAAAATCCGTCGAGTAGTTTTTGTTTCTATAACGGTTATACAGACAGACAAAAATTTTACTGATTGCTTTTTTGGCATCAGTATCGATCCCTAATCATCCCCTGATAGTTATTTTGTAAATATATTTCATGTACAGAATTGACCTCTCTGCAGATTTATTATAAGTATAGACCCTGATAGTTATTTTGAAAATATATTTCATGTACAGAATTGACCTCTCTACAGATTTATTATAAGTATAGATAGATTAGTTTTGGAGATTACTCCATACAAACAAACTACAAAACAAATTCTACCGCTTTATAATATTAATATAAACGAAGAATTATTTCGTTCTTTGAATGATTTAAGATACGAGTAGTAGCAGAATTAGATAGACTGATAAAGGCATTATGCATGAGTAGGTACCTAATGTGTAATGGCCCAAGATTGAATAGACTAGACATATTAATGAGTCACTTGTACTTGTATACATACTAATATTATTTTCCTCGGAATCCTTACTTTTTTGCAGAACAGGCTAGACATTGGGACCAAGGTATGAACATTATTTAGGCTCATCGAAGACCATAAGCTTCGTGATTTACGAGAGTGTAGAAATGAAAAAAAAAAAAACTTTAAATTGTTTATTAACTTATCCCTAGACATATAAATAATATCATGTAGGTATGTTATCTTCTTACACATGCAAAAATATATAGGTATAAAAACAAGCTTACTTTAAAAAGATGATTACTTAATTCTAAATTTAAAGTACCTATTTAAAAAAAAACAACATAGAAAATAAAACTGTCTTCAAGGAAGTACTTAAATAAAAGTTTGAGTCCATTTTATAAACAACAATATTGCGATTGATCACAAATCACTGTTGTTGCTGTGTTTTAAAAGAAAACCAAGTTTGAATGAGCTCTTAATATTTTTCATAAACTCTATCTCTTAGCAAAGATAATTTAAATTAGTTTAAGTAAAGTAAAAATCTTTATATTTGTGATACAATTAAAGTGTAATTAAAAGTGATACCTACATGTCATACGCAGATCTTAAATTAAAAAAAAAAAATAACGTTAAGTACAATTTTTATCTTAAATAAACTGTGATACCTATACCTAACTACAATAAGAAAATATAATTTAAATGCTTAAACAAATGCCATACATAAATTCAATGAACATTTTAATAAGAATAATTGCTCTTAAATTTCGAATAAAAAGTAATAATTTGAGATTTCGTAAAATATTTTTTGTAACTTTTTTTCTTACTTAAATAATTATATTATGACTTTTTATGACTTAAGGTAAGTTTGTAGCGAATTGGTCCATTTATAGACCAAAGTAACAACGCACCAACACGGCATTTTTAGCCAAAAGTACAAAAAATATGCACAAGTGGTTCAATCTACCACAAAAGATTGCCATGCAATTCTCGTTAGTGGATAAAAAATATGCCGTAAAAATCTGAGGATTTTAGCAAAAATCCAGCTTATAAAAAGAAAAAAACCTTAGAAATACTGTGCAATAATAAAAAAATCAGTTTTTCATTATAATGAGACATAATATACATTTTTGGCCAGTTTCTTCCAATAATACAAACTACAAAGATACTGGTAACTGAAAATGGCTATAATAAAAAATACTACAGATACAATCTTTTGACGTAAGGATTTTTAGGCGCGAAGCCATATTGCCGCCATCTTTTTTTTTTCAATATGTTTAGGTAAAATTGTAAAAACTGTTAGATTGGAATATATCTCGCGAGATTGTAATCTATCGATGTATTGTCATCCGTTCTATAGTGCTTGCAATTAAACACGTTATAATCAATCGAACTGACACCGTGAAATTGTGAAAAGGCGGTCCGCAACTAGCGCGCTTATTGATTGGCAAATTAACGAGTGACAGATTGTAATCAAATGGTTTCAGATAGATAGATTTTAAAAATAATGCGTTAATTTGCAAACAGTATGTGCGGATTACAATACATCGATAGATTACAATCTCACGAGATATATTAGGTACAATCTAACGGTTTCGCAATTTTACGGAGACATATAGACAATTTCACCAATGAGTCTTATAGATGATATGATAAGATAGACAGTGTGCCAATTCTCACTGAAGAGCTTGAATACGACTTTATTCTCTATATTGTACGATGGCTTCATACACTGCTGTTTTTGCAAGTAAAATCAATTTAAATGTTTCCTCTCTATAATATGACTTTGATAAGATTTTAATATTCGGTCCAGAAACGTAGACAACACTGCCATAGTGCAGTAAGAAAGCATATTGTTCTTAGATTATAATACATTTCCAGATAGATATTATGTCGCCAAAAAACCGTACCATTTCAAATGCACCAAAAATCATGCATTTTCTTCGAACTACTGTTACTTCCTTTGCAGTTTTTAAAAATAACACATAATGCAAGGCAGTATTCCTAGTATTCATGTGGGTATCCCTTCTATTTGACACAAATATTTGACAGCAGCGCCCCCAAATGTCAATTCTTCGCCAAAAGATCCCCATATCTATCTTAAGTGGATTTATAAATAGTATCCCATAGAATGTGTTCTAGCATTTTTATAATAATCGAAATATTCCTGTGGTGAGTTCGCGTGTTTCTTCACAACATCATCCAGCTGCATCTGATCTCCCCAGTCCGCCTGAAAGTATAAGAAATAATTGTTATTTAAATTTTGACGTGAAACGTCTTTAAAATCGTTACCGTACACAGGAAAACCGAACCGTTAAGCTTTGGTTTCCTAGGAAAGCGGTGCCGTCATATAGCGGCCGTAATATTACGGACGCAAAAAGGCGGCCGTCTTTACGGTGACGACATGTGGAAAGTTCCACGGCCGTTTTAACACACTGTCTGCTTCATCGCTATCTAGTGTATTACATTCTCTTTGGAAACGTTCACGAAACCATCTGACACCGACAAGACGGCCGTCAGGCAAATGGCGGCACCGCTTTTTGACGTTACGGTGTCAGTTACCGCTCTCTAGGAAACCGCGCCATTTTGTTTACATAGACAACGTTCTAGTGACGTCATTCACCGCTGTATTACGGCCGCTATCCTAGGAAACCAAAGCTTATCATCTGACCTTAATAACTACAAAACGATTCATCGTAGAAACATGAATTTAGTGTCTTTATTTAGCGTATACAGGATGTAACAAATTAAGCGCAATACCTCAGACACCCCAGTTAGAATATTGTAATAGGTAAGTCTAAAACAACATCCGTAACTAAATAAATTGAAAACAAACCTAAACATTTTTTTATAAAATAGTTATCCTTACTAAACGCAAAACGTATGTGCGTCATACAATATCCTTACGCAGACGCATACACTCATGCAATGTTAGCGGCCGACACGCACACGAGCGCATTTCCTTGAATTAAGGATCGTATTAATTTGTCATGATACTGTGTTTCCATTTTAAGTTAAATGAAAGATTTGTTTTCGAAATTCGGTATCAATTTTTAAAGTATTTTATTTTGAATTGAAACCCTTCCAATATCGTTTGATATCACCCAAAGAAGCCGTGCCCTTGGTATGTATATACCCTTTCCGTTACACGTTGTATAATATTGATATTAGCCATTGCTTGCGAATGTGTCTTTGCAGGTAAGTAATTTATAATCATGTGTGCAAAACTTCGATCAAATATAATATCAGAATCGGATATTAACGACTCAAACTCGGATCGTCGACTGTGCAATCGATAACAATATGTGAGATAAAAGACTGAATGACACAATATTTTTGTACTTAATTATTATTGGCTATGGCTAAAACCCATAGATAAAAAGGGACCCTTTTGTCTATAGGTTTTAGCTATAGACAATAATAATTAAGTAAAACAATATTTACACAGTATAAAACAAAGTCGCTCTCGCTGTCTGTACGCTTAGATCTTTTTAACTTCGTAACAGATTTTAATGCAGTTTTCAGCAATAGATAGAGTAGTTACAGAGGAAAGTTTATATGTATAATACATGTATATTATTAGTACATTGTACCCGTCGGTCGCGCTATAGTCCGTTCGCATTAAGAAAATACTGAGTCATCGTTGTCCGCCAGCCTAGCCCTCGACCAATCAGCTCGCAACAAATTAGAAAGCTAAGTTCACAGTGTTCATTTGACAGCAAATCTTTTGGCGAAGGGGCGGGGCTAGATCGGCGGACAGCGATGACTATTTTCTTAACGCGAACGGACTATAGTTTGAATATAAAATCAAGTGTACTCACAAAATTAGGGAACAACCCTCTTTTCTCGTCAAATTTCCTCTCGTTGACTGATCTGAGAAGGTATAGCCTTTCCACCCACGGCCATATCATATAGTCCAGCATTCCGGGACGGTGACCACCGAAGTAGTTTGTTCCTGGAATTTATATAATAAAGCATTAGGTCAATTTGATAGCTAATTATTTAATAAAAACCTATACAACTACTTGTATTTATTTATTACAAATTCCACAGCTCTTAAACAATGTTTTTATAGTATTTTATATCTAATCTTATAGCCAATTACGGATTTACGATTTATTCAGACAAGTGGTAGACATCGGGAATAATCAATAAATTTCATAATTATTTTTTTGTATTTTTAACATAATTTTAAAAACACATAAGAATAAGAAATAGAATAAACGTTGCCATACAGCGTGGCAATGCTGTCAGTCTTCTGGGCACATTTCCGGATGACAGCGTCTCCACAATGCTGTACTAAAGATTTAGGTGTCGAAGTACTCAGACTACAGCAGCTGTAGTCTGAGTACTTCGACACCTAAATCTATTTTTTTATGTACATAGTTAGGTTTAGCAGTGTTTTCTAGATTAAACTACAAATAAAAAAAAAAAACAGCATATCAAAATATGGGTATCCAAGCAAAAGGGGTCTTGTTTGGTCTCGGCATTTAGTTTCTGAGATATAATTATGATGTTTTGTAAAGTTGGGTGAAAAAATTGCATTTCGCGATTTTAATTGCTAGTAGGTAGTATATTTACTATACATATTGACGATATTAAAACACACTGGTACAAACTTTTCTTAAATTCGTTTCGGTCTGTCTATTTGTAGGCAACTTGACGATAGATAACTGGCAACTAGGGCACTTTGTTTATAATTGTTTTCTCATTTACGAGTCACAAAGAAAGTCTAAATTCAAGTGCAGACCTAGTCGAGAAAGTCGAGAAAAATACGTCGCAATCCGAAATCGCAGCAACTTGGTTTGTAGGGATGCCCAACGCCGCCACATTCATAAGTCCGTTGAAAACGGTGATCCAGCTAAAGTCTGGAAATTTCTTAGATCTATGGGAATTGGGAAGTCACGTCAAGAGTCTATTCCTAAGGATATAGACCTTGAATCGCTCAATCAACATTTTTCCACCTCTTGTAGCTTCAATGGTGCTGTTAAAACCAATACTCTAAATAATCTTTCTTCTCTTCCCACTCCCAATTATTCTCCTTTTATTTTTAATCAATTTACCAGTTGTGATGTTAAGAAGAGCATGCTATCTATGATAATAATAATGACTGTATTAGCCGTAAGATGATACTCCCTATCCTGGACGAAATTCTTCCTGTCCTTTACCATGTCCTCAATTATTCCGTATCCTCAGGTGTTTTCCCACCTTTGTGGAAAGAAGCTCAGATAACTCCACTCCCTAAAAAGTCTAATCCTGTTTCTTTCTCTGATTTTCGCCCTATTTCCATATTACCGTTCCTATCCAAAGTCCTCGAACGTCTTATCCACAATCAACTTAGTGCCTTCCTTTGTAAAAACCAACTCCTAAATTTGTACCAATCCGGGTTTCGTTCAGGACATAGCACTACCACAGCTCTAGTTAAAATTACTGACGATATCAGATCAGGTATGGATAATAGGAAGTTGACTGTCCTTTTGTTACTGGACTTCAGCAACGCCTTTAACACTGTCGATTTTGATGTCCTGCTCGGTATACTCTGCTCTCTTAACATATCTCCAACAGCAATTGATTGGTTTCGTAGTTACCTGTGTGGCCGCCGACAACGTATTTGCATTGAAGGTACATCATCTTCATGGTACAATACTACTGCTGGCGTACCACAGGGGGGCGTTCTCTCTCCTCTTCTTTTCGCCATATTTATAAATTCTATTTCAAATGATCTTCTCTCATCACATCACCTTTATGCTGACGATCTGCAAATTTATTCGCAAGATCCCGGTGAAGAACTGTCTGAGGCGGTGAAGATTGTGAATAAAGGAGTTTGAATCATGGTTTGAGGGTTAATCCTGCGAAGACTCAAGTCATTATTGTTGGCAGCCCTAGGCTACGTTCCAAAATTAACTGGGCGACCCTTCCTCAAATCGTTTTTGATGGAGCTGCTATACCTTACTGTGACTCAGTAAAAGACCTAGGTATTTATATTGATAGGGATTTGTCTTGGGGTCCCCAGTTGCAAGAAGTAAGCCGCAAACTGTTTGCCTCTGCGGGGTCTTTACGCAGATTGCGTAATTTCCTGCCGACTGCCACTAAAATTGCGCTTGCCCAATCCCTTCTTCTCCCTGTTCTCGACTATGCTGATGCAAGTTATCCAGATCTTACAGAAGTGCAGCTAGATAAGCTTGAACGACTCCAAAATTTTTGTATCAGATTCATATTTGGTTTGCGCAAATATGATCATGTTTCTGAGTTTCGCATTAAACTCAAGTGGCTGCCGATCCGCCTTCGCCGAAATGCACATATTTTATCATTACTTTACAGTATTCTCTTCAATCCCACAACCCCGTTTTATCTCAAAGAACGCTTTAAGTTCCTTCATGACAAACATGTAAGAGATTTGAGATCATCGGAGAATTTGAGACTTTCAATGCCTGCACATTTCACTAAATTCTATGGCTCATCGTTTACGGTGCAAGCTATTCGTTTGTGGAATGCATTGCCGGTGTCAGTAAGACAAGCTCAGTCACTGGCTACTTTTAAAAGCTCGGTTGCTAATTATTTTCATTCCAATTTATGATTATTCTTTGTTTTCTCTCCACTTGATGTTAAAGAACACATTATATGTATTGTATTATTTAATTACTTATTTATTTATTTATTATTAGGGATAACAACAGCATACATTTCTTACATGGGTACTTATCTATCATTACATGAGTAGCCAATAACAGTTATCCACAAAAGATATTCAAGGTGGATCAGTCTTAATGTTAATATTAAAGATGATTGGGCACTTTGAAGAGATCAGTATATAATATTAATGAAGGATATAATATATATCATATAATAGATACAAATAATTACAAATAACATATACTAATTTATAAATATGAAGAAAAAAAATATATATACATACATATAGAAATGAAAATATATACTAACTAGATACCCAGCCATTAAGTATATTGTTTGAAATTTTAGCTAGCCTATTATGATAACAATTCAAACAAAACTTGTTTTTTGAAATCGTTCTTAGATCCAATGAATAAGTCCACACTGTTAAAGTGTTTATTGTAAGAGTCGAGTAAACGTGGTATTACACTATTTTTACCGTAGTTACTCGAGTGAAATGGAGTACAAAATAATGTAGTGTGTCTAGTGCGTTTCCTTGGAACATTAAACTTAATCTTATTTAAAAGCATAGGGCAATCGGTCCGTCCCCGTAAAATATCGTATAGCAACCCCATATCCATTAGGATACGCCTCTCCTGCAGAGTTAAAAGATTGTATAACCGACAGTTCTCTTTGTAATCACGTGAATAGTTATGAAATTTGAAATTAAGGTGATCTATAAACTTTTTCTGAATGCGTTCAACACTATTATTATGTATTGCGTAAAAGGGAGACCATATTTGACAACCGTATTCCAGTAGACTTCGAACGAAAGCAAAATAAACTACTTTTAAGCTTAACAAACTCTTAAAAGGTAGGCAAGATCTTAAAACAAAACCAAGATTGCGAAATGATCTGCTGCATATCGCATCGATGTGCTGTCGCATGGACATCTCCGCATCTAATAGTATACCCAGGTCCCGCACCACCTTGACCCTCTCGATTGCAACGCCGTTGAATGTGTATTGATAGTTGATAGGATTTTTTTTACGAGTAAAGGATATACATTGACATTTTTTTATGCTAACCGTGATATTGTTTTTAGTATAGTAGTTAAATAAAGAGTTGAGATCTTCTTGAAGCAAAATACAGTCAGATATGGAGTTGATAGATGTATAAATCTTTTTATCATCAGCGTAGAGAATATGATGTGAGTGCTTAATGTGATGAATGATGTCAAAAATATAGGCGTTGTAGAAGAGAGGGCCAAGGTGCGATCCCTGGGGCACACCAGAGGGGATGGATACGAAGTCAGATTTAAACCCGCCTAATACAACAGCTTGAGAGCGATTAGTTAGGTACGATTCAATCCACCTGAGCAAATCTCCATGAATTCCTAACGCGTACAGCTTACGTAACAGGATGACGTGATCCACACGGTCAAAAGCTTTTTCAAAATCAGTGTAGACCACGTCAACCTGCCCACCGTTTTCCATTTCGCCCACCACATAGTCTGTGAAACAAGCCAAATTTGAAACCGTGGAACGTCTTTGCATGAATCCGTGCTGAGATTCAGGAATGCTGAGACTAACAATTGGGTAAATATTAGTAACGATAACTTGTTCAAAAACTTTGGCAATACAATTTAACATAGAGATAGGGCGGTAATTATCAATTTTAGATTTCGAACCCTTCTTATGAATAGGTATGACGTACGCCTTTTTCCACAGAGAGGGAAACACGCAACACTTTAGTGAATGCTGAAACAGTAGGGTAATGGGGTGCGATAAACTCTTTGCGCAAGATGACCAAAATATAGCAGGAATTCCGTCACAACCAGCACCTTTGTTTTTATCCAAACTTGAGAGGTGCTTGAACACCGTCTCCTGCGACACTGTAATGTTAGAAATAGTATCGCCGGCGTAGTCATTTTGCAGAGAACATGGAGGATCAGTATGTGTATTACCCATGTATTACATTGTATTTATATGTATATATATATATATATTTGCATATACATTTCGTTTATTTATTTTAATATTTAAATAATTTTTGTTTCTCTGTTTTTATGAGTAATGTAGTTAGTACACTAATTTAGCCCTCCCCACTTGAATTAAAGTTTCTAAAGTCCTTCCAAAGGTTGTCTGGAAGATATCGCTTTCAGCGATAAGACCGCCATTGTTACCATAGAATAAGCAATATTGTTAAATAGGTGTGTTTAAATTTTGTTGCTTTATTGTACACCAAAATTTAAAATAAAGTATATTCTATAGATATCTATCTATTTTTCTTTCTTTCTTTTTATTCCGGAATTTCCGCGGGATCGTGATTTAGGGGGGTAAAACGTAATCCGTGTAACAAGTCGCGTGTAAAGCTAGTTTGAATAGGCTTATAAGATAAAGAGAATAGAAAACCTTACCTCTTGACGCTAATTCCTTTTCAAAGATATCAAGCGTTTGAATGATCTGCTCACTACCAAACGCGAAGTTTGTGTCGAAGCATTCCAAGCTACCTTTTATTAACTGAAAATACAAAATGAAAACAGGATCAGTACAAATCGAGGGTGAAGATTTTTTTAATAGCAATCTTGTTAACCCATCCAACTTAGCTAAATGTGCTTGTGTTTGGAGTGGTCGTGAGGTTCACGACGATAGTGTAATGAGTGGGGTTCGAATCGATGACCTCTCGATCACATTCCTATTAGACTATTGACGCTTGTCTATGGTGTATTGACACTTGTCTATGGCGTACTGACGCTTGTCTATGGCGAAGATATTGTTGGGTTATTTTTTTTTATTGTTGATAAGTAAGTACACTGACTTCCCCTCCCCTCTTTGTTTTATGTTCTTAAAGTCCATCCAAAGGTTGACTGGAAGATATCGCTATCAGCGATAAGACCGCCATTGTTAGTTTGTTAACCATATTTTGCAGTATTGTAAATCAAGTGTTTGTTTAAATTATTGGTGTACAATAAAGAGTATTCTATCAATCTATCTATCTATAGGCTCGCGTTTTTCGACCATCGGTCGAAAATGAAGCACTCTTGCCTAGAAGCAACCTATTCAGTCTTGACTTAAAGACCTCCAGGTTGTAGCTATCAGGAAGGGAATTCGGAGTGGAATTCCCTGCCGGAGTCTGTGTTTCCTGATAGCTATAGCCTGAAGGTCTATAAGTCAAGAGTGAATAGGTTACTTCTAGGTCAGCGTGCTTCATCTTCAACCACATCATCACTTACCATCAGGTGAGATGGTGGTCAAACGCGAGCTTATTATCAATCTAATATCAATTAAAAACAATGTTTGACACATGGCATTTCAAAATATTAAACACAATTGTTTACATTTTTGTTAAACATTTAATAAACGTTTCCTGCTATTAATTTCAATGTTCACCCATACGCACGAAACGTTTTGAGAATACTTTCATTGTGCGTACAGCTAAGGAGTGGAATTCCCTGCCGGACTCTGTGTTTCCTGATCGCTATAACCTGGGAGTCTAAGTCAAGAGTGAATAGGTTACTTCTAGGCAAGCGTGCTCCATCTTCGACCACATCATCACTTACCATCAGGTGAGATGGTGGTCAAACGCGAGCCTATTATAAATCTAATATCAATTAAAAAAAAATATTTTACACTTGGCATTTAAAAATATTAAATACAATTGTTTACATTTTTGTTAAGAGAATCCTGCTATTAATTTCAATGTATCTGAAATATGGACTGCCTCGTAGGTCTAGTGGTAGCAAGCGCGTCTATTGAGCATGAGCTCTCGGGTTCAATTCCCGAGTCGAGCAAAATGCTACTGGGTTCTCTCTGTGAGAAATTTCCCTCGGAGTTTGGAAGTTGGCAGTGTGACACCTCCGTGCCTCAGAATGCACGTCAAGCTGTCGGTGCCGGCTGTCATTGGTACAGACGCCAGCACGTCAATCTACCCCAATCTGTCAAATTTTACCAATCGAACATTAACCTTCCACTATTGTGATAAATAGAATAGAATAGAATTTTATTTTGCAAATATGCGTAATACATATACAAGTTGAAAGTGTTTATACATCAGCTCAGCCATATTATGAAGTACATATTAAGAAGAACGTAGAGAATTATCGTGTTATTGGCTAGTGACGTGGAAAGTGATGACCCTCATAGTGCTGTGACACGTTTGTTATTATTGGTATTCAAGAAACATATAACGATTATTCAAGAAACGATATTTTGGGATCAATTCTGTGAGTCACTTATTTTGAGCTGAAACTTTGCATAGAGACTCCATACCAGATGTTGTCTTCAGTCCTTTTGGATAGATATAGGGTTTCCGTTACACGTTGTATATGGGTAACTTTCAGAGGTCGGAATTAGGTAGAGTTATTTATGTACTTACACTGATTTCATACAACGAAAGACTAAAGTGGATATGCCCCAAATCCCGGGATTAATTTTGAAGAGCAGAAAAATCCCGTGATTTATTAAATAAAAAGTTATTTACTTTTACACAATTTAAACCACTGCACGCGCGACGTTGCCAAATTTATATCAACGACATCGGATGTCCCAAGTTGCAAAATTCCAATGCGCACACCACGCGCGATGTTGCCACATTTGTAGTTCGCACAACATAGCTTGTGAGAACAAAAAAAAAAACAACAGCTGAAAGGCGGCGCTTAACGCTTAGGTAACTTAATTTGTAATATTATTGGTCACACGGGATTGTCTATTAAAAATCCCGGGAAGATCCATATTAATATCAACATTTCGATGCAAGTACAAACGCCAGCACATCAAGCTACAACAATCTGTCAAATTTCTTTAATAGATTTTCAACTTTATTGTTAAAGAAATTAGGTTCAAGGTTGATTGGGAAAATTTGACAGTTTCGGGTAGCTTCTTGTGCAGGCGTCTGTACATAAATAACTCTACCTAATTCCGACCTCTGGTAATTATGTATACAGGGTTACTGGTAAAACACTAACAAACTCGCAGGACTGTATTACTTACATCATAAACAACAACGTTTCTTCTTTTTAGCCAATAAAACATTTACCAAAAACAAACCTTCAAGATCCCCTCCGCTGCCTTTTGTACTATCAGTTTACCTACATTACTAGCGCTTTCTTTTGCGTCACAGACTGCGTAACATTTAGAGCGTTCAATTGAAATATTTTTATTTTTGTATGAAAACTTTGTATGAGCGACTGCCTATCTGACCTCCAGAACCCAGTAACTGGGTAACACGATACCCCTAGCCTAGACCAGAGTCAGATTTACTGACTTCTGACTACCCGTAACGACTGTCACAGATGTACAGACTGCAGCACATCAACCTACCTCAATCTGTCAAATTTCTTTAATAGATTTTAAACCTACCAAGTGCTTGAAAAGAGTTAAACGCTGTGCAGTTTAAGAGTAGACTGCGAAAACAATTAGCAGAAAAAACATTACAGTGTAACTGAGTTTCTCACTGACAAAGTTTTGCAAAATACCTAGTACTTCCGTGAAAGGAATTCATAATAATGTGATTAAATTATTATAATGTGATTAAGATATAATGTGATTTAATTAATAATAGGGTGATTAAATTAATAATAATGTAATAATAATAATGTGATTAAATTATTATAATGTGATTAAGATATAATGTGATTTAATTAATAATAGGGTGATTAAATTAATAATAATGTAATAATAATAATGTGATTAAATTATTAGAATGTGATTAAGATATAATGTGATTTAATTAATAATAGGGTGATTAAATTAATAATAATGTAATAATAATAATGTGATTAAATTAATAATAATGTAATTAAATTTATAATTTAAAATTGATAATAATAATTTAATATTTGCATGCCGAATGGCGAAATATGGCTGAGCCGATGTATAAACACTTTCAACTTGTATATGTATTACGCATAATTGCAAAATAAAATTCTATTCTATTCTATTTATCACAATAGTGGAAGGTTAATGTTCGATTGGTAAAATTTGACAGATTGGGGTAGATTGACGTGCTGGCGTCTGTACCAATGACAGCCGGCACCGACAGCTTGACGTGCATTCTGAGGCACGGAGGTGTCACACTGCCAACTTCCAAACTACGAGGGAAATTTCTCACAGAGAGAACCCAGTAGCATTTTGCACGACTCGGGAATCGAACCCGAGAGCTCATGCTCAATAGACACGCTTGCTACCACTAGACCTACGCGGCAGTCCATATTTCAGTTTTTTTTTTATTGATAATAGGCTTGCGTTTGACCACCATCTCACCTGATGATAAGCGATGATGTGGTCGAAGATGGCGCACGCTTGCCTAGAAGTAACCTATTCACTCTTGACTTAGACTCCCAGGTTATAGCGATCAGGAAACAGACTCCGGCAGGGAATTCCACTCCTTAGCCGTACGCACAATGAAAGTATTCTCAAAACGTTTCGTGCGTATGGATGAACATTGAAATTAATAGCAGGAAACGTTTATTAAATGTTTAACAAAAATGTAAACAATTGTGTTTAATATTTTGAAATGCCATGTGTAAAACATTATTTTTAATTGATATTAGATTGATAATAAGCTCGCGTTTGACCACCATCTCACCTGATGGTAAGTGATGATGTGGTTGAAGATGGAGCACGCTGACCTAGAAGTAACCTATTCACCCTTGACTTATAGACCTTCAGGTTATAGCTATCAGGAAGGGAATTTGGAGTGGAATTCATCCAAAGAAGCCATGCACTCGGTATGTATATACCCTTCAAATTACACGTTGTATATTAGCAAATAAATGAATTTTGAAATAAATATAGTATTTACCTCATTGAATCTCTCTATCAGAAGCCTATCCTGAGCCTTGACGTAAGGATCCCGGGAGTGGAGCTGGTTCCTCGTGTATTTCTCGTCGAGGTAGTCACAGATCACGACGGATTCAAATAAATATTTGTCGCCATTTTCCGTGGGAATCTCCAGCACTGGTATTTTTACTGAAAACATAAGTAGAACAAATCTTAAGTATCTATGTAGATTAATATATGTATAATTATACAAGAAATCACGCGGGGCTTTGGCCTCGTGGACTTTATTACGATACAAACGTAACTTCCTTCTTTTGAAGTCGAGTGAAACATATTATAACCTTATTATTATAACCTTCCTGAAGCTTTAAGGGCCTATACTACCTCAAATGGCTTAGCATGATCCTCCGTTATGTCGAAAATACTGCAGCAATGATTTTGAAATAAATATATGGTAAAGTTGAGGATTAACGTTAGGTACTATGTTTGACAAAAATACGATTCCATAAAATATTTTGATAGAAAAAAATTTCAAAGTTACCTCCAACCCGAACAATAAACCGCTGGTATTCAAAAATAACTTCAAATTAGATAATGAAACTTTGCATATTAATTGAACTAACTATAAAGCAGGTCTTATGTTATTTACATTTTTTAAATTACCATTATTTTCACCGTAAAAAGAAATAAACTAAATTATCGGAGTCTTTTCCCTGCCACACTGTCTCGCTTGCACGCGTGACCGCGGCCAGTAGTGTGCGAGCGAGATAAAGAGTGAGAAGCGCTGAGGTAGTATCCATGACAAATTTCATCCAAATCCACCCAGTAATTTCGAAGATAAGCGCGTGTAAACAAACAAATAGACAACCTTTGTGGCTTGAAGTTTGAGGAAGGTTATAGGCTTCTTTTTACCCGACTGCAAAAAAAGGATGCTTATGTTTTCACCGTGATAAAGTCCACAAGAGCGAAGCCTCACGCGAAATCAAGTATTTTAGCTAACCTGCCTGTGTTATTATATTGTATACTTGCTGACCCGCCACGACTTCGTTCGCGTGGTATCCTACCCCTACCCAACCGATACCACTACCCCTATCCTGCCGACACTCTACCCATACCTTACTCTACCCCTACCCTACCTAAACCCTACACTACCCCTACCCTACCCTACCAATACCCTACCGTACCATACCCTACCCCTACCTCTACCCTACCCTACCCCTACCCTTGAGACCTTTCCTACTTTTTTAATTTTGTTTCATAAGAATCTTCTCCTGACAAAACCAAACACAACAAAAAAGAATCAGCCAAATCGGTCCAGCCGTATTCGTGTTTTGCGCTTAGCAACACATTTAGCGATTCATTTTCAACCGACGACAAAAAGAGGAGGTTATCAATTCGACGCGTATATATATATATTTTTTTTTTTAATGTATGATCATCGATTACTCGAAGACGGCTGAACCGATTTGGAAAATTCTTTTTTTGATTGAAAGGGTATACTTCGATATTGGTCCCATTTTCATAAACGTCTGGATCTGATGATGGGATCCTGGAGAAATCGAGGGAACTCTTCAAATATTATAGGCACACCTATGTCGTTTTGGGTATTTATTATAGTAACTTGTGCAGTTGCTCTCAAAAAGTACCATTTGAGGAAGTGGAACTGATGATGAAGACCACAGATGGCCGCCGAAACTACTCAATAATAAGTATTGAGTGGATTGCGATTCGATTACTTGAATATGGATGTTACGCACTTTATGCTCGTCACAATGCATATGGTGATGTAGAGCTGATGGTGAAGTACCAGGAGAACTCCTCAACAATTAACGGCCCAGCATTGGGAAAAGCAATATTTTGTAAAAGTAGTTTTTATAAGTAGTTGATAATTAGGCTCTTGTAACTAGGTAAATTAAAAATAGACCAACTAAAAAGAGTGAAATAAAAACTTTTTACCAAAAAATTAAACCGACTCCCAAAAAACACTGCAAAGTGAAAAATAACTTTAATTTCGGAAGTCGGTGCCAAAAACGAAAATACAAAACTAAAGACACCGACTACCGAAATTAAAGTTATTTTTCACTTTGCAGTGTTTTTTGGGAGTCGGTTTAATTTTTTGGTAAAAAGTTTTTATTATTATATAGATCTAGTTACTGGTGAAAGCTTATAATTGGCCATATTGTATTTATTATCATTACTATTGTTTCAGTCTAGCTAATATAAGTTTTTCAAACATCCTACTAATATCCTATCCAGTATATTACTATCCTACTTCCTACTAATATTATAAATGCGAAAGTTTGTGAGTATGTATGTATGTTTGTTGCTCTTTCACACAAAAACTACTGAACTGAACAGATCTCAATGAAATTTGAGAAGTAGATAGTTGACATCTTGGAATAACACATAGGTTACTTTTTATTCTAGAATTCCCAGGGGATCAGGATTTACGCGGAAAAACCCTCCCACGGGAACGAAGTCGCGTACAGAACCTAGTAATAAAATAAAAAATAGACTTACGTCTTGGATTCTTACTCCTAAACCATTCAGGCAGCCTCAGTGGGTCCAGCTTGTAGACCTCGTACTTGGCCCTCTTAGCCTCCAGGATCAATAGAACCCTGTGGCCGTAAGGGTTCATTTCCACGTGGTACAGACGCAGCTTGTCTGACAGCGCCGGTGGGGGCATGGGACCTGGAAACAAAAAGAGAAAGAAATTATTAATCTTTTTTTTTTCAACAAAATACTATTATTATCTAAGTATACTAATTATATTTAAGTCATTGAGATAATATGTACTACGGTTTAAGTCAAGAGTGAATATGTTACTTCTGTTCTAGGTAAGCGTGCTTCATCTTTGACAACATCATCACTTACCTACCTACTATCAATAAAAAAAACGAAGAATATACAAAAAAAATAAAAAAACCAAGTATATACTATACCTAAGTATAGTATACTATTTTATTCGTTGACGTCTGAGTTTGTTCCGGTCTTCACTCAAAAAAAAAGTGTAGAAGTGATATTTATAACGAACTAGCATTACGTCCGCGGCTTCGTCCGCGTGGATGTCGAAGTAATTTATAGCACTCGCATATAATGCACCTTACAACCAATGAAAAAATAAAATAGAATTAGGTCATCAGTGATCATCAGTTCCAGAGATTACCTACAGATAGGGCTGCCATTCGTCCGTGTTTCCCCGGATTTGTCCTAGTTTGGAGAGCG
Source organism: Tholera decimalis (assembly GCA_943138885.2). Lineage (NCBI taxonomy): Eukaryota > Metazoa > Arthropoda > Insecta > Lepidoptera > Noctuidae > Tholera > Tholera decimalis. The sequence goes on along the minus strand of OW964574.2, from coordinate 15,917,404 downwards.
TCCGGGGGCGTCCGGAGAGATTTTCCCTAGGTATTAGCGTCCGGGTCAAACCCGGACACATATTGCTCTTATGGTTACCAAAAAGTAAGGAACCAAATCTAAAGGAAGAGACTAATAACTTGTTAAAAAATTTAAAGCTCTATAATGTTATTACTAACTAAAACCATAAATAAACATTTTTCTACGGTGTCCCGGGAAAAATTGCGATTTTACTCAAATGTCCGGGGTTTATGAAGTCGTTGTCTGGGGACACCAATTTTGGTGATGGCAGCCCTACCTACAGACAAACCTACAAACACATTTTACCCCTTTATAATATTAGTCTATGCTATTGCTATTGATGATAAAATAATTAAATTAGATTCGCAAGTTGCCGTGGCTTTTGAATCGTTCTTTGCTGAGATTCCCATATTGACAACCAGATCTCTGAATGCGTCACCCATTGCTGCAGAAACTTTACTCAAAGAAAATGTGCCAGTTTGTGGCTCTGAATTTCAATTTCAATATGTAACTTGTAATGATATAATAAAAAAAAAATGTAATCTCTGAATGTTAAAAAGACTGCAGACCTATGGGGTAATTCGGTTGGTGTTACCAAGTCTATTATAAACATTGTAGCACCTACATTAGCTGTTATTTTTAATAAATGTATTGATCATGGTGAGTTTCCTGATCTAATGAAATATAGTAAAATACTACCATTATTTACATCAGGTAGCACTTCAGACCCCACAAATTATAGACCTATATCAGTGCTACCTACTTTTAGTAAAATTTTTGAAAAAATTATCTTAAATCAAATGCAGAGGTATTTTAATAAGCACAAGTTACTGCATCACAAACAATTTGGTTTTACTAGGGTCGTTCAACAACTGATGGCCGGTGTTGAACTTTTAAGTCATATTTACAGTGCATGGGAAGATAAGTGCGATGCTTTGGGCATATTTTGTGATTTGTCAAAGGCGTTCGATTGTGTTCTCCATGAAACATTGATCAGGAAACTACACTACTACGGAATCCGGGATACCTCTCTGGATCTTCTTACTTCATATTTAAGTGATAGGATTCAAAGAGTTGATGTGAACGATAAAACATCTCCCGGATCTATAGTCAAAATGGGGGTCCCCCAGGGCTCAATTTTAGGTCCTTTCGAATTTCTTATTTATATTAATGACTTGCCATTCCTCATAAAGGATAATCATGATATAGTGTTGTTTGCTGATGATACTTCACTTTTATTTAAATTTAAACGTCAGCAGATTGTTACTGACGATGTTAATAGTGCCCTCGCAACGGTAGTGAATTGGTTTAATGTCAATAATCTTATGCTTAACGAGAAAAAAACTAAGTGCATAAAGTTTACATTACCGCATGTGAAACAAGTAAACACAAGTGTGTCAATAAAGGGCGAAAGCTTAAAACCCGAAGACACCACAGTGTTCTTAGGCATTACCATCCTCACAAAATTTCACATTTATAATATTAGTAAGAAGTAAGATTCATTACACTCAATAATATTAACAATATAATTAAAATACCCAATGGGGCCCGGCACTGCACTTCCTTATACAGGTTATTCTATAACCTAGCTGGGAGTGTAGCACCTCACCACCATTTTAGTTATTGTAGTACTTACTTAAATATGTATGTAGTCTAAGTGTAAAATACTGTATAGATATAAGTAAGCAAATAAATTACTTTAGATGCGAAGCTTCAGTGGGGCCCCCATATAGATAAATTGTCCAAAAAACTTAGCTCTGCAGCATTTGCCGTTCGAAAAATTCGTGGCCTAACTGATTTAGAGACGGCCCGTTTAGTGTATTTTAGTTATTTTCATAGTGTAATGTCATACGGCATTTTACTATGGGGGAATGCCGCCGATATAAATACAATATTTGTGTTACAAAAAAGAGCCATTCGTGCTATTTATAAATTAAGTCCACGGCACTCCCTCAGAGATAAATTTAAAGAAATTAATATAATGACTGTGCCTTCTCAGTATATTTATGAGAATCTCTTGTATGCACATAAAATATTAATCTCTTTAAAAATACAGTGATATCCATAACGTAAATACTAGAAATAAACACAACTTTGTCATTCCAAAAACAAGGCTCAAGAAAATAAGTGGTTCTTTTAAATGCCAGTGCATACGTTTTTATAATAAACTACCTTGCCATTTGCAAGAACTGAGCCTCAACAAATTTAAATTAGTCATAAGACGCTTTGCCAGAAGGCTTTTTACACAGTTAAAGACTATGTTGAGGATAAAAAGGCTTGGGATTGAGCTGCTCCAATGATATACAGGGAGCACTAGTGTTGTTTACAATCACAATTTCTTGTATTTTATTTTTATACAAATTACATTTTTTTTTTGTTTTTTTTAATATTTATTTTGACATGGATATTTACTTTTTAAAGTATAATATTTTATTTTATTTTGACATGAATATTTACTTTGTAAATATATGTATTTTTTTGAATATTTACTTAATTATGTACTTAAATGCGAATATTATGGGTTTTTTTTTAAATTTCCATTTACCTTTTTTTTCTCTCTCTTTATTACGACGTTGTCTGACAGTTTGAGTATTTTAGTGACCTACTTAAATGTACCGTCTTTGGCATTGTTCGTCAGGACGTTGAGCTCCTTAGTAGTCCAAAGTTGAGCTTACAGACTAACTGACAAAGGCTTGCACTGACGGGACGGGTCTACTCAAATCTGTTTGGTCTTTCCTCAATAGGCCATTTCAGACTAATCTACATAATCCTCATAAACGATTGTGAATATGTGCACTATGTAGGTTTCTTTTTTTATTCGAGTTAAACATAATAAATTGTCTGCCAGTTTGAGTGCTTTTTGCGGCATACCCAAAGGTCCTTACTTTGGTATTGTTCGTCAAATCGTTAAGAGCGCGTATAAAGCAAAATTACCAATTTTCTATTTGATTTTACATGAAAAATTCCAGACCAAATCTTAAAATAAAAATATATGAATAACTACATCATATTTTCAAGGGCTCTCTCTGATCAAAAACATAAAATAATAACATTTCCTTGGTAGAAAAAAATCACGAAATAACCTCTAATTCTCATGTTTTTCCGTTTTGTACTCGATATGGTAATGCCTATTGCGACAAAAATTTGATAAATAATTATATTTAAACAAGAGTAAAGGCTTTGCTTAGGCATTTTATGTAATTCCTTTTAGTTTTGGATTTATTACGATAAAACACTTTTGGCGCATACTACGTTTTTATTCCGCGCAAGAAGTCATCTTCCGTCGCTCGTTGCGGGAGCTTCAAGCATATTTCTATTTCACACATCAGTCGCTACCGCTCTGTTGAGACGAGAGGACTACGCTCAAGTGTTTTAGCTGCGCCGAGTTATAATCATTTCAATCGTAATTGTTGTTGTTGTTCGAACTAAATAGTGAAATGGGAAACAAAAAAAAAACATTGAAAAGAGAACTAAAAAATTTACAAATTGACAGGATGGCTAATTGTCGAAGGTAAGTTTGTGAGTTACTTGTTTGTTATATACTGAAAAAATAAAAATACATTTTATACTTTCGAGAAAGTTTATGCAGGTGATTTTAGATTTTATTTTGAGAGACACAAGATCTAAATTCGTTTACCTATGCACTTTCGTGGGCCGAGTAGGTAACTAGACATAATAATATGTAGGGACATTTCACACACGGCTATCTGACCCCAAACTAGGAAGACCCTGTACTATGGGTGTCAGACAGCTGATATACATAGACAAATACATGTTTAAATACATACATAATATAGATAAACAACACCCAGACACGACGATATCAAAAATTCGTGGTAGGTACTTTATTAGATTATTAGGATAATAGGTAATAAATTACATTCATAATAGGTAGCTATTTACTTTTGCTATTTTGTTATGTTATTCAAAAATCTAGATACACGGATGGACAACAATAATGATCTTGCGAGTATCCTACATAAAAAATGTTATCTACCTATACCACTTCTTATTTAATATTTCTATGGTCACTCGTAGTCGTAGGTAACGCGGGCAGAATAGTATATGCAAAATAAACACAAGCTTTTAGTTGGTATCCGTGTTTGTTCGATGAAATATATTTATATCGATTACGAACCTATTTAAGTATGCCCATTAGGTATTTAAACCCTATTTTTGTAGATCAATTTATTGTGGACGTGATTGTATAACAAGGAATTTGTTTTGAAATAATATTTTATTTTCAGAATGTGGCCACCTCGCTCGCCAGATTTAAACCCATTGGACTTTTTTACTGGGGCTGTTTAAAGGAGGTAGTTTATAAAGAAGAAATCACTTCAGTTGAACAGCTGCGACAACGCACACGTTCGGCTGCTGACGAAATATCGTCGGCAGGATTTGCGCGCCGATTGAGACGGTCCTTCATAAGAAGGTGTAGAGCGTGTATAGCAGCTGAAGGAGCCCACTTCGAACATCTTGTATATTTTCTTTTTCAATAAATTTGTTTAATTACTAATGTCTTTTATGGTGTCAACAAACCCATAGTGATCAAATTTTAAGGAAATTCTCATTCTCTTTGAGTCTAAAATTAGTAACAGCAGTGTTAAAGTAATTTAATTTTGAAATCAAATTTGTATAAAAATTCTCCTTTAAGATTCGAACAGCAATAACTTTTTTAGTTTATCAAGATACTGGTTATTATTATACCATTTTAGAATTTGCATTAAATAGGCAATTATCTATACTTATAATAAATCTGTAGAGAGGTCAATTCTGTACATGAAATATATTTACAAAATAACTATCAGAGGGTGATTAGGGATCGATACTGATGCCAAAAATGCAATCAGTAAAATTTTTGTCTGTCTGTCTGTCTGTCTGTCTGTATAACCGTTATAGAAACAAAAACTACTCGACGGATTTTAACGAAACTTGGTACAAATATTTTTCATGCTCCTGAGCTGGTTATAGTATACTTTTCATCACGCTACAATCAATAGGAGCAGAGCAGTGAAGGGAAATGTTGGGAAAACGGGAGAAGTTACTCCATTTTTAAGCTTCCGTCGCGTGTGCAACCTTAATGGTTAAAGCTACACAGAAATCATTTATGACGGAAATGTTCTCCATAAAATTATATAAAAAATATCCGATATATCCGATTTTTATTTAAAATATTAAAAATATCAATAATTTGGTCATCCATGGGCATATGACGATATAAGTTTATCATTATTTACGCCACACCAAAATCACGCGCCAAAATAATATTATATTATACATAATATAACATTACCTTTTGGTATTGATTTTATATTGATTCGTGTTCAGTATCAGTGGTATAGTCACCTCCTACTAACTTACTATTTACGTATTATTCGCGTACACATAATAACATTTCGTAATATTGTATAACGCAGTCATACTTTGAATACAGTTGTTTCATCTGAATATTATACGTATACTTACTACAGAAGATACGCGTCGAGCGAGCGCGTAGGTACACGCGCGATCGTATTCGATGTGAGGAGCGGATAGGAGAGTGGGGGTGAATTCTAAAATTTTGCTGGCTTTAGGCGCGCTCTTAAGCTCCTTGTTCTAAGTTGAGCTATACGTCATTTGACAAATGCTTGCACTGTATGGACAGGCCCACTCAAATCTGTGAGCATCTTTCTTCAAAAGACCGCCTCAGACTGAAACCTACAAGGTTCCCATATAATTAAACCAGTGTAGAATATATGGACTTTAAAAGAGACGGACCCCTGAGTTTGTTTCGGTGTTTCTTCTCAGGGTAGTCAGTTAGGAAACACCGGCCTCATCTAGTTAATATTTACGGAAAAAATGACGTGTAAAAGTGTTATTTAATAACCAATTTGCAAAATAAAGATCATTTATCATTATCATTTATGTAGAAATATAGATTTGCAAAAATAAATATACTTAGTTTGATCATTTCATTTCTGACTGATATCGCAGTGCAGCATTCACGTAACAGGTAACTGCTGTATTTAGAACCGCCATTAACCCATTTATAGAGCAGGTCAAGGAGAATATGTTTGACTGTGCAGTAGTGAGGGCCTTGTTGAGTCGATAGCATTGTCTGGTCGATATTATGTGGGCGTGCCTAGTTGCGACTTTCCTTTTTTGGAAGACGTTGTTTGAATAAATTATTAGTTTAAAAACCTAAAAACACGCTTTTGTTTACTAGTAGGCAGTCCAAGGTTCCATCAGCCATCTTCCAGTCCCATCATCAATTCATCAGACCAGCTCAATGTTACCATAATAATCATAATTATGTCCTTGTCATGCATTTAAATTTTATTGTTATTTATAGATTGGAAAGTTAAGATGGATGTTTGTAACTCATCCCACGGAAATAGCTGAACAGAACTGAATGAAATTTGGTATGTAGATATTTGACCTGGTTCCTGGTTTGATCCTGGACCAACACCATTTATAATTAAAATAGTAGCTATCTCACCTTCTTCTCAATATAAACTTTAACCGAGCCAAATTTCATACTCCTACGACAAAGTAAATTTCGTAAAAAGAGGTACAAAGTTAATACTTTACTTATTAAAATACATTAAGATAAAACCTGATGTACATACGTGCAATATCAGTCTTATCTCACGGAGAAAAGAGATTTCTCCGTGAGACTACCTTTTTTTTTTCAGGCTCGCGTTTGAACACCATCTAAGTAAGCGATGATGTGGAAAGCACGCTTACCTAGAAGTAACCTATTCACTCTTGACTTAAAAACCCCCAGGTTATAGCTATCAGGAAACACAGACTCCGGCAGGGAATTCCACTCCTTAGCTGTACGCACAATGACAGTATTCCCAAAACGTTTTGTGCGTATGAGTCTAACACAACTTTAACGCGTTTAAACAAAGAATGCGGGCGTCTAATCAAAATCCCTTATCACACATTTTGCATGCAACCCAATTACGTGAATTACTTAAGTGATAAGAGGATTCAAGCAAACAATTTATCTAGACTCTTTGGTTAGGTATACCGGAAAAGATAGTGTGTGTACCAGTCTAGATATTAAGACTATAAAACCTTTTAGTTGCCATTATTTTTAAACATTTTAAGAAGGTTTTTGTGTTAAACTTCCACTGAATAAAGGCCCCGTACGTATCTTCAGTTGCCGTGTTTTTTCATTCATGATAGAATCGCGTTCGACCACCATCTCATCTGATGGTAAGCGATGATGTGGTCGAAGATGAAGCTCGCTTACCTAGAAGTGACCATGCGACCGGAACGGCGTTATCTGGCTAGAACATTGCAGCAAGTCCGGCAGGGTCAAACTATACTTAAGCTGGGAAAATCATCAAATGTTCTCCCGCTCTGGGTGGAACGGAAGGCATTGTCAGACTTCTATTGATTAAGAACCCACCCTTTTACTTCAGTTGCCCATGCGACCGTAGCCGCGGTACGAGTGAATAGGTTACTTCTAGGCAAGCGTGCTTCATCTTCGACCACATCATCGCGTAACATCAGGTGAGATTATGGTCAAACGCAAGCCCATCAACTATTAAAAAAAATTACCTACACTTGAGCTGGTTATGGAACGGTCTACACTCCACAGTAACATGCAGTTACTGGCACCATTATTTTAAACGTTTTGAATAAATATAAAATTTATGCTTAAAGTGGTTTGATTATGTTGAGAGACGCAAAGATACGATGTTAAAAGTGGGACAAGGGGATGCTTGATGAAAAGCTATAACCTGGGAGTCTACTTCTAGGCAAGTGTGCTTCATCTTCGACCACATCTTCGCTTAACATCTGGTGAGATGGTGGTCAAACGCGAACCTATTAACAATAAGAAAAAAAAATCTATACTCTTTAAGAAGCAAGTGGCTAAATAACAATAGCCACACATGACACATCTTAATCTTTAAGGTCAAGCAATGCTTGACAAGGTTGCGGTGGATGGTAAACCATTTCAACATTATAAGACCCTTCTGTACCTCGGGAAACACGTTAAGGGCCTATACTACCTCAAATGGCTTAGCATGATCCTCCGTTATGTCGAAAATACTGCAGCAATAATTTTGAAATAAATATATGGTAAAGTTGAGGATTAATGTTAGGTACTATGTTTGACGAAAACACGATTCCATAAAATTTACTTGATAGAAAAAAATTCCAAAGTTACCTCCAAACTGAACAATAAACCGCTGGTATTCAAAAATAACTTCAACTTAGATAATGAAACTTTGCATATTAATTGAACCAACTATAAAGCAGGCCTTATGTTAATTACCATTATATTCACCGTAAAAAGAAATAAACTAAATTATCGGTGTCTTGGAGTCTTTTCCCTGCCACCGTGTCTCGCTTGCTCGCGTGACCGCGGCCAGTAGTGTGCGAGCGAGATAGAGTGAGAAGCGCTGAGGTATTAGTCCCCAGATGTAATCTGCACAATATCTTTGACAGTCGTTAAGTTACCAAAGGGGAATAGGGTAGTTTCCTGTGTTACAAAATAATTATTTTATTTGGTCCATTAGGTAGATTTTCAAAAAACGTCACGTATTTTTGCTTTTTCAAGTCAAGAAAAATTCACAAAGCTTCAAAGTACAGGAGTGGGGGCTGCTGACGTCACACATTGCTAAGAATTATACCGAGGTGTGACGTCACGCTAAATTTCAACTCGCTATATCGTCTTAATTTTTCAATTACGTGACAAAATTAAAAATGTTTTTTGTTAAACTACGTGACGGACTAAATAAAATATTTTAGGTAACTACCCTATTGTGTTATCCAGCTACTGGGATGTGGAGATTAGATAAGCAGACGCTTCATTAAACAGTGGTACTCAACTGTAGCAAGCACAGTTGGGAAAGGCTATGCACATAGGGTTGCCAACTATACTGTTAAAAACAGTATTATACTGTTTTTGACTACATTATACTTTTTACTGTTAAACAAAAATAAAGTATACAAAATACTGTTTTCAGCATCAAAATGCTTAACACTATGTGTGTTAGACTTAGACGCTCACACATTTTTTTTTCTGTTTAGTCAGGGTGCGCTCAGTGCAGCACAAACAAATCACAGTTTCTATATTCAGAACTAACAAAGTAATTTATTAAATAGTATCACAAGACAAAGATTTTCTTGAAATGAGTACTAGCCAAAAGTGGAAAAAAAATAAAAACTTCAGAAGAATTTAAACACATCACTAAGATTGTAACATTATCTACTTTCTGTTCGCGCCACGTCAGCATTTACTGAAAGAGTTTTTTCAGTAGTGAATGCAAAGTGGTGGGAGGATAGAAATAAAGCAAGTATTAATTAAATAAAAAATGAGCTTCTCGTTTATTTTTATTTTAATTATAATTGTAGTGAGGCGTATGAAGTTTTTCAAAAAAGACTGAAATTAGTAAGTTGTGCGAGAAGCTCTAAAATATGAATTTAAAACATTAAATAAATAAAATACTGTTCATTTTTCTAAAATATTGTTTAGTATTCTTCTCACACCTAAATATACTTTACTTTTTGTAAAAAAAAAGTTGGTAACCCTATATGCACATGATACTTATCATTCTATTATACTGATATTCTGCCGTCAATAGCACAGTTGCAGTAAGTAGAAATACGCTCTATGCGGTTTCGAGAAAAACGCGGTTAAGTTTTAGTGACGTACGTGACGTACATCACGTACGTTTCGTGAGATACGTGCTAAGGTCCTCAACCCTCATGATATGATTAAAAACAAAAGATTTATCGAAGATTTTCTCGAAACCGTCTAGAGCGTACTTACTGCAACTATGCTGGCGGCAGTATTGTAAAGAGGTAAATTTTGTTTGTAAGTTTGTATGTAGGGGGTAATCATCGGATTGTCTGATCTGACTCTAAAAATGATTTCTTTGATAATTAGTTGCATTATAGGTGAGTGCTATACAACGTGTAATTTAAAGGGTATATACATACCAAGTGCATGGCTTCTTTGGATGATAACAAACGATATGGCAAGGGTTTTGTAATCCTAATATACGTGCGTAGAACATATAGGCCATAAATTATTTCGAAATTCACGCAGACGAAGTTTGGGGCGAAGAGCTACTTGCTTATAAGAATTATCAGAAAATCAAACTGGAATTCGTTTGAATAGAGATATGGGTCTCCTATTTCTGGCTTCTATAAAGCGAAGATGTTGCAAATTGCAACACATCCTTTGCTTTCATCATCAGATGCACCTAAGTACTAGAGCGACTGCCTAACTGATCTGCACAACCCAACAGTGGCCCCCCGCAAAAATCTCAATAAGGCCCTCTATAACCCAGCGATAACCCAAAAAATCCTACAACCCAAGCGAGTCAACCCTACGTAACCTAGAACTAAAATTTACTAAATTTATTTTAAATTCACTTTGTTATGCCGGCTATTCACGTTGGCCAACATAGTGGCGAATGTAGTGGCCAAAGCCTATTGGCCAACGTGTAGAGGGGGTGTTTGTGCATCTTGGGTTGTATTGGAATGATGGCCGACAAGTTGGCGCGAGATCCGTGTGGTATCGGATTTCTGCAAAAGATCAAAGGGTTGTGGCAGAGTATTGGCCACCGCGTCCACGCGTTGGGCGCGCGTTTAGTTTGCTACGAGCTCCCAGAACGATCGCACGCACCTGATTCAAATTTTATAGTCACGCGTCGATAACAACTAGAGTAAACAAAATGTCAGTAATGACTAACGAAGAAACTTTTCGGTTTGTAGAACTCTACCAAGGCGAAAATTGTTTGTGGAACCCAAGAAGCAACAGTTAGCGCCTCAATATACATTTTAATAAATACATCCGCACATTGGCCTGAACCGAAACAAACTGAACGACCTTCCAGCGTGTGGACGCCACACGGTGGGCTGAAAATCGGCTTTCATAGACTTAGGCATTTTATTTTGCAAGTGCGAGTTTTTTTGCCGGATATCACTTCTATTAGTTATAACAATATACAAAAATGACACCAGAATTGATTCTGCACAGAAACGAAGGAATTATACTGTAATTATGGCCACACTATTGAATTAGGAAATTCCTGTAATGATAGTGATGTTGAGTTAATAAATAAATAAATAAATAATAAATAAATAATTTTTTTACGAAAATTTTGTATGGAGCTAGTATGAAAAATCGAAATATCTCTAAAACGGCAGCGATAACCGTAATATCCTTATAGGGGGTTATAGTACTAATTATTTATGATTTTTTGACATACGTTACATAATGGTTGTAGATGCCTTTTTTTTTTAAAAATCGTCAAAATATTTTTATTTATTTTTACATATTTAAACGTTCCTTTTAGTGTTTAAGTTGAAGAATTCAGAGCTTTAACAACTCTTATCATAAAATAGCATCACCCCTATAGACCTGAAGGACTAGACAGAGGTGTGTAGTGTCTTGTTGATCTTGTAAGATTTCCAACAATACCAAATAGTTGAATATCAGTGTCAAAGTGCCCATGCTGTCGCTTCTTTTTGAAAGATAGGGGAATGAAATTGTTAATTGATCATACCCTAAAAGTATGATTACAACATAACCGGACACATAATAATAATAATATCCTTATAGGGGATTATAGTACTAACATTATTTATTTTAACATATGAAACTGTTCAAAACGATCCATGAACTGTGTCAAAGTTAAGAACATCGTTAGGAAACATGCTTTTTCCCCAAATATTAAGAATATGTGAAAAAAAAAAGACTGTATATAAACTTTTTATTGATAGGTAATTTAAATAAAACAGAAGTAACAAAAATAATATCTAATAAATTCAATTATACAAAATACATATTTGAAACTATAATTTATGAAATTATTAACTAAACATATTGGTACAATAAACTAACATAAATAACAAAAGAACATAAAGAAAAATAATTAAATTTTACAAATTTTCTTTACAACTTTCGTTGTCGGACTCCAATTCCGAGTCAGAATCCAGATCGGATATACCTACAAACTCGAACTCAGTTTCCGGAAACTGTATTAGGTCGAGAGTTTCAGCAAAAAAGGTTGTCTTCCTTTTGGCATCTAACTTCGGCCTTTGTGCACTTAGAAAAGGATCCGAAGAAACAACAAGCATATTTAGGATATCTTGATTAGAATCTTGCCTGCTTCTTTTCCGCGAATGATGTTCCCGGAACCTCCTAAAATCTTTGTTTCGAGACTCTGAGGCTTCTTCCGAGAGAGTCCCAATCGGGACAATATCATTTTTTTCGATTATGTCAGCTCCGTGTATTAATAGTTTATGTACGGTTGATGACATGTAGTACCAGTCGTATAATTCCACGTACTTTTCTGCTGTTTTGCGAGCAAAATCTTTAAATTTGATGACATCGATCTTCTCACCAGATGTTATTGCTTGCAAAATAACAGCAAATCTTTTTATCAGGTTTTGATCCAACCCAGTAATAGCTGCAGTTTTATTGGGAAACTCGAAAAACTTCCTTGCGGTATTCCCGTCATTGGTAGTTCCCGAGCCTTGTTTTACTATATCAATTAACAGATTGAGCTCCTCTTTAAATTTATTTTGAATGTTTTTTTTTCTGTTTTGTAACATATCTTTATGCTCATTACTTCTTGCTGCCCACTGTTTGAAGTCAAGTCTGTACGCAATGTGTAACAGACATTCCATGCAATTTATACGGGCATGTAGGGATGATAGGCCAAATTCATATATGTCAGAACACACAGTTTTTGATGTTACAGCATCTAAGTGGTTCATTTCTGTTGGTTTTGCTAAGCACAGGTAGCATGATGCATTTGATCTAGCTTCAGAAAGGTACGTGCAGACTTTTGCGTCGATCATTGTCATCATTAGTTTATGAGTCACCCTGTTACTATTAATGCACTCTGTGGGGTTAAGGGCCTCAATTTCCTCATCCATTTTTCTTTTGTTATCAATGACAACTGCATGGCTTTCTTTTACAAAAGTGAACTGAACCGGACGACAATAAAAAGTTGAGCATGGTTTCGGGATTGTCCATATAGTATTATCTCCATCTGTCAGTTTCAGTGGCACCAAGGAGGTCATGAAAATGCTTGAATCATCATGCTCGCCGTCCATTTTCTGCTTGTATCGGCTTTGATTGGAAGCACCATCAAATCCCCACTTCGATATCAGCTTTAACTGCTTATTTTCCACATTATCAGAAAGACTTTGAAGAATCCGCTTCACCGTGATGTCAAGTAAAGCTTGAAGTGTAATTCTAGCTGATGAATCCGTAACTGATACTGATTGATTAGGAGGGTAGCATGCAAGCTTAGTTTGTTGCAGTTTATAGTAGGATGGGTAAATATCCTTAGCACCTTCCCGAATGGCAGTCTCTCGCAACGTAATATATTGCCACTTTGAAAGCTTAAGTGAAAGAAGCAATCCAAGTGCTTTCTCTGGTGTAAATATTACTGTTTTCTTAATGCTTTCCTTGATTTTAACGGCAGCTTCTGGATTTTTGATCATATAATTGATTACAGATGCGATATCTTCATAACCTTCTTCTTTTAAACGTGCTGCAGCTGCATATGCCAATTCACAGGAATCCTCGCCTATGTGCTCACTAGATCTTCTCTTTTTCTGTTTGCTTCCCAGATCTTTGAATGGTTTTCGGGACCTTTTTGTCATTGTTCCAACAGTCGATGATGTCGAAGGTTCTGGAGAGACTGAGCGTGCTCTTGGTATCTCATCAACAGTTGGTTCTTGATTTATTAAAGTTTGCACGCAACTCGGCCAATCAATATTTGCTTGCAACCACTCTCCGTACGTATTTCTAAACTTATCAAAGAATCGTTTAGATTTCTGCCACCTGTTTAAAGCAGCTCGCGTGAATCTCCGGCAAAATTCTTTGAGAGTTACTTGATCTTCGGCAGAAAGGCAATCGCCTATGCGGGACACAATTGCACTAAACAATACTTCATGATTAAATGAAGGACACTCACTTTTTAGAAGAACAAACAAATCTAAGTTGGTGATTAAACTTTCCATTCTAAGATTTTGTAGTCGCAAAGCAAATAGTTTTAGTGTTAGCAGTTACACGGTTGTGAACAATCTAAATTATGGAACAAAATTATAGCCCTTTTATTGTATAAAGTCAATAATTAGTTAACTACCCTCATTAAAGTTATAAAAGATATGATAATAAAAATTTATAATCGTCAAAAACATTTCGTAGAACTCATAGTAGAACTAATCAACATTAGCAAATCACATTAGCTCACTAATTATAAAAAGGTGAATGCAGTTCTTAGTTGGTATTGTTGCGAGATATTTCAAATCATTTAATCACTTAATAGGCTCATTAGAATCAGAAGACTACAACCATCATTCTAATTACTTAATTACTTGTCATCAGACTCATTAGATGACTACACAATATGTTATTTTGTATTTTTAACGTATGCAAGGTTTTAAATTTCCTTTTGTGTCGATATTATTATGTGTCCGGTTATGTTGTAATCATACTTTTAGGGTATGATCAATTAACAATTTCATTCCCCTATCTTTCTAAAAGAAGCGACAGCATGGGCACTTTGACACTGATATTCAACTATTTGGTATTGTTGGAAATCTTACAAGATCAACAAGATACTACACACCTCTGTCTAGTCCTTCAGGTCTATAGGGGTGATGCTATTTTATGTTAAGAGTTGTTAAAGCTCTGAATTCTTCAACTTAAACACTAAAAGGAACGTTTAATATGTAAAAATAAATAAAAATATTTTGACGATTTAAAAAAAAAAAAGGCATCTACAACCATTATGTAACGTATGTCAAAAAATCATAAATAATTAGTACTAAAACCTCCTATAAGGATATTACGGTTATCGCTGCCGTTTCAGAGATATTTCGATTTTTCATACTAGCTCCATACAAAATTTTCGTAAAAAAATTATAATTCCTTCGTTTTTGTGCAGAATCAATTCTGGTGTCATTTTTGTATATTGTTATAACAAATAGAAGTGATATCCGGCACAAAAACTGGCACTTGCAAAATAAAATGCCTAAGTCTATGAAAGCCGTTTTTCAGCCCACCGTGCGCCATCACGAGCTCTTGGCCAATGGCCACTACATTCGCCACTATGTTGGCCAACGTGAAGAGCTTACATTAGGTAGGTTCCGAATCGGAACCTACCTAATGTAAGCTCTTCACGTTATCGGAACTTCCGATTGCTTCGGATTCACGAAGTTCTGGGTTACATGGGGTTGGCTCGCTTGGGGTTTAAAATGTATACACGCGGCTTGGATAAAAAAAATTAAGACTGGAGCCCTAAAGCTGGAGGCCCCCCCGCGCCGCGGGGTCTGCGGACCTTCAGCTACGCCACTGCAATCCAATAGCCTAGTAACTGCTTGGTAACAAGTCACCCTTTAGCAAGCATTGTATCAGCATTTGTGACTTTTGACCCGTAACATGGCTTCTACCAATGGTGTGGTATTAAATGTTATTTAATATAGTATTCCATGGTATTCCACCCATTTGGTTAGTCCTACATGTAGGTACTAACCAAATGGGTTCTGTTTGCAACAAACGAATTATTTCTTAACGGCTGTCTATAGGGTTGCCAACCGTACTCTAAAATAGAGTATTGTACTCTGTATCATATAGGTGTACTCTATAATCTATAACACTAATAGAGGACGCTAAAATACTCTTTTACACAATGTTTACTATACTAGTGCCAGTCACGGATATTATACTTAAATTAAAACGTAATTTATTAAAAATGATCCTCCTGATCTATGTAAACTTAGATTTAGGATGTTTGGAGTCGTACAATTCTTTTAAAATAAATCAAAATTTGTTATGTGCTGCAAAAAGTACCAAAATGCCTTTTTTAGTAAATGGTTCGCTTTGTTATAAATCCGTACTCTTTATTTACCTCCTTTGAAATCAGATATACTCTATTTCTTCTAATAAAAGTTGGCAATCCTAGCTGTCTATCTATGTAAACCAGGGTTGGATTTTGTACTATAATTATAGTATTTATACTATAATTTCGCCCTTTGTACTATATACTATCCACATCTAAGGATAGTACGCTAACATACTATAATTTAAAGTTTGCTCCCGAATGCTTAGTTTTACGTCATAATTATGAATATTCCGACCGAATTCCGATCTTTCAAGGTTTTCTGTGTTGATGATCGAGGATTCCCCGATTACACTTTTCTCTTTCCCAGGGTTAGATTTTGTACTATAATAATTTGTATTTAAAATGCCATTTTATTGTCTTGTGACGCTATCAAAAGCGGTAGCAAAAGTGGGAATTTTACTGATTTTATTCCTACTGAGGATATGTTGATGAGATTAAATGACAAGCATGAAGATTGAACTAATAGTCATATTCAAGAACTGATAAACTTAGAAGAGGAGTAAATTTTGCCTTAACGGGTGTTGATTTTAATGACTATTATATGTTAAAATAAAATAAAAAATGAGTGTGTACTATATTTTTTTTATAAATACTATCCTTTTCATTTGTTTGTACTATCTTTTTCAACATACATAAATCCAACCCTGATGTAAACAGCTGGACCCAGTGGCTTAACGTACTTTCCAAGGCACACTGGAATATGTTAAAATAATCACCCATCCACGATCCAGCCTTAGCGAACGTTGCTTAACTGCTGATTGCTGATGTCATTATTTAGCCACGAGTTCCTCCTACACACAACACATCCTTAAAGTTACAAAAAAAAAAAAAAAAAAACGAAACAATCGAAAAGCGGTTCACAGAATACCTATATCTATCTACCAAGTTTTACATGTGTAGTATTGTGTAGTCTTAATTAATAGCTTCGCAATAAACTGGCTGCGACATACGGATGGACAGACAGACAGACATGACGAAACTATAAGGGTTCCGTTTTTTTGCCATTCGGCTACGGAACCCTAAAAATGAACGGCTAGACGTCTTGTGAATGTCTGCATAATGATGTCATTTTCATTGCGTTATTTTGTATGTTAATATGATATAGACGAGGCCGAATTCATTGACATTACACGGCAAGTATTAAGTAAGCCTAAGCGATGATGCACCTGCGTGCCCTTCAATGGCGGATGACATAAACAGCTGTGTTCAACTTTAAACTTACTACTTACTCTAAACTACAAATTGAGCAACCATTAAATTTTCACACAGATCCCTAAATGTAAAAAAAAAATATGCTAATGTTTATATCACTACTAATATTCATTTTTTATTCATGGTAAATTTGATTTTACTTCATTTTCTACTCAATATATTTTAATACATAAAAAAACAAAATAATTATGAATATAGAATGGTAATTCTCAGTATTTATATGTAGGTATAATGTATCATGGTAATCCAAGGAGTCTATGCAGGTACAACCTTAAAAAGGTCCGAATTTACGTCCGAAAAATGCCGACAAACTTTTTTTATCATGATTTTACGATCAATAACAAACAAAAAACACTCACCGACAGTCCGTTGTTGATAATACGACATAATTGTATTTTTTTTTCGATTTCCTCACGTCGAATTAACGAGAAAATTGTTATAATTCGCGTAATCGCGCACCCGCGGACAACTAAAACCTGTGTGGAAATAGTAACGTCATACGTCATTCTTAAAATTAAAGTTGTCGACAGAAATAGCACAAAGAGGTTACAACACGTCATGGTGACGTCATAGTTGATGAACGACTGAATCGATCGGGTGACGGGCGGCGGCACACGCACGTTGTAGGGTCTTCTTTGAAGGCAAGAATATACCTAAAGGTACATTAATTAATAGCGTTCACACCAGTTGTCAAATAACCAGATCGCTTTCAATCAATCAAAATAATTCACGTAGAACGTGTAACGTTCCCACGGCTGGGATACAGGCCTTTCTATGGGAAGTTTTTTTTTTAATCTAAAACAAAACAATTCTAATATAATAATGGACTGAGTATAAGTACACTCTCAAAACTGACCACTTAATAGAAAAAGGGAGTAAAATACCATTCTATTTTCTTAGAAAAGAGACGAAGGTGACACTATAAATGCCTATTGTACTAAATACATACAATTGTAGTAAAGGACAATAACAAACGGCACGATAGTTTTATCCGTCTCACACTTTTCTGCTCGTATTAATTTTCTTAGGATTGAAAGAATAGTAGTAGTAGTGGAGATATACAGGAAGGCCAAAGAAAAGATGGATGGATTGTGTGAGGAATGATATGAAAGAAAAGGACTAAATGATGCTGTGACGTCTGACAGGGGAGAATGGAAGAAGAAAAGATGTTGCGCCATCCTCAAGTGACTGGAATAAAGGCAGGAAGATGATGATGTTAAAAGTATAGTAATAGTAGTATTTCAGTTGACATCACACCCTGTCGGGTAGGTAGGTATATTTCTGTGATCGACATGGACCGTACGGACGCTCGTTCAAATGCTTTACGCTAGACCATTGTCAACTAATGTCAAAGACATCGCTTATTGTTAAAGCCATTTTTTGATGTCTTTGTAAAATTATATCAGAAACAGAATATTGAATAGTGAAGGCATACAAATACAGTATGGATTGTGATATCCAAATACTTAAAAGTGGAAACAAAAACTAACACAAAGAAAAAGAAAAAAAAACTTATAAAATGTTTGTAAATTTTAACTTAAATTAAAAAATTAAACATACTAAACAATAAAAATAGAGAACCTATTAAAAAATTACTTAGATTAAATTATTTAAATAATAAAGATTCATCCAATTATTTCAGAGAGAGAGATTTTAAACTCTTGCAGAGTGTAAGCTAAATATGCATATGCCCCTCTACTATGACATCATCTGTGACCCGATTATCTGAAACCCCACCAAATGCGAAAGTAAAAAATATGATATTACTTACCCGTATATTTGATCTATTTGCGATTTAGCCGCATTATATTTAGAAGGCCGCTAGCATAGGTGTTTGTATTTTTTACTCATACCTACTTTTATTTAAATTAAATGTGTTTAAACTGATTAATGACTGGAACGTTATTTTAGACAATGACTCATTTAGAACTTAGTTACCGAGTATGAAGAATTTTAATTTTATTTCGTGAACACATTTAGTAGAGAGCATTTGAGATTTTCAGACTGCCTGTCGCAATGGCGAAAGTATTATATTAACATATTTAATTTTGTGCATGTTTTTCAGTGTTTTGTTAATATTTCTCATCTAAATATGTTCAGTAATAATTATAAAAAGATTAATGTAAAACGCTGATACCAGCTTTTAGTCTTAAAGTTGCTGCAATAATTAAACGCGAATCAAATGTTGCAACAGGAATGGAAAAAAATGTAACTGGAATAAGTAATAGTTTCATGCCATTGTGTATTTAAGGTGAACGCAGACCTAGCCGCACCGCACGCGCAGCAGTCTTTGCATTCGAATTCTTAATATGAAGTTCTATGCAACCTCGTACACCTAGCCGCGCCGCAGTCGCCGCAGTCCCTGAAACGACCGAACTCCCCAAGCCGCAGCTGATGACGTCACCCGCACGCAGCGGACGCTGCGGCTAGCGCAGTGCGGATGACGTCATTCGCATCCACGGCACGCAGTGTTCCAGAGTTATAATTTAGACAGAGAATCTCTGTCAACGGTTTATAATAAAATTACTTGTTCTCGTATAAATAATTACTTGCTTATTCCCTATTATAGCACCTACAGATAAAATTACACAAAAGAGCAAAATACCAATACCAAATACAGATTTATTACAGATTTTTTAAATCTTCGGTACAGATAATGCTTTCAAAAATCTGGCAACACTGCAAGTGCGATGCGTGCGGCGACGGGAACGACTGCAGTGACTGCGGCGCGGATAGATGTGCGAGGCCATTAACAAAAAGCGATGACTGCGGGGACTGTAGAGATTGCAGTGCGGCTAGGTCTGCGTTCACCTTATTGCTTATCGTTTTTTTTATATACAGAGTTATTGGAAATACGTCCCGATCCTGTTAAGGGCGTGTAGACGAGGTCATTAACTAACAAATAAAATGTTCCGCCGTCAAAATAGATTAGTGATTTTTAGGAGAAAAAAAAAAATTTCATAAGAAGTTGCAAAAATCATAAAAATAAAATAAGTATTGGATCTCTTTTTTCAAAAGTACGAAGGTTTTCAATTGTTTTATGTTTTTTTTTTTATTATGCGCAACATAATTTTTTAGCTATTTAATAAATAAGAACGCTAAAACGTGTTTTCGTTTTTTTTTTTATAAATTTTAAAAGAGATAAAGTCCTATTTTAAAATTTTTCTCGATAATAGTATACTTTAGGCCTAGAAACTTAGGGTTGATTTGTTAGTTAATGACCTCATCTACACGCCCTTAACAGGATCGGGACATATTTCCAATAACCCTGTATAAGTATATTTGATTAGATCATTGTAATCCTATGAAACTAATATCTATTTATTTATTTGTTTATTTCAGGCTACCAAAAGCCCATAGAAAACTATACATACATAATTATGATTATAAACTAATACATATTTTATAATAACACAATAAAACTACTATTTAATATTATCAATAAACTAATACAAACAATACTCTACAATCTCCTCGACTTTTGTAGAGTAATGCAGTCTAGACACGTATAGCGGCGTCACTGGTACTACTGGACGCAACAGATAGTTCGGTCCTGTCGGTGCTGTACCACACTTATTACGAAAGGAACGCTGTCTTTCAGAGCCTTTTTAGGATCTTGGTTCTGTTTCACCCCTACTGCATTTTCCTGATTAACATGCGATGCAGCTGACTAGCCGGTGACGACAATTGCAGCGTAGGCACGATTCGAGGTCGTTGTACCAACGCGTAACATTTCCGTAGCCGATGCTGAAGTACAGGCGACGGCGGAGTGGTCGGTGGGGGCGGGAGGGCTCGCAGGGACGGTAGCGAGCAGGCGAGGCGTGGGAAGCGCACACACTGCACTTTCTGCTTGCTCAGCACTCGATGTTGACGGCGACAACAAAACTGCTGATGCGAAACTTGCACCCGATGTGTCAAGGCATGCTCCGCGACACGTGTTTACGTTTGATGCACCTACTGATGACCTAGTTACCGCTACCACTCTACGCAATTCACTAAGTTCATTACGCAAATCAGCAACAGTAACCTGAGATGTATCTAACCTCTTTTGCACGTCCACCAGGCTAGCCTTGAGGATAACTATGTCCTTTAAAAGGCTTGTAACGTCGACGTGGTCGAAAGTGACAGGAGGGAGCTTGTTTAGGTCCCTCGCCACAAACGTCGGCACGTTGTCAGGATCGGTCTGTTTGAGCAGCGTGATAATATCTTGGATGCTTCGCTTAATCCCATCACGCCTTTGGGACACCATCTGATCACTCTTGTTGAGCAACCGATACAGCAAATGCTTAGCAGCGGCAATATCATCTTCACTAAAACTCGTTGCGCAAATCTGGACGGCAGACACCTCGAGCTTCTCCTGCAAGAACGCCAACAGTTCATTCGCTACAAGATTTTCAGTCATAGCGACTTGCACGAGCGACGGCTTGTGCCGTCACGTTTACAGTTTTTAATACAACTACGCACTAGCAACACGACTACATCCCATCCCATTGCATGCCTTTCAGCAATTACACCAATGGAGAACGTTTGAATCGACACCAATGCATGAATGATTGAATGATTTTTATAAATAAATAGAAACATAATTTGAATTGCCCTTCTCTTGTGACAAAGCAAAACTAATAAAAATAAATCAAGAATATTGTTTTTGTATTTAAAAATTTATTTAATTTCTATTTTGCTGTCTTGTGTTTTTTGTAACTAGATTTTCATGTTTTCTGTATGTTGTAGTACATATCTGTTGCATCTATCTATTATGAATTATCTTATCTTACTATCTTACTTCTTACTTAATACTTAATATACTTATATACTTACTTAATATTATAAATGCGAAAGTTTGTGAGGATGGATGGATGTTTGTTACTCTTTCACGCAAACACTACTGAACGGATCTGAATGAAATTTGGTGAGTGGATAGTTGACTTCCTGGAATAACACATAGGCTACTTTTTATCCCGGAATTCCCACGGGATCGGAATTTACGCGGGAAAAACCTCCCACGCGAACGAAGTCGCGGGCAAAAGCTAGTGATACATAAATAAAACACAAATCACGTTGAAATACTCTTCTTCTTCGCTTTCATATGGAAACTTCAACTCATAAGAAGTGGATTTTATGTCCAGAAAACCGACATCATTGTCTCATTGTATGGGGTAATGGTAATTCTAAGTTTCTCTCTTCGCAAAGAATGAGTTAGTGTTTTAGTTCAGTAGTGTCGGACTGTAAATAGTAGTTTTTAGGAGCGAAGAGTGGCAACACAAAAATGCTGTCGAACCGTGAAACTGTCAATGTCACTTTTTTTAAAGCTTGTTCCGTCCATTTTTAATTTCAAGCATTTTTCTGCATCATGCTTATCTCCTCATACCTCCAAAACAATGCATCTGCCATCTCGCTCAAATTTTAAATTAGTATTTTTTACGAAAATAAAATAAATCGACATCTCTTTTGTGAAATAAATACAAATGAAATTAGGAGAAATAATAATTATATTGACTATAAATAAATAAATATGCAAAAACTTTGGTTATCATTAATAATTTGTGGCGATATTTTATAGAACAAACAATAATTCTAGTATTTACTTTTGTTTAAGTAGTAAGCCATTGGGTTTCAGTATAATTGATTACTATACCAGGTAATTATGGCATATACCTCCTTATCATTGATTTTGGGACGTTTTTAATGGTACCATTGTACCTTTTTGCATGTAGCTTTTATACACATAGCATATAAATTGTACACACATAGTGTTCACTAAAGCGAGATTCAACCTCATACACACTTTTGTATGAAAGTATTTTCAGTGCTGATGGCTTGCGTGCACACCTCACGCCACAATAAAAATCAGTGAGGAGAAATGCATTTTTGTGTTCAACTATAATTATGTGGTTTAATAAATCATTTATTCTTAAAAAGACAAAACAAGCCACTTACATGGGAACATAATATAAAATATAAATTTCAAAACAGGTCACCATAATGGGTCAAATCATAACATTACAGTATAATTTAGGGTCACTCGTTCAACACTCATCTGCAACTGTATTATGAGGATTTATGGCAGGAATTGTTTTTTATTTCTTTGAGTCCTTGGTTGTTTCGAAACTTCAGACATCTTGGTGAATGAGACATTTGTATTACCAGAATCCCGGACAAATAGCAATATACCCCAATTTAAAATCAATAATATTTCCATCTTTTTCCATTCTAAGTTGTGTTCACTTGGTTACACTCTGGTTACCAGTATTTTTCACAGAGCAAATTCTTATCCGATGTCCACAGCCTATTATCTAGGTATCACTAGTCCTTGGCAAAACCCCAGTGGTCAGATGTTCAGTTTTCTGACTTTTCTGCAAGTAATGACAAGATTCTCTTCCTATTTTATTCATAAATTGGTGCTAATACCAAATAACTACTTATTTAATTAAATATTTATTTTGTTTTAGTTCAAATCAGGAAATATACACTTCAATAAAAACCCTAATATATCTAAAAATAATCTAAAATATAGCGTACAGAAATTCGTGAGCATCATTGTCCACTGGTAATGTGCCCAAAAGACTGGCTGCATTGCCACATTGTATAGCAATGCTTATCCTCTGTCCAAGGTAAAAGCCAGCCCTTGGGTTATGCGAAGTGTCGACTAGGCGTCTGGAAAGATCTTTAAATAATTTGTGAGTACACGGACCCCACGATCCCAGGATTTCAACCACAAACGGCTCAAAAATATACCTACCAACGGGGTTATTATATTTCCGCCGCTTATTCAGCTTCAGTGATATGGATATTCAGTGAGGGATATTAATACCTAGCTTCTGCTCACGACATGTTCGCGGCGGCATCCGGGATAAGAAGTAGCATATGTGTTATTTTAGGATGTCAACTATCTACTCACCAAATTTCATTCGGATCCGTTCAGTAGTTTTTGTATGAAAGAGTAAAAACATCTATATATCTATAAATCCATCCTCACAAACTTGCATTTACAATATTAGTAAGAAGTAAAATGGGTAATATAGTAATATAAAAAATAAAAACTCTTTGTGATAAATAAATAAATTAATTTATTTAAGTCACTAAGTATTAACAAAACGACAAAAATGTGATACTTGCATTTAGGGCTGCTATTCGTCCGGGTATCCCTGGATTTGTCCTAGTTTAAAGAGCGCCCAAGCATCCAGATTTTACTCGAATGTCTGGGGTTTATGAAGTCGTTGTCTGGGACCACCAATTTTGGTGATGGCAGCCCTACTTGCATGAAATGCTTTATTCAATACTAACAGTCATGCGGGACTTAATAACAATAAAATCATAATCTTCTTTTTGGCAGTCGAGTAAAAAGTAGCCTATAGCCTTCCTCAAGTTTCCAGCTAGTCCCATACCAAATTTCATCCAAATCCACCCAGTACTTTTGATGATTAGTTCTTTTAAACAAACAGACTTTCCGCTTTATAATATTAGTCTAGGTGAGCTCTCTATTGACCTCAATCTTGCCTGATGGTAGCGATAGACGAGGTCTATGGTGGAATGACCGATCCCAGAAGGTGCCTGTTCACTCTTGCTTTAAAGGCTGACGGGTCATATGTGGGAGGGAACACAGAAGCTGGCAGAGAGTTCCAGACCTTGGCTGTGCACACAATAAATGTAGAGGAGAAAAGCGTAATATTACAAGACGGTATCAACTAAATATGGATGGTACCCTGCAGTATTTTATTTGTAGGTACATAATATAGTATCTTAACAAAGGAGTGCTTTGGCATTTGTCTAGGATTACCCTGTATCATGAATGCCGTCACCTTCCTCTGGACCAAATAATATCACTCTATAAAAGTTATATATAAAAAAAGACATTAACATGATTTACCAATGACTTAATATAACAAAAACATTAAAATAACATTGAACTTATACAAGACACAAAACAGGTTTGTGTAGTGTGCGACTGTATGTGAAGTGTGCAACTGTGTGTAGTGTGCGACTGTGTGTATGGTGTGCGACTGTGTGTGTGTAACATTTGATAATCCTAAGAGTCATCCCAATTTTATAAGTCTCTCTGATTCCTTATAATTGAGACTTAAGCCAGTATGTTTAATTTTAACTCCTTTTTTTTTTCAGAATGATGGAAACCGAGGTTGAAGAAGTAGTGATAAAATGTGAAGTCATAGAGATATCTGATGTAGAAGAAGAAGAGTATGAAGAAAAAAAGAAGAAAAAGTAAGATTATTCTATGTGATTTTATTTATTTTTAGGACCCCTACGAGATACCGCAGCCCCGGATTGCAAGGGCAACTGAAGAAGCAGGGTGGGTTTTTAGCAGGGACCGAAAGGTTAACCCGTATGAGGGTTTTAAACCGGTTAATTTTTAGGATTAGGTTACAAAACCCTCAATAAAGGTTAACCCGTATTATAGGGTTAATCAGCCTATAAGAACCGGTTTCGACATAAGGTGCATTTTAGCACATAAAACATCTGCAAGAAAGTGACAGAGATAACTACCACGCGGTGTTTGATCGTGTACCGACATGACTCTCGTAGTCACCGCGTCGAATGCATTGAACTTTGAGCCCTATTAATGTTGCACAATACTGTTTTTAATATTGACTAATGTTCGACGCTAAAATATTAAAAATAATATTTCGATTCTAGCGCATTTCACCGACCAACACGGTTGAATTGTGAGTGTGTTTGTACTTGTACATATCGTCGTTTGTCGTAGGTACTTAGTAGAACTTTGTTATTTTTAACAGACTTCAAAAAAAGGAGGTTCTCAATTTTATTCGTCTTGAACAATTTTTTTTTTAATGTATGTTAAGTACCTCATAACTCGGAGACGGCTGGACCGATTTGAAAAATTATTTTTGCGTTTGAATGGGTATACTTTCTAGTTAGTCCCATTGTTACAAAATCAGGATCTGATGATGGGATCCTGGAGAAATCGAGGCAACTCTTCAAATATTATAGGCACACCTATAGCGTTTTGGGTATTTCTTATAGTACCTTGAGCAGTTGCTTCCGAAAAGTACCATTTGGGGAAGTTGAACTGATGATGAAGACCACAGATGGCCACTGAAACTCCTCAATAATAAGTATTTCGTGGATTGCGATTCGATTACTTGAGTACGGATGTTAAACACTATGCTCGTCACAATACATATGGTGATGTAGAGCTGATGGTCAAGTACCAGGAGAACTCCTCAAAAATTAACGGCTATGCATCGGGAAAAGCAATATTTTGTAAAAGGTGATAAGTTGTTGACATTATGGCTTTTGTAACTAGATAAATTACAAACCGGCCCACTAAAAAGCGTGAAAAAAATTTTTTTTGCAAAAATTAGAACCGACTTCCATATCAAAACCAAAAATAACTTTAATTTCTATATGGAAGTCTGTTCTAATTTTTGCTAAAAAATTTTTTGATCTCATAATTAGCACATACATAAGTAGCGTTATTACCAACCTGTTTTGAAGTCAAAACTTCTTTAGCATCGTTGTGATTTGAAAGTTTATGAAACAAAAAAGTGACAGTAAAAAGAGACAGACACAGGAATTCATAAGAAAAAAAAAGCCAACATTGAAGGTTTCACTTCTACCACGTGTGAATTGCCCACATGTTTTTTTTTTATTTTTATACCTACGTGAACTTATAGTGATCTGATTAAGTATGCCTAAAACCAGGCGTCCGTCACTCGCTCAAGGCCACGTGTTATATGCCTACCGCTTCGCGTATCGCCGTCGGTACATCCGACAGTGGGTTGCCGCACGCCTGCCTGAACCTTTTTAAATAATTTTGACGACGTCATAATGGATCGACCTAAAAACAATTGATTTTCCTCCGCTTTGCTACTGTTTCCATTTTGATTAATTATTTATTACAATTATTTACGCGGTTTCGGATATTTTAGACGTTAAAATTTATATAATCGGGAAATCAGGGAAGGAAAAAAATGCATGTATCATTTTATTAAACTGAAACATATTTGATCAACAAATAAAAAAAGAACTGTTTTTCTACAACATTCGTTTTTTTACCAATATCAGCATAGGTACAACCATAGAAATATAATAATATATTTATGGGTACAACCCTAACACATTCGTGGGCCGCGCGGCGGTTAAAACAATCTTAACTCACTGTGTACGGAATTATGGTACATTTCTTCTCGCTGCAAACAGCTGGTATTATTATTATTAGGTACCCGCGCTCGCATTGAGCTGCATTGCGCCAAGATATCATCTCCGTGAGCGGTGTCTATGAGTGCGTTGCTCGAGCGCGCTTTTTATGTAGATTGACTTCTGAACCTATCTATTTTGTGGCTGCACAGTGGGACGGCACCGCGTGCCTATCAATTATTGGTCGTTAGCTTAGATGTAGGGCTCGGCGGCTATGTTGCTTACTGGTTTTGCATTACAAGATAAGGACCAAGCTAACACAATCAATGTACAAAATATAAAATCCCACCAAAACATCCTGTAAAAAATTAGCCAAGCCTCGCCTAAGCTGCTTGTTTCTCTATAAAAAGTGATGAAATCTCTAAGCAAAGCGAAACCAAGTCTAAGGATCTTTACTGCGATTTCCTTATCAATATAGTTAGATTTTATGTAACCGGCCGTTGAACATACTCTGTGCACTTTTTTTTACTAGTTAATACATCGAAGTCAACGGCCAAGTCACCGTGCATTTATGGGCATAAAGGTACAATATATTAAAAACGGCATTATAATCATACGCACTTTAGCGACAGAGGAAGTCTACAGAAGTCAAGCAAATTCAGCGTATATTCACCAAACTTTACTGCGTTAACAGAAAATCCTGATGACATAGTTTACAGAATTATGTATAATCTCTTGATCAACTCTTCATCGATACCCGTGATTTCTGCAGAACATTGATAGGTTTGGAAGAATCTCCTTGCCGTATTTCCGTCATTGCTGTTTCCAGAATCTTGACGAGGTTTATCAATGTGTAAACCAAGCAATTTCCGGAAGCGAGTTTGAACGTGCTTCTTTTTCTCTTCTTTGATCTTTTATTCTCTGGAGTCGATTCAGCCCACTTTTTAAATCCTAGGTTATAAGAAATATGCAGAATCATTTCCATACATCTTATCCAAGCATGTAAGGTAGACAGCCCGTATTTAAACGTATCTTCATTCTCAATTCTTGCAGTTACTTTTGTTATATTGTGCATCTGTCTAGGAGTTGCTCCACAAACAGTACATGAAGCACTCGATGGAGTCTGCGTTAACACTTGAGCAACTTTCCCGTCGATCATTGTCATAAACAGCTCATGTCTTACTCATGTTACCTTCTTTTGCTGCAGGCGTTCGCGTTTGACTTAATTCATTAATTTTTGCTTCAAGTTCACTTACAACAGCTGTAGTTTTTTCAGGAGTTTCTTTTGCTAATTCCAGAGAAATGGGTCTGCAATATCTAACTGAAGAACATGTTGGATTTTGCGATATAACTACTTTACTTTATTCATCCACTAGTCTCAATGGTACAAGTGAAACTATAAACATATTAGCATCCGATATTTGTTCATTTTCTTCCGGTAAAACTTGTTTATACTCACTTTGTCCCGAGGATCCATCGCAAACCCATTTGCTATACAGTTTGAGACGGGTGAACTTTTTCGAAACCGAGTCTATTTTTAAAATACGACAGGCAATATGATCTGAGAGTTCTTGAAGGTTCACTTTAGCACTTATATTCGTTACGGATATGCTTGACGCAAGAGGATAGCAATCCTTCTTTGCTTCAGCCAAAATTTGGTATGATGGAAATACCGAAAATAAGTTTTTCTCAACAAGTCTCAGCCTCAGGTAGGAATATTGAGCTTTGGATAGATCGGTTTCAATATATATACATAATGCTTCTTCTTTGGTATGGGAAGGTACACCATCTGGACTTCGTAAAATGACTTTTTCTCCTCCTTTTCTATTTCTCGTAATACTCACAATCGAAGCTTCATCATTTTCACCCATAGATCGTAAACCTTGAACATAAGCGTAATGCACATGTCCCATTCCATACTCCTGGAGTAATTCCAAGTTTTTACGTTTTTTTCGTACTCTCCGAACACGTCAGGATTTTCTTTTTTTTCACGTACTCTAAACTCGCCATTTAACCAATTTGTGTTTTGGCTCTCGAAGCAATCTTGTTTTCTTTGAGCTTTCACCCATTTTTGGTTACAAATCGTAATCAAATTTCTTTGAATACTTTGCATAACCGTGCTCACATCTGTTGTTGATAAATTGAAATTGTCCAACAAATATTTTCAATAACTGAAGTACTTTTCTCGCTTATTATCTGAGCACATATATCGCGTCGAAAACACACAAATTCACTCATTTTAAACTTTTTTCAGCAAATTCACAGTTACCGAAGGAAGGTATCCGGACACTGATGAACACGCTGCAAACCCGAGTATTTATAGGACCCTAGTTTCAGTAACTTGTGCAAAACCAATAAGAAAATTGATAAAAACAGTTTTCACACTAATACTTATTATAATTACAACAACAGATAAGAACTATGCAACATGATGTTTATCATACGTGTGGTTAAAATGGTTACCGCAAAAAAATATCGTGTGAAAATATATTTAGGTCGACATTTTTGCTTCTAGTTCGAAATGGCGCAGCAATGACGCAGGTTTTTTTTTTGTATTACTGAATAGGTAAGGTATCTAAACATGTCATTAACTTGACACCGGGAGCCATCGGTAACAAGGAAACCTCAACTTGAAAATTAAATAGACGTAAAATTTCCTTATGACAATTAAAAATTATATTAAAAAATTCGAAAATATATTTTTCATCACAAAATAACGTAGTTATGAACTAGAAATCTTAAGTTGAACTTCCATAACGAGTAGTCTAGTTAATATCAAATTATCAAAGTATAAAGTTTGGGTGCAATTTAATGTACCTAAAAATTTTTTGTATTTTTTTTTTTACTATTATATCGGGTGGCTTTATCATCTTAGAATGTAAAACAATCAAAACAGTTTCAAAAACACGACTTTTGTCCCAACTAATTTTGAGATGGAAAATACCGGTTGGTCCCATAGTGCGTCGCGCCGTGCGCGTCTAGTGGCGTGCTGCGTGACCTGTGTTGTGCGCCGTATCATTGCGTATATATGCTACTAAGTGTCCAAACAAAAAAGGTTTATAAAATATTTGATTCGATTTAGTTACTTATTCCGAACGAACTATATTCACATTTCGCATATACTAAACATAATGTTGTATACTTACGGGTAAAACATTCCCACCTCGGAACACCTTTCAGGTGTGTAATATACAGAACAAAGTAAACCAATAAATATAGTAAAATAAATAAAAAAAATTGGCCAAGTGCGATTCAAACTCGCCCATGAAGGGTTCCTTAGTAACTATAATAAATATAATTTAATATATTTATTTGAAAAAAAAAACTTAAAAATGTCTTAAAACTAGTTCATTTGCAATTTTTACAAGTACGCCAAATAACTTTGTTTTTCATAGTGTTTGTATGAATTACAAAGTTATATTTGCGGTTTTAGAAAATATGCTGTATCTCAAAAACTTTTTCATATTTTTCACTCTATAATTATAGAAGTTACAGTGGGGGGGACACACATTTTACCACTTTAGACGCGTATATCTTTTAAACGATTATCTTTATGAAAAAGTGGTTTTAGACACATTTATATCATTTTTGAAGACCTGTCTATAGATACCACACACGCATAGGTTTCATGAAAAAATATATTTTCAGTTTCAGTTCCATGTATCGGGAGCCCCTTTTATTTTAATTTTTTTTTTCATAAAATCGGAAAGCGGTTCACAGAATACATCTACCTACCAAGTTTCACATGTACAGTTCTAACAGTTTCGGAATAAAATGGCTGTGACATACGGACGGACGGACAGACAGACAGACAGACAGACAGACAGACAGACGGACAGACACGTCGAAACTATAAGGATTCCGTTTTTTGCCATTTGGCTACGGAACCCTAAAAAGATACCTAACCTGTTCTACCGTCTATCTACTTACTAAAAAAAATTTTTTAGCAAAAAATAGAACCGACTTCCATATCAAAACACTACAAAGGTAAAAATAACTTTAATTTCGGAAGGCGGTGTCAAAAACGAAAATATATACAAAACTAAAGACACCGCCTTCCGAAATTAAAGTTATTTTTACCTTTGTAGTATTTTGATATGGAAGTCGGTTCTATTTTTTGCAAAAAAATTTTTTTCACTCTATTTAGTGGGTCGGTTTGTAATTTATCTAGTTACAAAAGCCATAATGTCAAAAACTTATCACCTTTTACAAAATATTGCTTTTCCCTGTGCATAGCCGTTAATTTTTGAGGAGTTCTCCTGGTATTTGACAATCAGCTCTACATCACCATATGTATTGTGACGAGCGTAAAGTGTTTAACATCCGTACTCAAGTAATCGAATTGCAATCCACGAAATACTTATTATTGAGGAGTTTCAGTGGCCCTCTGTGGTCTTCATCATCAGTTCAACTTCCCCAAATGGTACTTTTCGGAAGCAACTGCTTAAGGTACTATAAGAAATACCCAAAACGCTATAGGTGTGCCTATAATATTTGAAGAGTTCCCTCGATTTCTCCAGGATCCCATCATCAGATCCTGATTTCGTAACAATGGGACCAACTAGAAAGTATACCCATTCAAACGCAAAAAGAATTTTTCATATCGGTCCAGCCGTCTCCGACTTATGAGGTAAAATACATAAAAAAAAAAAAGTTCAAGACGAATTGTAAACCTCCTTTTTTTGAAGTCGGTTAAAAAGACACATACCTACTTACCTGCCTACATTTCTCAATTTGCTTTTGTCATTGATTTTTTAATGTTCACCATACACTTACCTACCAAACATTTTCATTCCACTGTGCGTGGTTACGCACATAATTTTGAATAAGTGCAAAATTCAACAAAAGAGCGACAAATAAACCTGAGCAACATTCAGCCGCGTGTGACGTAAGATACCGCGACGCAGCCGAGATTGTGCAACTTACAGGTTCTGTCTCTTTCATTCAGATTAATCAGCAATATTTTATAGATTAACCTTTATAGTATACAGGTTAACCCGTATAAAGGTTAATCAAACAAATGGGTTAAACGTCTAACCGGTTAACCTTTTAATCCGATTAATGGGTCCTTGGTTTTTAGTCAGTAGTCTGACACTCCCTTCTGCTCCACACACAGCGGAAGGAGTAAATTGATAATTTTCCCCACCTAGAAGAAAAACACCCTATTTGTATAACAATATCAATAGAATGCTAACGGTGTATAGTTTTAGTTATAATAGGTGTTATTTAACATAACAAATTATACAGATACGGAAAAACTACTTGAAATAATTTAGTATTAGTTACTATTCCATTAGTCACTGTAATTATTGTATCTTCTTTTAAAATTAGTATTTAATTTCTTGTTTTCTACTCAAATTATCGATGTGCACTGATGGCCTGAAATACAGGTTTTTATAAACCTAGGCCAGGCAGGATTGAATTTACGATAAATCATCATTTTACCAAAGTTTATTCAGCCATTTAGATCAGCCACTTAGAACTATTATACAGGGTGGCAGGGACGCCCTGCATTGAAAATTTTTGTCAGCTTTCGTCAGCTCAGCAGGTATGTGGTCTCGCGTCGATGTCCCTGTCACCCTGTATGTAACTTGAATAAAAATTATTATATAATAAATATTATTTTGTTTATTACAAGCTTTTTTTTTTTTAATTTCTGCCTGTGGCTTCGCTCGCGTGTTATGTTATGCATCAGGTGTTCCAGTTTCCGAAATCTAAATATTTATAACTCAAAGGTGACTGACTGACTGACATAGTGATCTATCAACGCTCAGCCCAAACCACTGGACGGATCGGGCTGAAATTTGGCATGCAGGTAGATGTTATGACGTAGGAATGCGCTAAGAAAGGATTTTGCGAAATTCCCACGGGATCGGGATTTACACGGGAAAAACTTCCCACGCGGGCGAAGCCGCTGGCACAAGCTAGTCAATTATATATAGCTTATATGTTGCCCCCAGACTTCATAGCTATATAAAAAAAAAGTATCATTCAAATCCGTCTTTTAGTTCCGGAGATTAGCGTGTACAAACAGACAAAAAATAATTTTTTTGTAAATATTTTGTGCAGACACTTTTTTACTGTTTTATTATTATGTATTGATTGATATCCTTGTAAATTTTTTAACCTTCCTTTTTTGTAATTTCCAGACGAATAAGAAAACGCAGTGTCCCGAAGGAGAGATCATGCTGCAATCACTGTCCAAAAACATTCGCCACACGTTACGAACTCAAAAAACATATACGAACACACACAGGTGAACGACCCTACATGTGTCCGATTTGTGGCAAAACTTACACGCAATTGGGGCATTTAAGTATACACCAACTTTCCCACGAAGGGATAAAAAACTTTGGTTGTGGCGAATGTGGTGCCTCCTTCTATAGAAAAGCAGATCTCGACCGTCATGAAAAAATTCATCTCGGCATAAAGCCCCATGTGTGCGAAATATGCTCAAAATCTTTTACGCAAAAGAATAATTTGGTCATGCACGTAAAAATGCATGTAGGCGATCGCGCCCATTTGTGTACGGTTTGCAATAAAAGGTTTATGACTAGAAGTAAGCTTATGCTACACTCCAAAAGGCATGAAAAAGCCAAGAAAGTTAAGAGTGAATTGGATTTGGTGGAAGAAGATATTGATGATTAATTTTTTAGAGTTCCGTACCCAAAAGGTAAAAACGGGACCCTATTACTAAGGCTCCGCTATCTGTCTCTCTGTCTGTCTATCACCAGGCTGTATCTCATGAACCGTGATAGCTACATAGTTGAAATTTTCACAGATGATGTATTTCTGTTGCCGCTATAACAACAAATACGAAAAAGTAAATAAAATAAATATTTAACGGGGACTCCCATACAATAGATAATGGTACGGAAGTCTTTGTGCACGAGTCCGGCTCGCACTTGGCCGGTTTTTTGTTGGCTTATTCGTCTGTAATAGAAATGTCTACTTCGTAATTGTGTTACATCCTAAAGCATTATTAGCCGCTAGGTAATATTCACCTGCTGGGACATTGGCTCTCCGAAAGAGAAAGCTATCTTTTTTTTCGTACCGATGGTAAATCGCGTAATTATTTACGTCAACTATTAGTTGAGCCCTGCTGGCACACAAATTTTGTGCCAGCGGGGCTCAACTATTACTTGTTTACTGGCACGTTTTTGTGCCGATGGGGCTCTAGAGGTTAATAAAGAGTACTAGCAATTTGTTTAGAATTCACATTACTAGCAATCTGGTTAACCCCTCTAACTGAGCTAAATATGCTTGTCTGGAGTGGGTTCACAGCAACAATGTAATGGGTGGGGTTGAACCAGTGACCTCTCGATCACAAGTCCAATAACTTAACCATTAGTTGACGCTTAAAATTGTATAAGTATTGGGTCTAGTGGGTAGCCAGTGCTGCATCAGTGCTGTTTATTAGGTCTAATGTACACGTTTTAGGGCAATTAGGACACTCCAATAGATGCGATTTTGTTTGATTAGAAAGGCCTTGCAGCTTTAGGAACGGCTTAGGCGGTTTCTGACGTTACATACACACTGCTATACTAAGAACTAGGTTGTATATTTATTTAGGACTGATATGGTAGATAATTTCAGCTTAAAGACCAGGATATGCTTTCAGGATATGCAACCATTATGGATAGCAAAAATACTTTCGCTTGCCTGTCTGGGGTAAAAGGTTTGCGGGGTGTGGAGAGGGATTTATTCAAAGTGTCAATAGTGTAATGGCTAAGGTTTTGGACTTGTGATCGAGAGACCTTGGGTTCGAACGTCACCCATTACTCTTTGACCCATTCCAGACAGAAGCATGTTTAGCTTAGTTGGAGGGGTTAACAGGATTGCTAGTAATGTGAATTCTACCCATATTATTAGTTTTCTTTTTAAACAAAAATACATCCGTGCAAGTGAAAAAATAACGCCTCCCTGGGAGATATATTCCTCCGTCTCGCTCTAGCGGGATTATTCGCGAAACCAAGCGATATTATCGCTACAGTATGGGCATGATTAAACAGGCGTTTAGCGAAGTTTTAATTTACTGAATTGTGTGGAAAGTAAACCAATTACGAAGTTACCAATTACAATTATTAAATATTGGAACATGTTATGTTGTGAAATCTCTTTACGCTATAAGTCATTATCTCCACTCAACTGTGGGTTAGTTAATTTTACTTTGATGAGTAATTCAGTGTTTTCAAAACTAGGTATGGCTTAAGCCTTGTATTTTGATGAAAGTAGGCACTTTTTTATTGAAGTTAAGGAGGCTTTAACGACTCCGAGAGACTGTTATAATAAATGCACACATATATCAAACGACATTCTTTTAACATTCTTACTCCACCCTCGCTCCGGGTTGCTTGTTTCGCTGTTTAAAAATTTTAAGTAACCCCCGACAACCTTAAAACACCTGAACAGATCTTGATATATTGTTGCTAAGAACCATCTCGATCACGTCAGCTTTCTAACAAACAAAAAAAAAAACTACACTATAATCGGTCCATTGGTTTATGCATGCCACAGAGTCACACAGACACTTTTAACACCCCTGTTTTTGTGTGGGGGTTCAAAAGCTAGCCAGCTAGCTCTTTTCTGCACTAGTGCGTCTTATTCATTTCGTGCTTAGGCAGTGGGGCAGGAGTTAGTTTCGGAGTACGTGTGTTAAAAATGAAAAGTATTTATAATATTGTCACATCTAAAGTTTCTAGTTATGTACAATCGACCAATTAGAATCATGACTCACTTTGACCATTAATCATTTGAAACCGTCAAAATATCTCTCTGTTACATTTCGGGGAGTGTGCGATGGAATTGCACAATCTAATTCCAAAAAGCCCGTTCCATCATCGGAATACAAGACGAACGGCAATGGACAAGCGGACATCCCACCCATACGCACAAAACGTTTTGGGAATAGTTTCATTGTGAGTACAGCTAAGAAGTGGAGTTCTCTGCCGGAGTCTGTGTTTCTTGATAGCTATAACCTGGGGGTCTTCAAGTCAAGAGTGAATAGGTTACTTCTAGGTAAGCGTGCTTCATCTTCAACCACATCATCGCTTAACATCAGGAGAGATAGTGGTTAAACGCACCCCTATTAACAAAGATTACAGTGCGTGCCGCACTTAGGACGTTTTAAATACTAAGCAAGCTATGTCAATACGGTTCGGATTAATTAAATGGCAGATAACAAGGTTACCATGGAAATGTATGTTTACGCGAATGTCGACCTAATTGTATTTGAATGTCTTGTATAAGAATATAAGCTTATGGTGGGTGGGTCGTGTTTCAAATTTGTCGATTGTACACATAATATAATGGTTTTGTAAATAGATAAAGACGGAATGTGGGTGTGAGATATAGTGTTATATAATGTAATATGTAATTAAATGGTTTTATTAATATTACTTGGTGGGAGCTACATCCACACACATCCTTATAAACAGGAATTCAGGAAATAAATATGGATTTTTGGTTGGGTTACAGAAACTGTACAAAAAGAGGATAACCTTTTTTGTACAGTTTTTTAAAATAATTCTTCCGGCCTTTAAGCTTTTTTGCCTATGTATACGTTTCAATAAGGCCTTATTTACATTTTAATTACATACAATTGGCAATGGCAATTGTCGTATTTAACTTGCCTTCTAACGAAAAAGTGCTGTGTAAAAATGTTACTTAAAACCAATTAATAATATCAATATCATCAATTCACTATCGCAACTTTCCATCACTGATTGTATTGCAGTAAACCTCTGCCTATTAAGAGTACATATAAGCATAATATTATGTTATTTCTTTTTTTAAAGATTACTAGCAATGTGGGTAGAATTCACATTACTTGCAATCTTGTTAACCCCTCCAACTAAGCTACATATGCTTGTGTCTGGAGTGGGTTCACGGCAATAATGTAATGGGTGGGGTTCCAACCTACCCATTACACTATTGAATATTAATTGAAAAATGTTGGTTAATAAAGCTTATCCTCCTTAGTTCCTTTTTTAGTCGTTAGTGGCGCTAGTGTGACCTTTATGAAAATTTTATAGAAAAATATGAATTTTATCATTTTAAAACTTGCGTGTTTTCCTCAAAAGAACACCACAGACATGAACCTACATGCTTCTCATATACAAATACAAATTATATGGACTTTAAAAGAGACTATGACCTCCGAGTTTGTTTCGCTTTTTCTTCTCAGAGTAGTCAGTTAGGAAATACCGCTATTTCTCGCATTTTCATCTAGCTAAATTAAACACGCAAAAAACATGACGTGTAAAAGTGTTATTTATAACCAATATACAAAATAAATATTTCATTTAATTTCATTTCATTTTTAGGTGAATTATAAATATAACGTTCTCACTGCTGAGACGTGGCCTACGTCTTTTCAATGGTTTTTCGGTCCTAGGTCATTCAAGACTTTGCTTCGCCGGTGGTTATTATGTAAATTATATAAATTAATGTGTTTGGCTGGGTTTGTACCCGCGACTTACTGCTTGCAAGCTGTGCCTGTAAGCACTGTGCCACCACAGATAATAAATAAATTATAATTTTAATGTTATTTTATAGTTTTTAGGGTTAAATAGTATTTAAGCATTGTGTTTTCTTTTACAAATAAAATGTAAAAAAAAGCATCCCAGAAAGATGTTTGTTTTATTATTTTTGAGCTATAGTACCTACCTACATCTATACTTATATTAGAATAATTCTGTTTTTGTGGCATCTCACAGGTCAACCTCTGAGGTTGTCGGCTGCTTAACCGGACTTGCCTGTGGCTGCCCTAATTAGTTATAATTCAAGTCTCCAGCCAGAGCTTATATGAAACTGCGACTATTCGCTTAGGGCATCCCCTGTGGGGTACGGACCTCGGCTTAGGGCGTCACAGGGGGAAGGCAGCTAGGGACAGGCTGGATCGGATCGTATATTTCTTTCTAATAATACTATTAGTATGTAACAAACAAACAAACTTTTGCATTTATAATATTAGTAAGAAAGAATTAAGATGTGAAAGTTTGTGAGGATGAATGTAAAGGTATATGGTTGTTAGTTACTCTTTCACGCAAAAACTATTGAATGGATCCGAATGAAATTTAGTATACAACGTGTAATTTGTATACATACCGAGTGCACGGCTTCTTTGGATGATATCAAACGATATAACAAGGGTTTTGTAATCCTATGTCTACATGTGTGGAGCTTATTAGAAATTTCAATAAGTACATTGATACCAGAGACCGAATTTTTCATATTAAGAACGAAGAGAATTATCGTTTTATTGGCAAGTGACGTGGAAAGTGATGATCCTCATAGTGCTGTGACACGTTTGTTATTACTGGTATTCAAGAAACATGAAACCAATAATTTGTGGTCAATTCTGTGAGTCACTTATTTTGAGCTGAAACTGCATAGAGACTCCATATCAGATGTTATCTTCAGTCCTTTTGGATAGATATGGGGTTTCCGGTACACGTTGTGTAGATAGTTCCTAATCCTGGAATAACACAGGGTACTTTTTATCCGAGAATTCCCACTGGGTCGGGAATTACACGGGAAAACCCTCCCAGCAAACGAAGTCGGGGGCAGAAGCTAATTAGATTTTAATACTATTAAAGCGTCAATATCCTCTTACGCTATAATCTCTATGTACTGTAATCGGTCCTTTTAGTAACACGGCTTTTTTTGAAGCGTCGATATCCTAATGGATAAGGTGTTGGACTTGTGGAGGAGAGTTCGCGGGTTCAAACCCCACCCTATAACCCACTTCAGACACAAGCATATTTAGCTTAGTAGAAGGGGTTAATAAGGTTATTTTAAATGTGAATCCTACCCACATTGCAAGTTTTCTTTTTAAAGAAAAAAACATTGTCTTTAAAAGATCAATTGTAGCGAAAACACCATCATTTTCATTGTGTCACCCTGTATAATTATTTTGACTCAAAAATTATTCTTCATTTTTTCAAACTTTTTTGAGTAAAGGTGATTTCCATTATTATTGAGGCTTATTAATGGTGAACGCAGACCTAGCCGCACCGCAGTCTCTACAGTCCCCGCAGTCATCGCTTTTTGTTAATGGCCTCGCACATCTATCCGCGCCGCAGTCGCTGCAGTCGTTCCCGTCAGTGTTGCCAGATTTTTGAAAGCATTATCTATTCGAAGATTTAAAAAATCTGTATAAAATCTGTATTTGGTATTGGTATTTTGCTCTTTTGTGTAATTTTATCTGTAGGTGCTATAATAGGGAATAAGCAAGTAATTATTTATACGAGAATAAGTAATTTCATTATAAACCGTTGACAGAGATTCTCTGTCTACTTTATAACTCTGGCAACACTGCGCGCCGTGGATGCGAATGACGTCATCCGCGCTGCGTGCGGGTGACGTCATCAGCTGCGGCTAGGGGAGTTCGGTCGTTTCAGGGACTGCGGCGACTGCGGCGCGGGTAGGTGTGCGAGGTTGCATAGAACTTCATATAAAGAATTCGAATGCAAAGACTGCGGCGCGTGCGGCGCGGCTAGGTCTGCGTTCACCACTATACTCATATTATAAAGCGGAAATGTTTGTTTGTTTAAACGCAGTAATCATCGAAAGTACTGGTTAGGTTAGGAATGCAAAAGGAGGTTATGTTTTATCGCGCGATTTGTGCGCTAATTAAATCCTTTAATAGTCCATTATTGTAGAGTTTTGTAAAAATCTGGTCAGTTGGAGGGATTTGATTCATAGTTAGGTTATATGTAGGTAGGTACTGTGGAGTTCTGCTATGCGAGCGGTCAGCCTATCGTACTGACTGGTATAGTTTGAATTTAGACCGCAATGTTTGACATGCGAAAGAATTGTTTTAAGAAATGGACAGAGCCGCAACGAATTAGGAATGATAAGGGCGGGGGCACACGATGCGTTGCGGCGCCGCACCGCAAAGATTTCACCGTGTCAGTGGGCACACGAGCGGTGCGGCGCACGGTGGGCTGAAAAACGGCTTTCATAGACTTAGGCATTTTATTTTGCAAGTGCCAGTTTTTGTGCCGGATATCACTTCTATTTGTTATAACAATATACAAAAATGACACCAGAATTGATTCTGCACAAAAACGAAGGAATTATAATTTTTTTACGAAAATTTTGTATGGAGCTAGTATGAAAAATCGAAATATCTCTGAAACGGCAGCGATAACCGTAATATCCTTATAGGAGGTTTTAGTACTAATTATTTATGATTTTTTGACATACGTTACATAATGGTTGTAGATGCCTTTTTTTTTTAAATCGTCAAAATATTTTTATTTATTTTTACATATTAAACGTTCCTTTTAGTGTTTAAGTTGAAGAATTCAGAGCTTTAACAACTCTTAACATAAAATAGCATCACCCCTATAGACCTGAAGGACTAGACAGAGGTGTGTAGTATCTTGTTGATCTTGTAAGATTTCCAACAATACCAAATAGTTGAATATCAGTGTCAAAGTGCCCATGCTGTCGCTTCTTTTAGAAAGATAGGGGAATGAAATTGTTAATTGATCATACCCTAAAAGTATGATTACAACATAACCGGACACATAATAATATCGACACAAAAGGAATTTTAAAACCTTGCATACGTTCAAAATACAAAATAACATATTGTGTAGTCATCTAATGAGTCTGATGACAAGTAATTAAGTAATTAGAATGATGGTTGTAGTCTTCTGATTCTAATGAGCCTATTAAGTGATTAAATGATTTGAAATATCTCGCAACAATACCAACTAAGAACTGCATTCACCTTTTTATAATTAGTGAGCTAATGTGATTTGCTAATGTTGATTAGTTCTACTATGAGTTCTACGAAATGTTTTTGACGATTATAAATTTTTATTATCATATCTTTTATAACTTTAATGAGGGTAGTTAACTAATTATTGACTTTATACAATAAAAG
The DNA here is from genome assembly GCA_943138885.2 of Tholera decimalis. Lineage (NCBI taxonomy): Eukaryota > Metazoa > Arthropoda > Insecta > Lepidoptera > Noctuidae > Tholera > Tholera decimalis. The sequence goes on along the minus strand of OW964574.2, from coordinate 15,876,304 downwards.
GGCTATAATTTTGTTCCATAATTTAGATTGTTCACAACCGTGTAACTGCTAACACTAAAACTATTTGCTTTGCGACTACAAAATCTTAGAATGGAAAGTTTAATCACCAACTTAGATTTGTTTGTTCTTCTAAAAAGTGAGTGTCCTTCATTTAATCATGAAGTATTGTTTAGTGCAATTGTGTCCCGCATAGGCGATTGCCTTTCTGCCGAAGATCAAGTAACTCTCAAAGAATTTTGCCGGAGATTCACGCGAGCTGCTTTAAACAGGTGGCAGAAATCTAAACGATTCTTTGATAAGTTTAGAAATACGTACGGAGAGTGGTTGCAAGCAAATATTGATTGGCCGAGTTGCGTGCAAACTTTAATAAATCAAGAACCAACTGTTGATGAGATACCAAGAGCACGCTCAGTCTCTCCAGAACCTTCGACATCATCGACTGTTGGAACAATGACAAAAAGGTCCCGAAAACCATTCAAAGATCTGGGAAGCAAACAGAAAAAGAGAAGATCTAGTGAGCACATAGGCGAGGATTCCTGTGAATTGGCATATGCAGCTGCAGCACGTTTAAAAGAAGAAGGTTATGAAGATATCGCATCTGTAATCAATTATATGATCAAAAATCCAGAAGCTGCCGTTAAAATCAAGGAAAGCATTAAGAAAACAGTAATATTTACACCAGAGAAAGCACTTGGATTGCTTCTTTCACTTAAGCTTTCAAAGTGGCAATATATTACGTTGCGAGAGACTGCCATTCGGGAAGGTGCTAAGAATATTTACCCATCCTACTATAAACTGCAACAAACTAAGCTTGCATGCTACCCTCCTAATCAATCAGTATCAGTTACGGATTCATCAGCTAGAATTACACTTCAAGCTTTACTTGACATCACGGTGAAGCGGATTCTTCAAAGTCTTTCTGATAATGTGGAAAATAAGCAGTTAAAGCTGATATCGAAGTGGGGATTTGATGGTGCTTCCAATCAAAGCCGATACAAGCAGAAAATGGACGGCGAGCATGATGATTCAAGCATTTTCATGACCTCCTTGGTGCCACTGAAACTGACAGATGGAGATAATACTATATGGACAATCCCGAAACCATGCTCAACTTTTTATTGTCGTCCGGTTCAGTTCACTTTTGTAAAAGAAAGCCATGCAGTTGTCATTGATAACAAAAGAAAAATGGATGAGGAAATTGAGGCCCTTAACCCCACAGAGTGCATTAATAGTAACAGGGTGACTCATAAACTAATGATGACAATGATCGACGCAAAAGTCTGCACGTACCTTTCTGAAGCTAGATCAAATGCATCATGCTACCTGTGCTTAGCAAAACCAACAGAAATGAACCACTTAGATGCTGTAACATCAAAAACTGTGTGTTCTGACATATATGAATTTGGCCTATCATCCCTACATGCCCGTATAAATTGCATGGAATGTCTGTTACACATTGCGTACAGACTTGACTTCAAACAGTGGGCAGCAAGAAGTAATGAGCATAAAGATATGTTACAAAACAGAAAAAAAAACATTCAAAATAAATTTAAAGAGGAGCTCAATCTGTTAATTGATATAGTAAAACAAGGCTCGGGAACTACCAATGACGGGAATACCGCAAGGAAGTTTTTCGAGTTTCCCAATAAAACTGCAGCTATTACTGGGTTGGATCAAAACCTGATAAAAAGATTTGCTGTTATTTTGCAAGCAATAACATCTGGTGAGAAGATCGATGTCATCAAATTTAAAGATTTTGCTCGCAAAACAGCAGAAAAGTACGTGGAATTATACGACTGGTACTACATGTCATCAACCGTACATAAACTATTAATACACGGAGCTGACATAATCGAAAAAAATGATATTGTCCCGATTGGGACTCTCTCGGAAGAAGCCTCAGAGTCTCGAAACAAAGATTTTAGGAGGTTCCGGGAACATCATTCGCGGAAAAGAAGCAGGCAAGATTCTAATCAAGATATCCTAAATATGCTTGTTGTTTCTTCGGATCCTTTTCTAAGTGCACAAAGGCCGAAGTTAGATGCCAAAAGGAAGACAACCTTTTTTGCTGAAACTCTCGACCTAATACAGTTTCCGGAAACTGAGTTCGAGTTTGTAGGTATATCCGATCTGGATTCTGACTCGGAATTGGAATCCGACAACGAAAGTTGTAAAGAAAATTTGTAAAATTTAATTATTTTTCTTTATGTTCTTTTGTTATTTATGTTAGTTTATTGTACCAATATGTTTAGTTAATAATTTCATAAATTATAGTTTCAAATATGTATTTTGTATAATTGAATTTATTAGATATTATTTTTGTTACTTCTGTTTTATTTAAATTACCTATCAATAAAAAGTTTATATACAGTCTTTTTTTTTCACATATTCTTAATATTTGGGGAAAAAGCATGCTTCCTAACGATGTTCTTAACTTTGACACAGTTCATGGATCGTTTTGAACAGTTTCATATGTTAAAATAAATAATGTTAGTACTATAATCCCCTATAAGGATATTATTATTATTATGTGTCCGGTTATGTTGTAATCATACTTTTAGGGTATGATCAATTAACAATTTCATTCCCCTATCTTTCAAAAAGAAGCGACAGCATGGGCACTTTGACACTGATATTCAACTATTTGGTATTGTTGGAAATCTTACAAGATCAACAAGACACTACACACCTCTGTCTAGTCCTTCAGGTCTATAGGGGTGATGCTATTTTATGATAAGAGTTGTTAAAGCTCTGAATTCTTCAACTTAAACTCTAAAAGGAACGTTTAAATATGTAAAAATAAATAAAAATATTTTGACGATTTTTAAAAAAAAAAGGCATCTACAACCATTATGTAACGTATGTCAAAAAATCATAAATAATTAGTACTATAACCCCCTATAAGGATATTACGGTTATCGCTGCCGTTTTAGAGATATTTCGATTTTTCATACTAGCTCCATACAAAATTTTCGTAAAAAAATTATAATTCCTTCGTTTCTGTGCAGAATCAATTCTGGTGTCATTTTTGTATATTGTTATAACTAATAGAAGTGATATCCGGCAAAAAAACTCGCACTTGCAAAATAAAATGCCTAAGTCTATGAAAGCCGATTTTCAGCCCACCGTGCGGCGCCGTATCGTTGTTATGTCGCAGTGGCGCCGTAGCAGCGTTGGACAGTCTGTTGTCAGACAATCGAAACGAGCGAGCGTGTGTCCTTCCTTGTGACGCAAAACAACTGAGCGGTGCCGCTCCGACGTCGCAACGCATTCACCCCTCCCCGCCTCGTCTTGGTGGTTGCAAGTCCGGTGCGGCGCCGGAGCGAATCGTGTGCATGCCACAGATATTTCTATGTAAGACGACGCAGCGACACCGCTCCGGCGCCGCACCGCCGCCGCAACGCATCGTGTGCCCCGGCTCTAAGAGCCGGCTGGGACGCGCGCCGCGCCGCCAGCATACCAAGCTCGACATAGTTTTAACTTGAAAAATATAATTAGTTTGATCTTCCATAACTGTGAATATAATAATATACTTACAAAGTATAAAACCTATCGCGTTTATATTGAAATTCCCGAGTACACACATGCCCATATAGACAGCACATGAATCGTGAAAACAAAAGCGTGGTGAACTGAAATTTTGTATTAACTTCTGTTCAAATTAATATTTACGCATTACGTAAATATGTAGGTATGTCCGTAAGGATTTAGGAGCCACATCAAATTTTTTAAATCTGATCTCACCATTATTTAGCAGCAATGTAGCTTATTCTGCAGGCCGAATTCTAGATTTAGCAGCAAAATATATCACTAGTTATTTTAATGCAAAAGTGGCTCCTCAATCTAAACGTCTGAATTGAGGAGCCACCTGGAACTCGTTAAGTAATAGATGAATAATTATGAAAATTTTGTATCATTTAGTAGTAATTTTGCATATTACCGTCTAAGAATTTAGCTTCTGTAGCGCTAAAATGAAAGAAATTACAATACTTTTAATATGGCTCCTCAATCTAAACTCAAGAGGTGAATTTCTATTGGATGTGAGCGATCAATTAATATATTCGACATAATGATCATTTAGCAGGTGTTGTGTTTGTTTTTGCAGTATAGGAATAAAATAGTAAAACAGAGTAAATTTTGTATATGAACGCATTTTCTTTGGCTCCTCAATCCTGACGTTCTAATTATATATGTTTGACTGTAGCTCATCTCAACGGAATCTAAAGCCAGAGATTTTGGATTCTGAAAAAACAATACTTAACTATTTTCTTGTAAATTCAGTGTGTAGGGTGACCATATTATACTCGTATTAATGAAACCAGGATAAGTAATTTATTTAATTTATATTTTCATAACAGATTATATGTGTGCGTGTGGATTGAGTGCTTCTTTTTAAAAGTTAAATATATTTTTACGAAATCAAGAAAGAATTTAAGAAATAATTGTGAAAAATTCATGGTGAAGATAAAAAAATTGTGAAACCTATGGTGAGAAAGTCATGGTCAGTTATCTAGAACACTCAATCTGCTAGTTTGAGAAAATACTGTAACTGATGTTTCAACATATATACTAGATATATGTTTAACATTTTGATGTGGAATAATTGTATTGAATTTTTGAAAACTATTCACAAATATTCAATTTATTTTAGCTATTTATTTGGATTTTATGTAGGTTTATTTAGAACACTCAATCCTCCTATGGTGCAGACGGAGTGTTCCAAAACTCTCCAACTTTGGCTTAATAAATGATTAATATTTTTACTCTATTTAACGATTATAATTCAGTTCATATGAAACTATGTTTGATAGACTATATTTACACACAGTTTGGTTGTTTTGTTGTTGTTAATTTTATTTTTCAGTTAATTATTTATTTCGTACATGAACATTATTCATGTACAAATGAGAATACTTCACCGCTGATGAATGTTTTGTTACTAAATAAATATGATTGTGGGTACGTAAGTGAAATATTAATTTGTTGGTACCCCCAAAATGTGGTCACCCTACACACTGAATTTACAAAAAAATAGTTAAGTATTGTTTTTTTAGAATCCAAAATATATACATTGCTGAACTGTGCAGATATATTTAGCAGACATTTCTGCTAAATGTTAGTATACCTGGCTTTAGATTCCGTTGAGATCTCAGGTGGCTACAGTCAAACATATATAATTAGAACGTCAGGATTGAGGAGCCAAATTAATGCGTTCATATACAAAATTTACTCTGTTTTACTACCTATTTTATTCCTATACTGCAAAAACAAACACAACACCTGCTAAATGATCATTATGTCGAATATATTAATTGATCGCTCACATCCAATAGAAATTCACCTCTTGAGTTTAGATTGAGGAGCCATATTAAAAGTATTGTAATTTCTTTCATTTTAGCGCTACAGAAGCTAAATTCTTAGACGATAATATGCAAAATTACTACTAAATGATACAAAATTTTCATAAATATTCATCTATTACTTAACGAGTTCCAGGTGGCTTCTCAATTCAGACGTTTTGATTGAGGAGCCACTTTTGCATTAAAATAACTAGTGATATATTTTGCTGCTAAATCTAGAATTCGGCCTGCAAAATAAGCTACATTGCTGCTAAATAACGGTGAGATCAGATTTAAAAAATCTGATGTGGCTCCTCAATCCTTACGGACATAAATATGTGTGTGAGTTAAGTACCTACCTACTATACGAGCTTATGTCTGAAATCATAATACCTTCTGACTCACCTACTAAAATAATGCAAAATATTAAAAAATCTAATTCTCAATAGATATACATACCAACTTGCGAAATAATACATCTGATGCAAAAAATACGTTTAATTTCCCGTGGTTTTGCCTGTCTTATCATCCTATTTTCACGCGACAGCCCGACGCAAAGGAGGGGTCAATATATGTACCTACCTATGTATTTATGTACTTAAGTATGTTTGTACATATGTGGCGTTGTTGTAGAGAGAAGCCAAACGCGTGGGCCGATATTAGTAATTCTAACATCAATCAATTCTTCTTGACCTTGCGGGTGTCACTAAAGACATGACAGTTATCAAAATTCACCACGACCAAACGCCATATCGTCAAAATGATAAAAATAAAATTGATTAATTTGAGGGCTATATTCAAACCCTTTGAGTGGGGTATCAAAATAAAGAACTTTACGAGGGGATTACAAATAAATATGATTCAATTAACTTATGTGATATACGTATAATATTAGCAACACTGATTTTAGTATGGTAGCATTAGTAGTTACGCTCTCGCACTTAACAAAATATGGTTGATCGTTTTGTTATAACAGAAGTTGAACAAAAACTTGTAAGTTCAAGTAGTCACAAATAAATTCAATAAAGTGTGTCATTGAATTTAATTAAAAGATTCATCAGTCTTCAAGCTTATGTATGTTATTAAGCTTAAGTACCTATTTGAAATCACATTTTCAACCGACGACAAAAAGAGGAGGTTATCAATTCGACGCGTATATATATATATTTTTTTTTATGTATGATCATCGATTACTCGAAGACGGCTGAACCGATTTGGAAAATTCTTTTTTTGATTGAAAGGGTATACTTCGATATTGGTCCCATTTTCATAAACGTCAGGATCTGATGATGGGATCCTGGAGAAATCGAGGGAACTCTTCAAATATTATAGGCACACCTATGTCGTTTTGGGTATTTATTATAGTAACTTGTGCAGTTGCTCTCAAAAAGTACCATTTGAGGAAGTGGAACTGATGATGGACCACAGATGGCCGCCGAAACTACTCAATAATAAGTATTGAGTGAATTGCGATTCGATTACTTGAATATGGATGTTACGCACTTTATGCTCGTCACAATGCATATGGTGATGTAGAGCTGATGGTGAAGTACCAGGAGAACTCCTCAACAATTAACGGCCCAGCATTGGGAAAAGCAATATTTTGTAAAAGGTTATAAGTAGTTGATAATTAGGCTCTTGTAACTAGGTAAATTAAAAATAGACCAACTAAAAAGAGTGAAATAAAAACTTTTTACCAAAAAATTAAACCGACTCCCAAAAAACACTGCAAAGTGAAAAATAACTTTAATTTCGGAAGTCGGTGCCAAAAACGAAAATACAAAACTAAAGACACCGACTACCGAAATTAAAGTTATTTTTCACTTTGCAGTGTTTTTTGGGAGTCGGTTTAATTTTTTGGTAAAAAGTTTTTATTATTATGCAACTGCCTCCACTTAAAAAAATAGAATAGGGTAGGTACAATTATTATTTTATTTAGTCTGTCAGTTGATATTTCAAAAAATGTTGTGCCTATTCGGAGTTTTTGTTTTTTTAATACTAAAAAAAATAAGCTGTAAGTATTCTTCAGGAGCTGATTTCAAATAAACACGTGAAGTCTCCACTGACTAACGTCTTATTTTTTAATTACGTGTTAAACGTCTGACTGATTAGAATATTTCAGTAAAGAGAAAACCCGACTTGTGAATTCCCACTTCTGATGCTAAAAATCATGAAACAAATATGATATCGGATACATTTGAGGAGCAGAAAGGAAATGTCTGTATGTGTGGATAATCCCATAGCTTGTATGATGTGGGACGTCTTTGCAAACTATTTGCATACTTCAGTTTTGCGACGAACTAGGATAGACAGAAAGCTTTCTACATCTTTCTAAATACACTTGGACACTTCAAGTTAAATATATCCAGTCTATGAAGCCTTCGCATTGTGTAAATTTTAGGGAAAAGACAGGTCAAATTATACTGGAGTCGTTTGGTTTGATTTGACGTCGTACTACATTAGTTTGTTTTTGAGTGGTTAATATTTATTTATTCCCCAATAGGAGGAATACCTAAGTTATAAGAATGTTCTGAAAAGGCATATGAAAAGATGTAAGATCGAACCATCTTAATGGGAGCACAAAGCAGCTCAACGTCCAGTTTGGAGACGTCTCATTAACCTGCAAGTCTCTGATTTTGAATTGCTACGACGAGCAGATTTGGACAAAAAACTAGACGAGTTGAAGCGTGCACCAGCGGCCATAAACTATTGTCGTGTGAACGGTGTGTTAACGTACCCTACATGCAACATGGTATTTTCAGCGAATGTACACCAGTCACCAACGAGCGCACCGTCGGAGAGCTGAACAACCAAGCTCTAATGTTTAAATAAAATACCCATGATACAGTCGCCGTAGCCGAAATCGGCTAGGATGAACATCATCATTATTTATTTATTTAACAAGTATGGAGGAATAACAGCTATTATACACAGGATAATATGGACCGATTTAAGCCAAAATGTTCCAATCCACACAAACATCTTTGCGAGATAATTGCCTTTAAAGTTTTTTCCAGACAGTTGTGGGTTGGATCATACGGATTTTCGTCAATTATTAATATAGAGTTATGTCTTTGATATGTTAAAATATAATACCTTATTAGGAGTTTGGAGTATATTCATAGATCGCAAAAATTCGAAATAGTTGAGGTTGCGGGTTGGATCATTTTTGCTTAAATCGATCCATACTTATATAGTATAGAACAGTGAGCCAATCAAAAGTCCTCACGCTTAGAGACAGGAAAATCTTACAGTGAACACTTAATATATCATCTTAATATAAACCAAGTGGCACAATATTTCTAGGCGTGTTCTGGCTGTGCAACCACACTGGTTGTAAAAGGGTCAAAATCGTGCTATTTACACCCGTTATTAAAGTTTCTACTTGCATGCACAATAAATGAGTTCTGTCTATATTTAGTTGAGCTTAATGGTACACGTATAGGTGGCTTAAAGCGTGTTTTAGTCGGTAGTATCAGCCAATAACATTTCCATTGGGAAGGCCTCCGCTCTATGGGAGGAAATGGGATGACACGATTGGAGGATGTCAAATGCTTTCGAACTTTTGGCCCTAGGAGTAGGACATGCTGCTTCCGTGGGAGACGCCGCGGGATCGCGTGCTGTACGTCGATTCTGTAAAATTCGAACAACAACTCGCATCTCACATAGCTATTCACTGTCACTTCGCTTATGATTAAAAGTGACCTTGATTTTGCATTCTGTAAACAGCGTCGAAGTGACGGAGGAATTACCTTACCGAATGCAACTTCTCACGTCATCTCATACTTTATCTGTCAAAATCTTTAGTTCAACTCGCTGACACGCTCGCAAGGGTAGCGCTAGTGTAAATTCGAATTAACAACCGAGTTTTTAGAATGCCAATCAATAAACTCACAGCGGATTCAGATTCGAAGTTTAGAATGAGGTCTTACAGTATAACACAGCTGATCTCCGGCCACCGTAGACGCGGGCCTGCGATCGGCGAGCAGGGTTAGCTCACCGACCGGTAATGACCAGGCCTGAGTCGGCGGTGCGCCTTATTCCACGCGCGCCTCAAAGACCATTGATAGGGGTCGATAGGGCTACTGCCTTATGGGGTTGCGGGAATGTTCTAACAAGATACCGCGGCCTCGGAACGCAGGAGCGACTGAAGGAGCAGGGTGGGTTTTTAGTCAGTAGAAGTCTGACACTTCCTTCCCCTCCACCCAAAGCGGGAGAAGTCATTAGAAGGTATTCCCAACCAGAAAAAATATCCATCCAGAAAAAAAGGACATGCTGCTTTTTAATTTTTTTAGTTCATTCTGAACCGAAACTATTTTGTTTTGTACGCCATGAATGCTAAAACATGTAGGTCTAGCTGTTTATTTTAAGACCTTGCACATATTATTTGATGTATACTCATGTTTTACAATATGTTCTATTCTAAATATATTCTTACTTCGGCTAGGCGCTCTAAAATTCCAAAAATGAAACAATCTTATTAATCCACGATAAATATAACCTTTTCAATTTTCGAAGTGTAAAATTAATATAAAGTTTTCCTATAAAAATGTTAAGTAGGATCGCGGGATGTTTTCCAATCAAGTGTTTTTCTCGACCGCTGCGGCGCGCGGCGCTGGCAAAGAGTTGTGATTCTTTTTTTAAACTAATTTATAATTTATTAAATTTTTAATGAATTTTTAGGTAGTTCATTATTCTCTTTATAAATAAATAACTCAAAACATTTACATTTTAAATATTTTCTACATATAATACATAAAAAAAACTTTTTACCTAAAAAATTAAACCGACTCCCAAAAAACACTGCAAAGTGAAAAATAACTTTAATTTCGGAAGTCGGTGCCAAAAACGAAAATACAAAACTAAAGACACCGACTACCGAAATTAAAGTTATTTTTCACTTTGCAGTGTTTTTTGGGAGTCGGTTTAATTTTTTGGTAAAAAGTTTTTATTTCACTCTTTTTAGTTGGTCTATTTTTAATTTACCTACTTACAAGAGCCTAAATGTCAACTACTTATAACCTTTTACAAAATATTGCTTTTCCCAATGCTGGGCCGTTAATTGTTGAGGAGTTCTCCTGTTACTTCACCATCAGCTCTACATCACCATATGCATTGTGACGAGCATAAAGTGCTTAACATCCATATTCAAGTAATCGAATCGCAATCCCCCCAATACTTATTATTGAGTAGTTTCGGCGGCCATCTGTGGTCTTCATCATCAGTTCCACTTCCTCTAATGGTACTTTTTGAGAGCAACTGCACAAGTTACTATAATAAATACCCAAAACGCCATAGGCGTGCCTATAATATTTGAAGAGTTCCCTCGATTTCTCCAGGATCTTATCATCAAATCCTGACGTTTATGAAAATGGGACCAATTTCGAAGTATACCCTTTCAATCAACAAAAGAATTTTCCAAATCGGTTCAGCCGTCTTCGAGTAATCGATCATCATACATAAAAAAAATATATATAGGCGTCGAATTGATAACCTCCTCTTTTTGTCGTCGGTTGAAAATGGCAGTCCACGGGTGTGGGCAGTAGCATTCCGATTCAACTACGACGAAAAATTTATAGTTAGATATACTCTTTATTGTACATACACCATAACGGAATTAAATAAGGACTTAACAACTAAAAAGGGTGATAGTCCTTTCTTAAAACATTTGAAATTGTTGGGAATCAAACCCAACATACACGCGGCCAACGCGTGAGCAGCGCACTTACCTGCGCCTGAGTCATCGGCGGCGAGTGGCGGCGGGGACGTGTGCGGCGAGGGGGCGACGGAGCGAGAAGGGCTTGGACCGGCACTCGCGCTCTCGGACTCCACCGACGACGGTCATTTTATCGTTAATTTAAATCTTTTTCTGTTTGTCCGCGAAGCTCTTATTTTTTGTAAAAGGGATGGCTTAACATGGTCCTACGTGGAACTCGCCGGCCTAATTACAAGAATTAGAAGAACTCGGGGTCATCTTCATTTGACTTCGGTTTCGAAGCCCTTCAATTTGCGGTCTTCAGCAGCGACAGTTCCTGCAGGAGTCATCAAGGTCCTGACGAACACTTCTTCGCATCGCAGCCGCATACCTACGTTTCGAAAAATCGAAGACTTGACCGTACGGCGGACTTTGTACCCATCGAAAGTGACGAGTCATCTTCGAGAACAAAGAAGAACGAAAAGTTGCAGATCATCGTTTATCCTGTAGATGGTTTAGACATTCTGTGAGTTCGTTCCAATTATTTCCTTTCTTCGTAACTATTTTACGTGTTAAAAAAGTAATATTTAAGCGAGTGTATTCCTTTAATTTCAATTTAACTTATACAGTAGATTTCTTAATTTTCAAAGCCATATATTTCCGTACTTTTACCACTTCTGCTTGCAAAATATCATCTCTTCAATCACATAGCTAAAGTCATTAACTTGTTTACGCAAATTCTTATCTGTAACAGCTGACCGGCCGTTACCTGCGACACAGCTAATCTTTTGTTCGCGTCGCTGAGTCATTAGCGCACCGCACATTTTTTCGTTTGCTTTGCTTATAAAACCCGTTTCTTGTTGCATTTTATTTAAACTTCATTTTGCTAACGGTTATTACTTATCGCGATGGATGACGAAAAGATCGCTAAACTAGTCAAACGACGCAGCTGTATGAAATCCAAATTAACGGTTTTTACTAATTACATTAGTACTTTAGAAAGTTGCAAAGAACTTAGTGGTTTGCAGATTTTAGACTTGGAAACAAGATATAATAAATTCGGTAGCTTATACGATGATTTCGACAAATTGCAGTGCGATATCGAGATGATGTCGGAGGATCCCGACGACGAAAGCGAGGAGCGTGAGCAGTTCGAGAATCAGTATTATAAGCTGGTGGCGGCGGCGCGGAGTCTACTCGGTGCTCGTCCTCACCAGTCTTCTAATCTTCAGGATGGTGCCGTGACGGTTTGCGAGGATCGTCAGGCGAGTGGTTTTATATCTAATTGCGTTAGATTGCCAAAGATTAATTTGCCTACCTTTCATGGTCACTATCAACACTGGCTTGAATTTAGAGATACTTATTTGTCTTTAATACATTTAAGGTCAGACATAGATAATATAAATAAGCTGCATTATCTTCGAGCTTCACTTAAAGGTAGTGCACTATTAGTTATTGATAATTTAGATTTTAAGGCTGAGAATTATGAGTCCGCTTGGAATTTGTTATGCAGTAGGTACGATAACAAAAGGTTGCTAGTGAATAATCACGTTCATGCGTTGTTTAATGTTGAACACATAAAACATGAATCTTGTTCAGCAATGCGCCATCTTATTGATGTGACAAATAAAAATCTTCGTGCGTTGTCAACTTTGGATCAGCCCATTCAAAGCTGGGACACGCTTATCATTCATATGATGGCAGAGAAATTAGATAGCGTTACACATAGGGAATGGGAAGAACATCGAAACACCTTGATTAATCCTCCTTCTTTAGAAATTTTTATTACATTTCTTAGCAACAGGGCAGACTTATTGGAAACTTTGCAAGAAAGTAAAGGTAAAATAAAACCATATAATAAACATACATCAGAAACACAAAAACATAATTACAATCTACCTACATCTACTAAATATAATCAAAACACACATTTACAATATGATACAAATAAAAAACACAACAATTCTTATAAAAAATCATTAACTTGTCCAATGTGCAATCAGAACCACTTCTTATTTTCTTGTGAAGCATTTAGATCCCTATCCATTGAAGATCGTAGACAAAAGGCTAAAGATGCTAAAGTCTGTCTTAATTGTTTACGACCAGGGCACATTGATTCAAAATGTCATCTTGTTCCTTGTAAATACCGTTTTCAACAGCCAGCGCCAATTCTAGTACCTATTGACTTTGTAGGGATCTACCACATCAAAGAGTATATAATAAATACACTATGTGCCACATATGACCCGACAGAATTATTCTCCCAGTCGCAATGAAAAAGTTTTTAATTTTTATTAAAACCTCATACAACATATACACACAAAGTCGGACTTCATGCCTAATGCATTCTTCATAATTTTAATACAAACTGTTTCCCCTGTCCTACAGGAAAAAAATGGGATACTTACAAGTTGAGCTTAAATACAATCATAGCGAAATTATGCTTTCTATTAAAGATATTTTTGTAAGTACGTAGGTAGTAGGTACTGCCAGAACGTTTAAATACAAACCGAACAAACAAACAGTTTGAAGTTACATTTTTAATTAAGTACCTACTACAACAGCAGGTTCTGAACTGATGGTCAAAAGCGTCTTTTAAAACTTAAGAAATCCTAATTTACTTATTAAACTATGAGAAAACATTAAAAAGAAATTGATAGTAAAACAAATCTTTATATTTTTATCACGTAACGCCTTCTCATGTTAACTAAGCAAACTTTAGTACATATAAAAGGGGGAGACTGGATGTACGGCATTCAAGCGTCTGCTTTGGTGACAGCGCCATCTAGTGACAAAACGACAAACAGTAAACTTTCTTAAAATGTTGAAGATCACGGCAATTGTTTCATTAATGCTTATTGGTAAGTTTTCAACTGTTTCAGCCATTTTATTTATCTTACTTTCAAGATATATAATTTTTGGATAATAATTTTGACTATACGTCATTTTTATTTCAAAATATAAAATTCAAGTGAATTAATGCAAAATTCAGCCCATATTAATCCTGTTTTAAAGTTTATAATGTTTAAAATATTATCGTCTTAAAATACACGATTGGTTTAGACCCTAGATCTACTAGTAAAAAAATAAATAAACTAGTTGTTGTTAGTTATTTCCGATTGACTAAATTTAAGAAATGCAGAAATTAATTTAGGGTCGAGGTCCCTTAATTATTCCTTCTAGTCCCTTATTTTAAATTGTGGCGTTGAAAAATTAAAACACATCGCAGTCCACTGGTACGGCGTACCACGCCTTTAAACCACCGAAAGTGTAAGCAGAGGGTTGGCTATCTGTAGTTACAGCCCGTCTGTTGTACGTATGGGGTTCGAACACAGGCAGTAGTAGTTTTTTAGTATTTATCACTTATATAAATTAGAATTAGTGTAAAGTTCTGCATCAAATGTTCCAGTTTCCGAAATCAACTATAGCCTGTATTGACTTAATTTAAACAAAAAAGTTTTATTAATATTCGTCTAGTAATTCCGGAGATTAGCGTGTACAACTAGATAGTCTTTTTAATGAAATTTAGATATTAGCATTAGCATAGCAGATACTAGTTTCTCAATTCTTGCTCTGTGTCTAAACCCCTCTCAATATATTTTTTTTGGAAATATGTTCAACTTAGGTACAGACACAGATTTTTTACTGCTTTTTAAATCTATCAGTATCAGGTAAAAATCAGATGAGCAGATTCGTTTTTCAAATTAGGTATTAATGAAATAATAATTCCATATTATTAACTTTACAATCTGCTAATCAAATTTTTTACCAAACAATGTTTAAAATTGTTTTAAACATACATAAGAACGGCTGCTAAAGTTGGTTTAAATTCAAATTTGAATTAATAATCTCATTAATAATGAAACTATGTATAACTAGCTTCTGCCCGCGACTTCGTTCGCGTGGGTAGGTTTTCCCGCGTAAATCCCGATCCCGTGGGAATTTTGGGATAAAAAGTAGCCTATGTGTTATTCCAGAATGTCAATTATCTACTGACCAAATTTCATTCAGATCCGTTCAGTAGTTTTTGCGTGAAAGAGTAACAAACATCCATCCATCCTCACAAACTTTCGCATTTATAATATTAGTAGGAAATTAGTAGGAAATAATTACGGTTGTATGTAGTTATTTGTAATAAGTACGGCTAGTGGCCAGTTTTGAAAGCAATGCCAGTTTTGAAAAAGCCAGTTTTGAAACCAGTTTTGACTGCGAACCCAAATAGGCCGCTGCAGGCTTAATATAGTGAATTGGGGCATCATAGAACACAATGAAACCCAGTGTGATTGCGGTGCTCCAGACCAAACCATGCCCCATCTGTTGCAGTGTCAGTGTTGCACATATACGTGCACCTCTAATGACCTTACCCACTGGGCCCAACACAATATTTAAATGTAATACTACCATCGATTCAAAGAAGGAGTACGGCTTACTAATAAAGTTTATTTTAATTCAAAATACAATACAATAATTATTTATTTTCCTAAGCAAAGTACAGAGTATGCACAGCTGTTTATAGTGAATGATTTACAGTTGCACAGTATATTTGATTAATGACTCCTATGCTAGGTGGTACCTGTGTTATAGGGGTCATCCATCCGTCCATTATGTGTATATTGTAATGATGTTAATTAGTACATAGAGCACTTATAGACGAATAAACTATATTTAATACTATCAAACAGGGATTAGTAAGAAAGGGTGTGGTGAGTGAATGTGTGTGTAGTCTTTATGTGTGTTTATTTATACTGAGGTTGAAATAGGTCTTCTATTTTAATAATAAAATAAAATAGTGAGTATTTGTCTCTATGTATTTTCATTGGAACTAATATTAATTTAATTTACCAGCGACATGGTCGCAAGCAGATTCTAAACGCCATAAAAAGGAGGCTACTGCATCAGGTGATTTTTCCTCAGGTCAGTAGGTATAGGTGTAAAGATGTTAAGGACTCCATGCAATTGCCAACTAAATGTAGCTGTTCAATATGCTTGCTTAAAAATCGACTCTAATATCCATTCTTCAAAGTTTACAATGCAGGGTATTTCAAATCTTTGTTCGGTTTTTGTTGCATGTTTGTTGAAAAACGTCGTTACTGGTTAGCATGACTGTATACTCCCTTCACAAGTGTGATAAAAGTCTTCGATAACGTTTATCTAAATTTTGACAATCGACTTAGTTTTATTGGACAACTAATCACAGTCAGTTGCGTAGTGTGGACTGACAAAGACTTAGCCTTTTTTTTCGTTCCTCACTCAGTCAAGATAGTGAATAATATTGGAAAGCATGAAGATTTGAATATACGTGCTATTATTATTCACCTATAGTAAAATCTGGGAGCATTGCATTTAAAGGGATCTAGCGAAACCCCTTCAAGTACGATGCCGCAGCCATTGAAGAATTGGAGGGCCTCTTCGCCAATGCCTATCTACACCACTCACCATACCTACCTATTGTTGGCAACGCAATATTGGTTAACATGGTGTCATAGACAGTGTGTTATAGGTGTTAAGGCCTCGTGCAGAGTGAGAGTTTGATAGAAAATCAAACCCTTGATTCAGCGAAGGGAGTTAAGATTTGCTCAGAGTGCTATCATTAAAAAAGCATACAGGTTGCTGAAAAAAGGTTTTAATTTTTTATTCTATCATTAATCAATCGTTAACTCACTCTAGACGAGGCCACTCATTGTATACGTGTCTGTAGTTAAAAATCTATGTGTAGGTATCTATCGATATTAATTGTTAGTAATTAGACCACAATATTAATAATTAGTAATTAGCCCAAAATATTAATAGTTAGTAATTAGATCAAAATATTAATTCTTAGTTTTTAGTCTATAATTATAACACTAGTTTATTAATATTTCTTTTGTTTTATTTTAGTCCTATTGATAACGCTATCCATTATTGAAGGTTTTCGGTGCACTGAATTAAAATCAGTCGTCGAAACTTTTCTAACATGTCAGGTTTTTGAGTAATTATTTTATAGATGCTCTTAGTCTATGTTAAAACAAAATCACGTATTCTTTGCTTCATTTTCGACCACATCATCACTTACCATCAGGTGAGATGGTGGTCAAAAGAGAGCATATTCTCAAAAAACTACCTTATATGTATCGAAATTAGATTATAAATGGGTAAATGACTGTTCTATGTGTAGCCTATATGTTAGATAATTATATATATATATATATAACTGTGTAGTAATTAGATTATTTGTGTAGTAAGAAGGTATTGCGCATTTGATGTTAGTATTTAAGCGATTTGATAATAATTAAGGAATTATCGTATTTCCCGTGAGCTTTTCAGAAACTTATTTTAATATTTTATTTCAAAATAGGCCTGCATGGCCACTAATAAAATGTCGTTAAATTTGTCGTTTCCTATGGAGAAGAACCGGCAAGAAACCCAGTGTTATCTTTTCAAAACATCATTAATTTTTACAATGCATCCATAATATAGGTTTAATGAACGGACAGTATAGACCAATTAACGTAGGACACTGTAAATAAACAAATAAAAAAATAATCTAAGAGCATCATTAAAACCATCTGTACTTATTGTTTCAAGTTTCCGATATTTAAAAAAAATAATCTAAGAGACTACAATGTTCTCCCATCCACATAAAAAGCAGCTTCATAAAATATTTAAATTTTGACAAACGGCAATGTTAGACTACACTAATGAAGGGTGAAAACTAAAGCATTGTAAAATGAATAATAAAAATGAACCAAAATGAAAATCTGTCATCTCGGATGTATTATCATAGAGAAAAAAAAAAAACAAATAAAATGTATGACTCACGAAAGTGGAGTTGTTAATAGACTCTAGTCAATAACGCAATTACAATAAGCCAGGAGAGCAACATGTATAGAAAGAATCATCGCCAAGTAGTAATGTCTTCAACGTAGTCCTGAATCTTAAAATAGGCTTGTTTGACAAGGACACGTTTGATCTTTGATGTGGATTTTAAAATGTCCGTCCGTCGCTAAGTTCTGTAACAGACTTTGGCAACTTGTTATAAAAGTAAATGCTGTTTGTCAGAAATGACTTGCTTATCTTGGCTAATCTCCATTTCGATATAATAATTTCATGTTGATTGCACGTATTTACTCGTATTGTGTGAAGATCGGGATCAGAGACGAGGTACCCATTTTTTAGTTTTCGGGGTAAACCTTCAAAAGGCGCCTGGACTTTTAGGGAAAAGACCAGAGAGTCTGGGATTCTTACCTCACTAAAACCATCCCGGTGATTACTAAAAGCATATAGAAAGGGACCCGTTACCTCTAAGAAGAACTCTCCGGAGTCCAAAGAAGAGGAATCTATACATACACATTTTTAATAGTAGACATTTTGCCCGCAGCCTAGTGTTTGCGCGGGCGAGATGTCCCATAGCCCGTAATTATCCCGGTATTGTCTTGCAGGAAGCACGTTATGGGCTGCTAGTCTCTCCTGCGATTCGTGCGGCAGTGAGTGTGCATCAGCCTGTGGTACGCGCCACTTCAGATCCTGCTGCTTCAACTACCTGAGGAAGAAGAGGGGGCCTGACACTCTCAAGGTTCATTCATTCTATTCTTCTTCTCACTTTTTTATTGATGTGAAGCTCGCGTCTGACCACTATCTCACTTGATAATGTGGTCGAATATGAAGCACGCTTATCTAGAAGTAAACAATTCACTACTGACTTAAAGACCTCTAGGTTATAGCTATCATTAAACACAGATTTAAGCAGGGAATTCCACTCCTCAGCCGGGCGCATAATCATTGGCTGTTATCATTGAGCCACGAACTCCTCAATAGTATTATGGTTTGGTTAATTGGAATTTAAGGGCGAATTTTGTAATATTCTGTGATTTTAAATTATTTCATTAATATTTAACAGTTTTTGACACCAAACCAAGATGTCAAAGAAAATCAGCAACGAGCCAAGCTGCCCATGTTTGTCGTCGAGAACATTCCCATGCCAGAACAGTGGATCTCCAACATGCTATCGAATGAAAACCATCCTTATTCACTAGAAGAAATGGTTGAAAACCGAATGTACGACGCTTAAACTTATTTTGTTAACTGCAATACCGTTTGAAAATACTTTTATACATTTTTATTTCATTTAAAGTTTATTGTATTTGGATATAGTATTTTTAAAGATAATATGTATTTATTTAAAAAATACTTAAGTATATGTACTTTATTTAAATAATTATCTTCATTCGTTCGTTCAAATCGTTCTTGTTTGTTGGATTTTCAACTTTCGTTACTGAACCAAGAGTTGAAAATCCAACAATGCATTGAACGTTTTTACGATATTTCAAATTTTTAAAGTCGATTCGTGTATTTGTCATAGAAATTAAAAAAAGCTGGTGGTTCTCGTTTCAATTTAATTTAACACAAGCGGTTTAGTGATGAAAATATTATTTGAAGATACGTTTTTGGTACCGTATTATTATATAAGATAATTATTGCTTATTGCAAAAAATACAAATATTTTATTTTAAAATCTTCGTAAAATGTATCATTGTATTTTCAGACCCCTGTCAATTTGAGGTGTAAAAATATACTAAATTATCATTGTTATTGTAAGTAATAATATTAAAGAATAGTTATAAGAGGTGTTAACATAACTGGAAGGTAATATTTTTCGGACAGTTTTAATTTTTCTCGTATCTTTTGATGTTTATTTGAATCGTTACAACGGTTTTTTTTTTTTAATGATAGCTTTGATTTGTATTCGATTTTTGAACCGAAAATTTTAAATTCATATGTATTCTCCTTTAAATTCTTAGTCTATTTGTTATGATTATCTGTCAAAATTGTACTCTTAAAATATTATAACCTTAAAAAGAGTAGTTATTAAAGGTACTGTCGTGGATTTTATGTCTACAATGGCTGGATAATTAGACATAAACTGCGACAAAATTAATAAAATGTGGATATAAATATAAAATATCTCTGTCCCGATCTGGTTATTTTCTTTTATTTTCATACATACATCATGCTTAGACTCATTATCATCTGCTTAGCCTTTTTCCAACTATGTTAGGGTCGGCATCCAGTCTAACCGAATTACTGAATGCAACTAAGTATTCATGTTAGGGGTATCACGCCACCAACTTCCAAACCCCGGGCCACTACTGAGACATTTCTATTAGCAATCCAATAGCAGGTTTTGACCGCCCGGGAATTGGACCCGAGAGGCTGGGACCTCAACTCAGCAGTCGCACTATTCAACGATGTTGGTTGTAAGCAGCACCATACCTAGACTATGGGTAGGTGGACATAGAACCCTTAAGGTGTGTCCAAACAAAGTTTTTATCATCAATTAAAACTAATCCTAAAATATATTAATGTTAAATATTCTAAACTAAATATTGTAATAGGAGGTGATTTCAATGTTAATATTTTATATGATAATCAAAAGTCAAACCAACTTTTAAATGTGATGCAGGAACACAAACTAACACAACACATTAAAACTCCAACACGAATCACACCATCTACAAAAACATGCTTAGACCTAATATTTACTAACTTTGAATATAAAGATATGTACACAACAGTAGAAGAACTAGGGTTTTCTGATCACAATAGTACTATTTTACACCTAAATTTACCTCAATAAACAAAGCAAACAATCTGGTTTACTAAGAAAAGGCGGTATAACTCCAAAAATATGCTGAAATTTAAATCTAAATTACAGGAAACTAACTGGGACGATATCATTAAACCCGAAAATGACCTGAACGCAAATTATGAAGCCCTTAATAAAACATTAATTAATATCTTAAATCAATGTATGCCGTTACAAAAAATTAAACTTAAAACAAAATTTAATAAACATTGGCTCTCCAATGGTATAAAAAACTCCTGCAAAAACAAAAGGTTATTGAAAGTATTTATAACAAAAATAAAAAATCCTATATTGACCCAATACTACAAAAAATATGAAAAAATATTAAAGAAGTCTGTAGTTATTGCAAAAAAACTGTATTTTAAGAATAAAATGATAAAATCTAACAATAAGGTTAAAACTATGTGGGCAATTATAAATGAAAGGACTAATAAGAAAGTAAAGAGCGAAAAGTACAACATAAATATACAAACAAATAAAAGTTTGACTTCAGAGCCTAAGGAGGTAGCTAATATTTTTAACAGTTTTTTTGCCTCTATTGGAGTAACAAACACCACCGGCAGTAAGCCAAAAGGAACCCCTGTGATCACAACAGTAGAGAATACTATCTTTCTGAGTCCCGTTGACCCCTACGAGGTAAATGGATTGCTAAAAAACCTAAAAAACAAATCGAGCTATGGCGTTGATGAACTCCCACCTACCCTGTTCAGATTATGCGCGGACGAACTAACCTTTCCATTTTACAAATTAATCAACCAATCTTTTGAAGAAGGTGCTTTTCCTAATCTTCTAAAAAAATCTCTTATTAAACCCATACATAAGAAAAACACAAAAACTGATCCAAATAATTACCGCCCGATTGCCCTTCTACCAACAGCATCAAAGTTATTCGAAAAAGCAATGTGTAATCGAGTCTATGCGTTCTGTGAAAAACACAATATATTTAACGACTGTCAAAATGGTTTTAGAAAAAACCGATCCACCATTTTGGCTGTATATAAATATATACAAGAGGCTCTCAATATTATTAATAATAAAAAATATGCTATTGGATTATTGCTCGACATGACAAAAGCCTATGACAAAGTGCAGTTTGACATTTTATTAAAAAAATTATATAGCATAGGAATTCGAGGTAAATGCCACGAATGGTTCACCTCTTATTTACAGCACAGAGAACAATTAGTAGAAATAGAATTTTTTAATCGCAGTACTAAAGAAATAGAAATATTCCGTTCTGACAGCATACCAATACATGCTTCCATACCGCAAGGAAGCGTTATAGGCTGTTTTCTATTTCTTGTATACATAAATGACCTTCCTAACCATATAAATGAACCTTGTGTCTTATTTGCAGATGACATATCCATACTTGCCTCATGCGAAAATAATATTAACCTTAATAACAAATTAAACTCTATACTTAATACTACAACCAACTGGATGACACAACATAATCTTGAAATTAATTTCAATAAAACAAAAATAATGACTTTTCACCCCCGCCGAAAAATACCTATAAATGTTAATTACAGCTTCAAAAACTCTAAATTGGAAGTAGTTGATAAATTTACCCTCCTAGGCCTAGACATTGACACGAATATAAATTGGAAGTCTCATATTAATAAATTAAGATCTAAATTATCTACATTCTCCTACGCACTCCGTGAGATAAAAAAAACAACAGATCTCAAAACTGCACTAGTCACGTACTATGCCTATGGCTATGCATGGCTTAAATACGGGGTCATCCTATGGGGAAATAGTACAGACGTACATACGTTACTTACCCTACAGAAAAAACTTATTAGGATATTATTAGTCAACATCGAAGAGACTGATAGTTGTAAACCACACTTCAAAGAACTAAAAATCCTCACACTACCCTGCCTATATATTTTTGAAATGTGTAAATTTGTACGTAACCACCCGGAATTATATACTAAACGAGAAGAAATACAAACAAAAATTACACTAAGATACAAAAATAGATTAAACATACCTACATCACGACTGAAAATGCATTCCTCTAGTTGTTATGTTATGTCAATCAAACTATATAATAAGCTACCCGAAGAAATTAAGAACATAAATAACTATAACACTTTTACAAATAAACTAAAACTATTTCTACTGAACAAAGTATACTATAACATAAACGAATATTTAACCGATAAACTATAAATAAATAAAATACAGCTAATAATTACTACCCACATAATCTACACACGTAATACTTTAATTATTATAATTTCTTCATACCTTACAATATGATTGTACCTACTTGTTTGTAACTGATCTCAATAATTATAACGAAATATGGTTTTTCTTTTTAAGTATTTTTTTTTCTAAATCTTTTATTCAAACAATAAATTTTAAATAATGTTATGTTTTAGTTTTAAGTTTCTATTTTATATAATTGCTGTGCCCTAACAGGGTCCATAATTGTTCATTTTATCTTTAAGACTAAACATCTACTGTATATACATTGTGGCAAAGCAAATAAATGAATATGAATATGAATATGAAACATCGAGCGGCAATCGAGCGCGGATGCCGCGCGTGACCCACCACCCTGTGATTAGACGACAGCCACGCGCGAACGCTTCTGGATACCTGACGCGCACGAACATTCTTAGTAAACATTCGGCAGTATTTGTGTTTGGACGTATTTCTGCGCACAAATATGGACAACGAAACATCGATTCGTTTAATTGACAAGTATGTATCTTTTAAAGCGTTATGGGATCCTCGATCTTGTGGAATGAAATAGTCAACAATTTTGATGCCAAATGAAGCACGCGGCGTATCTTGGTTGTGGCCGCGCAGTACTGCCCTAGTCGGCTTTGTCCTAATTAGAGCGTGGCAAAAATGTGTCCTAGAAATGCCGCGTGTTGCTGCCGCGCTCTTGCTGCTCAATGTTTAGACACACCTTTAGAATACTCGCAAATCAATCTTGCTTGTACAAACATTATAATAATGTTAAATAGTTTCTAATGACTTTTAATTTAAAAATCGTTGTGACCTCAAGCGACAATAGCCTAATGGTTAAGGTGTCGGACTAATGATCGAAAGGTAACGGGTTCCCCACCCATTACACTATTGACGTGAGCCCACTCCAGACACAAGGATATTTAGCTTTGTTGGAGGGTTTTTTTTTAACAAATTTGACAGTAATGTGACTTCTACCCGCATTGCTAGGTCCCTTTTTTACTGAAATCACTGTTTTTGTATAAATTATGCTCTCTATTATTTTGTTTATTTTTTTTTTCAATCAATAAATGTATTTATTTTCATAAGGTTGTTATAGTCTGTTACATATTATAATTTACAATTAAATGAGGGACAATTATAAATAAGTAACAATTATAAGTGGTTTCGGTGGCCTAGCTAGGTTACGTAGTAACCTGTATTAAGGTCCACCAGTCCCTAATTCCCACAATAAACAATATTATAGAAACTGACTTTATTTTTTTTATCTATACTTTGTTACGGAAGTAGCTTGAAGCTTGAGGAAGGTAATAGGCTACTTTTTATCGGACTGCAAAAAAGGAAGGTTTTTATATTTATATAAGTATTTATTTATATATATTATTTATGTAGATTTCTATTTTATGATACTTCAATTTTATGATATTAAGTTATTTTTGTGTTAACACTATTAATGTTATTATTTTTTCACGTACATATTGCACCTTCCACTCTATCTCTTCACCACTCATGGTTGACTGGTAGAGAATGCCTACGGCATTAAGTCCACCCTTGTACCTATGTGCATAAAGTGTAAATAAATAAATAAAGACCATGGGCGCGAAGCCGCGCGTGACTTCTAGTACAAAATAAATTTAAAAAATTATTTAGTTCAGACATGCGTCCATAGTGTTAGTAAAACATAATACCTTAATAGCTAGTGTTAGTAACAGAGGTATTACAAAAATAGAAACAGACATTAATCGTTGACTAGTATGGTTCCTAATCGAGTGACATAGCAGAGGAGAGTCCCACCGGTCAATAAACACGCTCTAAAGACTGTTGGTGGAGTTACGCAGGCGGCTGGCCATAGAGGCCGTCCTCTTTCTTATTATTGCGTAGAAATCGTCAGTGTGCGCCTCCGCAAACATATTGGTGCACTACAACGCCACGACAATCCCAACAGCATCCTGAACGCATTATTATATTGGATTCAACAGAAAACTTGTCATAAAAAAGAAACAAATTTTTAAATAACATAACATTTTTTACTAAATGTTGTAATAATTCATGTATGGATTCTCCTGTGCTCACGGGTCTCTTGGATCAGGGGCCCCTTACGGTTGAAGGCCCGCGGAATTTTACCCATCATGCCACTTTATAATTACGCCACTGAAGCTGAGAGAGTCAAGGGAAACAGGCAGCAGAATGACTATACCTGCGACGTATCAAACAGCGTGTTACTAAAGCCATCAGTCATGAAATATGCAAACACGATGAAATACGTTTCTTTTTTTCCGTGGGGAACTCGTCTAATGGCCTTTTCCGTTCTAGGTGGAGCGGAAGGGAGTGTCGGACTTCTACTGACTAAAAACCACCTTGTTCCCTCACCTGCCCTTATGTTCCGGGGCCGTGGTATGTCGCTAGATCATTCCCGCAACCCCCGTTAAACGAAAACCTATATCCAATAAAAACAGGCCAAGGGCAAGTCAGACTCGCCCATGAAGGGTTCCGTAGTAACTACGTCAAATAACTTTGTTTTTCATAGTATTTGTATGAATTACAAAGTTATATTTGCAGTTTTAGAAAATATGTAATATCTCAAAAACTCCTGACCCGATCTCGTTCAAACCAATTTTCGTTGAAAGTTTACATTAAGATCTATATATATTATTTTAGATTTTCCCTCCATTATTATAGAAGTTAGAGAGGAGGGGACATTTTACCATTTTGGAAGCATATATCTTTTAAACGATTGACTTTATGAAAAAGTGGTTTTAGAAACCTCAGTGTCATTTTAAAGACCTTTCTATAGATCCTTCAGGTATCCTACCACACTTCTTTTCAAAGAGTGTGAGGTCTTAACGACTAGACAACTATTTGTGCTCCAAATAACATTACGCAAACACACCACCATATCACAGGCCTTAAAATTACGAGAAGGAAAGCGCAAAAGAACGAGGTTGTGCAACACAGAGATGCACAAATCTACTCTAGCTCAAAGGCATTACTGGATTTTGGGTTCACATGTTTATAATAAAATAAATGCGGTCTTAGATATCTGCCTACTTACCCGACATCAATGCAAAATCGCTGTTAGTGACTGGCTTAAGAGTCTCAATTATAAGGAATCTGAGAGACTTATCAAATTGGGGTGACTCTTAGAATCATCAAATGTTACACATACACAATCGCACACTACACACAGTCGCACACTACACACAGACGCACACTACACATACAGTCGAACACTATTCACACCTGTTTTGTCTTGTATAATTTCAATGTTATTTTAATATTTTTGTTATTTTAAGTTATTAGTAAATTATGTTAATGTCTTTTTTTTATATAAATTTTATTGAGTGATATTATTTGGTCCGGAGGAAGGTGACGGCATTCGTGATACAGGGTAATCCTAGTACGAATGCCAAAGCACTCCTTATTATGATACTATATTATGTACCTACAAATAAATAAATAAATAAATAAATAAGATACCACACACGCATAGATTTCATGAAATTTTGTTTTTTCATTTTTAGTTCCATGTATGAGGATCCCTCTTAATTTTCAATATCTTTTTCTTAAAATTGGAAAGCGGTTTACAGAATACATCTACCTACAAAGTTTCGTGTGTGTAGTCTTAATAGTTTCGGAATAAAATGGCTGTGACATACGGACGGATGGAGAGATAGACAGACAGACATGACGAAACTATAAGGGTTCCGTTTTTTGCCATTCGGCTACGGAACCCTAAAAAACATTATATGTGAACCATGTAGGTTTGTCTGTGGTACTCTCTGCTCTATTCATTTAGTTTCTTAGAGGATTATACACGCTATGCATAAGTTTTTATGCAACAAAACATTAGATATACTTATTTTGTAAATGCTGAGTTGGTAACCCTTTCGGTGCCAGTGCCCAGCGAAATTTAGTGTTATTTTTTTATGTTTGTAATTTTTTAATGTATATTGTTGTGTGTGTTTATACCGAATAAATGGTTTTCAATTTCAATATACCAATAGTTCTACCTCTTTATTAGAATAATTAAGTAGCATACTCGTTTAGATTTTTTTTTTAAAGGGAACTAGCATTGTGGGTAGAATTCACATTACTAGCAATCTTATTAACCACTCCAACTGAGCTAAACATACTTGTATCTGGAGTAGGTTCACAGCAATAGTGTAATGGGTGGGGTTCGAACCCGTGACCTCTCGATCACACGTCCGACATCTTAGCCATTACGCTATTGACGCTCAGTTTTTATAACAATGCATGCATGGATGTTCGCGGCCGCTGGCCAGCCGCTGCTGGTAGCTCTGCGAGGTAATACAGCTGCTTAAAACAATGTAGTAAGTAGTCATCTTAAAGTGATGGAATATATTATTTTATAGATCTTTCCTCTAATTAACCGCAGAGCACAGCTAGTGACTTATATTCCCATTCTCTCTAAGAAAAAACACGGAACCCTTATAGGATCATTCCGTTGTTTATAACAATGCATGCTTGGATGTACGCGGCCGCTGGCCAGCCGCCGCTGGTAGCTCTGCGAGGTAATACAGCTGCTTAAAACAATGTAGTAAGTAGTCATCTTAAAGTGATGGAATATATTATTTTATAGATTTTTCCTCTAATTAACCGCAGAGCACAGCTAGTGACTTATATTCCCATTCTCTCTAAGAAAAAACACGGAACCCTTATAGGATCATTCCGTTGTTTATAACAATGCATGCTTGGATGTACGCGGCCGCTGGCCAGCCGCCGCTGGTAGCTCTGCGAGGTAATACAGCTGCTTAAAACAATGTAGTAAGTAGTCATCTTAAAGTGATGGAATATATTATTTTATAGATTTTTCCTCTAATTAACCGCAGAGCACAGCTAGTGACTTATATTCCCATTCTCTCTAAGAAAAAACACGGAACCCTTATAGGATCATTCCGTTGTTTATAACAATGCATGCTTGGATGTACGCGGCCGCTGGCCAGCCGCCGCTGGTAGCTCTGCGAGGTAATACAGCTGCTTAAAACAATGTAGTAAGTAGTAATCTTAAAGTGATGGAATATATACTATTTTATAGACTTTTCCTCTAATTAACCGCAGAGCACAGCTAGTGGCTTATATTCCCATTCTCTCTAAGATGAAACACGGAACCCTTATATGATCATTTCGTTGTTCATCTATCTGTCAAGCCCCTTTTCCTCCGGAACGCTAAGCGATTTCTAACTTGTATCTAACATTTAGATCTCATGGCTGGACCTGCGACATCTATCACTCCACATTGGGCCCGCGTGGTGAAGAATGGCTCATCTTATAGAGAATAAGAAGGCCTGTGATCTAGCAGTAGGAAGTTATAGCCTGACTATGTTATGTTGTGGTATTATGTACCTGTCTTGTGTCTAGTCATTTGGCCCATTTTGTACGAAGATATACAAAGTAGGACAGTGTTTTGCGATAATATCTTCTGTTCACAAATTTCGTTTGGCATTAGCTTAGATTTTGGCATAAAGACTTTTTCTGTAGTGTCCATAGTTTATCAGGTTCAGGTGGGCTCTCAATCCTCTATGTGAGAACTGAGGGCCCATCTTTACAGTCCATAATTCGGTTTTTTGATTTTCACAAAATCTGAATCCAACTTTCACATTTCTTTGGGAATGTTCACTAAATTCTAAGCACATTTTTACAGAGTTTTATCAAAGTGTGTGTGTGTTAGTAAAGTCACACCACATGCACATCGTAAAATGTAGTCTAATCTTCTTTTCCGGGGAGATAGATAGATTCTATACACTTTTTATTGTACACCATAACAGAATTAAATAAGGACTTACAAAACTACAAAGGGTGTTACAATGGGCGGTCTTATCGCTAAAAGCGAACTTTTACAGACTACCTTTGGATGGATTTGACACAGCAGCAGAAAATAAATACGCGGGTAGTCCATGGTGTACTATTCACTTATATACAACTAAGTAATAACCTACATACTCAATACACATATCTATCTATATATATAAAAATGAATAGCTGTTCGTTAGTCTCGCTAAAACTCGAGAACGGCTGAACGGATTTATCTTATCTTGGTTTTGAAATGTTCGTGGATGTCTAGGGAAGGTTTAAAAGTTGAGAAAAAAAAAATGGAGAGTAAGGTAGGGGTAGGGTAGGGTAGGGGTAGTGGTAGTGTAGGGTTTGGGTAGGATAAGGGTAATGGTATCGGTTGGGTAGGGGTAGGATACCACGCGAACGAAGTCGTGGTGGGTCAGCTAGTACATATATATATATATATATTTATACATAAAAAGAACAAAGCCGAGTTATATGAAAAAAATAGTAACAAATTAAAGAGAGAGATAGAGATATTTTACCATGTTTTTGAAAGAAGGAAGGGTTTGTGCTTGTCTTACTGACACGGGAAGTGTATTCCACAGTCGTACTGCTTGAGCTGCGAACGACTTACCAAAGAAATTGGTGGAGTGACTCGGTACCTCTAGCCTCAAGTTTTCCGATGACCTCAGAAATTTGGCATGTGTGTCATGGAGGAACTTAAAACGTTCTTTAAGATAAGAGGGGGTCTTAGGATTGAACAGAATACTGTAAAGTAGAGACAAGATGTGTAGTCAGAGTAGATCAGCGTAGTCTAGGATGGGATGTAAAAGAGACTGTGCTAGCGCAATTTTAGTGGCAGTTGGCAGAAAGTTACGCAACCGTCTTAGGGAACTGGCAGAAGCAAATAATTTGCGACTCACCTCTTGTAATTGGGGACCCCACGAAAGATATTTGTCCAACCAAACCCCAACGTTCTTAACTTTCTCGCTTAGTGGAATAGCTGTGCCGTTGAAAATAACCTGAGGAAGCTGAGACCAGTTTACCTTAGATACGAACCTTGAGCTGCCGACTACAATGACCTGGGTCTTTAACGGGTTAACCTGCAAACAAAAAACCAAACCTGCCTCACTCCATTCGCAAAAGCGAAGAAGAAGCCAAGTCCTGGTTTATCATATTTATTGCAGCATCTAAATCAGTATAAGGCGCTTGTCTGTAAATATGCAAATCATCAGCATAAAGGTGGTAGGAGGATTGAAGTTTTTTGGAAATAAAATTTATGAATATTGCGAAGAGTAAAGAAGATAACACGCCACCCTGAGGAACACCAGCTGCAGTACTACACCATGAAGAGCAGAACTCATCTATGCAAATACGTTGCCGGCGGCCATACAGGTAACTAGGAAACCAGTCAATCGCTGTTAGAGATATCAGACTTCTACAATCATTTGCTTAGTTTTTAACACGCTTTTATTAGGTCGACCTGTATGTAACTAACTATGTAATGAAACCTAAGGTAACTAATTTAACCATCTTCCAAGGGTCGTAGCGTAATGAAAATTGTCAGCTGTATGTAGTATTGATGACAATACAATAATATGGTACTATCGAATTGAACTGATGATGGAGCTGGAAGATATGAACTGGAATTTCATAATGGAAAATCGTATCATAGCTTTTTTGGATTTTTTAGAAAACTTTTGTAATGAACTTTGACCACGATTAGGTTTCAAGGTCTGATGATGAAGCTGGAAGATAGGCATTGGCATTTCATGATGGAATATCGTATCATAGTCGTGTTTGCACTTGTTAGAAAGACCACATAATGGACTTTGAACACGATCAGGTTTCAAGGTTATAACAAACCTAAAAAACCTAAAAAATCTGTTATCGGTTTTCTTAATCTTTTTGTATTACCGCGTAATCCATAGATTTATTTTTTTATAGATGTCACTTTCAGATCCTCTGAGGGATCGACCGTTTAATTGTTCACTACTCGTTTTGTTTTTACGTGCATTTATAAAAGCGTGTTTTTCTAGTGTTTTTTAAACTATTAATTTTTTATTTTTTGTAGAAATACCCAATAGCAGTTTTTGTTCGACCTGGAAATCTAACCCGAGCCAGACACAGCAGTCGCGTTAACGACTACTTCACCAACGAGGTAGACTTTTACAGTCTACTCACTGAAAATCCACCCTGTTCTTTCAGTTGCCTTAGCGTTTTGGGGCCGCGTTATCTTGTTAGAATATTCTCTTTGCCCTAGCAGGTAGACCATATTATACTAGTATATACGGGTCATAACTGCTGACTGTTTTTTGGGGCACGCGTGGAACATGATGAGCCGTCGCGTAGTCAACTCTGGATCGACTATTCTTTGACAATTTTTCAGAAAAGGCGTTAAATCTGATTCCATATAAACTAATGTTAAATGATTTGCCTAGACTGTCTAAATACAATAGTGACTGCTTGGCAATGCGTGTGTGCATTTATAATAAAATAACAAGACATTTCAAAGCTTTAAATACAAAATTATTTAATACTAGCGACCCGCCCCGGCTTCGCACGGGTGCAATGTTTATATTAAATATAGGCAGCGTTCGCGAGAATCCTTAACGTACGGCAGTTTTTTCGACGCCTTACTCCACAATTTTCACTACCACGAAAAATCCTATCTATTTTCCGGGATAAAATATAGCCTATACGGATTCGGAAGAATCCCTCTAAGTAATGGTAAAAGAAATTTTGAAATCGGTCTAGTAGTTTTTGAGCCTATTCAATACAAACATACAAAAATACAAAGGTTACCTCTTTATAATATTAATAGTATAGATATTTTGAATTTAGTTATCTCGGTGATAACTGTATTTTCGAACCTTTTGGGGTAGAAACTCTCGGACCATGGGGCCCGTGTGCGCACAGCCTTTTTAAAGACACATCAAAAAGGCTCGTTGACGCTTCCCGCGACCCAAGGGCTGGCTATTTCTTTGGTCAACGGGTAAGCATTGCCATACAACGAGGCAATGCCGCCAGTATCTTGGGTACGTTGCCAGCCGACAGCGTTGAGGATCAATTTTTGTGATCCTTTATTCTAGTTTGTATTTTAAGTTTTTTAGTACATAATTATGTATATTTGCTATATAATAAGTAGATTATTGCTGTTGGTTGGCTAAATACAATTTTAATCCATTTAAAATAAATGGTTATTTCCATTAAATTATTTAAAATTAAATTTCATAAGTGGTTACTCGAATGTAGTTTTTATAGTTTAAAAGAATTTATAGATAAAAATGTTGATGACGATGACGATTGTTGTTGCTTAACTTGTCTTTAAAATTTTGCATGCTATGTTTTATCCTAGCTAAACATGCTTGTGCCTCAATTTGTATTTAACACCCTCGTATACCATGTTTTACGCAAATAAATATTCTATACCGTAGCCTTTTTCTTTCATCCACGAACGTCTGTAATAAGGCTGTGATACTTATGCATATGTAATGGAAAAACAAATGTCTATGAACAAATAATTTAAGCTAAAAAGCTTTGTCGCCCACACGTCTAGCTAAGTAAACTTTAACTTATATAAAAAGGGGTTGTGAACTATAGAACGACACTACGACATCGTCTGTGGTACGAGACCAATTACTTGCTTACAAAATACACCGCATCAGTACCTTAACAGAATGCTAAAGATTACAGCTATTCTTTCACTTATTTTTATTGGTAAGTTATTACTTTTTAACTATATTTAATTTGAAATTGGAACATTGAATTTTGATATTATTGTATTTTTTTTTGTTACTGCTCCAAATGTTTGCATGCCTAATATAAGGTAGATTGTACAAGGATCTCGTATTTATATAATTAAGACCAATCATGTACTGCACCTACACTCTAAGCAAATAAATTTATATTTTATTCTATTCTGTACTGTAAATTACATATTATCTATTGCAGTTTTCCACGTTAGTCAGTATTTTTATATTTGAAAGCAGGGTAAGACGTTGGTCCCCGCTGTAATTTGTAGAAACCAGTTTGATAGCAGTAAAAAAGGCACTAAAACTCAGCTATCTGGGGGCACGGCAGTGCCCCCGCCAAGTCGAGCGCAAAGCAAACACTGCCGTACCATCCTTTTCTGGAACCATTTCGGCGTATTTTCAGGCCCCTATTTGGGGACCTCTGGATAAATATAGAACGCTGAAATTATCGTTATCTAGTAAACTACCAGCATACACTTAAACCACAAAATTTCGTGGTTGTAGCTTGTTTATTTCCTAAGTTATGCAAAAGCAAAGTTGTACTATTTCGACATATATAGACTCACTGATCATCAAAATAGAACTAGTACTTCCCATAAACCTAGAGAGCTGAAATTTGGCATAGAGGTAGGGTTTAGTGCTTATGTGAAGGAAAAACTATCAAAACTAGGATCGTGGAAGATCTGGAGTACCTTATGACCCTGAGGAGAAACCGTAACAGACCAGCCAAACTATTGAAATTACCGACATGCTATGTTCACAAAGTTTATTGAGCGTGGTTAGACCTTTCTTTTGAAATTAAATAAAATTGAAGGTCTGAAGTATCTGATGAAGAACCCTTAGTGCTCAGCTGAACTATGGGAGATATGGAAATGCGCCTTGACAAAAGTTATTCAGTGTGATGAGTCCTTTCTACTGATGTGTATAAAAAATCGAAGATCTGAAGTATCTGATGAAGAACC
The DNA here is from genome assembly GCA_943138885.2 of Tholera decimalis. NCBI lineage: Eukaryota > Metazoa > Arthropoda > Insecta > Lepidoptera > Noctuidae > Tholera > Tholera decimalis. The sequence continues at coordinate 15,842,924 of OW964574.2, read as the reverse complement.
CTAAGAGCTCAGCTGAACTATGGGAGATATGGTAATGCGCCTTGATAAAAGTTATTCAGAGTGACGAGTCCCTTCTACTGATATGTATAAAAAATTGAAGGTCTGAAGTATCTGATGAAGAACCCTTAGAGCTCAGCTGAACTATGGGAGATATGGAAATGCGCCTTGACAAAAGTTATTCAATGTGACGAGCCCCTTCTTATAAATTAATATGGGCTATACGAAAGCTTATAGCCAACGTATAAGAATCGGAACTGGAAAAAAGGAAAAGAAAGATTACTAATAAAAAAAAACTACACTAAAAACGAAAAAAAAATCTAATAAGAAAACCTAAAATAATGTAAGGTATAATTAAGAAACTAATCAAGTAAAAAATAGCTTTCTGCAAAAAGAAGTGAAATCCCACAAAAATAATCCTGTAAAAAAATAGCCAAATCTCGCCTAAGCTGCTTGTTTCTCTATAAAAACTAATGAAATCTCTAAGCAAAGCGAAGCCAAGTCTAAGGATTTTTACTGCGATTTCTTTATTAATATATTTAGATTTTATGTGACTTGGCCGTTGACTTCGATGTATTAACTAGTAAAAGTGCATAGAGTATGTTCAACGGCCGGCAATACGAGGGCATGATTTTCCTATTATTGTCTAAATTCAGAACACCGAAATACTGTTTTACCTATACGTATTTTTCTATAAAACAACAAAAATATCTTGAGCAAGCAACTGTTTGACAGCACAACTACCACAAAATCACAGAGTACTTTGGGCACTCAATATGGCGACCGGTCACGCATAGACGTAATTTTGACGCCGAATAAAAGTTTTGACAAATTTGTTCTTGACAAACATTTAGACGTCTCTCTTGTCATTTGCATTTCTTGGTAGGTTAAAAAGAGACAACACGCTTTTTGTCGTGTGTGTGTCGATTCGATAGGTATTTGTATAACTATTCTTCATATAGTAGAATATATCATCTCCATACGTACCATAGGTACTTTTCATATATATATGTAATCGATTTGAAGTGTGGAGTTCAGATAGGCAGTCAGTCTATGTAAAACAATAGTACTTAGCTCATTCCGATAGCCGATCCCAAAATAGTGGGGAGGTTAAGTAGATAATGATGAGTACAATATGTGATTGTTACAGTGAGCTCGGTATGGTCCGCGTGTGACTCGTGCGGCAGTGAGTGCGCGAGCGCATGCGGCACGCGGCGCTTCCGTGCGTGCTGCTTCAACTACCTGAGGAGGAAGAGGGGACCCGACGCTATCAAGGTAACAACACAACCATTAAATAAACTACGGGGGCATCTATACCTGTTCGATATACCGTCTTGTCGTACTAAGCACTTCTTTTCCGGCCACGCCGCAATTGCGGCGGTAAGACCCCTCTTTGAGGAGTGGCTAGATCGGCGTCACGGCGTCCTGACCTACCGCATGACGCAGGTCCTCACCGGACACGGAAGTTTCGGGAGGTACCTGTGTCTGATGGGAAAGGAGGAAACGCTTGGGTGTCACCACTGCGAGGGTCGCCCTGAGGACACAGTCGAGCACACGGTGCAGGACTGCCCCGCTTGGGCAGAGCACCGACGTGTCCTCATGGCGGCAATAGGCGGAGACCTCTCGCGCCCGGCATTGGTCGAGGCCATGCTGCGGGGCGAGAGGGAGTGGGAAGCGGTCGCCTCCTTCTGCGAAGCAGTCATGCTTCCGAAGGAGGAGGCGGGCCGCGAGAGGGAGAGGATGGCGTCCTCCCTCCAGCCCAGCCGCAGTGGTAGACGCCCATGGCGTCGGACGTCGGCCGACGATCTCCGGCCACCGTAGGCGCGGGCATGCGGACAGCGAGTAAAGGGCAACTCGCTGTCCGACCATGGACCATGCCCGGGTCGACGGCGCGTCGTGTTCCACGCGCGCCTCAAAGAGCGTCAGCAGAGGCCCCCCCGTAGAGGGCCGAAGCCTGCCGGGGTCGTGGGACTCATCCCGTTACCGTGACCCCGGTACGTAAAGGGTTATTGAAGGAACACCGTGGATTTTAGTCAGTAAAAGTCTGACAGTCCCTCCCACCCTGCCCGGGGTGGGAGGACTTATTTGATAATTTAAGAAAAAAAGAAAAAAAAAGCACTTCTTCTCCACATTTATTGTGCGCACGGCCACGGTTTGGAACTTTCTGCCGGCTTCTGTATTCTCTACCACATATGGCCCGTTAGCCTATAAAGTAAGAGTCAACAGGTATCTTCTGGGCTCACAGATTCCATTGTAGACCTCGTCTAACGCTTGCAACTGGGTGTGATTGGGTCAAGAGCAGGCTCAACCGTAATAAAAAGAAAATCTAAGAAAAATTACCATCGTCTCGTTCTTTCCAAGTCGATGATTAAACATCTTCAGACCAATATGCACAGGTCTTACATTAGCCTCATATACAACGTGTAACGGAAACCCCATATCTATCCAAAAGGACTGAAGACAACATCTAGTATGCAGTCTCTATGCGCAGTTTCAGCTGAAAATAAGTAAATCAAAGAATTGATACCAAAATATCGGTTTAATTATATAAATTCGGTCTCTGGTATCAATGTTGAAATTTCTAATATAATAGGATTATAAAACCTTTGCCATATCATTTGTTATCATCCAAAGAAGCCATGCACTTGGTATCATGTATACAACGTGTAACGGAAACCCCATATCTATCCAAAAGGACTGAAGACAACATCTGGTATGGAGTCTCTATGCAAAGTTTCAGCTCGAAATCACTTATTTCGAGCTGAAACTTTGCACACACAGAATTGACCCCAAATTATTGGTTTCATATGTTTCTTGAGTCTGAATACCAGTAATAACAAACGTGTCACAGCACTGAGGGTCATCACTTTCCACGTCACTTGCCAATAAAACGATAATTCTCTTCGTTCTTCTTAATTTGAAAAATTCGGTCTCTGGTATGAATGTATTGAAATTTGTAATAAGTTCCACACATGTAGACATAGGATTACAAAACCCTTGCTATATCGTTTGTTATCATCCGAAGAAGCTGTGCACTTGGTATGTATATACCCTTTAAATTATACGTTGTATATCGTCTTTCGTTAAGAGATATCAGTTCAATGTTAATTTATCATGATTATTATTTCTAGATGATCCGCTCGCTTGCTCATGATGCGAGGGAAAGTCTATCGAAGTCAGAAGAACCCCTGTTCGTGGTAGACACCGCACCCATGACCGAACATTGGGCCACCGACGTGTTCCCAAGCGAAAACCATCTGTTCTCCTTAGAAGATATGGTCGAAAATCGATCGGAGTAAAGATAGAATGAAGAATTTACTAAATTAATCAAAAATTAGAAGTATGTACATACAAGTGTGTAATTATTTTATACAAATAAACAATAATAGTGTCTCTAATGCTTTATTATTTCATTATTATTTTTTAATTTTAACTGACAAATTCTTTTATGCTTTATTTTTATTTGTAGTTCACAAATAAAAATAAAGCATTAAAGAATTTGTCCTCATTACTGTCGGCTGGTAACGTGTCCAAGAGACTGGCCGCATTGCCACGATATATGGCAATGCGTAGTCTTTGACCAAAGTAAAAATAGTACCTACTACGCGATTCAATATGAATAAGAACGTCAATGTTCTCTGACATCTGTCAAATGTCACTTGACACAACGTCCTACCCTTTTCAGTGGGAAAAGTGTCAAATGACTCCGCCCACTCTGGGTAAAGCTTAAGCTTAAGGTGTGACAAATTTCTACAGACTAAAACCCACCCTTTTTCTTCAGCCGTCCGTACGTTCCGGGGTCGCGTTATCTCGTTAGAACATTCCTGCAACATCAGCAAGCAATGGCCCTGTCGGGCCCCGGCAATGCTGCTGACTGCTCCTTGACAAGATAATAGATTATATCCATAACTTAAACTATGAAAAAACAGAAAGCTTATTGACTATAGCACAGTAGCTTATAACACTCTCCTATATACACTCACTCATTTTCACTTTACACACGGGAGGCCATTACTCTTTTACTATAAAATTCAAATTTTGTATTTTAATTAAGAATGGTTGTCTTCCAAGTTAGTTTATTTTACCCATATACAACGTGAACGGAAATCCCACATCGATAGATATAGGGTTTCCAAAAGGGCTGAAGACAACATCTGGTATGGAGTCTCTATGCACAGTTTCAGCTCAAAATAAGTGACGCACAGAATTGATACCAAATTATCGTTTTCATATGTCTCTTAAAAACAAATCAAAACAAACAAAGAGTAAAGTAATATACAGGGATAACAAACGTGTCACAGCTCTACGAGCGTCAACAACTTTCCACGTCACTTGCCAATAACACGATAATTCTCTTCGTTCTTCTTAATTTGAAAAATTTAGCCTTGCGTATCAATGTATTGAATTTTAAGTTCCACACATGAAGACATAGGATAAGAAAACCCTTGCCATATCGTTTATTATCATCCAAAGAAGCCGTGCACTTGGATGTTGAAATTGAATAGAAATTATTTTGAAGATAAACACAGATATCAAAAACGGGAAGAAAAAGCTTGAAGTCACTCCAGTAGATTTTTACCGAGCTTATTTAAATTATTGTATAACACTGCTTTGAAACTGGAGAGCTCGCTACTTTAAGCAAAGATATCTAGGTAGCCTGATGTGTTGGAATTTTTATAACACCAGAATTCAATTCAGCAGATCTTAAATCCTCTGGAAACAATTATACACGATGACATTTTAATCGTCTTAGAAAGCTGGCCCACTCAATATATCCGGCATGAAGTACTTCTAGACGTGATTATATTTTTCCCATTATTTAAGATAATAGCTGTACAAAGAAAAATAATTTAATTCATTCACCCTAAAGCCAAACGTATTTGGCATTGAGAGAATTATCGTGTAGTTGGCTAGTCATTAGATACATGAAGTGGGCTGACGTTGTCAGACGTTTAAAAAGTCATGGTGTATTATGACTGTGACAAAGCCATGAAAACTAGTGTAATTATTATTGTTAGTGATAACATCAAAGTTATGGGCGCTAGTTAAGGAACAGATACGATTATTAAAGAATATGTTTGACGCTCAATTTGGAAATCATCCAATGACTGCCTACCGATCTTGGCGAAGCAAGTCCCATGCAGATGCAGAGACCGTGAGGTCGATTCTGATGAGCTGTCTTCTTCAGATGCCGTCTCCATGACGGTGTCCTGGGACGGAGGGCGGACGGCAGGGGGAAACTTCTGGTTGAGGGTTTTCTGTTCTCTGACCCGCCGGGTTGGGGTGAGAGTGAGCTCTCTGTGTCGTATCTTGAGAAGGAGGCTAGCTCCAAGCCAAAGTCCCACTTGAGTTGCGGATTAGTCGCAACCATGCGGTTCAGAAGGTCGAGGAATCGGTTGATAACAATCGACACCATATTGATAAACAGGGGGGGGGGGGAAGGTAAGGATCCTAACTCCTACTCATCCTCGAGGAGACACGTTAGACGTGAGCTCCCCGAGCAAATGGATTCCAAAAAGCGCCCGGCCAACGAGTTTCTCCTAACGCTGTGTTACTGAGAAGAGGAATCTAAGCAAACTCTATAACAGTGTATCACCGTCTGATTGGCCAGAAGGGCCCTAATACCTTTTCCTCTTGGCGGGAATAACCCGGACGTGTGTATAATACTCTCTGTGCGCTCTAAGCTTGTAAATTCACTGCCAATATTAATGTGCAGCGGGGCCCTAAGGACCTTTCGGTCGTGCCAGTGTTGCAAGGTAGACATACCTACCAACACCGGATACACACTGAAAGAGAACGTGGTTAATCCTGAAGGGGCTAGGTAGGTGCGTCGGGTCTGCACCACTTGGGTTCGTTAACATTGTTAGGTATCCCCTAAGTACCACGTAACTGTGGATTTACTTGTAAAAGTTAAAGTAACGATTCCTAAGTCACTTTGAAAAAAGCAACTGCAGGAAAGTAGCGAGTGTACAAGTCTGGCTACGGCGTAGCCGAAACAGTAGCACCGCTACGACGATCGTAGGCAAGTTACGATGGATGGAGTAGTGGTGCTACGCTTTATGACGTGTTGCAGCTACGCACGCTATGTGGCGTAACGGTGCTACGCGGCTTTTGCTACGAAGTTCGTAGCTGTGGCAGTAACACGTCTTCCTCGGCCCGATTCTGGTATTTTTAACACCCTAATATTATATACGAAAAAAATATTTCATTGGCTACACAAATTACTAAACTCAGAGCAGCCGCTCGCTTCATTAAAACTACTTGCGCACGAAGGCGAAGGCACGTATATATGAAACCATATAGGTTTATTTCTGTGGTAAGGTGATTTGGTCGCATCGCCCCACGATTTTATTTAAATGAATGTCCTAATCATTATTAGTACATTCAATCATTACATTTGAGCGGGGTGTGATGACCAGTACCTTTTATTTGTTAGCTTTTGTACATTTACTGTATCTTTATTATGTTTCTTTGTAACTGCCTCATTCTTGTGTCTTGTGTGATCTTGTGTTGAATCCTGGGTCGGGAAAAAGTGTTATAGGAATAAGGTTATGTAAGTGTGTTCCAATTTTTGGTGTACAATAAAGTATATTCTATCTATCTATCTATGGTGCTTCTGTTGGACATGTCTTGAAAATTTTTAGGTAAATATTTTAATCTAAATTTTTTATCGCTGTCCACATGTGTGCCGACAAGACTGACGGCATTGCTACGCCAGACTTTAAAATGTTAACGCTGGCGTTTTTTCAGCCATAAAACTCCAGGGCTTATGAAAAAACTTACTAACTAAGCGACTACACGTTAAGGGCACCCTCTGTGGGGTACGGATCTTGGCTTAGGGCGTTGCAGGGGGAGGGCAGCTAGGAACAGGCTGGATCAGATCGTGAACTCTTATAAAATCTATGCTCAAAGTTGATATCCACCATGAATCCTTGACTGTCTTCAAAACTAATATACTGGAGTCTCAAAGAAAGCAGTCCGACAATTTTATGTAAAATAAGAAGTGTCTTGTTTTTTAATTTCTTAGATGTTAATGTGTTTTGGCGATGTTTAAATTTAATTGATTTGATTTAATTCTATAATATTTGTTTTATCTTAATATGTTGAATGACTGTATAAGACTGAGGCTGTTTGTTATCTATACAATTATATATAAATTTGATGTGGGACTTGGTAAAACAAAGTATAATAAACCGTTATTTAATATGCTTATAATCCATACTAATATTATAAATGTGAAAGTAACTCTGTCTGTGTGTTACCTTATCACGCCTAAACCACTGAACCGATTTAGATGAAATTTGGCATGGGAATAGTTTAGGACCCTCAAATCCTTCACTACCTAACCATTTTAGACCTATATCCATTCTCCCTTTCCTGTCAAAAGTGCTCGAGGCCTGTGTTCACAAACAGTTTTCTGGATTTGTTTACCGGAATAATCTTGTAAGCTCATTCCAGTCTGGATTCAGACCCGGGCACAGTACATCCTCTGCTCTTCTTAAAGTGACTGGCGACATTAGAGAAGCTATGGAGGATACTAAAGTTACTGTATTAGTATTAATTGATTTCTCCAATGCCTTTAACGCCGTCAGTCACGATATACTCCTAGCTATCCTCTCCCATCTTATGGTTTCTCCCGAGGCGCTGGAATGGTTCACTTCTTATCTTCGGGGACGTCAGCAGTCGGTCCGCGTTGATGAGAGATCTTCAAATTGGCGTGGTCTGGATGCTGGTGTTCCACAAGGCGGTATTCTTTCTCCATTAATATTCTCTGTCTTCATTAACTTTATAACTCACTGTCTTCGGTGTTCGTATCATCTTTACGCCGATGATCTACAATTATATACTGCTGTGCGGGTTGAAGGTTTGTCGGATGCTATAAGGGATGTAAACCGAGATTTGGATGCTATTAATAGCTGGTCTGACAAATTTGGGGTGTCAGTAAACCCCTCAAAATGTCAGGCTATCATTATTGGTAGCTCACGCATGATGGGTAGAGTGGTGGCTAACTCTCTTCCACCTATTATTTTTAATGGTGCCGTCATTCCCATCAGCCCTAGCGTAAAAGATCTCAGTTTGCATCTTGACGCGACACTTGGTTGGCAAAATCAAGTTTCTAGTGTTAGCCAAAGGGCCAATGGCACTTTGCGTTCCTTGTATCGTCTGAGAAACTTTTTGCCTGTTAAGACGAAGACTATGCTTGTGCAGACTTTAATTTTCCCTTTAATCGACTATGGTGACGTGTGCTACTTTGACCTGAATGCGGTCTTGCTCGATAAGCTTGATCGTCTCCTCAATAACTGCATTCGGTTCATATTTAATTTAAGGAAATATGACCATGTCTCAAGTTTCAGGTCTGAGCTTAAATGGATGACCATTCGCCAGAGGAGAAGTTTGCGCGCTTTGACAACTCTTTTGTCTTTACTCAACTCTCCCAGCCCTCCTTCTTATCTAATGCCTCACTTTCAATTTCTATGTTCTTCACACAATAAGAATCTACGTTCATCCAATAATCTTCTCTTACTCTGCCCTTCTCATACATCTGACTTTGTTCATTCTTCTTTTCATATCCAGTCGATTCTCCTCTGGAATGCACTTCCTCTCGAGATCAGAACGGCTGACAGTCGCTATGCATTTAAAAAGAAATTGCGGATCTATTTTCTACACCAATAAGCAGAATTTCCTCATTTGGTTTTCATTTGCTTCTTCATTATATATATATTTGTATATGTATATATATATAAGTATTTATTTATATATATTATTTATGTAGATTTCTATTTTTAATGATACTAGGGTTTTTGTGTTATTACTATTATTATATATATATTTTTTTTCTAATTTTACATCACACGTTCATATTGCACCTCCCACACTATCTCTTCACCACTCATGGTTGACTGGTAGAGAATGCCTACGGCATTAAGTCCGCCTTTGTACCTATGTGCATAAAGTGTAAATAAATAAATAAATAAATAAAGGACATAGAATAGTTTTTATCCCGAAATTCCTACGGGATCAGGATTTCAAGGAAACCCCTTCAACGCGAATGAAGTCGCGGGCGGAAGCTATTATAATATACTTTGCGAACCGTACTTTTTAAGTGACATTTGACAGACGTCAGAGATAATTGACGTTCTTATTGTTATTGAATCACTTAGTACTATTTTTACTTTGGTCAGAGACTTCGCATTGCCATACATCGTGGCTATGGCACCAGTGTCGTGGGTACGTTATTACCCGCCGACAGTAATGAGGACAAATTCTTGTATGCTTTATTTTTGTTTGTAATTCAGTTAAAATTAAATATAATAACGAAATAATAAAACATTAGAGATACTCTTCTTATTTATTTGTCCAAAATAATTACACACTTAATAGGAACTTCTATTTTTTTTATCAATTTAGTCTGTGACTTTTTTTATTTTAGTTAGTACATTCTTCATCCTATCTCTACTCCGATCGATTTCCGACCATATCTTCTAAGGAGAACGGTTGGATTTCGCTTGGGAACACGTCGGTGGCCCACAGTTCGGTCATGGGCACGGTGTCTACCACGAACAGGGGTACTTCTGACTTCGATTGACTTTCCCTCACGTCGTGAGCAAGCGAGCGGATCATCTAGAAAGTAATCATGATAAATATATAACATTGAACATCTCTTAACGAACGATGATATACAACGTATAATTTAAAGGCTATACATACCAAGTGCACGGCTTCTTTGGATGATAACAAACGATATGGCAAGGGTTTTGTAATCCTATGTCTACATGTGTGTAAGTTATTAAAAATTTCAATACATTGAAACCAGAAAAGGAACTTTTTAAATTAAGAAGAACGAAGAAAATTACCGTGTTATTGGCAAGTGAGGTGGAAAGTTATTGACCCTCGAAGTGCTGTGACACGTTTGTTATGATTGGTATTCAAGAAACATATGAAATCGGTAATTCGGTATCAATTTTTTAAGTCACTTATTTTGAGCTAAAAACGTGCATAGAGACTCCATACTAGATGTTATCTTCAGTCCTTTTGGATAGATATGAGGTTTCTGTTACACGTTGTATGTCATGATCTTAACGAGGCTAATGTAAGAGCTGTGTTTCTTGTTCCAAAGATGTTTAAGCATCGACGTGGAAAGAAGAAGACGATGGTAATTTTTCTAGTTTTTTTATTATTACGAATGAGGCTGCTCTATACCTCGATCAAACCTGATAGTAAGCGTTAGATGAGGTCTACGATGGAATGAGCGAGCCCAGAAGATACCTGTTCAGGCTCACTTTATCAATCAATCCATTTGTTTCAGGCTAACTTGGCCCATTCAAATAAAATCACATCAAAAGTGTCTAGGGATCAAGCATTTTTATGCGGATTTCTTGAGATTGAGATGTGGCTTTGTAATAAATTTATGATTTTATAAATTTATATGGATCCTTTTTGGTGCATTTCATAATTTGAAACAGGAACTGTTAATCAAATTCGAGTAAAAGATGAAAATCAGCTGTCAATATTTTCCCTATAAAAACATACAACGCATTGAAGACATTATTAGTGCTACTGTTTCCCTACTACTGATTAAAACCAACGTTATTATGGAGCGGCGACGTCATTTAAGCAGGGAAGAAATGCTCAGAGCCGTGGGAATGATAGAAGCTGGTTCCCGGCAACGTACTGTGGCTTTAGCTCTAAATACAAGTCAGAGTGTTATCAGTCGACTTTGGACACGTTACCGAAGCACTGGTACCGTGGCTGAGCGCCATGGAGGACGGTATCGCTGCACCACACGGAGACAAGACCGATACATTCAAATCTTAACTCGAAGAGCTCCAACAATAACCGCCATGATGTTAGCCGTGAGGCTTCATCACTCTTCAGGGAACTTAATTAGCGACCAAACAGTCAGAAACCGCTTGCATGAAGTGAACCTTCATTCCCGAAGACCGCTACGGGTACCACCTATAGCAATGCACAATCGTAGGATTCGATATCAATGGGCTCTTGAACACAGAAATTGGGCAGAAGAACAATGGCGTTTCGTGTGCTTTTCTGATGAGTCTCGTTTTGGTATGAGACCGGATACAAGACGTATACGACACTGGAGAACCCCTGGACGCCAACAGCGATTAAAATCCTGCCAGGAAGTCCATCCTTATAGTGGTGGAACCATCATGGTATGGGCGGGTATTTGGATCGGCGGAAGAACTGAGTTGATTTGGATCAGAGGCAACCTCAACGCTCAAATTTATGCTGAAACGATTGTATCTGACGTCATCGTTCCTCTACAAGTGCAAATCGGTCCCTTATTTCAGTTAATGCATGATAATGCACGACCGCACACCGCAAGAGTTGTAAGACAGACTCTCGCCGCAACTAACATCAATGTCCTGCTCTGGCCTGCTCAGTCGCCAGACTTGAACCCGATTGAGCATGCATGGGATATGCTACAGAGAAGAGCTCTGCCGAATATGGAGGGTATCCAGTCGCAAGAAGACCTTTTTTTGTTGTTGCAACGAACATGGGCGGCCATTCCACAGCGTGATTTGGATGAACTCATTTTGAGTATGCCAAACCGATGTTCTTGTGTTGTTAGTGTTCGCGGTAGAAACACGGATTATTAATTGTTTAAGTTACCCAATAAAATTTTAAAGAAAACTGTTATTTCAGTCTTTTTTTCGAACTTTAATGTTAGTGGTTCAAATGTCAAAAATCCCTTTATTAGGAAAATGGCAAATTTCTTTATTAATGCAAAGGTGACTTGGTTTATCGTTACTGTGACAAACGAAAACACTTTATTTGATGAATCCTTAAAGAAAATTTTAATTAATATCAATCAGGAGAAAAGTTATTGCAAAAATATATGTTGATCCCTAGACACTTTTGATGTGTGTAGTTACATTCTTTAACAATAACTATAAATAAACTAATACATATTATCTACTTACTAAACTAAAAAATGCTATGTTAAACAAAATACACAAACTAGTCTTATACTATAACAAACTAATACATATTTAAAACCTATTCTTATATTCTGACGGGTCGTATTTGGTAGCGAACACAGAAGCCGGCAGAGAGACTACTTGGCTGTGCAATGCATAATAAATGTAGAGGAGAAGCGCTTAGTACCCTGTAGTTTAGATTCGATTGGTTGTGTTGTTACCTTGATGGCGTCGGGTCCCCTCTTCCTCCTCAGGTAGTTGAAGCAGCACGCACGGAAGCGCCGCGTACCGCATGCGCTCGCGCACTCACTACCGCACGAGTCGCACGCGGACCATACTGAACTTACTGTAACAATCACAATTGAACTCATCATCATTCGCTTAACTTTTTCTCAACTATTTTTGGGTCGGCTACCAGTCTTACCAGGGAGTGATATGAAGATTCGAATGACGTTAGTGCGACGCACGCTATTTCTAAAAAAATTTAAGAGTGGTACGCCAGTTCGAAAACACATTAAGTCGAAAACTGCTATATCGAATGACGTTGTCGCGAACACGCTGATTCGCAAAACTGTGTGAATAGTACGCTAGTACGAAAGTCTTGGTATCGAAATCCAGTTCGATGCCCAGACAAATTCAGATTGGAATATACTATTCGCAACAGTGATTTTCGATACCAAGACTTTCGTATTAGTGTACCATTCGCACAGTTTTCAAATCAGCGTGTTCGCGACAACGTCATTCGATATAGCGGTTTTCGACTTAATGTGTTTTCGAACTGGCGTACCATTATTAATTTTTTTCGAAATAGCGTGCAATTTCGCAATAACGTCATTGGAATCTTCATATCAATCTCGTCTTACCATCCGGTAAGACTAACATTGTTTTACATAGAACGACTGCTTATTTGACCTCCACAACCGGGTAGCTGGGTAACATGATACCAATTGACAAGACCAGTGTCATATTATGTTCTGGCTTCTGTCAACTCAAGTCGACTGATAAAGATATACCAATGACAGTCAGGATCAATGGGTTAACGTGCTTTCCGAGTGAGGAAGGAATCTCGATATATTTAAGACTAGCTTCCGCCCGCGACTTCGTCCGCGTGGAAAAAAAATCCCCCGATTTTGAAATATTCTTCATTAGTGCTCCGCTCCTATTGGACTTAGCGTGATGATATATAGCCTATAGCCTTCCTCGATAAATGGGCTATCTAACACTGAAATAATTTTTCAAATCAGAACCGTAGTTTCTGAGATTAGCGAGTTCAAACAAACAAACAAGCTCTTCAGCTTTATAATATTAGTATAGATGTTCACTCATTCGTGGACCGATCTCGCGAAGTGCTGTTTAAACTTTAAGATCGAGTCGTGCGGTTTTTATTATTTATGAGAATTGATCTTTGGTTTACAAGTTTGTTATTAAATAACATTTTTACCCGAATGCAAAGGAAGGGTTATGTTTTTCGCGCGTATCTTGTATGTATGTAATATTCTTTATTACCTCATATCTCCAGAACCGCTGAATGAATTCACATATTTGAGGTATAGTTAGATTCATCTTAGCAGCCCAAGTGTTCTTAGACAGGTGACAGAAAAAATTAAACATGGCGGCTGTGCGAAGCCATTAAACATAGTGGATTTTTTTTCGAATATTACAGTATGGGTATCAAATTAAAGGGCCTTAATTATTATGTTTATCATTAGTGTAATTTTTTTTTTTTTACGTGGTAAATTCATCAGATGAGTCCTCCCACTCCGGGCAGGGCCGGAGGGACTGTCAGACTTGTACTGACTAAAATCCACGGTATTCCTTCAATAGCCCTTTACGTTCCGGGGTCACGGTAGTGAGATAAGTCCCACGACCCCGGCAGGCTTCGGCCCTCTACAGGGGGGCCTCGTCATCTTGCTGACGCTCTTTGAGGCGCGCGTGGAACACAACGCGCCGTCGACCCGGGCATGGTCCATGGTCGGACAGCGAGTTGCCCTTTACTCGCTGTCCGCATGCCCGCGCCTACGGTGGCCGGAGATCGTCGGCCGACGACCGACGCCGCGGGCGTCTACCACTGCGGCTGGGCTGGAGGGAGGACGCTATCCTCTCCCTCACGCGGCCCGCCTCCTCCTTCGATAGCATGACTGCTTCGCAGAAGGAGGCGACCGCTTCCCACTCCATCTCGCCCCGCAGCATGGCCTCGACCAATGCCGGGCGCGAGAGGTCTCCGCCTATCGCCGCCTTGAGGACACGTCGGTGCTCTGCCCAAGCAGGGTAGTCTTGCACCGTATGCTCTACTGTGTCCTCAGGGCGATCCTCGCAGTGGTGACACACAGGCGTTTCTTCCTTCCTCATCAGACACAGGTACCTCCCGAAACTTCCGTGTCCGGTGAGGACCTGCGTCATGCGGTAGGTCAGGACGCCGTGACGCCGATCTAGCCACTACTCAAAGAGGGGTCTTACCGCCGCAATTGCGGCGTGCCCGATTAGTGTAATACTAGCAAAATTAATACCAAGAGAAAGTTTAAAAGTATGGACTAAAGTCTTTCACTTTCTGAATCCGGTGGGGTGCCAATGTGACACGACCGGGCAAACTAAAACATTGTTTATTAATATTTTAACTAAAAATTTGAAGAAAAAAAGTTATTTAAACAATCTAAAAACCCCACTGCTCAACTGAAATGTATGTTCAATGGGGTCCCGCCCACTTGTTACTTTTTAAAATAAAAATGTGCTTGTTCCTTGCATTTCAGTAAGGCAATCTGGTGTTTTAGATTTTATAAATAACTTTTTTTACACGTCATTATTTTCGTAAATTTAACTAGATGAGGTCGGTGTTCCCTAACTGACTCTAATCTGTAGTGGTCAAATGAAAACCTTTAGCCACGAGTTCCTCCATAGATTGTACTCACTACCACAATATTTGCACATTGAACCACGTCGATTTCACTGTAATAACCACACATTTCACTCACTGTCACTCCACTCACACTGAGACCACACCGAGCTTGCTGAAAAAATTACACATTACCTGCCTGAGTCTATTTTCAAACCTATTTGGCTTTATGATTTTAAGTTAATGATTGCATGAAGCCCGTTTATTAGGCTTTTTAATGCAACATCAGTATTTGCTTAGGATTTTACCAACTATCATCGACGACGAGTTGCAAGTCTATCGGTTATATTTCGGGGAGTGTGCGATGGAATTACACAATCTAATTCCACCAAGCCCGTTCCATCATCGGACTACAAGACAAACGGCGATGCGCCATCGTTACATAGTGGACCCATACGCACTAAACGTTTTGGGAATACCTTTATTGTGCGTACGGCTAAGGAGTGGAATTCCCTGCCAGAGTCTGTGTTTCCCGATAGCAATAATCTAGGGTCTTTAAGTCAAGAGTGAATAGGTTACTTTTTGGTAAGCGTGCTCCATCTTCGACCACGTCATCACTTACCATCAGGTGAGATGGTGGTCAAACGCGAACCTATTTATCAATAAATAAAAAATAAAAATAAAAACTTGGGTTCGGCTCTGGTCTAACTAGATGCAGCTACTAGTGTTTTATATGGAATGACTTCTTATCTGACCTCCACAACCCAGTAACTGGGTTGTGGAGGTCAGGTCATACTAACTCCCGATACCCTTTGGCAAAGCTGCTGTCAGAGTTTTGACTTCTTCACGTAACGGTTGGCAAAGATGTACAAGTTACAGCGGAGACCGTACCGGAGGATTAACGTACATTCCAAGGCACGAAGACGGAAAACTGTACAATCCTTACTAATATTCATTCCTTATTAATATTCGACAGGCCCGTTGGTATAGTGGTCAGTGGCCCTGACTGCTATGCGCAAGGTCGTGGGTTCGATTGATCCTAGGACAAATGTTTGTGTGATGAGCACGGTCATTTGTTCTTTGTCTGGGTGTAATTTATCTATAATATGTATGTATTTAGAAATATATATGTATGTTTATCAGTTGTCTAGTACCCATACCACAAGCTCTGCTTAGTTTGGGACTAGATGGCGTTGTGTGAAAAGTTGTGGAATATTTATTATTATTATTTATTTATTATATTATAAATGCGAAAGTAACTCTGGCTGTTTGTGTGTTACGCTATCACGCCTAAACTACTAAACCGATTTTAATGAAATTTGGTGCGGACGTAGTCTAAAGCCTGAGAAAGGACATATAGGCTTCTTTTTATTGCGAAGAAGGGCTGTAAGGGGTTGAAATAGGGGATGAAAGTTTGTATGGAAATTACGTCATTTTTAAAGCTAGAAGCTTGAGACTTATTTTTTAGTTTTTTGATTAGATATTAATAAATACGACATTCAAATTATGTAAGAGTTTTATTTTCAAAATAATTAGCCTAAAAATTAAAATGGCTGCTGAAAGTTACTATTCCGCGCGGACGAAGTCGCGGGCACAGCTAGTGGATAATATAATTTACAATAATAACTTACCAATAAAAATAAGTGAAAGAATAGCTGTAATCTTCAGCATTTCGTTAAGCTACTAATGTGGTGTATTCTGTAAGCAAGTAATAGCTCTCGTACTGCAGACGATGTCGGAGTGTCGTTCTATAGTTCACAACCCCTTTTTATATAAGGTAAAGTTTACTTAGCACGACGTGTGGGCGACAAAGCTTTTTAGCTTAAATTATTTGTTCATAGACATTTGTTTTTACATTACATATGTTTTTATTATGTAACTGTTATTTGTCCCTAAATAAATAAATAAATAAATAAGTATCACAGCCTTGTTTCAGACATTCATGGATGAAAGAAATAGGCTATGGAATCTGATTGATCACCTACTCAGATAAATTGTCAAGGGATAGTCGATCCCGAGTTGATGACGTGAAGGCGCGTCGGGTATCACGTGCCCTTCAAAGAGCAGTCAGCAGTAATTACGGGTCTCGATATGGCTATTGCTTGCCGGGGCAGTGGGTTCTAACGTTTTTACGCCGCCCGGGAGTGCTAGGGAAACTATAGGAACAGGGTGGTTTTTAGTCAGAAGATTGTAGAAGTCTGACACTCCCCCCATAGTCGCGTGAGGTACACCTATACCTAGAAACGTGATATTTTGCATGTTCATCCTTTTTATAACAGAACACTTTTTAGGATTCCGTAGCCGAATGGTAAAAACGGAACCCTTATAGTTTCGTCATGTCTCTGTCTGTCTGTCTGTCCGTCCGTCCGTATGTCACAGCCATTTTATTCCCAAACTATTAACACTACACATGTGAAACTTAGCAGGTAGGTGTATTCTGTGAACCGCTTTCCGATTTTAAGACAAAAAAAAATGAATAAAATTAAGGGGCGCTCCCAGTACATGGAACTGAAACTAAAAATATATTTTTATCATCAAACATATATGTGTGTAGTGTCTATGGACAGGTCCTTTAAAATGACATTGAAGTTTCTAAAACCACTTTTTCTTAAAGTCAATCTTTCAAAAGATATATGCTTCCAAAGTGGTAAAATGTGTCCTCCCCCCCTTCTAACTTCTATAATAATGGAGTGAAAAATCTAAAAGAAAATATATGCCGTAGATGTTAATAAAAACTTTCAATGAAAATTAGTTTGAACGAGATTGGGTCAGCAGTTTTTGAGATATAGCACATTTTCAAAAACCGCAAATATAACTTTGTTTTTTATACAAACACTATGAAAAACAAAGTTATTTTGCGTAGTTACTACAGAACCCTTCATGGGCAATTCTGACTCACACTTGGCCAATTTTTTTTTTAAATAACCTGTTTCCCCGTCTCCCCATTTCCCTAACCTAAGATCATAAAGAAAAGGTTTTTGGGTTCGGTTAAATTTGTTTTTAGAATGTCTCAGAGATATAAATAATTACTGCTACATTTTACCCTCACCAACGTGTCCGACTAGCTTTTGACCGTTTTTTTTTAATCTAGCTTTTGCCCGCTGCTATCCGCCTGGATTGCATTTTTCCACGTTTGCTGAAGGGGTTTTTAAGTGGTCACAAACTTTACTGTGAAATTACCATCAACACTGGTTCATACATATCGAAGATGAGCCTATTAGTCCGCGAATTAGTCATTACTCGGCGAAACGAAACGAAACGGCGGAATGTAGATGGAATTACAAAATCTAATTCCGCCAAGCCCGTTCCATCATTGGACTACAAGACAAACGGCGATGCGCCATCGTTACATGGTGGACATCCCACCCATACGCACAAAACGTTTTGGAAATACTTTCATTGTGCGTACGGCTAAGGAGTGGAATTCCCTGCCGGAGTCTGTGTTTCCTGATCGCTATAACCTGGGAGTCTTTAAGTCAAGAGTTAATAGGTTACTTCTAGACAAGCGTGCTCCATCTTCGACCACAACGTCACTTACCATCAGGTGAGATGGTGGTCAAACGCGAACCTAATATCAATAAAAAAAAGTTACATAGGTATTTTAATTTCGTTAAAAAAAACTATCCGCGTGAGCGAAGGCAGAAGCTCGTAATAATAATATATCTGATTCAGTCAGTCCCGTATCCCACAGGTTTCGATCAATAAGTTTTGATCGAAGCCCACAGGGGGTCTTTTACGTGGCCCTTAACATGTAGTCGCCTAGTTTGTAAGTTTTTTTAACACTAGTTTACAAATGTTAATTATTTTTTAGTCCGCTGCGTAGTACGCTGAATTAAAATCAGACATTAACTTTTATCAAACACGTTACGTAATATTGGCCAAATATTACCAAAAAGTGAACTTTCCAGATATCATAGCACCAATAAATATTTTTCCGAGAAACTCCTCATGGTATCTAGAAGTATTCATTACGAATATTATCTAATCATCTTCCTGCCCTTATCCCAGTTACTTGTGGTCGGTGCAACACGTTTTCTTCCTCCATTCTCCTCTGTCAGACGTCACAGCATCATTTACTCCTTTCTCGTTCATATCATTCTTCACACAATCCATCCATCTTTTCTTAAGCCTTCCTCAAACTCTCCATACATCAACATTGAAACCGATCGCACGTTTAGTTACAGGCGTGTCATCCCTCTTCATTACAAAAATTATGTAAAAACTTAAATTATCGGATTTATACTTTTATGTTATACTGGTAATTAAAAACAGTTTAATTTTCCCATATACAACGTGTAATGGAAACCCTATATCTATCCAAAAGGGCTGAAGACATCTGATATGGAGTCTCTATGCACTGTTTCAGCTCAAAATAAGTGACTCAAAGAATTGATACCAAATTGTCGGTTTCATATGTTTCTTGAAAACCAATCATAACAAACGTATCACAGCACTACGAGGGTCAATAACTCTCCACGTCACTTGCCAATAACATGATAATTCTCTTCGTTCTTCTTAATTTGAAAAAATCTGTCTCTGGTATCAATGTATTGTCTCTAAAAGTTCCACACGTGAAGACATAGGACTTCAAAACCCTTGCCAAATTATTTGCTATTATCCAAAGGAGAATTTATATACCCTTTAAGTTACATGTTGTATCCATACTAGACTTTTTGGAGATGAACACAGATATCAAAAAGAGAGAAGAAAAAGCTTGAAGTCATTGCCGTAGATTCTTATTGAGCTTATTTAAATTAACAACACTTGACTCCATGTTGATAGAGGGAGGGGCGGGTTAGGTGAGATGGGAGGGTGTGGTAGGGTAGAAATCCTAACTCCAAAGTTTGTAAACCTGCTGCGAATATTAATGTGCAGCGGGGCCCTAAGGACCTTTCGGCCGTGCCGGTGTTGCGAGGTAGACATACCTACCAATACCGGATACACACTGAAAGAGAACGGGGTTAAACACTAGCCGCGACTAGGGTAGTCCCCAAGGCCACTAAACTAGTGTTCTTCCGTCTCAAATCTAAACCTGAAGGGGCTAGGTAGGTGCGTCAGGCCTGCGCCACTTGGGTTCGTTAACACCGTTAGGTACCACGTATCAAGTTCCATGTAACTGTAGATTTACATTACTTGTAAAAGGTAAAGTAACAATTCCTGAGTCACTTTATATAATTACATAAATTACACAATACACTAAATATAAAAAGCAACTCCAGGAAAGTAAGCCCGATTTACACTTCAACAAGTACAGTAGCGAGTTAACTTGCGTCATTGGCGAGTTAAGTTGTTAATGTACTACTACTTAACTCGCTTTTGCCGTTCAAACTACAATAACAACTTAACTCGCCGATGACGCAAGTTAACTCGCTACTGTACTTGTTGAAGTGTAAATCGGGCTGTAGCGAGAGTACTAAGTCTGGCTACGGCGTAGCCGAACCAGTAGCACTGCTACGACGATCGTAGCAGACGCATTGTAGCTACGCATCGTGCGTAGTCGCATCGCGTCAAGAAGCGTAGCTCCGGTACGCCATTCATCATAGCTTCGCTACGATCACCGTAGCAGTGCCACTCGCGGTGGTTGCTACGAAGTTTGAAGCGGTGAGAGCGGTGGCAGCTACGACTTCTTCGGGCGGAGTCTGGTGTTTTTAACCGACTTCAAAAAAAAGGAGGAGGTTCTCAATTCGTCTTGAACTTTTTTTATGTATCATTACTCGCAGATGGCTGGACCGATTTAGAAAATTATTTTTTTGTTTGAAAGGGTATACTTTCCAGTTGGTCCCATTGTCGTTACGTTTGGATCTGATGATGGGATCATGGAGAAATTGAGGGAACTCTTCAAATATTATAGGCATATCTATAGCGTTTTGGGTATTTATTATTGTACCTTGTACAGTTGCTCTCGAAAAGCACCATTTGAGGAAGTGGAACTGATGATGAAGACCCCAGATGGCCACCGAAACTACTCAATAATAAGTATTTCGTGGATTGCGATTAGATTACTCGAATAAAGATATTAAGCACTTTATGCTCGTCACAATGCATATGGTGAAGTAGAGCTGATGGTGATGTACCAGGAGAACTCCTCAAAAATTAACGGCTCTGCAGAAACAGCTCTGCTCTGCTCTCGAGAAAAGCAATATTTTGTAAAAGTTGATAAGTAGTTGACATTTTGGCTTTTGTAACTAGATAAATTACAAACCGACCCACTAAAATACGTGAAAAAATTTTTTTAGCAAAATATCAAAGGCGGTGTCAAAAAAAAGAAAATACAAAACAAATAACACCGACAACCGAAATTAAAATTATTTTTGCCTTTGTAGTGTTTTTATTGGAAGTCGGTTCTATTTTTTTATGTTGAAATAAAGATTCAACAAATAAACACCCTAATATTATATACAAAATTTCGTATATCCAAAAACCAAAATATATATTTCATTGGGTACACAAATTACCAAAATCAGAGCGCCTCCGCTCGCCTTACAAAAACTGCGTGGATTGGGCGCGCGCACAATGTTTGGATGTCTCACACAATCATATATAAGAACCATTTAGGTTTTTTTCTGTGGTATTATACAGTGCTTTGGCTGCATCGCCCCGCGATTTTATTTTAATGAATCGAATATCCTATTATATCATCCATCCTATTCCTCAGCTACCTATTGTTTGTTAACTTTTTGTACATTTACTATATCATTATTATGTTTCTTTGTAATTGCCTCATTGATCACAGGCGCGACTGTTTAACAAAGGCACCGGGTTGATTCCTGGTTTGGGTAAAAAGCGCTATTAGGTTTTTCAATCAATCAACAAAATCTTTTATTGTGGATCATAGGTAGTGCATGCTGCAGGTTTTACATATTGAATATAGATCAGCTATACTCCGCCCTTAGGGCAAACAATAGTCATACAAGAAATGAAATTACTTTACAACATATTTTTTTCAAATTGCATATTTATAAGAATTACATAGATAATAAATATATGAAAAATATAAAAATAAAACAAAACAATTACGTAGGTACATATCAATGGGCCGCTGAACGCATCAGGACCGAGGGGACTGTATTGAAGCAGTGATTTAACTAAGAGGAAGTCTTTTAAAGAGTAGCACTTGTTTACTAACAGACCATGGAGATTCTTTTTAAATTTTCCCATTACTGGAATTATTCTAATAGGCCCTGGAATATTATAGGTTACTTCTAGGCAAGCGAGCTTCATCTTCGACCACATCATCGCTTAACATCAGGTGAGATTATGATCAAACGCAACAATAAAAAAAATATAATTAAAAATACCTGAAGCTGTACAAATGAAACTTTCATGTATTAGATGAGTCTTGATATATTCTGTTCACTGGTCTTTGCGCCATATACGTGTGTAGTATAAAAAAACTATAAGTGTACATGCCAATATTATTTTTGACAAATACTGTAGCCTCAAATATAGACACAGGGCAGTGTTAATACGTTCATCTTATTTAAAAATGGCTTACATGAGTCAGTTTACTGTATGTTAAATATAGCCCTGATGCAACGTTTCTGTGCGATGAAAGCACGCTCCTTGTCCATGTACTGTTGTCCCAGAATATTACACCGTATCTGGTGATAGAGCTAACGTAACCGTGGTAAACTGTTTGTACAGTAGTTGGATTCGCTATTTTCCTCAATCTGCTAACCGCATATGAAAACTGAGCCAAATTTTTGCAGACATGATCAATATGTGATTTCCAATATAGTTTGGTGTCGATATGCAACTGTAGAAATGTTGTCTTCGGTTTCTTCAATATTGTTATATATAACAGATTTTTAAAGTACTCGTACTTCGAGTTCGTATTTCAAAATTCATTCTTTTAGTGTTTTTAATGTTATTCTTCAAATTACTCTATTTTAGCCAGTCTATTGATAATTTTGTTTGGTTAATGTCAGATTCTAGATCGGTGGTATTATCACTTACGAATAAAACAGTGCTATCATCAGCAAATAGCTACAGTAATCTCCACACGGAGATTACTGTAGCAACCAGATATTGTACTCATCATTATCATTTATTTATTTATTAAAAATTTATGCAACACAAAATGTACAAAGGCGGACTTAATGCCTTAGGAATTCTCTACCAGTCAACCATGGGTGGTGGAGAGATAACATGGCAGGTGCATAAAAAAAATTAAGTAGATAATATATTCAAAGTAAAAGTTTTATTACAAGTGTATATATACATATATAACTAGAATAAACTTACATACATATTTATCATAATACATATTAAAAATCTATACTAATATTATAAAGCGGAAAAGTTTGTTTGTATGTTTGTTTGCTTGAACGCGCTAATCTTCGAAAATACTGGGTGGATTTGGATGCAATTTGGTATGGAAGTAGCTTGAAGCTTGAGGAAGGTTATAGGCTACTTTTTACGCGACTGCAAAAAAGGAGAGTTATGTTTTACCGTGATAGAATCCACGGGAGCGAAGCCCCACGTGAGTACTAGTATATTAATAAAATGTTATAGAACTCTGAAAAAACTGCTTCCATTTTTTGTTAAGAAAATAATCCCGCAAGTTTCTCTTAAATACATATTGATTGGTGGCCGTCCTGTAATGGAGAGGTAGTGCATTCCACAGAAGAATAGACTGTATGTAGAAGGAAGAAGGAATACAATCAGAAGTATGAGAAGGACAGAGTAAGAGAAGATTATTGGAAGAGCGCAGACTTTTAGCGTGATGTATAGAAATTGAAAATGAGAAATAAGGTAAGAGGGAGGGGTAGGAGAGTTCAGCAAAGCATTTGCTTATCCTTTCCCCAACTTAAGCATCAATAGCCTGATGACTAATGTGTCGGATAATAGTTTTCTATTAGACATTCCTTATAGTACGTAGTTTGGAAGTTGGCGGTGTAATACCCCCTGGCCTCGATGCCCACGTTAAGTCGTTGGTCCTGCGCTCGATCTCTCTCTAGTCGTATCGGGTTGCCATTCCATCGGACTATGAGAGTAAAGGAACAGAGAGTGAACCTCGTGCGCACATACTTGTGTACTGTAATATCAACTGCGACGCTGGCCGAAACCAATCAGGAGGACTATTATTAATAAGTATCTAAACAATAGGTAAGGCACTGTGGTCGGAGCTTTTTAACTCTTTCGAACAATTCCACACCCCGGCAGGCCAGGGCCCCCTTATGGGCCCCACTTCAGTCGAGCGGCGAGCTACCCATTGCTCGCAGTCCGCAGGCCCGTGCCTATGGTGGCTGGGAGTCACCCTGTGACTCCCGACGCCCGGAGCGTCTCCTGCGGCAGCTGGGGCGCGAGGGCTGTGAAGGCTTTGAGCCCTGCCTCTCCCTCGCACTTCCCACCACCTCCTTCACTTGCAGAGGTCGGAGCTAAGGCCTAAAATGTTGTATTTATAAAATACATAAAATATTTAATTTGTAATTAAACCGGATACCAGGCTTATTACAGATTTTTACTATTTTGATACCGACCTTGTTCCGTTCTGACATTACTTATATCCTGTATTATTTATTATAATATATTTATTGGCTCCTACTGAAAATTTTCTTGTAGAAAAACTCAATAGCGCATATTGCGCGATCCGGGAATCGAACCCTCATGCTCAGTAGACACGCTTACAACCACTTGACCAACGAAGCAGTTAAAGTTCAGTAAAAAGTAAAAAATAAATAAATAATAAAACGTTAGAGGCACTATTAGTTATTATTTATTTGTATAAAATAATTACACACTTAATAGGTACTTCTGATTTTTGGTTAATTTATTACATTCTTCATCCTATCTTTACTCCGATCGGTTTTCGACCATATCTTCTAAGGATAACGGATGGTTTTCGCTTGGGAATACGTCGGTGGCCCACAGTTGGATCATGGGCGCAGTGTCTACCACGAATAGGGGTACTTCTGACTTCGATTGACTTTCCCTCACGTCGTGAGCAAGCGAGCGGATCACCTAGAAAAAATAATGATTATAAATAAATAACATTGAATTGATATTCTCTCGCTTTTTAGAGTTCCGTAGTAGACAAGAAGCCCTTATAATTTCGCAATGTCCGTCCGTCTGTCAGCGGCTTAGCTCTGAAACTATTGGTACTAGAACGCAATATTTTGCTTGGATATACATATTAATCACGCCGACAAAGTGGTAGAATAAAATCATGAGAAATCATTTTTAGGGTTCCGTAGCCGAATGACGAAAAACGGAACCCTTATAGTTTCGACATGTCTGTCCGTCTGTCTGTCTGTCCGTCCGTCCGTATGTCATAGCCATTTTATTCCGAAACTATTAGGACTATACATGTAAAACTTGGTAGGTAGATGTATTCTGTAAACCGCTTTCCGATTTTAAGAGAAAATTTAAAAAATATTTAAAATAAAGGGGGCTCCCCATAAATGGAACTGAAACTGAAAATATTTTTTTCATGAAACCTATACGTGTGTGGTATCTATAGACAGGTCTTTAAAAATGACGTTGTGGTTTCTAAAATGACCTTTTCATAAAGTTAATCGTTTAAAAGATATACGCTTCCAAAGTGGTAAAATGTGTGTCCCCCCCTCTAACTTCTAAAATAATGAAGTGAAAAATCTAAAAAAACCATATGTTATAGAACTGAATGTAAACTTTCAACCAAAATTAGTTTGAACGAGATCGAGTCAGCAGTTTTTGAGATACAGTATATTTTCAAAAACCGCAAATATAACTTTGTAATTCATACAAATGCTATGAAAAACAAAGTTATTTGGCGTAGTTGTAAAAATTGTGAATAAGCAAGTTTTAAGACATTTTTAAGGTTTTTTGTTTTCTTTTTTTTCAAATAAATATATTAAGTATGTCATATTTATTATAGTTACTACGGAACCCTTCATGGGCGAGTCCGACTCGCACTTGGCCAATTTTTTAGGTTGCTGTTCTACTCGTAAAGAGATGATGTTTTTTTATCTCATCTACCCTACAGTGTGGGGTATCGTTAGATAAATCGTTCAAAAATAATGAGAGCGTGGGAAGACCAATTTGACCGATTCGACGCGAAATATTAAGTTTCGAAGTACTTATTTTCGTAAGAGTCAAGAGTGTCTCCCCCACTACCAACTTAGTGGTATCTACATGTTACGAAATTAAAAGGAAAACTATCAGATCTAAGTTGCCTTCACAAAACGAGTAATAGTCGGATAAATGCCATCGAAAAATATTTAGATCAAGTTCTTATTTGTGTAAAACAGAGCAGATTGTTTTTGTGTGAGCATGGTACAAAATTCTCGGTCGGCAATCCGTTTCGTACTTGATATTGTAGTTAACTACGGAACCCTACGCCGGCCAGTTTTTTTATTACGGATGACCCGCTAAAGACCCCGATTCCACCTGGCGTTAGATGTCGAGGAGCCCAGAAGGTTGGCCTGTTCACTATTGCTTTAAAAGCTGACAGGTCATATATGGTAGGGAATACAGAAGCCGGCCGAGAGTTCCACACCTTGGCTGTGCGTAATTTAGATTCGATAGTTGTGTGTTACCTTGATGGCGTCGGGCCCCCTCTTCCTCCTCAGGTAGTTGAAGCAGCAAGCACGGAAGCGCCGCGTGCCGCATGCGCTCGCGCACTCACTGCCGCACGAGTCACACGCGGCCCATACGGAGCTCACTGTAACAATCACATATTGTATAGTGCCCGGCACGTAACTTGGCAAGAGTCGTTAGATGCGCAGAAGTCGAGTTTTAGGTGTCGGCGGTTGTCAGCGGGACGCGGGGTGTAATGTAGCCTCAACCCAAGCGCAAGATCAGTCGCGCGATGCATCAGTAGACTCAAAGCAGGGGGAGGACACTCTCCTACATTAGGTTCAACGACAAACGAAACCGCGCCATCTTCATTTCTTAACCGTGAAACCATTACATAGTTTTCTCTAGGTCGCAATAGATGTCTCTGTAATAACATTTATAAACATTTTTAATTTTAACATTTTAGGTTAATATCAATATAATCAACTTTAAATATAACAATTTTGTCATGATTATCAATAAAATCTATTTTATATATAATGGCAATATTATTGCAACACTGCCATTATGTCTATTTGTCTCAACATCTGACAACACAGCACAAATATGAAAAATGGTCGCCGTCATTTTATGTGCAAATCCTAGATTATGAGATTATTTATTCGATAAAAACGTTGAGTTAAAATTACTCCTCCGTTTCGTTACGAAGATAATTATCCAGAAACTTGTTTTGTTTACTTACTACGCGATATAGACGCTATTTTGTGTTGTGTCTGAGTGAATGTTCCGTTGCATATTCGGATGTGAAGGCAATGGTAAGTATTTTATAAATTATTATACTATTTTAAATTTACAAGCTTGCTCCTTTTATGTACTTTTATAATTAATTTGACAATGGAACTTGGGGACTAAGTTAAAACAAATAAGTTTCATATTACTCGATTATAAAGTCCTATATCTCAAAAGGAAAAAAAAAAACATTTAGTTGTGGTCTGTTAGTCGTCTGTTATAATTATACTTCTTATTGCGATACTTTTTTGTAATGTACCAAAGTTTTAAGGTATGTACTACTCATATATGGATCAGCATGAGCCACAAAAAATCGCACTTTTCGCTAATACTTCATTAACATTATACTTTTGAAGGATGTATAGATGTTTGTTACTCAATCATTACAGAACACATGATTGGATCTGGGTGAAATTGTGTACCAGAATACTTTATAATAATTAATAATAATTCAGCATATTCCATTCCCACTGCACGGACACAGGCCTCCTCTCTATTAGAGGGATACTTTATAGTCTAGAATAACATACAGGCTACTTTTTATCCTGGTATAAAATTCTCGTGGAATATTTTTTTTTAATTCGACAGTCCTGTTGGTCTAGTGGTCAGTGGCCCTGACTGCTATGCGCAAGGTCGTGAGTTCGATTCCCACCTAGGACAAATGTTTGTGTGATGAGCACAATCATTTGTTCTTTGTCTGGGTGTAATTTAACTATAAATTGTATGTATTTAGAAATATATATGTATGTTTATCAGTTGTCTAGTACTCATAGCACAAGCTCTGCTTAGTTTGGAATATTATGTTATATATTATTATTATTAAAATTCCATGCAGGTAAAGCCTCTGGCAAAAGTTAGTTTTTCAATAAAATAATCATAGATTTTGTTTCTTTCAGACTCACTGCATAACTTTCCTGACCGTTATAAAACTTGGGTTGGTATTGTTGGTGGAAAGCCTGAGACTATCTGACTTGGACTTTTTTTATGAAGATGTGGATATGTCATAAGCATTTTACTGACGATAAAAAAAATCGCTGTAATCGCCTAAATGCATTTGCCCGGTAAGTTTAACTCTTTCCAACTACGTAGATAAAAATATTAGGTACATATAAACCATATTAATTAAAATTACATTTTCATTATATTCTTGTTTGTATAACGGTGCCTTGTTTATGTTTATTTAGTACTAGCTTTTTGCTCCACTGTTTCATCCGCATTCCTGTGGAACACTACTGATCTGTATTTGTAGCTTGTAGTGTGATGTTTTATAGCCTATCTTACTTTCTGATAAAATAGATTAATGTTAGTGACAGATTTATAAAATTGGGTCAGTTGTTTTTGAGTTTACATTACTGAAAAATCTTTCTTCATAATAATTATCAGCATACATTAATCCACATTTTTATTCCATTATAGGCACATCCAGAGTTCAGCAGCCTGTTGGTACCAGTGATAGTCAACCTGCTGCTTGCCTTACTGTTGGTTTAGGTGAATATTAAATTTTGATAATCTTACTTATCTATGTTACACCACAGCTCCAGAATGCAAAGGCAAAAGTAGGAGGGTCATTCCATGTAACGGTCGTAACGGGTCGTACACTTTCAACTGGCAATTGAATCATGTTCTATAAGGCAAGCATATTAATTTTATAGCTTTAATCATGGCCTTTTAGCCTATAATAAGTAAATAATCATTTATGTTTTCTGTAAGTTACATAGTTTTTGTTATAATTGGCCGCAAGTACTGTAACGGTCGTAACTTGATTCTGGCTCTCATTTCCGAGTGACGCGACGTTTTTTCGAAACTCTGCGAATTATCTTGGTTTTATGAATAAAAATTAACCTTAAGCTGTAGCCAAATGAATAACCTAGTGCCTACACCATTTATTACAGAATATCGTGCTATAACTTAATATTCACGGATATTTCTTTTTGTAACGGTCGTAACAGGCTGTTGTAACGGTCGTAACGAGTACGAATCAAAAACATAATTATATGAAAAATCTTTAATTTCTTAAACATAACAAATCACTTTCACGTTCACTTCTCAAAAATATCAATACTGATATCAAAATTGTAGTAAGTGCGGATGCCCCTATTTTGTAGTGTTGGATCTGGTAAAATTGTAATAATATTTTCAAAAGGGACATCAGAAATGTCTTTTTCGTTACTAATAATGAATGATTTTGCATTCTTGTCCATCATTTTCAAAAACATTACGCGGACCTCGCCTTCATCGTCACTGACGGTACTCTGGCAGATCGCAACATACTTATATTCCGTTTTCTTTTTGCCCTCAGCAACAATTTTGACTAGGACAAACACTCCGGGTTTAATATTTTTTACAGACACTTCATTGGGTTCTTGTGACTCAACTTCTTCAGAATCGCTATACACTTCGCTGAAACGCAATTTTCTTTTGATGGTCGCTGCAGCTGACGTTGTTGGTTGATACTTCAACAGTTCAGTTTCTTCTTCCTTATTCGCAGCAAAGGCAAAAAGAGGAAGTTCGTCTTCATCACTCCACAACTGTTCAGTTTCTTCTTCCTTATCCGCAACAAAGGCAGAAAGAGAAAGTATGCCTTCTTCGTCATCACTCCTGTCACTATTTTCATTTAAATGGTTGTTAACCTTAACAACTGTTTTTTCTGAATTAGATGTTTGTGCCACTGCAATTTCACTCTCATTTACAGCTATGAAATGGTGATACCTCTGAATTTTCTGAATTGGAAGGGTGTGTAACCAGACGCTGTCAAGAAAAGCTTTTTCATCATCAATGTCAGTTTTAGACACGTATGTTACATGCAAGCCTTTAATTTCTTTCTCCACATACAAAAAGAAGTCTTCGGCAGAATTGAGAATAACTTTTCTTGATTTCACCCCTGTCCACGCAACTCGTTTGACTGTGCCGCCTAATCCATCTACCGCACCCTTTCCATGCGAAGCAGCGAAAAAGATCCATTGCAGGTCATCCAGATCAGCATACATTTTCATTTCCCAGAGAAACGACATTATGTACCGATTTTTAAATTGCGCCGCGCAGTTGTCGCTGTATATTTTTACCCTCTTCACAGAATCTTTAACTTCTCGTAAGTAATCGAATATATTTTTCATGAAAGTCCAAACGGCCTCTTTGGTATGTGAAGTGTCGTCGCTGACTAGGACAAGTGGTTTTTTTTGTCCGTTGGATAACCAAATACAGCAAGTAAATATAGAAACCTGGTCGTGGCTCCAGTGAGCGCTTTGCGTCTCATCTTGACTTATTAGTTTGTAGTTTTCGGCAAAATCTACCTGCACCACTGCCTCATTATCTTTTAAGCTGGTTATTGATTTCTGAAAGAAGTTTGATTGCACTCTTTTTAAGAAGTAATGTAGTTTGAATTTCTGCATTTTACTTTTCAGTTCTTTGATGGCATCTTTGCATGACATAGTTCTGACAACTACTTTTGGACGTTTATTTAAAAGGGTCCATTCCTTCCAAGAAATAGTTTTATTCAAATCCTGATGTTCTGCAAAGTTTTCCCAATAACTGTATGGGCAGTCTGTGCAAGAGCTAGTCATGCATGTTTCGCTGTCGGGGCTACAAGTTGTAGCGTTTATCAATTCTGAGTGCGATTTAGGGAACTCTGGCAGACACTTTCCTATACTTTCAACTGCATTAATAAAGTTTGAATGTAGTGCGCAAACGCAAACAACATGTTCCGTAAATGCCACTGGAATCACCTCAGTTGGGCGCAAGCTGTAAAAAACAGATTTTCCTATGTTCATGTCTGGGTATTCATCCTTAAACAAATTAAAGGCTTCTCGTACAGTCATTATCATTGTTTTCTTTTGCTTCTTCGTCTTTTTTCCAGTAACAGAGTCTCTTACAGATTTATAATCCTTAATTCCAGGTGCTTGGCGACTTATATCGTCCCTGTAATAAAAATCAATCACAGCCTTTTTGACCTTTTCATCTAGTCTCTTCCCGTCACGATGTGGTGTTGAAATTTGAACGGTTTTTCCCAGCACCTCAACAGCAATTTTAGTGACCACAGCAGTTCGCTTCATGGGAGAGTCTGGCAAAATTTTCTTTATTTTGCGCACTGCTTTTCCAAAAGTTTGCAAGCATTTGTAACTCCCAATAGGAGATGAAACTGCAAGTGTGCTCAAGTTATTTGCTGCCTTCAATCTTGCTCTGTAAGCTCGCATTCTATCCCTTGATTGTGCGTTTGATATTACCTTAGCATTAGCATTCAACTTCATAGCCTCTCGTCTCTTCCTACTTCTCTCCTTCTCTTTTTGTAGATGTTCGGCTTGCTTCTCTAGGTCATTTTTCAGTCTTTCTCGATACTTCTTCATTCTTTCTTTTGCTGAAGGCATCGTTACGCGTACCTTAAATACAAAGAATTAAGCATAAGCACACAACATGCAAAAAAAATTAAAATAAAAGCGAATAAAGAATATTTTTGGCAAAAATCAATTTGTTAGATACGAAATATTGCCAAAACCGGGTTCACTAACATTATGTCTTTAAAGAAACGCAATTTGGTTACAATATCACTTAAAAGCTAACTTTACTGCACCCGCAAAATTTCTCATAAATACTGTTACGACCGTTATGTAACGGTCGTAACGCAATTTGAATCAAGCGTTATTATTATTGTACAACGTTTAGCATGAAATCTAAGAAACTGACCATTTGTTTGCAAACATAACCTTACTTTCCCAAAGCCGTGAAATTGTTACTGCATTAAGTAAGCTTCAAATTAAACTTTTCCCTTATTTTCGTAACGGTCGTAACATGTGATTTCCATTATTGAAAAGTGCTATAAACACAGGAAAACTTACCAATTTACAGAAAATAGCACGTGTACCTTGTCGTTCATGTATCACTACACAAAATGGCGTGAAGTTAGCTTTGACAACTAACGCCATATTAGCTGTACAGTGTTGCCATTTAGGGTCTAAAATTTCTACCGCCAAGTGATCATTTTTCTCATACTTCAACACACGAAAAAATAGGTAAATATATATTTTTTGTTAAAATTTTCGGTCAATTTATATGAATCAATGTAATTGAGATAATTAAGCAGCTACAAAGTAAAAAAAAATACAACTTCAAAAAATTTGGCGTGGTAGCGTTTGACATGGAATGACCCAGGAACGGGATGACCTAAATAGATTTTATAGTATTATTTTGTTATATTTCAGAGGAATCTGGATATCTCCTGTTGAAGACTACAGTTGTTGCTCGGCCTACTGCTTTTCAACGACCTTCACCTTCTACTGATGTATTAGGTTTGTAATTTAATTTGTTGGACATAAACTGCTTGGTAACAAATGAATGGATATATGACGTGATTTTTGGAACAATTGTATTAACTATTATGTATTTATATGTACAATTTTATATTTTTCAGGAGATGTAGATGTGAATAACAGTGATGCTGTACGTCATGTTTTAGTGGAACATAACTACTGTGCAAACCCTAAACACACAAAAAGAGCTTTTAATGGTAAGCTTGCAATTCATAAGTTTATAACACTACAAGCTGGTCTGTCCATTGGTTTGGCTATAAAAAATTGCAATTTGTTTTTTTAAATATAAGAATAGAGAGCAGTGATGGCGAAAACAATGATGGCCCTGTGGTAACAGCCTCGACTTACGAGTTGTATGTCGTGGTTTCGAACCCAGCCAGGCGCATTACTTTTTGTCATTTATTTCATCACCACAGCTCTCAAAAATGGTGAAGGAAAACATCGTGAGGAAACTGGCATGATCTAGAACTAAAAATTCGAAGACATGCGACATCTACCAACCCACACTGAGCCAGCGTGGTGGATTGTAGCCTATTCCCTCTCACAGAGAGGAGACCCGTATCTCAGACATGGGACATTAAAAGGCTGATTATGATGATGAAATAGTTTTGAATCATTTATTCTAAAATAAATAAATAATTCAAAAAATAAATCATTAATTCTAAATTCAAAAAAGACATAACAAGCCACTTACATGAGAACATAAAATAAAATGTAAATTTAAATTAATAAAGTATAGCCGTTATTTTGTTATATGTTCCCGCTAAAAATATTTTATCGAAAAACACGTAGTATCAGATGTCTCTTTCCTTTCAATCCAGTGTCAAAATGTTTTAACCCTGCACTTATCTGTATATTTCCTAAAATGTTACGATTCACTTTGTCTTTAACATAATAAGACTTTCGTGTCTGTACGATATAATAATAACCATATAGGTAATTGTGTTTGTTTCTGCATTTTCAGTTACTTCTGGAACATCCTTCCACAGGATATTGAATGCTGTACGACCATTCCAGAAGAAAGTCAACTATCTGCAAAGGGAGATCAGTATTTGCGCAAAAGGGGCCAATTCTGTGCCTCCGGTGAAAACTGATTCAACTCAAGTTATATCAAAATTGATTTTTAAATGCACTTACTTGTATCAGAAAAAAAATCTCTACATTTCTGTTTAATCGACATTTTAATACGACTCATATTTCCAGAGATAGTATGATACAAGTAGGCCAAAAAATATATATTAATAGTTAATGACGTGTAAAATAATTTAACTCCACATAAATCGTTGAGTATATTTAAATAGTTAGATATGTTCATCAATACGTTTATAAACTTTACCTTCAATAAATGTGATTAGATATAAATTCAGTTAAATTGTTTTACACAAATATATTGTTCGTATTTTACTAGTACAACTGCAGATATATCAGTCAATACAGAGACAAAAGTAAAAAAAATGTTTATGTAAAATGATACTGAAGTTGTAATATTATACACGTAGATAGTACTCGAAATACGGCATAAAAAATGTGTACAGTGATACTTTTTATAACTAGGGTGGTTGCGCGGGCATAGGGGGTGGCATTCGCGAGGGATATGCGAGCCGCGCGGGGTGACTAGTGGAAAAGCTTTTGGATGGAGAGCATGCACGCGCCTACGTAGTGGATAGCTATGGCTCACAACATACGTATTACATGTATCATTTTACACAAATTATAAGTTGTTATTGTAAATAATGTTTTATTAAGTTATTATATCATCAACACCAAACTACCGTTCTAGTTAAATCATTTTACACAATGCATTATAATAACTTTAAGGAATGTATCTGATAAAAAAACTAACTTAAATAGTTTTTAATATCTGATTTTGATCGTTACTATTTTATAGAACGTAGATATTTTTATTGTTTGATCGATTTTCGGAACGTATATATTTTTTTATGGTGACTGGCTGATAATAATGAGGAAGTAGTGTGTCATAGCAAGCTTCTTTTACACAGTTCAATTCCCCAAAATGATGTAGTATTTTACCAAGAGACCATGAGAAATTTTGATAGTAGTGACTCTAGGACCTACTACCATAAGCAGAACAAGTTACCTACCCAAAACATGGGAGTCTTTAAGTCAAGAGTGAATAGGTTACTTCTAGGCAAGCGTGCTCCATCTTCGACCACATCATCACTTACCATCAGGTGAGATGGTGGTCAAACGCAAGTATATTATCAATAAAAAAAAACATCGCGATTTATTAAAAGTTGACTCAGCCTCCAACGTGTATTGAAATCAGTTTTACTAGATTCATCGAATGCAATCTAGTAAATCTGATTCTATAGCTGAAAATAATGTGCGTTGAGAAAATAATGATAAAGTTTTAGTACTATACCTACCATCCTCTGAGGAATCAAACCAATATCCAGAGTTTATGTTTGGTTTGTGTTTTGGAATGCTGTCATACCAAAACACAAACTATGATTTTGACATTTCTAGAAAAGGTAGAGTTAAAAGAAATATCAGGTTTGCTAACTTAGAACGAAGAAGGAAGTATTAGCAGATCATTTGATTAAATAGAGTGGCCCATCTTTTATTTCAATTTAAAAGAAGAATGATCTGTTTTCAATATTACTATATTATGTTAATGTAATAATACTTATTATCATGAGTTTTATCAGAACTTGAAGACTAATGCTGATATCAGAAACATTGATCCTGATTTCTATTCCTGTGACGAAGAAAATAATCTGTATACCTAGTACTTTTTATAGATTTTTATTTTTATTATTATATTTACTTCAACATGTTTTGCATTAGGAAACATTGTGTAACATTATAAAAAATGATGAATGACTACCTCATCTTGCTCAATATTCATTAGTTTTAAAAACGTTTACAAATTTTGATAAATTTTGATATAGGGACCTACCAGTAGGTAGGTCCCTATATCAAAATTAACGCTTTAATATCACAATACCAGTAGGTATTGTGATATTAAACATATCACAATACCGGTAGGTATTGTGATATTAAAGCGTGATGTCATTTAATTTCTAAAATTATTTAAAAAAAGTCGTGGGCCTTATTTTAAAAAGACGTCGTTTGAGACTGGTCTTTAGTTAAATGCTATTTCAGTAATATTTAAAAAAGGTACTTGTAAATGTATAACATTTCATTTCCTGAACACTGTAATGTCATTCACTGAATACTGTAATGCTAATTAAGAAGAGAAGCATTTTAAATGATTTTTTTTTTTAATTTAAGTTATTTTTATCATAAATATGTGCGTTTTATTTTATAAATAGAGAGTTTAAAATAAAATTAGTTACAAATATCACTTTAAATGAAAATGTTAAATATATAACTTTAGTTATAGCATTATACATAAAAAATAATATCGTGATAAGTGATATTTCTCAATAAATATTAAATTAGGTAAACTTTAAACTGATTTCTGACAAAAAGTTATATTAGATTTGTTCAACAACATTTTTCTGGCATCCTAAATGTAGTGTAAACTAATACTAATAATACTAAAATAATATTAATACTAAAACATAGCTTATGATAGCAGTCTTCACGAGAACTGGATGTGTGGTGTAAGTTGATATAACTTAATATACATTAGTTTACACAACCATATTATTGGTGCACTTTGATCAGAATCATTTATTCGTAAACATATGTGATAATTATATACAAGATCTTAAAAAATTAGGTATTGCGCTATGTTTTGTCTATTGACATACAAATTATTATGAAAAAAGTATTATTATACTATTAAATTAAAATATAAATTCGTCACAATATTTCTATGCAAGCAAGTAAAATGTTTAAATTGATAATAAATTTCATTTCATGTCAAAACGTATAGTCAATTTAGAACATTAATATTAAAAATAAAATACGTAAAAAAAAGATATATTAAAAATGTCAAGTATAGGTAAAAATGACAATATTGTAAAGTTACAGAGATTTGTCATTAAGAAATTCACCTAGAGTGTAATAACATTTTTCTAGTAGTAACCGATTAAGCGTTTTTTAAACTTCTGCACTGGCATACATTTTATTTCATCGGGTATTTTATTATATATTTGCGGTGCAATACCAAAGAAGCTTTTCCTCATAAGAGAAGTTTTACATTTCACAAGGCATAAATCATTAGTATACTGAGCACGCATGGGTGTTTTCTTTACTGTACATAGTTTCTTGAATAAATGTGGATTCATTTTTACAAATAATGCAATTTCTAGGATGTATAAAACCGGTAGAGGTAATATTTTTTACTTTTTAAATAAGGAATGCAATTATCTGTTGTTTTTAAATGTTTTGATGTAGTTGACAGTTTTTCCATAATATTTTCTTGATTTTCTAATGAAATGTTACAAAAGCCTGTAATAATAAAAAACGATGCAACTTGTATTTAACATTAAGTTTCCTGTAAAATTATTGATAATAGTCTTTTTATATGCAATAGAAAATAAATAAAACTTTAAATTGCTCAACTGAAAAGTTGTCATTTTGAAGTTGTATCAGTTTTCACTGGAGGCACAGAATTGTACAAGGATCGACTGGCTAATGCAGAGAAGCTATCACAAAATATTGCGTTTAAGCGAGTAGTAGAACATGTGTCTAAACCAGCTAAATTATTCGTGTATATGCAAAAATAGAAAATAAAGAAAATTTAATTTCATTACATACAGTTGTTTTAATAAAAATCCAATTTTTAAATTAACCCTGTATTTATTTACCAGTGCCGAACAATTTTGTTTTAACTATCTTGTGAATATTCAATTGCCAAAATGTTAGTAATTATAAAAGATTCACAAGAAAGTTAGAACAAAATTGTTGGGTACTGGATAAGGCTCAATCTATACTGACTATAGGTATGTATGTAGCTATACGTGAATATATATGTATGTAGCTATACGTGTATATATATGTATGTAGCTAGCTATACGTGTATACCTATATATGCATGTAGCTATACGTGTATATATATCATTAGTTCAGGGTTAAGAAATAGAGATGCCGCTTCAAATTTGGACTGACAGATTTCCCGAGAGTGGGCTCTCTATATCCGTAGTATTATAGTCTTAGAATAACAACGCATAGAAGGATAGTACGAGTGCAAAAAGTGAGGCAACTAAAACTTAGCCATTTTTGGCTAACTTTGCTCGACGAGCCGTCAGTATTCAAGGTCACATTCTGCCGAACAGAGCTCGCGAGTAAATAATTTAAAACGACCGTTTGTAGCGTAAAGGGATGTCATAGTCCTACAGGAAAACAAAAAACGTGTAATCAAATTACATTTCACAAGTAAATACTTACATTTTATACATTATATTTAAGTAAATCGACCATCAAACAAAAATTCTAATAACCTAACTTATCACAATTCAATGTTGCTATCCGTGAGGAAAAAAATACCCATATTGATTTCTTTTGTGCTTATTTTTGTTTAAAAAAATATAGTTTTGGCGGCAATTATGTATGCGTCAAACTAAACTATATTTATTTACAGCTACTACCTACAGTGTTTTATAACTAAAAGTTACTGTTAGTTCGAAGAGTGGCATCATAAAGATGACAATTTTATTGATTAAGATTTTTTTCATTTAAGTAATGTCCTCAATAGGTAATATTTTTCTATTTCATAAATACAACACATACTTTTAATTGATATCAAACGAGATTTTTCAAGCAATTAATACATTTCTATAATATCATTATAACACATTACACATCAAACATTCTAAACGCAATAAACGATATCTCATTTCATTTACCTTCCGTAAATATATGTCATACAAGTCATATTACATGAAATAACATCATCTTATTTAGTTTCATAACATAAAATACTTGATTTGATCCAGCAACATAATAGTGCGTTTTCCCATTTTTGTGGTAATGGTACTGGTAATGGTATCACTGAAAGTTATATTTGTGTGCGTTTGAAAAATGTAGACACATTCGGCTCACGCACACAAAGAAAATAAAGTGGACACACGAAGTCGCTCGTGTTTTGTTCTAGACGCCTCTTCTATGCGTTGTTATTCTAAGATTATAGTACTCTATGACTCAAAGCCTTTCGCACTGTGTCTACGCCCCGTTCGCTCCCGAATACACTGCGTGCACTGAATTTGTACCCTTTGTTTTTGTTACGAGTTATTTTTACTGTATAAAATTTAGTTTTTGTTACGACTTATTGTTTTAAATTAAGATTTTGTTTCGAGTCATTAGCCGCATGCGCTCACGCATTCACTGCCGCACGAGTCACACGCATACCATACGGAGCTCACTGTAACAATCACATATTGTACTCATCATTATCTACTTATCTTTTTCCCAACTTAAGCGTCAATGGTCAATACCCTAAGGCTAAATTATCGGACTTGTGAACGAGAGATCGCGGGTTCGTACAACACATATTATTACACTTTAGCCGAAGACCCACTCCAGACAGAAGCATAATTATTTTAGCTTAGTTGGAGGAATTAACTAGATTAGTAATGTGGATTCTGCTCACGTTACTAATGGTCTTTCTAAAACAGGAAAGATAGAAAAGGTATTTTGGAATCGGCTACCAGTCTAACCAGTACATCGATTCTGTAAAATTCGAACAACAACTCGCATCTCACATAGCTATTCACTGTCACTTCGCTTATGGTTCAAAGTGACCTTGATTTTGCATTCTGTAAACAGCGTCGAAGTGACGGAGGAATTACCTTACCGCATGCCACTTCTCACGTCATCTCATACTTTATCTGTCAAAATCTTTAGTTCAACTCGCTGATACGCTCGCAAGGGTAGCGCTAGTGTAAATTCGAATTAACAACCGAGTTTTTAGAATGCCAATCAATAAACTCACAGCGGATTCAGATTCGAAGTTTAGAATGAGGTCTTACAGAATAACAAAGCAGATGCAGCTGAGTACAAAAGTTTTATATAGAACGACCGCCAATTTGGCCTCCACAACCTGGGTAACACAGCTGGGTAACACAACAGAATTGGCAAAACCTGTGTAAGATATTCTGGCTTATGTCTACATGAAACAACTGTCAAAGACGTACAAGTGAACGTCGGGATTACCGAGGCTCGGAGGAATCTCTTTATGTCAAAATGCTCACCCACGGACTGATCTCGTGAAGCGTTACTTAATCGACCTTAAGTTCAACCCGAGCAGCTTTTATTATTAAAATAATAAATAAATAAAATTCATTTGAAGAGACTAGGTCCTCATCTGCGATATTAATTGGATCCATGATCTCAATTCTGAAGTTGCACTTTATATGCGTGGATTTTCGGGCGAAGAAAATAGAAACACTAGTTATTATAGCACAATCACTTCAATTCAATAATCCTTTCCTTTTAAAATGTGATCACCATAAAATTACAGTTATAATAAGATAACAATATAGGTAGCACAATTCAGACACTCTATCGAACGCGTAGCACGACTGTGCGATCCCAACCGAGTCTCAAATCATACTGTCAGTAAATCGTAGCTTTAATGCGCACTAGCGCTCGGTGTTGTGTCAGAGTGACGTAACAGACAAAGATAATTCATTTACACGACACTCTAAACTAACAGCGACATCTATTAAATCTAACTAACACTAATTAAAATATAAAGCGCCGTCACATTTATTGCAGCTCCGTGACCCATATAAAATCATATTAAAATAATCAAGTTACTATTGCTTACAATCATAAATTCCAAATGAAAATATATATTATATACGAGTAAACAGAGTCAAAAGTAAAATACATAGGTGATTGAGTGAGGACAACTTATCCTGTTATAAAATGTCAAACTATCAAATTAAATGTCAATATAAAAAAATAGAAATATAAAAAATAATGTCTAAATGTCAATTTAATTATAATTTAGCCACTCACTACCACAATATTTGCAAATTACCTGCCTGAGTCTATTCTCAACCCTATTTGGCTTTACGATTTTTAGTTAAATATTTTTTATTTATGTTACTGATGTTAAGCGATGATGTGGTCGAAGATGAAGCACTGCCTAGAGGTAACCTACTCACTCTTGACTTAAAGACTCCCAGGTTATAGCTGTCAGGAAACAATGACATGATGCTCGTTTCATTTGCTTAGCTTAGCTTGTTGGGGTCAGCTCTTGTGTAATGTAATCTTGTGAATGCAGCGGAGTACTATGAAGAAGTTTATATGAAGCAACTTTTTTTTTTGATAGGGCCACTCGTAGTTCAACACACTAAGCCTGGTTACTACTTAACCGGACAATCCTGTGGTGACCTCTAAGTTTAAAGGCCCCCAGCCAGGGCTTACATACTATATTTACATTTAAACAACCGCACGCTAAGGGCACTCCCTGTGGAGTACGGGCCTCGGCATAGCGGGGTCATTGGTGGAGGGCAGCAAAGGGTCAGGCTGGGTCGCTTATTTATTGCTACTGGCTCAGCATCGCGGGCTGGCTCGTTTGGCAAAGGTCCGGGAGGGTAGACGTTACAAGTACGCGGACGGCACGATAGGCCTCGTCGGCGAGGCCGGAATACGGAACGCGTTTTGTGTATGTGTTTTTTAAGAGTGCTAGTTTCTCTACTGCTCTCTTGGTTTATCTGACCTTTATAACCTAGTAGCTAGGGAGCACGTTACTCCTTTGCAAGACTGCTGTGAAATTTGTGGCTTCTGACAGTAATGACTATCAAAGATATTCAGATACTAACAACTTCAAATCCTTTCCGAGGCACAATAACTGTCTGACAAGGAAAACTGTACAGTGGATAATATGTAATTTACAGTAATGACTTACCAATAAAAATAAGTAAAAGAACAGCAGTAATCTTTAGCATTTTGTCTAGCTACTGATGCGGTGTATTTTGCAAGTAATAGGTCTCGTACCACAGACGATGTCGGAGTGTCGTTCTATAGTTCACAAACCCTTTTTATATAAGGTAAAGTTTACTTAGCAAGATGTGTGGGGGACAAAGCTTTTTAGCTTAGATTATTTGTTCAGAGACATTTGTTTTTCTATTACATATGCATAAGTATCACAGCCTTATTTCAGACGTTCGTGGATGAAAGAAACAGGCTATGGAATTTGATTAATCGCCTTCTCAGATATATTGTCAAGGGATAGTCGATCCCGAGTTGAAGACGCGACGGCGCGTTGTGTTTCAAAGAGCAGTCAGCAGTAATGAAGGAGTGCGATATGGCCATTTTCACTGCCCTAGCAGCAAGACAGTGGAAATGTTCTAACAATAGAACGCGGCCCCGGATCGCTAAGGTAACTGCACGAACAGGGTGGGTTTTCAGTCAGTAGATTATACAACGTGTAACTTAAAGGGTATATACATACCAAGTGCACGGCTTCTTTGGATGATAACAAACGATATGGCAAGGGTTTTGTAATCCTATGTCTACATGTGTGGAGCTTATTAGAAATTTCAATACATTGATACCAGAGACCGAATTTTTCAAATTAAGAAGAACGAAGAGAATTATCATTTTATTGGCCAATGACGTGGAAAGTGATGACCCTCATAGTGCTGTGACACGTTTGTTATTACTGGTATTCAAGAAACATATGAAACCAATAATTTGGGGTTAATTCTGTGAGTCACTTATTTTGAGCTGAAACTTTGCATAGAGACTCCATACCAGATGTTGTCTTCAGTCCTTTTGGATAGATATGGGGTTTCCGTTACACGTTGTAGAAGTCTGCCTCGTTGGTCAAGAAGTCGCAGACGCGACTGTTGAGCAGGACGTCTCGGGTTCTATTCGTGGGTCAGTTAAAAAGTGCTATTGGGTTTTCCTATAAGAAATTTCTCAATAGTACTCTGGAGTTTGGAAGTTGGCGGTGTAATACCCCCGTGTCTTGGAAAACACGATAAATCTTTGGTGCTGGCTGTCATTTTAATATCTTTAAGGAAGTCATAAGCCTGTAAATCTGACTCTTAGACTGAAAGCCAATCCCAACATATTTAAGAAAAATCGGTTGTCTGTAAAGGCGGTTTACTGACGATAGTTGAACGTGACAACGTCATAAGAAAATACTGATGGAATGGTTGTATTTTTCAAAAGAAAATTTTAATTTTACATCACTATTACTGCACTTCTCATGACAATGGAAGAATCCTTACACAGTGACGTCATCTCTTAGCGTTTTATGATAGCCTAGTACTTGACTCGTTGAGTCATACATAAATGTCAAAGAATCCCTACACAGTGACGTCATCTCTTACCGTTTTATGATAGCCTAGTACTTGACTCGTTGAGTCATAC
This sequence comes from Tholera decimalis, assembly GCA_943138885.2. Classification (NCBI taxonomy): domain Eukaryota; kingdom Metazoa; phylum Arthropoda; class Insecta; order Lepidoptera; family Noctuidae; genus Tholera; species Tholera decimalis. The sequence goes on along the minus strand of OW964574.2, from coordinate 15,800,307 downwards.
ATAAATGTCAACTTGTAGATCCAATTTGATTTGCTTTGGAACGCCTCGGAGCGATGGAACGCCTCAGAGCGAAGTAACGCCGCATGAGTCATGTATTTTCGTGCGTGCAGCCAGCTTCATCGAATTATAAGACGTTGTCACGTCAAAAAGCTCCACTCAGGGCGGGAGGAGTCATTTGATAATTTTCTCCGCAGGAAAATGAGCATTAGACGATATTTTACGTATCTAGAAACAAGACAGGTACATAATACCACAACATAACATAATCAGGCTATAACTTTCTCTCTCTTCTCACTGTTGGGTTACAGGCCTTCTTGTTCTCTATGAGATGGGCTGTATTTCCCACGCGGGCGCAACGCGGAGTGGTGGATGTTGCATGTCCAGCCATGTAGATCCAAATATTTATTTTATTTTATTTTATTGCCAAAAGGTATCAGAAGTGAGGAAAATGTCAACCATTTTAAGCGTAAATTACTTCTATTTCTAGTTGAAAAGACATACTACTACATTGAAGACTTTTTAAATGACAAGTATTAATGAATTTTATGACCGACAGTTTATTATTTCCTGTCATCTCATGTAAATACAATAAGTTTAATATTGACATAGCTGACATTTTATTATAATTTTTTTTTTTATATCTTGTTATAATCAAATTTAATTTCATATGATGTAAGTCAATTTAATACAATATGATGTAATTGAATTTAATACAATATGATGTGATTTGGTTTAATTTGTTATGATGTCATTTAATTTAAATTAATATAAGCTTAATATTTTTGTATATTTTTAAAGCAGAACATACCTAGATAGTTACTAATGACATATATTTTACCACCTATTTTACTTATGTTCACAAAAATAAATTATTGATTGATTGATTTATTTATCTTACTTCAAAAAAAGATTACATATTATATCAAAATTATGCACTGAACACTGAACCCCACACTAGGAAACCCTGTGTTATGAGGTCCAGCCTCCTTCGTCACATTTTGCTCTAATTATGCAAGACAAATACAGTTTATTGTTACAGACTTTTTTGTAGGTTATTGTGTGTGCATGTGTGTTGAAGAGTGTGCGTGTGTGAGAGAGTGAAGTGTTTAGTGTAAAAGTGTAGTTCGTTAGGGATACATAGTATGCCGGTGTTTTGTATGTTAGTGCGTATAGTTTAGATAATAATAAAAGCTTCAGTTTTAGTGTAGTCCAAATCCAAAAGCCAAGCTGTTACATTGGTTTTACAAACTCGTTTAGTCATGCGTATAATATTTCGGTCCACATTAATTTTGGAGTACATGTGGGGGCCCATAAAAGCAAAGGCTACAAATTAAAATTTTAACTCTTGTAGCATTTTGAGAAAAAGGGTGGACAACGGAATGATAGATAGATATATTCTTTATTGTACACCATAACAGTAAAACAAATATGGACTTTGCAAGCATTTTTTTTATTTTAAGCTTTTTTAATGTCAATATTTAGACAGGCCTGTTGGTCTAGTAGTCAGTGGCCCTGACTGCTATGCTCAAGGTCGTGGGTTCAATTCCCACCCAGGACAAATGTTTGTGTGATGAGCACGATCATTTGTTCTTTGTCTGGGTGTAATTTATCTATGATATGTATGTATTTAGAAATATATATGTATGTTTATCAGTTGTCTAGTACTCATAGCACAAGCTCTGCTTAGTTTGGGACTAGATGGCGTTGTGTGAAAGTTGTGGAATATTATTATTATATAATAAAGCAACCTACCGTATACTGGTTTTTAGAAAACCCTTGTTGAATATTGCAAACTGTTCAGGTTATCTGAACATGATGGAGATTTGCGAAAACTATAATTGTATCTGAAAAATATAGTTATTTTCTAAATACCACTCTAATCTGTTTTTGATAATATAGTGAAAAATTTTACAAAGGTATGACATAAGTGATATCTGACGAAAAGATAAAGATGATCCTGGTTCACGGACGCCTTAGGAATGTGGATAGCTCGAATGTTCCTCCACTGTGAGGGAAAAAAGCCTTGTTTATAGAATTCATTATGAAGATACCATGTTTTTCCTTTAGACACATTGCTCCCTAAAATCAGTAACAATTTCAGACATAGTTAGGTTAGGTTAGTAATTTTCAGACAGTAAGAATAATCTTATGGGGCTTATCTTATGGGCTTTTAAACTATTATAGCTATTTATCATCTGCTACGACTAAACAGGTGATGAATTGTGTTTCCTAAACCATATTTTACCAAAGCCAATCGTTTGAAAGATAGACACTTCACTTATAAAATAAGAGAGAGAGAGAAAAAAGAAAAAAACAGTTTCAACGAATATTGTTTTGAACGAGATAAAATCAGCAGTTTTTGAGATCACTGAGTGACACAAGCTACATTTTCTGTTGAAAAAACTTTTATGGCAAGCGAGGCCTCGGGCAACAACTAGTATTCTATAAAACATTACTCGTTATATTTAAGACCTAAGATAGATCTCTAGCAACACCCACACATATTACTAAACAAACTTTAACTCATATAAAACAGGGTTTCAGACAATTGCATGCCATTCCAGCTTCTCCACTAGAACAATTGTTTTGTGCTAAAGGAATCATTAGTATTCAGTGCTCTAACAAAATGCTTAAGATCATTGCTATTCTTTCAATCATGTTTTACGGTAAGTTTAGAAATAAATCCATTTATTTACCAGAAATATGGTATCTGGGTTTTGGTATTCCACTTACTAAATTCGGCATGCAATTATTATGACAATAACAATTACAAATTTAAGGCATTTAATAAAATTGCAATGACAAAGAGTCATCAAATGTCAAAGAAAAATATTTAAGTTTATATATTTTAAACTAGTTTTTGCCCGCGACTGCGTTCGCGTGGGAAGTTTTTCCCGCGTAATTCCCGATCCCGTGAGAATTCCGGGATAAAAACTATTCTATGTCCTTCCCAGGGTTCTAAACTATTCCCATGCCAAAGTTCATCAAAATTGGATTAGCGGTTTAGGCGTGAAAACATAGCATAGAGACAGACAGAGTTTTTTTTTAATTGAAAGTAGGTTCGCGTTTGACCACTATCTCACCTGATGGTAAGTGATGATGTGATCGAAGATGGAGCACGCTTACCTAAAAGTAACCTATTCACTCTGGACTTAAAGACTCCTAGGTTGTAGCTGTCGGGAAACACAGACTCCGGCAGGGAATTCCACTCCTGAGCCGTACGCACAATGAAGGTATTCCCAAAACGTTTTGTGCGTATGGGTGGAATGTCCACCATGTTCGCCGTTTGTCTTGTAGTTACTTTCGCATTTATAATTTTAGTTTGGATGTATTTAAATGACAACCAAAGAACTTAAATTTAAAATGTGAATAGCTTAAAAAACAATGTCAAATTTGATTTTCTAAAATTCTTAAATTCCTTAATGGTGTACAAACATATTTCGATAACGATACGGTAGTTATTGTAGAGCAGTGGTGGACTCGAGTTGCTAGTTGTTTGTCGTGGGTTGGAACACAGTCAGGCACATTACTTTGTGTAATTAATATCATCACCACTGCTGTCAAATTAGGAAGAAAATCCTAAAACCCCCTCTTATCTTAAAGAACGTTTCAATTTCCTCCATGACACACATGCCAAATTTCAGAGGTCATCGGAAAACTTGAGGCTAGAGGTACCGAGTCACTCCACTAATTTATTTGGAAATTCGTTCGCAGCTAAAGCAGTACGACTGTGGAATACTCTTCCCGTGTCTCTTTCTCTCTCTTTAATTTGTTACTATTTTTTATATATCCCAGCTTTTTTATGTATATATATACATATATAAAGAATGTTAATTAACAGAGGGCGTTCCCTCTAACCCGCAATAGTATAGCATCCATACATGCTAAAAAAATATTACCATTCAAAAACAAAATGTTTTTTGTTTTTTTTTATTAATAAAATATTCACTAAAAATGATACGTAAAAGAAACACTCTGTACACGCGTACTTGAAGGATGGCAACGTCGCAATTTATTTATGAATGCGTACGCGTCTACAGAGTGTTTCTTTTACGTATCAATTTAACATGTTAAAAAAATATTACCATTCGAAAACAAAATGTTTTTATTTTTTTTAATATTAAAATATTCACTAAAATGTTAAATTGATACGTAAAAGAAATACTCTGTACACGCGTACTTGAAGGACGGCAACGTCGCAATTTATTCATGAATGACCAATCACGTATCTGCCTACGCAGACAGAGACTGGAGACTTCCAATTAGGCAGCGGACGGACTGCATGGGCTATATCTTGGGAGCTGATTATTATTATTATTGTTTTACATGGCGCGACTGCCTATCCGACCTACACAACCCAATAGTAGTTGGTTAACACGTTTACCCATTGGTAAGACTGGAGACAGAGAACACACAGAGAGAAAAGAGAACTATGTATCTGGGAAGAATTCACATTATTAGCAATCTTGTTAACCCCTCCAAATAAGCTAACCAAAATAGGTTCACGACAATAGTGTAGTGGGTGGGTTTCGACCCCGCAACCTCTCAATAACAAGGCCGAGGCTAAGGTGTCCTTAGCCATTACTGCCGCTTTTAATAAACGTCGAATTGTGTCTTTCACAGTGAGCTCCGTATGGTCCGCGTGTGACTCGTGCGGCAGTGAGTGCGCCAGCGCATGCGGCACGCGGCGCTTCCGTGCGTGCTGCTTCAACTACCTGAGGAGGAAGAGGGGACCCGACGCCATCAAGGTAACACACAACCATCGAACCTAAACTGCAGGGTACCATCCACGTTAGCTCACCGCCCGACAGAAACCAGGCCCGTGTAGACGGCGCGTCGTGTATCACGCGTGCCTCAAAAAAAAGTGTTAGCAAAATTATTGAAGCCCACTAGGGGGCTGTTGTCTGGGGTTGCGGGAATGTTCTAACGAGATACCGCGGCCTCGGAACACGAAGGGCAAATGACGGCACACGGATGGGGTTTTAGAATAGAATAGAATTTTATATATTTCAGGCAACTTGGCCCATACAAATAAAATGCAATCTATTACAATAAATATAAATAAACACGAGTAATCAGCGTCGTGTGTCGCGCGATATCCGGTAACCGGCCTCGAAAACACGGGAAATTACACCTTTCGGCCAGAATTCTTCCTTTACGACAGTCGACAGATGTTCGGTCGGCGCTCTCACCATAAAAGAATTAAAATTAGTTTCATGATGAGACTCTAGCCGTTCGACCCTCAGGGAGAAATTGGATTTCGCTTATTTCGATTTCATTTTAGTCAGTATAAGTCTGACTCACCCTCCCGCTTCTCCCACATCGAGAGGCAGTCATTGGATGATTTTCCATCCTTAAAAAAGGGGCCATACCATCCATACCATACATTTGGTCGATACCCGTATTGTCGTACTAAGTGTTTCTTCTCCACATTTATTGTGCGCACAGCTAAGGTGTGGAACTCTCCGCCGGCTTCTGTATTTCCCACCTTTAAGCAATGTCACAAGTTTAGTAATTTCTCCTGTATCGTGGACCGTGCATTTGTCCCGACGTGGGAGTCGAACAGCCGAGTTCCATAGGTACTCCATTGAGTTCTGTCCTAGGACATACGGGATTCCTCACAATGTTTCCACCGTTCACCGTTTTAAAGGCAGTGATGATGAATATTACACTCAGTAATGTGCCTGCCTAGGTTCGAACGTATGACCTATTCAACTCATAAGACATGCCTTTAAAATACCCATGAAGCAACCACTGATATAATTTATACAAAAAAAAAACATGTGTGCAATTCACACGTGGTAGAAGTGAACCCTCAAAAAATAATAATTATGTGTCTGTCTCTTTTTACTGTCGCTTTTTTGACTTCCCACGAGACCCCCCTCTCAGGGCTACCGAGTACCGAGTTTGGGCTCCTTTTAAAGGGCATCAAAAGCTCTACCACTTGGCCCCAACAGAATTCCAAAATTCGGTAATTTGTGTGTGTCTCCTTTTACTGTCGCTTTTTCATTTCATAAATTTTCAAATCACAACGATGCTTTTTTTTTTTTTAACTTGGTAAAATTATCAAATAAGTCCTCCCACTCCGGGCAGGGTGGGAGGGACTGTCAGACTTTTACTGACTAAAATCCATGGTGTTCCTTCAATAACCCTTTACATACCGGGGCCACGGTAACGGGATGAGTCCCACGACCCCGGCGGGGTCACAACGATGCTAAAGAAGTTTTTACTTCAAAAATTACTAGCTTCGGCCCGCGTAAATCCCGATAATATAGGAATTCCGGGAAAAAAGTAGCCGTTGTGTTATTCCAGGATGTCAACTGTCTACTTATCAAAAGACATTGGGAACTTTACTATGGGAAAAATCCCCACGTCGGACAAAGATGAAACGTACTTTATTTCAAACCTTTAGACCTGTAGGTATGTTTACTTAAAGCGCTATGTTGTGACATATGGGAATTCTGAGGTATGATGAGTCTAAGTTGGAAATATTTTTGTCTAAAATGATTTGATTTTTTTACATTTTATATTGTTTTGCATCGCAGAATAACTAAGAAAAAGTTATATATTTTTACTTATTTTTTCACTGAATGTTATTTATTATTTGTTTAAAAAAAATATAAAAACAAAGTACTGAACTTATATTAATAAACTAACACTTATACTGTATTTGACAATATCAAGTAACATTTTGTGCCCTACTAAATAATTAATAATCATCATCATCACCAATTGTTTATTATATACGAGTAGTAATATGGTAGGTACTTTGATGACCTACAAGTAGTTGTTCCAGGTCTAGCTGTTTGTGTATATGAGTTTAAATGTTTGTAAACGCACCCACAATGCAGGAGAAATTCCTGGTGAGGGGTTCTTTTAATAAAAAAAAAGAAGTCTAAACAACCAGATTGAACAAAGGCTAAATAAAAAGAGGAGTTATATAATAATAGGCTTTTATTATTCATCATAATCAATGATAATATTATGGTCCAAAAAGGCAGCTGGCGCAAGATTGACATCTTCATGTCTGGCTCATGAAATAGTATATCATACTCGCAATATGTGCACAACAGCCCACTGTGCGGCAGCCATGGATACAGGAACAATAATAGCTATGTATTCCTTCTCGTCCATTTTTTGTGATGATATTATTAATTTTTTTTAGGTGTAATGTGAAGTGTAAAAGTTAAAATACTAAAGTATTGAAACCTTATTTTTTCAATATTCCCATATGTTACAGGAAAAAAAATGCACGACAATGAAGTGGATAATAGTGTCTATCATCTGTGATAGGTTTTGTTTGTGTCCGCCACTTTTTGAAAAGCGGGGCAAAAAGTTCCCAATGTCATTTCATTCGGATTCATCCAGTAATTTTGCATGAAAAAGTTACTAATATGCATTCATATATCCTCACAAACTATCGCATTTATAATATAAGTAAGAAATTTTCTATTTTTTCTAGATGATTCACTTGCTTGATCACGATGTGAAAGAGAGTCAATCAAAATCAGAAGTACCTGTGTTCGTGGTAGAAAGACTGCCTCTGACCGAAAGATGGATCACCGATACGATCTCAAGCGAAAACCATCCATATAACTACGAAGATATACTTGAAAATCGATTGAAGTAAAGGTTAGTTAGGTTTAGCAGTGCTTTTTTTAAATTCAATGTTTTATTCTGTTATGGTGTACCATAATAATTTGCATTTAATATTATTTAAAATTGTACTTGCTTTCCTAAAAAAATAAAATAAAAAAATGAAGTAAAGATAATTTGAAAAGTCTGTATAAATTAAACATATTTTTGAATAATAAGATAAAGTACGAAGCATGTAACTTACAAATAAATGAAAATGTGAATTAGATTATCAAATGTTTTATTTATTATTTAGTTATTTATGTTAATACTACCATCCCGAAATTCCCACGTAGATCCCGATCCAAATTTCATTCGGATCCGTTCAGTAGTTTTTGTGTGAAAGCTTTCCATCCTCCTTAAGCTTTCGGATAATATTAGTATTAATTATAGTATAAGAAAGAAGAAGACAGTATATAATTATGTAGGTGTACTTACTACTTAATAGCTAAGCTTTATTCCTTACTAGCAGTTGCTCGCGACTTCGTTCACGTGGGAAGTTTTTCCCGTGTAAATCCCGATCCCGTGGGAATTTCGCAAAATCCCGTCTTAGCGAGCGTCTAAGTACCAAAAGGAACACCCATGCAAAATTTGAGAGCCCTACTACTTGTAGTTTCTGAGATTTCGTGATTAATCAGTGAGTGGTATTTCGCTTTTATACATATAGATGTAAGTAGCTATCTCATAACAAAAAACCTTATCAATTATAGCGTTATGCTCAAAATTAACTGCCTCGGTGGTATAGTGCTTGCAAGCGCGACTGCTGAGTAAGAGATCTCGGGTTCGATTCCAGAGATTTTTTTAAATCTTTAGTAAGGAATCTATTTTCTTAGGTAATTGTGATGATTTGACAGGGTATAGACTCCATACCACTAATAACGTAATACAACGCCATCTATTGACATTTACGTGAACAAAGGTCAAAAGTAGGTCTTTGGGAGTATTGATTCCAAATATCACTACTAGATGTCACTTAATACATAATCAGCCCATAACGTCCCATTCTGGGACACGTGCCCCCTCTCTATAGGAGGGAATGGTTTCATCATGGGACTACAAGACGAACGGCGATGCGCCATCGTTACATGGTGCACATCCAACCCATACGCACAAAACATTTTGGGAATACTTTCATTGTGCGTACGGCTAAGGAGTGGAATTCTCTGCCGGAGTCTGTGTTTCCCGATAACTATAACCTAGGAGTCTTTAAGTCAAGAGTGAATAGGTTACTTTTAGGTAAGCGTGCTCCATCTTCGACAACATCATCACTTACCATCAGGTGGGATGGTGGTCAAAGCGAACCTATTATTAATAAAAAATAATTAAAAAACATATCGACTTTGTGCTCCATTTTTGGCTTTTTAGTACAGCAAATAAATGCTTGTTTTTAATTTATTATTTACTTTATTAGGCATGTATGAAGACGGGAATGGTGGAGTTAGTCAGCTATAGGTTATGTAGTTAGGTCTAGTTAATGTTATGCGACACAAGGATATACGAACAGGGTCCAAGAACGATGATTTCGGGGAAACCCAACCCGTTTTTTTGTGTTGCATTTTCGTCATGCTTCCTTTAGCAAGTGTTATTATAATATATTGTGCAAAGAGAACTAGCAATGTCTGTTTTCTGATAGCTATAGCCTGGGGTTCTTTAAGTCAAGACTGAATTGGTTACTTCTAGGTAAGCGTGCTTCATCTTCGCCCACATCATGGCTTACCATCAGGTGAGAATGTGGTCAAACGCGAGCCTATTATGGGTATAATGGGTGGGGTTCGAACCCGTGATCTTTCGATCAGAAGGCCGAATACGTTTCTGAATAGGGTAATGCGAGCAAGAGGTAAAAAAAATACATTAATAATTTTCCTCATCGGATATTTTAATATCCTCAACTAATTTATTAGCATCAAAAACTAACAATTACTAATTATAATTATTATTACTAAGTCACCTCCTAGATGATTACTTAACATATAGGCTTAAACATTAAGAAACAAAACAGGATAATAACATATTATGTCAGGTTTTATTTTTTCGTTTTTAGCAATCATACTTTCCTATGTCAACTCTTCTTTGCCTAATATTTAAGACTTCTAAAATAATAGTGGTACTCCTTGTCGTAAAAATTGGCGAAGCTGTCTTTTTGATCATTATTTAACAGTGTTTAACATGGAGTGACTGCCTTTCAAGGTGAACACGCCTCTAACGCCGAAATCTGCCTATATATTAGGGCAAGCGGGTGATTGGGGTCGTGGGTCCTAAGAGTGGGGTATTTGACCGCCCATTAAGTGATCCCAGGGAGTGCGATGGCATAGTTGTCACCTGCTACACAAAGCGAGGCTCAGAGGAGTCTTATGGGTACAGTCTTCCTTGAGATGATAAGCGTAGCACAGGGAGCTCCGAAGCGGTCTTCTAAGAAGATTTGGGGCTTCCTTTCCCTCCAGGGTGACACGGTAAAAATCCCACACCCCTCGATCTTATCCCTAGACCGAACGCATTTTGAAGGTTTTTCCACTAAACAGGTATATTTTTGTTAAACCACATATAAAACGACTTGTTCTAAACCTTGAAAGGACTCCTTAACCCAGTATCTGGGTTCCACGATATACTTGATGACTTTCACATCTGGTTTCTGTCAGTAACGACAAAGATCTTATAAAGTTTGACTTTTTTCTTATTTTTGAAGTCTTATAATACAATCTGAGGCAGTTTTTAGGAATTATTATTTCGTTGTAAGACAATGAATATTGCATAGTTAATCTCGACTACCAGATAAAATAGTTGCTTGGAATTGGAATCCAAATTCGCCCTAACCAAAGTCAGTTTGGAAGCTTAGCTACGCTTGAATGGATGTTGGTTGGCGATATCTGCTGCATATTATATAATGATTGAGCAAAAATTAAGATACAACTACTGAATCAAAAAGATAACTTTTTACTCTTGCTTTAGTTTGACAGGTCATACTCGAAAGGGGATCACATAACCACAGAGTCCCTTTAAGAAGCGTGAATGACTCGATTTGAAGTGCAGTGCATTTTAGAAGACGAAGACCTGCTACTTATAAGGGTTTTTTTTGAAATAGTGACTAGATGGCAGCACCGATGCGTCTATAAATTTTTTGACATCTGACATTGACGTCTGTCAAGATGAAGTAAATGTCATGTTAAAAGAAGACGTTTCCAGTCTCAGTGGTGCCAACTTATCTGGAAACCCTCATTGTTGCCTTACAACAGATAAGCGTGGCCGCCTATGGGGCCCAAACACATTTAATGAAATTTTTGTCTTTCAGACTACAAGAGATACAAAAATAGCAGAAGGACAATTTATACAGCTTCCAGCACTATTTTGTCTGTAGTCCAGTTAGATTACAAGGATTATTTTTTAAGTCTAATCAATGTGAAACGCTACGGTATAGGTCTGTCGTTGTATTTGATTTAATAAGATTCCTTCTGTTTTCGTCTGGCGATTTCGGAGCTGGCTTCTTGAATGGCTTCCCAGAGCTTTGCTTCGGACAGTATCTGCCGTGACAGGTCTTCAATTGCGCTCTCCGAGTCCAGGATTGAGCCGAAAGTTTCGTCGTCGACGTACTGAAATCGAGATATAAGAAGACTTTATTTTTTATCCAGAGGAGCAGCAAACATTTTGGTAATAATGTTACCCACAACGCTCAAAAAGCGCTAAATCTACAGCTTCAATAGGTGTCGGAAGTGTGATTGAGAGGTCACGGGTTCGAACCCCATCCATTACACTATTGCTGTGAACCCATTCCAGACACAAGCATATTCAGCTTTGTAGGAGGGTTTTTTTTTTAACGTGGTAAAATCATCAAATAAGTCCTCCCACCCCGGGCAGGGCCGGAGGGACTGTCAGACTTATACTGACTAAAATCCACAGTGTTCCTTCAATAGCCCTTTACGTACCGGGGTCACAGTAATGGGATAAGTCCCACGACCCCGGCAGGCTTCGGCCCTCTACAGGGGGGGGCCTCGACATCTTGCTGACGCTCTTTGAGGCGCGCGTGGAACACAACGCGCCGTCGACCCGGGCATGGTCCATGGTCGGACAGCGAGTTGCCCTTTACTCGCTGTCCGCATGCCCGCGCCTACGGTGGCCGGAAATCGTCGGCCGACGTCCGATGCCGTGGGCGTTTACCACTGCGGCTGGGCTGGAGGGAGGACGCTATCCTCTCCCACACGCGGCCCGCCTCCTCCTTCGATAGCATGACTGCTTCGCAGTAGGAGGCGACCGCTTCCCACTCCGTCTCGCCCCGCAGCATGGCCTCGACCAATGCCGGGCGCGAGAGGTCTCCGCCTATCGCCGCCGTGAGGACACGTCGGTGCTCTGCCCAGGCGGGACAGTCTTGCACCGTATGCTCTACTGTGTCCTCAGGGCGATCCTCGCAGTGGTGACACCCAGTTGTGGGAGGGGTTAACAAGATTGCTAGTAATGTGAATCTACCCACATTGCTAAATTATAAAAAGTGTGACAACCCCGTGTCTCGGAAAGCTTCTGAAGCCGTTGGTCCCGGCTGTAATTTGTCGTTTCGGGTAGTCAGAAGTCTGAAAGTCACCAGTCTGGCCAAGGGCTTTACCTAGTTACTGAGTTATGGTGATGAGATAGGCAATCGCTTGATGTAAAACACAAATACTCAGCTGCATCCGAATAAAAAATAGGCTGGAAGAAGAAATAGGCTGGAAGCTGACTACAACATAGTTAGGAAAAGATTATGTAGATGATACCTATACAGGGTGGCAGGGACATCGACGCACAAAAGCTTACCATGGATTTAGTACATGATTCTGGAATTACCGGCGTTGAAATTGTTTGTCGGCTTTTTCTAAAATTTTCAGGTTTTATCTGCAATTTGTTGTTCTGAAACCTGTATAAAATCATTGTTTCTATCTAACCCAATGAGATGTTAATTAAAAAATAAAATTCACTTGTTTCATTTAAAACAGCAATGTAAATAAAACTCGAAAAGGCTCCCTGATCAGCTGTTTTGCTAGAGTTCATTTGGGAAGTCAACACAGCTGATCAGGTAGCCCTTTCAAGTTTTATTTACAGTGCTGTTTTAATTGAAACAAGTGAATTAACTGTTTTGTTTTCCCTTTGGCTTTTTCTTAATTTTATTAAATTAGGAAAAATTCGACCAAAAATTTCAACGCAGGGAGGTCCAGAATCATGTACTAAATCCATGGTAAGTGGTTGCGTGGCGATGTCCCTGCCACCCTGTATGTAGTTTCGGATTTCACCACCCACGTCCAGTTAGATAATTCACTCTGTATATTATAATGGTAAGGTATTAGGATTTATGAATACCGGGAATGTTCTAACGAGATACCGCGGCCCCGGAACTTAAGGACAGCTGAAGGAACAGCGTGGGTTTTTAGTCAGTAGAAGTCTGATACTCCCTTCCGCTGTACCCAGAGGGGGAGAAGTCATTCAATGAGTTAATCACCCGGAAAAAAAGGGTTTATAAATAAGAACTTAAGTTAATCTACATAATTCTCATAAACGATTGTGAATATGTGAACTATGTAGGTTATTTTATTCCAGTTAAACATTTGAGTGCTTTTTGCGACCTACCCTCCTTGTTCTAAGTTGAGCTATACGTCATTTGACAAATACTTGCACTGTATGGACAGGCCCACTCAAATCTGTGAGCATCTTTCTTCAAAAGATCGCCTCAGACTGAAACCTACAAGGTTCCCATATAATTAAACCGGTATAGATTGTATGGACTTTAAAAGAGACGGACCCCTGAGTTTGTTTCGGTGTTTCTTCTCAGGGTAGTCAGTTAGGAAACACCGGCCTCATCTAGTTAATATTTACGAAAGAAATTACGTGTAAAAGTGTTATTTAATAACCAATTTGCAAAATAAAGATCATTTATCATTATCATTTATACCTGTTTTTGCCTCATCAGCTCTTGAGACGGCATTCCAGGCGCCTGTTGTGACCTCTTGCGACCGCAGCCTGAAATAAAGGTAACATAACTTATTTATTTATCAACCTGTGTTGCTATGCATCGTTCAGAGGCAGTGTTGTTATCTATACTTATAATAAATCTGTAGAGAGGTCAATTCTGTACATGAAATATATTTACAAAATAACTATCAGGGGGTGATTAGGGATCGATACTGATGCCAAAAATGCAATCAGTAAAATTTTTGTCTATCTGTCTGTCTGTCTGTCTGTCTGACTGTCTGTCTGTCTGTATAACCGTTATAGAAACAAAAACTACTCGACGGATTTTAACGAAACTTGGTGCAATTATTTTTCATACTCCTGAGCTGGTTATAGTATACTTTTCATCACGCTACAATCAATAGGAGCAGAGCAGTGAAGGGAAATGTTGGGAAAACGGGAGAAGTTACTCCATTTTTTAAGCTTCCGTCGCGAGTGCAACCTTAATGGTTAAAGCTACACTGAAATCATTTATGACGGAAATGTTCTCCTTAAAATTATATAAAAAATATCCCACGACAGCATATATCTATCTTTTATGGTTGACTCACAATAACACGTGTAACTCCCGATAGCTTAGCAGTTCGAAGCTTTCTGATTATTATTCTGCTCCGAAATTTAAAACCACCACAACTTTGCAATGGAACTCGGCTAAAAGTAACCCAGTTGCAACAAAATATAATCGAGGCTCAAATTTTAACAGGTTGCGGTGCAGGAGAAACCGTCTTTATTCCCAGAATTCCCATAATACCAAATAATTTTCCATTCCAATTTAAAAGAACGCAATTCCCAGTATCGGTGTGTTATGCAATGACAATTAATAAGGCTCAAGGGCAGACTTTTCGTGTTGCTGGAGTAGATGTCGGTGTCAGTTGTTTCTCGCATGGTCAGTTGTACGTCGCTATTTCCCGGGTTAGCAGTTCTAGAAATCTTTATGTTCACGTACCGGACGGGTCAACTTTCAACATAGTTTACCCGGAAGTTTTGCGCTGAAGTATTTTCGTTCTATAGGTACTTAAGCCTCATGTGAACGTGATCTAAACAATATTACCGATACATTAACTTAATAACACACAAGGAGTTACACGCTGACGGACTCGCGGGCACAGCTATTAACAATAATATTGTGCGGTTCGGTATGGCGATATTTTTCAACAGTATTATAGATTGACATATTATATTTCCCTACTAAATTACGAAAGTTAATCTGTCTGTTACATCAAAATCACTGAACCGTGAGGAAGGACATAGGCTACTTTTTTTACGAAATACGACGGAAACGTGGACGAAGTCGCGGGCAACGCGATAATCTCAGGAACTACTGGTTCGAATTGAAAAATTATTTTTTAATTAAATAGTCAATTTATAGAGAAAGGCTTTAGGCTATATATCATTACGCTAAGGCCAATAGGAGCGGAGCGCCAATGAAGAATGCTTCAAAATCGGGGTTAAATTTAACGTTAGCCCAAAGTAACTATTCCACGCGGACGAAGTCGCGGGCAAAAGCTAGTCTCTAATATATTCTCATTGGTCCACGTCATTGGTTTTCATTGACCTTCTTTGCTTATGACTAAATTAAACCGACAAGGTTACGGGTAGTTAGAAGCTAGAAAATCCGACACCAATCTTCCCAAAGGGTATTGTGTTACCCAGTTACTGGGTTGTGGAGGTCAGATAGGTAGTCTTTTCAAAAAAAAAAAGTTTTTAATTGAAAAATGCTTTTATAGTGTACATAAATTTTTAGATTATAAATTATAAGTTTTCGTAAATTGCATGGTTATTTTTAATCATTATTGTATGGCAAATAGTCCCATTATTGACATGATTGTTATTAACATTCAGGATTATTATTAACTAACATTTTGACATTTATTTAATTGAATACTACAAGTTTAATTGGATTATTTGTTTATTGACTGCGTGAGTATGATCAAGAATTATCCTTTTATTGTAAATGATCTTGTGTTGTTTTTTGTTTTATTGTGTGACAGGATTAACTGATTACTTTTTCATTATTATTTTGACATTTATTTAATTCAACAATACATTTCTGATTGGAGTATTTGTTTAATAATTGCATGATAATGAGCAATAATGAACTTAAATGTTATATGTATTTTTATATTTGCACGACGAAATTAAAGGCAGAATAAGAGAACAATATTGTAAACTTTACCAACCTTCTGTACCTTATTTATGCAAATAAATGAATTTGTATTTGAAAAATTGGCCAAGTGCGAGTCAGACTCTTCCATGAAGGGTTCCGTAGTAACTATAATAATATATATTTATTTCACAAAAAAAACTTACAAACTTCTTAAAACTTGCTTATTTACAATATTTACAACTACGCCAAATAACTTTGTTTTTCATAGTGTTTGTATGAATTACAAAGTTATATTTGCGGTTTTAGAAAATATGATGTATTTAAAAAACTGCTGATCCGATCTCGTTCACGTTTCGTTTTTCACGCCATTATTATAGTAGTTAGAGGGGGACACATTTTACCACTTTGGAAGCGTATATCTTTTAAACTATTAACTTTATGAAAAAGTGGTTTTAGAAACCTCAATATCATTTTTAAATACCTGTCTATAGATACCACACACGCATAGGTTTCATGAAAAAAAATATTTTCAGTTTCAGTTCCATGTATCAGACCCCCTTTATTTTAAATATTTTTTTAATTTTTTCTTAAAATTAGAAAGCGTTTTACAGAATACATCTACCTACCAAGTTTCACATGTATAGTCTTAATAGTTTCGTAATAAAATAGCTGTGACATACGGACGGACGGACAGACAGACAGACAGACAGACGGACAGACATGACGAAACTATAAGGGTTCCGTTTTTTGCCATTCGACTATGGAACCCTAAAAAGGCTAAACAGATGATGTTCGCTTTGTATAATATCTGTCTCTCAAGCGGTAAGTAAGGTGGTAAGTGTATATCAATCTTGATACTTACCAGTGAAAGCGTTGCAGAACGGCCGCTTCTTCGGTGTCATCATCATTTCATCTGATAGACGACTGTCAAAGTTCCTTGGAATCTGGAAGGAAAAGGATATATTTAAATCATGAATCTCATTCGCACGCATAGACCTTCTTACTCCCAGATATACTCTTTATTGTACACCATAACACAAAAAGGACTTGATAATTAAAACGGGTGGTCTTATTGCTAAAAGCGATCTCTTACAGGCAACCTTTGGAGTGATAATATCAATACTCAAAGGCTGCCTTGGTTAAAAGGGATTACCACACAACGAGGCAATGCCGCCAGTCTCTTGGGTACGTTACCAGCCGACATCGTTGACGACATTTTGTTTTTGAAGGAAGCTAGGGCTGCTATCTTACAAAAATTATTCATGCTAATATTTTAAAACCAAAATTCTGTGTGTTTGTTACACTTTTTTTTTCAGGGGGGAAACCATCAAATTACTCTGGGTGCAGCGGAATGGAGTGTCCAACTTCTACTGACTAAAAACCACGCCGGCTTAATACATTCATTTTGTATTCACAAATTACACTCTAATATCGTAAAATAGGGGATAATTTAGGCAAATTGTGCGAATGAAGACACGGGCAATAGCCAATAATAAAAATATTAAAAAAAAACATCTCACCGTGGCTGTGTAACAACATTCCAGGTACAATAGAGCAATCACGAAGAACAAAGATGCGCGGGAAACGGACATGGCGGCGAGTTTGACAGCTGTTCAAAATGGCCGACCTGTTGACAATAAATAAGTATTTATTTATTTATTCGTTTATCCTCGCATTAAGTAAGTAAGTAAAGTTCATTGCCACAAAAGAAAAAAAAAAGTTTACATTTATACATAGATGCTTAGCTACATTTGTTGCAAAATGTGTATACATATAAAGCCTCTCAAACTAGGATAGCCTAGTATTTTAGGCAGTGAACAGCTGTGAGTTTACCTATAAATAGGTATACAGAACAGTGTTAACATATCCATTCTGTTAACAATTGCAGCATTGGAAAGCCTTGCAATTGCACCAAAGGAGAACGTTAGAATCGACTGCTTTCCAGCATGATATGCGCGGTTAAGTGGTGGAATATCGAATGGATTGACGATGCCACCCCTATCCAGGACTCCATATTTGAATCCATGTCGCAGACATTGTTAACAATATGTTTGAGCTTTGATAGGTTTTTCAACACGAAATTATAAAATTTTAAAAAATGCGGAAATGTTTGAAAAATTGTGGAAGTTTTACATTATAAAGGTTTATTAAAATATTGGCTAAGCTATACACATTCTTAGCTTAGTCATTGGCTTTTCAAATTCGGTCCATTCCTTCTCATATCAACAGTGGGCCGGGGATGTGGAAAGTCGTTTTCTTTCTTTTTATATCCTAATAATTAAGTTCATCCACTTTACTTTTGTTTTAGTGCTGGCCTTTACTAGGAATTACTCGATATGGAAGTAGCTTAAAGCTAGAGCATGGTTATCTTATAAGGAGATTTTTGTATGTGTTTTTACTCGACTATTATGATTATAAGATAACTAGCCTGTCATACGCAGTACGTAAAAGTCCCCAATAAAAAGAAGGAATATAACTAGCGCGGGGCTTCGCTTCCCTGGACTTTATCACGATAAAATTTTTAGGGTTCCGTAGTTGACAAGGAACCCTTATAGTTTCGCCACGTCCGTCTGTCCCTCCGTCTGTCCGCAGCTTAGTTAAGAAACGAACGAACGAACTAGAATGATGAATTTTGGCATGGATATACCTACATATCACGCCGACAAAATGGTATAATAAAATCATGAAAAACGTTTTAATTTTCGATTCAGTTATCTGTTTGCCAAATATTAAGCTTTAAAGTGTTAATTTTCGTTAGAGTTAAGTGACCCACCCCCCTGACAACTAAGTGGTTGTAAGTAGGGATTCAAACGTCACGGCAGTAGCACCTACTTACATATCGAATTTAAAAGGAAAGGTATCAGACCTAAGTTGGCTTCATAAATTAACGTTTGCTGACAGTACGTCGTTAGGCGGGAAATTAAATAGTGCGTTATGACGTGGTTATGACAGTACGTCGAGGGACGGGCCACTTATTTTTAAGAGTACGTCGTCTCACGATAATTTGTCATATAAGTATTATGAAGACTGTCATATTATGAGCAATTTTTCATATTTCTTTCTGCCGTAATACGAGTATTTTGTGGGTAGTTTCATATTGCTTGCTTGTGCAGGAGTACTACGTTGATTTGTCATTTAGTAAGGAAATTCTACTGTCGTAATGTGGTGTCAGGGTAAGTGCTCACTGTCAGCGAACGTGTTAAGAGTAATAGTCGACCAACTGTATTCTACTCGTTTTCGGAGAAATTCCATTGAGACATATTTAGATCATTTTCTTATTTGTTTAAAATAGAGTAGTTTGTTTTTGTAAGAGCATGGTACGGAGCTAATCTGACTCCCACTGGGAGTTGTAGTAAACTACGGAACCCCACACTCCGCATGGCCCGACACACACTTCATTTTTTTCTTTTTCAGTTTAAACATTTTTTTTAGAAGATTAGCGCGTAATAAACAAAGATTTGCGCTTTATAATATTAATATAGATGTTCTAATTGAGGTATTTGAGGGGCAAACCTTCAAACACCTCAATTAGAACACTTATTACGGTACCAACATGTTATAGGTATAGGTAGGTACCAGTGATGCGCTCTATGCCACAGATTGCCTATGTGTCCTGAAAAGCCGACTAGCTAAATTGGAACTAAGCCGGATACGTGTGCTGTATGTCGATCGTAAGATGGAAAAATCAAGCATAATGACACCTGCGGGCCTAGACAAAATCCATTTTCTGTAAGCGTTAACGCCAACGGAAAAATTAATTTGTATGGAGTTGACATTTACTAACACGTGACAATCACGTGACATGTGGTTAGCAAATGTCAACTCCATACAATTTAATTTTTCCGTTGGCGTTAACGCTTACAGAAAATGGATTTTGTCTAGGCCCGCTGGTCCCGAAAAAAGTTTGGTGACATCGCGGCATTATGGCCAAAATGGTGGAATGCGCACTGCGATGATTTTTTGGGGGGAAAATCATAGAATGTTTTCTCCCGCTTTGGGTGGAGCGGAAGGGAGTGTCAGACTTCTACTGACTAAAATTTCGGATGAGTCTAATCTTGACCTCGATCACGCCTGACGATAAGCGATAAATGAGGTCTATAGCGAGCCCAGAAGATGCCTGTTCATTCTTGCTTTAGCGCTGAAAGGTCATAAGTGGCAGGAAACACAGAAGCCGGCAAAGAGTTCAATAACTTGGCTGTGCGCACAATAAATGTAGAGGAGAAGCGCTTGGTGCGACAAGACGGTATATCAACCAAGTGAGGATGGTACCCAGCAGCGTAAGTATCTGGTAGGCCGATCGTGAAAGGGAGATGGAGGGATCAGGTCATGGAGCTCTTACGTACATTCCGCGTAGTATAATTTATACAATGTTTTCTTCCTTCAACTGCCCTTACTTTTCGGGGTTGTGGTATGTCGTTTAAACATTCCCGCAACCCCGGCCACCTTTTTAAAAAAGATTGTTGGCAATGTGGATAGAATTCACATTACTAGCAATCCTGTTAACCCCTCCAACTAAGCTAAATATGCTTGTGTCACGGCAATTATGCTAATTGTACACGTATTTTTCAAACCAATAGAAATTTACTAGAAATAATAAAGATCAGAAATTTTAACGTTCAGGAGTGGGAGTTTGAGACGTCATATAGTGCTTAAAAGTATGACACAGCGTGATGTCACGTGAAATTTCAACTCACTGTATCGTCTTCATTTTTCAATAACGTGATAAAAGAAAATGTAGGTTCGTGTCTGACATGCCGTCGACTCAGTATGCGCTTTACAATTGTCACTAGATTTGTTTCAAACTTGTCCAAAATCAGGAGAAATGGAAAAATGTTGGGTAAATCTATTCTTCTATGGGGCAAAATATCTATACCAAATACATCTTCTTTACATACATAAAAATAAAATTGTACATTACTGTCTTTGATTTCAAAATAACTGTTTTCACAAGAGCTATTTACAGACAAAAAATTTTTATAAAGGATTTATATCCTGGTATACGGGATCGGGAGTTCCGCGGGAAAAGCTTTCTACGTGAACGAAGTTTCGGGCACAACTTAAAAATATATTTATGTTCTCCTTCTGTATCAAATCCATGAAAAGGTTGGTTATAAACGATGGCTTTTATACCCATTGTACACCCTTTTTAGTTGTTAAGTCCTTATTTGATTCTGTTATAAAGAGAGAAATTTTTTTCTTTTTATAGTTGATAGGCTTGCGTTTGACCATAATCTCACCTGATGTTAAGCGATGATGTGGTCGAAGATGAAGCACGCTTGCCTAGAAGTAACCTATTCACTCTTGACTTAAAGACTCCCAGGTTATAACAATCAGAAAACACAGACTCCGGCAGGGAATTCCACTCCTTAACCGTACGCACAATGAAAGTATTCCCAAAACGTTTCATGCGTATGGGTGGGATGTCTACCATGTAACGATGGCGCATCGTCGTTTGTCTTGTAGTCCGATGATGGAACGGGCTTGGCGGGATAAGACTGTGCAATTCCATCGCACACTCTCCGAAATGTAACCGATAGAAAACTGACAGGCTTGCAACACGTCGCCGATGTTCTAGGCTCTGGAGCCTTGTCTCGACCAGTTTTTCGTTACCGATGAGCCTTTTGGCCCGTTTCTCTATAGACTCAAGTGCATCAAGCTGGTAAAGGCTATGGATAGATATCTTGTAATAACTAAATGTAGACATTTTGGACAGTTTCAATTTCTTAAATCAGTTTAAAAGGAATGGTAAACGACATACGCAAAGATTGGCAAACTTTTTCAATAAAACTACTTATAGAAAGAAAGAAAATGCGGCAGCAATCTTTAAAAAAAATTACAGAAGCGTTTCAGCGCTCACCTGAAACTAAAGTGTACCTAGAAAAAGATATTCCTAGCACTTAGTATATTTAACGACACCGCCATAAAATAATGTTTATCTACGTTAATTAGCGTGTACTAGAACGAGTAAGTTTTTAGAGAAATTGTAAGCCATTTTTAGAGTTCCGTAGCCGAAGGGCAAAACACAGAATCGTGATATGCAGATTCGTCATGTATGTCTGTAGGTCGGTCTGTCTGTCTGTCTGTCCGTATGTCATAGCCATTTTATTAGGGAACTTTTAGGACTAACTAACTGTGTACACAGTTGATACTTGGTAGGATGTATTTTGTGTACCGTTTTACGATTATTGTACAGAAATAACTAAAATACATAAAACTGAAACTAAAACAACGTTTTTTCATCAATCCTATATGCGCGGGGTGTCTATAGATACGAGTAGGTCTTTAAAACTAAATTGAGATTCCTAAATCCATTTTTTCTAAAAGTTAGTCGTTTGAATGATAGACACTTCCATGATGATTTTCGCACCAAAAGAAACACTGGTATTAATTAATCGAATGTTATTCCCTATATGACATTGCTCCTAAAAATTGTTTCGAACAATGTAATCTTTTAACAAAGACAAGCAAGTCTTTTTTTCATTCGACCTTTTTGCTACACCCTAATTCGGTGAAGTTTTAGTTACAAAAGTCAACCTGCGCCCAATTTTGCTCCTACCTTCAGAACAAATGAATTAGAAACTAAATTGAAGACTTGTTAATATATAATTGGTCCACGTTAATTGTTACTAAACAATTTAGTAAGTGTGTTTAGTAAGTTTGGGAGACACTAATTGAGTTTTGTGAACGATAGTTAGTCTAAGTTTTTTTGGGATCCGTACCTCAAAAGGAAAAAACGGAACTCTTACACTTTGTTGTCCGTCTGTCTGTCGAAAAAAAAAGGCAATTCTACACTGACAAGGGAATCAATATTGGTAGGGTACTTCCCGTAGACCTAGAACTATGAAATTTGGCAAGCTACATCGTTAAATAAATAGTACAAATTTAAGGAAAAATCAGAAAACTATGATTAAATCATAAAAAAAATATAGACTTATGGAGGTCGAAATTTTAAATTGAAGCTTTTAGTTCATGTGACGTATAATATGAAAGGGCTTGAAGTGCATTTTCCAAAGCATATATTTTATTTATTTTTTTCGACGCATACATTCTTATTTAGAAAAATTTATGAAAAAATAAAAAAACCGCTCCCCCATACGAGTTCGACTCGTACTTGTCTAGTTTTTTTGTAGTCTATGTACTACCGGTGTATGAGTGATAACAGGTTCAACTGACAAGCGGGTTCAATCCCAGGCGGGCACATTATTAATTTAACTTTTCTTTTGCCACAGCTAAAACAATGTAAATTATACAACGTGTAACGGAAACCCCATATCTATCCAAAAGGACTGAAGACAACATCTGGTATGCAGTCTCTATGCAAAGTTTCAGCTCAAAATAAGTGACTCACAGAATTGACCCCAAATTATTGGTTTCATATGTTTCTTGAATACCAGTAATACAAACGTGTCACAGCACTATGAGGGTCATCACTTTCCACGTCACTTGCCAATAAAACGATAATTCTCTTCGTTCTTCTTAATTTGAAAAATTCGGTCTCTGGTATCAATGTATTGAAATTTCTAATATGCTCCACACATGTACACATAGGATTAGAAAACCCTTGCCATATCGTTTATTATCATCCAAAGAAGCCGTGCACTTGGTATGTATATACCCTTCAAATTACACGTTGTATAAACTATAAATGTCTATTAGTTTAGTGAGTAATCTGATAAAAAGTTGGTATTCT
Source organism: Tholera decimalis (assembly GCA_943138885.2). Taxonomy (NCBI): domain Eukaryota; kingdom Metazoa; phylum Arthropoda; class Insecta; order Lepidoptera; family Noctuidae; genus Tholera; species Tholera decimalis. The sequence goes on along the minus strand of OW964574.2, from coordinate 15,776,911 downwards.
GGGACTTTTATTATTATATTTTTATTTATTTATAGAGCAAAACTAACAATGGGGATACAATTTACATTACTACCAATCTTGTTAACCCCTCCAACAAAGCAAAATATGCTTGTGTCTGGAGTGGGTTCACGGCAATAGTGTACGAGTATTAGGTGCGTTTCGAAGTCAACCCAACCTGAATATAATGAAAGCTATGTCAATTCAGGTCGGACTAATTAAATAGCAGATCAACAGAGTCATTTGGGAGATCCGTAGCTACTACGTAAGCCGGTGCTGACAAGGAACTGGTCTAACTCCTTGTCATCAGATATGTTGAAGCGTATAATCAACAATCATATAATGAAATAATGATGTTTATTTTGCAAATAGGTTATAAATAACACTTTCACATGTCTTTTTTTTTTGTAAATATAAACTAGGTGAGGCCAGTGTTTCCTAACTGACTACTCTGAAAAGAAACACTGAAACAAACTCAGAGGTTAACATCTCTTTTAAAGTTCATACAATCTGTAGTGATCAAATCATATGAGAGCCATGTAAGTTTATGTCTGTGGCACCCTTTAAAGGACAGAATCACATAGATGGTATGTTACCATGGAAATGTTTGTTTACGCGAATATCGATCTAATTGTAATTGAATGTTTTTAAGAAAATAAGCCCATGTGTGGTGGGTTGTGATCCAAATTTATCGATTCCTTTATTTAATTCATTCAGTTCAGCCTGCGGCTCAGCGTTTCCGTTGGTCATTACTAAGTGTCATTTTCCTTAGTGACCTAAGTGTCTACCTAGAAGTAACCAATTCACTCTTTACTTAAATACCTCCAGGTTACAACTATCACGAAACAAAGACTCTAAAGAAAATGCATTGAATCACATCCCCACTATTTAAACGACCTTATGATAAACTTATAAGTATTCTGCTTTTCAATTTAAAATGAAAAACACATGATTTGCCACTTTAAACGCCCCGCGGCGCCGTCTGCGTTCCTGCTGTGTTAGACGCCCTCAGTTTGCACAGACCGACTAAAGTTTATTTAAATATCGAAGTAGTGATTACAACGAAGGAAAAATATCTTGAACTGTACTAAATTTCATTTTCCTACGTCCACGTATATGTATACAACGTGTAATTTAAAGGGTATATATATACCGAGTGCACGGCTTCTTTGGATGATAACAAACGATATGGCCAGGGTTTTGTAATCCTATGTCTACATGAGTGTGGAGCTTATTGGAAATTTCAATACATTGATACCAGAGACCGAATTTTTCAAATTAAGAAGAACAAAGAGAATTATCGTTTTATTGGCAAGTGACGTGGAAAGTGATGACCCTCATAGTGCTGTGACACGTTTGTTTTTACTGGTATTCATGAAACATATGAAACCGATAATTTGGGGTCAATTCTGTGAGTCACTAATTTTGAGCTGAAACTTTGCATAGAGACTCCATACCAGATGTTGTCTTCAGTCCTTTTGGAGAGATATGGGGTTTCCGTTACACGTTGTATATTTTGTAAAAGTCCATCTGCTTAGCCTATGTTGGGGATCAGCTTCCAGTCTAACCAGATGCCTATCTGACCTCCTCACCCCAGTAACTGGGTAACACAATACCGTTTGCCAAGACTAGTGTTAGCTTTACCGAGTTCTGATTACCTGTAACGACTGTCAAAGATGTACAGACGCCAGCACATGAAGCTACCCGAAACTGTCAAATTCTCCCAAACAACCTTGAACCTAATTTCTTTAAAAATAAAGTTGAAAATGTATTAAAGAATAGTGACAGATTGTTGTAGTTTGATGTGCTGGTGTCTGTACAAATACTAAAAGCTTAGACCAACGATTTACGTGGATTAACATGCTTTCTCGGAGGAAACTCGGTATGTTAGGTTCGTTACCCATCCACAAACTGACCTCGACAAATTTTGCTTAACCCATTGAATCCCGACATTGGCTACACGGCCAAAGTCGATTGCCACCATACATTTGGTTATGTACGGATATTTTTTACATATACAATGTGTAACGGAAACCCCATATCTATCCAAAAGGGCTGAAGACAACATCTGGTATGGAGTCTATGGAGTCTCTATGCACAGTTTCAGCACAAAATAACTGACTCAAAGAATTGATACCAAATTATCGGTTTCATATATTTCTTGAATACCAATCATAACAAACGTGTCACAGCACTACGAGGGTCAATAACTTTCCACGTCACTTGCCATTAACACGATAATTCTTTTCGTTCTTCTTAATTTGAAAAATTTGGTCTCTGGTATCAGTGTATTGGAATTTGTAATAAGTTCTACACACGTAGACTTAGGATTACAAAACCTTTGCTATATCGTTTGTTATCATCCGAAGAAGCCATGCATTTAGTATGTATATACCCTTTTAATTACACGTTGTATAAATATATTTTATTGATAATAGGTTCGCGTTTGACCACCATCTCACCTGATGGTAAGTGATGATGTGGTCGAAGATGGAGCACGCTTACCTAAAAATAACCTATTCTCTCTTGACTTAAAGATCCCTAGGGTATAGCTATCGGGAAACACAGACTCCGGCAGGGAATTCCACTCCTTAGTTTTTGTTTTTTTTTTTTTTTAACTTGGAATCAATAAAGTTACTATTTTATTAATGCTTGTTTTATTTGAGATGCCATCCTATATTAAAATACTCTATTGGTGAGGCTAGTTACTGTACATTCTATAGAAACTCGTAGTGAACTTCTACGTACATATCCGTAGCCGGCGTCCTGCATAGAAACCACATACGGATATATCCGTAGTCGGCAATCAATGGGTTAACCTTAAAGATCGAGTTGTACAGCTTATAAAATTTAGCCACAAACTCCTCTTTAGCTTTTCTTACTTCTCTTTTCTAACTTGCTTTCTAGGATCATCTATCCATCTACGGATCGACCTCGGGAAGCGTTGTTAAGCCACAAGCTCTCACGTCATAACGTTATGTCAATAAATATAATAAGAGGGCAATTGGCCCTTATTACATTACGCACCCACATTATTAAGGGGTGTGATATACACAAGTTTATTAATACTATCACAATAAAAATAATGAATTGAGCGGCCGTGAGCATATTATACCCACTTGAATTCCAACATGGTCTATTGGTCGAAGGCGCGACTGCTGTGTCTGCGGTCTTGGGTTCGATTCCAGAGAAAAAAATCTAATATTAATTACAATTAGATATTTAGGACCAACGGGTTAATGTGCTTTCCAAGGCATAGGGGTATCACACCGCCAACTTCCAAACTCCGGGCTACTATTGAGAAATTTGTAATTGGAAAACCCACTAGCACTTTTTTCCGGACCTGAATAACCAAATATCTACCAACTTCATCATTGTTTTTACCCGACTGCGCCAGAAGGAGGGTTAAGTTTTTCGAGAGTATGTATGTATGTATAATTGTTTGGCACGCTCTGTGGCCTGAACGGCTCGACGGATTTTAGCTTGAGAGGTATCGTTAGATTCGTATTGACTGTGAAAGTGACACTGGGTATATCAAAATAAAAAAAAACAAAATGGTGGATTTTTGGCGCCATATTATGCCTTCAAAAAAGTTTTTTTCTCAAAACCTAGCTAGTGGGGTATCAAAATAATTACCCAACTGCGCCAGAAGGAGGGTTATGTTTTTTACCCGACTGCGCCAGAAGGAGGGTTAAGTTTTTCGAGAGTATGTATGTATGTATAATTGTTTGGCACGCTCTGTGGCCTGAACGGCTCGACGGATTTTAGCTTGAGAGGTATCGTTAGATTCGTATTGACTGTGAAAGTGACACTGGGTATATCAAAATAAAAAAAAAACCAAAATGGTGGATTTTTGGCGCCATATTATGCCTTCAAAAAAGTTTTTTTTTTCCCAAAACCTATCTAGTGGGGTATCAAAATAATTACCCAACTGCGCCAGAAGGAGGGTTATGTTTTTTACCCGACTGCGCCAGAAGGAGGGTTATGTTTTTTGAGAGTATGTATGTATGTATAATTGTTTGGCACGCTCTGTGGCCTGAACGGCTCGACGTATTTTAGCTTCAGAGGTATCGTTAGATTCGTATTGACTGTGAAAGTGACACTGGATATATCAAAATAAAATAAAACCAAAATGGTGGATTTTTGGCGCCATATTATGCCTTCAAAAAAGTTTTTTTTTTCTCAAAACCTATCGAGTGGGGTATCAAAATAAAGGGTTTTAAAAGGTGATTACAAACATATATACAACTTATATGGTTAAAAGTAATTCAAAGTGACAAATCGTAAAAAAACACGTATCAAGAACTAAATCGTCTGGACCCATTTGAGTTTGAAACTATAATAATGGTATGGGCCCCGCCTGCTTCCAACTTTCATTTAATTTAAAATGGGCTTGTTTTTATTAGCTTTTCAGATAGTTTTAGTATAAGGTTGCAGTCGGGTTTTTGAATTTTTTTAATTACTTTTTTTTTAATAAATGTACTGTACTAATGTACTGTTCTAATTTACCTCTGGAGATAAATAAACTTGTTTTTCTAGATCTATTGTTACGCCCGTCGCATAGCTACGTCGAGAAACTTCAACCAACATCTAGAATGTTCGAGATACTAAGGCCACCTGGCGGCGAATCAGTATTGAGTATGTCGAGAAACTTCGGCCGACTTTTAATACGTTCGAGACACTAACGCCATCTGGCGGCGAGTAGCAGAACTGAATATCTCAAGTAGCTTCTGGAACATTCTTGGCAGTATAGGCAGTGAGTCGATTTTACAAGAATGTTTTAGAATATGTTCATAGACCAGGGTATAAATAAATCGAAGAGGAACGCAGACAGCAGTCTTATTACAAGATACGAGGCGATATAATCGGAACTCTACAAGTGAATGTGGTGCGAATTAGTGTTAATTTTTATTTTGTGTTTATTAAATTAAAGTTTTAATTTTGGTCTAATTGGCGTAAGTAATTATTTCTATCCCGAACCCATAGCTCGTAACACTATTATTAACAGCCCGTGCCATCGTTCGCGCGGGAGGTTTCCCGCGTAAATCCTGATCCCGTGAGAATTTCGGGAAAAACAGTAGCATATGTGTTATACCAGGATGTCAACTATTTCATTCAGAGTCGTTCAGTAGTTTTTGCATGAAAGACTAACAGACATACATCCATCCATTCAGCCTCAAAAACTTACGCATTTATTTATTTATGTACACACATGACAGATACAAAAGAAAAAAATATAAATACAGACAAAAGAGCACAAATATGCTGCTTATTTCCTAAGAAATTTCTTCCAGCAGACCTGCGACAGGAGAGTTGAAGAGGATATGATAGACACAGTGTGTATAAATACTAATTACGATAATTAAAACATACTTAGCTAATAAATTAAATTAGTATGATATACATAGAGTTAAAATACATATTTAGGATAAGAATGATTTTAAATTTATATAATTTCTAAATTTTTCAACTTTGTAGATGCCTATTTTAGTTAATGTTTTGATTATTTGTAATTACTCTCATCTCAGCCGTCAGTTTCACATACGTATGTGAAATATTTGTACGCCGATACTGACGGCTAAACATGACTGGACTCAAACAAAATAATATCTTGTATGCTCTTGTATGTATACCATGTTTATACAAATAAAGATCTCTGTCTCTCTATGTGTGTTATACTAGGATGTCAACTATTTCATTCAGAGCCGTTCAGTAGTTGTTGCATGAAAGACTAACAAAGATACATCCATACATCCTCACAAACTCATCTTTCCAGCAAAAAACCCAATCATTTTCCGCTAACAAAGTAATAATCGTCTATCGTTCATGAACTAAATAATATATGTTCAACTATTATTTTTCAATCTAGGGTTGGTGTACTTTTAATTTGCAACCCTCAGTGCTGTTGACACTTATTATTAAGACCGTGTCGTTCTAGGGGCGAAGACGTGGGTAAACTCGTGACTTCCATAACTGGCATTTTATGAAATTACGGCCCTGCATATTATACAACGTGTAATTTAAAGGGTATATACATACCAAGCGCATGGCTTCTTCGGATGATAACAAACGATATGACAAGGGTTTTATAATCCTAAGTCTACGTGTGTAGAACTTATTACAAATTCCAATACACTGATACCAGAGACCGAATTTTTTAAATTAAGAAGAACGAGAAGAATTATCGTGTTATTGGCAAGTGACGTGGAAAGTTATTGACCCTCGTAGTGCTGTGACACGTTTGTTATGATTGGTATTCAAGAAATATATGAATTTGGTATCAATTCTTTGAGTCAGTTATTTTGTGCTGAAACTGTGCATAGAGACTCCATACCAGATGTTGTCTTCAGCCCTTTTGGATAGATATGGGGTTTCCGTTACCGTTGTATAGACTTAAAGGAGTTGGTCTGATTAGAGATTTTAATTTAATTGCGTACAGCTAAGGAGTGGAATTCCCTGCCGGAGTCTGTGTTTCCCGATACCTGTAACCTCCCCCAGGTTACAGGTATCGGGAAACACAGACTCCGGCCAGATTAGAGATTTTAATTTAATTGCGTACAGCTAAGGAGTGGAATTCCCTGCGGGAGTCTGTATTTCCCGATACCTGTAACCTGGGGGACTTTAAGTCAAGAGTAAATAGGTTACTTCTAGGTAAGCGTGCTTCATCTTCGACCACATCATCGCTTTACATCAGGTGAGATGGTGGCCAAACGCGAATCTATTACCAATAAAAAGGAACTGATATTTATTATGATATTTATTGATTTCCAGACACATAACAATGTCAACCAACACCAGCTGTGTTATTCTGTAAGACCTCATTCTAAACTTCGAATCTGAATCCACTGTGAGTTTATTGATTGGCATTCTAAAAACTCGATTGTTAATTCGAATTTACATTACACTAGCACTACCCTTGCAAAGCGTGGGTCCTGGCCTCGGAGACTCTCGGGCCTCGACTAGGGGGGCTCTTTAGCGCATGCCTGAAGAGGGGCCAGTTTCCGCTTCGCTGGAAGACGGGAAAGCTGGTCCTGATCCAGAAAGCCGGGCGCCCTGCGGACTCTCCGTCCGCATTCCGGCCCATCGTGCTGCTCGACGAGGCGGGCAAGCTCTTGGAAAGAGTAATTGCAGACCGCCTCTTCGGGCACCTGAATCGGGTGGGCCCGGATCTTGCGGAGTGCCAGTTTGGCTTCCGCAGGGGGCGCTCGACGGTGGATGCCATCATGCGCGTGAGAGCCCTCACGACGGGGGACGCGGTATCCCGGGGCAGGGTCGTCTTGGCGGTGTCTTTGGACATCACCAACGCCTTTGACACCCTGCCCTGGAGTTGCATCAAGGAGGCACTCCGGTATCACCGGGTGCCGACCTACCTCCGTCGCATAGTCGAGGACTACCTGATGGACAGAGCCGTCATCTACCCCGGTCACCGGGGAGAGTGGAACCGGCTAGAGATGTCGTGCGGTGTCCCACAGGGATCGGTCTTGGGGCCGCCCCTGTGGAACATCGGATACGACTGGGTGCTGCGCGGCGACCTCCCTGACGGCGTCAGCGTAGTATGTTACGCTGACGACACGCTCGTCCTGGTGCAGGGAGAGTCGCACCAGGCGGCGGCCGACCTGGCGACGCAAGCGGTTGCGACAGTCGTTCATAGGATCCGGCAGTTGGGACTCGACGTGGCACTGCACAAGACCGAGGCCATGTGCTTTCATGGCGGTCGGAACGCGCCACGGTCCGAGTCCCACATAACGGTGGAGGGGGTTCGCATCGGCGTCGGGAGGACGATGAAGTACCTGCGACTCGTTCTCGACAGCCGGTGGAACTTCAGGGAGCACTTCCTGAGTTTGGCCCCAAAGCTGAACCGGGCAGCAGCCGCCTTCAGGCGACTCCTGCCTAATCTCAGCGGGCCAAACGCCTCCTGCCGAAGGCTGTACGCCGGCGTCGTGCGGTCCATGGCCCTCTACGGGTCCCCAGTGTGGGCCCTGTGCATCCGGACGCGACCACTAAAGTTGGTCGCATGCCAGAGGGTCATGGCTATCCGAATGATCCGGGGATACCGCACGATCGCCGGCGAATCGGCCAACCTCCTTGCCGGATTGCTGCCCTGGGATCTGGAGGCGACTGCCCTCCAGCGCGTCTATGAATGGCGCGTGGAGGCGCAGCGCCGGGGCGTATCCCCGCTGCCTCGAGAAGTCGAGGCGCGGCGGGAAGAGCTCCGGCGCGATCTCAGGGCAGTATGGAGGGAACGACTGTCGCAACCGACGGCCGGGCACGCCGCAATTGCGGCGGTAAGACCCCTCTTTGAGGAGTGGCTAGATCGGCGTCACGGCGTCCTGACCTACCGCATGACGCAGGTCCTCACCGGACACGGAAGTTTCGGGAGGTACCTGTGTCTGATGGGTAAGGAAGAGACGCCTGGGTGTCACCACTGCGAGGGTCGCCCTGAGGACATAGTCGAGCACACGGTGCAGGACTGCCCAGCTTGGGCAGAGCACCGACGTGTCCTCACGGCGACAATAGGCGGAGAACTCTCGCGCCCGGCCTTGGTCGAGGCCATGCTGCGGGGCGAGAGGGAGTGGGAAGCGGCCGCCTCCTTCTGCGAAGCAGTCATGCTTCCGAAGGAGGAGGTTGGCCGCGTGAGGGAGAGGATGGCGTCCTCCCTCCAGCCCAGCCGCAGTGGTAGATGCCCACGGCGTCGGACGTCGGCCGACGATCTCCGGCCACCGTAGGCGCGGGCATGCGGACAGCGAGTAAAGGGCAACTCGCTGTCCGACCATGGACCATGCCCGGGTCGTCGGCGCGTCGTGTTCCACGCGCGCCTCAGAGAGCGTCAGCAACATGACGAGGCCCCCTCTGCAGAGGGCCGAAGCCCGCCGGGGTCGTGGGACTCATCCCGTTACCGTGGCCCCGGTATGTAAAGGGTTATTGAAGGAACACCGTGGATTTTAGTCATTAAAAGTCTGACAGTCCCTCCCACCCTGCCCGGAGTGGGAGGACTTATTTGATAATTTTAACACGTTAAAAAAAAAAAAAAAAAAAAAGCACTACCCTTGCGAGCGTGCCAGCGAGTTGAACTAAAGATTTTGACAGATAAAGTATGAGATGACGTGAGAAGTGGCATTCGGTAAGGTAATTCCTCCGTCACTTCGACACTGTTTACAGAATACAAAATCAAGGTCACTTTGAACCATAAGCGAAGTGACAGTGAATAGCTATGTGAGATGCGAGTTGTTGTTCGAATTTTACAGAATCGACGTAAAGTAAGAAGTAACCCAACGTCTTTGTATTAAATAACTTCCTTAAGTAACTCGCATAACTGAGTTTCTCTCAAACAATATTCCATAAGCCATTCCGTCGGTCCAATAGCTCAGCGGTCGACTTGCTTTAATTATTTAATTATAACTTACTTAACATTTTTTTTTTCATTTAAAAGAGAACAAGCACGATTTCACATTACTAGCGATCTCGTTAACTCCTCGAACTAAGCTAAATATGCTTGTGTCTGGAGTTGGTTCACAGCAATAGTGTAATGGGTGGGGTTCGAACCCATGACCTCTCGATCACAAGTCCGACACCTTATCCATTAGGCTATTGACGCTTCAAATACAAGCCACATTCATGACTTAGGAGCTCATAGTTAAAATTATTTCTTTAATCCTTTTACTCCTTCACTGGTCGAATCGAAGCTCCAGAGCCTTGAACACCGACGACGAGTTGCAAGTCTATCGTTTTTCTATCGGTTACATTTCGGGGAGTGTGCGATGGAATTACACAATCTAATTCCGCCAAGCCCGTTCCATCATCAGAATACAAGACAAATGGCGATGCGCCATCGGTACATGGTGGACATCCCACCCATACGCACGAAACGTTTTGGGAATACTTTCATTGTGCGTACTGCTAAGGAGTGGAATTCCCTGCCGGAGTCTGTGTTTCCTGATCGCTATAACCTGGGAGTCTTTGACCACATCATCACTTACCATCAGGTGAGATGGTGGTCAAACGCAAGCCTATTATCAATAAAAAAATATATCTCTCCGGTCGTGTCGGATTGCCGTCCCATCGCACTATGAGAGTAAAGCAACAGAGAGTGCTCCTGTACCTGCACATACTTGTGCACTACAATATCTCCTGCGCATCTGGCTATATCTATAATAGGCTCGCATTTGACCACCATCTCACCTGATGGTAAGTGATGATGTGGTTGAAGATGAAGCACGCTTACCTAGATGTAACCTATTCACTCTTGACTTGAAGACCCCCTAGGTTATAGCTATCGGGAAACACAGACTCCGGCAGGGAATTCCACTTAGCTGTACGCACAATGAAAGTATTCCCAAAACGTTTCGTGCGTATGTGTGGGAGGTTCACCATGTAACGATGGCGCATCGCCGTTAGTCTTGTAGTCCGATGATGGAACGGGCTTGGCGGAATTAGATTGTGTAATTCCATTGCACACTCTCCGTAAGTTCAGGCGTATAACCAACGGTGGCACGGGGGATCACACCGCCAACTTCCAAACTCCGGTCTACTACTGAGAACTATTTCTATCAGAAAAACCCAATAACACATTTAGCCCGACCCGGGAATCAATCCCGAGACCTCTTGCTTAGCAGTCGCGCTTGCAACCACTAAGCCATCGACGCAGTTAAGTTGAGTTTATATTAACAGCCGCATGTATTGATCTTTATGGATAACCAACGCTTGCTGAGAAAGATGGCTGACCATCTTAAAATAATTATCGACGGAAAACACGTTAAGCCGTTGATCCCGGCTGAAACCGACATGGTTGGAAAAAGGCTAAGCAGATAATGATAACAATTTATAAACAACGTGTAACAGAATAAACGCAATTCCTGAGAGTATTTGGTTCAGAATCGGCTTCTGAATCGATCGCCGAAATAAAAAATAGGTGTTAAATTTTGATGGAATTTTTTTTATGAACTTACGCATTCATAAATAAATTGCGACGTTGCCGTCCTTCAAGTACGCGTGTACAGAGTGTTTCTTTTTTTACGTATCAATTTAATATTTTTTGTGAATATTTTAATAAAAAAAAAAACATTTTATTTTCAAATGGTAATATTTTTTTTAGCATATATGGATGCTATACTATTGCGGGTTACCGGAAACGCCCTCTGTTAGTTAACATATACTGTATACAACATGTAACAAAATAAACGCAATTTCTGAAAGCAGTTGGTTTAGAATCGGATTCTGAATCGATATCCGACACAAAAAATAGGTGTTAAATACTGACGGAAAAATCTTTCATTTAACTTAAATTGGAAACACAGTATCATGCATGACAAATTAATACAATCCTTAATTCAAGGAAATGCGCTCATGTGCGTGTCTGCCGCTAACATTGCGTCTGTATGCGTCTGCGTAAGGATATTGTATGACGCACATACGTTCAGGATCGGCTTCTGAATCGATTTCCGTCATAAAAAATAGGTGTTAAATTTTGACGGAAAAGTTTCATTTAACTTAAAATGGAAACAGTATCATGACAAATTAATACAATCCTTAATTCAAGGAAATGCGCTCGTGTGCGTGTCAGCCGCTAACATTGCATGTGTATATGCGTCTACGTAAGGATATTGTATGACGCAGACGCGATTTGCGTTTAGTAAGGATAACTATTTTATAAAAAATGCCTAGGTTTGGTTTCAATTTATTTAGTTACGCATGTTGTTAGACGTATTATTTAATATTCTAATAATTGGGGTGTCTGAGGTATTGCGCTTTATCTGTTACACCTTGTATAAATGTTGTATACACTTTTTTACAGAGGAACGTGGTTTCATCCTTTACGGTTAGTAGTTATCGCAAAAGCTATGATTCCTACCGCTCTGGAAGGATTGGAAGGGAGTGTCAGACTTCTACTGACTAAAAACCCACCCGGCTCCTTCAGTTCCTCCAGCCCTTACGTGCCGGGGACGCGGTATCTCGTTAGATCATTCCCGAGTCCGAGTGAACCCTCGGGTAGAAATTAACTACTCTATACATTATATTTTAAATAATACATTAGGTTTATTTATCAAAACTAAAATACAAACTAGAATAAATAATTATAATAATAATTTTGGGGTCGAAACTCTTGGACCATGGGGCTCGTGTGCTCACAGCCTTTTTAAAGACATTTCAAAAAGGCTCGTTGATGCTTCCCGTGATCCAAGGGCCGGCTATTTCTTTGGTCAACGGGTAAGCATTGCCATACAACGAGGCAATGCCGCCAGTATCTTGGGTACGTTGGCAGCCGACAGCGTCGAGGATCAATTTTTTGATGCTTTATTCTAGTTTATATTTTATGTACTCTATACATTTAAATAAAATCGTAGTGTCTGCCTGAGATTTCAAAATAACTGTGTTTTCTCAAGTGCTTATAGTTATTTACACGATACTAAAAGTCACACAAGCTTTTTAAAATTTTTGTCTTTCGGTCTTTTTGTTTGTCCGGCCCAATCTCTATAACAGCTGAACCGATTTTAATTTCACTGTAAGATAGAGGAGGGTATAGGCTAACACTTCGACTTTTATTAAATCCACCAGGAACGAACGAAGTCACGTGCATTGCTAGTTTATTTATTTAAACTTTATGTACAATAGTGTTACATGGGTGAACTTAATGCAGCACGGCATTCTCTGCCAGTCAACCTTTGGGTTAAAAAAACACATTGTGGTAGGTGTACGAGAAAATGGAATGAAATAATATATTTAATACTAATAAAGGGGGTTCATTTATTTAATTTGAGAAAGAATACAATTTTAATTTAAATAAAAACCCTAAACTACATATACACACTTAAAAATAAACTAAAATATTGCATCCAGAAATTCGTGCGCATCGCTGTCCACTGGTAATGTGCCCAAAAGACTGGCGGCATTGCCACGTTGTATGGCAATAATATACTAATAGATATTATACTAATATATAATAATACTAATAAAATATATATATATATAAAATAACTAATAAATATGGTGCTTTATAATATTCTTTCTGATTAAGAGAGCTCATAATAAAACTGTACTAAGAACTCGATAAGTGACAATGGCATAAAAGGGAAAGTAAATTAGCATGAAGTACGTGTTTAAAGTATTTAATTTTAAAATTAAGAACAGTTATTTAATTACTGAGATGTCCATTATGTCGAAAAAGCCATTGCACTAAGTATTTATTTTAACCACATGCACACTGGCACAGGCTTGTCAGCAATTCCCAGTTTCCCACTGCTACAACGGGTAACAGAATAAGCGCAATACCTCAGACATCCCAATTAGAATATTAAATTATAAGTCTAAAACAACATCCGTAACTAAATAAATTGAAACCAAACCTAGGCATTTTTTATATAATAGTTATCCTTACTAAACGCAAATCGCGTCTGCGTCATACGATATCCTTACGTAGACGCATATACACATGCAATGTTAGCGGCTGACACGCACACGAGCGCATTTCCTTGAATTAAGGATTGTATTAATTTGTCATGATACTGTTTCCATTTTAAGTTAAATGAAAGTTTTCCGTCAAAATTTAACACCTATTTTTTTATGACGGAAATCGATTCAGAAGCCGATCCTGAACCAACTACTTTCAGGAATTGCGTTTATTCTGTTACACGTTGTATAGGCCTCATCTCTAGTAAAAGAAGTGGGCCGTAAGCCCAAAATAGAATAGAATAGAATAGAATAGAATTTATTGAGACCATTATTAGATTCTTTACAAATTTCCGATGATCCCCAAACTAGGCTAAGCCTGTATCTTGGGGACCTAAGTTGTGGTAAACAATGTTGTGGGTGCAATAACAAAGATGATCTGAACATAAGTATGTGAGAACATCAAAAACTTTAGATGGAATGAGGTCGACTTAAAACTACTTAACTTAAAATTATATAAGACAAAAAAATAAATAAAATTAAGTACAAAATAAACTTCTTCAATTATGACAAGAACAAAACAATTTTTATAGTAACTAATACAAAATGGATGTGTTTATGTGTGTGTGTGTGTGTGGTTTGTGTGTATTTGTTCGTGTGTGTAGTGTCGGAGTTTGTGTTTGACGAGATTTCGAGTTAGAGTGAGTGAGTTACAGCGATGTTAGGATGTTTTCAGATTCATCATATGAAAGTCCTAAAAGCCATTGTATGACAACTTTTTTGCACGCTGTGAGGGAAAGATCTTTTATGTCACAGGGCAAGCTTCTGGAAACTTTGTTGTATACGAGAGTGTGTAGGTAAGCGGGACATCGTCTGGCTAGAAGAGAAGAGGATTGTTGTAACGGTATGCGGAAGACACGTTTGGAAGTTAATAAGTGGTAGTCGGGCCGAATCTTTATGCTTTTGTGAGTACGGAGCAATGCATTTAGAATATAGAGTTGACGAACGCGTAAAACTTGAAAATCTTTATAAAGGGAGTCAGTGGAATAAAAAAATGTTTTTTTTAGTATGACTTTAATAACAGCTCTTTGGGCTCTTTCCAACTCCATCATAATTGATTTACCAGCTCCACCCCAAACGGATATACCATATTGGATAAGAGACTGGCATATCGCAAAATAAACTGTTCTCATTATGTCTTGTGAGGTGCGGTCTCTCAATTTCTTCATAATGTGAATGAGTTTCCTTAGACGGCCCGAAAGGAGTTGAATGTGAGCTCTAAATGAGAGGTTTTCATCAATTAGGAGACCTAGATATCGAATAGATGACGTTCGGTTAATACAGTCACACGAGCAGTTTACGCGTGAGGTGTTTAGAAAATGGTTAGAGCATGTATGATATTTTAATGTAAGGCCGGATGGAGGGCTGGAACAATGAGTTTTGTGAAAAGTGATGAGTTTGGTTTTCTTTATGTTAAGTGTAAGAAGGTTGTGGTTGAGTGTTTGAGCTAGTTTTGCCAATCCCTCCTCTGCATGACCGTAGGCGTTTTTCCAGGTTTGGCCATGAAACGTGATAACTGTGTCGTCTGCATAGGATATAAGTTCTGCATTTCGTAATTTAAGATTCAGTATATCGTTCATGTATATTATGAATAATGTTGGACCCAGTAAACTACCCTGCGGTATTCCAAAATTTATGGGGAGTTGATCACTACACTGATTGCCTGATTTAACATACTGTCGGCGATTGGTGAGATAGCTGTGAAACCATTCAAGAGGTTTTCCCTTTATGCCAACTGCATCTAGTTTTTTGAGAAGCAGATGCGTTGAAATTGTGTCAAACGCTTTGGCTAGGTCTAAAAAGACTGCCAAGCAACATTCACCCCTTTCTGTGATTGCTGAGATGGAGTTAGTCAACAGAGACGCCGCATCTTCAGTAGATTTGCCTTTCCTAAACCCGAATTGTTTGTCTGAAATAAGATTGTGTTTTTCAAGAAAATTAACAAGACGAGAATTGACTACTTTCTCTAGGATTTTGGACAAAATACTAAGAAGGGCTATAGGTCTGTAATTTTCAGGTTTATCTTTTGCACCACTTTTGTGTATTGGGCTAACAGCTGCAACCTTCCATTGTTCTGGAAATACTCCTGTTTCCAGGCTCAGATTAATCAGATGGGTTAGCGGTTTTGTTATCAAGTTATGGATTTTCTTTATGAGTGTTACACTGATTTTATCGGGGCCAGGGGAGCTTCCAAATGCATCACGAGAGCCCATTGCGGGTTAGTGCAGGGCTTCCCAAACTTATTTTAACTGTGACGCCCTTGGGTCTTGCCACATTTTTGCGACACCCTGGCCTTCTTGCCATACATTTACCTACTAGTTGTAGTTCTAGCTTAATAACAATTTGTCAGAAAAACTCCAAATATAATCTTTTTGTATTAGGAAGTAATACAATTTTGTAAAAATAAAAAACAAAACATTTAAATCGCCTTACCCTGGAATAATACCGCGGAGTCCTAGGGCGTCGCGACGCACTGTTAGGGAAGCCCTGGGTTAGTAAATGACACAACGCTTTTGCAGTTTGAGTACTTGTGTAGCCTACCCAAATATCCTTACTTTGGTATTGTTCGTCAAATTGTTGGACACGGACAGGTCCGCTCAAAGCGTGGTTATTTCCTCAAAAGAACACCACAGACATGAATCTACATGCTTCTCATATACAAATACAAATTGTATGGACTTTAAAAGAGACTATAGAGAGTTTGTTTTAGTTTTTCTTCTCAGATTAGTCAGTAAGGAAATACCGGCGTCAACTAGCTAAACTAAACTTAACACGCAAAAAACAAAAGTATTATTTATAACCAATTTAAAAAATAAATATTTTATTTCACATGTCTTCAGATTTTTTAGTCCTAAGCTAAAACATAAAAGTTTCCTAACAATGTTTTTCTTCGCCGTTTTAAGAGCATTGGTTATGGCAAAAAAAAGTTTAGGCGCTTATAAAAAACAGAGAATTTAAACTAAATAAATTCCTTGCACGACGTAAGCTTTTGTAACCTTTTCATAAAATTATTATTTTCGTTTTAGTACAACTGAACTTTTCGCAAACCGACTTTGCCAATTCAAACGTGGATGTATATGGTATATTATATATTTATTTTTAAGGAGATTAGGTATCTATGACATTTGAAGATCACTTTAAGACCAGTGGCGAACGCAAAAAAAATAGTTTTAGCGCATATAAAAAACAGAGAATTTAATCTAAATAAATTCCTTGCACGATGCAAGCTTTTGTAACCTTTTCATAAAATTATTATTTTCGTTTTAGTACAACTGAACTTTTCACAAACCGACTTTGCCAATTCAAACGTGGGTGTATATGGTATATTATATATTTATTTTTAAGGAGATTAGGTATCTATGAAATTTGAAGATCACTTTAAGTGCAGTGGCGAAGAGAAAAAAATATAGTTTTAGCGCATATAAAAAACAGAATTTAAACTAAATAAATTCCTTGCACGATGCAAGCTTTAGTAATCTTTTCATAAAATTATTGTTTTCGTTTTAGTACAACTGAACTTTTCACAAACCGACTTTGCCAATTCAAACTTGCCTGTATATGGTATATTTGTTTTTAGGGACATTAGGTAGGTATCTAAGAAATTTGAAGATCACTTTAACCCTGTTCAAAATATCTTTTATCGTCGTCCGCTTAGCCTTTCACAACTATGTCGGGTCGGCTGCCAGTCTAACCGGGTTCAGCTGAGTCTAAGTGTTTTACATGGAGCGACTTCCTATCTGACTTCCACAACCCAGTAATGAAATGAAATGAAATATTTATTTTGTAAATTGGTTATAAATAACACTTTTACACGTCATGTTTTTTGCGTGTTTAGTTTAGCTAGATGAGGCTGGTGTTTCCTAACTGAATTACTCTGAGAAGAAACACCGAAACAAACTCAGAGGTCAACGTCTCTTTTAACGTCCATGCAATTTGTGTTGGTCCAATCATGTGAAAAACATGTAGGTTCATGTCTTTGGTAGTCTTTGAGGAATTAACTACACAGATTTGAGTAGACCTGTCCAGACAGTGCAAGTATTTGTCAGTTATCGTGTAGCTCAACGATCTGACGAACAATACCAAAGTAAGGACATTTGGGTAGGCCACACAAGTACTCAAACTGCTTGACATCATTAAATAAATTATAGTGAAAGCAACACAAAGAAAAAACAATAACCTACATAGTCCTCACATTTACAATAACATAAAAAACAAAATAAATTGGTATATACAATACTTGAGAAAGCAAATATTTAAATCAGTAAAATAAAAAAAAAATCAGCAATCAAAATTTAAAAAACAGGCCCACGTATATCACTGGAGCAGCTCATTACCAAGCCTTTTTGTCCTCAATAGAATCTTTAACTGTGTAAAATGCTTTCTGACACAGCTTACGTTTTATAAATAATTTAAATTTATTTATGCTTAGATCTGGAATGTGGCTAGGAATTTTATTATAAAAAAACTTTTTTTGCAAAAAATAAAACCGACTTTCATATCAAAACACTACAAAGCCAGGAATAATTTTAATTTCGGTAGTCGGTTTTGTATTTTCTTTTTTTTTTCACACCGCCTTCCGAAATTAAAATTATTTCTGGCTTTGTAGTGTTTTGATATGAAAGTCGGTTTTATTTTTTGCAAAAAAGTTTTTATTTTCGTGCTTTTTAGTGGGTCAGTGTATTTTCCAAATCGGTTCGTAAATGACGGAGTTATGCGCGAACAAGAAACGCAATGCAGAGTAAACGAAAAGATCATCAACGTAAATATTTTTTTTTTACTTTAATTGATTTTTCAGAAAAGGCTTGTCCGATTTCTATAAAATTTTCATGGGACCATTTGGAAAGTATACTCTTTCTAATAAGATAAGAATTTTTCAAATCGGTTGGTAAACGACGGAGTTATGCGCGGACAAACATTAAAAAAAAAAAATACAAACATCCGAATTGAGAACCTCCTCCTTTATTAGAAGTCGGTTAAAAACGTATAAAAAACGTATAATATAAACGAACCACCTATTTTTTAACCTTGTTTTAGGAATGACATATGTGTCTTTGTTCCTTGTATTTACATTATGAATATCACTGTATTTTTTAAAGTAGCTGGGTAACACGATAGTCCTTGGCCTTGGCCCCGATAGACCAGTGTCCGATTAACTGGCTTCTGACTACCTGTAATGTTTGTCAGATGTTCAAATGACAGTCGGGACTAATATATGCGTTTTATTTCTCCTCACAATACATATATACATTTATATAAAAATAACTTAATATGTTACAGCCTTGTATATGTGAGGAGCTGGTGTCTGAGTTAGGTTTGGCCCTGTATTACAGATCACCAGGTCCCCACCCCTGAGAATTTACCATTTGGTTCAGCTAAGTTAACCATAAAAAGAGACCATGCACTAAAAATAAAAAAAAGAGATAAAGATGTCGATAAACTAAAAAAAAAAAAAAAAAAAAAAAAAATACTAGTTGCATAATGTGCTTTCTGAGGCACGGACGAATGTCGTTATGTTAAGACGGTCACTCACCCAAAGATAGACCTCGGAAAGTGTTGCTTAACCTTGAGAATCGACCCGTGGGGCTGTTAGTATTTAGCTAGCTAGCTTTTCTAGTTAGTATATAGCTACGAGCTCCTTCACTACATAGTATAAATAGCTTCCCTGTCTGTCTGACCGTATACAACGTGTAACGGAAACCCCATATCTATCCAAAAGGACTGGAGACAACATCTGGTATGGAGTCTCTATGCACAGTTTCAGCTCAAAATAACTGACTCACAGAATTGACACCAAATTATTGGTTTCTTATGTTTCTTGAATGCCAGTAATAACAAACGTGTCACAGCACTATGAGGGTCATCACTTTCCACGTCACTTGCCAATAAAACGATAATTCTCTTCGTTCTTCTTAATTTGAAAAATTCGGTCTCTGGTATCAATGTAGACATAGGATTAGAAAACCCTTGCCATATCGTTTGTTATCATCCAAAGAAGCCGTGCACTCGGTATGTATATACCCTTTAAATTACACGTTGTATATGCTTAGATTAGCTTATTAAAAATTCCGCAACGGATTTTGCTGAGGAATGTTTTAGTGTATAATAAGTTAAGGTTTTGTGTAGATTAAAATACGACGATATTACTTCAACATGTCGAAAAGAATTAAGCCAATCGGGAGCTTTAATCGAAAACGCTGCACACACCTTTTGAGTTATAAAAATACAATGTATGGCGGGATTGTTTCTCTTTTATAGATCTACAAAAATGTCCGCGATGGCATATGTCTATCTCCCAAGAATAACCCACAATAACAATTTTTTTCTTTTACAAATTACATTAAAATGATGGGTTATTTACGAATCTTTTTTAACAGTACAGTGTTATTCCTTATTTCATTAAATACGTCAGATATGTTGAGAAAAATGTAGATCAAAATTGCTTTTTACACTATATCTATAAAATGAATATCTTATGAGTTATCGCTGATATATGAGTATGGCAAATTACCGAACGAGAAATTGATTAAGCAAAATAAACTTTATTACCCGAGCGAAGCCGGGCCGGGTCGCTAGTATAAAATAATCTAAATAGATGACATAAGTAGGTAGTAATAATTTAATTTACTGATAAATGATCTTTATTTTGCAAATTGGTTATTAAATAATACTTTTACAAGTCATTTTTTTTTTGTAAATTTAAACTAGATGAGGCTGGTGTTTCCTAACTGACTACCCTGAGAAGAAACACCGAAATCGATATAGTTTGTTACACTCACGAAAAGGTTTTTATTTAAAAATACGCGGAAAGTTAGAAAATTTAACGCCCATATTAACTTTATAAATATAACTTTAGCGGTTTTGTTAATATAGAATTATTTAATGTAACCTTGTAGGGACCGTTTGTACAACGTCTGTATGGTCACCTAGAATAAATATTTAAAATAGAAAAAAGAACGGTAAAAAGAAATTAAATAATCATTTAGTTAGCTACTATTTGATCAGTGTCTTTTAAATATAATCTATTTTTAATGAGAAATCACAATCTTGTTAACCCCTCCAACTAAGCTAAATAAGCTTGTGTCTGGAGTGGGCTCACGACAATATAGTGTAATAGGTGGGGTTCGAACCTGCGACCTCTTGATCAAAAGTTCTTAGCCATTAGACTATTGACGCTTCAATTGTTTTCCCATGCCTGGGAAAATAATCTTCCCATAGCTGGGAAAAATAATCTCTACTAACTCTATTGAGAAAACACAATAAAAATATAATTAAGTTAAGACAACAGCTCCACACAGTATAAACTGATTAAAAATTTAATATTTTTATAATTATATATATTGTGGTTAGTTAAGGGTTAATTATGGTTTCTGGACTCACCTGTGGACGAGAGGGTGCTGAATGCAGCGTGGAGCGAGATCCAAGGCTTATATATACAGCTGGACCGAAGGGGCGGGCGGGAATAGGGGCGGTAATGGAGTCGTTGTGTCCAGTAAAAGTATTATTTTTTTCTTTTTTTATCGATGAACCCGCTCTTGACCTTGGTCTCGTCTGATGGTAAGTGAAAAGGAGGTCTACGATGAAACTAACGAGATCAGAAGATTCCTATCTAGGTTTGCTATAAGGCTTGATTTTTAGGTACTGCTACTATTTGTTATTTTCACATCAATGAACTCGGATTAAATGGATAAAATGTACACAGTGGCGAATTGACTACCCTTTGGAAGGGAATAAAGCAGTCAATATTGATATTCAGAAGTGTATGTTAATGGTAAAATTGAACAATGAATTCACTTTTGTTTTTTCGGCATTTCCTGCCACGCACATCAGAAAAACGTGTTAGTAAAAAAGATTTAGTATGTGGCCTTCAAACAGTGCATTTGAAAATGTTGAGGTAAAGTTCCTGTTGAAAATACTGAGGTACTGAATTCGCCAGCCAAAACCTAGTAATCAAATATTTAGTTAATATAGCTAATTTAATTTACACAGTTTTCTACCTAGCTCCTAATGTCCGGGCACATCGCAATTGCGGCGGTAAGACCCCTCTTTGAGGAGTGGCTAGATCGGCGTCACGGCGTCCTGACCTACCGCATGACACAGGTCCTCACCGGACACGGAAGTTTCGGGAGGTACTTGTGTCTGATGGGAAAGGAAGAAACGCCTGGGTGTCACCACTGCGAGGGTCGCCCTGAGGACACAGTAGAGCATACGGTGCAAGTGTCCTCACGGCGGCGATAGGCGGAGACCTCTCGTGCCCGGCATTGGTCGAGGCCATGCTGCGGGGCGAGAGGGAATGGGAAGCGGTCGCCTCCTTCTGCGAAGCAGTCATGCTTCCGAAGGAGGAGGCGGGCCGTGTGAGGGAGAGGATGGCGTCCTCCCTCCAGCCCAGCCGCAGTGGTAGACGCCCACGGCGTCGGACGTCGGCCGACGATCTCCGGCCACCGTAGGCGCGGGCATGCGGACAGCGAGTAAAGGGCAACTCGCTGTCCGACCATGGACCATGCCCGAGTCGACGGCGCGTTGTATTCCACGCGCACCTCATGAGCGTCAGCAACATTACGAGGCCCCCCCTGTAGAGGGCCGAAGCCTGCCGGGGTCGTGGGACTTATCCCATTACCGTGACCCTGGTATGTAAAGTGTTATTGAAGGAACACCGTGGATTTTAGTCAGTAAAAGTCTGACAGTCCCTTCCACCCTGCCCGGGGTGGGAGGGCTTATTTGATAATTTTACCACGCTAAAAAAAAAGCTCCTAATGTCGAATAAATTATTCGAAGAATTCGCGAATAGAACAAGCATAAACAAAAAACAATGGCCTATATTATATCGGACATCATTCATTTCTGAGGAAAACACAAGTCTAGTTTAAAATTGTTGACCGTAAGAATGTTTTAATATTGCACATACCATCCGACACAATGGAATCATAATTTATTGTACTTATTTAATATTACCTATTATGTTGTATATAATATGTAACACCAATATGGTGTTGATGATGGTTTTCAATTGCGCTTCAGAAGATAAAAGATTGATCAGATTTCTGTCCTCCACAACCCAGTTATTGGCTATTGATCGATTGATTGGCTATTGATTGATTGATTAACGACTGTAAACGCTCCAGAAATACAAGAAGGATCTACAGCTGCTCGGGCATTCTGACGCCCGGAATATTTTCAATGTAGTTAGTAGGTAACCCATCTAAAAATTGACTGCAGCAAGTGTTATTTAATTTCGAACACAGAGAATTTCAGCTGTTTTTTTTAGCTACACGCTTCAAGGATTATGAAATATGTTTCAGTGATACAAGTTTTTATAGTTATATAGTCACTACAGTATCAATAGTATTTTTTGTACATACAATCAACCTACTAATATTATATATAATGATTTCTGTGGGCCCTTGGGTCTGAAATAAATATAATAAAGGATAGAAATTAAAGTAGAAATTCGGAAACTCGAAACAAGATATTCGACAAATTGTTCGTCAAATCGTTGAGCTTCTTAAGTTTTATGTTGAGCTACACTATACTGACAAATGCTTGCACTGTATGGACAGGTCTATTCAAATCTATGTGCATCTTTCCTCAAAGGAGCACCACAGACATTACATATGCCGACTTGGTTCTTATATGATTTGATCGATACGAATTGTATGGACTTTAAAAGAGACGTTGACCCCGGAGTTTCTTTCTGTGTTTTTTAAAAACACCGGCCTCATTTAATTCTTTTTTTACCAGCTGTAACCTAATTATTTCTTAAATCTAAACATCAACAATTTCATTTCAGTAAATATCCCGTTCTAATTATACTTGGGTGAAACGTCCTTACTCAAAAACAAAACTTTTAGTCCGCACCGGCTCCACGCCACCCCTGACCTCATCCAGACCTCCCATTGTTATAACGCAGCATTTCCCACTTCCACCAAACTGCTAGTTTTTGTACATACCATGGTAATAGCAATGGCACGAATAAATGATAATCAAATGCAGTAACACTACTTATCATAAAGACCATATAAACTAACCTAGTGGGCGATATAATAACATCGCTACTATACTTAATTTCGTTTAAGGTTTGGTTGGGTATAAAACACCCACACATTTTTTTTCGTTTGGTAAATCATAAAATGAGTCTTACCGCACTGAGTGGAGCGGAAGGGAATGTCAGACTTCTACTGACTAAAAACTTACCCTGCTCCTTCAGTAGCCCTACGCGTTCCGTGGCTCCGGTATCTCGTTAGAACAGTTCTGCAACCCCAGCTGAGAAACACCCACACTTAGCTGTGCTAGGGATATCGTGTTAACCAGCTAATGGGTTGTAGAGATCAAATAAGTTCCATTTTTTTTATATTACGAATGTGAATGAGCCCGCTCCTCTGACCTCGATCACACCTGATGGTAAGTGTAAGATGAGGTCTACGATCGAACGAGCGAGCCCAGAAAATGCCTATTCACTCTTGCTTTAAAGGCTGGGAAAGGGAACACAGAAGCCGGCAGAGAGTTCCACACCTTGGCTGTGCGCACAATGAATGTTGAAGAAAAGTGCTTAGTACGACAAGACGGTATATCGACCAAGTGCGGATGGTATCCTGCGGTACGTCTGGTAGACCGGTAGTGAAAGGGGGATGAAGGGATCAGGTGGTGGAGCTCCTGCGCACACTCTCCGAAGTACAATCTGTGGAAGATAGACAGGCAAGCAACGTTTCCATGTAAAAAAAGCTTAGCCTTTTCTCACTAAGTCGAAGTCTGGAAGCCGACTTCGACTTTAAACAGATGCAGCCGAGCACTAGTGTTTTACAAGGAGCGACTGCCTATGTGACTTACAAAACCCAGTAACTGGGTGATACAATATTCGTTTATTTTAATATGTTGTTGTCTATAGTTTATTTTCAGTTTTGTAAAGCTAAGTAGGGTTACGTAGTCAACAAGGAACCCTTATAGTTTCGCCATGTCCGTCTATCTGTCCGTCTGTCCGCGGTTTAGCTCAAAAACTATTAGTACTAGAAATTTGTAATTTGGCATGAGTATACACGTTAATGACGCCGAAAAAATAGTAAAATAAAATTTTGAAAAAAAAAAACAATTATTTAGGGTACCTCCCATACATGTAAAGTGGGATGATAATTTTTTTTTTCGTTCTTCCCATAGCGTGGGATATTGTTGGATAGGTCTTTCAAAAATATTAGGGGTTTAGGAAGACCGTTTTCTGATTAAGTAAACCGCTCGCGACTTATCAAGCTTTAAAGTACAAATTATCGTTAGAGTCAAGTGTCCTCCCCCTCTATCAACTAAACGGTTGTAGTTAGAAATTCAAATGTCTAGGCAGTAGTACCTATATATAACGAAGTTTAAAGGAAAACTATTACACATGAGTGGGCTTTACAAGTTTACGAGTAATAGTCGACCAATTGTATTTGACTCGAAAATTTCGAAAAACTCCACAGAAATGTCGATAGATGGCTCTAAGCGTCAGTTGTATTGCGCTAGTTTCATATTGAATACGACACACACTTGGCTGTTATAAAAACTACGGAACCCTACACTGCGCGTGGCCCGACACGCACTTGACCGGTTTTTTTTAATGTGAATGCGAGAACACTATAGACTCTGAGATTCATTTCTGATTAGTTAGGTATATTGTATTATGTCAATTGGTTTCTACTGTCTTCTCATACCTAAAAAAATTGTATCTATTATGCAAAGACTATGAAAATCAATAATTGAAATAAAATTAATTAATAGTTGAAAAAACACTAGAAAAACACGCTTTTATAAATGCACGTAAAAATAAAAAAGTGTTAGAAAACCGATAACAGATTTTCTTTAGGTTTGTTATAACCTTGAAACCTGATCGTGTTCAAAGTCCATTATGTGGCCTTTCTCACAAGTATAAACACGACTATGATACGATATTCCATCATGGAATGCCTGTGCCTATCTTCCGGCTTCATCATCAGACCTTGAAACCTAATCGTGGTCAAAGTTCATTACAAGACTTTTCTAAGAAATCCAAAACAGCTATGATACGATTTTCCATCATGAAGTTCCAGTTCATATCGTCCGGCTCCATCATCAGATCAGTTCGACAGTACCATATCATTGTATTGTCATCAGAACTACATACAGCTGCCAATTTTCATTACGCTAGGACCCTTGGAAGATGGTTAAATTAGTTACCTTAGATTCCATTACATAGTTACATACAGGTCGACCTAATAAAAGCATGTTAAAAAAGTAACCATGGAGGGTCTTTCCGGTTCTTCTCCATAGTAAACGACTAATTTCGAACCGTGCTGTTCTGACGTTTTATGAGTGCCCTGTAGGCCTACATAAAATAAAATTATTTTGATTTGATTTATTTGATTTGAATTCTTGACAAGACTCGTGTCAGATTTCCTAGTTTTCTTTTAATTAATAGGCTCGCATTTGACCACCATCTCACCTGATGGTAAGCGATGATATGGTCGAAGATGAAGAACGCTTACCTAGAAGTAGCCTGCTCACGCTTCAGTTTTTTATTGTTTTTTTATTGAAAATAGGTTCGCGTTTGACCACTGTCTCACCTGATGGTAAGTGATGATGTGATCGAAGATGGAGCACGCTTACCTAAAAGTAACCTATTCACTCTGGACTTGAAGACTCCTAGGTTGTAGCTGTCGGGAAACACAGACTCCGGCAGGGAATTCCACTCCTTAGCCGTACGCACAATGAAGGTATTCTCAAAACGTTTTGTGCGTACGTTCCTGTAACGTTCCGGAGTTTCTGAATACCCGTAATGACTCACAAAGATGTACATTGTACATATGACAGCCGGGACCCACGGCTTAACTTGCTTTACGAGGCACAGAGGAAACTTGATGGCGTAAGACTGTCACCCATCCGTGAATGGACCTCGCCAAGTGTTGCCTAACCTTAAAAGATCAGCCGTGCGGCTGTTATTTTACTATAACTACTAGCAGTTGCCCGCAACTTCATTCGCGTTGGAGGTTTTTCCCGTGTAAATTCAGATCAGTACGGCGATTCTGTAAAACTCGAACAACAACTCGCATCTCACATACCTTTTCACTGTCACTTCGCTTATGGTTCAAAGTGACCTTGATTTTGCATTCTGTAAACAGCGTCGAAGTGACGGAGGAATTACCATACCGAATGCCACTTCTCACGTCATCTCATACTTTATCTGTCAAAATCTTTAGTTCTACTCGCTAACACGCTCGCAAGGGTAGCGCTAGTATAAATTCGAATTAACAACCGAGTTTTTAGAATGCCAATCAATAAACTCACAGCGGATTCAGATTCGAAGTTTAGAACGAGGTCTTACAGAATAACACAGCAGGTGGGAAAGTCCAAAATTCCAAAAATCCAAAACCCAAAAAACTTAGAAAGCTTTATTTCACATAGGCCTACATGGGCACTTACAATACGTCAGCAGTTAGGGTACGGTTCGAAATTGGTCGTTTTCTATGGAGAAAGAACCGGCAAGAAACTCAACAGTTACTCTTTTCAAATCAAAATATCATTCTTACAATGTATCCATAATACAGGTTAATTAGGTATGAGAGGACAGTATAGGCCAATTAATACAGCACATTGGAATTACATATAAAAAATTGTTAAACAAATCTAAGAGTCTACAGTGTTCTCCCATTCACAAAAAAGCTTTATATTATATTAAAATAAACTTGAGAAGCGACAACTTTAGAGTTCAATAATGAAGGATAAATCTATACTTATAATAAATCTGTAGAGAGGTCAATTCTGTACATGAAATATATTTACAAAATAACTATCAGGGGGTGATTAGGGATCGATACTGATGCCAAAAATGCAATCAGTAAAATTTTTGTCTGTCTGTCTGTCTGTATAACCGTTATAGAAACAATAACTACTCGACGGATTTTAACGAAACTTGGTACAATTATTTTTCAACTCCTGAGCTGGTTATAGTATACTTTTCATCACGCTACAATCAATAGGAGCAGAGCAGTGAAGGGAAATGTTGGGAAAACGAGAGAAGTTATTCCATTTTTTAAGCTTCCGTTGCGTGTGCAAGCTACACAGAAATCATTTATGACAGAAATGTTCTCCTAAAAATTATATAAAAAAATATCCCATGACAGCATATATCTATCTTTTATGGTTGACTCACAATAACACGTGTAACTCCCGATAGCTTAGCAGTTCGAAGCTTTCTGATTATTATTCTGCTCCGAAATTTAAAACCACCACAACTTTGCAATGGAACTCGGAAGGAAAAGTAACCCAGTTGCAACAAAATATAATCGAGGCTCAAATTTTAACAGGTTGCGGTACAGGAGAAACCGTCTTTATTCCCAGAATTCCCATAATACCAAATAATTTTCCATTCCAATTTAAAAGAACGCGATTCCCAGTATCGGTGTGTTATGCAATGACAATTAATAAGAATCAAGGGCAGACTTTTCGTGTTGCTGGAGTAGATCTCGGTGTCAGTTGTTTCTCGCATGGTCAGTTGTATGTCGCTCTTTCCCGGGTTAGCAGTTCTAGAAATCTTTATGTTCACGTGCCGGACGGGTCAACTTTCAACATAGTTTACCCGGAAGCTTTGCGCTGAAGTATTGTCGTTCTATAGGTACTTAAGCCTCATGTGAACGTGATCTAAACAATATTACCAATACAATAACTTAATAACACACAAGGAGTTACACGCTGACGGAGTCGCGGGCACAGCTATTAACAATAATATTGTGCGGTTCGGTATTGCGATATTTTTCAACAGTATTATAGATTGACATATTATATTTCCCTACTAAATTACGAAAGTTAATCTGTCTATTACATCAAAATCACTGAACCGTGAGGAAGGACATAGACTACTTTTTTTACGAAAAACGACGGAAACGTGGACGAAGTCGCGGGCAACAGCTATCTATGCTAATAATATAAGGCTGAAGAGTTTGTTTGTTTGTTTGAACGCGATAATTTCAGGAACTACTGGTTCGAATTGAAAAAATATTTTTAATTAAATAGTCAATTTATAGAGAAAGGCTATAGGCTATATATAATTACGCTAAGGCCAATAGGAGCGGAGCACCAATGAAGAATGCTTCAAAATCGGGGTTAAATTTAACGTTAGCCCAAAGTAACTATTCCACGCGGACGAAGTCGCGGGTAAAAGCTAGTTAATAATAAAAATGAAAGAAAAAGAAAATCTGTCAAATCGGATGGATTATCGTAGGAAAAAAAAGACACTCACGAAAGTGGAGTTATTAATATACTAGTCGATATCGGAATTACAATAAACCAGGGAAGCCACATGTGCAGAAGGAAGGAATCCTTTCCTTAGTGCTCCCCTACACATCCCAAGAAACATACATATGCGTTGTCTGTCAGTCAGTCAGTAACGGAAGCGTTTTATATACATTGATAATTACTATTACTATTATTTAGTCATGAGCTCCACACTTAAGTTCATAGGACAATTTGAAAAATCAGACGTAGTTATTTATCGTGTGTATATTCCATCAACTAAGTGAACTGTTAAATAAAATATTGAATTTGACGAATGATGAGATATATTCGCCATTTTTTATATTAGGTATCATGTTTATAAATTGACAACCTATCTAGATGGATAGACCCATGTTTCAAGTCAATAAAAAATAGATAGTAAAACCAAAACTTTGGAGTCGATGATGTGGTTTAAGTTGTGTTTTTTATTTGATTGATTACCTAGCAGTGGTTTGGCTTTTCTCCTGTGTGCTTTATCATGGTAAAAACATAATACATTCTCTTTTGCAGTCGGGTAAAAAGTAGCCAGAGCCTTGAACATCGACGACGAGTTGCAAGTCCGATAGACTTGTTGTGTTTTCTATCGGTTACATTTCGGGGAGTGTGCGATGGAATTATACAATCTAATTCCACCAAGCCCGTTCCATCATCGAACTACGAGACAAACGGTGAAGCGCCATCGTTACATGGTGGACATCCTACCCATACGCATAAAACGTTTTGGGAATACCTTCATTGTGCGTACGGCTAAGGAGTGGAATTCCCTGCCGGAGTCTGTGTTTCCCGATAGCTATAACCTAGGAGTCTTTAAGTCAAGAGTGAATAGGTTACTTTTAGGTAAGCGTGCTCCATCTTCGACCACATCATCACTTACCATCAGGTGAGATGGTGGTCAAACGCGAACCTATTTTTAATTAAAAAAATAATCTTCCCCGAACTACTGTACTTCCATACCAAATTACATCCTAATCGACCCCGTACTTTCGAAGATTTCACATCGTGATAAAAGTATAGCATAGCATGACGTAACGTGAAGTTTCAACTCCCTGTATTCTCTTAATTTCTTTTAGTTACGTGTAAAAAGAAAAAATACTTATGTTATATTTTTTAGTAATTTAAGTGTCGGATAAAATAAAATATTTATAGATAATACCCTGTACACTTGTACAGGGTGGCGATGAGGTTATCACATTAAATTATACAGCAGGTATTACAAGTTGTTATAAATCCGTTAAAATGTTAAAATAAATAATTTTACTAAAATTAACAAAATGCATTTTCCAAACAAAATAAATGGTGTTATTGATAAAAAATAAATAATCCTTTATAATATTAGTTTACTGACCTGTAAAAGCAGCAACGCCACGACGCCGGCGCCGGCGGAGCATGCGCCGCGTGATTAGTCAGCTGAACGTTTATGCAATAAATGATGTTGTGAAATATTAAGACTGGAAGCCGACCCTTTAACCGTTGGTCTAGTGTTCGCAAGCGTGACTCTGAGCAAGAGGTCGTTTTGGGAATACTTTCATTGTGCGTAAAACTAAGTTTTCTTTTGAATTCTCTGTCGGAGTCTGTGTTTCCTGATAGCTACAACTTGGGTGTCTTTAAGTCAAGAATGAATAGGTTACTTCAGGGTAAGCGTGTGATGGATTATTCAAATAATTTCAGTTGGTTTATTACATTAACTCAAGTTTGTTTCTTTAATTGAACACAAATTAAAATATCACTATAATAATTATAACCTTTTTAACATGTGATACACAAAATTTAACTATTTATTATCAAAACATTGTAAACACTATTACGAAACCTATTTATAAGATAAGAGTTTAAACTGTTCTTTCATTGTTGTCTTGTATAACAGAATATTTAAACGTTATTTAAAAAATAACGTTGCTTGTTTACTAATTCTGTCATCGTAAAATTAATAAGTAATTGAACTAATTAATTTCAACATATCTACTGTATTTTTTATATCATTTAATCATAGCTTAATGTTAAAATACAAAGGTTAACAAATCTGTTTCAAAATCGTACGATGTGACGTCACTTGTTTACACTGTGTATAAAAGCCGCCGCTCAGTCGTTCTAGACACAGACATTCCGCTTCCGACGCTCGCCCGCGACAGTCGTGCCGCTCCGCGCTCTCGATCGTTCCGTGCCTGAGTCATCGCTCCGTTCGTCACGCCCGCCGTGACGTCACTCGTAGTCGCCGACTACGACGCCAGGTCCGGATCCGCCTTTTTCGAGGCGGTGAAGGATATCGTGTTTCTCTAACAGAGAATTGTCAAAACAATTTGGTTTGGCCCCTTCAGGGTAAAACCACAGTTTCGTGGTCCTTGGTTGGAAACCTCACGGTGTCAACAATACCAAGGGGTGCTGACCCAACGCACCCGCTGATCCTCTTCAGGGTGAAGCAGTCAATTGGAGTCGAGTGCTAGGTTTTGGCCTTGGGGGATCTCCTAGTCAAACCTAGTTACTGAGTTCTCTTCACAGCTTACACACCTAGTGTCGGTTGGGTGTATCTACCCCTTCGCACTAGACCAAATAGGGCCCGGTTCGCACATTAAGACTGGCGATCGGTTACAAGCTTAGGGCACACCATTAGGCACACACCTCCCTGCTATCCCCGCAGGGAGCGAACTCACCTCCGGGTCATTCCCGACCGGAGGGTTAGGCAAATAGGGCCCTTCAGGCCACATCAGACGGCAACACAGTTACCGAGTTTGTCTGGGTTTCTCTTCTCGGTAACATTGTGTTAGGAGAAACTCCGGGGCAGGGCTCTTTTTGGGGACCGTCTGCTCGGGGAGCTCACGTTTGACGTGTCTCCTCGAGGCTCACATGTTAGGATTAGGAGATTAGGATGCCCACCATTATCGCCTCCAACATGGAGGACATGATAACCATAGTGGAGACTCTCTCCGCTAAGGTAGACTCCCTGCAGATAAGGTTGAATCGAACAACCGTGCTATTAGGTGATATCCTAAATAAAAACCCCGCCCTACAAAAGGAGTATGAGAAGGAGATTGACTCCATAAAAGTCAATCCCGGTCTCATACACCCCCCGCGTTGCCACCCACCCCGCAGCCAGAGTTAGGTCCCACCCCCGCGCCCATCGCAGATAGGTCCCCCTCCCCCCCAGACGTCGAAATGGACTCTGAGGAGGAGGAACAAGAAAAAGAGAGCTCGGAAGGCGAGCGCTCGGAGCGCGCAGAGAGTATACACTCTGAGCGCTCAGAGCGAGCGGAGTCCGAGCACTCCTCCTCCGACCAAACCTCTTCCTCCGACGAGTTTATCCTCGTCGAGGGAAAGAGGAAGAAGAGGTCGCAGGCCTCGTCCTCCACCCAGGCCCCTAAGGCCAAGAAACCCTCCCCTCCCGAGCCAGCACGCCTAGTGCAAAGTCAGCCCTCCACTTCCTCGGCCACTAGGCCCAGCCCTACCCCAACCCCAGTCGTCAGCGCCTCAGTGCGCAAGACCATCCCTCCCCCACCCATCTTCATCCATGATCAGGGGGCTTGGACAAACGTGTCCAAAGCGTGTGGCGAGCAACGCATCGCCTACACGAATGCCCGCGCCGTTCAGAACGGCATAAAAGTAGGGTTAGCAACAGCTAACGACCACCGCGCGCTTTCGAAGCTCCTCAAAGCTCGAAATATCCCCCACCACACGTACACGCTCCATGAGAGCAAACCTGTACGTATGGTCCTCTGCCGGATCCCTAGCGAGATCCCCACCACCGAGATCGTCTGCGACCTAGAGTCCCAGAATATCCCGGTGATTGAGGTGCACCGTATGCACGGCAGAGGAGGCAAGGCCTCAAACAACATCCTCGTCATTTGCCATCCCACCTCCGAAGGTCCGAAGGTCAGAGAAAAGATGGGGTGGGGACCCCACCCCATCTTTTCTCTAAAAACAGTATGCAGTCTGTCGGGCATACTTATAGAAAAACCACATAAAAGTGGCACGGTAGGCCAATGCCACCGTTGCCAGTTATACGGGCACGCGCAACGGAATTGCTTCGGCAAACCCCGGTGCGTAAAGTGCCTGGGCGATCACGGCACCGCCGAGTGCAGTCGCCCAAAAGATAGGTCCCAGTGCCCAGACCCGCCCAGCTGCGTGCTGTGCGGGCAATCTGGCCACCCCGCCAACTACCGAGGCTGTCCGAAAGCCCCGAAAACCTCCGCCCCTAAACTGGCAACGCGCGCTAGCGCACGCCAGGGACGAGAGTGTCCTACACTCTCGTCTGAGCTCCCCCAGACCCTCAGTCCCCAGCGTCCAACTCCTTGGACGGCGGCGAATCACGCCCAAAACTTCCCGGCACTAAGGCCGAAAGTCCCAGGGCTGATGGATCAACCCATCATGCCCCCCGCTCCGGTCGTTGTGGCTTCTCAGCCTCCACCTCCTCCCCAGTCACCCCCTCGCTCGGATGAGCCGGAACTCGATGCGTTCCTCATCCTAGGGAAAACTTTCAGTTTCTTCCAGTCCCCCCGCGCCATCCAAATGGCAACGGAGGTCGTGGCCTGCAATAGCATTAATTCCCTGATTCAGGTATACTCTAAGTATCCTGATGTCAAACGTCATTTTGCCAACCTTTTTAAACAGCCATAATGTATAACACGGCTAGTAAGAGATTAAAGCCCCGATCCCTAAAGCTAGGTTACTTCAATGCCAATGGCATCACCAATCAACGGGACGAGATCGCGACTTTCCTTCGCGATCATAGTCTCGACATCCTTCTGGTCCAAGAGACCTTCCTCAAACCCCACCTTAGGGATCCCAAGATAGCCAATTACCGGCTAGTTAGGAACGATAGGACTAGATGCCACAGAGGTGGCACTCTAATATATTATAGGAACTCCCTGCACTGCATCCCTATGGATCCGCCGCCCCTTGCCCACTTAGAGGTATCCGTTTGCCGGCTAGGCATGACGGGCCATCCCTCTATCACAATAGTATCCGCGTACCTCTCACCGTCCAACGTAGTAGATGTAAATTCATCGATAAACGCCTCACTTCGAAGCGACCTTACCGCCCTTCTTGACATGAGTGACTCCGTCCTTATGGCGGGGGATCTCAATGCCAAACATCCCGCATGGTGTAGTCGTATTACCAACCCCCGTGGGAAGGTACTATACGACCTTTGCACACCTCTCCACATAGATATCATAGGTCCTATGCGGCCTACTCATTACCCGTTCGAGCCATCCCACTTGCCCGACGTACTCGACATTGCCCTCCTGAAGAATGTGAACTTACGTTTGCACTCTTTAGAGACGGTAGGCGAACTTGACTCTGACCATAGACCGGTGATCATGGAGTTAACTCCGAGATCGGGTCCCTATGACCCTAACCGCCCCCCTCCCACACAGGTGATCACTGACTGGAGGAAAGTAGGCGAATTGCTGAAATCCAACACGTCTCCTCACCTGGACAAGATCCCCGACCACATCCAGTCCGCCGCCGACACGACGGCTGCGATCGACTCACTCACAGAGCACGTACAATCTGTCTTGAACGACTGTTCAAGGGAGATTCCGGTGTCAGAACACTGGCGCCGGAAACTCCCGGATGATGTACGGGCCCTGCTGACTGAGAAGAACGCAACAGTCCGTGCCTACAGAGCTTTCCCCTGCCAGAATAACAAAACTTTCATGCGGTACTTACAGCGCAAAGTAAGTAACAGCATCAGAGAGTGGCGTGAAGCCGGCTGGGACAAGACCCTGAGCGAACTGGAACCCACCCACCATGCCTTCAGGCAACTTCAGAGGAATATGCGCGCCACTGAGGTTGCCTCAATGCCTCCCCTTATCCGCCCGGACAAAAGCATTGCCTTCGACGACGAAGACAAAGCCGAATGCCTAGCCGACAGCCTGGAGGCCCAGTGCTCTCCCAGCTCCCAACCAGTCGACCCAGCCCACCTTGCCCACGTGGATGCTGAGGTCGAACGTAGATCTGCCCTACCCCCTGTCGAGGACCCTGATGCTCTCCTCCCCCCCGTCACGGAAGACGAGGTGGAGGAGATCATCAAGAAACTCAAACCTAGGAAAGCTCCCGGGACTGACAGACTGACCACTAGGGCACTTAAACTCCTCCCACGTACGATCATAGTCCTACTGGCTGCCATCTTCAATGGCGCCTTGTCCAACAACTTGTTTCCACAAGCTTGGAAAGAGGCTATAGTGATAGGTATCCCAAAACCCAAAAAGCCCAAGAACCTCCCGACTAGCTATAGACCCATTAGTCTGCTCAGCGCCCTCGGCAAGGTCTACGAGCGGATTATTCTTAATCGGCTCAAGGACTTTGTCGAGGCAAAGAGCCCAATCCCTAACGAGCAGTTTGGCTTTAGAGCCCATCATTCCAGTGTCCACCAAGCCCACCGCATCGTAGAGCACATTAGCGGCCGTTTTCAACGCGGTCTGGTGACGGGGGCCCTATTCTTTGATATAACGAAGGCTTTCGACAAAGTCTGGCACAATGGCTTAATTTATAAGCTTTACCAACTAGGTGTGCCGGACCGTCTCGTGCTCATCATTCGAGACTTTCTGTCAAACCGCTCCTTCAGATATCGTATCGAAGGAGCGCTTTCCACTCCCCGCCCTATCAGAGCCGGCGTCCCCCGGGGCGCCGTGCTCTCCCCCCCACTCTTCACGCTATTCACTAGCGATATCCCCAAAAAGCCCCCAGTAGAGTTATCCCTATTTGCCGACGACACGGCCATCTCGGCCAACTCGGGACATAATCCCGATAGCATCGCTCATACCCTCCAGACCTCAGCCAACGCACTAGGCGATTGGTTTAGGAAATAGAGGATTGAGGTAAATCCCGACAAAAGTCAAGCAGTCCTGTTTCGCAGGGCTCGCCAGCATAGACACTTCACCCCCCCCCCGCCCGATCACTATGTTCGGCAAGCCAATCCCGTGGGAGAAGCGAGCCAAATACTTAGGTGTGATCCTCGACCAGTTCCTTAACTTCAGTGAGCACATAAAGTCGGTTCGCTCGCGAGCCGCTTTCGCTCTCGGTAGGCTCCACGCCTTGCTGAATAAATACAGTAAGCTCTCCCTTAGATGTAAAATCCGAATCTACACGACATGCATACGTCCTATCATGACGTACGCCTGTCCGGTGTTTGCTCATGCCAGTCCCAATCAGATCCATAGGATGCAAGTCATTCAGAACCGTTTTCTCCGAAAGGCCACGGGCGCGCCCTGGTTCTGTAGGAATGAGGATCTCCACGTAGACCTCAAACTCCCGACCATAAAGCAAGTGTTGAAACGCATGTCAGTGCGTTACTTCACCTCTGCTGATACCCACACTAACCCCCTGATCGTATCGGCCGCCCGATACAGACCCTCCAAGATTTCTCGGGTTCGTCGCCCGCGTAACGTCCTAGACGAGCCTGACGACCCCACCACCATCCGACAAGAGAGCAGTAGGGAAACCAGCACTCTTAGAAAATACAAATACAAAACGCGTTCCGTATTCCGGCCTCGCCGACGAGGCCCATCGCGACGTCCGCGTACTTGTAATGGAAATCCCCCCCGACCTTTGCCAAACGAGCCAGCCCGCGATGCTGAGCCAGTAGCAATAAATACTCCCGTAAATAATAATATGACCCAGCCTGTCCCTTTGCTGCCCTCCCAAAATGACCCCGCTATGCCGAGGCCCGTACTCCACAGGGAGTGCCCTTAGCGTGCGGTCATTAGTTTTTAAGTATATTTTAGTTTGTAAGCCCTGGCTGGGGGCCTTTAATTTATTAGAGGTCACCACAGGACAGACCGGTTAAGTAGTACATTAGCCGTATAGAGCTAAACTACGAGTGGCCCTACCTAAAAAAAAAAAAAAAGTTCTAGACACAGTCACTCACAGTCGCTCTGGAGCAGTCACACCGAACGGACCTAAGTTAAGTGAACTTGTGTTGTTTCTAACTTTTAATAATATTTTCTAATATTTTTATGTGTAGCATGGTAATTATTTGTTACTTTAATGTGACAGTGTTATTAATTGATAATTGTGTGATAATTTAATGAACATTTGGTATTAATTCTATAAATAACATTACTTATATAATATGTAATGGAGTAATGAACGATAGTAATCACATTGTGGTAATATTGTAAAGTACATATAGTGAATTGATGTTTATGTGAAAATGAATTATGTTTTGAAAAGAGTAACTGTGGAGTTTCTTGCCGGTTCTTCTCCACAGAAAACAACTCTTTCCGAACCATGTGGTAAATGAATAAATTGATATTGCTATACAAATTGTTAAATTATTTCTATAATATACCTGACAATCATGGTAATATCGATTAATTGATAATTAATCGGTAAATACATAATACATTGATATTGATAATTAATTACTTTTAAAAATAACAACATTCTTTATACATATACTATATATATACATCTATTTTATATACTTAATCTCACACGTGCTTCATCTTTGACCACATCATCGCGT
Organism: Tholera decimalis; assembly: GCA_943138885.2. Lineage (NCBI taxonomy): Eukaryota > Metazoa > Arthropoda > Insecta > Lepidoptera > Noctuidae > Tholera > Tholera decimalis. The sequence continues at coordinate 15,739,740 of OW964574.2, read as the reverse complement.
ACCATCAGGTGAGATGATGATCAAACGAAAACCCATAACCAATAAAAAAACCGACATCAAAATATTGATATAAAGATATCCATGCCCACGCCACCGTCTCATAGAGGAGAGGAATTCGACCGATCTGTGAAAACATTACCTGATCATTTGGGAGTAACACTGTTCAAATCAGGGTATTACAACCTTCATCGGATCTGACTTCTTTGGATGACACGGCTGGCGCAGTGGTTAAGCGATTGACTGAGGCGCTGCGTGTCCCAAGTTCAACTCCCGCTCAGAATAAATGTTTGTATGGCTTAAAGATAGTTTTTCCGGGTCTGCATACAGCGGAGACTTCTAGTGTAAAACTCAGTAAGCTAATTATAAAGCGGAAAAGTTTATTTGTTTAAACGCGCTAATCTCTGAAAATACTGAGCGGATTTGGATGAAATTTGGTAAGGAATTAGCTTGAAGCTTGCGAAAGATGCGACACTCCATACTTAACGTTATTTCTGAAGCACAAAAAGACCTCCATATCTTAAATACATGGCTTAAGCAGAACTTACTGACTATTAATGTTAACAAAACTGCATACATAATATTTTCGCCTAAGAACAAAAAGATTCCTGTTTTCCCTCCTCTTACGGTAGATGGCCAACAACTATTGAGATCAAACCATGAGAAATACCTGGGTCTGATCCTAGATAGTAGACTAACATTCAGACCACACATCGATTACGTAAGAAACAGATTGATTCCGTTGACTGGAGCTTTACGTAATATTGCTAAATGTGTGCCATATCGACTACGCTACACTATATATAACACACTAATCAAACCCCACCTAGACTATTTAATACAAGTATGGGGACAAGCTGCTATTACACATCTACATGACCTACAAGTAACACAAAATAAAGCAATTAAAACTCTGTTCAATTACAATTACTTAACACCTACGAAAGAACTCTACGCTAAAACTAAACTATTTAACCTACAAAAACTATACACATATCACACATGCATATTAATAAAGAAAATTAAAACTAACAAAATACACTCACAAATCACATTCAAACGCAAAACATACCACTACTATGCTAGGAATAGGGATAGTATAGAACTACCGTCGATTAGAACACTGTATGGAAGAAAAACAATTCAGTTTGAGGGAGCGCAGCTTTATAATAAGTTACCAAAAGAAATAAGGGACTCCACATCAATAAATATATTTAAAAATAGGTTAAAGTTGTATTTGGCCAACCAGCAGTAATAGACTACTTACAAAATGTACTCGATAGATCGAACGACAATGTTTATATTTAAGATCTTTTTTAATGTTAAGTTTCTCATATTTAAGTGAACTTTGTATGTTCTTTTGAGAAACAAATTTCTTTAAACCGAGATTATAGGCTACTGCAAAAAAACAGGGTTATTTTTTTAACGTGATAAAGTTCTTGGGAGCGAAGACCTGCGTGACTACTAGTATAAAAATAAGTAAGTAAAAAAATTTACAAGCAGGCGGGACCCAATTGAACATATAATTACAATAATTAAAAATATTTTTTTTAACTTTTTTTACCTTGAAACACCTGAACAGATCAGGCAGAGAAATTGTAGCTAAGAACCATCTCGATCACGTCAGCTTTCTAACCAAAAAAAAATTGGCCAAGTGCGAGTCAGACTCGCCCATGAAGGGTTCCATAGTAACTACCTAATAACTTTGTTTTTCATAGTGTTTGTTTGAAATGTACTATATCGCAGAAACTACTGACTCTATGTACACTCGAGAGCAATGAATCCGGGTCACTTAAAGAATCCTAAAAATCTTGGAAACTAAAAATGCTAGGTTAATGCAATAAATTGTATTTAATAGACAATGTAATACTCCTTAAATGAAGGTATTAAAACTTCTTAGTTATTGTAAAGTTATATCATAAAAAAATCAAATTTGAAAAAGGGCCACTTTCGAAGATGGAACTACGAAATTACAGCATTTGGTTTTGCTTTTGTTTGTAATCTGTCATTTATGTGAGTACATAAACCATGTTGATAGTGCTCTATATTCATTATTCAAGCTGAAATTATGTCGCTTACGCCTGAAGAATGCACCAGAATACTTACAACGCTGGAAACCGGCCGGAGTCAGCGCGATACAGCCAGGACTGTCGGTGTGTCGCTGTCAACAGTACAAAGAGTTCTCCGACGTTACGAAGAAACTGGTTCTAACCTACGCAGACCAGGAACGGGCAGAACCAGGTGTACCACAGCACGAGAAGACCGATACTTGGTGAACACCATGCTTCGAAATCGCTTTCTCACAGGAACTGAACTCACCAATTAGTTTCGACGCCTCGGAGGAAGTAACCTAAATGCATGGACAGTAAGACGTCGGCTTGCTGAATCTAACTTAAAACCCGTTAGACCTGCAAACGGCCCTAAACTGGAGCGTGGGCATCGTATTTCAAGACTAAGATATGCCCAGAGCCACGTAAATTGGAGTATTGAAGATTGGTCAAAAGTTATGTTCTCCGACGAATCAAAATTTATGCTCTACAAGCACGATGGAAGACACAGAGTGTATCGAAGACCAGGGGAAAGATTCAAGCAAGCATGCATCGAAGAAAAAGTAGCCTACGGTGGTGGGTCTGTACTTGTGTGGGCCGGAATTTCTTCTGAAAGTCGCACAGAGCTGGTGATCATAGAAAACGGCTCTTTAACTAGCGTAAGATATGTGGAAGAAATCCTCAATGATCACGTTGGTCCATTTATGGTCAATTTAGGTGAGGTTGCTATATTTATGCATGACAATGCCCGACCTCATACAGGTAGGATTGTGAATGACTACCTTCAAGAGATGAACATTACTCGTATGGAGTGGCCAGCGCGCAGCCCGGATATCAACCCGATCGAGCATGCTTGGGACGAGCTAGGCAGATACGTAAAACAACGAAACCCTCCCCCAATCACGCTTCGTGAGCTCAAAATTGCTCTCACAGAGGAATGGGAGAATATTCCCCAAAATCGTATAAGGAACTTGGTGTACAGCATGCCAAACCGCGTAAACGCAGTAATGGAAGCACGAGGAGGCAATACGAAGTATTAAAATTCAAGAAAATCGTAATAAAGTTCTAAAATTTCATGTTTCCTATTTTTGTTTTAAGGAGAGATCAGCAGTTTTTTTCTTTATGTAATTTTGTGTTAATAAAATGTATGGTGACTCATATTTTTTTTACTTTCATTTAAGGAGTATTACATTGTCTATTAAGTACAATTTATTGCATTAACCTAGCATTTTTAGTTTCCGAGATTTTTAGGATTATTTAAGTGACCCGGATTCATTGCTCTCGAGTGTAGTTCAAAATAATTTACATTGGAAGTTTTTATTAAGATCTACATCATATATTTTTTTTAGATTTTTTACTCCATTATTATAAAATTTAGAGGGGGAGACGCCCATTTTACCGTTTTGGAAGCGCATATATTTTAAACGATAGACTTAAGGAAAAAATGGTTATAGAAACCACAATATTATTTTTAAAGAACTGTCTATAGACACCACACACGTATAGGTTTCATGAAAAAAAAAAAAAACTAGTTTCAGTTCCATATATGGGGAGTCCCCCTTAATATTATTTTTGTTATTATTTTTGTCTAAAAATCAGATAGCGGTTCACAGAATACACAGACAGACAGACGTGACGAAACTATAAGGGTTCCGTTTTTTGCTATTCTGCTACGGAACCCTAAAAACCGCATCATAATCGGTCCATTCCATTAGGGGCTACACGTTGCCACAGACAGACAGGCCCGTCAAACTTATAACACCTCTCTATTTGCGTCGGGGGTTAAAAACAAACCAAAGTTAGTCAAATCGTTTGTTAGATAGAACATGTTTTAAACTCCTATCTTTGCAAGTTCTTACTTTTAATAGTTTTGTTTGTTCAAGGAGATTTCTTCCAAATTATTATTTTGTGATAAAAGCTGGTCAACGTAGACCGATGAGCTGATATTTCACCTATTTATTCCTTAACAATTTACATAGTGTTGAAAATACATTTAATAATAAGTTATATACAAGAAAAATACAACTGTGAAGATAACATTTGTGTCAATAAGCACTAAAAATTATGTCAAAGAGTTACATGTATCTATAATGTTTAAGTTTTAAATATAATGTCAATGTAAATTAATAAAAACATCCGAACCTTCCAAGGTTTTTATTAATTGATGATGGTACCGCGGGTCCCTCATCACTGCTCACTGAATTAACAATATCGTCGGTCTAATTATAAAAAAAACGAAATTTTTTAATATATAATATGGACTTTTAATGCCATCTCGTGCAGTATTTTATAATCTATACAATGGAATACTTCTTATTTCCCAAAAACGATTATACGATGAGATATGTACATTTATCAATCGATAAAAAGTCGTACTGCATTTACACTTCCTAACTCCAAACACCGTGGCTAGAAAAATTCGTACTTAAGTAAATTTTCTCACAATTACAATGCAATATTTAAAAAAAATGTATATCTCTATCAATTCTATACTTAAATCACAAGTTGAAATATTGCAAACTCGAATATTTCCATCAATGAAAATCCCGTTAATAGAGGTTGCACTGTATTTTAAAGGAAAATAATTAAAACTAGCTGACCCGGCGAACTTCGCACCGCTATATTATTATTTTTTTCAATATTTTTCACATTTCAATCCTTCCTTGTATGAGAGCGAACACGATACAAAACGAATTAATGAAATCGGTCCACCCGTTCTCTAGTTTTAGCAAGACAACCGAACAGCAATTGCTTTTTATATATAAGAAGATATATTTATATATTTTCTATTGTTTTGTATAGAGTCTCAGAGAATCCTTATAAGAATAGTAGGCGTAAGAAAACCATATTTATAACTTCAAGTTGTAACTTAAGGAGGGTAGGCAGTTGTCGAAGAAGCCTCAAAAATATAATAAAACAAACAAAATACAATACTAATAAGAGTTTCACTAACTAGTATCGTGTTGCGATGGAATTTTGTTTTATTTAATTCTGCCTAGCTTTTGCCATGGCTTCGCCCGTGCATACTTCGGAATAACAGTATAAGTATCTTACCTACCGATTATTGTACCTCGACGTCTCTTTCTAAGATATTTACTAGTTTATACTAGCGCAGGTATTACAGATTCTGATTTTATTATGTAAAAACTTATTGTCAATAAATAAATGTATTATTATTTATGTATATATCGGCGCAGCAACTAAGTATGTACAGTTCATCAATGGCAAGATATTTAATTCATTATCCACTAATTAATTAAATATCTCAATCTAATCATTTGATTTTTACGTATCATCTTCCACCTTCGGCAGATCCCTTACATATAGTTAAGTTCCATTGTGTAAAAAATAAACAGAAAGTAGGGACTAGAAATAACATTCTTCGCCGCCTTACCTACCAGCTGGGGAGCATCACACAAGTTCTGCGCACAACGAGCCATGTCTTTCATATGGTGAGTTTGCGTGTCCAGTGTGGCATCGATTCGCCCACGCTAAGGAAGTGGACATAGCGCTTAACGACACCTGTCGCGTAACGAGTGTCAAAGTCGCAGGCCACGCTGGTGCGACGCGTCTTGCGTCTGCGATGAGCGGGAAAAACAATAATACGGGTTGAACGGGGGGCGCCATGTTGGCGCGACTTGCGTGCGCGTCAGGCGACCGCGAGCAGCGGAGGGATAGTACGAGTTCGCGCGTCCTGCGTATTTATCAATTTTGTTGAATTATCCGCGATGCAAAAAATAAATCGGAGGAGTTTATTAGCGAAATAATGTCTCGGTCATCAATCTGGTGCAGTAAGGATGATCAATATAAAAATAAATATGTAATAAAAAAAAGTGGGATGAAATAAGACCAAACTTTTTGTTTAAATCATGAACCCCCCATTTTTATTTGTAATATATCCTGTGCAAGAAAACTACTTCGTTTTTTATTTGTAATATATCCTGTGCAAAAAAACTACTTCCTTTTAAAGATGAAAGTTCCAATTTAGACAAACTCATTTTAAACCTCGCGCAATAATAGCAGATAAAAACCACGCGTCACGCGGCCGCTTCAACGTGGCACACTACAGCGGCAAGGCGCAGCGTCTTTACTCCTCCCGCTCCCGCTGGTCGCCCCCGCTCACCGCAGTAGCTCTAGCGTGGCCTGCGGCTAACACCTACATAGCTCCGTGGACATAGCTCCACCCGACGTGCGCCGAGAAATAGCCTCCCGCATCGAGAAAGCACCGCTGCCCCCTGTATGGTCATCAATTACCACCTTCATGCTTGAAGAGTCGCAAAAGCTTCTTGAGACTTACGACCTTCTTGAAAGACGCGGCGGTGCATCACACGAGAGATGTGAACTGTGGAGGCACAAACATCCCACCCCGCCACACTTTATCACCCTAGAAGAAAACCTGCCGCCCGGACACGAACTGCAGTGGTCAATCTGGAAGTCACTTAACCGATTGCGGGCCCAGTTTCGCCGTTGTAAATATAATCTGGGGAAATGGGGTATCCTGGACCCATCGCAGACGTAATGCCACTATGGAGTCCCTGTGCAAAATATGGCCCAGCTCTTATCATGTTCATTATGCACGGCCTCCTGCACCTTGCAGGATCTTAACGAGGCCAATACCAGAGCTGTTCAGGTAGCTGCATACTGGTCTAAAGACGTTTGAGCATCGACTCGAAAAGAAGATCATATGATTGTGTTAAAATTAGTTCATAAGCCATTAATTTATTAAACTATGATTATTGCAATGTTAAAATAATGTTAATTCACATAAATTCAATACACAACTTAAAATTGTACACACGTGTTTTAACAATTTTATAATATTAAGTTTACAGAAAATCAAATTTTTAACATAGATCCATCTAAAGGTGCTGGATCTGATTCTATACCATCTATGTTTATAAAACGCTGCTGCCATGAACTCGCCCTGCCGTTGCAGATTAGTTTTAATTCTTCTCTTGCTGAAGGAATCTTCCCTAATGTGTGGAAAAGAGCAAGAATTGTCCCAGTTTTTAAAAAAGGAAATCCTTCTAATGTCAAAAATTGCCGCGCTATTTCAATACTGTCATGTTTTTCTAAGATCTTTGAGTCTCTTGTCAGTCCAACAATTACTCGCCACATTGATAAAATTATTTCACCTAGTCAACATGGCTTTAAAGCTGGTCGCAGCGTTGATACAAATCTTGTTGATTTTGTTTGTGATGTGACCCTTGCTCTTGACAAACGATTAGAAGTAGATGCATCTACTTTATAACACTTACTTTATAACTTTAGCAGTGCGTTTGATAAAGTTGACCATTCCCTGTTACTGTCCAAATTAGAATTCAATGGTATACATTGATCGCTTTTAAACTGGTTTTCATCTTATTTGTCGCGTAGATCGCAGATTCTTGTTGTTAATGGCTACGAATCATACCAGTATTATCCTGACTCAGGAGTTCCTCAAGGTTCTCACCTTGCAACAATCCTATTTTACTCTATTAATGACATTACTGACCAAATCCATCACTGTAAATATCTTATGTTTGCTGACGACCTCAAAATTTATAAAACCATTACTTCAATTGACGATGCTACACTAATACAAAAGGATTTAGATAGAATTAACCAATGGTGTGACCGGAATCACATGAAACTTAACGTACAAAAATGTAGTCATATACGATTTACTAGAAAGAAACAATCCAATACTGTAGCATAACATAAAAGGAGTGTTGTTAGAAACTGTAAATGAGATTCGTGATCTTGGAGTTATCATGGACAGTACAATAAACTTCAGAAGTCATATTGATAACATCGTTACGAAATCAGCACGACTACTAGGATTTCTAAAGAGGAGCATTAAAGGGTTCAAGCTAAAATAAATATACTATAAAACTAAGGCATTAAGTAGCACAATAATTGTTCTTACTTAGAACAAAAATTGTGCTACTTAATGCCTTAGTTTTTACTTAGAATTTGCCAGCGTGGTGTAGAATTCACACTACGCAGTTCACTGACAAAGGATAGAAAATATCCAAACGGCCTTCACAAAACATTTAGCGTATACCTTCGGTGATATATTTCCTCGATGTCCATATAAGCAATGTACTCAATGTTATCAAATGAATACTCTGCGCGACTGACGACTGATACATGATTTAATGTTCTTCTTCAAACTGGTTAATCGTAAATTAGACAGCACTAAATTAATATAACAAATAGGACTAAAAGTTCCCTACAAAATTCCTAGATATCCCATAACACATCTATTTCATACAAAAAAATCTAACACAAATACAGGAGTAAACTCACCTCTTAATAGGCTCAGTCAGCGGATGAATTCATTTATAAAATTCGTTCCATAGGTTGATAATATATCATGATTCCATAAATATCTTTAAAACCCGATTACTAGATAAAACCGATTTAAATTTGGGATTTTGGGTCTCGGGATTCTATCCAGAGACCCAAAATCCCAAATTTGTTTAGATATATATACACTTATAGTTCAACAAAATATACTACTATATATTGTTGAACTATAAGTGTTACTATGTTAGCTGTTAGCTTATGCTCGATATCATTCTTCTTATTATTTTTTTTAAGTTTTATGATTAATTATTTTTTCTTGATTTAAGTAATTTTATAATTTGTCTTTTGCTATTTTTTTTTTGTAATTTTATAAGAATATTTGCTTAAGTTAGTTATTACTTTTACTAAGAATGTTGGTTAACCTGTAATTGGCAACTGTGTAAGCCTAAAACGATTTGTTACCTATTATTAAAATATTTTATACACAGAAGCTGTTGGTGAACCTTTTTGAATAAATAAATAAACAATTTTACCTCACTACAATAAAATACATTATTTAAGTATTCCGCTAAATAGTATGTAGATATTCAGTATTTTGCCTTTTCGCACACTATGTATAAATACGGCCGCATAGCCCGGGATAAGAGCAGTCTTTTCGTCACATATATTGCTTATATTTTTTTTTGTTATCACTTCTCAAGTAGTTCACATTGCACCTCCCACGCTGTCTCTTCACAACTTATGGTTGACTGGCAGAGAATGCCTACGGCATTATGTCCGCCTTTGTGTTTGTACCTATGTGCACGAAGTGTAAATAAATAAATACATAAGTTTAGTTATAAAACTTGTGATAATAACTCTATTCTACTTTTAAATTAAAGACTGTTAACTATGAAACAACTCAAAAATAATCTAAAATCTCAAATCCTGTGTAGAAGCAAATCCGTCTATATTTCATTGTCTGCAAGACTCCAGCTAGAATAGAAAATTTAAATAAACACTTCACCATTTTCCATTTCAATACAACATCGGATAACTTGAGTTCTTCGTACGTACAAGCTTATATGTATATTTGGATATGAAATCATAGTACGTAGATATCACAAGAAAAACATTCGCTTCGGGAATCTTCGTGTGTCTTCTTACTATGGTTTCATATCTCTTCTCTTTTGTTTTATTGTTGATAGGCTCACTACTGTTGATAAGCGATGATGTGGTTGAAGATGAAGCACGCTTGCCTTTTTTTCTGGGTGGAAAAATCATCGAATGATTTCTTCCACTCTGGGTGGAGCAGAATAATACAACAATTAAAAGTGCGAGTAATTCAGATTGTTAGATTTTATTACATAGTTTATTACAGCTGGACCTGATAAAAGCGTGGTAAACAGTTTTTATTAACTTCTCTACGTCAGGCCAAAAACAGAGTGGGGTGGCGGAATGTCATTGCATGAGCTATACGACGCAGCACTCATAAGAGCGTGTCTTTTATGAGTGCTGCTACCTTCAACGTCAAGAAAACGACGAAGGAAGGACTTGCCTCGATAGTGAATGAGTATGAATGTGTTGTTTATAGAACTCCACGATAACTGACAAATATGTGTTGTTTATAGAACTTCACGATAACTGACAAATATGTGTTGTTTATAGAACTTCACGATAACTGATAAATGCTTACACTGTTTTTTTTTAAAGAGAACTAACAATGTGAATAGATGTGCGAGCGAGAGGCAACTCTGTTCCTCAAGATCCAGCCGCCGCGGAAGACGCCCCGGGTGTCAGGGATCGCATGCCGATCTCCGGCCACCGTAGGCGCGGGCTTGTGGACGGCGAGCAGGGGCAGCTCACCGTTCGGTAAGAACCAGGCCCGAGTCGACAGCGCACCTCAAAGAGACGTCAGCACTAGTGTCGGGGCCCCATAGGGCCATTGCCTGCCGGGATTGCGGGGATGTTCTAACGAAATACCGCGGCCCCGGAACTTAAGGGCAGCTGAAGGAACAGGGTGGGTTTTTAGTCAGTAGAAGTCTGACACTCCCTTCCGCTCCAACCAGAGCGGGAGAAGTCATTCGATGATTTTCCCACCCGGAAAAAAGAAAAGTCCTCCAATTAAGCTAAATATTGTTACGAGCTGGGGTTCGGGATAGAAATAATTAACGCCAATTAAACCAAAATTAACACTTTAATTAATCAAACACAAAATAAAAATTTAACACAAATATTCGCACCACAACACTTGTCACTTAACACTTAAATCGCACTGAAATTCACTCGTATAGCTTCGATTGTATCGCCTCGGATCTTCTTATAAGACTGACTCTCTGCGTTATTTTTTTTTTAGTGAGTGGCATCTCGCAGGTCAACCTCTGAGGTTGTCGGCTGCTTAACCGGACTTGCCTGTGGTTGCCTTAATTAATTAATTAATTAAAGCCTCCAGCCAGGGCTTCTGCGCCCCTGTGCGATCTATTTATACCTCGGTCTATGAGCTCTAGAACATTCTTATAAAATCGACTCACTGTTTATACTACCCAGAATATTCCAGGAAGCTACTCGAGATACACAGTACCGCTATTCGACGCTAGATGGCGGTAGTGTCTCGACTAGATATACTCATTCGGCTACTCGCCACTAGATGGCGTTACTGTCTCGAGTATTCTAGATTTATGTCGAAGTTTCTCGACGTACTTTACTAAGCGACTGGCGTAACAATATGCTTGTGTATCGTGCCATTTTTATATGTATATCAAAGATCGTGCCCATGGAAATAAATGAATTTGCATCTAAAGGGAAAAAATAATCATTATTCATTTTAAAAAGTCCTCCCGTATTCTTTTCAGTCATCAGTCAGTCTTATCCATAAGTGCGAGCAGTGGGGCTTCGCTCGCGTGAACTTTGTCACAATAAAAACATAAACCTCTTTCTTTTGCAATCAGGTAAAATATGGTCTATAACTTTCCTCAAGCTTCAAGCTACTTCCATATCAAATTCCATCCAAATCCAGCCAGTATTTTCTAAAATAACGCATTCAAACAAATACTACTTAGTTAAATTCTATATTTTCTTCCCCTATCAGCAAAAACAATCTATTAAAAATAAGTAGAAAACAGCGGTTGCTGCAGCAGACGTTTTAATCAGCTGAGAAAGAAAAATATGTGATTATAAGGATATTAATCTCGTGTCCTGAAGATTTTTATACTGAATTCCATGTTGTGGACGAAGAAAAAAACTAAGAATTAACTTTTTAGGATTCCGTAGCCCAATGGCAAAAAACGGAACCCTTATAAATAGATACGTCATGTTTGTCCGTCTTTCCGTCCGTTTGCCTTTCCGTTTACCTTTTATTGCGAAAAAAGGGGTTGAAATCATCATTGTCAAACTACTGGGCGGATTCTTATGACACTTTTTTGTTATGTAGCTAGTGGTTTGAATCGAAATACCTGACGCGGAACCATATATCAGTCCAGCCTAAATTGAGCTACGCGATAACTTACAAATACTTGCATTGTTTGGTCGGACCAGCTCAAATCTGTATGATTCTGTCCTCTAAAGGGCGCCACAGACATTAACATACATGGCTCTCATATGATTTGATCACTACAGATTGTATGGACTTTAAAAGAGACGTTGACCTCTGAGTGTGTTTCAGTGTTTCTTCTCAGAGTAGTCAGGAAACACTGGCCTCATCTAGTTACATTTACGAAAAAAAGACGTGTGAAAGTGTTATTTATAACCTATTTGTAAAATAAACATAATTATTTAATTATTACAATTATAACGCATTAAAAAAGTTGTTTAACGTGATAAGCATTTTCTATTGACAGAAAAATATCAAAAGTCTGGCGTATTTGATGTAAAACTAGCAGCCTAGACCCATACTAATATTATAAATGCGAATGTCTGTCTGTCTGTTACACTGTTGATTTGGATGAAATTCGGAATGAAAATAGTTAAAAATCCAGGGTCAAATATGGGCTACTTTTATTCAAAAAACCACCCCTAATGAGTTGTGATAGGGGATGATCTGACAGACTCCTCCCTCTACCCGAAGGTGGAGGACATCCATGAGGATTTCCACACGTAAAGAAAAGGGGATGGAAGTATATATATATATATTTATTATTATTACGGATGAGCCTGCTCTTGACTTCGATCTCGCCTGATGGTAAGCGATAGACGAGGTCTACGATGTGATGAGCGAGCCCAGAAGATCCTATTTACTCTTGCTTTAAAGGCTGAAAGGACATAAGTGGCAGGGAACACAGAAGCCGGCAGAGAATTCCACAACTTAGCCGTGCGCACAATAAATGTGGAGGAGTAGCGCTTGGTACGACAAGACGGTATATCAACCAAGTGTGGATGGTACCCAGCAGTGCGTCTGGTAGACCGCTAGTGAAAGGCAGATGGAGGAATCAGGTCATGGAGCTCCTGGCCACACTCCCCGAAGTACAATCTATAGAAAACCAACGGTTCCCCGATGAGCCAGGCTATGAAGCTCATCCACTAGCGCCTCGTCACCTATAAGTCTTTTAGCTCTGCGCTCGATCAAGTCCAATGCAGCAAGTTGGTATTTTGCAGAGTCATCCCACAAGTGGCTGCAATACTCCACGCGGGAACGGACCCGTGCTTTATACAGATTCAGAAGCTGTCGGGCACACAGCTCACAAGGTGAGACGGTACTTCACTGAGCTTTTTTGCTGCAGTCTCAGCTCTGGACTTAGTAAAAGATCTTTATCTCTCTTCTTAAATTGGTGTTATTATGTATGTCTTTGTTTCTTTCTTTTTTTTTTAATATTTATATGTATATATATGTTTTGAGAACGTTATTTATTGTTTTGTATTTTATATAGATAAAAAGTACACCGTGGACTACCCGCGTATTTATTTTCTCCTTCTGAGTCAAATCCATCCAAAGGTTGTCTGTAAAATATCGCTTTTAGCGATAAGACCGCCCCTTGTATCACCCTTTTTAATTGTTAAGTCCATAATTTTATTTTACTGTTATGGTGTACAATAAAGAATATATCTATCTATCTATCTATCTATCTCTCTCGATGGTTGAGCCGAAGTTGAGGTTGTATTGTTACCGCTTAACCGATTTGGATTAATTTTGGCACAAGTATTGTTGATAACCAGGGGCAAAACATAAAATTTTCTTTTTAAAATTTAAACCCAAAAGCGGCTCAAAAAGGGAGTCTGTACGAAACAAATTAACAGATTTTAATGAACATTGACAAGAAGACATTGATTTAAATAGTAAAGATACGGTCATCAGAACATTTGACGGACGCGGGCGCCCTACAAAACACACTAGCGCCATCTATGATAACTAAGATGTCAATCGGCGTGGTCTGTTCCTAGACGTAGCCTTGTAGCGGGGTGTGGTATTTTTCGAGGTACAAAGAAATAAAACAAAACATTTTAGTTTTTAGGGTTCCGTAGTCAACAAGGAACCCTTATAGTTTCGCCATGTCCGTCTGTCTGTTCGTCTGTCCGCGGATTAGCTCAAAAACTATTGGTACTAGAAAGTTGTACTTTGGCATGAGTATACACGTTAATGACGCCAAAAAAGTGGTAAAATAAAATTTTGAAAAAAAACAATTATTTAGGGTACCTCCCATACATGTAAAGTGGGATGATAATTATTTTTTTTCGTTCTTCCCATAGTGTGGGATATCGTTGGATAGGTCTTTCAAAATATTAGGGGTTTGGCAAGACCGTTTTTTGATTAAGTAAACCGTTCGTGACTTATAAAGCTTTAAAGTACCAATTTTCGTTAGAGTCAAGTGTCCCACCCCCTTCTATCAACTAAACGGTTGTAGTTAGAAATTCAAATGTCACGGCAGTAGTACCTATATATAACGAAATTTAAAGGAAAACTATCACACATAAGTGGGCTTTACAAGTTTACGAGTAATAGTCGACCAATTGTATTTGACTCGAAAATTTCGAACAACTCTACAGAAATGTCGATAGATGGCGCTAAGCGCCAGTTGTATCGTGCTAGCTTCTTATGACGATTGAGTAGTGTAGCTCTGTGTCCGTATTTATATTCAAAACACCGGCTATGACAAGTTTTATACAAATCTCTAAAAAAAAATAAAACTTTTCGTGCAAAATTGTCGGATCAGGTGAGGATTTGTATAGGAAGTCAAATTAGTTAGGTAGTCATGCTTGGCTTTTAGTTAGAGCATGGTACGAAACAATCAGTCAGCGAATACGACACGCACTTGGCTGTTATAAAAACTACGGAACCCTACACTGCGCGTGGCCCGACACGCACTTGACCGGTTTTTTAATTTTATATTTGTTATACATAAAACACATTTTAATTTGCTTTTAATAAACAATAAAAATTAATTTTGTACATAATTAAATCTTATAGTAATATTATTAAATCTTTTTATTTCATCGGCTGCAACGCGCACCGCTGCAAAGTTATGTCGCACTTTTACGCGGTTTCGCGTTGTCTATGCTAAAGGTTGAGACAAACAAGAAAGAAAATTGTTTTAAATAATGTTAGAAGTTGATTTAATGACATATTTTTAACTTACCGGTGATATGAAATGTTATATTTTTTTTTATTGTGCTTTACGTCGTAGTTCACGCAACCCTTCACGACACAATTTGGCATTTTTGCTTGTAAAACTGACGACCCCTCCCGAAGATAGCCGATCGCGTTCTAGTTCACTTCGATAAAGGTTAGAAGACCACTTTGGGACCAAGTTCGAGGCGTCATTATAACATGCGATCCGCCCAGTCCTTACGAAGTAATATATATGTCAATGCAAGAAGATCTAAGACTGTGTAGAGAGGAAGGGAGTGTCTTCTACTGACTAAAAACCCACCCTGTTCCATCACTGCCCTTCGTTCCGGGGCCGCATATTGTCTATGCGTAAGGAATTAAGGATTGCTCGAGAGGATTGTGCTGCATATTGCATGCAAAATTGAACTGGTTTTTGAATTTTGAAACAAATTTTGAAAAAGATTTTTTTTGTGTGTGAGAAAATCATCGAATGACTTCTCCCGCTCTGGGTGGAGTGGAAGGGAGTGTCAGACTTCTACTAACTTGCGTTCCGGGGCCGCGGTATCTTGTAAGAACATTCCCGCAACCCAAGTCTAAAAAGACCTAAGAATAATTAATTATAATAGTAAAGAAATATGCTTAAAACCAAGTTCTTTTTTATTAATTTAGTTGTATAATCAATCATAGAGTTTTTCCTCATCAGTGTCATATTGGGCATTAATAAGGCTGGTAACAGACCGCCTATCAGTCATGTCTGGTTCCTTCAGCACTTTCGGTTGTCTATGAAGGTGGAGGCTCGCCTCGGAGTTCTCGCTGTCCGGGTCTATGGTCACTCGCTCGACTGTCACTTTTATATTGTTCATTAGCTGTTTAGTTTTCTCTGAAACAAGGTAGTATGTTTCATTACTAGATAATACTCCAGTTTCTGTCGTTGTAAACGAATATCGGCAGTGGATGGCCAAGTGGCAGCGGAGTCAGGAAATACAAATTATAACTTCTTGTGACTTGACCACGATTATATGACCCCCCCCCCCCCCCCCCCTGGTACCAAAGCTGGATCCGCCCTTGCGCAGCTGAGTATTTGTGTTTTATTTATATGGAGTGATTGTCTATGTGAAGTCCACAACCCAGCTGGGTAACACAATAGCCATTGGCTAGACCAGTGTTAGATTAACACGTTCGCTGACAGTGAGAACTTACCCTGACACCACATTACGACAGTAGAATTTTCCATACTAAATGATAAATCAACGTAGTTCTCGTGCACAAGCAAGCAATATGAAACTACCCACAAAATACTCGTATTACGGCAGTAAGAAATATGAAATTGCTCATAATATGACAGTGGATACTGCTCTTCATAATACTTCTATGAAAAATTATTGTGAGACGACGTACTCTTAAAAATAAGTGGCCTGTCCCTCGACGTACTATCATCATAACGCACTATTTTAATTTCCCGCCTAACGACGTACTGTCAGCGAACTGGCTTCATGCAAAAAAGTATTTTTGGTTTAGCACCAATCATTTATATTAAAATCCCTAAAACTATTAAACAAATGCCTACTGCTTTGTTTAAAATACATCTAAAAAAATATCTCATAGCCAAATACTTAGTCGGGCCATAAATTCTGTCACATAGGTAAAATTTCGAATTTAGAATGCAAGCCAAGGAAAATATTATGGGCATTCGAAATTTGCATATTTAAACAAAATGAAAGCAAAGAATTTCTCGAATTTTGTTCATTTTCTAAAATGGAGTGGACGCGCAAAGAAGACAGAGTTGCAGTAATTGCATTGCATCGTTGCGGTCACGCGCCAACTGAGATTTTAAAACTGCTGAAAAATTTGAAAATTCCACTGAGATTTTTTTATCGTCCTATCAAACGATTCAAGGAAGATTCAAGATTAGAAGATAAACAAAGGAGCGGTCGACCTCGTACTGTTCGGACTCCAGCGGTCATCAAAGCAGTAAAGGCGCGAATCCAACGAAATCCTGTCCGCAAGCATAAAATGTTGGCTCTGCAGATGAGACTAAGCAGAACTACTATTAAAAGGGTGTTAAATGAAGACCTAGGGCTGCGTGCTTATAGAAAAAAAACAGCACATCTTCTTAACGCACGGCTGAAAAAAATTAGACACAAAAGAAGCCGGGTTTTGTTAAGGCGGTACGCGGGAAAAAAATACCGCGAAATACTTTTTTCGGACGAAAACATTTTTAATGTTGAGGAGACTTTCAACAAACAAAATGATAAAGTGTATGCACACTCTAGTGAAGAAGCGAGCAGACGTATGCCACGTGTTCAGCGTGGTCATCATCCTTCGGCATTCATGGTTTGGCTTGGGGTGTCCTATTTGGGTCCAACGGAGGTGTTTTTTTGCGAAAACGGAGTGAAAACCAGTGCCCTCGTATATCAAAACACAGTCCTTACAAACATTGTGGAACCTCTTTCACAAACAATGTTTGAAAACAGGCACTGGGTATTCCAGCAGGATTCTGCGCCGGCTCATAAGGCGAAAAGTACCCAAAACTGGCTCAAGACCCGTGGAGTCGACTTTATCAGGCATGAGGATTGGCCCTCATCCAGTCCAGACTTGAATCCCTTGGATTACAAAATATGGCAGCACTTAGAGGAAAAGGTCTGCGCTAAAGCTCATCGCGACTTGGAGTCACTTAAAGCATCCCTGATTAAAGCAGTCGCCGATATTGACATGAACGTCGTGCGTGCTTCGATTGATGACTGGCCTTGCAGATTGAAGGCTTGTATCGAAGCAAAAGGAGGACATTTTGAATAATTTTAATGTGTTTTAAATCTGTCTTTTATACTCATTCATTTGACATATAAATAGTTGTAGTGCGTAACTCATTGTGTCATTTATTTAACTTTCCATATGTGACAAAACTTATGACCAGACCCGAGTACATTCCATATCAGAATTTTTAAATGACCGCAATTAATCCAATAGATAGATGAACCTACAATTACAACATTTTCACAACTTTTCTTCAAAATTTATAAATACTAACTTCCATTATTTATTAGCATTAAGATTTAGTTTATTAATTTCATAGCTTGCTGTGTAAACTCAAATTATCTTTATTTTATTTTTTTGGTTTATTGTAAACCGGAATTATTTTGTTTTTGTACGCCATGACACGTAAACATGTAGATCTAACTGTTTTATTTTAAGATCTTACACATTTGATGTATACTCATGTTATTACAATAAATGTTTATTCTATTCTATTCTATTCTATTCTATTCTATTCTATTCTATTCTGTTCTATTCTATTTTATTCTATTCTATTCTATTCTATTCTATTCTATTCTATTCTATTCTATTCTATTCTATTCTATTCTATTCTATTCTATTCTGTTCTATTCTATTTTATTCTATTCTATTCTATTCTATTCTGTTCTATTCTATTCTATTGTATTCTAACGACTGTCAAACATGTCGAAATCATTCAAGCCGTCAGTTAGGCCGTTGCTTAACCGGCTTTTCTAGGCACGGAGGTATCACACCGCCAACTTAGAAATTCGGGATTAAAAACCCAATAGCACTTGTTGCCCGACCCGGGAATTGAACCCGAGACCTCGTGATCAGCAGTCAGTCATAAGCTGATTATGTTATGTTATTGTGTTGTCTAGTCAGCTACTGGGTTGTGGAGCTCAGATAGGCGGTTGCTCCGCGTGGATAGATAGATAGATAGATATATTCTTTATGGTACACCAAAACAGTAAAACAAATATGGACTTAGCAACTAAAAAGGGTGATACAATGGGTGGTCTTATCGCTAAAAGCGAAATTACACAATCTAATTCCGCCAAGCCCGTTCCATCATCGGACTACAAGACAAATGGCGGTGCGCCATCGTTACATGGTGGACATCCCACCCATACGCACAAAACGTGTTGGGAATACTTTCATTCTGCGTACTGCTAAGGAGTGGAATTCCCTGCCGGAGTCTGTGTTTCTTGATCGCGTGTTTCCTGGGGTGTTTCCTGGGAGTATTTAAGTCAAGAGTGAATAGGTTACTTCTAGGCAAGCGTGCTCCATCTTCGACCACATCATCACTTACCATCAGGTGAGATGGTGGTCAAACGCGAGCCTATTATCAATAAAAAAAAACGATCTTTTACAGACAACCTTTGGATGGATTTAACACAGAAGGAGATAATAAATACGCGGGTAGTCCACAGTGTACTATTTGTCTATATAAAATACAAAAATAATAAATAACGTTCTCATAACATATATATACATATAAATATAAAAAAAAGAAACAGAGACTTACGTTACATAATAACAACAATTTAAGGAGAGAGATAAAGATCTTTTACTAAGTTTTTGAAAGAAGATAGAGTTTGTGCTTGTCTTACTGACACGGGTAGAGCATTCCACAGCCGTACTGCTTGAGCTGCGAACGACTTACCATAGAAATTGGTGGGGTGACTCGGTACCGCAAGCCTTAAGTTTTCTGATGACCTTAGAGATTTTGATGTAATACACTAATACTCGGCTACAAACGGTTAGACTGGTACTTGATCCAAACATAGTTGGAAAAAGCAAGCCTTAAGTTTTCTGATGACCTTAGAGATTTTGATGTAATACACTAATACTCGGCTACAAACGGTTAGACTGGTACTTGATCCAAACATAGATGGAAAAAGGCTAATCAGATGATAATTTATGATTTTAAATAATTGTTTAAAATATTTTTAAATAAAAAAATAATTAACCTGGCAAACAGCTTGATGGACACGGGCATATAGAAGAGACATCAGGGCTGGTAATTCTAATGTTCGCTATCGAATGCTTCATAACAATCTTCTCTTTATCACAGCCGCATTTACCACAGGAACCTTTGCGTTTTAAAACCTCTTTTGTTGAGTAGATACCTGAAAAAAAAAAACATTTAGAAGGCCCATTGAATTTAATTTCGAATAAATGCGATACTTTCATTGTGGGTACAGCTAAGGAGTGGAATTCTCTGCCGGAGTCTGTATTTCCTGATAGCTATAACCTGGGAGTCTTTAAGTCAAGAGTGAATAGGTTACTTCTAGGTAAACGTGCTTCATCTTTAACCACATCATCGCGTGACATGAGGTGAGATAGTGAATCGAAACGAAAATAATGAAGAAAAGCTTGTTTAACTATACAACGTGTAATTTAAAGGGAATATACATACCAAGTGCACGGCTTCTTTGGATAATATGTATACATATGTGGAGCATATTAGAAATTTCAATATATTGATACCAAAGACCGAATTTTTCAAATTAAGAAGAACGAAGAGAATTATCGTTTTATTGGCAAGTGACGTGGAAAGTGATGATCCTCATAGTACTGTGACACGTTTGTTATTACTGGTATTCAAGAAACATATAAAACCAATAATTTGGGGTCAATTCTGTGAGTCACTTATTTTGAGCTGAAACTTTGCATAGAGACTCCATACCAGATAATGTCTTCAGTCCTTTTGGATAGATATGGGGTTTACGTTACACGTTGTATAGTAGATATAGTTAAACCAGCTTTTTTAATTATCTTCGTATTCTTCTTAGTAAACACTTGATTGTAAACGTCAATTGCCTAATGGTTAATGTGTCGGTTTTGTGATCGAGAGGTCCCGGGTTCAAACCCCACCCATTACATTATTGCCGTAAATCCACCCCAGACACAAGCATATTAGGTAGATATATTCTTTATTGTACACCATAACCGTAAAATAATAAGAAATTAAATAAACGTACACACATATTTATCATTATACATACCAATATATATAATACATATTAATAAAAAGGGGTTAAGAAAACTCTGCTTCCACTATTTGTTTAGAAAAGAATCCCGCAGCTTTCTCCTAAATGCATATGGACTGGTGGCCGACCTGATATCAAGAGGTAGTGCATTCCACAGAAGAATAGACTGCTGACTGCTGATGTACGGGCGACGATTTTATTAAGATAAATCGCTTACCCTCAGTTTTTTTTTTTTTTTTGAGACCTACCTTGTTCTCCTTTCGAAAATACGAGTGGGATTTCAACGCCTGCGCCACCGACGCCGACTCCGAGGCCACCAGTTCCCCCACCAGCACCTCTCCTAGCCCCACCACCAAACCCACCCCTACCACCAGATCCACCCCTACCACCACCAAGAGTCCCTCCCCTTCCACGATCTTCTACACTCTTCTTCATCTTCCCCGGTTTCATGGTAGCGAACACCTTCTTGATAGAACGTGAAATGCTCTTTCTCCCTCCCCCAGCAGGTGCTAGAAGGGAACAGATGCATTCGTCAATGGGCCCCGTTCCTTCTATCATCTTTCTTGCCGACTCTTCGTCCAGTTTCTTCAGTTCAGCGTAATCCATTGTGTTTTCTTGTAGATTACTTTGGTGTTTCGAGGAGTTTTGGTTTGGCTGTTGGGATGGAAATGATGAATTGTTAATGGCACCTACACTGGCTTACACAATTCTTGCGATAGCTAGAGCTGAGCGTGTCTCAGGTAATAAGAGTTATTGGTTTTTTCTATTAGAAATGTCTCAGTACTAGCCCGGAATTTAGAATTTGGTGGTGTGACAACCCCAGTACGTCGATTCTGTAAAATTCGAACAACAACTCGCATCTCACATAGCTATTCACTGTCACTTCGCTTATGGTTCAAAGTGACCTTGATTTTGAATTCTGTAAATAGCGTCGAAGTGACGGAGGAATTACCTTACCGAATGCCACTTCTCACGTCATCTCATACTTTATCTGTCAAAATCTTTAGTTCAACTCGCTGACACGCTCGCAAGGGTAGCGCTAGTGTAAATTCGAATAACATCCGAGTTCTTAGAATGCCAATCAATAAACTCACAGCGGATTCAGATTCGAAGTTTAGAATGAGGTCTTACAGAATAACACGGCTGTATACATCTACATATACATACTTACACGTCTATACATACATCACATCTAATACATCAATTCATATAATAAACAGTTAAAAAGCGTGTCTGTATATTGGACATAATACATTTACAAAAAATAACTGAAAGTTTAAGTAACAATCTGTTAAGAAACAATCTATTGTTTGTACACGCTAATCTCCGGAACTAGGACATGGATTTGAATTAAACTTTTTTGTTATATAGCTATTAAGTCTACGCAACATATTCGCTATAATTTATTTCAGAAACTGGAAAACTTGATGCGGAACTTCACACGCAAGCAAAGCTGCAGATAGAAGGTAGTATAGTAGTAATAAATAAATGCGACTTGAATAATGAATCTTACAATAATGATTGAACTAAAATAAAAGCAAATAACTCTTTTAGAAAAAATACTTTGCTTCGAAGCAGCAAATTTGTAACACGCAACGCTATCCCACGCATACTCATTGGTCGAAAGACGAAAATAAGTTTCACTCGCTTCCCTGGTGCGTCGGGTGCGGGCCAGCCCCTACATAATCCTACGTTGTGTGGCGAGCAGGCTCGACTGTGTGTTCGTGAACCGCTGCTGTAAGCTTTCCACGTCAGTGTTGAGCTTCTAGCTTCTATTCGCGAACCAACCTTGTAATTTAGGTTAAGTACTAACATAGGATTAAGGAATTTTATTACTAACCGATTGAGTTTTGTTACTTGCAATAAACGAATAGAATTTAATTGAAATGTGAGTTGCAAGTGTGATTCTTCCGTTATTACTGGATCGTGGGTGCGTATACAAAGAGTGCTCCTTTCAAGCTCATTCCACGCTACCCAGGGCCGAGCCGTCCCTAAGTGCAAAGTGTGCGGCGCACACAGGCGCCAAGGCAGAAGAGGCGCCGGATGTAATGCCAGCATTAATTATTGAAATTATATTTGTACAACTACAACATATACATCTTTATAATTGAGTAGGTACATACAGTGTAAAGTTAAACCACAGGCGTGAGTATTGTCTTGGGAGACCCCAAGACAATACTCACGCCTGTAGAAACAATCATAGGCGCTTCATAGATTTTGCACACAGGCGCTGTCATAGGTCAGCGCGGCCCTGACGCTACCTACACGCTCATTCTACGCTTTCTTCACGCTCACTTCACAATGTTTTCAGCGTGAAATATTTATAATACATACCGGCCGTTAACCGCTTGATGACTGACTGCATACCACAACATCAACAAAGCCTCAGATTTGTTCCAGTTATTATTGAAGAGACAAAAAGCTTATAAATTACCTAAAAGACAAGACAAAGTTTTAACCTGTCACCATTTCGATTTTGCTTTGCTATTGTATATTTTTAGTGGTTTTTTTATCATTCAGTTTTAGTGTTTATGAGGCGACAGCATAGATGATACATATAAATAGTAAAACATAGTGTATTACATACTCTTTGATAAATAGGCGACAGTATGCATGATATGACATGACCAATGTATCATCCACAGGTAACTTATCATCTATGACTATTTCATCTTTACCATAGAGAATATAATAAACTACGTTTTGATCTTTACTTGATCTTTACGTAGTTAACTATTCAAAAAAGGTTCCGTAGAAAACGTATTAGATTAATTTATCAAAACCTAAGGTACAAAGCCGGACTTTACGTCTTGGCCATTCTATAGTAATCAATCAATGGTGATGAAGAGATAAAAAAACTAAACAGTAAACATTACCCTCCTTTGCGTCGCGCAGTCGGTTGAAAATATTTTAGACACACGGCTCATAAAAAAAAGTTACTCATGTGGAGTAAGTTATGAGAAGTGTGAAGTGTTTAATCTTACTTCTAATATTATAAATGCGAAAGTTTGTGAGGAGGAACTAATAAATCATAATTTCCATGACGACTTCTACAAAAGCTTTGTTGTTACGCCGTAGCAAACGTAGCATTATCAGCTACGCCGTAGCAAGCTTAGCAATATCAGCTACGCTGTCGCTACGACGTAGCAAACTTTTTGCTTCGGTAAGCTATATGTTTTAGGTTAGAGAAAAACGATTTTGACAGACATTCTACTTTCCTATCCTACTTTCTTCTATACGACATGTCTTCTTCTTACTAATATTATAAATGCGAAAGTTTGTGAGGATAGATGGATGTTGTTACTCTTTCACGCAAAAACTACTGAACGGATATAAATGTAACTACACACTATATACTTTATTTAGTGTTTATTGTTTTTATAAATCCTCGTTTACACTATATTTACAGACCTAAACCTAATACGATAGTGTGGCTATCAGAAATATTTACTTAAAAATATAATTATACTACTATAACAATATACCTAAGCTTAACAATTAAAAACACATTGCTACGTTTAAGAGAATCTTTGCGAATTCACTCAAATTGCACGTAAATATATCAACTCTTTCATGAAGTTCGTTCACTACTCGGATTGTCTTGGTCAATGATGTTATTGAGCACAACACTGGCCTTGTCCGGCTATCGACGGGCCAATGTTGAGGTAGCGGACTTCTGGTAATAAATGAAAGAGTCTTTTAAACGTTACTACCAGATTTTTTGTCAAATCCACAGGTTTAAACTATTACATCTACAGGATTAAAGCAAGCATGGCTTCGGTTCAATATGTACGCGGTTAAAACAATTACGAGACTAGTTAACACTACTGTCTGGAAGCGGACTTAGGGGATTACTGAACTGAGAAACAAAATGTGGGCGGAAAAGCTTCCCTTAACATTCTAACTTCCGGCTTCCAGAAAGATCGAGAATATTCTAGGTTGTGCCATAGTGCTTCCTCTAGTGTCGAGAGGCAATCAACTTCAACATTCATTCATAATTTACACAACCTCTATTCATAATTCCACCCCCTGGCGCTGAAAAGCGATATCATTTATCCAATACTCCATTCACTACTAACAAATCTTCCATAGATACTGTCGCCATCTTTTAGCCGGTGGCGTAAACAGAAAGATACACCTTACTCTCGCTCTTCAACAACAGAGGACGCTACCATATACAGATGTTTTTGCCAGTAGATTGGTCCTGGCTACTGGCACGGCTAGCAGTGGCAGGCGCCACCTTCACGCTTTGGAATAACACATAAGCTACAATGTATAAAGATTTTGTGCAATTTCGCCGAGTTATTACGATACATAGGTAACGCGAGAGGCGGAGAAATTCCTGCCCTCTGAGACCTATATTGGCGTACGCTGCCTAAAGCGTGGGATTGTTTATTTTAAATAGCTTAAATATACCTTTATCTTTCAAGTTGACTCACTCGAAAATAATATATTATTTGCGAAAGTGTTATAATAAATACGATATCAAAATAAATAATACGTTATATGTACATCACAAGTATTTAATTTTCCCTGCCGGAGTCTGTGTTTCCCGATAGCTATAATACCTAGGGGTCTTTAAGTCAAGAGTGAAAAGGTTACTTTTAAGTAAGCGAGCTCCATCTTCGACCACATCATCGCTTACCATCAGGTGAAATGGTGGTCTAACGCCAGCCTTTATCAATAAAAAAAAATTGAACAAAATTTCCGTTGACATCATTTGATTTCAATGAATATCTAAGTCTGCACGCACGCTGGCCAGCCGATTTAGTAGTTCTGCGAGCTAACACAGCTGCTTTTAATTTGCTAAATAGTTATCATAAAGTAATGTAATAATATTATTTTAGTAAGTTTTCTCCCAAATTAACTCAGGTGAAAGCAAGGCGCGGGATACAGCTAATATTATTATGATAATGATAAGACGATACACACAAATCTCGTTACAAACCTTTGAAATTCTCAGCAGTTCTCTATTATAATAAGTATTCATCCTATCCTTCCTTCTAATATTATAAATGCGAAAGTTTGTGAGGATGTATGTATGTTTGTTGCTCTTTCACGCAAAAACTACTGAACGGATCTCAATAAAATTTGGTAAAAGTAAATAGTTGACATCCTGGAATAACACACACCTACTATTTACCCCGGAATTTTCACGGGATCGGACTTTACGTGGGAAAAAGCTAGTGTTTTATACATAAAACATTCCTCCTGAATCACTCTGTTTATTGATGAAAATCGCATTATAATCCGTTGCGCAGTTTCGGTGGATCTAAGCGCACATAGGTTATGTAATATTAATAGTCCTCTTGAAGTAGGGGAGAGGTGTGTCAATAGTAACAAAAAAAAATCAATTCTTAATAATATTTTAATTAACAATCACAGCGCAATCATTTTTGGTCACAATATAGTTGAGATATTATATTATATAAAGCTAGATTACCACTCACTGACTGACTGACTCACTCATTGACAGAATTGTTCTCCCAGATGGTGGATGGGGAGGTGGGTATATTTTGACAGATTCGTAAACAAGTAACTCTCAAACCTACGGGAAAAGTGCCAAACCTCCCCTTTTCCCCCCCCTTCTCCCCCCCCCCCCTATCGTATCTCGGAAACTACGAGACCCGTATTTTTTTCTTTTTACGGATTCGTATAGAGGAGGCTCGGTAAAGTAAAAACCATTTTTCAAAGTCCCCCCCCCCCCGCCCCCCTTCTCCCCCCTTTAGGCGGATCTCGGAATCTAAGAGACTTGGAACATTTTTTTTTTCAGATTCATTTAGAGGGGCAATGCTTTAGTCGAAATACTTGTGCAACCCCCCCCCCCCATCACCCCCCCCTCTTTTTTTTT
Organism: Tholera decimalis; assembly: GCA_943138885.2. Taxonomy (NCBI): domain Eukaryota; kingdom Metazoa; phylum Arthropoda; class Insecta; order Lepidoptera; family Noctuidae; genus Tholera; species Tholera decimalis. The sequence continues at coordinate 15,713,268 of OW964574.2, read as the reverse complement.
TTTTTTTTTTTCACAAGCACGCGAGGTGCTTGCACCTCGCGCAACACGCAAATACTAAACCCCCCCCATCACCCCCCCCCCACTTTTTTTTTCACAAGCACGCGAGGTGCTTGCACCTCGCGCAACACGCAAATACTAGTCTAATTATAAAATCAAATATAGTAAACAACAAAAAAGTCAATCAAATACTAGGAAATGGCACTTAATGAGATCAACTAATAGTGTTACAATTGCTGCACTAATAGGGTCAATTGTAACAGCAATGAGAGTCAATTGTAACATATAGAAATAGTCAACAATAAAAAATAAATTTAACAAAATCTTGACAGCAGTTCACTCTAAACATCAAAAAAGAACTTAAAACACATAAAAAATAAAAAAGTAACAGTCATTCTGACAAACAGTTTAAACACACACAAAGGGATCATTTTTGAGTGTGCCCATTTATGGCAGTCTCTGCATTGCAACCAATCTTCTCTACTGGTTTTATAATGTTCAAAACAGAGTCTGCACCATCTGTCTCTTCATTTATATCATCTTCTGCCTCATTATTTTCAGTTCTTTTAGTATTTTTTTTAGTCAAGTTTAGGCTCGAGCAAGACTTGTGGCTTCAGGACGACGTAGTTCTTGTTCTGTGGAAAATACTTTATTATGTGGGCATATCCAGTTTTAACTGTATTATCCTGCTTGTATTTAGCAATATATAATGGATACAGTCACATGCCACATGCTAAAGCTGGTAGCTACACTTCTTACACTTTTCCCTTGCTTAATTATAATTTCACAAGGTTCAGCATATTTTTTCTGGTGGCACGGTGCCACGCAATGTCTTCCGAGGTCGTTTATAAACCATTTTATATGGATTCTGAAAATAAAATGGTACTATTAAATAAAAAGCTAAGTGTCAAAATAACAGAGTGTCAATTGTAACACGTTACAATTGCGCCTCCTTGTTTTGTTACTTTTGCACCACTACCGCCATTTTGCATTGAAGTCTTATTTAACAAAAATCTATGGTAAATTTAAACAAATCACGTACTTGCACTTCTAGATTGGATTGTAGATTATCCTAAAATAACCACTGAACTATTGTAAAACTGTTTAATTTAATTAAAATAACAAAAACTGTGAAGAATAATAATTTTACACAACTTGCTATAATACAAACTATCTTAAACTGACAACACACGCGCGAATTGTTTTACCTATAAGTTCAGTCAGTAAAACAGCACCCAATAAAGCTTCGATTGCCACGTAAACCTACCGCTACTGAACGATAGATGTCGTTGAAACAACACTGTTACAATTGCCTCCCTGTAACAATTGACACACCTCTCCCCTACTGACCGATTTCGGCCACAGCGGCCAATTTCAGCGGAGATTATCCATCTGCGCAGGAGATGTTATAGTGCACGAGTATGTGCAGATACAGCTGCACTCTCTGCTCCTTTACTCTCATAGTCCGATGGGTCGGCCATTCGAAACGACCGCAGATTAGGTGCAGGACCAACGGTAAGTAACATGTTTTTTTTTTTAATTCAGAATGTGCTCACTTTTGACCTCGATCTCGCCTGATAGTAAGCGATAGATGAGGTCTACGATGGAACGGGCGAGCCCAGAAGATGCCTGTTTACTCTTGATTTAAACGACAAGACGGTATATCAACCAAATGTGGATAGTATCCAGCTGTTCGTCTGGGAGACCGGTAGTGAAAGGGAGATGGAGGAATACGGTCATAGAGCTCCTGCGCACACTCCCCGAAGTATAATCTGTAGAAAACCGACAGGCAAGCAACGGTTCGCCGATGAGCCTTGCCCGATAGCGCCACCGTCACCTATAAGCCTTTTAGCTCTGCGCTCGATCGAGTCCAGTGCAGCAAGTTGGTACTTTGCAGAGCCATCCCACAAGTGGCTGCAGTACTCCACGCAGGAACGGACCTGTGCTTTATAAAGATTCAGAAGCTGTCTAGGCGTGAAGTACCGCCTCACCCTGTGTAAGATTTCTAGCTTTCCTATATGTTTTTATATGTTTTCCTAAGCACACGCTAACTTCCGTACTCTGGGTTATTACTTAGAAATATCTAATATTCGAACCCGATAGCAGTCTTTGCCCAACCCGGGAATCGAACCCAAGACCTCATGTTCAGCAGTCGCGCTTCCGACTACTAGAACCAAGAGGCACTATGTAAATATGTACGTGAAAGGGCACCGTCAGTTGAGACTGGTCATCCAACTACTTCTGACTTATTTTGATATTTATTTTTATGATATACAACGTGTAATTTAAAGGGTATATACATACCAAGTGCAAGGGTTCTTTGGATGATAACAAACGATATGGCAAGGGTTTTGCTATCCTATACATGACCTACATGTGTAGAACTTATTACAAATTTCAATACATTGATACAAGAAGAACGAAGAGAATTAGATATCGTGCACTTTATCGTGTTATTGGCAAGTGACGTGGAAAGTTATTGACCCTCGTAGTGCTGTGACACGTTTGTTAAGATTAGTATGGTATCAATTCTTTGAGTCACTTATTCTGAGCTGAAACTGTGCATAGAGATTCCATACCAGATGTTGTCTTCAGCCCTTTTAGATAGATATGGGGTTTCCGTTACACGTTGTATATTTGTTTTATATGGTGTACTAGCTTATGCCCACGATTGTGATCGAGTGTTGGGATTTTCCCGCGTAATTCCAAATCTTGTGGAAGTTACGGGATAAAACTAGCATGTTATTTCAGGATTTCAAGAATCTTTCTTTCTTTTTTAATAAGAGAACTGGCAATGTGTTTTAACCCCTTCAACTAAGCTAAATATATGCTTGTGACTGGAGTGATTCAGGACAATAGTGCCTAAATCCATACTTTATTTCGTTCAGATCCGTTCAACTCAGACCAAATAAAAAGTCGACGAGTTGCAAGTCTATCGGTTTTCTATAGGTTACATTTCGGGGAGTGTGCGATGGAATTACACAATCTAATTCCGCCAAGCCCGTTCCATCATCGGACTACGAGACAAACGGCGAAGCGCCATCGTAACATGGCGGACTTCCTTCTTATCCTTTTAGGCTTCATACTTAGGCTACCACTGACTGAAATTCGGCTATATTAGGCTACATAAGCTGTGAAAAACGAGCGACATCGGCCCCCGCGTTGTTTGCAACATTACCGGCCGCCAGTCACCGAGCATCGCGCTCGCGAGAGGTCGTATGCATGCTTTTTTTCAGTCCCGCAAATCCCGCGGATCCCGCGCCCGTAATCCCGCATCACGCGGGATTGTGAAATGACGCGGGATCCCGCGATACCGAGATCTCGATATTCCGGGATTGGACGCCCTAGTCGCAAGCCTTGAAGAGAGAACTATAAAATAATATTTTGATTTAAATTACTTAATTGAATACTTAGATTTTTAAATACCTAATAATATTTTGATTATGGTTTTTACTTATTTCAAAATTTTATTTAATTATGATTGTAATTAAAAACTTAGCTCAGTCTAATTGTAAGTAGGCAATAATACAACCGATATGTATATGCATATGCATGAAGTCCTTACCTGTAAGAAATTGATACACTTGTCCATAAATGTACTGACTGTTATCTCATGTGCTTGTATCAGTGTATTCTATTGTTGGTGAGTCAAATAAAAAAATAAAATAAAATAAAAATAAAATATTATTCTACAAAATACTGCACTATCAAAATCATAGGGCCCCATTGTTAATGTGGCCATGGCGTCCAACAGGTTATAGACCGCTTTCGTACTTAAAGTTGATTGCATTACTAATAGAGAAAGTAGAGTGCTCCAGACTATAGAGAAAATATTAACTTAATGTGGAAATGTTGTAGCCTATCCAAGTTACCATAAAGCACTTAGCGATATAGGAAAAATGATCGTTTTATGATATCTATTGATGTAAACACGAATGCATTAATACACTCTCAGACTGCTTAAAATTTTGGGTATAATAAAAATGAATAAATAATCTTTTTACAGACTGTGTCCATTCGGGTTTGTATATAAATAAATCTAAGAAGCTATTACTTACATCTACAACCAGAAACATATATAAAAATTATAATTATAATAATTGCGAAAGTCTGTCTGTCTCTCTGAATGCTTTCACAGCTAAACCACAGCACCGAATTGGATAAAATTTGGAAAATAGTTGAAAACTCTGGGTCAAACGTAAGCTACTTTTTTTTTTCAAAAATAGCAATAACTAGTAATAATTTATTTGCATAGTAGGTAAAGTGAAAACACATATGTAATTTGAAATAGCATGGGATTACATCGTTTTGTTAAACACAGTAAGTACTTATATTTGGAAAGTCTGGCACCCTTGCTGAGTTGACAACTTGTATTAAATAAAGGTGCTAGGCCCGACCCTTAAAGAAAAATCTTACTCAACTTACTCTTAAAATCAACCCCTAAGGGGTTGAAATAGGGGATGAAAGTTTGTATGAGTAATCTAAAACAAAAAACCGCTTTAATGAATTTTGTTTTTTTTTCCACAAATTAATACGGGTGAAACCACGGGGTATTGGTAGTACATAATAACTACGCCACGTTACGCCACGGCTATCCCATCTGTATGCTATCGTATTGAGTAATTTAAGTATACTGTTAGGGCTGACACAATGCTTGGAACGTAAAAATATGTTTCTAAAAACTTTTTACCAAAAAATTAAACCGACTCCCAAAAAACACTGCAAAGTGAAAAATAACTTTAATTTCGGTAGTCGGTGTCTTTAGTTTTGTTTTTTCGTTTTTGGCACCGACTTCCGAAATTAAAGTTATTTTTCACTTTGCAGTGTTTTTTGGGAGTCGGTTTAATTTTTTGGTAAAAAGTTTTTATTTCACTCTTTTTAGTTGGATGATTTTTAATTTACGTAGTTACAAGAGCCTAAATGTCAACTACTTATAACCTTTTACAAAATATTGCTTTTCCCAATGCTGGGCCGTTAATTGTTGAGGAGTTCTCCTGGTACTTCACCATCAGCTCTACATCACCATATGCATTGTGACGAGCATAAAGTGCTTAACATCCATATTCAAGTAATCGAATCGCAATCCACTCAATACTTATTATTGAGTAGTTTCGGCGGCCATCTGTGGTCTTCATCATCAGTTCCACTTCCCCAAATGGTACTTTTTGAGAGCAACTGCACAAGTTACTATAAGAAATACCCAAAACGCCATAGGTGTGCCTATAATATTTGAAGAGTTCCCTCGATTTCTCCAAGATCCCATCATCAGATCCTGACTTTGGTGATAATGGTACCAATTTCGAAGTATACCCATTCGAACAAAAAAAGAATTTTCCAAATCGGTTCAGCCGTCTTCGAGTACTCGATGATCATACATAAAAAAAAAAAAAAAAAAATATACGCGTCGAATTGATAACCTCCTCTTTTGGTCGTCGGTTGAAAATTGTGATTAGTGGGTTCGAACCTAGGCAGGTGCATTACTTTGTATTATTTCCACTGCTCTCAAAACGGTGAAGTTAAACATCGTGAAGAAACCGGCACGTTCTAAGACCAAACATCCAAAGATATGTGACATCCATGAACCTACATACACTGGGCCTACGTGGGAGATTAAGGCCCATTCTCTCTAGGCCTGCGCTAGCAGTGGAAACGTTATAAACTAACTATACAATATTTTTCTTTACTGATGATAGGTTCGCGTTTGATCACTTTCTCACCTGATGGTAAGCGATGATGTGGTCGAAGATGAAGCACGATTAACTAGAAGTTACCTATTCACTGAAGTGATGACTTAAAGACCCCCAGATTATAGCTATCAGGAAACACAGACTGGCAAGCAAGGCAACGAAAGTATTCCTAAAACGTTTTGTGCGTATGGGTGGGATGTCCACCATGTAACGATGGCGCAGCGCCGTTTGTCTTGTTGTCCGATGATGGAACGGGCTTGGTGGAATTAGACTCTGCAATTCATCTCATATTCCCCGAAATGCAACCGATATTTTAACCGTCTCCGACACCACAATTCAGTTTTTTATAACTTTCTTTACATAGTATTATATATGACACGCATGTAACTGGTTTGAATGTTGATGGATGGAGAGGTAGAGGAAGGCCAAAAAAAAGATGGATGGGTTGAGTGAGGAATGATATGAAAGAAAAAAGAGTAACTGATGCTGTGACATCTGGCAGGGGAGAATAGAAGACGAAAACGTGTTGCACCGACCACAAGTAACTGGGATAGGAGCAGAACTATGATATAGTTTTATTTAAATAAAGGATTTTTTCTTTATCGAGGGTGCGTGTCAAAAAGAGACGGACCCCTGAGTTTGTTTCGGTGTTTCTTCTCAAGGCAGTCAGTTAGGAAACACCGGCCTGATCTAGTCAATATTTACGAAAAAAAATTACGTGTAAAAGTGTTATTTAATAACCAATTTACAAAATAAAGATCATTTATTAAAACATTTAAGCAGACAGCCAAATCAGAACAACTGTCTTTTAAGATACAGGTTACCCTAGTTTAAGAGGCCGGATTATAATAATAACTTTTTGAAAAAGCTGGACTACCTTGGTGTAAGGGTTGTCGCTCGGGATTGGTTCAAAAGTTATTTAACAGATAGATGGCAGTCTGTGGTAGTAGGGGATTTTGTAAGCGAAAGCCTTGTAGTCACTTTTGGCGTGCCACAGGGCAGTGTTCTCGGTCCAACATTTTCAATGTGTATATGAACGACATCTTGAGCTTAACCATCCCTAGATCAGATATGATCTGTTACGCAGATGACACGGCTATCATATTCCACGGTGATACATGGGCGGACGCCTTAGACGCCGCAGAAAAAGGCATGCGTATTATATCGAACTGGCTCAATCGAAATCTTTTGACTCTTAATGTAGAAAAGACTAATTTTATAACGTTCCACATTAGCCGTCCCAGTTGTCCGGATATTAAACTCATTAAAATCCATGAAATAAATTGTCAAGCCATACAGTGCTGCTGTAGTAGTATTGGAAAAGTAAAATCAATCAGGTACCTGGGCATCATTAATTGATCAGAATTTGTCTTTTAAAGAACATATTTCGACGCTCTCTAAATCTCGAAAGGTACGTAAATTCATTTATATAATGAAATCCCTTCGTGCTAGTGCTTCGAAAGACATGTGCAGAAAAGTGTATCTAGCACTTTGTCACTCGTTGCTGCAGTACTGCGTAAGCGTCTGGGGTAGCGCAGCCAAGTCCAATTTGATTGAGCTCGAACGTGCTCAGCGGGCTGTTCTTAAAGTCTTCCTAGGGAAACCGCGGCGATATCCCACAGACGATCTATATAAAGTAGCTGACGTCTTGCGTGTCCGACAACTTTATATCCTGGTCCCTACGTAACCTTGTTGCTGATTCTGGGAGGAAATTCACATACACCCGAAGAGGGAGGGAGCTGATAGTCTTCCAATCCCAAGGATACAAACAATATTTGCCTCCCGGTTTTCGATGTTTCTACCTGTTCGAGTCTTTAATAAAGTTAACAAATCCACACTTAGAATCCCTGGAAATGTTTTCGAAGCTAAGATTATATTAAAGGCATGGCTTCGGAACCTAACTTACGACGAAACAGAAAATTTTCTATGCCCTGTTAATTAATTTTAAAACCAAGAAAGCCACTCATAAGATCTTCCCTGTCTATTGTCTATTTTTTAAATGACCCGTTCATTCGCAATAACACACACACACACACATGCACGCACACACACACACTCACTTGCAAAAGCACTACACACTATTCACTAACACTGAATCACTCTTTCACTATCCACTTTACAATACCATTACGACCTTGATGTACCGACACAATCTTATTCAATTCAAATTCACTAACTTCATTAATTTATTACTATATTTTTTTTTGTTTACAATTATTAATTTTTTTCTTTAATTTGTCTTGTTAAATTAACTTAATTTGTTAAATTTCTGTTACAAAAATGGATAATTATCAATGTGAATTATTATGTGAATTATTATGTCAATGATTGTTTTTTTTTTATTTTTTATTAGATAGATTTTTTTTTTAACAGGCTGTGCTGTATCACTCTGAACTGAGTAACGAGTAGGTAGTCAACCTCTGCTTTAATATTGGGTCACCAAGATACAGGCTGTGCCTAGTTTGGGGCCCATTGCCAAGTGTTTTGTGTTCTGTTACTTTGTGCATAGTATTTACTGTCTGTATTGTCATAACTTGTGTGTGTAAATAAATAAATAAATAAATCTATGAATATCGCATATTATGCTATTAATATTATTAAAAATTTGTTGTGTTGTTAGGAGCGTAAATAAAATGATGTAATAGTTTAGTAAACGTATGGCGTATACTTATATGTTATTTTGACATTTGGAATTTATGAGTGTAAGCAATAGAACATGATTATTTTAATTTAATTTTATATTGGTCATCGACTGCAATAAGTGAATTTTATTATTTTTTTAAACAATGTGCGCAGTAAGTTCATTGGTGAGTCAAGTTAAGATTTAGTATGATAGAACTAGCTTAGCTGAGCTTAGTATATCGATGCAAAGCATCACGAAGACGTTGGCAGGTCTCTCTTTTCCTCGTGGGGTCTGCTTACAGAGAGAGAGAGAGAAAGCGAGCGAGTGAGAGAGAGAAAGAGAAAGAGAGCGAGTGAGAGAGAGAGAGAAAAAGAGAGCGAGTGAGAGAGAGAGAGTTAAGTACTTTTGGTCATCAGATCCTTAGATAATGGGTCACATAGGTGATGAAGGCCTGGTGTCTCCGTCGCCGAGCAAAGGCCGGTTTTCAGCAAGTACATGGTGGGATCTTGCACGAAAGTGCAACCGAAAGCACTGTGGGCTTTCTCGTTCAAATCTGGTGCAGCCCGATTGGGTATATAGTACCTCCATCTTACAGTAGTTTGCAGCCAAATAGCATTCCTGCAATAAGAGTCACCAGGCTATTGAACGTCCGTATATAGCTATTGACGTACGTATATACCTATTGCACGTCCGTAGATATTGTGGTTATTGATGATAGGCTCGATTCTGACTACTATCTCACCTGATGGTAAGCTGCATTTATTGTGTGCACGGCCAAGGTGTGGAACTGTCTGCCGGCTCCTGTATTCCCTACCATATATGACCCGACTGCCTTCAAAGTAAGAGTGAACAGACACTTCTGGGCTCGCTCAATCCTTCTTAGACCTCATCTTTATTAATAATATGCTTATATTTGACCACCATCTCACCTGGTGGTGAAGGGATGATGTGGTTGAAAACTAAGCACGCTTACCTAGAAGAAACCTATTGACTATTAACTTAAAGAGCCCTAGTATAGCTATAATAGATATTTAATACATTTCTACTCCATAGCTATAAAATGAAATTTCTCAAAACGTTTTGCGCATATGGGTGGGATGTCCACCATGTGATGATGGCTCGTCGCCGTTCATCTTGTAGTCCGATAATAGAGCGGGCTTGATGGAATTAGATTGCGTGAGTCCATGGCACACTCCCTAAAATTTAACCGATAGAATTGCATCGTGTCGCCGATGTTCAAGGCTCTAAAGCTTTGACTCGACCAGTCCCTCGTTGCTAATGAGACGTTTGGTCGTTTCTCGAATGAGTCAAGTGCATCTAGATATTCCGATGTGTAATACTGTCTCCTTTGCTAGGATTCCCAATTATTGGTAACCAGTTGAGTCTTAGCCGCGACGAACAGACCAAAAGTAAGGTTCAACGTTACCCCAAGAAGCTCGCTATGATCGCTTATCGGCTCGTTTTCACCACGGAATGATGGAGCCGTTCAGAAACGCCTGGGTCCTAGCGGCATTAAACTTAACCAAGTTAGCAACAACCCATTCGGGACAACCTTTCAGGACATATTAAGCGGCCCATCATGACTTCACGTAGACCGAATCTGAAACCCACTAGCATGGGCGCAGGATATATATCGTTCAGCAACTGTGCTGTCAACTGCATAATCTTAAGTACCGTGCAAAAAGCTATTTAATGTCCGTATATAGCTATTGAACGTCCATTTATAGCTACGGAACGTCCGTATATGGCTATTGAACGTCCATATATAGCTATCGAACGTCCGTATATAGCTATTGAAATAGAATCGAATAGACCGAGTGCAGCGAAAAATATATATGCCGCACTTGAGTCTACCTGGTATTGTTAAATTTTCGTAAAGAAGATGACGGGAATCGATTTCTTGCTTGTATTTTTCAAGCACGTATGCGACTTTCCTTCTTATGAAAATGTTTTACTGCGCCTGGTTCTTACATTGATGCTCACGTGGTTGATCATGTTTTGAGGTAAAATAAATACAAGAAGCTCAAAGACACAGTGCCCTATCCAAAAATACTATGTAATTTGGCAATACAATACACATTTTGGAGGTTAGGCTCTTGCGCACATGCTGATGGCGCTTTACCGTAGGGAAATGTGAGCCTATAGACATAGCTCTATTCTCGCAAATGGTTGACTTAAAACGTCCGAAACCTAGGAAGACTTCAGATACGCTATAGATAACAGTCTCATTATTGTGGTTTGGAAAGTGTGTATTTTTGTGTCGGAATGAGCATAGAAAAATGTATTAAATGGTAAACGTATGTTTCTCTTTCACACAAACCATAGTTTTCTAGTGTCTTTTCTCTCTCTATAGAGTTAGTTAGTTCTGGTCATCCATCCATCGTTATGAAGGCCTAGTCTCTCCCTCGGAGGAAGGTCGGGTCTCGGCGAGTGCATGGTGGGAACATGTGAAGATAGTAAAACTGGTCGAATAGCAAACTGGACTTCCCTGAAGACAAATGCGCGAGCACTGTGTGATTTTTCGTTCAAATCTGGCGCAGCCGGACTGGGTACAGTGCTTCCATCTTACAGTAATTTGCAGCCAAATAGGATTACCTTAAATAGTATCGTATTCCTGCAATTAAAGCCGCTAGGCTATTGAACGTCCGTATAAAGCTATAAGACGTCCGTATATAGCTATTAATAAATAAAATTTGGATCTTGCGCACGTACCGATTGCGCTTTATCGTGCGAAAATGTGAGATAGATGTATAATACCTCTATTCTTTCAAAATTGCATTCATCGACGCGAAAGTAAATGCCCGAAATTTGTGAGGATTATAGATGTCTCATTACTATAGTTTGGAAAGTGGGGAAGTAAGTCTGAGTAACTATGTTACTAATAAAATCAAAAATTTTAACTGCTTTTCAGAGTTAGAGTTAGTGGTCATTAAATGAAGCTGCAATAAAGTTTATTTATACAGCCTGACTTTGAATAAATGCGACAAAAAGAAATGGGAGCTTCAGTTACAGTAACATAGTAATTATAAACTGTTATTTCTACAATCTAAATCGTGAAAAAATTACGTGATTATCGTTTTAAAATGGTCCATTGATGTTATTATCTTTATTTAACTACGAATTATCGGTATTCGAGCAAAATAATTAATGGGCCAAATAAATAAGAAAAATTAAAGTATCAAAATATCTCGTGCGACTCATCGCAGTGCTCAATAATCGTCGTGGAGTACTCATGTTATTAAACGTTGCCGTTCATAGCGGTCGTTTACCTAATTTTGCCTATTTTCTAGTGTAAGTATCGCGTGACGTTGCCAAACCTCGCATGATCGCCAGCGCAGACACCCCTTCCCGGCGACCGCCCCGCCGGCCACCCTTCCTTCGTTCATTAGTCGTCCTAAAACGTTTGTAGGTCACGGTCGCGCGCGCATTCCGCAAATCCTACTTTACGGTTTGCTAATAATTTGTATTGTCTTGTGTTTGTGTCATAACAATGCCTAGGACGAGACGAAAAAGTCGTGAACCGTTAACAAACGTACATTATCTCGATATTGTCGTGTGGTACAACACCGTAAGAAATCTACGTGAAACGCAGCGAAGATTTCGGCTAAAATATCCCAATGTCATTCCACCTTCATTGGGAAGAATTCTAAGAATAACTCGGAACATGCTGGACGCGAGTCCGAAACTTCAAACGAGCTAATAAACAAAATCAAGAGTGCATTCGAAACTGTAAAATCACAAACTTTTGTATTAATAAGACTCAAGAACAATTTGCGGCGCCGTGCTCAATTGTGTTTACAAAACGGAGGTGGACATTTTGAACAATTAATAAAATACACGTAAGTGTTCCGATTTGATTTATTGTAAATACTTAATAATTATTATAAATACTGTCAATCCATCTTTTTAAATACGCGAAAAATACAATAATTGATTTGTTGTTGTAACAAACATTATTCAGGTTATACCTCATACTAAAACATTGTTTTACTATTTTACTTTTATTGTATTTTTGATCGTCCTAAGCCGACAAAAGTATGAAGGGAAATTTGGTTTCACAAAACTTTAAGCGCGGGAAAGAGATGCGCGGTCGGACGGGGGCGCTCGGCGCGATTCATTCATAGCGAGAATGTACCTAAATCGTGCCCACTACACGAAAACGGTAGTACGCGAAATTCTTTCATACTTTAATTATTTTAACGTTTTTCGTAACACTGATAAATTCTTTTTTAATTTTATATTTGATATGTTCTAAATTTTCTTGACAACACGTATTATTGTATATTTAAATTTGTCGCGTCTATTCAATTTCACCCTGTATAATTAAAAGTTGATTTTATGTTCCTTCTTTTAATATTGCAGATTGAAAATGTGTCACCTAAATCCAATATATTAAAATACAAATCAGAAACTCTGTCAAGCATGAGGTGAGCGAGCTGGCAACGTCGCAAGTGCGGACGCCAAATATTCAGATTCGCAGTCAGGAAGTCCCCGAGATATACGGCTGGGAATATACGCGCTACAGCAGCGCCTCATCTGCGCTGAGATTTCTTCGGGAACTTACCGTTGCCACCTCCGATCCTTTATACCTATAGTGTGGTAGTGTTTATTCATTGAGCAGTGAACGGTGATGGTCCCTGTCCCTTTTCATAGGCTTTTTGCTGTCTAGTTAAATGATGAATTATATTTATTTTAACCGACTTTAAAAAGGGGTAGGTTCTCAATTCGAGTATAATTTTGAAAGGGGTGTACCTACTACGCCAAATCGAATGCCCAATAATCGAATATCAATTGATCGACCACTATAATCGAACGTTCATAATATCGCATGGTTAATAAGTCGAACAGTCAATATATCGCACACTCATTACATCGAGTGGTCAAAACATCGAATGTTTGTTTGATCGAGCGTTCCACGCACAGCATATTCATTCTATCGAATCGAAATATCAATATACCTATTGAATACTTTTTATATAGGCAGAATTTAGACGTTCGATGTATATAGTGGTCGATCAATTGATATTCGATTATTTGGCATTTGATTTGGCGCAGTACCTACACCCGTTTGCGTAAATAGTCTAATGGTTTCGGACTTATGATCGAGAGGCCACAGATTTGAACCCCACCCAGTCCTATTGCCAAGAACCCACCTAACTGGCTATCTTGAGAAGAAACACCGAAACAAACACTCATAAAGTAGGTAGGTGATCTTTTGAGGAAAGAAGCACAAAGATTTGAGTAGAGCCATCCAGAGAGTGCAAGCATTTGTCAGGTATTGTCCGTGGCAATAAGACTGTTACAATAGTACCCAACTGATAAGGCGCGTCGTGAATCTTAGTTCGCAAAGTATGGCCCCTAAGATTAACGAAAGAACGCTTAAAACTTACAATCAACCTTAGATCACTACTATAAGGTTCATAATACACTGCAGCTGTTAGTTCCGCCTCACTCACGTCTCACGCGTCGCGAGCTAACATGGCGGCAGCTGCCGACCAATAGCGGCAAAGGAAACGAAGCGCGGTACGAAAATTTATATTCTGCGCAGGTGCATCGGTAAGCCATATCAGTTGGGTACTAAGTGTACTAAAAATTTGTTTTTTTTCTTTCAATTATAGTGGCTTACAAAATCATGCCCGTATCCCATTACTTGTGGTCAGTGCTACACGTTTTCTTCTTCTATTCTTTCCTGTCAGACGTCACAGCAATATTTACTTTTTCTTTCATATCATTCACTAGTACTCACGCGGGGCTTCGCTCCCGTGGATTCTATCACGGTAAAAACATAACACTCCTTTTTTGCAGTCGCGTAAAAAGTAGCCTATAACCTTCCTCAAGCTTCAAGCTACATCCATACCAAATTACATCCAAATCCACCCAGAACTTTCGAAGATTAGCGCGTTCAAGCAAACAAACAACCTTTTCCGCTTTATAATATAAGTATAGATCACACAATCCATCCATCTTTTCTTTGGCATTCCTCTACCCCTCCAAATATCATAAAGGAATAGGACCGGTTACAGTAAAACCAAAAATTACAAGAAAACTTTATTTATTGATCCTTATTAATACACAAATTAATATATTACATTCTGTATAAAAATAAATACGTCAGTGAAAGGTCTGTGCGTTGTACGCATAGTTGCGAGCGGCGTACGTAGCAATTCGACCACAATATGTACGAATGTAGAATACATTGGAGTACGTAAGGATCGTGGGTGAACCGTATTATCTGTTTACCCTCTTGGGGCAATGGCATGAGTTGAGGCAGTCTAAACTAAAGTTTGGGACCAGGTACGGCGGACTTGGGGATGTCCGCCGTCCCCTATAACACAAGACCCGAGGCGCGTTTTATTCCACGCACGCCTTTCTCAGTAGTCACAGGGGGAGCTAAATACTTCACTTCACTCCCCCCGCTTAAAGAGATGGGTCCCGCAGACGCGGGCAGTACATATCGCACGCTTAATCCAATACTGTCACTATCCAAAATTGTGCCGAAACGGAGAACTACGCGTAATCGCGCTTACACTAGTCTAAAAGTAACAGAAATAACCGCTATACGGGCAGTAGTCCGCTACGTCACTAAACAAAAATGTTCCCATTCGCATTCCATTTTTTGCCTCTCCTGAGAAGTTGACTTTTTGGGATAGTGACAGTATTGGTTTAAGCGTGCGATATGTGTTCCCGCAGCCCCCGGCGCATGTGTACGAGGGAACACGGGCTGGTTTTAGTTAGTATGAGTCTGACAGACCCTTTCGCCCGCCCCAGGGTGGAGGACATCCATGTTGATTTCCACCTCAGAAAAAATAAGTCTAAACTAGTCCGAACAATGACATCAAAATACAGAGTTAGCCAGCTGTTATTTTTCAATATACATAACTACAATATTAGTTTTTGATTATGCGAAACACAGATCTAGTATTTTTATGTAAGGAATCTCTGTAAAAAATTTCAAAACTGTACCATACAAAATAAGCAAGTTATAAGCTTGTTATGTTACCTGGTTGTCCGTACTACAACGTCACCGCGTCGTCGTCTTCATTGATCGTTTGACCGTATTCCACCGGCGGCATTGACCCATGTCCAGCTTGTAAACTTTGTTAAAGATTTTTGTGGCAAAAAAAATAACATGGTGTAAAAAAATATTTTCACGTTAGTGAAACAGAATCATTTCGATCAGTCTTTAAAACAAATTAAATTAATAATATAAAAAACTAAAAACACGCGTAATCATTTATGTTCTCGTCACCTGGAGAAATGGACAGAATATGTTGACGATAACGAGCCTAAACTCGATATTTTTACTAGTAGGCAATCCGAGGTTCCATCAGCCACCTTCTAATTCCATCATCAGACCAGCTCGATGGTACCAAAATATTGTATTGTCATCTAATCTACATATAATTGCCAAGTTTCATGATGATACAACATTTAGAAGTGCGTGTAATTCAGATTCTTAGATATTAATACATAATTTGCGTGTTAAAAACAGCATTATAATTGTCTAGCAGTGATGATGACACAAAGTTATATGCCTCCCTGGGTGTCGAACCTCCTACCTACAACTCGTAAGTTATACCACTAACCGCTGTGCCACCACTTTTCTAATTAAATAACATCACGCCTGTGCCCTAAAGGGTAAGCAGAGTTCTTATCTACAGATTAATTCAGTTATATCGAAGTCCTATTTTATAGGGGCCAGCCCGAAATCATGGTTACTAGCGAAAACCCCAATAACACCAAACTTAAATTTTACTGGAGCAAGGTTTTCTTCAAAATAACAAAAATAAAGTTTTCTATCACTAAGCAATTTACTTATGGCAACTTTAACAGAAAAAATATATACAACCGTTTTGATATCAGTCACCTGGGGTAACTTCAAATTGCGGGGTAACTTTTAACAATTGCTTTTCTGGCACTTCCATTATTTAAATTATGTATTTAACAAAAATTCTAATTTAGAATCAGCAATTTAGGTTTTCCGCGGAATTCTCGATCCCGTGGGAATTCCGGGCAAAAATTACCCTATGTCCTTCCCAGGGTCCTCAACTATTCCCATGCACAAATTTCATCTAAATCGGTTCAGCGGTTTAGGCGTTAAAAGGTAACAGACAGACAGACAGAGTAACTTTCGCATTTATAATATTAGTATGGATTTACATCATAAATATTTCATTTCATTTCAAAGACATCTTTTCTGGACTTTTATGATGCAAAGCTACAATTTGAGTTTATCAAAGTTCCCCGCGATTTCAAGTTAAACCCAGTTGACGTTAAGCATAAAATGTTTACTATGATATTACAATCAGTTTCATTCCGATTTTCTAATTGAATTTATACAGATGTTCATTACGATGAGTATTGCCAATGCTTTCATTTATTGCATATATGTCGTATACATACCTGTAGTGATATTGAAAACAAGTGTATAACATTTAATTTAATGTGTTCGTCAATGTATTTTTACACGTATATTATGTACGTATATATGTACTAAAACAATCTAAACAATAAAAAAATTATGCAGCATTGTAATTAGATCGCGCGGTGATGCAACTGGAGTGAACGCAAAGGGTATTTTTAGGTTTTATATTATACAACTTAAAACTTAATTAATGCATAAACAGAATGGAATCGGGTATTAGTTTACCGAAATCCATACCAAACCTTCAGAAAACTTCAGAAAAATATCTAGTGTTAATTCCATCAAGAACTAGATGAAGAATCTTGCATGCAGTATGCATCCTCCGTCCTCCCGCCGGCAAATACATGCACATGCAGAAGGGATGCAATAAAAAACATACCCCATGCAATCAATTAGTCATAGAAAACAATCCAGAAAACGTTTCTGAACAAACTAATTTATTTTTTCGGACGTGTCTACTATCGACCTCGATCTCGCCTGAAGGTAGGCGATAGATGAGGTCTACGATGGAACGAGCGAGCCCAGAAGATGCCTATTCACTGTTGCTTTAAAGGCTAAATGGTCCATAAGTGACATGTTATAAGTTGTATAATATAAATAAGGTTAAATACGAAAATTACAGCATAACTTGGCTGTGACGAATCATTAGTCTATCGCCATCTTTACAATCACAAGATGACAATTATTATTAAGTTTGAGTGAAGTCATTATTATTATGTTATTTTTAAATATTTTATTTATTTCAGACTAGACTAATAAAGGATACAGTCTTATACATACGACTATTGTGAGTTTAAAAACTTTAACAGTACTTTATTTCAATTCAACGAGGGTTTCCAAAAAAATCCCACCATTTATTGGAGCCACTGAGACGAAACGTCAACGTGACATTGACGTTGTCATTGTCAATTGTCAAAAAAACTTAACTCCACAGTGCTGCCACCTGGTGAACGATATTTAGCAGAAGAACTAGACTTGCAGCTGTACATTGGTTAAGAAGAGAGAAAAGATTACAGGTACCCTATACATATATCTCTCTCGCTCTCATCAGTAAAAAGAACTAGATAAGAACTCTGCAATCTTTTCTCTCTTTCTAACCGACGTAAGTTTCTTCTTACAAGCAGACGTATGTCTTTACTACTTTATCTAATAATACCTTTATTCAGAAAACTTTCATTTATTGACATTGTATGAGCAATAATATTTAGAATTCTATTATACTTGTTTTTTTTTTACAGGTTTGTGTGTTTATGCTTTTTGCTCAATAATGTATGGACTATGTCTGAAATAAATAAATGATTATTAAAGAGATGGGCATTTCTACATTAACTGAGTAACTTAAGGTCATTTTAATGCAGAAACTTTTGACTAAAGTTATGGTGACTGTAATTTTATAATGAGTAAAAAGATCCTCATATATTTATTCTTTTACTTGAGATATAACATAAACATCAGATAGTGACTAAAAGCGAGTTACTTCATTTTGTATCTAAGGAAAAATATTTCCGTTTTCCTCTATACGAAGAATCAAAAATAAACAATCTAGATTACCTAGAAATAACTATAAATCCATATATATATATACATACAGAATTAAATTAGTGAGCAAAACTTAACGGACATAATAACAAAATATGTATACAAAAACAACAACATAAGTACCTATGATTTTAAATACTTCTAAATTGTTCGTAAAGTTTCACTGACTAATTTGAGGCGGCCCATAAGATTGAAATATTCTAAACCATCAATTATATTGCGCAATAAACTAACAGCGCAATGTTTTTGCGCCTGAATTTCTCATTAAGACGAAACGGACTAAAAAATATTGCAAAATACTGTCCCTTCATAACGCAATGGATAAATATTATGCTATAAATATTAAGTAAACTATACTGTGACTTTTAATTTAATTCAGTAAACTGACATATTCTAATGTTACTTTATAAAATAATGATACCACACTTAACCTAATAGTGATGGATTCAAGCAATCGAATAACAAATGAGCGATTTTTAAAGGTGAGAAATATAAATAAATGATAAAATATACACTATTATCACTTATATTTTCAGCAGTAGTAACCACATTTTATTATAAAATGTATGTATCTAACCAGCAAATTGTTTCATGTGATAAATATTTTAAAATTACGCGAGATTACTATTAAAAAGACTGCCCCTCACCACTGCGATTTAAACCACGTTAGAATGGGTACAGGTACAGGGGAATGTTGCAAAAAAAATATTATCATGATCTATTCGTTTTATCTTTCATGTCCCTTTCATAACCATTTTGATTTTTGTTAATTTAACAAAATATTATTAAATAAATTGTTTTAATAGTTATTCGATTTTATTCTCCAATCGATTAATTTAGTTGCATCACAATTTTTTTAATTGTCATTATCTTACAACACTGAAACTATCAGTTTACAATTGCGCGATTTTCAATATTACCACTAAATGGTCAATAATATTGCACAATATAATTGATACTCCAGGAGCCGCCAAAGTTTAAACCCGTATTTAGTGATATCGGGTTAAAGGCCTATTTAACATAAGTATAAGCTATTATATTATAGTTTACATTGGGACCCCTTTCGCGGTATATTTATAAACGGCGACGGGTGTGGATACAGAGGTCTTCGGCATTTGAATTCGACGAGGTCTATGATTTGCGTGGGCTGGAACAGAGAGAAATAAGTGTTAGAAATTAAATGATAAATTACACTGGTTGCCCGTTGGTATAGTGGTCAGTGGCCCTGACTGCTATGCGCAAGATCGTGGGTTCGATTCCCACCTAGGACAAATGTTTGTGTGATGAGCACGATCACTTGTTCTTTGTCTGGGTGTAATTTATCTATAATATGTATGTATTTAGAAATATATATGTATGTTTATCAGTTGTCTAGTACCCATACCACAAGCTCTGCTTAGTTTGGGACTAGATGGCGTTGTGTGAAAAAAAAAGTTGTGGAAGTTGTGGAGTTGTTGTGTATATAGAATGGAGTCAGACGTTACTTTGCGGAAATCTATATTTTTCTCTCTAAATCTAGATTTTATACCAAACGAATACTTCAGAAAAATATCTAGTGTTAATAGGATAGTTTCCTGTGTTACAAAATAATTATTTTATTTGGTCCATTACGTAGATATTCAAAAAAATATTAGTTACGTATTTTTTGCTTTTTCAATTCAAGAAAAAATCACAAAGATGGAAAGCTTCAAAGTACAGGAGTGGGGGCTGGTGACGTCACACATTGCAAAGAATTGTACCGAGGTGTGACGTCACGCGAAATTTTAACTCACTGTATCGACTTAATTTTTCAATTACGTGAATAAATAAAAAATACGTCTCCAATGTTTTTTGTAAAACTACGTGACGGACTAAATAAAATATTTTAGGAAACTACCCTATTCCGCCAACAACTAAAATTACAGGAGATGTCGACGAACTAACATTAGGAGAAAATGTTAATAAATTAATAGTTTAAAAAAACACTAGAAAAACACGCTTTTATAAATGCACGTAAAAACAAAAAAAAAAGTTAAGAAAACCGATAACAGATTTTATTTAGGTTTGTTATAACCTTGAAACCTGATCGTGTTCAATGTCCTTTACGTGGCCTTTCTCACAAGTGCAAACACGACTATGATACGATATTTCATCATGGAATGCCAGCGCCTATCTTTCGGCTTCATCATCAGACCTTTAAACCTAATCGTGGTCAAAAATCATTACAAGACTTTTCTAAGAAGTCCAAAATAGCTATGATACGATTTTCCATCATGACGTTCCAGTTCATATCTTCCGGCTCCATCATCAGATCAGTTCGAAAGTACCATATTATTGTACTGCCATCAGAACTACATACAGCTGCCAATTTTCATTACGCTACGACCCTTGGAAGATGGTTAAATTAGTTACCTTAGATTCCATTACATAGTTACATACAGGTCGCCCTAACAAAAGCGTGTTAAAAAGATCTGAGTTACTGCTCATTAGACGTTAAACGCCGTTGGACTGAATATCGGAATAAAATGGCTGTAACATACGGCTGGACAGACAAACAGACCGGGTTCCGTTCATAGCCTTATAGCCATTCGGCTATGGAACCTTAAAAAGAGACTGAGACAGACATATTCTTTTAAAATTATTATAACGGGTTGATTTTTCGACCGATTTACGGTTTTTCGGTATATTTACGTATGTTTATTGTAAACTGGTTGCGTACTCGTAATAAATATTTTTGTCATGCATATTTTCTTTTTTACAATACTCAATTCTTATTTGCATTCCACAATGTACTACTTCCTAATAATAAGTGATAATAAGATAAAAGAGAAAATTATGGAAATCCAATAATACCATATTAGGGACTCTTTACATATGCCATATATTTTATCATTTAAAAATTCGTTTAAACTATAATAGCATATTTTTATTAACAATTGTTTTAGTTTTGTTTATAAATATGTTTATTTTACCTTCTTTAATCATATACGGACTTGTTGAATGTATTTTTAGTCGATAATATTTGTGTCGCAATATGTAACATTTTTTTTTATTGATATTAGGTTCGTGTTTAACCACCATCTCACCTGATGGTAAGCGATGATGTGGTCGAAGATAAAGCACGCTTACCTAGAAGTAACCTATTCACTCTTGACTTAAAGACCACCAGGTTATAGCTATCGGGAAACACAGACTCCGGCAGGATTGAATGATCGAGTCCGTGATTGTATGTCTTCCTTGTTTTAAGCTTACCTTTCGCCCTTTATTGATGTCTTCTGTCGCTTCCTCCTCAATTTCGCCCTCTGGTTCGCCCTTCTCCATATCTCCTTTATATCCCGCACCGCCCTCTGCCGTAGACACCACGTATACAGAGAGCTTTTGTCTCTCCGGAGAGTCCATGGATATGTGTTTCTGAAATATAAAAATTTTTCTTTGTTAAGGTAGGTCAAAAGAATATGCTTGCAGTTTATAATATATTGTTAAAGCGTTTCTAGTGCTTTTACAGAGGTTAAAGAGTGTTGTAAACACAACATTTAGTTTAATTTATTTGTATGGCACTAAGACCCAGAGTAGAAATACTGAGTTGCCTTTCGATGTGGACATGCTCAAAGAATTATTCTTTTTTATAATTTTCGTAATTTTGTAGTGTGTGTGTGTTGTTGTGTGTGTGTGTGTGTGTGTGTGTGTCTGTGTGTGTGTGTATGATGTTGTATGTGTTTTTATCCGAATGTTTTCAATTCCATTCTAGTCCACAAATTATTATGTCTAATTTATCTGTCAATGTCACTAATGTCAGAACTGTACACATGAAACTAGCAGAATAGTCGTCAGCGGCTCAGTTGCCAAAGCAGGAAAAAAAAAAGATTACAATACACGGAGCTTTCGTAATTTTCACCCGATTTGCAGTTTTATTATTTTAAATCTATACTAATATTATAAAGCGGAAAAGTTTGTTTGTTTAACGCGCTAATCTTTGAAAGTACTAGGTGGATTTGGATGCAATTTGGTATGGAAGTAACTTGAAGCTTGAGGAAGGTTATAGGCTACTTTTTACCCGACTGCAAAAAAAGGAGAGTTATGTTTTTACCGTGATAGAATCCACGGGAGCGAAGCCCCGCGTGAGTACTAGTAGTTTATAGAGTCAAGTTCCCCAACAGAGAGCAGTATGGTAACCTCTGTATTATGACCATACGAGTATATTATGTTCCTCTAAACTAACTGCCTCGTTATTCTAGAGGTCGTAAGCGCCACTGCTGAGCAAAAGGTATCGGGTTCAAAAAGATCAAAAAGTGCTATTGGGTTCTATTACATCATTTCTCAGTAGTAGCTCGGAGTTTGGAAGTTGTCGGTGCCCCGAAAATCACGTAAACCATTGGTCCTGCGTCTCATCTTTTTCGGTCGTGTCGAATTGCCGACCCATCGGATTATGAGAGTAAAGCAACAGAGAGTATACCTGTAGCTGTGTAGGTACAGACGCCAGCACATCAATCTACAACAATCTGTCAAATTTCTTTAATAGATTTTCAACTTTATTGTTAAAGAAATTAGGTTCAAGGTTGATTGGGAAAATTTGACAGTTTCGTATAGCTTCATAATTATGCGTCTGTACATACTTGTGCACTATAATATCTCCTGCGCAGATGGATAATCTCAGCTGAAATTGGCCGCTTTGGCCGAAATCGGTAAGAAGTATTATTATAATTGAGGCCATGAGAGCCAGAGTGGTAACTGTAATTTTTTAAATACTGATTTTATTTGATAAAACTGCTCTAAACTGTAAAAGTCATAGCACCACAGTGGCCTAAAATTTAGTTCAACATTTTGACCTTATTTAGACAGTTGAAATTTTTGAGGCCATAAGAGCCAGAGTGCTCTAGCTGCAGCATAGCATAGCGGCATAGCATAGTAAAAACACACAAAAACTTCTTCTTTTATAGATTTTTAGCATAGCCACAGCCACGCATCGTAGCATGGTGGCGATGCGTGGCTGTGGCTATGCTAAAAATCTATAAAAGAAGAAGTTTTTGTGTGTTTTTACTCCGCCGCATCCGTCGCCGCCCTGTCATAATCCTATGCACGCGCCTGTCTAGCTGTCATGTTTTCAATAAGTCGATTTTACGGTTAGGCCACTCATAATCATAATCATAATTCTTTATTGGCATAACAATTTTTTACAGACTTTGTGAAGCCCTGTCTACCGAGCTAGGTACACAATACCTGTATTTCGGTAGTCAGTGTCTTCTTCTCAATAGGTTGTGCAACTTATATGCAATGAACCAAACTCTGTTATTTAAAATTACATCATATTAAATATAAAACATGAATGGAAATAATTGAAATACATCATTAAAATAAATCATTAAAATACATCATTAAAATAAATACCTAATTACAAATTGACAATAAAATATTACAAATAAAAATAGGAAAATTAAAACAATATTTACACAACACAAATTAAAACATAAAAACTCTCGCCTCTCTCCCATGAGGGTAGGCAGCAAAATAAAGTTTATAATTTAGTAAGTCTATTAGGTACATTAGCTAAAAAGATATTGAATGTCTGCGAGTGCAATATTATAAAAAATATATATGTGTGAATAGTATGTTATGGTTACATGATGAGTTTTTTTGTGATTTTGGTGTATGAGGGTGTAATTTTGTGTGCGTGCGTGGTATGTGTGTGCGTGTGTGTGTGGTGTGTGAGTGCGTGTTTGTATTTTATTATGTGTACAATTGTAGGAAGTTATATCAGATTTGCTTCACATCATTGAGGAAGTAGATTTTCTGTTTTTCCATAGTCCTGTGTTTGTAGCCATATCTTTGCTTTTTGTTTAGCTTCGTGATTTGTAAGAGAATTAATATTAAGGGTCTTGTTTAGCTTATTGTATAAGTATATGGTCAAAAAAATACGCTGACGCCTAGCAGACGCAGTGTTGCATCGAAAAGGTGTACAAACGTCAGGGACAGTACGTTTACTTTTGCGGTTTCTTATAAAAGGTGTAACGCTGTGTTGCTTACTAACAACCTGCAGAATATATGTTTGTCTGACAGTAAGTACATTACACTTTTCGTACAATTCGGCAGTGGGAAATCTATGGGGTCTAAAGGTCATAACTTTTAACAAGGATCTTTGTGCTCTTTCTACTTGTATCATAAACGTTTTGCAAGCACCTCCCCAGACTACAATACAGTAACTCAACACTGATTGGACAAGTGCAAAGTAAACTCTGCGCAATAAGTCTAAGTCAGCTACATGTCTCAATTTATTAAATACCCATATCACTTTCCTGACACGCGTAGTGGTGAGATCTATATGTTGACGCCAGCTTAGTTTTTCATCCACTAGTATACCAAGATACTTAACATGCGCAACCTTAGTTAAGGCCAAACATGAGCAGTCTGTGTCAATTGAAGGTAAGTTACATGTATGTTGCTTAATATTTATGTTTATAGGCTTTGATTTAGAGAAGTGGAATTGCAAATAGGTAGATTTTGGGAGGTTTAATGTGAGAAGATTAGCTTTTAACCAATTACCTACTTTATGCAAACCAAATTCAGCCATATTTCGAGCCTCATCCCAGGTATCTCCATGAAATATCAAAGCCGTGTCATCGGCATATGTAAATATTTTTCCGTTTGAAAGGGATTGTTGGCATAGGTCATTGATGTAAATTAGAAAGAGGCTGGGGCCGAGAATACTGCCTTGCGGATCGCCATAGGTTACCCTCGCATCTGAACTAAGGTATTCTTTAATTTTAATGCGTTGTGTGCGGTTATAAAGAAAGTCTTTAAATATGTTTAACGCATTACCGCGAATACCAATCCGATCCAACTTGTCCATAAGAATGGGAATCGAAACGGTATCGAACGCCTTGGTGAGGTCGAGGAAAACGCCAATACATTTCTGTTTGGCGTCTAGTTTAAGCGTAACGTGGTCTATTAGTTGGCTAACAGCGTCTTCAGTACTCCTTCCAGACCTAAAGCCAAATTGAGCGTCCGACAGTACTTTGTTGTGGTCCAAGAAACTAACGAGCCTACTATTTAGAACCTTTTCAAATATTTTTGATATTGTTGTAAGTACAGAGATGGGCCGATAATTTCCAACGTCGTCCTTCAATCCACCCTTGTAGACAGGAGTAATAAGGGATTTTTTAAAAACCTCTGGAAAGACGCCTTGAATTAAGCAGATCTCGATGAGCTTTGTCAGGTGTGGAGTCAGTATATGTTTAGCTAATTTGAGAAGTTTAGCTGGAATAAAGTCGCATCCAACGGCGCAGTCATTTTTTAGGTTCATAATTAGTAATTCAATTTCAGTTTCGTCAGGGGGAAGTAAAACAATTGAGTTTAGACTTGTAGGTATGTCAAAATTATGTGGTGTTTTGGTTTGTGTGACATTGTCTGCGAGCTGTTTACCCACATTTGCAAAATAATTATTTACCTCATCTACGGCCTGTAATCCATTTTTAGTTACAGGTATCAATTGGTCAGCTAATGACTTTTGTTTTTTTGTGTCAGTTATCGTTTTGATTGCATTCCACTTGTCTTTATTGGTTTTTGCATCCTCCAGTAAGGATTTTTCATATCTTCGCTTCACTTTTTTGAGTAATGTGTTACAGAAGTTGCGATATCGTTTATAGGATGTTTCTAAAGTTTTGTTTTGTAGCTGTTCGGAATACTTTTTGTGTAGTTTATCTCTATGACGGATACATCGTAGCAAGCCCGGGGTAAGCCAAGGCTTAATTAAACGTTTTCTACAGGGCTTTGTTAGGACCTTTGAGTTCTGTTTTAATGCTGTCGAGATCGTGTTCACGAAAAGCGTCGCTACATGGTTTGCGTCCAGATCATTATTCACAAAAGAAAAATCTGTCGTTTCTAAATATTTAACGGTAGCATTGTAGTCAAGACTAATTAATGATTTTGTTTCAGTTTTATTCAGATTACTGTTGGACATACAAAGTAAGACAGAATCGTGGTCGGTTACAGTGGAGTGCAATACAAATACTGAGGCAGCATGGCATGTTTTTAACATAATATGATCTAAACAGTTTTGTTCCCTTGTAGGATATAAATGAGCAGGTAGAAGCCCTAGTTCAGCAGTCAAATTTAGGTAAGGAGCGCTGTTTCTGTCTGCATTGTTTAATTTAATGTCAATGTTGACGTCACCAGCGATAATAAAGTTTTTAGTTTTGATTGGTCTAACAACGTTGTCCAGCGAGTTCAGAAAGCTACTTGTGCAATATATAGAAGGTGACCTATAGACAGCTAGAATGTATATGTCTGGATAAATTTTTAACAACACAAATTCTGCCCCTATTGGCTCCGGTTCCTCCACTGTGTATTTAATGTGTTTCTTTACATAAATTACAATCCCCCCATTCTTATTTAGGCATGTTTTGGAGCAATAATGTTCATAGGTATCAAGAATGGGAATAGTCTTAGAATCATTTATCCAGCATTCAGTCAGTATAATGATGTCTATTTCAAAAGTCAGTCTAGATAATTGGGCTTGAAAGCTATCAAAATTTTTATATATGCTACGTATATTTTGGGATATAATTCTTAAAGAATTTTTAGAATTGTTTATCGTTATATTACATGTTTCGACATCACAACAGTAACTATCAGCCACAGAGACAGCGTCAACTTCAGCAAGAATATTATTAGCCATTGGAAATAGGAAAAAATAATACGTCGCTAATATATGTTAAAAAAGTATAAAATAGGGCACAGAGAACAGTGAAATCTGGTTTGAGCAAGTTAAGAATATAAAAACCGGGTTTTTTCGGTACCACTACTGAGTGGCATATCTGATATAAGTGGGTTTGTGTGTGTAAATTATGTGATAAATGAACATAGTTCTGTTTGCAATATGTGTGTGATGAGCGGTGGTTGGTCGAAATTTTGGTTTTATAAGTCGCAGACATTAGACAACAGTGTAATAAAATATAGTATAAAATCATATAGAAATCAATTACATAATTACTGAATAAGCTCTCGACTAGTCATATACGCAGGTTATTTATATCCGATTCTTCCTTAATCGGTATTTGTTTTTCACCTTCAGCTTTTTTCAGAAAAACTTTTCCATATGATGTCCAGCAGAACTTGTAGTTATGGTCTTTAGAAAAAATTCTGGCAAGATAATATAATCGTTGTGCTTTTAATGTCAAACTTTCTGCCAAATATATTGGTTTTGATGGACCCGGGATCTTAATATGAGTTGTGTTCAATTTCTTTACCCGGTTTTTATTATTAAATTTCCGGGCACATTTTAGGATATCTTCTTTGGTTTTGTTCCTAGCAAAGTCTACAATGATCGATGAAACACCTTCCTTTTTCCTGACGCGGAAAACATCCCTTATGTCATGTTTTTCAAGATGAACTTCAAGAAAATTTGCGGTGTCTGTTACAAGCTTGCAGAGGTCTTCCTTTGTTTCACCCTGTTCTCTCGGGATATTCCTGATTTCAATCTTGGATTGGTTCCACATTCGCTCCAGATTTTCCACTCTATCCTCTAGCTGGTTAATATAAATACGATCCGTTTTTCTTTCAGCTTCCAGTTTCTCCGCTCGTGATACCATTTCATCGTATTTTTGAGAAATAAAACTTATAGTCTCCTTTATTTCAGCGTTCTGGACAATTATTTCAGAGAGAGATTGATGAAGGACTTCGAGCTTGCTATCTGTCTTTTCTGTGTGTGCTTTTAGCAACTGCATAAAACTATTATAATCGTCATCTCGTTTCCGCTTTCGTATATTTATATTCTCCGTTTCAGGAATGGATATGTTCGAGGTAGATCCAGTATCTGGCAGAGTTTTGGTGCTTGTGTTTTGATCTGATAGAGTTGAAGCAGATATCTTAGGGGGAGTTCGATTCATTTTAGGCATACTCGTCTCTTTGTGTGTGTGGATAGCAAAATAGGTTACTCTTGTTATCTTCTCTCAAAGAAATTCAAAAAAAGCATGTAATTACCTAGGGTTATTGGAATCCACTCTGGCTCTCATGACCTCAATTATTTTCAAAGATTCTTTTTTCTCCGTTCTATGCTGGTTTCAGCTACATTTACAGACCAAACCCAAGTAAATGCAGCGTGCAGTGAGTATGCTTTCTTCTTTATTAATTTAATTATAAAAAAAAAATATGTGCGTACATAAACATTTCGGCGATTCATTTTTATTTATTTAGATAATGAGTTCGGATAAAAACACACACGCGCTTATCCTCCACATTTATTGTGCTCACAGCCAAGCTGTGAAATTCTCTGCCGGCTTCTGTGTTCCCTGCCACTTATGACCCGTCAGCCTTTAAAGCACGAATAAATAGGCATCTTCTGGGCTCGCTCGTCCCATCGTAGACCTCATCTATCGCTTACCATCAGGCGAGATCGAGGTCAAGAGTGAGCCCATCAGTAATAAAAAAAAACATGTGTCCAATTCACACGTGGTAGAAGTGAAACCTTCAAAAATTTAGGACATTTGGCCATATAAAATTTCCACGACATAAGAAACACTGTATAATGCTTCCTATCTCATTTTCTCCCAAGTTAAATCTTATGAATTTATGTGTCTGTCTCTTTTTACTGTCACTTTATCGTTTCATAAAATTTCAATTTCTCTCTCTCTCTACCTCAACTCCCCTTAACTCCCCCTCAACTCCCCCCTCGAGTCCACCCTCAACTCCCCTCTACTCCCCCGTCAAGCCCCACAACTCCCCCCTCAACTCCCAACGAGACCCCCTCCCCCCTCCCCGCCCCCACACGGGACCCCCTTACCCCTCACCCCCCTGAACTCCCCACGAGACCTCCCTCCCCCTCCCCGCCCGCCTCTCAGGGCTACCTCAACCCCCGCGACCCAACTTCTAGGTCTAGGTCCAAACAGATACTGTCGCTTTTTCGTGTCATTAATTTTCAAATCACAATGATGCTAAAGAAGTTTTCACTTTAAAAACACACACATTAGACACATGCTGTTTGTAAATTTAACTCACCTTGTAGAACTGTATCATCTCGTCTTTCGTGACTGTGTTCAATTGTTCCACTTCCACCTTAGGCCGATCGAAGTTGTACACCTGAAACGAATAACGGTTTCAATATCAGCAAAGGAATTTTTTCACACAAGAATTGAAAGAGCTCGTGGCTAAATAATAATAGACGCACGGGTTGTTTAAGGTAAAGGAAAGCCTTAAGGACGTTCAAGTAATAATGAATTTTTTTTATCAGAACCGATTTAAAACCGACTATAAAGCAAGTGTTGAAACGCCATTCAGTGCGTTACTTCGCCTCTGCTGAAATCATACAAACCCTCTGATTGTATCAGCCTATACACAGCTTCTAAAATTTCCCGGGTTCGTCGTCCGCGTCTCGTCCTAGACGAGCCCGACGATCCCACCACAATCCGACAAGAAAGCAGTAGGTAAACTAGAACTCTTAAAAACTTTTTTTGCAAAAAAATAAAACCGACTTCCATATCAAAACACTACAAAGCCAAAAATAATTTTAATTTCGGTAGTCGGTGTTATTGGTTTTGTATTTTCTTTTTTTTTTCACACCGCCTTCTGAAATTAAAATTATTTTTGGCTTTGTAGTGTTTTGATATGGAAGTCGGTTTTATTTTTTTGCAAAAAAGTTTTTATTTTCGCGCTTTTTAGTGGGTCAATTTGTAATTAATCTAGTTATAAAAGCCAAAATGTCAACTACAAAAAACTAAAAACGCGCGAACAAAAAACTCAATGCAGAGTAAACCAAAAGATCATCAATGTAAATATCTTTTTTAGACTTTTGTTGATTTTTCAGAAACGGCTTGTCCGATTTCAATAAAATTTTCATGGGACCATTTGGGAAGTATACCCTTTCTAACAAAAAAAGAATTTTTCAAATCGGTTGGCAAGCGACGGAGTTATGCCCGAACAAACATAAAAAAAAACAAACAAACATCCGAATTGAGAACCTCCTCCTTTTTCAGAAGTCGGTTAAAAAAACCGTTGTAAATAACACACAAACAAAATGCGTTCCATATTCCGGCCTCGCCGACGAGGCCCATCGCGACGTTCGCGTATTTGTAACGTAAATCCTCCCAATGTATCAGTATTTTAAATTAATACCTATGTATGTTTTACGTTCTTTAACATTATATCACATTGTCACATTCACGACTTTGAAATGAAAGGAAATGAAATTAAATATTTATTTGTAAATTGGTTATAAATAACACTTTTACACGTCATGTTTTTTTGCGTGTTAAGTTTAGCTAGATGAGGCCGGTATTTCCTAACTGACTACTCTGAGAAGAAACACCGAAACAAACTCAGAGGTCATAGTCTCTTTTAAAGTCCAGACAATTTGTATTTTTATATGAGAAGCATGTAGGTTCATGTCTGTGGTATTATTTTGAGGAAATAACCACGCAAATTTGAGCGGACCTGTCCAGACAGTGCAAGAATTTGTCTGTTATCGTGTAGCTCAACTTTTCGACTTTCAATTCGATTCAGTACACTGACATTTAAAGCTAATGGAAATGTGACTTTATAACAGTGGCGTGCCTAGGGTTTCAAAATAACGCAAGCCCAATAAAATTTTAACCGATTTCAAAAAAAGAAAGTTCAGTTTTCAACTGAGTATGTAGGTACCTACGTATGTATCACCGCAATTTTCTCATAATCATAAACTACTGGTTAGGTACAATAAATTAAAAGTGAATTCATCCATCTTCTTCTTTCCTCTTCTTTCTTCAATTTCACTCTTGCTTGTCGTGCGGTGAATGAGGTAACCAAAGCACACTGAAGGCGTGCTAGTGCTAGATTGAATATAATAAACATATCAGCAATTGCATACCTCCGGTGGCTTTGAAAAAAGCCGTTTGGTTTGCTTCATTGCTTGAGGGAACAAAGTTATGGTAAGTAGTTGCTTCCTTCGTAACAGGACCCAAGTTACAGACAAAAAAAAAAAACAAAACAAAAAGTTACAAAACGAAAGTTAAAAAATAGCTAGATAGAATGTAATAAGGAATTTAAATAAATTATTTATATTCTAATTGGAATCGTCTATCTTTCTTAAGAAATGATTTAATTACATCAGAGTAAAATGTTGGTGATTGTTTTAATTCTACCAACAACTGTTTTTCAATAGCTATCATTGATAATTCGGAAAGACGCTCTTGACCTTGTGTATTTCTCAGATAGGTATGGATACGTTTAAGAGACGAAAAAGCACGTTCCGCGGAAGAACTTGTAGCCGGAATAGTTACAACAAGATACGCTAACTTTAACAGCTCGGGAAAGGCATCTTCGAGGTTATTCTCATGAATGAAATCAATTAATTCGAAAACATTACGATCTTTCAGATCAGGACTAGAATACAAGCAAATCAATTGGCTTTTTAATGTTTGTTTGTCGAAATAGTTTGCATAAATGTCAAATAATGAATCTAATTCCTCTGTAGGAAAATGTGAGTGATAATTGTCAAATTTTTTGTTGTTGAGCAGTTGGAAAAACTTTAATTTATAAATTTCAGAATATCGGTCAGTAATTTCGGTATTAATGAAGAAATTAACTGTTTTTTCTGAGCAAAGTTTAAAGATTTTACCTTATCTTCGCCAATCAAAACTTGAACGCATTTTAAATCCTCACATGGTACAATTACCTCCATTGTTGTAGGTAAATCACCAAAACAATTGTATCACTGAGGAAATCTTAGAAAACAAACAAAAAACTTTAACAACAAAACCTTCAAGAGTGCAACTAACTTCAGTTTCATTTGCTTGCTCTCGGATGTCGGGAACTACTCAGAGTTGTCATTTAGGCAAAAAAAAGTCGCCAGGTATATGAAAAATCTAGCTTATTTTTTTTATTTTTAAGATATTGCTTGAATACAGTCAAAATCTGTTATAACAACATCCAAGGGACCACTCATATTTGGTTGTAAAAACCGATAGTCGTAATAACCGGTGATGTTTTCAAGGTACAAAGTATTTTGTACCTATGATTTTGGTCTATATAACCGGTATGTTGTTCTAAATGACGTTGTTGTAAACGGTTTTGACTGTATTTAATTTCGTTATTTTAAAAGTCGCTAGTTTTTATTGTTGCTAAATGTTAAAAAAGTTTCCAAACTCTTTAAAAATCTCCAAGATCTTTCAACGTGTGGCTAAAACGGCAACACTGCAGAGTTGGCAAGCTGACAAGGTCACGCATACGCATGCAAGTTCATACCAAAAGCACGGCTTAAATCTGCCATAGTGATCGATTTGTTCTATGCACAAGGCCTAACTCGTTATACGGCACATCGCTATAAGTGCGAAAGTGACAGATATAGTATTTGAAAGCCCGGTAAAAGCCGGTGCGTGTACGCGAGATAGCAATATGTAGATCATTAGATGCTACAAATGCGAAACTCTGCGCGCGAACAATCGCGATGTATAGTAGTGTAGCAGGCAGTAGATACATTGTGTTATTTTGATAAGAATTAAGCGCGCGAACTTTTAAATAGTTCGGGTATGACATTGATTCTCTATCGAGCATTTTTTAGTAAGGCATGCCGGGCTTTTGGGCTTATATGAAGGTACCGCCACTGCTTTATAAGATAATGATACCATACTCAACTTAATAGTGATGGATTCAATCAATAGTATAATAAAAGAACGATTTTTTATAAGTTATTAAAAGTATTTATAAGAAACGACATAATTGGTAAAAGCTAAATTGTTTCATGTGATGAATATTTCAATAAATTACTGCGACCATTGAATTGGCAGGGGTATAGGGGCTTGTTACAAAAATAATATTAAAAAAATATATTATGATCTATTCGTTTCATTTTTCATGTCTTGTTCATGTTTTTATTCCCAACACGATTAATTTAGTAACATCACAATTTCATAGTCTCCATTAATCTTACAACACTGAAACTTTCAGTTTACTGAATCGAAGTCCTGGTATGGTGTAAGTATACAAACTGTGTGTGAGCTTAGTGTGAGTTTGAAATACATACTTTTGTCGTTTTATTATACTTATTATGAGGGTTATATATTTTTTTTTTTTTTGGCTACTGGCAACACTGGTGACAGGTCGTGAAAAAACGATCTCTTAGATAAATTTTTATGAAATATTCATTAATTGTGTATAAATTAGCTTTAAATGTGTTATTTACCTTAGAATCAATGTATAAAGTGACCCAGTCAGTGTTTTTGTTGTAATAACGTCTATATTCTATAAAACAATAAGTTTTGGGCCGGCTGTCAGTTTGGACTGCGGATTTGAAATCACCAAACCCGGGGAGTATATTTTTTCATATTATTACCTATTACACACTTCAAAACACCTATAAATACTGCTCAGTTTTCTGAGCCACGTCCAGCACACATTGGCACCGTTTATGTCTCCTTTTGCTTGACAAACTGTGGAAGCAAAATCTATGACGAAAACATTCGCCCCAGACAAAAGTTACACTGCATATTTACAATACACATACATTATTACTATTAAATTCTTCTTAATCATCTATTAACTTCATTTAAACTAGTAGTTAACTGTTTATTGTAAAAGCAAGAAACCCATAATTTAACATTAGGTACATATTATTTATCAACTAAGCTAGGCCAAAAACTTTGAGCAAATGAATTTCTGATAAGTATTAGAAAATCAATAAATAATGTGTTAGATACACGATACACTTAAATTAGAAGTTAATAGTAGAATCATTTTCTCTTTTTCTGCTACCTACTTTCTTATTAATTGTAATTTTAAAAATTTTGTCTGTTTTTCTTTACTTTTTTCATTTAATTCTAATATTTATATATTTTATTTCTATCTACTACTGTTCTAAACTTCCTTAGTATATCCCCAAATACTCAGTTAATTCTTGTCATATTCCAGGAGCGGTTTCATCAACTTTTTCAATATGATGACCCGCGGAGCAACTGTACGTGACATGAATATCAGACTGAATGCCGCACTGAAGGAGCTTGAGGTCTCAAAGAAGACCTGCAGTGACCTGCTGCATGAAAGAGAGGAAAGCGAGGTGGAAGTCAGGCAGTTAGTTGACAAAAACACAGAACTCAAGAGACAGCTTGTGGAACTGCACACCCAGCACATGGATATACTCGACCAGCATCACCATCTCCGTAATCTGGTATCTGGGTTTCAAGAATGCAGCGAGACACATGACCAAGCACTCAAACGTATATCTGGACTGGAAGCGGAATTAAACAAGGCTCATAACACAATCTCTACTATAGAAACCTTGAGAGTCAGTGAACAAGTGGCCAATACAAACAGTCTTTTTGACGAGCTGGTGGGTAGTGGATCCGGACTAGTATGTAAGAAGCCCACCTATACCATAGACTTAACTGGGGATGATACATTAACAAACGGTCCTGTTTTAGGTAGTCACAACAAAATAAAGAAGTATATTAAAATTAATAAAAACATTAAAAAGTACAAGAAACTATTAAAATCAAGAAGTGTGTATAAATATAACATTGAACTTAGAAAGCAGCGTGTTATCCTAAACAACCAATTAAAGGAATGTAATTGCATGCTGGATAGTCAAAGAAAAATGTATGATCTTGACATAAATAACCTTCAGAAGGAATTATTGAGTAGGGAAAATACACTAAGGGATATTTTTTGTAAGTATGAGTCTAGCCAGAAAATGTTAAATGAGCGCATGCAGGAGGCCTGTGACCTGGTGGACTTGGTTAAGCACAATGCAGAGAGGTATGAGTCATTGACTAATGACCTCACCTGTAGTTGTGCTTCAAATCACACGGCCATCATGTTACCACAGATTATTCCTGCATCCTCACCCATTTTGCCTCATACTTTGGAAACCACAAGCCCAGCTCAAAGTAACATTTTAGTGTATTCAGATAGATTAGGCACAGGTTTTGGCTCACTTTTAAATAATTATTGTGATCATACCATAGTAAGTCATTGTTACCATAACCTGCATTTCACTGAGCTTATTCATAAAATTAAACAATCAAAATTGAATGAGCAGACCACAGTCATTCTTTTATTTGGAAATAGCCTTAATGTGACAAAAAAGACAATTTTATGTGCATTGCCTTATTCTAATAATTTGACATATATAGAAAATGAATATATTTTTAGACTTAATAATTTGATGCATATGTTAGTATGCCGTCATAGTGACCATTTATTGTATTTTGATACTAACAATTTTGTTAGAGATTTTGTTTTGATTCGGGAATATATGTATCTTCCCAAAAAAAGTCGACATTTATTGGCTACTTTGTTAGCATACAATATACACTCATTTATTGATAATTTTACTGATCATGACATTCCCGTATCGACAACCAAGTCGCTAAAATCATGTCCCATTGCTGCAGAAACATTACTTAAAAAAAATGTTCCAGTTTGTAGTTCAGAGTTTAAATTCCAATATGTTACTTCTAATGACATCATTAAAACTTTTAATTCTTTGAATATGAAAAAGACTGCAGACCTGTGGGGTAATTCTGTTGAAGTTACTAAGTCAACTATACACATTATTGCTCCTACATTAGCTGTTATATTTAATAATTGTATTGATTGCGGTGAGTTTCCTGATCTAATGAAATATAGTAAAATAATCCCACTATTTAAATCGGGTAGTACATCTGACCCTACTAATTACAGACCTATTTCTGTACTGCCCACTTTCAGTAAAATTTTTGAGAAAATTATTCTAATACAGATGCAAAGATATTTTAATAAACACAAATTGCTACATAATAAACAATTTGGTTTTACAAAGGGTCGTTCAACAACTGATGTGTTGAACTTTTAGGACACATTTATAATGCATGGGAAGATAAGTGCGATGTGTTGGGCATTTTTTGCGATTTGTCTAAGGCATTTGACTGTGTTCCCCATGAGACATTAATCAGGAAACTGCACCACTACGGATTCCGGGACTCCTCTCTGAATCTTTTAACCTCATACTTGAGTGAAAGGATTCAGAGAGTCGATGTGAACGGCAAAAGATCGCCGGGATCTGTGGTCAAGATGGGGGTCCCCCAAGGCTCGGATGCGAAGCTTCAGTGGGGCCCCCATATAGATAAATTGTCAAAAAAGTTAAGTTCTGCAGCATATGCCGTTAGAAAAATACGTGGATTAACTGATATCGAAACAGCACGTTTAGTCTACTTTAGTTACTTTCACAGTGTGATGTCATACGGCATTTTACTTTGGGGAAATGCAGCCGACATTCACACAATATTTGTATTACAAAAAAGGGCCATTCGTGCAATTTATAAATTAAGTCCCAAGCACTCCTTAAGAGACAAATTTAAAGAGATTAATATTATGACTGTGCCATCTCAGTATATTTATGAGAATCTCTTGTATGCACACAAAAATATTAATCTGTTTAAAAAATACAATGATATTCATAGTTTAAATACAAGGAACAAAGACACATATGTCATTCCTAAAACAAGGTTAAAAAAATAGGTGGTTCGTTTAGATGCCAATGTATACGTTTTTATAATAAAATTCCTAGCCATATTCAAGAACTAAGTATTAATAAATTCAAATTATTTATAAAACGTAAGCTATGTCAGAAAGCGTTTTACACTGTTAAAGATTATATTGAGGACAAGAAGGCTTGGGAATGAGCTGCTCCAGTGATATACGTGAGCCTTTTTTATTTTTAAAATTTTGATAGTTGATTTATTTTTTATTGATTAAAATATTTGTTTTGTTAAGTATTGTATATACCTATTTATTTTGTTTTTGTTTTTTTTTTAACATAATTATTTCATTATTGTTAATGTGAGGACAAGGTAGGTTATTCTTTCTTCGTTGTTTTTACTTTGACTATAATTTATTTAATGATGTCAAGCAGTTTGAGTACTTGTGTGGCCTACCCAAATGTCCGTTGGTATTTTTTGTCAAATTGTTGAGCTCCTTAAGTTCTAAGTTGAGCTACACGATAACTGACAAATGCTTGCACTGTCTGGACAGGTCCGCTCAAATTTGCGTGGTTATTTCCTCAAAAGAATACCACAGACATGAACCTACATGCTTCTCATATAAAAATACAAATTGTCTGGACTTTAAAAGAGACTATGACCTCTGAGTTTGTTTCGGTGTTTCTTCTCAGAGTAGTCAGTTAGGAAATACCGGCCTCATCTAGCTAAACTTAACACGCAAAAAAACAGTACGTGTAAAAGTGTTATTTATAACCAATTTACAAATAAATATTTCATTTCATTTCAAAAAATTTGTAATAATGTGTGTGTACATATAATAATTTATGTGTTGTAATCTTTGTGTATGATAATTTAATTTTAATAAGGATTATGACATGATAACTTTGACATTTTTCTAATTTGTAATATTAAACAATGTATATGGATCTTTGGACATCTGAATTAAATGATTTTATTTTTCATTTATTTTTGACATGCACCAAACCTGTAGATAGTGTGAAAGATTATTGCAAACTAATACTAAGCTCCTTTGTTTTCTGGGTGGGAAAATCATCAAATTTTCATGACTCCTTCCGCTGTGAGTGAAGTGGAAGGGAGTGTCAGACTTCTACTGACTATAAACCCACCCTGCTCTCGCGGTATCTCGAGTATTTTTCCATTCCCGCAACCCCGTAAGGCATACTAAGCCCCCTCAACTGCAATGACTTTACCTGTGCGGTTATCTCATTCCATATCTGCGCAGCTCTGCTGGACATCCGTTTCGGTTTCTCCAGCTTTTGAGCCGCTAATGCTGCCCTGTACTTGGAAAACTCAGCGTCTGTCATCTTCTCTAGGTAGTCCTGTGAAAATAACGTTATTTTAACATAACATAATCCTTTTAGGTAAGCGTGCTCCACCTTCGACCATATCATCACTTACCATCAGGTGAGATGGTGGTCGCAAGCCTATTATCAATAAAAAAAAAACTAAGATTCAATACAAAATTCCAAATAAAACAACTACATACATTTTTAGCAGCGCAAAATCTAAACTTCCATACTAATATTATAAATGCGAAAGTAACTCTGTCTGTCTGTATGTTACCTTTCACGCCTAGACCGCTGAACCGATTTAGATCAAATTTGGTATGGAAATAGTTTAGGACCCTGGGAAGGGTCATATCGGGATTTACGCGGGAAACCCTCCTACGCCAACGATGTCGCGGGCAGAAACTAAAGAACACTTTAATAGCGTGTAAATATGCTTTTTTAGTTTAGCTAATTGAGGGCCGGTATTTCCTAACTGACTACTCTGAGAAGGAACACCGAAAGAAACTCAGAGGTCAACGTCTCTTTTAAGTCCATACAATTCGTATCGGTCAAATCATATGAAAAGCATGTAGGTTCATGTCTGTGGTGTTCTTTTGAGGAAAGAAGCACACAGATTTGAGTGGACGTGTCCAGACAGTGCAAGCTTTTGTCTGTTATCGTATAGCTCAATTTAAAACTTAAGGAGCTCAACGATTTGACGAACAATACCAAAGAAAGGACATTTGGGTAGGCCACACAAGTACTCAAACTACCTGACAATATTAAATAAATTATAGTGAAGATAGCGCAAAGAAGAAACAATAACTTACATAGTCCTCACATTCACAATAATGAAATGGAGGACGGTAGCCAACACGATCCTATAATAAAAAAAGGGAACGCTGTTACACTGAGAAACTTACCAGAGATCCTTGCAAGAAGTTCTCAATCCTCTGTTCCAAGTACTCAGGGTGCCTGTCGCTCTGCACGATCACCCTGAAGCCTTGCACGCCGTTGGAGCGCCGGAGACCGCTGAACACTATGTAGCCCAGTTGTTCCTGTTGGAGATACCAGGAGAATGACCATGTTCAAGTTCTATTTCAAAACTATACAACGAGTAATTTAAAGGGTATTTATTTATTCTATACTTTATTGTACACCTTACAATAATTATATGGATACAAAAGGTAAAACTAGTGTACAATGGGCGGTCTTATCGCACAAGGCGATCTCTTACAGACAACTTTTGGATGGACAGAACTTAAAGGGAGACAGATTTAGGGCAGTCAGTGTACAAACAATATACATAATAATAAAAAATACATACTAAAAACATACTAATAAATATCAAATGTATAATAGAGAAAGGAGTGGAAAATTATAGAGAGGTTAATGCTCCTTCACCATTCTTTTTTATACATACCAAGTGCATGGCTTCTTTGGATGATAACAAACGATATGGCAAGGGTTTTGTAATCCTAAGTCTACATGTGTGGAGCTTATTGGAAATTTCAATACATTGATACCAAAAATTTTTCAAATTAAGAACGAAGAGAATTATCGTTTTATTGGCAAGTGACGTGGAAAGTTATTGTCCCTCGTAGTGCTGTGACACGTTTGTTATGATTGGTGTTCAAGAAACATATGAAACCGATAACTTGGTATCAAATCTTTGAGTCACTTATTTTGAGCCAACACTGTGCATAGAGACTCCATACCAGATATTATCTTCAGCTTTTTAGGATATAGGATAAATATGGGGTTTCCGTTACACGTTGTATATTAGGTACAATCGACAAATTTGAATTATGAATCACTTTGACTATAAATCTTTTAGAACCGTCAAAATAACAAAGATTTTTTAAAAGAGAAACTATGTGGGTAGAATTCACATTACTAGCAATCTTGTGAACCAGTCCAACTAAGCTAAATATGCTTGTGTCTGGAGTGGGTTCACGGCTATAGTGTAATGGGTGGGGTTCGAACCTACGATCTCTCGATCACAAGGCAGACACCTTAGCCATTAAACCTCTTCTCAGTCGTATCACTCTTGTCAAGGTGGTCGTGGTTGACATGTAGTAAATGCTGGAGTGGCGGATGTAGGTCGCCTCACAATGTCCCGCCATCTCTAGCCAGCCATTAAGGAATTGCCGTTTAAATGTTGTACTAGGCGTTTCAAATGCTAATAGGAATTTCAATGACTTTTATCTGTCAAATGTCACTCAAAAAGTACGGTTTGCAAAGAAAACTTAATGGCGAAAAATTATAACGGTTTCGTTTAACCGTGTCTCACATCAAATTTAACCTCTCACAAAAACGTGCCAGTAAACCAGTATTACTATTAGTTGAGCCCCGCTGGCACACAAATTATGTGCCAGCGGGGCTCAACTAATAGTTTACGTAAATAATGGCGGTCCTTGAGAGGTTAAATATAATAAGGATTTAAAGTCATAATTAGTTTTTTTTAAACATATTTTTCTCTCCTAGTTTCATTGTTGGCATTGGCACCAATAAGCCTGAACGCATGGCGCAAAGGCCCAGAAGTCATGTCAACATTATTACAACTTTTTTTTTTTTTTGATGGTAGGCACGCGTTTGACCACCAAAATATAGAAAGGGATGAAAATAATTTAATAAATCCTTGTTTTGTTCACTCTATCCAAATGTTTCGACTTGACAGCTAAGACGTCACAATATGGCGCTAAGTTTTTCCTAATAGTAGTTGAAACGCACTGTAGAGCACATACCTTAGTCCTGAGCATACTGAAGCAGGGCTCGGCGAGCGTGTGAGCAAGTAACTCGAGCACGACGTTGTTCCTGCACGCTCTCACGCCGCAAGCGTAGTACAACGACGCGCACGATGACCTATGCACACTGTTCGTCGTTTCGCGGACATGCCATGCACCTTAGAGGGGAATTCAAAATGTTTTATTGAATGGAATGAAGAATAAATCTAGTTATCTTAAATATCTGCTCCCAAACATTAATTAAATAAAAACTTTTTACTAAAAATTAAACCGACTCCCAAAAAATACTGCAAAGTGAAAAATAACTTTAATTTCGGTAGTCGGTGTCTTTAGTACTCTTTTTAGTTGGTCGATTTACCTAGTTATAAGAGCCTAAATGTCAACTGCTTTTACAAAATATTGCTTTTCCCAATGCTGGGCCGTTAATTGTTGAGGAGTTCTCCTGGTACTTCACCATCAGCTCTACATCACCATATGCATTGTGACGAGCATAAAGTGCTTAACATCCATATTCAAGTAATCGAATCGCAATCCACGAAATACTTATTATTGAGTAGTTTCGGCGGCCATCTGTGGTCTTCATCATCAGTTCCACTTCCCCAAGTGGTACTTTTTGAGATCAACTGCACAAGTTACTATAAGAAATACCCAAAACGCCATAGGTGTGCCTATAATATTTAAAGAGTTCCCTCGATTTCTCCAGGATCCCATCATCAGATCCTGACTTGGTGACAATGGGACCAATTTCGAAGTATACCCTTTCAAACATACAAAGAATTTTCCAAATCGGTTCAGCCGTCTTCGAGTAATCGGTGATCTAACATATAAAAAAAAAATATACGTATCGAATTGATAAACTCCTCCTTTTTTTTGTCGTCGGTTGATAAAAATCAAGCTTAAGGAAGGTTTAAGCTAGTCTTTACTTGACTGTAAAAGTATGCGCATTATGTTTTTATCGTGAAAGTCCACGGGAGCGAAGATCCGCGCGACCGCTTGTAATATAATATATCTGAAGAGTCTTTGTTGGGTCGAACTCGCTAATCTCTGGAGATACTGGGTCGAAATGATTTTTTTTTAATCATTGGAAAATGTTGCGGATCTAGAGAAAAGATACTCCTTTTGGGAGTTTCCGTTGCGTGCGCTGCGTAAACGGTTAAAGGTACGCAAAAACCATGTACAACGGAATTTTACTTCTCTAAAACAGTCCGTAACAGCATAAGTATATCTTTTAAGATTGAACCACTATAACCTTTTTTATGGTATATGTATGTGATTTGAACAATGAACATGATATTCACCCTTATCTAACTACAATAATTTACAAAAAATACATTCAATTTATTTTTTCCAAAGCAAAATATAGAGTATGCACAGCTGTTTACAGTGTAGGATCAATCACCCCTGGTACCTGTGTTAAATAAATACGTTATTCGTCATAACTATTTAATTTTGAACAAAATTTCCCTTGACATGATTTGATTTCAATGAATATCTCAGGAAATATCATAGATATAAAATAACTCCACGAACATTCGAAATAAACGGTCACACTATTTGATCGGTTTGACTTACAAATTAATTTTTTTAATTAGTTGAAACAGACCGTAGACCTGAGAATTTGATATAAATTTGAGTTTGATTTCTCTACGCGTTCGTGAGAACAAGGGTCTTGACAGACAGACAGACAACAAAATGATCCTGTGAGGGATCCGTTTTTTCTTTAGAGGCACGGAACCTTAGCGAGGGGATATATCTTGTTAAAGAAAACAATCTTACCTTTTTCTATTTCAATTTCTCTATGCAACAATAGCTGCTGTGCACATAACGGCATCGCATCTTTCGGCAACCTGAGTGACAGAAAGTATATTTTATTTTATTAATTTTAAGGAAACTTACAGCTAATACACTTGAGTGATCATTGGCAATATGTAGAAAGAGGATAATTACAAGCTTCCGTTAGTAAACAGTTATGTGTGACATACTTAAGACGGCGGATAGTCGCACAGTCATAAACGAACAATATACGAGGGGTATAGTTTCAAAACCCGCAAAGTCCATTTTTTACATGTAGCAATATTTTTATATCTCTAGCAACGCCATCTTTTTCCGCACATTTTAGATTTATCAGATC
Source organism: Tholera decimalis (assembly GCA_943138885.2). Taxonomy (NCBI): domain Eukaryota; kingdom Metazoa; phylum Arthropoda; class Insecta; order Lepidoptera; family Noctuidae; genus Tholera; species Tholera decimalis. Next base: position 15,670,414 of record OW964574.2, on the reverse strand, counting down.
TTACCATAAACAGCTATGTCCAATAGAAAATTCACTTTAAAGTAGGCTGTTAGCTTCAAACACTGCCAAGTCCATCATAGTTTAATTCAAAAACCGCAATGTCCAAACTAGCCAATAGTGAGCCACCATTTTGGTCACGTGATATACAAAACAGATAAGGCCAGCTTTGTTTTTGTTGTGCTTTTCTCGTGAAAAAGTTATTTTTTTTATTAGATACTGTATTATTTTCGAAGTTAAAGTGCCATAATTACGAAGATGGATACAACCCCGATCGTTGTAGATAAAAGTAAAGCTCGGAAACGGCAGAGAAAACCAGAACAATGGAAGAGAAACCTGCAGAAATGAGAGAGGTAAGTAGATACTAGTACAAGTAGTTTTGATCACTGATTTCAAAATATTTATTTTTTTAAGTTGAAACTGTTGTTTCTTTGTATTTGCTGGTCAAAACAAAAACACTACCGTAGTAGGAATGTACCTTAAGTGGCTGTCAGAAGCCCCACAGCATATTAAGAACATTGAAATTATATTTCTTAATAATAGCAAACATGATCGTTCCGAAAGATATTCAGTCCTCAGCGAGAACATTAAAACCGTCTAAAATCAAAGATGTCGATAAGCTATTGACTTCACATTTTGATGTCAACTGGAGAAGTTACTCTGTTTTGTCATTTTATGATAAATTAGTACCGAAGACTCTCGAAGGCTCTCGATATAGATTTTCTCAACGCGGATGATGAAAATGAACACTTTTGCGAAGAACAAGAAAGTGTACCTGACCTAATTGTTTAATTTTTTTTAATGGCCTATTTTATGTCCCACTGTTCAAAGGCCTCCCCTTTTTCCTTGTCTTGCTTTTACGATGTTTAATAACATCTAGTTTAGTAAATAAAACTACCTAATAATTTAAAAAATACTAATTGATTTATTAAATGTGTTTTTCATTTCTATACCTTTTCAACATGACGACGCTTTTATCACATACGATAAAACTATCAAATATTTTAAGTCGCTGTATACATATTATTAGTCGTAGCAAATACAGCAATGTCCACGTATGTCAGATTCAAAACTAACTATGTCCGAACTTCAGTTTCAAATTCAGCTATGTCCATCATTGTTTTGCTTTTTATACGTTTGTAAAACCTGATAATTTAATGAATAAGTTAAAAACGTAGGTGAAGCGACCAATATTCAAAAGGCACAGAAACTTAATTAATTAAATAATGCTACGAGAATTTATCACAAATTTTCTATTCCTGGATTTTGATCGTCTTTGGACTTAGCGGGTTTTAAAACTATACCCCTCATACGTATTCTCCAATAATAATAACGCTGTATAGATAAAGTCAGACTCACTTTTTCTCTACAGTCTCAGCTATGTTGAGTGCCCTTTCCCGGCTGAGGTTGCCGTACATGAACCCTTCGATATGCACCTTACGTATCATTCTACCCACGAAGTCATCCAGCACTTCCGGAGTCATTTCTATAACAAGAAAAAAAGTTTTTATAACGAATATAACCGGATACAGCTGAGTATTAGTATTTTAACCCAGTAACCTAGGCTAGACTAAATGTTGATTGTTGCGTGTGTACAAATTCATTATTGCAATTCATAAATGTTTACTAAAACTATTAATACATACAGTATGTTAACTAATTGAGGGCGTTCCCGTTAACTCGCAATAGTATAGCATCCACACATGCTAAAAAAATATTACCATTCGAAAACAAAATGTTTTTGTTTTTTTTTTTAATATTAAATATTCACTAAAAATGTTAAATTGATACGTAAAAGAAACACTCTACAACGTGTAATTTAAAGGGTATATACATACCAAGTGCATGGCTTCTTTGGATAATAAAAAACGATATGGCAAAGGTTTTGTAATCCTAAGTCTACGTGTGTAGAACTTATTACAAATTCCAATACACTAATACTAGAGACCGAATTTTTCAAATTAAGAAGAACGAATAAAATTATCGTGTTATTGGCAAGTGACGTGGAAAGTTATTGACCCTCGTAGTGCTGGGACACGTTTGTTATGATTGGTATTCAAGAAATATATGAAACCGATAATTTGGTATCAATTCTTTGAGTCAGTTATTTTGAGCTGAACTGTGCATAGAGACTCCATACCAGATGTTGTCTTCAGCCCTTTTAGATAGATATGGAGTTTCCGTTACACGTTGTATACACGCGTACGCATTCATAAATAAATTGCGACGTTGCCGTCCTTCAAGTACGCGTGTACAGAGTGTTTCTTTTACATATCAATTTAACATTTTTAGTGAATATAATAATATTAAAAAAAAATAAAAACATTATGTTTTCGGATGGTAATATTTTTTAGCATGTATGGATGCTATACTATTGCGGGTTAACGGGAACGCCCTCTGTTAGATAACATACTGTATAATATTCCCTTTGGTTAAACATGTAAATTTAAATTAATTTCGACTTTATTCCAACATAAATGAAGTTGATATTTAATGCTCTCTGTTTAATCTCAGATATTTACCATCAGCAACTTCTAACAGTTGGCATCTAGTCCAGACCAGGTCTGCTAAACACATCGCTTGCTGGTACACTGCATGCTGCAAAGAAAAAGGTTCAAGTTAACATGAAGGACATCCCACCCATACGCGCAAAACGTTTTGGGAATATATTAATTGTGCGTAAAGCTAAGGAGTGGAATTCCCTGCCGGAGTCTGTGTTTCCCGATAGCTATAATCTACGGGTTTTTAAGTCAAGAGTGAATAGGTTACTTCTAGGCAAGCGTGCTTCATCTTCGACCACATCATCACTTACCATCAGGTGAGATGGTGGTCAAACGCGAACCTATTATCTATAAAAAACTAGTCCTATTTTTTTTTTTGGAAAATAAATGTATTATTAAGAATTTTATTATAATCATGTAATTATTAGACTTCATAATTATGTACCTAGTTATCTAATTGTTTTATAGTTATAGCCAGTGTTGTTTTATTTATAATTATATTTTATGTTTAACGTTACACGCAATTAGAGATTAATGTATTATTATAAGGTGAATATTTAAGATAATATTGGCACATATCGCCTGAAACACAAGTTTACCTAGTTCAGGCACATGTATTTAATTACCTTAAGCTAAGCATGACCTTGAGTATACATCTAGTTGTAAGAAAATTTGAATAAATGATTTGATTTGATTTGATTAATTTATTTATTAGGTTCATCAACACCTGTTTACACTGATAATAATACTTGAAGACATGACGGCTTGGCGATGTTTCCTTCCTTCTGCACATGTGGCTTCCCTGGCTTATTGTAATTGCGTTATCGACTAGTGTATTAACAACTCCACTTTCGTGAGTGTGTCTTTTTATTTTTTCCATCCGATTTAACAGATTTTCTTTTTGTTTCATTTTTATTATTAATTTATCCTTCATAATTGAAGTGTAATGTTATCGCTTTTCAAGTTTATTTTAATATAATATCAATATTTTTTTGTGAATGGGAGAACACTAGACGATTTGTTTAACAATTTTTTATTTCTAATTCCATTGTGCTGTATTACTTGGTCTATACTGTTCTTTCATACCTAATTAACCTGTATTATGGATACATTGTAAAAACGATCATTTGTTTTTATTTTATTTTTTTCTTTAAAAATTTAGAGACTTTTATAACGCACAGCGTATGTCAGTCCCATCGTACCCTAAGACAATTATTACCTAGCAAGCGAGATCAATGGATCAAGGCAATAAAGTCGAACAACTTTCTCGCTTCATCGGAAGTCGGATTACTTAGTATTTGGTGGAATGTACCTATATTGTTCTTGTTCAACTTCAAAGCCCCGAACAACTTACTCCTATCAGCCTCATACTGAACACATTCCATTAGCAAATGATGCATATCTTCTACAACTCCGCACACCTCACAGTTGGGAGAGAGAGATAATTTGATTTGAAAAGAGTAACTGTCGAATTTCTTGCCGGTTCTTCTGCATAGAAAACGACCAATTTCGAACCGTGCCCTAACTGCTGACGTTTTAAAAGTCCCCATGTAGGCCCTATGTGAAATAAAACATTTTGAATTGAGTTAAAAACTATGGATATCCAAGAGTAATAGTGTAACAACTACTTAAAGCCTTAAAGTTAAACACCACATGTGCACATTCATCTTATTTTAGTAATCTAATCTTAACATCTTTTATAACATAATAAAATTAACTACATCTATGAACATAATATGCAGTATGTTAACTAACAGAGAGAGAAACACTCTGTACACACGTACGCATTCATAAATAAATTGCGACGTTGTCGTCCTTCAATTACGCGTGTACAGAGTGTTTCTTTTACGTATCAATTTAACATTTTTAGTGAATATTTTAATATTAAAAAAAAACATTTTGTTTTCGAATGGTAATATTTTTTGTAGCATGTATGGATGCTATACTATTGCGGGTTAATGCCCTCTGTTAGTTAACATACTGTATGTCTAATAAAATAAAATAAAACACGTAGGTAATCATGGATCGGGTAGGGATTTCATGATTATTGATTTAAGCTTTGCCATGGAATCATAATGTAAGTCGATTAAGAAATAGAATCTCACCTGATAAGGCTGTTCGGCATCAAAGTTCCGTATCGCTCTAATATGGTTCTCCTTCATGATATGGAACCTCTTAGGGTCGACGGTGAAGTTGACCATATGTTCCATGATCTTGTCCAGAAGCACCCTTTGCTTGTCATCGTACCCATCGATTGTTACCTGAGCGATATTTATTTATTTATTTAGGGACAAATATACAGACAGTTACAAAACAAATTCGCATAACTAATTAAACAATTATGCAACCATTGACATATATATTACTGTGTAAGCACTGGGCGGACCGCATGTTATAATGACGCCTCGAACTTGGTCCCAAAGTGGTCTTCCTTTTATCGAAGTTAACTAGAAGGCGATCGGCTATCTTCGGGAGCGGTCGTAAGTTTTACAAGCAAAAATGCCGAGTTGTATCGTGAAGGGCTGCGTGAAATACGACAAAAAGCACAATAAAAAAATTGATAACATTTAATATCACCGGTAAGTTAAAAATATGTCATTAAATCAACTTCTAACATTATTTAAAACAATTTTCTTTCTTGTTTGTCTCAACCTTTAGCATAGACAACGCGAAGCCGCGTAAAAGTACGACATAACTTTGCAGCGGCGCGCGTTGCAGCCGATGAAATAAAAAGATTTAATAATATTACTGTAAGATTAAATTATGTTCAAAATTAATTTTTATTGTTTGTTAAAAGCAAATTAAAATTTATTTTTATGTATAACAAATACAAATTTCGGAAAATAAAAGGTTTTGTTTTTATTTCTTTGTACCTCGAAAAATACCACACCCCGCTCTTACAAGGTTACGTCTAGGAGCAGACCACGCCGATTGACATCGTAGTTATAATAGATGGCGTTAGTGTGTTTTGTAGGGCGACCGCGTCCGTCAAATGTTCTGACGACCGTATCTTTATTATTTAAATCAATGGTTGTAGAGGTTAGACAGACAGTCGTTCCATGTAATACACTAGTATTCACCTGTATTCAGTTAGCTATCAGTAACGATTGTTATAGATGTTCAAATTACAGCTGGGACCAACACCGCTCATCATTCCGCCAACTTACAAACTCCGGGCTATCACTGAGAAATTTGAACGGCGACTGCTAAACCAAAACGAGGAAGATATTTATATTTTTTTTTTTGTAAACACTATTACTCGGCTTCATCCGAGAATACTGGGAACCAATCCCAACATCGTTGAAATTTCCTTAAATACGATAACAACATCATGAGGCTCCTCTCCTTAATTTTCCTACAAATCAAGCCAATAGCCTAACCGCTAAGGTGTAAGCCTTTTAATCGAGAAGTCGCAGGTTCGAGCCCCACCCTTTACACTATCCAGACACAAGCATATTTAGCTTAGTTGGAGGGGACAACAAGATTGCTAGCAATGTCAATTCTACCCACATTGAAATGAAATGAAATTTTGTAAATTTATATATCGTCGTTGCGCTTGCAAAAGGTGCTATGTGGTAAATAGTCATTTTCGTTCTTTTATGCAGTTTCAATCGTTATTTTAATATCTGATAAACGCAATATTGAAAGGTAACTCTTTAAATATTTCGTTTATTAGATAACTGTTTAACTGAGTCTAAAAACGGCAAACCATGTTTGTACTAGTTTCAGCTTTAACACCTGTAATACCATGTTTTGAGCAAATAACTATATTATAATATTAAAATGCTACTCACACTAATGCCGTACTTGGCATTCCCTATGCTCCACCGTAAGCCGGCCAGTTCCGCGGCGTAAGCGAATTGTTGAAGGCTGTCTCTTAGCAGAAGAACCCACACTGAAGTCAGGTTGCAACTCAGAGGGTCTGCGTAGGCTAGGGGACTGATGACAACGAATACCTGTATTAATTATAAAAATAGTCCCGACCATCGCAAAATGCCATCGAGGCAGGTATTATTATCTGTATTGCACATGGGGTTGTAGCAGATTTTTTTTATTTTTCATTTATTTATACTTCATGCACATAGGTACTCAGGCAGACTTAAGGGCCTATACTACCTCAACGCTTCTCACTCTTTCTCTCGCTCGCACACTACTGGCCGCGGTCACGCGAGCAAGCGAGACAGGGTGGCAGGGAAAGACTCCAAGACACCGATGATTTAGTTTATTTCTTTTTACGGTGAAAATAATGGTTATTTTAAAAAGTAAATAACATTATAAGACCTGCTTTATAGTTAGTTCAATTAATATGCAAAGTTTAATTATCTAATTTGAAGTTATTTTTGAATACCAGCGGTTTATTGTTCGGTTAGGAGGTAACTTTGGTTTTTTTTTCTATCAAGAAAATTTTATGAAATCGTGTTTTTGTCAAACATAGTACCTAACATTAATCTTCAACTTTACCATATATTTATTTTAAAATTATTGCTGCGGTATTTTCGACATAACGGAGGATCGTGCTAAGCCATTTGAGGTAGTATAGGCTCTTAATGCCGTAGACATTCTCTACCAGTCAACCAAGTGTGGCGAAGAAATAGCGTGGTAGATGCAAAAGTTAAAAATGCTCGCGTTTGAACACCATCTCACCTGATGGTAAGTGATGATATGGTTGAAGATGGAGCACGCTTACATAGAAGTAACCTATTCACTCTTGACTTAAAGACTCCTAGGTTGCAGCTATCAGGAAACACATACTCCAGCAGGGAATTGATTGAGGATGGTGATCAGACACGAAAAAAAAAAACCAATAAAAAAAGTCTAATGGTCTTACCTGACTAAATCAAATGTCATGACAGCTTTCGGCAGATTAAACTCGTTATCTTTCTTGAACCAAAGCCTCATAAGTGGGGTGTCCTGAAAAATATAGAACACATACGATTATATTAATATGTATTATAATTTTTAGTTAAAATAAGTTTAGATAAATGATTGTTTATATCTCTTTCGATGAAATTTGGCAGAGAGATCTATCATAGTATCGATAAGCACATAGCCTTCTAGGCTTTTTACGACGATTTTTTTTATTGTTTATCGGCTCGCTTTTAACCTCCATCTCACCTCTTAAGCGATGATGTGGTCGAAAACTCTAGAAGTAACCTATTCACTCCTGACTTAAAAACTCTCAGGTTTTCTTTACTTTACTCTCAGGCAGGAATTCCACTCCTCAGCTGTACGCACAATGAAACTATTCCCAAAATGTTTAGTGCATATGGGTGGGATAATAAAAATAATAATATTCCACAACTTTCACACAACGCCATCTAGTCCCAAACTAAGCAAAGCTTGTGCTATGAGTACTAGACAACTGATAAACATACATATATATTTCTAAATACATACATATAATAGATAAATTACACCCAGACAAAGAACAAATGATCGTGCTCATCACACAACATTTGTCCTGGTTGGGAATCGAACCCACGACCTTGTGCATAGCAGTCAGGGCCACTGACCACTAGACCAACAGGCCTTATTAGCCTTAATTTATAGTCTTTATAATAATATTCCTTTGTGCATTGTATGTACGGTTCTAGGTGCGCGTGTCTCAAACGTTTGTTTATGATCGGCAGCTTCTCAAAAGCGAAGGGTAGGTAGGCTACAAACCCAATAGCGCTTTTTGCCGAGCCGGGAATCAAACCTAAGACCTCATGCTCACCAGTTCTGACCACTTTACAAAGGACGTACTTACCTTAATGATGATAGGTGCTATAGAGTCCGCAGTACTATCCTCGCCTTTTTCCAGAGCCAAGTTGGTAGGTATGAACTCATTAGGAGGCGGCAAGTGTAGTTCGGATGTAGGCTCCACCGATTTCCACTCCTGAAAACACAAGTAACGATAGATGGGTATACTTTTTACTAGCTTCTGCCCCCGACTTTGTTCGCGTGGGAGGGATTTCCCGCGTAAATCTCGATCCCGTGGGAATTCCAGCATAAAAAGTACAAATATAAATATAAAAGTATATATTTATTGGAACCAAAAGCAGTTTACAAAAATTGGTGTACGTTAACAATCATATTAGTATAAAACAGTGTCTCACTCATCCCCAAGAGGGGAGACTACAGCGTTCCATGACTTTACATAATAGGAAAAGGTTACAAAAATATTTGTTTTAGATTTTGGAAAGAACCCTAAGTGTTATTTCAGAATGTCGATCACCTACTAATCAATTTTCATACAGATCCATTTAGTAGTTTTTGCGTGAAAGAGTAACAAATACATCCATACATAGAAATCCATCCTCACAACCTTTCGCAATTTATAATATTAGTATGAAAGATTGTACAAACGCCAGCACATCAAGCTACAACAATCTGTCAAATTTCTTTAATAGATTTTAAACTTTATCGTTAAAGAAATTAGGTTCAAAGTTGATTGGGAAAATTTGAGTTTGTAAGATTATTTTCTACACACCAGCTAACCAAGAGTAGGTTTCTGAAGATGAGACTTATGGTTCCGCCAGCAGTACCGCATCTGTGTGATATGCTTGATCAAAACGTGGCATTGTTTCTTGCTCGGAAACGAACCGCATCATACGTTCAATGACGCATTTGGTGAATAACTCCCTCTATACAACGTGTAATCTAAAGGGTATATATGTACATACCAAGTGCACGGCTTCTTTGGATGATAACAAACGATATGGCAAGGGTTTTCTAATCCTATGTGTACATGTGTGGAACTTATTAGAAATTTCAATACATTAATACCAGAGACCGAATTTTTCAAATTAAGAAGATCGAAGAGAATTATCGTTTTATTGGCAAGTGACGTGGAAAGTGATGACCCTCATAGTGATGTGACACGTTTGTTATTATTGGTATTCAAGAAACATACGAAATCAACAATTTGGGGTCAATTATGTGAATCACTTATTTTGAGCTGAAACTTTGCATAGAGACTCCATACCAGATGTTGTCTTCAGTCCTTTTGGATAGATATGGGATTTCCGTTACACGTTGTATATCTTCACAACATGACCATTTCTCCTTAATTAAGTTTAAATCTTACTAATTATCTATAATATGCGACCGGACATATTCCGGTTAATCCATACATGGATTTTATATTTAACTCGAGTCCCCTGCCTTTCTTTCGTCATTAATCGGCTATTACGCCTAAGAAAATCTTTATATCTCTTAAGAGCTTGTGACATTGCTCGTCCTCAGACCAGAGAGGAAAAGAAAGGCCTCTTGACAGCGACTAATTGTCTCTGATCTTGACAATAGACAATTACTAATTGGGTCACCTCAGCATAGAGTCTTACTAAATTATTTTCACACATTCTATGCATAAGGAGAACACCATTTATTTAAATTTTATTTATTATTATGTTTAAATATATTCATTAACTCAAATTGTAATACTGGATACACATACGCGTCGGTAGATGGCGCCAACATATTGCTTTTCCATAATTATAACTTTTTTAAACGTTACAAGTTTCAGGTAGGTTCATGTGCTGCGTCTGTACACTACAATAGAATTAAATAAGGACTTAACAATTACAAAGGGTGGTACAATGGGTGGTATATTCATTTTGCAAACCCTTCCGTTTGATTCTCATACCATGGCAGTGAACAAAAATTAACTAGTCCGCCATCTTGGATCGTCCACCATATTGGATTTAAAATGACGTAACTTAGCTAACCCTGCATTGTCATTCAAACTAAACGTGTATGTTTCTGTTTTCTATCTAGTAGTATAAAGAGGTATTTTTTTTTGTATATTTATATGTAGGGGTTAATTTTTGGAACTAATGATCCAATTCTAAAAAGTTTTTCAATAGTAATAAGGTACATTATTTGTAAGTTCTATAGACTACAAATTATTTCTACATCTACGCGGTCGAAGTGCCAGTATGATATTAAAAGTTGTTTGAAACTTTAATGTTTATACTTGATCGCATTCATCTTAATTTGTTATTAAAAAATCTCTTTTTCTCGATTTATGTTTCATTTTATACCTATTTTTATTTTTCGTACTTTTTACCGGAGTGCATAAGAAAGTGGGTTATGTTTTTAAAAGTCCACGGGATCGAAGTCCCGCGCGTCTTCTAATATTTTATACGCAGAAGCTATTAGTGAAACTTTATTGAGCAAAAAAATAAATAATTAATTAATAAAAGTATTGAAGTAAAAAATACCTGAATCAATTCATCTTCGATATCTTCCTGCAGGTATTTCGTTCCGTACCACGGCTCAGTCATTGTACATTTCTTTTCAAAACCTCTGTAAAAGCAAAATAAAACAATTAGTCGATGATAAACCCCATATAAATACGATAATGTCTGAAATCACATTCATGTGGGTAGAATTCATATTAGTAGCAATCTTGTTAACCCCTTCAACTAAGCTAAATATTGTTACGCCAGTCGCTTAGCTAAATACGTCGAGAATCTTCAACCGACATCTAGAATGTTCGAGACACTAACGTCACCTGGCGGCGAGTAGCAGTACTGAATATATCGAGAAAGTTCGACTGACTTCTAATACGTTCGAGACACTAACGCCATCTAGCGGCGAGTAGCAATAATGTTTATCTCAAGTAGCTTCTGGAATATTCATGGCAGTATAGGCAGTGAGTCAATTGGACAAGAATGTTCTAGAACACAGATCGGGGTATAAATAAACTAGAATTAGAATTTCAAGATACGAGGCGATATAATCGAAGATTTACAATTGAATTTCGGTACAATTTACGTGTTGAGTGACAAGTATTGTACTGTAAATAACTGTGTTAATTTTTATTTGGTGTTTATTTAAGTAAAGTGTTAATTTTGGTTTAATTGGTGTAAATTATTTCTATCCCGAACCCCAGCTCGCAACAATATGTTTGTGTCTCGTGTGGGTTCATTGCAACAGTGTAATGGGCGGGGTTCGAACCCTCATGGGTTCGAACCCCGCCCATTACACAGCCCGCCCATTATCCAGAGGTCATCCTCTGGATCACAAGTCTGAGCCAAGATCACCCTAGCCATTAGCCTATTGCCGCTACATTAGAGTCCATCTATAAACTATGCACATGGATTGTATGATTTAAAACTCCAACTGGTCTCTCCTTCAGGGCCTATACTGCCTCAGCGCTTCTCACTCTTTATCTCGCTCGCACACTACTGACCGCGGTCACGCGAGCAAGCGAGACAGGGTGGCAGGGAAAAGACTCCAAGACACCGATAATTTAGTTTATTTCTATTTACGGTGAAAATAAAGGTAATTTAAAAAGTAAATAATATAAGACCTGCTTTATAGTTAGTTCAATTAAAATGCAAAGTTTCATTATCTAATTTGAAGTTATTTTTGAATACCAGCGGTTTATTGTTCGGTTTGGAGGTAACTTTGAATTTTTTTTCTATCAAGTAAATTTTATGCAATCGTGTTTTCGTCAAACATAGTATCGAACATTAATCCTCAACTTTACCATATATTTATTTCAAAATTATTGCTGCAGTATTTTCGACATAACAGAGGATCATGCTAAGCCATTTGAGGTAGAATAGGCTCGTAAGAGATAGTTTTGGCCATTATGGTATCGCCGTATCGGTGATTTCTTGGTGGACCACCTGATGGTAAGCGATGACGTGGTCGAAGATGAAGCACGTTTGCCTAGAAGTAACCTATTCACTCTTGACTTTAGATTATAGCTATCCGGAAATACAGACTCTGGCAGGGAATTCCACTTCTTAGCTGTACGCATAATGAAAGTATTCCTAAAATATTTTGTGCGTATGTGTGGGATGTCTACCATGTAACGATGACGCATCGCCGTTTGTCTTGTAGTCCCTCGTTATACATACATGTTTATCATTATATATACCAACTAGTACTCACGCGGGGCTTCGCTCCCGTGGATTCTATCACGGTAAAAACATAACTCTCCTTTTTTGCAGTCGGGTAAAAAGTAGCCTATAACCTTCCTCAAGCTTCAAGCTACTTCCATACCAAATTTCATCCAAATCCACCCAGTACTTTCCAAGATTAGCGCGTTCAAGCAAACAAACAAAAAACAAACAAACTTTTCCGCTTTATAATATTAGTATAGATATATGTATATTAATAAAAGTTATAGAAAGGGGGTTAATGAAAACTCTGCTTCCACAAATTGTTTAAAAAAGAATTCCACCTATTTCGCTAAAATATTTCAGTTTCTACGGGCTTTAGAAGCTCGAAATAAATGAAAAAAATTAAAATATTTTATCTTTTAATAAGACAGACAGACATACGTACTTTGCAACGATGCCGACGCGTACGTTCTCGGGTGTAAGCAGAGACAGTAGCGACTCAATCAACTCCGGCTTCCATTCCGTCATTATGTAGTAAGCGCACAGCACATCATCTATCGGGAATTCCTGGAAAAAGTAACCAAATAATCACTTAAACAAAAGATAACTAACAATGTGGTTAGAATTCACATTACCAGCAAAAAACTTATTAACCCCTCCAACTAAGCTATACAACGTGTAACGGAAAGGGTATATACATACCAAGGGCACGGCTTCTTTGGGTGATACCAAACGATATTGGAACAGTTTTTTAATCCTATCTCTACATGTTCGGAAGTAATGAGACCGACAAAAGAACACCGCCTGTACGGTAGGCTACTACAGTACTAGGCGCACAGAATTACGTAAGAGATTTACCGTGATATTTGCAAGTAACGTGGAAAGTTATTGACCTACGTAGTGCGGTGACACGTTTGTTATCATTTCAATTTAAGAAACTTACGAAACCGAAAATTTGGTATCAATTTTTAGAGTATTTTATTTTGAGTTGAAACCCTTCCAATATCGTTTGATATCATCCAAGAAGCCGTGCCCTTGGTATGTATATACCCTTTCCGTTACACGTTGTATATGGTTGAGTCTGGGGTGGGTTCACGGCAATAGTATAATGGGTGGGGTTCGAACCCGCGACCTCTCGATCACCTTAGCCATAAGGCTATTGTCGCTTCGAAAAATCTTCGAACAATTATAGGAGCTCGTGGTAAAGTTATAACTGCTGCACGGGTCTTCTTCTTTAATATTATTATTTCTTTATTAAATACTAGTTTTACCTGCGGCTTCGCTCGTATTAAAGTTCTGCATCAGGTGTTCTAGTTACCGAAATCAATTATAGCCTATATGTTGCCCAGACTTAATAGCTATAAAACAAAACAGTTTTATTTAAATCCGTCAAGTAGTTCCGGAGATTAGCGTGTACAAACAAAGAGACATTTTATTTAAAATTCTTGCTCTATTACTGTTTCGTAATCCCCTTCAATTATTTTTACCGACATAAAAAAGGAGGTACGATGTTCGGCTGTATGTTTTTTTATGTATGTTCACCGATTTCTCCGCCAATCGAGGACCGATTTTCAACATTCTTTTTTTGTTCGAAAACCTATACTCCCGAGTCCCTTTGTCATTGAGTCAAAATCTGATGATGGGATCCCCGGGAAATTGATTTTAGATTTTTTGTTGTAATTCCTGAGATATAATAATATTAAGAATAAGGATAGAATAAGAATACATTTATTTTTTATTGTTACAATGATGATCTTAATTATATACTACAATTATTATTATAAAAACTTTAAAAAGAAATTAGTGGCTTTATTAATAGAAAAATGTTACTAATCAGTGAATGATTTTTTAATGGATAGAACTTTTTAATTACTTACAGAAGCATATTTAATATTTGTAAATAAATATTCATTCTGACGTCCTAAACTATCAAAGGAAAATTTTTGACTTACCTTTAATATAATTGTAACTAAGTTAATTTTGACATACATAAATGTACTCCTTTTGTCTGACATTTTAAACAGATGTAAAACATTCATTTAATTTAAATTTTAATAATTTTAATTAACTGTGACATTATAATTTGACATGCAGCAATATTTTTTTAGATTATAATTGTACTCATTATTGTATTATACCTGTTTTATAACTAATTGTATAAAATTTTGCGTGCCTGTCTCAAGGCAGAATGTACTTGGCTCATTTCTGACTATATTTACCACCTGTATTTTTATTGTACCTACATTCGTGCAAATAAATGATTGATTCATTTGTAACCGTGTGACATTTTGTTATTTTATAAGGTGGTCCCCAAACTAGGAATATTAGTAACTATATAGCTGTGTAATCACCTGCAGTAAGTGCACATGTCCCGTGACCATTGTTCTGGCCTCCTGCGTGTCCTTGAACCTGAACTCCAAAGCCATCAGGTCTTTCTGCTCCTCCCATACCCAGTGTTTCGGACCTTCCTTCTTCAGCATGGCTATGTACTGTGGAAACACCCCCAAAGAGGATTGTAGAAAGGTATTAAGTTTGATAATGTTGTTGATCAAACAACACTTTTACATGTATTTTTTCTGTAAATTAAACCTAACTGACTACTCTGAAAAGAAACACTAAATTAAACTCAGAGGTCAGTCTCTTTTGAAGTCCATACAATCTGTAGTGAACAAATTATATGAGAGCCATGTTGGTTTGTGTCTGTGGCGCATTTTAGAGGACAGAATCACACAGATTCGAGCAGATATGTCCAAACAGTGCAATTTATCAGTTATCGCGTAGCTCAACTTAGAAATTCAAGGAACTCAAACGATTTGACTTTGACTTGATTGAATAGATATGTAATAAATTATTTTTATTTACTATTTATTGTCGTGACATTTAGATTTTTTTTCTAAACTCTGGACGTCATACAAAATGTCGGGACAATCTTGACGAATCCCGACCATCTGGCAACCCTAAATGTATGTTTTTTGGGGGGAAGAATTCACATTACTAGCATTCTTGTTAACCCCTCCAACTAAGCTAAATATGCTTGTGTCTGGAGTGGGTTCACGGCAAGTGTATTTACAGATAGATAGATAAATACTCTTGTTAATTATAATATAAATAACTAGTACTCACGCGGGGCTTCGCTCCCGTGGATTCTATCACGGTAAAATCATAACTCTCCTTTTTTGCAGTCGCGTAAAAAGTAGCCTATAACCTTCCTCAAGCTTCAAGCTACTTCCATACCAAATTGCATCCAAATCCACCCAGTACTTTCGAAGATTAGCGCGTTCAAGCAAGCAAACAAACAAACTTTTCCGCTTTATAATATTATAGTATATAGTATACATTTAAACACACCTGATTCACAGTATTGCTCAATATAGTATAAGTACAGATGTACTTACTTGAAACACTAGTTTAATGATGTCATCTGTATGGGAGACACCTTCCTCGGTCAGGTCGACCTGCACGCCAAAGAAACCGAAACCCCGTGCACCAATACGAGTTCCTCCCACTAAACTGTGAAGGAATTCAATAAAAAACATTATCAAACAAATATTCCCAAAACGTTCCATTACCGGACTACAAGACGAACGGCGATGCGCCATCGTTACATGGTGGACATCCCACACATACGCACGAAACGTTTTGGGAATACTTTCATTGTGCGTACGATTAAGTGCCGGAGTCTTGCGTTTCCCGATAGCTATAACCTGGGGTGCTTTAAGGCAAGGGTGAAAAGGTTAGTGTAATAGTGTAATGTAACTGTAGGAAAAGTGAGCTCATGGTCTTTGGGGTCAGAGGTAGGTATCCTGTTTATGTACCACCAGTCTAATGGTATGCCATTAAAGAGGGCATACAAGTTTAAATATCTAGGCCATGTACTTACCCCTGACCTGAAGGACGATGAGGACATTGAACGTGCGCGGAGGTCATTGTCGGTTAGAGCGAACATGCTGGCCCGCAGGTTTGCTCGTTGTTCAGCGGAAGTTAAAATTACTCTTTTCAGAGCGTACTGCACTACGTTCTACATGAGCAGCCTGTGGGCTAGGTACACTTAACAATCGTATAGTGCCCTCCGTGTGCAATACAATAACGCATTCAGGGTTCTGTTGAGACTGCCCCGCTACTGCAGCGCGTCAGGAATGTTCGCGGACGCACATGTGGATTGTTTCTTTGCCACAATGCGTAAACGCTGTGCATCCCTGGTGTGTAGGGTGCGGGAGAGTAACAACAGGACCCTGTCCCTAATCGCGAGCAGGCTGGATTGTTCGTACGTGAATCACTACTCCGCCATTTCCCATGGAATGGTGTTGCCGCGGTAAAGCGTCGTACAGTTCGGCCTCTATATGTAGTTCTTAAAATTAATTTGAGTGTGTTTCAGTTTGAGATTAAATTATTATTATTATATTACTAACATAGAATAAGTGCTACTAACAAATGAGTCATAGTAACTTGTAAAATAAATTGAATTGAATTAGGCATTGACGGAACGTAAAGGCAATTGAAGAAACAGGATGAGTTTTTAGAACTCTGACACTCCACACATGCAAAAGCAGTCCTTGAATGGTTTTCCCAACGGAAATAACTTCAGAATAACGCTGTGTAGATACATCGATGTTTTTGACCCCTCTTGACCCCGACCTCGCCTGATGGTAAGCGATACGTCTACGATGAAACCAGCCTAGAAGATGCCTGTTCACTCTTGATTTAAAGGCTGAAAGATAAAGTGGTAGGGAATACAGCAGAAGTATATAAAAAATTAATGTTCTTACCTATTACACCAACCTCTTGCCTTCAACGCTGACAGCAAACTGCCGGGACCCTCGTGTCCAAGAAGATGAGACAGGTAATGACTTGGCTGTGGATAAAACAAATAGTTTATTAAACAAATATTTTATTAAACAAATAGTTTATTAAACAAATAGTTTACTAAACAAATAGTTTATTAAACAAATAGTTTACTAAACAAATAGTTTATTAAACAAATAGTTTATTAAACAAATAGTTTATTAAACAAATAGTTTATTAAACAAATAGTTTATTAGGCTGGTTAATAGTGAATGAAATAAGCTACTTTTTACCCGACTACAAAAACTGAATTATGTTTTTAACGTGATAAAGTCCATAGGAGCGAAACCTTGCGCGAATGTTTAATATTTACCAGGACTTCTACAAATATTATAAAAACAAAATAAACCCAGACAGTCTAGAGTTTACCTTATTAATTATGTTTATCCCGAATATAACACCCTACATAGTTGAGATATGTACTTACAATAGATTATAAAAATTATACAGATAAGTGTCTGACAGCTGATCCAGTTGAAAACCAGCGTCAGGCAATTTATAGTTGTCTGGCACTATGCTGAACTAGGCCTATTTGGCACAGCCGTGAGGCACACGCAACACTGTTTTATTTAATTAAGTTGTTGTTTTAGTTTTATTTAATTACTTTTATTTAGTTTTAGTTTTTTTTTTGTATTTATTGTGTGCCTTTACATCTGGGTCAAATAAATTTTATTTTCTTTCTTTCTGACATGGCCTTTTAAAGAAGAACCACATAGATTTGAGTTGACCTGTCCTATTAGTAGACTAACTGACAATGGCTGGCGCCATTGTCAGTTAGTCTGCAAGCTCAAAGACTACTAAGAATCTCAACGAATTAATGAACAAAGCTAAAGAAAGAATATTTGACTAGATTGCAAAAGTACTCAAACTTCCAGACATCGTAAAAAACCCACATTATCGTCACATTTACAAAGACAATAAAAATTATTAAAAAACAACTAATGCGCAAGTGTGTATTGCATGGCTCCGGTCATATACTAATAAAATACCTAAGACTTGGAAAGAGTTGCCGTTGACATTTCAAGCCAGCTTTTTAAGTTTTTAACTGATAAAGCATAATATAATATTCCATAATAATAATATTCCACAACTTTTCACACAACGCCATCTAGTCCCAAACTAAGCAGAGCTTGTGGTATGGGTACTAGACAACTGATAAACATACATATATATTTCTAAATACATACATATTATAGATAAATTACACCCAGACAAAGAACAAATGATCGTGCTCATCACACAAACATTTGTCCTAGGTGGGAATCGAACCCACGACCTTGCGCATAGCAGTCAGGGCCACTGACTACTATACCAATGGGCCTGTCTCTATACTATAACGAAGTCGAATTCTTAGCAGAAAAACAGTTTTGAAACTTTTGTTCTTCTTCATTTTAGTTAATAATAGGGTAGTTTCCTATTACAAAATAATTATTTTATTTGGTCCATTAGATAGATTTTCAAAAAATATTGGTCACGGATTTTTTGTTTTTTTAAGTCAAGAAAAATTCACAAAGATGGAAAGCTTCAAAGTACAGGAGTGGGGGCTGCTGACGTCACACAACGCTAAGAATTATACCGGAGTGTGACGTCACGCGAAATTTCAACTCACTGTATCGTCTTAATTTTTCAATTACGTGAAAAAATAAAAAATAAATGCCAATGTTTTTTGTTAAACTACGTGACGGATTAAATAAAATATTTTAGGAGACTAGCCTATTATTGTATAAATGAACTCTAAAAATTTGTTTTGTTATAAATTTTAGTAATTTCTGTTTATGATTTGTAAATTTTGCATGCGTACGTGAAAAATTTGGGTGAACTTTACATTTTATATCAGCATGTACTGTACCCATTTTTGCAAAATAAAATATATTTATCTTTAACAAAAAAAAACTCGCTAGTATACAACGTGTAACGGGAACCCCATATCTATCCAAAAGGACTGAAGACAACATCTGGTATGGAGTCTCTATGCAAAGTTTCAGCTCAAAATAAGTGACTCACAGAACTGACCCCAAATTGTTGATTTCGTATGTTTTTTGAATACCAATAATAACAAACGTGTCACGTCACTATGAGGGTCATCACTTTCCACGTCACTTGCCAATAAAACGATAATTCTCTTCGTTCTTCTTAATTTGAAAAATTCGGTCTCTGGTATCAATGTATTGAAATTTCTAATATGCTCCACACATGTACACATAGGATTACAATACCCTTGCCATATCGATTGTTATCATCCAAAGAAGCCGTGCACTTGGTATGTATATACCCTTTAAATTACACGTTGTAGAAACAGCATAATACTCACTCCACTTTTATAATGTTTCCTGGTATCTGGAATGGGGAAGTCGATGGACAAGGAGCGCAGGTCCTTCACAGGATAACAGTAGGCTCGCTTGCGTCTCAGCTCGGGAGGGAACGGGTGCTCCGACCAAGACGGCGCCGTCACTGACTTATCTTCTACCGCCGAGAATAGAGGCACCACTATACTTTCCAATTCGTCCAGAGATTCTAAAAAGAAAAAAATCCTATACACCTATACGCACTAAACCTTTTGGGAATACCTTCATTGTGCGTACGGCTAAGGAGTGGAATTCCTGCCGGAGTCTGTATTTCCTGATCGCTATAACCTGGGAGTCTTTAAGTCAAGAGTGAATAGGTTACTTTTAGGTAAGCGTGCTCCATCTTCGACCACATCATGACTTAGCATCAGGTGAGATGGTAGTCAAACGCAAACCTATTATCAATAAAAAAACTCATATCTCGATATATTAAGATTGGTTGCGCTGATATACGATTCTATTTGTTTGAATTATATTGGCAACACGCCTAATAGCTGATTGGTTGACACATTTGTCCTTCCGCTTTACCCTTCCTTCGCACAAATCTTAGAAATCGAACAAGACTTTAATGGCTAACAACTCGCTGTTGAACGTACACGCTCTCCGTGAGAAAAATTCGATATCGAAGAAGTTTGGTGTTTGTGTGTTGTAACGTGGTTCCAAAGTGCCAGGAGATAAGCCGGGACGATTAAGGTTAGTGCATCCAATCCTACACGGCGCCTGGCCCTTATATTTTTTTGATCCAATCCAAGCGTCGCATTCCTATCAACTTTGTGCAAATCAAATTTCTAAATTCGCATTCTTTAGCTTTACCGCATATCCAACATCAATTCACGGACCAACCTCGGCAGGCGTTGTTAAGCCATGAAAATCGAACCATGCGGGTTTTATTATTTAGACACTGATTCTAAGTCCTCAATTTCGTTAACCGGTCTATCTGAATTCTTTTTTAAAGAGTGCTACAATTCACATAACTAGAATTCTTGTTAAACCCTCCATTCAAGCTAAATACGCTTGTCTGGAGTGGCTTCACGGCAATAGCGTTATGGGTGAGATTCGAACCCGCGACCTTTCGATCACAAGGCTTAGGGATGTCCACTTGGTTGGTCTTGGCAACATTCGCAGAGTAAAAGCTAGTAAGTTGGCAAAGTCTGTTACAGAACTTAGCAACGGAAAAATTATTTAAAAACCACATCAAACGTGTTCTTATCAAAAAAACATATTATAAGATACAGGACTACGTTGAAGACATGTCTGCTTGGCGATGGTTCCTTCTTCTGCACATGTTGCTTCCCTCGTCTATAGACTATAGTCTATTAACAACTTTATTTTAACTCTTTTTATTGTTCCCTATGATAATCCATCCGATTTAACAGATTTTCTGTTTTGTTTCATTGTTCCTTCATTAGTGAAGTCTAATGCTGTCGCTTGTCAAGTTTATTATAATTTTAATATTTTATAATGCTTTTTTGTTGATGAGAGAACACTGAAGACTCTTAGACTCGTTTTTTATTTTTTTATTACATTGTGCTATGTTAATTGGTCCAGAGTTGGGCATTATTCGAATAAATTATTATCTGAATAATTATTCGAATAAAAATGTATTCGCATTATAATAATTCGCGAATAATTTATTCATAAATAATTAATTCGTAACTAAATTGGTTACGAATAATTTATTCGTGATTTTATTCGTCATTTTAAATATTTTTTACAGCAAGTTATAAAAAGAATATATTTTTACGGAAACCTTAATCTATCCCAAAGGGCTGAAGATTGAAGACAACATCTGTTATGGAGTTTCTATGCACAGTTTCAGCTCATAATAAGGAACTCAAAGAATTGAAACCAAAATTATCGGTTTCGTATGTTTCTTCAATACCAATCATAGCAAAAGTGTCACTGCACTTTTTATACGTGTGGGAAAATCATCGAATGACGTCTCCCGCTCTGGGTACAGCGGAAGGGAGTGTCAGACTTCTACTGACTAAAAACTCACCACGTTCCTTCAGCTGCTTAAGGTTGCGGGGCCGCGGTATCTCGTTAGAACATTCCCCCAACCCCGGCAAGCAATAGCCCTATGGGGCTCCGTCACTAGTGATGACGATTCTTTGAGGCGCGCGTGGAACACGACGCGCCGCCGACCCGGGCCTGGTCCTTACCGGATGGTAGACTACCTCTGCTATATATTCTTTGTTTTATTTTTATTCATTAATCGACTAACGAATAAAAAAAAATACGACATTCGAATAATTTTCCTTTGAATAAATTAAATTATTTATTATTCACGAATAACTATAGAAACAATTTATTCGTTCGTTATTCGTCATTCGAATAAATTTTGCCCAACTCTGAATTGGATTATACTGTCCTACATACCTATCAAACTTGTATTATAGATACATTATAAAAATTAATGATAATTTGAAAAGAGTAACTGTGCTGTTTCTTGCCAGTTTTTCACCATAAAACACGACCAATTTCGAACCGTGCTCTAGCTTTTGACGTTTTATAAGTGCCCATGTATGCTTGTGAAATAAAATATTTGAGTTGAAGATATCTCACCTTTCCCCATAACAACTAGGGTCATTATATTGGCGGAGTACCACTTGCTGTGGAATTTCAGCAGTTCTTTCCTCACATCGATACCTTTCGACTTAGGTACCTTCTCCAGTGTCTCTCTGTTACCTGTGAACGAATGAATAAAACAATAAGAATAATTGAATCTTTATTAATATGATAAAGCGAAGAGAGAGCGTGAGTCTTCGCTCTCGTGACTTTATCACTATAAAAACATAACCCTACTTTTTTCAGTCAGGTAAAAATAACATAAATTCTTTATAGCCAAATAAATTAAGTACACATTTAAAACTGAAATTCCCTGGCTCCTGAACTAGTTGTAAACTGAATGACAGGAGCCAGGAAAAGTAGGTTTTAGTAAAAAAGTAGTTCAAGCTACTTCCACACCAACATCCATCATTCAAACATTCATCATTCAATCGTTCAGCAGTTTTATGGATATTGAATGATGAATGATTGCATGATGAATGATTGAATGACGAATGTTTGAATGATGAATTATTGAATGATGAATAATTGAATGACAGCTACACATACCTGTCCCAAACTTATGGAAAGGATGCGTCGGTGAGGCTGTGCTCTTATTAAGCTGATCCAGCCTCCACGTGTCCGAAGATGTGTTCTTTTCGTGCTCAGAGTGCACTGCACTGAGCTCGCGACCCGTTGCCGACTCCGTAAACAGGGGTGATATGAAGAATTGAGCGAAACTAGGGATAATAGAAAAAATTTGAATTTATAAAAAGTTACAATAGTCCCCACAGTGGTAAACAACGTGTAACGGAAACCATATCATATCTATTTAAAAGGGCTGAAGACAATAACATAAGTGACTCAAATAATCGATACCAAATTATCGGTTTCATATATTTCTTGAATACCAATCATAACAAACGTGTCGCAGCACTACGAGGGTCAATAACTTTTCACGTCACTTGCCAATAACACGATAATTATCTTCGTTCTTCTTAATTTGATAAATTCGGTCACTGGTATCAAAGTTCCACACATGTTGACATAGGATTACAAAACCCTTGCCATAATATCCTTTAAATTACACGTTGTATACGTCGACCTGACATCATCCGTCATATTATATATGAAACCTACAAGGTTCCCATATAATTAAACCAGTATAGATTGTATGGACTTTCACTTGGAAATCCAATGAAAACTGTGAAACAACAATACTGACTTTATTTAATGTATACGAGATTAAAGTATCAGTATCTGTATTTAGTTTAATTAATGAGAAAATCAATTGAAATTAATTACTTAAGTACTTATCTTAAAGGAAAAAAAATACGAGGTGGTTTATGGGTATGATTACATTTTAACATTTTGATGCCCTGATACCTACGCTTGAAAACTGCATAAATTAATCGATACAAAAAATCCTGTCCCTAGGCAAAGGGTATCCTAACCTACATTGAATATTAGGTACTAGAAATGACTTTAAAATTTTAATTTAAGTTTTGCGTAAACGTTACTTCCGCACTCGGAAGTAACGTTTACGCATAACTTAATATTTTAAGCTGATTTCTTATTTTAAAAAACCATGGGTCGAATATTGTATGTATGCTAATCTTGTGCGATGTTGCCGGACCTGTATCACTGTTGGTGGAAGTAACTTTGAGCAGCACCTCCGTCAGAGCCAGCGCATTAACGTTCTAATCGAATAATCCTGTTCTGGACAAACGATCCAAACTCGAAGAACACATAAATAGTGTCAGAGCTGCCTAAGTTTCATTGTTTCCCCCGCATCGCCCGCCCTTCCCCTGTGTTTTTGCAATGTAAGTTTTCTCATATTAATAATAATAACACAAACAAAACGACAGTCTGCGACAGAACTAACTGCAAGACGTAAGAGTCTCGCAGGTTTAGTCTTGTTCTTGCTTAAAACTTGCAGGGTAAGTCTTGGTCTTGCTAAAATTAGGCGGCCTTGGTCTTGGTCTTGCAAAAATGCAAGAACCAGACCAAGACTGATTTTGGGCAATACTACGTCTATCTAACACGGTTCATGAGATACAGCCTGGTGCCAGACAGACGGACAGCGGAGTCTTAGTAATAGGGTCCCGCTTTAACCCTTTGGGTATGGAATTCTAAAAAATACTTACATATCCAAAGCTTTGTGCAGATGCTCTGGGATTACATCGAAGTAATAAGTGGTGTGATCTGACGATGTGGACGCGTTTGAAGAGCCTCCATGCTCTGATAAGAACTTGTTGTATTCATTCTCCTGTGAAAACATTGATTCGTTAATATCTTACTAATATTAAAAAGGACCAGCTTTTGCTCGCGACTTGGTTAGCGTTTGAGGGTTTTCCCTCGTAAAACCCGGTCCCATGGAAATTCCGGGATTTTTTTATAATACGTAATTGTATACATACCTAAATTTTTAGTTTATGTGACAATTTAATAATGTTTGTAGCCTTTTTTATATACATTTAACAAATATTTAATAACATTTTTATAATATTGATAATTTATTTTGACATTGTTTATAATTAGACTGTTATAATTTAAATCGACAATGTACCTATTATTTAAATAATTTTATTCTTATCTTAGTTGACAATTGTATCATATTTTTAGCTTTATTCCAATACGTCTTATTAATTTACTTTTCTTATATTTGTATACCAAGAAGGCCAAACATGACGGATTTTGTTTTCTTATTGTGAACAACCTGCATGCCTTCTATGATGTTTCGACAAATAAATGAATCTGGAATCTTGAAAAACACTATCGACTTACAAAATTTTATTGAGATCCAATCAGTAGTTTTTGCGTGAAAGGGCAACAAACATCCTCACAAACTTTCGCATTTATAATAATTAGTAGGAAGTAGGATGGATGGATTTTTGTCACGAAATCGGGATTTACGCGGAAAAACCCTCCGACGGGAACGAAGTCGTGGGCAGAAGCTAGTATTATAAATGCGAAAGTTTGTGATTCTGGATGTATGGATGTTTGTTACTCTCACGCAAAAACTGCTGATCGGATCTAGATAAAACTTAACAGTAATATAGCTTATACATTTTTTTTATTGATAATAGGCTCGCGTTTGACCACCATCTCACCAGATAGATGGTAAGTGATGATGTAGTCGAAGATGGAGCACGCTTACCTAGAAGTAACCTATTCACTCTTGACTTAAAGACCCCTAGGTTATAGCTATCGGGAAACAGACTCCGGCAGGGAATTCCACTCTTTAGCCGTACGCACACGGTAAGACCCCTCTTTGAGGAGTGGCTAGATCGGCGTCACGGCGTCCTGACCTACCGCATGACGCAGGTCCTCACCGGACACAGAAGTTTCGGGAGGTACCTGTGTCTGATGGGAAAGGAGGAAACGCCTGGGTGTCACCACTGTGAGGGTCGCCCTGAGGACACCGTAGAGCATACGGTGCAAGACTGCTCCGCCTGGGCAGAGCACCGACGTGTCCTCACGGCGGTGATAGGCGGAGACCTCTTGGGCCCGGCATTGGTCGAGGCCATGCTGCGGGGCGAGAGGGAGTGGGAAGCGGTCGCCTCCTTCTGCGAAGCAGTCATGCTTCCGAAGGAGGAGGCGGGCCGCGTGAGGGAGAGGATGGCGTCCTCCCTTCAGCCCAGCCGCAGTGGTAGACGCCCACGGCGTCTGACGTCGATCGACGATCTCCGGCCACCGTAGGCACGGGCATGCGCACAGCGAGTAAAGGGCAACTCGCTGTCCGACCATGGACCATGCCCGGGTCGACGGCGCGTTGTGTTCCACGCGCGCCTCAAAGAGCGTCAGCAATATGACGAGGCCCCCCCGTAGAGGGCCGAAGCCTGCCGGGGTCGTGGGACTCATCCCGTTACCGTGACCCCGGTACGTAAAGGGTTATTGAAGGAACACCGTGGATTTTAGTCAGTAAAAGTCTGACAGTCCCTCCCACCCTGCCCGGGGTGGGAGGGACTGTCAGACTTACTTACTAGACTTATTTGATAATTTTACCACGCTAAAAAAAAAAAAAAAAGCCGTACGCACAATGAAGGTATTCCGAAGCGTTTAGTGCGTATGGGTGGGATGTCCACCATGTAACGATGGCGCATCGCCGTTTGTCTTGTAGTCCGATGATGGAACGGGCTTGACGGAATTAGATTGTGTAATTCCATCGCACACTCCCCGAAATGTAACCGATAGAAAACCGATAGACTAGCAACTCGTCGCCGATGTTCAAGGCTCTGGAGATTTGATTCGACCAGTGTATCGTTGCCAATGAGTCTTTTGGTCCGTTTCTCAATTGACTCAAGCGCATCCAGTTGACATCCAGTTACATCAAAGATGTCAAAGATTTCAAATGACAGCCGGGTTACATTAGTATGCAAGGGCAAGTGCTATTGGGTTTTTCTATAGTTAGAAAAACCCAATAGCACTTGCCGACCCGGTAATCGAACCTGAGATCACATGCTCAGCAGGCGCACTTGCCACCACCAGACCATCGAGGCAGTCAGAATTTCGCTTATTGATGTGGGTTAAATAAAAAAATTGCTTACCTCAGGATATTTAGTAGTTCCCAAAAACAACATGTGTTCACAGAAGTGTGCCAATCCAGGTAATTCGTCCGGGTCGCTTAGATACCCTGAAAGATACAATATAACACTGAAAATTTTACTAATATTAAGATCATGATTGTGATTGTGATCATCATTTGGTACAAGGTATGGTTTGGTGAACCTGAAACAATATTAATTAACACGCTTTTATTAGGTCGACCTGTATGTAACTAACTATGTAATGGAATCTAAGGTAACTAATTTAACCATCTTCCAAGGGTCGCAGCGTAATGAAAATTAGCAGCTGTACAATACAATAATATGGTACTGTCGAACTGATCTGATGATGGAGCCGGAAGATATGAACTGGAACTTCATGATGGAAAATCGTATCATAGCCGTTTTGGATTTCTTAGAAAAATCTTGTAATGAACTTTGACCACGATTAGGTTTCAAGGTCTGATGATGAAGCCGGAAGATAGGCACTGGCATTCCATGATGGAATGTCGTACATAGTCGTGTTTGCACTTGTGAGAAAGACCACGTAATGGACTTTGAACACGATCAGGTTTCAAGGTTATAACAAACCTAAAGAAAATCCGTTATCGGTTTTCTTAACCTTTTTGAATTACCGCGTAATCCAAAGATTTTTTTTTTATAGATGTCACTTTCAAATCCTCTGGGGGTATCTACCGTTTAATTGTTCACTACTCGTGGGAATAATTTGGCAAAAACTACAAAAAAAGAAACGGCAACACAAAGAAAACCGAGACTATAAAAAAAAAGGAAAAGCGCGAACAATTTTTTTTGTTTTTACGTGCATTTATAAAAGCGTGTTTTTCTAGTGATTTTTCAACTATTAATTTATTTTATAAAGATGACTATACTAATATTATACACTAGCAGTCGAGCGAGGCATCGTCCCATGGACTTTATCTCAATAAAAACATAACCTCCTTCTTTTGCAGTCGGTTAAAAAGTAGCCTATAACCTTCCTCAAGCTTCAAGCTACTTCCATACCAAATCCAACTAGTACTTTCTAAAATCAGCGCGTTCAAACAAACAAACCTTTCCGCTTTATATTAGTATTGTTACGCCAGTCGCTTAGTGAAGTACGTCGAGAAACTTCGACAGAAGTCTAGAATGTCCGAGACACTAACGCCATCTAGCGGCCAGTAGCAGTACTGAGTATATCGTGTCGAGACACTAACGCCATCTAGCGGCGAGTAGCAGTACTGTGTATCTCAAGTAGCTCCTGGAATATTCTTGGCAGTATAAACAGTGAGTCGATTTTACGAGAATGTTCTAGAGCTCATAGACCGGGGTATAAATAGATCGCAAAGGGACGCAGAGAGTCAGTCTTATGACGAGGCGAATACGCGATATAATCGAAGCTTTACAAGTGAATTTCAGTGCGATTTAAGTGTTAAGTGACAAGTGTTGTGGTGCGAATAATTGTGTTAAATTTTTATTTTGTGTTTAATTAAATAAAGTGTTCATTTTGGTTTAATTGGCGTCAATTATTTCTATCCCGAACCCCAGCTCGTAACAGTATAGATTATTATGTTACATTTTCAAGTCCACCAACCACCACCACCAAGTCCGTATCATCATCGGACTGCAAGACAAACAGCGATGCGCCATCGTTACATAGTGGACATCCCACCTATACGCACTAAACCTTTTGGGAATACCTCCATTGCGCGTACAGCTAAGGAGTGGAATTCTTAAGCTATAACCTTGGGATCTTCAAGTCAAGGGTGAATAGGTTACTTCTAGGTAAGCGTGCTTTATCTTCGACCACATCATTGCGTAACATCAGGTGAGATGGTAATCAAACGCAAGCCTATAAACAAGAAAAAAAAAACAGAATGTTTGGTTTACTTACCAACATTGACATCTAAAGCTGCTGCAGACTTATCTGTTGTCATATCGCTCACTAGCAGGACTTTCAACCGATTTGATAGCACCAAACCCCTGGAAACATATCATAAGCCCGTATTATGAGCATTTCTCTTTTTTTTGCCAATATACATTTGTTGAATGTCCCACAAGATTGTAGATTAATAACATTTGTGTAATGTGTATGTTATTGATACAGTTTTGTTTAGGAGCACATTTTTTATTAAAATTCACAGAAATCATTAAAAAATATCATGAAAATATAGTATTTAATTAAAAAAATGAATAAATACAAACTACCAAAATTTGCAATGTATGAAAATTCGTATGTCCCAAACTACCATCCGTTATTTCAAACTCAATTATTTTAATAAGGTTCAAAGAAACTATACTGAGTTTTGGTTTTTAAACCATTTTACGAGGTAAAAAAATCTACTTACATTGCTTTTTTGGTACTTTTTTTTAACTTTATCAGATATAAATGAATTTTAAACTTGTCCCGGAAAAAGTTCCAAAAATAGATTTCAGTTTTTGTTACCAATTTTTTATGTGTTATAGTTAAAAATCTTCTATTTCGTTAAACAATTTTAACTTGACAATACTACAGGTACCATTTAATACCGCGATATTGATTTAGGTGTCAGTGCTGTTCCGACATAAAATTGTGAAACACGTATTCCAGTTCGAAAATAGAATCTTATTCCGGTATTTGTTACAGCTGTTTCAAGGTAAGTTGATAATATTGACTATTTTCTTTCATCGTTTCACAATAGTTAACAACTTGCACTAAAGTTCAGTGAATTATATTAGACGTAACTCCAATTTTAACTATTATAATAATACTTTGTAAAATTAAACAAGTGTTTCGTTACTATTTTTTTTGTTACTTTGGCACAGTAACGTATTAGCGGAAAATTTGAGTAACAAAAAGGAATTATAAAGCTACGTTTGCATTCAACAGCGCAAGAAAATGCCACTTACTTCGGCAGAAAAAATGAAACGTTATAGAGAAAAGTTGAAACAAAACCCTGATAAGTTGGAACAAATAAGACAACAAAATTTAGAAAGAATAAAATCAAAATATAAATATAAAAAAATATCGGAAATGACAGAAACAGAAAAAAATAAGCAAAGAAAAAAGTGGAAAGAAGAAAAACAAAAACAAAAGGACAAAACAGAATCTAAAAAAATAAAGAAAGCAGTGCAAGTTTTTAACAAGAACGGCTGTTTTAGCGGAGACAGCAACGGAAATATCAACGGATATCTTGGCTACGGAATAAACACCACCAGAGACGTCGACTGAAACATCATCAAATATGTCAGCGTGTATGATCATTATCCCAATGATGAATGCGGGAGTTGCAATAAATAGATGCACCTTTTCTATTCTCATAGTCATTGTTGAGTCCCAAATGTATTTTTGAACGATCTTTGGTGTGGCAACATTCTATTGTCTTTTTGATGTTGACACTCGACATAACTTTTTGACTTGACAGATAGACTTTGCTTCCTTGTTGAAAAATGTCCGCTTGGGACCTGTTGAGTTAATTATAATTGGTAAAATATCGTTTGGAATCGCCTGTTGAAACCGATAATTGGGTCGCGAGTAACGATTAATTGGAATTTGTAATCCCCATTTGATGAAAGCCTGGGATATTTTGGGATTTATCGCCGGTTGGTTGCCACCGCGTGGCACGCGCATTTGTTGGGAAAAAGTAGTGATAAATAGCTTCAATCCGGTGCGAGTTTGGGCTGTGATGCTGTCTGGACCGCGCCATCTGGAGATCGACGCCTTGTGACCGTTCAGAACACTTGACTTACATCACTTTCATTTACTCACCTCATATTTACATACATACCACACTTGGGCGTGACCTAGGAAGGTCGAAGTTGGCGGACCCAGCGCAGAAGGTAAGTGGTACCGATAAGTTATTTGTATATATGGTTGTAGGCCGAAGAGCCTGTAGTTTTGTTTATTGTTGTTGAAAGCAACGGTAGGGCTCCACGAACCGTGGACAGTTCAGACCGTCCAGTTACCGTTGGCTGGCCTTTTGTAGTCCTGAACAGTCATTATTAACAGTGTGTTTGCTGCTTTTTTAGAATGTTTTTTAAAGTAAATTACTAATACAGATGTTGAATATGTTTGTAGGTTTTATAAATGTGTATTTTAATTGATACCACTTAAGCTATGTAAAGTTTTAGAATATTTGATCTTTCTACCTCAATGTTCCTAATTACATTTATTATTTATTTCTATTCATAAATAAACGAAATTATACTAAAATCAAACAAACTTTGTTAAGTTTTAGGATAATGAATGTCGTGTAGGTACTTCAATTACATTTACATTACATTGTAGACGTTGCCTAATATTTTTATTTTGTTACCTAATATTCTTTTTTGTTACTGTCCCAAAAAAAATCCGATATTATTTTATGTTTTACGTATTTAATTTTTAATATAAAACAATGAATCTTATAAAGATACTCAAGGATACTTAACATTTTAATAAAAAGTACGTAAAATCGGTAAATTTTGTTTATTTTCCATATTATCAAAACTTTACATTTTATTTAGGTGAAAGGTAACAAAAAAATAAATAAACACTTAATTTGAAAATGTTCTTTTACTTTTCTTGGAGTTTCTTTGCAATGATGTTATTAAGTTTATTATGAAGTATCAAGAAAATTATTATTCTGGATATAACAATTGCTACTTCAAAGTTTTTATTAAGAAATAAAAAGTAACAAAATAAGAACCTGTAATCTACCTTCATTCAGTTTTTAATACATTTTCCACAAAATTCATAAATAAAATAGATTTCCTTATAAAAATCCAAAGGTTAATAAAGTAAACTACCTGATTTCATGAAAAAAACCAATTTATATATTTTTTTTTATTTTTAGCGGTTTTTTGAAATTGTGGCAAAAAAAAGAGAAATGCTCTTATCAATCATCTCTTGAACCTTTTCTTAACTATGTTGGGGTGAGTACGAGTGTCTCACATAGAGCGACTGCCGATCGGACCACCACACTCCAAAATAACGAAGAGCCAGTAACAACTACACATAGCAAATTATTTTTTTTTACAAGAGAGAATCGCACCCGCAGCACGCGGTGCAACAGGCAATGACTCAACTATTGGTCTTAGCCATTTGCATTTTTTGCTGATTGTCTCTGTACAAGTGACATTTAAGAATTTGAGCGTCAACAGCCTAATAGCTAAGGGTGTTACCACACCAATCGATCGATCGTCGATCGATGGTAGAATGGATTAGTCGACGTCGATCGATAGTTTCTACCAGACCACAAGATCGATTGTCGATCGATGGTAGAATGGATTAGTCGACGTCGATCGATTGTCGATCGTTGGTAGAATACATTTCGAAAGAAACTGATGGAATATAAGCCGGGGTTAATCGATCAACGTCGACCGATGCCATCGAC
This sequence comes from Tholera decimalis, assembly GCA_943138885.2. Taxonomy (NCBI): domain Eukaryota; kingdom Metazoa; phylum Arthropoda; class Insecta; order Lepidoptera; family Noctuidae; genus Tholera; species Tholera decimalis. The sequence continues at coordinate 15,638,445 of OW964574.2, read as the reverse complement.
CGGCAATCGATCGATTGGTTAGTCGACCGGTATCCGACGATCAATTAAAGCTACCACACCAATCGATCAACGTCGACCGATATCGATCGATGAAATGAAATGAAATATTTATTTTGTAAATTGGTTATAAATAACGCTTTTACACGTCATGTTTTTTTGCGTGTTAAGTTTAGTTTAGCTAGATGAGGCCGGTGTTTCCTAACTGACTACTTTGAGAAGAAACACCGAATCAAACTCAGAGGTCAACGTCTCTTTTAAAGTCCATACAATTTGTGTTGGTCAAATCATATGACAAACATGTAGGTTCATGTCTTTGGTGCTCTTTGAGGAAATAACCATACAGATTTGAGTGGACCTGTCCAGACAGTGCAAGCATTTGTCAGTTATCGTGTAGCTCAACTTAGAACTTAAGGAGCTCAACGATCTGACGAACAATACCAAAGTAAGGACATTTGGGTAGGCCACACAAGTACTCAAACTGCTTGACATAATTAAATAAATTATAATGAAAGCAACACAAAGAAGAAACAATAACCTACATAGTCCTCACATTCACAACAAAAAAAAAAATTGGTATATACAATACTTGAGAAAGCAAATATTTAAATCAGTAAAATAAAAAAATAAAAAATCAGCAATCAAAATTTAAATATTAACAAAAAGGCCCACGTATATCACTGGAGCAGCTCATTCCCAAGCCTTTTTGTCCTCAATATAATCTTTAACTGATGGCATGGGCATCGATCGACGATCGATCGATTGGTGTGGTAACACCCTAAGGTATCGTCCTTGTGATCGAAAGGTCGCGGCTTCAAGCCCCACCCATTACGCTCTTGCCTATTTTCGTGAACCCATTCCAGACAAGCACATACCGCTTAGTTGGAGGGGTAAACAAGAGCGCTTCTCTTAAAAAAATAAACTAAGCTAAGCCGTAAAACAAATCACGAAAATACTGTGGGGAAAATAAAGTATGTGGTTGATATTTGTTTGGCAAAAAAGACTTTACAGGGCTTAGGCAGACTGATCTGCCCTTGAGATACAAATTGAAACGCTATGTATGTATGTCAGGCAGGTATCTGCAACTCCACGATTAAGCGCATATTTCGTGCAATACACTCGCAATCACACAGCGCTCTCGTCTCGTTTAAATGTATTTTTTTACATATAAATGGATCTTTCTTTCATTATGTCTGTTCCTATTGTATGTTCTATTTTCTGTTTTTTACGTGTTTTGTTTTATTACATATGTATTTCACTTTCTTTCATTTTGTTTGTTCCTATTGTAGGATCTATTTTATGTTTTTTACGTGTTTTATGTAACTTGTATTTTGTGTCTCCTGTTGTACCAAATAAATGTTTTATCTATCTATCAAAATGCAAATGGAAACCAAACAAACATTCTTTACCTATAACTCCGTTTATCTTCCTGAGATTTGCATATATTCTCGTATCGTTTAAGGACTCCGGAAGGGACTGGGCCCCCGCCAGGCCCCACGGGGTCCCCGATGCCTGGGGTCCCATGCGGGGAGGAGTTGCCACTCTTGGGAGGAGAGAATTGAGATGACATGCTTGAGATTTTGCGTTTGCTCCCACCGTAGCTGTGGACGATACAAGGTTATATATTACTAGTGGTTGAAATTTAACAATAATTCAATTAAATTTAAAGTTTGAACTTTATATCGGACAGCAAGCTGGGGTAGCTCACCGTCTAGTCGGAACAGGGGGGGACACAGGGGATGTAGTACAGTATATGAGCAAAACTAGTGGAAAATGTACAAGGAGGCCCCATTTTTATTTATTTATTTAAGTATGTGAGGCATCAAAAGCTCATAGAAAATACAAAACATAATATTATTGTACAGTAACACATATTTGATTGGTTTGATTTGTTGAGTTGCACTGTGGAGTGTCATATAGCATATGCAAAGAGACACACCATATTACTGGACTTTGTGCTTTTTTTTATAATAGGCTCGCATTTGACCACTTTCTCACCGGATGGTGAGTGATGATATGGTGGGAGATGGAGCATGCTTGCATAGAAGTAACCCATAATTCTTGACTTAATGACTCCCAGGTTATAATCAGGAAACACAGACTCCTGCAGGGAATTCCACTCCTTATCTGTATGCACAATAAAAGTGTTCCCAAAACATTTTGTGCGTAATCTTATTTTGTTTTTCTTTAATTCGAACTTATTCATGTTGCTTTAGGTTTTACTTAATTCTAATTTCGCCATATTTTTATATTTCATGTGAAGATGAAAATACTGTGGACTGAATTGAAAATCAAAGGATTTTCAACTGGTTTGTACTATGTATATTGGTCTATAATGTCTTCTCATACCGTCATACCTATAAGAAAAGGGTAATCATAGAGTTTCTAGCCAGTTCTGATAAAAGGGAACAACCAATTCCAACTGTGCACTTGCTCTTATCATTTTATAAGTGCTCAAGTAAGCCTTTGTGATGTAAAACAATTTGGATTTTAACTTAAATGCAACCTAGTTAATCAGAAAATAGTGTATTATTCAATAAAAATATAAAATTTATTAAGCAGAATAATGTTCTGTGATCTGGTAAAGTCTAATATTAACTGAACATATTGTTTACATCTGAAAATTAAACAGCTGCTACCAGTTTTGGCACACATTGAAAGCTATCAAATTAAGCTTACTTACTATTAGCTAAATAAGAATATTGAAGAAGAAATGAAATATAACTAAAACGTACATAGCAGAGCGCAGACGATGATAGATTTATTGTCGAGTTAACTACCTACATTTGATTTTTTTACGATCTTAGATCTGCAGTCTACCGTGATTGATTAGCCTGGGGGTATTCTTTCTTGAGAATTTCTTCCCTAACAAGGCGTTTAGCAAACCAATACAAAACCATTGAGACTAGCAGAAACATTAATTCCAACTAGAACGCCAAAAAAACACAAACTGCATAAATAAATATCAATATTTTGGAATCCTAACCTATTTGTTGCTGCACGATGTAATAACGGAGAATAGTAATGGATCCCCAACCAAAAAACTCTTCGTGGTGCCAGCTTGAATGTGTTAAAACTAATTTATGTTTATTTTGAATTTAATTCACGAAATTCAGTACTTTGTAATTCATAGAAATTATCGACCGATTATTTGTAATGTCAGAGGGTTAGATAAGTAAATCGCGTAGTAAACAAACCCGAAGATATCGTTGCGTAACGAATCGTTTTTAAATTTAGTCGGATTATACTGTCGTATGTCATTTCCTCTGCACGCAGCATTCTTAACACAGATTAGTTAAAGTTTTCGTTGATGACTCGTCTAAAGAAGTCAAACAGTGTATTACAAGCAAGAGGTAGAAGATCCTTGATTACAAGTTATTTGTCTTAGGGTTTGGAGACTTTAGACTGAGAGAGACTGTGAACTGAAATATTCAACCTAATATCTATGTGAAAATCAAATTAGTAGACTTTTATAACTATCTAATTTTGACCCTAAAAGCCCTAAAGAGAACTCAGAAGTCAGTACTAGTACGGCACCAAGGATCTTATATTGTACGGCACAAAACGTTTGCTATTTTTAATCTGTGAAGGTATGATAGGTAGGTGCAAGGATCTTCTACCTATATCTTGAGTAGGGATGATGATTCTTCATTCCCAAAAAAAACAAGTTAATATCGATTCATGAAATAATTGACATCTAAAATATCGATTCTAAGTAATCGCTTTCCCTCAAGGTTGTATTTACAATGTAAACATAAATTTATTTTATGTAAAACAAGAAAGATATCATCTTATCAGTAAATCAAGACCTTTTTAGTTCAGGGAATTCGATAATAACAATTATTTTTATTAACATATCAAAGTATCAGGTATAAAAAAAGAGATTTATTTCGTATTTTTGATCTTTTAGTTTCATATTTTTTTTTGTCCGCAAAATTTCCATTATAATCCTATCGGCTGTTCTGTCTTCAGTCCGCAGCACTGAGACGTTAACCAAGAAAAATTTATCACAATCTCAGGTTAACTACGAGGTGCCGTGTTCGATCGATGCAGTTAATGCCTGGAAAATTGCTTGCCCGAATACGGCGCTGCCCGAGAACCCATCCTCCCAGAGACAATGGGACGAGCCGCTCTGCAGTTTGGTACGGAATAACCTTTTGAATACGTCAACCAATACTGATGAGCACTCGCGCCTGTTAGCTGTGGGTGAATGGGAGTCGGGCCTTTGGTTACAAGCATTGCTTTCTCTTAATATAGGTACTATGTTAAGTGATAACACTTTCCACACACACATGTCTACGTCTGGGTGCTCCCAGCGGTGCTCCACATCGCTGTCAATGCGGTGCGGCAGTTGACCACCTCGGACGTCATGGCCTTTCCTGCAGCAGAAGCTCTGGTCAGATAGCACGGCATGCCAGCATAAATCACATCATCCGGCGGGCTGTTGTCACCACTGGAGTACCATCTGTTTTAGAACCCAACGGCTTGGCACGCGACGATGGGAAGAGACCAGACGGGATGACTCTAATGCCTTGTAAGTCGGGTAGGCCTTTGCTGTGGGATGCTACTTGTGTTGACACCCTTGCGCTATCCCATCTTCTCAGTACGGCGGGCTGTACTGGGGCAGCATCTGCTGGTGCAGAAAATCTCAAACGGCGCAAATACAACAACCTTATTGGGTGCTATATGTTTGAGCCGTTTGGGGTTGAAACGTTAGGACCATGGGGTCCGAGTGCGCATCGACTCTTTCGTGACATCAGCAAACGATTAGTTGACTCCACAAGTGACCAGAGGACTGGCCTTTTCTTTGGACAGAGAATCAGCATTGCCATTCAACGTGGTACTGAGGCTAGTGTTCTGGGCACTTTTCCCATTGATAACGATGTTGATGAATTTTTCGATGCCCTATAATTTTCTTTTATTTTCGCCTGTATAATCTTTGTTTTATGTTCAACATTAATTGTGGAGCTTAGTGTGTGGTGATGGTGTGGTTAGGTAGTATTGGTGTACAATAAAGAGTATTCTATCTATCTATTGAAAACTTAGCTTTTGATATTGTGGTTGTCATTCGTATGTAATTTGTTTTATTTTAATAACTTAAGTACATGGTTGAATTTAACTAAGTCAAAATAATAGCATCAAAGGAAAAAATAATAATCGATTTACTCACCCTTAGTTACTTATAATTCTGTAACAAACATTACATACAAATAAATATTTATTTTATTAATCACAGTACCCAATATTACGACAGGCAGTCAATCAAGACATAAATACATAAATGACGCAATATCAATCGACTAATTAATAAGAAGATCAATACAAAAAGTCGAAGATTACTAACGTAATTTCTTTATTAAAGAAAGGTGAAAAACGCTAAGCATACAGCCATCCCGCGAGTTTTTGAGTAATTAATCCTTTAACCCCGGGTTTACGGGTTTCATTCATCTAATTATAAATATTGTTTTGGTTTGTCCAAAACAAAAATCGTATGATGATTTTCTAGGGTGAAATATCAATTCACTGAAACGATTCAGTAAACCGTATCGAAAACAAAAATCATTTTCTTTGCCTAAAACATCGATAATCAATTAATCAATCTCAGATTCATCCCTAATCTTGACATGTCCAAACTAGTGATGTGCCAACTCGGAATAAAGCAACTCGAGTTCAACTCGAGTTAAGTAACTCGAGTTAACTGGGTGAAACGAAACTGAGAAAATGATTTGTTTTCGTAACAATATCTATACTAATATTATAAAGCTGAAGAGTTTGTTTGTTTGCTTGAACGCGCTAATCTCAGGAACTACGGTTCTGATTTGAAAAATTCTTTCAATGTTAGATAGCCCATTTATCGAGGAAGGCTATAGGCTATATATCATCACGCTAAGATCAATAGGAGCGGAGCACTAATGAAGAATGTTTCAAAATCGGGGGATTTTTTTTCCACGCGGACGAAGTCGCGGGCGTAAGCTAGTTTAAAATAATTGGACAGATTCAGCTTAAATATGTATGGGGACCATTATAATTAAAGTAGGTAGAATTTAAATAAAAAAAGAAATGTATTTATTTATCATTTATTTATGTTTTATGTATTTAGAATTAAATTTTCGTAACATAAATAAAGTAAGTATTTCTATTAATTAACAAAAAACTATATTTGTATGAATCTGAACACTGTTTGCACTTAACAGGGCCATTCACTGGCGATTCAAATACATCCCAAACAACAGATTTCCTTTTAGGTCCCGGCATTTTTTCTATACAGTACCTAATAATTCGAAAAACTGACAACAATAACAACCGGCACTCCAAAATAACCTCAAATCTGCAACAATGCAATGTTGTGTTGTTGTGACATTGACATAATTGACATTTGTAGCGAATTAAATGAATGAATATGGTCATAAATGATCTGCAAATCTCGCACCATCTCAGTGTCTGTCATTCGGCTGACGCGCTAGGGCAGGAGAATTCAAATCGACTAAATCAAGTTAAAGAGAATTCAACTCGAGTTGACTCGAGTTAAGCCCAACTCGAGTTAACTCGAGTTAGTAACTCGAGTTGACACATCACTAGTCCAAACTTGTTTTGAATTTTGGTATACCTACCAGGCTTGATGGCAGGTCTATCTGATGTTATTTGAATTTATATGGGAATTTTTCAATAGTGTTCAATTAAAAGAAGAGATTTGAGTACAACGAATATAAATATTCAGGTAATCACAATTCTCCGATAATGGAGCGGTATTCTTAGTAACAGTTATGAAACTAAGTTATTTTGTTTCTGTTTTGAATTAAATTAAACTCTAGAGTTAATTAGTTTTAAATACAGCAGTAAAATCTTACTTACGGAACTAAAATTTCCACTTCAAAATCCGTCGTCAATAAGGGGTTTTATGTTTAAAGAAAAATAATACATTTAAATGACTACTAAAACTTATTACTTACTTTAGTTGAAAGGTAAAGGTAAGTTTTGGTAAAGTCATGAAATATTTTGTATATTGGTTATAAATAACACTTGTACTGATCTTCTTTTTTGGTGTTTCCTATCAGACTACTCTTGAGGAGAAATGCCAAAACAAACTCAAAAGTCAACTTTCCATACAATTCATACTGGACAAAGCACAGACAGAAACAATGGGGCTTGTTTGTTTGAAGTAGTATTAAAAAAGATTTGTTTATTTATTTATTAAAAGGAGAACAGCTAATCTATGTTCATTGCTGTACTTACGCAACTTAAAGTCAATGACAGTTTCTCACAGATAAAAATCGAAATGTAACAGAAGTTTTGAGATCTGATATGCAGTAACAAGCACAATAAAATAGAAATTCAAATAATGTGTTCAACTATGTTTATTTAAATTTTTCAAATATTTAATTTTTCAAATTTTAATTCAAATAGAAAATACATAAACATAGCACAGAAACACTCAGTGTAAAATTCATCAATACAAAATGCGAGTAAGACTAGCCCATGAAGGTTTCCATTGTAACTATGCAAAATAACTTTGGTTTTCATAGTGTTTCTATGAAATACAAAGTTATATTTGCAGTTTTAGAAAATGTGCTATATCTCAAAATCTACTGACTCTATCTCGTTCAAACCAATTATTGTGGAAAGCATTCATTAAGATCTACAGCATATATTTTTTTCACTTTATTAATCATGTTTATCTTCTAAACGATTGACTTTAAGAAAAAAATAATTAAGTTCTGTCTATAGACAACAGACACATACAGGTTTCATAAAAAAAAATAGTTTCAGTTCCATGTATGGGCAGCCTCCCTTAATTTATATAAAAATGGAAAAGCAGTTCACAGAATACATCTACCTACCTACTTTTACATGGATAGTTCTAATAAATTTCGAATAAAATGGCTGTGAAATATGGACAGACAGATACGATGAATCTATAAGAGTTCCGTTTTTGCCAATTTTATAATAATTGAGAACTACAGAAATGTTAACAACAGGCTTTTAAAGTTGTTTTGGGTGGTTTAAACGGTTCAGTCATATAATAATAACTCTATCATTATCAGTGATAATTTCTCAATGTAAAAATATTCTGTTTACAGGAACCAAAATCAGTTTTGGAACATTATGGAGACATGGAGTGGTGTAGTCTCATCATATCCTGATAATCCTGAGCCTAAAGACTATGCTAAAGCTATTCGTTCTGCTGATATTATTGTTTCAGATGACTTGGCACCTTTTGAAACAGGTATTACTTCTTCATATTCCTTCTCACTAACCGGGTTTCTGTCTAATTTATTTTTATTTATTTATCAAAAGAAATTTTACATATCTATTTTGTGATCTAGTACCACATAAACCTCTTGGGTTTGTGTGTGATACCTTACAATTTATTCTATTCATCTTACATATAGTTAACTATAAACATATATACAGAAACTGTTTAAGTAACACAATTTACTAGAACAAAAATCTAGGTATAAAAAAATAAAAAATAAAAACTATTAAAAATATTCGACAATTTTCTGTTATAATGTTTATAATCAATCATATATGAGAAGAAATATGTTTTCAATTTGTATTTAATATTTTTTCCGGTAATAGCATTGCGCGTGTCGGTAGGTAAAGAATTTATTAGTCGAGGTAATAGATACGCACTCGTCCTTGAGCCGTAGAAAAATTCTTACGCTATTCTACTATTAAAACCTGGAACATGCTACCCCTTGACATCGAGAAGGCTGAGTCAACATTTTCTTTTAAATGTAAAATTAGAAACTACTACTACTCTTAGTTTTGTATCATCAGAAAGATTGATTAGTTTATTATTTTTGCAAATATATGTATTTTACAAGTTTTATATATTATTTCATTTTATTTTTTTGTACATTTACCACAATGTGTTTTTTAACTCAAAAGTTGACTGGTAGAGAATGCCTTGCTGCATAAGTCCGCCCATGTAAGCTGTCGCCCGCGACTTCCTTCATGTTTTCCCACGCAAATCTCGGTCCCGTGGGAATTCCGGGAAATTTTTTCATCCCGTTTGCGCCTATGTGTTATTCTTGGACATGAGATATATATATCTTCATACTAAAGTTTTCTGTGTTTTTCGAGGCACGGGGGTATCATCACACCGCCAGCTTCCATACTCTGAGCTACTACTGAGATATTTCTATTAGAACATCTCAATGGCACTTTTTCCGACTCGGGAATCAAACCGAGACCTCCTCAGCATTCGCGCTTACGACGACTAGGCCACTGAGGCAGTTCTAAGCGGTCCTTTACTGCGTATGAGACAGACAGATAGGGTACCGCGGTCTTTTATTTTTGTATACTTAAGTATTCTAGATATGCTCGAGTTTGACCACCATCTCAGCTGATGGTAAGCGTGATGAAAAATGAAGCACGTTTACCTAGAAGTAACCTATTTCTATTGGTTTCCATATTGCTAGAACCAGAACGCGGTTATAGCAATCAGGAAACGCAGACTCCAATAGGAAATATCTCTCCTTAGCGTGCTATGACTGACTTAATGTCCTAAGTCCCCTAGGTGGGGCAGAGAGCGTCTACAGTGCTCCGCCATCGCGTTCTGTCTTGGGCTACGCGCTTCACCTCTACCAACGTTAACCCTATGTTCTTTTACTCCGCCGTTACCGAACTCTTCCAAGTAAGCTTTGGACGGCCACGTTTCGGTTTCCTCTGTGGGGTCCACTCTAGACCTTGTCTAGGGACGTGGCTGGGGCCCATTCGGAGAGTGTGGCCAATCCAAGACCACTTACGACGAGTAATTTGCTGTCCGATCGGTATCTCATGGTAGACTTCCAGTAGGGTGTTCGTTGGTTATCTTTTTTGGCCACAAGATACCGAGAATCTATCGGAGGCAACAGGGGATGACTACCTGGATTTGACGCGTGATATATTTTGTAATTCTCCATGTTTCGCACCCATATAGTAGGGCAGTTTTTACATTGGAGCTAAAGATTTTAAGCTTCACTCTCCTTGTCAGTTTCTTGGACCGCCATATAGGACGAAGTTGTGTGAAGGCTGCTGTGAAAGTTTTGAGCGTCTGAAGGTTTTGTGCGTATGGGTGGGATGCCCACCATGTAACGGTGACGCATCCTCTCTGTTATGGGCAGAAAAATGAATGTACCTTTTTATTTCAGAATGGCTAGCCCAGACCCTCCTATTCAAGCCTGTTGATCTGTTTGAAACGATATCTTCAAGACGCTCTAATGAGGAGTGGCTGAAATCAATAGCGGACTCTTTCAAGATCTTGGCTAAAATCGTGGATAAATGCTGGGACATCGTGGAGAACTATAAAAGCGATATTATTGATGTAAGTGTTTAGAATTTATTAAAATGGGATGGGTCCCGCCTGCTTATCATTTTCTTAAATAAAAATAGAAATGTGCTTGTTCCATGTATTTTAGTTAAGCTGTCAGGTATATAAGGTTTTGAATTACTTTTTTTTCCATTACATTCTTACTATTACATTCTTTAACATTACATTATTACATTTATTTAATTTACTTGCCCTCGTCCGTGTGTCACTGCTGGGTGCCAACTGAAAACCAGCGCTGGGTGTCTTCCGCCCAGCAAATGCTGAGTTAGTGTCCCTTTCGGTGTGGACATGCTCAATGATTATTTTTATCCTTTTTTTATAATGTTTGTAATTTTGTATTGTATATTGTTGTGTGTGTCTTCGTCCAAATAAATGTTTTTCAATTCAATTCAATAATAAATATTAAAAGGGGCGGGAGTTGGCCGAAAACTGTCGCCAGAGCTGAATCCCCAGTATGTCGCACTCTAAGGATGCTCAATGCCCTGTGTTGTGTGTTTGTGAATGTGTTTGCCGACGAATGGAGTAAAATTATGTGTGCACGTCTGGTGTTCTGCGAGAGGAAGTATGCTAGAGTGTCTACAGTTCCATTTTAATGTTAATTTTATTTTATATAATTTCAATTATCAATCACAATTATAATTATTCTTTTCTTATATATGTATATTTCTAAGTTAATTAATGTAATTGGTGTTTTACCGTTTTAATTAACTATAAATAAATAATCATTTGCTTAGCCTTTTCTTACATTGGGATTAGTTTTCAGTCTAACCGGATGTTGCTGAATACTAGCGTTTCGCATGGAATGGAATGCCAGTGCCTATCTTCCGGCTTCATTATCAGACCTTGAAACCTAATTGTGATCAAAGTTCATTACAAGAACTTTCTAAGAAATCCAAAACAGCTATGATACGATATTCCATCATGAAGTTCCAGTTCATATCATCTGGCTCCATCATCAGATCAGTTCGACAGTACAATATTATTGTATTGTCATCAGAACTACATACGGCTGCCAATTTTCATTACGCTGCGACCCTTGGAAGATGGTTAAATTAGTTACCTTAGATTCCATTTCATAGTTAGTTACATACAGGTCGACCTAATAAAAGCGTGTTAATATACCCATCTACGGACCGACCTCGGTGAGCGTTGCTTAACCTCAAAAATCGACCCTCGACCCCCATACAAAAATCCTACAACCTTACGAAAATTAGGAAAACCTTCAATAGCTTTAATAGGCTATGGTGTTCGATCTCAACCCAGTACACTATTGCCGTGAACATGTGCGTGTGGATTGAGAGATCATTTCGAAAAACTTCCAATCCCAACCAAATTATAAGAGGATTTAGGAAATAATTGTGAAAACTTCATGGTAAGGTATAAAATTTGTGAAACCTAAACAAAGAAAGTTGGAACTCATTAACTGGATCTCTCAATCTGGACAACTGAAGAAAAAGCCATAACGCGTATCTAAGAATATACTGCATATGTGTTTATAATTTGCATTTTTATTAGTTGTGAAGGATTTGTGAAAGCTGCTAAACAAAATTTCGATTCGTTACAAAGCCACGTTTAAGATTTATAACGGTTTATATGGATCTCTCAGAGTGGTCAATTTTCAATTGAGTGATCTTGTAAAACACGACCTAATACTGAAAAAGTATGAATAATTATCATGTTTATTGCAAATTATGCTTCTGGCAAAATTTGTGAAACAAAAATCGTGATTGAAATCTTACTGGTTCAAGAGAAAATGAAAATATTGTTTTTTGACGATCGTCCAAACTGAGAGATCATTATTTTGAACTATATTTAATAATTCAAAACTTATAGGTAGAAGGTAGATACATCAGAAATTGTGAAAAATGTTGTACTAAAATTTGACGAATCAGTCGTCCCTTGTAAGTGTTATACTTAAAATACCAATACGTATACCAATAGATTTGTTTCGTCACTTTCCAGTTATGCATGCTACCTTTCGACCCTCAAACTCGTAAGGATGCCCTACTCTGTCTCATCAGCGTGGCCAAGCAACCTTCTGCTGATCTCAGCGAACAGATAGTAAGCAGGCATATCAGTGCGCTTGAAGAGGCGAAGACGTGTAAGGCACCGCGAGCATTGCTGGTTGGTAAGTAGAGAACTTTGTCTTAATTCTATACAGAGTTGATACGACCGAGGGGCTTTCCTTTAAGCCTGCGCCGAGTAAAATAACTCAAAACGGTCTTCACAACTAAAGGAATATAACCTATAATAGTACTTTAATTATCATACAAAAATATGTAATGAACACTAGAATAAATGTGTTAGCAAACATAGTTGGCAAAATTTAAAAATATTTTATAGTTTATTAAACAAAAATACATAAAGTTGGACAAAAATCCTTACAAAACATGCTCGTGCGTCGCTGAATTTTGATAGTAAACTGTTGAATTTTTTCATAAACTTCAATTTATATTATTCTCTAATTATCATACTATCATTTACAGCTTTAACATTTCAACACTGTCGCTTGGTTGTTTTAATTTTAATTTTTTCTTCTAATTTGCGCGCTATTTTGAACCATACGCAACGTACACCGGTCGAAAATTCAGTCGTCCACGGGAGCTCAGAGAGGGGTCACGTCTCATCGTGGAGCGTTTCGCCGGTAACGATAATTCGCGATCTATTGTGTACGTATGTATTGCAGCAATCCGTTGAATAGCATAAGTCATATTTTTTTTTTTTTTGAGTACGATTTATTATGCATACCCAACAATTACTTTTTATTGTTCAATATATATTTCTTTAACATTTTTTTTTCAATATTTGTTTTATTATGGGAAAATGTAAAAAAAAATATTATTAGAAGAAAGTTGGCGCAAATTTTCGAAAAAAAAGCCATTCTCATAAAAAGTACGTATTTCTATTTTGTGATGTTATTATTGCTTTTTAACCGACTTCAAAAAAAAAGGAGAAGGTTCTCAGTTCGTCTTAAACTTTTTTTTATGTATGTAACCTCAAACTCGAAGACGGCTGGACCGATTTGGAATTTTTTTTTTGTTTGAATGGGTATACTTTCTAGTTGGTTCCATTGTTATGAAATCAGGATCTGATGATGGGATCCTAGGGAACTCTTTAAATATTATAGGCACACCTATAGCGTTTTGGGTATTTCTAATAGTACCTTGTGCAGTTGCTCCCGAAAAGCACCATTTGACGAAGTGAAAGTGATGATGAAGACTTTTTTCAAACATTCGATATGGGTATCGTGTAATGGGTTTTTGGGTGTGGTGATTGCAAATCTGGAATTTATTTTTTAATTCAAGATGGCGTATGTTACTTTTTCTCACAAATTCGATATGGGTACCGTGTAATGGGTTTTTGGGGGTGGTGATTGCAAATCTGACATTCATTTTAAAATTCAAGATGGCGGATGTAACTTTTTCTCAAACATTCGATATGGGTATCGTGTAATGGGTTTTTGGGGGTGGTGATTGCAAATCTGGCATTCATTTTAAAATCCAAGATGGCGGATGCAACTTTTTCTCAAACATTCGATATAGGTATCGTGTAATGGGTTTTTGGGTGTGGTGATTGCAAATCTGGCATTCATTTTAAAATCCAAGATGGCGGATGCAACTTTTTCTCAAATATTTGATATGGGTACCGTGTAATGGGTTTTTGGGGGTGGTGATTGCAATTCTGGCATTCATTTTAAAATCCAAGATGGCGGATGTAACTTTTTCTCACACATTCGATATGGGTATCGTGTAATGGGTTTTTGGGGGTGGTGATTGCAAATCTGGCTTTCATTTTGAAATCCAATTTAAAACACATACGATATCCATGTTGAATGTTGGAGAAAAAGTTGCATCCTTGGTGGATGCAACTTTTTCTCCAACATTCAATATGGATATCGTGTGTGTCTACTAAGTTAAATACACTGATAACCTTCAAGGGTTTATTGCTAAGTATAATTAACAAAGTAACGTAAGGGCTAAAATTATCGCTAAATGATGAAAATGAGTGCACCCGGTTGCTGTTCGAAATACACTAAGCTCGCGGCGAACTTAGTGCGACCGCATTATATCGCTTGCTCAGCAAACGTGGTTGATTGCAAAATATTGCATCAAACATCGTGTAATAGGTTTTTAGGCATACCGATTGCAATCCTGACTTTCATTTTAGAATTTACGACGAAAGTTCATTGGCTACTTTGTTAGCTTACAATTTACACCGGGTTATTGACAATTTAACTGATCCTAGGTTAAGTGACTATTCAGTATTATCTAGGGTATCTAATAATACTGAAATTAATTGTTTAAACCCTTAGATGTGACAAAGGAGAGTTATAATAACACAATTTTACTATATCATCACAATATAAATCGTTTCTCCGGCAAAATATTAGATGAGGAAATGTTAATAGATAAATATGATATAGATATCTTATGTTTTTGTGAAACCTGGCTAAAACCAGATAGAATGTTGTTTATAATTAATATTTTTCTGTTACTAGTGCATACAACAGGTCCTCAGTAGGAGGTGGTATTTTAATATTACGTAGTAATTCTCTTAGATATAAGGAACAAAAATATATCACCGCTTGCTCTGTTGATTGCTTGTGTGAGGTAGCATGTACAGAAGTTGAAGGCCAAACTTTCTTAAGTGTTTATAGACCACCAGCATCAAACTTGTCATCATTCTTAATGATAATGGGAGAAATTTTAAGTACCTAAGCTTATAAGAGATAATAAATAAGTTTTCGTTTGTGGTCACCTAAATATTGATTTGTTAGTAAATTCACCTGAACACTGCAAGCTTACTTCATTGTTTGGTTCATTTAACTTAAAATGCACATACAAGGAAGCAACAAGAATAACAGCAACATCAGCTCAATGCATAGATAATATTTATAGTAATTGTGCCATAAAATACTCGTCTCAAATTAGTGGAGTTAGGTCTGACCATACAGGTCAATTAGTATCCTTTGAGTTGGTTAAAAAGCGGCAATTATAACATGTTAAGTAATCTTTCAATGGCCAATTTTGACTCCCATGACCCCAATGAAAATTACAGGATATTATTTTCTTCACTATGCCACGAATTTAGTAAGGCATGTCCAGTTAAAAAAAATCAAATGAGTAATAAATCTAAATTTAATGAATGGGCCACTGCTGGAATAAGAATAAGCTGAGACAATTTATACAACTTATCCCATGAAAAATCATTGACTTCCGATGAAGCCTTCCATAATTATGTAAGAAACTACTCAAAGATATTTAAAAGAGTATGCGCCCTAAGCTAAATCTAAATCAGAAAGTAATAAAATTAGCATTTCTAACAATAAAATAAAAACTGTGTTGAAGGTGATAAACAAAGAAACTGGAAACACAAACCAACAGGGTTAGAATGATTTGACTTTGAACATCGATGATCAGGTCATCTCAGATAAGTCAAAAGTGGCTGTGAAGTTGGAAAATTACTTTACCAATATTCCAGTAGAGGTTACTAAATCTCTACATTCTTCGCCATTATTAGCAGAATCTTTTTTAAAGGAAAACTTCAATAAGCATATACCAACATTTTCATTTAAGCCCATTTCTATTGATGTAATTAAAAAGCATTCCAAAGTCTTAACATAACAAATACTGATGACTTATAGAGTGCATCTGTTAGGGTTCTTGGTAATATTATTGACTCAATTGCTGCTATCCTAACAGGCACATTTAATTAATGTATAGACAGCGGTAATTTTCCCGATTTAATGAAACATAGTAAAGTAGTACTAATTTTTAAGTCGGGTTGTAAGAGTGATCCCTCTAACTATAGACCGATATATGTGCTTCCAGCATTAAGCAAAATATACGAAAAAATCATGCTGGACCAGATGCTATCATATTTTAACTCAAATGGAATTCTGCATAGTCGGCAGTTTGGTTTCACGAAAGGTAGGTCAACAACAGACGCAGGAGTAGCGCTCATCCGTCACATTCTGGAATCTCGGGAGAAATCTCAGGATGCAATTGGCATATTTTGTGACCTCTCCAAAGCTTTTGATTGCGTTGACCACAAAACACTGATCTGTAAATTACACCATTACGGTGTTCGTGGATTCGTGTTCTGCTGACCTTGTTCTTTCATATTTATCAAACAGGCAACAAAAAGTTATTGTTAATGGAGCGACATCTGCAGGATCCCTAGCCAAGATGAGTGCTCCGCAAGGTTCAATTCTTGGCCCTTTCCTTTTTATAGTGTATATCAGTGACATACATGATGACCAACTTATCGGATATTTTTTATTTGTAATTCCATTGTGCTGTATTAATTGGACTATACGACAGTATAGACCAAAGTTTTAAATATAATTAAGCATATCTTAGAACTGGAAACATATCTTACAACTATATAATAATATAGGTTATCCATCAGAATTCAGACAGGCTTTAATTTATAATCATATTGTGGGAAGTACTAATTTCACACGGGATCCCGTTAGTATATGCTTAAACTAGACTTATGGTCTCATGGTGCGTGGTGCGCTGGTTTCACGCTACTGGCATGATTGCTCTATGTTATCTCTTAAAAAATAGTAGTAGAGATACCTACTACTGTTTCTTGTGATTTTTTTTTATTTTTGGCTCGCGTTTGAATTTTAAGAAAAAAATTAATTCAAACACAAAATGTTTTATTTCACATAGGCCTACATGGGCACTTATAAAACGTCAGCAGTTTGGCGCAGGGCACGGTTCGAAATTGGTCGTTTTCTATGGAGAAGACCCGGCAAGAAACTCCACAGTTACTCTTTTAAAATATCATTCTTACAATGTATCTATAATACAGGTTAATTAAGTATGAGAGGATATTAAAGCCTGTCTGAATTCTGATGGATAACCTATATTATTGTATAGTTGTAAGATATGTTTCCAGTTTTAAGATATGCTAAATTATATTGAAAACTTTGTTCATTACAAGATATTTTCTAAATTTAAACCCACGACCTACGTCATTTAAATTTAAAAGTCAATTATCTGAAATTAAGTATTTCAAATGGCGAGAGACTTTGTTAAACATAAAAAACACAGTGATACGACGTCAATATGGAGCTATTTTTTAGTTGCGAAGGATAGGAATAGTGCAAAATGTAACCGATGCTCAGCCATTCTCAAGACTTTGGATGGATCGACTAAGGGATTACATACACATTTGTCATCAAAACATAACATCAAGCTTATATCAGCTTCAACAAGTCTAGATTCTGATAATCTGAACATAGCACCGCCGCCAGCCAAGCGAAAGTTAAATGATTATTTTACTAAAAGTGCCGACGATAGCCTCGATGATGTTTTGGCAAGAATGATTGCATTAGATGGATTTCCATTCAGTATATTCATAAGTTCAGATGATTCGAGAAAATTTGTCTTTGCAAAATACACGGATTTACCAAAGTCAGCCGTCACCATTCAAAAACGTGTCATGAATTACAGTGAAAAAATCAGAAAGCAAGTAACTGCAGAATTGAAACATTTGAAAAGTGCAGGTGAAAGATTTAGTCTTTCTTTCGACAAGTGGACTTCAACATCCAATAAACCATACATGGCTGTCAACGTTCATTCATATAAAAAAAAATGGAATTTAGGACTTGTTCCTATTTATGGAAGTATGAAAGTATGGCTGAAAATTGTCTTCGTATATTGAAAGAGCGTCTAAGTATATTTGATATTTCCCTGGATACTGGCTTTATGAAAAACATAATTATTTGCAGGACAGCTCTACCTCAGATGATACTATAAATGAACCACCTGTGGCTGTTGATCATATGGACGACATCCATGATGATGAACATTTAGAAGACTTAGACAGTCCAGAATCAGACTTAATCTTAATGTCACAAAATGGCCTTGCGCTATAACACATACCAGAGTTAACACAAGATGAAAACATTAATGAGCTGATAAAGAAAATCCGCAAAGTTGTAGAGTCTATTTCAAAAGATCACCATTGAAAAATGAAACAGTACTTCAAAAATAAATGAAAATTGAACATGGAAAAGAGCTGTCACTTCTTTTGGACTGTAAAACCAGGTGGAATAGTCTTTTAACAATGCTGGAGCGATTTTATCTTTTAAAAACCTTAATTCAAAAAGCTCTTATAGATCTCAATCATCCAATTCGTTTGGAAGAAGTTGATTTTGAATTGGTAAATAAAATTGTTGATGTGCTGACCCCAATTAAATTGACAGTAGAAGCAATCTGTCGGCGAGATGCTAATTTATGCACAGCTGATTCCGCTTTGAAATTTCTTATAAAACAGCTATCTAGCATAATCATTTTTTGGCAAGTGCTGACACTTGCCAAAAAATTAAAACATCCTTAGTGGAACGTATGAAGCAACGACGAAGTGATGATTTGACTGGTGTGTTGAATTAATTACAAAATCCATGAAAAGGTGATGAAAATCAGTTATTATCGGATTTGGAATGGCATGACTTATTTCCAGTTTCTACACAGGCTTTAGTTTAGAAGCAAATAAAGTGTATTGTTAAAAAACTTAAAAGTCGAGATGACACGGAAGAAGAAGAAGGAAGATCAGGATCACAAACAGATGATGAGTTAAGGCCACGAACCTCCCAATCCCAACCCCAATTGACACTAAAGGAAAAGTTATAGCTGGAAATTGATAAGAGTATGAAATCCCCAGGTCGTGAAATACAAATACAAAATTAATCGGTGTTGGCAAAATATAGTATTAGACGTGAAATAAGCCTGTTTGAAAATGGAGGAATTAGTGGATATCACTTAGAAACAGTATATAAGTATCTATTGTCTATTCCTCCAACCAGTGTAAAACCTAAACGAGCGTTTTCAGCTGCTGCTTATGTTGGTAATAAACGAAGCAGGCTTGGAAGTCAAACCTTGGATGCATTGATATTTCTACGATTGTATTTTCAAAATTCGAAATAAGTTTTATTGTCTTTTTATTTCTTACAAAGTATAGTATCTTTTTGTCATTTTTTCTTTTCTTACTATACTGTGATATGTGTAGTGTACCAAAATTAAAAATATATATTTTAAGAAATTACTCGTTTTTTAGAGTTCAGTTGCCGAATGGCAAAAAACGGAACCCTTATAGTTTCGTCATGTCTGTCTGTCTGTCTGTCTGTCTGTCCGTCCGTCCGTATGTCACAGCTATTTTATTCCAAAACTATTAAGACTATACATGTGAAACTTGGTAAGTAGATGTATTCTATGAAACGCTTTCCGATATTGAGAAAAAAATTAAAAATCATTTAAAATAAAGGAACATACTACTACCCCATACATGGAACTAAAACTGAAAATATTTTTTTTTTCATGAAATCTATGCGTGTGTGGTAGTTATAGACAGGTCTTTAAAAATGACATGGGGGTTTCTGAAACCACTTTTTCATAAAGTCAATCGTTTAAAAGATATAATCTTCCAAAGTGGTCAAATGTGTATCCCTCCCTCTAACTTCTGTAATAGTGGAGTGAAAAATCTAAAAAAATATGTATCTATAGATCTTAATGTAAACTTTCAACCAAAATTGGTTTGAATGATATCGAGTTAACAGTTTTTGAGATACGGCATATTTTCTAAAACCGCAAATATAACTTTGTAATTCATACAAACACTATGAAAAACAAAGTTATCTAGCGTAGTTGTAAAAAATGTAAATAAGCTAGTTTTAAGAAATTTGTAAGGTTTTTTCGTCAAATAAATATACATATTATATTATATTATATTATATTATTATAGTTACACACGGAACTCTTCATGCACGAGTCTGACTCGCACTTGGCCAATTTTTTACATTTGAGACCAATTAGAAACCACATAGTCTAATCCGGGGATAGCCCCAGGGTCCCAGGATTCAGCATCAAGAATCACGTAATACCGGGATTGAAAAACATGCTCGGGATTGTATTCTCTAGTTGCAACTAAGAAAGGATTTCTATCAAAATTCTATTTTAGTTGCCAAATGTGTCGAAAAAAATAGAATTAATAAATTGTAAAGAACCAGATAGATAGCCCTACAGACCTCAATCTGAACGATAATTCTGTAAGCAGTTTTATGGCGATAGGAGCCGGGTTTTCTGGTTTAGAACAAGTTTCAGCTTCCTTTGACATTCCCTCTATGTCCGACAAATTAAACGCCAAGTGCCATAACAAGGTCTGTCTACTACGGGAATTAGCCAAAGAAAAATTGGCCAAGTACGAGTCAGACTTGCCCATGAAGGGTTCCGTAGTAACTATAATAATATAATATGTATAACTACTACAACTACTAGTCTGTCTGTCTGTCCATCCGTCCGTCCGTATGTTACAGCCATTTTATTCCGAAACTATTAGGACGATACATATAAAACTTGGTAGATTGATGTATTCTGTGAACCGCTTTCCGATTTTAAGAAAAAATTAAAATATATTTAAATTAAATTATAAAATATTTTTAGTTTTAGTTCCATGTATGGGGAGCCCCCCCATACATGGAACTAAAACTGAAAATATTTTTATTTTCATGAAACCTATGCATGTGTGGTATCTATATACAGGTCTTTAAAATGAGATTGAGGTTTCTAAAACCACTTTTTCATAAAATTAATCGTTTAAAAGATATACGCTTCCAAAGTGGTAAAATGTGTGCCCCCCTCTAATTTCTACAATAATGGAGTGAAAAATATAAATATATATATACAACGTGTAACGGAAACCCCATATCTAACCAAAAGGGCTGAAGACAACATTTGGTATGGAGTCTCTATGCACAGTTTCAGCACAAAATAACTGACTTAAAGAATTGATACCAAATTATTGGTTTCACATATTTTTTGAATACCAATCATAACAAACGTGTCACAGCACTACGAGGGTCAATAACTTTCCACGTCACTTGCCAATAACACGATAATTCTTGTCGTTCTTCTTAATTTGAAAAATTCGGTCTCTGGTATCAGTGTACTGGAATTTGTAATAAGTTCTACACATGTAGACTTAGGATTACAAAACCCTTGCCATATCGTTTGTTATCATCCAAAGAAGCCATGCACTTGGTATGTATATACCCTTTAAATTACACGTTGTATATATATATATCTATAGATCTTAATGTAAACTTTCAAGCAAAATTGGTTTTAAAGAGATCGAGTCAGCAGTTTTTGAGATACAGCATATTTTCTAAAACCGCAAATATAACTTTGTAATTCATACAAATACTATGAAAAACAAAGTTATTTGGCGTAGTTGCAAAAAATGTAAATAAGCTAGTTTTAAGAAATTTGTAAGTTTTAGTTTTTGTCAAGTAAATATACATATTATATTATATTATTATAGTTACTACGGAACCCTTCATGGGCGAGTCTGACTCGCACTTGGCCAATTTTTGTAAAATGTTATAATAAGCAATATAACATTAGAGTTATAGAATTCTTTTATTTTTTTTTTCTTTTAAATTAAGTTACACTTGATACATATATTGTTATGAAATAAATTATGCTTATATTTTCTGCGAAGTAAGTTCGCTAGACAGCATTAATGAAAAAATGTTTTTTTGGTATGGCCCCACGTATATATAATAAAGTACCGAATGTTATTAAAAATATGACAGTACATCAGAATTTAAACGAGCACTAAATGAAATTTTAATAAACAAAATTTATTTCAGTCTGGTTTTTTTTTATGACATTACATAATTATATTTTGTTTTATTTCATACTGGTTTTATTATTCAAATAAGTACTGCATACCCATCTACCCTAACTTGCTACTTACCCAATTTCGAAGCGTCAATAGCCTAATGGATAAGGTGTCGGACTTGTGATCGAGAGGTCGCAGGTTCGAACCCCACCCATTACACTGTTGACGTGAACCCACTCCAGACAAGCATATTTAGCTTAGTTGGAGGGGTTAACAAGATTGCTAGTAATGTGAAATGTACCCACATTGCTAGTATTCTTTAAAAAAAATCTGAGGAGTTTAATATATAAAATCAAAGTTTTATTGCAATAGGATGAATAGTGAGGGAACGGATAATGTATTACTACAGTAAAAACGAACGTTAATTTTTATATAATAGGTATAATTTATTAAATTTATTTTTGTGATTTATTTACGTACCTACTTGCTTCATTTAGATCCATCCAGCCGTTTGAGCGTGAAGAAGTAACAAACATGCAAACAGACACATTCATTCACAAACTTTCGCCTTTATAATATTAGTGTGATAAATAAAACCATCTAAATAATTAATATTCGTTTTTCAAGTTTACTCAACATAACGACAAAAAATTAAAAAATGCAAAGTTAGCAAACTTCGTCGTGCAACGGCAAGCGGGCCTCGAGCGAACTTGTCAGTGTGTGTGACAACGCACACGACTAGCCCGCTGCAGTAAATACCTATTTTCCGCGCGTCTCGTAGGCTCGACACCCTCTTAAACTGCATATACTAGGTACCATTTTCAAGCTTTGTACCAAAAATCAATTAATTAGGAGTAGTAAATGATTTTGATGAGATGCACCTTAAAGCGATAAATCTGACGAAGACAAGAGATAACACACGCCGCGCTACGTTGCCACTTTGTTACCTAGCCTAGGTATTTAAGGTCAGTCACATTTATTTACAAAGGGTGGTTGCGTTTTACTCTGACTTGTAAGCTATTTAATTTGTTCGAAAAAAAAACATTTTTTTTGGGTTTTTTTATTTTTTAACTGTATCAGATTAACACTAAACACGTATAGTATACGTAGTGTAATTTTATGCCCCTCTGTCGTATCAACTCTGTATACAATGTTATTCTGAAATGTTCGTTGGTCGAATCATCGCAAAAGCAATCAGTAGTAGCCCGGAGTTTAGAAATTGGCGGTGTGATACCTCCGTGTTGTGAACTAAGAAATTCTTTACAGAAAAACCTAGCACTTTTTCCCGACCCAGGAATCAAACCCGAGACCTGGTGCTCAGCATTCGCGCTTGTGACCACTCGACCAATGAGGCAGTAGAAATATGCCGAAATTATTTTTTAATTAAAAGTTATAACACTTTTTGTTTCCATTTCCAGGAACTATATGCAGATATCACCCAGAGTTAGTACAAGAACATTTCACAAGAATATGGCGAATCTATTTAAACATGCTTCAACCCAACAATAAGACGGTATGAATTTTTTTTTATTCCGATTGAGCTCACTTTTGACCTCGTTCTCGCGGGATTGTAAACGATAGATGAGGTCTACGATGCAACGAGCGAGCACAGAAGATGACTGTTCACTATTGCTTTAAAGGCTGAAAGGTCATAAGTGGCAGGGAACACAGAAGCCGGCAGAGAGTTCCACAGCTTGGCTGCGTGCACAATAAATGTGGTATTTCTCTATGTCTTGTTTTTTGTTCCAAGTCCGACGCACTGTTTGATGTGATCGAAGATGAGCATGCTTGCCTAAAAGTAACCTATTCAGTCTTGACTTAAAAACACATGGTGGACATCCCATCCATAGACACAAAACGTTTTGGGAATACTTTCATTGTGCGTACAGCTAAGGAGTGGAATTCCCTCCTGGAGTCTGTGTTTCCTGATAGTTATAACCTGAGGGTATTGGTTACGAATGGTTATATACGTTGGTGAATTGTTCTAGGTAAGCGTGCTACATCTTCGACCACATCGTCGCTTTCCATCAGGTGGGATGGTGGCAAACGCGAGAATTTCGTCAAAAAAAAAACTAAATAATAAAAATCTTTGTTACAGGATCAAGTAGTGAACTCAGTGTTGCAAGGCATCAATGACTTGTTCGAGCATTTTGGCGACGATATCGAAATAGAACAGATCAACGGATTCTATGACACCATGTCCAGGGAATGTATTAAGATATCCAAGTGTTTGGAAGGTAAACTTTAGTTTTTTTTTTTTATAACTATTGATGTGCATAGAATTCACATCACTAGCAACCCCTAATTCTTGTTGTCGTGTTAACCCCTACAACTAAACTAAATATGCTTGTGTCTGGAGTGGGTTCTCGGCAATAGTGTAGTGGATAGGTTCGAACCCACTACCTCTCGATCACAAGTCCGACACTATTGGGCTATTGATACTTCATATATCTTTTAGCTTTAAGTTCCTCTAAAGAAAAAATACCAATATTTTTTCATTGTTGATTTTAAGTGATGATGCGGTCGAAGATGCAGCGCTTACCTAGAAGTAACCTATTCACTTTTGACTTAAAGACCCCCAGGTTATAGTTATCAGGAAAACAGACACCGACAGGGAAAAGTCCGCAATTTTTTTTTCTATTTACAGTTCTCCTATCAATCTTCAAACATCACGCCCGTCTATTCAAAGAGCGCTTGGCAAGAGACAGGGCTGTTCGCTTGTATCTGTGGCAGATTGATACCAACTCCGCTATGGACGCATTGACCAACATCTATGAAGTAATCTTACCTGATGTTAGAAGTAAAGAGGTGAGGATTTATGACTACAGGGTGTCTCAAAAAAGTTTATATTTGTTTAGCTTACTGTGTGAAAGCAATGATTTGGAGGGACGCCGGGGATATGTCAATCGGTAGCCTGGCTCTTGGGAATTCAGTCTGTATGGAGCGTTTTTCGCTAGCATATCGCTTATTGTGTGTACGCAAATTGTACAAAAATGCTAAGGCGTGAAGATATTTTTCCAATTGTCCCAATTGAATTTTAAAGGTGTGCAGCTTTAGATTATACTATATAAAGCTAAATTACCACTGACTCACTCACTGACTCACTCATTGACATAATTGTTCTCCCAGATAGTGGATGGGGAGGTAATATAAGATAAGATCATTTTATTTTATTTTATTTTGACAGATTCGTAAACAAGTAACTCTCAAACCTACGGGAAAAGTGCCAAACCTCCCCTTTTCACCCCCTTCTCCCCCCTCCCTATCGTATCTCGGAAACTACGAGACCCGTATTTTTTACGGATTCGTATAGAGGAGGCTCGGTAAAGTAAAAACCATTTTTCAAAGTCGCCCCCCTTGCCCTCCTTCTCACCCTCTTTAGGCGGATCTCGGAAATTAAAAGACTTGGAACATTTTTTTTTTCAGATTCATTTAGAGCGGCAATGCTTTAGTCAAAATAATTGTGCTAACCCCCCCCATCACCCCCCCATTTTGATTTTTACTACTGAAAAAACTGTCTATAAACGGACCTTCAAATTTTTTATGCCATGCCCTCCCCTCCCCAACCTCCCCTAAAATTGAAAAGTTTAATTTGGAGCTGCTGCTCTGTTAGGGTTATGTTTGACATTTTACTACATTTAGGGGTTTTAAAACTGAACAATCCACCACCACAAGCACGCGAGGTGCTTGCACCTCGCGCAACACGCAAATACTAGTTTGTGTATAAAATTAGGTGTAGCGATGAGCTATGCACATTCAAAGCACTGGCACGCTTCCAAATGGAAGATAACTTGGGGGTGTCACACCACCAATTGCCAAACTCCAGACTACTACTTATAAATTTCTTATAGAATAACCCAATAGCACTTTTACTTGACCAGGGAATCGAATTTGAGTCAGTAGCGCTTGCGACCACTTTACCAACGAGGCAGTCAATGTCTAATATGACTATACTAATATTATATAAGGTAAGTTTGTATGCAGGGGGTAATCTCCGGAGATAATCATCCGATTCGATTTTTTTTCATGGTAAGAAGTATTATTAGTGCGTGCTATAGGCTATAAATGATTTTGAAATCCACGCAGACAAAGTTGCGGGCACAGCTAGCTAGTCATTCATAAAAACTTGTAATTTAAAGGGTATATAATCAGGCGTGTGCAATAAAGAGTATTCTAGATATCTGGAAGGAAAAGGTACTTACAGGATGATGTAGATTATGAGTCCCTTCGATATGAGTACCCAGCGCGCCGGTTCAGACGATATTTCCCCCAAGCTTCACGAGAGGAGAGAGAGTTTGAGGATTCACTACACAACACCATTCGTTTATCACTTTTTAGAGTTTTAGCGGAGCGCGAGCGCACGATGATACATGTTGCCAGTTTGCGAGCGGGTTTGCGAGTGTTTTAGGGTGGAGGGTTGGTCGCGTGGGTGAACGGAACAGGAAAAGAGGGGTAGAGTGAGTCGATCAGTGAAGTGTAATATAATGTTGCGAGTATGCGTTTATGATAAAATACTAATAACAATAAGTATAGATAAAATAATGCGAATGGCGCATAAACTATCTATGCCAAGTGCACGGCTTCTTTGGATGACAACAAACGATATGGCAAGAGGTTTGTGTGGAACTTATTAGAAATTTCAATACATCGATACCAGAGACCGAATTTATAAAACTATTAGAACGAAGAGAATTGTCGTGGTATTGGCAAGTGATGTGGAAAGTTAATGACCCTTGTAGTGCTGTGACATGTTTGATAGGATTGGTATTCAAGAAACAAATGAAACTGATCGTTTGGTATTAATTCTTTGAGTCACTTATTTTGAGCTGAAACTGTGAATAGAGACTCCATACCAGATGTTGTGTTCAGCCCTTTTGTGGAGTTTCCGATACACGTTGTGTATATAAAAGCCTTTTTTCAGGAAACAATCAAATCAGAAGTGGTGCCCCGCCTCGATTCCCCTTCGATACTGGTAAAGCACACAGCTTTAAGGATCATAATCCAAGCCGGATTGAACCAAACCATGGAAGTGCCCACCTTGTGTACTGGTATCGAGCTGGAGTTCCACCTGAGGGCGAAGAAACTGTCTTACGAAGAGGCCAATACTGTAAGTTACCTTTTTTTACCGAGATTCGAGGTGGAAATTGCAGGAGGTGGAATTTTGCGTACGGCGGAGTAAAATTCCCTGCCGGAGTCTGTGTGTCCTGATAGCTATAACCTAGGTGTCTTTAAGTCAAGAGTGAATAGGTTACTTCTAGGTAAGCATGGTCCATCTTCGACCACATCATCACTTACCATCTGATGAGATGGTGATCAAATGCGAGCCTATTAACAATAAAAAATATCTTCGTAGATGTTATCCGTAGAAGAGGCCTGTCAAACGTTTTGGGAATACTTTAGTTGTGCGTATAGCGTAGCAGTGGAATTTGAATAGTAGGATATTAATTCAGAATGCATAATAAAATTAAGAAACTAAATGTGCGTATGCGCAGCGATTAGTGAATGAAGGGAAGTAGGGGACAAGATGGGGTGGTAGGTGGGTGTGTATAATTGGAATGTCGATATTTTTATTTATTTATGACATGTTATTTACTTGTACACCTACTATATTGTGGTCTTTTAAAACCGAAGGTTGACTGCTGGAGAATGCCTTGCTGCATCAAGTCTGCCCAATATTTTTTTTTATTTATCTTTTTTACTTCTGTTTTTATTTATTGATAGATTAATTTCTTAGTACATTCTTGAAAAACAAATCTTTGCCATAGGCTTCTACTCCGTTCACCTATAATATCCTATATTTTTCAAGACTATAAAAAACATTATATATACATATTACTATTGATTTATATTTTAAGGTATTGTTTTCATGTTTTTTCTTTCAACTATCGTTTTTCACGTACGTATTGCATCTCCCAAGCTATCTCCTCATAGACTATCTACGGTTTAAGCCCGCCTTTATACTGTTATGAGCTGGGGTTCGGGATAGAAATCATTTATGCCAATTAGACCAAAATTAACACTTTACTTAAATACAAAAAACAATAGAAATTAATAAACTTATTCACACTACAATACTTCGCAATTAACTGTTAAAACGTACTGTAATTCACTTGTAGAGCTCCGATTATATCGCGTCGTATCTTGTAATAATTTGCGAACTATTTATACCACGACGTATGTGTTCTAGAACGTTCATTCAATTAACACACTTCCAATACTGCCAAGAATGTTCCTGAAGCGTCTCGACATACTCAGTACTGTTACTCGCCGCTAGTTGGCGTTAGTGTCTCGAACGTTCTAGAAGTCGGTCGAAGTTTCTCGACATATTACGTCAGCTAAGCGACTGGCGTGACAACACCTATGTGCATGAAGTGTAAATAAATAAATAATTAAGTGGAATAACGTGTGTTTCCAGGTGTCATGGTGCATTGGATCAGGTGTGTCCAACAGTGAAACAATGCTTCTGACTGCGATAATGTTCTATGACAATTTACCGACTTACAAGAAAAGGGATATCGTCGTCAACGGGATTTTTAAGGCTTCAGATGATGTTAGAAAGGTATGTTATTAATTTTACAGCACACTAGCTTTGCTGGCGTAATTTCTTTTGTCATGACAAAAAATAGCTTATAAAAATAATAAATCATTTTTTAAATTCTTTATATAATAAAAGGGGTTTTTATCCAGAAGGATACGTCAACCCCATTGTACTTTATATTATACATATTTTTATTACCTGCTAGTATTATAAATACTATGAAACACAAAAGGGAATCACTGCCTATACTTCTGAACTAAGCCACAAACAAAATCATTTATATCAGACAAGGACCTTAAAAATGTTAGTAAATTTATTTTTTACGGTTTATGTTAGTAAATTGTCCAAATAAATCCTTTTTTCGCGTCATGCATCCTTGCCCAGTGAATAGGGTATTCGTTACAGGATGCAATCATTTGCAAAATTATATAATTATATTAAAACTAAATTCTAGAAGATAGATCAAGTTCAGAATAATGTCAAAAAGAATTACCTTAAAGTATTTAATATATATTTTTTACCAATGAACTGGGCATTTCTTAATTTTGCAGAAAGTTCGTTCACTTTTACTTACAGTTTCTTGTTAAGGAAGGTTTTACAAGCATTTAAATAACGCATAATTTAAAACGCCGCAGACGGCCTGAATATAACTCTTTTTCCCACTTATTTTTCAGGCAGCGTTACTTCTTTTGCTAAAGCTCAGTCTACAAGATAACTTAGATAAGTACATAGACATCTGGAGGGCACTATTGGACAACACGGGTGGTCCGAACCTGAACAATTTCAAGACGGTCGTGGATAATTTCAAGGTCGCTCTCCATCATATCGTGGAGGTCTTGGCGTCTTTTACTGGAGATTCTGAGAAGGTAAGATAGTGAATAAAACATATTTATTTTGCAAATACAGCGGATTTCGGGTATAACGACGATGAAGGTGTAGGCTTCGTTTCCCTACACACCAGCTAACCAAGGGTAGATATCTGAAGATGAGACTTATGGGCTGAGTTCTTGCGCATGATGAGATTACATTAGAAATAAAACACAAAACAGGTTTGGTTGGTCATATCATTAAATATAATTAAACGTTCTTCAAACACGTGATGGTTGTTTCATTAGTTCTGAATTTCACAGTTTAAATTAAATAATTAATTACACTTACAGTCTGGGGTTTCTTAAATACCCTTGAACAATAGATTTCAGTTCATTAAACCATGGTACGGGTTCCGCAAGCAGTACCGCATCCGTGTGGTATGCTTAACCAAAACGTGGCATTGATTTGTTCGGAACCGAACAGCATCATACGTTCAACGACGTATTTGGTGAAGAACTCCCTTTATATATCTTCACAACATGACCATTTCTTCTTTAATTAAGTTAAAATATATGAGTTAACTATAATATGCGACCCTAAGACAAAAAGACAGCATCGTGGTGATATGGACGCCAGAGAAAAATCTCTCGCTTGGCCTAATTTCAGGAATGTGGAAAGGTTTTTTACTCACGGTCATTTTCCGGTCGTTTCACATGGGTTTTATATTTCACCCTCGTACCCTGCCTTTCCTTCGTCATTAAGGGGCTTTTACGCCAAAGAAAATCTCTTTATCTTAAATGCTTCCGACGTTCGTTCGTCCTCAGACCAAAGAGAAAAAGACCGGCCTCCATCTTGACTGCTAACTATTTGTCTCTGACCATGGCAAAAGGACTAATTACTAATTGGATTACCTCAGCATAGAATCTTACTAAATCATTTTCACACATTCTATGCATAAGGAGAACACCATTATTTTAATTTTCATTTATTATTGTTTAAATATATTCATTTACTCAAATTCTAATACTGGATATACATACACTACGCCATCTATGACATCTTCTAAGAGTTACTATCCCTTGTGCGGCTACTGCCTATCATCACCATCGGCAGATGGCGTTAGTATATTGCTTTTCCATAATTATAACTTTTTTAAATGTTACAAAGGGACCACTGTAATTTTGTCGTTATATCCGGAAGTTGTTACAAGCAAAGGAGAGAAGAGATACAGACATGAGTTGTTACAAGGAAAAAAGATACAGACATGTTTATGGTTTATATTCATTTATAACAAACTAAGAACCATAAATTTTAACGCTTACCTACCTACCTAGCTTATAAAATTCTATCTTTTAAACAAAAAGCAAAGGTCACCACAGTTGCTACCCATTTGTGTGCATGTAAATCAAAGATAAAACAGCTCTTTGTAATTTTGGCGGTCGACTCCGGTCGCAATATCTGCATGGGATTTCTAAGAGTTGCTACGCCCGAACTCTGCGTTATTTCCAAAGTCGCTATAGTGATATAATTATTTTGTAGTAAAGTATGATTTAAATTCAAGGGACTTAGATTTATCGGTTATAGACAAATGGTCGCTATAACCGAGGTTTTAATAAATGAAATCCATTGTATGTAGGTTATAAATAACACTTTCACGTCATTTTTATTTCGATAATGATACTAGATGAGGCCGGTGTTTCTTAACTGACTGCCCTGAGAAGAAACACCGAAACAAACTCTAATATGTCACCGTAAAATTGTACAAAATGTTAGATTTCACCAGATTGTAATCTAGCGATGAATTTTGATCCGTACCATACGGCTTGCAATTTCATGCATTTTTTTTTTCGATAAATTATAATCTATCCAAGTGAAACCTTTAGATAACAATCTGTCATTCGTTAAATTGGCAACTGTCCAAAGGCTATCCCATAGAGTTACAAATCGTTCAATCGATCAGCACGCCAATAGCGTTGTATGCCATTTCACAATTTCACAGTCTTAGTTCAATAGATTATAATTTATCGACAAACAATGCGTGAAATTGTAAGCAGTATGGTACAATCTGACGAAATCTATACTAATATTATAAAGCGGAAAAGTTTGTCTGTTTGTTTGTTTGTTTGTTTGTTTGTTTGCTTGAACGCGCTAATCTTCGAAAGTACTGGGTGGATTTGGATGCAATTTGGTATGGAAGTAGCTTGAAGCTTGAGGAAGGTTATAGGCTACTTTTTACCCGACTGCAAAAAAGGAGAGTTATGTTTTTACCGTGATAGGATCCACGGGAGCGAAGCCCCGCGTGAGTACTAGTATTTTATAATCTAATAGTTTTTGTGTTTTTAAGGTGATAACTGAAGATATAGTATAGGTATAGTATACAAATATACACTATATCTTCAGTTAATACATTGTGAACAATTCCACAGCCCTACGAAGAAGTAAAACCCATTCTCTCAGTCATGGCGACCCTTTTAAGTCTCCATAAGACAGAGTTCAACACTGAATCCTGGTGTCAAGCGGTCAGACCCACACTCGTACATCTATCCAAAAAGTTTGAGGTAGATACTGTGAAGATGATTACTGAAGCTGGTGAAAATGAGGTTGGTATTTTTTTGTTTTACTGTTTTGTTCTTGATTTCAGATACTTATGAATATTTATAATTTATAATAACTATACCTAATAGGAGACATTACGGCAAGTTTTTGGCGCCAGAGTGCAGCACTAGCACATACAGTAAAAATATTTAAATGGCCGTAGGATGCCAGAATATTACAAAGTATAAATGCAATACAGTAAAATATATTAAAACAATTATAAAATTAACTTAAGAGCCTATATAACCTCAGCGCTTCTCACTCTTTATCTCGCTCGCACACTACTGGCCGCGGTCACGTGAGCAAGCGAGACAGGGTGGCAGGGAAAGACTCCAAGACACCAATAATTTAGTTTATTTCTTTCTACGGTGAAAATAATGGTAATTTAAAAAAAGTAAATAACGTAAGACCTGCATTATAGTTAGTTCAATTAATATGCAAAGTTTCATTTTTGTAGTTATTTTTGAATACCAGCGGTTTATTGTTCGGTTTGGAGGTAACTATGGATTTTTTTTCTATCAAGAAAATTTTATGGAATCGTATTTTCGTCAAACATAGTATCGAACATTAATCCTCAACTTTACCACATATTTATTTCAAAATTATTGCTGCAGTATTTTCGACATAACGGAGGATCATGCTAAGCCATTTGAGGTAGTATAGGCCCTTAATATTTAAGATTTTGCAGACAGTTTTACATTTTAATAACATTAATGCAGCATGATGCCGGTTTGTTTACTATAATAATATGTGCTGGTTTGACCACCATCTCACCTGATGTTAAGAGATGATGGTGGTCGAAGATGAAGCATGCATGCATGGTTCATAGTGAGAGCCACCAAGTGTACAACAAAATAAGCCTATGTCTTTTGCTATCTTACTTCTTACTCTTACTAATATTATAAATGTGAAAGTTTGTGAGGATGGATGGATGTTTGTTACTCTTTCACGCAAAAACTACTGAAAGGATCTGGATAAAATTTGGTAAGTAGATAGTTGTCATTCTGGAATAACACATAGGCTACTTTTTATTCCGAAATTCCCACGGGATCGGGATTTGCGCGGGAAAACCTTCCCACGCGTACGAAGTCGCGGGCAGAAGCTAGTACTACATACTCTTGTAGTATCTGTCTGTCATTTCAAAATAATGTATTCTGTTTATGGTTCAGCCATTCCAGAGATTAGCCCGGACAAACAGAAAGACAGATAGACAAAAATTTCTGAAAGTTTTTTTTGTGTTTTAGTATCGTTTATGTAAAAGCACTTGAGAAAAAAACAGTTACAGAATGACACTTTGATTTTATTAATATGTATAGATTTACAAATAGTTAACTAACCCCATACCGCCCGTATAGTTATAAAAGTATGCAGCATGCACTCAAAAATCCTCAGGAGATATTGACTTACCGACTGTTCAGGTTTTGTAGCATAATGTTGCCTGATTCCATTATGTATCGTTTGAATAACCCGTTTTATTTTTTATTCAGGTTGTGCATGTAGAGAAGTTTGAAGATGATACGGTTCTTAGTAAGTTAGTGTCGACTTTGGCTACGGCACAGGACGTTTCTAATAACGAAACGCTGACCGCTTTTCAAGTAAGTTACATTCATTCAGATTATTATTACAGTAGACACCATCATCTCCTCAGCTGTGTCAGGGTCGGCTTTTTCGATCCGACTTCTATCTTTTGAAAGATTTCTGTCTTTTCTTTTTAGGTCTTACTAAGGGCTAACTTTGCTAGTTCATTTTTAATTTTGCATTCAAACAATGTGGACGCCTAATGTTTGTTTGTGTACTATAAATCCATGTTTGGCTTCAGTATCAGTCATGATTAGGGCTTGCAATCCGGATATCCTTATTATCCGGATATCCACCAATTTTCAAATCCGGAATTGTTTTGCATCAACATCCGGATTTTTCGGATTTAACGGATAGTAATATACTTTTAATAATACATAAAAAGCTGTCATCTGTAAAGTTGTTGCGAATATGATTGATCTGTTCTTATTTCTATCTTATTAAAAGATTTCGACTTCGAGTTCACCATATTCGAGTTGAGACGGCACTATTTGATTAGAATAGTCAGAAAAGCAGGAATTTAGAAACGTTTACAATCCGATTTTATCAATACTACAGACCAGCGTTGAAGCAGAAAGACCTTTGCTACAGGATAACCATTTAAGAGCTTCCATGAAAGAAGATTTATTTTAAGAATTTGATAATAATAAGTCCCTCGTTTAACCTAATACACTGTATATTAAGATCCAGGAACCGACCTCGTCAAGCGTTGCTTATCCTTTAAGATCTATTCGTCTAGCTGTTTATTATTTAGCCACGATCTCCTATGTCATGTATATTAAAAATGTCGGTATTATTATTTCAGATAATATTTTCTAGTGATGATACCGATTACAAAGTGATGTCGAAAGCTCTCTCTAAATTAGAAGCTATGATTGAGGACAAAAATAATAATTTCGATAAACGTCTTTTATCTTTGGTAAGTTATATGCAGAAAAATATGTATTTATAGGACAATTTCCTTATCGTACTAATATTATAAATGCGAAAGTTTGTGAAGATAAAAACTACTGATCGGTTCTGAATGAAATTTGGTAAGTAGATAGTTGACATCCTGGAATTACATATAGGATACTTTTATCCCGGAATTCCTATGGCATCGGGATTTACGCGAGAGAACCTTCCCACGCGAGCTAATTCGCGGGCATAAGCTAGTTCGTACATGTTATAAAATGAAGTGCTGTCTGTCTGTAGGAACGTGATAAACTCCTAAACTACCGAACGAATTTTCAGCAATGGATGTATAATTCACTATGGTTTTATGAACAGACGCCAGCACATCAAGCTACAACAATCTGTCAAATTTCTTTAATAGATTTTCAACTTTATTGTTAAAGAAATTAGATTCAAGGTTGATTGGGAAAATTTGACAGTTTCGGGTAGCTTCATGTGCTGGCGTCTGTACATTGACTGAGATTAAGTGGGAGAAAGATGATTAATTCAACTCAGCGATAAGCGGAAAGATTAGTTCTTTCCGTTCATCTCTGAGTTGAATGGGAGACCAAACTTCATCACCAAATGTTTTTTGTTTTTTATAGACATGCGTTTGACCACCATCTCACCTGATGTTAAGCGATAATGTGGTTGAAGATGAAGCACGCTTGCCTAGAAGTAACCTATTCACTCTTGACTTAAAGACTCCCAAGTTATAGCTATCAGGTAACGCAGACTCCGGGAAGGGAATTTCACTCCTTAGCCGTACGCACAAAAATTCCACCTCCTGCAATTTTCACCTCGAATCTCGGTAAAAAAGGTAACTTACAGTATTGGCCTCTTCGTAAGACAGTTTCTACGCCCTCAGGTGGAACTCCAGCTCGATACCAGTACACAAGGTGGGCACTTCCATGGTTTGGTTCAATCCGGCTAGGATTATGATCCTTAAAGCTGTGTGCTTTACCAGTATCGAAGGGGAATCGAGGTGGGGCACCACTTCTGATTTGATTGTTTCCTGAAAAAAGGCTTTTATATAGACTCCCAGGTTATAGCTATCAGGAAACAAAGACTTCAGCATTTTATCATTATCAAGTTTAACATAGAGCGACTTCTTAACTGACCTCCACAAGACAAGGCTGGTGTCTACAAATACATGTAAATGATGTACAATACAAATAGATGAAATAGATGGCAATGGTTTCTAAGAAAAACGAAGATTTAAATTATTACTTTATTTCAGATAGTGAATCAGATTTTCAAATTGAAATCTAAAAATGTTACTGATACAAAAGATGCGAGGGTATTTCAAAAAGATGCTACAATGTTCTTAGGTAAGTATCCCCTCCCCGTCTCCTTTGTTAATCGTAACCCCATTATTCAGTCCATTTTCTTTCATATAATCTATATACAAATATTATAAAACGTAAGTTGGTTTTAAACGCACTAATCTTTGAAGGGACCCGCCCCCCCCCCCCCCCCCCCCCCTCCACTATTTCCGCACATTTCCGGGCATCTGATAATCCCGATCTCCCATCGCACATCACTGGGATAAAATACCTGTTAGTAGCAACACCTTTGTGGTGCTATGTCTATACTTATTTTTTTAACAGTTATGCGTGTGTCGCGGTCCTGAGGGCAGTGAACAGAGGTAGGTCACCGTCCGGTAAGGACCAGGCCCAGTGTATATAGTTTAATTAATTCACTATATTGTTTTCAGGTAAATACGGACATATGACTCAGGAGGAAAGCTTTTCTGAAGACATTTACTTGTTGAAGCTAAAGAACAAAGTCTCATTAAATATACCAAATATTGTAGAAGGGACTACTTTTAAGGTAAATTACATTAAATCATAAATCACTTATTTCGCCAGAGATATGTTACAATTATTGATGTTACAATAAAGTAGTATTTACACATCTCGCATATAATAGGAGGCATGCATAAATTAACTATTAGTTACAGTAAAAATAAAATACAATAGTTTACAAATACGATAGGTCAATATATAGTTTATAGGGACTAAGTCTTAAAGTTAAACATTAAAAAAAAAAACAATAAAAAAGTATAAAAAATGGCAGTCCACGCGAATCTCGGTAGGTCTCCAGAGCAAGGAATCTTCTCACAATGCGAGCTTTATCGAGGGCTACTGCCTTCTGTATCCAGGCACTTTATATAGAATTTTTTAGTAGTGTGTGTTACCCAATCTGGGTCAAATAAATGTATAACTTACTTTTTGTTGTTTTATTTTGTAGGTCGATCTACAAAGGGTGCTCCAATTATGTCTGTTACGTGAACACAAGGAAGCCCTGTATTCTTTGCTAGTCATACTATCAGCTAATCGTGAGTATTTTTCTACAAATATAATCCTTGTATATTATAAAACAAAAGTCTCCCGTCGCGTTTGTCTGTCTGTTTGTTTGGGGTTTATTTGAAAAACTACCAATAGATTGAGTGATCCATGAGGACTATGCAAAACCAAGCCGAGTTGCTTATAATAATAATAAATATAACTAAAAACTTAATTTAAAACAAACATATAATAATTCTGAGTGTCTGTGTGTGTAATCTGAGTGTTTTTGTGTGTAATCTTTGTGTTTGTGTGTGTGTGTGTGTGTGTGTGTGTGTGAAAAAAAAATACAGATGATAGGATACAATTTCTTACGTCAGCTCTACACTGCTAAGAAGTTCTCGGTTTCGTCATATCCAATGGCTAGTAACCAAGTCCGTAACGCTTCTTTCCAATTGCAGTGAACAATTTATCATATATACAATTTACATATATTAGTGTGTGACCGTTCTGACCCTACGTTATAATAGGCAACAGCTCGCGTCATTTATGTACTTCGACTGATATATATACCTTTATTACCAAAAAAGTTTCACAATATTTTATACATAGAAACGAGCTTAATAAGTATTTGTCACAAATAATAGATAAGTATAATGCCAAACTAGGCTTAAGCCTGCACTTAAGCAGATAGCGCCACTTCCCTCATACAATTTAACATAGGACCCGCTTCAGTACCCAAAACGTAGGCAATCCAATAATTACAAATCAAAGAACTTAAAACTAAAAATTTAATCTAAAACAAACATTTAATGGTTGATAGAGTGTGTGTGTACCTCTATTTGTGTTTAAATGCTGATACGAGTGTGTGTGTGTGAGAGGGTGGGTGTGTGTGTGTGATTGAGAGGGTGGGTGTGTGTGTAAGAGGGTGGGTGTCAATGTGTGATAGATATAATTTTTTACGTCGGCTCAGCACTGTTAAAAAGATCTCGGTTTCGTCATATCCAAGGGATGGTATACCGCCGTTTGCCCTAATTTTATTTGCCCTAATATAATTTACCATAATAGTCAATAGCCATAATATTATAATTATGACGTAATATTCATTTGCCCTACTCTTATTTGCTATATTAGTCTCGTGCTAGAAGCTTTGTTTCCCATGAAGTCACTTACCATAACATCATTTGTCATAATCATTGTAAGCCCTAATAATCACGTGCCTTAATTATCACATGCCCTAATTATCACTTGCCCTAATTATCATATGCCATAACATCATTTGCCATCGATTTGGGTGTGTAACGGTTGTTATATTAGGAGAAACTGGATGCAATCGGAACTTTAAGGCACCCCGAGTCGGATAGATTAGGTTAGAAGGGGATGGCGGGGTTCAACCACCCAGAAGTAGGAGCCGTCGACCAAACTTATATCTAATAATCATTATGGCGTTTAAATATTATCTCTAATCATTATTATGGCAATTAAAAATATGAAAAACAATACGCATGGCACTCGTATCTGATGGTATCTAAGTTTCGGGCAATTAAAAGTATGTCATATGTCTTTTAGGGCAAACAAAAAATAAGAGCGCAAAAAGCCCTTTTAAATAAAATGAACATTTTATCTTAATTTCTGTTGACTTTGTACCAATATGTATGTGCCAATCATCCACATTTTCCTTCTTTCTCACACAGTGTGCGACCGTTCCGACCCTGCGTTACAAGAGGCAACAGTTCGCGTCATTCACGCACTCTACAAGACTGACATAGGAAGGAGCGAGACAGAAATAGCCGTCTATCCTGCTCTCCTGATGTGTAATACTACGGCTTGCGTTCAAGTTATCATGAAGGTACGAGGCTATGTTATTTTTTTTATTTATTTTATCTTTGTGCACAACTAGCTTGTGCCAGTGGCTTCGCCCGCGTGGGAATCTTTTCCCGTGTAAATCCCGATCCCGTGGGAATTTCGCAAAATCCTTTCTTAGCGGATACCTACGTCATAACATCTACCTGCATGCCAAATTTCAGCCCGATCCGTCCAGTGGTTTGGGCTGTGCGTTGATAGATCACTATGTCAGTCAGTCAGTCAGTCACCTTTGAGTTATATATATTTAGAAGATAGTGGTACATGGGCCGACTTAATGCGACAACGCATTCTCCTACCAGTTAATATTTTGGGTGAAAAGACCACAATGTGTTTTTATGACCACGATCTGACCTGATGGTCATATATGGTAAGCATTTATGTGGTAGAAGATGACGCACGCTTACCTAGATATAATCTATTCGCTCTTGACTTAAAAACCCTCAGGTTATAGCTAACAGGGAACACTGTGCAATTCCATCGCACTCTCCCTGAAATGTAACCGAAACTCGTCGTCGATGTTCAAGGCTCTGGAGCTTTGACTCGACCAGTGCATCGTTGCCAATGAGTCTCGTAGCCAGTTTTTCGATAGACTCAAGCGCGTCCTGTTGGTATTCGGCAGATGTTGTTTGCAATGTATTTCTATAATCAACCCTTAGGTTATACTCGAAGTGGTTTTGCGTTTAAGAAGAAGAAGCTAGCTTTTTCTATGACTAAAACCCATCCGTGTTCCATCATATGCCCTTCGTGTTCCGAGGCCGCGGTAACTCTTTCAAACAATTGGAATCATTTTAAGGCTCGCCCCTCTACAGGGGGGCGCTACTGGATATCGAAAGATAAACCTCTATTTACCCTTTTAATATTAAAAACAAGCAGAACTTGCAATGTTGGTAGAATTCACATTACTAGCAATCTTGTTAACCCCTCGAACTAAGCTAAACATGCTATATCACAGCAATTAAGAATGTTAACTAATTTTGAATATTAGCTCTCCATATTCTCTGTTAAAAATAAAAAAATACAAGTGAAAGAATTACTTCGATACTTCAATTAGTTTCCGATTTATAGAAGTAAACGTGCGACGCGGACTCGTGATGGTGTGACGTCATCTCACAACACTCGCTCAGTCCGATCCCGCTCTCAGCACGGTGTCGTTTCATTAGAAATTATAAATACTTTCAAAAATGTCCAATCCAAATACTGGGAAATCATGTGTTGTACCGAAATGTACAAATACAACCACCAATTTCGATTTGCTACTAAGCGGAGCGTTGCAAATTGACGTCACATGCGGTCACGTGAATGTTAGCGGGACTCGATATTTATCGTAAGTTTAAATGCCTGTAAAATCAAAACTAATAGGTATTTTTGAATACAACAAAAACTAGTGTATTTCTATACATACAAGCTTTACTGTAACAAACTTTCAACCGATTTGGCATACCTAGTAACATTCTTCATTGTATAATGTGTCAGGTTCGAACCCGCGAGCTCTCGGTTACAACTCCGACGTCTTAGCCATTGGGCTATAGACGCTTAAACTATTAACTAGCTATCGTAGCGGGCGTTGGGGATCGCGAGCTGGTCTCCGGCCACCATAGGCGCGGGCCTTCGGACGGCGAGCAAAGGACCATGCCCGGGTCGGCGGCGCAGTGTGTTCCACGCGCGCCTCAAAGAGCTGTCAACAGCATTGATGGGGCCCGAAAAGGCCATTGCCTGCTGAGTTTGCGGGAATTTTCTTACTTCATATTGTGGCCCTAGAACTCAAGGGCAGCTGAAAGAAAAGAATGGGTCTTTAGTCAGTAGAAGTCTAATACTCCCTTCCGCTCCGCCCAAAGCAGGAGAAGTGATTCGATGATTTTCCCACCCGAAAAAAAAATACAAAAAAAGGGTTGCAGACTTTATTTTTATTATTTACTATCTATCTGTTGGGAATGTGTTTATTTATTAATGAAGAGAAAATGAACAACTAATACACAACCCACAACATTTTTCTCAGATTACTTGTAAACATTTATATCGACGGTTAAAAGGAAATAGGGTATAAGCGACAAAAAAAAGAAATCTTTAGGAGAGCCATTCAAAGTTTGGAATTTTAAAAACGGATGTATTTTATTTATTAAAACATCAGACAGTTGAATAAGTGTTATAGTAAAAGAAGGATAAGGTATTTTTCACACTGGTTGTATAAAAGATAATAGAACACAAGAAACAGTCGGCTTTCAAAATACTACCAGTCCAAAATGTCGCTTATACCCTATTTCCTTTTAACCGTCGATATGTATCTATAAGCAGACAAGCTGTGTTGTTCAACCAAACTTAATTCGAATACACAATATTTAGACTTATACTTAAAATGTAAGTTATTGTACTAACACTAGTTTCTTAAGTTATATATGTTAACCAGCTTGTGCCAGCGGCTTCGCCCGCGTGGGAAGTTTTTCCCGTGTAAATCTCGATCCCGTGGGAATTTCGCAAAATCCTTTCTTAGCGGATGCCTACGTCATAACATCTACCTGCATGCCAAATTTCAGCCGGATCCGTCTAGTGGTTTGGGCTGTGCGTTGATAGATCACTATGTCAGTCAGTCAGTCACCTTTGAGTTATATATATTATATAGACTAACAAAAAATGAATTCTCGTTAACATATGTTATGTTGGCAGGGCATCACAGAAGAATTAAATGCTACCGTAAGAAGGAGACTCTCCGACAGTCTACAAGTGATGCTGACTCACGAACCTGCGTCAGAGCTAACGGGGGAACTCCTGAAGATAGTGGGGGAACATACCGTTTTCTTATTCAGCATGGCTGACTGTAAGTATCCATACTAATATTCATTATCGTTACTTGTGGTCGGTGCAACACGTTTTCGTCTTCCATTTCTTTTTTTCTTTTTATTTATTGATAATAGGCTCGCGTTTGACCACCATCTCACCTGATGGTAAGTGATGATGTGGTCGAAGATTGGAGCACGCTTACCTAAAAGTAACCTATTGACTCTTGACTTAAAGACTCCCAGGTTATAGCTATCAGGAAACAGACTCCGGCAGGGAATTCCACTCCTTAGCTGTACGCACAATGAAAGTATTCCCGAAACGTTTTGTACGTATGGGTGGGATGTCCACCATGTAACGATGGTGCATCGCCGTTTGTCTTGTAGTCCGATGATGGAACGGGCTCGGCGGAATTAGATTGTGTAATTCCATTGCACATTCCCCGAAATGTAACCGATTCGTCCTGCCAGACGTCACAGCATCATTTACTCTTTTTCTCTCATATCATTCCTCACACAATCCATCCATCTTTTCTTTGGTCTTACTCTATTTCCATCCATCAACATTCAAACCCAATATTATAAAGCGGAAAAGTTTGTTTGTTTAAATGCGCTAATCTTTGGAAGTACTGAGTGGATTTGTATGAAATTTGGTATGGAACTAGCTTGAAGACGCTACTTTTTACCGGACTAAAAACGAAGATAAAATAAGGCGGGTTATGTTTTTATTGTGATCTAGTTCAGGGTAGCGAAGCCACGCTGAACTTCTTGTAGCTTCTATGTATATGTGGTTCTGTTCCACAAACCATGGTGCACTTAATTTCCTGTCCTGCTTGCCTTGTCAACTGTTCACTGTAGGACTTGATGGAAGTTACCAATGGTGCCAAACTTGTTGCCCAGTTATGTCTCAGTTGTATCTAGTTAGACTGGACGCTAGCCCCATTATCTGTACCATTTAGTCATAGCTTAAAGTTAAAATTAAATCTATTTTGTCCTTAAATATTGTACATTTCATTATAATTAATAGCCCTTAACCTATGTTGTCTGTAAAAGTTCGCCTTGTGGGCTAAGACCGCCCATTGTACACTAGTTTTATTATTTTAATCTATACTAATATTATAAAGCGGAAAAGTTTGTTTGTTTGTTTGCTTGACCGCGCTAATCTTCGAAAGTACAGGGTGGATTTGGATGAAATTTGGTATGGAAGTAGCTTGAAGCTTGAGAAAGGTTATAGGCTACTTTTTAAGCGACTGCAAAAAAGGAGTGTTATGTTTTTACCGTGATAGAATCCACGGGAGCGAAGCCCCGCGTGAGTACTATCCTTTATAATATTGTAAGCTATACAAAAAGTGTATAATAAATAAATCATTTTCATTTCAGCCTCTACAGTCATTCCGGGCTTAGAAATACTCCGAGCATTCTTATCAGCAATCACAGATAACAATTCCCTTATAATCGAACATCTACCAAACATCCTAACCTACACGTCTAACATCCAAGAAGACACCTCAGGAACATTCGAAATTTCGTCCAATTTATTCATAGACAAACTAGACTTGTTCACCGATTTACAAATAAAAGAAACTCTAAGAAGTATCATAGACAAATATGCTACGAATATTATGGTCAACGAATCAAATTTGAATAAAATCATGGGTTTTATAAAAAGAGTGATGGATATCAGAAAATATAATAAAATAATTTTGATTGATATAACACTCGAAATGTGTCAACGATTGACAATTCTGTCGCCACAATTTTTGAATCTGGTAACATTTTTAGCACATTTAAATACTTCACTTGTCTATGATAGTGAAATACGTAGAAAAGTAGTGTTGTTTAACAATTGTTTGATATTAAAACAATTGTTGGAGATTCAGTTTGACGAGGGAGATGTCAAGATTAATGCTGCGTTATTGTTTCTTAAGGAATATGCTGAAGAATTGATTGAATTTGACGCTGAGGTAAGATATACTTGTATATTGTACCATAAAATGGTCCTATTTTGATCCTATTGGTAATTAAATATATGTAAAATTATTATTTTTTAAATGATAACAAGCTATGTGGTAAGAATTCACATTATTGGCAATCTTATTAACCCATCTAACTAAGCTAAATATATTTGTCTGGTTTTCCCCGCTAATAGCTAAGGTGTTAGCCATATGATCGAGAGGCCGTGGGTTCGAACCCCACCCATAACACTATTATTGTGAACCCACTCGAGACACAAGCATATTTAAATAAACAAGCTATATCCGAAGGACTTGAATTAAATATTTTACCCAACTATTCAGAGATGCTTACTAATTATAAATCAATATG
The DNA here is from genome assembly GCA_943138885.2 of Tholera decimalis. Lineage (NCBI taxonomy): Eukaryota > Metazoa > Arthropoda > Insecta > Lepidoptera > Noctuidae > Tholera > Tholera decimalis. Next base: position 15,594,795 of record OW964574.2, on the reverse strand, counting down.
CTCCAAAAAATTTAAAGAATACTTTGATGAAAGATCGAAATCTAAGGGAATATGTTACAAAAGTATACAATGCGAACCTCTTCATGTCCCATGGTTTACCAGTATGCAACTGAGTAGACATCAAATAGTGACCTCATGTCGATTGCGTTCCGGACACATTCCTAATAAAAGTTTTGCATTCCTAATGAAAAAAGTTGACTCACCTAATTGTGACATTTGTGGGAAAATTGACGACGTGCAACACTTTTTAATGGAATGTGTGCGCAATGCAAACAAAAGAGAACAATTAGTGAGGCAATTTAATTTGAACTATCTAGATATTGGTGTTTTTCATGGCATTCTAGCTTCACCAAGATCGGATGCAGCTAGAATGCTATACTCCTTTAAGTTTATTTAAGCGTTTGTAGGTATTAGTCCACCAAATAAAAGTCTAGAGTCACGAACAACGGTTATATTTCAAACGTTCAAAGTTAAACAGTTACACCAAGCGTAAGAAGCACAAGAATAATATAGACACTAGTTAGAAAGATAGAAGAATATAAAACAAGTAACTAGATAATAAGCAAAGCGAATTTAAACAATATGAAATGATTTTAATTATTACGAGCGAGCGCGGTAAGTTAAGTGCGGAGGCAAGCTAGCGCGTGAGTGCCTTGCGCAACAGCGAACAAAGGACTGGCGGTTGGAATGCGGCGAAACCGAACTGTTCCGAACGAGACTCGCGGCGCGGCGGAATCACCCGAAGTTGGAAGATAGCTTCTTCGTGTGGTGGCGCTGCCGCTACACGTTAATTGTATGAATTAGGATTAGACATTAGTATAAGGTACGATGGGATTGTCATCGTCATTTTTATGTACAAAAATCCCTTATAATCAATAAAGAGAAAAAAAAAATAGTATTACTAAGTCGCACTAGGTCTTTGTGCGTTTTGGGTGGCACTTGTCTGCGGAAACAGCGAAATACTACATGCTGTGACCAAAAGCTTTCCTCAATCACCTGAGGCTGGAAGCATGTTGGTATGCGCACCACAAATGCCATGAATCAAATTCATTCATTGCGATTTAGCTTAGTTGGAGGGGCTAAAAAGATTGTTGGTAATTCGAATTCTACCCACATTTCAGGTTCACTTTATAAGGTAATGCTAAGAAGGAATCATTTCGTAGAAGGAAAAGAATCATTAAAATTCCAGCCTGTATAGTTTCATTTACATTCACACTTTTTAATTTCAGACAACTCTACAATGCCTCGGAAATATTATTGAAAACATTCCACCAATCTCAGTTTTATCACTAAAAAAGAATTTAACAGCATGTCTGTCTGTTTACCAAGACATACAAAACTATTTACCGACAATTCAGTCAAGTTACGAAAAATGGTACAAAAAGTTAGATCTACAAAACATAACAGAATGCATACAAGAAAAGATTTTGTTTTCCGATTTTAACGAAAAAATGTCTGACACTATATATGCTTTGAAAATAATGTCGCGAATAACTGACATTCCGACGGCATTTGCAAAAGATTGGACGAAATTGTCAATAGAAAATTTTACTGAAACGGAACTGAAATGGGGTCGACTTTTCTTAACCGATATGCTTGCAATATCAGAAAAGTCTTTGACCGATTATGAATTTGAAGATATTCTAGAAAATCATTCGGATTTCGTTCAAAGTTATATTGCAGTTTATTTGAAAAGATTGATTTCTAAACCGTTTGTTTTAAAAGCAAACAAATGTAGCTTGCTTGTAGATATTGTTGAATGTTTTAGTAAATATAATTCGGAGGATTACTTTCAAAATGTTTTGGATTTGGTGGAGCATGTAAGTAGTCGATTATTATTAAATCTTTACCTACATATACAGGGTTGTTGGTAAAACACTAACAACATCTCAGTACTATGTTACTAACATAGTTTGTTACATCATAAACGACAACTTTAGTTGTACGACTTTTAATAATTCATCATATTTTAGTTCATCAGATTTTCATACAAAAATAAAAATATTTCAATAGAACTCTCTACATGTTACGGAGGCTGCGAAGCAAAAGTAAGCTCTAGTATACTCCTCGGCACGTAAGTTGGCAAGGTTTTGGCGTAGTGGGGGTAAGTTCGCTCATCGTGCACTTAGTGGAACAAAAAAGTTGTCACTTTTACTGCTTGTCATTATTCTATGGTTATTGCCATAATTAATTTTTGATTATGTCTGTTCAAAATAATGTTAAAGAAAGAAGAGGAATTCATTAGTTAATTCGGTATTATAAATAAAATAGATATAATACATAAATACATTTAAAAGTGAAAAAAAATAAAAAATAATATGTTCTCGTCGTCACAATTAGTTAATAAAACAAACTGCTACCCCTTTTTTTCTTCTTTATTCCCGGTATCCTAAAGACAATGACGAATTCGGAATTTCAACCTTCTTTAACTATAGTGTCTAACAGTAATTTCTGACGTTTTAATAGTCTGCGTAAAACGGTATTTGGTCCTGGCATTGTAATCAATGTAACAAAAACTAAATTAAAAAAAAACAACTCGTAACAAAAGCAAAGGTACAACTTTCGTGTACGCAAGTGTATTCGGTAGCAAATTGAGCGAGAACTACTGACGCACCGTACGCGCGCTCGGAGCGGCGCTACGTCATACCCCGCGTCCCGCTGACAACCGCTGACACCTAAAAATCGACTTCTGCGCATCGAACGACTCTTGCCAAGTTACGTGCTGAGCACTATAATGTAGGTATACTGATAGTACAAAAGGCAGGATCTGAGAAGATCTTTAAGATTTGTTTTTGATAAATTGTTTTCTAAAAAGTCATAGAACAAAAGTTGTTGTTTATGATGTAAATGATACAGTCCTGCGAGGTTGTTAGTATTTTACCAATAACCCTGTATAATATTTTAGCCAATTATTTCTTTAACTATGTCGGAGTCAGAACTACGTCAGAGGACTTCCAGTCTAACAAGATACAGCTGAGTACTAGTGTCTTACATGGATCGACTGGCTGTCTGACCTCCACAACCCATTAACTGGGTAACAGTATTTTATTTTTATTTATATTTTTAGTATAGTGACATGGCTGCTTTATTTAGCTGAAGGATTCATATTTTTAAGCGAGATTTGCAAATTGCTATCTCATCTATACGAGTACTACATATAATATTATCAAGTGAAAGGATTTGGTTTTGTTTGTTGGTTTGGATAAACTCGAAAACTACTGGACCAATTTAAAAATTTATTTCACTAATATAAAGCAACTTTATCAGTTTACTATACAGTATGTTAGCTAACAGAGGGCGTTCCCGTTAACCTGCAATAGGATAGAATATATACATGCTAAAAAAATATTACCATTCGAAAACAAAATGTTTTTTTTTTAATATTAAAATATAATACAAAAATATTAAATTGATACGTAAAAGAAACACTCTGTACACGTGTACTTGAAGGACGGCAACGTCGCAATTTATTTATGAACTAGTACTCACGCGGGGCTTCGCTCCCGTAGATTCTATCACTGTCCTTTTTTGCAGTCGCGTAAAAAGTAGCCTATAACCTTCCTCAAGCTTCAATCTACTTCCATACCAAATTGCATCCAAATCCACCCAGTACTTTCGAAGATTAGCGCGTTCAAGCAAGCAAACAAACAAACAAACTTTTCCGCTTTATAATATTAGTATAGATGACGGGCCGCGTGTACGGCGATCTAATTGATGTGCTTATACTATTGCGGGTTAACGGGAACGCCCTCTGTTAGTTAACATACTGTATATATGATAAGTAGTTACTTTTTTTCTGGATGAGCCCACTCTTGACCTCTATTTCGCTTAATGGTAAGTGATAGATGAGGTCTACGATGGAACGAGCGAGCACAAGATGTATGTATGTGCGTACAATATTTTCGCTGAAAAAACCTCTTCATGCAAGCGAATCCGCGTGCAGAAGCTAGTTAAATAAATAATGGTATTCATCAGTGGTTTTTCCTTCCAGTTATGGCCATCGTTCCAACAAGTCAGTTCCTTTGATGACAAATTATCAGTTCTGCTAAATCTTCTACGTTTACCTAAGAGTGTGGGTTTGGGTTGCCCAGCTGTGGGATGGGCAACCACTTTACTGACAGCAGAAGGAACGAGTCTAGAAGATAGGATCAAGTTGATCGCTGCCATGCCGGCCGGAGAGGAATATTGGTATGTAAGACACATGTCGTTCGGGGTCACGGGCGCTCAGACTGGGGAATCTGATCGCCCTTAGTCGAGACCCCTTTAGTCTTCCCAGAGATGTGCTCTATTAGGTGATGCACAGTGGGGGTTCCGGAGAGAAGTACCGGGACCCTTTCTATGTGCTGATGGTGATCACCGGGGTGGTTTTAGTGAGGTAGAAATCCCACACTCCCTGGTCTCTCCCCAGAAGTCCAGGCGCCTTTTAAAGGTTTACCCCCGATAACAAAAAAAGAACACGTCTTGGAGAACACTGTAGACTCTGTAGGCTCTCTAAGAGCTTTTGGGTCAAATCTTGCAAGGAATTTTTAAACCAGTTAGTCACAACAGATGCATACATGTTTAGTTTGGATGACAATAGGTGATTAGCTAAGTTACGTTATTTTAAATCTAATATGGCGGACGAAATAAGATGGTGGTTTTTTTTGTGCAATGCCATGATATGGGCATCAAATAAAATTTGGGTAAATTTGTAAGTAAACTTTAGGGGTTGTCGTAAATCTATACTAATATATCGATAACCTGGGGGTCTTTAAGTCAAGAGTGAATAGGTTACTTCTAGGAAAGCGTGGTTCATCTTCGACCACATCATCGCTTACCATCAGGTGAGTTGGTGGTCAAACGCGAACTTATCAATCGGAAAAGTTTGACTGTTTAAATGCGCTAATCGTCGAAAGACCTGGATAGATTTGGATGGGATGGTGTGGAACTAGGTTATGGGCTACTTTTACTCGCCTGCAAAAGCAGGAGATGTTTTGTGTTTATCGTGATAAAGTCCACGAGAGCGAAGCCCCGCGCGACTCTGGGCAGTTATCCGTTTATTAGTATTGATTCAGAACATAGAATTCCACAATCTAATTCCACCAAGTCCGTTCCATCATCGGACTACAAGACGAACGCCGATGCGCCATCGTACGTACAAAACTTATTGGGAATACTTTCGTTGTGCGTTCGGCTAGAGAGTGGAATTCCCTGCCGGCGTCTGTTTCCTGTTAGCTTATAACCTGAAGGGTTTTTAAGTCGATAGTGAATAGGTTATTTCTAGGCATACGTGCTTCATCTTCGACCACATCCTCACTTACCATCTGGTGAGATAGTGGTCAAATGCAAGCTTATAACAATACTTGTTTCAGCTCGTACTACCGAACTTTCGCCTCATACCTTCCGGTGCGTCTGTCCGAGATGCAAGGCCGGTATATACCGCCGTTCAGAGCCCTGCTCGACACTCTAGCTACTAATGGGGACATGACTCTACTCGACATAATCATCACTTTAGCTGCAGGTACGTATGTGTGTCCTGCCGGGGTTGCGGAAATGTTCTAACGGGTTACCGTGGCTTAGGGACTACCAATAGCAATCTTGTTAACCCCTTCAACTAAGCTAAATATGCTTGTGTCTGGAGTGGGTTCACGGCAATATGTACTGGGTGGTGTTTGAACCCGCGACTTCTCGATCACAAGGTCGACATCTTAGCTATTAGTCTATTGACGCTTTTGCATTTCCTAATTCTAGACGGAAAGGTTTTACGTAATGGAGAAAGACATAGACTCTGAAACCTTATTTGAGTGAAATTGCCTGCCGAAGTCTGTTTTCTAATAGCTATAATCTGGGGTCTATAAGTCAAGAGTGAATAAGTAACTTCTAGGTAAGCACCTATACGCACTAAACGTTTTTGAATACCTTCATTGTGCGTACGGCTAAGGAGTGGAATTCCCTGCTGGAGTCTGTGTTTCCCGATAGCTATAACCTAGGAGTCTTTAAGTCAAGAGTGAATAGGTTACTTCTAGGCAAGCGTGCTCCATCTTCGACCACATCATGACTTACCATCAGGTGAGATGGTGGTCAAACGCAAGCCTATTATAAATAAATAAATAAACATCATCACTTACCGTCTGGTGAGATGGTGGTCAAACGGGAGTCATCATCATATCATAAAAAAAAAACAAAAAAATTATAGACTAGCTGACGAATAAAATAATATTTATAGTGACCGATTTTATATTCCCTTTAAAATGATAAATGATCTTTATTTTGTAAGTTGGTTATACATATAACACTTTTACACGTAATTTTTTTTCCGTGAATTTAAACTAGATAAGGCCGTTGTTTCCAAAATGATTACACTGAGAAGAAACACCGAAAAAAACTCAGAGGTCAGTCTCTTTTGAAGTCCATACAGTCTGTACTGGTGAAATTATGTGGGAACCTTGTAGGTAAAGTTGCACACAGATTTGAGTGGTGTATGTTCAGACAGTGCAAGCATTTGTCAAACAACGATTTCAACGATTTTTGAGGCAAGCACGGTCTTTTTTGTTTTTCCCTTTTATTTGCTTGTATTTTTGTATGTGTGTATGTCTAACAAACTGATGCCAAAAAAATGTTTTTCTTTCTTTTTTTCTATAACGTATAGCTAAACTTTAAGGTGCTCAAGAACATATTTTTTACTACCAAAAATGCACTACAATAACCTATTTCTATTCCCTTTGCAGGAGACGACACAAAAGGATGGTGGGACCACGCTATTGACGCTTGCATGAACGGTCTATCGGCTAGAGAAGACATTAATGTGTTTGACAAGGCGTACAGGAGAGCCAAGATAGGGGTCAATTTGGGAGTTTGCAATCGAATCGTCTTGCCTTTACTAAGGTAGGTCTCAACATGAGTATCTGTTAGCTTCTGACGTGGGACGGGGATACACAGATACACGCATTTGATTTTTCATGGCATGTATTTGAACTTCACGATAGGTCGCAGGCTACCCGTAATTTATAATACTGTTACAAGCTGGGGTTCGGGATATAAATTCGCTGAAATTAGAAGAATAGAAGTTCGCACTGAAATTCACTCGTAGAGTTTCGATTATATCGCCTCGTATCTTGTAATAAGACTGCCTGTCCGCGTGCCTTTGCGATCTATTTATACCCCGATCTGTGTTCTAGAACATTCTTGTAAAATCGACTCACCGCCTACACTGCCAAGAATATTCCAGAAGCTACTTGTGATACACAGTACTGCTATTCGCCGCTAGATGACGTTAGTGTCTCGAACATTCTAGATTCTGTCGAAGTTTCTCCACGTATTTCTTTAAGCGACTGGCGTAACAATACTAACATGCCTCCAACCTTAGCCTTAAAATATTCTCTGAAGATAAGCATGTCTTCCAAACTGGCCACTGAAGGTCACTGCCAGGTTTCAGATGCTCTTGGGGCTGAATAAAGTAAAGCAGCGGCGGAAGAATTCTTTCCCACAACTCTTTCCTAGCTAGTTGAGGTTAATTTTGAATGGACTGAGTGCACCAAAGAAGTCTTCCGGCTCATGAGTCTACTTGTTTAGTTAGGTGTTCGTAGAACGTCGGAAATCGGGTTCTTGCTTGAATTTGTAGCCTTTTTTTATCTATATTTATTTAGAGGCTTTTACCATACAAAGGTACGTCAGCCTCATCATACTTTAATCTAATTAATTATTACATCTAATTTTAATACTATTCCTATAAATATATTATGAGATAAGCGAGGGAGTTAGTAATGCAGCAACCATTTCATAAATAAGTTTCGCTTCTCCCGAATTAGGCGTAGATAATATTATCATAAAAGCAGCAACATCATACAGTTTTAACTCCCGCATCACTATCTCCCTCTCTCGTCTGTTCTTTTCACATTCCACTATTGTAACCTGCAGTGGCCAGTTTGGAAAGCAAACAATCTACTGCGAACCAAAATAAGCCGCTGTCGGCATAATTTAGCGTAATGGGGATCATAGACTAACATCCAGTGTGAATGTGGTGTTCCTGATCAAACCATGTCCATGACAGACCGTGTCATCTGCTGGAGTGCCCAAAATGCCGAAAGTGAAGACATACGCCACTGAGGTCGAGAATCGCGCAGCAGACCCAACATAGTTAAACCAAATATATATGTCTTCGTTTACGACGTGTCCTTGGTTTCCGACCGACGTGTTTGTGGTGATGAGGCAGTTTCGTCCCGATCAAAGACCTCATAGAAATCACTTCTGCACAAAGACCTTAACGCGTATGGCACCATATCTCTCTTCTTCCATGCCATATAATGTTGCCGACTATTTAAATGAAACACTCAATTGACATGCGATTTAACTATACTAATGTAATTGTAATTAAAAGCGTAAAAGTTTGTTTTTTTATTTACACACGCTAATCTTTGAAAGTACTGGGAGTATACACCGTGTTATTTTAGTCATCTTACAACGGCAGCCCATTTCATGTATCTAATGACTAGTAAACATTCATAAAAAAAAACATATATATGAACATTTGAATAATTTAAAATTGAAAATAATATTTATTATTATGACGTTTTTGTGCGCTAGTATGAGTAAACTCTGATAAAGATGTTACCGCTCTTCCATTGGAAATCAAGGCTCGGTCCCCGCCCGCAACAGGATGTTTCAAACTACGTCATAATAATAAATAATATTTTCAATTTTAAATTATTCAAATGTTCATAAATATGATTTTTTTTTAAGTGAATGAGTCATCGGATACATGAAGTGGGCTGTCGATGTAAGACGACTAAAATAACACGATGTATAGACGCAATTCGGTATGGAAATAGCTTGAAGCTTGAGAAAAGTTAAAGGATTTTTACCTGACTTCAAAAGAAGGAGGGTTATGTAGGTATGTATGAAGACAGAGTGAATTAGGTAAAGGAAGTAATAGTATAATCTGTTTCTCTTTTCCAGGCATTCTTCTCGTAAATTCTGTGAGAGGTACATCTCGACCATAGTGACGGATTTATTCAACATTCTTCGCGTGGGATTCAAGGAGCCTGCTAACAATGACACGTATCGGAAACGAATCGTCTCTTATGCTATCGCTTTCAATATACTGAAAGTCGCGTTTGAAAAGGTAAGTTTTTATTATTGAGAAACGTTTAAAAACATTACAAGATATGAAACACTCCGCTGGCTTCTGTATTATTTACCAGATATAACCCGTCAGCTTTTAAAGCAAGAGTATATATACGGGAATCTTCTGGGCTCGCTCGTTCCATCATCTATCGCCTATTTTTTTCTAAAATTCTACTAAACGAAATACAACCTTATTGCTATAATAAACAAACAACTTTACCTCACATTCATCTCGCTTACACAAACAGTCAAACCCGAGGTTCATTGTACTGTCTGAAATCTGTTGGCTATACAAAGCATTAAGATGTACAGTGCAGGAGACAATCTTGTGCTTGCAAGATTGCGGTTGAAAACCAGCGTCAGGCACTTTGCAAGTTTTAGTAATATTGTTATTTAAGTGTGTTTCAAGTTTTGGTGTACTATCTATCAATCTTATAGTGGCCTATGTTTTTACCCCGGATTTTTATCTATCTCCTTCACAAATTTCATTAAATCAGTTAAGTGGTTTAGGCGTGAAAGCGTAGCAGACAGACAGAGTAACTTTCGCATTTATAATATTAGTAGGGATGAGTGAACTAAATTAAAGCACTGATAAGCATGTTCATTTGCTTGTTTTATTTTCAGATATCAACTGAAGGCTTAGAAAACGGTGTTATAAACGAAAGTGCAGGCTCTCAAAAGCCGTGGTACTTTCTAGAGCAGACCTGCAAGTACTGCGTCACTATAAGTGCCAATGTCAAGTGTCCTAGCGATGCCAGGGACGAACTGAAAAACACTTGTCTGTAAGTTTAAACTGCCAATGTAGATTTTTTTAAAGAGAATTAGCAGTATGGGTATAATTCACATTACTAGCAATCTTGTAAACCCCTCCAACTAAGCTTACTCTTTATTATAGAATTACTATTTATATTGTACACCACAACGTAATTAAATATGGACATAACAACTACGAAGGGTGTTACAATGGGCGGTCTTATCGCTAAAAGCGATCTTTTATAGACAACCTTTGGATGGATTTGACACAGAAAGAGATAATAAATACCCTTCCAAGGTGTACTATTAGACATTGAAACGGGATATTTACCAGGTATATTTATCGTATCGAGTTTCCGGTATTTCGTTACCTTTGCAAGCGCGATGATCACAGATGAACTAAATTTATTGTAAATAATAATAATAATAGTCCTTTTTGTTCGCAAAGAAATGGTGGAAAATAACCTGTGATAAAAAAGATGCATTTAATTTTTTTCACGTTATAATTGTATTTGTCTGTTACCTTTTATAAAAAATTGGCCAAGTGCGAGTCGGACTCGCCCATGAAGGGTTCCGCAGTAACTATAATAATATAATATACTTAATATATTTATTTGAAAAAAAAAAACAAAAACCTTACAAATTTCTTAAAACTAGCTTATTTACAATTTTTACAACTACGCCAAATAACTTTGTTTTTCATAGTATTTGTATGAATTACAAAGTTATATTTGCGGTTTTAGAAAATATACTGTATCTCAAAAACTGCTGACTCGATCTCGTTCAAACCAATTTTGGTTGAAAGTTTACATTAAGATCTACAACATGTGGTTTTTTTAGATTTTTCACTTCATTATTATAGAAGTTAGAGGGGGCGGGACACACATTTTACCACTTTGGAAGCGTATATCTTTTAAACGATTAACTTTATGAAAAAGTCATTTTAGAAACCTTAATGTCATTTTTAAGGCCCTGTTTATAGATACCACACACGTATAGGTTACATGAAAAAAAATATTTTCAGTTTCAGTTCCATGTATGGGGAGCCCCCTTTATTTGAAATATTTTTTAAATTTTCTCTTAAAATCGGAAAGCGGTTTACAGAATACATCTACCTACCAAGTTTTACATTTATAGTCCTAATAGTTTCGGAATAAAATGGCTGTGACATACGGACGGACGGACAGACAGACAGACGGACAGACATGTCGAAACTATAAGGGTTCCGTTTTTTGCCATTCGGCTACGGAACCCTAAAAATGGGTATCTACATTTTATTCATTGTCACTCGTTCCACAGTTGGTTACAGAGTTCGTCGTACAACTGCCTCACTACTGCCATATGTCGCCGAAAACTCAGCAAAAATCTCTCGGCGCGTATATTCAATGTCCACGCGTGGACGAATATTGTGGACAAAGACGCTGATTACCCGTTTGAGTTGCAGGCTCATGCCCGGTATAGGGTATGTATTCTTTTTACGTAGATCTTTCAACGTTATACAATTTTTTTTTTTCATATCTAATAACTCTAGGGTATGAATCCCATATCAAGAAATCACCTGGCATAAGATTTATTTTTCAAATATTTTTTTTTTCATACAAAATAATTGGACCAAGTCACGGTTACTAATACATAAAATATGCCATTTTTATAACTTTAAATAGACTGGTTTGAATGAAAATGAATGTCTCATATTTATCAATTAAACTCTGATACTTGCTCGCATCGAGAGTCTAGTGTTAAGTCGTTTGCCGGAGTCTGTGTTTCTTGATAGCTATAACCTAGGGGTCTTTAAGTCAAGAGTGAATAGGTTACTTTTAGGCAAGCGTGCTCCATCTTCGACCACATCATCACTTACCATCAGGTGAGATGGTGGTCAAACGCGAACCTATTATCAATATATATATATATCTTTAAAACTATGCATTTTGGGACCATAATTATCTTAACTTGTCCGTCTTATTTATACAGGGTTAAAGATTAAGTCGACCTAGATCCGTTAAGAGGTTATAGTTTCCATCATTTCTGACTGATTTGCCTATAAAACACCCCACCCTAAACCTTAACCGTTTTCGAGATAATGGACTTTGAAGGTTTATTATCCTTATTTTTTTAATGTATTTTTTGTAGAAGATAGGTTTGTTTATTATTCTCAATACAAAAATTGATGATAACTGAATCAACTGGATCGTAATGGACGATTGATAGTTTAAAAAAGAAATAATTTATAAAAACATATTTTTTCTTTTAGGTATTAGTCTTGTGCCTGCTCGGTCATTTTAGAGATCGCTCCGTACTAGTTCATTTCGGACAGTGAACTAGTTCACTCTATTAGTTCTAATAGCTCTATTCGTTCTTCGCTCTCGGCGGTCCTTAACTCACTCAGAGCACAGCGCGAACCACAGAGCAAATACGCTCTTTAAGTAGGTACTATCAAAGACATCGTATTTATTTATCTCTGTATTACCACAGCGTAAACAGCTGACATAATATTAGGATTATGTATAAATTAAACAGAGATATTTTTTACGATTGAAATGTGAATCTGAAACGGTTCTCATTCATACAGACACAGAATGAATTCGTACTATGACGTTTCTGTCAACCAATCAGTGACTACTGACTGTATTTCATTTCTCGTTCGGATCGCACGGTTTAGAATGTACGAGTACGAAAAGAGCTATCAGATCGATTACAAGCCAGCGTTCGGAAACGGTTATTTTAGTACAGTACAAAGATTCGGCTCCTATTCGTTCATCGTTCACGTACTACACAAGACTATTAGGTATACTTTAAAAAAAAACAGGCAAATCAGTCAGGAATGATGGAAACTACAACCTCTTAACGGATCTAGGTCGACTTAACCTTTAACCCTGTATATTGCCACCTAATTTACTAACTCAGCCACTGATTTTACATCTCATCACCATTTTACGTTTTACAGCATCAACACAAGGCCCTCATAAGTTTCCTTTTTGAAATCATTATATTAATATTTTAGAAGTTTACTGCTTAACTACGTTGCATATAAATTTGTAACATCCTGTTACAAATTTAGATGCTAAAAAATAACGACCATACTGAGTTGTATTTACAATGGTTTACATAGGAGATAACTAGTGGCTAAGACAGTGTCATTTAGACGCTCGTTAATTGTGGCTGACTTAGTCATTTAGAAGGTAATGTTGATTTTTAGAGGTCAATGATGCTATTAAAAGGATGTTTGTACAATTAGCACCCTTATTATTTCCACAGGGCACCAAACCGGCGAAGCGTTCAGTCGATGCCTTAGCTACATCATCTACACTCACAGGCACAGTCCGAAGTAGACTGTTCCTCACAACTCTGTCTGAAAACCCGCTGCATTTCGACATGATACCAGAAGACGAAGATGATGAGGTAAGTACCTTCATTAGAGTATAAACATCAGCAAAGTAAGCAGTCATAAAAACAACGTTGATAAAAGCGAGACATTAAATTACACCACATATATTATACGTGCACTATTTAAAAAAAAAATTACGAGAATAACACTTTTTTCAAATGATAAATGATCTTTATTTTGCAAATTTTATTTAAATGAGGCCCGTGAAAACTTAGAACAAAAACAAAGAACTTAAATAGCTGAATAATCAAAATAAAACGTAAACGGCCTTTGTAAAAACGTATGATGCAGAGCGGCATCGTAGCGTGAATTTTGTCGTTTTGAGATGTAGGACCCTAGATAAATCTGTGTACAGGGGTTGCGGGAAAGTTCTAATGAGATACCGCGGCCCCGGAACTTAAAGGCAGCTGAAGGAACAGGGTGGATTTTTAGACAGTTGAAGCAGTAGCGGTAGAAGTCGTTCAATGAATTTTCCAACCGGAAAAAAAGATAACTATGTGTAGTAAGTACGTAGTCGGCTGCTCGGGAAGATACATCGTGTTTTAACTAAGAAAAATCTTTAACATTTTCTGTGACTAAACTATTGCTTCTATTGATCCGAATTTTGGTGTGTAGCCTGAAAATGATACATAGTAAATGTGGTTTCATTTAATGCCTCTCGCTTTTATCAACGTCGTATAAACATCAATAGAAACCTCGCATTGTTAAAAATAATCAACATCTTTATTTTGAGACAGCAAGATCCACAATAATAAATACTTACAATAAGTCGTCAAGCCTCAATAGTCTAATTACACTATTCCCGTGACCCACTAGCTTAGTTGGAAGGGTAACAAGATTTAAGAACGTTCAATTTAAATATTTTTATTTTTGAATGAAAATCTGATGAATTATTAAAAGTTTTAGAACAAAAGTTGTTGTTTATGATGTTACTAACATAGTCCTGAAAGGTTGTTAGTATTTTACCAACAACCCTGTATACAACGTATAACAGAAACCCCATATCTATCCAAAAGGACTGAAGACAACATCTGGTATGGAGTCTCTATGCAAAGATTCAGCTCAAAATAAATGACTCACAGAATTGAACCCAAATTGTTGGTTTCGTATGTTTCTTGAATACCAATAATAACAAACGTGTCACAGCACTATGAGGGTCATCACTTTCCACGTCACTTGCCAATAAAACGATAATTCTCTTCGTTTTTCTTAATTTGAAAAATTCGGTCTCTGGTATCAATGCATTGAAATTTCTAATATGCTCCACACATGTAGACTTAGGATTACAAAACCCTTGCCATATCGTTTGTTATCATCCAAAGAAGCCATGCACTCGGTATGTATATACCCTTTAAATTACACGTTGTATATGTTCTGTTAAAAACAGGAAGACGAAGACGACACCTCTCTGGAGTTTGAAGAGAGCGTGCTCAATGCTCACGGCTGCTTGTCTACGCTCACATCTCTGCTCGAGCACGCGAGCACAATCGAGCATACCGAGTGGAGAGACACTGTCGTAGTCGGCTTGACCGCCGATATGACACGTAACGCTAAATGGCTGTTGGCTCAGGTATGTTGACTTTATTAGTTCTATGGTCGGCAACGAAGCGTTTGATGCGGTGATTCTGTGAATTTGTCATGTCAGGCTGTGTGGAAACGAAGAGGGACATTACGAACGCTCTCCCGGGACGCAGAACACGTCGGTAGACGGCAGACAATGCCCTCTGGTGGCCCCTCTAAATGGCCAGACCTATCTAGGAGATAGATATATTCTTTATTGTACACCAAAACAGTAAAATAAAATTATGGGCCCCTCTAAATGGCCAGACCTATCTAGGAGATAGATATATTCTTTATTGTACACCAAAACAGTAAAATAAAATTATGGACTTAACAACTAAAAAGGGTGCGAGGGCGAAGGGCGATCTTATCGCTAAAAGCGATCTTTTACAGACAACCTTTGGATGGATTTGACACAGGAGAAAATAAATACGCGGGTAGTCCACGGTGTACTATTTTTCTATATAAAATCACCTTCGCAAGCAACTCAAGTGGCTCCCAATCCGTCTTCGCAGGAACACTAGGATTTTGTGTCTCCTCTTCAACATTCTACACAACCCGTCTTACCCTTCCTACCTGCGTGAGCGTTTTTCTTACGCTCGTTCTAGCGACGTACCGTGTAGATCACACCTTAGATCCCTCCTTAAATCTCATCCTCATAAAACTAGCTACTACTCTTATTCCTTCTCTGTCCATGCTGTAAGATTGTGGAACTCACTTCCGCCTAGCGTTCGTGATTTAAAAACTATATCTCTATTCAAATGTTGATTAAAAGAGCATTACCTTTCCTCTTAACTGTGTTAATTATTTATGTATATATTTATATTATATGTTTATTACATTATGTATTTATTTAAGTATATGTTATTTTTATTGCATTGTAAGTAGGTATGTGTAAGTATATTTAATACTAGTACTCACGCGGGGCTTCGCTCCCGTGGATTCTATCACGGTAAAAATATAACTCTCCTTTTTTGCAGTCGCGTAAAAAGTAGCCTATAACCTTCCTCAAGCTTCAAGCTACTTCCATACCAAATTTCATCCAAATCCACCCAGTACTTTCGAAGATTAGCGCGTTCAAGCAAACAAACAAACAAACAAACTTTTCCGCTTTATAATATTAGTATAGATTTTAGTTTTAGTTTTTGACTTCACATATTCATATTTATTTCTCTTCTTGTTCTCACACACTATTGTCTACATTTCTTTTTCACCTCTCCTTTCGCAGGTCTGCTGGAAGAAATTTCTTAAGAAATAAGCAGTACCTTTGTACTCAGATATTATAATTATGTTTATCTTAATGTATTTTACTGTGTGTACATAAATAATAAAATAAATAAATAAACAATAAATAACGTTCTCAATACATATATATACGTATAAATATTAAAAATAAAAGAAACAAAGACATACATAATAACAACAAATTAAGGAGAGAGATAAAGATCTTTTACTAAGGTTTTGAAAGAAGATAGGGTTTGTGCTAGGAGGTATTTCTGGAGTTCCTACGAGACCGGAATTTAAGCGAGAAAAGTCTCCCACACGAAAAAAGTCGCGAGAACAGCTAGTCTTGTAAATTAATGCTCTTTTCGAACTGTTTATTTTAGTGATTGGCCTCTCGCAGGTCAACTTTGACAAACTTGGAAGTTGTATATTTAGTCTATACGCATGTAGGTTTATAATTTGTGTATGCAGGTGTAATTATATTATAGGATGTAAAAGTGTCTCCGTCTCTTTATAACTGAGGGTCCTCAGCGATGTAGTTAGGGTGTTCTTACAGTCAGTGTTCGTTTTGGTAAATTGGTTTTTTTATTTATCACATTGTAAACAATCGTAGTTTGTGCTACCTATGCTAAACTATTCATTTTATATTTTCCACTTTCAGGCTATATGTAATGCGGTAGAAGAACTTAAACCGCACGGTGGCGCCCTCTGTCCGGCGCTTCTACAACTTATTGCTGACACACCTACCACTTTAGATGGGAATCCAGTATTGAACAACCTACACATTGATATTGTAAGTTTTTATGTTATAACCTCTCAAAACAGTTCCAAACCAAAAATTTATTATTGTGTATTTAGACCGTAAATTAAGAGTGCAATTATTCGATTTAGCGTAGGAACGTAGCGTAATGCACGAAATTATTAGCAAACGATAGCACGCGATGATTTAAGTTTCTAACATAAATGAGCTCAAAGTTTGAAAGTTTCAGTAGTTTCAAAACAAAGTTTATACATTTTATGTTTCTATTAAAAAAAAAATGGTTAAAACAATGTTAAAGTGAACAGAATTTACATTATCTTCAAATTGTTTTATTTTTAATATTAAATTGCCATATTTTCGTAATTGGGCTCTGTGTTGCACTTTCAGACTATGCGTTCTGTTGGAGAAACCCATAAAAATTTGTTTTTGATAATTCATCCTGAAAAATAAACTCTGACGTCTATTTTCGTAAAACGCTATGACGGGATTACTTTCGCTTTAAAAAAACTCAACAACAAAATCATAATTTTATATAGTAGTACACTAAATCAAACCTTAATCTTTCTATAACCGTAATGATCTTTAAATTATCTGCTAACACCATTACGATATCACTCTAGAAAAAAGTCGAAAACACATTGTTTACGTGGCGAATCAAATGCACGAATACCTTCATTGTGCGTACGGCTAAGGAGTGGAATTCCCTGCCGGAGTCTGTGTTTCCCGATAGCTATAACCTGGGAGTCTTTAAGTCAAGAGTGAATAGGTTAGTTTTAGGTAAGCGTGCTCCATCTTCGACCACATCATCACTTACCATCAAATGAGATGGTGGTCAAACGCGAACCCTGCCACTTATCACCTTTCAGCCTTTAAAGCAAGAGTAAATGGGCATCTTCTGGGCTCGCTTGTCACATCGTAGACCTCATCTATCGCTTACCATCAGGCCAGATCGAGTTCAAAGGCGGGCTCAACCATATTAAAAAAATATAAATAAAAAAATACACTCTCTTAACAATATGTGAGCTTGAATTTGTAACAAAGCTCCTAAAAGCGAACACTATACAACGTGTAATTTAAAGGGTATATACATACCAAGTGCACGGCTTCTTTGGATGATAACAAACGATATGGCAAGTGTATTGTAATCCTATGTCAACACGTGTGGAACTTATTAGAAATTTCAATACCTACATTGATACCAGAGACCGAAATTTTCAAATTAAGAAGAACGAACAGAATTATCATGTTATTGGCAAGTGTCGTGAAAGTTATTGACCCTTGTAGTGCTGTGACACGTTTTCTTAATAGAGTTCTGTTTGTATATTGTCTATAAAACAATATCACATTTGATGTATGGGAGCCCCCTAATATTTAATTAATTTATTTGTTAGTATTTCTTAAAATTCAGCTATCACGGTTCATAAGATACAGCCTGGTGTCAGACAGACAGCAGAGCCTTAGTGATAGAGTCCCGTTTTTACCTTTTGTGTACGGAACCCTAAAAAGCACATGTTTTAAGAATACATTTCCGACAACCATTTATATTCCTCTTTCCAGATATCAACAATAACAAAATGGACCTTAACAGAGTTACCTTACGACCCAAATATGAACATCACTGTGGAATATTTGATAAATACTTGTATAGCGTTCAAAGAACGGTACGGTATACACAAAAGACTGCTCAGTACTTTGAACGGCTTGCTGCAATTATATGGGCATATGGTCACTGTGAAATGGAATGTTTTTCAGGATTATTGTGTTGGTAAGTTAAATTTTGTAGTAGCTTTTAGACTGGTACATTATTTTCTCATCCTCTGCTAAACTTTATATTTATTTCAGCAAGGCCTAAGGCCCATAGAAAAATATACATAATGTTACGAGCTGGGGTTCGGGATAGAAATAATTTACACCAATTAAACCAAAATCAACACTTTACTTAAATAAACACAAAACAAAAATCAACACAGTTATTCACAGTAGGTAGGTACAATACTTGTCACTTAACACTTAAATCACACTTAAAACACACACACGCGCGCGCACACACACATATACACAAACAGACACACACACTCACGCATAAACACGCGTGAAAGTACAAAAATCATGCTTGAGTATTATTCTATATATTTCTTTATTTCTCAGTTTAATTTTAGTTTTAGATTGTAATTGCTCACTATTTTTATTTTTAATATTGTTTAGTTTGTATTTATTTTCTTAGCAGCACCTACGGATTTTGCAATCTTCTTTCTTTTCTCTCTCATTGTATAAATAGGCTCTAGTTAGAGGCGTTAAGGGCCTATACTACCTCAGCGCTTCTCACTCTTTATCTCGCTCGCACACTACTGGCCGCGGTCACGCGAGCAAGCGAGACAGGGTGGCAGGGAAAAGACTCCAAGACACCGATAATTTAGTTTATTTCTTATTACAGTGAAAATAATGGTAATTTAAAAAAGCAAATAACATAAGATCTGCTTTATAGTTAGTTCAATTAATATGCAAAGTTTCATTATCTAATTTGAAGTTATTTTTGAATACCAGCGGTTTATTGTTCGGTTTGGAGGTAACTTTGGATTTTTTTCTATCAAGAAATTTTTATAGAATCGTGTTTTCGTCAAACATAGTACCTAACATTAATCCTCAAGTTTACCATATATTTATTTCAAAATTATTGCTGCAGTATTTTCGACATAACGGAGGATCATGCTAAGTCATTTGAGGTAGTATAGGCCCGTAACAAGAGTGCTAGTAATGTGGAATCTGCCCACATAGCGAGTCCACTAAAAAAAAATCTGATTGATACATTATCTTCTCATCATCTATTTAGCCTTTTCCCAGCTATGTCTGGTTCAGCTTCCAGTCTAACCGGATCTGACCTCCACAACCCAGTAACTGGGTAACACGATAGCCCTGGGCCAGACCAGTAACAGATTTACTGGCTTCTTTTTTTGACTACCCGTAACGTCTGTCAAAAGTTACCCGAATGACAGCCGTCTAAAATAGCCTGTATTTAGTAGTCTATGTTTAACCCTGGGTCTTCAACTATTCTCATTCCAAATTTCATTCAAATCGGTACGGTGGTTTAGCCGTGAAAGCGTAACAGACTGACAGACTTTGGTATTAATAATACTTGCTTCTGCCCGTGGGAAAAAAATCCTGATTTCGTGGGAATTCCGGGATAAAAAGGCTATGCGTTATTTCAGGATGTCAACTATCTACTCACCAAATTTCATTCAGATCCGCTCAGTAGTTTTTGCATGAAAAAGTAACAAACATTTATTCATCTATACATGCATCCTCACAGACTTCCTCATCTATTAGATATACACATACATCTAAAACAGTAGAAAGTGTCTGTAATTTTTTTTAAATGTTAGTTTAGACATTATTTTTTAATTCTTCCTTTATTATTGTTTCTTAACCACGAAACAGTAATAAAAGAAGAATTAAAAAAGAATGTCTGTTTGTTTGTTTGTACACGCTAATCTCCGGACCTACTGGTTGGATTTTAATGAAATATTGTAAGTACATAGGCTACTTTTATCCCGGAATTCTCACGGGGTCGGGATTTACGCGGGAAGCCCTCTCACGTGAACGAAGTTGCGGGCAACTGCTGGGTTATAATAATATGTATTAGTAAGGTAAACCTCTAAAATTCCTTTTTTATTCTAATTTCAGATTTACCACGAGACTTACAACCTCTATTACCAATATTCGAACGTCTACTTAAAAATGGCGTCGCTTTACCAGAACTTCTGACCGCCATATTTGCCAATCCAGACGCCAATCACTGGACTGGCAACTCGAAACTGGCAGAAGTATGCGGTCTGGCATTCTCTCTGGCAGATCCTGGCATGAGACAGGAGTTTTTGCCAAAATTCTGGCATATCTTAAATGCTGTTAGAAGTTTGAGTGTCAATAGCTATGTGAAGATGTTGTTTTATGCTCAGAAGAATTGTCAACAGTGTTGTGATTTTAATCAGTTGAAGTAAGTTTTTTTTTTAAATATATATATTCTTATTAAGCTCTGAATTAACTGTATCTATATACAGGGTTATTCTTAAAACACTAGCAACCTCTCAGGACTATTTTAGTAAATAAACAACTATGTTGTATGACTTTTAATAATTCGTCATATTTTAGTTCACCAGATTTTCATACAAAATAAAAAATATTTTATTTGAACGCTCTAAATGTTGCGCAGTCTACGAAGCAAAAGAAAGCGCTAGTAATGTAGGAAAACTGAAAGTAGAAAAGGCAGTGGAGGGGATCTTGAAGATTTGTTATATTTTATGTTTTCTAAAAATTCATAGAACAAAAGTTGTTGTTTATGATGTCAGTAATACGGTTTTGCGAGGTTGTTAGTGTCTTACCAGTAACCCTGTATATACAGGAGAGCCCGTTTACCGTGATCATTAAAAACATACTTTAGTTAAGCGAAAACTTATGGTTTAGAAATTATGTTTTTTTTTTTAAATATCCGAAATTTCAATATTTTTGACACAAAACCGCTCTGTTATGAAAAGTACTGGACCGAATCGAATGAAATTTGGTATAAGCATAGTGCAAAAACCTACCTATCGCGCTATAGGCTCATCTAGTGTAAATAATTAGACATCGGAGATGATTAAAATTCGATTTTCATGTGTTGTTTTGATGTTGTTTTTGAAGATGTTGCATTCGAAGGACAACTATGATCTTTGTGTAAAGAATAACCATATATTAAGGTACATTTTAGTAGTGTCAGCAAAACCTTAGCGGTACATTTTTGTTTCACAGGATTTTTTCTAAAATCTATCTTTTTCCAAAAAGTTAAAAATAACTACAGAAAAAGTTCTAATAAAAAAATGCAATCTAATTATTTACACAAGATGAGCCTATAGCGCGATAGGTAGATTATTCTGCTATGCTTATACCAAATTTTATTCGATAGGGTATAGTACTTTTCATAACAGAGTGGTTTTGTGTCAAAAATATTGAAATTTCGGATTAATAAAAAAAAAAAATCATAATTTCGAAACCATAAGTTTTCGCTTAACTAAAGTATGTTTTAAATGATCACTTATGATGCTCTCAAGCTGAAAAAATCTTTGGACCATTGTAAACGGGCCACCCTGTATAAAGCATGTTAAGTCGTTGGTCCTGCGCCTGATCTCTCTCCGGTCGTGTCGGATTGCCGTCCCATCGCACTATGAGAGTAAGTGCACAGCCAGTGCACCTGTACCTGTGCACAGCCAGTGCACCTGTACCTGTGCACAGCCAGTGCGCCTGTACTTGTGCACATACTTGTGCACTATAATATCTCCTGCGCAGATGGATAATCTCCTTTAAAATTGGCCGCTGTGACCGAAATTAGTCAGGACGACATGTAAATAAAATTGAGTGACTGTCTGTGATTTCAAAATAGCTGTGTTTTCGCATATGCTTATAAGTAATTTATTCCTCTGTTTACATATGTAGGTACAATTGATAGGAGTTATGAACAAACACAAGCGCTCTATTTTTAACCGACTTCAAAAAAAGGATGTTCTTTATTCGTTTACCTCATAACTCGGAGACGGCTGGACCGATTTGAAAAATTCTTTTTGCATTTGAAAGGGTATACTTTCTAGTTGGTCCCATTGTTACGAAATCAGGATCTGATGATGGGATCCTGGAGAAATCGAGGGAACTCTTCAAATATTATAGGTACACCTATAGCGTTTTGGGTATTTCTTATAGTACCTTGAGCAGTTGCTTTCGAAAAGTACCATTTGGAGAAGTGGAACTGATGATGAAGACCACAGATGGCTTCCGAAACTACTCAATAATAAGTATTTTGTGGATTGCGATTCGATTACTTGAATGTGGATGCTAAGCACTTTATGCTCGTCACAATGCATATTGGTGAAGTAGAGCTGATGGTGAAGTACCAGGAGAACTCCTTAAAAATTAACGGCTCTGCATCGGGAAAAGCAATATTTTGTAAAAGATGATAAGTTGTTGACATTATGGCTTTTGTAACTAGATAAATTACAAACCGACCCATTAAAAAGCGTGAAAAAAATTTTTTTGCAAAAAATAGAACCGACTTCCATATAAAAACACTACAAAGGCAAAAATAACTTTAATTAAATTAATTATAAAAAGAAAATCCAAAACCAATAACACCGACTACCGAAATTAAAGTTATTTTTGGCTTTGTAGTGTTTTGATATGGAAGTCGGTTCTATTTTTTGCAAAAAAAAAATTATACCTAAAAAGGTGTACAAATGTCCATAGATTTGTTAGGGTTAATTGTAAAAACACACACAGAAGTCTATGCGAAAGCGATTTATACTGTCGTTTTCTTTTGCTTCTCATAGACTTCGTAACATTTAGGGCGTTCAATTTAAATATTTTTGTTCTTGTATGAAAATCTGGTGAACTAAAATATGACGAATTTTTAAAAGTCATAGAACAAAAGTTGTTGATTATGATGTTAGTAACATAGTCCTGAGAGGTTTTCGGTGTTTTACAATTAACCCTGTATACATTATGTCTTCAAATATAAACAAAAAATAAAAACATTATGTGAAAAGAAAATAATATAAGAATAATATCTAGTTGTATAAATGCGTAGTAGTATAAATGCATAGTAAATATTATTGATATCTTTTCCAGAATCATCACAGATTTAGCAACAAAAGTAGAAAAATCAAAATGCCTATCTATCATCGCTACGTATTTAGAAAACTCGAAAGAATTCAATGATTACTTTAACGATATGTTTCAAATTATATCTCTGAATGAGTTATTTGATGGCGATCAGAGTGTCGAAGCTATGAAAATAGCCCGGAATTGTCTGAAGTTTTCGGACGAGGCTGCGAAGAAGAAGAATATAGAAATATTGAAGGGTGTTGAAGTAAATTGCAGGAGTTCGGCGGTACAAGTGAGAAAGGAGGCGTTTAATGTGTTTTTGACGGCGTTCCAAGGTATGACTCTACAGAATAAATTTTCATCTCATCATAGTGTATTTTTTATAATGTTAAGCGATGATGTGGTCGAAGATGGAGCATGCTTGCCTAGAAATAACCTATTCACTCTTGACTTAAAGACTCCCAGGTTAGGTTATCAGAAAACACAGACTCTAGCAGGGAATTCTACTCCTTAGCCGTACACACAATGAAAGTATTCCCAAAGGTTTTTTGTGTATGGGTGGGATGTCCACCATGTAACGATGGCGCATCGCCGTTCGTCAATTGAAGTGTAAATAAAATACATTTCTTTCTACAAGTTTTGAATATCAAACGATGAGAAACATTTTTTTTACCATTTATGTTAATTATGGGCACACTAACGACCTGTTTACAATTTGATAACATTAGACTACGCTTTTCATTAAAATAAAAGTGTCATATGCTTTGTATGCAACTTATTTTAATTTTAATCAAATACTCGTAAATACCTCACACTGATTTGAGGTGGTTGTGACTACATAATAACAATCCATTTACTATTTTTTTTTAATTTTCTCTCTTTCTTATGACGATGTCTTGCAGTTTGAGTACTTTCGCGACCTACTCAAATGTCCCGTCTTTGGCATTGTTCGTCAGGTCGTTGAGCTCCTTAGTAGTCCAAAATTGAGCTTACAGACTTACTGACAAAGGCTAGCACTGACAGGACGGGTCTACTCAAATCCTTGTCGTTCTTTCCTCAAAAGCCAATTTCAGACTAATCTACATAATCCTCATAAACGATTGTGAATATGTGAACTATGTAGGTTATTTTGTTGGTCTTAAACATGATTGTCTGGCAGTTTGAGTGCTTTGC
Source organism: Tholera decimalis (assembly GCA_943138885.2). Taxonomy (NCBI): domain Eukaryota; kingdom Metazoa; phylum Arthropoda; class Insecta; order Lepidoptera; family Noctuidae; genus Tholera; species Tholera decimalis. Next base: position 15,570,217 of record OW964574.2, on the reverse strand, counting down.
GGCCCACCCAAACGTCCTGCCGTAACGAAAAAAATTACGTGTAAAAGTGTTATTTAATAACCAATTTGTAAAATAAAGATCTTTTTTTTTTGTTGATGAGCCAGACTATGAAGCTTGCCCGATAGCACCTCGTCGCCTATAAGTCTTTTAGCCCTGCGCTCGATCGATTCCAGTGCCTCAATCAATCATTTAACCGATTTTTAAAGTTGCCGAGAGTGGTCTGTGGATCAGACCGTCTTAACAAAATTCCCCCGTTCCCCCCAGAATATCTGACATGGGTCTTGGCTGGCTGGTTACCTAGCTGGTCAGTCGCTCCATATTATTATATTTCTAGCAGTTGCTCGCGACTTCGTTCGCGTGGGAAGTTTTTCCCGTGTAAATCCCGAACCCGTGGGAATTTCGCAAAATCCCGTCTTAGCGAGCATCTACGTACTAAAAGGAACCCCTATGCAAAATTTGAGAGCCCTACTACTTGTAATTTCTGAGATTTCGTGATTAATCATTGAGTGGTATTTTGCTTTTATATACACCGTGTTATTTTAGTCGTCTTACAACAGCAGCCCACTTCATGTATCCAATGACAAGTAAACATTCATTAAAAAAGAAACATATTTATGAACATTTGAATAATTTAAAATTGACAATATTATTTATTATTATGACGTAGTTTGAAACATCCTGTTGCGGACGGGGACCCAGCCTTGATTTCTAAGGCGGTGGAAGAGCGGTGGCATCTTTATCAGAGGTTAATCACCCTAGCGCACAACAACGTCATAATAATAAATATTATTTTCAAGTCATTAAAACGTTCATAAATATGTTTCTTTTTCAAATAAATGTTTACTAGTCATTGGATACATGAAGTAGGCTGCCGTTCTAAGACGACTAAAATAACATGGTGTAGCGAGTAGTGTTTTACAAAGTAGTCGTTCGCCACAAGCCCGTACCCCACAGCCCCCTCATCCTACCCGGCGCTCCGCCCGTCTCCGCGCCCGAGTCGACGCCGCGTAATTCTCGCCTATCGTCCATTCTTAGTAGTGCGCCGCGAGCCAGCTTCCTATACACACGTACGCGCGCTAAGGCCGCGCGCCGGTCCGTTTGTCGTAATAACTTCGTATTAGAATCGTATAACCTTTAAATAAGTACCTAATGTTTGTTTTTCCTGTATTTACTCAATTTATATTGCAAATAACTATTCTACTTCCGAAGTTTAATTGCTTTTCCCCTATAACGGTGTATATAGATTAAAGACCGCTGCATACGTGACGGGTTTTTTCACGGACGGGGCGGAACGGGAAATTTTGGAAATATCGTTTCATACAAAATGTATATGGAAGCGCATATGTCACGGAGACACGGACGGGACGGGAACGTGGAACGTTGAACGAGGCAGTCACGTCCCGTTCCCGTTCAAGCCCCGTCCGAGGTATTATCTCGTTATGTATGCAGCGGCCTTTAGACGTTTATTTCAGACTTTGCATCCATATAGTGTTAGTAACAATAACTTACAATATAGTGTTAGTACTCTCAGAATTTGCGAGTTAAAGCTCCCCGCCACCGTTTGCAGAATGCTGTTGGGACTCTCTTTCACCCGCCTTAGCAAAGTTGCTGTCTTTTGTGCAGAATCGCACTAGTACTTAGCTACCTTTGGTTAGACTGGAAGCACATCACAACAGGAGTGGAATTCCCTGCCGGAGTCTGTGTTTCCTGATCGCTTTAACCTGGGGGTCCTTAAGTCAAGAGTGAATAGGTTACTTTTAGGTAAGCGTGCTCCATCTTCGACCACATCGACACTTACCATCAGGTGAGATGGTGGTCAAACGCGAGCCTATTATCAATAAAAATAAAAAGTTGAGAAAGACTTGAGGCTTCAAACATGATTTGAAACCTTAAAGTTTTGTTTTTTATAGACACACATCTGTGCGCTCTAATTTAGTTCATTTAGTTTTAGATATTGTTCTCAGTAAATAAATTACGTATGCAATTCTTATGAGAAATAAATTTATTCTTAAACATTAATAGTTTATCGGTCTGTACACGCTTATTTCCGAAACTACAAGACGATTGGAATTAAACTTTTTGTTATACAGCTATTAAGTTTGGGCTTAATTGATTTCGGAAACTGGAACTACTGAAGCAGAGCTTTAAACTACTCAAAACAAAATAAGTCACACTTTGTTCTTTTTTTCATTAATATAAAAATTAATAAATCTAAATAATTTTGATGAATACACCATAATCTGGCTAAATTTACACCGCCGCGGAATGGAATGGAAACGACTTTAATTGTACATAGCATAATGAACTTTATACAAAATAAATAGGAGCCAAAAAAAGGTCGCGTGTCTTCCGCGGAATTCTCGCGCATTCTCGAGAATTTTTGGCTCCTATTTAGTTTGTACGTTATACAATTGACATAAAGTTCATTATACTATGTACAATTTCGTTGCAAAAAGTCGCTTCCATTCCATTCCGCGGCGGTGTAAATTGAGCCTAATAATCATAGTCAAGAAGTCATAAACATATGCATTTGTTATGGTAAAACACTTGATCTTAATAAATAAGAAAGAAAGAAAGAAAAAATATTTATTCGGCACATGCCACAAAGCACACAACACAAGTAGGTATTCAAAAGGAAAAATAAACCAAATAAAAAAATGTAAGAAAAAAGAACAATATTTGCATTTACAAGAAAATAACTAATTACGTGTGCCTCGCGACTGCGCCAAAAAGGCTCTGTTCAGCTATATGCCAGACAACTAGTGTCTGACGCTGGTTTTCAACCGGACCTAGTGTAGAAGTGACTACCAGATGTGAACCAGCTTTGTATAAAAAATAAATAAATAATAATATATATTTATATACATATGTGTGTGTATAAATATAATATATATATATATATATATACATCCTAGAATATATATATATATATTCAATTATTATTTAATAAATTAATTATTTATTTATATATATATATATATGTAAAAATAAATAATTGAAGCGTCTGTTCGCGATCTAAAAAGATAAGAGAAAAGTTTAAAGTGACATGCTGACATTATTTGTGAATAAATGTGGGTGGGCTCTAATTTGTTTGACTAGTTTATAACATTATAATTACATTTTATTTTTAAACGACTGTAAAATTGCCATACGAATAAATTAATTAATTATTGTGGTTTTATTACAGGTTTATTCAAAAGCAAGAATCTTAATCCGTTCAAACGTAAGACGTTAGACAGTAGCCCAATTTTAGACAACATTCGTTCCCAAGATGAATATGAAAAGGTAATTGTGAAGACAGTTTTCGAAGGTATGTTTGATCAGGACGATGTGATCTCCAAAATGGTTTCCGATGGAGTCGAGGATTGTCTTTCAAAGGATATTAACATGAGGTAAGCATTAGCCTGAGTTGAGAAGTTTCTTTTAAATTCTAAACAATAATTGTATCATTAGAACTTATAACGGGATAATTACCGTATGTATTTACTTTTTCGAGTTTCTGATATTTAAAATTTGGTAAAAACCGTAAGTGTTCAAAAAAGTTCGCGAGTCGACACGGTGAGTTTTGTGTATCGGGGACAAAATAAGAGTTTTGAGTGTTATATTTGATAGTGGTAACGGTATCGATTGTGGGTTGATAGAAACCACCTCTTGATATCAGGACGGCCACCAGTCAATATGCGTGTAAGAGAAAGTTGCGGGATTATTTTCAAAAGAAATAATAACCCCCTTTCTATGACTTTATGAATATATTCCAATGAAGTGGTACAGGACTCCGTTCTGTAGGTCTATTGTACCACTTGCAGTATTATATACGTATAGCTACTGAAGCGTCCAAGCAGTAGGCGGTGAAATAAAATCCAGAGCGAGAAGCGACAGAGTTATATTACAGTCACAAGTATGAAGCAGTAATTGAATTATGAATACAAAATACACGGATATTTATACTAGCAGATTATAACTAAATAATAATAATAACGGTTCGTGCTTGACCGATCTACGCAGGAGTCGACGCCTCCTCGTTAGCGCAGACAATAGACGCGTCCAACGACATCTTGCCTCATTAACGCTTGAACAATGGGTGCGCGTGCGCCATGATTCGGAAGGCGGGGCTAAGCCCGACTGACGTCATGAAGTAGGCGTAGCTTTGCAACTTGTTTTGCACACGGCACGCTCTGACGTAAAATCGTATGATCGTATGATCCTGGTGCGCGTTGCTGTCGTGCGAGTAAACTTGCCTACTCGCTACACTATATATTTGGTATGTATTATGATAAATATGTATGTAAGTTTATATTATTTATTTATGTATATACAACGTGTAACAGAATAAACGCAATTCCTGAAAGTAGTTGGTTTAGAATCGGCTTCTGAATCGATTTCCGTCATAAAAATAGGTTTTTTTTATTACGGATGAGCCCCCTCTTGACCTCGATCTCGCCTGATGGTAAGCGAAAGATGAAATCTACGATGTGTCGAGCGAGCCCAGAAGATGCCTATTTACTCTTGCTTTAAAGGCTGAAAGGTCATAAGTGGCAGGGAACACAGAAGCCGGCAGAGAATTCCACAGCTTGGCTGTGCGCACAATAAATGTGGAGGAGAAGCGCTTGGTACGACAAGACGGTATATCAACCAAGTGTGGGTGGTACCCAGCCGTGCGTCTGGTAGACCGGTAGTGAAATGGAGATGGAGGAATCAGGTCATGGAGCTCCTGCGCACACTCACCAAAGTACAATTTATAGAAAACCGACAGGCAAGCAACGGTTCGTCGATGAGCCAGACTATGAAGCTTGTCTGATAGCGCCTCGTTGCCTATAAATAAGCCTTTTAGCTCTGCGCGTGATCGAGTCCAGTGCAGTAAGTTGGTATTTTGCAGAGCCATCCCACAAGTGGCTGCAATACTCCACGCAGGAAATATAAAAATACTAGTACTCACGCGGGGCTTCGCTCCCGTAGATTATATCACGGTAAAAACATAACTCACCTTTTTTGCAGTCGCGTAAAAAGTAGCCTATAACCTTCCTCAAGCTTCAAGCTACTTCCATACCAAATTGCATCCAAATCCACCCCGTACTTTCGAAGATTAGCGCGTTCAAGCAAACAAACAAACAAACAAACAAACTTTTCCGCTTTATAATATTAGTATAGATAAATTTTGACGGAAAAATCTTTCATTTAACTTAAAATGGAAACACAGTATCATGACAAATTAATACATTCCTTAACTCAAGGAAATGCGCTCGTATGCTAGTTGATCACTAACATTGCATGAGTGTATGCGTCTGTGTAAGGATATTGTATGACGCACATACGTTTTGCGTTTAGTAAGCAAGCATTTGTCAGATGACGTATAGCTCAACTTAGAACAAAGGAAATTAACGATTTGACGAATAATACCAAGGTAAAGACGTTTGGGTAGACCGCAAAAAGCACTCAAACTGCCTGAAAAACATGTTTAAGTCATACATCTATGACAGTCGCTACGGGTAGTCAGAAGCCACCGAATCTGATACCAGTCTTAGCAAAGAGTATCGTCTTAGGTGCGATTCAGACCAACCGGCTCGCATCGGGCCGGGCTGGGCGGCATTTTACAATGCGGTAAAGAACATTGAAATGTATCCACAGTAATTACATTTCATATTTGCATGCAACTTACGCATAGTTACCTCCGTCGGCATCCCGCGACGCGTCGCGACGTGTCGCAGAATGCGTTCGGCTGTCGCGACGGCCGACCGGCTCCGACCGGCTCCGAACGGCGCCGTCGGCATCCAATCGGCTGCCGTCGGGTCCGTTCGGAGCCGGTCGGCCGTGCGTCGTGGAATACGAACGGAGATTACAGTGCAGCAACTAGCGAATCATTCACTTTACGTCCACGCGGCGCAATGTGAGCAGCACATCTGGGCGCTTGTTGGAGTGCGTACGGCTCCGACGGACGCGTTCGGCTGCCGCGGCACGCGTACGGCTCTGTTCCGATGCGGCGCGACGCGAGCCGGTTGGTCTGAATCGTACCATACTCAGCTAATACGTTGTAGAGGTCAGATAGGCAGTCGCTCCATAGAAAACACGAGTGCTCAGCTTCAGCAATATAGTTGGAAAAGACCAGCGGCTTAACATGATTTCCAGGGCACGGAGGAATCTGGAGTTACGACGGTCAGCCATCCACGGACAGACCTTCGCAAGTGTTGCTTTACCTTGAAGATTGAGCCGTGTCGTTGTTATTTAGTAACGAGCAGAAGAGACTTAGTAGAAAGTACATTATAAAAATATACCCATACGCACGAGTTTGGGAATCATTTCATTGTGCGTCCAGCTCAGTGTTGGGTCAATCAACTAATTTTTTCAATCAATTGATTAGTCATGACTAATTTAGTCACAACTAATTTAGTCATGATTGATTTAATCATGACTAAAATAGTTCATCATAATCATAACTAAATAAATTAGGCATTAGTTATTCAATCATTATTTTTGATTGATGACTAAACTAAAAATGCTAAGCTACCTATTCTGGATAACTCCATTTTTTGTTTCATTGGAGACATCTATCGCACTAAACTTTAAATTATTCATCACTCATAAGTTGGTTGATAGCATTTTCCATTTTTGTATTTGTACAGGATTTTTTTTTATTATAACTGCTACTACTGTAAAAAGTTAAAAGTAGATAAAAGGCAAAAAAGGTATAGGACATTCTTGCACTTTGATCACATGACACACGCAACAGGTAGCGTCGTAGACCCATGCTCCCAACACTGGTTTTTCAAATGATATATTCCCGAAAAATCTTCATCTACTAAATCAGTTGGAATATGTGTGAAGTGTCTGCCGCAACAAAGTGTTGAAATTAAAGGTTTTCGCAACAGCAGCTCAAATTTTGTAAGCCACTTGAAACACAAAAATAAATGGTTTACGTGTATTAATCCCACCTAACAACATAAAAAATGTACTACTTTGTTCAAATTAGCAATTTGCTTAAAAATAAAACAATAAAACTCAAATCAATTACAATCGGACATTCAAAACAAATCAAACACACAACGTCAAAATGACGAGCTTTTTATTTTAATTCAGACTCTGGGAGTGAAAATAATGATAACACTAGCCAGTCACGAAGAAGAAAAGCTGATATTTTAATGACGAATTTCTTTTCGGAAGAAAGTAAAGAAGTAGACCTTTTACACCGTTACCCATTAATAAAAATATAAAAAAAATTGGAGTACAATACACCAATGCCATCTTCTGGATCTGTAGAAAGGATGTTTTCATATGCAACAATGACCAGTCTACCAAAATCACATAGATTATCTGATGAAAAATTTGAAAACCGTGTCGTTATGAAAACCAATTTAAATTATTTTAAACATAATTAACCCATAGTTTGTTGTTGTAATTGTATAACGTGCTACTGCTTGTGTTTTATTTTATTATGACAAAAGCTTTTATTAAAACTTGTGAATAATGAATCAATATTCTGTGAGTGTTAATTTGGCAACGGCGTAATTTTAGCTATTAAATTAGTCATGAGAAATTTAGTCATGATTAAATAACTAACACTAACACTAATCAATCTTCAATCATCATACATGATTGAATTTTTTTAGTCATTACTCATTAGTCATGATTAAATAATTTAATCTTAGTTATCAATCATTAATCAAACTAAATTTTGCCCAACACTGGTCCAGCTAAGGCGTAGAATTCCCTGCCGGAGTCTGTGTTTCTTGATAGCTGTAACCTGGGGGTCTTTAAGTCAAGAGTGAATAGGTTACTTCTCGGCAAGCGTGCTTCATCTTCGACTACATCATCGCTTACGACCAGGTGAGATGGTGGTCAAACGTGAGCCTATCATGAATAAAAAGATCGGCTTAACTGTATATAAGCGTCAATAGTCTAATGGATAAGATTTCGACCTTGTGATGGAGAGATCGCGGGCTCGAACTCCACCTATTGAATGTATTGCCATGAACCCACTCCAGACGCAAGCATATTTAGCCTAATTGGAGGGGTGTAATGTAGCGAGTAGGCAAGTACTCGCACACGACTCAACGCAGCACAGGATCGTATGATGAGGCGTGGTCTAATTTGTTAACGCCCCTGATCACCTCATGTAACGTAGGCGATCATACGATCCTGTGCTGCGTTAAATCGTGTGCAAGTACTTGCCTACTCGCTACAGTAATGTGAATTTCACCCACATTGCTAGAACTCATTAAAAAAAAAGAAATAGTAATATTGACAACAAAATTGTGATTTACAGGTTCGCTGAACTATTTTATATAATAGTGTACCAATGCAGTTTAGCCACGAATAACAACTATGAGTTAGCTAAGTGTGGGTCAAAGCTGCTGGAGTTATTGTTAAGTGACCTCAGGAGTCAGGACGCGTTTAAAGTTATTCAGTTAAGGGATGAAGGCATGCCACAGAGGTTAGTAGCTTTTTTAATTATTTATTTAGCATTATAGAATGGAATCAAGCGTTACTTTGTGGAAATACATAGAAAAATAATAATTCTGAAAAATATCTAATGTTAATTCCGCCAAGAACAAATAAATAAATGATGAAACTCAAACTCAAAATATTTTATTTCACATAAGCCTACATGGGCACTTATATGAGAGGACAGTATAGACCATTTAATGCAGCACAATGGAGTTACAAATGAAAAATTGTAAAACAAATCTAAGAGTCTAGTGTTCCATTCACAAAAAGCTTTAGAATATGTATATTAAACTAGTACTCACGCGGGGCTTCGCTCCCGTGGATTCTATCTTAGTAAAAACATAACTCTCCTTTTTGCAGTCGGGTAAAGAGTAGCCTATAACCTTCCTCAAGCTTCAAGCTACTTCCATACCAAATTGCATCCAAATCCACCCAGTACTTTCGAAGATTAGCGCGTTCAAGCAAACAAACAAACAAACAAACAAACTTCCGCTTTATAATATTAGTATAGATTAAACTGGACATTAGACTTCAAGCAATCAATCAATTCGATCAATCTTGCATGCAGTATGCAGCACTACCCTCTTCCTGCAAATCTATGCACATGCAAAAGGGATGCAATAAAAACATACCACATGCAAAGAAACCACACTCGACACGTGTTCTATCTCCTTTAAGTTCTGTCCATCGAAAGGTTGTCTGTAAGAGATCGACCTGAGCGATAAGACCGCCCATTGCAATGATTTTATGAAGGGTTCCGTAGTAACTATAATAATATAATATAATGTGTATATTTATTTGACGAAAAAAAAAACCTTACAAATTTCTTAAAACTAGCTTATTTACATTTTTTACAACTATGCCAGATAACTTTGTTTTTCATAGTGTTTGTATGAATTACAAAGTTATATTTGCGGTTTTAGAAAATATGCTGTATCTCAAAAACTGCTGACCCGATCTAGTTCAAACCAATTTTGGTCGAAAATTTACATTAAGATCTACAGATATATATATATTTTATTTTATTTTTCTTAAAATCGGAAAGCGGTTCACAGAATACATCTACCTACCAAGTTCCATATGTATAGTTCTAATAGTTTCGGAATAAAATGGCTGTGACATACGGACGGACGGACAGACAGACAGACAGACAGACGGACAGACATGACGAAACTATAAGGGTTCCGTTTTTTGCCATTCGGCTACGGAACCCTAATTAAGCTGTACAACAAAGTATTTAATATACTAGCACTTCGCCCCCGTCTTCGTCTGCATGGATTTCGAAATAATTTATGGCCTATAGTACTCCCCAATAATGTAGCTTACTGCCAAAAAAATATTTTTTAGAATTGGATTATTAGTTCCGAAGATTACATACAAATTTACAAACAAATTTTTTTTTTTCTTTATAATATTAGTACAGATAAATTAATATAATATATTATAATATAACCTTTATTTCCAGTTTACAATTGACATATCAGCAATTAATAAAATTATATTATTAACAAATCATCTCATCTTATGAATTGTAGCTTTACACCGAGTTTAAGTGAAGAGAATTACGTGTAGATAGTATTTCTTATCGCTTATTTAATTTTGCAGCATTTTAAGAGCTTACGAAAGCATTTCTATAAGAACTAAAACTATGGCTCGAACAGTTCTGAGGTCTGGTGTGACATACAGACAGCGAATCAATAAAGGTATGTATATACAATTTCTATTCATATTACGTGTACAGTTTGAAACTTATCCCTAAACACACTCCTCAACTTCCTAGTGACGGGGCCCGGGTTGCGGGAATGTTCTAACGCGATACCGCGGCCCCGGATCTTAAAGCCAGATGAAGAAGTGTTGGATTTTTAGTCAGTAGAAGTCTGATACTCCCTTCCGCTCAGCGTTCACTAGTCATTCGATGATTTTCCCAACCGGAAAAAAAAGACACTAAATAAAATTACATATTATTTAACCTCTCAAGGACCGCCATTATTACGTCAACCATCCGTCAAGCACCGCGGGCGGGCTCTTATCGTAAGCGTAATCTGACCCCGGTCACAAACGATTTTAAGACTTATCTAAACTACAAATACAGTTTTAAATCGGTCGGTGTTTGGTGGCACAAATTTATTCCAGGGGGCTCAAGTAATACTTGTTTACTGGCACGTTTTTGTGCCGCTGGGGCTCTAGAGTTTAAATGACAAAATTATAAAAAAAAACTATTTTATCTCCGTTGCATTAGGTGACCGAAAGCGGCACGTGACGTAATGCCCTGTATATATATATATATATAAAACCCTCCCCACAGCCCTGTTGTGCTATTTAGTATTTATGTTTGTTTATAATTATTATATTTATAGTTCCAGCACGTCGAGAAATTGACATACAAAAGCCCATAACAGACATTTTGGAAGTTTTTATTCAACTATCGAAGGTAAATATTTAATTACTCCCATTATTATTATTTTTTTCAAAAAGATTACTAGCAATCTTGTTAACCCCTCCAACTAAGCTAAACATGATTGTGTCTGGAGTGGGTTCACGACAATAGTGTAATGGGTGGGGTTCGAACCCGCGCCCTCTCGATTACAAGTCCGACACTTTAGCCATTAAGTAGGCTGGCAAATAACACTTTTCCAGACACAAGCATATTTAGCTTAGTTGGATGGGTTAACAAGATTGCTAGTAATGTTAGTTCTACCCACATTGCTATAGTTCCCTTTATAAATTGAATAAGTCTTATTTTTCATTATGTGTGTATGTCGAAATAAGAAGCCTACATAAACATATTTTCGTACCACTTGCTCAAAAAAGTGACATTCTATGCCAAAAAAGCGAACATAACAATAAACAATAGTCATTTTTAATCTGTTAAAAACAGGGAAAGAAAATTGTACTGAATTTCATTCATCCTCTAGGGGGAGAATGTGATTTAAATTTAGAATACTTACCGAAATTTATACTGAACTACATCTGTGTTTACACCATTGAGTTTGTATATAAAACATTATGTCCGTAAGGATTGAGGAGCCACATCAGAATTTTTTAAATCTGATCTCACCATTATTTAGCAGCAATGTAGCTTATTTTGCAGGCCAAATTCTAGATTTAGCAGCAAAATATATCACTAGTTATTTTAATGCAAAAGTGGCTCCTCAATCTAAACGTCTGAATTGAGGAGCCACCTGGAACTCGTTAAGTAATAGATGAATATTTATGAAAATTTTGTATCATTTAGTAGTAATTTTGCATATTACCGTCTAAAAATTTAGCTTCTGTAGCGCTAAAATGAAAGAAATTACAATACTTTTAATATGGCTCCTCAATCTAAACTCAAGAGGGTAATTTCTATTGGATGTGAGCGATCAATTAATATTTTCGACATAATGATCATTTAGCAGGTGTTGTGTTTGTTTTTGCAGTATAGGAATAAAATAGTAAAACAGAGTAAATTTTATATATGAACGCATTTTCTTTGGCTCCTCAATCCTGACGTTCTAATTATATATGTTTGACTGTAGCCACCTGAGATCTCAACGGAATCTAAAGCCAGAGATACTAACATTTAGCAGAAATGTCTGCTAAATATATCTGCACAGTTCAGAAATGTATATATTTTGGATTCTAAAAAAACAATACTTAACTATTTTCTTGTAAATTCAGTGTGTAGGGTGACCACATTTTGGGGGTACCAACAAATTAATATTTCACTTACGTACCCACAATAATATTGATTTAGTAACAAAACATTAATCAGCGGTGAAGTATTCTCGTTTGTACATGAATAATGTTCATGTACGAAATAAATAATTAACTGAAAAATAAAATTAACAACAACAAAACAACCAAACTGTGTGTTAATATAGTCTATCAAACATAGTTTCATATGAACTGAATGGATGTGCTATGCGAACTATTATGTTTTACGTCAAGGTTTTTATGCACAAACTGAGTCTGAATTATAATCGTTAAATAGAGTAAGAATATTAATCATTTTTTAAGCCAAAGTTGGAGAGTTTTGGAACACTCCGTCTGCACTATAGGAGGATTGAGTGTTCTAAATAAACCTACATAAAATCCAAATAAATAGCTAAAATAAATTGAATATTTGTGAATAGTTTTAAAAAATTCAATACAATTATTCCACATAAAAATGTTAACCATATATCTAGTATATATGTTGAAACATAAGTTACAGTATTTTCTCAAACTAGCAGATTGAGTGTTCTAGATAATTGACCATGACTTTCTCACCATAGGTTTCACAATTTTTTTATCTTCACCATGAAGTTTTCACAATTATTTCTTAAATTCTTTCTTGATTTCGTAAAAATATATTTAATTTTTAAAAAGAAGTACTCAATCCACACGCACACATATAATCTGTTATGCAAATATAAATTTAATAAATTACTTATCTTGGTTTCATTAATACGAGTATAATATGGTCACCCTACACACTGAATTTACAAGAAAATAGTTAAGTATTGTTTTTTCAGAATCCAAAATATATACATTGCTGAACTGTGCAGATATATTTAGCAGACATTTCTGCTAAATGTTAGTATCTCTGGCTTTATATTCCGTTGAGATCTCAGGTGGCTACAGTCAAACATATATAACTAGAACGTCAGGATTGAGGAGCCAAAGAAAATGCGTTCATATACAAAATTTACTCTGTTTTACTATTTTATTCCTATACTACAAAAACAAACACAACACCTGCTAAATGATCATTATGTCGAATATGTTAATTGATCGCTCACATCCGATAGAAATTCACCTCTCGAGTTTAGATTGAGGAGCCATATTAAAAGTATTGTAATTTCTTTCATTTTAGCGCTACACAAGCCAAATTTTTAGACGGTAATATGCAAAATTACTACTAAATGATAAAAAATTTTCATAAATATTCATCTATTACTTAACGAGTTCCAAGTGGCTCCTCAATTCAGACATTTAGATTGAGGAGCCACTTTTGCATTAAAATAACTAGTGATATATTTTGCTGCTAAATCTAGAATTCGGCCTGCAAAATAAGCTACATTGCTGCTAAATAATGGTGAGATCATATTTAAAAAATCTGATGTGGCTCCTCAATCCTTACGGACATAAAACATTATACATTTTTTGAAAAAGGAATACGCATTTATTATGCAGTTATGATTATTTAATAAAATTACGAAAACCGACGAGGCCGTATGAGCTTGATGCCTTTGCTTTTCCGACAAAAAAATATTAGTCTAGGAATTTGCCGCGTTTTTGTTTTCTTCAAATACAAAACGTTAAGTTTATTTTAATTTATTTTTAATTGTCATTATTTTTTATAAATGCTTATCTCATATTATTATTGTGTTAATTTTTTCGCAAATGGTACGAAAAGTAGAGTATTTTCCTCGGTGATAAAGCTGTCTTAGTCTTGAGTGAACTTAAATCGTCACCCGCGACAGAAGACACTACTTTATCCCCTTGGTTAATAATCTACTATTATACTATACCTGCTCGGAAAGTACCTTATTACTTTTTAAAAAGTTTGACAGAAAGGACGCCATTACTGTAGTACAAATGTGCGGGTCGCAAAAGTGTATGAGAATTCATTACTGACGTGTTGGAGACACTGGATAGGGAGGGAAAAGTGTATGAAAATCCATTACTAATGCGCTGTTTTTTTTATTATTTTTGATTAATTCAGTAGCTAACTTAAAAGTACTTATAATGCCAAAAGACAAGAGACAGATTATTATTATCCTCTCTTTTTTCCTCGTAGGTATAGTATAAAGCACTATGTATCACTCGGAAGAAAGTGCGATTTCCAACTCATGTGTATTAAGGCCCTCAGCTGCGCTTCGGGCCTTAAACTACACCCTGGTTGGTAATCGGTCACTTTCTCCCCTCGATGAACTATTTTTATTTCAGACAAATTCCCAAGTATGTCAAGAACTTTGTGTTCAAATGATGAAATGCTCGCAAGGCACGGGTCGCAGGTTCGAGCTGGACTCAGTCATAGCAAGGCAGCTCTTCGATATTATAAGAAGGGATCCATTCTGTATGACTCCTGTAGTGTTAGACGCTTGCAGGATCTTTATAAAAGATATAAGCAGTATTCCAGGGTAAGTGGGTAGGGATTTATTTAATTAAAGTTCACCAACAGTTGTTATAGATCCGGGGTTGCGTGAATGTTCTAACGAGATACCGCGGCCCCGGAACGCAAGGGCAGTTGAAGGAACAGGGTGTGTTTTAGTCAGTAGAAGTCTGACACTCCCTTCCGCTTAACCCAGAGCTAGAGAAGTCATTCGATGATTTTCCCACCCGGAAAAAAACAGTTGTTACAGATATAACACAGACAGGAACGTTCATGTATTAGTGTTTAAGGATTGTTAACAAGTTAAAAAAAAACAAGTGTCATAAATCTAACTGCACAACCAATTTCAGGCATATAAGCAATATGCTATTGGTAATTTAATTTTCAAAAAATATTTGCACGTTCTTAAATCTATACTAATATTATATAGAGCAGATTGATGCTCCTTCTGCGAAGCGGTCATGCTAGCGAAGGAGGGAGAGACAACTCTCTTCCTCTCGCCCCAGCCGCCGCGGGAGACGCCCTGGGCGTTGGGGATCGCGAGCCGATCTCCGGCCACAGTAGGCGCGGGTCTGCGATCGGCGAGCAGGGGTAGCTCACCGTCCGGTAAGGACCAGACCCGGGTCGACGGCGCAGAGTGTTCCACACGCGCAACAACAGTCACCAGCATTGACGGGGCTAGATAGGGCCATTGCCTGCTGGGGTTGCGGGAATGTTCTAACGAGTAACGCAAGGGCAGTTGAAGGAACAGGGTGTGTTTTAGTCAGTAGAAGTCAGACACTACCTTCTGCTCGGGCC
Source organism: Tholera decimalis (assembly GCA_943138885.2). NCBI lineage: Eukaryota > Metazoa > Arthropoda > Insecta > Lepidoptera > Noctuidae > Tholera > Tholera decimalis. Next base: position 15,554,901 of record OW964574.2, on the reverse strand, counting down.
AGAGCGGGAGAAGTCATTTGATGATATTCCCACCCAAAAAAAGCGTTGTCAAACATTTAGTTTGATTTACGTTGGTCCTGCGCCTGATCTCTCTCCGTTCGTGTCGGAATACCGTCCCATCGGACTATGAGAGTGAGTGCACAGCCAGTGCACCTGTACCTGTGCACCTGTAGCTGTGCACGTACTTGTGCACCTGTACCTGTGCACATATTTACACTATAATATCTCCTGCGCAGCTGGCTAACCGATGACTATATTTATACAACGTGTAACGGAAACCCCATATCTATCCAAAAGGACTGAAGACAACATCTGGTATGGAGTCTCTATGCAAAGTTTCAGCTCAAAATAAGTGACTCACAGAATTGACCCCAAATTATTGGTTTCATATGTTTCTTGAATACCAGTAATAACAAACGTGTCACAGCACTATGAGGGTCATCACTTTCCACGTCACTTGCCAATAAAACGATAATTCTCTTCGTTCTTCTTAATTTGAAAAATTCGGCCTCTGGTATCAATGTATTGAAATTTCTAATATGCTCCACACATGTAGACATAGGATTACAAAACCCTTGCCATATCGTTTGTTATCATTCAAAGAAGCCGTGCACTCGGTATGTATATACCCTTTAAATTACACGTTGTATATAGTATAGTAGTTATTATTTCACATTCCAGATTCAACGAATCCGTAAAAGAATTGAAGCAAGCTGTATCCAACAGTGAAGGATATTTGTATACAAACATATTGTTCGAAGATCTACAGCTCAGAAATGGAGACAGAACCCGATTTATGTTTAGGTAAGTAATAATTTTGTGCAAGGTGTGCATGCTTGTAAGTGGCTTATTTACACAGAATGCTCTCATAAGCGAAGTTTAATGTAATTATAATGTAAATAAGTCGTTGATGTGCTTATTATAATAATTTAATAAATTATTATACAAGGTGTCAGTGACATCCACTCAGTAAATTTTTTACTTTTTAATTGAAAATATCATTAGACTAACAGTCGCGCTGGATATAGTTCCCGTTGACGTTATCATGATAAAAAAATAACCCTCCTTATGCAGTCGGGTAAAAGTAGCCTTTAACTTTCCTCAAGCTTCAAGATACTTCCACAAACTTCATTATAGTTAGACCGGAAGCCGAGCCTTACATAATTGAGACAAGGCTAAACTGATGAAATGAACTGAAATGAAATATTTATTTTGTAAATTGATTATAAATAACACTTTTACACGTCATGTTTTTTTGCGTGTTAAGTTTAGCTAGATGAGGCCGGTATTTCCTAACTGACTACTCTGAGAAGAAACACCGAAACAAACTCAGAGGTCAGTCTCTTTTAAAGTCCACCCAATTTGTATTTGTATATGAGAAGCATGTAGGTTCATGTCTGTGGTATTCTTTTGGATGATGATGAAATTTATTTTCAGGTTCCTGTTAGATTTTGACTTTCGCCCCTGGGTGCAAGAGAGAAGGTGAAAGCAAGACTGTTAGCCTTTAACCTTTCTCAAGCTTCAAGCTACTTCCATACCACATTTCATCCAAATCTACCCAGTACTTTCTAAAGCCTGCAATACATGTTGGCCGAGCGTTGTCGAGTGAAGGCCAATACCAACATGTAGACGTTATATTTGCCTTGTCTTGCTATCGCTCGGTGTCACTTGCCTAGTTGGCCGAGTGGAGGCCAGCGCCAACGTGTATAGAGCTCATTTGGTGCAACTTGTCTTCGCTCGCCGTTGCTCGTGATCACTTGCCTCACTTCGGATCGGTGTCGGTTTTTGGTCACAAATCAAAGGCGCTCGGCCAACGTGTGGGCAGCTCTACAGACCCTCTTCTACATTGGTCGTCTGCATTGGAGTTCGACGAACTTGTTGAACGTGTGGACATTATTTCTTGCCTTGTACCTATTTGTTGTCGCTCGTGTTGGCCTACGCTCGGCCAACATGTATTGCAGGCTTAAGATTAGCGCATTTAAACGAACAAACTTTTCCGCGATAATATAATATTAGTACTGATAAGAAAAGCTACGAAATCTTTGAAAGATTTTAATTTGTCTTTGTTTTTGATTTCCTCACAAATCTGTAAATATTATCATTTTTGTTACAGCATGTTCAAAGAAGATACTGATTTTGCAATGAGAGATGACACATTTACTTTACAAGGTAATATACATATACTTCAGATGTACCAACTCCTGAACATTGCGAATTTGATTCCCAGGCTGGGCTAAAGGTGTTATTGGGTTTTTCTGTAAGGAATTTCTCAGTAGTAGCACGGAGTTTGGAAGTTGGTGATTTGATACCATCGTGCCCCTGAAATCACACTTTTTACTAATGTTAGTTGTTAACTTAAGCCTTACAGCAATGCCTGAAGAAAACCGCTAAGTAAAAGTTTCTAATAAATAATTAGATATGATTGTACGTTCGTTTGACTCTCACTTGTTTTTCTCACAAACACCTTTATAACTATCTCACTCTATAATTTGACAGATGGATGGGCATCTGTCAAATCAGGGCCCAAGGTCTTAAATTTTTGTTTTTTTAGGTTTAATAGATGTATTTGGCTCGCTATACAACTGGGATGATTTGAGGACACAAGATAAGATGAAAATAGTGGAGAGATTACCTCCTCTGTGGACCAAGGATGAAGATTTTACTGTACACTTGAGAGACTATTTTGAAGAAGCCAATAAGAAACTTGGTACGTATAGTCATATTTTGCTTAAGACTTTCCAACTATATTTTCTTTTTCATGATAGACTCGTATTGACCTCTATATCACTAGATGGTAAGTGATGATGTGGTCGAAGATGGAGCACGCTTGCCTAGAAGTAACCTATTCACTCTTGACTTGAAGGCACCCAGGAATATTATTAAGATAGATCTTGTTCAACAGATTACAGTAACTGGTTCAACAAAATGGTCGCATCGTACTATCCTGAAGAAGTTACTCAGAACAGAATCAGTTGGCTCAAGGAGACAGAAAAGTGGCCTAAAAGGGACTTTGTTACGTCTGCTGTGAGTATATTTTGCAATGACATATATAATACTAGCTTCCGCCCGCGACTTCGTTCGCGTGGAAGGGTCCCGCTTAAAACCTGATCCCGTAGGAATTTCGGGATAAAAACTATCCTATGTCCTTCCCAGGGTCCTAAACTATTCCCATGCCAAATGTCATCTAAATCGGTTCAGCGGTTTAGGCGTGATAAGGTAACACACAGACAGACAGAGTTATTTATAATATTAGTATGGATAATTTATTTGGCATAAAATAATTAATAACTCATTATATCTAGAATTTACAAAAAAGTACGTATACTTATGTTTTTTTTTTGAGTTATTTTGTTCGATGGCTCCTATGCTAGAAAAAGTCCTGTGTTATAAGGGCAAATAAATAATAATTTGTGTGTAGGGTATTGTGGATCACCAAAATACTCCTAACTTTCAGATTACTCCTTTATTTTATTAACATCTTAGTATGATTTTGTCTTTGCGACTTAACTGCACTGGTCGAGTCAAAGCTCCTTCGCGGAGTGTGCGATGGAATTGCACATTCCACCAAGCCCGTTCCATCATTAGACTACAAGACTTATGGCGACGCGCCATTGTTATATGCTGGACATCCCACATAAACGCACAAAACGTTTTGGGAATACATTCATAGTGCGAATAGCTAAAACGTGCTTCGTCGACCACTCTTAACTTCCCGAATCCTCCTTTATTTTATTAACTTCTTACAATTATTTAACTTCTTATGTCTTAACTCTTTTGGTTCGTTCACATAGGTACTCTCTCATTCTCTCATCGCTGCGTTCATACGCTACTAATTTCTTATTTTTATTATGTGTTCTGAATTAACATCCTACATGCATATCAAAACACCGTAACATCGCAAATATCGTTAGATTATAATCGATCTCCCGAGATTTTAATTTATCAAAAATTTGTGATCCGTATTTATTGATAGATCTTGCGAAATGATTATAATCTAACGGCACTTTGCTTTTTGCATAGACATCTCCGTTGCTGTTAAAATACTTGTATATGCCTTTTCTCTCTGTTATCGTTTTAAATACAGTTTCTGTAATATACATTTTGCTTGTAACATTAATTAAACGTTTGTAGGCATGTACACTGTTTTATCGTATTATACTTTCTAATGCAATTCAGATGTTTGAGCCTGGTAATCTCATGTTGGTAAGCTGATGATGAAAGGTATAAGTCGGGATCTGAATATGGAATACCAGGAAAGTCGAGAGAAGCTCTCGACTATATATGAGCCACGTGAATCACGCGAGTTATGCGACAAGCCTTTTTAGTTTTATAAAGAGTTGATTTTGTATGCATCCTGTTGATATTTGTAGCGACATCTATCTCGCAACATACAAACTAAACGATAGAAATCCTGAATCGCGCAAGCAAAGTTTACCGCACAACTAGCCTGCATACAAGTCACCTGATCACAAACATCGGGCAGTTGCCCACCAGACAAAACACCTGTCTGGTCGGAGGATCCTCCCTTTTCAATGGGAATGTGGGACTTTACACACTGTTCCGCATATCCTCAAATATTCTATCCCGCTCAACCCCACTTCAGCTTTGTAGACTTATCACCAACTTTGGCGATACCTGTCCTGGAGCGTATAAGGACGTTGTAGATCCGGTCGGCCCGTTTAATATTTAAATTAATTTTCTATACTAATATTACAAAGCGGAAAAGTTTGTTTGTTTATTTGTTTAAACACACTAATCTTCGAAGGTCCTGGGTGGATTTGGATGGGTGTGGAAATAGCTTGATTATCGATGAAGGTTAGGCTACTTTGTACCCGACCGCAAAAGAAGTAGGTTATGTTTTTGTCGTGATAAAATCCACGGGAGCGAAGCCCCACACGACTATTAGTAAATTAATAAGTTAACGTTAATATTGTTACGAGCAGGGGTTCGGGATAGAAGTAATTAACGCCAATTAAACCAAAATTAACACTTTAATTAATTAAGCACAAAATAAAAATTTAACACAATTATTCGCACCACAACACTTGTCACTTAACACTTAGATCACACTTAAATCGCACTGAAATTCACTGATAAAGCTTCGATTATATCTCGTATTCGCCTCGTAATAAGACTGACTCTCTGCACCCCTTTGCGCTCTATTTATACCCCAGTCTATGAGTTCGAGAACATTCTTATAAAATCGACTCACTGTTTGTACTGCCTAGAAAATACTCGAAATACATAGTACTGCTATTCGACGCTAGGTGGCGTTAGTGTCTCGACTAGATATGCTCATTCCTGCTACTCGCCGCTAGATGGCGTTAGCGTCTCGAACATTCCAGATTTATGTCGAAGTTTCCCGACGCACTTCACTAAGCGACTGGCGTAACAATATTACAGGTGATCGAAGCTATACAATGGCATCAGAACGATGCCAAACTATTTGGAGACATCGGTTCGACAGACTGTCTCGCTGAATGGGCGGCCCGACTTATGATCAGGTATGTACTACTTCACATATGGGATCTGTTAGATATGCGGGAGTTACGGACAACCATTAAACACGCTAATGTCACACTGCTTTATTCGCATAGTTAATGTACGGGGACGCAGCCACTCTACGCACACTTTTTTTTCGGGGTGGGAAAATCTTCTAATGACTTCTCCCGCTGTTGGTGGATCGGAAGGGAGTGTCAGACTTCTACTGACTAAAACCCACCCTGTTCCTTCAGTTGCCCTTAATTTCCGGGGCCGCGGTATCTCATTAGAACATTACCGCAACCCCGGAACCAAAGTAACTTACGAGGGCGATATTGTAATGCAAAGGTCCAAGTTAATTAATATTAGACTCCATCATACTATTTGAAGCCTAGAAAGATTGGATATAGGTATCTTATATTATTTTGACTTTTCTCAACATTATATCAATAAAAACCAAACTAGAAACCAATATTCCGTAGTAACCTTATCCATCCACTTTTCTTTTTAATCTGGAATCTTGGAAAATCTAAAATGAAAACATGGATGTCACACAGAAGAAAAAATATCAGAACTTTCTCCATTTTAAGTCGGTTAATGTAGATGGTATTTTATGACAACTATCTGAATTGAATTGAAAAAAAATAAGTTTAATTTTATAATTATCGCGGTATCTCGTTAGAACATTCTCGCAACCCACACACACACACACACATACAAACCTAGTTTTAGCATACGTAATAGGACCGTTAAAGGTCTCAGGGGCTAATCCTGCAGCCCCCGGCGCAAGTGTGCGAACACGGGGTTATTTTAGTCAGTTAGAGTCTAAACAAATGTGTATGGGTGCATACACAAATAAGTGTATACACAAATAAACACGTCAATATCAGTGTTAGAGGAGATTCGGGTGGTTGAAGGATTTTGTATATGAAACTAATATGATTTTCTTGAAAAAAAGAAAACCGAAAGAAGAACCTTCAAACCCATAATATTAGTACAATATTTCAGGTCAGCATATTACAACCAACAGCAATGTTCGATGGAGTCGGAGCCCCAAGAGAGAAGAATCTCGTTCACTAACGATGAACTGCGTTGGTGCAAGACTGCCAATGAGAAACAACTACCATCCTTAGCTCTGCAGTGTGTCGACAGGAATAAGGAGTGAGTCACACTTTCTGACTTGTTTTTTATACGATAAAAACATCACCCTTTTTCTTTTGTAGTTGGGTAAAGCCTATAACCTTCCTCAAGCTTCAAGCTAGTTCCATATCAAATTTCATCCAAATCCACCCAATATTTTCGAAGATTAGCGCAAGCAATTTTTCCGATTTATACAACGTGTAACTTAAAGGATTTATACATATCAAGTGCACGGCTTCTTTGGATGATAACAAATGATATGTCAAGGGCTTTGTAATCCTATGTCTACATGTGTGGAACTTATTAGAAATTTCAATACATTGATACCAGAGACCAAATCTTTCAAATTAAGAAGAACGAAGAGAATTATCGTGTTATTGCCAAGTCACGTGGAAAGTTATTAACCCTCGTAGTGCTGTGAAAGGTCTATTATAATTAACATTCAACAAACATATGAAACCGATAAATTGGTATCAATTCTTTGAGTCAGTTATTTTGTGCTGAAACTGTGCATAGAGACTCCATACTAGATGTTGTCTTCAGCCCTTGTGGAAAGATATAGGGTTTCCGTTACACGTTGTATATTACTAGCTTTTGCCCGCGACTTCGTTCGTGTGGAATGTTTTCCCCGCATAAATCCCGATCCCGTGGGAATTTTCCTATGTCCTTCCCAGGGTCCTAAACTATTCCCATGCCGAATTTCATCTGAATCGCTGTAGCGGTTTAGGCGTGAAAAGGTAACATACAGACAGACAGAGTTACTTTCGCATTTATAATATTAGTATGGATTGTACTAGCAGTGCGCTTAGCTCCCGTGTACTTTATCACGATAAAAACATAACCTCCTTCTTTTACAGTCGGGTAAAAAGTAGCCTTTGACCTTCCTTAACTTGAAGCTATTTCCATACCAAATTTAATCCAAATCCATCCAGGACTTTCGAAGGACTTGCGTTTAAAAAAACATTTTTTTTCGCTTTATACAACGTGTAACGGAAACCCCATATCTATCCAAAAGGACTGAAGACAACATCTGGTATGGAGTCTCTATGCACAGTTTCAGCTCAAAATAACTGACTCACAGAATTGACCCCAAATTATTGGTTTCATTGTCATAGCACTATGAGGGTCATCACTTTCCACGTCACTTGCCAATAAAACGATAATATTGAAATTTCTAATAAGCTCCACACATGTAGACATTGGATTACAAAACCCTTGCCATATCGTTTGTTATCATCCAAAGAAGCCGTGCACTTGGTATGTATATACCCTTTAAATTACACGTTGTACTTATATTCTTGTAGTAGTTAGAGTAGTAGTTATCACGATAAAAACATAACGCTCATTATTTGCAGTCGGGTCAAGCTTCAAGATATTTTCATTACAAATTTCTTTTTTGGTTAGAGTGTAAACCGGGCCCGACATAGTTGGCAAAAGGCTGATGATAATGGAATGTATGTAATTTCCAGGTGCCTGTTAGATGTTGATATTCTCCCGTGGTTGCTAGAGAAAGTGAAAGCATCCAGGACTATTAGCCTGAAGGAAAATAACTGGGTGCCGCTACAAAAGGCTTTGGATGCTGCAGGTAATAATAATTAGTTAGATAAACCCTTCTCTTTACACACACGAATACATAGAATAATCTAGAATAGAATAATTTATTTTCTTCCACAAATAAAAACTTATTAACTATTCTTAAATCTTTTTATCAAAAAATTAAATCGACTTCCAAAAAACACTGCAAAGTGAAAAATAACTTTAATTTCGGTAGTCGGTGTCTTTGGTTTTGTATTTTCGTTTTTAGCACCGAGTTACGAAATTGAAGCTGTTTTTCACTTTGCAGTGTATTTTGGAAGTCGGTTTAATTTTTGTTAAAAATATTTTGTAACTTCACCAAATGGTGCTTTTCTTTTTTTGCTTTTTTCTTTTTTCAACTACACAAGTTACTATAAAAATACTGAAATCACTATAGGTTTGTGCCTATAACACTTTAAGAGTTCCCCCTCAATTTCTCCGGGATCTTATCATCAGAGACTGACTTGGTGACAATGGGACCAACTTGAAAATGTACCCATTTAAACAAAAAAAGAATTTTTCAAATCGGTTCAGCCGTCTTCGAATAATCGGTGATCATTGGTCTAGTGGTCAGTGGCCCTGACTGCTATGCACAAGGTCGTGGGTTCAATTCCCACCCAGGACAAATGTTTGTGTGATGAGCACGATCATTTGTTCTTTGTCTGGGTGTAATTTATCTATAATATGTATGTATTTAGAAATATATATGTATGTTTATCAGTTGTCTAGTACTCATAGCACAAGCTCTGCTTAGTTTGAGACTAGATGGCGTTGTGTGAAAGTTGTGGAATATTATATTATATTATTATATACATAAAAAAATACGCGTCGACTTCATAACCTCTTCCGTTTTTTATCGTCGGTTAAAAATTACATTATTCAATTTCAATTCAACTTATTATTTACTGTACATCACATGCATAACCTAAGTACTAATTTTATTTTACTATTGAACATCAATGTCTGATCCAAAGGCGAACTACTGCCTCCTAAACTAGGCCGAGTCTGTGTTTTAGGAGCCAAAATCCTTCAGAAATGCTCACAATACAGCTTTGAAATATGCAAGCACTTATAAGTAACATAACTACATGTATTAAAAAAATTGCAAAAAAGTCTTGAGGTTGGACTATCAATGAATAGAACAAAAACCCAGATTATGACCAACAGCATGAAATGTAGGGTCTCGGTAGACGAGCATGTGTTGCAATATGTCGATGAGTATACATACTTAGGCCAGCAAGTGTCTTTCAATAATAGACAAGATAAGGAAGCAATGTTATTTTGTTTAATTATTTTCTTGCTTTATTTGTATTTATCGTGTGCCTTTGCATTTGTGTCAAATAAATTTATTTTCTTTAATCGAATTCCAAATATTGTCAATTACATTGTGTATTCGTGACGTAATTTCTCCGACAAATATGACTTTCCGGCTTCCGACTTTCTAAATTATTAATAATTTATTTCGCTTTTATTTTCAGAAAAACAATCATCACTATTCGAGGCAAAGTCGTCATTTGGAACCAAAATAACAATGCAAGAGTTAATTTTGCAACTGCATCACGATTTGGGATGTAAGTTTTGTGCTTTTCGTCATGGGACTTGTGTTTCACTATTTATTTAATATTACGGTATTTATTTATTTTAATATTATCGTATCAATTATTTAAGTAATATTATTTGCCAGACTTGATTTCCGTACGTCATATTTTTAAGGCAACTTTTGAAAACCAGCGCCGTGCTGTGGCATGCCCATGGCATAGCATTATGCTGTGTGGGAACCTTATTGCCACGACCACGACGTGCATTTGCCTTGTTTTTTGTTGTTTCCTTTTTCTTCGTAAATTGTCAATATCTAAATCTTTGTCCTTACCTACTAACATAATTATAAGTACCAATTACTAACTAGGGTTGCAACATTACGTAATTTTACTGAAAATGCTGGTAAAATACGATTATTTTACGGTCATTTATAGAAATTACGGTAAAATTACCGGCGACTCATGAAGTTTTAAATTTTAATTTGTTTTAAATCTCGCGCGCGTAAAGATTCAGAATCATTATGCGATGTTGCCGATTCACGTGTGATGATTCACATCTTGAATTCTGGCCTTGGGAATAAAGTTTTAGGGTTTTTTAGTACGCATGAGTCGCACGAACCCAGTTTTCTCTATTTTTTTTTTCAAGTTCCAATGCTGAACGAGGGAAGAAGTTCCAATAGTGAAGTAGTGACATACACACAAACATACTCACTACGTATTTTTTGCACTACGTATGTTAGTGGGTATGAGTACGTTTAATAGGTTTTTTACCGAAAATTACCATGTTTTGCCGTAAAATACCATAAATTACGTAAAATAACATTTTTTACCGTATTTTACCAGGGTAATTTTACCGCTTTACATCCCCATTACTAACTCCAGTCTTAAGGAACTAAATAAGTTTTTAATATTGTTAGCATGTCGTTTGTCTGTTGGCAATAAATACTTTTTCTTTCTTCTCTTCTTTCTTTTAAACAATTTAAAAAAAATAACAGTGGTATCCATAACGTAAATAAACACAATATTGCTTCCTCAAAAAATCTCACACATTCGCTTACAAGGTTATCATATGATTTGATCAGTACAGATTGTATGGACTTCAAAAGAGGCTTTGACCTCTGAGTTTGTTACAGTGTTTTTTCTCAGGGTAGTCAGTTAGGCAACACCGGTTTCGTCTGGTTTAAATTTAATAATCTTCTTAGTCTTTTCCCAACAAGAAATAGCTGAGTACCAGTTAGTGTTGGGTAGGACACAACTTGAAAAATAGTTTGTAAGAGTAGCCTCTTTTTTGTACTGAGCCGGTACAATGTCCCACTTCAAATGAGGCGAGGCGTACTGAAGCTTGGCAATACATTTGAATTAACCAGTACGAATATGATATTTGATGTTATTGTGTTAGTATGTCATAATAATTATGACACTTAGTTTATTTTCTATGCACCTGCCATGTTATCTCTTCACCACCCACAGTTGACTGGTAGAGAACGCCTAAGGCATTAAGTCCGCCTTTGTTACTTGATGCATAAAGTTTTAATCAATAAATAAACTCTGCTTAAATTTTAGCGATTTCAAAATCTAAATTGGACGATGTTATGCAGACAGTAAGCAGTCATGTAAATTCTGAAAAAGGACGAATAATATCATCCAATAATGCACAAGTTTTGAAATCTATATATGAGACAACTATGTTGTATTACGACGAGCTTTGGGACGAAAATGGTAAGTGTTTTATACAAATCTCTATTTAAACTAAATACTTGAGAAAAATATACAACGTATAATGGAAATCCCATATCTATACAAAAGGCCCTTTTTTCTGGGTCGGGAAATTATTCAAATGACTCCTTCCGCTATCGGTAGAGTGAAAGGGACCCATCTTGTTCCTTCAGTTGCCTTTAAAATTCAGTTGCCTTCAGGTGCCTAAAAAGGCACAACAATTAAGAACACGGGCGCTTAATGGAGATCGGTATGTTTAGAGTGAGATACTTATGTACGTGTAACGAAAACCCCATATCTATCTAAAAGGGCTGAAGACAACATCTGGTATGGAGTCTCTATGCACAGTTTCAGCTCAAAATAAGGGACTCAAAGAATTGATACCAAATTATCCGTTTCATATGTTTCTTGAATGCCAATCATAACAAACGTGTCACAGCACTACGAGGGTCAATTACTTTCCACGTCACTTGCCAATAATACGATGATTCTTTTCGTTCTTTTTAATTTGAACAGTTCGGTCTCTGGTATTGAAATTTCTAATAAATTCCACACTCGTAGACATAGGATTACAAAACCCTTGCCATATCGTTTGTTATCATATAAAGAAGCCGTGCACTTGGTATGTATACCCTTTAAATTACACGTTGTATAGTATTGATTCCGCTGTCTCACGGCTAAACCACCGCACCGATTTGAAGGAAATTTGGAATAAAAATAGTTGAAAACCCACGGTCAAGCATAAGCTACTTATTTTTTCAAAAATCAACCCCTAAATTGTTGAAATAGGGGATGAAAGCTTGTATGAGAAATCTAAACCGCTTAGCCGATTTTAATGATTTTTTTTTCTCGTATTAACCCGGGCGCAACCGCGGGGCACAGCTAGTATCTACACAATAATTCACAAAAAGAAAGAAAGAAAAACATTTATTTGGCATCGGTTTGTCAGACATACACGCATACAAAAATATAAGCAAATAAAAGGGGACAAAACAACAAAGACCGTGTGTGCAATATGTACAGACGCCAGCACATCAAGTTACAACAATCTGTCAAATTTCTTTAATCGATTTTCAACTTTATTGTTAAAGAAATTAGGTTCAAGGTTGATTGGGAAAATTTGATGGTTTCGGGTAGCTTCATGTGCTGGCGTCTGTACAATACTAATACATCTGCGGCCTTTCGCTGCATAATTCAACTCTGAGTTTATTTAACCTTATTTTTTGTTTACAGATGAAACGACAAACAATGACATAATTCAGGCTTTGTTAGAAATAATAGACAAAGTCATGGATCACAATTTGGCAACAGACTGCAACTTGCTGGTTTCTATACTCTTAAATAGACTCGCCTATTCTGATGTTGTCATCAGCGAAACTACTACGAGAAGTTTACTAGATCAGGTATTTATTAAACACTATAACGCAATTTATTTCAATTTTGTTAATATTTTATACTATTTACACTGTTCAATACTTATTGTTATAATTATGTTAAAACACTACACATTACATTCATATTATTTTACAAGCAATCACGCAGGCCTTCGCTCTTGTGGACTTTATCACGATAAAAACAATCTCCTTCTTTTCCAGTCGGGTAAAAAACCTATAACCTTCCTCAAGCTCCAAGCTATTTCCATACCAAATTTCATCCAAAACCACCCAGTACTTTCGACAGACAAACTTTGTCTCTTTATAACTTTTAGTCTCTTCATTTCACCTAGGTGATACCATCTATGTGAAATGATTGGACATAATATGCGGTCGCCTTTGTTTACCTCTGAATTAATTCACCCAACTGAACAAATGCGAATGCTGTTTTAGGGTTCCATACCCAAAGGTTAAAAACGGGACCCTATTACTAAGGCTCCGCTGTCTGTCTCTCTGTCACCAGGCTGTATCTCATGAACCGTGGTAGCTAGACAGTTGACATTTTCACAGATGATGTATTCAGGGCCGGATTAACCATTCGGCGGAGTAGGCAACTGCCTAGGGGCCCCGCATCAACTAGGGTCCCAGGCCCAGTGCACGCACCAAGAAAACATGTTTCTTCGAACGAGAATTTGATGTGCGTGTGAACTTATTGACCTCACTGTTGTCTCACAAAATACAAATCGTTAGATTTAGTAGTAGAATTAAAATAGTTTTAGAAGAAATCTGGGAATAAGTAAACAAATATATTAAAAACCAATGTGCGTGTAATGGCGTTTCCTCAGTTCACACACGATTTGATCAGTCAAAGTAAGAAAAGGGGTCCCGAGAATGCCATTGCCTTAGGGCCTCTGACAGGGTTAATCCGGCTCTGGATGTATTTTGGTTGCTGCTATAACAACAAATACTAAAAACATAATAAAAATAATATTTAAGGGGGCTCCCATACAAGAAACGTGATTGTTTTGCCTTTTTTTATTTTTATTTTATTTTTTGTACGGAAACCTTCGTGCGCGCGTGTCTCGCACTTGGCCGGTTTTTATTCATCTTGAATCTAGAATAAGCAGAGATAATTTATACAAATTATATCATGAAAAATCGTTGAAATTATTCAAAAATATTTAAAAGAGTCTGCGCCCATGCTAAATCAAAATCTATTAGTAATAAAATTTGCACTTCTGCGAACAAAATAAAAACTGTGTGGAAGGTGATAAACAAAGAAACTGGAAACACAAATCAACGAGATCGGAATGAATTGATTTTGAACATTGATGATAATATCATCACAGATAAGTCAAAAGTGGCTGAGACGCTGGAAAATTACTTCACCAACATTCCAATAGAGGTTACAAAACCGTTGCAATCTTCTCCAATATTAGCAGTATCTTTTCTGAAAGAAAACTTTATGAAGGATATACCAACATTTGCATTTAAGCGTATCTCTATTGATGTAATTAAAAAAACATTCGCAAGTCTTAACATTAAAAATACTGAAGACTTATGGGGTATATCTGTTAGGGTTCTTAGAGATATCATAGACTCAATTGCTCCCGTCTTAACAGGCATTTTTAACCAATGTATAGACAGCGGTACTTTCCCAGACTTAATGAAACATAGTAAAGTAGTACCAATTTTCAAATCGGGCTGTAAGAGTGATCCCTCTAATTATAGACCAATATCTGTGCTTCCAGCATTGAGTAAAATTTACGAAAAAATCATGCTGGACCAGATGCTTTCACATTTTAATTCAAATGGAATTCTACATAGTCAGCAGTTTGGTTTCACGAAAGGTAGGTCAACAACTGAAGCAGGAGTAGCACTCATCCGTCACATTTTGGAATCTTGGGAGAAATCCCATGATGCAATTGGCATATTCTGTGACCTCTCCAAAGCTTTTGACTGCCTTGACCACGAAACACTAATATGTAAATTACACCATTACGGAATTCGTGGACTAGCTGCTGATCTGGTTTTTTCCTATTTATCAGACAGACAACAAAAAGTTAATGTAAACGGAGCGATATCTTCAGGATCTTTAGTGAAGATGGGCGTGCCACAAGGTTCAATTCTAGGTCCTTTCCTTTTCCTTGTATACATTAATGACCTACCTCTCATGATGTCCAAGTTATGTAATATAATTCTTTTCGCCGATGATACTTCACTCATATTTAAAATAGCTAGAAGAGATACAGATGTTTTACAAATCAATGAAAGTCTGGCTGTTCTCTCGAAATGGTTCTCAGCTAATAATCTCGCACTTAATGCGAATAAGACAAAATGTCTCAAGTTTTCACTACCTAATGTACCACAAGCTGGACTCAGTTTGATACTTGACGGCAAACAAATTGATCTTATTACTGAAACTGTATTTTTGGGTGTAACTGTTGACTCAAAGTTGCAATGGGGCCCTCACATTAGGACTCTTTCAGGTAAATTAAGCTCAGCTGCATATGCAGTAAGAAAAATTAGCCACTTGACTGATATAGCGACAGCTCGGTTAGTTTATTTCGCTTATTTCCACAGTATTATGTCTTATTGTATACTACTGTGGGGATCCGCAGCTGACGTAGATTCATAATCTTCTTCAGAATCTTCATATTACAAAAGAGGGCAATCCGGGCAATTTATAAAATGGGTCCCCGCGAATCCCTTAGAAATGTATTTAAAGAAGTAAATATACTGACTCTGCCTTCTCTTTATATATTAGAAAGCATATTGTATGTACGCAAAAATATAGGACTTTTTAAGATTAGAAGCGATTTCCATACAATAAACACGCGCAATAAACATGAAATTGTTATACCCAAATGGAGATTAGCCAAGACAAACAAGTCATTCCTTATAAACAGCATACGCTTTTATAACAAGTTGCCAAAGTATGTGACAGATCTTAGCGAGGGAAAATTTAAAACCCATATTAAACGTGTCCTTTTGAAAAAAGCATATTATAGGATTAAGGACTACGTTGAAGATAAGACTGCTTGGCAATGATTCCTTCTGCACATGTGGCTTCCCTGGCTTATTGTGACTGCGTTATTGTATAAAGGTCTATTAACAACCCCACTTTTTGTTGTTGTTATTATTTGTTTTTTTTTGTTGTTATTTTTATTTTATTTTACTTGTATATAATTTTTATTTTTATGTCATTTGCTTTACTTTATTTGCAGTTTAGTAAAGTTAATTTTTAATGTAAATGTGTGAACACTATAGACTGAGATTCATTTCTGTTTAGTTATATTACATTTTATTATGTCAATTAGTCTATACTGTCCTCTCATACCAAAAAAATAAATAAAAATTGTATCTGTTATGCAAAGATTGTGAAAATCAAGATTTTTTTAAAAAGAGTAACCGTGGAGTTTCTTGCCGGTTCTTCTCCATAGGAAACGACCAATTTCGAACCGTGCACTAACTTCTGACGTTTTATGAGTGCCCATTTAGGCCTATGTAAAATAAAAACAATTTTTATTTTGATTTTGATTTTGACTTGTGGGATTATATCACCTACATATAGCAATCTTAAACTCTAGGGCAGTGGTGATCCAGTGATTAAAGGCACATTGTTTAATTTGTAGTATTTTTTTTTTAACTTGCATTGCGAGTAGAATTCACATTCCTAGCAATCTTGTTACCACTCCAACTAAGCTGCAATGCTTGTGTCTGGAGTGAGTTCACAATAATACTTCAATGAGTGGGGTTCAAATTCTCGACTTTTCGATCACAAAACCGACACCTTACCCATTAGCGTATTGATACTTAAAAAATATTTTCTTCTCCTTTCAGTTAAACCGAATATTTCCCCGCCTCGATTTCTTCAGTATTGCCATACTTAAGGGGTTGCCAGCTACCATACTAAACAATAACTGTTTTGACAAGTTACAAGAGACTGACTTGGATGTATGTATGGAGTATTTCCAGCTAGTCTGCGATGCTAACTATTCTTTACTGCAGTATTGTGATGAATTGTCGAAAAATAGTAAGTATATTTGTTTTATACTACACTAAAGACCTGCCTTGGCTTTGTCCGGGTTATGTATCTGTACATGTATTGTGTTTTAGTATCATGTTAATTACTATAAGTACTTGAGAAAAGACGATTATTTTGAAACCGCACAGACACCTAAATTTTATTTATACAGGGTTATTAGTAAAACACTACAAATCTCGCAGGACTATGACTTATGATGATCATAAACAACAACTTTTGTTTTATGATTTTTAGTAAACAATAAAATACATTTACCAAAAATAAACCTTCAAAATCCCCTTCGCTGCCTTTGTACTATTAATTTACCTACATTACTAGAGCTTTAATTTGCTTCGCAGACTGAACTTCCAAACTCCGGCTTACTATTAAGACATTTATAATGGAAAATTCCAATAGCATTTTTTGCTAGACACCTCGACTAACGAGATAGTTAAAATTAATTATCACCATACTCACTCACAAAACCAAGGGCTTTAAATTAGGCCGGTTATTACCTAATACAACTTTCAAAACTTTCTTGAAATTAACCAACCTTAGTCACGCTACCAATTTCTTTGGTAAGTCGTTCGCAGCTCAAGCAGTACGACTGTGGAACAAGGCTCGGATACCGGTTAAATTTTCAAACCGGTATGATGTACTTGACTCCAAAACTTTTACATTCGGTTTCGTTCGCATAAACCGGTTTTTTTAAACCGGTATTTCGAAGAGCATTACATAGAGGTTTTTTCGGATTAAACGGTTTAGAGCAATAAAAACCGGTTAATACAGACGCACGATAGACAAACGTCGCGCGCTGTTCAGTTGCTATTTAGTCGTAAGAATTTTTTTGATTCGGGTCGAACGTTTATTTATGTCATTGCATCAATGAAAAATGGTTAAGTATCTAATATTTTTTTGGTGAAATTAAGTTGATAATGACGATAAATAATCGGTAAACATAATATTACTTTTCACCACGGAATAGATGAATAAGGTTGGAATGGTAATGTGGGCGTGGCAAGCGCGCCACATTTATGATACGAAAATCATAGCTCGACCCATTAATTCATTCACTGCGTTTAGTGCACTTCGGATTACTTCGGAATACAGAGCTCTGCTTTAAAATGCCGTGTTGTGTTTATAACCTGTAAAACAAAAAGTAAGACCGCAAGTATAGAGCGTGGAGGTATATCTTTCCATCGGTAAGTCGAAAATAACATTTAATTACAATTTTATTTGTAAAAAACATAAAAATATTCTGATCACTATGAAATTCCCAACATTAACAACATTATTACAACAAGTTACAAAAAATATACATTGCCCGATGTGTACTCGACGCAATGACCAAGTCCTTCCGCCATCGGAACTTTAAATAAGACTGCTCTCTGCGCTCCGCTGCGATCTATTTATACCCCGGCCTATGAGTTCTAGAACATTCTTGTAAAATCGACTCACTGCCTATATTGCCAAAAATATTCCAGAAGCTATTCTCAAGATACACAGTACTGCTACTCGCTGCTAGATGGCGTTAGTGTCTCGAACATTCTAGATTTCTGTCGAAGTTTCTCGACGT
Organism: Tholera decimalis; assembly: GCA_943138885.2. Taxonomy (NCBI): domain Eukaryota; kingdom Metazoa; phylum Arthropoda; class Insecta; order Lepidoptera; family Noctuidae; genus Tholera; species Tholera decimalis. The sequence goes on along the minus strand of OW964574.2, from coordinate 15,536,475 downwards.
ACTTCGCTCAACTACTGGCGTAACACTGCCCCCTCCTAAGACATGCTCGACCCGAGCATCGTTAGACCCGTAGTAACGCGCCAGTCGATCAACTTGAACAATCTTTGGCGCAGCTCGTGGACCTTTCTGGATCCGATAAGTGACGTCATTAAATTTAGTCACAACGCGGTATGGTCCATCCCATTTTGCCTGTAACTTCGGCGACTTTCCTTTGCTGCGCACCGGATTATGGAACCAGACAAATGAGCCTTCATCAAATCCTGAATTCTTCATTTTTCGGTCGTAACGAGTCTTCACCTTCTGAGACATTTGTTGACCGGATTGTCTGAAATGTTCGTATAAGTCGTTCATTCTGTTTCGCAATTCACTCGCTTAGTCTGTTACACTAGAAGGTGTATCCGGCAGTATACCAGTGATTAGATCTGCAGGCAACCTAAGCTCTCGTCCGAAGTTCACGAAAGCAGGTGTAACAGCTGTACTCTCGTGAACTGCACTTCGGTATGACAGAAGGAACGGCTGAATGTGTTTGTCCCAATCCTTTTGCCCACTTTCCACAACTTTAGCCAGATATCTCTCCAATGTCTGGTTGAAACGTTCCACCATTCCATCAGATTGTGGGTGATACGAAGTGGTCCTGGTTTTATGAGTACCCATTACTCGACATGTCTCCTGAAATACCTGTGGTACTCATTCCAGCGACGTCATGCCAACTAGGCTTTGGAGTAGCGGCTTTCTTCTATTCAAGAATGGGTTTGACGTCTAAGTCATCCTGCTGCGCACGCTGTAGCGCTTCTTTCCACTCATTGCTCAGGTCTGTTCTCAGCATCTTGATGGGTACTATTTCTTTTTCTTCTTGCCTAACACAGTGCTTACATTCTTCAGGGCAAGGTCTTCTTAATAGCGCGTCCACATTGCCGTGACATCTTCCATTACGGTGTTCAGTTTCATAGTGGAACTCTTGCAGTTGTTCAATCCACCTTGCAACTTGCCCTTCAGGGTTCTCGAATTGCAAAAGCCACTTTAATGCAGCATGGTCGGTCCGCAGATAAAATTTTCGACCAAGCAGATATTTACTGAAATGCTGCAATGTTTTTACTACTGCTAGTAGCTCCCTTCTCGTGACACAATAATTTCTTTCTGGTTTTGATAAAGCTTTACTGAAGTAGGCTATCACAACCTCTTTATCTCCTTTTCGCTGTGATAACACGCCACCAATTCCGGTATTACTTGCATCTGTGTCTACGATAAAGTCATTCTCATTGTCAGGAAATCCAAGAATAGGTGTATCGCACAGACGCTTCTTCAATTCGCGGAAAGCAGCGTCGCAGTCTTCTTCCCAGCAGAATGTTCGCTTCTCTTCAGTGAGCTTGTGTAATGGCTTAGCAATATCAGCAAAATATTTCACAAACCGGCGGTAATATGAGCACAACCCTAAAAACGCTCTGACCTGTGTCTTGTCTTTTGGTACTGGCCAATCCTTAACAGCGACTATTTTGTCTGGATCAGTTTGCACACCTTCTTGCGAAACTACATGGCCCAGGAAAGTCACTTGTCGTTTGAAAAATGAGCACTTTTTAGGGCTTAGCTTCAGATTGGCTGCACGGATTTTTGCTAGCACACGTTCCAGGTTCTTAAGATGATCTTGAAATGAGCGCCCGACAATAATAATGTAATCTAAATATACCAGACAGGCGTCTCCAATAAGCCCAGTGAGTACCAGCTCCATTAATTAGCCTTTCAAAAGTTGCTGGCGCATTGCACAAACCAAATGGCATTACTTTGAATTGCCACAGATCTTTTCCCGTAGAAAATGCTGTCTTTTCCTTATCCTTAGGATCCAGTTCCACCTGCCAGTAGCCACTTTTCAAATCTAGGGTTGTAAACACTTCATTCCTGTCAGCGTGTCTAAAGTGTCGTCAATTCTTGGTAGTGGATAACTGTCCTTCTTTGTTGCATCGTTTAACCTCCGATAATCGACACAAAAACGTAAGTTGCCTTCCTTCTTCTTGACTAGCACTACGGGAGAACACCATGGACTGGATGAAGGTTCTATTGCACCATCCTTTACCATCCCTTCAATCATGGCCTCTACCTCTTTCTTCGTCTTCGTCTTCAGACAGATCCTTGTACCAACCTTCTAGAAGGGATGACACATTATATGTGCTATTAAGTTTATTGCTACTGGATATTTCTTGGCATCTGCGTATCCAGGCAACTTCCTCACAGATGCCCATCAATGTTCACTTTTTAATTATGTGTTCTTCATTACTTGGGTTTAAAATCCTCACTACTGAAGTATTTGTAGGCCCACCAGGGTGCGTGCCATTATCCATGGATGATCACTATCCGTTCTTTCAATAAACAAGCACCGACGCTTTTGTCCCAAATTTTGTGATAAACTTACTGGCTCAATGGTTTCCGATCTAGGACGAAGGGTAATTGTCTTCAGGCAGTAGACTTATCCTGATGATCCACAATCCATACAGATTTCTTCTGTGCCACATTTTAATATTCCTTGGTTAATGTGGATCTCACAATGATGGTCTCTGTATGTTCTGTACTGATATTTTGCTGTAACATACCTACTGTTTACTATCGGTCTACTTGCGAATTTTAAACATTTAAGCAAATACTTTTATGCCAATCAATTGTTTACAAAAACACTTTGAAGTTTTATTGTTTTCATTGTAGTCAAAGTATGTATAGATTAAATTCGTCCGCTTTCTACCCATGTTAAACACAAATAATAAAATTAACTCGTAATTAAATCTTACTGCACAGCAGACGTCTACCTTCGAATGAAAAAAAATATCGTAAGTACGTCTACGCGCCGCTTTGTGCGGTAGTCACACACAAGTTGCAACGCGTTAACCGACATGCCGTTCGTCGAATAAACCGGTTAATTTAGGTAAAAATAAAGTTCTCAAAACGTTTACGTTCTTAAGAAAAGTTCGGAGGAAAACCGAAATAAACCGGTATTAACCGGTATTTTTTAAACCGGTTCCGAGCCTTGCTGTGGAATCTACCACAGTCTAACTAAACAATATTAATACACAAGAACACAATTTACCCGTGGGAGTAATACAAACACAAAACGTTCCTTTCAAAAATATGGTAGAAGACCTTTATCTCTCTCCATAAATTGTTATTACATACATAAAAAGCTGAGTACGTCTCGGCTATTTATGTATGTATTGAGTATTTTGTTATGTGTTGTATATATCGCGTATTAAAGGCTGTCTGTAAAAGATCGCCTTCATCGATTAGATCTGCCTATTGTAACCTTTGTAGTTATTAAGTCCTTATTTGATTATGTTATGGTGTACAATAAAGAGTATATCTATGTAATATGCTTAATTAATCAGTTCTAGATGACACGGAATGGAGCGCAATATTTAACAGAATGAAAACCAGACTATTTGATACAAACCATGGTGGCACGGACTACCAAGCGTTGAACACCATCAAAAACAAACTCTATGCCTTGGAAGATATGACTGAAATTGGTATGTATTAATATGAGCGTAGACTGCGAAGACTACAATATAAAGTGCGTTTTTTATATCTCGCTAGCTTCTGCCTGCGACTTCGTTCGCGTGGGACCATATCAAAGAATGCACTGTCATAAGAATTATTTTAAATTATCTTTTTTTTTTATACCAAATAACTTGACGTGGCGTGTGAAAGTTTATTTATAACCTATTTGCAAAATAAACATGATTATTGTTATGTAAATAAATAAAAATAAACGTCTTATTTCAGACTCTAAGGCAAAGGAATTAAAGCGTATTATAGAAGAGCTCCGCTCGAAGCCTTGTCGTTCAACGTTAAGACTATCACAGTTATGTCCTGACCTGTGTTCCACTAATGTCCTGGATCGCAAGCGAGTTCACCTACAGAGGTTGCTAAGACTACCACCCAATGTCTTCGTCGTGAAATTCGCTGAACAGGTAAGATTGATGAGATCAGGGGTTTTCTAATTATCGCTAATGTTTCTTTCTTTCTTTTCTTTGTTTCTTTCTTTCTTTTCTTTGTTTCTTTCACATGCACGAAACTTTTAGATGAGTGTGAAAGAGAACGCGATAGTTTTCGAAAACGATATTAGTATTGCAAACTCATACTATAGTGTATTCACGGAGACGAGTTAGTAGAGCGCTATCACACTCACACAATGTTTTAACTGCAATTGGTCAGTGATAAACGCTAAGGCGGTGTATACAGTACGAGTACTTTTTAGTCTACTCATACTTCCCGTACTGTGCAGACGTGCTGTGGACAGAAATGTGGAAGCAATGACTGAAAGATTCATAATTTTTTATTTTATTTATTTCATAAACAGGTACTTACACATTGCATTTTGTACATTCGACATTACATAATTTACAATTTGTCACACTAGCACATAATATGAATAGGTAGGTATACATATACTTCCGTTAGTTTATATAGTATATAATAAATGTAGGAAACGACGACAGTAGTGATAGTACGGAAAGTGATGATGATGATGATATTTTATAAACTAGTATAGGTAGATATTATAATGTAATAAAGAAAATTTAATCATTAACTCTCAATTTTATTTCTTTCCTTCATATCCGTCAGATATATAAAAAAGTAAGTACCCATAATTTTTTTTATCAAATAAATGTATCTCAATTTGTACGACAGACGAAGCCGCAGGAATAAACTAAGCGAACTTTTAAGAAGCGCAGTGTGAACGCACATTTACATTTCTAAGGTATTGTTAACGCCCACTGACCCTAAAAAAGTTTTTTTTGTCTTTGTCATTTGTATGATAATGTGCGATAGAGAAGGCGCTATACTAACTCGTCTCCGTGAATACACTATAGAGTTTGCAATACTATTATGCTTCACACACTAAGGACTATACACTTTTGTATAGTTATACTACACTAAGTATGAGTATTGCTAACTCATATTAGAGTTTGCAATACTATTATCTCGTGATATTTGATTATTATAACTTTCCTTAACAATACCTATCTATATCTAAGCTTTGTTTGTTTGTTTATTGATGTACAAAGTATTTATATTAGTGCCTTAGAACTAAAGGTATAGGTATAATAAATATATTCTACCTGAACTAGGTTAAAATAACCTGCTTATATTACGAGGTGTGCTAATATTATTAAGAGGTAAAATTTGTTTGTAAATTTTTTATGTAGGGGATAATCTCCGGTACTGATACAAGTCCAAACAAAAAAATCTTTTGTACTAAAGTGAATTATTCGTAAAAAATAAAAGAAAATATAATAATATAATAAATTATTTCAACATTCACGCGGAAGAAGACGCGCGCAAAGTACTAGTCAGTCATAAAGCTGCAAAATATTAGAAGCAAAAAGTTACAGAAAGGGATTCATGAGAATATGCTTCTGTCCCCGTGGGAGAGTTTTCCCGGGTAAATCCCAATCCCGTGAAAATTCCGGGATAAAAGGTAGCATATATGTTATTCTAGGATGTCAAATATCTTCGTACCTCAGATCCGTTCAGAAGTTTTTGCGTGAAAGAATAACAAACATCCATACATCTATACATCTGCATCCTTACAAACTTTCGCATTTATAATATTAGTAAGATACTTTATTGTACTTCTTGCAATATAAATATACTAAAAACTAGTGTACTTAGGTACAATGGCAATTTTAGCAACAAAAAATTACAGAAAGCGATTTATGAGAAAGCTCTTAATACTCTTTGTTCAAAAAACAAATTTCACCGTTTTTAAATTCCAGATATCAGTGTTCACTGACTCAGTGCGTCGTCCGTGCGTTGTGAGGGCTTTGCTTTCGAACGGCGTGACGCGTCGGTACATCTGTAAGAGCGGCGAGCCGATGTACCGAGACGCGGCAGTACAACGAGCGGCCGCAATCTTACCGAACTTTGGAAGTAATCTACATGTTCGGAGTTATAATGTAAGTAGATCACTCAACTGCAGGAATCTATACTAATTGCTGGGGTTGCGGGAATTTTCTAATGAGATACCGCGGCCCCGGAATTTAAGGGCAGCTGCAAGAACAGGCTGGGTTTTTAGTCCGCAGAAGTCTGACACTTCCTTCCGTTCAACCCAGAGCGGGAGAAGTCATTCGATGACTTTCCCACCCGGAATAAAAAGGAATGTGTACTAATATTCGTGCGTTGTGAGGGCGTTGCTATCAAACAGCGTGATGTGTCGGTACATCTGTAAGAGCGGCGAGCCGATGTACCGAGACGCGGCAGTACAACGAGCGGCCGCCATCTTACCGAACTTTGGAAGTAATCTACGCGTTCGAAGTTATAATGTAAGTAGAACATTGAGCTGCGGGAATCTAAACTAATATCCGTGCGTTGTGAGGGCGTTGCTATCGAACGGCGGGACGCGTCGGTACATCTGTAATAGACTTGGGTAGGTAATGCGTGTAATGATTCATATGAAGCGCTTCTTGGACAGGGCATGAAACATTTCACATTACGCGAGAGTTTTAAACATATCACCATGTCTCATGTCATGCCATTCACTTTTTTATTTCGCTCGGATATGGGATATGGTATTGTCGGGTGTGTTGGGCTACAGCGTTGAGCGTCAGCGCTACGTCGACCGAGCGAGCCGGGATCTCACTCGGGTCTAGTCGGGACATGTCGGGTTGTGGTTGGGCCGGCCGGAGAGCGCGAAGAAAGACGAACGAAGTGAACAACAGTGACGAAAGTTAAGACTAATTTGAAACGTATTGTATATAGTTCAGTTTTGTTTTTGTAATAAGGGTTGGGTTTATTTATTTTTCAATCCTTAAATTCATTAAACCTGTCGCTCATTCACTTTTTTTAACATAACTCTATTCGTAAAATATAATGGGGCCTAAGTATGAAGGGAAATCAACTTAATTACCAAATGCCTACTAAATTTCATTTGGTATTTCGTACCTAATGTATAAAATAAAGATGCTAGGAAGTAGAAAACAGATATGCAAAGTTAACGTTATTTTTAATTCGATCTTTTAAGATTAATTACATTACCTAACATAACATATCATTATATCATTATTAGTGATAGATGTACGCGACGCGAACGAAATATAATATTTCGTTCGAGACATGTTATGGGATATGAGACATGGTTTAGTGTAATGTATCTTTTTCGAGTGTCATGAGATATGATTCATTTCACTTCAGTGACATGTTTTGCGCAAGTCTAATCTGTAAGAGCGGCGAGCCGATGTACCGAGACGCGGCAGTACAACGAGCGGCCGCCATCTTACCGAACTTTGGAAGTAATATACGTGTTTATTTATTTATTTTATAATTTATGTACACACAGTAAAATACAATAGGACAAGAATAATTATAATATTTGAGTACAAAGGTACTGCTTATTTCTTAAGAAATTTCTTCCAGCAGACCTGCGAAAGGAGAAGTGAAAAAGAAATGTAGACAATAGTGTGTGAGAACAAGAAGAGAAATAAATATATGAATATGTGAAGTCTAAAACTAAAACTAAAATATTAAATATACACATACTTATAATGCAATAAAAATAACATATACTTAATGTTAGAATATATAAACATATAATATAAATATATACATAAATAATTAACACAGTTAAGAGGAAAGGTAATGCTCTTTTAATCGACATTTGAATAAAGATATAGTTTTTAAATCACGAATGCTAGGCGGAAGTGAGTTCCACAAGCTTACAGCATGGACAGAGAAGGAATAAGAGTAGTGGCTGGTTTTATGAAGACAAGATCTAAGGTGTGATCTACACGGTACGTCGCTAGAACGAGCGTAAGAAAAACGCTCACGCAGGTAGGAAGGGTAAGACGGGTTGTGTAAAATGTTGAAGAGGAGACACAAAATCCTAGTGTTCCTGCGAAGACGGATTGGGAGCCACTTGAGTTCCTTGCGAAGGTGAGAAACATGGTCATACTTTCGAAGACCGAAAACAAAGCGAATGCACAGATTTTGCAAGCGCTCAAGCTTGTTTAATAGCTCCTCGGTAGCATCCAAATAGCAGGCATCGGCATAATCTATAATCGACTGAATAAGTGTTGCCAACACATGATGCCGCGCCGGTACAGATTATTCGTGTGAAATAGTGTTATGTTACATGTTTTTTAATAATTAACTAGCTGACCTGGCGAACATCGCACTGCTATATTTTTTCTCACCTTTTAAACCTTCCCAGTATGAACAGGATAAAAAAATCGGTCCTCTCGTTCTCTAGTTTTAGCGAGACTAACGTGTTCGTTAGTCTCGCTAAAAATTGCAATGATTGATTAGAAGAATAGTAGTCGTTTTATTGTGTAATTATAAATATGTATTAGTTACCTATTATGTAATATTATTTTTCTATGGGCCTTTGATAGCCTGAAATAAAAAAATAAATTGTACACGATAACATAATTAAAAATACAGACATAACAACTAAAAACGGTGTTACAATGGGCGGTCTTATCTCTAAAAGCGATATTTTACAGTAGTACTTAATCTAGTAGGTATAAGGTTTCTCAGTTCATCTGTACTTTTGATGGAATAAATAATGTATTTACTTCAAGAAAAGTATATTTAGTTTTTAATGTATAATTTTGTGGATAACGGTGCTGGTTGCGTTATTACCTAAATCTATACTAATATAATAAAGAGGAAAAGTTTTTTTGTTTGTTTAAACAAGAAAGGAAATGATTTGGTATGGAAGCTTGATGAAGGCTTCTTTTTACCCGACTGCAAAGAAGGAGGGCTATGTTTTTATTGTAATTAAGTTGTCCGCGGGAGTGATGCGACTGCTAGTGTTTTAAAACCACTGTAGTAGTAGACATGAGTAGTTCGCGAACGATTGAAGGAAATGAACTACTTCACTGCGTAAAATAAACTTATCATTCATTCAGTTGTCTTTCAAACGTGTCTCTCCTTCAGTCCTTCATTTAGTTAGTTCAGTACTTCAGTATTTCTTTTGATCATTTCTAAATATACTTAACATTCATTCAGTTGTCTTTCAAACGTGTCTCTCCTTCAGTCCTTCATTTAGTTAGTTCAGTAGTTCAGTATTTCGTTTGATCATTTCTAAATAAACTTATCATTCATTCAATTCTCTCCTTCAGTCCTTCATTTAGTTAGTTCAGTACTTCAGTATTTCTTTTGATCATTTCTAAATAAACTTATCATTCATTCAGTTGTCTTTCAAATGGGTCTCTCCTTCAGTCCTTCATTTCTAGTTCAGTACTTCAGTATTTCTTTTGATCATTTCTAAATAAACTTATCATTCATTCAGTTGTCTTTCAAATGGGTCTCTCCTTCAGTCCTTCATTTAGTTAGTTCTGTACTTCAGTATTTCTTTTGTTAATTTCTAAATAAACTTATCATTCATTCAGTTGTCTTTCAAATGGGTCTCTCCTTCAGTCCTTCATTTAGTTAGTTCAGTACTTCAGTATTTCTTTTGATCATTTCTAAATAAACTTATCATTCATTCAGTTGTCTTTCAAATGGGTCTCTCCTTCAGTCCTTCATTTAGTTAGTTCTGTACTTCAGTATTTCTTTTGATCATTTCTAATGATTTTTTATAAAGTTTAGCAAATACCTACTGAATGAAAGAAGGACACGATTAACAACCAAATAACTGACGCAATTGTTATTTGTAATGAGTAATTGCAAATAATGACCAAATAAAAATTATTTGGTGATTATTTGCAATTACTCATTAGGGTATGTAAATAATTTTAATTCACTGTAGGTACCTAAATACTTCTTTAGAATCTTAATACGCCAACCTAGAAAAGAGAAGCATCTATCTATCAGTAAAAAGGTATATACTGACAGTCATCAGTCTGTTTAATTTATGTAGGAAAATCAAGATAAGTATGTAGAAAAGTGAACTAAGTGAAGTGCATCATTCGTAACTTATCAATAAAATTAGAGTGAGCCGGATATGTTAATGGTATGGACTAGTTCTGATTTGGTGAACTAAATGAAGTACTGAACTAAATGAGTGAACTACTTCGTTGAGTGAAAAGATATACTTCATTCGTTTCTTTTCACTGACTTATTTTGCGCATGACTACACTGTAGTAGTATTAATCATTATTTGTCATCCTGAAGATATAAAAAAATTACTTGCAAAAAATAGAACCGACTTCCATATCAAAACACTACAAAGCCAAAAATAACTTTAATTTCGGAAGTCGGTGTTATTGGTTTAGTAAGTACCTATTTTCTTTTTTTTGACACCGCCTTCCGAAATTAAAGTTATTTTTGGCTTTGTAGTGTTTTGATATGGAAGTCGGTTCTATATTTGGTAAAAAAAAAATTCACGCTTTTTAGTGGGTCGGTTTGTAATTTATCTTGTTACAAAAGTCATAATGTCAACAACTTATCATCTTTTACAAAATATTGCTTTTCCCGATGCATAGCCGTTAATTTTTGAGGAGTTCTCCTGGTACTTGACCATCAGCTCTACATCACCATATGTATTGTGACGAGCATAAAGTGTTTAACATCCGTACTCAAGTAATCGAATCGCAATCCACGAAATACTTATTATTGAGTAGTTTCAGTGGCCATCTGTGGTCTTCATCATCAGTTCAATTTCCCCAAATGGTACTTTTCGGAAGCAACTGCTCAAGGTACTATAAGAAATACCCAAAACGTTATAGGTGTGCCTATAATATTTGAAGAGTTCCCTCGATTTCTCCAGGATCCCATCATCAGATCCTGATTTCGTAACAATGGGACCAACTAGAAAGTATACCCATTCAAACGCAAAAAGAATTTTTCAAATCGGTCTAGGCGTCTCCGAGTTATGAGGATAAGAATCTTAATACATAAAAAAAAATGTCGAAACCGAATTGAGAACCTCCTTTTTTTGAAGTCGGTTAAAAATAACATTTCCTTCACATTTTCCCGTTCAGTATTTCCCGTGAATGAGTGACAAAATCCATCCAATTTATAATAATAAGTAAGATAATTTGGTTTGTATTTTTCAGGTAACACCACTGAGTGATGACTCCGCGATTATTGAATATTTAGAAGACCATATTAGATTGCGAGATTTGATGGCAGAGAACCACGACTTAAATGGTGAGTAAATAAATGTATTGTTAACTAGTTTCAGAGTTCATTCGGATTCGTTTCATAATATTAGTATAGGTAACGCCAAATAACTTGGCAAGAGTCGTTCAATGCTCAAAAGTCGATTTTTAGGTGTCAGCGGGACGTGGGGTATGACGTAGCGCCGCTCCGAGCGCGCGTACGGTGCGTCAGTAGTTCTCGTTCAGTTTGCTCCCGAATACACTTGCGTACACGAAAGTTGTACCCTTTGTTTTTGTTACGAGTTGTTGTTTTAATTTTAGTTTTTGTTACCTTGATTACAATGCCAGGACCAAATACTGTTTTACGCAGACTATTAAAGCGTCAGAAAGAACAGTTAGACACTATAGTTAAGGAAGAAGTCTTTAGGACAACGGGAAAAAAAAAAGAATAAAACTAATTGTGACGACGAGAACATATTATTTTTAATGTTTTTTTAAATAATTTTTTTTTTCACTTTAAAGTGTATTTATGTATTATATCTATTTTATTTATAATACCGAATTAACGAATGAATTCCTCTTCTTTCCTCCCACTACGCCTAAACCTTGCCAAGTTATTTCGCGTTATCTATAACTTCCGCATTTATATATTTTTTCTTTTTTTGCATTTTTTTTATTAGTAAGAAATTAATTCATTATTATTTTCAGTTGCATTACCCAAAGCGGGCTTTGAAAAGCTGATACTAGCGCCCTCTGTCGCTATGGAGCAATATAATGCAAGGTGTGATAAGGTCACTCCCTTTGTACTGAGGTAAGTACAAAAGATTTTTTTTTAATACAAATAGACAATAGTCCAATCGCTTAGGTATCGGCCTAGTGATCGAGAGGTTGTGGGTTCGAACCCCACCCATTACACTATTGCTGATTGTTACTTTTATCAATGGAAAGCACAAATTACTACATAAGGTCCAGTTGAAAACCAGCGTCAGGCAATTTGCAGTTGTCTCATCTTGCTGAACTGGGCCTATTTGGTACAGCCGTGAGGCACACGCAACGCGCTTTTTATTTAATTAAGTGTTGTTTTAGTTTTATTTCATTCTATTTTTTTTTGTTTTAGTTTTATTTTATTTTTTTGTATTTCATTGTGTGCCTTTACATCTGGGCCAAATAAATTTTATTTTCTTTCTTTCTTTCTTTCAAATTTTCTTTGAGTGCCTCGTTGGTCGAGTGGTCGCAAGTGCGACGAGGTATCGAATTCGATTCCCGGGTCAAATACCAACTGGACGTGCTTGAGTCTATCGAGAAACGGGCCAAGAGACTCATTGGCAACGATGCACTGGTCGAGTCAATGCTTCAGAGCCTTGAACATCGACGACGAGTTGCAAGTCTATCGGTTTTCTATCGGTTACATTTCGGGGAGTGTGCGATGGAATTACACAATCTAATTCCGCCAAGCCCGTTCCATCATCGGACTACAAGACAAACGGCGAAGCGCCATCCTTATATGGTGGACATCCCACCCATACGTACAAAACGTTTTGGGAATACTTTCATTGTGCGTACTAAGGAGTGGAATTCCCTGCCGGAGTCTGTGTTTCCTGATCGCTATAACCTGGGAGTCTTTAAGTCAAGAGTGAATAGGTTACTAGGTAAGCGTGCTCCATCTTCGACCACATCATCACTTACCATCAGGTGAGATGGTGGTCAAACGCGAGCCTATTATCAATAAAAAAGGTGCTATTGGGTTTTTCTGTAAGGAATTTCTCATTAGTAGCCCGGAGTTTGGAAGTTGGCGGCGTGATACCCTTGTGCTTCGGAACGACATCTTTGACAGTCATTACGGGTAGTCAGAAGCCAGTAAATCTGACTCTGGTCTAGCCAAGACGTATTGTGTTACCCAGTTACTGGGTTGTGGAGGTCAGAAAGGCAGTCGATCCATGTAAAACACTAGTACACAGTTGCAGCCAGTTAGACTAGAAGCTAACCAGTAAGACAAGCACAAACCCTTCCTTCTTTCAAAAACATGGTAAAAGATCTCTATCTCTCTCTTTAATTTGTAAAGCTTTGGTTTCCTAGGATAGCGGCCGTAATACAGCGGTGAATGACGTCACTAGAACGTTGTCTATGTAAACAAAATGGCGCGGTTTCCTAGAGAGCGGTAACTGACACCGTAACGTCAAAAAGCGGTGCCGCCATTTGCATGACGGCCGTCTTGTCGGTTTCAGATGGTTTCGTGAACGTTTCCAAAGAGAATGTAATACACTAGATAGCGATGAAGCAGACAGTGTGTTAAAACGGCCGTGGAACTTTCCACATGTCGTCACCGTAAAGGCGGCCGCCTTTTTGCGTCCGTAATATTACGGCCGCTATATGACGGCACCGCTTTCCTAGGAAAACAAAGCTTTACTATTTTTTATATAATAATAATAATATTCCACAACTTTCACACAACGCCATCTAGTCCCAAACTAAGCAGAGCTTGTGGTATGAGTACTAGACAACTGATAAACATACATATATTTTTTTTTAATACATACATTTTATAGATAAATTACACCCAGACAAAGAACAAATGATCGTGCTCATCACACAAACATTTGTCCTGGGTGGGAATCGAACCCACGACCTTGAGCATAGCAGTCAGGGCCACTGACCACTAGACCAACAGGCCCGTCAATAACTAATAATAATATAACTCAGCTTTGTTCTTTTTATGTATACAGACTTGATACGACCGAGGGGCTTTCCTTTAAACTGCATATACTAGGTACCATTTTCAAGCTTTGTACCAAAAATCAATTAAATAGGAGAAGTAGTTTAGCCGCAAATGATTATGATGAGATGCACCTTAAAGCGATAAATCTGACCAAGACAAGAGATAACACACGCCGCGCTACGTTGCCATTTTGTTACTTAGGTATTTAAGGTCAGTCACATTTAGGGCATCCAATCCCGCAGCCTAAACTCAATCTCGGTATTTACGGGACTACGAATTTTCAATCCCGCGGGATCTCGGTATTTGCGGGATCCCGCATGTTGAACATATTAACATTTATATAAGGCAAATAAAACAATGAATTTATCAACTAACTCTACGTTTATTTACGTATTACTATTACTATGAGATCAATCAAATTACACCGTTTATTTATCACAAAAAAACAATGAATTATTAATCTACTAACTCCACATATATTCCAGTATTACCACTAGTATGAGATCAATCAAATTACACCGTTTATTTATCACAAAAACAAAAAAATAAATTAATCAACTAACTCCACATTTATTTACTTATTACTATTAGTATGAGATCAATCAAATTACACCGTTTTTTCTTCACAAAAACAGTAACAAATAATGAATAAAAAACTTTACTGATATTTTAGGCTACATACTTAGGCTACCACTGACTGAAATTCGACTATATTAGGCTACATAATCTGTGAAAAACGTGTGACATCGGCCCCCGCGTTGTTTGCAACACTGCCGGCCCCAAGTCACTGAGCGATAGGCTTGTTCATACTCGGTCACTGACAGGAACGCTCCGAACTAGTACAATTGTTCAAATGTACTAGTTCGGTCTTCTAGTACTATTAGTTCATCGATAATTAAGACATCAGTCAGACGTGATGGAATACCTGCATATTTGATTTTCCTTCATACTTTGCAGGCTTAGGACTATCATTTTAATTATGATACATTTTAAATAATTTGAATTTCATTTAAATAAGTAATATTTAATGAATTATTAAAATGGCGTATTTAAAAATCAAATATTTACAGTGATCTTTATTTTTATATACATATTTTCTTTTTACAATCCACACGAAACAAAACCAAGCATAAGCAACGTAAACTTGAACTTATATTGTTGAACCAATGACGTTGAGTAACTTCACTTAACAAAGTTAAAATAACAAATAAAAACATCGAAAACAATTACTATCAAAGAGCCATAGAACGACCGGGCCATAGATTATGCACATAAATGACCGGGCACAGTTTCTCGTTCTCCAGGTCATCGTAGTTCGTACATCACTTAATCGTTCAACCGTTCTTACTCGGCTCTCGCGATTGGATGTCGCTAGGATTGGTGATTAGTTCACTGTACTAGATGTACTAGATGAACGATTTAAGCGAAAGAAACAGAATAGTTCGTACTCGTTCACATGACGGAATTGCGTCCTAACAGTACATTGTACATGTACTACACAAGCCTACTGAGCGATCACGCTCGCGAGAATTCGTACATGCTTTTTTTCAGTCCCGCAAATCCCGCGGATCCCGCGCTCGTAATCCCGCATCATGCGGGATTGGAAAATGACGCGGGATCCCGCAATACCGAGATCTCGGTATTCCGGGATTGGACGCCCTAGTCACATTTATTTACAAAGGGTGGTTGCGTTTTACTCTGATTTATAAGCTATTTAGTTTGTTTGATAAAAAAATGTTTTTTGGCTCTTTTTATTTTTTAAGTGTATTATTTTAACACTAAACACGTGTAGTATACGTAGTGTAATTTAATGCCCCTCTGTCGTATCAACTCTGTATATGTATATGTGTATTGAGTGTGTAGGTTATTACTTATGTATTGTATACTAGTATTCAGGCGGAGCTTCGCTCCTGTGGATTCTATCACGGTAAAAACATAACTCTCCTTTTTTATAGTCGCGTAAAAAGGTAGCCTATAACCTTCCTCAAGCTTCAAGCTACTTCCAAACCAAATTGCATCCAAATCCACCCAGTACTTTCGAAGATTAGCGCGTTCAAGCAAACAAACAAACAAACTTTTCCGCTTTATAATATTAGTATAGTTAAGTGAATAGTACACCACGGACTACCCGCGTATTTATTTTCTCCTGCTGTGTCAAATCCATCCAAAGGTTGTCTGTAAAAGATCGCTTTTAGCGATAAGACCGCCCATTGTAACACCCTTTGTAGCTTTTTAATTCCTCATTTAATTCTGTTATGGTGTACAATAAAGAGTATATCTATCTATGTAATAACCATAGTTGCGAAAAGGCTAAACAAATGATGAAAGGAAAGCACAAATTTAGCAAGAGACATATCTCTTCATGAAATAAAGAAAATACATTATTTTATTCAAGAAAAATCTCGGTAAAGGCAGATTACTTAGTAGTAGGTAAACTATCGTGTCCCCTCTTAGGTCTCTTTTGTTTTTATTCGGAATAGGTTCGCGTTTAACCACCATCTCACCTGATGGTAAGGGATGATGTGGTCGAAGATGGAGCACGCTTGTCTAGAAACCTATTCACTCTTGACTTAAAGACTCCTAGGTTATAGCTATCGGGAAACACAGACTCCGGCAGGGAATTCCACTCCTTAGCCGTACGCACAATGAAGGTATTCCCAAAACGTTTTGTGCGTGTGGGTGGGATACACTAATGTTGTTTAGTGGGATTTTCTGCTTTAATTTTGACTGCTAATGCTTTGATCGGACACACCCAATTCATGTACTTCCCTTAGTTTAAATGACTCCTGCCACACTGGGTAGAGCGGAAGCGAGTATTAGACTTTTACTGACTTAAAAACCATCCTGTTTCTTCTGATATTCTTTAAAGTTAAGTAAAGTATTTGTAAGATAGCAATAAATTTAAATAACTGTATTTAACTATATTATGTATATGTTAGTGTTGTAGTTACCTATAATTACACTTATGTTCATTCCCTTTTGCTTGTTATTATTATGTAATTGTATGAGTGTAATCAAATGTTGGTAACTCTAAATAAATAAATCACCCTTACGCTTCGGGGATGCATTATCTCGTTAGAACTACAACACTGGTAACTGACTACCCTGAGAAGAAATACCGAAATAAATTATGCTCCCTCCTTCAGTGGAAGTCCTTCCGTGGAGTGGAAGGGAGTGTCAGACTTCTACTGACTAAAAACTCACCCTACTATTCAGCTGCCTTTGGGTTCCGGGGCTGCGGTATCTTGTTAGAACATTCTCCCAATCCTTCATGACATAGATATCAATAAAACAGAATGAATATAAAAATACTGGTTTTAAATTGTATAATTTTCTTTTCGTTTCAGGACCTCAATAGAGAACAATTGTTCTTGTGTTAAAGAGTTTATTACTAAAAAGAGAACTTTTGAAGACACTTTAAGCACTATGACCATTCTCAATTGGCTGTTCGGTAAGTTTATAATTTTAGTTTACAGAACTTTATGTTTAGATCTCTATTTCTCTTTCTCTAGATTTCTCTCTCCTTAAATTGTTCTATATTATTTTTAACCTTTTATTTTATAAATAAAAATAACACCATGTACCGATAGCGTGTCACCGTTTGTCTTGTAGTCCGATGATGGAACGGGCTTAGTGAAATTAGATTGTGCAATTCCATCGCACACTCCCCGAAATGTAACCGATGTGTTATTTATATGATCTACGCGATGGTGAATCAAAAATACATAAGTGGCTAATTTCTTTGAGTTATGAAGAGCTTGAAGATGTTGTGAAAACCTAAAAAAATAGAGAAAAAAGTGGAAATGTCCCTTTCATTACTCACTGCCTTCCAAATCGCAAAACTAACAAACATACGCACCTTCCTACCTTTACATAATTACACATTCACTCGCACGCCTACAAATACATACATTACACTTACATTCCCCGCATTAACACACTCATATATATTCCAAAGATAAAGATAAAGATGTGTTTTATTTGCAAATATGGGTTTTACAACATAATATTGTGGTGACATAAACAAAAAGAAAATAAAGCTCAACCATATTTTACCATCAGGCATGCAAAAATACAAAAAATAAAAAAAAAATAAACAATATACATAGCTTTAAAGCAGGATTACAATATTAAACTACATTACTACTTAATCTAAATTAATACTTAAAATAAAAACTATATATTAACAATTTTTTTTTCCGCCAGAAATTCATTTACAGTATAATACGTTTTGTCTGCTAAAAAGTTGCGTAATGTTTTTTTAAACAAATACAAATTCAAATTCTTCCAGTCTTTAGGCAATTTATTATATATTTCTGGTGCCATGCAGCAGACACTTTTGCGCATTAGGGCTGTATTTGCTCTAAGAACACGTAATCTACTATTATCGCGTCTATTTCGTGGAAATAGGTCATTTAGGCGCATAAAATAATTAGAGTTAGCCTTAACAAATACTGCTATTTCTAAAATGTAAATACACTTCTGGACACATCTATTGGCCCACCTTAGAGTTTAGGTTTCGATGGCCCCTACCGAAATATGATTGCTAGATTGAACAAAAACTGTTGATGCAGTTTTAAACCTGATACATTTTACCATCTTTTTCGATCGTATAGTTTTAAATTTGAATTCAGAATACCATACGACATGGACCTACGCCTAACAAGTCGGATATGCGCCTTGTTAAAGGCAATTAATTTTTGAATAAAAAACATGTTTTATCAAATAAAGGTTTAATTTAATAACGCGTGTTGCCTCCATGGGCATCTACCACAGCTCTCATACGATTAGGCATAGAGTTTATCAACCGCTCTATGAAATTTTGAGGGATCATCTCCCATTCCTCTTCTATGGCAGTTTTCAACTCCTGCATCGTCTGGGCAACTGGCTGACGAGCCCTAACACGCCTTTTTAGCTCGTCCCACATGTGCTCAATGGGGTTCATGTCTGGGCTTCTGGCTGGCCAGTCCATAACTGTGATGTTCACATCCCGAAGATATTCCCTGACGATGCCGGCCGCATGGGCTCTTGCATTATCATGCATAAAAAGGAAATTTGGGCCCACATAGTCCGCGTATGGTATCACGTGAGGTTCTAAGCACTCACGAATGTATCTTTCAGCATTTAATGTTGGCAGCCGTGGTCCTGTAACAACCTCAAGTTGAGTTTTGCCGCTCGCGGATATACCGCCCCAGACAGTCCATGAGCCACCGCCATTAGCAACCCTCTCTTCAAAGCAGCATTGTGCGAAACGCTCTCCCTTACGCCGGTAGACCTTCTTCCTTCCATCATTGCCATGTAACACAATTTTAGACTCATCAGAAAAGAGTACACGGCTCCAATCTTGCTGTGTCCAATTTAAATGACTGCGTGCGAAATGAAGGCTCGCTGTTCGGTGGGCTCGCTTTAGTTTGGGCCCATTAGCTGGCTTGTGTGGTACCATATCGCGTTCTTTTAACCTTCTCCGAACAGTTCGAGCGCTCACAGATACTCCGTGGAAGTCGCGAAGTTGGTTTTGTATCTCAATGGAGGTAAGGTGACGATTTCTCAAGCTGGTCGTCACGATGAATCGATCCTGCCTTTCAGTTGTGACCCGAGATCGTGGCCTTCCTTGGCGACGAACAAAGCCGCCAGTCTCTAGGTACCTCCGATAAACATTTCGGACCGCAGATCGACTTAAATTAAGTTGAGCACTCACGTTTCTTTGGCTGTGTCCGGCCTGAATAAGTGCCACAGCTTGAGCGGCGACTTCAGGTGAAGTATCCATAGATTATTGATAGAACCTCACCTTAATGTTAAGAATAAGTAATGTTTGTTGCAAAAGCAAAGATATCAATCACTTTTTCAAGAATTAAATCCAAGTAAACCAATAAAACCAAGTTTTCTTAGTATTCGATTGTTTGATATCAACAAACAGGCTCCAAATTGTCTTTTGTTTCTTTAAATTCTGTGTTCGAAATTCAAAAAAAGACTATTGAATGAAATTGTGAATGTGCCAGGTTCAAAACTGCATAAAAACTTTTTGCTCGACCTAATATAAAATTTTAGCTAGGACCAAACGAAACTGAAAATACAAGGTGGGCCAATAGATGTGTCCAGAAGTGTACTAGGAAGCGTTAATATTTTATACTGTTTAAAGTAAGGCTTGCAACTATCAGTAGTTTTTAACTTGAACATTGAGCGAATGCACCTTTTTTGTGATTTAAACGCCGCTTCTCTTTCAGAAGAGTTGCCCCAAAATATAACCCCGTATCGTAAATGGGATTCGACTATACCATAATAAGCAGTAAGAAGGCCATCTGTGTCAATTATTGGTGATAATGTATGTCTGTCAAAATCTTAAACATATATTTTTGTAACTTTTCCTATTATGTAAATTCATGGAACGTTGTAGTCTCCCCTCTTGGAGGTGGGCGTGACACACTATTTCATACTAATGCGATTGTTAACGTACACAAACATTTGTAAACTGTTTTTTGTTCAATAATACAACACTACAAACCACACCACACCATAACACGACACAACAAACCACACCACATCATAATACAACACACACACCACACCACACAGCCACATCTCCCTCCTTTACACACATACCTATATATTCATATTCTTAGAAAACATGTCATTATATTATGTAGGATCATTATGTTATCACACATATACAACGTGTAACGGAAACCTTATCCAAAAGGGCTGAAGACAACATCTGGTATGGAGACTATGCACAGTTTCAGCTCAAAATAAGTGACTCAAAAAATTGATACGAAATTATCGGTTTCATATGTTTCTTGAATGCCAATCATAACAGACCTGTCACAGCACTACGAGGGTTAATAACTTTCCACGTGACTTGGCCATAACCATGCAAGAACACGATTTCGATTTCGACTCTTCGTTCTTCTTATTTTGAAAGATTTGGTCTCTGGTATCAATGTATTGAAATTTCTAATATGCTCCACACATGTAGACATAGGATAACAAAACCCTTGCCATATCATTTATTATCATCCAAAGAAGCTGTGCACTTGATATGTATATACCCTTTAAGTTACACGTTGTATAAAGTTTTTTTGTACACGAAGTTACAGTAGAACACTGACTCCTAAGTCACAGGGTCCCCCCTAGTTTAGGAGGCAAGGTCTTTCACTATGTATGCAACCTTTCCCTAAAATTCAAAGTTCCTATTGTGTTTTTGTAATAGCTTTGTATACTAAGGTTCTTGTTTTAATAAACGTTATTTTATTAATATGTTTGTATGCGTATGTCTTATTGGCAATTTCGTTATTTTTCATCTTGATTTCAGGCGTAGGAGACCGTCATTTACAGAATATAATGTACAGCGTCCGTGATGGAGGCGTGTGTGGTGTAGACTGGGCCACCGTGTTTCAATATGGCAGCCGTGAACTACCACCCGCTAGGCTAACGGCTAATGTGCTAGCCGTATGTGATGTTAAAGGTAAATATCTCTCTTCTTAAGGCTACCTCAAATGGCTTAGCATGATCCTCCGTTATGTCGAAAATACTGCAGCAATAATTTTGAAATAAATATATGGTAAAGTTGAGGATTAATGTTAGGTACTATGTTTGACGAAAACACGATTCCATAAAATTTTCTTGATAGAAAAAAATTCCAAAGTTACCTCCAAACCGAACAATAAACCGCTGGTATTCAAAAATAACTTCAAATTAGATAATGAAACTTTGCATATTAATTGAACTAACTATAAAGCAGGTCTTATGTTTTAAACTACCATTATTTTCACCGTAAAAAGAAATAAAGTAAGTTATCGGTGTCTTGGAGTCTTTTCCCTGCCACCCTGTCTCGCTTGCTCACGTGACCACGGCCAGTAGTGTGCGAGCGAGATAAAGAGTGAGAAGCGCTGAGGTAGTATAGGCCCTTGAATTGTTTGTCCTTAAATAAGACCGCCAAATTAACGATATTGAGCAATATTGTGAATCAAGTGTGTGTTTAAATTTTTGCTATGCAGTAAAGAGTATACTAACAATCTATCTATTCTATCTAGCTTTTGCCCGCAACTTCGTTTGCGTGAGAGATCTTCCCGCGTAAATCTCGATCCCCTGGGAAATTCGGGATAAACAGTAGCCTATTTGTTATTCAGATGTCAACTACCTACTTACCAAACTTCATTTAAATCCGTTCAGTAGTTTTTGCGTGATAGAACAACAAGTATACATACATCCTCACAAACTTTCGCATTTATATTATTAGTAGGATAATACATATATCTTGATATTCTCATTTAATACTGTATGACATATAAATTCTTTATATCGTTTATCGTTTCTTAATTATACATTAATCAATAGGATCTGTAATCTGCAAGTTATAGTAATTGACAACACTGACTGTGAATACATTTTCACGCCATATTATGGCAGGATATGCTGAAACAAATTTACTGTAACACCTTATGTATCATATTCTAGCATATAAATATTTTGATTGATTGTTATTATGTTTTAATTGCTTGGGATATGCATGCCACAAGGCGTAATATTGTTTGAACTATGCTCTATTTCTTATAACAACTTTACGTAATTGTAAGCAAATAAATGAAATTTGAATAATGTTTCCATTATTTTTCAGTGCTTGAAAGCCGTTTGCAAACCATGCTGTCATATTTGAGAGAATCCCAGAAACTATTCGAAGCGTTTATTAAAACATCGTTTTACCAGTGCGGGCCTGAATTTGAAGAGGTAAGAGAATACTTGCATTTGTTTTAAACATTGTCCCACACTAGGAATTTCTTTTGTCTCAGACTCGGAACAACTATTTGTCATCAATATCATTTGTTGAAATCTTTGCGCCAGCTTTTTTTCGGTTGAGTCCGCTTTTAACCTCGATTTCGCCTGATGGTAATCGATAGATGAGGTCTACGATGGAACGAGCGAGCCCAGAAGATGCCTGTTCACTGTTGCTTTAAAGGCTGACGGGTCATATGTATCAGGGGACACAAAAGATGGCAGCCGTTTCATGCTGCTTCTGCTTTTTTTTTTAATGTTTATGAATGCACCTACGATGCAGGGCAAATTCGTAGCGGTTTTTAGAAACACACAATATTCATAACATCAATTCATCAAGTACAAATAGCCTTTACTAGCGACTTGGCCCGTCTTCGCATGGTCTCATTCTGCTAAGTAACACAAAACCAATGGTGATCAGACGCGAGCTTTCGATCAATAAGAAAGAAAAACCCTGAATGAATTATACGCTAAAACTTTCCTTGTGTATATATATATATATATAGATAGAATATACTTTATTGTACACCAATAATTGAATCACACTTAAATAACAATATTGTCAAAAAAATTTGGTTACAATGGCGGTCTTATCGCTGAGAGCGATATCTTCCAGACAAACTTTGGAAGGACTTTCGAGCTTTAATTAAAATGGGGAGGGCTATATTAGTGTACAAATACTCATGAAAATAGAAAAACTAACAAAATATAAATATAATTATATTCATAAATATAAATACAAAAAGTACGTAAAATATATATATATATATATATAATGTGTTCACTAACATCGTGTATATATATTATTAAATATTTTCAGTAGTTTATGAGTTTCTCGCGAACATACAGCCAGACAGTCGCGGCGGAAGACTTTGTTCACAATATATATGGATATTTTGTAATAACAACATACTCTTCGACATCTGTCACATTATTATCATAAATACATCATTTTTTTGTTTATTTTTAGCTAAAATATGTCCAGAAGATATTGCAAGGCGAAGCGGTGTCGTACGAAATAACAAGAGAATGCATTGAGAAATCGCAAAAGAAATACAAGGCGGAATATTTGACTTTACTAGATCAAGTCTTTGAAAACTTTGTACCAAAAGATGTATACAGCATTGAAGAACAGGTAAATGCACATTACTATTAGACTTTATCACGATAAAAACATAACCCTCCTTCTACTACAGTCGGCTAATAAGTAACCTATAACCTTTCTCAAGCTTCAAACTACTTCCATACTGGTATGAAAAATTACCAATTTATAAGGCGAATTGAAAAAGTGGTTTTAATTTTCAACCAACGACAAAAAAAGGAGGAGGTTATCAATTCGACGCGTATATATATATATATTTTTTTTGTGTATGATCACCGAGTACTCGAAGACGGCTGAACCGATTTGGAAAATTCTTTTTATGTTTGAATGGGTATACTTCGAAATTGGTCCCATTGTCTCCAAGTCAGGATCTGATAATGGGATCCTGGAGAAATCGAGGGAACTCTTCAAATATTATAGGCACACCTATAGCGTTTTGGGTATTTCTTATAGTAACTTGTGTAGTTGCTCTCAAAAAGTACCACTTGGGGAAGTGGAACTGATGATGAAGACCACAGATGGTCGCCGAAACTACTCAATAATAAGTATTGAGTGGATTGCGATTCGATTACTTGAATATGGATATTAAGCACTTTATGCTCGTCACAATGCATATGTTGATGTAGAGCTAATGGTGAAGTACCAGGAGAACTCCTCAACAATTAACGGCCCAGTATTGGGAAAAGCAATATTTTGTAAAAGGTTATAAGTAGTTGACACTTAGGCTCTTGTAACTAAGTAAATTAAAAATCAACCAACTAAAAACAGTGAAATAAAAACTTTTTAACAAAAAATTAAACCGACTCCTAAAAAACACTGCAAAGTGAAAAATAACTTTAATTTCGGAAGTCGATGCCAAAAACGAAAAAACAAAACTAAAGACACCGACTACCGAAAATAAAGTTATTTTTCACTTTGCAGTGTTTTTTAGGAGTCGGTTTAATTTTTTGTCAAAAAGTTTTTTTAAGTGGACTGTATTGTAAGGATGGCGGTGTTCGTTTTCAAAGAACTGGATGGTGAACGCGTGGTTGGTTATTATTGATATAAGAAGTACACGCCTTACCTTCTGGTCTTCGTCTCGCTACACGTGCTCAGGAATTTGGCGGTGTCACGGCGTTCCTGCTTCGAAGCACTGATTTCTATCACTGGAATGTCTCAGGCAATGGATCACTGTTCACCTTAGTTGGATCAGTTTTGCGGGAGCGGTTTTAAGCCAATAAAATGGCGGGGCACACCTTCGCGGCAGGCGTGCATTGTGGTGAGAAGGAGAAAAAGTTTTAAAGCTTCTGTCCTCCCTGACAAGTACGTCAAAAAATTAATGAATGAACTATATATGAGCGTTATTAAATATTACACCGAGAGATGGCGTTACAACATACCAAATTTCATACAAATCCTCCCAGTACTTTCGAAGATTAGCGCGTTTTAACAACCAAACATACACATTGTTCTACTTTTTAATATTAGTATAGATACTCGAAAATTACCTACGTAAGGGGTTCTCACTCTTTATCTCGCTCGCACACTACTGGCCGCGGTCACGCGAGCAAGCGAGACAGGGTGGCAGGGAAAAGACTCCGACACCGATGATTTAGTTTATTTCTTTTTACGGTGAAAATAATGGTAATTTAAGTAAAGTAAATAACATAAGACCTGCTTTATAGTTAGTTCAATTAATATGCAAAGTTTCATTATCTAATTTGAAGTTATTTTTGAATACCAGCGGTTTATTGTTCGGTTTGGAAGTAACTTTGGAATTTTTTTCTATCAAGAAAATTTTATGGAATCGTGTTTTCGTCAAACATAGTACCTAACATTAATCCTCAACTTTACCATATATTTATTTCAAAATTATTGCTGCAGTATTTTCGACATAACGGAAGATCATGCTAAGCCATTTGAGGTAGTATAGGCCCTTAAGCCGATGGTCCGATGGCATAAACAAGAAAATCTGGCACCAGTTTTGCTAAGGCGTGTTGCGTGTTACCCAGTTACTGGGTTATAGAGGTCAGGTAAGCAGTCGCTGCATGTAAAACACTAATACTCAGTTGCATCCGGTTTAGACCGGCACCCGACTCCGACATAGTTGGTTAAGACTATGGAGATGATAATTATTATATCGTAAAGTTCAAATTACAGTGGATTTCATTTATTACGACCTTGGTTATTTGACCATTTGTTTATAACGACGTTAAATCTAAGTCCCTTGAATTTACAGCATACTTTAGTACAAAATATCGCTGGTTTGCGAGAATATCGACATAACTCGAAATGCTGTTCCAATTTAACTAGATACTTGTGTGAAATAATCATAAATTTAAGTATAACATCATGAACTGAGACATCTACATCCACACAGATGGTCAGCGACTATGGTGACCTTTACTTTTTAGGGTTCCGTAGCCGAATGGCAAAAAACGGAACCCTTATAGTTTCGACATGTCTGTCCGTCTGTCTGTCTGTCTGTCCGTCCGTCCGTATGTCACAGCCATTTTATTCCGAAACTATTAGGACTATACATGTAAAACTTGGTAGGTAGATGTATTCTGTGAACCGGTTTCCGATTTTAAGAGAAAATTTAAAAAAAAATATTTAAAATAAAGGGGACTCCCCATACATGGAACTGAAACTGAAAATATTTTCTTTCATGAAACCTATACGTGTGTGGTATCTATAGACAGGTCTTTAAAAATGACATTAAGGTTTCTAAAATGACTTTTTCATAAAGTTAATCGTTTAAAAGATATACGCTTCCAAAGTGGTAAAATGTGTGTGTCCCCCCCTCTAACTTCTATAATAATGAAGTGAAAAATCTAAAAAAAACTATATGTTGTAAATCTTAATGTAAACTTTCAACCAAAATTGGTTTAAACGAGATCAAGTCAGTAGTTTTTGAGATACAGTATATTTTCTAAAACCGCAAATATAACTTTGTAATTCATACAAATACAATGAAAAACAAAGTTATTTGGCGTAGTTGTAAAAATTGTAAATAATTTAGTTTTAAGAAATTTGTAAGGCTTTTTGTCTTTTTTTTTCAAATAAATATATTAAGTATATTATATTTATTATAGTTACTACGGAACCCTTCATGGGCGAGTCCGACTCGCACTTGGCCAATTTTTGTTTATAGATATTAGCTAGATAGGTGTAACGTTTCAGAGTTAAATTTATGATTCAGTTACAATTTGATATTATAAACCATAAACATGTCTGTATCTCTTTACCTTTGCTTGTAACGACTTCCGGATATAACGTTGAAATTACAGTGGTCCCTTCATCGTCGTTATAACAGAAATCCACTGTATTTCAATCTTCTAAGAAACTATATGTCTATCAGGTCTAGATTTTGAGTAATCTGTTGACAAAGTCCTAGAATTTTGTTGGTTTTGAATATGTCATGATTTTTTTTATAAACTATATTATTTAAACAAATTCAATAAATAATATGTTTTAAAGTATCATTGCATCTTGGCTACTGAAATATCCGAAAGTTTGGAATTTTAATAATAATAATAATAATATAAACTTTATTTCAGACCTTGATCCATAGTTACATGTACAAAACTTACACATAATAAAACACTTCACTCATCAAAACAGACAACAAAACATACAACAACATAACATAACATAACAGCATAGAAATTCCTTATGTGGAAAAAAACTATAATTTACAATTTGTCTTATTGGATAAAGCAGTGAATGCAACTAGTGTACAATAAAGTGTATATCTACTTTCTAGTTGACCTGGAACTTAGTACTGCCACTTTCATTTTCCATATTTTCTCAACTTTTAAACTTTCTTTAGTGTATTTTGAAGCGTCAATAGCCCTACTAACTAAAGTGCCGAACTCGTGATAGAAAGGTCGTGGGTTCGAATCCCTACTATTCCCGTAAACCCCCTTCAGATTAGCTTAGTTGGAGGGGTTAGTAAGATTGCTAGTTTTGTGAATTGATTAATAAGATTGCTAGTTCTCGTAAAAAAAAACAAACGAAGCTTGGGGCTGAAAAAGTAGATTGTTTTTCTCCAGGATGTCAACTATCACATCATAGTACATCATTTTTATCTAGCATCAATAGTTAACTTAACACAAGACAAATAATTATTTTGTATAGGCAAAATCTTGCTGTTTGGGTTCCTACATTACTGCAATTCCCTTAACCTCTCAAGGACCGCCATTATTTACGTCAACCATCCGTCAAGCACCGCGGGCGGGCTCTTATCGTAAGCGTTCAGAAACGATTTTAAGACCTATCTTTACTACAAATACAGTTTTAAATCGGTCGGGGTTTGGTGGCACGTTTTTGTGCCGCTGGGACTCTAGAAG
This sequence comes from Tholera decimalis, assembly GCA_943138885.2. NCBI lineage: Eukaryota > Metazoa > Arthropoda > Insecta > Lepidoptera > Noctuidae > Tholera > Tholera decimalis. The sequence goes on along the minus strand of OW964574.2, from coordinate 15,508,533 downwards.
TTAAAATAGGTACTCTTTAAAAGAAAAAAAAAGTCAACAGCTGTCTTTACGAATTTTTTTTTTCTATTGTAACCAAATAATACTTTTTGTTTACAGGTGGCATGTCTTCTCCAACACAGTACGGCGCCTAGAATTCTGGCAGTCATCCAACCGGGTTGGGAAGCGTGGTTATAAACAAGACTGAAACTGTAAAATCTTATTATGATTATTTTATTTATTCTTTTCTATTTTGATTCGATTTTTTTTTATTTAAATATATTCTTGTAATTAATATAAAATAATATTTGAATATTCAGTGTGTGTCTTCTATAAATAAAAAATGATTAAATATTTCCATATTTGTTTTATTTCATAGTATCTCTAAGAAAACTATGTACATATTTTATAAGCATTGGCGTATCTAGAGATATTTCCCAGGGGGGGCCTGGCCCCCAGTAGTAGAAGCGATTTTATTTTTATTTTATTTATTTGGGACAAAAAACAGTTATACATTAAAGTATTTTACAAAAAGTGGTTATCTTAAAAGGTAAAAAAACGTATAACCCACACTATTGTCCACGAAGTGACATTATGAGTAAAGATGCGGACGCGTACAGGTATGTTTAAATACATATATGAAAAATAAAATTGACTGAGAAATAAAGAAAACTATAACAAATTAATCTGGTGCGGTGGACAAGTAATTAATGATAAGAAGCTAATAATTGCAATGCCTTTTTCTTAAATTTGGAATGTGACAGCGCGAAAATGTCTAGGTCCATGAAATGAGTGTTGTACGTTTCCAACAGCCTTCGGAGAGGGGCCCGTACCCCAGCATTCGTCCTGCAGCGTGCAGTATAGAATAGTCGAGGTACGCGCACCTGCCGCCGTATTACAGTGCGAGGTACTACATAACATAGCCGATTAATTAACTTAGTACAGTTAAACTTATTGTGGCATATACCATACAGCATCATAACCATTAGCAAGTGACGTCTGGAATCCAAGGTTATTAGTTTGAAATGCTTTAATAAATCTGTGTACGGAATCCTTGTATGGAAGCACTTATAATTTACAGCACGAAGAAATTTTTTTTGTACCGCTTCTATACTGGTTTTGTATTTATTGTATAGAGGGCACCAAATAGGTACCGCATATTCCAATTGAGAGCGAACTAAAGCTTTATACAAAAATAACAAAGTAGAAGGTTTTTTGAAATCCTTGCAAGATCGCATGACAAAACCATACATCCGAAAGGCCCTGTTAATTATGTTGTTGATGTGGATATCTAAATGTAATTTATGATCCAGTTGTATTCCAAGATCACGTATGCAGATTGTTTTATTCATTGTTTTGTTATTTAACATGTATTGGAAGTCAATAGTTTTAATGTTTTTAGTAAAGGATATGAAATAACATTTTGGAAGACTAAGATGAAGTTTATTGACTACACAGTAATGTGAAAGTCTGAGTAAATCCTCTTGTAGCAGCAAGCAATCCTGAATATTCGTGCAAGCCTTATAAATTTTGATGTCATCGGCATACATAAGAAATTCAGAGTTGAGTATACATGATTTTATGTCATTTATGAATAAGATAAAAAGCAAAGGGCCTAAAACAGATCCTTGGGGCACACCCGACTCAACAACCACATAATCAGACTCGAATCCATTGACGACCACTTTTTGAGTTCGTTGAAATATATACGATGCAAACCATCTGAGTAAGTTGCCTCTTATGCCATTGAAGGCGATTTTATCGAGAAGTAATTTGTGGTCCACCTTATCAAAAGCCTTCTGGAAATCAGTGTACACAGCATCAACCTGCGTGCGCATATCCATGTTTTCAAAAAGATATTGGGTAAACACCATTAAATTAGTTATAGTGGATCTCGATTTCACAAAACCATGTTGTTCTGGTATAATAATGTGATTTAATTGTGGATATAGGTGACCGTGCACTAGACCTTCAAAAAGCTTAGACAAGGTGGACAAGATAGATATTGGCCGGTAATTTTCAACATTGCCTTTGTCTCCACTTTTGTGAATGGGTGTGATAAAAGCCCTCTTCCAAATAGTAGGGAAAATCCCTTCCTTGAGGCATTTATTAAATATAAAGTGTAGCGGAATACATATATTTTTTGCAGTGTATTTTAGAAAAGAAGGCGGCAAGCCGTCTGGACCAGCCCCTTTAGTTAAGTCTAAAGAGGAAAGTGCTTTAAATATTTCATTTATATCGAGGAAAATATCCGGAATGCATACAGAATTCTCGTGAAGGGTAAGAGGGGGTGTCCACGTGTTAGGGTCAAATGTTGAGGGCTCATACACCGAGTGAAAGAAATCAGAAAACAACGAGCATATTTCAGTTGGGCAATTGGATGATGTAGTTTTGAATTGCATAGTAGCCGGAAGCCCAGAATCTTTCTTACGGTTCGAAACGTACTTCCAGAAGTACTTAACATTTTGAGGTATGCTATGTTCCACCGATTGCATGTACTTATTATAACACTGTTCGCAGATTAGTTTAAAACGTTTGCGCTGAATAGAAAAATTGACCGAAACGATTGACCAGATTTTAAAATTTTTCAGCCATAATTGTTTGTTAGTAAAAATTCTCGGGTGGGCACCAGACCATTCTGGGGTGGGCACGGCCCACCCGGCTCCCCCCTTCCTACGCCTATGTTTATAAGTATCAAAGAAATAAATTCATACAAGTTTGAAAGCGAACATGGTCACTAACGCCGAAATATCGAAAACTCGAAACAATAAATACTTACACATGGTAAATATACCGTTTTAGGTTCTAATAATAGGTAATTAATATAATACTTCTCACTACTGAATGCATTGGATGTATTGTAACTACAATATAAATATCTAAGCTCATCTGTGCCACCGCGGTTTGACCCGCGTTAATTTAAGGAAACATCCAAAATTCATTAAAATCGGAGAAGCTATTTAGAATTCTCATACAAACTTCCATCCCCTTAAAAGATAAATTGGATTTATCTTTTAAAGTACTAATACAGCAAAATCGCAATTTGGAACGAATGTACTCCTATACATAATTTAGGAAGTCGAGTTTTGTAAACAAATGTCATAATTAAAACGACAGGCAACTATAGAGGGCCGTGCTGAATGAATTAAAAATGGTTTATTTTTCAAAAGCAAGATGTATGAGAAACCAATGCAGAACATAATATGTTACTTGCCAAACAACAATTATTTGTTAATAGTTTTTGGCTAAGGCTGTTTTGTCTTTTTTAGAAATTTTCTTATGTTTTTTCCAGCACAGCCCCCTAGCCACATCTATACAGGCGCGGTCGCAGCCTGCAATTTTGGAGGGGGTCACTAATAATAAAATAATTCGAGTTTTGACTTATTGCACAAGACACAATTTTATTCAATATTTAGCGGAAGGGATTCCGCTAAATATCAGTTAGTATCATTGTCAGGTTTCTACTGACTAAAAATCCACCTTGTTCTTCCAATTACCCTTGTGGTCTGGGGTCGCGGTGTCTCGTTAGAACGACTCGGTGTCTTGTTATACATTCACACACATGCAACTCCAGCAGGTAATAGCCCAATACGATGCGCGGTCAAGCCGGGCCTGGTCCCTACCTAAGGTTGCCAATTTACCATCCGTCCGGGATTCCCAATTTGTCCTAGTTTGGAAAGCGTCTGGGGGGATTTACCCTATAAACGGTAAAACCCGGACATTTATTAGTCTTAGGGGTGCTAAAAAGCACGATCTGTATTAAACAAACAAAAAAGCTATTATAGTATACTAGCATTTGCCCGCGACTTTGTTCGTGTTGGAGGTTTTTCCCGCGTAAATTCCGATCCCGTGAGAATTTCGGGATGTCAACTATCTACTTACCTACTAAATTTCATTTAGATCCGTTTTTGCGTGGAAGAGCAACAAACACAGGTATATCCTCACAAATTTTCGCATTTATAATATTAGTAGGATCTTACATCTGGATAGTATAGATTAGTAAGATAAGATACGAAGAGAGAATAATAATGAAATAAATTCTTATTTCATTATTATTCTCTCTTCGAATCTAAGCAATTGATCAAGACAAGAACCTGTCAATAACATGATGACAATATCAGTTTTCTGATAACAAACATAGAATAGTTAACACTTTTCCATGAATATACTAACTACGTAGAATTCTATGTGCTTTAATCGGCGATGCGCCATCGTTACATGGTGGACATAGCCATACGCACAAAACGTTTTGGGAATACTTTCATTGTTCGTACAGCTAAGGAATGGAATTCCCTGCCGGAGTCTGTTTCCTGCTAGCTATAACCTATAAGTCAAGAGTGAACAGGTTACTTCTAGGTAAGCGTGTTTCATTTTCGACCAAATCATCGCTTACCATCAGGTGAGATGGCAGTCAAACGCGATCCTATTATCAATGAAAAAATGATACACCCAATGAATTCTTTGAAAGTAAAAAATGGGTGAAAAGGGACATTATCTAAAAAACTATTTCATCAAATTGGGTTACCTAGTTTGGATGTGAAAACGTAACAGACAGACTTTTTGAAAGTACATCCTACTCAAAATATTAGCAAAATAGTACCTCGCTGTAATTAAAACAACAATAAAGTGAATTTCTATGACAGCTTTTATTTGTAAATAAGTGAATACATCTACATATGGTTGCTAAAACTTAGTTACAATATTATATCGCTTACAATATAAATGGGATAAACTTATTTGAAAATATAATCACATTATAACAGCCTAATTTTGTACACAAAGGTAAAAATAATAATGTTAATAAAAAAGACTGATTTATTTTAATTTTTAGTGGAGTAATAGGTAATAACTTCAACTCTTGTTAAGTGGCGTTTGTGCAGGAGCCACCTCAATTTTTCCAATATCACGTGTAGAATGATAGACTATCAAACGCAGGTTGTTTGGTTAAGTATTTTGGATGGTGAAAAGTATTGAGTAATAGGTTATGTTCACTCTTAGCTCGTTTTTTCAAGATGGCGGTTATTTTGGCGCGTAAATTGTGACCTGATTGAAAAATTATTCAAAATTACACGTGAATATATAAACATTATTAACGCCTAAATAGCTTTTTAAGAGTGAAAACATTGACATAACTAAAATAAGACTATATGTAACTGCCAGGATAGAATTAGGCAGTTTTTTGCAAGTATTCGTCGAAGAGATACAGGGCCAGAGACAAGTCTTGTCCGCTGTTGGATGTGATGAATTTCTTGAGGTCTGTGGTGTGTCCGGCCAGTTCCCTGATCTTCTTAGATTGGTCTTCAATGAATTCTTCCTCGAGGTATTGAGCGACCTAGGGACAAAGAGGTTACTGATTAAAATAATGAATTTTATATTTTCTTAGTAAATGGTGAACACTGGTGAGACACAAATATTTACATTTATAATATTGATATACCTACTTCACAGTAATTGTCAGACACCATATACAGAATGTTAACTAACAGAGGGCGTTCCCGTTAACCCGCAATAGTATAGCATCCATACATGCTAAAAAAATATACCCTTCGTAAATAAAATCTTTTTTTTTTTTTAATATTGAAATATTCACTAAAAATGTTAAATTGGTACGTACACAAAACACTCTGTACACGCGTACGCATTCATAAATAAATTGCGACGTTGCCGTCCTTCAAGTACGCGTGTACAGAGTGTTTCTTTTACTAGTATATGTAGTATGTAATATTTTTTTAGCATGTATGGATGCTATACTATTGCGGGTTAACGGGAACGCCCTCTGTTAGTTAACATACTGTATGAAGTAAGAGTGAATCAGAGAATTGGTGGCTGTTAAATTTTTGTTCAAGAGTGTATGGTTATCATGTTACCCAGCTACTGGCTTGTGGAAGTCAAATAGGCAGTCGGACCCTGTAAAACATTAGCACTCAGTTGCATCCCGTTAGACTAGAAACTGACCCCAATGCGGGTAGCAATGTGGGTAGAATTAACATTACTAACAATCTTGTTAACCCCTCCAACTAAGCTAAATATATACTTGTGTCTGGAGTGGGTTCACGGCAATTGTGTAATATGTGAGGTTCGTATCCGGGACCTCTCGACCACACATTTGACACCTTAGACTATTATTTATTTTAGCAAAAACAAACAGTTTACATAGTTATAGTAAGGCTTACATACAAAAGTACGCTATCCACGACGTTTTCCACGGATTACTATATAAAAACTAGAGCGACATATAAAAGCTGTGATGTAGACGCCAGCACATCAAGCTACAACAATCTGTCAAATTTCATTAATAAATTTTCAACTTTATTGTTAAAGAAATTAGGTTCAAGGTTGATTGGGAAAATTTGACAGTTTCGGGTAGCTTCATGTGCTGGCGTCTGTACTTTATAAACTAAAATAAAAACAACAGTTGAAGTGTAATATACGATATGTAAAATATGGATTTCATAAACCGGGCACACAAATATACACATTATATCACAAAGTCGACTGTCGATAATATGATGTTCAAAAAGCAATTCCGTGCAATAATGCAAGGGCATTAATGCACGGATTTGCTTTTTGAATATATTTCTGCTGAGGAAAAATGTCGATTATACTTTAGCTATTGACGTTTCCAGTTGGAAAAGTTGCAGGGGGGAGGAGGTTCAGCGGATGATGAGGGTATGCTTACCTCAGGGTCATGCAGATGCTGGCTGTTCCTGGTAGCTTCCCTGTGGATGTAGAATGCACGCTCAGCGATCTCCTTCTGGGTGTCCAAAGCCTTGGCAAGAGCCTCGAGCTCGTGAAGTTCCACTGTGTAGTTTTTACGCTCGACCTTAAGTGTGCTACGCTGGTCAAAGTTCATTTCGTCACCTGTTTAATGAGTAAATGCGTTAATTTGCAAATTGGTTATTCAAAAGTAGAAGAGAGAAGGTCTTGGCTAAGGTTTGAAGAGCTCTTGGGTTTTTCTGTTAGGAATTTCTCAGTAGTAGCCCGAAGTTTGGGAGTTGGTGGCGTGATACCATCGTGTCTCGTTCTGGTGTGATACAGTCGTTACTTCAGAAGCCAGAAAATCTATCAAATCTACTTCGGGTTTGCGGTAACTCTTAAATACTGTGAGACACTCAGACCCAGTACAACTATTCACTGCACTATTATCAACTATGTGACGTAACTGCCTCAGTGGGTCGCAGCGCAACTGCTGAGCAAGAGATGTCGGGTTCAATTTCCGGTTACCTTACCTTACTTTACCCCAATATAACTGGCAAAAGGTTAACCAGATGATATGACATGTTCATTTAAGATAGAACCTTAGCCTTTAATCCAACTTACCTCTCATAGTGACATGCTTGATGATATCAATTGTCTTCTCCCAAGCCTCATCAGAAAGCTTCTTGAAGAGTTTGCTGAATCCAAGTCTGTTAGTCTGGTAGTTATTGAAGTATGCAGCCGAGAGCAAGTATTCGTACGAACGCTCCAAGTGAAGATTGGCGTACGCCTGGAGTTCCGTCGCGACGTTGCCGTGCCTTCCATATTCGCCGTACACGGCGTTACACCTCGGAAGCGCTGTTGCCAGATTTATATACAAAACTTGGAGTAGATACTAATGAAGTACTAAGGTGAAAGGGTGATGTTTTAAATCAAAGATGTCTTATTGTCCAGTAGTGATGTGCCCAATATCCGAATCCGCAGATCTTTACCATAGACGCAATTCTATAACAGGCGCTTAGGTAGCGACTCAGTGAACACCAATTAGATTCCATTCGGATTACTTTTTTTTTTAATCAAATATTTGGCACCTTTATATTGCAAGTATTTATAGTAGCTAGTTATCTATGCTGCCCAGTATAACACAAAATAAATAAAACTAATCCCTCGTAATGAAAGTCAAAATATGTTCTGCTAGATACGCAAAGCGTCAAGTGTCGTCAACTATCGTTTTCACCGTTCAAACCATAAGTAAGAAAGTTAAGATCCGTATCTGTACCCGCGGATCGGGACAACAAAAATATCCGTATTCGGATCCGCGGATATACATTGTTAACGATCCAGCACATCACTACTGTCCAGTAAAACGTAGGTGTATGAGCATTCCATTTTTTCTTATCCAGAGTTAATGGATATAATGGTGCACAACTACTATGAGTGTTAATACAATGATTTTGTACTAAAGATGGATTAGTGAAAGAACAATTCAAGCCTCAAACATACAGGGTGTCTCAAAAGAAATATATTTGTTTAGCTTACTTCGTATCCGCAGCTATTCGGCGGGGTACGAGAGATATGTCTATTTATATTTTTTTCCGGGTCACATTTTATCGATATTTTAAAAAACAGCTGTCTTAATATAACACGTTGTTATGAATTCTTTACACAAGTTACATTGACTTTTGATAGCAAATTTATAAAGAGACTTATGACGGCATGGATTATGGAGGCATTTCAATGCAGACATGATGTGATGATTGATACTTTAAATACGTTTTATATTTAAAAGTAGTAGTCGATAATCTACTCATTCAATAAAATAGAAGAAAGGAGATCTCACTAGAGCGATAGAATTATATGTATAACTGTGAACCTAAGTAACACAAAGTTTTTTATATAACATATAGTAAGCAGAAATATTTAGTGTAAATAAGAGAGAGTACTTACAGAATTCTGCAAAGTCAAAGTGCAATTATTAATTTATATGTTTTTATGAATGAGGTGATTACACAATGGGAAGTTATAACGTACAGTGCGTTTCAACTAACAATAGGACAGACTAAGCGCCATATTGTAACGTCATAGCTGTCAAATCGAACAAATTAGGTGGGGTGAGCAAAACAAGGTTGAATTAGAATTTACAAATATTCTTCCCCTTCCTTATTTCTTCTTCCTTTCCTTTCTTCCTTTTTTCTTTCCCTTTTCTTATTTTGGTGGTGAAAGTCATTGATGTTCCTATTGTTATTTGAAAGGCATAGAAAGCACGTTTCGATGTTGAAATGTTATATACCGGCTAGTGTTTTTGAACCCCTCAAGAATAGAATGTATGAAGTGAGACTGAATATAATAAAACCCTTTCATAAATAAAACCTTTTTTTAAAGAACCTCTTTGGTTGGTGGCCGAGATCAAAATATAATTTATTAAACATATTATAATGGCATTCATGGCTTACTATAATGGCGATGTGAATAGGGTAGTTTCCTGTTACAAAATAATTATTTTATTTGGTCCGGTAGTAAGATTTTCAAAAAATATTGTTCATGCTTTTTTTGCTTTTTCAAATCAATAAAAAATTACATTGATCAAAAGCTTCTAAGTTAACTTACTGAATCATCTTCTTTTTTCAATTATGTTATTTTTTCACGTAATTGAAATAATTTTTGTGACGAACTAAATAAAAATATTTTAGGAAACTACCCTATACTATACTTTAAAAAAATATGCAATGTTTTTGTTTTTGTCTTCACATAGCAAAATAAAAAATGCCAAATGGAAATAAAATTTGATGCCAATTTAGTAAAATTAATCATACATCAAATTGTTACATTACGCCCCAATTTCATGTATTACTCTATTTTACTTACGTCCAAAGGCTGAAATAAATATAAAGCGATGTGTAAGAAGCAAATATAGTATACACATACATAGAAAAGCCAAATCTATATACTCAATATGGGAAGCAAAAACACAGGACTACAAAAAGCTAATATTTTTATTTAATAATGCATTCGAATCATTTTAAAGTATATAAAGGTTTATTGGTAAAACACCAACAACCTCGCAGGACTGTCTTACTAACATCATTAACAACAACATTTGTTCTATGACTTTTTATAATACATTTACCAAAAACAACTTCGCAGACTGCGTAACATTTCAAATGAAATCCTTATTTTTATTTTTGTATTATAATCTGATGAACTAAAATATGACGAATGTAAATAATAAAAAAGTCATAGAACATAGTTGTTATTAATTATGTAAAACAGCCCTAAAGCACAACGTCACCTTTAAGAGGAGGCTCCCTAAATTGTACGTAACTTTGCATTAATATTCTGAAACAATCACGCATACCATCAAAATGGAACTTTAGTATATGATTTATTGGATCCTTTTCTTTACATGTCTGGCCTTACCAGTTACATAATTGGAACATTTTCGCTCGATTCATTTTTTAATCGAAAATCATGTCTTTTTTAAAGATTATTCAAAATTTAATCAAGATTACTCGGCTTTTATGTCTAAAATTAGTATTGACAGTATGAAAATATAGTTTATTATCCAAATATAAGATATTTTTTCTCTAGATCAATTATTAGTTTAGTTATAAACGAAATAAGAATTGAGACTTACGACATTTAGTTTCGAACACGAACATGGTATAAGAGCGCACGCGATATTCTACTTTACTGCTGCGTTAGCGTTTAGCACACAAGGGCCTAAGCGGGGGTGCATGGGGGCGGAGCTTGCGTGAAAATTATTTTAGAGTGCCTAGTCTTAAGGTTTGTCCATCCAAAGGATATCTGTAAGAGATCGCCCTGTGCGATAAGACCGCCCATTGTACACTATATATACTTTTTGTATCCATAGAAATATTGTAAGGTGTACAATAAAGTATATAATAAATAAATAGTCCTGAGAGATTATTAGTGTTTAAAAAAATAAACCCTGTATACCAGTGGGCGACTTTTTTTTTCATTAGTAATAAGAAAAGGCGAGAAAAGGAAAAAAAATAGAATTTAAAGAAATAACACATTACAATGAAATACAAAAATCTATTTTATTGGTATATAAGACACTAGCCGGTATAAAAAATAATACTATGTTTCTATAAAATGGAACATTTAGGCCAACAATCATATAAGTACAAAAATAATGATTGAAAATTTGAAATGCAATTCTGAACTTCCAATAATCATTTTATATGAGTATTTATTTAACAACTACTTTATAAAAAGCAATATTGACTCTCCATATTTTATGTAATCTGTGACAAAAGTTGACACATCCTATCCGACATTAAATATTGTTATAATTAATTAAACTTCTAACAAACATCCATTTAGGTACATCAGTCCATTTAGTAATTAGCAACTTAATGTTTTATTTTTTTAATTAGGGACCGTTCAAGTATTACGTAAGCACTATAGGGGGGTGTCCCCCACACCCTCCTATAGTGCTTACGTATCTTTGCTTTGCTTATTTTTGATGACATGGAAGGTGGGGGATCTAGATGGTGATTACGTCAGCAATAATTATTTAATTTTTTCCACATGTAGCAACACACATTGTCTATGCTTCAAAATGAAATGCATTTTCGGGGATTCCTAGAAATAATGAATTGTTGAATTCCGTGTAAGTAAAGTTTATTTCAATGAATGTTATGACTTCTATTCCAAACCTATTCCTTATTTCTAGATTTATAACTGCTGCTCATGAATCAATCAATCAACCAATGTTTACGTAAGCATGGGGGGGAGGGGTAAGAGCTTTGCTTAGTTTTGCTGACGAGGATGACCACCCGTCCCGGGTGGGTTAAAAATTGCAAAAAATGTGCTTACGTAATACTTGAATGGTCCCTTAGCGCCGGATTTGTGATCAAACGGTCACTATTGTCGTGAACCCACTTCAGACACAAGCATATTTAGCTTAGTTGGAGGAGTTAACAAGATTGCTTGTAATGTGAATGTGTGTGACACATCTTGTCCCAAAATGGATGTTGTTTCGTTAAAACCTAATTTGTCTTCGATGCCAAGTATTAGCTGCTTACCAAGGGTGTTGGATGCCTGTCCGCAGTCCAAAGACACGTCCTGGTAGCAGGTGTCAGCTGCGAAGGTGCCCGAGAGAGCCAGGAGGCAGGTAGCGGCTATGAATATGGCCTTCATGGTGTTGATTCTGGAGTGATTGACAAAAATAAAAACTAAATAATGTTTCTTTAATTTTTAATCTATACATATATTAAAAATGTATTTAAGGATGTCCATTAAGTAATCATATCTTCTATACTAATATTATTAACAGATAAAATTTCTAACTTTGTTTGTTTGTTTTAACACACTAATCTTAGAAAGTACTGGGTGAATTCGAATGAAATTTTTATATTTTACCCGACTGCTAAAGGTGGAGATTATGCTTTTATTGTGATAAAGTCCAAGGGAGCGAAGCCCCGCGCGACCGCTAATCTATACTAATATTATAAATGCGAAAGTAACTCTGTCTGTCTGTCTGTTACCTTTTCACGCCTAAAACGCTGAATCCATTTAGATGAAATTTGGCATGGGAATAGTTTAGGACCCTGGGAAGGACATAGGATAGTTTTTATCCCGATATAATGTTCCCGTAGAATAGTTTTCAAATCGCACGCGAACGAAGTCGCGGGCAAAAGCTAGTTTACTATAAAACAAAGTAGTATTAAGCGACAATAGCCTATTGGCTAAGGTGTCGGACTTGTGATCGAGAGGTCCCAGGTTCGAACCCCACCCATTACACTATTGCCGTGAACCCATTCCAGACACAAGCATATTTATTTAGCTTAGTTGGAGGGCTTAACAAGATTGCTACTAATGTGGATTTGGCTAGTTCACTATATAGAAAAAAAATACTTGTAAGTCCCCTACTATGATTTATAATATACAAAAAGTCGAACACAATGTTCAAACATATCTCATGATTGAACTTACATGATAAGAGATCACATTGCATTCTTAAATAAAAGTGATAAAACTCAAATTACTATACCTATATTAGAGTTTCTTGGAAACTGTACCCACCCATATGCACAAAACGTTTTGGTAATACTTTCATTGTACATACAGCTAAGGAGTGGAATTCCCTGCCGAAACCTGTATTTCCTGATAGCTATAACCTGGGGGACTTTAAGTCAAGAATGAATAGGTTACTTCTAGGTAAGAGTGCTTTATCGTTGACCAAATCATTGCTTACAGTCAGGTAAGATGATGGTCAAACGCAAGCCTATAACCAACAAAAAACTAAATGCTGTTGAGTAAATGTACACATCTCACCTTTTAACTTGGATCCTATTTCCTCAAGGATTTAAAGTAGTATGGTCAGTTTATATCAACATCAAAAGTTACTGGAATCTAGAGTGAGGTCACTTTCATTTCACTTTTCATCAATAGCCCAACGGCTAAGGTGTTGCACTTGGGATTGAGAGGTTGTGAGTTCGAACCCCATCCATTACACTTTTGTTGTGAACCCACCCCACACACAAGCATAATTAGCTTATTTGGAAGGGTTAACAAGATAGCTAGTAACGTGATTTCTACCCACACTGCTGTTTTGTTTAACCCGATTCTGTTTAAAAAATATAATATATTAACAACAGAAGCTACAGGAATTTAGAGTGGCGTCTTTTATTCTACAAGAGCAAAATATAATCCTGAATTCAGCAAAAGGTGGCAAAGTTAGCACTCAGTGCCACACACAATGAAAATCACTAACAGTCAATGACAAAGTACAAAAATAAAATTATGTCAATATATTAAATTTTGCATGTGTACAGGTGAGACTGTTATTATATAAATAAAATACACTTTTATTATAATCAGCCAACAGCTGAAAATAAATATTAAAATTAATTGACCCAGATAATTAATTGTTTAGATACACAGATATACATATTATGTGATATGTGACAATGTCTACACTATCTTGTAATCAAATCACCTATAATTAAACATGGTTGTATGTAATAATATGATAAGTAAGTATATTAAAAAGCAATAATTCCTAAGTCCGAATGAATTATGATAAATACCAGATTAAGATTTGTTTTTAATTGTATTGTTGGTAATCAGCAATATTTACACTATTATAGATTCAAGATTGTAGATTAAACCGATAATGTCTAAATTATCCATGAAATTTTTAATCTTGTCAAAAATCTAACTACCTACCTACACAAAAAAAAAAACAAAAGCATTTATGGGTAACAGAAGACTTATTCAGAAACTTCTTTCTTTCGTTTAGTGATAAAAAGTTAAATTGGGTGTCAATGCTTTCTCGTTTCTTGCGTACTTGCAAATTGCAATGTTATTTTGATCAACAATTTGCAATGACAAAGAAAGAGGCGTAGATCGCATGTCGATAAATAATTTCATTTGTTTCTTCCTATTTTTCTTCATTAGGTGTATTGATTTAAAAAAAAAATGATATTGCAGACTAACCGAAATAATTTACAAAGACAAAGAAAGATTTACAAACATTTCAAACTCGGAACATCGAATCAAAACAAAATGAGATCTAAATTTATAAACCTTGATTTAAATAAAAACAAAGGACTACCAAGTAAGTTAAAACACAAACACCAATGTCGTAGTTAATGTAAAAGGGACTCACCTAAATAAATTGTGAAACGAATAAGTTAGATTAATTCTGCAGCAACGAAGATTGTTCCGTCGAAAGTGCCTTTACACACACTGGCGCAGAAGGCGACTTCCAAAACTGACTATTAAACTGATAAAGCTCCGTCGGATGGAGAGTAGTTATACGCGTAATTAAAATTTATACAAACGCAGTACGATTGATAGCGAACGACAAAACGATAATAAAATAGAAAAATTCTCATCTGTCACGTGAAGTTAGCTACACTTCAGTCAGGGGTGACTATGTTGAAAAAAAATATTTCCTCAATTTCGAGTACTGTCAACGGAAAACTTAAAAGTATTCCAAAAACCAATCATCAAAATACAAATCAGATTTCTTTATTTTATAAAAGCTCAATTTAATCAAGATAGAATCTACTCTAACAAATTATATTTCTTTGTTATATTCCATTAAAAGAAGCAAGATTAAACTGCTGGTATCATTATTTCCTCGCCCCGCTCTACGCTATCTCCCCGTAAAGCGAAACCATGAATGACGTAGTAAGCCTTGTCATGGCTGTCATACTGAGAATGTTGAGGTTTTGTGTTTCTAGACATTTCTTCCTCTTTCCATTTTTCAGCATATTTATAGGATTTTACTCCCTTGTAATGCCTTTTGTTATGATATTCAACCATTTTACAGATGTTCAAATAATTAAAAGAGGATTTTTATGGCTCTATAAGCAGAATTACATTAGAAAATATTCCATAAGTAGACTCGGAACACGAAACCTCTTGAGGGATTTTTTGTTGTGCAACGACCGGTGGTATCTTGCATCTCGCTCTAACATGTCATTCTCTAAGCACTTGTCAACACGAGATGGTTCTGTTATCGCTGCGCAGTTCATTATTTTTCATAATATAATCAGAGGCATCATCGTGAATAGTTCTTGTTTTCCAATTTTGATAAGTCGCCTTCTGCGCCAGTGTGTGTAAAGGCTAGACTTTCGCGAGTACTCGTACGTTACGGAACTGTTTGTCATAACATAATTTGTCAAAGTATCTGTGATTTTAATTGAATAAAAAAAGAAAAGATGAAGGCTATCCTCCTTGCTGTCGTAGGACTCCTTGCTGTATGCCTGCCTGCTTCTGCCACACAATGTGAGTAGACATTTTCTTTGTTTTTGGTTTTTATTTTTACGTAGGTAGGAATTCCTGTTTAATTTTTTTATGTATTTTAGGTTACATATCGAAGCTTGTGTACCTTTCCTTTGTCCGCGCAATCATAAAACGTTAAAATAAATGAGGGCGTCTTTATTATTTGTCTCATATAGCCTTTGTTATGCTACAAACAAGTTTGTTTTAAAAATAAACTAAGTATGTACCTACATCAAACGCAATTTCCTTTGTTAAAATTTTGCCAATTAAAGTTCAGCATCAGATGTTTTTTGTTTTAGGTGATAGTAACGCCATCTAGATAAGTAAATCGTAAACTAAGATTGATAATAACTAAAGGTCATGTTCAATACAAAATTAGTACATTGCAATGCTATGTAAAATTAACCTCTATAGGTCATTTTTATCTGAGAACTACAAAACATTTAGAGTACATAAATGTAGACTGTTTAAATAAACTCCTTTTATTAAAATTGCTTTCTTGAGAGTTTAATTATGTCGAGGTTAGAATATAGTATTGGATCAGAGGATATTGGGTTTGCTTGTCTTGTCTTTGCAGGGTGTGAAACCTACCATTACGCTATTGCCACAATGGGTTCGTCTCTAGACACAAACAAATTTAGCTTGTTGGAGGGTTTAACAAGATTGCTAGTAATGTGAATTTATTCTACCCAAATTGCTAGTTATCTTATTCAAAGAAAATTGAATTAGTTACCTGTTTTTAATTCAATAGCAATCACTAGTAAATGTCACTCTTGTAGACTGAAACTAACTCCCGACATAAGCTCACGACTATCCACAAACTCAGATACACTGAGATTCAGCTACCACAAAGTACAAAGTTCGACAGCCTACCTTCGCTGCCATCATAACATGACTATAGTTGACATGGGCTCAGTTGTCAAAGGAGAAAAAAGAAACTTATCATACAATATGATAGATGAACATACTAACATATTTGTAAACAAATTACGTGTCTTCCCAGTTAAATGGCATATCTCTGCCAGTTAGTTAATAAAATGTATGTTCTATTTATGATAAGGTATAGTTTTGTTTATACTTACATAAATACATACTGAAACAAAATCCATTATGGATAGATACAGCATCAGGGAACAACTAAAATCAAGGTCTCTTAGATTAGGGTATTTCGATGCCAATGGCATCCAAAATTGGCTGAATAAATAATAAAAGCCACATGGTTCAATCTACATAGCATCACTTGGTTAGGTCGGCATGTGGAGCATTTTAAAATATTGAGATTTCTCCCAGCCTCGATAAGCTGTGGGTCCTGGCTGTCATTAGGTGTAGTTAAAAGCCAGAAAATGTGATGGTGGTCTTGCCAAATTGTATTGTGTTGCTCGGCGACTGGGTTTTTTTGAAATGTTTGGTACAGACGCCAGCACATCAAGCTACAACAATCTGTCAAATTTCTTTAATATATTTTCAACTTTATTGTTAAATAAATTAGGTTCAGGGTTGATCGGGAAAATTTGACAGTTTCGGGTAGCTTTATTGTAGCACAAGTCACTATTGTACCTAGTATAAACATTCAATCAAATATTCCATTGTACAGATTTTCTATAGTAAAGAAATGGTCAATTGGTTCTTCCATAAAGAGTATCAGCTGTACCGCACAATTTTGATGGCTTACTAGCAGTTACTTTATATTTTTGTGTGTGGCTTCTCGCTGGTCAACCTATGAGGTTGTCGGCTGTTTAACTAGACTTGCCTGTGGCAGCCTTAATTATATTAATTGGAGCCAGGGCTTCTATTAAACTTACAAACTGACTACAAGCTAAAGGTATCCCCTGTGGGGTAGGAACCACGGCTTAGGGTGTCGCTGTACGAGGGCAACTAAAGACAGACTAGATTGCACAAGCTAGCAGTTACCTAATTGAAGTTGAACTTTATGACATGGGAGTTTACTTATAAGTATAGGGGTTATATAGGGAGATACCAGCATTAAAAACAGCACCCTTTTTAGTTGATAAAACCTTATGTAATAATGTTATGGTGTACAACACAGCGTTTTAAAAAAGATGAAAATATTTTATTAGTTTACAAATAAAAGCAATACTTATTATAGCATGTAGTGATTCGAGCCACCTGTTAAACAAAAAGAGTACCTATATCTATCTACCTTCTTTCACATGGATTTAAAGAATTCAACATGCAAACAAGTAACCTAACCTAGCCGCTCAACGATGATAAAGTAAACTATACCCCTGAGTTTGTTTCGGTGTTTCTTCTCAGGGTAGTCAGTTAGGAAACACCGGCCTAATCTAGCTTAAATTTACAAAAAAAATGACGTGTAAAAGTGTTATTTAATAACCAATTTGCTAAATAAAGATCATTTACATACAAATATATAGACCAAAAAATCAGGCCGCACTACGCATGCGCGTTATCTGTCACCGATATCTGTATTTACCTACCTATTGTAGCATTGAAATGTTAGGTTTAAAGTTCAGCCTCGAAAACCCAAAACAGTAGTAAGTATGTGCTCAAGCATTGAATCATTACCTTGTAAAGTAATTTTGTAAATTTATTAAAGAATTAATTATTGTCCTTATTCTTTGTTTAATTATGATGAAACTATGGATGGACTGTGTGTAACATGGGTAGAGAGTTGGTGAAATATGGACGAGTATACTTCGCAAAAACTGACTAAAAATAAATAGGAATATAGGTAGCTAGGGAATTCTTTGAATCTGCAATAGCGTAATGCCTAAGGTGTCGGAGTTCGAACCGCCCATTATTGCCGTGAACCCATTTCAGACACAAGCATATTTAGCTTAGTGGGAGGGGTTAACAAGATTGCTAGTAATGTGAATTCGACCCACTTTGCTAGTCTCCTTATAAAAAATCATAGGCCTGTACGAAACAATAAACAAAAGCAACATCTTGTACTATTACATAACAAATAATAAACACTTAAGAATTAAAACTACTTAATATGATGCGTCGCGAACGATCCGCGAAATCGTCGATACACGACTCTGGGCCAGATATTCCTGCTTGAGGAATGTCTCCACCTGTTGCACTGGAACCCGCATCACAAAACCCTCAACCCTAAGTCCAACCCGCCTTAGTTCGCACGTACTGTACAATCTTAACCTTCATGGTGTTGAAACTTTTTAGATCACAACGAAATTCATTTTGATATTCGAACATTGTACTTTTTTTCGGTACATGAATGTCTGTCATGTATTCTCTACGTTAATACAATATTAAAGTATATTTAAAAAACGAGAGAAAATATACGTTATTTGGTATACCTATTTTCATATGAACACGTGTTACAAAGCTGAAAGTGAAATTAAATTTTGGCCATATGAATCAGTCGAAGAATCAAATTTCGAAAAACTACCCTATCATCTTCTGAGCAAACAACGTTTATTTTATTTTAATTCTGATTCCATACCTACATAGTCATCTAGTTATTTCATCAAAAGGTTATGGGCCCAGGTAGCAGAGCGTGGTTATGATACACCGCAGCTTGGCCGCGTAGAGTATAATGCAGGGAATACTCCTTAAACATCCCTTTTCCAGTATTTCTGCTATAACACGTATCTAAAACCCATGATCATCTGCCTAGCCTTGTTCCAACTTGTCGGGGTCGGATTCTAGTCGAAATGGATGTAACTGAGTACTACTAGCGTTTTTACATGGACCGACAGCCTCTCTGACCCTCAACAACATGAGTTGTTGAGGGTCAGAGAGGTCAACCAGTTAATGATAACTGGTTGATTTCCAACGGTACCTTGGAAATTCGAGTGTCAGATAGATTTTCTGGTTTCCGACTACCCGTGACGATTTTCAAAGAGGGTCTGCGTCAGGATGACTGAACTAAGAGAGATTTTGGGAGTTTGAGCAATACCAAGTTTTAGTACCTATTTGGTACTGTTTCGTACCAGACATGCACCTCGCTTAAGAAGGAAAACTATTACGAGGAAAGTGGCCAGACATTCTGACTTCAGAATGGACCAAGCCTGTTTCACCTAATTGAGATAATTTAATTTATCGAAAAATAATGCGTTAAATTCCAAGCAGTATGGTACAGCTCACATTTTATAGATAGATTACAATGTCGCGAGATAGATTATAATCTAACGGTTTTTTAATTTTACGGTGATATTTCATCATAACATTTAGCTATTGATCATTTCATGACATGACCCATTTCAATGAAAACCGCTATAATGTATACTTAGGTACATTGTAGTTGTGTATTGTAAAAATTGCCCGTCATGCGTGAATGTTTGATATTATGCATTCTCATTTCTCATTCATTGTTGTCGTTTATATTAAACTAGCTGCTGCCTGCAACTTCGTTCGCGTGGGAGGATTTTCCGCGTAAATCCCGATCCCGTGGAAATTAGCCTATGTGTTATTTCAGGATGACAAATATAAATATAAAATAAAGTATGTTCTATCTGTCTACTTTCCAATTTTCAGACCTGTTCAGTATTTTTTGAGTAAAAGTGTAACAAACATCTTTAAATACATCCTGACAAACTTTCGCATTTATCAATTCTCGATTTAAAAGACCTTAAAAATTGTACTAATTTTTTAAACTGACAACTGAAGCGAAATAGCCCTAATGGCACAGGTATCGAACTTGTGATCGAAAGGTCACGGGTGCAAACCCCACCTATTACACTACGTGAACGCACTCCAAACACAAGCATATTTAGCTTAGTTGGTTGGTTTGCATTGCAGGAGAAAAAAACCGGTCAAGTAAGTGCGTGTCGTATTCGCTGACTGATCGTTTCGTACCATGCTCTAACTAAAAGCCAAACATGACTACCTAACTAATTTGACTTCCTATACAAATCCTCACCTGATCCGACAATTTTGCACGGAAATTTTTATTTTTTTTTAGAGATTTTTATAAAACTTGTCATAGCCGGTGTTTTGAGTTTAAATACAGGACACAGAGCTACACTATTCAATCGTCACAAAAAAATAAAATTGAGGAAATAGTTTGCTGGGGGAGATAGCAAAATAATAAATAAATAAAAACATATTAATTTGAATTCACTCTAAAAACGGGCCCACATAGGGCGATGGTAACTGAAGAAGAAATTATAAAATCCAACTTTACAAGGGAAGTTTGAAAAAATATGATCTAATTGAGTACCACCGCGTGTAGGGGGAAGTGGTTGTAATAAAGACTGGTAACCAGCGTCACGTATTAATTTGAAAACTGCAGTGTTGTCGTTACGGAGATAGTCTTCATTAAAATCTCCAAATATTATGCAAGGACTGTTATGCGATAGTAAATTACTTACAAAACCTACTGCGCGACTGTTGGGACATTTGCATGATCTATAAAAAGCTATAATCTTCACTGCATTTATTTCGAAAATGACTGCTTCACAGTGGTCACCTCCAGCAATATCAATGTAATACCGTGGGTTGCTGTATTCAATATAATTTTTGCCCATGCACACACACCAAAACCTGGGTTTGAACTAAACTGTTTAGGGCCATTTGTTCTAATTATTCCATTACCACTGAATCTTGGTCGGAGGGTGGACGTGGAGGATGAAAACATTCAGTAACGATAAATAAACCTTCAACACATGTGGCACGTGAGCAAGCAACATATAACATTGACCTTGAAATACCGGGCTTCACATGTACAACAACTTTTTCTCCTGGCTTTTGTGAATTGTAACAGCCTCAGCTGGAACCAATGGAAATTGAGTGCGACGAACTTGTAGGTTGGATGATTTATATCTTTTAATAGTGTATGTAACTGGATCTATTGGAGCCCAATTATTTTTCAATCTTGTTTTGTGGCGAGTGAGTGATGTAGAGCTCTGTGTCCGTTTTATTTTCCCTATATTTATATCTTCAAAATATAACCAAACCCGTAACGGCCTCCTCTCACCAGTGGTTCTATTTCTTGCAAAATCGATTGCAATCAATTTTCCCGTAGAACCATTTACTAATCCGTCAGATGTATCAATATTGACTGTCATCATGTATTTGGCTCCAACTT
Organism: Tholera decimalis; assembly: GCA_943138885.2. Classification (NCBI taxonomy): domain Eukaryota; kingdom Metazoa; phylum Arthropoda; class Insecta; order Lepidoptera; family Noctuidae; genus Tholera; species Tholera decimalis. The sequence continues at coordinate 15,487,067 of OW964574.2, read as the reverse complement.
TTAACTTAATATTTTTAGGTAGACCATACGTCTGTTGAGTTTTTGTTTAAAAGGTTTTTTTATAAAACTTATCTGGCGCTTAGCGCCATCTATTGACATTTCTATGGAGTTGTTCGAAATTTTTGAGTCAAATACAATTGGTCGACTATTACTCGTAAACTTGTAAAGCCCACTTATGTGTGATAGTTTTCCTTTAAACTTCGTTATATATAGGTACTACTGCCGTGACATTTGAATTTCTAACTACAACCTTTTAGTTGGTAGAGGGGGAGGGACACTTGACTAACGAAAATTGGTACTTTAAAGCTTGATAAGTCATGAACGGTTTACTTAATCAAAAAACAGTCTTCCCAAACCCTGAAAGACCTATGCAACGATATCCCACACTATGAGGACGAAAAAATAAATATCATACCACTTTTTCGGTGTCATTAACGTGTATACTCATGCCAAATTACAGCTTTCTAGTACCAATAGTTTTTGAGCTAAACCGCGGACAGACAGATAGACAGTCAGACGGACATGGCGAAACTATAAGGGTTCCTTGTTGACTACGGAACCCTAAAAAAGACCATAGTGTTAGGAACCCAACTTGAAGTAAACAAAGAAAGAGGTTCTGTTTTCTATAAACCTGCATGAATAAAGGCCTTTTTTACCTTATCGATTCCAAGATACCAGCGCGTGTATCATAGAACATTATAATTAAGTCATTAGGCTAATTATCTATACTAATATATCCATAAAGCGGAAAAGTTTGTTTGTTTGTTTGCTTGAACGCGCTAATCTTCGAAAGTACTGGGTGGATTTGGATGCAATTTGGTATGGAAGTAGCTTGAAGCTTGAGGAAGGCTTTTTACGCGACTGCAAAAAAGGAGAGTTATGTTTTTACCATGATAGAATCCACGGGAGCGAAGCCCCGCGTGAGTACTAGTGTGGTAATAATTCTGATGATATCTTTGTTTTTTTATTGCTGTTTCGGTATAACAACTCAAGGGTTATGGGTCATGGATAGTTTTTTAAAAAGAATACGGTTTTGGTTTTCAAAATATTGTAGGTACTTCAGAAAAATATTACTTATTCACTTGTCTTCTTTATTGAATCACTTCTGCATGTGCAAATATTAGCGGGTGGTAAAGCGGTGCTGCATATTGCATGCAAAAATGACCTGATTTTTGGCAGAATGAACACTAGATATTTTGTTGAAATACGTATTAGTTTGGTAAGTAGCGCTTGATTCTATTCCGTATTATGTTTTTTTTTATTGAACGCGTTTGACCACCATTTAACCTGATGGTAAGCAATGTGGTCGAAGATGGAGCACGCTTACCTAAAAGCAACTTATTCACTCTTGACTTGAAAGACCCCCAGGTTACTAGCAGGAAACACAGACTCCGGCAGGGAATTCCACTCCTTAGCTGTACGCACAATGAAAGTATTCAATATGTAGTAATAGTATCAAAATGTTATCCGCAATAATACGTATACAAGTATACGGACTCGTCTGAAGAATGTGTATTATAGAAATAACTAGCTTGAGCCAGCGGCTTCGCCCGCGTGGGAAGTTTTTCCCGTGTAAATCCCGATCCCGTGGGAATTTCGCAAAATCCTTTCTTAGCGGATGCCTATGTCATAACATCTACCTGCATGCCAAATTTCAGCCCGATCCGTCCAGTGGTTTGGGCTGTGCGTTGATAGATCACTTTTTGACTTTTTTGTTGATAGTCAGTCAGTCACCTTTGAGTTATATATATTTAGATATCATATCCTACTAATATTATAAATGCGAAAGTTTGTGAGGATGTATGTTTGTTGCTCTTTTACGCAAAAGCTACTGAACGGATCTAAATGAGATTTGGTAAGTAGATAGTTGAGATCCTGGAATAACACATAGGCTAGCTTTTTATCCCGGAATTCCCACAGGATCGGAATTTACGCGGGATAAACCTCCCACTCGAACGAAGTCGCGGGCAAAAGCTAGTTCACTTACATAAAAGATGTAAGAGGTTAGGTATTGCTATAAAACGTGGCAACACCGACTAACCCCGAATTCAAGTATGTACCTACTTTAAATTTAATCTGTTCCTCTAACGTGCCATCTTATGCATTTATCCCACGGAAACCTTTCTCAAGTTTCATGGCTAGATAATCAGGGTTTACTCTTAAGTACTTCAAATAATCTTAAGTTATTGTCTCCCCGATCTAGACAAAGAAAATTAAGAGTCATCTCAATGATTCTCTATCTTTCTCGTAAGATCGTAAATGTCGAAACTTTACACCGGTATCGGTCATAGCGTTTTGACAGTTTGGTATCACACATGTCAATCTTAAGATAATGTCATCTATACATTAAATACATTTTCTATTGTGTATGTTTAAAACAATCGATTTATCAAACAGTTCTTTGACGTATAAACAGGGCCGGATTAACCATTAGGCGGAGTAGGCAACTGCCTAGGGGCCCCGCATCAACTAGGGGCCCAGGCCTAGTGCACGCACCAAGAAAACATGTTTCTCGAACGAGAATTTGATGTGCATGGGAACTTAGGGACCTCACTGTTATCTCACAACATACAAATGGTTAAGTAGTAAAATTAAAACAATTTTATTTATTTATTTATTTAAACTTTATATACAATTGTGTTACATGGGCGTACTTAATGCAGCAAGGCATTCTCTACCAGTCAACCATTGGGTTAAAAAAAACAATTTTAGAACAAATCTGGGAATAAGTAAACAAATATATTAAAAACCACAGCCCTTAATGTGCGTTTCCTCAGTTCATACATGATTTGGTCAGTCAAAGTAAGAAAACGGGCCCCGAGAATGCCATTGCCTTAGGGCCTCTGACAGAGTTAATCCGGCTCTGCGTATAAATGCCGTCATCAAACGTGCAATATTTAAGACGCCATCTTTGAACATGGACAATATCATTGTTTTTTGCTGGCAAGATACAAACACTATGAAAAACAAAGTTATTTGGCGTAGTTGTAAAAAATGTAAATAAGCTAGTTTTAAGAAATTTTTTATTTTCGTCAAATAAATATACATATTATATTATAGTTACTAGGGAAACCTTCATGGGCGAGTCTGACTCGCACTTGCCAATTTTTTCGAATGAATCTCCCGCTCTGGGTGGAGCGGAACGGTGTGTCAGACTTCTACTGACTAAAAACCCACACAGTTGCTTCAGCTGCCCTTAAGTTCTGGGGCCGCGGTATCTCGTTAGAACATTCCCGCAACCCGGACAGCCTTGACCCGCAATCTGTAAGTGACTTCCAGTTTGGTCACTACATAATAGTTCGTGGCCGGGCAGTAGGTAACAGTGGAAATACTGACCAAGTTTCATTCATTAAATATTCTAGAATAGAAAGATATAGGTAAGTACTTTCGTTATGTATACTAAAACTAATCTCCTCAATCTAATAACACTCACTTAACCTGAGTGTCAGATAAAATGGACGTGTCTTGGAACACATATTCTAGTTATCGGCACTAGATTATCTAAACATCTCAACAACTGTTATTTGCAACTATGTATGTGCTAAGGGTTTAAATACTACACTTACGCATCTATCGCACTATCAAGACACGTATAAAAAGCCTATTGAAGTTATCCGTTGACACTTCTTATGTCAAATGATATAGGTATTCTATTTTTGTCTGTGGCATGAACCGATAAAATCTAATCTGTCAAAGTCTAAATTTTTTGGCAAAATTGTGGTGTCTCCTCTACAAAATCTACTTAACTAGAGTTGAAGTTGTAATTAAAATTATTAAGCATGCGTCAAACGTTTTTATACATTTACAGATTGTTAAAGCCCGATTTACACTTCAACAAGTACAGTAGCGAGTTAACTTGCGTCATCGGCGAGTTAAGTTGTTATTGTAGTTTGAACGGCAAAAGCGAGTTAAGTAGTAGTACATTAACAACTTAACCGCCAATGACGCAAGTTAACTCGCTACTGTACTTGTTGAAGTGTAAATCGGGCTTAAGAGTAACCGTGGAGTTTCTTGTCGGTTTTTCAACCGACGACAAAAAAGGAGGTTATCAATTCGACGCGTATATTTTTTTTTTAATTTATGATCATCGATTACTCGGAGACGGCTGAACCGATTTGGATAATTCTTTTTTTTGATTGAAAGGGTATACTTCGAAATTGGTCCCATTTTCATAAACGTCAGGATCTGATGATGGGATCATGGAGAAATCGAGGGAACTCTTCAAATATTATAGGCGCACCTATAGCGTTTTGGGTATTTCTTATAGTACCTTGTGCAGTTGCTCTCGATAAGCATCATTTGAGGAAGTGGAACTGATGATGAAGACCCCAGATGGCCATCGAAACTACTCAATAATAAGTATTTCGTGGATTGCGATTCGATTACTTGAATATGGATGTTAAGCACTTTATGCTCGTCACAATGCATATGGTGATGTAGAGCTGATGGTGAAGTACCAGGAGAACTCCTCAACAATTAACGGCCCAGCATTGGGCCCAGCCCCGGAAAAGCAATATTTTGTAAAAGGTTATAAGTAGTTGACATTTAGGCTCTTGTACCTAGGTAAATTAAAAATAGGCCAACTAAAAAGAGTGAAATAAAAACTTTTTACCAAAGAGTCGGTTTAGTTTTTTGGTAAAAAGTTTTTTCTCCATAGGAAACGACCAATTTCAACCGTGCACTAACTTCTGACGTTATACAAGGCCTATATAAAATAAAATATTTTGAGATTGTGTTCATTGTCTTGATTAATCTTATAGAAACTGAATGATTTTAGGAACAAATATCAATTTTATTAAAAAGGAAAGGCTGTATAGAAACAAAACATATTTAACCAACAACTTACTTGTAACTATACCTGATTTTTAGTTACACCCTAAGCCAAGGTACTCTACAGAGGGTCTCATAGCTTGTAGTCGCTTAATTTAATAAGTCCTGACTAGAGACATGAATTATAATTATTAAGGCGACCACAGGCAAGGCTGGTTAAGGAGCCACTCATTCATGTATCACTTACTGTCCGACAAATACAAAATAAATACCATACAAAAACAAGGAAAACTATAATTAAAATAGATATATTTATAAATCACCAGGTGAATATTACAATGTACCGGGTTTCCGTAAACATTGGAACACAATACCTACAACTGCCAACAACCCACGTGGTTATCAGAAAATAAATAGTCATACTCCATTACCCTATTTGTGATTGTTAAACAGATGACTAACTACTGGATGTACATAATTATAAATTAGTTTATTGTTACTAAGTTTCGTGTAATCATAATAAACACACGTTATAAGCACAGATTAAATAAACATCTACAAAAATTTGCGCCTTTTCCTTATTCCTCTTTGTCTATGATTTGAGCATCTGTGTTTTTTTTTTCAAAGTCAAATCCATTTATTTGCTTTTTATTGATGACTAGCTCGTTTTAGACCACCATCTCACCTGATGGTAACGGATGATGTGATAGAAGATGTAGCACGCTTACCTAGAAGTAACCTATTCAGTCTTGACTTAAAGACCCCCAGTTATAGCTATCAGGAAACATAGACTCCGACAAGGAATTTCACTCTCCTTCGCTATACGTACCATGAAAGTATTCCCAAAACGTTTTGTGCGTATGGGTGGGATGTCCACCATGTAACATTGCTGCATCGCCGTTCGTCTTGTATTTCGATGATGGAATGGAACGGGTTTGGTGGAATTAGATTGTGCAATTCCATCGCATACTCCCCAAAATGTAACCGATACAAATGATAGGCATGCAAAATGTAAAGTGTGACCAACGTGAAACAAAAATATTTTAGGGGTAGTGAATGAATGAAACTTGTCAGTAGTATTACTGTTGTTACCTACCGCCCAGCCACGAACTGTAGTGACCAATCTGGAAGTCACTTACAGATTGCGGGTCTAGGCTGTCCGGGTTGCGGGAATGTTCTAACGAAATATCGCGGCCCCGGAACGCAAAGAAGCTATAAAAATAAAAAAGAATAAAAGGCGTAGGTGAGCAAGAAAATTACTTTTATAATGTGTTGAATTTACGACAGCCTGATATTTTTTTATTCCTAACTCACTACTTATTTGACAAAACAAATATTATAAAAGTCCGTCAGCCTCGTCTCATGGTTGTAAAACAAAGCTAAAGCCTTTTGATCATTAACAAAATGCTGACTTTTATATTCATAAGATTAACTCGGACAGTTTCATATTTATTTTCAACCGACGACCAAAAGAGGAGGTTATCAATTCGACGCGTATATTCTTTTTTTTTTTTTAATGTATGGTCACTGAGTACTCGAAGACGGCTGAACCGATTTGGAAAATTCTTCTTTTGTTTGATAGGGTATACTTTGAAGTTGGTACCATTTGTCACCAAGTCAGGATCTGATGATGGGATCTTGGAGAAATCGAGGGAACTCTTCAAATATTATAGGCACACCTATGGCGTTTTGGGTATTTCTTATAGTAAATTGTGCAGTTGCTCTCAAAAAGTACCATTTGGGGAAGTGGAACTGATGATGAAGACCACAGATGGCCGCCGAAACTACTCAATAATAAGTATTTCGTGGATTGCGATTCGATTACTTGAATATGGATATTAAGCACTTGGTGCTCGTCACAATGCATATGGTGATGTATAGCTGATGGTGAAGTACCATGAGAACTCCTCAAAAATTAACGGCCCAGTATTGGGAAAAGCAATATTTTGTATAATGTTATAAGTAGTTGACATTTAGGCTCTTGTAACTAGGTGAATTAAAAATCAACCAACTAAAAAGAGTGAAATAAAAACTTTTTACCAAAAAATTAAACCGACTCCCAAAAAACACTGCAAAGTGAAAAATAACTTTAATTTCGGAAGTCGGTGCCAAAAACGAAAATACAAAACTAAAGACACCGACTACCGAAATTAAAGTTATTTTTCACTTTGCAGTGTTTTTTGGGAGTCGGTTTAATTTTTTGGTAAAAAGTTTTTTACGTTATCTTTTGTTATAATTACATAATAAAAACCTAATCTTCTAATTATCATCATGAAACTTGGCAATTATATGTAGATTAGATGACAATACAGTATTATGATACCATCGAGCTGGTCTGGTGACGGAATTGGAAGGTGGCTGATAGAACCTTAGACTGCCTATACGTTAAAAGCGTGTTTTTAGTTAAAACTATTTATATTTTCATTTTACTGTATTATTTTCGTGCTCAGGGCTAAATTATTCAGGGCTAGTCTTATCACATATCTTCAGGGTCAAGCAACGGCCTGTCTATGGATGACGATCTTAACTATTTTATTATAGTATGTATTAGATTATTTTGTGTATTTTGTTTAACTTTGGTTTTAGTTAAGAAATACGTATTAGTTTATTTATAGTTATTGTTAAAGTATGTATTTTATTTGTATGGGCCAAGTTTGCCTGAAACAAATGAATTGATTGATTGATTGATTGATTAACATAGCTAGATTCCTCCGTGCGTAGAAAAGCACGTTGGTCCCGGCTGTCAGTATTTATTTTGTTTATTTTGTTTAACTTTGGTTTTAGTTAAGTAATGTTTTAGTTTATTTATAGTTATTGTTAAAGTATGTATTTTATTTGTATGGGCCAAGTTTGCCTGAAATAAATGAATTGATTGGTTAACATAACGAGATTCCTCCGTGCGTAGAAAAACAAACTATTTTATTATAGTATGTATTTGATTATTTTGTGTATTTTGTTTAACTTTGGTTTTAGTTAAGAAATATGTATTCGTTTATTTATAGTTATAGTATGTATTTTATTTGTATAGGCCAAGTTTGCCTGAAATAAATGAATTGATTGATTGATTAACAAACATAGCGAGATTTCTCCGTGCGTAGAAAAACAAAGTATTTTATTATAGTATGTATTAGATTATTTTGCGTATTTTGTTTAACTTTGGTTATAGTTAAGAAATACGTATTAGTTTATTTATAGTTATTGTTAAAGTATGTATTTTATTTATATGGGCCAAGTTTGCCTGAAATAAATGAATTGATTGATTGATTAACATAGCGAGATTTCTCCGTGCGTAGAAAAGCACGTCGGTCCTGGCTGTCATTTGTACATCTTTGACAGTCGTTACGGGTAGTCAGAAGCCGGAATATCTGACCCCAGTCTTGCTAAGGTATCGTCTACCCAGTTACTGGGTTGTGGAAGTCAGATAGGCAGTCGCTCCATGTACAGATGACAGCACATCAAGCTACAACAATCTGTCAAATTTCTTTAATAGATTTTCAACTTTATTTTTAAAGAAGTTAGGTCCAAGGTTGATTGGGAAAATTTGACAGTTTCGGGTAGCTTCATGTGCTGGCGTCTGTACAACACTACTAAGCTGCAACTAGGGTTGCCAGTCTTGGTCCGGAATGAGGAGGGAATCCTAAACCATCCGGAATTTCTACAATTGAATGAAAGAGTGAAACATAAAAAAACATAACGTTTTTATTTCAAAATTAAAGAAATTCGGGAATTTTCATCAAATGTCCGGAATTTACTCCGGATTTTCGATTTTTTTGATCTGGCAACCCTAGCTGCAAGCGGTTTGACTAAAAGCCGATCCCAATATAGTTGGGAAATGTCTTAACAAATGATGTTGATGACTGTATTCTGTTTATAAATATACAGAAAGCTGCGTTTCATTCTCGTTTGAAATGATGCCAGAAAAATTTCATCACTTACAAAGTTTCTACAAGATATTGGTACCTATTGTGATCTTATGTAGCTGTTGTGTCTTCACCATTAAGAGCGCCTTCACACTAGCGTTTGTCCAGCGTAAGCGTTCGATGAACGTATGCGCAGCGCAGACGCCACGACAACGCGGCGCAGGCGTTGCGTTGTTAGTTTGAATATCAATAAAAAAAAACATCGTTGGGAAGACTAGGCAGGTGATTCTCATTCAAGTTAAAGATACAGCTTTGTACTACTACACTGTGCCTAGTATAAAAGAGATTGCCAGCCACTCTATACACTTTTGCCCCACTCAATAAAAGTCATTAACAAACATGCAATATGCAGCATCTTATTGTATATTTATTACTGATAACTAAACATTTGTCCTGAAACCTGTAAAACTTACGGTTTGCGTTTAAAAATAAAAACAATAATGACATTGATTTATAGGTTAGGTGGTGTAACTACATAATTGTTAAAATAAATTATTATACATATCGAGGGGTGAAAGGCTATTTGGTTTAAGCGACATTTTTGCAACTTGCAAAAATGTCGCTTAAACCAAATAGCCTTTCACCCCTCGATATGATTGTAGATACATACTTGTTGCAACAACCCACGAAGTAAGAAGAGTTTGTAATGAAGACTATGTCTTAACATTTCATCTTTAACGATTTAAACAACGATTATAACGATTTATACTAGGGTTGTTGAGGAAGTGATTATGAGGAAGAGGAGGCGGAAGAGGAATTGTCACGCGCAAATTTAGAGGATGCGGATGAGGAAGAGGATTTTTTTTGAGGAAGAGGATGCGGATGAGGAAGCGGAAGAGGAAGCGGATGAAGAAGAAAATTAAAACAAACAAGTTGAAATAAGCAAGGAACAGCGCGGGTGGCGGGAGGGGAGGTCTCGCTCGCCCGTTCGGCCCGGCCGGCATCGCGCTGCGGCGTGTGCGTTGCCATGGATCCGCGACGCGCATGCGCAGTGAAATTCCTCATAAATTCCTCTTAAATTTTGAGGAAGCGATAGCGGAAGAGGATTTTTTTATTTTTATTTATGAGGATGCGGTAACGGTTGAGGAACCCAAAATATTGCGGAACTTCCGCATTATGAGGAAGCGGAAGAGGAATCCTCAGAAACACTAATTTATACGTTACGCATAATTATAATATTTTATGTAAAATGATATTTGTTTTACAGTTACATACTTATTTTTTTTTTAGTTTGGTTTTGGTTATCAGAAAATAGGAAATGGCAAAAAGTTATTTCCGGGATTGAATTCCTTTTTTTTCATAAAATAATAAACGTCGACTTTTAAAGGAAAACAATTTATTATGAAAAGCTTCTTTATTCGTCACAATTATTTTCATCATTTTACTTTTTTTGTAAATGATAACTGTGACTGGGTCATGATCGGGCATTGTCATTCTTTTCGGCTATCGATTGACTGGCTGGCGATAATCGATTATTAGTTTAAAAATATACCTAATGTATTTCGTTTCTTGTTAGGTTACTGAACTTCCTAACATTTTTTTACCTCTTAAAATATTTAGATGATTTTTCTTGATATTTTTCTGATCTGTCACTATCTATAGTGACGATTCTATAATTTATTATTAAAACGCTACTAGTTACGTCGACGATGCAAGCAATTATTATTAAAAACTTTTGCCCGCGACTTCGTTCGCGTGGGAGGGCTTTCCCGCGTAAATCCCGATCCCGTGGGAATCCCGGGTAAAAAGTATCTTATCATCATCATCCATATATCTATATGGATACGATATTATAGACAGATTTTTCCATTTATAATATTAATAAGAAAGAATAATTTTCTTTTTTCGAGGTAATAATTAATTAATTCTTTACGTAACAATGTGTTTTCATTTCATAAAAACAATTGATGTCATTTCATGAAAACAATTTGCAAATCAAGTAACGAATTGTACTTTTGTCGCCTTTTTAGAAATAAAGACATATTAACCTTTGTTCTTGGAATAAATTGATGACGAAGGAAACTCATTGTTGTGCCTTTTGTTATCAAAACTTAAGTCGCAATTCAAAATACACTACAAAAAATCCTTTCCGTGTCTTCTTTGTCTATTCCTTCCTGACTAAAAGGAAACAGTGATGAAAAGTGTTTATTGTTTTTGCTCAACTGCAAATAATACACAACCTCAAAATTAGGGTAACATTCTCTATGGCCAGACGAGTATCAGATGCATTTTAGTTATTTTGATCACAATCCTACTATCCTATGCTACTGTTAATATTATTTAAATCCGAAAGTTTGTGAGGATGTATGTACCTATAATAATAATAATATAATATAATAATATATTCCACAACTTTTCACACAACGCCATCTAGTCCCAAACTAAGCAGAGCTTGTGCTATGAGTACTAGACAACTGATAAACATACATATATATTTCTAAATACATACATATTATAGATAAATTACACCCAGACAAAGAACAAATGATCGTGCTCATCACGATGTTGTTGTTCTTTCACGCAAAAACGACTGAACGGATTTCAATGAAATTTGGTCAAGGAGTTGACATCCTGGACTGGACTTTTTAACCCGGAATTCCCACGGGGTCGGGATTTACGCGGGAAAAACCTCCCACGCGAATGAAGTCGCGAGTAGAAGCTATTTTTTTAGAAATTGCTAGGTAGCTCATATCATTCGTGTGACGTAGGTAATAAAATGCTAAATCATTAGTTTTTAATAAACTATTAAATCAACAGCGAAAGTTTCATAACTATTTTTTTTTTTGGTATGAAAATCATCAAGTGTACTTCACGCCTGGACAGCTTCTGAATCTGTATAAAGCACAAGTCCGTTCCTGCGTGGAGTATTGCAGCCACTTGTGGGATGGCTCTGCAAAGTATCAACTTGCTGCACTGGACTCGATCGAGGGCAGAGCTAAAAGGCTTTTAGGCGACGAGGCGCTAGTGGACAAGCTTCACAGCTTGACTCATCGGCGAAACGTTGCTTGCCTGCCATTATAAAAATTCATCTAAAGTACCTACAAGATAATATCGCAGGCTCTAGGTCCAAAAAGAGTTTTGTTGTTAAGGTGATACGTAAAAAATAAGACATAGCTCGAGGGGCGTAGCTTAACGGAAGACGCGGAGAGCACCCCCGCTAGAATACATTGCAAACTCGAGCGCACGCTCGCGGTGAGTTGCGATGTAATTTGTGTGTTTTGATGTTTTAGAATAGAGAAGGCACGGAGTCGCCAAAATCAAATACATTTCTTTTTAATCTGAATTAAACTAACTTATTCATTATATTGTTAGGTATTTAGTGTTTTACTTTATTTAAGAATGACAAAAAATAATATAACGTGTGTAAATGAACAGACCGTAACAGTAAATGATCATATTGACCTAAGAAAAAGAACTACTAGTGTAGTAAACAAATTCTTACTATGATTTTATTTAATTAATTTACTTAAAATGAGTAGTAACAAAAAGTTGCTTCAAAACTACGCTTTTTAACACGCTTTTATTAGGTCGACCTGTATGTAACTAACTATGTAATGGAATCTAAGGCAACTACTTTAACCATCTTCCAAGGGTCGTAGCGTAATGAAAATTAGCAACTGTATGTAGTTCTGATGACAATACAATAATATGGTACTGTCGAACTGATCTGATGATGGAGCCGGAAGATATGAACTGGAACTTCATGATGGAAAATCGTATCATACCTGTTTTGGATTTCTTAGAAAAGTCTTGTAATGAACTTTGACCACGATTAGGTTTCAAGGTCTGATGATGAAGCCGGAAGATAGGCAGTGGCATTCCATGATGGAATATCGTATCATAGTCGTGTTTGTACTTGTGAGAAAAGAACTTTGAACACGATCAGGTTTCAAACAGGATCAGGTTTCAGGATAACAAACCTAAAGAAAATCCGTTATCGGTTTTCTTAACCTTTTTGTCAACTTTTTGTGATGTCACTTTCAAATCCTCTGGGGTGATTGACCGTTTAATTGTTCACTACTCGTGGGAATAATATAAAAAAAGAAACAGCAACACAAAGAAAACGGAGGCTACAAAAAAAAGGAAAAGCGCGAACAAATTTTTTGTTTTTACGTGCACTTATAAAAGCGTGTTTTTCTAGTGATTTTTAAACTATTAATTTATTATTAATTAATTAAAGATTATTCATCCAATTAAATTTTTTGATGGATATTTTCTTACGAATAAAAGTCAGAGATTTAATTAAAAATTACTAAAATCTATAACTACACTATTTTCTTGGAATACATATCTCTCGCCTTCATTTAATATTTCATCAGACATTTCCAATGTGTGCGATGTGAATGCACCAAATCATCGTCGCGTATTTCCCTTTCCGTGTCCAACTGGCGACGCGACATCGGTCTCGCGAAATACACACGCTTTTGTATTACTACACAATTCAACCAACCCGTGCTCAACTCGCGTCAAATGAGTACGTTTTTGCGGTCAAGCAACGTTAAAAGAGGTTTTACAAAATAGTGTGCAATTGAATTGAACACGGTTTTTTAACTGGTCTGTTCGAAACAAATCCGTACTGATTTAGCGGGGTGCGTCTCATATCATAAAAAGTTATTTGGTATATTTTCATTTCAATAACGTTCACAAGATAGTGAGTTATACCAACTGTTGATGTAATTTCTTTAGACATAACATTTATATACTCTAAAACTTATTTCGTATAACGTTATTGGATATAACGTTTATTTAATCGAAAATCATTAAGCCTATCGTTTAAAATATATAATATTGCGAGTAATTTGATTGAGCGTGCTGCGGAAGCGGCGTGACAGAAACGAATTGCTGCGAAACCGACTCCACTCCACGTCTGTTCCATGTCTGTCCTACCCCTAGAGTGTTATTTAAAATCGCGTAGGCGCGGAGGGGCGAGGCGGCCCGCGAGGTGAGGAGCAGGTGGTTTTAACACTGGCCGCCGCGGCTGAGGCTGGTCGGCGAAGCCAGCCAGCAAGCCGCAGCCGCGGTGGTGAGCGTGAAACACATCTGCGAGGATAAGCTTGCATGGGACCGCCGGAGCCCTGCAGCAGCGGAGCCGTGACAGAAACTATGCCTGCTGCATGTTGCATGCTTGCTTGCATCAGAGGTGGATCTACCTATGGGCTATTTGGGCTGCAGCCCAGGGCCCCATGGATATAAGGGCCCCCCTGCCAGTTTTCATTAATAAAATAGACGATACTTTTAAATCTATATTATATAATAAATCGAAAATATGTAAAATTCAAACACAATTTTGGCAACGCCATAATCGGCCAATCCGTATGTGCGACTATCGAGAACGAAGCAGGGAATTCCCTTGTCTCTTATAATGATCGGGTATTCAGTGTTAAAAAATACTTAATACCCCTAGGAAGGGCGTAGGGTAGTTTCCTAAAATATTTTATTTAGTCCGTCACGTAGTTTAACAACAAACATTCGATACGTATTTTTTTATTTTTTCACGTAATTGAAAAATTAAGACGATACAGTGAGTTGAAGTTTCGCGTGCCGTCACACTCCGGTATAATTCTTGGCACTGTGTGACGTCAGCAGCCCCCACTCCTATACTTTGAAGCTTTCCATTTTGTGAATTTTTCTTGACTTGAAAGGGCAAAAAATACGTGATCAATATTTTTTGAAATTCTACCTGATGAACCAAATAAAATAATTATTTTGTAACACAGGAAACTACCCTATTGCTTTGGGTTGTACCGCCACAATTTTGTTATTGTCATCTAAATACAAACTTAGTGTTTAATTGTCACAACTATGTGTGAGTATGGGTATTTAGTGTGCTATTAAGTGATAAGTAACATATTCTAATCAAATTCAAATTATTTATAAAACGTAAGCTATTTCAGAAAGCTATTTACACAGTCAAAGATTATATTGAGGATTAAAAGGCTTGGGAATTAGTTTCTCCAATGATATACGTACTTATGTGCTCTTTTTTAATATATTTTGCTGAGTTAATGATTGACTTTCTAAAGTATTGTAATAACCTACTTTGTATTTAATTATTTCTTTTTTCGTTTTTTGATCTTTTATATTTTTATTATTATGAATGTGAGGAATATGTAGGTTATTATTTCTTTTTATGTTATTTTCATTATAATTTATAGTTGATGTATGGCTGTTTGAGTATTTGTCTTACCTACCCAAATGTCCTTACTTTGATACTGTTCGTCAGATCGTTGAGCTCCTTAAGTTCAAAGTTGAGCTACACGATAACTGACAAATGTTTGCACTCTGGATGGTCCGCTCAAATTTGTGACTTATCGTACTTATAATAATTGAAAGTAATCTGATTATGATATGATCCTACAATGCTCCTAATTTAAGAAATCTACACTAATATTATAAAGCAGTAAAGTTTGTTTCTTTGAATGCGCTAATCTTTGAAAGTACTGGGTGGATTAAGATAAAATTTGGTATTGAAGTAGGTTGAAGCTTGAGAAGTGTTATAGGCTTCTTTTTACCCAACTGCTAGTTTGTAAAGTCTTTGCATATTTTCCTTCAATATAAGATAAGATAAGATAAAATTTATTTGTACATAAGAAAAGACACGTAATACATAAAAGAAAAACAGTAGGTTGTACAGCAAATCTAAAAATTAGTGTCAGATTTCCGGCACCTAAACTAGGCACGCAGACCTGTATCTTAGGAGTCGGAGATATTTCGGCATTGGCAATAAATAACACGACCGTGACATTTCTGTTACAATATTTCTGTTGTCAACAGCAAAAGAAGGTTGGGTGTGTGTTTATGAGTGTCTGGAAGGTTTGTGTGTGTATGTGTTTGTGTGAGTGGGTGTGTGTATATGCGTGTGTGGGCGACGGTGTGATTATGTGTGAATGAGAGATAGTATGATTCCATAGGAGTATAAATGTATTTAAGTTTCGATACACAATATTTTTTCTGCTTCGTCATAAGATAAAAGAAGTAGCCAGTTCTTAAGTTTTTTTTAATTCGTGAGTGGTGAGTCTATAAATGGAAATAATTTTATTAATTTTGTTATAAATACGTGAACTTTGTGCTAAAAATTGACGACTTGCAAATGCATATCGACAAGGGATTGCTTTGCATACTGGAAAACCTTTGCGCCTTTGAAGTAGGTTTTTGTCTAGAGGAAGAGTACGGTGTCTTCGCTGGATAGAACGGAGGATATATAGCTGTCTGACTGTGAGGATTTGTGCGTCAGAATATAGCTGGTCAGTAGAGAAGTCTCTTGGTTTAAAGAGCATCACTTTCAGTACTGCTCGTTGTCAGTTATGTTTAATTTTTAAATAATTTATAAATATTTGATATTTAATAACAGGGCTTTACCTATGAATTCGCTGTTTTGCCGTACTGGCAATTTCAAATTATAATATTAAATCATATACTGTCCTCTTAATCTGTATCATGGATACTGTGGAGTTTTTTTGCCGGTTTTTCTCCCTAGAAAACGACCAATTTCAAACCATGCACTAACTTCTGACGTATTGTAAGTGCCCATGTGGGCCTATGTGAAATAAATATGTTGAGTTTGAGTTCGATAATCATATTGTTTTGGCTAATAATTATAATTTCAAATTAATTTTATTTTATAATTTGGAATTCTTGTTTCAAAGTTTGGCATAACCGTGCCCCTTGTACCTACGGCCCACAACCTCAACGACGTTTACAAAACGAACTCTAAAAATGAATGCACCACCCGTTATTAGTTTGCTCGTGTCCGATCTGGAAATTTCGACCTGAAAAATGAACCCTTTGGTTGTCGATGACGAATTAAAGGCGATTGTGGGAGCTGATGACACCCAATCTGCGGCTGAATTAGAAGCAGCTTTCAACGCTAGTATCAAAACAATATTGGTTTACTTGCGTCAAATTGGCAAGGTAAAAAAGCTTGACGTCTGCCCCACGAATTCAGTGATCATCACCGCGAAGGACGCATCGAGACGTACCTTGCACTGCTTAACAGGCACACAAACGAAATAATTTTGTTGCCTGCGGTGAAAAATGGATCCTGTTCGACAATCGTAAGCGAAATTGGTTAGATCCTGGATTAGATAGATAGATAGATAGATATACTCTTTATTGTACACCATAACAGAATTAAATAAGGACTTAAAAACTACAAAGGGTGTTACAATGGGCGGTCTTATCGCTAAAACTACTAACTTATCTAAACGTTTTCCTAAACGAAAACTGACCCCTAGAAAAGTGATGGTCCCTGTTTGGTGGTCTAACCCTGGTGTAATGAGTTATCTACCAAACAGGATGAGCATTACTGCAGAACTGAACACAATTATGGAGAAGCTCGCACATCTCCAACCAGCTTTGGTCAATCGCTCGGCTCCGCTGCTCTTGCACGGCAACGCGCGTCCTCATACTACACAGCAGACGGTCTACAAGTTACAAGAGCTGGTGTTGGAAGTTCTCCGCCATCTATCGTACTCACTAGAACTTGCACCTACAGACTTCTACTTTTTCCTGAATTCTAAACTTCTCGGAAAAAAATCAACATCATAGAGGCAGTAAAAATGCCTTTGCAGAATTTGTTGCCTCCCGTCCAACTGATTTCTTCAAGAAGGGTATCAATAAGCTACCAGTGCGTTGGAAAAGATGCATCGATTGCATGGGTGATTACTTTGATAAATAGAAATAAAATATATAGAAAAAAACACGATGACTGATTTCATGAATAACGGCAATATCATTGGTAATGGCTTTCAGTATTAATATACCAGACGTACTACAGGGCACCATCCTCACTTGGTCAATATACCACTTTGTCATACTATGTAATTCTCCTCTACATTTATTGTGCGCACTTTGTCGGTCGGACTTCGGTCGGACTTCGACCGGTCTTCGAATCGGTTTGGAACTCTCTGTCGGCTTCTGTGTTCTTTTCCACATATGACCCGTCTGCCACCTTTAAAGTAAGAGTGAAAAATCTCCGGCAGATGCCTTGCCACCACGAATTTTGGCCCTGGCAACGTACTTTCTTTCTATTTCATTAAGAAAAAAGCAGAAGAAAAATATTAGTTTAGTCCTGTCAAATTAAGATATTCCATAGACAATTTTAGACTCGATTAAAAAATTGGTTACTAAAAATACGTCAATTTACGTCAGGCGCTGACTAATTTGACAGAAATAAACTAATATTTTCTGTCCTTTTATAATGAAATAGTAAGAAAAAGATGCACTGAACTTTAGTTTAGTTTGTGAACAAGACAATCCGCGCCAATGTATTTCTTTCTATCTTAATAGGAAATAAACAGTTTACTGACTAATTTTTTTCCAAGAAGTTAGTAGTTAGACACTGTTGATCATCCAAATTTAAAAATTATAATGGCGACTCTAATCTTCTGTTTTCCGAATCACATGTAATATCCGAGGTCTGCTCCGGCGCTGTGATTTTGTCTCTGTAAAATAAAACTGGTATGTAAATATTAAAAAATAGGGAACCCTCATAGTTCGTCATGTCTGTCCGTGCGTCCGTTCGTATGTCACAGCCATTTTATTCCGAAGCTATTAGGACTATACATGTGAAACTTGGTAGGTAGATGTATTCTGTAAACCGCTTTCAGATTTTATAAAAAAAATTATTTAATATAAAGGGGGGCTCACCATACATGGAACTGAAACTGAATTTTTTTTTTTCATGAAACCTATGTCTACATAAATGACATAGGGGTTTCTGAAACTACTTTTTATAAAGTCATTCGTTTAAAAGATATACGCTCCCAAAGTGGTAAAATGTGTACCTCCCCCCCCCCCTCTAACTTCTGTAATAATGGAATGAAAATCTAAAAAAATATATGTCTGTAGATCTTAATGTATACTTTCAACCAAAATTGGTTTGAACGAGATCGGGTCAGCATTTTTTGTGATACAACATATTTTCTAAAACCGCAAATATAACTTTGTAATTCATACAAACACTATTAAAAACAAAGTTATTTGGCGTAGTTGTAAAAAATGTAAATAACTTAGTTTTAAGAAATTTGTAAGGTTTTGTTTTTCGTCAAATAAATATACATATTATATTATAATAGTTACTACGAAACCCTTCATGGGCGAGTCTGACTCGCACTTGGCCAATTATTTTCCGTCATTTTACGAGCATGATCCCTCAGGCGTTCCAAATGTCGGTTTTTAGGGTTCCGTAGCAGAATGGCAAAAAACGGAACCCTTATAGTTTCGACATGTCTGTCCGTCCGTCCGTATGTCACAGCCATTTTATTCCGAAACTATTAAGACTATACATGTAAAACTTGATAGATAGATGTATTCTGTGAACCGCTTTCCGATTTTAAGAGAAAATTTAAAAAATATTTAAAATAAAGGGGGCTCCTCATACATGGAACTGAAACTGAAAATTTTTTTTTTCATGAAACCTATACGTGTGTGGTATCTATAGACAGGTCTTTAAAAATGACATTAGGGTTTCTAAAATTACTTTTTCATAAAGTTAATCGTTTAAAAGATATACGCTTCCAAAGTGGTAAAATGTGTGTCCCCCCCTCTAACTTCTACAATAATTAAGTGAAAAATCTAAAAAAACCATATGTTGTAGATCTTAATGTAAACTTTCAACCAAAATTAGTTTGAACGAGATCGAGTCAACGTTTTTTGAGATACAGTATATTTTCTAAAACCGCAAATATAACTTTGTAATTCATACAAACACTATGAAAAACAAAGTTATTTGGCGTAGTTGTAAAAATTGTAAATAAGCTACTTTTAAGAAATTTGTAAGGTTTTTGGTTTTTTTTTTCAAATAAATATATTAAGTATATTATATTTATTATAGTTACTACGGAACCCTTCATGGGCGAGTCCAACTCGCACTTGGCCAATTTTTTCACCTTTCGTTGTCTTTTATACTTATTCCCCATATCGGTAAACTAATGTTATATAAACATTGTTCACTTGTCAAATATAGATAAATAAAATCAGAAAACAAGACTAAACAATAACTATTTCGATAAAAAATTATAATCACGGTTGCGGGAGGAATCGACACAGGTCTATCACTGACAAAGGCCGCAGGCGAACTGGGCGGGCATAAGAAAGTGACAGAGTCTATTACTTCCACGTGCGAAAAAAAGAGAGCGCAACAATACGCTGGAACCAAAATAAAACAACGTAAGCGCCAAACCAAATAAAAATTGTTTAAAAATAAATTAAGCTATGTATCAAAAAATATTTTCAGTCAGAGTTTTCAATTACCTATTATGCACATTTTGAATGCAATTTTGAAATGAAATTCCTTAGGATTTTAGAATTATAGTGAATAATAAAAAAGAATAGAGGTCTTTTCGGAATCAAATTCGACGGAGCAAATTTAACCCAATTGCGTTTTCCTTCGGTCAAAGTATTAATGAAATAGTCAATAAACATATTACCAAAAATTAAAGCCATACTTGCTGGAATAGTGAAATAAATGGTGACGAAAAAACCCCTAATTTATTTTGGTATCGCCTTAACGAATGATAACTGATTTCAAACTTATTTGTCAGATGGGAATTCCATCGTGATTATCTACCAAACGTACAGGATTTCATTAAAATATTTAGGATTGGATTGAGCTCGTGACCAAATAATAACAGTAGCACGGTTCGGTTTGCGAGGTTCAGCAAAGTTTTCCGAGGGTTTATCGAGTTTCCTCTGCGCCCCGGAAAAATATTGAAATAGTGCGATGGTGATCAAACGCGAGATTATTATAAAAAAAAAATGACTGACGCTGTCATTTCAACGTCTTTCATTTGACATTTTTGACAGCCACTATGCTAGTCGAAGCCAAAATCTCTCTGACACCATTCTTTTGCCATTCTTGCCCATAGGTACCTAGCGTATCATTCGGTTTCTAGATTGTAGAAGTCAGATCTCAGCTTCGTGTCTATAAACTGCAAGACAGAAGAATTTGGGAAAAGACTGGTCACACTAAAATAAATATTGTACGTCAGTTTACAAGATTTATTTTAGTGTGACCAGTGGCGAAAAATGTACTTATTATAACTTTTTAAATTGTTTTGATGAAAACTTACACTTACAGACCGTGTACCTAATAAGCAAGGAATCCATACTAATTGTAAATTAAAAAGTCTGTCTGTCCGCTGAATGCAATAATATTTTCCACATGGCACTCTCCGCTCTGCCGTGCCAATCCAAAATACTGTAAGTCGACTTACAGTGTTTTTGCTTGACAGCTTTATAGCAGCTTTAGTTCCTTGAAGTCTGTTTAATACCCTTGACTTACACTTTTTTCATTACAATGTATATTCTGCAAGATCGTTAAATATCTCAAATGTGGTTTTCAAAAGTTACAGTGTTATGGATTGGCAGGACAGCGCTGTGATTGCTAGTTAACCGATTCCGTGCGGAGGTCTTTTTAGCAATCTTTAGTGCTTGGCGTCAAACAAAAATTTCGTGATGCCTCTGGGGCACCAAGCGCCAGAGACTTTGATGATTCCGCTGGGGAATCATCCGCCATGAATTGTAAATTTTAGCTTTTTCTCGTGTTTCCACTTGTTAAAGAGTCATTGGCTATTGTGTATCGAACGTAATCAGTCAGTAAATTCGTTCAGTGCATTTAAAAGTGATGATCTGTGTGTTTTTATGGAAATGCAAGGTAATTGACTAATTTCTATTAGGTGTTGTAAACCTTTTTGCATTCTTTTATGGATGTATTTATTCAAGAGTGTTATATAGAATTTGTTCACGTACTTTTTGAGTTTGCAGCGAGGTGATATTTATTTATTATTTATTATACAGTGTTATGTAGGGAAACAATTTTAAATCCGCTATTTTGATGGTAAAATTGTTTCTCTACAAAACAATGTAATATAGAACATATAACTGAATGGGAAGTCCAAATCTAATGAATCAAAAATATTCTACTCGTACCTACAAACACTTACATGATTATGAAGTGTTTTATTTGGATATCAATGTAAATGTATTTTATTGATAAAAAATATCTAGGACTATCTACTTAAAAATGTGGATTTTTGTTAGGCGTTTAATTGACAACCTTTTTATTTTGTTGTAGAGTTACCCAGAAAAAAAAAATGAAATATATTATTATAGGCCGGCGAACAGCGCAAAATTGGGCAAAACCCATTGTTTGTTAGGTCTCCGATCCGCCTCGCACTCTTTGTAACCCCATCATGTTTTCAGGCAAATTAAATGCTTTTGTCATAACAAAAGCATTTAATTTTTTGAGAAACATTCCAGAAAGTTGGCTGTTAGAATTATAATCAATAATAAAATGTGACTCGACAACTTGGTTTACAACCCCTGAAGTCTGCTAATTTACGAAATTACTTGAAATGAACACTGGGCATCATATGGGTGACAAATAAAGACACTTTTATGTACGAGACTCTTTTGACAAATGTCGTTTTAGCCGAGCTTTTTATGTTTCAGTTTTGTATCCTCGGGCACCATACGCCATACGCAATATATTTACATGGTGCCTGTGCGGCATCATCCGCACGGAAACGGTTAATGACAAATGCGAAAGTTTGAGACGGATATATGTTTGTTAGTTTGTTACACTTTTACGCAAAATCTGAACGGATCTGAATGAAATTTGATGCGTAGATAGCAGAAATTTTGGAATAATACATAGGCTACCTTTAATCCCGGAATTCTCGCGAGATCGGGATTTACAGGAACAAAGTCACGTACATAGCTTTTCTGAAATAACTAATTTGATTGATTGATTGATTGATAAAGATATGTTTATTGCATAACTAACTGTGTACATTAAGCCGGGTCCGCTGCGACGTGTTTTCGTGTTTGCAAACAGTAGATATAACATTGTTTGCTAACAGAATATAGGCGTGGCCTAACAGTTTTGTTAGCAAAAACGCAATACCTAACATGCTTGCCGAGACGAATGGATAACATCCCCCGCGTTCACCTGCGGGGAGGGGGAAAGTGACGCATTTTGTGTTCACGCTCACTATCCCTATTTTTTAATCTCAGAGACAGAATTGCCACACCTAATCTCATGTCAGGAGGAATCACATCGTTCATCCAAGTTGCTTTCTTCTCTATATCTGGTAAAATTAATGACAACAGCTCTTGATAATCACTTTCTGAACATCTAAAACTAAACAAAAACATTACAACAATAGGCGCAGCGGACGGGCGGTTTTACTAACATGTTTTGATAACATGTTTTGTTAGAAAATTGGCGCAGCGGACCCGGCTTTAGATCTTATTATTTAATACTTTTCTCTTTCTTTCGTCTACCCATGTCGGATATACAATATTTGTAACAATTACATCATTTATTACAATTACATATTTTAATCTTTACAAACATTATTTTCGATCAAAATATTCATGCAGGTTTTAAAAAAACTTTATTAATTAACATATTTTTCAATTTAGTTTTAATATATTTCCATTTAATTGCTGAATAGCTGGCGGTAAATAATTATACACATGACTAGCGGTAACATATCGACGGTTAAAAGGAAATAGGGTATAAGCGACAAAAAAAGAAATGTTTAAGAGAGCCATTCAAAGTTTAGAATTTTAGAAAAACTGATGTATTTTTTATTAAAACATCAGACAGTTGAATAAGTGTTATAGTAAAAGAAGGATAAGTGGTTGTATAAAAGATAATAGAACACAAGAAACAGTCGGCTTTCAAAACAATACCAGTCCAAAATGTCGCTTATACCCTACCCTCCTTTTAACCGTTAATATGTACTTTTATAATACATCATATTTTTAACAATGGATAAATTTATATTGTCTCTTATCCCGCCACAAAAATGTTTCTAAACCATATATTTCTTTGTCCCACAGGCCATGTGAATCCAGTAAACATTCCCCGCGAATGGGTGACTATGCACCGCAACTGCCGCATGTCCATGAGACAGCAAATTCAAATGGAGGTGGCTGCTTCGCTGCAGTACCTCGCTATGGGTGCCCACTTCTCTAAGGATTTGGTGAGTTATCATTTACAGGCAGTTACGTTGAACGAGGAAAACCCTATCTAACCTTAGCTAACATAAGGTCAGATAGCAGATAGGGTCTGTGGGACAGTCTCTGGGTCCGTTCCATCATCGGGCTATAAGACGAACAACAATGCGCCATCGTTACACGGTAGACATCCAACCCATACACACAAAACGTTTTGGGAATACTTTCATTGTGCGTACAGCTAAGGAGTGGAATTCCCTGGATGTATGCGTGCTCCATCTTCGACCACATCATCACTTACCATTATGTGATATGGTGGTCAAACGCAATCATGTAAACAATAAGCACGCTTACTTAGAAGTAAAACTATCCACTCTCGACATAGAGACCCCCCAAGTTATAGCGATCAGGAATAACAATGAAAGCATCACTAATTTAATGGACTTTAAAGGTTTTTCAGGAAAATATCCTATTGTGATACAGACAAAACATTTGCTAAGAGGCACACGGAACTTAACGACTTGAGGTCAACGCATAATAGCTTGGACCTTGCAATCCGTATTGTAAAATTCTCAATGCTGCCAACTTTATTACGAAACGGTACGGGTGCGTTCAAATAAAAAAAGTATAACATACATACAATACAGTTATAAGAAAAAAATATTAATAAAACTAATTTTTCTTTATTTCACTTCCAATTTCGTTACCTTAATGTTACCATTTCATTTTTAATTCATAAATACATTATGAATTAAAAATTAAATTAATGCAGATGTCTTACAATTCCCTAGGCGTCTCGCGACGGCCTACATTGTACGTTTAATTATAAAGCCCGTAAACTTTTGACAACTTAACAATCCGCCATTTTGTCGCCAGGTCAACCGTCCCGGATTCGCGAAGATGTTCTTCGACGCAGCATCCGAGGAACGTGAACATGCGATGAAGCTGATTGAATACCTGCTCATGAGAGGAGAGTTGACCTCCGACGTCACCACCTTGTTACAAGTCAGGGTGAGTAGGGGAGATATGTTTATTAACGTCTTCTGTTCAATTGACATACTTATTTTGTTTATTGTTAGATCGATAGAATTACATTTATTGTTAAAGTACAGTATTTGAATGAAATTTGGCATCAAGCAAGCTTGAAGCTTGAGGAAGACTTTTTCCCTGGTCTGCAAAAGAAGGAGGTTGTGCTTTTATCGAGATAAAGTCCACAGCTATTAATCAAATATGGACTTAACAACTAAAACGGGTGATATAATGGTCGATCTTATCGGTAATAGCGATCTTTTACAGACAATCTTTAAAAAGTGATCATCTCTTTTCATCTTCAAGATCTCTTCAGTTGTTTTAAGGTTGTCGGGGGTTACATAAAAAAATTAATTATAGCAGTGATGACCCAATGTGGGAAACGTTACAGGCTGGTTTAGTATCTGTTCTCCAACAACCAACTATGACGATTTTACCTTTATACAGTATGTTAGTTTAAACGAGGGACATATTCAAACCTACAATAGTGTATGCTTACATGATACTGATAAAAATATGAAAAAAAAAACTGATAAATAACAGACAGAACCATACCAAAAGTCCTCGGGGGGACTCCCGCGGGGGCGGAGTTTACACACGAGCTTCCTTTTTTTGGCAGGATCGGGCCGTGTTTTGCCACGTGATTACTTTAGGTACTGTTTACAAGTTCATTCACCTCTTGCGCCTCAGTGTACATGATAAATGTATTATATTGGACAATTACGTAATTTTTTTTTTCACATATTTGTGACGAGAATCGAATACTGATTACTGAATACCCTCCCTCAATAAGTCCCTCGTTACCTCGTCGTTACGTTAGTCGTCGTACCTTGATATTTTAATAAAGAAAATTAGACAAAATTTAACTTAAACTTAAAAGAATAGAACAGTACTGGGATCATCTCCATCTCCCACAACCTGTGGTTCCACCGACTGAATTTTAAGCTGGCTGGCAATAACCCTTTTACTGTATATTTTCCTTTACCTTGTTTGAATAAACTTTTGTTGTTTCAATACCAACCCACCTTGCATCTGGGCTTTGGTTCCTAACACACTCACTTTATATGACCCTCATATTGTCTCCTCAGGCACCTGAACGCAAGACCTGGGAAGGTGGAGTGGAAGCCTTGGAGCACGCCCTACGTATGGAAAGTGAGGTCACTAAGAGCATCAGAAACGTCATCAAGTCATGTGAAGATGACAGCGAGTTCAACGATTACCATGTAAGTTACAAGTTTAGACTTTGTTCTATCTGTGTATACAGGGTGTCTGGATCATCGTGTCACAAACTTTGCGGGTAGTTTACTAGTTTTACAAAGAGAACGAGCAATGTGGCAAATTCTTCAAAATTCAAAATTCAAATTCAAAATTTAATTCAAATCTTGTTAACCCCTCCAACTAAGCTAAATATGCTTGTCAGGAGTGGGTTCACTATAATGATGTGATGAGTGGGGTTCGAACCCTCAACCTTTCGATCAACACCTTAGCCATTACGCTATTGACGGTTAAGCAGTTTTCTGAAACGGTTGAACTGATTTGAATGGGACATTCACTCAAGGGCGAATTCAGGGGGGGGGGTCATGGGGTCATGACCCCCCCCCCCCCCCCTGAGCTGGGTGCAGACCTAGGTGGACCACTAATTAAAATTGTTAAGCAAGGTTTTTATATATTTTTTTTAACACTAGATTTTATTTAAGTATTTTCACTTTTCAGTACTAACGTTTATTCATAAAATACCTACTATTTACATCTATCTATTATTATCAAAATTAAATTACTTCTTGTGACTTGACTACGACTATGTGACCCCCCCTGGCGCCAAAGCTGGATCCGCCCTTGCATTCACTGTAATATAGAGGATATTATAGGATTAAATTTTTCTTATGCAAATTTCTAATCATCCATTAATATCCACAGCTGGTCGACTACCTCACCGGTGACTTCTTGGAGGAGCAATATAAGGGACAACGCGACATCGCGGGCAAAGCGTCCACACTCAAGAAGCTTATGGACCGCCATGCCTCTCTCGGAGAGTTCATCTTCGACAAGAAACTCCTTGGCATTGACATCTAAATCCTTCGCCATAATGTAGAGTTTAAAAAAAAATCCTGTCTAGTAGTTTTTTAATCTATTACTGTGTAATTCAATCTTTTTAGCTTTGGCAACACCTTCAAGATGTAAACTTTTTGTTTTGTGTTAATTTCTTTCTAAACATCGAAGTAAAATATATCTTTTTACTTGTTTGCGTAATTTATAATGTTCACAAACTTCGTTTATTAGCTACCCTGTAGGTATTATTGTACAAATATTAGCGTAAGAATAATTTCTATATTTAAAATCATGTACTCCACTTTAGATTGTATACAGTCAATTATTATGAACGCGACCATTTTCTATTGTGTGGTACCCCTGCTTGAAAATGGCGCGTTCTCCTTATTTTTAATTATTAATTACTTACATTACTTTTTGGCGACGAAAAGTGTGTAATTTACAAAAATGTGGCTGTTTATTATTTTCGTTTAAATATTTCGGAAAATAAAGTTGATCCATACATTCAATAAGGGTTTTATTTTGTGTTATTAAATTAAAAGAAACAAAAAGGTTATACTTAAAATATTTATTAATAGGCAATGTTTAAAATTAAAATCAATAATATAAATATTCCTGCTATAAGAAACCATAACTTCGATGTAACATGACTACTAACAGACACGCACCGCGCTCTATCTACATATCGCACCTTATAAAGGTAAAACTGTCACTAAAGGAAATTATCAAATACACGAGTCAATATTTGAAAATCCAATGATATTTTATAGTACAGATATGTTATAGGCGCGCGCGTCGTGAGACTCGAACACGAGCTAATTGGAACGTCTTGCAACTAGTCTGCGTCGAACGCAACCACAAGCGTGCCGCACCGTAATACCCGTGTCCTTAGATTTTATTTATCAAAAATGCCATCGTGTGAGTTCCGGAAGTGTACGAATTATACTTCCAAAGTAAACAAAATACAAAGGATCTCATACCACATGTGAGAATGCAAATATATTAAGATCATTTTTTATATTTCATTTATGTTCCAAACTTGCCAATAAATTATGCTTAGGAGCCATATGTAGGTGAAGACAGAGAGAGCAAACTCGTTTTGTCGCGAGAGCGATAAGGATGCGTGCGTGCGGACATAGATTAGTTAAAAGTTTACAAGTGTAGAAGCGATATTGATTGACTTGTTTTAATTTGTTTTGTGTTACAATTTTTTTGATTAAAGTTCATTTGTTTGTTTATTGAGGATTATAACTGTTTTTTTATTGAATTAGGTTTCCGAGGGATCAGGTTCGACTTCCAGTTTGGATCGCAATTGTTCGTGAACAAAAAAGCGAATCAGACTGTATAACATCAAAAAACAGCAAGATATATACAAATAACTTCCAAAGTACTAACAAATATGTTTCGAATATGTAGTCGAACAATGCTTGAAAAAAATGCAGTTCCAATTATAGAGGTAGGTAACTAAAACATTTTATCAAACATAATGCTGCCTGCATAATGTTTTATAAAATGTCAGCTACCTGTTGCTTGCATTTTCGCCAACGTTGAATTTGTTTGTTCATTATGAAACCTATAGTTGTGTCATGAAATTGATTATTTATTGATAGCTTTCCACCTGCTTCATCCAAGATGAAGTTCCGATTTGACGAAGTTTTCGAATCATACAATTATTGTTATGACTGATCATAAATTATTTTATTAGCATAATGACTATTAATTTCTATTTTAGTTTTGAATATAATGGGCTAAGCTGAAAACAAACATTAGTGGTAATACTTGATCCGTGATTAACCATTATGATGTTTAATTTCTTACCTACGTACTTACTCTTCAATCGAGTGTCCACTCTACGGCTATAAAAATGTTATCCTATGGCACAAGAACTCATTTGAAGCGCAGTGGTTAGAATTATAACTATCTCTTTCACTTGCGTGTTGTTTCGTATCTTTTGTTCTACTTATCAGTAAAACTTGTCAATGTGTGCATAGATATCCGTGATGTGTGCAGTTTTTACTACGCGGAACAAATTTCAACGCAAATTACTATGAACGTAACATATCTGTACTTTATAATATCATTGTGAAAATCACTGTTTTATCTTAACACAAGTACAAAGATTTCTTAGGAGTTTATATGACATGTGCTTTAAAATAGTTTTTTATTAGGGCTCCGTAGCCGAATGGCAAAAAACGCAACCCTTATAGTTTCGTCATGGCTATCTGTCTGTCCGTCCGTCCGTATGTCACAGCCATTTTATTCCGAAACTATTAAGACTATACATGTGAAACTTGGTAGGTAGATGTATTCTGTGAAATGCTTTCCGATTTTAAGAAAAAGTATTTAAAATAAAGGGGGGCTCCCCATACATGGCACTGAAACTGAAAATATTTTTTTCATGAAACCTATGCGCGTGTGTATCTATAGACAGGTCTTTAAAAATTACATTGAGGTTGCTAAAACCACTTTTTTATAAAATTAATCTTTTTAAAGATATACGCTTCCACAGTGGTAAAATGTCCCCCCCTCCCCCACTCTGACTGATAGACAGTTGGATGATGTATTTCTGTTGTCGCCGTAACAATAAATATTAAAAACATAATAAATAAATATTTAAAGGGGCTTCCATTCAACAAACGTGATTTATTTGGTTCTTTTTTGCTCGATATTGATAACGGCAAAGTCACAGAATATTTAGTTATATATTCACTTTATATTAGTTTATTGTTCCTTGTCTTTTCTTTCATTCCGATTTTCATTTTTGGTGTTAGAATAAACCTTTCCCTTAGCTTTAGGCTTTGCCAGACCCCTTTTCATCATCATGTCTTGAGGTATGGGCATCTGTCCCCTGAAATCGACGCCGGGCCCAACTCCTAATTTAAAGGGAAAATTCGTCGTTCTATGAATACTTTCAGATGGTAGCAGTCTATTCATACCGTTGTAGAAGTGGAAATCTCTGAAAGACAATGAGAATATTTAAAAAAACGTATTTAATTATTTATTAGGGATGTAGGTACTTAGGATGTATCTTTATACCAGCTGTGCCCCGCGGTTTCACCCGCCTATTATTATAAACGCGTAAATTTATGGATAAATAGATGTTAAAATTGAAGTATATCTTTATCTAATAGCAACGCCTCCACAGCAAGGTGTGATATTTGGTGGGAACTTTTAAATCCACCTCACTGTGGCTTCACTGGACCGTCAGAGTCTTTCTCTTGGGCACGAGGTGCCGTGGCCGACTTGGAAATGCCTTAACAGATTGCGAACCCAAGTCGGCCGTTGCAAAGATAACCTGCACAGATGGGTATTTACATATGGCTCAGATCTCTGTAGGTATATGCGGCGTGACCCCACAGACAATGGCCCACCTTTTATCTTGTTCCGCATGCCCTGTTGCCTGTACTCTTGAAGATCTTATGTCTGCCTCAGGAAGCGGAATTCGAAGTTATGGGCCAAACTTATAATTAACATTATTGCCATCGACGCGGTAAGAAGAAGAAGTATATCTATCTTATTCGCACTGGATAGAGAATCGCGAAGTAAAGATAGTTGTTAATTTTAACACGCCTGATAAAATCTAAGAATCTGAATTACACGCACTTCTTATTGTTCTCTCCAGGTACCGTCGCAGCCTGGAATTTGGAGGAGGGGGTCACTAACAATAAAATATGTCGAGTAAATGAACTTCCTTTATTGCACATATTATAAAACAAATAGAAATCTTTTATTTTTCTTGGCAAAAAAGGTGATAATATTTGGAAAGTTATTATTTTGCAAAATTTTAGAAGATTTTCTATTTGGGGTGTACAATTTTAGGAGGGGTCATTTCCCCTTCGGACCACGCCTGGTTCTATCATCATCAAACTTAGCAATCATACGTAGATTAGATGACAATACAATATTATGGTACCATTGAGCTGGTCTGATGATGGGATTGAAAGATGGCTAATGGAACCTTGGACTGCCTACTAGTAAACATATCGAGTTTCTGCGCATTACATTCGTCTTAAAAGCATGTTTTTAGTTTTTTAAACTAGTAATTTATTATTGTTAGGAATAGGATAGGAGTATTTCAGTATATCTTATCTTACTTCTTACTAATACTTACTTACTTACTAATACTAATACTATACTATACTATACTTCCTATACTATACTAATATTATAAATGCGAAAGTTTGTGAGGATGGATGGATGTTTGTTACTCTTTCACGCAAAAACTACTGAACGGATCTGAATAAAATTTGGTAAGTAGATAGTTGACATTCTGGAATAACACATAGGCTACTTTTTATCCCGAAATTCCCACGGGATCGGGATTTTTGCGGGAAAACCTTCCCACGCTTACGAAGTCGCGGGCAGAAGCTAGTATACAATATTTTTAGTCCTATTTTCATGTGGTAGGTTTTAGTACGTATTGGTTTTCCCTGCATCTGGATATAGATAAAGCAACATACAATTGGCCATTTATAAAACAACATTTCTTTAAATCTAAACCGATGTGTTTACATGTCTGACCGTGACCCTTTTTTTTCTGGATGGGAAAATCGTCAAATGACTTCTCCCGCTCTGGGCGGAAGGGAGTGGCAGACTTCTAACTGACTTAAATCCACCCTGCTCCTTCTATTGCCTATGCATTCCGTTCTCGTTAGAACATTTCGCCCCCCGTAAGGCAACGGTCCTATAGGCCCACGTCAATGCTGCTGACTGCTCTTTGAGGCGCGCGCGGAACACGACGCGCCGTCGACTCGTGTCTGGTCCTTACCGGACGGTGAGCAGCCCCTGCTCGCCGTCCGCAGACCCGTGTCTACGGTGGCCGGAGATCAGCACGTGATCCCCGACGCCCGGGGCGTCTCCCGCGGCGACTGGGCCGTAAGGAAGATAACTGTCTCTCCCTCACGCGTTCAGCCTCCTTCGCTAGCATGACTGCTTCACAGAAGGAGGCAACTGCATCCCATTCCCTCCCGCTCCACACCATGGTCTGAACCAGGACCGGGGGCGGGAGGTCGCCGCCGCCGATCGCCTCTACGAGGACACGGTGGTGCTCAGCCCAAGCAGGGCACACCTCGACCGTGTCCTCCAAGTGGTCCTCACAATGACGGCACCTGGGCGTGTCCTCCCGCTTCTAGCTGCTGGTCCAGTCAAATCGAAGATATTTTAATAAAAGTAACGACTTAGTTAGACCCTAATTAATTGACCTACAATAAAAAGGAATTGAATCCCTATTATATGTAGAACCCACACAAAATAAAGAATCGTAAAAGATATCTAGACTAGGGCATCCAATCCCGGAATACCGAGATCTCGGTATTGCGGGATCCCGCGTCATTTTCCAATCCCGCGTGATGCGGGATTACGGGCGCGGGATCCGCGGGATTTGCGGGACTGAAAAAAGCATGCATATGACCTCTCGCGAGCGCGATCGCTCGGTGACCGGCGGCCGGCAGTGTTGCAAACAACGCGGGGGCCGATGTCGCCCGTTTTTCACAGCTTATCTAGCCTAATTAGCCGAATTTCAGTCAGTGGTAGCCTAAGTATGTAGCCTAAAATATCAGTAGTTTTTTATTCAGTATTTCTTACTGTTTTTTTGTGAAGAAATAACGGTGTAATTTGATTGATCTCACACTAATAGTAATACGTAAATAAACGTGGAGTTAGTTGATTAATTCATTGTTTTATTTGCCTTATATAAATGTGAATATTTTCAATATGCGGGATCCCGCAAATACCGAGATCCCGCGGGATTGAAAATTCGTAGTCCCGCAAATACCGAGATTGAATTCAGGCTGCGGGATTGGACGCCCTAATCTAGACTACACATACGTATTTTAATAACTGTATACATAATTAGAACTAAAATAACACAAAATTAATAAATTTGAAAGAAAATTTGCCTGACTCGGGAATCGAACCCGAGATGTCGTG
Organism: Tholera decimalis; assembly: GCA_943138885.2. Taxonomy (NCBI): domain Eukaryota; kingdom Metazoa; phylum Arthropoda; class Insecta; order Lepidoptera; family Noctuidae; genus Tholera; species Tholera decimalis. The sequence goes on along the minus strand of OW964574.2, from coordinate 15,454,404 downwards.
CTCAGCAGTCTCAGCGTTAGCGACCACTCAACCAACGAGGCAGTTACAGAGGTTTGTAGAAGAACTAGCTTTTACCCGCGTCTTCGTTCGCGTGGGAGGCTTTTCGCGCGTAAATATAAAAGGATAAAAAAGTAATTAAAAAAAATTAAAAAACCCGTTTAGTATAAGGTTGCAGTCGGGTTTTTTAATTTTTTTTATTACTTTTTTTTATTTCCAGCTTTTTAGTTTACAAATGTGAAAGATTTCGCAGATTTAGTTCTTGATACGTGTTTTTTACGATTTGTCACTTTGAATTACTTTTAACCATAAAAGTTGTATATATGTTTGTAGTGTTGCCCAAACGAGAGTCTTGCAATTAGCGATTATCCTATTGCTATTTATTAAACGGTAGTTGAGATCTCAGAACAATGTAACAGACTCTGTTACATTGTTCTGAGATCTCAACTACCGTCGTCGATCTCAGAACAATGTAACAGACTCTGTTACATTGTTCTGAGATCTCAACTACCGTTTAATAAATAGCAATAGGATAATCGCTAATTGCAAGACTCTTGCGAGACTCTCATTTGGGCAACACTATATGTTTGTAATCACCTTTCAAAATCCTTTAATTTGATACCCCACTCGATAGGTTTTTTGAAGGCATAATATGGCGCCAAAAATCCGCCATTTTGGTTTTTTTTTATTTTGATATACCCAGTGTCACTTTCACAGTCAATACGAATCTAACGATACCTCTCAAGCTAAAACCGTCGAGCCGTTCAGGCCACAGAGCGTGCCAAACAATTATACATACATACATACATACTCTCGAAAAACATAACCCTTCTTCTGGCGCAGTCGGGTAAAAAGGCTATGTGTTATTCCAGGATGTCAACTATGTACTTACCAAATTTTATTGAGACCCGTTCAGTAGTTTTTGCATGAAAGAGCAACAGACATAAGTACATATATCCTCACAAACTTTCGCATTTATAATATTAGTAGGAAGTAGGGTAGTAGAACCCTACATCATTTTCTGAAGTATTAGTTTGACATGGACTTCCGCAAAGTAACTCCTAAATTCTAATTAGCTTGTCAATTTTAGGTTGGTTGGTTTGGTTTTTCGTATGAACAATTGATTATCATGAATTTATTTGGAACTTAAATATTTTGCCGCAGTCTTTTTAATATCTTTTTTTGAAACCATAAAGCCACCTAGAAATTACAGAAAGCAATCTCAAATTAAAAAGACCTAACATATAATGTACCATGTTTTATGCAAATAAATATTCTTATTATTATTCAAACCTTACCTACCTTATATCAACGAAAGTAAAAGGCGCGAATTCTCTTTCTTCGTAATGCTTAACATAAGACCGCCAACGACAATCCAAAAACTTGTTTGTTTTCAATGAGTAATACTGCCTGTATTTGTGTTCAAACAAAAACTTTTCGAAAAGAGGCAGCACGTTGTAGTCTTTGCTGACTTTTTCAGCGATATCTGTGAAAGAACAAATCTCAGTTTAAACAGAATGGAAACAGGCGTTACTTTGCGGAAATCCATACCAAACTAACACTTCAGGAAAATACATTTTTTTTTCAATCAATCTGAATACTCGTAAAGTGGTCTGCTTGCGCTTGATGTTTGAAGAACACTGCCTCCTAAGATACAGGGACATATACCTAGTTTAGGAGTCAGGGTCTCTACTGACACGTTTCTTTTTTATTGTTCATTTTATGCTTACATTTTATTTAACCATGTGTTGCTGTAACCTTTTTTTGAGTAATAATGATTATTTATTTTATATTTATTTATTTATATCTAGTGTTAATTCCATCCATCAAAACCTAGATGATCAATCTTGCATGCAGTATGCAGCACACGCAGAGCCGGATTAACCCTGTCAGAGGCCCTAAGGCAATGGGATTCTCGGGGCCCCTTTTCTTACTTTGACTGACCAAATCGTGTGTGAACTGAGGAAACGCACATTAAGGGCTGTGGTTTTTAATATACCTATTTCTTTACTTATTCCCAGATATGTTCTAAAATTGTTTTAATTCTACTACTAAATCTAACCATTTGTATTTTGTGAGATAACAGTGAGGTCCCTAAGTTCACACGCACATCAAATTCTCATTCAAAGAAACATGTTTTCGTGGTGTGTGCACTGGGCCTGGGCCCCTAGTTGATGCGGGGCCCCTAGGCAGTTGCCTACTCCGCCTAATGGTTAATCCGGCCCTGAGCACACGGCCGCAAATATATGCACATGCAGAAGGGATGCAATAACAAACATCACATGCAAACAAACCACACTCGACACGATTTCGCCCCTCTACGGAGCATCCTTTTTGTTAAGGATAGGAAATCATCGAATGACTGCTTCCCGTTCTGGGCGAAGCGGGAGGGTGTGTCAGACTTTTACTGACTACAACCCATCCGTGTTCCATAATTTGCCCTTCGTGTTCCAAGGCCGAGGTAACGCTTTCGAACAATTCCGCAACCGACGCACGGTGGGCTGAAAATCGGCTTTCATAGACTTAGGCATTTTATTTTGCAAGTGCGAGTTTTTTTGCCGGATATCACTTCTATTAGTTATAACAATATACAAAAATGACACCAGAATTGATTCTGCACAGAAACGAAGGAATTATAATTTTTTTACGAAAATTTTGTATGGAGCTAGTATGAAAAATCGAAATATCTCTAAAACGGCAGCGATAACCGTAATATCCTTATAGGGGGTTATAGTACTAATTATTTATGATTTTTTGACATACGTTACATAATGGTTGTAGATGCCTTTTTTTTTTTAAATCGTCAAAATATTTTTATTTATTTTTACATATTTAAACGTTCCTTTTAGTGTTTAAGTTGAAGAATTCAGAGCTTTAACAACTCTTATCATAAAATAGCATCACCCCTATAGACCTGAAGGACTAGACAGAGGTGTGTAGTGTCTTGTTGATCTTGTAAGATTTCCAACAATACCAAATAGTTGAATATCAGTGTCAAAGTGCCCATGCTGTCGCTTCTTTTTGAAAGATACGGGAATGAAATTGTTAATTGATCATACCCTAAAAGTATGATTACAACATAACCGGACACATAATAATAATAATATCCTTATAGGGGATTATAGTACTAACATTATTTATTTTAACATATGAAACTGTTCAAAACGATCCATGAACTGTGTCAAAGTTAAGAACATCGTTAGGAAGCATGCTTTTTCCCCAAATATTAAGAATATGTGAAAAAAAAAAAGACTGTATATAAACTTTTTATTGATAGGTAATTTAAATAAAACAGAAGTAACAAAAATAATATCTAATAAATTCAATTATACAAAATACATATTTGAAACTATAATTTATGAAATTATTAACTAAACATATTGGTACAATAAACTAACATAAATAACAAAAGAACATAAAGAAAAATAATTAAATTTTACAAATTTTCTTTACAACTTTCGTTGTCGGACTCCAATTCCGAGTCAGAATCCAGATCGGATATACCTACAAACTCGAACTCAGTTTCCGGAAACTGTATTAGGTCGAGAGTTTCAGCAAAAAAGGTTGTCTTCCTTTTGGCATCTAACTTCGGCCTTTGTGCACTTAGAAAAGGATCCGAAGAAACAACAAGCATATTTAGGATATCTTGATTAGAATCTTGCCTGCTTCTTTTCCGCGAATGATGTTCCCGGAACCTCCTAAAATCTTTGTTTCGAGACTCTGAGGCTTCTTCCGAGAGAGTCCCAATCGGGACAATATCATTTTTTTCGATTATGTCAGCTCCGTGTATTAATAGTTTATGTACGGTTGATGACATGTAGTACCAGTCGTATAATTCCACGTACTTTTCTGCTGTTTTGCGAGCAAAATCTTTAAATTTGATGACATCGATCTTCTCACCAGATGTTATTGCTTGCAAAATAACAGCAAATCTTTTTATCAGGTTTTGATCCAACCCAGTAATAGCTGCAGTTTTATTGGGAAACTCGAAAAACTTCCTTGCGGTATTCCCGTCATTGGTAGTTCCCGAGCCTTGTTTTACTATATCAATTAACAGATTGAGCTCCTCTTTAAATTTATTTTGAATGTTTTTTTTTCTGTTTTGTAACATATCTTTATGCTCATTACTTCTTGCTGCCCACTGTTTGAAGTCAAGTCTGTACGCAATGTGTAACAGACATTCCATGCAATTTATACGGGCATGTAGTGATGATAGGCCAAATTCATATATGTCAAAACACACAGTTTTTGATGTTACAGCATCTAAGTGGTTCATTTCTGTTGGTTTTGCTAAGCACAGGTAGCATGATGCATTTGATCTAGCTTCAGAAAGGTACGTGCAGACTTTTGCGTCGATCATTGTCATCATTAGTTTATGAGTCACCCTGTTACTATTAATGCACTCTGTGGGGTTAAGGGCCTCAATTTCCTCATCCATTTTTCTTTTGTTATCAATGACAACTGCATGGCTTTCTTTTACAAAAGTGAACTGAACCGGACGACAATAAAAAGTTGAGCATGGTTTCGGGTTTGTCCATATAGTATTATCTCCATCTGTCAGTTTCAGTGGCACCAAGGAGGTCATGAAAATGCTTGAATCATCATGCTCGCCGTCCATTTTCTGCTTGTATCGGCTTTGATTGGAAGCACCATCAAATCCCCACTTCGATATCAGCTTTAACTGCTTATTTTCCACATTATCAGAAAGACTTTGAAGAATCCGCTTCACCGTGATGTCAAGTAAAGCTTGAAGTGTAATTCTAGCTGATGAATCCGTAACTGATACTGATTGATTAGGAGGGTAGCATGCAAGCTTAGTTTGTTGCAGTTTATAGTAGGATGGGTAAATATCCTTAGCACCTTCCCGAATGGCAGTCTCTCGCAACGTAATATATTGCCACTTTGAAAGCTTAAGTGAAAGAAGCAATCCAAGTGCTTTCTCTGGTGTAAATATTACTGTTTTCTTAATGCTTTCCTTGATTTTAACGGCAGCTTCTGGATTTTTGATCATATAATTGATTACAGATGCGATATCTTCATAACCTTCTTCTTTTAAACGTGCTGCAGCTGCATATGCCAATTCACAGGAATCCTCGCCTATGTGCTCACTAGATCTTCTCTTTTTCTGTTTGCTTCCCAGATCTTTGAATGGTTTTCGGGACCTTTTTGTCATTGTTCCAACAGTCGATGATGTCGAAGGTTCTGGAGAGACTGAGCGTGCTCTTGGTATCTCATCAACAGTTGGTTCTTGATTTATTAAAGTTTGCACGCAACTCGGCCAATCAATATTTGCTTGCAACCACTCTCCGTACGTATTTCTAAACTTATCAAAGAATCGTTTAGATTTCTGCCACCTGTTTAAAGCAGCTCGCGTGAATCTCCGGCAAAATTCTTTGAGAGTTACTTGATCTTCGGCAGAAAGGCAATCGCCTATGCGGGACACAATTGCACTAAACAATACTTCATGATTAAATGAAGGACACTCACTTTTTAGAAGAACAAACAAATCTAAGTTGGTGATTAAACTTTCCATTCTAAGATTTTGTAGTCGCAAAGCAAATAGTTTTAGTGTTAGCAGTTACACGGTTGTGAACAATCTAAATTATGGAACAAAATTATAGCCCTTTTATTGTATAAAGTCAATAATTAGTTAACTACCCTCATTAAAGTTATAAAAGATATGATAATAAAAATTTATAATCGTCAAAAACATTTCGTAGAACTCATAGTAGAACTAATCAACATTAGCAAATCACATTAGCTCACTAATTATAAAAAGGTGAATGCAGTTCTTAGTTGGTATTGTTGCGAGATATTTCAAATCATTTAATCACTTAATAGGCTCATTAGAATCAGAAGACTACAACCATCATTCTAATTACTTAATTACTTGTCATCAGACTCATTAGATGACTACACAATATGTTATTTTGTATTTTGAACGTATGCAAGGTTTTAAAATTCCTTTTGTGTCGATATTATTATGTGTCCGGTTATGTTGTAATCATACTTTTAGGGTATGATCAATTAACAATTTCATTCCCCTATCTTTCTAAAAGAAGCGACAGCATGGGCACTTTGACACTGATATTCAACTATTTGGTATTGTTGGAAATCTTACAAGATCAACAAGACACTACACACCTCTGTCTAGTCCTTCAGGTCTATAGGGGTGATGCTATTTTATGATAAGAGTTGTTAAAGCTCTGAATTCTTCAACTTAAACACTAAAAGGAACGTTTAAATATGTAAAAATAAATAAAAATATTTTGACGATTTAAAAAAAAAAAGGCATCTACAACCATTATGTAACGTATGTCAAAAAATCATAAATAATTAGTACTAAAACCTCCTATAAGGATATTACGGTTATCGCTGCCGTTTCAGAGATATTTCGATTTTTCATACTAGCTCCATACAAAGTTTTCGTAAAAAAATTATAATTCCTTCGTTTTTGTGCAGAATCAATTCTGGTGTCATTTTTGTATATTGTTATAACAAATAGAAGTGATATCCGGCACAAAAACTGGCACTTGCAAAATAAAATGCCTAAGTCTATGAAAGCCGTTTTTCAGCCCACCGTGCGACGGAGCGTCCTTAGGAGCTCGTCGACCGCTGGAATGAACACTAGATTTTGTTTTCTTTTAGTTACAAAATTTTATTTGATTGGGGAGCGCTATTTATACTTAAAGCTTGGATTTTTTTGTGACTCCTATTATATCCATCATCGTCATCGGACTACAAGACGAATGGCGATGCGCCAACGTTACATGATAGACATCCCATCCATACGCACAAAACGTTTTGGGAACACTTTCATTGTGAGTGGATTCTAAGGAGTGGAATTCCCTGTTGGAGTCGTGTTTCCTGATAGCTATAACCTGACGGACTTTAAGTTATGAGTGAATAGGTTACTTCTAGGTAAGCGTGCTTCATTATCATTATCGACCACATCATCCCTTACCATCAAGTGAGGTGGTCAAAACAATAATGAAAATATCACAGCATTATAAGTATTTAACTTAGTTTTGTCTCACGCCTGGGATTTTACCGTACGCAAGGTTGTCAGGCGCGGTCTGAGAGGGGGAGGGTCCACAGGGTACATGACCTCCCTCAAAATCGTACACCCCAAATAGAAAATTGTAAAATTTTGCAAAATAGACGTTCCAAATACAATTTATATTGTGCAATAAAGAAAATTCATTTACTCGACATATTTTATTGTTAGTGCCCCCCCCCCCCCTAAAATTGCCAAGTCTTGCCCGCCTGGCAAAACTGATATCGCGTTATCCACTTATTGGGTATGGAAGATTTTAAAACCATATTTATATCCCCACCTAATCTTGCTTTACAGCAGTCTGTATGCTGTATTGGACAAGCACATGGACATTAGATGCGATGCATTGAACGCTTTAATTAACTACTAGTAGTAGCGCGGGGCTACGCTCCCGTGGACTTTATCACGATAAAAACATCACCCTCCTTTTCTTGATGACGGATAAAATGCGAGCCTCAAGCTTCAAGCTACTTCCATACAAAATTTCATCCAAATCCACCCAATACTTTCGTAAAATTAGAGCGTTTAAACAAACAAACTTTTCCGCTTTATAATATTGGTATAGATTGCAGCCAATTATAATTTTATGAAAAAAAAGGAAACAGATACTATAAAAATGTGTTACTGTTGTCTAAATCAGCCGAAGGAGGTTCCCTTGGTATTTTACAATCAGGATAAGATGGAAGTCCAGTCATGGTTCTGTATTATATCACTAAACAAAATGAACCGATATTTCCTCAGTAAAAATCTTTGTTTTGCTGAAAAATAAATGGCCATAGATGATACAGAATAAATGGCTTACAATGACATTGGCATTTAAATTTCTTCTCTTTTGGTCCATGTTATGGCAGTGGAGTGCTATTCTACTGGCTGATTTATAGGCAGTGCTTCAACGAATTAGGAATGATAGTGCTTACATAACCCGGTTTCAGACCAAGACCTTATCTTTAGGGTTATAATTTATAGAGAACTTAAACTTTTGCAAAGCTTCTTAGAATCCCAGTTTATAATTTTTTACTATATTTGTCCAATCACGATAAATACTTAACCAGCCTAAGAAAAGTAAAAATTGAACGCAACCTTTTGTATACATTTAGTAGTGTCACTGTCAATGTCAGCGGGATGTTCTGGCTGTCAAAGATTTACTTTTGTTTTCATGCATTAGATCGATCGATGCTATATTTCGAGAAATAAACAGATTTATCAATTAAGTGGTACTCAAAAACAAAACTAGACATTGTGAAGTATCGATTTACTTTACACAAAATGGAAATACGATTAAATAACTCTGTGAATTTAACACAATCTAACATTTGTCGATGCTGCTTGAATGTCGGCTGTTTTAAAAGTATTTCCTCAGAATATTACTACTCCGGACAAAAAGAAGTATACGGGGAAATGCTGAAGAATACTTTTGATATTCAAGTAACTATTTTTGTATTTAATTACTATGTTTTATGTGATAAGTCTTAGTTAGCTGAACATCATAATCTATGTAGCTTTTTTCCGATTACATATGTCGGAGTAGGCTTTCAGTCAGCTGAGTACTAGTGTCTTACATGGAGAGCCTACCTATCTAACCTCCACAACCAAATAGCTAGGTAATACTATACTCCTTGGTCAGTTTCAGATTTTCAGGCTTCAGACTACCTGTAACTCTGGGAACTGAGAAATTACTTATTGGAAAACCCAATAGTACTTTTTGCCTGAATCTGAAATCGAACCTGAGACCTCACACTCAGCAGTTTGTCATCATTTTAGCCTTAGCCCGACTATGTTAGAGTTGTGTTTAGTGTAACTTTATGCTAGGTGAAAATAAACATTATTATTGTAAGTCTTAACGACATAACGGAGGATCCGTTATGTCGAAAATACTGCAGCAATAATTTTGAAATAAATATATGGTAAAGTTGAGGATTAAAGGTTAGGTACTATGTTAGACAAAAACACGATTCCAAAAAATTTTCTTGATTGAAAAAAATCCAAAGTTACCTCCAAACCGAACGAACTAACTAGATAATGAAACTTTGCATATTAATTGAACTTACTATGAAGCAGGTCTTATGTTATTTACTTTTTTTAAATTACCATTATTTTCACCGTAAAAAGAAATAAACTAAATTATCGGTGTCTTGGAGTCTTTTCCCTGCCACTCTGTCTCGGTTGCTTGCGTGACCGCGGCCAGTAATGTGTGAGCAAAATAAAGAGTGAGAAGCGCTGAGGTAGTATAGGTCCTTAAGGAATTTCTCAGTAGTAGTTAGACTGGAAGCTAAATTGTAAATTAGATGAGGCCGATGATTCGGTCAGTACAGATTGTATGGACTTGAAAGAAATGTCCTCTAGTACCTAGTTAATCATTTATATAAGGTGTATCTATTCATACACGAAATATTTTAAGGGATATACCTATAGCTGGTAAAGAAACCATAGCAACAAATAAATTACCTAGGTATATTATTTAAAAAAAATTAATAATTTAATATTTCTTGACACGTAATAAATATTGGTTCCTTCTTCTTTTTTAACATCCAATACGCCAGTTTACGCGGGCGGCGGCGGTATTTGAGACGGTGCGCGACTTTTATGATGATTAAAGAGAGTTTTTCTCTTTTAATCATATGAAAATTATAATAATTACGTAAAATAAAAAACATTGCGATTCATTTTTTTTTCGTGTTTATAGTTTCTTTACCAGCTATAGATATGTCTCTTAAAATATTTCGTGTATGAATAGATACACCTTATGTATATTTTCTTTCTAGATTTACCGCCAAGGCATTGAGCCGGGAACTTACCTTATATGTGAGAACTGCATCGCTAAGCTGAGAGATGCAACAGTGTTTAGACAGATGGTACTACAGAATGAAGACCATTATCTACAGGTTATTGCAAGCTTGAAGTTAGACCGAGAGGTAGGTATGTAATCATTTGAACTTTCTACTCAATTCATTAACGTGATTTTTATGTTATTAAAAGTTAAGGGTAAAATTCACATTACTAGCAATCTGGTTAAACCAACTAAGCTGAATATGCTTGTGTCTGGAGTGGGTTCACAGCAATAGTGTAACGGGTGGGGATCGAACCCGCGCCCTCTCGATCACAAGTCCGACACCTTAGCCATTAGGCTATTGACGCTTCAAAATTGAACTCTAAAGCCTGCAATACATTGAACCAATACCAACATGTAGACGGTATATTTGCCTTGTCTTGCTATGGCTCGGTGTCACTTGCCTAGTTGGCCGAGTGGAGGCCAGTGCCAACATGTATAGAGCTCATTTGGTGCAAATTGTCTTCGCTCGCCGTTGCTCGTGATCACTTGCCTCACTTCGGATTGGTGTCGGTTTTTGGTCACAAATCAAAGGCGCTCGCCTGCGCTCGGCCAACGTGTAGGCTCTACAGACCCTCTTCTACATTGGTCGTCTGCATTGGCGTTCGACGAACTTGTCGAACGTGCGGACATTATTTCTTGCCTTGTAGCTATTTGCCAACGCTCGGCCAACATGTATTGCAGTCTTTAGAGCAGTGGTGGCCGGTTATGGGCCCGATTTGTGAGCTGTAGGGTCTGGGTTCAAAAATAGGGCACATAACTTTTTGCAATTCATATCATCACCTACTGTTTGCAAATTGGTGATGGAAAACATTGTGAGGAAACCAATGCCAATTCTCACTAGGCCTGTGTAGTGGATAAGGGTCCATTCCCTTGCATAGACAGGAGGGCTGTGTCTCAGTGGCGGCAATATTATAGGCTCATTAAGTTGTGTATGTTCCATTGTTACCGAGATGTCTTGACAAAACAATACGTTTTTTTATACTTCTACAGCACATAAAATAACACACACACGCACCCACGCACACACCCACACATACCCACTCATATACACACCCAAGCAATTCAATTCAATTCAATTTTATTTCACACACTTAGGTACAAACATCAGTGTTGCCAAGCACACGACATATTCATTTTAATTCTATAAGCGTGCTGTTATAAAACTAAGAAAATACTTAATTGTATATTTTGGTACCGAAATAAAGATATTATTATTTTTCTTACAGGAGCAAAGCTAACAGACGATCAAGTAAAACTGGAACTAATTAAGTGTGAATCACCCAATATGATGGAGTACGCTGATGACACCTATGACGATGATAATGGTAAGCGCTTCGTAAAGTTAACAAGACGCTTCCTGTAGTACTAGGAGTCACGCGGGCTTCGCTCCCGTGGCCTATCACGATAAAAACATAACCTCCTTCTTTTTCAGTCGGGTAAAAAGTAACCTATAACCTTCCTCAAGCTTAAAGTTACTTCCGTACCAAGTTTCATCCAAATCCACCCAGTACTTTCGAAGATTAGCGCGTTCAAACTTAACAACAAATCTTACAACGTGTAACAGAATAAAAGCAATTCCTGGAAGTAATTGGTTCAGAATTGGCTTCTGAATCAATTTCCGTCATAAAAAATAGGTGTTTTTTGACGGAAAAATCTTTCATTTAACTTAAAATGGAAACAGTATCATTACAAATTAATACAATCCTTAATTCAAGGAAATGCGCTCGTTTGCGTGTCGGCCACTAATATTTCATGAGTGTATACGTCTGCGTAAGGATATTGCATGACGCACCTACGTTTTGAGTTTAGTAAGGATAACTATTTTATAAAAAACTAGCTTTTGCCCGCGACTTCGTCCGCGTGGAATAGTTACTTTGGGCTAACGTTAAATTTAACCCCGATTTTGAAGCATTCTTCATTGGCGCTCCGCTCCTATTGGCCTTAGCGTAATGATACAATATAGCTGTGCCCGCGACTCCGTCAGCGTAAGTTAATGTATTGGTAATATTGTTTAGATCACGTTCACATGAGGCTTAAGTACCTAGAGAACGCTTCGACCGCGAGACGCGTCGAGCGCGGCGACCGATTCTCAAAAATAATCCTTATAGCATTTCAGTATTCACGCGCGATGGCTTATTATTATAAGCGTATTTCATGTATAACTTTGGTGTTTCTATACCGATTTATATGATTCTTTTTACGGTTTCGTAGCCGAATGGCAAAAAACGGAATCTTTATAGTTTCGACATGTCTGTCCGTCTGTCTGTCTGTCTGTCTGTCCGTCCGTCCGTCTGTCACAGCAATTTTATTCCTAAACTATTAGGACTATACATGTGAAACTTGATAGGTAGATGTATTCTGTGAACCGCGTTCCGATTTTGAGAAAAAAAAATAAAAAATATTTAAAATAAAGGGGGGCTCCCCATACATGGAACTAAACCTGAAAATATTTTTTTTCATGAAATCGATGCATGTGTGTTATCTATAGACAGTTCTTTAAAAACGACATCGGGGTTTCTAAACCACTTTTCCATAAAGTCAATCGTTTAAAAGATATAAGCTTCCAAAGTGGTAAAATGTGTGTGTGGCGGACACAACCTCTAACTTCTATAATAATGGAATGAAAAATCTAAAAAAATATATGTCTGTAGATCTTAATATAAACTTTCAACCAAAATTAGTTTGAACGAAATCAGTTCAGCAGTTTTTGAGATACAGCATATTTTCTAAAACCGCAAATATAACTTTATAATTCATACAAACACTATGAAAAACAAATTTATTCGGCGCAGTTGTAAAAAATGTAAAAAAGCCAGTTTTAAGAAATTTGTAAGGTTTTTTTTTTCAAAACAAATTTATTTGGCGCAGTTGTAAAAAATGTAAATAAGCTAGTTTTAAGAAATTTGTAAGGTTTTTTTTTCGTCAAATTTTGCATATTATATTATAGTTACTACGGAACCCTTCATGGGCGAGTCTGACTCGCACTTGGCCAATTTTTTTATGGAATAGTTAATAATGTTAACTTTTTCAATTAGGGGTGACTGAGAGTGTTATAAACGTAAGAGTAGACAAATATTATAATCAGAAAGCTTCGAACTGCTAAGCTATCGGGAGTTACACGTGTTATTGTGAGTCAACCATAAAAGTTAGACATATGCTGTCGTGGGATATTTTTTATATAATTTTAAGGAGAACATTTCCGTCATGAAATGATTTGTGTAGCTTTAACCATTAAGGTTGCACACGCGACGGAAGCTTAAAAAATGGAGTAACTTCTCCCGTTTTCCCAACATTTCCCTTCACTGCACTGCTCCTATTGATTGTAGCGTGATGAAAAGTATACTATAACCCGCTCAGGAGTATGAAAAATAATTGTACCAAGTTTCGTTAAAATCCGTCGAGTAGTTTTTGTTTCTATAACGGTTATACAGACAGACAGACAGACAGACAAAAATTTAACTGATTGCATTTTTGGCATGAGTATCGATCCTTAATCACCCCCTGATAGTTATTTTGGAAATATATTTCATGTACAGAATTGACCTATCTACAGATTTATTATAATATAAATAAATAAAAAATGTCTAGGTTTGATTTCAATTTATTTATTTACGGATGTTGTTTTAGTATTATAATTTAAAATTCTAATTGGGGTGTCTGAGGTATTGCGCTTAATCTGATACACCTTGTATATTAGTATATATCAGTCACTTGTGGGTTGGTTCTGCAAAATACCAACTCGCACTCAGTCTATGCGATAGTATAAATCGCTTTCTTTTGCTTCGCATAGACTTCGTAACATTTAGGGCGTTCTATATAAATATTTTTATTTTTAACCGACTTCTAAAAAAGGAGGAGGTTCTCAATTCGGATGTTTGTATTTTTTTTTTTTTTTTTTTTTTTTTTTTTTTATGTTTGTCCACGCATAACTCCGTCGCTTGCCAACCGATTTGAAAAATTCTTTTTTTGTTGGAAAGGGTATACTTCCCAAATGGTCCCATGAAAATTTTATCGAAATCGGAAGAGCCGTTTCTGAAAAATCAAAAATGTCGAAAAAAATAATTTACGTTGATGATCTTTTCGTTTACTCTGCATTGCGTTTTTTGTTCCCGCATAACTCCGTAATTTACGAATCGATTTGGAAAATTCACTGACCCACTAAAAAACGCGAAAATAAAAACTTTTTTGCAAAAAATAAAACCGACTTCCATATCAAAACACTACAAAGCCAAAAATAATTTTAATTTCGGAAGGCGGTGTGAAAAAAAAAGAAGATACAAAACCAATAACACCGACTACCGAAATTAAAATTATTTTTGGCTTTGTAGTGTTTTGATATATATGGAAGTCGGTTTTATTTTTTGCAAAAAAGTTTTTATTGTATGAAAATCTGGTGAACTAAAATATGACGAATTTTTAAAAGTCATAGAACAAAAGTTGTTGATTATAATGTCAGTAACATAGTCCTGAGAGGTTTTCGGTATTTTACAATTAACCCTGTATACATTTTTTTTTTTGTTTACACTGAAAGTATATCTATTGTACGTTTCTTGAGCGAGAAATAAGCCGACAGTTAATCGTTTCCTCGCTGTGAAACGGTGGAACAACTGCCTAACGATAGCCATTGGCAAGACTCGAATTAGATTTTCTGGTCTACCCGTAATGGCCGTCAAAGATGTACGAATCACAGCCGAGACCAACACTGCTTTCGGAGGCATGTATGGATATAGATATGTTAATATGTTCACCAATCCACGGAGACTGACCTGGACAAACGTTGCTTAACTTTGAAGTTAGACATGAGTTCCCTCAATTTTCCTCTTTGAATTATATTTTTAACACGCTTTTATTAGGTCGACCTGTATGTAACTAACTATGTAATGGAATCTAAGGTAACTAATTTAACCATCTTCCAAGGGTCGTAGCGTAATGAAAATTGGCAGCTGTGTGTAGTTCTGATGACAATACAATAATATGGTACTGTCGAACTGATCTGATGATGGAGCCGGAAGATATGAACTGGAACTTCATGATGGAAAATCGTATCATAGCTGTTTTGGATTTCTTAGAAAAGTCTTGTAATGAACTTTGACCACGATTAGGTTTCAAGGTCTGATGATGAAGCCGAAAGATAGGCACTGGCATTCCATGATGGAATATCGTATCATAGTCGTGTTTCCACTTGTGAGAAAGGCCACCTAATGGACTTTGAACAAGATCAGGTTTCAAGGTTATAAAGAAAATCCGTTATCGGTTTTCTTAACCTTTTTGAATTACTGCGTAATCCATATTTTTATTTTTTTTATAGATGTCACTTTCAAATCCTTTGGAGGGATCGACCGTTTCGTGGGAATAATATGGCAAAAACTACAAAAAAGAAACAGCAACATTTGTTTTTATGTGCATTTATAAAAGCGTGTTTTTCTAGTGTTTTTTAAACTATTAATTTATTTTTGTAATTTTACAGAAATCTTAGCGAATATTAAAATGGAGCTGCAAAACGACCCCATCTTGGATACTGTGCAGCGAAAACACTATGTGCACGAGAATAAGACAAGATTGAAGAAGTGTAAAATGAAAACTGACATAGGTAAGTTACCCCACGCCATCTCACTGCTGCGCAAAGAAGTCCTATGTCGGTAAGTCAAAGGAGCTAAGTAACAGAATAAACGCAATTCCTAAAAGTAGTTAGTTCAGAATCGGCTTCTGAAACAATTTCCATCATAAAAAATAGGTGTTAAATTTTGACGGAAAAATCTTTCATTTAAAATGGAAACACAGTACCATAGTACCATGATAAATTAATACAATCCTTAATTCAAGAAAATGCGCTCGTGTGCGTGTCGGCCGCTAACATTGCGTGAGTGTATGCGTCTGTGTAAGGATATTGCATGACGCACATACGTTTTGCGTTTAGTAAGGATTACTATTTTATAAAAAATATCTGGGTTTGGTTTCAATTCATTTAGTTACGGATGTTGTTTTAGACTTATAATTTAATATTCTAATTGGGGTGTCTGGGGTGTTGCGCTTAATCTGTTACACCTTGTATAAACATGAATTACTGTTCGTTAGTCTTGCTAAAACAGTAAAACCGGTGGACCGATTTCATTAATTCTTTTTGTATCGTGTTCCCTCTCATACAGGGAAAAAATATAGCGGTGGGAAGTTCACTGGGTCAATTAGTAAATAATAATATTATATTCATTTCTCATCGCACAATATACGATAATCTAGGCAGTTATATTATAATCTTGAGACGGTTATATACTGTAGCTTGAGTTACACGACGCCAAGTACCCACGCTTTAACATTTACAGTATCTCAATTTTGAAGTGTGGATGTGTTGGTGTGTTGGTGTGCGAGGTTGTGTGTGTGTGTGTGTGTGTGTTTATAAGTATGTGCGGTGTGTGTAAAAATGTGAGCGAGAGTGTAGTGATGTTTTGATTGGGGGAAGAATACCAGGTAGAGAATTTTGTAAATTTTTCGGTATCATCATAAATTAAGTGAAAAACATACTATGTGTGCTTTTAATAAACGGCTGTATGAAATACCGTGAAGGATAAACTCTCTCAATACCGAAGCTTATTCATAGTCATCTAAACTAATATTATAAAACGGAAAAATATGTATGTTTGTTTGAACGCGCTAATCTTAAAAAGAAGTGGGTGGGTTTGGGTGAAATTTGGTGTGGCTTGAAGCCTGAGAAAGGTTATAGGCTTCTTTTTATCCGACTGAAAAATAATATATACATTTTCTTTACAGGTATCAAGCCCGGGAAGGATTGGTCGAAAATAGCAGAGAGACGCGGCAACGGACCCATTTTACGAGAAAACTCTTTAAAACTGATTGCTAA
This sequence comes from Tholera decimalis, assembly GCA_943138885.2. Classification (NCBI taxonomy): domain Eukaryota; kingdom Metazoa; phylum Arthropoda; class Insecta; order Lepidoptera; family Noctuidae; genus Tholera; species Tholera decimalis. The sequence continues at coordinate 15,437,664 of OW964574.2, read as the reverse complement.
CTCTACAATATTTGTTTTCCAATGGAACAAAAGTCGATATAGATGTTTTTGCTGCAAAGAGCCTTTTTCCGACATTACTCAATTAAGGGAACATACGAATACTAACCACACACTGAAGGCCATCGAAAAGAAAATCATTGATCAACAGAATAGGCTTGTAAAAGTCGAAATTTCAGTCCTTAAATGTAAAATTTGCGATGAAACACAAGATAATTTAGATATGCTCCGGGAACATTTAATAGACATACACAATTTCCAATTTAGTTTAAAAGAGGACTTGTTGGTACCTTTCAAAATTGGCGGGGAGTTAACCTGTCAATTATGTACAGAAAATTTCACAGTATTCCGACTCTTAAATATACATATGAATAAACATTTTCAGAAGCAAGTCTGTCATATTTGCGGTGCAGGGTTTTCTAATTTAGTATTTTTGAATTTACACAAAACTAGATCTCATAAACCTATGAAATGCCGTCAGTGTGACTTAATCTTTAACAGTAAAATTGATAAAAGAACCCACGAAATTACAGTGCATGATTTAAAATATGAAAGGAAATTACGATTCCCTTGTCCATATTGCAGCGAAAGATTTTTTCAAGAGAATTTCCGAGTGCAACATTTGATTGAGAAACACGGTTTGAAAAAGCCGGAATTTAAATGTTCAATTTGTTCAAAAGTCTTTATAACAAAGAGTTTGTGTAATAATCATTTGAAAAGTGTACATTTGAAGGAGAAAAGCCACGAATGCGAAATATGTCATAATTTTTTTTACACAAAATCTGATGTTTTGAGACATAAAGTTACACATACGGGTGAGAAGAATTTCTCGTGCGGTTTATGTAATAATCCTTTTGCTAGTAAGGACTCTTTAAGACGACATATGAAGCGGACCCATGGTGTTGGATCCGTTTCCCCTTTAAGGTCCCGAGTGGCAAAGGTCCCAGGAACATTTCCTATATATCTATAGATAGTAGTGAAAAGTTTAGTGTATGTACAGACGCCAGCACATGAAGCTACCCGAAACTCAATTTTTCCCAATCAACCTTGAACCTAATTTCTTTAACAATAAAGTTGAAAATCTATTAAATAAATTTGACAGATTGTTGTAGCTTGATGTGCTGGCGTCTGTGCATCTATACTAATTTTTTAAGCGGAAAAGTTTGTTTAAACGCGTTAATGTTCTAAAGTACTTGGTGGATTTGGATCAAATTTGGCATAGCAGTAGCTTAAAGCTTGAGCAAGGTTATGGGAGTCTTTAAGTCAAGAGTGAATAGGTTATAGGTTTTATTTTATTTTTTTATTTAGTCGGGGGCCGCGTTGAAGAATCCTTATGTGTTCCCGCAGCCCCCGGCGCATGTGTATGAGAGAACACGGGGTGGTTTTTAGTCAGTATGAGTCCGACAGACCCTTCGCTACAGAGCGGAAGACATCCATGAGGATTTCCACCTCGGAACAAAAAAAATTGGCCAAGTGCGAGTCAGACTCGCCCATGAAGGGTTCCGTAGTAACTATAATAATATAATATAAATGTATATTTATTTGACGAAAAATAACATTAGAACGTTCTTAAGACTAGCTTATTTACATTTTATACAACTACGCCAAATAACTTTGTTTTTCATAGTGTTTGTATGAATTACAAAGTTATATTTGCGGTTTAAAAATATGCTGTATCACAAAAACTGCTGACCCGATCTCGTTCAAACCAATTTTGGTTGAAAGTTTACATTAAAATCTACAGACATATATTTTTTTTTTAGATTTTTCACTCCATTATTATAGAAGTTAGAGGACATTTTACCACTTTGGAAGCGTATATCTTTTAGACACAATTGTCAATACTTTATGAAAAAGTGATTTTAGAAACCCCTATGTCATTTAAGACCTGCCTATAGATTAAGAAAAAAATATTTATTTTAAATATATATTACTTTTTTTCTTAAAATCGGAAAGCGGTTCACGGTATACATCTACTTACCAAGTTTCACATGTATAGTCTTAATAATTTCGGAATAAAATGGCTGTGACATACGGACGGACGAACAGACAGACAGACGGACAGACATGACGAAACTATAAGGGTTCCGTTTTTTGCCATTCGTCTACGGAACCCTAAAAAGGTACACTGACTTTCCCCTCCCCTCTTTGTATTATGTTCATAAAGTCCATCCAAAGGTTGTCTGGGAGATATCGCTATCAGCGATAAGACCGCCATTGTAACCATAAGTTATATTGTGAATCAGATGTGTTTCAATTTTTGGTGTGCAAAAAAGAGTATTCTGTCTATTTATCGGTACGAACACTAAGAGCGGAGCATCTATGAAAAATTTTGCAAAAACGGAGAAAATACTTTTGCAAGCTTGTATTGCGTGCGCTGCGTTAATGGTTATAGTTACACAAAAAATATGGATGACGGAATTGTTCCTCTTGAAATATTCTAAAAAAACAGTCCACGGTAGTACGTGTCTATCTTTTAAGATCGACACTTGATTGGCTGATTTTTTAAGATTGGTTTTGTGTTTTTATATACTTAAATGGTTAGCGAAATAAATACAATAAATTATTGATAACAAGTATTTAATTTTGGACAAAATTTCCCTTTCCTTGGTTACATAATTTAATTTCAATGAATATACAGAGTTGATACGACAGAGGGGCATTAAATTACACTACGTATACTATACGTGTTTAGTGTTAATTCGATACAATAAAAAAACAAGAGCCAAAAAATTTTTTTTTCAAACAAACAAAATAGCTTACAAATCAGAGTAAAACGCAACCACCCTTTGTAAATAAATGTGACTGACCTTAAATACCTAGGTAACAAAGTGGCAACGTAGCGCGGCGTGTGTTATCTCTTGTCTTGGTCAGATTTATCGCTTTAAGGTACATCTCTTCAAAATCATTTGTGACTAAACTACTCCTGTTTGATTTTTGGTACAGAGCTTGAAAATGGTACCTAGTATACGCAGTTTAAAGTAAAGCCCCTCGGTCGTATCAACTCTGTATATAATGTCGAATGGTCGCAACTGTTGAGCATGAGGGTTCGGGTTCAATTCTCGGGTAGTGCTAAATGTGTTATATTGTTTTTGCATAGCAAAAATCCCAGTAGTAGCCCGGAGTTTGGAAGTTGACGATGTGATATCCTGTTCCTCGAAAAGCACGTTGCTGTCATTTGCACTAGGGCGTCCAATCCCGGAATACCGAGATCTCGGTATTGCGGGATCCCGCGTCATTTTTCAGTCCCACATGATGCGGGATTTCGGGCGCGGAATCCGCGGGATTTGCGGGACTGAAAAAGCATGCATACGACCTCTCGCGAACGCGATCACTCGGTGACTCGCGGCCGGCAGTGTTGCAAACAACGCGGGGGCCGATGTTGCCCGTTTTTCACAGCTTATGTAGCCTAATATAGCCGAATTTCAGTCAGTGGTAGCCTAAGTATGTAGCCTAAAATATCAGTAAAGTTTTTTATTCAGTATTTGTTACTGCGGTGTAATTTGATTGATCTCATACTAATAGTAATCTATACTTATAATAAATCTGTAGAGAGGTCAATTCTGTACATGAAATATATTTACAAAATAACTATCAGGGGGTGATTAGGGATCGATACTGATGTCAAAAATGCAATCAGTAAAATTTTTGTCTGTCTGTCTGTCTGTCTGTCTGTATAACCGTTATAGAAACAAAAACTACTCGATGGATTTTAACGAAACTTGGTACAATTATTTATCATACTCCTGAGCTGGTTATAGTATACTTTTCATCACGCTACAATCAATAGGAGCAGAGCAGTGAAGGGAAATGTTGGGAAAACGGGAGAAGTTACTCCATTTTTTAAGCTTCCGTCGCGTGTGCAACCTTAATGGTTAAAGCTACACAGAAAACATTTATGACGGAAATGTTCTCCTTAAAATTATATAAAAAATATCCCACGACAGCACATATCTATCTTTTATGGTTGACTCACAATAACACGTGTAACTCCCGATAGCTTAGCAGTTCGAAGCCATCTGATTATTATTCTGCTCCGAAATTTAAAACCACCACAACTTTGCAATGGAACTCGGCTAAAAGTAACCCAGTTGCAACAAAATATAATCGAGGCTCAAATTTTAACAGGTTGCGGTGCAGGAGAAACCGTCTTTATTCCCAGAATTCCCATAATACCAAATCATTTTCCATTCCAATTTAAAAGAACGCGATTCCCAGTATCGGTGTGTTATCTATACTTATAATAAATCTGTAGAGAGGTCAATTCTGTACATGAAATATATTTACAAAATAACTATCAGGGGGTGATTAGGGATCGATACTGATGTCAAAAATGCAATCAGTAAAATTTTTGTCTGTCTGTCTGTCTGTCTGTATAACCGTTATAGAAACAAAAACTACTCGATGGATTTTAACGAAACTTGGTACAATTATTTACCATACTCTGAGCTGGTTATAGTATACTTTTCATCACGCTACAATCAACAGGAGCAGAGCAGTGAAGGGAAATGTTGGGAAAACGGGAGAAGTTACTCCATTTTTTAAGCTTCCGTCGCGTGTGCAACCTTAATGGTTAAAGCTACACAGAAATCATTTATGACGGAAATGTTCTCCTTAAAATTATATAAAAAATATCCCACGACAGCATATATCTATCTTTTATGGTTGACTCACAATAACACGTGTAACTCCCGATAGCTTAGCAGTTCGAAGCTTTCTGATTATTATTCTGCTCCGAAATTTAAAACCACCACAACTTTGCAATGGAACTCGGCTAAAAGTAACCCAGTTGCAACAAAATATAATCGAGGCTCAAATTTTAACGGGTTGCGGTGCAGGAGAAAGCGGTCTTTATTCCCAGAATTCCCATAATACCAAATCATTTTCCATTCCAATTTAAAAGAACGCGATTCTCAGTATCGGTGTGTTATGCAATGACAATTAATAAGGCTCAAGGGCAGACTTTTCGTGTTGCTGGAGTAGATCTCGGTGTCAGTTGTTTCTCGGATGATCAGTTGTACGTCGCTCTTTCCCAGGTTAGCAGTTCTAGAAATCTTTATGTTCACGTGCCGGACGGGTCAACTTTCAACATAGTTTACCCGGAAGCTTTGCGCTGAAGTATTGTCGTTCTATAGGTACTTTTGCCTCATGTGAACGTGATCTAAACAATATTACCAATACATTAACTTAATAACACACAAGGAGTTACACGCTGACGGAGTCGCTGGCACAGCTATTAACAATAATATTGTGCGGTTCGGTATTGCGATATTTTTCAACAGTATTATAGATTGACATGTTATATTTCCCTACTAAATTACGAAAATTAATCTGTCTGTTACATCAAAATCACTGAACCGTGAGGAAGGACATAGGCTACTTTTTTTTTACGAAAAACGACGGAAACGTTGACGAAGTCGCGGGCAACAGCTATCTATGCTAATAATATAAGGCTGAAGAGTTTGTTTGTTTGAACGCGATAATCTCAGGAACTACTGGTTCAAATTGAAAAAATATTTTTAATTAAATAGTCAATTTATAGAGAAAGGCTATAGGCTATATATCATTACGCTAAGGCCAATAGGAGCGGAGCACCAATGAAGAATGCTTCAAAATCGGGGTTAAATTTAACGTTAGCCCAAAGTAACTATTCCACGCGGACGAAGTCGCGGGCAAAAGCTAGTACGTAAATAAATGGGGAGTTAGTTGATTAATTCATTGTTTTTTTTTTGTGATAAATAAACGGTGTAATTTGATTGATCTCATTCTAGTAGTAATACTGGAATAAATGTGGAGTTAGTAGATTAATTCATTGTTTTTTTTTGTGATAAATAAACGGTGTAATTTGATTGATCTCATACTAATAGTAATACGTAAATAAACATGGTGGTGGTTAGTTGATTAATTCATAGTTTTATTTGCCTTATATAAATGTCAATATTTTCAATATGCGGGATCCCGCAAATACCGAGATCTCGCGGGATTGAGAATTCGTAGTCCCGGAAATACCGAGATTGAATTCAGGCTGCGGGATTGGACGCCCTAATTTGCACATATATGAGGCAGTTGTCCGACTACCGGCGAGTAAACGACTAACTATCGGCGATTTACTCGCTCAAGAAACGCACAATGGAATACACATTCCGTGTAAACAAAAGAGTTGCATATGTTAATAGTTGGTCTCAGACTGTTCACACTGCCGGCGACTATTCGCTTCACTAGGTCTGTCGCTGAGCGACAAGAGCTGTCAAAGATAATACTTGCTCAGCGTTCAGTTGGCGGTCAGAACTCACGCTGAGAGACTAACCAGATTTATTTATTCAAAAAACACAATACAAGCTCACAGTAAAACCAAAACGCTTATATGTTAACAATTAATTATTCAGACATAAGGGAAAAAAATAAAAATTTAACTGATGACAGCACAGCGCCTAAACTATCGGAACAACACACTCGCTGCTCGCCAACTCGTTTTCAGATCCTAGCTCTACTCACTACTCGTTCATCGTCGGCGGTGGGACAACCTGACAGTCGTTACGTTTAGTTAGAATCCAGAAATTCTGAAACTGTTACCCCCCAGTTACTGGGTTGTGGAGGCCACCGGCCACAACCACAAAACGACGCCACCGACATATTGCCTGTAGTTTTCATAGATTTTATATGTACTCGCCGCAAACGGTTGACGCCGAAGGCCGCCACACGCTACAAATCGTCGCTGCTCGCTTCTTGTGGCCCGCACCGGCCACAAAACATCGCAACAAGCTACTCGCGCGATTCCCCACCCCTCTCTCCTTTAATCCAGTCAACCTGTTCAAGTCTTCTACGACGTGTTTATCAGAGAAGCAGCGCAATTAAACATTCGTCAGAGTTCATTATGATACTGCATGCATGGTTTAAAAAAAGTAGCAGCCACCGACCGCAAGTGTCGATTCACCGGCCAGAAATGGCTGTCGCGCGCTTCAGCTACCTTTGTAGCCGCTTCTAGCTTCTCGTGGTGGCGTTTGTGGCTGTGGCGTGTGAAGCCCGTGTGCGGCGACCCTAATATTCGTCTGTATCCGGCCAAACTGAATGCCGACTCTAACATAGGAAAAGACTAAGCAGAAGATGAACTTAGATGTCACAGTTTTAAAATAGCGCAATGAACGCAGTAGTGAGGCCACGGTTTCACATCAAAAGAATACAATTCCACGTAAAGGTTTTGTTTGCCGTTTTCTTTTTTAAAGATAACTATAAATGTGGGTAGAATTCACATGACTAGCAATCTTGTTAACCCCTCCAACTAAGCTAAATATGCTTGTGTGGAGTAGGTTCACGGCAATAGTGTATTTGGTGGAATTCGAACTCGTAACCTCTCGATCACACGTCCGACATCTTATCCATTAGGCTATTGACGCTTTTAGGCTGTTATGCGCAAGCGATGTGCATCTGCGCTGCGGCGATTCAGGGTTAGCCACAACAACATTCTGGTTAAACTAGCGGACAAAATCGATGGGCCATTTGTCAGGCACTGGGCTGGTAGGCATGTGAACACAGGCGTATATGTCGCCAATTAAAATTGATGTTTTTTGTTTTAATTGTAGGTACTAACAATAGGTTAAGCTTTTTCAAGTCTGAGACAAATAAATAAAAAGTATCCTATAGGTACTTAAGACTGCAAAAGTTATTAAAAGCGTTCAACGCATCGAATTTATCATGTCGATCGTGAATGTTTGTTACCTACTCTTTCACGAAAAAACTACAGAATGCTGAGCTGATATCCTGGCGTCGGGGATTACGAGCCGATCTCCGGCCACCGTAGGCGATAGGCGCAGGCTTGTTGCGGAATTGTTCGAAAGAGTTACCGCGGCCTTGGAACACGATGGGAATAATATGATAGAACACGGATGGGTTTTAGTCACTTGACACACTCCCACTTTGCCCAAATCGGGAAGCAGTCATTGGATGATTTCTTATCCTTAAAAATAGCCGCGTACTTGCGGACGGCGAGCAGGGGTAGGTCACCGTCCGGTAAGGACCAGGCCCGGGTCGGCGCGGGGAGGTGCGTCGTGTTCCACGTTCGCCTCAAAGAGTCGTCAGCACTAGTGACGGGACCCCATGCCTTGCCTGGGTTGCGGGAATGTTCTAACGTGATACCGCGGCCGCGGAACTTAAAGGCAGTTGAAGGAACAGGGTAGGTTTTTAGTCAGTAGAAGTCAGTCTATATATATTAATAAAATTAAATTAATAAAAAAAAATACTCCCTACCGCTCCGTCGAATGACTTCTCCCGCTCTGGGTGAGCGGGAGAAGTCATTCGATGATTTTCCCACCCAGAAAAAGAAAGATAGCTGAAATCCTGAAGTAACACAAGACTTTTTATCACGGGACCGAGATTTCCGCGAGAAACGTATGGCACTTCCTGGTTTAGCCACGTTCATAAATTTGAAATCTAATCACACCCAGATTTAGTCGTTAATTATTTGCTAAATCACACACACATTCACATTACATTGGTGGCCAAGCCAGAAAGCATGCTTTCTGGTCTGTCTACAGATCTCTAGGTGGTCTATATCCCGATTCTCGAGATAAAGAGGTGGCGGAACCAGAATGTATGCTTACTGGCTTGGCCACCAATACACCTTATATCATCTTATAAACTAACCGAACCAACTTATTCTGACATTTGGCGAATAATTACGACTAAATCTGTGTGTGATTAGATTTCAGATCCATGATCGTGGCTAATTTGGGAAGTGCCACACACTGACTTATCAATTCAATTTAATTAATTTATTCCAAGTTTCTTTAGTGCGTTATACACGGTCCATCTTGCTGTACGTCCCGCCAAGGCCATGCCCGATGCACGATGCAAAACTACCATGAATAGGCTTGACGTACATCGATAATTATTATTAATTGTTTGCTGGACTTGCACGACCAATTTTTCATCCAGCGAGCACCCCCACCACCGCGAACGTCGTGCAGATAGACAGTGAATAACGCGGACGTACGTCAGAGCAATCCTGCATCGTGCATGCTTGATCGTGTATAAACTTGCAGTACAGCAGATTAAAGAGATATATCATAGAGCTTGTATGATTCGCACGTCACAACGCATCTTGGAACGGAAGGAAAAAATAAATATATATATATCATTAGGAACATAAAAAAAACTGTAACTATAAATAAAACATTAGATATGTATTTTTATTTCAATAATATTGTTATAGTTAAAACATAAAACAATGAATTAACATAAGTAATAATAATAATAGTTTTACACAACTTTAGGACGATTTTCTTATATTGCACATAATTTTAAACCTTAACACTGAATAGGCATACAATTTTCATCTAATTAAGTTTGTAAGGTTTTCATGGTAATTTAAATAAGGCATATATTCAAATGCGCTATCAATGAACCTTATGCAGCTGCAAACCCCCTCTAGTAGCAGTAGTTCGGTTGTTAGTCCGGTTGACCGAACTACTGAAACTTTCAATTGCGATAGTTCGGTTCTAACGAAGCACCGAACTAGTGAAACTTAAATATGAACCCCTTTAGTTCGGCAAATAAACTAGGCATATAATGTAAAGAAACTATATCTTAATTTTATTTTGAACACGTAAAAAGAGCGACATGTGTATAAATAGTTTGTACATACGTGTATTATATAGTTTATTTGCCGAACTGTTGCTATAGATACAGTTATTAATACACAAAGTCGCTCTTTTTAACCGACTTCTGAAAAAGGAGGAGGTTCTCAATTCGGATGTTTGTTTGTTTTTTTTTTTTTTTTATGTTTGTTCGGGCATAGCTCCGTCGCTCGCCAACCGATTTGAAAAATTCTTTTTTTTGTTGGAAAGGGTATACTTCCCAAATGGTGCCATGAAAATTTTATCGACATCGAACAACCCGTTTCTGAAAAATTAACAAAAGTCTAAAAAAATATTTACATTGATGATCTTTTCGGTTACTCTATATTGTGTTTTTTGTTCGCGCGTTTTTAGTTTTTTTGTAGTTGACATTTTGGCTTTTATAACTAGATTAATTACAAATTGACCCACTAAAAAGCGCGAAAATAAAAACTTTTTTGCAAAAAAATAAAACCGACTTCCATATCAAAACACTACAAAGCCAAAAATAATTTTAATTTCGGGAGGCGGTGTGAAAAAAAAAGCAAATACAAAACCAATAACACCGACTACCGAAATTAAAATTATTTTTGGCTTTGTAGTGTTTTGATATGGAAGTCGGTTTTATTTTTTTGCAAAAAAGTTTTTTTTACGTGTTAAAATAAAATTAAGATATAGTTTGTTTACATTATATGCCTGGTTTATTTGCCGATTTAAAGGGGTACATATTTAAGTTTCAGTAGTTCGGTCAACCGAACTACTGCTACATATTCAGATGGTGGATCCACGAACCAACCTCGCCAAGCGTTGCTTTACCTAAAGGATTACCCGTGCGGCTGCTATTATTTAGCCTCAAGCTCCTCAATTAAATTCAGCAAATTATAAGACTTTTTGTAATTTTATATGTTACATTTTATTGATATACTTATTTGTATACTTATGCACGTTAACTCTATAAGTATAGGGTTCAAATTCGTATGAAAGAATTGTTGTTGTATTAAGGTTGATTCAATTCAGTAGTGACTTACTAGTCAAAACTGACTTAAAACGCATTTAATAAAAAAAATGTATCAGTTTATGTCTTCAGAGTTATTGTGTATATAATATGTAATCTTAATCGGTTGATGATAACTGCTGTAAAATTAAGATTTGACTCGGACATACCAACGAACGGACTAACAATTCTAGTTAAAAAAAAATTAATAAATTGTAAATTGACTGAATTAGTCTGTAATCAGGAATCTATATAATGAATAATTATCACGAATTATGTTAGGAGATATCCGTAAATTATGTCACTCAAAATTCATGCTTTTTACCCCCCGCCCGCGCCCCGTCATTATCCCTAGTTTGTGAATTTATACTGACGCTAAATTAGTATTATATCGTTTTAAATATTTATTCAGTAAAATCAATAAAAAATTAAACTTTTGCGACTGAAATACGACACATTCCAGGTAAAGGCGTTAACCCCAGGTAAATAGAACACATTTGGAGCAAATTCAGTCCAGGGATATGTCCGACTCCTGGTTTTGTCTGAGTTCATGTCACTTATTTGCAATTATACATACATTACTTACATTGAAACTTGACGTCACAAAATTAAGCACCTTCCCGCCCCTTGTCACACTACAATACCCTCAGGGGGTGACGAAGCGTGACGTTACGTGTGACGTAATTTATGGATGTCCCCGTTAACAGGAATTAAAAACTCGAGAGCATTTTTGAACAAACCGTTCATTTGTGATTATACATTATTTAAAATTTACATTATTGTGATAATTTATTATTTATAACTAACAATATTGTGATGTAATAATTATCTACCTATACATTTTTTATAATAATAATAATATGTTAAATATTTTATAACTTATACTATGTATAATATAGGTTTTTAAATACAATATTTTCATCCCGTTTCACGAGGATTCTTTAAACAAACAAATAAACAACCTGGTTTATTGCCAATTTCTTGTCTAGATAACATTAATAATATAATAAAAACAAGATACCAACATGTTTATGAAACACAAAACATACTGCAATTCTATGCAATACATTTTTTCTTGTTGCAGTAATATGCGAAATAAAACTAAACTTTTACATATTAGTACCGTGTTGGCACAGGGCTCACAAGGACGACTTATAAGTGGTAGGTCATGGGTAGGCTCATTACTATGCGATTCAAATAAAAATAGGAACATTAATGACCTCAATCTGTCAAATGTCATTTGAAAAGTACGGTATGCAAAGAAAACTTATTTGCATATTAATAACGGTTTATTCTACTTTGTTTAACCGAGTCTTCAAATTTAAATTATACAACGTGTAACGGAAACCTCATATCTATCCAAAAGGGCTGAAGACAACATCAAGTATGGAGTCTCTATCCATAATTTCAGCTCAAAATAAGTGACTCCAAGAATTGATACCAAATTATCGGTTTCATATATTTCTTGAATACCAATCATAACAAACGTGTCATAGCACTACGATGGTCAATAACTTTCCACGTCACTTGCCAATAACACTAATATCTTTATAATTCTCTTCGTTCTTCTTAATTTGAAAAATTCGGTGTCTGGTATCAATGTATTGAAATTTGTAATAAGTTCCACACACAGACTTAGGATTACAAAACCCTTGCCATATCTTTGTTATCATTCAAAGAAGCCGTGCACTTGGTATGTATATACCCTTTAAATTACACGTTGTATATTTAAATTTGATAGAGACTTGGTTTAAAATATTTAATGATTTAAAGTCATAATTTGTATTTTTCTCTCTCTTATTTTCATTATTGTCACCAATTCGGCTAAAATTAAAGAGGACGCATGACGCAAAGGCCCAGAAGCCATGGCAAAATTATTTAAGATTTTTGTTTATTTAATTGCTCGCGTTTGACCACCTAAATAAAGAAACAGGACTAATTTTTTTTTTCGCTTAATATTCTTAAATAAATATTTTGATAAATTCTTGTTTTGCTCACTCTACCCCACTAGTTCGATTTGACAGCTATGACGTCACAATATGGCGCTAAGTCGATCCTATTCTTAGTTGAATTGCACTGTAGTTTGTGTAATTTTCATCACGGCAGCTGGCAAAACGGTGTAGGAAATCATCTCGTGAGGTAACCGGAATGTCCTTTTACCATCCACGGCCTATACCCCTCATAGAGTGGAAGCCTGTTTAAGAATTCGAGAAATTATAAAATATTGTTTTCGCCATCGAGACTTCAATATCTACCCCGCCCATTGATAGAGCCAGCAAGTCAGCCTATAGTTTTATATTCGCCCCTAAATCCTTATTCGATCCAGCCCGTCCATATCTGTCCTCCCCCTGCAACGCCCTAAGCCGAGGTCCGTACCCTACAGGGTACCCTTAGCACGTACCTATTCAATTCAATTCTGTATAACTTACTAGCTAAGAAGCTAGTAAGTTGTACAGTATGTATACGACATAATATGCAATAAATGAAAACACTGGCAATACTAATGGCATAATGAACAACTTTTTATATGAGGCCAACACCGAAATCGCTAAAAAAAAAACTGAGATTGCCCTATACATTTTTGTGTGTATAAGTCGACCAAATGTACTGAACAGTTGTATTTTTTCGCGATTCCAGTGTTGGTCCCATACAAAAAGATGTTCATTACGATGACTATTGCCAGTGTTTTCATTTATTGATCATATGTCGTATCCATATTGTATATGGCCTATAATTGCGATTATTCCCAATGTCCACCACTTGTCTGGCCACCACTGGGGGACAGCGAGACAACTTTAAAACATTATTCTCGTTGTCCACCGCTGAGGGACAGCGTCACAACTTTGTAAATTATGACTCTGTGCAGCTTTTAAAGGTACCATCACATAAGAAATGATGAATCTCACACATTACATTTTTGGCTTCTTCAATACAAAACACTACTATTCGGTTGCAGTTATATGAATAGTCTGCTAAAAGAAAGTCTTTATAATCTTTTGGAACATGGAATTCTTCCACATTTTTAACCGACTTCAAAAAAAGGAGGTTTACAATTCGTCTTGAACCTTTTTTTTTTTTTTTTTTCATTTGTCTTTTCATTCCAGCGATTGTATTTCTATGTCTGTATAAACTTGAATTGATGCTTTGAAATGACGGTATGTTTTGAATCAAACTCGGTATGACTTTGAATTGACTCACCATAGGTGAGTGGCGGCCACCAGTGGTGGCGAATGGAAATAATTTACAAAGTTGTGACCCTGTCCCCCAGTGGTGGACAACGAGAATAATGTTTTAAAGTTGTCTCGCTGTCCCCCAGTGGTGGCCAGACAAGTGGTGGACATCGGGAATAAACGCTATAATTGTTATAAAGCCTGCGACATATAACGATACCGATAACTACATATTTTAGAAAAATGAGTTGAAGTCTCAATAACCTAATGCCTAGGGTGTCGACTTGTGATCGAAAGGTCGCGGGTTCGAACCCACTCCACTCCAGATAAAAGCATATTTAGTTTAGTCATCCGTCAAGCTAGAATTCTGCAGTATTCATGCACGATTCGAATTGAAATTCGAATTTTATATACAACTATTTTTATATACAACGTTGATAAAAGCGATGCTTTAAATGAAACCACACGTACTATGTATTTTAGGCTACACACCAAAAATGAGTTCAATAGAAGCAATAGTTTAGTCACAGGAAATTTTTGAAGTTAAAACACGATGTATCTTCCTGAGCAGCAGTTATCTAAACCATGCAATACATGTTGGCCGAGCGTAGGCCAACGCGAGCGTTGGCAAATAGATACAAGGCAAGAAATAATGTCCACACGTTCGACAAGTTCGTCGAACGCCAATGCAGACTACCAATGTAGAAGAGGGTCTGTAGAGCTGCCCACACGTTGGCCGAGCGCAGGCGAGCGCCTTTGATTTGTGACCAAAAACCGACACCGATCCGAAGTGAGGCAAGTGATCACGAGCAACGGCGAGCGAAGACAAGTTGCACCAAATGAGCTCTATACACGTTGGCGCTGGCCTCCACTCGGCCAACTAGGCAAGTGACACCGAGCGATAGCAAGACAAGGCAAATATACCGTCTACATGTTGGTATTGGCCTTCACTCGACAACGCTCGGCCAACATGTATTGCAGGCTTTAGGTCGCTCTGTTATAAGTTTTTACAAAGGCTGTTTATGCTTTACTTTGATTATTCAGATATTTAAGTTCTTTGAAGGTATTTTTCTATAAAAAAAGACTTTTTTCGTTATAAACGTTGTATATCTAAAAACTGAAATACCTATGTAGTCCGGTTTTTATGACGTATTTGACACTTCACTAAGCTTGAATAAGTACTTTTTGGTGGAATTAACTCCAGTAAAAATTAATAAAATTCATTGTGATGATTTCAGCAAAGTATTTCTATAGTTACTACTAGTAAAGTCCTTTCAGAGAATTTATATACAAATAATTAAAATCACAGTGTTGGCTGTGATGTGAAATAGTTATTTATAGAACACTAAAATAAAATAAAAATACTTTAAAAAATTGTATACTTGTCTGTTTGTCCGGCCTAATCTCTGGAACGGCTGAATCGATTTTAATGGGACTTCCACTGGACGATACAGGAGTTTATAGAGCAACATATAGCTACTTTGTATCCCGAAATACCCACGGAAACGGGAATAAACGCACAGCTAGTATTTTACTATAACAAAAAACACAATTACCCTCTAAATAGAATGCAAAGGTTGGACAACCCGATCATCTAGATCAGGTTTCCTTTCATGTACTTTCAGATGTCCTTTTAGAGTACACTTTTGCGTGAACGCTCTACCACAAACAGGACAGACAAACCGCTTATCATTATTATGTATCCTCAAATGCTCCCTTAAAGTTTTCTTTCTCTGATAAGATTTCTGACACACCGGACAAGTGTGTATTCTCTCCCCATCGTGTTTAATCATATGCATCTTCAAAGCATTCTTAGTATAAAACGCTAAATCACATTTATCGCACTTGTGATTTCTCTCGTTCAAATGGTCTCTCCGTACATGGCTAGACAAATGCCCCGGAGTTATATAACTTTGCGGACAAGCCTTACACTTGTAACGTTTCAATTCTTCGTTATGAACTTCCGCTAAGTGTTTTTGACGGGCGTAGAAAGATGTTAACGATATATTACAGCGCTTACAAGCGTATCTGATACCGGACTTATGTTCTTTCGATACGTGATTTTCTCTTTTTGTTACCCTATCGAAAGTCGCGTTGCAATACCTACAAGGGAAGTTTCCGACTTCGTGTGTCCTCATATGACCTCTAAGTCGGGCTTTCGATGCGAAAGCTTTGCCGCAGTTTTCGCAAATATAGTTAGGATAATGCACGTTCATGTGTGTGTTTAAGCTGACATAGTTTAAGAATGTTTTCTTGCAAACGGGGCAGTCTAATTGGTCTTTTTCTAACTTGAACGGCAAGTTATTCCATTTGTGGTTTGAATATTTTAGTCTTGTGCAATTTTCTACGTGTTGTCTTAATTCCTCGTAAGTAGAAACGTCTGTTGTACAAATCTTACATCTGAGCTTCGTCCCGGATTTGTAGAAGCGTTGCGAGTCGTGTAAGATCATTTTTTTGAACGCCAGGTGTAAATTCGTTTTATTGTGATCAACAATATGAATCTTTATATTGTCCAAATTCGTTGATTTCTCTGGACATATCGAGCAAGAGAAAGTACGGTTTTTACGTATTTTGAATGGGAAAAGTCCGGTTTTTAACATGGTTTCCGTTTCGTTAATGTCGTGGAACTTTTTCATGGGACTCCTTGATAGTTTCTTCGCAGATTTGCTTCTCGTTTTTCTGGTACATTCCACCGGTTCCGTTTTGATTACAGGTTTCATTTCTGTAATCAAATAAATTTAATAGTTATTTATCTATTTATATTGGGAACTAAACAGTTGCATATAAAAAAACCGGCCAAGTGCGAGTCGCACTCGCGCACGAAGGGTGCCGTAAAAATCACGTTTGTTGTATAAAGCCCCTATATTTTTTTTTTATTTTATTTATATTATTTGTTGTTATAGCGACAACAGAAATACATCATCTGCGAAAATATCAACTGTTTAGCTATCACGGTTCATGAGATACAGCCTGGTGACAGACAGACAGCAGAGTATTATATAATCTACTTATATAATCTTTATTTTGCACTCAAAATTATTACATATAAAAAGTAAAAAAACTAAAACCCGACTACGACAAAAAAATCGATGCTAAAAAGAATGAAACAAGATTTTCAGGATGCTGAAATAAACAAGGTTACTGGAAAAACAAGAACAGAACAAAAATAAAAGCCGTAGTCACACGTCACGTTATTAATTGTTTTGTTACGGTTGATATCCTATATAACGTATGACTACGGCTTTTATTTTTGTTCTGTTCTTGTTTTTCCAGTAACCTTGTTTATTTCAGCATCCTGAAAATCTTGTTTCATCCTTTTTAGCATCGATTTTTTTGTCGTAGTCGTGTTTTAGTTTTTTTACTTTTTATTATTTAAACTATTTTGGTGTTAAATCACTGTGCTTCTATACTATTTACTTTATTTTTTATAAGTTCAAGTGAAGCCCTTTCAAATGATACCAAACACGGTGTATCTATCTTATTTTTATTTTTACATATGACCTTTTTGTCCGCTAGAGGACGCCACGTTAAATTTAAGCAATATTTTTGATAAGTACAAGTGAATCCCTTTCAAATGATACCAAACACGGTGTATCTATCTTATTTTTATTTTCTTACACATGATTTTTTGTCCACTAGAGGGCGCCACTTTAAATTTAAGCAATGTTTTGGAAATGTGCATATGACGCCCTTTCAAATGATATCAAACACGATGTGTTTATCTTATTTTTATTTTTAACACAACACTTTTTGGGCCCTAGAGGGCGCCACATTGGGTTTTGTGACACGCCACGTAGCCTATGTTCAGCGGACGGTCAAGACGGTTCTAACGATACCTCATTTGTCGAGTTCCGATAAGCAGCTTTGGAGCTATGAGGGAACAGATGAACATACACACATACATACATACATACATACATACATACATACATAGCCTGTCAAAATCATAACCCTCCTTTGGCTTTGCCGTAGTCGGGTAAAAACTAGTTGAGTCCCTGACTCCCGTGCTAGGTGATAAACCTGTGTTACAGGAGCCAGTGCCCTCTCCCGAGAGAAGATGTAAGGATTACATAAAAAAAACTAGTTAAACTTAAAAATAAAGACAAATATGATATCAATAAAGTTTATATGTGATTGCGTTTGTGCGTACTTGTGTGTGTGCGTGTGTGTGTACGTGTTTGTGTGTGTGTGTGTGTGTGTGTGTGTGTGCGTTTACGTGCGTGGGTGAGTGTGTGTGTGCCTGCGTGACTACAAATACTAAATCTCCTCTGTCAAATGAGACGTATGAGGTGTGGTCATATATAAAGAGGTATATTATTATATTATTAGTAATAGGGGACCCGTTTTTACCCTTTGTGTAACACGATACCCCATGGACTTTCAGATTTACTGGCTTTTGACTACCCATAACGACTGTCAAGGATGTCCAAATGACAACCGGTATGTTTTTTTTTTTATCGCGATAAAGTCCACGGAAGTGATGTCCCGCGCGACTGCAATAATTTTATATAACTTACTAGCTGACCCGCCACGACTTCGTTCGCGTGGTATCCCACCCCTACCCTGCCCCTACCCTACCCATACCCTATCCCTACCCTACCCCTACCTTACCCCTACTCTACCCCTAACCTAGCCCTACCCTACCCTACCCTAAAAAATAGATAGTAGCCGATTCTCAGACCTACTGAATATGCATATAAAATTTGGTAAAAATCAGTAAAGCCGTTTCGGAGGAGTAAGGTAACTAACATTGTGACATGAGAATTTTATATATTAGATTATCACTTAGAACTTTAGGCAGTTGTCCCACCGCCGACTATGAACGAGTAGCGAGTGGAACTAGCATCTGAGAACGAGTTGGCGAGCAGCGAGTGTGTTGTTACGATAGTTTAGTCGCTGAGATATCATCCGGTTGGTCTCTCAGCGTGAGTTCTGAGCGCCAATTGATCGCTGAGCGAGTATTATCTTTGACAGCTCTTGTCGCTCAGCGACAGAACTAGTGAAGCGAGTAGTCGCCGGCAATGTGAATAGTCAGAGAGCAACTATTAATATATGCATCTTTTTCGTTTACACGGAATGTATGTTTTATTGTCCGTTTCTTGAGCGTGTGCCATAAGCAAGTGGGTGAGCGCGACAGTCGATTACTCGCTAGTTGGTCCGCTGGACCGCTAGTTGGTCTCTGGGCGTGAGTTCTGACCGCCAAGCGAGCATCGCTGAGCGAGTATTATCTTTGACAGCTCTTGTCGCTCAGCTACAGAACTAGTGAAGCGAGTAGTCGCCGGCAATGTGAACAGTCAGGGAGCAACTATTAATATATGCCTTTTTTTCGTTTACACGAAATGTATCTTTTATTGTGCGTTTCTTTAGCGTGAAAATCACCGATAGTTAGTCATTTACTCGCTGGCAGTCTGAAAACTGCCTAAGTCGACGTGTATATCCACTTACCGAGATCTACGTCATCACCATTTTCATCATCATCGTGATCATCATTTCGGTAATCATCACCAATGTCCACATTCAAAGTGATCTCCCTCTTAATGCCGTCAGTATCACGTTTCTCACGTTCTGAAAAAAAATGGTGACTTTAAAATATTGTCTCGAATCACTCAAAGGATTATACCGGTTTTAATGTATAATATGTACATATACAACAAAGTGTCAATAGCCTAATGGCTTAGTTGTAGGATTTATGATCGACAGGTCGCAGGTTCGAACCCCACTCATTACACTATTGCTGTGAACTCACTCCAGACTCAAGCATATTTAGCTTAGTTGAAGGGGTTAACAAGACAGCTAGATCTAGGGCGTCCAATCCCGGAATACCGAGATCTCGGTATTGCGGGATCCCGCGTCATTTTCCAATCCCGCGTGATGCGGGATTACGGGCGCGGGATCCGCGGGATTTGCGGGACTGAAAAAAAGCATGCATACGACCTCTCACGAGCGCGATCGCTCGGTGACTGGCGGCTGGCAGTGTTGCAAACAACACGGGGGCCGATGTCGCCCGTTTTTCACAGCTTATGTAACCTAATATAGCCAAATTTCAGTCAATGGTAGCCTAAGTATGTAGCCTAAAATATCAGTAAACTTTTTTATTTATTCAGTATTTGTTTCTGTTTTTTGTGAAGAAAAAACGGTGTAATTTGATTGATCTCATACTAATAAGTTAGTTGATTAATTCATTGTTTTTTGTGATAAATAAACGGTGTAAATTGATTGATCTCATACTAGTAGTAATACTGGAATAAATGTGGAGTTAGTAGATTAATTCATTGTTTTTTTGTGATAAATAAACGGTGTAATTTGATTGATCTCATACTAATAGTAATACATAAATAAACGTGGAGTTAGTTGATTAATTCATTGTTTTATTTGCCTCACATAAATATGAATATTTTCAATATGCGGGATCCCGCAAATACCGAGATCCCGCGGGATTGAAAATTCGTAATCCCGCAAATACCGAGATTGAATTCAGGCTGCGGGATTGGACGCCCTAGCTAGATCTCTTCATAAAAAAAAGTGATAAAAGCGAGAGGCATTCAATGAAACCACATTTACTATGTATCATTTTCAGACTAAAGGAAACGAAGCGCGGGGCGAAAATTAATTTTTTGCGCAGGTACATCGGTATGTCATTATCAGTTGGGTACTACTGTACAGCCTGGCACATGCTGAACTGGGCACCCATTTGGTGCAATCGCGAAACACACACCTCACTATTTTAAGTCTTTTTTAAATCTCTTTTTTTATGTAGGTATGTATGTAAGTACTAGCTGTGCCCGCGACTTCGTCCGCGCCGAATAGTGACTTTCGGCAGCATTTTAATTTTTTAGGCTAATTATTTTGAAAACAATATACATACATAATTTGAATGTTGTATTTATTAATATCTAATCAAAAGTTTAAAAAATAAGTTTCAAGCTTCTAGCTTTCAAAATGACGTAATTTCCATACAAACTTTCATCCCCTATTTCAACCCCTTACAGCCTTCTTTTCGCATTAAAAAGCAGCCTATGTCCTTTCTCAGGCTCTAGACTATGTCAATACCAAACTTCATTAAAATCGGTTCAGTAGTTTAGGCGTGATTACGTAACACAGACAGACAGAGTTACTTTCGCATTTATAATATTAGTAAGGATTACTTCATCCATGTTCAAAATGTTACTCAAGCTGCATGGTATATTTTTCCTTTTGTTATTTTTTTTTGTTGCGTTGCCTTGCCAGTCATTTTGTGAATTTTATTTTGTCTCCATCTTATATTTTTCCAACTATTTTGGAGTCGGGTAGCCGTATTGTACATACTTATACCAACTACATTGTTTTACCGAAAAATAAAAAATACTGTTAAGTTTGGGGTGAAATTGGGGTCGATTTCCAGTCTTAAGGACCTATACTAGCTCAGCGCTTCTCACTCTTTATCTCGCTCGCACACTACTGGCCGCGGTCACGCGAGCAAGCGAGACAGGGTGGCAGGGAAAAGACACCGATAATTTAGTTTATTTCTTTTAACGGTGAAAATAATGGTAATTTAAAAAAAATTAATAACATAAGACCTGCTTTATAGTTACTTCAATTAATATGCATTTTCAATATCTAATTTGAACTTATTTTTGAATACCAGCGGTTGATTGTTCGGTTTGGAGGTAACTTTGGAATTTATTTCTATCAAGAAAATTTTATGAAATCGTGTTTTCGCCAAACATATTACCTAACCTCAACTTTCCCATATATTTATTTCAAAATTATTGCTACAGTATTTTCGACATAACGGAGGATCATGCTAAGCCATTTGAGGTAGTATAGGCCCTTAACAGAAGCAGCTGAGTAATAGTTTTTTTTATTTGGAGGGCCGTCCATAATCCAGCTGGGTTACAACACCATACCCGTTGGGCAGTCCAGTGTCAGACTTTCTGGCTTGTAACTACCCGTTACGACTTTTAAAGGTGTCCATATGGCACCCGGGACAAACGGCTTAGGGTTCCCGCCCACGTCAGACTTTTTGTGGGACAGATAATCGGGCCGATTTTTCCTCCGATTCTTAGGACCGATTTTGTGGTCGACTCAACGCCTATGTCCGTCACTTTGTCTGTGGCTATCGAGGGAGCAGCACGTCATGGACAGAGAGAATCTCACGAATATAAGGAGGAAGGTGGATTTACAGAGGAAGGTTTGTCTTTGGCTTTTGAGGAACAGAAGAGAGAAAAACAATTTCTGGGTTGATCCAATAATCTCTCAGAGATTATTGAAGCGCAACACTTGTCCTTCCCTTGCAAGTGCATGCGGCCGACTGTCGGTGAGTAGTGTGCGTTTTACGCTACATTTCCGAACGTTCCATTTTTCAGCGATAATCGGATCGGTCGGGATGCGCTGATTTTATTTCTGACCAACTTTTTGTAGAACGTGTGCGTTGCACTATTGCTATCAGTGTGTTCTATTTTTCTCCTACAAAAAATCGGTCACCGATTATATCGAACGTGGGCGGGCAGCCTTAACCTGCTTTTTGAGACCAGGAAGAATTCTGATACGTTTGGTTGGCAAGCACCGGCAAGCGTTACTAGCACTGCTCTCAAAAGAATCAAAAACATCGGGAAGAAACATTATGTAATTATTATTAATCTGTTTAGCCTTTTTCACAACGATGTCAGGATTGGCTTTCAGTCTAAACAGATGCAGTTCTGACTTTCTGACCTTCACAACCCAGTAGCTGGGTAACACAATACCTATTGGCAAGACCAGGGTCAGATTTTTTTATTACTGATGGGTCCTCCATTGACCTCGATCTCGCCTGATGGTAAGCGATAGATGAGGTCTAAGATGGAACGAGCGAGCCCAGAAGATGCCTATTTACTCGTGCTTTAAAGGCTGAAAGGTCATAAGTGGCAGGGAACACAAGCCGGCAGAGAATTCCACAGCTTGGCTGTGCGCACAATAAATGTGCGTCGGGTAGACCGGTAGTGAAAGAGAGATGGAGGAATCAGGTCATGGAGCTCCTGTGCACACTCCCCGAAGTACAATCTGTAGAAAACCGACAGGCAAGCAACGGTTCGCCGATGAGCCAGGCTATGAAGCTTGTCCACCAGCACCTCGTCGCCTATAAGCCTTTTAGCTCTGCGCTCGATCGAGTCCAATGCAGCAAGTTGATACTTTGCAGAGCCATCCCACAAGTGGCTGCAATACTCCATTCAGGAACGGACCTGTGCTTTATACAGATTTAGAAGCTGTCCAGGCGTGAAGTACCGCCTCACCTTGTGTAGGATTCTCAGCTTTTTGTGCTGCAGTCTGAGCTCTGGACTCGATGGTTGAGCCGAAGTTGAGGTCTGACGTCAACTCCATGCCCAAAAGCTCCAGGCGATTGGTAACTGGCACAGATGTACTTCGGAAAGTAGGGGTCAATTCAAAAGGGCTCCTTTTAGCGCTGAAAAGACAAGCCTGTTTTAGAGCGTTGAATTTGATCAGATTGTCGTCGCCCCATTGGGAAACGAGATTTAAGGTCAAATTCATGCGCTCTACCCTGGCCTTTCTGAGAGTGGCAATTTCGTCACTATCAGCTCTAGAACTGGATAAGTATCTCTCTGAGACTGTGCTGTCATCCGCGTACCCAACTGCTCCCAGCTGAAGTAAGTTGTAGCGATATCTATCTCGCAACATACAAACTAAACGATAGAAATCCTGTATCGCGCAAGCAAAGTTTACCGCTCAACTAGCCTGCATACAAATCACTCGATCACAAACATCGGGCAGTTGCCCACCAGACAGAAACACCTGTCTGGTCGGAAGATCCTCTCTTTCAATGGGAATGCGGGACTTAACACCCTGTTCCGCATATCCCCAAAAGGTCATTGATATGCAACAGAAAAAAAGTCGCAGAAAGAACAGACTCTTGAGGATTTCCTGGCTTCTGACTACCCGTAATTACTGTCAAAGATTAAGGTGCTCTCGAGTAGGTGGAATCTCGATTAGTTAAATCGGTCTCCCACACACGAGTCGACTTAATTTTGAAGCTTGAACCACGAATCGACCTGAGCAAATGTATAGTAATATTTTAAAACAGAAAAGTTTGTTTGTTACAACGCACTAATCTTCGAAAGTACTGGGTGGATTCGCATGAAATTTGGTATTGACGTAACTTGAAGCTTAAGGAAGGATATAAGCTATTTGCCCGACTCCAAAAGAAGGAGGTTATAGTTTTATCGTGATAAAGTCGACGGCTAGTGTCATTTATTTAGACAAAAGCTAAGCAGAGTACCTAGTTCGAGTTAATTGGCAATGCACAATGGCGATTGTCTGGCAGTTGGAGTGTTTTTTGCGGCCTACCCAAATGTTCTTACCTTGGTATTGCAAATCCTTAAGCTCCTTTTTCTAAGTTGAGCTATACGTTATCTGACAAATGCTTGCACTGTGTGGACAGGCCCACTCAAATCTGTGAGCATCTTTCCTCAAAAGATCGCCTCAGACGGTAACCTACAGGGTTCCCATATAATTTAACCAGTAAGGGTTGTATGGACTTTAAAAGAGACGGACCCCTGAGATTGTTTCGGTGTTTCTTCTCAGGGTAGTCAGTTAGGAAACACCGTCCTCATCTAGTTTAAATTTACGAAAAAAATGGCATGTAAACGTGTTATTTAATAACCACAAAATAAAGACCATTTATCAAGAAATTGTTAACTTACTATGCCACTTAAATGTAGCCTCTAGAGTACTAAAGGAAGTCTCCACTTGTTCGCGAAATAGCATGCAGTCACGCAATCTACTAATACACAGGTCACATATCAGCCGCTTCGTGTCACCAAGCTGGAGTGTGGTTACCTAGAAAAAAGGAAAAATAATATTATTTCCACAGACAAATTGGAAAACCACTGTTGTAAAAACAAAATATATCAAAAATTATAAATGGCTACGTACTGGCGGTGGTATAGGTGCAAATTATTAACATAAAAATAGAACTAGTAATGTGAGTAGAATTCATATTACTAGCAATTTTGGTAACCCCACCGTTACATGGTGGACACCCAACCCGTACGCACAAAACGTTTTGGGAATACTTTCATTGTGCGTGCAGCTAAGGAGTGGAATCAGGTGTCCGTCACTCGCTCAAGGCCACGCGTTATATGCCTACCGCTTCGCGTACCGCCGTCGGTACATCCGACTGTGGGCTGCCGCACGCCTGCCTGAGCCTTTTTAAATAATTTTGTAAACAACAAAAAACAATAAACAATTGATTTTCCTCCGCTTTGCTCCTGTTTCCCTTTTGATTATTTATCTGCGCGGAATTTTATTAAAAAATTTAATAATCGGGAATTCAGGGAAGGTAAAATGCATCTATCGTTTTATTAAACTGAAACATATTTGATCAACAAATAAAAAATCATTGTTTTCCTATATTCGTTTTATTACCAATATCATCATATACAACCCAAGGACATTCGCTCGATGACGTGGGTCGCGCGGCGGGCAAAACAATCTCAACTCTCTGTGTGCGTACTTATGGTACATTTCTTCTCGCTGAAAACAGCTGGTATTATTATTAAGATTTTGTAGGCTATTATAGCGTAGGTATTTTCACTTTTGTATTCAGAGAGTGATGTATCTGTTACGAAGTAACTATTTAGTAATCTGTGGTGGAATTCCCTACCGGAGTCTGTGTTTCCTGATCGCTATAACCTGGGGGTCTTTAAGCCAAGAGTGAATAGGTTATAGGTTTATGAGTTTATGTAATTTTTTTTAAGTCCTTTCAAGGTTGTCTGGAAGATATCGCTTTCAGCGATAAGACCGCCATTGTTACCATAGAATAAGCAGTATTGTTAAATAGGAGTGTTTAAATTTTGGTGTACAATAAAGTATATTCTATCTATCTTCTAGGCAAGCATGCTCCATCTTCGACCACATCATCACTTACCATCAGGTGAGATGGCAGTACCGGACGCGAGCCTATAATCAATTTACTAAAAAAAAACCCTCCAACTAAGCTAAATATGCTTGTGTCTGGAGTGGGTTCACGGCAATAGTGTAATGGGTGGGGTTCGAACCCGCAACCACTCGATCACAAGTCCGACACCTTATCCATTAGGCTATTGACGCTTTATTGATATCTGTTTAATACAACACAGAAGGTGCAGGGGTCCAGCGATTGACTGCTGTGCTGCATATCGTGACTTCGACTCTCGCTCTTTTTTTTTCCTTTTATTATAGTTGATAGGCTTACGTTTGTCCATAATCTCACCTGATGTTAAGCGATGATGTGGTCGAAGATGAAGCACGCTTGCCTAGAAGTAACCTATTCACTCTTGACTTAAAGACTCCCAGGTTATAACTATCAGGAAACACAGACTCCGGCAGGGAATTCCACTCCTTAGCCGTACGCACAATGAAAGTATTCCCAAAACGTTTCGTGCGTATGGGTGGGATGTCCACCATGTAATGATGGCGCATCGCCGTTTGTCTTGTAGTCCGATGATGGAACGGACTTGGCGGAATAAGACTGTGCAATTCCATCGCACACTCCCCGAAATGTAACCGATAGAAAACTGATAGGCTTGCAACACGTCGCTGATGTTCTAGGCTCTGGAGCCTTGTCTCGACCAGTTTCTCGTTGCCGATGAGCCTTTTGGCCCGTTTCTCTATAGACTCAAGTGCATCAAGCTGGTATTTGGCAGATCCGTCCCAGAGACGAGAGCAGTACTCCATACACGACCGAACTTGCGCTTGATAGAGGTTGAGCAGCTGTTCCGGTGTGAAGTACCGTCTCACCTTTGCTAGGATTCCCAACTCTTCTTCTTCTTCTGCTCTCGGACAAATGTTTGCATAACCTACAAATATTTGTTCCGAATTGAAAGTTTGTGAAAAGTACGCGATACGGGAGAAAATCTTAGTGTGAGGCAGTGTATTTATTTATTTACTAGCTCTTCGCCCGCGACTTCGTCCGCGTGGGAGGGGTTTCCCACGTAAATCCCGATCCCGCGGGAATTTCGGGATAAAAACTATCCTATGCCCTTCCCAAACATATTCCTAATAAAATATTTATTCATTTTCCTCTAAATTCTTTGTTTTATTTTGTTTTAGAAAACAAAGTTCTTGTTGGAAGTCGGTGCCAAAAACGAAAATACAAAACTAAAGACAACGACTACCGAAATTAAAGTTATTTTTCACTTTGCTGTATTTTTTTGGAAGTAGGTTTAAATTTTTGGTAAAAGTTTTTTCAACTAGAACTTTGTTTTCTAAAACAAAATAAAACAAAGAATTTAGAGGAAAATGAATAAAGTTTTTATTGTATTACAAAGAGAAAAGTTTGGCAATTATGAATGAAAAATGATATCTGGCAAATGTCCACGACGACTACGCTGACAGATGTCTTTCATCAAAATTTTTAATCACTTTTTGGCAAAATGGAGGGTCTATTTCGTTAATGACATCACGGATTTTGAGTTTTAAGGTTACAATCGATTCGATTGGCTCCGTATAGACTCTGTCTTTAACATAGCCCCACAAAAAATAATCTAGTGGTGTTAAATCACATGATCTGGCTGGCCACTTAACAGCTGAATTTCGCGAAATTCGTTTTGCTTTAAATTAATCGTTTCATTGGCTGTGTGACATGTGGCACCGTCCTGTTGAAACTACATTTCAGTGATATCCATTTCATCAATAATAGGCCAAAATTTAGTGGATAACATCTCACGATAGCGTGATCAATTGACTGTTACCGCATTTCCAGCCTCATCTTCGAAAAAAAAGAGCCCATCACGCCTCCAGACTATAGATGCTGGCGGGAAAAATTCCGAATCATTCCCGTCGAATACTTCTGAAGTATTCCGAAAGGGAATATTTCAAATGTCAAAAAAAAAACCAGGAAAATCGACCTTTTGAGTCGGTTAATATACCAAAACCTGCTCCTACCTAAGTAAAACAAATACTTTTCTGAAAACCGCATCAAAACGTTTTTGCTTGCAAGGTTTGCCTTTATTTGTTTTCATTGACTGGGCTATTATACGCGTTAAGTAGGTAGGTAATGATTAATACCTACCTATGCGACTATTGAATACTCGCGATGCCTACAGAGCTACATACAAACTAACCAAAAACATAGGTAACCCTTTTTCAAAAAATAAATAAACAATAAATATATTAAATAAAATAAAAATAAATTATTCCATAACTGACATTTATAAAAATCCTGTTAATCGCAGGCTAACATATCTACCTATAAAAATATCAACATATACTTAACCAATCCCATTTATAATAAAATAAACATTTATATTTTATTCTCGTATCGTACGTACTCTCGCACTGAACAATAACTCACCCACCACACAACAAACAAACACGTTAATTCCCATTGAATTATTCGGGCGAAACATTCGGAAACATTCGATTGCGGGGTACGAATCTTTCTCGCGGGGGGGAAAACTTCTACGGGGAGCATCTCCCCTCTTACCGCACCCCGCACCGCCATCGCAGCGCGCGCAGCGCGGCGGCAGCGGCCGGCGCACAGAGGGCCCTATTTAAATTCATTTTGAATAATTCCGATTTAAAGAAACTTTCCCAGAAGTATTCCGGAATTATTCCGAATTTTCAGAAGTTTTGCAACTATACTCCAGACCACATAGCACACCACACAGTGACATGTTGAGCATGCAAAGGCTTCTCAATAATTGCTTTAGGATTTTCATAAGCCCAAATGCGGCAATTTTGCTTGTTGACGTACCCTGACATATTAAAATGTGCGTCGTCTGAAAAAATGACTTTTTCAGAAAAACCAGTAGGTTGTTGCTGAATGAACTGAGCGAATCTATGGCGATTTGGATGGTCGGTCAGCTTCAATTCCTGCACCAGTTGAATCTTGTAAGGCTTCAAGGCCAAATCCTTTCGCAGAATTCGCCATGTTGTGCTTTTGTATAACCCCAATTGTTGAGAACGTCGTGAAATTGACAAATTTTGATCTTCCTCAACACTGTGGCTCACGGCGGCGATGTTTTCTGTTGAATGACCCGGACGAAAACGTGTTGGTGTTGGCACATTTTGTACCGAGCCTCTCGACTCAAATTTCGCGACCAAATTCTTAATAGCAGTCTCAGAAGGACGATTATGTTGTCTGAAAATATCAAGAATTTTACGAAATGTAACTTTAACAGAACAACCATTTTCATAGTGGATTTGAATTATTTTAATGCGATTTTCGAGCGAAATTGTAACAATTGCCAAAGCACCTACTACGAATACCGCCAAAAACTAAATGTCAAAACTATCACGTTCTTGGTGTTGTCCCAATTGAAAAACAAAGTTCTAATTGAAATACCCTTTACAAGCAGGGCTCTCAAATTTTGCATGGGGGTTCCTTTTAGTACGTAGATGCTCGCTAAGACGGGATTTTGCCACGCGAACGAAGTCGCGAGCAACTGCTAGTTTTGTATAATTATATGAAATAAACTTTTTATCCTGAAGTTCCCACGGGACGGGATTCACACGGGAAACCTCTCCCACGCGAACACAGTTGTTGCCAGAAGCTAATTTAGACTTAAAAAACACTAATTAAGAGACCAGAAAATTATGTTATTCATTCTCTCCTGAAATTTTAACACATGGATGGACCCACTGACAAGATTATGCTGTAATACTACATTTAAATAAGTGTGACATCTATCTAAATGTATGTAGGACACACTTGAAATTATTTTTTACCTTAAACGAAACAAAAGATAAAAACTTCATGTCAAAATGTCCGTCTTTGTGCCAGTATAGAAAATTAAACACTTTTATACATACTGTTTGTAAATGAATAAACAGTCTAAATGACAGACATACTATCATAAATTTTTTAAAGAAATAACTAAATACAAGTTATTTAATTAACTTAGCAAGGGTGCCAGTTACAACACATTTATGTATGTAACTTTTCTACTATAACAAAATGAAAAATGTATGTAAATGTTAAATAGCTTATAGTACATTTATGTCCAAAATTATTTTTTGCGTTTTCGGAAAGCAATCCTAGCAATGCACATCTTGATCTCACTAATATGTTCATTCGATACTCGAAACGCTATCTATGAAAGTATGTGAGAACCTCATAAACACTCGCATTGCATTGTCAGTTTAGTGTAATCAGCCCATGGGTTATGCATTTCTGAACTGTTCGATATTATGTATAATATTATTCATATTATACATAATATCGAACAGTTCTGGATATAAAAACGGGTTAAATTTACATATAAATTAATAAAAAAAAAAACAAAAGAAAATTTTATAGCATGCAGATTTTTCTTCCTCCTGAAAAGTTACTCCTTTTTCACTTACGAGGTTTTCACTCTAAGGCGACATTATTTACTATGTGCAAATAAACATATTATATTATATTATATACAATGTATATATTATATTTATTAAGGATTTTTTTCATCAATATACCATTTTAAAAGTCCAGTGGGGTCATGCTTGGTTGTATGTCTTTTGTTTCTATGCAAAAAGGAAAAGTTTATAATCAGGTTTTATTACCTCTGTGGTATTTTTCACCCATAAGCTGCTGAACTTTATGAATATTAACAGTGCCTTTCAACTAAGAATAGGACTGACTTAGCACCATATTGTGACATTATAGCTGTCAAATCAAACGAGTTGGGTTAGAGTGAACAAAACAAAATTAATCCACTTGCCTTGTTTTGGTGGTCAAAAGAGCCAATCATCAATAAAAAATAAAACTGTAATAATTTTGACATGACGTCTGGGCCTTCACACCATACATTCTCTTTACTTTCAGGCCAACTGGTGCCAGCAATGAAAATAGGAGACAAAAGTATGTTTAAAAAAATCTAATTATGACTTTAAGTAATTATATTTAAATTTGATGTGAGACTTGTCTAAACAAAATAAAATAAACCATTATTAATTTCCGCTATTCAGTTTTCTTTGCAAACCATACTTAATGAGTGACATTATTGATGGATAGAGGTATTCGACGTTCCATTCTTATTTGAAATGCATAGTAATCATTTAATTACTTTTGATAAGTAATGAAAAACAAAAGACTATTTCAAATAAAACATCTGATGGTTCATATATTTTAGCAAGACATAAAATATTACTTTTATTTGTTTACTCAAATGTCTGGTCTGATAGGAATCGAATTAGCAAAGGATGAGTTTATGTTTTTAAAAATTAATTTTACCAATGACTATCGCCATTAACTTCTCGTTATTAATTTGACGACTATTTAATTTTACTTACGTCTATTGTAAAGCATTTCACCAGCATCTCAGCATAGACTTCTGTTTTTCCATTGTGATTATATCCAAGCAGCATACTCTTTACCGCACCTTCGTTTAAACACATATTGCACATCCCCAGCAAAGGCAACGCCTCCACCATTATCTCTGAATCCATTTTTTAGTCTTTAAAACTACTTTTACATTTAAATAATTAGTAAATCATTGTATTTCTAATAAATATCCATACTTTTGTAAATTGTGATGTTCTGAATCGTATTGATAATTTGACAAGCAGTTGACATTGTGACTTCGTTCCAGATTTTATGACATTAGGCGATTGGTTTTCTATCTCTGTCTAACTACAGCGTGATAAAGCTTGCATTCTCTTTCGAACTATTTTTTATGCTTTTTAATTTAACTATTTACAAGAACCTGTTTTGGTGCTCATTACTTTGACAGAGATTACGTTTAGTACCGTTATTTTGGCTCCAATTAGTACATTTTTTTTTTTTTTTTTTTTTTTTTTTTTTTTTTTTTTTTTTTTAATTGGCAAGTCGCTATTTGCGCAATGCCATCAACAAAAAACGAGGAAACTTGGTAGAAAATGAAATAGTTAATTTAGGACACGGAATTAGGATGGATATTGGATAGGATTATTAGGAAAGGCATAAACATAAGTTAAAATTATATGCGTAAATTATTCTGAGTGATAAATGATGATAGATATATATATATATTTGAATCATTAGAAGCCAGTAAGACAGAAATGGAGGTAGGAAAGGTAATGTTATAGGAAAGTAAACTAGAAATAAAAGAATCATGACTAAGAAGAGGACAGGAAAAAAAAATATGATTTAAATCGCCAACATCACCACATTCGCAAAGGTCACTGGCAACAATCTGCAATCGGGCAAGGTGGACTTTGGAGCAATTGTGACCCAACCTCATTCGAATAAGGCAACTGGTAGCAGCCTTACCAAAGTTAAATTTAAAAAACCATGGTGTTTTGGGAATACAAGTCTGAATATGAGAATAATATTTTCCTTTAATAGTGCTGCTGTCCGCCCACAACTTGCTCCAGGCATCCCAAAGAAAGTTCATTGGCAGATTCGCCAAGTCGTGGCTAAAGTTAATGTAAGGGAACAAATCACCACAGTCCACAGCCTCATTAGCCAGTTGATCGGCTCTCACATTTCCCGCGATACTACTATGGCCAGGTATCCAAGCGAGAGAAATTTGAAGACCTAATTTGGAGCATTTATATAAGAGATCTCTAATAAAAAGAACTATGGGAAATATTGGTTTACATTTAAAAGGATTTCTTTTAATAGCCTGTAATGCACTTAGAGCGTCTGTAAATATTATTGCTTTTTCCAATTTCATGATGTAAATATACTCTAAAGCTTTGAACAGTCCAAAACATTCACCAGTAAATACTGATGATTCAGGAGGAAGCTTGATTTTTTGTACTATATTATACTGTGAGTGAAAAACCCCAACTCCAACATTTCCTAAAGAAGAGTGCTTAGACGCGTCTGTGTAAATATGATGCCAATTCTCCCATCGCAAGCCTTTGGCAAAGTTAAATGATTCTTTAACAAAATAATCATTTTTATTAATGTCTAAGTTCAGGATAACATCCGGAGAAAACACCAATGATTCATAAGAATGATTGAAGAGAGGAAATGATAGTGACTGGTAAATTGGAGCTTGCAAAGCCATAAACTTTTTATAACTTATAATAAGACAAGGAAGAGATTTATTAGACCAATAACGAGAAGAATTAGTTTCGTCTAGAAGAGACTGCAATTTTTGACGTAACGGGTGATTAGAAAATTGAAATGAACGGAATAGAAATTTGTCAGAAAGATACTGACGTCGAAGTGAAAGAGGAGGATCTACAGTTTCAACCTGTAAAGCATTTATTGGGCTTGATCTCATAGCTCCGGTCACTATTCGCAGTGCTTTTGACTGAATTCTGTCTAATTTTTTAAAAGCAGCTGAATTTCCAG
The DNA here is from genome assembly GCA_943138885.2 of Tholera decimalis. Classification (NCBI taxonomy): domain Eukaryota; kingdom Metazoa; phylum Arthropoda; class Insecta; order Lepidoptera; family Noctuidae; genus Tholera; species Tholera decimalis. The sequence continues at coordinate 15,404,673 of OW964574.2, read as the reverse complement.
GTTCCAATAAAAATGTACCATAGTCAAGCACACTTCTAACTATTGCGTTATATATTAATTTCAATGAATAGGGGTGGGCACCCCACCAGACCCCCGATAAACATCTCAATATGTTTATTCTTTGTTCACATCTTGCCGTTATATAATCACAGTGTGGAATACCAGTAAGTTTACTATCCAAAAGCACTCCTAAAAATTTTACCAAAGATTTCACAGGTATTAAATTATCATCATAATATACAGAAACAGGGGGAGGAAGGCGCATCCTAGTAAAAAGTACAACTGTACTTTTAGAAGTAGATAGCTCAAGGCCATTGCTATCCATCCATTTTTTTAAAAGGCTAAGACCCGATGTCATGGTATTGCAAGCCGTTTGTATAGAGCTGTGAGGGCAATATAAAAGAAGATCATCAGCGTATTGTAGCACTTTTACTTCATTGTTTAAAGAACTCTCAAGATCGTAAGTGTAAATGTCATATAATAAAGGGCTAAGAACTGATCCTTGAGGAAGACCTTTCCACACGACTCTAGATTCACAACTAGAATCCTGAAGTGTAAGTTTAATATACCTCTCAGATAACATGTTTAGAATGAAGTTTGTGAGTAAAATGGGGACATTTAACTGCTCCAGTTTATATTTTAATGTTGATATTACAACATTATCATAAGCAGAGGTTATGTCAAGAAAAGCAGAAATTATGGATTGATTCGAAGAAAATGCTAACCTAATATCAGTGACAAAGATGCTTAAACTATCTATGGTACTTTTACCTCGCCTAAAACCAAATTGACTCTCACTGAGTAATTTCTTGTTTTCTAAAAACCATTCTAACCTATTTTTTACTAAATGTTCTGTGATCTTTAGCAAAACTGATGATAGAGCAATTGGTCGGTAAGAAGTGTTATTGGATGGACATTTGTTGGGTTTGAGAATAGGTATAATATCTTGTGCTTTCCAAGAAAGCGGAATATTTCCGGTTATCATAATTTTATTAATTAGTTTTAAAAAATATAAAAGAGATGTGTCACTCATATTTGATAGAAAAGAGTACGGAATACCATCTGCGCCTGGAGCGGAGTCTTTACTGTGGCATACAACAAGTTTAAGCTCTTCTAAACTGAATGGAGAATTAAGGTCACAAAGAGAATCTATTGTCGAAAGGGGAATAGAATTTGTAATAATCTTTTCCGGGACGTATGAGGGAGCCAGTTTACCTAAAAAACTATTTACCAACTCAGGTGGAAGGAATGCGCTAGATGAATCTGAGAACGCCGATCTGAACCTTCTAATATTCCGCCAAACCACAGATGGTTGAACGTTAGGGGAAATAGAGAGGCAAAATGATTTCCAGCTTTCAAATTTCTTTTTTTTAAATAATTTTTTTGTCTCTGTAATTGAGGTGCTTAAAATATTAAAATTTTCTACGGTAGAATTTTTAAGGTAATTTATTTCACACTGTTTCCTTTTTTTAATTGCATCTGTGCAATCTTTGTCCCACCATGGCGGAGATGGGATTTTATTTTGTGACTTTTTGAAAGGAAAAAGTTTATCTGCAGTTTTTATCATGGCTTCGGACAAGGCATCGGCACAGAACTGTTCATTACCACATTTAATTTCAGGTAGAACGGACACTATGTTATCTAAATGCTCCTTATAAGTACGCCAATCAACATCCCCCAGTTTGTACTTCAGCCGTGGAGCGCTCTTAGAATAAGGTTTTTGATTGAAGGGAAATGATAAAACTATAGGAAAATGGTCACTGCCATAGGATGAAAGCATAACTTTCCAGGTCAAACGCGAAGCTAGTTTGTCAGTGCATATTGACAAATCGGGTGCACTAGCACCTTCATGTGGAGAAGTGCGTCGAGTTGGAGACCCAGTATTTAATAAACAAAGATTGAGATTATCTAGAATGTCAAGTAAGGTGCTACCATAGTTATTTGTTGACGAACTTCCCCAGACTTCATGCTGGGAATTAAAATCACCTAAAACTATAAATGGTTTAGGAAGAATTGAAAAAATATTTACAATTTCATTAAAAATTACAACAGATGGACGAGGAATATATACAGAAACAAAACAAATATTATCTACAACTGCTGCAATAACAGAAAAATCATTACTATGAGGTGGGATTGTGAAAAATGAAAATGAATGATGATGTTTGATGAGTAAAGCAACACCGCCATACCCATCAGAGCGGTCTTCTCTGAGACATGCATACCCAGGGATCCTAAACAAAGACCCTGGTTTAAGCCATGTCTCTTGAAGAGCAAAAACAAAAGGTTTATATTTATTTACAATATGTATAATTTCTGACTTTTTATTAATTGCACTTCGGCAATTCCATTGTAAGACTTTGTTGTCCATGATTATTATTAGTTGATGATTGAGTAACTGCATTTAATACAGTGGCAGCGATGGACGGTGAAAGGTGATGTGTTTGAGTTAATGATTTTATCAAAGCAATGATTAGTTCATTTACAGTCAATGCAGACAGATCATCCTTAGCGATGAGGGCACAGCCATCTTTTGGTTGAGGAACATTCCTAGCAAGTTCCTGATGGAATTGCTGATCATAACCTTTAGAAAACTGGGGTGGGGAGCGAGGTTTAGTAAAAACTGTTTTTTTATATGATATTTTATTTTGTTTAGATGGAGAGTAATCAAGGGGAACAGAAGCATTGATATGTCTTGAAGTTGTGGGAGAGGAAAGCAAGGCATCAGCATATGATATTTTAGAAATTGTGGGATGAAGCTTTGAAGCTTCAGCATATGAAATACATGATTTGGCCATGGATTCTTTAATGTTTTTTTGACGTTCATATTCTAAACATTTCTTGCTAGTAGCCTCATGAAAACCATTGCAAAGACAACAAGATAAATTATCCTCAGAGACTGTGCACCCTTCCCCAGAGTGACCTTGACCACACTTATAACAGCGGGGTTTGGACCTGCATTGAATCTTGACATGGCCATATCTACAACAATTGTAACATTGAATTGTTGGGTAAATGTACAGGTCAACAGAAAGTGCTGTATAACACATATATACACGCTTCGGAAGAATTTGGCCATCAAAAGTTAAAATAACTGTTTCTGTATTTTTTAATAAAGGTTTATCATCAAAAATAGTTTTTCTTTTGATTCTCCTTAGCTTTAATATTTTGCCACAACCAATTGGCACAGAGATGTTTTCTAATATTTCATCATCATTCCACTCTACGGGTATGCCTCTGACGACACCCATGCGAGTCACAGAAAATGAGGGGATAAAAGCTTTATAACACTCCCTTTCCAACAACTTGCTGGTTATAAACGAGTTGGCATCATTATAAGTGGAAAAAGCAATAACCAGCCGGTTTCGACCTATTTTCTTTAGACTACCATTAATTATGTTATTGAAAGAATTCCTTTTTAAGAATCGACCAAAAGTAACTGGATTCAGAAAAGTATTGTCATTAGAGGCAGTTTGCTCCCTCTGAACATGTATTAAAAACGGAGCCGCATCGGAGGAATTGTATAAGAGCCGAGCAACTGAAGCTGGACGCTGAGACGACCCACTCAGATCGTCAACGCCAGCCCTTAACAAAGGAGTACGCGGAGGATCAGATGCCTTATTAGTATCATCTACAGTAATCATTGTATCCATCTCGCCACAATCACAATCGTTAGAACGTTTCCCGCCATTCTTGCGCCTTTTTTTATTACAATGTTTGCAAATTGTCGGCCGAGCGGACACCCTTTTGCGTTTTGAGCTATTGTTGCTTAATGATAATGAACAATCAGTATCAACTGCACTGGTTTCATTATTGGAAATTGTCACATAGTGACCTATTTCTAGTGGTGCCGTTCCTCCGGGGTCACCCGGAGGATCCATATTAAAACTACAAGAACTAAAAAAAACTTACCAAATTTGAAGAAAACACTACGACTACACTAATACTAAATAATAAAATGAAATATATACAAAAACTTAATCTAATCCAATATACAAAAAATAATTTATAGAGAGCCAAAAAAAATCACGTCCGCCAAAGTTCAGGTTTCCCGCGCTTTCAGTACATTTATTCATATAAACAAAAAGAAAATAAAAATCAGTGAAGTGCGAGGCGGACTCGCCCATGAAATGTTCCGAAATAGCAAGCAAAAATAAGCGAAAAATAACTTGGTTTTTTATAATGTTTGTATGAATGACAAAAGTATATTTGCAGATTTAGAAAATGTGCTATATCTCAAAAAACTACTGATTATATCTCGTACAAACTAATTTTCGTTCATCGCCGGCTTATCAACCGACGACAAAAAGAGGAGGTTATCAATTCGACGCGTATATTTTTTTTTTATGTATGATCATGATCACCGATTACTCGAAGACGGCTAAACCGATTTGGAAAATTCTTTTTTTGATTGAAAGGGTCCCATTTTTATAAAAGTCAGGATCTGATGATGGGATCCTGGAGAAATCGAGGGAACTCTTCAAATATTATAGGCAGACCTATGACGTTTTGGGTATTTATTATAGTAACTTGTGCAGTTGCTCTCAAAAAGTACCATTTGAGGAAGTGGAACTGATGATGAAGGCCACAGATGGCTGCCTAAACTACTCAATAATAAGTAATGAGTGGATTACGATTCGATTATTTGAATATGGATGTTAAGCACTTTATGCTCGTCACAATGCATATGGTGATGTAGAGCTGATGGTGAAGTACCAGGAGAACTCCTCAACAATTAACGGCCCAGAATTGGGAAAAGCAATATTTTGTAAAAGGTTATAAGTAGTTGACATTTAGGCTGTTTTAACTAGGTAAATTAAAAATAGACCAACTAAAAAGAGTGAAATAAAAACTTTTTACCAAAAAATTGAACCGACTCCCAAAAACACTGCAAAGTGAAAAATAACTTTAATTTCGGAAGTCGGTGCCAAAAACGAAAATACAAAACTAAAGACACCAACTACCGAAATTAAAGTTATTTTTCACTTTGCAGTGTTTTTGGGAGTCGGTTCAATTTTTTGGTAATAAGTTTTTTTTTATAGTGTCAGTCTTTTAAATAATAAACTTTGTTTTTTTACGTTTTCTTTATATCAGTTCTATGGAGCGCTCATTTTTTATTTTGTATTAAAATCGTGAAACGATGCACTAAATACATCTACCTAACAAGTTTAAACTACACACATCAAAAGTGTCTAGGGATCAACATATATTTTTGCAATAACTTTTCTCCTGATTGATATTAATTAAAATTTTCTTTAAGGATTCATGAAATAAAGTGTTTTCGTTTGTCACAGTAACGATAAACCAAGTCACCTTTGCATTAATAAAAAAATTTGCCATTTTCCTAATAAAGGGATTTTTGACATTTGAACCACTAACATTAAAGTTCGAAAAAAAGACTGAATTCTTTAAAATTTTATTGGGTAACTTAAACAATTAATAATCCGTGTTTCTACCGCGAATACTAACAACACAAGAACATCGGTTTGGCATACTCAAAATGAGTTCATCCAAATCACGCTGTGGAATGGCCGCCCATGTTCGTTGCAACAACAAAAAAAGGTCTTCTTGCGACTGGATACCCTCCATATTCGGCAGAGCTCTTCTCTGTAGCATATCCCATGCATGCTCAATCGGGTTCAAGTCTGGCGACTGAGCAGGCCAGAGCAGGACATTGATGTTAGTTGCGGCGAGAGTCTGTCTTACAACTCTTGCGGTGTGCGGTCGTGCATTATCATGCATTAACTGAAATAAGGGACCGATTTGCACCTGTAGAGGAACGATGACGTCAGATACAATCGTCTCAGCATAAATTTGAGCGTTGAGGTTGCCTCTGATCCAAATCAACTCAGTTCTTCCGCCGATCCAAATACCCGCCCATACCATGATGGTTCCACCACTATAAGGATGGACTTCCTGGCAGGATTTTAATCGCTGTTGGCGTCCAGGGGTTCTCCAGTGTCGTATACGTCTTGTATCCGGTCTCATACCAAAACGAGACTCATCAGAAAAGCACACGAAACGCCATTGTTCTTCTGCCCAATTTCTGTGTTCAAGAGCCCATTGATATCGAATCCTACGATTGTGCATTGCTATAGGTGGTACCCGTAGCGGTCTTCGGGAATGAAGGTTCACTTCATGCAAGCGGTTTCTGACTGTTTGGTCGCTAATTAAGTTCCCTGAAGAGTGATGAAGCCTCACGGCTAACATCATGGCGGTTATTGTTGGAGCTGTTCGAGTTAAGATTTGAATGTATCGGTCTTGTCTCCGTGTGGTGCAGCGATACCGTCCTCCATGGCGCTCAGCCACGGTACCAGTGCTTCGGTAACGTGTCCAAAGTCGACTGATAACACTCTGACTTGTATTCAGAGCTAAAGCCACAGTACGTTGCCGGGAACCAGCTTCTATCATTCCCACGGCTCTGAGCATTTCTTCCCTGCTTAAATGACGTCGCCGCTCCATAATAACGTTGGTTTTAATCAGTAGTAGGGAAACAGTAGCACTAATAATGTCTTCAATGCGTTGTATGTTTTTATAGGGAAAATATTGACAGCTGATTTTCATCTTTTACTCGAATTTGATTAACAGTTCCTGTTTCAAATTATGAAATGCACCAAAAAGGATCCATATAAATTTATAAAATCATAAATTTATTACAAAGCCACATCTCAATCTCAAGAAATCCGCATAAAAATGCTTGATCCCTAGACACTTTTGATGTGTGTATTACAGTGCATAGTTTAAACTTATTAGGTAGATGTATTTAGTGCATCGTTCTTATAGTTTCGGATTAAAATTCCTGTGAAATACGGACGGACAGGCAGGCAGACATGACGAATCTATATTTGTAAGGGTCCCGTTTTTTGCATTCGGCTACGAAACCCTAAAAAATTAAGCAAAAATGGTAGCTTACTAGATTCAAATAAATAGGTAACCTTTCTCAATAAGTCAGCCAAAATACTGGTATTTTCAGTTTTAGTTCAGTTTTCTTAAATTTACTACACTGCATTATACATATTTTTCAAGATTGTAATGAGTAAGCAACGCCATGAATATCCTGCTTGCAGTAATATAAAGCAACTTCCAGCTGCTATTACTGTAGATAGTGGTATGATTAAATTACTGATAATGAATTACTGAGGCTGTCTTTTACTAACATAACGAGGACATTCTATGACATTTTTATTCGTGACTAGCTGTTGCTTGCGATTTCCTTCGCGTGCGTGGTTTTTCCCGTGTAAATCGTGATTCCTTGGGAAATTTCAAAAATCCTTTCTTAGTGCTCCCCTACAGACCCCAATGAACATACATCCCAAATGTCAGCTTCTTGCGCCCAGTAGTTTCGGCTGTGCGTTGTCTGTTAGTCAGTAAGTAACGGACGCGTTTTATATATACCTATTGATAAAAAAGCAATTTTTTTTCTTATCTGTGGAGCAGTCGTGCATACCCACATTACAACCAAGCTAAAGCTATTCATGCCCGGGTCAGCGGCGCGTCGTGTTCCACGCGCGCCTCAAAGAGACGTCAGCACCAGTGACGGGGTTCCATAGGGCTATTGCCTGCCGGGGTTACGACTTGCGGGAATGTTCTAACGAGATGCCGCGGCCCCAGAACTTAAGGGTGGGGTTTTAGTCGGTAGAAGTCTGACACACCCATAAAATTCCGCTCCACCCAGAATGGGCGAGGTCATTCGATGATTTTCCCACCCGGAAAAAAAGACAAGCTATTCATGCAATTTAATTCATCAGAAAAGGTCTACAAAAAAAACACAGCCCCAAATATATACAAGTAGATCACATCACAAGTAGGTATATGGTAACAAATCTGTATCAGCCGTTATTCTGGTTTTTTAGAGACCATAAAGCAGGATGCACGAGTTCTTCCTCTTTTTGAAGAAAGGATACATAAGTTCAAATACTTAAAAGGATATTCTTTGAATAAAAATGACGCGCTCCGGTGCGCTTGGGTAGATTTCACAACCACAAGAAAGCCAAAAATACCGTTCAAGTTCCCGTCTGTCAAGTAAATACGTTCATTGTATTGAAGTTTTTCTACGGAAATGTGTTTTAAAATTACATTTACACATTTTTGTTCCAGGGACATGCATTTCTTTAAGAACGTCGTAATACATAAGCCGAGTGAAACTGTAAATCAGCGAGAAAATCATAGATTTCATTTACGTAGCGGCCCCGGTATTGATAATTTTGGACAACTACCTATACCTGAAGAACTGCATCTACGCAAAACTGCATACAACGGAACCAGATTCAAAAATTTAATGGACGAAAGCTTAAAAAAATAGTGTTCTTAAATTAAAATTTTTGGCGGCAAAATGTATTAGTCGGCTTGAGGATTGGACGCGAGCCTGTCAAGAAAGAAAAGAATTCATTATTAAATTGCTTACAGACTTTGCACATGTTATTTTGTATCATTATCATCATCATTTCCTCAGCCTTTTCCCAGTTACGTTGGAGTCGGCACCCATTCTACCCGAACGCAGCTGATTACTATGAGTGTGTTACATTGAACGACTGCTTATCTAAATTCCACAATCTATAAGCTGGATAACTCAATCATAATCATCATCATCCACAGCCTGACTTCACCCACTGCTGTGTATGCTCCACGTTCATGTGTCGGTGTCATCCAGGGTATACCTACGATGGCAACAATGTTGTCTGCCCATCTCGCTGCCGGAAGACCAACGCTCCTCTCCTACCTAAATGTCCTTACTTTGGTATTAGTTCGTAAAATCGTTCGAGCTCCGTTGAGCTACGCGATAAGCGATAACTGCCAAATGCTTGCATGCACTGTTTGGACGGGCTTGCTCAAATCTATATGATTCTATCCTCAAAAGAGCACCACAGCCTTCATCTACATAGTTCTCATATGATTTGAACAGTAGGTACGGATTGTATTTGTAACTTCCAAAGAGGCGTTGACCTCTGAGTTTGTTTCGGTGTTGCTTCTGAGGGGAGTCATTTAGGAAGCACCGGTCTCATCTAGTTTACATTTACGGAAAAAGAAAGACGTGTAAAAGTGTTATTAATAACCTATTTGCAAAATAAAAATCAATATACACTAACCGTGCCCGCGACTTCTTTTGCTTGGGATTTTATACCACGTACAAATCCCGGGATAAAAAGTTACCTGTATGTTGCCCATTCGCGTATCTCGAGATATTTATTTATATATATTTCCTAGGGGGGGCCTGGCCCCCAGTGGTAGCTAAGCGATGATCACTTATCGAAGTTGCGATAAGGTATAATGTACGAAATGAAAATTTTCATATGAATTAATGTAACATGTGTCGCACCACTAGTGGCAACAACAAGAAACTGAAAAGTCAATCGTAAGTATTTCCAAAAAAGTGGCCAAGTGCTAGTCGGACTAGCCCATGAAGGGTTCCGTAGTAGCAAATATAGATTAACGAAAAATAACTTTGCTTTTTATAGCGTTTGTATAAATGACAAAGTTATACTGGGGGTTAAAGTATAAAATTGCCCATTTACACAGCAAAATTAAAATTCATTTTTTTTTTAAATGTAACTACTGTACACTTAACTATTTAATCAATATATTGACCCTCATTATTTATACGTTGTTACCATCTAATCGGAAGATCGTTGGTGCCTTTGCGATAGAACTCTCGTGATCTAGATTCGACAAACGGTATGAAAGCATTTTGGGAAGAAATTTATTAGCTCGTTAAAAATTGTACAAATCACGAAAAAAAAATTACGCTAGCTAGGTCTGGCGTCTCAGTTTAGTTGGTACGTAGGATGTCCTATGGTTTCTAACTCCAGCTTCTGCATAGTTACAAGTTTACAGTTTTTCGTGCAGTGTGCTGTCTTGCGTTATAATCATAGATCGGATTAGGTAGAGCTGTTTTATGTACTTGCCATAGGTTAGAATAATATGGATACTCCCCGAGTCCCGGGATTTGGTTTTTAAGTAGTAAAATCATAAAAAAATCTATTCTCGCCTTCGGGACTAATGAAAGATTACACTTCCTTTCTGACGGGTAAATATAAGAAGGACGAGATTAAGGATAGTATAATAAATAGATAAACTTGAGTCATGAAACCACATATATTTTTTTACGTAACAATTTCTTTTTTTTATTGATAATAGGCTCGCGTTTGACCACCATCTCACCTGATGGTAAGTGATGATGTGGTCGAAGATGGAGCACGCTCAACATTTTTATTCTGAAGTTGTACAAAAACATTTACAGTTGTAAAATTTACAACATTGCTCATGCGCTTATTGGCTTACATAAACCATTTTTATACATATTGACAAAAAATAATAAAATTCAATAAAATCCCGTAGTATCAGTCGGAATCCCGTGGAATATCCATATTAACATCAATGGTTGCGGTCAATGAACCTAAATAGCTCTACCTATTCCGATCACTGGTTATAATGGAGCAATAATTGTGAAGATCGATTCACGAGTCGGGGCTGTTTCATTACTAGTTTCGCCATTGGACGGGCACGCCGCAATTGCGGCGGTAAGACCCCTCTTTGAGGAGTGGCTAGATCGGCGTCACGGCGTCCTGACCTACCGCATGACGCAGGTCCTCACCGGACACGGAAGTTTCGGGAGGTACCTGTGTCTGATAGGAAAGGAGGAAACGCCTGGGTGTCACCACTGCGAGGGTCACCCTGAGGACACCGTAGAGCACACGGTGCAAGACTGCCCCGCCTGGGCAGAGCACCGACGTGTCCTCACGGCGGCGATAGGCGGAGACCTCTCGCGCCCGGCATCGGTCGAGGCCATGCTGCGGGGCGAGAGGGAGTGGGAAGCGGTCGCCTCCTTCTGCGAAGCAGTCATGCTTCCGAAGGAGGAGGCGGGCCGCGTGAGGGAGAGGATGGCGTCCTCCCTCCAGCCCAGCCGCAGTGGTAGACGCCCACGGCGTCGGACGTCGGCCGACGATCTCCGGCCACCGTAGGCGCGGGCATGCGGACAGCGAGTAAAGGGCAACTCGCTGTCCGACCATGGACCATGCCCGGGTCGACGGCGCGTCGTGTTCCACGCGCGCCTCAAAGAGCGTCAGCAACATGACGAGGCCCCCTCTGCAGAGGGCCGAAGCCTGCCGGGGTCGTGGGACTCATCCCGTTACCGTGGCCCCGGTACGTAAAGGGTTATTGAAGGAACACCGTGGATTTTAGTCAGTAAAAGTCTGACAGTCCCTCCCACCCTGCCCGGGGTGGGAGGACTTATTTGATAATTTTACCACGTTAAAAAAAAAAAAAGTTTCGCCATTGGAAGTTGGCGGTGTGATACCTGTTATATATGTAAGTACGCCTACGAACATACGTATATATATGTGTGCGTGCGGGCTGCGACCCCACCCGAACCTATAACATTAAACAGTGTGCAATTAGCAGCCCGTGGTTTCACTTGTTTCCCGTAACATACCTAACAGTGGCGACGAGGATAACAGAAATGGCGTCGGTTGGAGTATTGTCCACTTTCGATCGCAACGTACACGAGTGGAAAACATATAAAGGTCGAATTACGCAGTGGTTCATCGCAAATAATATCGACGCTAAAAGTGACGCGTCGGGAATTAAAAGGCGGGCTATATTACTTAGCGCACTCCATGACGGTACCTACAAGTTAGCAGCGGACTTGGCGCTGCCCAAAGACGTACAGGAGGTACCGTATGAAGAACTACTGGGTCTATTGGACAACCACTTCACCCCAAAACGGTGTGGGTTCAGCGAGCGGCATAAGTTCTACTCATCATCGCAGCAGCCGGGCGAGTCACATACTCAATGGGCGGCGAAGCTGCGAGGACTCACAGCACATTGCGGGTTTAGCAATGTGGAAGAAGCGTTGCGTGATCGGTTCGTGATGGGAATGGTGACAGGTCCAGAGAGAGAGAAGTTGTTTGCACGCGACTTGGAGAGCTTGACCTTGGCAAAGGCGGTAGAGGTTGCCGAGAGTGTGAGATGCGCGCACGCAGGTGCTGCCGCCACGCCGGCTGTCTCATCGGAGCAGGCTCAACTGTTCAAGATCGCCGCGAATGGACAAAGTCGTGATAAACATTTCAGTGCAGTGAAAGATAAGTGTTTAGTGTGTGGTCGACGTAATCACAAGTCTTCGGAATGTCGTTTCGCGAAATACAAATGATAAAAATGTAACGTAGTAGGGCATTTACGTAAGATGTGTAGTACTAATAAGGTTAATTATGTGTCAGCGGGGGAGGTGAGCGAGGACGACGATGGTAAGTCACTTTACAATATTCGTTCATCCCGTGGGGAACCTATGACAGAAACGGTTACAGTTAATCAGGGGCGTAGCTACCGCCGTATTTGCCGTATCAATTATACGGGGCCCCCGGGCCACGGGGGCCCCCAAAGTGTGTAAGGAAAAAGAATAAAAACTTTCTAATTTACTTTATTTTACAAATGACAAAATTCTATAAAGCAATTCCTTTTTTTCCCGCCTTAAGCGTGCGTTCAAAAGTTGGCAACACTACATCGTTATGGCGGGCTGCGGGACTTCCCCGTTTTACTTACTTCATCTTCAACTCAGCGGGGAATCCCCGGGAATCCTTCATCGATATCGCGATGTACGTGTACGTTGTTGTACTTTGCATTGGATGTTAAACCACGGAGTGCAGTGCACTGTTTATTTACGCGCTTTATATAAATGTGCATTACATTGTAATTCAGTACAAACAATATTTTTCTTCTGGTTTAGCAGTATTAGTAACGATTTGTAAAAGAAATGAGTGAAAGGAAAAGAGATTATCCCAGCGGCGCTGAGAAAAGAAAAATTAAACAGAAAAGGGACGAGGTTATAAAAAAAAGTGCCCAAAATTTCTTCATTTTTTCAGAGACAAGATACTGTGAGTGATTTAGATTGGAAAGGTAAGTACTACAGTACTACCCAACCCATTTATTAGGGGCCCGTAGTGATAAACAAGGAAATCTTTTAATTTCGGTCTGTCCATCTGTCCGTCACAAAAAGTTGTCTCCCCCCTCGATTTTCACAATTATACTGTTTTTAGGGTTCCGTGCCTTGATTAAAAAAAAACAAAATTCTAACTTATCTATAGGATCGATTTGTTTTGTTGTTTGTTTATCAGTCCGTATCGTATCGTTAATTGCGTGTTGAGAACTTCAGATGTGCAGACTCGCTTTCGGGTTCTCGTTTTGTATGGCCACTACACTACGCGCTGCGTTTAAATAGCACGCAGGTGTATAGTAATGCACGGACGGGCTGCAGGTGATTTTGTATCTACTAATAGGTACGAGCACAATCCGCGTAGAATCTGTGTGCGTCTGAACTGAACACTCTCTAACTGTGACCCTTAGTAACGTTATTTATTTATATATAACTCTTTTTAGTTTAGTATCAAAGCAATCGTATTTATTTTTTAACAATTACTCGTTTATTTTTAGATTCTTCTGAAGCATGTTCTTCGTCACATATCCATCCGGAAATAGAAGAAAGCCAAGCACATACTTTATCGGATGTCCATCCAGAAATCGAGGAACCCCAAGTCAACGATTCTGATATATCTGCAGATAATGCAGATTGTAATATAATTTCATCAGATAGAGGAAATTTTGGTGACAATTTAACTGAATGCGAACGAAAAATAATTTTTAAATTGGGTCCATTTAAACCACAAGGACCATTTCCAAAAGTTTCAGAAAATAACCGACCTTTTTCAGCTTATTATTATTCATATTTCAATCAGGCAGGCATAAAAATTATAAGACCATGGTTATGTTATTCTAACGTTTTAAACAAACCGTACTGTCACTTCTGTTGGTTATTAGCAGATCGTCAAAACAAATCGTACTCCTCTGCTTGGGTTAACGGTGTTTCGGTTAGAAGCAATTTCACACAAACTATTCTTGACCATGAAAAGTCACAGCAGCATATTAGTGCCTCACTCTCTTATAATAATTGGTTGCAAGGAAATACCATCGATACTCTATTGAAAAGTGAAATCGATAGTAAAATTACATTCTGGAGAGATGTACTGCATCGTATAATTAATGTTATAATTACTTTAGTATCTTGTAATCTACCTTTGAGGGGGCATGATTCTGATTCTGGCAATTTCACGTCTGCTATCTAACTATGATGCAACTTTAAAAGAACTTTTTCTAAAACCGAAAGGTGAAATAAATTATTTAAGCCCTACGATTCAAAACGAAATTATTAGTTTGCTTGGTACTAACGTTAGGAACAGTATTATCTCAGAAATTAAAAAAGCTCCATTTCTGACAATAATTCTGGATACAACACAAGACTTGTCAAAAATTGACCAACTATCTGTAGTTTTTCGATATATCTCGGTTACAGAAAATGATGATAATGTGCCTAAAGAAATAAAAATCTGTGAGTCCTTTTTAGGATTCATAGCAGTAACCGATTGCAGTGCTGCAGGTCTGAAAACTGTCATTTTAAATTTGACTAAAGAATATGGAATTGATTTGACTAAATGTAGAGGACAGGGATACGATGGAGCAAATGTTATGTCGGGTGTGTATGAAGGATTACAAACCCTAATAAAAGAGCATGCTCCAAATGCCGATTATGTTCATTGTGCTGCGCACGCTTTAAACTTGGTTTTGAACGATGCTGCGAGACATGTTCGTGAAGTATCGACTTTTTTCGATAATTTAGAAAAAATATATACTTTTTTTGGCAATAGTATAAAACGCTGGGCTATGCTAAGTGACGATTCATCTGAAAAATATTTGATTACCCTTAAAAAGGTATGTCCTACCAGATGGTCTTCTAGGAACGACGCTTTATTAGCAGTAAAGAAAATTTTTTTACTAATCATGAAAACTTTGTACCAACTAAATTTAATTTCAAATAAAAAAGATGAACGTGAAGAATGTAAAAGTATAATTAATATTTTAGAGAGTTTTGATTTCTTAGTGCTCGTTACATTTTTTTCTTCACTATTTGAAATTATTAATCCTGTTTCTAAAGCTCTACAGCATGATAATAATGACTTACAGAAATCTAGTATTTTATTAAGTAATCTTTTAAATAGACTGTGCCAATTAAGAAATCAGAATTCATTTAATAGTTTGCTAAATGAATCCAAAGATTTAGCAAAAAAGTGGGGGGTAACAACTGTTTTTAAAAACAGTAGGCGAAAGATAACGAAGCGTTTTTTTGATGAGTTATCACAAGATGAGAGAATTTCCGACCCGGAATCCTATTTCAAAGTCAATGTATACTATTGCTGTTTAGATATATTAATTTCTCAAACTAAAGAAAGATTTCAGAGCCTTTGCAACCTGAGTAGTATATTCGAAATATTACAACCGGAGAAACTCCTATCTTCTTCAAGCGAAGAGATATTAAACGCTTCCGGAAAACTGTCTGCTAAATACAGTAAAGACATCTCACTTAATCTTTGTGACCAATTAAAGGCTCTAAAAACATGCTTAAATTCTGAAATTAAAAAAAATTATTCCATTAAAGAACTCATTGAATTATTGCTAGTAAAATTCAATAGTCTTGCATCCAGTTTTCCCGAGGTAATCACAGCATGCTTTTTATTCTTGACCCTTCCAGTTACAATCGCAACGGCAGAAAGAAGTTTTTCAAAATTAAAACTAATAAAAAATTACTTAAGAACTTCGATGGGACAAGAACGGCTGTCAGACATCTCACTATTGTCCATAGAGGCAGAAACTTTAGAAAAACTAAAATCATCATCAGCCATAAATGATTTAATAAATCAGTTTGCCGATAAAAAGGCAAGGAGAGTGAATATTTAAAATTCGATTTTTATTTGTAAAATGGGTAAATTATGTGATAAATAAATATTACTTCTCACAATATTTTTTTTCTTTTGTGAAAAATCTTTACCTCCATATAAGGGCCTCCAAAAAAATTTTTATACGGGGCCCCGACAAGGCACGCTACGCCACTGCAGTTAATGGTAAAGGTGTTCAATTTCAAATTGATAGCGGGTCAGCAGTTACGGTAATATCAGAGAATACATATAAAACGTTATTTAGTAACGAATCCTTAGTATCGTCTCAAAAGATGTTTTATAGTTATACGGGTAATAAAATGGCGTGTGTAGGGTATGTGCGCTTGCCGGTAACATACGCGCAGCGCACGCACACCCTCAACGTTTATGTTATCTGTAATGGCGGCCCACCACTGCTTGGCAGAGACTTCATGTCGAAATTTAATTTAAAACTCACGTCGTTAAATTTTTTTAACGATAGCCAAAGTATAGCTGAGCAGTTACAATCACGGTTTCCAGAGGTATTTTCGGACAAGTTAGGTACCTTTAAAGACTACAGAATTAAACTTACGTTAAAAAGCGATGCGAAACCAGTTTTCTTTAAAGCGCGGCCTATTGCATTCGCACTACGCGACAAAGTAGATAAGGAGTTAGAACGATTAGTGAGCTTAGGAATTTTAAAACAGGTTCAACATTCGGAGTATGCGTCACCCATTGTGCCCGTGCTTAAACGTAACGGGTCGGTTAGATTATGCGCAGACTATTCTGTCTCAATCAACAAATTATTAGTAATTGAAAAATATCCTTTGCCCACTATCCACGAATTGTTTTCTAAGTTACATGGGGGCAAACAGTTTTCAAAAATTGATTTATCAAGTGCATATAATCAATGTCAACTCGATGAGGAATCACAAAACGTGACATGCATTAACACCCATCGAGGTTTGTTTAATTACACGCGTCTAGTGTTCGGATTGTCGAGCGCGCCGCCGCCGCTGTGTTAGATCGCGCGTCGTACATCAACTTTGTCGTTGAAGGTAGTATGCCTGTGACCTTGGCCGAGTTGCGCGAACACACATTAAAAGATGTAACGCTAAATAGGGTGATTAGTTACGTACTTAATGGTTGGCCAGGGAAGTTAGTATCAGACTTGCATATAAAACTTTATTATTTATGTAGAACCCAATTATCGTACGAGAATGGATGCCTTATGAGAGGTCATAAAGTTATTCTTCCGGAAACGTTGCGCACCAAGATATTACAGGAGCTACATAGCTCACACCTTGGTATCGTAAAAGCTAAAGCGGAAGCCAGGTCTCGGTTTTGGTTTCCAGGGGTAGACGCAGTGTTGGAAACAATGATTCACTCTTGTGAGATATGCCAAAGACTGCGTCCATCCCCGAGACGGGCGCCTCTCACTCCGTGGCAATACCCACCGGTACCTTTTTATAGACTTCACATTGACTTCCTAGGTCCGTTTAATAATCAAACGTTTTTGGTAGTGGTTGACGCTTTCAGCAAGTGGGTTGAAGTGTATGACGTCAGCACGTCGACAACTTCAACAAGCGTAGTGGGTAAAATTTATGATTTTATGTCGAAGTACGGCTTACCCCACACTATTGTCAGCGACAATGGGGCTGCATTCACGTCTTTTGAGTTCAAGAAGTTTTGCTCACTTAATGGTATTGCTCATTTGACATCACCGGCATACAATCCAGCAAGTAATGGGCAAGCGGAGAGTTATGTCAAAATTATAAAAAAGGGCATTAAAGCCAGCATTTTGTCTTCACGCCATAATACGGAGCGAAATTTAAAGATTTTGAAGTATCTATTTGATTATAGGAATTCAGTTCATTCTGTTACGGGTTTCTCACCGGCTGAGTTAGTTTATGGACGGAAACTTAGGTCACGTTTAGACTTATTTTGCCCACGACCACCGTCGGGCTCGCTCACAACCCTCACTGATAATGTTACTCGTAAACAGTGCTCGCAAATTAAATCATATGGAGGAAATAACAAAATCATATTTAAATCAGGTGATCGAATATTGTACAAACAGTTTATAAATAAGGACAGATTTAATTGGTGCAAAGGAACCATAAAAAAGAAAATAGGTAAAGTTTTATACCTCATTCAAGACGCAAGAACATTGTCATATGTAAAAAAACATAAAAATCAAATTATATTATGTAAAGAAGGGGTTCCACAACAGCAGCATCATAACTACGACTATGATGACAACGAAAGTAGTTACGGTGGCAGGGCTGAAGAGCTGGCACCTGCGGGGGAGGACACAGAGGTGACAAACGTGCCAGTGTCGGCCTCACCAACAGCGCCGGGTGCACTTGTATCCAGGTGTCCGAATAGGTTATTAAGAAATATTTCACCCGTAGATTATAAGGCTTTTTTGTAATGTAGGTACTGAAAAACACAATTATGTATAATGTTCAATTAAGGGGAGGAGATGTTATATATGTAAGTACGCCTACGAACATACGTATATATATGTGTGCGTGCGGGCTGCGACCCCACCCGAACCTATAACATTAAACAGTGTGCAATTAGCAGCCCGTGGTTTCACTTGTTTCCCGTAACATACCTAACAATACCCTCCTCGGAAAGCACGTAAAGCCTTTAGTCTTGGCTGTCATTTGGGTATCTTTGGCAGTCGCACCCTGTAGAACACTAATACTCAATTGCATCCGGTTAAACTCGAAGCGAACCCCAACATATTTTTTTTTATTTAATTATGCTAGCTCCGCCAACATGATTGGCGCCTATTATATATCTATCTAACTCAGTCATACCAGTTCTCGCATTTCATGCCTCTCGTACTTTCATTCTGCATCCTGTGTCTTTCTTTCATTCATCCTCATTCATTCTGTGAGTGGGACTCCCACTATTTTATTAACTATGTATATATTATTTCTAGCTATTTTGTATTTATTTGTCTTTACTGGTTTGGGGGCAATAATTTTGGGCTTTCTTTTATTTAGTTTACACATTTTCTTATCTTATCTTAAGTTAACATTCTTATCTTATTTTTACATGTTTATACTACTTCTAACATTATACATTATCTATTTTATACTTTTTAACATACTTGCTGAGTTATTAATATTATACAAGGATCTAATTATTACTGTCTTATCCTATACATTTGCTTACTATTTCTATGCTTATATTAATTTATATTCAATACTAGCTTTTGCCCGCGACTTCGTCCGCGTGGAATAGTTACTTTGGGCTAACGTTAAATTTAACCCCGATTTTGAAGCATTCTTCATTGGTGCTCCGCTCCTATTGGCCTTAGCGTAATGATATATAGCCTATAGCCTTTCTCTATAAATTGACTATTTAATTAATAATATTTTTTCAATTCGAACCAGTAGTTCCTGAGATTATCGCGTTCAAACAAACAAACAAACAAACTCTTCAGCCTTATATTATTAGCATAGATAGCTGTTGCCCGCGACTTCGTCCACGTTTCCGTCGTTTTTCGTAAAAAAAAAGTAGCCTATGTCCTTCCTCACGGTTCAGTGATTTTGATGTAACAGACAGATTAACTTTCGTAATTTAGTAGGGAAATATAATATGTCAATGTCAATCTATAATACTCTTGAAAAAAATATCGCAATACCGAACCGCACAATATTATTGTTAATAGCTGTGCCCGCGACTCCGTCAGCGTGTAACTCCTTGTGTGTTATTAAGTTAATGTATTGGTAATATTGTTTAGATCACGTTCACATGAGGCTTAAGTACCTATAGAACGACAATACTTTAGCGCAAAGCTTCCGGGTAAACTATGTTCAAAGTTGACCCGTCCGGCACGTGAACATAAAGATTTCTAGAACTGCTAACCCGGGAAAGAGCGACGTACAACTGACCATGCGAGAAACAACTGACACCGAGATCTACTCTAGCAACACGAAAAGTCTGCCCTTGAGCCTTATTAATTGTCATTGCATAACACACCGATACTGGGAATCGCGTTCTTTTAAATTGGAATGGAAAATTATTTGGTACTAGCTTTTGCCCGCGACTTCGTCCGCGTGGAATAGTTACTTTGGGCTAACGTTAAATTTAACCCCGATTTTGAAGCATTCTTCATTGGCGCTCCGCTCCTATTGGCCTTAGCGTAATGATACAATATAGCTGTGCCCGCGACTCCGTCAGCGTAAGTTAATGTATTGGTAATATTGTTTAGATCACGTTCACATGAGGCTTAAGTACCTAGAGAACGCTTCGACCGCGAGACGCGTCGAGCGCGGCGACCGATTCTCAAAAATAATCCTTATAGCATGATTCAGTATTCACGCGCGATGGCTTATTATTATAAGCGTATTTCATGTATAGGTAACTTTGGTGTTTCTATACCGATTTATATGATTCTTTTTACGGTTTCGTAGCCGAATGGCAAAAAACGGAATCTTTATAGTTTCGACATGTCTGTCCGTCTGTCTGTCTGTCTGTCTGTCCGTCCGTCCGTCTGTCACAGCAATTTTATTCCGAAACTATTTATTTATTTTATTTATTATTTATTATTAATAATCAATTATTACACAATTCGTTTTACAGTGATCCCCAAACTAGACGTATGTCTGTGTCTTGGGGACCAGAGTTGAGGAAGAGTATTAGGACTATACATGTGAAACTTGATAGGTAGATGTATTCTGTGAACCGCTTTCCGATTTTGCGAAAAAAATTAAAAAATATTTAAAATAAAGGGGGGCTCCCCATACATGGAACTAAACCTGAAAATATTTTAATTCATGAAATCGATGCATGTGTGGTGTCTATAGACAGTTCTTTAAAAACGACATCGGGGTTTCTAAAACCACTTTTCCATAAAGTCAATTGTTTAAAAGATATAAGCTTCCAAAGTGGTAAAATGTGTGTGTGGCGGACACAACCTCTAACTTCTATAATTATGGAGTGAAAAATCTAAAAAAAAAATTTGTCTGTAGATCTTAATATAAACTTTCAACCAAAATTAGTTTGAACGAAATCAGTTCAGCAGTTTTTGAGATACAGCATATTTTCTAAAACCGCAAATATAACTTTGTAATTCATACAAACACTATGAAAAACAAATTTATTCGGCGCAGTTGTAAAAAATGTAAAAAAGACAGTTTTAAGAAATTTGTAAGGTTTTTTTTTCAAAACAAATTTATTAGGCGCAGTTGTAAAAAATGTAAATAAGCTAGTTTTAAGAAATTTGTAAGGTTTTTTTTTCGTCAAATAAATTTGCATATTATATTATAGTTACTACGGAACCCTTCATGGGCGAGTCTGACTCGTACTTGGCCAATTTTTTTATGGAATAGTTAATAATGTTAACTTTTTCAATTAGGGGTGACTGAGAGTGTTATAAACGTAAGAGTAGACAAATATTATAATCAGAAAGCTTCGAACTGCTAAGCTATCGGGAGTTACACGTGTTATTGTGAGTCAACCATAAAAGTTAGACATATGCTGTCGTGGGATATTTTTTATATAATTTTAAGGAGAACATTTCCGTCATGAAATGATTTGTGTAGCTTTAACCATTAAGGTTGCACACGCGACGGAAGCTTAAAAAATGGAGTAACTTCTCCCGTTTTCCCAACATTTCCCTTCACTGCTCTGCTCCTATTGATTGTAGCGTGATGATAAGTATACTATAACCCGCTCAGGAGTATGAAAAATAATTGTACCAAGTTTCGTTAAAATCCGTCGAGTAGTTTTTGTTTCTATAACGGTTATACAGACAGACAGACAGACAGACAGACAGACAAAAATTTAACTGATTGCATTTTTGGCATGAGTATCGATCCTTAATCACCCCCTGATAGTTATTTTGGAAATATATTTCATGTACAGAATTGACCTCTCTACAGATTTATTATAAGTATAGATTATGGGAATTCTGGGAATAAAGACGGTTTCTCCTGCACCGCAACCTGTTAAAATTTGAGCCTCGATTATATTTTGTTGCAACTGGGTTACTTTGAGCCGAGTTCCATTGCAAAGTTGTGGTGGTTTTAAATTTCGGAGCAGAATAATAATCAGAAAGCTTCGAACTGCTAAGCTATCGGGAGTTACACGTGTTATTGTGAGTCAACCATAAAAGATAGGTATATGCTGTCGTGGGATATTTTTTATATAATTTTAAGGAGAACATTTCTGTCATAAATGATTTCTGTGTAGCTTTAACCATTAAGGTTGCACACGCGACGGAAGCTTAAAAAATGGAGTAACTTCTCCCGTTTTCCCAACGTTTCCCTTCACTGCTCTGCTCCTATTGATTGTAGCGTGATGAAAAGTATACTATAACCAGCCCAGGAGTATGAAAAATAATTGTACCAAGTTTCGTTAAAATCCGTCGAGTAGTTTTTGTTTCTATAACGGTTATACAGACAGACAGACAGACAGACAGACAGACAGACAGACAGACAGACAGACAAAAATTTTACTAATTGCATTTTTGGCATCAGTATCGATCCCTAATCACCCCCTGATAGTTATTTTGGAAATATATTTCATGTACAGAATTGACCTCTCTACAGATTTATTATAAGTATAGATACAATAGAGCATATTTTATTGCTGAACACCTCACTAATTTGTTTTTTTTTTTTAGTTTTTGCATATAAATAATAATAATAGTAATAAATCTTTATTGACATAAAATGAAGATACAAGACACTGTGAAGCCTCTGAATCCCGAACTAGGTTAGTACCTGTATATCAGGAATCAGCGCCTTCTTCCATTTTTGAAAACCATGTTTACAGAGTATGTTTACAGGTATGAGAACATGAAAAAAATAACAGATTTTAAATTAAATTAAATTGAAATAGTTTAAAATAAATTACATTGAATTGGATTAAATTAATAAGTTATATTTCATATTTTATACATTAGTGTGAACTATATAAGTGTATAGTGAGTACATGCATGTGTGCGTGCGTGTGTGTGTGTGTGTGTGTGTGTGTGTGTGTGCGTGTGTGTATGTGAGAGTATGTCTCATCTGAAATTGGTAGTGATTATATTATTTTAAGTGTGGGAACGATTTATATTAAAAAATATATATGTATACATATACAGGGTTAATTGTAAAACACCAAAAATCTCTCAGGGCTATGTTACTAACATCATAATCAACAACTTTTGTTCTATGACTTTTAAAAATTCATCATATAATAGTTCACCAGATTTTCATAAAAAAATAAAAATATTTAAATTGAACGCCCTAAATGTTACGTATATATGAAAAAGCGATTTATACTATCGCTTTCTTTTGCTTCGCATAGACTTCGTTTATGGCGTTCGCAGACATTTAGGGCGTTCAATTTAAATATTTTTATTTTTTTATGATGATCTGGTGAACTAAAATATGACGAATTTTTAAAAGTCATAGAACAAAAGTTGTTGATTATGATGTAAGTAACATAGCCCTGAGAGGTTTTCGGTGTTTTACAATTAACCCTGTATAGTATATCCACAAATTATTGCAGTAAGTTTTCAGTTTCCTCATAGTCGTAGTCCTGCATAAGAAGCCAGTCTCTAAGCCTAGATTGGCATTCACGCAAGGAGAGGGGGTAAAAATTTAGAATATTAAGTATTTATTTTATTATATAAATGCACCGAAAGTAAATCATAAAGTTTCTTACAGAATACATTTACTTAACAAGTGCAGTCTTAATACATGGTTTCGGAATAAAGTGGCTGTGACATATGGACGAACAGACAGATAGCCATGAGGAATCCTTAAGGGTTTCGTTTTTTGACATTTGCCTACGCAACCCTAAAAAGTAGCTAACTGCGAGTCGAAAGTGTTCATTGAGAACTACAGATTTTTTTTTAGATTTTTACTTTCTTATTTTAAAATTTTAGGTCTTCTTTAAAACGATTTACTTTGAGAAAACATTGATTTAGGAAACTCAATGTCATTTAGAGAGAAGACCTATCTATAGGCAACCGGTACGACTAGTTTTGAAAAAAAATATTGTTTCTGCTCCTTGTAAATAGGGGCCCTCCCACCCTTTAGAAGAAGATTCAACTGTGCGTGGCATACGGACGGACAGACAGACATGACGAATCTTTAAAGGTTCGGTTTTTTGCCGTTCGGCTACAGAACCCTTAAAACCTTTGCACAAAAATATCTGTTTAAACTAAAGACGAGAAATTTTGGCACTTTTTTTTGGAGCGCACGCATTTGTATGGTTACTTGAAAACGCCACCCCCCTCCCTTTCTACGCCCATGATGTTGCCCTATAACGTCCTCTATCTGCAAGTGAAATTGACAGTCGTCAAATTGAAAAGTTCCATTTAAATAGGTTCAGCCTTTCCAGAGATTAGCCCAGACAAACAGAAAGACTGACGGATTTTTTTTTATTGATCGCGTTCGACCACTTAACGATAAGCGATGATGTGGTCGAAAATGTAGCATGCTTACCTAGAAGTGCCTAACCTATACAGTCTTAACTTTAGTATATAAAACCAGGTTATAGCTATCAGAAGACAATCCGGCTGGGAACTCGACTCCTTAGCTGTACATTTAAAAAAGGTTGTTCTTTGTGCACTATGCACATGATAATGTCATTTTATTGATTTTCACCAGTACTTTTTCTATCAATGATTTTTCGATTTTTCACAGAGTGCTGCATGGACAACAATCTGTTAAAATGAAACAAAATGGAAACTCCCGAAGAAACTTCAGACACAAACTTTGCCAAAAAACTAGTGACATCTTATGTCTGGGGTCAACTTAGTTTTGTACGTAATGCGTTTGTTTTGCTAATAGATGGCAGCAGCTACGATATATTTATACATAATTATATGATAATCAAAATTAATAAAAAAATATAATTTTTATCGAAAAATTCATAAAGCATTATTTAATGTATTTAGGCACCTAATTCACTAAATCACTAAATTAAATGGCATTATAATTTTACTGCATCATAGACTCTATACACCTCGCTTGTTTATGAAAAACAAAGAAAAAAGAAAAATATAAAACTGTCAAAAACAGTTTGACAAATTTCGATTAATTAATAAATTAACAGAAAAACATGTGATGAGTATTAAATACCTAAAATGAAGGTAAAATATGCAGCACAAGTGTTCAGCCAGAGGGTGTCTAGCGCTTTACGTTTTTTATCGAGTTAGTATGTTTATAATTTCACATATTTGCATCATTATTGTTATCTAACAAATTTTGCAAAATGTTATTAACCAACATTAATATTTTGTTTCAGAACACAACATTCTGCCCGAAGAGTGCAGAGATTTATTATTTGATAAGCTCTTCGATTCATTTAATGGTCATTCTTACAAGGGGTCATCAAAAATATATAAGCAGTGCTTAAAAAATAACTCGCTCCATTTCCAATTGTGGTATGATTTGTTGCCTATTTTAGACTCAATTAAATTTGAATCAGTAGTTCGTTCGTTCGTTATGTTTCGTGGATTTATAATTAATCCAAAAAATCACAAATATAAAAAATAATTAAATCCATCTTCACCGTGTTTTAATTTTTGCCAGCCTCTAAAATCTAATCTTTAGATTTTAGAAGTACTAGATTGATTGAAATAAATATTCTAAAATCAAAGATTTAATCTTTCTCGATTAGAATATTTATTTCAATCAATCTAGTACTTCTAAAATCTTTAAAATAAGAAAATAGTGATAACATGTCAGGTAGACGCCACCTATCGGATTTTTTCGGTATTAAACTACCGTTACGCTACCTGGCGATCAGGGTCAAAAACTCAATTTTCGAATCATAGAGTGGCGCATCTATCTCAGTATTTATATGTATCATCTATGAAAATGACATTTCCGTCAATTTCTGCCATCTTAAGTCACAGCAAAAATACGCGAAATAAATAATGGAATGTTTTTATACTAATTTATGTTTGAAATCTTTTAATTTAATATTATTTTATGTTTACGTTTATGTTTTTATATTTAATTTAAAATAACAGACTAACAATGGAAGACGATAGCGGTTATAATACGTATCCTGAATGTCAGCACATTCCAAAAGCAATCAGCCAGGATATCACTGAGGGTATGTTATTTGAATTATTACGAGAAACGGGCCAAAAGACTCATTGGCAACGAGAAACTGGTCGAGACAAAGCTCCAGAGCCTTGAACATCAGCGAAGTGTTGCAAGCCTATCAGTTATCTATCAGTTTATATCGGTTACATTTCGGGGAGTGTGCGATGGAATTGCACAGGCTAATTCCACCAAGCCCGTTCCATCATCGGATTACAAGACAAACGGCGTTGAGTTAATCGAGCTCTAGCCATCGTTACATGGTAGATATCCCACTCATACGCACGCTTGTCTAAAAGTAACTTATTCACTCTTGACTTAAACACTCCCAGGTTATAACTATCAGGAAACACAGACTCCGGCAGGGAATTCCACTCTTTAGTTGTACGCCCAATGGAACAAACCATTTTAGGACCTACTTAGTCTCAAAACGGTTTGTGCCTATGGGTGAGATGTCCATCATGTAACTAAGGCGCATCGCCGTTCGTCTTGTACTCTAAAGTAATGCATCTTCGAGATTATTTCAATATATTTATAATACTAATACAGTAAGATACATTTATTATGATTTTAGTACAAGCCCTCGAACTGCCTCGCGGCAAAGGCGAAAATGTATTACCTCTATTTGAGCGGAAAGTAAGCGATTACAAGCGAATGAAACTTTGTTCGCTAGAAATTAATAAGAATCTCAAGTGCCGGTGGAATAGCTACGTCCATAACGCAGATAAAGGATTGAATCATTCTCCGTTTCAGTTCCCTAATATCGGGTAATAATAAAAACTTTCATTTCGAACCACTGAATACATTAAGTATTAGTAAAATAGCTTATTATATAGTGTAAGTACCCATCACCCTTCGCACAAACTACTTCATAATCGGAGAGGACACACTAGACAGGCCTGTTGGTCTAATGGTCAGTGGCCCTGACTGCTATGCGTAAGGTCGTGGGTTCGATTCCATTGATTCCACATCGAAACATTTGTTTGTATGATGAGCACGATCATTTGTTTTTTGTCTGGGTGTAATTTATCTATAATATGTAGGTATTTAGAAATATATATGTATGTTTATCAGTTGTCTAGTACTCATAGCACAAGCTTTGCTTAGTTTGGGACTAGATGGCGTTGTGTGAAAGTTGTGGAATATTATATTATACTAGTACTCACGCGGGGCTTCGCTCCCGTGGATTCTATCACGGTAAAAACATAACTCTCTTTTTTTGCAGTCGCCTATAACCTTCCTCAAGCTTCAAGCTACTTCCATACCAAATTGCATCCAAATCGACCTAGTACTTTCGAAGATTAGCGCGTTCAAGCAAACAAACAAACAAACAAACTTTTCCGCTTTATAATATTAGTATAGATTTTTTTTTTAACCTAACGTTCTCAATACGCTCTTGCGACTGTCCCTGATTTCCCTCAGAAGCGAAGCGGTTTTCTTGCGTATAATCGCGTGGGATCAATCTTCGAGGTGAAGCAACGCATGCAAAGGTATCGAGACTCTTCAAAAGAAAAAAAAAAGCTTGGCAAGCACGATAAGCCAAGTTAAAATGTGACACTGGTCTTGCCAACATGTTACCCAGCTACTCGGTTGCACAGAACAGACAAAAGAGGTTAGAAGGGCCTTGTGGGCAGGGCAGGCGCGCCGCTCATAGTTTGAACGCTCATACTTCAACCAAAATTATCTTCACCGGCCAATAGTCGCACTTTTATAGTGACGAAGAACGAAACACCGCGAAAAAATATCATTATGCCGTCTTGCGCTGTTATAAAAGATTGTTGTACCTTTTACTTGTGTCATTTTTTTGTGATGATGTGGTGATGAAGTGATGGCTTTCTATGACGCGAATAACGTTTATCGTGAGAACACACAACCCAGGACCCAGGTTCGCACTGGTGGTATTTTGAATTTTTGGTAATTCACAGGCTTAGTCATACGATATTAATTAAATTATATAACGTCATAATGTTATGACGTAAAACAGAACTGAAATTACCAAAAAAAAAACACAAAAACGAAAGAAACACCCTCTGCTTTTGAAGGACTGAAGGACCGCACATTAAGGGCTGGAGTTTTTAATATATTTGCTTACAAATTTGCCAGAAACGACTTGCATTAATAGAAAAAAGATTTTGCGTAAAACCTGTTATTCCAACTGAAATATTTGACTAAATAAAAAATGTTAAAAGTACTAGTTGGTAAACAAGTTATAGTTTAAACGTTCATTTCTCAAACATTAGGTTTGCGTTACAATTATTTGTGAATAGATTTTTTGCTAAGTAATAATTTGGCAAATGAAATTATGCGAAAAATTTTTTAGGAAGTGAAAATTTGTCAAATTCCTTTCGGTCAAACAAGGGAGACCCATATATGCCATAATAACAGATTATATATTATCACTTGAAATTGTCTTTTGTCAACTTGAAATTGTCAACGTTCAGTTGACCTAATTTTCAAATTTACTACATACTACATACATACTACATATTTACACATATACTACATTTTCTGCCCAAATTCTATAGTGAATAAGTAAATATCAGAAAAAATTCGTTAGTTAAAATATCACTTTCGTTATTTATATTTAATTTGCGTTACTTAAGTATCGTTAGTGAAATATAACTTTCGTTAGTGAAATTATAACATTCGTTAGATAAAAATAACTTTCGTTAGTGAAATATAACGTTCGTTACTGAAAAATTATCCATAGACCGTTCGGCCAATCTGACTATTCCGCAAACATACTACTAAGCCATTCAGTTACTGTGAATACATATCGTTCTACTTGTGATGCGCTTAAAAGTGACCTAATTTGACTACTAAAATTAGGTACAAACTCATTTAATTTTTTTTTTCTAACTCGACTCCCGTTATCATCGGTTATCATGCTGGTCCTTCGATGCTATGGCACCATCAGGCTGAATTGCTGTCACTTGCTACTGGATCAAAGACCGGAAGCTCCACATCATCATCTGAACGGCAGCAATGACCCGAGACAGCATCACGGATAAAGACGCGTTTTTGCTAGCACGAAAGTGGCAGGCGTTTATAATCCAATCAGTTTTTGCAAAAATATACAAAACAAAGTAGACGTTTCAAAATTATATTAAACGTTACTATAGAATTTGAATATTATACTAACTGAATATTAGTTCAAATGTGCATTATAGAAAATGTTTATTAAACCATATGAAATTAGGTAAACTGACATTATATTATTTCATCGTTATAAGTACTAAAAAAAAATTATATTAAATGAAATTAGGTCATGTGATCGTTAGAACTTTTGTTATTATGTCAAATGGTACGCACCCGAATAATAATTATACTATATTTATATTGTAACTACGCTTAATTGTTAGAATTAGTGTAGTGACGAACTTCATCGTAACTTAATGATAATAATGTTCTTACGTAATTATCATTAAACCTAAAATTAATAATAAAAAATATTAAAATACTAACGAAATGTTTGTTTCAGTGATCTGCATTTCCACAATTGCGGGATTAAATTCATGCCATCGCTAACGCCAGGAAACCGACCAACATTTCGGAGGCAGCTGGGTTTAGGACCTGGAGTCGATACATATGGTCAAATTCCCATTCCTTGTGATATAAATGTATCTAAAAGTGTTGTGAAAGCCAAAAAGAAACTTGTAAAATCTAAACAACATTAAGATTTGCTTATATATGCACCGTGTTATTCTGTGCTCATTACATTTACACCCCCTTCATAGATAATAGTGTTCGAACCCCATTTTAACCATTAAACTATTCCATCCAGACACAAGCATATTCAGCTTAGTTCGAGGGGTTAATAGGATTGCTAGTACCTAATGTGAATTCTACCCACATTGCTAGTTTTCTTTTACATATTTATTTTATATAAAAGAGAACTACTAGCTATTTGGGTAGAATTACTTTGAGCCTCCAAAACAAGAAATAGCCCAATTTATAATCTATAAATAATTCTTTATTTCGATTTTGAAATCTATTTTTTATAGTAATGTTTTTTATAATTATTAGTTATCCAAGCCGATAAAAATACATAGGTACCAGTGGCGAAGGCTCCATACAACTCGATTCCTACCGGCTTCCCTTTTGAAATATAGCGAATATGAGTCTATTATTTTATATATGAATATATAAATAGTAATCTATTATTTTCAATTAAACAAATAATTATTTACGAAGTTATATTGTAGGTAAATAACAATCAAAGAAATAATAAACGCCTATAATTTTTTTCGGAGCAAATTGAAACTGTTCAAACTGTTGTAGGCGAGATATTATTTTGTTCATTTGATATATTCGTATCATAATTTAGAATCTTACAGCATTATTCATATATTATTGTTGTAATTCATTTATTTCTGTAAACTAGTGATATTTGATCGTGCTAAGTGTAGTAAGGTTAAGTATTGTTTGTTGATCGTCTATTTAAATAGGTATTTAGATAAGTAAGGATGCGCCAGGACCAGCGTGTCGTCAGCGTAGCAAGTAAGGATTACTAAGATAATTGTTTTAGTTTGTATTTTATTAGAAAGTAGTTATTTAAGTAGTGATTTTGTTATTATTGAGTAAATTCATTAGCATGGCGGCTTTAGTGATCGTAGAATGCTGTCTGACAGATTATTTGTTGACTGAGGAAAAATCCTTTTTGAAAATAAAAAACATGTAATTCAGTTAGGCCGTGCTCGCCCTGACATGATTATTAATTACAAACGACGCGATGATGTTTTTCAAACATTTTAAGTTGTGGCTTTGAATAGTTTTTATTTACTTATGAGTTATTTTTAATACACGTAAAAACATGCTTCTCATATCCATCCCCAAACGGCTTTTCTCAAAGCCACTTTTATTATACTTGCAAGACACTCAGAATCAGAATCATTTATTCGTAAACATAGGTGATAATTATATACAAGATCTTAAAAAATTAGGTAGTGCGCTATGTTTTGTCTATTGACAACAAATTATTACAAAAAAAAATTATACTATTAAATTAAAACATAAATTCGTCACAATATTACTATGCAAACAAGTAAAATTTCACACTGTTTCTATGTATTAGTGCTTACATTTATGGTGAAAGTGAGCTAAAACCAATTCTTCTGTACAAGATTTCGAAGTCAGCCACAGGACCACAGTTACTGGAATTCACGCATCACACTTGAGCAAGGTAAGCATTTTTTGGTTCTGCTTCCCTTTTATGAAAATTCACCCTTCGCCACTGATAGGTACAATAATAAAACAGTAGAAAAGGTGCGTCTGTACATTGAAAATATTTACAAAAAAAGTTTTATATAACGTTAATAGAGCAAGAATAAAAAAAAATTGTTTATCTGTTTGTACACGCTAATCTCCGGAACTACGAGACAAATTTTAACGAAACATTTTTTATATAGCTATTAAATCCTAGCAACATATAGGTAGGCTATAATTGATTTCGGAAACTGGAACACCTGAAGCAGAACTTTAGGTAGTTGTCTCACCGCCGACAATGAACGAGTAGCGAGTGGAGCTGAAAACGAGTTGGCGAGCAGCGAGCGTGTAGTTCCGATAGTTTTGGCACTGGGCTATAAGCGAGTGGGCGAGTGCGACGGGCGATTACTTGCTAGTTGGTCCGCTGGACTGCTAGTTGGTCTTTGGGCGTGAGTTCTGATCGCTGAGCGAGTATTTTGTTTGACAGCTCTTGTCGCTCAGCGACAGAACTAGTGAAGCGAGTAGTCGCCGGCAGTGTGAACAGTCAGAGAGCAACTATTATTATATGCAAGCAACTCTTTCGTTTACACAGAATGTATATTTCATTGTGCGTTTCTTGAGCGAGTATCGCCTATAGTTAGTCGTTTTTTCGCCGACAGTCAGACAACTGCCTTACAGGCGAGCGAAGTCTCAGGTAGAAGCTAGTAACTAAATAAATTTTTGATTGGATGAAGCGACAAGTACGTCAAACGGTCACGATTTTTTAAACACCCTGTTTTTCATTCAATAGTGTTGTGAGCAAATAAAACAATTTAGGTCAGTTTTAGTTTTTTTTTCTTATTTAATTCTATACTAAACTTTTACTTACAAACTATGTATATAGGTATGTCGGCCAAATTATAATTTATTAATTATTGGGTACTTTAGTGTACGGGCGGAATAAATTAATCATTTGATCCATCACTTTTTGACCTGAAAGGCGAGCAACGCCCTACTTTTTCTAAACATTTCACGGAGGGTAGGTACCATTTTTTTTTTTCGTTTGAAAAATAATCACTGCTCCCGCACTGGGTGGACCGGAAGGGAATTGAGTGTTACAGAAAAAGACCCCCACTGTTCCTTCAGTTGCTTTTGCATTCCGAAGCCTTACCTTACCTTAGCATTGCCGGGGCTCGGAAAGCAATAGCCTTACCTGGCCCTACCCCTGCTCGTTATATGGGACGGTATATAGTTCCCGAAGTAATTGACCCTGTAGACAGCGAGCACAGGGCACTTTAGTAGTAGGTGTGCCGCTGTCTCGTGCATGCGGGCTCTGCAGAGTCTGGCTTGCGGGAATGTTCTAACGAGATATCGTGGCCCCGGAGGTAAGGACTATTTTTAGGAGTTATTTTATTTAATTCAGGATGAGCTCACTCTTGACCTCAATCTCGCCTGATGGCTTACCATCAGGCGAGATCAGATAGATGAGGTCTACGATGGAAAGAGCGAGCCCAGGAGATGCCTGTTCACTCTTGCTTTAAAGGCTGAAAGGTCATAACTGGCAGGGAACACTTCTGTGTTCCCCAACTTGGCTGTACGTTCAATACATGTGGAAGAAAAGTGCTTGGTGCGACAAGACGGTATATCAACCAAGTGTGGATGGTACCCAGCAGTGCGTCTGGTAGACCGGTACTGAAAGGGAGATGGAGGGATCAGATCATGAAGTTCCCGCGCATACTCCCCGTAGTACAATCTGTAGAAAACCGATAGGCAAGCAACGTTTCGCCGATGAACCAGGCTGTGAAGCTTGTCCACTAGCGCCGCGTCACCTAAAAGCCTTTTAGCTCTGCCCTCGATCGAGTCCAGTGCAGCAAGTTGGTATTTTGCAGAGCCATCCCACAAGTGGCTGCATTACTTTACACAGGAACGGACTTGTGCTTTATACAGATTCAGAAACTATCCAAGGGCTTTGAACTGGTAGTAGTTTGAGCTGGTGTGGGCTAGTAACTATTTCATCGTCCTTTCAAAGACGTGTCCATGCTGCCTTTTTACGTGCCTTCTCCACGAATCTTTTGACTTGAACTTGGCGTCACAATAGCTGCAACAGAAAGACCTGATATCCACGTGGGTTCGCTCATGCCTTCTCTGGTCGCACGTAGTAAAGAACCTCATATCACATTTCGTACATGGGTATTTTCGTTCTCTCATATGAACTGAGCGAACGTGCGTTTTCAATTTCAACGCAGTCGTAAACACCTTCCCACAGTCTTCGCAAGTGGACACAGCTGGCCTTTTAAAGCCGTGTTCAACAATTTTGTGTTCATCTAAAATGTACGTATATTTAAACGTTTTGTTACAAATATTGCAGATGGATCGTTTGGAAGTATTGACACCATGGACTTGCTTCAAATGCTTGATTCTAGATGAGTTTGTCACGAAAATGGCGGGACATCTAGAGCACTTTTTTTCTTTATGCATGGCTTTTAAGTGTGTGCGTAAGCCAGAACGGTTTATAAACGATGAACCGCAAGTTTCGCAAACATTATTTGTGTAGTGAGAATTCATGTGGACTGACAGTCGCATATATGAGTTGAATTTTAATTCGCATGACACGCATTGATAGCCATCTTGTAACTTATATGGCACTAGATAGTACTCCGTTCCATGGAACGAAATATCGTGTTCTTTTTTTAAATGATCCATTAGGTATTCTAGATTTGAGCACTTTTCGTGACAAAGGTTGCATTGTAAATCTGAAATGTCTGCGTTCTTGTATGAGAGACCCCGTAATCTTTTCAAATCTGAAAGTTTTGGGTTCTTATGAGAAAGAGAGTGCTCCTTTAACTGGCTAAACACGGGAAAATTCAATTTGCAGAAGTTACAACCGAATTTATTACGGAGCGAACGAAAGAGGCATAGGTTTGAATTTTGCACGAGTTTTATTGTGTCCTCGCTTTTATGTTTTATTACTAGTTGTTCTTCAGAGGTTCCTCTTGGTTTACGTATATTTAAGTCCTTGGTTTGATTTGCTGGAAAGAAAGAAGAATATCATTTAAATTGCAACATTGCTTAATATTTTATTACATCGCAACATTTTTTTTTTTTTTGTTGTGTGGGTAGAATTCACATGACTAGCAATCTTGTTAACACCTACAACTAAGCTAAATATCCTTGTGTATAGAGCAGGTTTACGGCAATAGTGTAATGGCTGAGGTTCGAACCCGCGACCTCTCGATCACAAGTCTGACACCTTAGTCATTAGGCTACTGAAGCTTTTGAATTGTGGTCGGTTTGTGTCATTTAAAACATTTTTGTTTGGTAAAATTTTCAGACGGACAGAGAGTGGTAACGCAATAAACAGTTTTGTCATAAATACGTTTGTATTTATGACAAAACTATTTATTGCGTTACCAACCATGTGGTCACTATTTGTTCTAATTTTTTTTATTTTTGATAGTCTTGCGTTTGACCACAATCTCACCTGATACTAAGCAATGATGTGGTCGAAGATGAAGCACGCTTGCCTAGAAGTAACGTATTCACTTTTGACTTAAGACTCCCAGGTTATAACTATCAGGAAACACAGACTCCGGCAGGGAATTCCACTCCTTAGCTGTACGCACAATGAAAGTATTCCCAAAACGTTTCGTGCGTATTGTTCTATTACTTTTTCGATCGATACAAATTCGCCATTTATCAGCGGACACATTTTGGATTCCTTTTTGTAGCGTTTTGACAGACTCCGGCCGGGTATTCCACTCCTTAGCTGTATTAAAATTAAAGTTACAAAGCCGCGGAAAATCTCGGAAATATTTTCTTACCTGTACCAATTTTTGGTTCCTCAAGCTTTTTTAGGGTTGTTATTTTAATACTGTCCCCCGATTTTCTATCTATTTTAAATTCGTCCAAAGCTTCAATGTTCGGATCAACACTGTTATCGTTATCTGAGTCGAAAACATTGATTAATTGATCAAAAATATATTTATCTTCTTTGTCAACAAGGGTAGCTTGGCTTTTAAGTTCATCCTTTTCTGTGGCATACTGTTTAGTAGAGGGGCTTTTTACTTTAATTTTCTCTTTGACACCAATTGAATCAGTTTTTTTATTAGTAATTACACTTTCAATTTCAAAACATTTGGTTTTCTTTAAAACAGGCTTCTTGATTTTATGTTTTTGTGTTTTATCATTTGATTCCAAAGTAATGTAGAAGACTTCACCTGAAAAAATATAGTTAAAAAAATTAAAAACACGCTTTTATTTCTACACTAAAAAGCCAAAAATTAAGACGATCTGGTAAGCCCAAACTCGATATGTTTACTAGCAATTAGTCCAAGATTCCATCAGCCACCTTCCAATTCCATCATTAGACCAGCTCGATGGTACCTTAATATTTAGTACCTTAATCTACATATAATTGCCAAGTTTCATGATGATACAATAATTATCTACATACGCTCAAAGGAGAATACCAAGGCTTCCTTCAAGATTCGGCCAGAACCGACAAAGATGAACTATATATCATAAAAAAGGAAAATAACTGTATAATTTTACTGTATAATTAGTTTTCTATAAAAAAGTACACAAAAAAAAGTTATAGGTCTTTGAAGTTGACCACTTAATACTTCTAATTTTAAAGATTACATGAAATAAACTGTTCAATCATTGAATAATGACTATTGCATTCAGTTTCAACAGCCAAGGTAGTACTAACAAAGCAATAATTACAACATAAAACTCAAAAAACACATAAGACACTTCGTCGCTCGTCATAAAACGCGGGCGAAGTAAAACTTTTGACAATTATCAGTAACAACTACAAGATTGTGTTACCAGCACTAAATAAATATTCTAAACTGTATCGATAATTGAATTGAATTATTTTAAATTATTATAAGATATTAAAAAATATAACTAAACATTATTAATTATTATAATTATTAGTTATGACTTTTGTAAGTAATAAATTCACTTACGTAGGTGCATAATAATATTAATGTAATTGATTAGCAAGTGCAATTTGGTATCGATATTATTTTATTTTGGTATTGGCAACATTTCTAATTGAAATAGTAGATAGAAAACGTGTTGATAAATTGAATAACTATTTAAAATGACTTTTAAACGGTGTACTTCTACAGATTTTATTTATACTGTATAATTCTTACAGGTTTATATAATGAATTATCATTAATTTAGAAAGTCTGTCGGATGCTACATGATTCGAGCCAAAACTTGGCATTCTCCTTTGCGAGGTTATTTCCTCAAAAGAGCACCACAGACATGAACCTACGTGCTTCTCATATACAAATACAAATTGTATGGACTTTAAAAGAGACTTTGACCTCTGAGTTTCTTTCGGTGTTTCTTCTCAGAGTAGTCAGTTCGGAAACACCGGCCTCATCTAGATAAACTAAACTTAACACGCAAAAAACATGACGTGTATTAGTGTTTTTTATAACCAATTTACAAAACTAAATATTTCATTTAATTTCATTAGAAGTGCGAGTAATTCTATTTCTTAGATTTTTTTACATAGTTTGTTACAGCTCGACCTAATAAAAGCGTGTTAAAAATACTGACTAAGGCGTCGTCCTAATTGGGAGCGATCGTACGATGGCGCGATGCGTTTTTCATCTCACGATCAAAGTGGTCGTGCGATGACCTAACAGGTGTCCTAATAGATCGCGCGATGTCCATCGTGTAATGCCGTCGCTCGATGGCTGGCGTCGCGCTCACGCCACTTTAACGATGGCTCTTTACAGAGATGCACAGTTTTTGCTGTCGGGCAATATTGCTTTGAAAATTGCAAATGACATTGAAAAAAGAGAAAAGAAATCTGTTGCTTTGCTTACATGATCGCACGATCAAACGCATCGTACGATCGTTATTAAGCATTTCATGTGCTCGCACGATTACTTGCGAGGTTCAAATAGGACACTTTGATGAAATATGTATGTTTGAACCCATCGCACGACGAGAACGCATCGTGTCATCGTGCGATCTTCGCCAATTAGGACAACGCCTAAGTCGCGATCAAATTGTTATCGACGCGTTTTTTCCATAAATAAAAAACTTTTTTGCAAAAAATAAAACCGACTTCCATATCAAAACACTACAAAGCCAAAAATAATTTTAATTTCGGTAGTCGGTGTTATTGGTTTTGTATATTCTTTTTTTTTTCACACCGTCAAAACCAAATCAATAACCTGCCTACAGAAGGAAGTGAGGAAAATATGTGTCACATCTGCAGGGAACTTTACTAGTGGTTTTTCTGTAAGAAAGAAACTTCTCAGTAGTAGCTCGGAGTTTGGAAGTTTGCGGTGTGATACCTCCGTACCTCGAATAGCAAGTGAAGCCGGTGGTCCTGGTTGACATTTGAACATCTTTAACAGTCGTGACAGGAGGTCAGAAGCCAGAAATTCTGACACTGGTTTAGCTAAGGGGTATCGTGTTGTCGGGGTTTTGGAGGTCAGATAGTCACTCCATATAATTCAAATTATTTATTGTACAATATACAACGTAATTTAAAGGGTATACACATACCAAGTGCACGGCTTCTTTGGATGATAAACGATATGGCAAGGGTTTTGTAATCCTATGTCTACATGTGTGGAGCTTATTAGAAATTTCAATACATTGATACCAGAGACCGAATTTTTCAAATTAAGAAGAACGAAGAGAATTATTATTTTATTGGCAAGTGACGTTGAAAGTGATGACCCTCATAGTGCTGTGACACGTTTGTTATTACCGGTGTTCAAGAAACATATGAAACCAATAATTTGGGGTCAATTCTGTGAGTCACTTATTTTGAGCTGAAACTTTGCATAGAGACTCCATACCAGATGTTGTCTTCAGTCCTTTTGGATAGATATGGGGTTTCCGTTACACGTTGTATTTTTGAGGATGTTAACAATAGGAAGGTTCTTAGAACTTAGTTGCCTGTTAAGGCGTTGCAATTTATGTTTATCTTATAGTCTATCTTAGTTTTCTAACAGGTTACATTATATTAATTACTAATTATCATTCTTTTTAGTATATCACAGTATTTATTTCACTTAATATTTAATATCACAATTGTTTTAATATTTTTAAATTATTATTTTTCTTCAAGGAATTCTTTTATGGCATAAGCTTTTTTTATAAGGAAGTCTTTTAGCTTCCTTTTAAAAGTACTAATTGAATTTAACTTAATTTCTATGGGTAACTTATTATATATCTTTATGGCCATACAAAATATACTGTTGCTATACACTTTAGTGTGGGATGATTTATTGCGTAATATATTCTTAAGTCTACTGCTTGTTAATGTGTCATAGCTACTGATGTCCGATTTAATTAAAATTGAAGCTGCATAGATATAAAGACAAGGAAGGGTTAATATCTTGAGGGTTATAAAATGGGGTATACATGAATCTGTTTGGTGTATCTCACATATAGATCTTTACACTTTTTTTGAGCCTTAAACGCAAATTCCTTATCAGTTGAGTACCCCCAATATAAAATCCCATACGATAGAGTGGATACCACGTAGGCATGATAAGCATTTAGTAGTGTAATTTGATTAGATACTTTTTTTTCCTCCACTAAACTCCACTTTACTTGCAAATATTTCACATGGGAGTGTTTCATAAGTCTGACATCTCATTATCTGCTCAGCCTATTCCGAACTGTATTGAGTAGGCTTCCAGCCTAACTGAATGCAGCTGTACCAGTATTATACATGGAGCAACTGCCTATCTGACCTCTACGACCCAGTTACTGGGTAACACAAGTTTGTGTTGGCCAGACCAGTGTCAGATTTACAGATGATGATGAAATGACAGCCGAGACAAACGTCTTAACGTACTTTCCCAGGCAGTGGTATTACACCGCCAACTACCAAACTCTGGGCTACTACCGTGTATTTTTAACCGACTTCTAAAAAAGGAGGAGGTTCTCAATTCAGATGTTTTTATTGTAGTCGGTGTTATTGGTTTTGTATATTCTTTTTTTTTCACACCGCCTTCCGAAATTAAAATTATTTTTGGCTTTGTAGTGTTTTGATATGGAAGTCAGTTTTATTTTTTGCAAAAAAGTTTTTTATTTTCATGCTTTTTAGTGGGTCAGTGAATTTTCCTAATCGGTTTGTAAATGACGGAGTTATGCGCGGACAAACATAAAAAAAAAAATACAAACATCTGAATTGAGAACTGAGACTTCTGATGATGAAATGACAGCCGAGACAAACGTCTTAACGTGCTTTCCCAGGCAGTGGTATTACACCGCCAACTACCAAACTCTGGGCTACTACCGTGTATTTTTAACCGACTTCTAAAAAGGACTCCTCCTTTTTAGAAGTCGGTTAAAAATACACGATGCTTTGAAATGACGGTATGTTTTGAATCAATCTCGGTATGACTTTGAAATGACTCACCATAGGTGAGTGGCGGCCACCAGTGGTGGCGAATGGAAATAATTTACAAAGTTGTGGCGCTGTCCCCCAGTGGTGGACAACGAGAATAATGTTTTAAAGTTGTCTCGCTGTCCCCCAGTGCTGGCCAGACAAGTGGTGGACATCGGGAATAATCGGTTATTCATTTGGTTTTTATTAAATTACTAGCTGACCCGCTACGACTTCGTTCGCGTGGTATCCTACCCCTACCCAACCGATACTACTACCCCTACCCTACCCCCCCGACCCTACCCTTAAGACCTTTTCTACTTTTCTCAACTTTTAAACCTTCCCTAGACCTCCACGAACATTTCAAAACCAAGATGAATGAAATCGGTCCAGCCGTTCTCGAGTTTTAGCGAGACTAACGAACAGCAATTCATTTTTATATATATGGATTTTTATTTAATAAACCCTTTTCATTATTTCAGATTCAATTTATTTTTATTATAGGCTCACGTTTTACCTGACGGTTAGTGATGATGAGCCACGCTTACCTAGAAGTAACCTATTCACTCTCGACTAAAAGACCCCCAGGTTATAGCTATCAGGGAACGCGAGATTCCGGCGGGGAATTCTACTCAGCCGTACGCACAATGAAATGATTCCCATAACGCTTTGTGCGTATGAGTGGGATGTCCACAATGTAACGATAGCGCATCGCCGTTCGTCTTGTAGTCCGATGATAGAACGGGCTTAGTGGAATTATATTGTGCAATTTTATCGGACACTCCCCGAAAAGTGACCGAAGCACCTACCTTGGTAATTATAGGCTTGTAATTAGCTATGTACTACTACTAATACTAGCTTCTGACGTCAAAGTGGTCATGTAGGTCTATGTAGAAAAAGATAATTTTAATTTTGAATTACCTTTTTGAGATGCATCCTGATTAAAGGTCTCCCATCTCAGATCAGAATCACGGACGTTATCATCAAAGATATCAACTTCGTCATCTCCTGTCCTTGTATCTATAAATGTGTATTATGATGTTACAAAGATTTGTTAAGTGAAAAAATATATAATATATATTAATAACAAAATAATAATGACAATATTACACTGAACTGGGATCGATCCATTATTACTGACAGGACTATTGTTGAAAATAAGCCAGAGATAGTGGTGATAGACCGATTAGAGCGTCGCACAATGATTGTTGATATAGCGGTCCCTCATGACGAGAACCTCGTGAAAGCCGAGAATGATAAGCAAATGAAGTATCTTGACCTGGCGCGCGAGGTTGTCGACATGTGGGATGTGGATACAGCAATTGTGCCGATAGTCGTCACGGCCATAGGTATAATAGCCAAGAGCCTCGACCAACATCTAAAGAGGCTCTCGTTTGGCAGCTGGATCAAGAGCTTGATCCAGAAAGCAGTACTTCTGGAAACGGCGCGTATTGTGAGGAGGTTCCTCTCTCAAGAGCCCTGACCACCGATAGCTTGGACCCTGTTCCCGATACCGGTGGGCTACTATTTTTTATATTTTTAAATGTTTATATTTTTTTTATTAATATTTAAAAATGTAATTAATATGTAAATAGATTGAATAAATGAAATAATAATAAGATAAGCAAATTAAGTATCTTGACTTGGCTCGCGAGGTTGTTGACATGTGGGATGTGGATACAGCAATCATTGTGCCGATAGTCGTCTCAGCCCATGGCATAATAGCTAAGAGCCTCGACAAACATCTTAGGAGGCTCTCGTTGGGCAGCTGGAGGGTTTGGTCCAGAAAGCAGTACTTCTGGGTACGGCGAATTGGTAGGAGGTTCGTCTCTATGAGAGGTAACGAGCCGTAATCTACCACGCGGGCCCAGGACCCCAGTGTGGTTTGGTAGAAATCACATGTTTTCGAATTTTTGCTATTACTATAAGAATTTTCCTGTCGATATTTTCTTATACCGATTCGGGAGTAGTGGTGATAACATTAATTGCACAATGGGGCGTGCAAGTGAAAGCTAATCGCAGATGGCGCCACCACCGTAAGAACCTTTGTCACTGTCAGTGTTAGTTAGATTGTGATATATTATATAGTTATCTGTATCATCTATGGTTATCTGTGGTAATATTTTTTATTTTCATTTCATTGATTTAATAATAGTAAATAGTAAATAGTTTATTTCAGGAACAAAAACACAAGACTAGATACAAGTCAAACGATGTTAGCTGCAAATTTCTGTACAATTTTCCGATTAAAGAACATAATACATGTTCTTTAATCGAAAAATTCTCAGTAACTGTCTCTAATTTAGGAATTCATTACTGTTCCATAGAGAAACTGCTTTGATATTGGTAAGTGTGCTACTAGCGCCACTTTGACAGTTGCACGCCCCATTTGACAATTTTTTTGACAATTATTTGTCTATTTTCGTGTTTGCAAATATGTATGTACTTAAATTATAATTTTTATTTGGTTGCTTTCCTTTTGTATACTTTGTGTTGTGCTTTGTGGCATGTGCCGAATATTTTTTTTTTCTTTCTTTCACAAAGTAATGTGTGCCTGAACTGGGTTCGAACCTACGCCTGTCACTTACAAGTCACAATTTTTTTACTTAAAACAATAACACTATTATTACTTATACACTAGCTGCTGCCCGCATCTTCGTTCGCGTGGGATTTACGCGCTAATCGCGTAAATCCCGATCCCGTGGACATTCCGGGATAAAAAGTAGCCTATGTGTTAATCTAGGATGTCAACTATCTACTTAACAAATTTCATTAAAATTTATCCAGTAGGTCTGGAAATTAGCGGGTACAAATAGACGAGATTTTTTTTGCCGTGTTCTTGTTTCTTAACCCACCTCAATTATTCTTTTTGTATAAAATTTAAATGTACCTACGGACACACTTTTTATATTTAGATTTTTTTAGATAGATAAAACTTTTATTGGTCAACAGAAGACACAACACACAAAATCACATGAACATAATTATAACACAAAAATTACAGAAAAAAAAGAACAGAACAAACTTATACTTATACAACCAAAAATTTAATAAAAGAGAGAAAAAAAAATATTTAAAAAATCTAAAAACCCGACTGCTGAACTGAAATGCAAGAAACAAGCACATTTTTATTTTAAAAAGTGACAAGCAGGCGGGACCCAATTGAACATAATATAATTTTAATTTAAAAAAAAATGGGATGGGTACCTCCTGCTTGTTTTATACAGAAATACATCGGAAATACTGCCTGTATTTCAGATACTGGCATTAAACTGATGCTGCGGGAAAATATATTTGAATTAGTTTTTGGTTCATGATTTTAATTTTTTACTAACATAGAATACAAAGTGATTTAGTAAAAAATGAAATTATATCTGAAAATAATGTATGTATGTATGTCCGTTCCTTTGTTCCCTCGTAAAACCACTGAAAGGATTTTGATAAATGATACGCCGTTGGATTTGTCTTGATGGCGCGGGTGTTACTGGATACATTAAAATAATATCATTATTGATGAATAAAAATAATTTTGAGGTTTCTTTTCTTTCACCATTTTTCATTTTAAGCAACCATTTAGGAAATATAACTTTTTAAAACGGAATTCAATTGTATAGAAGGATTGAAAAATTGTTAATTAATATATAAACTAAAAAGCTGAAAATTAAAAAAGTTATTAAAAAAAAACTAAAAAACCCGACTGCTCAACTGAGATATATAAATGCCCTTAACTACATCTAAAAGCCATCTTACATAATGGCATTGAAAAATGTATATACATTGCTGTCCGCTAGTAATGTGTCCAAAAAACTGATAGCATTGACTTATGTCCAGGTTAAAAGCACGATAACAAACATAAAACAAACATCAGGTACTCACAATATGTGTCATTATTTTCCCAGCAAAGGTTGTTTTTAATAATTTCTTGAATGTAAAGGGCCTTTGTTTTGAAGGCTGCAGCATTTCTAAGCGATGAGACACACTCCTCACAAATCAGATATCTTTGGTCATCATTTTTTATTACCTGATTGTAAAACCGAAAGTAATTAATTATAAGTAGTTTTACTTTCATACAATTAAATAGTAGAGATGTTATATTTGTGCCAAACTTAGATATTTCTATATTTGTACAATATTCATTCGGTTAAAGACACAGTACAATGTTTATTCAAACAAATTTTTGCCTATGTACCTACAAGTCAGACTCGACCATGAAGGGTTCTGTAGTAACTACGCAAAATAACTTTCGTTTTTTATACCTCTTTCAAACCAATTTTTGTTGAAAGTTTTGTTTGCGATCTACAGCTGAGCATTATATTTTTTTTTAGATTTTTCACTCTAGAATGTTCCTAACCTTGAAGCTACTTCCATAGCAAATGTCTTCCAAATCCACTCAGTACTTTCAAAGATTAGTACATTTAAACAAACTTTTCCATTTTGTAATATTATTATTAATATTACAATTAGTAAATTTTAATATAATAGTCTCATTCTTTATATTTAAATAAAGTACACAGAAACAACTGGCACCTTTAAGACCAGTAAGTGTCCTAGTTTCACCTGAACACTCCCCGGATGCCTTCCAAACTAGGAAAAATCCGAGGAAACCCAGACAGATGGTAGTCCTGTCTATAAGGATTTATTTCGAAACTGTATGTTGAAGAAAAAGGTAACTACATAGGTAGATATACAGGTACTATATCGGAGTCATAATAATTTTTTATTCTATGTTTTCTACTCAATTAAGTGATGGCCTAACGGTGACTGAACCTAAGAAAGCTATTCACTTATTAACAAATGGATAATGTGTGGGACTTGTGATCGAGAGGTCACCAGTTTGCATCAATTACATTATTGCCATGAACCCACTCCAGATACAAGCATAATTTAGCTTAGTTGGAGGGGTTAATAATATTGCTAGTAATGTGAATTGTACCCACATTGCCAGTTATCTTAAAAAAAATTGGTATTACAAATAACTCACTTTAACATTAAAAGTGTTGTACAACATTTGGATGTAATTTTCTTTTTTATTCCCAATGTAGTAAGTATTGGCTATATCTTTGTAACATTCTTTTGATAAGCAACATGTGCAGTAGCTTGTCCCTTTCATGTTTTTCAGCTTTTATGTCAGGTTTTATAAGAAATCAGGTTCTGATCCAGGTCATTGACCGGAATCGGTTGTAAAGAGAATGTACTACGTTTTAAACGGTTGTTGAGTGACTTCAAAGTATCCGTTCAGATTTTTGGAACTCACGGAATTAAAATTCAACTTCAACTC
The DNA here is from genome assembly GCA_943138885.2 of Tholera decimalis. Classification (NCBI taxonomy): domain Eukaryota; kingdom Metazoa; phylum Arthropoda; class Insecta; order Lepidoptera; family Noctuidae; genus Tholera; species Tholera decimalis. Next base: position 15,360,021 of record OW964574.2, on the reverse strand, counting down.
TTAAGTGGCCTTTGTGGAGGAGCCACCACAATTTTACCAATACCACGTGTATAATGATAAACAATCAAACGCGAATTATAAAATAAACAGGTAGGTAAACAACAATTTAGTTCTTCTTGTGTAATTGTTCCCAACTGTCCGAGATTTGGTATTTTGATGTTCGTGAGTTCGTCCTGCGCTGTCGTTCGGCGAAATCGATTTCAGTAATTCGTAAGACACATAATATGAAAGGTAGAAAATTTAGTGTGTTAGAACTTTCTTAGTTTCTTTACTGACTTAATTTTGGCTAATATCTGTTATTTTATTATTTATTATCTGTTCTCTAGCTTAGTATCTCTTTCTGAGTTTAGTCACATAATAAATTTCTGAACGGAACTCAATCTGCTGCGGAGACTGCGGTGCGTCCAAGTCTGCGTTCACCTTTAGTCAGTAAAGATATTATGTCAAAATGGAGACCACACTTCGAACCAAGGATCTTCTACCTACTAACAAGTTCCTTGCTTCGAACACCTACTTGAAGCAAAACTTATGTATCGCTATCTCGCTCACTGTGGTCAGACCCTCTCTTTTTAAGTAGTGTAACATTAATTTTATTTTACCTTGGACATAACGTTTTATTTAATTAAAATATATATCACTCAAAGGTGACTGACTGACTGACTGACTGACATAGTGATCTATCAACGCACAGCCCAAACCATGGACGGACAGGGCTGAAATTTGGCATGCAGGTAGATGTTATGACGTAGGCATCCGCTAAGAAAGGATTTTGCGAAATTCCCACGGGATCGGGATTTACACGGGAAAAACTTCCCACGCGGGCGAAGCCGCTGGCACAAGCTAGTAATTAATATATCGACATCTCTGTTCTCTTCTAGACTTAGCTCTTTTAAAAATTGATGAAAGATGCGTATAATAAGCGAATCGGAAATAAATTGGAAAATAATTAAAATAATTTGCATAATAAATTACGAAAGAAACTGTTTGTTACAGTGTGAAAGTTGGAAAGTTCCTGAATTATTAAATTTGGCTGTTTGTCATTTTCAATTTTCATCATTTTCATCAGACGAACTGAGAACTTCCTCCTTTTTTTGAAGTTGGTTAAAAATAATGGTAATATTAAGTAAGCAATTGCTGACGCACAGGGCAATTTTTCGTACTCAAGACGTGCATCCTGTAAAACCTTAAAATTTAATGCTTATTTGCAAACAATTTATATTTTATATATTTTATCTGCTATTAAAATTGCAAAACCCGTAAGATGAACCGCAGTAATAATTATTATGGTCTGACGGATACAGAATGAATGGACGAACGGAGATCAATGATTGAGTAAAGCCAAATTGTATGCACCTACAGGCGTGTCTCTGATGGAGAAAACAAAAATCGATTGACTGAGCAAAGCCAAAGTGTACACGCACACGATCGTGTCTCTGATGCTGTAGAATAGAAAATTTTGTAACTCGGCTAAGGCCTCTGGAGCGAGTAAAGTAACAAAATATAGCACTAGTGATCTGATGCGTGTTATTTTGAGCGCATTGTTACAACCAACACGATAATGTGATGCGTAATTTGATTTGTTTTTTCTAACAATAATGCTTATTGTTAATTTTTTTATTTACGGGACATTTCTCGTCCCGATCAGCGGCAAATCGGGACGCGTTCCCAAACCCCTAATAATCGGGACGTCCCGCGATAATCGGGACATCTGGCAACACTAGTGGTGACAATTTGTCACCACCATCCCATACGTTACCACTACTACTAAATAAATTGTCCTCCAGAATTAATGTTTACTTACATACTTTAAATCGTAGTAGTAACTACTACTCAGATAATCCTGGGTGGATTATCTGAGTAAAATATTTTGAACTAGTTTGACCTGGACTGCACAGCGAATTCTGTATTATCTATGGTTGACAATAATGCATAATGTATACTATTTATTACTATCATTAAATCAATACGAAATAATAAAAAGTTAAAGATACTAAAGTTACTGTTTTTAATTTGACTTTTACCATATATTTACAGTTTTCTACAGTATTTTTCAAGCATATCAGCTGATCTACAGTTTTACTCTATGCTGGGGTTAGCAAAACTGGCGTATTTATGGAATAGTATCACATCCCAGGGCTGCCAGGTGAAAACAAGGTGTGATCCATAGATGATACATATAAATACTGAGAGTGTGATCGTACCATTTCATGGATCGTACGCCAACTACAAAAAAATCGTATGCCAAGGAAATTTTTAAATGAAAAGATCGTACAACGTAGAATTACAATGTTTTTGTTAGAAATACCTGAATCAGACCAAAAACATGAAACATATTCTTATGACGATGATGATAGGCAGTTTCATGAGGTAGGCATTATGCTAATGTTCTCGGTTTTCCCAAAATAAGGGTATTTATTAGTGAAGTAAGTCGGAAGAAAATACGCCGCTAAATTACTATAATCTGGCGAAATGCTGAGATATACGTAAAGATCATGTACTACAAAAATGTAGGGTTTATGTAGATCTAAGTAACTTTTATAAATAATCCACAATAAGGCAAATTATGTAAAGAAAATATTAAAAAAATAAGCCATGACTTTACAGTATTATTATTATTATTCGGCCATATTAATATTTACGTTCGAAAGTAATTTCATCATCAAGACAATTTTATGAAGATAAACTTTGCCTCTTACAGTATGTAATTTGGACTTATAGTTTAGGAGAAACTGTAAAATTAAAATTATTCAACAACGCTATTCACCGAAACGGCGCAGGGGGGTGCACGGCGCGTCGAGCCTAACTCGCGTTTTACCTACCCTACTACTCCCACAGAACATTTATGATAGTTTATGGTACGATTCAGACCACAGAACAGATAAAAGAGGTTAAGCTTGGGCATCCTACAGAAGAAGAAGAATACTTCACACCTGGACAGCTTTTAAATTTATATAAAGCACTGGTCCTTTCCTGTATGGAGTATTGCAGTCACTTGTGGGATGGCTCAGCCAAATACCAGCTAGCTGCACTTGACTCGATCGAACGCAGAGCTAAAAGGCTCATAGGTGACGAGGCTCTGGCAGGCAAGCTACACAGCCTGGCTCACCGGCGAAACGTTGCTTGCCTGTCTATCTTCTACAGATTGTACTTCGGAGAGTGTGCGCAGGAGCTCCACGACCTGATCCCTTCATCCCCCTTTTACTACCGGTCAACCAGACGTACCGCAGGATACCATCCACACTTGGTCGATATACCGTCTTGTCGTACTAAGCGCTTTTCTTCAACATTCATTGTGCGCACAGCCAAGGTGTGGAACTCTCTGCCGGCTTCTGTGTTCCCTGCCACATATGACCCGTCAGCGTTTAAAGCAAGAGTGAATAGGCATTTTCTGGGCTCGCTCGTTCGATCATAGACCTCATCTTACACTTACCATCAGGTGTGATCGAGGTCAAGAGCGGGCTCATTCGTAATAAAAAAAAAGAAAGGAAATAGTTTCTGATTTCTACGAGAACGCGTATCACCGCTTGTCTCCCACTCCCACAGCTCAACTACAAGCAAGAGGCCCGTTACGTATGCGAATTACGCACACAAATAAATTACACACACTTAAATCGAGAGCTTGCTACTGATGGTAACTCACTGTCGATATAACATGCGCCGTGCATCACGGCCAATCAGGGCAAAGGGCGAAACGTCAATGGTTGAAGTGAGAGGATGCAATACATTGTAAACGGACTTGGTCATTGCGTTGATTAAGCGAGTACACATCGGGCAATGTATATTTTTTATATCTTGTTGCAATAATGTTGTTAATGTTCGGAATTTCATAGTGATCAGAATATTTTTATGTTTTTTACAAATAAAATTGTAATTAAATGTTATTTTCGACTTACTGATGGAAAGATATAACTCCTCGCTCTATACTTGCGGTCTAACTTTTTGTTTTACAGGTTATAATTGCACAACGCGGAATTTTAAAGCAGAGCTCTGTGTTCCAAAGTAATCCGAAGCGCACTAAACGCGGTGAATGAATTAATCGGTCGAGCTATGATTTTCGTATCATAAATGTGGCGTGCTCGCCACGCCCACATTACCATTCCAACCTTATTCATCTATTCCGTGATTCAGACCAACCGGCTCGCGTCACGCCGCATCGGAACGGAGCCGTACGCGTGCCGCGGCAGCCGACAGCATCCGCTGGAATCCGTATGCATTCCTGACTCCAACAAGCGCTCAGTAGTGCTGCTCACATTGCGCCGCGTGGACGTAAAGTGAATGATTCTCTAGTTGCTGCACCGTAATCTCCGTTCGTATTCCACGACGCACGGTCGACCGGCTCCGAACGGAGCCGAAGGCAGCCGATTGGATGCCGACGGCGCCGTTCGGAGCCGACGGCAGCCGATTGGATGCCGACGGCGCCGTTCGGAGCCGGTCGGCGCCGGTCGGCCGTCGCGACAGCCGAATGCATTCTGCGACACGTCGCGACGCGTCGCGGGATGCCGACGGAGGTAACTATGCGTAAGTTGCATGCAAATATGAACTGTAATTACTGTTGATACATTTCAATGTTCTTTACCGCTTTATCCAATTTTTTATGTCATCGTTTCATTTTTTAAAGTTTATAGTTAATTTATTCATTTTGTTTTATTTTAGTTTCATTGATGTATACAGTTTAAAAATGCGTATTTGTAGTAAAGTTTACTATTCTTAATTTCGTGTGCACCTATAATATAATAGGGATTCAATTCCTATTTATTGTAGATAATATATAGGGTATAACTAAGTCGTTACTTTCAAAACTTTTTTGCTAAAAATAAAACCGACTTCCATATTAAAACACTACAAAGCCAAAAATAATTTTAATTTCGGTAGTCGGTGTTATTGGTTTTGTATTTTCTTTTTTTTCACACCGCCTTCCGAAATTAAAATTATTTTTGGCTTTGTAGTGTTTTAATATGGCAGCCGGTTTTATTTTTTGCAAAAAAGTTTTTATTTTCGCGCTTTATAGTGGATCAGTTTTAATTAATCTAGTTACAAAAGCCAAAATGTCGACTACTTATCACCTTCACCAGCAGAGTAAACGAAAAGATCATCTATGTAAATATCTTTTTCAGACTTTTGTCTATTTTTCAGAAACGGCTTGTCCGATTTCGATAAAATTTTCTTGAGACCATTTGAAAAGTATACCCTTTTCAACAAAAAAAGAAATTTTCAAATCGGTTGGCAAGCGACGGAGATATGCCCGAACAAACATAAAAAAAAAACAAACAGACATCCGAGAGAACCTCCTCCTTTTTTAGAAGTAGGTTAATTATAATATCTTCGAAGCAATATCATAGTTGCTATAGTTTTTACTGGACCATCGGCTAGACAAACCTACAGATTTACCTTTTAGTTTTAAAAAGATACAATTTCCTGGAAGTTGGAAATGCCGGAGTTGCGGGAATGTGCTAATGAAATACCGCGACCCCGGAACGCAAGGGCAGCTGAAGGAACAGGGTGGGTTTTTGTCAGTAGGAGTCTGACACTCCTTTCTGCTCCACTTAGAAGAGCGAGAGTAGCTCATATTTTCTCCGAAACTTGGACACCAGCCAAATTCTCCCGCTTAACTTCAGCAATACTGTCATCCCTCTCTCGCCAAACGTAAAATACTTAGGCCTATATATTGACGACAGGTTAAGTTGGAATAAGCAGATTGCACAGGTTAGCCAGAGGGTAACATTCACACTGCGATCTCTCTACAGATTCAAGCATTTCCTTCCTTGTAGCACTAAAGCCACATTGGTCCAATCACTTGTGCTTCCTATTATTGATTATGCTGATGTTTGCTACTCAGATATTTTCCAAGAACTTCTGTAACGTTACAGTTTACCTGGGTAGAGAGGGAAATGTAAAATTGCAATAACAAATTATGGTGAACGCAGACCTAGCCGCACCGCAGTCTCTACAGTCCCCGCAGTCATCGCTTTTTGTTAATGGCCTCGCACATCTATCCGCGCCGCAGTCGCTGCAGTCGTTCCCGTCAGTGTTGCCAGATTTTTGAAAGCATTATCTATCCGAAGATTTAAAAAATCTGTATTTGGTATTGGTATTTTGCTCTTTTATGCAATTTTATCTGTAGTTGCTATAATAGGGAATAAGCAAGTAATTATTTATACGAGAATAAGTAATTTTAAAACCGTTGACAGAGATTCTCTGTCTACTTTATAACTCTGGCAACACTGCGCGCCGTGGATGCGAATGGCGTCATCCGCGCTGCGTGCGGGTGACGTCATCAGCTGCGGCTAGGGGAGTTCGGTCGTTTCAGGGACTGCGGCGACTGCGGCGCGGGTAGGTGTGCGAGGTTGCATAGAACTTCATATAAAGAATTCGAATGCAAAGACTGCGGCGCGTGCGGTGCGGCTAGGTCTGCGTTCACCATTAGGAGGAAAAAGCACGTTTTAATAGGGAATATAACCAGGGAAAGAAATCAAAGTGAGAAAAAAGATGAACAGGATTTATAAAAGAAAAAATTATAAAAATTTGCTGGAGACACGGAATCCTAAGAGCGCTGGAGATGACGGAGATTATGAGTTGATGTTAAGCGGAGTGGATGATTATTTATAGTAGAACGAAGAGGTTGCAGGATGGCTGGCCTTCAGTCGGATGGCCCCAGTTTTCCTTCTTCCTTCCCTCCGCCCATAGTAATGGGACGGGAGATAAGCAGGCTCCGTCGATGCAGCAGTCGGATGGTGATGGTGGAGACTTCGGAGGATGTCAGGTTGTCGGAGGTCCGGGCCACGGATCGTAACAAACTTGATCGACTTCTCAACAACAGTATTCGTTTCAGTTTTGGCCTTCGAAAAAATGATCACCTTTGTTCCTTTCATTCTCAGCTTAAATGGTTGCCTATCCGTCAAAGGAGATCCCTCAGATCCCTCTGTATTCTCTTCACTATCATGAACGATCCTTGTGCTCCTGTATACTCAAAACAAAATTTTCAATTATTGGGCAGTTCTCATAGTCTTAACCTTCGCGCATCCAAAAACTTACTTCTTCACATTCCTTCTCACCCCACCAGATTTATATCTAATTCTTACGCTATTTCTACTATTAAACTCTGGAATTTGCTACCCCTTGACACCAAGAAGGCTGAGTCAAAATTTTCTTTTATGCGTAAAATTAAAAACCAATACTTAAGGCTGTTATTCTTAGTTTGGTTTTCGTCATAATTATTATGAGCTCTCTTAATCAGAAAGCACCGTATTTATTAGTTTATTATTTTAGCATATAACATATATTTATTAGTTACATGTATTTTATGAGTGTTATATATTTATCAGTATTAAATATATCATTTCATTCCATTTTGTCGTACACCTACCACAATGTGTTTTTTTTTAACCCAAAGGTTGACTGGTAGAGAATGCGTTGCTGCATTGAGTCCACCAGTGTAACACCATTGCATAAAGTTTAAATAAATAAATAAATTAGATAGGTATACTTAAATTTTAACATCTATTCATTAATATTTAGAAATCATCGAGTTGATAACAGTAGTAGGTTTATACGCGGGTGAAATCGCGGGACACAGCTAGTTGTATTTATAATTCGGAATTCCAAGATACGCAAGGCAACACAAACAGTATCCGTCAAACTCAAAAGTCAAAGGGTACGTCAAATCAAAGTGCCGATTTCGATTTTTGTTTGTGTAGTTGTTTGTATTGTTGCTATATTATGTAAATTTTATAAAAAATTCGTTTTTATTATTTTCTGTGTAGTATATATTTAAATTACACCCATAGAAAACGTTTTAAAATGGCTACTAAAAAGGGCAAAGGTCCAACTTTTGATTCTGGATTGTGTCGATGTTGTGGAAATCTAAAAAAGTGTCGTGTTTTAAACCTGGAATATGAGAGTTTAGGACAAAAAGAAGTTTATTCAGACATGATAATGGATTGCTTTAGTTTAGTGGTAAGTTATTAAATTAAAAGTCCTTCATCAATGAATTCTGATCTTACAATCGGTAAGGTACAGTTACTGTTAGGGATGTTAAATAATTTCTTAGAATCTAACCAGTGTCTAATAAAATCTTAAGAAAGTTCTTAATTCATCTTTGGTTGTAAATGGTCGGTCAGTGGGTCGTCTTGTCGTATTTTCGGTGGTTATTAATGTGCTCGCCAGAAATATTGTTCTAATAATTTTCATATTTTTGTTTAAATGATAGATCGTTCATTGTTGGTATAGGCTGCTATTTAAAAAATCCTATATTTTGGTGGTTACATTTTGGGGAGTATGCGCTCGAATTAATCAAAATGATATGAATCCACGTAGCCTGTTCCATCATTGGGTTTCAAGTTTATTTCACCAAAATAACAAATTATATATAGTTCATATACATAAATATGAGAAAACTAACCCAAAACTATCTTAAACTATTTAGTTTAAAATACTTGTAACGGAAAACTAATTAAAATATATATAAGTAACTATATATAATTATGTGTATAAATAAAGTACAATAATGTGTTGCTTAACATTGTGTGGAGATTATAAGTTAGAAAGAAAATGATTGGCAACTAAGCTTTTAAAAGTAGATAGATAGATATACTCTTTATTGTACACCATATCAGAATTAAATAAGGACTTAAAAACGAATTAATCTTATCTTATCTTACTATCTTACTAATATCTTACTAACTCTTACTTTCTTACTATATTAATTAATAATTAATTAATCCTACTAATATTATAATCCTACTAATATTATAAATGCGAAAGTTTGTGAGGATGGATGGATGTTTGTTACTCTTTCACGCAAAAACTACTGAACGGATCTGGATGAAATTTGGTAAGTAGATAGTTGACATTCTGGAATAACACATAGGCTACTTTTTATCCCGAAATTCTCACGGGATCGGGATTTGCGCGGGAAAACCTTCTCACGCGTACGAAGTCGCGGGCAGAGGCAGGGCAGTATACTACATAAGTACTCAATACACATATATATATTGACGGTTAAAAGGAAATAGGGTAACTATAAACATTTTGGACTGGTATTGTTTTGAAAGCCGACTGTTTCTTGTGTTCTATTATCTTTTGTACAACCACTGTGAAAAGTACCTTATCCTTCTTCTACTTATTCAACTGTCTGATGGTTTAATAAAAAAATAATATTAATTAAATAGTTTTTCTAAATTTCTAAACTTTGAATGGCTCTCCTAAACATTTCTTTTTTTTTGTTGCTTATACCCTATTTCCTTTTAACCGCCGATATATATACTGGTTGCTGCCCACAACTTCGTTCATGTAGTCGGATTTCCCACGTAAATCCCGATCCCAAGGGAATTCCGGGATAAAAAGTAGCCTAAGTGTTATTCTAAGATGTTAACTATCTACTTACCAAATTTCATAAAAATCCATCCAGTAGGTCCCGAGATTAGTGTGCACAGACTGACTATTTTTGACTAGGTTTTGTCAGGTTTCTCATATTTATGTATATGAAGTGTATATAATATGTTATTTCGGTGTTTTTTTGTGAAACAATTTTTAACTACATTGTTATTTAAGTGTGTTTAAATTATTGGTGTAAAATAAAGTGTACAGTGATACTTCGGACTTATGCGGTAGTAGTAGGTAGGTGGTAGTGATAACCACTTACATCGAATTCGTGTAAGTCGTATTTCATATAATTATGCTAATTATGTTAAATTGGAGATTAAAGCAAGCAATAACTTTGCTAATTGCTAGAAGTTACTTGAGTTAAGAATACCTCCAGTATTGACGCCCTGGGAGATTCGAGTCGTAAATTCATAACATGACAGTATGTTTGTATGTAGGGGGTAATCTCCAGGACTAATGATCAAATTCTAAAATTTATTTCATTGGTGGCAAGATGCATTCTTCTTCTTCTTTTGGGTTTAGTTTCCGCACTTAGTCCCTGCACGGGACAATTGTACGTGGGCCTTGTCGGACGTCATTCTATCCAGCCAACCTTCCCTCCCCAGACGAAGATTTTTTTTTAATCTGGCTCGCGTTTGACCACCATCTCACCTAATGGTAAGTGATGATGTGGTCGAAGATGGAGCACGCTTGCCTAGAAGTAACCTATTCACTCTTTACTTAAAGACCCCCAGGTTATAGCGATCAGGAAACACAGACTGCGGCAGGGAATTCCACTACTTAGCCGTACGCACTATGAAAGTATTCCCAAAACGTTTGGTGCGTATGGGTGGGATGTCCACCATGAAACGATGGCGCATCGCCGTTTGTCTTGTAGTCTGATGATGGAACGGGCTTGGCGGAATTAGATTGTGTAATTCCATCGCACATTCCCCGAAATGTAACCGATAGAAAACCGATAGACTTGCAACAGATCAGGTCTCTCGGTCTATTTAGGATGTCTGTAAGGGAATTCAATGATCCAAAGGTTTGTTTCAGTATGTCGGTGAATCCCATGCACTCTAGGAGCACGTATCCCACAGTTTCCTCTGTCTCCATGCATGCCCTGCACAGACGACTGTCCGTTATATACCTTTTGTGTGGTAATGTTTGTTTAGTGAGCAGTGCCCGGTGATGGTCCCCGCCACCATTCGCAAGCTTCTTCTGTGCAGGTATAAGAGGCGCCTGGTTAGTTTTTGTCTAGAGTTGGCATCGCCTACTTGGACTCCCTGCAGCCTGGTGCCGAGGTCCACCAATTTTGGGCTTGGGCGTGTGTGTGTTCTTTTAGCCATACGTAGCTGGGTGCTGGGGAGCGGAACGATGAGCTCTAGTTTGAAAACCGTCTTGCCTGACTCCCTCCTGGCCAGCTCGTCCGCCGCATCATTGCCTAGTGATCCGCTGTGCCCCTTTATCCATTGCAGTGTCACAGTGTTGCGGTTATTGACCGCAGAGCGTTGTAGGCACACTGTAGGTATGCTCCACCGTGTCCTCCGGGTGGTTCCCTAAATGACGACACCCGGGCGTGTCCTCCCGTTGATTCCGAAACAGGGTAGTCAGGTACCACCCGAAACAGCATGTCCGGTAAGCACCTGCGTCAGGCGGAAGGTGAGGACGCCATGGCTTCTCTCTAGCCACTCCTCAAAGAAGGGACTTACCGCCGCGATTGCGGCGTGCCCAACAAACATGAAAATTTTGGAACATGAAATTATATAATGCTCAAGAGATCAATTTTATACAAGACAAATCTAAAGTTGTTTAGAGAACAAGCTACTGCCCGCGACTTCGTTCGCGTGGGAGGAATTTCCCGCGGAAATCCCGATCCCGTGGGAATTCCGGGATAAAAAGAAGCCTATGTGTTATTCCAGGATGTCAATTATCTATTTACCATTCAGATCCTTTTTTGCGTGAAAGAGACACATCCATACATTCATCTTCATGGAAGAGATAAGAAGTAAGATGATGTAAATAGGTGGTTATAGTTTGAGTACAAGCGCTTGTCAGTTATCTTGTAGCTCAACTCAGCAACACTGGGACGCATCACGTAAGGGCACGGGATTCAACATTTTATCAAATAATTTCAAACTAATTTAGTAGGAATTTGACATAAATTACATTGTTTTACATTGATTCTGTGGCATCGAAAGGGATTTTTACGATTACGTAGCCGAATGGCCAACAACGGAACCTTTATAGTTTCGTCATATCTGTCTGTCTGTCCGTCCGTATGTCACAGCCATTTTATTCTGAAACGATTAAAACTACACATGTGAAACTTGGTAAGTAGATGTATTCTGTAAGCCGCTTTCCGATTTCTAGACAAAAATGAAGGGGGACTCCCCATAAATATAACTTTGTATTTATATAAACACTATAAAAACAAAGTTAAACCCTTCATGGGCGAGTCTGACTCGCACTTGACCAATTTATTTGGCACTATTTCGCGGTATGTCTTGGTAGGCTGCCGGAATACAGTATCTAAACGACTACTGTGCGCTGATCGGTGGCAAAATCCTCCGACATTCCGTCCCGGTGTACTTAGGCATTAAGGAAAACAAAATTATGCACAATACCAAAGTAAATACCATTTGTATAGGCACATTAAGTAGTCAAGCTGGTTGGCAATTTAATTAAAAATACAGATTGTAATATTTTGCGACTGATTAATGCCTAAGCTATCTTAGTTGTACAATTTTTACGTATACATTTTTCTTATATAGTGTAAATTCCTCAGCTATCTCACCTGGATGGTTTGCCATCAGAGCGGCTGATTTGTGCAACGTGCGTGACTCGGATACGAGATGCACTGGGCTTCAGACGTCAGGTGCTGCGTTGTGAAGAAGCGTTCTTGCAGATGAAGATTTACGATGCAAAGACTGATGGTTAGTGTGAATATATTGGCTAAAGCCTAGTATTTTATTTAAGGACATATCTGTATTTATCAACACACACACACACACACACCCAAACACGCAGAAACATACAAATACCTATATATTCACATATCCACATTTATCCTTATCCTTAGATATTTTATTATTTGATAATACTGGGACCGAAACAGGCCAGTAAAATCAGTAACGTTAGTCGTTGGAAAGTAGTCCGTAAAAGTTTTTTTTTTAGTAAATAGTGTAATTTGCATGTTTGTTACAGCTTCGTGCTGGTGATTGGTTAATGTATACGTAACGTTATTTAATTTACACCAAAAGTTAAATGTAAAAGTTTAATGTAGTATAGGTAACGCCAAATAACTTGGCAAGAGTCGTTCAATGCGCAGAAGTCGATTTTTAGGTGTCAGCGGTTGTCAGCGGGACGCGGGGTATGACGTAGCGCCGCTCCGAGCGCGCGATTGGTGCGTCAGTAGTTCTCGTTCAATTTGCTCCCGAATACACTTGCGTACACGAAAGTCGTAACCTTTGTTTTTGTTACGAGTTGTTTTAAATTTATTTTTTGTTACCTTGATTACAATGCCAGGACCAAATACCGTTTTACGCAGACTATTAAAACGTCAGAAAGAACAGTTAGACACTACAGTTAAGGAAGGTTGAAATTCCGAATTCGTCATTGTCTTTAGGACACCGGGAAAAAAGAAGAATAAAAGGGGTAGCAGTTTTATTAACTAATTGTGACGACGAGAACATATTATTTTTAATGAAAAATATATTTTTCACTTTTAAATGTATTTATGTATTAGGTATATCTATTTTATTTATAATACCGAATTAACGAATGAATTCCTCTTCTTTCTTTAACATTCTTCTGAACAGATATGATTAAAAGTAAATGAGTGCAATAACCATAGAATAACAAGCAAGAATAAAAGAAGAAGAAGACAAGAAGAAAAGGTAGAAGAATAGCAAGCAGTAAAAGTGACCACTTTTTTCTTCCACTAAGTGCACGATGCGCGAACTTACCCCCACTACGCCAAAACCTTGCCAAGTTATTTGGCCTCATCTATACATTATACAACGTTTATAAAAGCCAGAGGCATTAAATGAAGGTTTGTGTTTGAACGCCTCCCAGAAAAGTACCTATTTTACTACAAAAAAAATCGAAATACCTGCCAGTGTGGATAAATGCTCATCAAATAACCTTACCTAACCTAATATTTTGTTTTAGTAAAATTGGTCAGGTCAATTTTCAGTCTACATACCAAAAATCAGATCAATAGAAGCAATAGTAGTCACAGGAAACTTTTATTTATTTATTTAAAAATCAATTAATAAATTTAAATTTTGAAGTTTTGTCTTAGTTAAAACACGGTATATCTAGCCAAGCAGCTGATAAAGTAATTACGCATATCTAGGGTCGTACTCGTAGATCTTAAGCCCGGGTTATCCAGAGCGCCGTAGGTATTCGACGCTTACCCCAGACCCCGCAACGAATAGCAAAACGTAACAAATTACGACGCGCGGGAGACGCGCGCGCCAAGCGCACCGCTCATGAGTTCACGAACTCAAGTAGGTACGAAGATGCGTCACAGAATAGAGCGATGCAGTAGATCAACTTGAATTGATTAGTATATGTTTATTTTGTTTTGTTTTAATAGTAAGTATTTTCAAGTTTATGATAGAATAGGTACGTATTGTATAAACTTTAACCTAATTAGTAATAATTAAAAATAAGTATATTTATTTATTTTTGTGAATAAGGTGAATAAAAAATCTGACTGACAAACAGATCATGAATACGGGTACGATTCAAAATTGCACGCCGCGCGCTATTCGATTTTCCCAAAGGGTGCGAAATCTTCATGGCACAGTATAAAAAATCAAGTATTAGGTAGGCACACTTACATTAGGAGAGTTGTATTACAATTCAATTATTGTTATATTGAATGAGGGCTTAGAGGTATTCTGTGTGAAATATTATGTTTTTAAATAAAAAATATAAATATTTTTCAATCAAATAGTTATACCAATAATAGCAACACACAAACACTTTTTGGAACGAATTTATTTTACGCGGCTTCTAAACTGGCAGAAATTGTAACACAAAAGTGTTAATACTTACGACTATCTTCTGACGAGAGAGAAGATGAGGGTCCCTCAACCGCACACTTTTTTTTCTCTAAAAACTACAATCATTTATGCACAACTGGCTAATGCCGTGATTCGACTTCAACTTCAACTCTTGCGGCTTTTGTGGAGGACCCACCACAATTTCACAAACGCAGGAGGTTGTTTGGTAAAGTATTTTGGATGATGAAAAGTATTAAAATTGATGTAAAAAAAAAAACAAAATTATTTTGTACGCAAACATGACATGACAGCTTTTGCAATGTCAAATGTATTTCACTCAATGTGTTACCAGTTTACCAGTGGCAGCAGAAATAAAATGAGTATGAACAGAGAAAATTAGAAATATGCCATAGAACTGTTAAAACGATAATACAGTACGCTACAGCTTTATTTTATTTATCTCAATGAACCTACATAGATCATAAACAAATCGAGTAAATACAAAAGGGAGAAGGCATTTAATGGAGGTTGGATGGGGAACATTAGGGAGTGCGCGTGATTCGAAATGCAGTAAAAAGCCATAGATCCTGACACGATATGTCACATTTTTGACATTTTACTACATATTATTTGTTTCCCTTAGGTACATGAATACTTTATTGGAAAACTCTTAAAAAAGTAGACATACACAAAGATGTGAAACTTTTTCTGATTAATCATTTTCATGAAAAAGAAATGTAAGCACTTTTCTCAAGACCATCTATGCTCGTTTTTGGTGTTGCTTACTGATTGCATAACGGTGAACAGGAGACGACTAGGCTCTTCGACCACCTTACGGAGGCAGCTGCAGGAGCTGAACTGGCCCAGCACAAATATCCGATGGCCAAGCTTGTTTTTCTAAGAGATTTTAATTCCCACCATAAAGAATGGTTGTTCCCGTACCAACAAACAGAGCACGCTGGTAGAGAGGCCCGCAAGTTTTTTTATCGCTAGATCTCGACCAGCTGGTTCACCAAGCAACCTGCATTCCAGAAGTCGACGGCCACACGCCCAATGGCTTGGACCTAGTGCTCACAAACGTTGCGTCGCCAGAGACTCAGTATCGGTCTGGGCCTCGCTCGGATCGTATGACCACTTTCTGGTGAAAACGGTATCTACCTTTTCTCCTCCAGATAAATACCTCAGGGGCATACGGCGAGTATGGAAGTATGGGTCAGCAGACTCCGAAACTGCGAAGCGAAACTCGAACTTTTACCGTCCTTCGCTGCCTCCTAGTTATGATAAAACTGGATGGAACACTGGCTCACACCGCACAAGAAAAAGCAAATTTAAATGCCTCCATCTTTGCGGTAAGTTTACGTCTCGACACGGTGTCTACCTTACCACCTAAAATACCTCACTTTAGCTCCGTAATGCTGGAAACTGCGTTTCATGTTAAGGAAGTCCGCAAAGCCCTTTCCAGTCAAGATGTGAACAAAGCCAGTGAACCGGAAGGAATACCTGCTCGAGTCTTAAAGAGTTGTACCCCGGATTTGTCTCCTGTATCGCATACTCGCCTGTATCGCGTTCTATTAAAACCGGAGTGGTACCAGTGTCCTGGAAGCCAGGTAATGTGCAACCAGTACTCAAAAAAGTAGCCGTGCCGTACGGACGATACAGGCATCGCATAGTCCCGTTGACTCTTTGGCTTACACAGTACACTGCAAACCTGACTTTGCCAGCCAAGCAGAGTCAAGATGCAAACCGAGATCTTTAATTGAAAATGATAGGAGGAAGTGAACTAGTTGCCACTCTAACGATCATACGTGAGCTTCCGATCACAATGGCCTGACACTTTGAGGGGCTTACAGTCACCCCAAATCAATCAGACCAGTTTTGATAGCATCTAAATCTCGGTTTAAATCTCCTATAGCGTCTGACAAACTTTCCACCCGCGTAGATGCAAACAAATGCAGATCATCAGCGTAAAGTTGATACGAACACCGAAGACAGAGAGTTATAAAGTTTACCGAAGTTTACCGAAAATAATAAATGTTATTTTTGTAGGAAATGGTCAAGCTGTATATTTCTACACTATGGCACGAGTGTGCTGCGCGTAATAAATATTGTTAACTTGTGACAACCCTGGCCGTTGTGATACTGTCTAGACGTTGTCGGCATTTTCCACAAGATCAAAGGTGTCGACCTACTGTATGATCTTTATACTGTGGTCATAGCGACGAATGATCGACTGTACCATTTATCCATTATTACATTTACGAAAATAAAACCTAATACAGTCGAATACGGTCAGTTATTTCAACTCAGGTTATTAACGTTTTATTAGCGCATTTAGTCAAGAATCGGATTGATATCAGTATTCAGGATCAAACCCGGGCTCTAAACACATCTTTTTGTGATTTCTTTTTTATTGTAAGTACTTTTATCTATACTAATATTATAAAGCTGAAGAGTTTGTTTGTTTGTTTGCTTGAACGCGCTAATCTCAGTAACTACGGTTCTGATTTGAAAAATTTTTTCAGTCTTAGATAGCCCATTTATCGAGGAAGGCTATAGGCTATATATCATCTCACCAACAGGAGCGGAGCACTAATGAAGAATGTTTCAAAATCGGGGGATTTTTTTTTCGACGCGGACGAAGTCGCTTGCGGGAGCTAGTATTATATTTAGGTATTTTTGTAAATATTTTGTTGAATAAAATAAGAAACATTTTCATTTTTTATAGGATAAAGAAAGTCAAAAATGTTTTGTTTTACACACATATTTGCGGTTTGTAAATCTATTCCGCGTAGGTACTTATCTACTTAGTAAAGTAAAATATTAATTTGTATAATTATAGGTACCTATAATAATATTGTCAGTTTCCTTTGAGTCTGACATTTGAAAAGAGCATTATAACATTTGCGCACGCGGCGGCTTTATGCACTTTGACATAGGGTTCAAATTCAATTGTTTCACACACTTTTTGCGGTTGGCAAATCTATTCCGCGAGAAAAATAAACTATTATAGCTTTTGCGCGCGTGGCGTCTTTATTTACACGCATATTTTTTGTGGTTTCGAAATCTATTCCGCGTAGCTAGGTAGGTACCTCAGAATACAGAAAGAACCTAGTTAGTAAAGAAAAATATTTATATAGGTCTAAATATTTATATTGTCAAAGCCTTCTTATTTTTTTTTTGTTTATTCAGCCTTCGTAGAGCCAGCGATGACAACTTAATTTGTTAATTTTGTCCATTAGTTTTACTGACCAAAATTATAACTAAAGTACCTAATAAAAACAATTTATATTACAACTATTTAAAACTAAACGATAGGAATTAATATTTTATAATGATTTTTTGGCTCGACCGGAACCAAACTTAGCGGGGTGTAGGTTCGCTAAAAATTGGCATACGTCCGACCTCCAACACGTTCCGCTCGGGACTAAAAGACGTGGGGCGCGCGGCCGCGCGCATGAAAATAATAGGAAAACACTTATTTTTGAAATTAGTGGTATAAATATTTTCAAATTTCACATTATGACGACCGACATGTATGTCATTTTATACGACCTTTATTATGGTATAAGTTTTATTATTGAAAGCTTAATAAAACTCAAATAAAATAAGAATAAGACCGTAATTTAGACTTGTCTTTGCGATTTAATTAGATGTAGTGAAATGCAAGTAATCGTGTATCGGATGACCGAAATAGAAAGATCAAAGTATGAATTATGTAATATGTTTTTTTCAAAATTTAAATCCGTGTTATCTAAGAATAAAACACAATTGAAAACGACGTTTTTTCGAATAACCTCGCCTTAACAAAATTTACCCTACGAATCCGCTCTGCATCATCTGGGGGCACGGTAGTGCCAAGTCGAGCAAAAAAGCGGCACGGCCGTACCATCCTTTTCTCGAAGCAGTTCCGGCCATTTTCAAACCCGTATAACTTCGTTGTGGATAAAACTAGAAGCCTGAATTTTCAGTAACCAAATAGGCAATAAACACGGTATAATTCAAATTTCATTCAATTTGAACCAGTAGTTTAAGAATTATAACGAGTCAGTTTCTTAATTTTGTCACTCACTGACTGACTGACCGATCATCAAAAGTCTAAGGCACTTCTAGCAGACATAGAAGTTTCAAATTTAGAATACAATTAGTGTTTAGTGTATGAATCAAGGAAAAACTAAATTATTTTTCAATTTCAATCCAGTTTTCTAGATACATCAACTGCATAAATAACTTTGTAATCCCATACAAACATCCCACAACAGGATTACAAAGTTACATTTACAGTTAATTAATCAGTGTACTTGTATATATGTATAATATAATGGAATAATAGGTGCAGATAGGTATCTATAGGTATAATTATGTTTAAAGGTAACTCGTAAAATGGTCAACGGAATAAAAAAGCCAGAGAGAGAGGGCTTTAAGAAAATTCGTTGTTGGTAAACAAGACGTAGAAGGTACCGGAAAGGAAAAAAGTAGGACAATCTACAAAAAGAAATGAGATCCCTTAAAAAACAATACTTGTCAAAAAAACCAAGTCTCAAAGTTGATAAAAGCGAGAGGCATTAGATTAAACCACGTTTAAATTTAACCGAAAATATTGAACAAAAGATTACGAGAAAAATACGAAAAATATTTTTTCAAAGAACTTAAATAGCTGAATAATCAAAGTAAAAACTATACTTGTCAAAAAAACCCAAGTCTCGGAACTCAGTTCTTCTACCGTAAAAAGTTGTGAGATTCATGTAATACCAAGTCGGTTATTAATTTGTTCAGTCCCTACTTAAGGGACCTTCTTTCTTAAGTTGTTACGTAATTATCTAACCTAACAAAATCTTATAGTGACCATATCAATATTAAAAATCATTAACGTTTTAAATAAATATGTAGATTGACTTTGCAATCTTATTACTTTGTCTTCTGTCTGTCAGTCAACACCTTTTATTTCGGGATGGATGTTTGTTACTCTTTCACGTAAAAACTACTGAACGAATCGTATGAAATAACACATCGGCTACTATTCTCACGGGATATAGATTTACGCGGGAAATACCCCCCACGCGAACGTTTTCACGCGCAGAAGCTGGTAATTGTATAAAATAATAACAAATTTTTATTATTCTTTCCAGTTACAAAAATGGAAACTCAGTGGAATTCCAGGGTTGATATAGTTGTGAAGGAGGAACCGGAAACACTGCAACCAGACAGTGATGACGATGAACATTGTAATGATGCTCTGGCAGATACTCCAGGTAATGAAATAAAAAAAAACTACATAATCTGCTCATCCTTTTCTCAATATTATTAATACATTAATTATTGTGCGCACTTTCAAACTGTGGAATTCTCTGCCGGCTTCTGTGTTCCCTGCCACCCTTTCAACCTTTAAAGCAAGAGTGAACAGGCATCTTCTGTGCTCGCTCGTTCCATCGTAGACCTCATCTAACTCTTACCATCAGGCGAGATCGAGGATCAGAGTGGTCTCGTACCCTAAAAAAAAAGAAAACAACGTGAAACGTTAAATGCGCAGAACCTCAGACACTGATTTTGAATTCAATTGCCTTATTTAAAAAAAAAAAAATCATTAAAAAAATAGTAAAGGTTTTAAATGATCTTTATTTTGCAAATTGGTTATTAAATAACACTTTTACACGTCATTTTTTTCGTAAATTTAAAACTAGATGAGGCCGGTGTTTCCTGACTACCCTGAGAAGAAACACTGAAACAAACTCAGTGGTCCGTCTCTTTTAAAGTCCATACAATCTATATATATTTGTTAAAACATATAGGAACCTTTTAGGTTACTGTCTAAGGCGATCTTTTGAGGAAAGAAGCTCACAGATTTGAGTGGGCCTGTCCATACAGTGCAAGCATTTGTCAGATGACGTATAGCTCAACTTAGAACAAGGCGCTTAACGATTTGTCCAACAATACCAAGGCAAGGACGTTTGTGTAGGCCGCAAAAAGCACTGATACTGCCAGACAATCATGTGCTGTTTTAGTTTCACTGGCAATTATTCTGATCGTTTCTTGCGTCTGCGACGACGCTCTATCGAGGGAGGGGTCGTCACCGGTTTTGTTTACTTGTCAAAAAATAGGGGGGTACGCAATCAATTGATTACTGTAATATCGATTTTTATCAGAATATTAATTCGTTTTTAATTTCATTATATAAACTATTTACCGCTAAGTAACATCTTATTATATTAGTAGCCTATCTAAGTTTTGTAATTGTCATGAATTTATACGGTTTGATTGATTATCGCGTGTAGCCACTGACGCTTTTGAAGTTTTCTGTCACGAAACAGGCTTAAAGGGTATAAATTGGATGTTCAGGTACTTACAGGAATACTGGGAGTCAGAAGATCACCACACTATGTCACTAGCAGTCATATTTCACCAGGTTTTGAGTGTTTTTCACCGCACGCGCGGAGTTTGGACACGCCGGCCGGCTATCTTCGTTTTTCACTAGTTTCTTTTCGCGCCGTCAGAGCGCGGGAGCGATGCGTTTTACTCAAAGCGATAGGTGATGCAAGTGGCGGCAAATTTGAATAAGGAATGGAAGGAAAACATCCCTAAGCCTGTTCACGGTTAATTAAAATAAAAGATTTGTGTCATATTCAGTTTGAGTCAGAAATAAAATCGATTTAGTCCTTGGAAAAAAGATGGACTTCTCTAGGAATGACAATAATTACAGATGCGTTCAATAATGAGATACTTTATCCTGCGTTCTAAAAAGCAAAGTCATATTTTTAGAGACGATTAACTTTATTTTCCCAGCTTTTAAAAACAAACTGTTGATATTTAATAATTACATTCAACTTATATTACATTTTGGTGATAGTTCCATCTTGGTAATAAGAACTTTTTTTTCGTAGTCCATTTTGTCCATTCTTCTTTGCAACTTGGTTTATTATTGTGTTATCTATGAATTGCGGCGGCGCGCGGGGTGGGCCTTCCCGCGTAGTTACCTAGCGCGTACGCACGGCGCTGCGGTGTCCAGAAACATCAACTTTTTATAGATAACTTTGTGATGTGATTTCTCAATATTTTTGTATTGAGTGATACTAAAAGAAAAAAACCGGTCAAGTGCGTGTCAGGCCACGCGCAGTGTAGGGTTCCGTAGTTTTTATAACAGCCAAGTGCGTGTCGTATTCGCTGACTGATCGTTTTGTACCATGCTCTAACTAAAAGCCAAACATGACTACCTAACTAATTTGACTTCCTATACAAATCCTCACCTGATCCGATAATTTTGCACGGAAAGTTTTAATTTTTTTTAGAGATTTGTATAAAACTTGTCATAGCCGGTGTTTTGAATTTAAATACGGACACACAGTTATACTACTCAATCGTCACAAGAAACTAGCACGATACAACTGGCGCTTAGCGCCATCTATCGACATTTCTATAGAGTTGTTCGAAATTTTCGAGTCAAATACAATTGGTCGACTATTACTCGTAAACTTGTAAAGCCCACTGAAGTGTGATAGTTTTCCTTTAAATTTCGTTATATATAGGTACTACTGCCGTGATATTTGAATTTCTAACTACAACCGTTTAGTTGATAGAGGGGGACACACTTGACTCTAACGAAAATTGGTACTTTAAAGCTTGATAAGTCACGAACGGTTTACTTAATCAAAACACGGTCTTACCAAACCCCTAATATTTTTGAAAGACCTATCCAACGATATCCCACACTATGGGAAGAACAAAAAAAAAAATATCATCCCACTTTACATGTATGGGAGGTACCCTAAATAATTGTTTTTTTCAAAATTTTATTTTACCACTTTTTTGGCGTCATTAACGTGTATACTCATGCCAAAGTACAACTTTCTAGTACCAATAGTTTTTGAGCTAAACCGCGGACAGACGGACAGACAGACGGACATGGCGAAACTATAAGGGTTCCTTGTTGACTACGGAATCCTAAAAACATGTATTCAGTGATTTATTATTTAGATTAATATATCAAAATTTGGACAGTGACTAAAAAATCAGGCTGTATAATAATATAACCTCATGAAAGCCGAGAAAGATAAGCAATTTAAGTACCTCGATCTGTCGCGCGAGGTTGTTGGCATGTGGATACGGCAATCATTGTGTTAATTTATAGTGTGATTACATACAGCATTTTGCTATGTGGGAATGCCGCCGATATAAATACAATATTTGTGTTAGAAAACTGAGCCATTCCTGCCATTTATAAATTAATTGTTATTTAATCAATTTTCTATTCAAAATTGTTTTTCTTTCGACGATGTTTGGCAGTTTGAGTACGTTTTGCAGCCTACCCACACGTCCGTACCTTGGTACAATCCCCGGCACGTAAGTTGGCAAGGTTTTGGCGTAGTGGGGGTAAGTTCGCGCATCGTGCACTTAGTGGAACAAAAACGTAGTCACTTTTATTGCTTGTCATTATTCTATGGTTATTGCCATCATTTATTTTAATCATGTCTATTTAGAAGAAAGTTACAGAAAGGAGAGGAATTTGTGATTTTATCAGATGTTATAAATAAAATATATGCATTTAAAAGTAAAAAAAAAATATTAAAGAAAATATTATTAAAAATTATGTGTTCTCGACGTCACTATCAGTTTACGGTCTCTTTTTAACACGCTTTTTTTAGGTCGACCTGTATGTAACTAATACTATCAGGGTTGATCGGTCAAGACTGGGCTCATCCGTAATAAATAAAATTATATTCTTGGCGCACGAGATTATCGACATGTGGGATGTGAACTCGGCAATAATTGTACCGATAGTCGTCTCATCCAATGGCTTAATAGCTAAGAGCCTCGACCAATATCTTAGGAGGCTCTCGTTAGGCGGCTGGATCAAGAGCTTGCTTCAGAAAGTGGTACTCCTGGACACGGCGCGTATCGTTAGGAGGTTCCTCTCTCTGGAGTCCTGACCACCACCGGTAGCTTGGACCCTATTCCCGATACCGGTGGACACTATTTTTAACACACTTTTATTAGGTCGACCTGTATGTAACTAACTATGTAATGAAATCTAAGGTAACTAATTTAACCATCTTCCAAGGGTCGTAGCGTACTGAAAATTGGCAGCTGTATGTAGTTCTGATGACAATACAATAATATGGTACTGTCGAACTGATCTGATGATGGAGCCGGAAGATATGAACTGGAACTTCATGATGGAAAATCGTATCATAGCTGTTTTGGATTTCTTAGAAAGGTCTTGTAATGAACTTTGATCACGATTAGGTTTCAAGGTCTGATGATGAAGCCGGAAGATAGGCAATGGCATTCCATGATGGAATATCGTATCATAGTCGAGTTTGCACTTGTGAGAAAGGCCACGTAATGGACTTTGAACACTATCAGGTTTCAAGGTTATAACAAACCTAAAGAAAATCTGTTATCGGTATTCTTAACCTTTTTGAATTACCGCGTAATCCATAGATTTATTATTAGGTCGATCTGTAACGAACTAAATATGCAATAAAATCTAAGAATCTGAATTAAACGTACTTCTAATTGTTGTATCATCATGAAACTTGGCAAATATATGTAGATTAGACGACAATAGAATATTATGGTACCAGCTGGTCTGACGATGGAATTGGAAGGTGGCTGATGGAGCCTTGGACTGCCTACTAGTAAACATTTCTAATTTCTGCTCATTACATTAGTCCTAAAAGCGTGTTTTGATTTTTTTAAACTATTAATTTTTCAGTTTGAGCTTCTTTTTCTATGAAACAGTACACATCGTATTCCTGCATTTTTGGTATATAATATATATAACGGTATATAATAAATAAATAACAACAACTCGAAACAGCACCTAAATTTAAAACAATAACTCGTAGCAAAAACTAAACATAAGCAAAAGGTTTAACTTTTGTGCATGAAAGTGTAATCGGAAGTGAACAGGGTGTGGGAGGCAGGGGTCGACTGACGCTATATGATATCTGACAAATGCTTGCACTGTCTGGAAAACAACAATTTAGCTAAAATTTGCTAAATAAAAATAATTTATCATTTACAAAAAGAAATTAGGCACACCTACTTGTACGTAAATTTATTTTTGGGAACTGTTTTTATATATTCTTAATGCTTAAGAGAGAATTCTTATTATTGCAGTAAGAAGAGAGTCTGTTCAGTATGTTTTGAAATAAAATAGTTATACGAATTTACTAATTAATTTTTTTTAAATTTTAAGGTCATTTGCATAAGTGAAATTTAGAATATTTAAAGCAACTGTTAATCAAATAAATATGTATTTAAAGAACCAAGGGGTTGTGAGCCTTGGGGTACACCAAAAGTTCCTTAATAATGCAGACTCATATCTCTGTATTAACAACGTTTGCGTTCTATTTATAACATTTAACATAAGTCACCTCTGATGCCGTTGTATGCAATCTTTGAAAGAAGTTAGTCATGGTGTACCTTGTCAAAGGGTTTTTAAAGATCAGGCTAGTGTATCATCATTCGGAACGCGGTTATAAGCGGGTTATATGATAAAGTTCTATATGCATCGCTATCTTAAAAGTGCGCAGTTCGTTATCTCTAGGTATGAAATCGCAATGATAGTAATAAAATGCGTGTGCTTGTAGACTGGTTGCGGAAGGTCAAAGAGCGTGTGGTTTGGCGCAGTGCGGAAGAGGCTTGTGACGAGCATGAGGCGACTGCAAATACAATAGGCGAGTTGATTATAATGTACCTTTACTTTTTCGGCGAGAAAACTCTTCAAATGACTCCTAAAGGAGTGTCAGACTTCCACTGATTTCCCTTGTGTTCCGGTATGTCGTTGGAACTCAACGCAACTCTTGCAGACAATAGCAGAATCGGGCGCCAACATTGCTTCTGACAGCTCTTTAAGGTTTCGCGTATAACACGACTGATCCTTTCTTGTTGTTTATTAACTTATTTATTACAAATACAGCCTTGGCCAAAAGTATTAGGCACCTTCAAATTTTCTGACTTTTTCGTGTTTAAGGTGAAAAATAAAATAAAATTGTTTTCCAATTTACTATATTCTTATAAAATAACAAAAATAAATACTAATATTTAGTTGGCCCACCCTTTGCATTGATCACAGCAGCAATTCTTTGGGGCATGGTGCTTACAAGTTTTTTACAATCGGTTGCACTTATGGCGTCCCACTCTTGAATCAAAGCAGCTTTTAACGCTAATTTTGATGTAATGCTATGCTCTCGGACCTTACGCTTCAGAATACCCCAAAGATGCTCGATAGGATTGAGATCTGGGGATTGCGCCGGCCATTCTAACAAGTCGATACTGTTGTTTCTAAACCAGCGCATGGTGGCCGCTGATTTATGACAAGGAGCATTGTCTTGTTGGAATTTCACTCCATCTAAGTTGGTGTCACCGAAAATTCGTGTAAGCGAAGGCAATAACGAAGTTTTCAGCACATTTATGTACTTTTCACTGTTCATCGTGCCTTCGCAAACGAAAATTTCGCCAACGCCATCGGATGCCATGCAACCCCAGATCATAATGCTACCTCCCCCGTGTTTAACAGTGGGCACCACGCAATCTGGATGGTATTCCTCGCCGACACGCCGCCTCACGTAGGTTACACCCGCAGTTCCAAATATCTGGAAAAATAGTAAAAAGAAGAATTTAAATGAGTGCTCATAATTTTTATGAAATCAGACTAAAATAAGAGCGATCAATTTTATTGTTTTTAAGAAATGGTATGAAAGCTTACCTCAAAGTTTGATTCATCGGACCACACAATATTTGACCAATCTTCCTCCGTGAAGTGTTGGTGACGTAGAGCCCATTCTAAGCGGTTCTTTTTGTTATCTGCCGAGAGCCATGGCTTGTTTCTTGCTTTACACCCCTTTAAACCCGCATCTGCAAGCCTTCTTCTTGCCGTTCGAGCACTAATGGGGTGTCCAGTTTCGTCAGATAAGGCGGCAACAAGCTCAGAAGAAGTTTTTTTTCGATCCTGTAGAGAATCGCGGATGAGTTTCCTGTCCTGGCGCTCAGAAGTCACGCGTTTTATGCCAGTCCGTATTTTATTTGCGTGGGAACCAGTCTCCGCAAACCGTTTAATAGCAGATTGCACTGCACACCGCGAACATTTTATAAGTTTGGCAATCTCTACTTGGGACTTCCCTTGTTCATGCAATAACTGGATTTTAATTCGTTTTTCGTAGCAAAGTTCACTTTTTTTTGGCATTTTCGAAAAAGGGGAATGTTAATTTCGCCACTGGATCACACACGGAAGCTTCTTTACACTATGAATAGCAAAGGAACACTGATAATAATTATGAGTATTTTTTTGAAAATACACATTATATGGGTTTTGCTCACCAGATATTTTATGGCCTATAGAAATTCGTTTGCCATTGTTTTAATTATCGTTTGGCGGCCCTACCTTGGCTTTTGTTAAAAATATAAGCTGTTTTTTTTAATACATTTTAAGAATTTTCTGTGATACTTTATATTCTCAGAGTCGATTGATTTGAAAACTGGTGTACACATTCTTCAATTGTAATTGGGAACTATGATAGACAAGTGTCAGTAAAAATAATAATAAATTTTTAAATACGGTGCTTTATAGTAATGTTTCTGATAAAGAGTAATCTAATCATAATAATTATGACGAAGACCAAACTAAGAATAACAGTCCCTTAAGTAATGGTTATTAATTTTATGCTTGAAAGAAAATTTTGACTCAGCCCTCTTAGTGTGAATTAGTATTAAATTAGTTTTTCTGTTTTGATGTTTATATATTTGTATTACATTTCAGCCACGGCTTTGTTGTGTGTGTTTTTATGATTTATTTTTTACCAATCATGACGCCATTTATTTTATTTGATAAATGCATTTTCTTAATTTTAGTAAAATTATTTATTTTAACGGATTGATAACAACTTGTAATACCTGCTGCACAATTTAATGTGATAACCTAATCGCCACCCTGTATGTATATGTTAGATATTTGAAGTACCTACACTTCTTCCCCTCCCCTCTTTATTTTAAGTTAACAAAGTCCAACCACATACCCCCATTGTAACCATGAGTTAAACAATAATATTCTATCTCATCATCGATCAGTCTTCCCGAGGGGTATCATGTTACCCAGATACTGAGTTGTGGAGGTCAGAGAGGCAGTCACTTTATGAAAAACAGTGGACTCAGCTGCATCAGGTAATACTGGGTATCGTTCGCAATATAATTGGGAAAGGGCTAATAAGGCGACGATGATCTAAACTACGAAAAGACACATTTCTAGTTCTTTTTAAAAAAAAGTCTGGAATCCGACCCCAACTTATTTTTTTTTTTAAAGAGAACTAGAGATGGGGGTGGAATTCACATCACTAGCAATCTTGTTGTTGAAGTCCCAACACTAAGATTAGTAAATTATGACTGCACATCACTATAGCTTCTCTATGCATAGCACAATACTGGCGCCCACTGCCAGTTTCAGTAGCCATCTTCATCTCGTGTGTTTTACACGTACGCGGGTCACAGTGACAAAGGGATCTAATTGGCCATATTTAGTATAGTTATATACATATCCTTGTAGTCATGTGCCCGATTGTTACAACAAACGCAATAAATAGTGTTAACTAGACAACCCTGCGTTTACTGGCTGCTCACCCATTCCGACATGGTCCTTCGAGCCGGATCCGCCCTTCAACTAAGTTAAAGGAGTGCGTTCACGGCGGCAATAGTGTAATGGAATGGCGGCAATAGTGGTGGAACGAACCTTCGACCTCTCGATCACAAGTCCGACACTTTAGCCATTAGGTTACTGACGCTTCTATGTTGTTTTAGTTGGGGAAAGATTAAGGAGTTCATTAATAAAGAATATTCTATCTTTCTATCCCGAGAAAATGTGGTAATTTTTTGTCATCCGTTTCAGATGACGACTTAAAACCAGATAAAATGGATGAAGAGGATCCGGATGACTTACCTCTGAAGCACCACGTGTCGGTGAAGAAATCGAAAAACACTGATATTGAGATAGCTGAAATCGAACCTATAAAAAAAGAACGTCGGATATGCATGCCTAAAGTCCCACCACCACCCATGCCGAAACCAAGTAAGTTTAAAAAAACACGAGGTAAATATTAATTGAGTCTATCGAGAAACGGGCCAAGAGACTCGTTGGCAACGATGCGTTGGTCGAGTCAAAGCTCCAGAGCCTTGAACATCTACGACGAGTTGCAAGTCTATCGGTTTTCTATTGGTTGCATTTCGGGGAGTGTGCGATGGAATTACAAAATCTAATTCCGCCAAGTCCGTTCCATTATCGGACTACAAGACAAACGGCGATGCGCCATCCTTACATGGTGGACATCCCACCCATACGCACTATACGTTTTGGGAATACTTTCATTAAGCGTGCAGCTAAAGAGTGGAATTCCCTGCCGGAGTCTATGTTTCCTGATAGCTATAACCTGGGGGTCTTTAAGTCAAGAGGTTTTTTCTGTAAGCGTGCTTCATCTTCGACCACATCATCACTTACCATCAGGTGAGACGTTGAACAAACGCGAGCCTATGATTTAAAAAAAATCTAGTGTCTTGTGTTATATTCTTTTAATCTTCCTAACTTGAGACTCTATTGTTTTCATTTTGTCTACGCTTTGAGTATCTTTGAATATTCAAATTATAACCTTTGCTCGAGACTTTGGACTTTCATTTGTCTACAATAAGTTCTACAATTGAACAATAATTCATTCAATTTCGCCCGTACAATCAATATACACATCATAGCCTTTTTCCACCGATGTCTGGTTCGCCTTAGAGTGAAAACCTCGTAAGTGAAAAAGAAGTAACTTTTCAGGAGGAAGAAAAATCTGCGTGCTATAAAATTTTTGTACGGTTTTTTTATGTATTTTTTTAATTATTTTATATGTAAATTTAACCCGTTTTTATATCCAGAACTGTTCGATATTATGTATAATATAAAACATATTATACGTAATATCAAACAGTTCAGATATGCATAATCCATGGCCTGATTACGCTAAACTGATGATGCGATGCGAGTGTTTACGAGGTTCTCACTTACTTTCATAGATAGCGTTTCGAGTATCGAATTAACATATTAGTGAGATCAGGATGTGCGTTACTAGGATTGCTTTCTGAAAACGCAAAAAAAAAATTTGGACAAAAATGTTCTCCCGAGGTTTTCATTCTAAGGCGACGATATTATGTTAAGACTAGCTTATGCTAGCGGCTTCGCCCGCGTGGGAAGTTTTTCCCGTGTAAATTCCGATCCCGTGGGAATTTAGCAAAATCCTTTCTTAGCGGATGCCTACGTCATAACATCTACCTGCATGCCAAATTTCAGCCCGATCCGTCCAGTGGTTTGGGCTGTGCGTTGATAGATCACTAGGCCACAATAGTTTATTCTAGAGTGTGCGTATTTATATCAGGATCAACTAGTTTGGCCTAGGCTAAACTGGTTTATCCTATCGGGCTTAGGACAAATTAGTTTGGACTAGGCTATACTAGTTAATCCTATTGCGTTCAGGACGAACTAGTTTAGCCTAGGCAAAACTAGTTTTTCCTGAAATCGGGTTTGGCCGGTAACATATATATTTAGATGTCCGCCACGGACCGGTCTCGGCTAGCATTGCTTAATTTGTAAGATCAAACAACGTGACTGTTATGCTCATTTTTTTACAGAACTGCCGATGTCGAAAGTTCAACAGCTCATGCGAGAAAGGGATTCAACATATATGACGGAGACCAATATACTAACAATAGTGGAATACTCGTTTGTCTGTCCGTTCAAATGCAGGCATAACCATCTTCTTTGTTATTACTGCGGGGAACTTTATTCAGACCCTGCGCTGTTGAGGCACCATACCACAGAAATGCATCATCCGAAGAAATTTAAAGTCACCGAGCATAAAAAAATGGTGAAAATCGATCTGACCCGCATAGACTGTCGTCTTTGCGGCGTTAAAATAGATGATTTGGAAGAATTTAAGAGACATATATCTAGTGTGCACAAAAAGAAATATTATTTTAATTACCAAGATTCTGTTCTGCCCTTCCGTTTGACTAGAGATGAATTAAAATGCGCTTTGTGCGATATTCTTTTTCCGTATTTCCACGCGTTGAATAAGCATATGAACGAGCATTTTAGTAACTACGTGTGCGAAACCTGTGGATTGGGTAAGTCATTTTTTTACACAATATTTGGTACAGTTTAAGGCTGTGCTCTTAGAAACGATACCGTAAAATGACCACTTTTTACTGACTTGAAAAAAGAGGGGGTTCTATGTTCGGCTGTACTATGCGTTTCAAATGCTAATAGGAATTTAAATTGCCATTATCTGTCAAATGTCACCCAAAAAGTACGGTTTGCATAGAAAACTTAATGACGAAAAATAATAACGGTTTATTTCACTTTGTTTAACCGAGTCTCACATCAAATTTAAATATGTATAATATTTTATTATTTAAAATCATAATTAGTTTATTTTAAACATATTTTTCTCTCTTATTTTTATTGTTGTCACCAATATGGCGCGAAGGCCCCGAAGTCATGTCAAAATTATTAAAATTTAATTTAAATTTATTATTGGTCGCTTCGCTACCAAAATATGGATAGGGGACTAGTTGTTTCGCTCAATATTTGTAAATAAATAATTAATAAATCCTTGTTTTGTTCACTCTACCCAAATGCTTCGATTTGAAAGCTAAGACGTCACAATATGACGCTAAGTTTTTCCTAATAGCAGTTGAAACGCACTGTATGTATTTTTTATCTATGTTCACCGATTTCTCTGTTTTATAATCGATGAAAAATGACGGACGTTCTCAAGTCGACACGTCTATATATTTTTTATGTATGACTACGCATACCTTTTCTAAAGCCTATACTCAACTGGTCTTATTGACACCAAAACAAAGTCTGATGAAGGGATCCCAGAGAAATCGAGGGAATTCCTCAAATTTTATAGGCATATTGTTTTTCATATAATTTCTAACGCAATTCAGATATTTGTGCCCCGTAACCATCAACTCATGTTGGTGAGCTGAAAATCTAAGGTATAAGTCGGGATCTGCTTATGGAATCCCAGGAAAATCAATAGAAACTCTCACTTTTAAGGGTACTTTCAACGTTTTACATAGGGCAGACCGGGGCCACAATTAACAAAAAATATATTTTTAGTTGTAGCTTGCAAATTATGCATGAATTGTGAAAGACATGATGCATTAATCATTCAAGTATTATGTGAACTTAAAACGGGATATGTAACCTGTGTATTTATCGTTTGCCATGATCATGGATGAAATATCTACCCTCTTTCGCGTTTTTTGTGATCGACACCGCTACCATGGCCACATGTATCACCCAAAACTCGATTCTCTTCCCGATACACAAAACTCACCCACTCGCGAACATTTTTGATAACTTTAACTTTAATATCCCGTTTTAAGTTCTGATGATACTGTTAGTGACCATGTCAGTTTAAAAACTTACACTCCACCTACACCGTGAACGCTCCGGAGCAGTTTACCAAATTGACAACTCACTAGATTCGCAACTCACCAGATTCGCCACTCACCAGATTCGCAACTCACCAGATTTGCAACTTACCAGATTTGCAATTAACCAGAAGTATAAACAAAAATGAAATTACCATTTAAATACACCTATAGAAAAAAGAAAGAATTAATTACGAAAAAATTTAAAAAATCTCATGTAAAAGACAGATGCGTAATGCAATCAATTACACAAAAAAAATCAAGTAAGCAATCGGTACTAGAGCTATTAATTTTTTCATTTCAATCTAGCATTTTTTTAATTGTACATCTAAATACAATTGAAGTATCTGTCTGTGATTTAAAAATGATATGAATACAGTTATGTAAGTATACGATAAATATTAAAATAGACAATATTTAAATTAATGTTATTCGCGTAACCTCTGTTTAAATGTTCATACTGTTGTTTGTAGTGTGAAGTGATACGCATTCTCTGTTTTATAGTACAAAATTTAGTTGATTGCGGTTCTGGTGAGTTGCGAATCTGGTGAAATCGATTCTGGTAATCTGCTCTGGAGTGACCCTGATACGAATAGCTTGAAGATTTTACATGCCACTATGTGAATGCTCGTTTCTCAGGTTTTGTGGATAAGAGCCGGTTCATGATGCATCAGCAACGGCATGAAGAAGGTGAATTCCCATGTCCTGACTGCGGCAAAGTGTTCAAAGCGCAGTACAACAGGGATCTGCACATAGATAGGGTACATCGCAAGAAGGGCCGCGTCTACTGTCCCAAGTGTGATGTGAAACTCATGTCATATCCGCAGAAGTTGAAGCATTTGGTTGAGGTGGGTTAGTCTATTGAGTTCATTTTTAAATTTCTTTATTTCTAATACATACATATAAATTACATTTTTAAATATTGCTATAAAAAATCATTTAAAAATATAAAAAACTAGCTTCCGCCCGCAACTTCATCCGCGTAGAAGTCGAAAATATTCCACGGGATCCCGTCCCCGGCTTACTTGACAAAGAATTTTTTTCAAAATTTGTACGCCATTATTGGCAAAAAAATGGACTCTCACAACATACTATTAATTTAATACCTTGCATGTCTGATTAGTCAGTTTATGTATACGCATGTTTGACAAATAAATGATCTTTCTTTCTTTCTTAACAATTAAGTTGAAAATCTATTAAAGAAATTTGACAGATAGTTGTAGCTTGATGTGCTGGAGTCTGTACCTACTTTATTATATGTGCATCCAGATTAAGTGACCGTTTTTTTTCTTTGTGAAGTACATAAAGACTACCCATCATTTTCTTTAGCTTGAATCGAATCTGTTGTCTTGGGCCCATAGTTCAGACGAACGCATAATATTCTCTACTAGCTTCCGCCCGCAACTTCATCCGCGTAGAAGTCGAAAATATTCCACGGGATCCCGTCCCCGACTTACTTGACAAAGATTATAATAGCTCGGCTAATATGCATGATATAAAGATAATTTATAGCCTATAGCACTCAGGGATAATACGGCTACATGTAAGAGAAAGAATTTTCAAAATCGGTTCGGTAGTTTCAGAGATTGTCCCATACATACAAACTTACAAATTTTACCTCTTTATAATATTAGTATAGATAGTGCCCACCGGTATCGGGAATAGGGTCCAAGCTACCGGTGGTGGTCAGGGCTCCAGAGAGAGGAACCTCCTAACGATACACGCCGTGTGCAGGAGTACCGCTTTCTGAAGCAAGCTCTTGATCCAGCCGCCTAACGAGAGCCTCCTAAGGTGTTGGTCGAGGCTCTTGGCTATTAAGCCATTGGATGAGACTACTATCGGTACAATGATTGCCGAGTTCACATCTCACTTGTCGATAATCTCGTGCGCCAAGAATATAATTTTATTTATTACGCATGAGCCTAGTCTTGACCGATCAACCCTGATAGTAAGCGTTAGATGAGGTCTACGATGGAACGAGCGAGCACAGAAGATGCCTGTTCACTTTTGCTTTAAAGGCTGACGGGTCATATGTGGTAGGGAACACAGAAGCCGGCGTGGCGTCTAGTGAATTTACTATTCGTTCTGATTGTTTCTAGTTGATAAATATTTGTTAAATTATTTTAAAACATAAAACTTTTATAGTTGTCAGTTTAACTCGGATTTAGATAGTATTACTATACAATTGAAGCGTCAATAGCCTAATTGCTAAGGCGTCGAATTTGTGATCGAAAGGTCGTGAGTTCGAACTCCACCCATCACACTATAGTCGTGAACCCACCCCAGACACAAGCATATTTAGCTCAGTTCGTGGAGTTAACAAAATTGCTAGTAATGTGAGTTCTACCCACATTGTTATTTCTCTTTTAAAAAAGATCTATGTTTGGAAAGTACAGACGCCAGCACATCAACCTACCTCAATCTGTCAAATTTCTTTAATAGATTTTCAACCTTATCACAATAGTGGAAGGTCAATGTTCGATTGGTAAAATTTGACAGATTGGGGTAGGTTGATGTGCTGGAAACATTTTCTGCCGGACGGCATCTCGCTATTCGTTCCTGTCCTTGGCAGAATGGAGAGCGTTATGCAGGTTGGTGTCCAGGGTTGCACGGATCTGGTCTGTCCATCTGCAAGGACTTTGTTCTCTTGCCGTCAACCTTACTAGTAACCACCAGTTACTTCAGATTGTTCTTTTCTGGCAAGGTGTCCGAAGTACTCCAGCACACTTCGCAGCATCCCCGGTTGGTGTTAAATAAAGAGTCTTATCTGTCTATCTATGTCATTTTATTTACAGGTCCATGGAGAAGAACCTCTGAGCTTTCCCTGCACAATGTGTGAGCGAATCTTCGATACGAGAAGGACCCTTACCATACACAGACGAAAAGACCATTTGAAAGACTTCAGGTAAAATTATTACAATAACGTTTTCATTCAGATGAAATCCTTAGTGAATGTAACATGAATGAAGTAGTCAGAGTCTTACTAATTTTACTAATAATAGAATAAACCTATGCCGCATTAGTACCGATTGCTTAAATGGGAAATACTGTGTAATGGATTGCATTAACTTCTCAAGGACCGCCATTATTTACGTCAACTATTAGTTGAGCCCCGCTGGCACACATATTTGTTGCCAGCGGGGCTCAACTAATACTGGTTTACTGGCACGTTTTTGAGCCGCTGGGGCTCTAGAGGTTAAGCATCTGGCTTCTTAAAAGTCTTAAATTTCTGGCAGACGAGAAATGGAGATTTTCTGAGAGTGAGACTTAACGCGTTAAATTGATTCACAATCTTTTGAAATCTCAGACGAAGTCGTGGGTGTTAATTTGATGCATTGTTTTCAGTTGTCCATAGTAGTAATAAAATGAAATATTTATTTTGTAAATTGGTTATAAATAACACTTTCACACTAATTTCTTTTGTGTTTTAAATTAAGATAGATGACGCCGGTGTTTCCTAACTGACTACTCTGAGACAAAAACACTGAAACAAACTCAGAGGTCAACGTCTCTTTTAAAGTCCTTTTCGTATTGGTCAAATCATATGAGAAGCATGAAAGTTCATGTCTGTTGTGTTTTTTGGGGAAAGGAGCACACAGATTTGAGCGGACCTGTCTGCTAGCATTTGTCAGTTATCGTGTAGCTCAACTTCGAACTTAAGGAGCTCAACGATCTGACGAACAATTAGGTAATCCCTTTAACCACACAACCTGTTAATTATTTATCTTTCTCTAACTCCAGATACGAATGCCAGTGTTGCGGTCAAAAGTTCTTCACGCGTTTCGCCCTTAACAATCACATGCCTATGCACACGGGCGAACGTAATTTCAAATGTAAAGTTTGCGAGAAATGTTACCCGAGACTAAAGACCTTGAAAGACCACATGCGAATACACACTAATGATCGAAGATACAGATGCCATGTTTGTGGACAAGCCTTTATTCAAAACTGCAGTCTTAAAGGGCATATGAAAAGCCAGCATCCAGAGTACGAGATGAGGATGTAGAAAGATTTCTTCTCGTTTTCGACTTCGTGTCAAAAATTTCGCCAATTCTTGGGCACTATCAGCAGCTGTGCCGAGATTACTTTGCCTGAGATGGCAGGATGGTAGATGGAGTAATTCGCAGTGTAGGCCATAGCGTCAATAGCTAAAGTTGGATTAGGGATCGAGATGTCGTGGGTTCGAACCCATTACACTAAAGCCGTGAACCCACCCAGACAAGCATGTTCAGCTTAGTTGGATGGGTTAACAAGATTGCTAGTTATATCCTTCCCACATTGCTAGGTCTCTTAAAAAAAATTACAATGGAAATAGGTGCGAATAGGTAACCAGCTATTTGGTCCAGATAGACCCATTGGTGAGGTCGGAGTTACATCACAGTGAAATGTTTGAACGGAGAAGTGAATTGGAACTCACTCTTCTACAAGCAAGCATAATGTAAATAAACTATAAGAGCTTGAGAAAATAGTTTTTTGAAATGCCAAATAGACACTTTACTGCCGGTTGCGGGAATCTTCTAACAAGATACCGCGACCACGGAATTCAAGGGCAGCTGAAGGGACGGGGTGGGTTTTTAGTCAGTAGAAGTCTGACACTCCGTTCCGCTCTACCCGGAGCGGGAGAAGTCATTCGATGATTGTCCCACCAGAAAAAACATGAAAAAGATCTTCACTTCGATTTTATACATAAGTATATATTATGTAATCTTAAACAATATCATGTAAGTTACTATGCAAGTATGTTTTTGTAAATATTTGTAATGCTACAAAAATATATATACCCATATTGTTAAATTAATAAGATAAATTATTTTTAACTTTAAAATATTATGTTAGTTAAATGTTTATTGTATTATATATTTAAGAATATCTACGCAACCCTGGTTTCGGAGTTTAGAACGTAGTATTTAAACCTTTATTATATAGAAAAAATATTTTAACTAGTTTTCAGGCTATGTATCTCTATCTAGGTATGTAAGCTCTAAATGTCTGTCTTTGTGGCGCAAAGACTAAGTCAAGAGTGAATAAATTACTTCTATGCAAGCATGACTCATCTTCGACCGCATCATCGCTCACTATCAAGTGGTCAAATTCGAGCATACCAGAAAAGATATCAAATCCAATTTTCATTCAATTTTAGACTCAGCGCAAACGTGCCACTGAACGCAGCCACTTTCATATGAAAGGAGATGTATCATTTTGGGCTACCATTATGTACACCACATAGATAAATACAAAAAATAACAGGGATTATCATAAAAATATTCAATAAATTAGTTGCGAGAAGGGTATAGCTGTGATAAATTAATATTTGGGAAGGTTTTTATTATGATAACCCTTATTTTAGGGCAGCCATGATAGTGTTTGACAGATTTAAGTTTCGTGACGTTTCATGTCTTTCTGTAAGTCGTAGGGAAGAGCAATATATCGATAAATATCGAATCGATATTTTTATGCTATTTCTTATCTTTTTTACTATTATTTTTTTTTCGAGTAAAAAAATTATTATCGAGTAAAAATATTGATGCATCGATATTTTTGTAAAGGTAGGCACGTAGGTAACATTGACTATTTGGGTACGTGGTTTTTCACACTACGCGATCTCGTGACCAAAGAAATATAATCTGAAGGTATATGCATATTCTTATACCACAAACGTGCTGACGATCTGGTGATCAATGTTTGAACTACTACCCGCATATGCCAAGATTAGTGTAAATAAGTCCAATAATACTAAAGTGAATTTAAAAAATAATGATTATCCATTTATTAAGATTTAAAATAATAATTGATATTTATTGTTTCTTTTATAAAAAAAATATCAATATTTTGTTGACATATCAAAATGACATTCGCATCACTATTCACTAACAGCACCGTGGCTGATCCGCCATATTTGTTGTGTTGCTCTGCTTGACCGAGTTAATTTGAATATCACACTGAAATAAAGTGAAATTATAGAAAATTAACAATAAAAATGGTTCCTACATTATACAGCTATATTTACATGTGGTGTACATAGTGCTAGCCCAGGCTTCATACATTTCTGGAACATCTTGATTTTTATTCATTTTTGAGGTAAGTTTGAGAAAACTTCAATCCTTATGTCAGAAGCCAGCTTGTTTTTTTTTGCGATAGACAATTGTAATGGTTAATAACTATTAAATCGATTTATAAATTTTCAATAAATTCGTTTTATTTCGTACCATATAGGTGTAATCATAATCATTTATTAACAGATTTATAATACACTAGCTTTTACAGGAGGTTCTTCCCAGGGTCCTAAACTATTCCCATGCCAAATTTCATCTAAATTGGATTAGCGGTTTAGGCGTGAAAAGGTAACATACAGACAGAGTTAGTTTCGCATTTATAATATTAAGTATGGATTCAAGAATTCCCTGGCTACTGCGCTAGTATTTTGTTCCCCATGATAATAGGTCACATTGTTATGCCAATAACGTGAGAAAAAAAAACACAAAACGAATTAAATTAAATGATGCTGGAAGAGCTTAAACAGTAATAACAATAATAAAAAAATATAATTTAGTGATAGCCCAGTGGTTACAGGCCCGACTTGTGAATTGCAGGTCGCGGTTTCAAGCCCCGTCAGGCACATTACTTTGTGTAATTTATACCATCACCATTGCTTTTAAATCGGTAAAGAAAAACATCGTGAGGAAACCGGTATGTCCCATTCTCTCTCAAAGTACATACTGACATCAAGGGCGGATCCAGGGGGGGGTGTCATGGGGTTATGACCTAGGTGGACCACTAATTAAAATTTTTAAACATTGTTACTAGATAATACTCCACTTTCTGTCGTTGTAAACGAATATCGGCAGTGGATTATTATAACTTCTTGTGACTTGACCACGATTATGTGACCCCCCCCCCCCCCCCTGGCACCAAAGCTGGATCCGCCCTTGACTGACATATGGTTATCCACCCTCACATATGAGGAATTAGAGGATTTAGTGAAACGAAATCTCTAAGTCGTTCTGTCTATTATGTCTTTAGTACATCGCCTTCCTATGCACTCCCACGAATTCACATACCCGCAATCACACACACTCATACACATAAACACACCCACACATGTACACACACGCAAACAAACACAGAACACCTCTTACATTATTTATTCTTACACCTTTCGGTTTATCTGTCCATTTTTGCTTCAGCTCTATTAAATCTGGAACGCTAACGATTCCGACCGCCTGGAGGTAGGCGCTAATAGCTACGACACAGTTCTCAAGTCTCAACTAATGTGGCTGTTAACGTACACTAGTAATTTGTATATTATGCTTTTATGTTTGAAAATAAATAAAGAAATAAAAGAGAGGAGGCCTGTGTCCCAGCAGTGGGAACGTAATAGGCTAAATTATCATTATTTAAATTATAGATAAATACGTTTCACATTAAAAATTATCATATATTTGTACTGTTTTATCATCATTGAATCCCACCATTGAACACTATTGCTGTGAACCCACTCCAAACACAAACATATTTATCTTAGTTGGAGGGGGTAACAGGATTGCTAGTAATGTGTATTCTACCCACATTGCTAGTCCTCCTGTTTAAAATAAAAAGAAATATTATTGTAGCACTTAGCGAAAGTACTTTGGTGTCTTTAAGTCAAGAGTGAATAGGTTACTTTTAGATAAGCGGGCTCCATCTTCGACCACATCAGCACTTACCATCAGGTGAGATGGTGGTCAAAGGCGAGCCTATTTAAAAAAAAAAGGTGGGGTAAACCGAGGGTACTAGCGCCTTAGCTGCCTGGCAACCCCGACGAGTAGTGGGTAATCTCAGCCAATCATGCCACTCGGCGTGAGCCAATGACAGCGCGGCTTCGAGCGCGGGACGTGGCCGCCGGGGGAGCCGAATAAGCGCGGCGATTACCTCGGACACTTGCCAAGGGAAGCAAAGTTATATATGATACAGTTAAAACCGGTTTTTCGTCAGAACTCGTTTCCCTTAGGTAAAACTAGGATTTACTAAAGGCCTTTGTCAAAACTAGAATTTACCACTGATATATTTAATTTTCAGATAAAACTAGTTGTCAATCCGAGCTTTAGTTAAAACTATCTTTGAGAAACTAATTTGGGATTGAAAACAAGATAGGTTCACTAGATACAATAAACGTGAGTTATACCAACTGTTGATATAATTTCTTTCGATATAACATTTATATAGGTAAGTACTCTAAAACTTATTTCGTATAACGTTAATGGATATAACTATGTATGTATTTTATATAAATATGTAATATTGCGATTAATTTGATAGTGCGTGCTGCGGAAGCGGCGTGGCAGAAACAAATCGCTGCAAAACCAACTCCACGTAGTCTTGTACGTCCTATCCCTAGTGTTATTTAAAATCGCGAAGGTGCGGAAGGGCGAGGCGGCCCGCGAGCTGAGGAGGAGGCGGTTTTAACACTTGCCGCCGCGGCTGAGGCGCCGAAGCTACGGTGGTGAGCGTGAAACACATCTGCGACGATAAGCTCGCATCGCATGGGACCGCCGGAGCCATGACAGAAACCATGCCTGCTGCATGTTGCATGCTTGCTTGCATGCAGAGCAAGAAATATAATAAGAACGACTTAACTGATATCTATTTGATTTTGAGCATTAATTAATTCTAGTTTTAACAAAGGCATTTAGTAAAAACTGGTTCTAACTAGGGAACACGCATTTTCTAAAAACTGGTTTTAACTGTAACATATACCTTCATTACAACTTAAAACGGGAT
This sequence comes from Tholera decimalis, assembly GCA_943138885.2. Classification (NCBI taxonomy): domain Eukaryota; kingdom Metazoa; phylum Arthropoda; class Insecta; order Lepidoptera; family Noctuidae; genus Tholera; species Tholera decimalis. The sequence continues at coordinate 15,319,426 of OW964574.2, read as the reverse complement.
AATTACCGTGTGTAATTATTGCTTTAAGTTCTAAATATACTGTTAGTGACCATGTTAGCTTAAAAACTTCATTTAACCCTTTCGGTACGGCCCATACACGTATCCTCAGGACTGCTAATCTAAATGAGATATTCGTGAAATTTTTACTGAACAATATAAATAATACAATAATAAACCCAAAAACAGCCACCTCTATTTTTTTAACCTGAAAAATCCTTGTTTCAGCATGGGACATTAGGTTCCATCGGTCTTGAAACTTTAAAATGAGAGTAGTATAGAAAAGAAACAAACCCAAAATTATACTTTTGTGGGAAGATATGTACCATTAGTCTAATACCGTAATGGGACATATACATACCTACGTACCGAAAGGGTTAAACCCTTATTAAGTAGCCAAAAAAATAAACGGAGAGTTTCTCCAAATAAAAATGCAGTTTACGTAAAATGTATATTGTTTATTGCTTTTCAGTTAATTTAAGTACTTAATCCACTAGTAATCATATTATTTCTATAAATAAATAAAAAGAATCAGATCTTTTTGTGAAGCGTTTAAATAATAATGCTATAAATAACTCTACAATGGAAGACTTAACCAATATATTTAATTTGACAACTTCCACAGCCCAGGTGTCGGTTAAAAACGGTATGTTTGACTTCAAAAAAAAGAGGAGTTTGTGGGAGTTTTTATGCATGTCACAATGCATATGGTAAAGGAGCTGATGGTAAAGTACAAGGAGAACTCCTCAACAATTATCGGCCCTGCATCGGGAAAAGCAATATTTCTTAAAAGGTGGTAAGTAGAGTTGACATTTAGGCTTTTGTAACTAGATAATTATTACAAACCGACCCACTCAAAAGATAGAAATAAAAAAAAAACGTTTTAACAAAAATGAAAACCGACTTGCAAAACAAAAAACACTGCAAAGGGAAAAATAACGAATTCCAGAAGTCGGGTGTCAAAAAATTTAAATACAGAACCAAAGACACCGACTAAGTACCGAAATTAAATTTATTTTTCACTACGCAGTTTTTTTGGAAGTCGGTTTTAAATTTTGATAAAAAAAAAATTTATGATCGGCGCTACCATCGAGTAAGGCCTTTACAAAGTTGTCGTTGAATGGCCCTTAACAGTTTCAATTAAAGTAAGTACAGACGCCAGCACATGAAGCTACCCGAAACTGTCAAATTTTCCCAATCAACCTTGAACCTAATTTCTTTAACAATTAAGTTGAAAATCTATTAAAGAAATTTGACAGATTGTTGTAGCTTGATGTGCTGGCGTCTGTACCTAATTTATTATATGTGCATCCAGATTAAGTGACCATTTTTTTTTCTTTGTGAAGTACATAAAGACTTATACCCATCATTTTCTTTAGCTTGAATCGAATCTGTTGTCTTGGGCCCACAGTTCAGACGAACGCATAATATTCTCTACTAGCTTTTGCCCGCAACTTCGTCCGCGTAGAACTCGAAACTATTCCACGGGATCCCGTCCCCGACTTGCTTGACAAAGATTATAATAGCTCGGCTAATATGCATGATATAAAGATAATTTATAGCCTATAGCACTCAGGGATAATGCAGCTACATGTAAGCGAAAGAATTTTCAAAATCGGTTCGGTAGTTTTAGAGATTACCCCATACATACAAACTTACAAATTTTACCTCTTTATAATATTAGTATAGATAAATGACAATTGCTTCACCAAGACAAAATATGGTGGACATCCCACCCATACGCAAAAACCGTTCTAGGAATACATTCATTGGGCGTACAGCTAGGGAGCGGAATTCGCTGCTGGAGTCTGTGTTTGTCTGTAAGTCAAGAATAAATAGATTACTTCTAGGTAAGCGTGCTTCATCTTCGACCACATCATCACTTACTATTAGTAATTTGTTTGGGTGCTGAACAAAAGTACAATATGCTTGCTCTTAAAGCCTCGTTATATGTTATGGCAGGTCAAGTCAGGTAATCAGTAGAACTCTGACACTCCCTTCCGCTTCATCCGTAACGCGGGAAGAGTCTTGATGAATTTATCACTGAAAAAACTTTTTTTTTCAAAAAAAATAAACGCGACTTCCATATCAAAACACTACAAAGCCAAAAATAACTTTAATTTCGGTAGTCGGTGTTATTGGTTTTGTATTTTCTTTTCTTTTTCACACCGCCTCCCGAAATTAAAGTTATTTTTGGCTTTGTAGTGTTTTGATATGGAAGTCGGTTTTTATTTTGCATAAAAGTTTTTTTTTCACGTTTTTTAGTGGGTCGGTTTGTAATTTATCTAGTTACAAAAGCCAAAATGTCAACCACTTATCACCTTTTAAAAAATATAGCTTTTCCCGATGCAGAGCCGTTAATTTTTGAGGAGTTCTCCTGGTACTTCACCATCAGCTTCACTTCACCATATGCATTGTGACGAGCATAAAGTGCTTAACATCCATATTCAAGTAATCGAATCGTAATCCACGAAATACTTATTATTGAGTAGTTTCGGTAGCCATCTGTGGTCTTCATCATCAGTCCCACTTCCCCAAATGGTGCTTTTCGAGAGCAACTGCACAAGTTTCTATAAGAAATACCCAAAACGCTATAGGTGTGCCTATAATATTTGAAGAGTTCCCTCGATTTCTCCATGATTCCATCATCAGATTATAACGTGATGACAATGGAACCAACTAGAAAGTATACTCTTTCAAACTAAAAAAGAATTTTCCAAATCGGTCCAGCCGTCTTCGAGATATGAGGTAACATACATAAAAAAAAAGTTCAAGACGAACTGAGAACTTCCTCCTTTTTTTGAAGTCGGTTAAAAAAAGGAAAGTACGACCTGTAACCACTGCTCTTGTTTGTTAACTTTTCGTGTCCTCTTTTTACTAAGGCTCCGCTGTCTGTCTGTCACCAGGCTGTATCTCATGAACCGTGATAGCTAGACAGTTGAAATTTTTACAGATGATGTATTTCTATTGCCGCTATATCAACAAATACTAAAAAAATAACAAAATAATTATTTAAAGGGGAGCTCCCTTACAACAAACGTGATTTTTTTGCCGTTTTTTATAGATAATGGTAGGAACCCTTTATGCGCGAATCCTACTAGCACTTGTTTATTTCGGGGTCGCTTATAACGAAAGCTACAGGAAGCTACATTAGAACATTTGCCTATTTTGTTTTAAAGAAGCAGGGCTCAGATACCGGTATATTTTTCGAAACGTTTTCGCTTTATATACCTAAAAACGATTTGTTTCGGTTCGAACGGAACGTTAAAAAAACGTAAAGAACAAAATTGAAAGCTTTCTTGGTTAATAAAACCTTTTTTGCATGTTATTTTTATATATGTTTCGTAGGTATTTAACCCAAACGTTCGATAGGAAACTACGGATGTCATGCTTAATTTCGTCGTTTCAAGTTAAATGATCTGCGAGTCTCTGAGTAATTAACTAAACAAGTTCATGCTTGCCACCGCGAGCTATGCGCGAATGCGACCTTTGGAATAAAACGATTTTTGAATACGTTCTCATTTCGTTTTTGTTACAAACAAAATGATAAGTTCTTTGTGCAAAGAACTGTTAAAACCGTTATTTTAAATAACATGTCCGAGCCTTATAAGGAAGTAACCTATTCTGGATACCCATCCTCTAAATCCAAACTCTGATGCTGCCTCTTCATATGATTCTTCAAATTAATATTCTGAGTAAAAGACGCATTGCACATAACACACCTAAACTTCTTTTCATTACTGTGTGATTGCATATGCACCTTTAATCCCCTTAACCTAGGGTAGCTTTTACCACAAAACTCGCATCTGAAATTCCTTTCACCGGTATGCGTTGCCATATGTTCTTTTAATCGAGAGGGTAGGTAGAATCTTTTATCGCATAAGTCGCACTGGTGTTTGAATATTTTTAAATGGTATCTCCGATTGTGCTCTCTCAAAGATTTTCTGCTATCGTAAGCTCTATCGCAGTGCTCGCAAGGGAACATTCTCTGTTCGCCGTGAGCCTCAATCATATGTCGATACCTTAGCGAGTAAGAGAAGAAAACTTCGTCGCATTTGTAGCATTGATACGCTGGTTCTTTTTTGTGCAATTTAGCTTCGTGTAAATACCTACTGTGTTTCGATTTGAATACTTTACCACAGTCTTTGCACGGGAAGGACTCATCGACTTTCTGGTGTGTCTTTTGATGTAAAACTAACATTCTTTCTTCGAAGTAATGCGCGCCGCATATATCGCATATACATGTCCCGAAATGCTCCGCCATATGCTTCTTTAACGCATGAAAAAAGCTAAAGCTGCAGCTACATTCCGTGCACGTTAAATTATTAACTGTCAAACGAAACTTCAAAAAATCATTTGACGTTTTGTATAGTTCTTTACCGTGGGCCGTAGTGAGGTGACTTTTTAGTGAGTCGATGTTGTCTATAGTGATGGGACATAGTCGGCAATCGATCTTGAAGATATCGACTAAGAGTAGTTTTTTATTGGCTATGTGCTCTTTGAATGTTATTGGGTCATGTGTGAGAGTGTGTTGTCTTAGTTTGTTGGGGTCTGTGAATACTTCACGACAGTATATACAGTAGTAATCGCTGAATGAAGTGTCAAAGGGACAGACGTAGGAGTTCTCGACAACTGCGATAGTGTTGGCGAAAGATTTTTGTTCGCTATCGATGTGCTTTCTCGGTGTAAGCTGCAGAGGGTGGTCTGGTTCTGAAAAAAAAATACAATTATTTTTTTTTTCGTTAGTATTATATATGTCACCGTTAAATTGGAGAAACCGTGAGATTATCTTTTTTTTAATGAAAATAGGTTCGCGTTTGACCACTATCTCACCTGATGGTAAGTGATGATGTGGTCGAGAAGAAGCACGCTTACCTAAAAGTTACTTGTTCACTCTTGACTTAAAGACTCCTTGGTTATAGCTATCGGGAAATCTATCTAATCTATCTTATGTGACTGTAAACTATCGATAAATTACGATCCGTACCATACTGCTTGCAATTTCACGAATTATTTTTCAGATTATAATCTATCGAACTGAAACCATGAATTTAGAAATGTCATATATGGGACTGCAACTCGCGCGCTGTATGTATGTTTGATTGATCTTGTCTTACAACAAAACCAACCAATCATGGACAGCCTTTGGACAGAGACAGAGTGATATAGATAGATAGATATACTCTTTATTGTACAGACGCCAGCACATGAAGCTACCCGAAACTGTCAAATTTTCCCAATCAACCTTGAACCTAATGTCTTTAACAATAAAGTTGAAAATCTATTAAAGAAATTTGACAGATTGTTGTAGCTTGATGTGCTGGCGTCTGTACACCATAACAGAAATAAATAAGGACTATTGTGATCAAACGGTTTTAGTTTGATAAAGTACAATCTATTGTTAAATAATGAGTAGACACTGGTCTTTACAAGAGTTATCGTGTCAGCTACTGCTGTGGCGGTCAGATAAGCAGTAACTGCATGGTTGCGCTGATATACGATTCTATTCGTTTAGATTATATTGGCAACATATGGCAGATTATATGGCTCTTTTGATATTCAATTGCTTGGTCAGATAAACTTTAAAATACCAACTCGATCTGTGCGCACTCCACAATTGTTCAGTATTCCCTCTAGTAACAATAATGTTTCTGAAAACAATCCGTTGTCCAGAATGTGTAGTCAATATAATGTAATATGCTCTAATTTAGATTTGTTTTTGAACAGTTTTAACGAATTTAGAAATTTGCTCTATAAAATGTAATTACAACCATAATTATCATTTAGTAACTTTAAGCTTGATATTAACAGAACCCAACCGTCACTAATGAAGTATATTAAACAATGAATGCTGTGTACAGTAATAATTGGACCTCAGATTTATGTAATGTATATTGTTATAACTGTACTAAATGCCTTAGTCTGTAGTCTGTCTCTGTACTTATTAAAATAAAATAAAATAAACACGCCTAACAGCTAATTGGTTGACACATTTCTCCTTCCGCTTTACCATCTCCTTCGCACAAACCCTTTGGCCGTTCGCGAGTGAAAGAGATGGACAACACGAGTTGCGATCTTCGATAAGAAATCGAAGAAACTTCAATTGCTGACCAAGCGTTGTTGATCGCACACGCCCTCCGTAAGAAAAATTCGATATCGAAGAAGTTTGGTGGAGAAGGAAGAAGGAGACAAGCCGGGACGTTTAAGGTTAGTGCATCCACATCCCATACGGCGCCTGGCTCTTATATCTTTGTTCCAATCCACGCGTCGAATTCCTAACAATTTTGTGTGCACCAAATTTAGCCGGTTAGACTGGAAGCCGATTGTAGCTAGCTCCACAGTAACTGGGTAACACGATACCCTTGGCTAGACCAGTGTCAGACTTTCTGTCGTTTGACTACCCGTAACGACTGTCAAAGATGTTCAAATGACTGCCGAGACCGACGGCTTAGGCTGCGTTTCCACCAGAGATGTGCGATGGAAATGTGTCGTGCGAGGATGTCTAGCTGTGCTGTGAAAATGTGTGTGGGTTTCCACCAAAGCTGTGCGGTGAAAATGTGCCTACGAGGATGTCTAGCTGTGCTGTGAAAATGTGTGGGCGTGAAAATGTGCCTACGAGGATGTGTAGCGGAGCTGTAAAAATGCGCATTCCTCGCACACATCCCTCGCTTGTTTTGTATGCGCAAAAATCTAGCTCCGCTGAGCCGTTTCCACCAGAGCTGTGCTGACCGAGGCGAGGTAAATGAAGCGATTCTATTGGCTCTTTACAAACACATCCCTCGCTACGCATCCTCGCACATCTCTGGTGGAAACGCAGCCTTAACGTGCTTTCCGAGGCACGGGCGTATCACACCGCTAACTTCCATACTCCGGAACACTACTGAGAAATCTATACAACGTGTAACGGAAAGGGTATATACATACCAAGGGCACGGCTTCTTTGAGTGATATCAAACGATATTGGAAGGGTTTTTTTTAATCCTATCTCTACATGTTCGGAAGTAATGAAGTCACCGCCTGGACGGTAGGCTACTACAGTACTAGGCGCACAGAATTACGGAAGAGATTTATCGTGATATTTGCAAGTAACGTGGAAAGTTATTAACCTACGTAGTGCGGTGACACGATTCTTATGATTTCAATTTAAGAAACTTACGAAACCGAAAATTTGGTATAAAAATTTTAGAGTATTTTATTTTGCGTTGAAACCCTACCAATATCGTTTGATATCATCCAAAGAAGCCGTGCCCTTGGTATGTGTATACCCTTTCCGTTACACGTTGTATACAGTATGTTAGATTAAACGAGGGACATATTCAAACCTACAATAGTGTATGCTTACACGATACTAATAAAAATATGAACAAAAAAAAACACTGATAAATAACAAAAAGAACCATACCAAAAGTCCTCGGGGGGACTCCCGTGGAGGCGGAGTATACACGCGAGCTTCCTTTTTTGGCAGGATCGGGCCGTGTTTTGCCACGTGATTACTTTAGGTACTGTTTACAAGTTCATTCACCTCTTGCGGCTCAGTGAACATGATAAATGTATTATATTAGACAATTACGTAAAAAATTTAGGTTATAGGTTTTTCACATATTTGGGACGAGAATCAAGTACTGAATACCCTCCCTCAATAAGTCCCTCGTTTAACCTAACACACTGTATATAAAAGCGAAATACCACTCACTGATTAATCACGAAATCTCAGAAACTACAAGTAGTAGGATTCTCAAATTTTGCAAGGAACCCCCTTTTAGTACGTAGATGCTCGCTAAGACGGGATTTTGCGAAATTCCCACGGGATCGGGATTTACACGGGAAAAACTCCCACGTGAACGAAGTCGCGAGCAACTGCTAGTTTCTTATAGAAAAACCTAATAGTACTTTTTGACCGACCCGGAAATTGAACCTGAGACTTCATGAAAAGGTTAAAAAGATGATGATGATAAATATTTTTTTATCATTTATTATTTAAAACATGCGAATACATTTGTTACAAACTTAAATATACCACCTAAACCATCGAGGGTTTATCTGTGGTATGCTAGCCGCGGCAAATCGATGCCACACTATCATTAAAAGTGACACTTATTCTTGTATCTAAATATTTCTTAAGCACTTTACAGCAGTTTTTTTTTTTTTTTTTTTTTTTCAATATATGTACAGTGCGTTTCAACTGCTATTAGGAAAAACTTAGCGCCATATTGTGACGTCTTAGCTGTCAAATCGAACTGTTTGGGTAGAGTGAACAAAACAAGGATTTATTAAATTAGTTATTTACAAATAATGAGTGAAACAAAACTAGTCCCCGTTCCATATTTTGGTGGTCAAACGCGAGCCTTTCCTCAAAAATAAATAAAATAAAGTTTTAATAATTTTGACATGACTTCTGGGCCTTTGCTCCATGCGTTCTATTTACTTTCGGGCGTATTGGTACCAACAATGAAAATAACAGAGAAAAGTATGTTTAAAAAAAAACTAATTATGACTTTAAATAATTAAATATTCGTTTTAGAGACACAGTTAAACAAAGTAAAAAAAAAACCGTTATTATTTTTCGCCATTAAGTTTTCCTTGCAAACTGTACTTTTTGAGTGACATTTGACAGATAAAGGTAATTGAAATTCCTAATAGCATTTGAAACGCATAGTATATATGTATGTATTTAATACCTGTCACTTCCTGCAAATCCTGGTACTCCAAATGCTCCTGGTTTCTCGTGGGTTGTTTACTGATCTTTTCTTTAGTAATCTGGCTGATTGCAGTCTTGCGTTTAGAACTCTTAGCTTTGACTTTTAGTTTCTTTTTCTTCAGACATTTCTTGACTGGTTTTGGCGATGGCTCGCTTTTAACGCTTTCCACATCTGCAATTAAAACATTATTCAAATTAAAATTCTTTATTTCAGACTCGCTTCTGCCTGCGGCTTCGCTCGCGTATAATGTTCTGCATCAGATGTTCCCGTTTCCGAAATAAATTATTGCCAGAATAAATAGCTATACAACGTGTAATTTAAAGGGTATATAGTACCAAGTGCACGGCTTCTTTGGATGATAACAAACGATATGGCAAGGGTTTTGTAATCCTAAGTCTACGTGTGTGTAGAACTTATTACAAATTCCAATACACTGATACCAGAGACCGAATTTTTCAAATTAAGAAGAAGGGTAAAAATTATCGTGTTTTTGGCAAGTGACGTGGAAAGTTATTGACCCTCGTAGTGCTGTGACACGTTTCTTATGATTAGTATTCAAGAAACATATGAAACCAATAATTTGGTATCAATTCTTTGAGTCAGTTATTTTGTGCTGAAACTATGCATAGAAACTCCATACCAGATGTCTTCTTAGATATGGGGTTTCCGTTACACGTTGTATAATAATACAATTAATTATTTTTATTCTGTTATGGTGTACAATAAAGAGTATATCTATCTATCTATATAACAAAAAAGTTTCATTCAAATCCATTTAATAGTTTCGGAGATTAGCGTGTACAAACTGATACACGGACAGTATTTTTATTAAATTCTTGCTCTATTAATTTTTCTCATTTTTTTTTGGAAATTCTTTCATTGTGCGTACAGCTAAGGAGTGGAATTCCCTGTCGGAGTCTGTTTCCTGATAGCTATAACCTGGGGGTCTTTAGGTCAAGAGTGAATAGGTTACTTCTAGGTAAGCATGTTTCATCTTCGACCACATACCATCAAGTGAGATGGATGCCCAGCGCGAACCTCTCATAAACAAATAAAAAACCGGCTAAGTGCGAGTCGGACTCGCCCACGAAGGGTTCCGTACCATTATCTATAAAAACGGCAATAAGTCACGTCTTTCGTATGGGAGCCCCCCTGAAGTTTTTACTTTTTTTTGTATTTGTTGTTATAGCGGCAACAAAAATACATCATCTGTGAAAATTTCAACTGTCTCGCTACCACGGTTCATGAGATACAGCATGGTGACAGACAGACAGACAGCGGATCCTTAGTAATAGGGTCCTGTTTTTATCCTTTGGGTACGGAATCCTAAAAATCTAAGAAAATGTCAACAACTTTTTGCTTACCATCATCCACAGCATCAACACCGTCATCCACCATATCAACCTCTAGCTCCTCTACCTGATGGATGGATGGATGTTCCGCTAGAGATGCAGGTGTACACTCTTCAAGTTCTACTTTTACTTCTGTTTCATTTTTCACTGTGTCACCTGGATGTCCTTCTGTATAAGGATGAAAAACTATATTTAAAGCGACTATAGCCTGATTTTATAAAAAAGTCTATATTTGACCCAGGGTCTTCAACTATTTTCATTCTAAATTTCATCCAAATCAGTGCAGTGGTTTAGCCGTGAAAACGTAACAGATAGACAGAAAGACAGACTTTAATATTATATACAGTAAAATAGTAAATAGAGTTATATAAATAATTACATACATAGTACGTAACTATGTATTTTGTTGGGGTTACTTAATTATTATTTTTTGACAGATCTGACTGAATAGAGAATTTTATGCTGAACATATCCTGATAAATTGTGGCTAAGGACAATCGCGAAAACGTCAGCTTTCTAAAAAAAAGCGCATCATAATCGATCCATTCGTTCGTTCGTCACTCGTTTTGCTTCGGAGGTTAAAAATATGTGACATTTCATTTCGCGTAGTCAGCTCTATAGCTGCAGTACATAGTTTCCAAAAGCGAATATCTTTTATTGTTTTCCGAACATAATACTGCATTATTATATACCTTATTTATTTATTATTGTTATATACTTTATTGTACACCTTACAATATTTATATAACACTTTTTATTGTACTGTATAACATACTAGTTGCTGCGCGCAACTTCGTTCGCGTAGGAGGACTTCCCGCGTAAATCCCGAACCCGTGGGAATTCCGGGATAAAAAGTCTATGCCTAGCCTACCTATGTATTATTCCAGGATGTCAACTATCTACTTACCAAATTTCATTAAAATCCATCCAGTAGGTCCGGAGACCGTACCGTTACCGTTTCTTAAACCACGACAATTATTATTTTTGTTTAAAATTTAAATAAAAGACACACTTTTTTACTGTTTTATTATATGTATAGAAATAACCTATTTCCTTACCTCCATGCACCTTGATATTAGCATGCAGCAGTTTTTCCTCACATACTAGCACTTGTTGCCTGAATGCGCACGCGTCCCTCAGACGCACCACACACGTCGCACAGATCACACGCTCAGACTCCTCACCCTCCAAGTGAGACAACTGGAAAAACAGGAATTCATATTCAGTCGATAATCTTTTCTTTCTTTTCTATTTCTTTTCATTAAAAAATATTACTAACAATGTAGCAAGTTGCTCAATCTCTATCAAGCTCAGGTTTGGGATGGATCTGCTAAATACCAACTGGACGCGCTTGAGTCTATCGAGAAGCGGGCCAAGAGACTCATTGGAAACGATGCACTGGTCGAGTCAAAGCTCCAGAGCCTTGAACATCGACGACGAGTTGCAAGTCTATCGGTTTTCTATCGGTTACATTTCGGGGAGTGTGCGATGGAATTACACAGTCTAATTCCGCCAAGCCCGTTCCATCATCGGACTACGAGACAAACGGCGAAGCGCCATCGTTACATATTGGACATCCCACCCATACGCACAAAACATTACGGGAATACCTTCATTGTGCGTACGGCTAAGGAGTGGAATTCCCTGTCGGAGTCTGTGTTTCCCGATAGCTATAACCTAGGAGTCTTTAAGTCAAGAGTGAATAGGTTACTTTTAGGTAAGCGTGCTCCATCTTCGACCACATCATCACTTACCATCAGGTGAGATGGTGGTCAAACGCAAACCTATTTTTAATAAAAAATAAAAAAATGTAGATCTCACATTACTAGCAATCCTGTTAACCCCTCTAACTAAGCTAAATATGCTTGTGTCTAAAGTGGGTTTAAGGCAATTCGAACTTGACACCTCTCGATCACAAGTCCGACACCTTTATCCATTAGGCTATTGACGCTTGATTGCTTTTGAGCTTATAATGTCCTCACTGCTCTGAAAGGCAGTAAATACTTTTTTTTTTGTTTGTATTTTCTCCTTCTGTGTCAAATCCATCCAAAGGTTGTCTGTAAAAGATCGCTTTTAGCGATAAGATCGCCCATTGTATTACCCTTTTTTCAACCGACGACAAAAAGAGGAGGTTATCAATTCGACGCGTATATTTTTTTTTCTCAAAGGAGTGTATTAGTATGCAAGTATGGGTACCAACTCAGCATGCCTGACCGTCTCATACTCATCTTATGAGACTTTCTTTTGAATCGCACCTTCCGTTATCGAATTGAGGGAGACTTCGACACTGAGGGAATTATCTATCATGCGGGCCTAGTGCAGGTTGGTAAATGTCAAATATGTACGGATTTTTGTCTTATGCTATGTCGGTTTCCTCACAATGTTTTCTTATGGTGAGTAATGTGCATTCCTGGGTTCGATGTTCAACTTGCAAGTCATGCCTATTACCGCTAGGCCATTACTACTCGACAGGAATTCATGAAGATATTACCTACTAGTTAAAATTTATATTTTTAACTATGAGTGTTAGTTTATGCTTGATCTCATTCATCTTAATTTTTAAAATTAGTTTTGGATTTTTCTCGATTTATTTAATTTTATGTCTTTTGCTATTGTTTGTAATTGTATAAGAATATTGGTTTAAGTCAGTTATCACTTCTACTAAGAATGCTGGTTAACCTGATAAGCCCAAAACGATTTGTTATAGTTTTTTTTTTATTTTTTTTAATCTTTAGGTTTTTATCTCAATGGATACGCCAACCCCATCATGCCGAACACAAGCTTCAAAAAAAAATTCTTAATTAAATTTAAAGGAGAATACTAATCAATATAGTACACCAACTCGCTAAATCTTTTTGCTACATCTGACTTCGGTTGAGCTAAAATTGATTGTATTAAACCTACCTGTAATATATTTAAACTAAACTCATTGATTAGCCTTCTCCTTTCCTCTTGGTTCTTGACACACTCCATCAACAATTTGTTATAGTTCTCGTCAAATAACTTGGCAAGAGTCGTTCAATGCGCTGAAGTCGATTTTTAGGTGTCAGCGGGACGCGGGGTATGACGTAGCGCCGCTCCGAGTACGCGATTGGTGCGTCAGTAGTTCTCGTTCAATTTGCTCCCGAATACACTTGCGTACACGAAAGTTGTACCCTTTGTTTTTGTTACGAGTTGTTGTATTAAATTTAGTTTTTGTTACGTTGATTGCAATGCCAGGACCAAATACAGTTTTACGCAGACTATTAAAACGTCAAAAAAACAGTTAGACACTATACTTAAGGAAGGTCTGAATTCGTCACTGACTTTAGGACACAGGGAAAAGAAGAATAAATGGGGTAGCAGTTTTATTAACCAATTGTGACGACGAGAACATATTATTTTTAATGTTTGTTTTTAATACATTTTTTTCACTTTTAAATGTGTTTATGTATTATATCTATTTTATTTATAATACCGAATTAACGAATGAATTCCTCTTCTTTCTTTAACATTCTTCTGAACAGACATGATTAAAAATAAATAATGGCAATAACCATAGAATAATGGCAAGCAGTAAAAGTGATCACTTTTTTGTTCCACTAAGTGCACGATGCGCGAACTTACCCCCACTATGCCAAAACCTTGCCAACTTACGTGACGAGGACTATACCTATTGTTAAAATATTTTATACACAGAAGCTGTTGGGCATTGGCGTATCTAGAGATATTTCCCAGGGGGGCCTGGCCCCCAGTAGTAGAAGCGATTGGCCAGATTTTTAAATTTTTCAGCCATAATTGTTTGTTAGTAAAAATTCTCGGGTGGGCACCAGAGCATTCTGGGGTGGGCACGGCCCACCCGGCTCCCCCCCTTCCTACGCCTATGCTGTTGGGGAACTATTTTTGAATAAATAAATTTGTTAATGTATGAGTCAATGTGTTGAAATGAAATGAAATATTTATTTTGTATTTGTAAATTGGTTATAAGTAAATAACACTTTTACACATTATGTTTTTTTTTTGTATGTAAAGTTTAGTTTAGCTAGATGAGGCCGGTGTATCCTAACTGACTACTCTACCTACTGTTACCTTGTTACTGATTAGTGGAGGCCAGATACACAGTTGCTTCATTTGAAACACTGGTAGCAGTTACAGAGATAGATAGATATACTCTTTATTGAACAGCATAAACAGAAACAAATAAGGACTTAACAACTTTAAGGGTAAGGCCAAGTGATCTTTTACAGACAACCTTTGAATGGATTTGACACAGAAGGACCAAATAAATATGCGGGTACTCCATGGTGTAATATTTACTTTCATTAAATAGAAATATTAATAAACTTCATACTCAAAACATACATATTAAAAGATAAGATATACAGCATGTAACAAAAACCCTGTCTGATCCTTAGGAGTATTATTCGGCATCATACTGCGTACACATATATGTAGCCATTTAATGGATTTGAGATTATTATTTTTCCCCAGTGATATAATTAAATTTAAATAAAAAATAAAAACTGATCAACTGATCAAAGGCAACACTGATCACTCGACACTCTTCACATGTTACTTACTACCTACAGTTTTGTGTCAAAGAAGCCGCCTGAGCAGGTGGAGTGTTGTCAACTTATGAAAATTTGCCATATTCAGTGTTAAATTTCACATGGATCATATCATAAAAACCAAAAGTCATTGATTTTTTATTTTTATAAAATACATTTTTAGAACATTTTGTTCTAGTATGTATAATGAACCAGGAATATGCCATTATTGGGTCGGACAGGGTTTTTGTTACATATTATATATATTTATTACCTCTCAAGGACTGACATTATTTACGTCAACTGAGCTTTAGTTGAGCCCCGCTGGCACAAAATTTGTGTGCCAGCAGGGCTCAACTAATACTTGTTTACTGGCACGTTTTTGTGCTGGGGCTCTAGAGGTTAACAAATTAATGAGAGAGATAGAGATCTTTTACCATATTTTTGAAACAATTTACCTCTCGTTTGATTGGAAGCTGACATAAAATTAAAAATAGGTTGATATATGATGATTTTACCGCCACATATAATGCCATAAGCAAATCCTATTATTGCTACTGAAATATTGTTAGTACCTCCAGGAAGAAACCAAAGAAAGAACAAGAGAAGTAATGATTGTAATACCTATTGATTTTAATAGAAATTTTCATTGTTCGTCGTTCTTTAATTTTTTTTAATGTTTAGCTTTCAAAATTTTTAGTGTTTGGTTATTATTATTATTTTTTAAGTTTTTGTACATTATTTTACGTAGTTTGTATTTATCTGAAGTCTGTAATTTAACTGTAAAATCAAGAGGACGAGCGTTTGAAGGCTGAAATACAAGTCTATGCCTAGTTCAGCTCCAATAGCTAATATTTTTGTGGACTTACTCATACTTCTAAGAATGTATTTGACAAAACAATGTACAATTCTTTTGTTGAAATCAAAAATATATGGTTTGATCAAAATTATAAAATAAAGTTCTTACGAGTAAACCAAAGCAATCCACGAACATCTCTGAATACACTTCCTTTTGACCCAGCCATTCGTATTCCACGTTCAATAAGCGACATTTCTTCATAGCTCCACAGCATCTACATAGACCAGGGTCCACGATAGGACCCTGGCGGCTAGTAGCACTCATTGTAATATCAAATAAAAAAAATTAAACAAATATTTACATTCCCTTTAGCGTTTTAATTTGACAGATACCAATGTTTATCGACTTTTGTTTTGACTTTGAAGTTGGATAGAAATGAGGGAAGTACTTTCATTTACGGTTTTCAGAAATTTAGACAATTTAGCGGTTTTAATTTTATTTAAAGAAAACTAGCAATGTGGGTGGAATTCATATTACTAACAATCTTGTTAACCCCTTATTACTTTATAACTGTTAAGCTTAACTGATTAAGCTAGATATGCTTGTGTCTGGAGTGGGGTTCGAACCCGCGACCTGTATTGTATTGTTACTTGTAGGGATGTAACGATATGAGTAAATACAAGTAACTACTCGATACTTTTTTTTCGATACCAAGTACTTTTGTACTCGATACTTGACAACTGAATAACTAGTAGTATCGGTAAGTAAATACTTGTATCGATAGGTACTCGGTCGGTCGGTCACTCACTCACTCACTGATTTATTTTTTGTTTCGCGAATGAATCTTTTCTACTGCTCTGGCAATATTTAGCAAAATCAGTGATAATAGGACCACAAAAGTCTGAGGTGTGGAATGTGAACTTTGTGGAAAAATAGAAATTTAGAAATGCTTCAAAGACGTAAAGTATTGTGGAAAAATTATTGTTTCTAGGGAGCACGTTGATCACAGATTTTTTTTGCCTTAGTGTATTTTATTTTAATAAATACTTAAGACTATAACATGTACTGCCACTGCTGTTCTTATTTGCCTCTTATACTTTGGACGGAAATATTGACCGATACCAGTAGGTATCAATACTTTTCATTCAATACCGAGTAGGTATCGATACCTCGTGACCGATACGGTATCGATACCCAGATAGTATCGTTTCATCCCTAGTTACTAGATAATAGATGGCGCTTACGACATCATGATGATGATAAATTACAGGAACTTAACAAAATATGACACCAGAAACTACACCAATAAAATGACACATCAATGAATTTTATTATTATTCTTTTATAATATTAAGTAAAACTATAAGAACGGTCCGAGTTACACCAAAAGATGGTGCTGCTCCAACCATTATTCAGACAAAGCGTACTTATTTCTATAGTAGGTCTTACTTATCTGCCAAATATATGATTAACTAGCTTGTGCCAGCGGCTTCGCTCGCGTGGGAAGATTTTTCCCGTGTAAATCCCGATCCCATGGGAATTTCGCAAAATACTTTCTTAGCGGATGCCTACGTCATAACATCTACCTACATGCCAAATTTCAGCCCGTTCCGTCCAGTGGTTTGGGCTGTGCGTTGATAGATCACTATGTCAGTCAGTCAGTCACCTTTGAGTTATATATATTTAGATTTACTGAAGAAAATAAACTTGCTGCTAGCCTACTATGATCACTTCATCGTTGCTATGATGTAACTGCCAACGAAAACATTGAATCTGAATATCAATCTCTATGGTGATTGGTGACCAAAGAAAGTAATCATCATCTGCTTTGCCTTTTCCGCATATTAACGTTGTGCATTGTTGATATTTTGAAATGTTTAGGGAATAATTTTGCACGAATTGCTTTAATTATCAGTATAAAAGTACTATCATTTATGTGGTAGAATACAATATTTATTTATTTATTGCGCTATCGTACACAAACATGACAATTTATACTTATTACATTTAAAAGTTTGCGTAGGCATACATTTTCGACGTGCCGTAGAAAGAGAGGACGATACTTCCTCTCCTACGCCGCGCCGGCTGTCTACTCTCCATCCGTCTTACGAATTTTCGATCAGGTCACGTGTCCTGACGCGTGTTTAACATTTTTTAGCAATTACAAAAAAAGTGCACAACGTCGCTTAAGAAGTTTTCACTTCAAAAAGGCACTAGTCTTGCTATAAAATCTGGTGACTCTACTGCTTAGCGATGGGTAAGCTAACTTGCTAATTTATATTATACTAAAAATTTCTTCAATGCGGTGGGATGAATTGAAGATTACACGTTAATTTCCATATATTGTCATAGGTTTTATTAAAATAAATGCTGACATAATATCAAAAAAGTATTATTGAAATCAGTTATTGTTGGAATCAGGTACACATTATTTTATTTTGCCAATTAAATTACATGAATATTACTAGCAATCTGTTTAACTCTTCCAACTAAGCTAAAATATATGCTTGTGTCGGGAATGGGTTCACGGCAATAGTTTAATAGGTGGGGTTCGTACCCATAACCTATCGATTACAAGGCCACCACCTTCAGACTAGGTATTGCTAATTTATGGATATATTCATAGTTTAGGTAGGTTAAAGTATCGACATTGTATACTTATATCTAATTAGTTTTTTATCAGTTTTCGCCTATCGCGATAAAATATTTAAATCTATTTCTACTCTACAGACTAAAATAGATATATATATATATATATAATTTCTCGTATACAGATATAACAGTCGGACAACTTAAAATTGAGCTCAAAATTCGAGATAATTTCTATCCATCGCTACTAAATTAAGGATCGACTATAACTACCCATGTGTGTTTAAAGTTGATTCTTATGTGCATGACTATGTATTCACAGAGCCCTAGCAAAGTTCTGGTCGCAATGGAATAAGATTTTTGTCTCGAATTTCGTTATACAGTTTGTTATTCTAGATTAATTAATATCTGGAATCCAAATATACTATAGAATATTTTTTTAATCATCCCATCTGACGTACATTTAAAAAGGGGATAATGCGACTACCAGAGATTTATACATACACACTTGTAGTAATACTGATAACAGTGCAAGCAGTTGTTAGAGCCGCTAAGAGTAATTGGTATTTAAACCTTCAGAGGTTTACATTCAGATACCTACGTAGACAAGAATGTGAGTGAGTGTATTTCACTACTTTTGATCTTTGTAGAAAATAGAGACGTAAAATTTTATTTATTTTATCTTTATCTACACTTTTTGCACATAGATATAAAGGCGGACTTAATGCTGTAGGCATTCTCTACCAGTCAACCATGAGTGGTGAAGAGATAGTGTGGGAGGTGCAATATGTATGTAAAAAGCAAAATTAATTAGTAGGTTGTCCATTGAGCTATATCCATCGGCAAACTAACAACTGCCTACGCGAATTTAAAAAATGTTATTTTAATACTTAGATACTCCAAATATTGGGGTAAAAGTGGTCTGAATAAAATCAGTCATAAAAATTATATGTACATACATAGAAGATACAGCCAAATACATCATCATATTGTACACCATCCTACAAAAATAGGTGATTACTTCCCTCTCAGACTTTTCAATTCAATTATACCCTGTGTTGTGTAGCATTGACACATCACTTCAAACTTCAGACATTTCAAAATTCAGAAAGACAAACTGACAAATTAACAAATGTGTGCCTCCTTATGGGTTTCCTTAGTCGTAGTTTTGTTTGGAGAAGATAGGGAATCAAGAAATCTTTATTGTTTTATTTAATTAATCTCGCTGACCGCTGTATGATTTTGAGATCCAGTTGTATGATTTTAGTCAATCTCGTCAACTAGCGGTAATAACAGCAGTTCCTCATGCGCAATGTGAAATTCCTGATTACGTTGTACCACCACGTTTGACTCACCGGGTCTTAGAGGCTCATAATTCTGATATGTCAAAAATGTTCTGATCAAGAGTTGTCGTCTTTCTCCTTCTGATATTTTGTTGTTACGTAGCACGTTGCCAAGGCTATCGAAATTGCCCCAGGCAACTGAATTTACAGCGAAGGGATGTACTTCTGTTTCGCTGTCAAACATCCTCCAAGTTGGTATACCGATATGCGGTATTACGCGAACGACCGGATGAAGACAAGCATCGATCTTGTAATTGAACAGAGAATATGTAGTCTCATACATGTTTTTGTACTGCACGTAATCCAGTTCATAAGTCAGAACAGGCCACATATCAACATATTTCTCCCTGATGACCTTATGGCATTTTTCTATCACTTTCCACTGTCTTTGAAGAATTTTTTGCCAGTCTTCCATTGCGGTTGTCTCGCGAATATTGTCCATATTTATACGTTTTATTTCTTCCTCTATGGTACTGAAACGTAAACGCTGATGGCTGATAAGCATATCACGTTGTGATTGTTCAAAGTCTGCACAACGTTTCTCTGGACGTCTTTCTTGAGGATTCTCCACATTAGAGAACTGTTGCAATGAGGGCATCACGGACACATACTCGCCTTTCACTTTATTATAAATATTGGCGGTAAAATAGTTATCTTCTTTGACTTGAGCTTCGACCAAAAGATGATTATTATCCTCGAAGATTTTCCATAATAGGTGAAGAGCATCGATTGATTTTTGTGTGTAAACCTCTGTCAATTCATCCAACTCTGCCAACTTGTTATCGATTCTATGATGCATTTTATCAAATGTTTCACCTATAAGTATTTGGGTGGAAATAAGTTCTTGCATAGTGAATTCTAGCAAACCCCTCATTGTTAACGTTTCGTTATCTTCGTGTTATCTTCTTAATTTACGCACTGCTATGCACTACTACGTTTAAACAAAACACTGCCGGCCTCTGAAATACCACTTTGGACATTCTATATTTATTTAACATTAATATTTTGTTCGTGACTGTTCGAGGTGTCGCGGTCGCTTCGTACTTAGTTTCAAATAAAAAAAATACTTAATGTTACGAAAATTCTTGTTTTAATTTAGTGCATTTTAGTGTAAAAGAATGTGCTAATGGGAGAAGCTCCCAAGTCAAGTCTTGGTAGTAGTTCATCAATATAAATAAAAAATCGATAAACAGTGAAAGAAACGAATAAGCTTCAATTGCGCGCGCATTCCCGTTGTCCAACACTAGCTGTGAACACCAAAGAGTATGTAATACACTATGGTGAACACTAGCGCAACACTGTCGTGCGCTCGATGGCGTCGCTTTCCTTTAGTTTCAATAAAATAATTAGTTTTAATGAAATTTTGCCTAATATTTTAAGTTAGTTGTAAATTATTAGTATGTCAAATATATTTCCTGTGAAAATAAATTAAAAAGTGACAATGGATGCTAAAACTACGGAATGGCGAGCCGGTCCAAATGTTTGTCGGTGTTGCTTAACCGAAGGGTGCTACAAGGACATTTCGACGGAATATTTCTGGATGGGAAAGCGTGAGGTGTACGCTGAAATGCTTTCAGAGACTCTTAGCGTATCAGTAAGTACCAGCTTGCTTATTTATCGATCCATCTTCGTGAAGACGCCATGGCATCCATTTTCTTGCGAAAAAGCAAGTTTTTTTTTTTTTATAATCCGACCTGTTTATTGAGCCTTTTGTTTTGTTATGAATGCTTTTTGGCTGAAGCTACTTTCGTTGGTCTGGTTTTAAAATCGATTGAGCTGTAGTATGAAGATGTTTGTATTTATGAAGCTCTGCTGAATAGAAACTGGTTTGATATCTTTAGAGAAATCGTAGATCATTATTTAACTATATAACTCTGTAAATGAGACTGGATGGACACTCATGTTATAATT
The DNA here is from genome assembly GCA_943138885.2 of Tholera decimalis. Classification (NCBI taxonomy): domain Eukaryota; kingdom Metazoa; phylum Arthropoda; class Insecta; order Lepidoptera; family Noctuidae; genus Tholera; species Tholera decimalis. Next base: position 15,298,210 of record OW964574.2, on the reverse strand, counting down.
AATGAATGTATTTCAGCCATAGTCCATACTAAAGCAGATAAAATACAAATAACACTAACTAGTTAAATGTTACTTTTGAGTTAATCCTATTAACAATATTACTAATTCGGCTAAACTTTCCTTTATGGCCCGTTGAGTTGGAAGTTCATAGTTTTACTGTAAATAGTACTCATAAATAGAAAGTTTTTTTACAAATTGTTAAGTTACGCAAATTCACTATTTACGAGATATACGATTTTAAAGTTTCGTTTAATACTGAAAAATAGCACGCCATTTGCAAATTTTTAGGTTGTTTATTGTCATGGTAGACGTCAAAGTTGACATTTCACGTTCCATTGACAGTAGAAGTGTATTTAGTTCAATTTTGTGTCATATTTTTACTTAAAAATAATTTAATTTTCCCATATTCACGTATTAAATTTGGTGTGTTATTAGTGGGCACTATAGCGGTGCTGTATTATGTAATAACGTTGACGATTTTACACAAAAAAATTACGAATTTTTGTTTACACTGTGGAACGAAACGTGAACGCTGATTTGGACGTTCCTATACTCATAAATACATAGAAATCTATTACAAATTTTAAAGTTGCGGAAATTCATGGCTTACGAGATATAATATTTAAAGTTTCGATACAAATTGGAAAATAGTACGCAATATATGATAAATAATATTCATGGTAGTTCCAACTGTTACTAGAAGAAGTTAGGATGTAAGCGAGCGAAGCGAGCTCGGGACTTGGGGCAACCCGACTCGGACAGATTAGGTTAGAAGGGGATGGCCGGGTCTAGTGAGCGAGCGTAGCGAGCGAACAGACCCGGCCATCACCTTCGTGGTTATTTATTTTTAAACCATTGAGCCCCGCGAAGCGGGGCTCCGACTACACCTTTTAGCCAACTTTTGAGTTTTTCGAAAATCTTTTCGTTGAAGTAATGCTGTGGAGGAGACGAGCACCCCCCTTCCCCGTCACTCCACTCCCACTGCCTTCCTCCTGCCAAACGATACTAAATATCACCGATTTTTTTTATTCTAACCTAAAAACTTTAACCATATCAGCATAACCATGGGGTTGCGCGGGGGGCGATGGTACAGGGGGGTAGCACTACTCCCCCCACCCCTCCCCTCCCTCCTCGACCCCAAAAACGACGGGCCATAAAGGAAAGTTTTACCTTTTGTAATCAATAACAGTTTATTTTTCCGAAGTAAATGTTTGATAGAATTTGCTAGCAATATTCAATACTCGATTATTCGGAGATGAAAACAGATATCAAAAAGAATCAAATAGGATTATTATGAGGGAAGTGAAAGCTTTAAGTCATTGCAACCAATTTCTACTGAGCTTATTAAAATTATGGAATAACAGTGCTTTGAAACTGGAGAGCTAGCTACTTTGAGCAAAGATATGTAGATAGCCTGGTGTGTTAGAATTTTCGTAATATCAGAATTCAATTCAGCACATCTAAAACCCTCTGAAAACAATAATATAATGACAAGGACAATACAGTAATACTGTGTGTGTTAAGGTTATTTCACATTCAACAAACAATATAATTATTCATATGTTAATACTTTCGGTGCCAAGCAAAACAACCAGCAGATGGGACCAATATTAATTAGTTTTTGTCCCAAAAAACCCCCATCACATTCATTGTTATAATATGTAGCTATTGATGATTTTTGTTAACACAAAGAAACTGAAAAATGACACCATTTTTAAGTAAACTTTGAGGGTTGTGAAAATAAATAATATTATGATATGATTTGTCTTTTACAGCCAGTATAAAATAAATCATTCATTAAAATAAAATGCAATAAAAACATGGTGCTTTGATGATTCTTGTTAAGATCAACAAGTTAGAAACACCAGCCTCATTTAGATTTAATTTATGAATAGAAAGTTATGTGTGATGGGTCACAGGTTCGAACCCCACCTATTACACAATTGCCAAGAAATCAATTGGAGGGCTTAACAAGATTGTTAGTAATGTGAATTATATCCATTGCTGGCTCTCTTTAGAAATTATAAATAGATAGAATATATTTTATTGTAGACCCAATTTAATAATAATATATTTAATAATAATATATTTATTAGCATCAAAAGTATTTTACAATTATGGTGAATCCCTGACTCCTGAGCTAGGTATATTACCTGTGTTACAGGAGCCAGTGTCTTCTACCAGTTGCATTATCTAATAAGCAAATATGATCAAAATGAAATAAACAATTATGATTAAAATTAAATAAACAATTATGATTTAAATGAAATAAGCAATTACAATAAAAAAATACACAATTATAATTTAAATGAAATGAAATAAACAATTATGATCAAAATTAAATAAACAAAAGTACATGATTAAAAAAAAAACACAATTAAATTTAGAGTAAAATACACTTATTAAATTACTAAAATATAGATTTGACATCTTGCCTGAATTTCGTGTGTACCTACATGTGTAGTATGTGCGGAGTGCAGATGTGTTGTTTTGTGTATATGTGAGTGTGTGTATGTATGAGTGTGTGTTTGTGTGTGTGTGTGTGTGTGTGTGTGTGTGTGTGTGTGTGTGAGCATTGTGTTATGCCAATATACTTTACACGTAAGGCTAGTGCAGTAGGGACTCGGTTTGTGTATAGTCAAGTGTCAGTAGCCATGATTTTATCTTAGTTTTGACTTCTTTGAGTGAGAGCGGATTTATTTTTAGCTCTGTATTTGTTTTATTATACAGGAAATTAGACAAATATTTACGTTGCCTCCTAGCAGATGCAGTTCGACATACAATCGCCGGACAAACATTTCGTATGGTACGTTTCCTGAATATGTCTTTATTGTGCGGTGTAATAACATGCTGTTTGGCAACTGTTTGAAAAATATACATTTGCCGTACAGTTAGCACTTTACATATGTAGTATAAACTTGTAGTGGGAAATCTGAACGGCCTGAATGTCATTACTTTAAGGACAGATCTTTGAGCCCTTTCAAGGGTAATCAAATGAGATTTATACGCCCCACCCCATATGCCAATACAGTATCCTATTACTGATTGCGCCAGCGCGTAATACACCGTGCGTAATATCTCAAGATCTGCCACGTCTCTTAGCTTTATAAAAATCCATATTAACTTCCTAATACGTGCAGTCGTGAGCTCTATATGTTGGTGCCAGCTTAGCTTCTCATCAAGAACAACTCCCAAATATTTCACAGTTTCTGATTTACCCATAGTTAGACATGAACAGGTCGTGTGGTTGTTTGGTGAGTTACACTCATGAAATTTGACTGTAATTATTTCCGGTTTAAGCTTAGAGAAACTAAACTGAACCAGAGTAGATTTCTTTAGGTTCAGCGTAAGCAGGTTAGCTCTGAGCCACTGACTCACCCTTTGTAGCCCTAACTCAGCGTTTAGTCGGACCTCTTCCCAAGTCTCCCCATGAAATACAAGTGCAGTATCGTCAGCATATGTGAAAATTTTTCCTTTCGTAAGCGTTAGCTGACACAGGTCATTTATGTAAACCAGGAAGAGACCTGGGCCAAGTATACTTCCCTGCGGCACACCATATACCACCCGAGCGTCCGAGCTAACCTGTCCAGCAATTTTCACTCTCTGCGTCCGGTCATGTAGGAAATCGCTAAAGATCCCTAAAGCATTTCCCCGAATTCCTATACGTTCCAATTTGTCTACAAGAAATGGAATTGAGACGGTGTCGAAAGCCTTGGCCAGGTCTAAGAAAATGCCGGCACATTTTTGATTAGCATCTACACAAGACGACACATGGTCGACAAGCAGACCCACTGCATCTTCCGTGCTCCTTCCTGGCCTAAACCCAAATTGAGAATCCGACAATATGTTGTTATGTTCTAAGAATCTAATTAGCCTAGTATTAAGCACTTTTTCTAGTATTTTCGATATTGTCGAGAGAACTGAAATTGGCCGGTAGTTTGTGACATCGTCCTTCAATCCACTCTTGTAGACAGGGGTTATTAGTGACTTCTTTAAAACTCTAGGGAAAACACCTTGTGCTAAACAGAGTTCTATGAGTTTGGTTAAATGGGGAATCAAGACATGTCTAGCCATTTTTAGAAGTTTGGCAGGTATTGAATCCCAACCAACAGCACAATCATTGTTAAGGTTAAGTATTAGTGCTTCGATTTCGGCCTCATCCGGGGGTAGTAATACAATGGATTTAGGATTTTTGGGTATATTGAGTTTACAACGCAATAAGTCAGTAGATGATGTTGATATGGTATCTGCCAGTTTTTTGCCGATGTTAGAAAAGTAGTCGTTTATATCTTCTAACGAAGTAGAAGGATCCGTGTTCTTTATCAGGTTATCAGCTGTTACATTTAGCCTTTTCTGATTTGTTATGGTTTTAATCGCATTCCATTTGTCTTTATTATTATTTGTACCTTGTAATAGAGAACGTTCATAGTTTATTTTCAATTTTCTTAGTAATTTGTTGCAAAAGTTGCGATACCTTTTATATGAGGTTTCGAGTACGTGGTTATCTGGACTAATAGAAAACTTCTTATGTAGCCTGTCTCTATGCCGTATACATCTAAGTAATCCTGGGGTTAGCCAAGGTTTAAGTAGCCTTTTCCGGCCAGGTCTATTATATGTTATTGTATTTGCTTGTATTGCTGTGGCTATGCTTTCAATTAAGAGAGTGGCAGCGTTATTTGCTTCTGCTTCATCGCTTATGAATGAGAAGTCTACTGTCTCTAGATGCTTAACTACGGCATCATAATTGACTTTTGACACAATATGTACCCTATCACATCTCTGTCTGAATTTGCAAACATTTAATACAACTGAGGCGTGGTCAGTGACTGTGGAATCAATTACAAATACTGTGGCTGGATTTGACGTACGTAGCATCATGTGATCAAGGCAATTTTGACTTCTAGTTGGATATATGTGCGCTGGCAGAAGGCCTAGTTCTGCTGTCAAGTTCAAGTACGATTCACTGTTCCTGTCAGTATTGTTTGCCTTAATATCAATGTTAATATCCCCAGTTAGCACAATGTTTTTAACCCTCATAGGGCGTAAAATACGGTCTAATGAGTTCAAGAAATTGTCAATACAGTATATAGATGGAGACCTATAGACAGCTAAAATGCAAGTATCGGGATAAATATTTAATAAAACAAAGCTAGCGCCTACAGGTTCCGGTTCTTCAACTGCAAATTTGAGTTCTTGTTTAACGTATATTACAATGCCGTCATTTTGATTTTGCAACATTTTTGAGGAATAAGTTGAGTAGCCATCGATCATCGGAATAGGTTTGTTATAGCTGAGCCAACATTCAGTAAGTATAATGACATCGAATTCAAATGAAAATCTGGCCAGCTGTGCCTGAAAATTGTCCATATTCTTTTGAATGCTGCGAATATTCTGAGTCACAATTTTTAGAGACGTCGTTGATTTATTTATCTCCATATTACAAAACTCAGTGTCACAATAGTAGTTTTTAGCCACGGATATTCTGTCTACATCGTCTAACATATTGTTTCTATTAGCCATTGTTATATATTAATTGCTTTATTATGGCACTAATTGCTGAATCGAAAATATAAAGCTGGCATTTGTTGAACGGGAATGCATTACTGGGGTGCATAACCAAGTAGTATGCTTGTGTGTGAAGTGTTTTATTGCGGCATATGTTATTGTAAGTAGTGTGTAGAATAACTGTATAATAAATAGTATGGTGGAAAGTGAGATGTGTAAGACAGTTTTTTATGAGTAGGCAGCATATATCAGACAATATCATAGGAAATAAAAGCAAGATTAACATGAGCTTAAACATACAAAATTGAACAAAAATAAAAATAATTTAAACACACCTATTTAACAATATTGCTTATTGTATTTGTTTTATGGTTAAAATTACCAATTTCAGTAAATAACTTATCATATGAATGCTTATATGTAACATGCAGCCTATTGCCATCAATGAGGATGAAGTGGTTAACCAAATTCAATATCTATATATATAAAAATCAATTGCTGTTCATTAGTCTCGCTAAAACTCGAGAATGGCTGAACGGATTTATCTTATCTTGGTTTTGAAATGTTCGTGGAGGTCTAGGGAAGGTTTAAAAGTTGAGAAAAATTCGAATAATTGCGGGGAAAACCCTCAAAACAGCCCTTTTCTATTTCCTATACAAACATTTTCTAAATAAAATGGAGAGTCAATTTGTAATTTATTACCGCTGTATAAAGTTCAAGGGTAGGGGTAGGAAACCACGCGAACGAAGTCGTGGCGGGTCAGCTAGTTCTCTATAAGATAGAGAAAAAACTAGTAATAAACTGCCTGTTGATTGAGTGGTAGCAAGCGTGACCACTAAGCATGAGGTTCGCTTCCAGATTCCAGTATATCTGACATTGGTCTAGCCAAAGGGTATCATGTTACACAATACACAGTTGTATCCGGTTACACTGGAAGGCTAAGCAGATGACGACTAGTAATAACGCTACATATAAACAAAGTAGTTATCTACTACTAATCATCTACTACTAGTATTCTATTTATTTCTTCTTCATCAGATTGCCTATTCCCAATCCGGTGGGCCGAACAGCAACAGTCGTCTAATATGTGAGCTGTGTATATCTCGATTGCGGGACGCTTCGGACTTTAAGCGGCAGGTGCTGGAGTGTGAGAAGACGTTTATGCAGCACTTGGATGCTAGCAGCTCAGGGATAGTGGATATTGAAGGTATTTTTTATATATTATGCTTGCATAGGGTGTGCTATGCCAAATAGAATGCTAAATAATCGAATATCAATTTATCAACCACTATTACTCAAACATTCATAATATCGAATGGTGAAAAATATTAAAATGTGCCTATAAAATTTAATAAGTAAAGTGTGATTTATTAGTATATTTTTTTTGTATTCTGCCTATATAAGAGGTAGGTATTCAGTATATTAATATTTCGATAGAATGAAAATATGCTGTGTTAAATGCTCGATCAAACAAACATTCGATATTTTGAACACTCAGATGTCTATTGAGTGTGTGATATATTGCATGTTCGATTTATTAACCATTTGATGTTATAATCTTTTGTTAAAAAAAAATATCGTGTAATAATGTGGTTTTAGGGCAGGGTGTTTGGAAACTACACACCTTTAACGGATCTAGGCCGACTCAATTTGTAACCCTGTTTAAGCTAAAGCGCTATGATTCTATTGCTAGTGCCCCACCAGTGAACCACGACTATGTCGTTTTGTTATTTTTTTTTGTTTGTATATATTTGACCATCATCTCAACTGATGTTAAGCGATGATGTGGTCGAAGATGAAGCATGCTTGCCTAGAAGTAACCTATTCACTCTTGATTTAAAGACTCCCAGTTCATAGCTATCAGCAAACACAGACTCCGGCAGAGAATTCCACTTCTTAGCTATGCTTAATGAAACTATTCCCAAAACGTTTAGTGCATATGGGTGGGATGTCCACCATATAACGATGGCGCATCGCCGTTTGTCTTGTAGTCCGATGATGGAATGGGCTCGGTCGAATTAGACTGTGCAATTCCATCGCACTCTCCCCGAAATGTGACTGATAGATAACTGATTTTTACTTTATACTGATACCATTCTTTTTTTCATACAGTACAAGTGGAACAGGCAGACTCAGACGTGAAATTGGAGCGAGTGAAACAAGAGAAGCGATTAAGTGACGATGATGGTGATTTTGATGACAGATGTGGCTTCGAGGATGATGACGATGACCGTAAGTACAGCTTTATTTTATTTAATAAACTGTAGGAGATATTTTTTTTTAAACAGGTTAACAATGTGGGTAGAATCCACATTACAAGCAATCTTGTTAACCCCTCCAACTAAGCTAAATATGCTTGTGTCTGGAGTGGGTTTAGGGCAGTAGTTTAATGGGTGGGGTTCGAACCTGCGACCTCTCGATCACAAGTCTGAAACTAGGCTATTGACGCTTCAAATAAATGTAGATTATAGTACCAATATAGAATGGATATCGCGGCCCCGGACCACAAAGGCGACTGAACGATCAGAGTGGGTTTATAGATAATAGAAGTTTGAACTTCCTTTCGCTCGAGCCGGAGGACTCTTTAAATGATTTTCCCACCGAAAATCAATAATAATATGTTTCTAGACCCCTCCGCCCCACGGCACAGGACATATATAAGTGCACTGAGAGAAAAATAAAGAAAAAGGATTTGTTGAACAATTGGCTGTTAAGTAGCGGTTGCGAGTTCGATGTCCGCTCGGAACAGTATTAGTGTATTGGTGTAGTGTTCGCAAGCGTGACTGCTGAATACGAAGCCTCGGGTTCGATTCGGGTTGGGCAAAAAGTGCTATTGTGGGTTTTTAGGGTTCCGTAGCCAAATCGCAAAAAACGGAACCCTTATTGTTTCGACATGTCTGTCCGTCCGTCTGTCTGTCTGTCTGTCTGTCTGTCTGTCTGTCTGTCTGTCTGTCCGTCCGTATGTCACAGCCATTTTATTCCGAAACTGTTAGCTCCCCATACATGGAACTGAAACTGAAAATATATTTTTTCATGAAACCTATGCGTGTGTAGTATCTATAGACAGGTCTTCAAAAATGACATTGAGGTTTCTAAAACCACTTTTTCATAAAGTTAGTCGTTTAAAAGATATACACTTCTAAAGTGGTAAAATGTGTCCCCCCTCTAACTTCTATAATTATGAAGGGAAAAATCTAAAAAAATTATATGCTTATAGATCTTGATGTAATCTTTCAACCAAAATTGGTTTGAACGAGATCGGGTCTGCAGGTTTTGAGATACAGCATATTTTATAAAACCGCAAATATAACTTTGTAATTCATACAAACACTATGAAAAACAAAGTTATTTGGCGTAGTTGTAAAAATTGTAAATAAACTAGTTTTAAGAAATTTTTAAGTTTTTTTGAAATATATTAAATTATATTATAGTTACTACGGAACCCTTCATGGGCGTGTCTGACTCGCACTTGGCCAATTTTTCTGTTATAAATTTCTCAGTAGCAGCCCGGAGGTTGAAAGTTTGCAGTGTGGTATCCCCCCGTGTCTCGGTGCGCACTAAGACGTTGGTCCTACGCTTGATCGCTGTCCGGTCGTGTTGGATTGCCGTCCCATCGGGCTATGAGAGTATAGGAACAGAGAGTGCACTTGTACAGCTTGTTATGTAGTATCCGTATTTTGTATTAACAAATTTCAAGATATTTAAATAATAATGGCCTTAAAATTTGTCAAAAAATATACAAAATTTATTTACTTATTGATTTATATAAAGGACCTTTAACCTCTAGAGCCCCAGCGGCACAAAAACGTGCCAGTAAACAAGTATTAGTTGGGCTCAACTAATAGTTGACGTAAATAATGGCGGTCCTTGAGAGGTTAATAGGATATATGTATTAGGATTAGTTCGGAAATTATAGCTGTGTGTCAGATTCACTCCTTTTTTTCTAATTTGATGCTTAATCTTCGCTAATCTTCGTAATTTGATATGTAAGTGGCTTGAGCTTAAGGAAGGCTATAGGCTTTATACCCGACTGCAAAAGAAGGAGGATATGTGTTTTGTGTGTTACCACAGAGATCGAGTTACTGTATTCTGCGTGTCGCGAGTTCGATGCTCGCACTGGGACAATTGTTTGTGTGGCATTAAAATGCCGGCCGGGTCTAAGTATTTGTAAAAATGCGCCCACAATACAGTAGTAATTCCATGTGTGGGAGAAAGTTATTTCGGATTTTTAGTAATTTATTCCTGTTCTATTTTCAGTCAATTTTACACCAATAAACCTAACATTCTCTTTAAAATTTCAGTTGACGACCAACCCCTAACTAAATTGGCAAGCAAAATACCCAAAAAGGAATCGGTAGACCTACTAGACCTCCTCGATAACACTAAAGCAACGGAGAAACGGAAATCTTCTACCAAATCCAAGTCAGTTCCTGCTAAAAAGACTAAAACAGTGAAAAAAGAGCCAGTCAAGGCTAGTGCTAGCAAAGCAGCTGCTAAAACTGAGAAGAAGAAAAAAGGTAGGCATCTATTTTTTTATTTTAAAGGATTGGGGAGTTGAGTTGCTGAAGATATTTACCTAGAATCACCTCCATTAATAACCAGCCTATAATTTAAGGTTTTTCGTGGTAGCGTGCATTCGTCGTTAAGTGTTTCGTATTCGTGAACTTACGGGGACGTGTTCTTCGGTGCTTCATTTTCGAAATCACGTATCACACCCGTTTGAAACACAGTCAGTGTTCGGGCCCGACTTACGAATTACAGATCGTGGGCTCGAATACAGTCAGACACATTACTTTTGTCCTAAATATCATCACCACACTCTCAAATCGGTGATGGTACATCTTGAGGAAACTGGCATGTCCCAAGACCAAAAGTCCGAACACATGTGACATCGACCAATCCTCACTGGGTCCGCGTGGTAAGATTACGGCCTATGAGAATGCCTATGTCTTAGCAGTAGAAACGTAATAGGCTGAATTATTACTGTTAAATTGGTATCGCTACAAAAATCTAGAAATTTAATATCACATATCTTCTGTTTGTCATACACAACGATTCTGTAATGCTGGCTTTCAAGTACATAAGCTAAGATCAAAGTTGAGCTACACGATAACTGACAAATGCTTACAGTGTAACTGGACAGGTCTGTTCAAATCTGTGTGCTTCTTTCCTCAAAAGAGCACTGCAGTCATGAACCTACATGCTTCTCATATGATTTGACCAGTACGAATTGTATGGACTCGAAGAGACATTGAGTTGGTTTCGGTGTTACTTCTCAGGTCAGTTAGGAAACACCAGACTTATCTAGCTTAACTTAAAACACAAAAAGACGTTTTATAAGCAATGTACAAAAAATATGTATTTAATTTCATTTCCTATATGGCTGGGATAATTTACTGAATGAGGTAAATTTTAAAAATATCCTTAGCAGCTCTGCTTACCAACCGCTCAATTGACAAGTCATGTACTGGTGTAATAATAAAATTCACAGACTAACATATTTGTATTTGTTAAGGTCGTTCAACATAGCTGTATTAAGTTGTTTTTGTGCCGCACGGAGGGAAAATTAGAATTAAAATGATATCTTATCAATTCAATAAAACACATACATTTATTGTGCGCACAACTACGGAACTCTGCCGGCTTCTGTGTTCCCTGCCACTTATGGACCTTACAGCCTTTAAAACAGGAGTGAGCTCATCTGAAAAAAAAAAACACATTTTTAGTATACAAAAAAAATGAGGGGGTTCAGAAACAGTAATAGGACAAGAATTAAAAAGAACATGTCTATCTGGTTGTCTGTTTGTACATGTTAAACTCCGGAACTACTAGACGGATTTGAATGATTTTTTTTCTTATAAACCTGTTAAGTTTGGGTAACATAGACTAATTGATTTTGGAAACTGGAACACCCGATGCAAAACTTTAAACGCTAGCGAAGCCGCGGTTAGAAACTGGAGCCATATAAGTGCGATGAAATATGTCATCAAAAATGCCAGTGTTTGCGTTCTCGTATTGTTAAATAAGTCTGTTTCCTGCAGAAAATCTCATAAAAATATAAAATAATACATTTATTTACAACAAGTTTTGATGTACACTGCAACTGATACAGATTTAGATTTAAAAAATATTAATTTATGATATATTTATGATTATATTGTTAATACACTATAAAACTAGTTTCAACTGTCTGTCTATCCCTTGAACTAGGCATGTCCAGTATCTTAGGGTGCAGTGTCTGGTTGTACATTCATATAAATATATTGATTAGTAGAAATGTATCGACATAAATCTGCCATTAATGAATTGGTTATTTATAGTAAATTATAACAAAAATATCAATAAAAATGAGTACAACTCTTCAGGAAATGTCAAATTACACTGTTTTAGACATTAAAACATTTCACAAACATTAATAATTTATTTAGAACTTCAAAATTTTATTACCTCATGAAATTTAATTAGATGTATAATTTGCTTTACTCAAATTGACATAGACATTTAATGAAACAACTAATGTGATTAATAACCAGTACATGACTTGTGAATATACATTACCCTATCATAATGCATGATTAATTGTAAGAAAAAATATGGATATGTCTCGAAAAGAGTTCGTTTTGCAAACAAAAGGATTTTAGTTGAATTAATATGGCCCTGATTTGAATGATAATGGAAAAAATTCTTTGAAAGCTTAGATCATACTAGCATTAGGCGTCTCACTAACCAATGAGATATCCGTAAAGCCAGGAAATCAATGAATAGATTAGCAAACAGGCACAGGTCATAGCCAACACTGACCATAGCTAACAGACCAGCGAGTGAGAGAGAAGTCTATAAGTCAAGAGTGAACAGGTTACTTCTAGGTAAGCGTGCTCCATCTTCGACCACATCATCGCTTACCATCAGGTGATATGGTGTTCTAACGCGAGCCTCAACAATAAAAACCCTAAAAAGCCATATTCAATGTATATGTGTCGACAAGAAAGAACTTCTAAGTCACCAAATTAATTAGCTTTCATCATTATTGTTTTGTGAATCTATACTTTTGTTAGTATTGTTATGAGCTGGGGTTCGGGATATAAATAATTAACGCCAATTAAGCCAAAAGTATCACTTTAATTAAATAAACACAAAATAAAAATTAACACAGTTATTCGCACTACAATACTTATCACTTAACACTTAAATCGCACTGAATTTCACTTGTAGTTTCGATGATATCGCATCGTATCTTCTAATTTGTACAATCGACTCACTGCTGCTAAGGATGTTCCAGAAGCTACTCGAGATACTCAGTACTGCTACTCGCCGCCAGGTTGCGTTAGTGTCTCGAACGTACTAGAAGTCGGTCGAAGTTTCTCGATATACTCAGTATTGCTACTCGCCGCCAGGTGGCGTTAGTGTCTCGAACATTCTAGATTTCAGTCGAAGTTTCTTGACGTACTTCGCTAAGCGACTGGCGTAACAGTGTATGTAGAGGGTAATCTGCGGATGGACGCAAGTGAAGCCGTCATTTGAACATCTTTGACTGTCGTTACGGGTAGTCAGAAACCCGAAAATCTCACACTGGTATTGCCAAGTAGTATCGTGTTACCCATCCACTTTGTTTCAGTGTTTGTTTCAGTGTTTCTTCTCAGAGTAGTCAGTTAGGAAACACTGGCCTCATCTAGTTTAAATTTATGAAAAAAAGACGTGTGAAAGTGTTATTTATAACCTATTTGCAAAATAGACATCATTATTTCATTATTTCACTGGGTGGTGGAGGCCAAATACGGAGTCGCACCATGTAAATCACTATACATACTCAACCGCCTCTGGTTATACTAGGACCCTAACATATTTGGGCAAAGGCTTAGTGGATGATGGACACTACCAAATACGCACAAAACGTTTTTGGAATGCTTTCATTTTGCGTACGGCTAAGGATTGGAATTCCCTGCCAGAATCTATTTCTCGATTGCTATAACCTGGGGATCTTTAAGTCAAGAGTGAATAGGTTAATTTTAGGAGCTTTATCTTCGACATTTTCGCTTAAAAACGCGAGCTCATTAATCTCATTGGTTCTGTTTACAGCGCCATCTGTTATCAATCGCTTGAAGTACTAACGCGACGCCATATTGGTTGAACTGTCATCCGATTTTGTAAAACGAACGGACAAAGAGCTGACGAATAATTTAGTTTAGTTGTATGTATTTTGTGTGTTTTTTGCTGTGTTTCTGTGTTCTTCTTCCTTACAGACTCTAGGCATAAAAGAAAATTATAATGAAGGCGATTGATAATAAAATGAATTTCATTAGTCCAATATGGTTTTTTTATCTAATTTGAAAATGGAATTTAATATTATCTACAGTATTCTTAGTCTTTGTATATTCTTTTGTCTATTTTACTTTTGCTCTCTTTTTTAGGCTTTCTACTGTATACATATAAATAAAATTGAAGTGTATGTCTGTCTGTGATTTCAAAATCACTTGTTTTTAGCGCTTCTAGTTATTTACACAACAGTAAAACAAAAACAACCTTTAAAATGTTTTTTCGGTCTGTCTATCTTTTGTTTCTTTGTAACGGCTGAACCAATTTTTATGGCATTCACTGGAAGATGAAGAGATTATAGGGCAATATATACATATAGGATTTTTTTGATCTCGGAGTTCCCATGGTTAACAATAAAACAAATGTTTTAATATATAATTAAATTCGACTATTTATTGTATCTATAGAAGAAATTTCTTCGAAGTAGGTAGGACAATGTACAGTCGGCCAAGAAAGTGGTGTACCACCCTAAGGTTGAATATCGCTTGCAGATTCATAGGTGATAAAGATTAGTTTCGCTTGCAGATCGATCTGACAACTTCTATTGCTGTCTTTATCTGATTATTGATAACGACTATTACTGTTTGTAACGTGACAGCTGTTCTTAGTTTGAACTTGATGGAACCAATGACGTCGTAAAATCAACGGCGGGGGGCTGTAGATTTTGATGACAAAATTGTATCTACAAATTCAGAATTGTAATCAACAAGTTACATAAAATTGTAAAGGCACAAGGCGAGTCCACAAACCTACAATTTCTGTAAACTTGTAATTACAATATCAATAAAAAACAAGCTAAAAATAGATTTATCCTTTTATTAAATTTCTACAATCAATTTTAAAATACTTATAACAAACAAAAACATAGCATATATAGTAATATTTAGAAGATATTGAAAATTTTTAAAAATTAGAAACGGGTGTAACCGCCGTTGGCCTCTATAACCTATAAAAGACGAGACCTCATTGAACCAACAAGCCGTGAGCAAATATCGGTTCCCCGCATTTCCTCCCAGATATAATTACAGTGACTAATAAGAGCTTGTTTGGTTCTTTCATTTTGATGCGACCATCGTTGGACCATAAGGCCCCAAAGATTTTCTATCGGGTTGAGGTCCGGCGATCTTGAGGGCCACTGAATTACCCTTACGTCAGTGTGTGAACGAAACCAGGCTCTTACGATCCTCGCATTATGAATTGAACAATTATCTTGAACAAAATCAAATTGTGGCACTTCGTTCTCCGGGTAAACATTACGGACTGTCGGTAGCATTGCATTCTGAAGCACGTCGATATAATTTACAGCCGTCGCTCGAGGAGGTAGAGAACACAATTCTCCTACACCATCCGTACTCATCCAGCCCCAAATATTTACGGAAATTCGACCTGATTCTCTATTTGGGATTACATGATCATCTTTATACCGTGTTGAATTATATCGCCAAAGGTGAAGACGTCCATGCTGACTGGATTTAAACGTTTTTTCATCACAAAACACTGTATTAGACCAATCAAACTCTAAGTGCTCTCTGGCGAAGTTCAGACGAGCAAGTCTGTGAGCATCCGTCAAATATATTTTCTTGGCGTAATGCCTGTGGTGCAACCCCATGTAATGTAGATGATTCCTTATTGTTTGGGCACTCACATCGAACATCTCCGCAAAATGTTTTGTGGGCTTAAAACCATTGATTTCATATTCCCGTCTCATGAATTCTCTATCGTTATTGGAGAGTGCAGGCCGGCGACCACTTCTTCTGTGATCCAACAAACTTCCCTCCTCTCCTTCACGACGAATCCAAAAGCGGACAGAACGCCTCGATATATTCAAATTCGGGGATATCGCACTGATACTGCTTCCCTCATTAAATTGGGCAATTATTTGTGCTCTTTCGGCAATGGTCAAGTTGGCAGGCATTGAGATGATTTTATATGCAGTTGATTGAAAAATAACACGGAAAATATATCGATTTTTTGCATATATTTGACAAAATGTCAATTGTCAGTTTTCTTTTTCAAATGGAATTCGGTTGTCTAAATAGTTTTTATTACTTTTGTTTGGAAACATTTCAATTGCTTTGTAGAAACTAATGTCCTTTTCATTTATACTAAAGGGTAAAATGTCATGTACTTATATGTGACATATGACGTATGAATACTAAATACATAGGTTTACGTCATGATAATGTTGTCTCTTTCAGTAATATCTTTTTATAACGAACCTTGTTGTAATTTTCGATGACCGGGAAACTAAATCAAAACTGGTACACCACTTTCTTGGCCGACCGTACAATGCAGAGAGTTTGCAACAAGCTGACATCATATCTTCTTGGGTTCGAATCCCGGTTATTTAACAGTGCCTGTATCTACCCTCCACTTCGCGAATACAGGTAAGTGTTTTGTATGTGCCTTATTTATGAACGTTGAAACAGTTATTTTTTTTGTAAAATTAAAAAAAAAGTTTTTATAAAACTATTTCTAACAAATTTATAATTTTTATATTTAATCGTTTTCAACATTCATGTGTTTGGTTGTGAACATTTTAAATGAAAATAAGCTCAAGTTTTTATCAATAATATTTTTAAATGAATTTTGAAAATACTTGAGACATATCCATATGTAGACACATAAATGTCTAAAATCATTAGTAATTTGTGTGGAAGAAATATCATATTTTACATAATTAAAAACATAATATATAATAATTAGTAATTACATATTTATAAACATGTCATATTTCATATTACTAGTAATTTAAAAAGTAATATGGAATATTATTTAAGAACACCAAATTTCTTTTACGCAATTTTCAATGCTTCAAATACTCAAAAATTAAAAGTAATTTTTGAACATTTTTTAAATCAATCTCATGTTTTTCAAAAAAAAAATTACTATTGATTTTTGACTTCTCATACTTTGCACATATATTATGTAAGTTATAATTAAACCCCTTAAAACTTAAACTGTTATGCTATGTGAAATATATAATATTTTTTTACGGGATTTATTTCCACTTATAACAATATTATGTCTGGTTTCCATACCAGACTTCAATTTCTATAACCAATTTTTACTAAAAATCTTTTATTAAATTATTACCCATTGACCGCTAACGACAACACTGACCTTTATACAAGAAATTTACAAAGTATTTAATTAGTAAATTTTTACCCTTAGAATCTCATTTTTTAAAATCTAGCATTTATGATCAAAATATGTGGTTTGGCCGTTTCGTTACCGTTAAACTTGTGCGTAAGGTAAAAAATGCAATGAACTGAAATATTTTATTTTGTAAATTGGTTATAAATAACACTTTTACTTGTAATTTTTTGACGTTTTAATTTTACCTAGATGAGGCCGGCTGTATTCAATGTTTATTACTTTTATTTATTTAAACTTTACGTATAATGGAGATACATGGGCGGACTTAATGCAACAAGGCATTCTCTACCTGTCACCTTTTGTGTTATAAAATAGTTTTTTTTTTATTATTATTAATAATAGGCTTACCTAGTTGTTGTAGTAACGAAACGGCCAAGTTACGGCGTAGTTTGTGAAACTACAGTTAGGCCGTGTAGAGTTAAAAACTGCTCTATATGAGATCTGATATTATTTTGACAGTGCTAGCCATATCGTCTCTTTTTGGCAACATTTTACATGAACATGGTTTTGGTGGGATTTTATTACTGTTTATAATTTGATGTTGAATCCGCTTATTAAAAACCCATCCTTGGCAATCGCGTTAAAATTACAACATTTAAATAAGCCAGTATCTACCTCTACCTATTAGAATTTCGCGCATCGTTGTATGTAGTCATATGAATATGTTGAGTACCAATTTAAAGCGTCAATAGTCTAACGGCCAAGGTGTCGGACATGTGATCAAGCGGTCACGGGTTCGATCTCCACCCATTACACTATTGACATGAACTGACTCCAGACACAAGCATATTTAGCTTAGTTGGAGGGGTTACTCTACCCACATTGGAGGACTTATTCTACCCACATTGCTAGTACTCTTAAAAATGGTATCACAATGTTTGGAAACCCGTATTTCACAATTAAATGATACGATAACGATATATTGACTTCACGTGTTCGAAATTAATCGAATTAAAATTGTTTTTTCTTTTTATATGCTACAATTAACCGAATATCAGACAGTACTTTCGCTTCAGTCCTCATTACAGTCAGTCTTTACCTCCTACTCAAGAATAAAACAATTGAACTCCATAGTCTCCTAGAAGATTTAATCACAGCGTCAAGATAACTCTATAGAAGATAGAAGAAGTATACAACTGTAGTCTACAAAGAACTTTTTCTTTTTTAGCGGAAAGCTATGACGCAACGCGCTCAAACGCCGAGACTATAATAAGTAGCACGACGGCCTACCCGTTCAGAGTCAACGATAAGTCGATACTCTGCGTCTACTGCCAGGAGTTGTACGAAGACCCTGACGAGTTCCGGACACACATGGACGGAGAACATGACTACTTTAGCATCAAGGTCGCGTTCCACCATCTCCCAAAAACGGAATTTATCAAAGCAGACCTAACCAACTTACGCTGTAGACTCTGCAACGCTGGATTTCCGAACTTGGAAACTGTTTTGGCTCACCTGGATTCGGAACATAATAGAAAAATTGATCCGCATGGAAAATATGGCGTCATGCCTTACCTACTACAGAAAGATGTTTATAACTGCGCGGTTTGCGAGAAAAATTTCCCTTCGCTCTTCCATTTGAACAGACACACGATTACACATTTCCTAAGCTACGTTTGTCATGTGTGTGGAAGTAGCTATGTTGCTACAACGGGCTTGTTGAGACACGTGCGATCTAAACACCAGATTTACGAGGTATCATGCAAAAGATGCAAGAAGGTATTCCCTACAATGGAGGCGAAAGAAAAGCATAGACGTACGCAGAAGTCCTGTATGCCGTACTGTTGTCCCAAGTGTCAGGAACGCTTCCTTGATTATAAGACGAGGAAAAAACACATGGAGGTAGCTCACGGGCAGTCGAAGCGGACATATCGTTGTGTGGACTGCAATATAGAGTTTACAACAGAAAATGCTTATTATGACCACTTTAAGTTACATCATTCGGAAGACTGTGCCGTCTGCAAACATTGCGGCTTGAAGTTCTTGTCGGTTTACCGTTTGAAACGGCATATTGCTAAGCATAATGTTTGAGTGACTGAAGCGAACTTATTCTATTTAAAATCAAAGAAAATTCTTACTGTTTGGCGTTACAGTAGTGTCGCCATCTATGCCCCCCATACCGAACTAAACTGATGTATTCTAGATCGTACTATCCAAAATTCAAGTAAATAGAAAAAAAAAAACGAAATGAAGTCGCAATATAGTCAAGGCAGCAATGATAACTATTACTGGACAATACAATTTTAGTTGCAGCTAAATTAATGATTATTTCATAGTGTGTATAATCCTCTAAGAAACTCAAGTCAAGCGTTGTAGCGGAGGCGTGCTAGACGTAATTTTTTCCGGGGGGATAATTATCAAATAACTCCTCTCGTTGTGAGTGGAGCGGAAGGAAGATATTTCTAATGACTTAAAACCCACCTATTCCTTTAGTTTCTCTTGCGTTTCGGGGCTGTGGTATCGCGTTAAAACATTCCCGCAACCGTTATTAGTGCTGACGGTTCTTTGAGTCATCTTTGACAACTAGCGTTTCTAGAAAACCTCATTGCATCCATTCCCTTGAAAAATTCACACCACCAGCTGGCGACACGAGAGATGTTCTTTAAAGACGTGCACATGACATTGATGTCAGTTAGACAGATGTAAAAAAACTGAAAGTCAAGACATTGATGTCAGTTAGACAGATGTCAAAAAAGTGAAAGTCAAATTTCAAGCGTCAATAGCGTAATAGCTAAGCTAGCTAGTTAATTGTGATCGATAGGTCGGTTCTATCCTATCACCCCTTACGTTATTGCCGTGAACCCACTCCAGACACAAGCATATTTAGCTTAGTTGGTGTTTGTAACAAGATTGATAGTAATGTGAATTCTACCCACGTGGCTAGTTCTAAAATAGTAGTAAATAGTAAAATAAATGAAAACGAACTGTTAGGTTTGTGGAGGAGCCACCACAAATTTGCTAATAACACGTGTGTAAAATGATGACTTTAAAACCAAAGTGAAGTCGAACACTGTCAGTTTTTTTGACATCTGTCAAATTGACAGGTGCACAGAACTGACGTCTCGGTGGTGCTATCTCGTGGACGTCATTTTAGAAACCCTTTATTATTGAGAACTGAATGTAATTATTTATATTATTCTCTAGACGACTCGCGAAAATGTCAAGTGCACAGAGTAAATATGGCATCTTGACACGATAAGTAAGTAAAATAATGGTAACTGATAATTAAGATATTTAAAACACTCTAATTATAGAATTTGTATTTATAATTTATGAAATATCTCAATAAATTAAATGTAATATATGCCTTATGTTTGTGTTATTTTCGTCTTGTAAGCTTTTCCTAGTTGTCAACCACTATAATCTTTTAAAAAGTTTTCCGACTTACCACTTTAGGTTCCTTTAAGAAACAAATATGCTGAGTGGAAGTCGCTACGCCCCCGCAAGGGGGCGTGGCGAGCGGTGTCGAGGCGTGTTGTCTCTCGACCGCGGGTGCTTTACCGGGGCTCGTAAAAACGAGCCCGTGCTTGTGTTGCCTTTTCTAGGCGTGGTATTTCGAGTGCGAGAGTGCCTACTCAAATATGAATAGCAAACTCGCACTCGTGTGACTATAGGCGCGCCGCGGCGCCGTGACTCAGCGCCGTTTCTTCACGAAATATGCTGTAGAAGCTGCTGACATTGGATACCGCGTGTTTTACCACAGCGGGTTTTAAAATCGAATTAAATAAAAAAAAAAAAAACCTTGATAAAAAATAATAATAATAATATTTCACAACTTTCACACAACGCCATCTAGTCTCAAACTAAGCAGAGCTTGTAATATGAGTACTAGACAACTGATAAACATACATATATATTTCTAAATACATACATATTATAGATAAATTACACCCAGACAAAGAACAAATGATCGTGCTCATCACACAAACATTTGTCCTGGGTGGGAATCGAACCCACGATCTTGGGCATAGCAGTCAGGGCCACTGACCACTAGACCAACAGGAAATATTAAGTTTTATTGTCTACTAGCTTTTGCCCGCGACTTTGTTCGCGTGGGAGGTTTTTCCCGCGCAAATCCTGATACCGTGGGATTTTTGGGATAAAAATCTATAATATTCTATGTCCTTTTCAGGGTCCTAAACTATTCCCATGCCTAATTTCATCTAAATAGGTTCAACGGTTTAGGCGTGAAAAGGTAACAAAACAGACAGACAGAGTTACTTTTGCATTTATAATATTAGTGTGGCTAGGCTCGCGTTTGACCACCATCTCAAAATACATTACTATAAATGTTATTAATTGATGTTCATAGTATCAATTAACACAATAAAATAGCCGGCAACGTATTCATAATCGCTGAGCAACGACGGGTTAATAGGGCGTATGAAAAAGCAACTAGGGGCGGGCGCCAGTCTGGCCCCTTTTAGCCACATAAAAAAGGAACTATATTAACGATCAAAATATACTAGACAAATAACAAAATTAGATTCGTTTCCTGATATGTGCAACAAAATACTCCTAGTAATGTTTTCGTGAGAAGGCATCAAAGATTAAAGCCCGAATAGGCTCTTCTGTTTTAAATTGAACGGCAACACCATTACTCTGAGTACCACCATCATCACAGCGTCTCGTCAAGCATAATTATGACAAAGGACCATTTCTTTTTGTTCTAGTGTTCGATTCGTTGTTCGAAGCGAGACAAAACGCTAAACTCATTTTGAGGTACAGTACAGCTTATCCATTCAAGATACCCGGACATGATATGGTGTGTGTTTACTGCAGCGACACATTTGAAGAGCCTGAAGCGTATAGAGAACACATGAGAACCGAACATTACCAGCCGAACGTCAAACATGCGTTTGCGCACACCATGGGCACTGAAGAATGCCTTAAAGTCGACTGTACAGATTTAGGATGCAAACTCTGCGGAAAGAAATACGAATCCCTAGCTTCTATAGCAGAGCACCTAGTCTTAGAACATGACAAACATTTAAATCTAAACGCAGAGCTCGGTTTACAGACTTTCAAATTAGGCCGCGAAAGATGGGTATGCGCAACGTGCTTCCAGAAATTCCATTCTCTTAGATGCCTGTCGAGGCATAACAGTGTCCACTACCATAAGTACACGTGTGAGACTTGCGGAAAATCTTATATAACTCGGGACAGCCTTAAGAAGCATGTTATCTTCAGTCATACAGAAGAAAAGATTTGTCCTAAGTGTAAGAAGTCTTTTCCAAACCTTGAGGAGAGGCGTGCGCATGTGTTAGCGAGCAGTCGATGTTGGCGTTACGTTTGCAACCTCTGCGGTCAAAGATTCGTCACTAAGAAACTCAAAGTCCAACACATGACCGATAGGCATAACGTAGACACGAACAAGCTATACAATTGTCCGGAATGTCAAGAATCTTTCACAGATTCTAGATTATACAGAACACATTATAT
Source organism: Tholera decimalis (assembly GCA_943138885.2). Taxonomy (NCBI): domain Eukaryota; kingdom Metazoa; phylum Arthropoda; class Insecta; order Lepidoptera; family Noctuidae; genus Tholera; species Tholera decimalis. Next base: position 15,275,791 of record OW964574.2, on the reverse strand, counting down.
GGTAACGCATACGGACGATAATTTCATCTGCCAGTTTTGCGACATGAAATTCGCCGCCAAAGGCCTTTTGGAGGCTCACAAACTTCTGCATACGAGGGAAAAGCTCTTCCATTGCACTTCATGCAGCAAATCGTTTCTAAGGAAAAAGAATTTGACTCAGCACATGTGGATTCATAGCGAGAATAAAAGATTTCACTGCGATTTATGTAATAAGAAGTTTAATCAGAGAGTTAGCTGGAAGACTCATATGAGATCCTATCATCCTGAGCTGGTGGATTTTTGAGAGGTATCTAATTGCTCTGTAGATGTGATATGCGCTTGTGGCTAAATATTAACAGCAATGTAGGTATAGGTCGATCTTTTATTAAGCAATGCTTGTCGAAGTTGACCCGTGGATCCGTGAACGTATCGAGAAAAATTCCGTGCCTCGAAAAGTCGTTTCAATTGTACATCTTTACGTGTACGGCTAGAAAATAAGTCACTGGTCTTGCCAAGCGATATCGTGGTACAGTTAAGCAGTTGCTCCATTTTAAAGACTAGTAGGTACTAAGATGTATCCGAATTGACTTGAAGCAGATGATCTAAGTACTCTATAAGTCTATAGATAAGACTAACTAAAGCTATAAATTTTTGTTGTCAGATTTCTTTGCGTAAAACGTCTGACTTAGGCTTAAATAAATATCCAGAATTTTTAACGTTGCTATTAACGTAAGGAAATAGACAATTTTTCACTTCCTTGGCATCCCATTATCCAGGGCTTTTTAATGAAAAAATAACTGATAGCCCTAATTGTGAAGACTTGTTTGAAGATGTTTACCACTTGTTGGTAGAATGCACCCGGTATAGAACAGAAAGAGACATACTACTGTCCGAGTTAAATATTAATAATTTAAACATAGGTGCCTATCACACAATTTTATCGAAACCACACTGCGATGATGCAATTAAAATATATAAATTTGTGAATAATTTAAAAAGAATGTAGCAGTAGTATCTCTCTCCTCTTAGGCTACGACGAGCCTGGCATGATCATAAGATTAACCTTTTGAACGCCAGAGTATAAACGTATCGCCGTACCCCTGACGCCAGGCCACTTTTTCTGTCAAATGACCTTCATAAAAAATAGGGATTCCAAAACTTATATCGATATACTTTTATTTTCGTCTTTAATTTTCTAATAAACCGTACTCACGACACTGAGATTTTATTTAACCTGCCACTATATTCCAATATACTAATCTTTACACAGCATTTAACACAGACTTTATCAATGAAAAAGCAGATATTAGAAAACTAAAAAAAGATATTTATTACAATATGGTTACAACACTATTCAACATGACTTGTCTTGGTATTGTGACAATGGCGTTGCTTGCCAGTCAATTTTATGACATTCTCGCATCTGAATTAGGGATGTAGCAGTGTACATCTATTCTAATAAGTATTCTTATCTAATATAATACCTATGCATATCTAATATAATACGTATCCATATCTAAAAATACGCAAGGATTTTAATGTAGTAATAAAAAGAAATTGAAATCAGTATTTTAACCTTTTACCTACGGGACTTCAAAAGCGATGTCATCACCCAATACGGGTACTTTTTGGCGCGCAACTGCGCAGTCATTTATGTTTTCATTTGTCTACATTTTTTGAAGCACAATACCTAGGTACTTCAAATTTCACACACTGATTTATTATTTCACTGACCTTTGAGAAATGTTATAGATTTTGTAGTTTATTTAATACAAAATTTTACGTAATTGCCAAAAAATTAAGCATCAGAAACAATCACTGTATTCGGCGAAACATCACTTGTTTTTTATCAGAATTTACATTCAATATGAGGTAATAGTATTTTTAACACATTACTTAACAAAAACACTGAAGTTAACCATAATTATTCAAAATAAATTAGTTTTTCCGGTAACCATAGGTGGCCAGTATAAAAACCTAGTTTTTGTTTATGATTTATTCTTATTGCCATCTATGTAAATATATGGGAACTTTTTCAACAGAATCATAATTTTATCGACTCCACATAGTGATCTATATCCCAAGGAAATACGGTCTAGTTTTGTCAATATAAAGGTTTAAAACAGACCCTTTCGCAAATCATCTATAGTTGCCACCCGTATTCAGAAGTGACATCGCTAAATCAACAATAGTTGACACCCGTAGGTAAAGGGTTAATTATTGTTTCTTTTACATGTAAAAAATACGCAAAAATAATTTTAAAAAAATCAACATTTACATATACCTAATAATTATTATTACGAATCAGTCTTACAATATCACAAATCTTTAACAAAATGTACCTAATAATATACTAGGAAGAACATCAGTTTAGTACCTAATATAAACAAAACATCAGGAATAACAGGAATAGAAGTAACAAAAGGATTATAATAAGGATAATATCACAAGCTTTCAACAAAAATATTATTAGCAAAAAGGTTAAGAAAAGATATGTAAAATCAACAATGTGACCAACTTACAAACAATGGAATGTCATAAATCTCTAAAATAGGAACAATAAAAGTATATCACACATTAGCAAATCATATCTTAAAAGTAAAAGAGAGGATGTGGTAATAACCTAGTCAAATAAAAAAAAAATATAAATGGTATTTTTCAAAGCATGGCGGCAGCGCTAGTATCGGTGTCCACGCATTGAAGACAGCGTTTAACTCTACCGCTAAGGTCTGCAAACGGGTGTTACGGAAGGCTCGGTTCGACCATGTTGGACGAATTGGGGCCAAAATGGCAACCTACCCTTCGGGCAGTAAGCAGTTTTGGTTCTTCACCAAATCGGTCGAGTCGAACTTCTATCGTCATTCACTGCCTCCCATGGTTAAAGCGGATGGAACACTGGCTTATACCGCGCAAGAGAAGCAAATTTATTTGCCTCCCTCTTTGCGGAAAAGTCGCGTCTTGGCACAGGGTCTAATTTACCGCGTAACTTACCTCACTGTGACTCTGTAATACGGGAAATTGTAATTCACAATAAAGAGGTCCGTAAAGCCCTTTGTAGTCTAGACGTGAACAAGGCCAGTGGACCGGATGGAATACCTGCCCGAGTGTCCTGGAAGCTTGCTAATGTGCAACCAGTACCCAGTACCCAAAAAGGGAAGCCGTGCCGATCCTGCCAATTATAGACTAATCGCCTTAACCCCCATACTTTGTAAAGTGATGGAAAGGGTACTCAACAAGTTGCTGGCATACCTTGAAGACAATGAACTCCTCAGTGACCACCAGTATGGTTTTCGCCGTGGTCGGTCCACCGGAGATCTTCTTGCGTATGTCACGCATTGTTGGGGCGAGACCATTGAGAAACACGGTGAAGCCCTTGCGGTGTCCCTCGATATCTCAAATGCCTTTGACAGGGTTTGGCACGCTAGTGTAATGAGAAAAATGTCGTACCTAAAGAAATTTTTCTCATTCGTAAGATATATAAAAAAAAAGAAGAACAATAAGGTCAGATAATATTTTCAACGATGTTTCATATCATAAGTAAATCTAATAAAAGAAAAAATATTTCAGGTGCTTATCAAAGCCTGTATCGTTCTTCTATAATAGTGTGGGTTACTTGTTGAAAAATTTCGTTAAAGAAATTACTAACCTGTTTTTGTCCCTAATAAATAAATTAAAATGTTGATATAACATTTTTAAACATAGTTTTTAAAATTACTCACCTCTAAATCGTCTTGTTTTGATTCTGCTTCCGAGAACTCTTCGTCATCTCCAATTCCTTCTAATATTAGAAGAAGTTCTTCGGTAGTCATTACACTCATGATCGCATCGTTACACTGAGAACTTACACGATATTTTAATAATAAATAAATACAAAAAAAAATTGAAGCTCTTCACTAAACTTAATCGCTTGCGCTTATGACGTCACCATTGTGTCACAGATTTATGACTATGGCGTACAAGGGACTGATAATATTGGTTTGCGCAAGAGATGCGCAAAGATGAGGTTAACAAGTGTCGATATTAGACATTTTGAATATTTTATTTTTGATTGTGTAGCTAGAGGCATGGTTGTATAAGGCTGACTTGTTTTAAAAATACATTTTATTTCTCCTGATACCAACTGATACACAAATAATATACTCTGGACTAAAATTTCATATTCATCTTCTTAAGTGTTTATTGATTTTACAATCATACGTCACAACACTAGCTGTCACATATTATAGCAGACTACAGCGTGTGAAACACTTCTTTTATAAGCGTTTAACATCTACTTTTAAAACAACAAATTTCTCGATATTGGTGGTTTATTTATATTTGTTTCATGCAATACAATATAGACGGAAGAAATTATATAAATAAAAACACACAAAAGTAATGGTTAAATTGTTTATTTCATAATATGGTGCGACGTGTATTTTGTCATATATTTGTGACGTTGGCGTTCAGGGTAAGATTTCGTTTGTCACATATATGTGACAATGGCGTTCAAAAGGTTAAAGGGCTCAAAAAATTAATAAAGAGAACAAAAAAAAACCCATTATCCCCTAAAAGTAAAAGTCGGAGAAAAAAATGATTGTAGCAAGCGAGCTGTAATAAGATTATTTATATAAACCTAAGTGTCTAAAGTTCTAAACTATACGGCCGAACTTGAATAACAGTCTGTCAGTCAGTCTGTCTTGAATAACAGTCCTTATAAGAGTGTAAACACGCTGTAAACCTATTTTCGATCTCGCATTCTTTTAAAAGTTGAAAACAATAAATATATTAATTTAATAAATTGGCAGGAGGGCTACCCTGCTGCCAATTTATTAAATTATACAATAAAACTTTCCTCATGAATCACTCTATCTTTATTTGGTGAAAACGTCATGAAAATCTATTTAGTCGTTTTTGAGTTAATCGCGAAAAGACGCGGCAGGAAGACTTTGTTTTATCATGGTTGTGTTCAGACAATTTGTTTAATTGTGTAGTTAAGTATGTAAACTCTTCGTTTTGACTTTTAACTCTACTCGGAAAATAAACCAAAACCTTATCTAACCATAAATCTAAGTCAGTGTCATGTTCTTATAAGAACCACCAACCACAAAAGAGAGAACAGAAGAGCAGTTGAATGACTGGGCATTTCTTTTTGTTCTAGAGAAGCAAAATGACCCCAATTTCATCTCGAAACGGAACGCTGAGATTATAGTGAAATATTCAACAGTGTACCCCTTCAAGCTGCCCGAAGACAATATGGTTTGTGTTTACTGTTGCGAAACTTATCCGGAACCCGATGTGTTCAGAACCCACATGAACGAGGAACACGGAACGTTTAACCCCAAAATGGCCTTCGTCCATTGCTCCGAAGGCTACATAAAAGTTGATTGCACTAATATTAACTGCAGACTCTGCTTCAAGCATTACCAAAATTTGGACCAAATAGCAGATCATTTGTACTCTGAACACAGCAAGCCTCTTGACTTAACAGTAGCCTTAGGACTGCAGCCGTTCAAATTAGAAAACAATAAACTATTCTGCGCTATATGCCATTATAAAGCGGTGTGCTTACGACAATTAAGCAGACACACACAAAGCCATTTCTGGAGGTACACCTGCGAAGCGTGCGGAAAGTCCTACGCGACCAACACAGCGTTGCGAAGTCATATAAGATTCTCGCATATTGGCACAGAAAAGATATGCCGTAAATGCAAACGGACTTTTTCGTCCACTGAAGAGAGGAGAAAACATTTGCTCGAGTCTCAAAAATGCTGGTCGCATTTATGCTGCGTATGTGGAGAAAGATTCATGTCTTGGCACGCGAAACAACTGCATTTAACAGAGTGCCACGGGGTTGAAAAGAAAGTTTACGTGTGTCCCGAATGTGGCCAGATTTTTCAAGAGCGCAAAAAGTATAGGACTCATTTTAGACTAACTCATACTGATGATAATTACGTTTGCTCCTGCTGTGGCATGAAATTCGTTACGAAAAAAAATTTAGAAGAACACAGAGTCTCACATACGATGGAGAAACTCTTTCCTTGTACTGTATGCTCCAAATCGTTTCCAAGAAAAAAGAATTTGATACAGCACAGCTGGATACACATGGAACATAAACGATTTGAATGCAAGTTATGTAATAAAAAGTTCAATCAGAAAGTCAGTTGGAAGACACATATGAAGTCTTACCATCCAGAATTAGGAGATTATGAAGGGAAAAATGATAATCTCAAATTAATGTTCTCAGTTTTGACCGAATAACTGTTGATAGTACTATTATATTTATGTAAATCAGATTTGTAGTGTTATTTTTTAAAGTAAAAATGAGGTTAACTATGGTACTAGTCGTTAAAACCTAGGGCCAGTCTTGGTGCGATCTATTATAAGCGTGTTTATTTTGTAGTTTCAATTTCAATGCAGTGTTTTACGTTATAATCTGCTCTTAAGTGTTTCTACTCCGCGTTAGCTCATTTAAGGTAAAACAAACTATTTCTTTCAGCAAAGGGCATTATTTTAAGTGCGGGGATATGGGTCTTTTTTGGATCTAGCTGCTAAGTTAGGGCATTAACCTTTTAACCGCCTACGTCGGATTCTTACGACAAATATTTTCGGGCCCATTCCGCCTGAGTCGTATATATACGACAAAAATATCACAGCTCGTTTTATGTACTTTTTTATTTAATTACGCTGTATTCTATCAAAACGATGTTTATATTAGGTAAATATATAATTAAGTAATCATTTAACAGTTTAATAAACTTTAGTTTCTTAATCAGAAGTCCTAATTATATTGCACTGCTCTCTTTGTTGTAAGTATTTATTTTTCGATTCACTGTGCCGGGCGCTGGGGGCCCGACAATCGATATGAAGTCGGGCGGTTAAAAGGTTAATAGGTTTACATGCAACTGTCTGTTTCGTCTATAACTAACTCTAACTTGCTGCATTGGACTCGATCGAGCGCAGAGCTAAAAGGCTTATAGGCGACGATGTGCTGGTGGACAAGCTTTATGAAGCTTGTCTCAGCCTGGCTCATCGGCGAACCGTTGCTTGCCTGTCGGTTTTCTACAGATTGTACTTCAGGGAGTGTGCGCAGGAGCTCCATGACCTGATTCCTCCATCTCCCTTTCATTACCGGTCTACCAGACGCACGGCTGGGTACCATCCACACTTGGTTGATATACCGTCTTGTCGTACCAAGCGCTTCTCCTCCACATTTATTGTGCGCACAGCCAAGCTGTGGAATTCTCTGCCGGCTTCTGTGTTCCCTGCCACTTATGACCTTTCAGCCTTTAAATCACGAGTAAATAGGCATCTTCTGGGCTCGCTCGTCCCATCTTAGACCTCATCTATAGATTACCATCAGGCGAGATCGAGTTCAAGAGTGGGCCCATAAGTTATAAAAAAAAACTCACGGGTCTTCATCTTCATCATCAAGGTTAAAACACGCTCACCGAAGTCAGTTCATGTATGAGTGACCATATTAGTTTATGGAGATTCCTCCGTGTCCTCCTTTTGACGGCTGTTACTGGTAGCGAGAAAATCTTATACTAGATTTGCCAGGTGCTATCGCGTTTAGCTACTGTGGAGGTCGGATAGGAAGTTGCTCGATGTAAAACACTTACTCGGCTGCGTCCTTTAGCACGAACATAGTTGGGTAAAAGCTGACATGTCTTTACTATCTATCCTAAATAGCATCATCATGGACACCATTTACTGAGATGACGTTGGGGCTTTTTGCCTTTTCCAATAAGCAACTTTTTCAATATTTTTAATCATTAGCAGTTACCTTTGTGGAGACAAGTATTAGATTAGCGCCCTAAACCACACAGGATAAGTGATGGGACATTTCTTTTTGTTCTAGAGGGCTTTTTGCCTTTTCCAATAAGCAACTTTTTCAATATTTTTAATCATTAGCAGTTACCTTTGTGGAGACAAGTATTAGATTAGCGCCCTAAACCACACAGGATAAGTGATGGGACATTTCTTTTTGTTCTAGAATTAAATCCGATGCTCATCGCGCGGCAGAATGCAAAAACAATCATTGAGTATACTACAGCTTACCCCTTCAAGCTACCAGAATCTTCTATGGTCTGCGTGTATTGCTGCGAAAGATTCCCAGACCCCGCGAAATTTAGGCATCACATGCATTTAGAACATCAGGACTTCAAAGTGCGAATGGCCTTCATACACGTGGCCGAAGCCGCCGTTAAAGTCGACTGCACCGAACTAAAATGTAGAATTTGCTACGAAACTTTATCCGATTTAGAACAAGCCGCAGACCATTTAATACAAAAACACAATAAAGATATTAGCCCAAAACATGACCTAGGTATGCACCCGTTTAAAATTTACAAAGATAAATATTCATGCGCGATTTGTACGGAGAAATTCTCGACTCTAGCTTTGTTGAGTAAACACACACATACTCACTTTGCCCAATACACCTGTGACGCTTGTGGTAAGTCGTATGCATCACTGACCTCCCTACACTGTCATCTCAGATACAATTGTGGCACAGAATCCGATAGAAACAACAAAACTAAATGCAGAAAATGTCAGAAAATATTCACGTCTGCAACTGAAAGAATGAATCATCTAGAAAAATCAGTACGATGTCGCCAGCATGTGTGTAATATATGCGGAGATAGATTTAGTACTTGGAATATAAAGCAAAATCATATGAAGGAGATGCATAATGTACCGCAGAAGACCTATAAATGTCCAGAATGTGACTTAGTATTCACTAAACGCGATAACTTACGATTACATTTCAAAACTACCCACACTAGTGATTATGTAGAATGCTCGTACTGTGCGAGGAAGTTTGATACGGACAGTAATTTGAAAAAGCACATAGTTATACACACAGGGGAGAGAAATTTCATCTGTCACGTGTGTTCTAAGGCATTTCCGAGGAAGTCCACGCTAGGACAGCACATGTGGATACATAGTGAAGTGAAGAAACACGAGTGTAAGATTTGTGATAAGACATTTAACCAACGAGTGAGCTGGAGAACTCATATGAAGACTAGACATCCTGAAATGCGTGTCTTTTAGACTATGGAATGGCACTTTCATTCGACTTTGTTTGTAGACATGGGCTGAAAGCACGTTAAAAGTCATTCTTGGACCTTTTTTTTCGAGGCAATATCATCTCATTTATCAATAGATGCATTACTTTTTCCGCTCCGGGTGGAACTGCAGAGAGTATAAGAATTTCACTACAAAACTCAGTCTCTTCCTTTGCTTGCCCTTGAGTTCCAGGGCCGCGGTATCACGATAGAGCATTCCCACAACCGCGGCAGGTACTTAGAAGCCCTAATGTTTAGTCACCAACTTGAAAGTAGGACAATCTCTGTAACTGGTGTGTGGTTCAGATGCATCGGGTAATAGACTTTTCTAACGAAAGGAGTATTGATGATTGATTTTTACATTACCTATTCGAAATATCGAAAACTTTTTCTACAGACCTTTGTGGTTGCTTCTGACTTAAACATTCTTTCGTTACATTTCCCTAACTAATACGACTGTCATAAAAGTAAACTTTAGTGAATAAAGTACAGTAAATGGGACTATATTTAGCGTAAGTAGCACTAACACACAAAAAAGTGACCAAATGTCTCTTTTGTTCTAGAAATAAATCCGATGCACATCGCTAAAAGGAATGCCCAGACCGTAATAGAATATACCACAGCTTATCCGTTTAGACTCCCGGAGAGTTCCATCGTATGCGTTTACTGCTGCGAAAGTTTTGACGACCCTCCACGCTTCAGGAAGCATATGGATGACTACCACGGCGTCGTCAACGTAAGAGTAGCGTTCTCCCATCTGCACGAAGGTTACATTAAGGCAGACTGCACAGATCTACGGTGCAGGCTATGTCTAGTAACCTTCAGCAAAGTCGAAGAGGCTGCCGTCCATTTAAACATGGTCCATAAACAAAATATTGACTTGGATCACGATATAGGTTTACAGCCTTTTAATATACAAACCGACAAGTTATCCTGTGCTGTATGCCACGACAAATCGTCCAACATTCGAAGTTTGAGCCGTCATATCCAAAAACATTACTTCCAGTGTACATGTGAGCTTTGCGGTAAATCCTTCGCATCTTCGACCTCTTTGCAGAAGCATTTAGAGTTCTCCTGCCCTTTTGTACCTAAACAGCGGCGTTGTAGGAAGTGTAAAACGGTTTTATTCTCTACTGAGGATCAGAAGAAACACTTTGAGGTATCAAAAAAGTGTCGACAACATTTGTGCCCTGTCTGTGGTGATAGATTTAGTACGTGGAAGATTAAACGCAGTCATATGGAGCAAGCTCATGCTATACCTAAGAAGTTATACCCTTGTCCGGAATGCGGGCTTGTTTTCAAAAAACCCAACAAGTTTAGAGCTCATTTTAAAATTGTGCACACAGATGAACATTTCGACTGTCCAAGTTGCGATAGGAAATTCGACACTAAATACGTGCTTGATAGGCATATGGTCGTCCATTCTAATGAGAGGTTGTTCTCATGTGATATTTGTTCTAAATCGTTTCCGAGGAAGTCTACCCTGAGACAGCATATGTGGATTCATAGTGAGGTCAAAAGGTTCGAATGTAAGATTTGTGATAAGCAGTTTAATCAGAAGGTCAGTTGGAGGACGCATATGAAGTCGTATCATCCGGATTTAGGCGAGTTTTAATGGAGCAGATCTCTTTAGTTTTCCTACTAATAATATAAATGCGATAGTAACTCTGTCACGCTTTCACGTCTTACAATATATCGACTATTTCCTTTCCAGTAACCACATTGATTCGTTATTTCGTTTTGACATAAAATAAGCACCTATACACAAACACAATTTCTCATTTATAATATACTAGCTGTGCCCCGCGTTTGCACCCGCGATAATTTGACGAAAAAGGCAAAATTCATTAAAACCGGTTAAGAGGTTTAGATTTCTAGTACATACTTTCATCCCCTAATTCAAATCATCAGGGTGAATTTTGAAAAAAAAAAAAAAAGTACTTTAGACCTCTTCAACTATTTTATTCCAAATTTTATCCAAATCAGTGCTGTGGTTAAGCCGTGAAAGCGTAACAGACAGATTTTCGCATATAGTATCGTTGTGGCAATAAATGGCATAATTTTATCATCGACGTGACTTCGCGCTCTATTTTAATATCATCATTTATTCATTATTTATCTGATTGCTCTTGGTTTAGTCTCGTATTCGACTGCTGAGCAATTCAGTGATCACCATTATGAAATTGAAAATATATTTTTTATTGGTAACAGGTTCGCGTTTGACCACCATCTCACCTGATGGTAAGTGAAGATGTGGTAATTTAAATTGAAATGAAATTTCTGAAATTTCTCTTGAATTACAGCCACATACCATCTTAACGGTGTAATCATGTGAAAATATGCCATCAATTGTGTATTATTTTAATCATATTTCTCTTTGTGTTACTTGTTAAATCAAACAGCCTGCTGTTACGACCATTAATTACATTTAGTATTGTTTGGAAGGTAAAAGTTGGTGAAAAGAAATATTTATTTTGTAAATTGGTTATAAATAACACTTTTACACGTTATGTTTTTGCGTGTTGAGTTTAGTTTTTGTGTTAAGGTATGTCTCCGTAAAATTGCAAAAACAATAAGATACGTACAATACGGTTTACAGTTAAACGCCTTATTTTTTGTTAGATTATAATGTATCGTACTAAAACCGTTTGATTACAATCTGTATCGTTAAATTGCCAGGTTTCCAAAGGCTCTCCCTGATTCGTTCAACAACTAAGTAAGTAGCACGGAGCAAATGATGTTATTAATAATGTAAATATGGACCGATCAGCGCGGGATTTGCGTTCCGTTGTATGCCATTTCATAATTTCCCAGTGTCATTTGATAGGTTTTAATCACTCGAAAACTAATGCGTTTAATTGCAAGCAGTATGGTATGGAACAAGATAGATTACAATCTTGCGAGATAGATTATAATCTTAACAGTTTTTACAATATCACGGTGACATATGCATATGTTTTTACATATTACATAAAGTATTATGAAGTGTTCTCATATATATAATTTTCTGTTGGACCCTGTTTAGAGAGTGTTTAGATTATTTGCAATTTAAACATCATTACTTCAGTGCAACAGGCACACATCTAAACATGCTCTGAGCAAATGATAGCATCCAAAATATCTGTTAAATGTTCGCATAGTTTATAATATTAAATACGTTAGTATATTTCGTTACTTGTTTTATACTATTTTGTAGTTAGGTACTAAATAGTATTTAATAAATTGATAACCTATTTGATGTTTGATTTTTATCGTCTCTGCCTCTTTGCACCCTATATTGCAGGGGAAATATAGATAGCCCTTAGGTCGTAGGGTCAGTTTACACGACATTTCTAATTTTAAACTGATAACCAATTAGATTTATTGAACCACCTCACATATTAATCGATGTATTGGTCGAAGATGAAGCATATAACCTATGAAATACTGATAACCTGAATGGGTTATAGGTTAGGAAAAGGAAACACTTACTGGAAATTCTAAACCTTTTGGCACCCTATTTTGCACCCTATATGGATAGCCCCTAAGACTGTTGGTTCATTTTACAGGATATTTCTAATTTTTATCGTCGTTGATTCATCATCAGTACAGATTTTTTACGAGTCGTATTGTGTGGACAACACCTTACGAATTAAATACATGATTTTATATTCTGCCCCCCAAATTTCTAAATAAAAATCCAATTTACATTGAAAATATTTAGTTTACTAGTAGATATTCTCTAATGGATATCTAGTACTGAAATGATATCCTTTACTCCTTTACTCTTCGCAATATTCATAAATTCTATTTCCAAAAAACTTCCATCTTCCTACCACCTTTATGCTGATGACTTGCTACAGACAAGCGCCTTATAATGATTTAGATGCTGCAATAAATATGATAAACCAGGACTTGGCTTCAGTTTGCGAATGGAGTGAGGCACATGGTTTGCAGGTTAACCCGTTAAAGACCCAGGTCATTGTAGTCGGCAGTTCTAGGTTGGCATCTAAGGTAAACTGGTCTCAGCTACCTCAGGTTATTTTCAACGGCACAGCTATTCCACTAAGCGAGAAAGTTAAGAACCTTGGGGTTTGGTTGGACAAATATCTTTCGTGGGGTCCCCAATTACAAGAGGTGAGTCGCAAATTATTTGCTTCTGCCAGTTCCCTAAGACGGTTGCGTAACTTTCTGCCAACTGCCACTAAAATTGCGCTAGCCCAGTCTCTTACATCCCATCCTAGACTACGCTGTCAGTTATCATGATCTCACAGAGGTACAACTTGATAAACTTGAATGACTTCAAAATTTTTGCATAAGATTTATATTTGGTTTGCGCAAATATGATCACGTATCCGAATTTCGTACGAAACTCAAGTGGCTTCCTTTACGTCTTCGCCGGAACTTACACATCTTGTCTCTGCTCTACAGTATTCTGTTCAATCCTAAGACCCCCTCTTATCTTAAAGAATGTTTTAAGTTCCTCCATGACACACATGCCAAATTTCTGAGGTCATTGGAAAACTTGAGGCTAGAGGTACCGAGTCTCTCCACCAATTTCTTTGGTAAATCGTTCGCAGCTCAAGCAGTACGACTGTGGAATACTCTTCCCGTGTCAGTAAGACAAGCACAAACCCTTCCTTCTTTCAAAAATATGGTAAAAGATCTCTATCTCTCTCTTTAGTTTGTTACTATTTTTTATATAACTCAGCTTTGTTCTTTTTATGTATGTATATGTGTATTGAGTATGTAGGTTATTACTTATTTATTGTATATAAGTGAATATTACACCCGCGTATTTATTTTCTCCTGCTGTGTCAAATCCATCCAAAGGTTGTCTGTAAAAGATCGCTTTTAGTGATAAGACCGCCCATTGTAACACCCTTTGTGGTTTTTTTAAGTCCTTATTTAATTATGTTATGGTGTACAATAAAGAGTATATCTATCTATCTATCTTGTGAAAATAAGTGACATACACATACAAACAAAACAGAACTTAATTTTCTATTAAAAAAACAAAAATAACTTTAATTTCGGAAGGCGGTGTCAAAAACGAAAATATATACAAAACTAAAGACACCGCCTTCAGAAATTAAAGTTATTTTTGCCTTTGTAGTGTTTTTATATGGAAGTCGGTTCTATTTTTTGCTAAAAAGTATCTTTTTCACGCTTTTTAGTGGGTCGTTTTGTAATTTATCTAGTTACAAAAGCCAAAATGTCAACTACTTATCACCTTTTACAAAATATTGCTTTTCCCGGTGCAGAGCCGTTAATTTTTAGGAGTTCTCCCGGTACATCACCATCAGCTCTACTTCACCATATGCATTGTGACGAGCATAAAGTGCTTAACATCCATATTCATGTAATCTAATCGCAATCAACGAAATACTTATTATTGAGTAGTTTCGGTGGCCATCTGGGGTCTTCATCATCAGATCCACTTCCTCAAATGGTGCTTTTCCAGAGCAACTTTAAGAAATACCCAAAACGCTATTTTTTGAAGTCGGTTAAAAATATATTACTTCAATGTTTTTAGATTGAAAGCAATTTTACAGAGATTGGATGATGCAAAAGGCCACTATTGTTATTTATGTATTTTACCTTACAATATTTACTTGGCTACAAATAGTGTACAATATGCAGTTATATCGCACAGGGCGATCTCTTACAGAAAACCTATAGTTGGACAGAATTTAAAAAACAAGCTGAAGTTAAGCTATACTTTCAAGATTTTTCAAATAATAAGATTTTTAGGGTTCCGTAGTCAACAAGGAACCCTTATAGTTTCGCCATGTCCGTCTGTCTGTCCGTCTGTCCGCGGTTTAGCTCAAAAACTATTGGTACTAGAAAGTTGTACTTTGGCATGAGTATACACGTTAATGACGCCAAAAAAGTGGTAAAATAAAATAAAAAAAAAAAAACAATTATTTAGGGTACCTCTCATACATGTAAAGTAGGATGATTTTTTTTTTATCGTTCTTCCCATAGTGTGGGATATCGTTAGATAGGTCTTTTAAAAATATTACGGGTTTGGGAATACCGTTTTTTGATTAAGTAAACCGTTCGTGACTTATCAAGCTTTAAAGTACCAATTTTCGTTAGAGTCAAGTGTCCCCCCCTCTATCAACTAAACGGTTATAGTTAGAAATTCAAATGTCACGGCAGTAGTACCTAAATATAACGAAAGGAAAACTATCACACATAAGTAGGCTTTACAAGTTTACGAGTAATAGTGGACCAATTGTATTTGACTCGAAAATTTCGAACAACTCTATAGAAATGTCGATAGATGGCGCTAAGCGCCAGTTGTATCGTGCTAACTTCTTGTGACGATTGAGTAGTGTAGCTCTTTGTCCGTATTTAAATTCAGAACACCGGCTATGACAAGTTTTATACAAATCTCTAAAAAAAATTGAAACGTTCCGTGCAAAATTGTCGGATCAGGTGAGGATTTGTATAGGAAGTCAAATTAGTTAGGTAGTCATGTTTAGTTAGAGCATGGTACGAAACGATCAGTCAGCGAATACGCCACGCACTTGGCTGTTATAAAAACTACGGAACCCTACACTGCGCGTGGCCCGACACGCACTTGACCGGTTTTTTATTAAGATTAAGAAAAAGTCACAAATTCCCAAATATCAGCTGAACTAAGTATTTAGTATTACTGAATATGTATTTTTTTTTTAATTATTCTGTGAACGTGCCACTATTAGGCAAAGGCTTCCTCCATATCCTTCCAAGTTTTGTTTTCGAGCATCACTTCGGACCAGCCAATGTAGTGTGCTAGGTCATTAATATAAGACTTCATTTTCTCCACACAAATAAACTTAAAGCTTAATAAGGGTTAGACTACGTGAGGGACTGATATTTGAAATAGGTATCTATAAGAACCTGTATTTACAGGTCACAAGTTCCCCCCACGGCCTTAGCCTCGTTTTTTTTATTTTATTGGTAGTAGGCTCCCATTTGACCACCATCTCATCTGATGGTAAGCGATGATGTGGAAGATGACGCACGCTTACCTAGAAGTAACCTATTCACTCTTGACTTAAATACCCCCAGGTTATAGGAAAAACTTGAATTTTAGATTGAATTCACAAAGATTAATTAAGGGGAAATTTTAATAATAGATTGAAGCGTGTAATCAGTATACGTTGGTTATTGATTATAAGCTTGCGTTTGACCACCATGTTACCTGATGGTAAGCGGTTTTTCCGTTTATTCTCTTTATAAGAAACTTTCGAAAATATTAAAACAGAAATAGCAGACGCGCGGGTCTTCGCTCTTGTGGACTTTATTACGATAACAACTTATACTTTATCTTTTGCACTCGATACCGTCGCGTATATATAACCTTCCTTAAGCTTCAAGCTACTTTCCTACCAAGTACCTACTCAGTACTTTCGAATATTAACGCGATTAAACAAACAAACTTTAGTATAGATAAGCCTAATTGGCCGACCCGTTCTCGAGTTTTGCATTTAGAGACGCATTCGCTGATTAAGTTTTAGTTATATACAACGTGTAACAGAATAAACGCAATTCCTGAAAGTAGTTGGTTCAGAATCGGCTTCTGAATCGATTTCCGTCATAAAAATTAGGTGTTAAATTTTGACGGAAAAATCTTTCAATTAACTTAAAATGGATACACAGTATCATGACAAAATAATAAAATCCTTAATTCAAGGAAATGCGCTCGTGTGCGTGTCGGCTACTAACTTTGCATGGGTGTATGCGTCTGCGTAAGGATATTGTATGACGCACGTACGTTTTGCGTTTAGTAAGGGTAACTATTTTATAAAAAAATGTCAATTTATTTAGTTACGGATGTTGTTTTAGACTTATAATTTTATATTCTAATTGGGGTGTCTGAGGTATTGCGCTTAATCTGTTACACCTTGTATAGAAGATTTATCAGGAGCCGGCCAAAATTATGACCTAAGGCGTTTGTCTGTTTTAGACGTGACGCGTCCATTGTCCATCGCGCGACGCAATGCCGAGACTATCGTGCTCAACGCCACCGTATACCCCTTCCGCCTGCCCGAAACATCCCTAATGTGCGTATACTGTGGCGAATCGTACACGGACCCCACGTTGTTCAGAAAACACGCGAAGGAAGAACACGCCTCCTTTACAGTGCGAACGGCCTTCTATCATTGCTCATACGAAAACTACCTCAAAATTGACATCACAGAAATGTCCTGCCGTAGGTGTTCGGAAACCTTCGCGAAAATAGACGATATAGCACGACATTTGAACGAGAAACACTACGAAAAAATCAACTTCGACTTCCAGTTAGGACTGCACCCTTACAAATTTTACCAAGACGCTATCATGTGTGGTGTTTGTGATCTTAACTTCCCCTGCTTAAGGCAGCTCAGTCGGCACATGTCTTCTCACTATCTCAACTTTACTTGTGACATTTGCGGCAAGTCTTACACGACGAACAGCTCTCTGAAGCATCACATTCAGTTCTCACACATAGCAGACGAAAGAATCTGCAGGAAATGCAAAAAGACTTTTAGCTCTTTAGAAGCGAAAAGGGAGCATACGCTCAATAGTCCCAGCTGTTGGATATATCAGTGCTTAAATTGTATGCAACGGTTCATGACGTGGCCAGCCAAAGAGGATCACTTGGTAAACGTTCACGGGCAGTCCAGAAAGTCTTACGACTGTTCCGAATGCAGCATTTCGTTCACAACAAGAAATGCTTATAGACGTCATTTTAATACTACTCACGCTAAAGTGAACTTCCCTTGCAGACACTGCGGACGAAAATGCGCCTCCAAAGGATACTTAGAACAACACATGCTCGTCCACACAGGCTTAAAAACGTTTCATTGCAATGTATGCTCGAAATCCTTTCCTAGAAAGAAGAATCTTGTTCAGCACATGTGGATTCATAGTGAAAATAAGCGGTTTGAATGCACCATTTGTAAAAAGACGTTTAATCAGAAACATAGTTATAAGTCGCATATGAAGGGACATCATCCTGAAGTACCTGAAGAGAAATATTAGTAAAAGTTGACCAACCTTCCCACTCATAAACAAAATGTTTCGAGAATACTTTCATTGTGCGTACAGCTAAGGAGTGGAATTCCCTGCCGGAGTCTGTATTTCCTGATAGCTGTAACTTGGGCGTCTTTATGTCAAGAGTGAATAGGTTACTTCTAGGCAAGCGTGCTACTTCTCCGACCACATCATCACTTACCATCAGGTGAGATACTGGTCAAACGCGAGCCTGTCACGAATAAAGAAGAGAGAAAAGTCCAATATGGCTGTGGTTTTAGAGATTCCCACACAGTTCGAACAACTGTAATGCTTTTAATAGTTATCAACTTCTATATTAATTTTCTACGATAACTAGGAAAGAATATTTAAACCAACAATATCCTTATCTATACATCAACATTAATAAAGCAAAGTCCCCCATCGCGTCTGTCTCTCTGTTTGCGATAAACTCAAAAACTACCGGTTTTTTTAATGGATCAAGATGAAGGTTTGAGCGTATGAATCGATAAGGTTCTGTACTTGCGGTCTCATTCTACTATGGATAAACAGAGTTGATGCTTAATAATATTTGGTTCCTTAGTTTTTTGCGACTAGGCTACTCACGAGGCTGATTTCTAATTATATGTTTTGGTTAAGGCTAGGCAGATTGAATTAACTATATTTATGTTATTATGAAAACTGTTTTGTTTGATATATTATTAAACTTAAAATTCAATTTGTTGTTTTTATGATATCAGAAACCTCTCCTGTGGAATGTGTATATTTACATATTCTTCTTTTGGAGTCGATGCACACTAAAACTTAGTCAAAAATATTTTATGACTTAAGCGACGATTATTAGTGTATTTATGTTAAAATATGTAATAATAGGCTTATTACAGTCAGAAACAAATATTTATTCGTCACTAGTACATACTTTTTCGTTGGTCGGGTCACTATCACTAAGCAAATTTAATACGTCTCCATACAGTGTCTTTCTATTTTTCCTAAAATATATATTTGTTGTCATATTTGTTAATAGGGAGGTCCGAAATTAACAAAAGCTTATTAAAACGCACGTCTTTGTTGCTTTCTGGAATAGTTAAGTCTATATTGCCTAATGTGTTTGTAGCGAGCTTCCGCAGCTTCTTCAGAGAGTTGTCTTATTGGAAGAAGTGCATGTTTTTTCACGTCAGCGCCATGACGAAGTACTTTATGCAGTGTTGGAGACATGGGGTAAAACCCATATAAAGCTAGATACATTCCGGCAGTTTTATCGCATATATTATTTCTGGAAAACTTAAACATTAATTCTATACCCGCATAACCTTAAGTCGGTAGATAAGTTCTTAATATACAGTTAGTTCTTCCGATATTTCGGTTATTAATAAATCGGCGACTAGTATTGCCGTCATTGGTGTTGTCAACATTAGCTTTCAGTATATCCACCAACAGTCTAAAATTTTCCTTAAATTGATCTTGGATATTTTCTGACTTCCAGCGCTTGTTTTTCCTGGTAGCGTGTTCGCTACGTGTGAAATTATGTTTTACATCAGCGATCTTTTGCTTTATATCATGAATTCTTATATCATCATCTGAGTACGCTCTTAGCAGTTGTTGCTCCAAAAACTAAAATTTTCCGTTAAATGTTGATTCATTAGAACCTTGTATAATAGTATACAACTCATTCTGAGTCATAAACCTCAATCCTGAAGTCCCTATAACAAAATAAGACTAAATCTTAAGAACGAATATTTATACAAGATTGTAAGGTGCTTACGAAAAAAAATTCTTTAAAAAGGGCGGCTGTTCTTTTTGTAAATTTCTAAAAACAATGTATTAAAAAACAAAGTATTTTCTTTATTCCACTCCATCACAAACCAAAGAGAATTGTCATAGACAATCAACACACTCTTCGAACGATTCCGTCTTCCTCTAGTCGCGCGAACACAAAATGCGTCACTTTCCCTCCCCGCAGGCGAACGCGGGGGATGTTATCCGTTCGAGACGGCAAACATGTTACTTGTGTTTTTGCTAACCAAACTGTTAAGCCACGCCTATATTCGGTTAGCAAACAATGTTATACTGTTTGCAAACACGAAAACACGTCGCAGCGGACCCGGCTTAATACCATACTGTGCGATGCTCAAACATTTTTGGACCCATATGCAGCTTACCTGCACATCTCAAGGAAGCCCCCATTCACCAATGACTATTGCATATTAAGATATCAAGTCATATAAACCAATATGCATTCAGTACTTATTTTGCTATACATAAAGTTTCTTATTGCGTATCAAAGCTCAAAACCCGAAAATATTTTATTTCACATAGGCCTACATGGGCATTTATAAAAAACGTCAGAGGCACTATTCAAATTCTTCGATTCCTATGGAGAAGAACCGGCTAGGTTACTCTTCAAAACAGAATTGACTTTAACTATATTACCATAATAAAGTTTTATAGATACAAATCTAAAGAGTACAGTGTTCTTCCATTCAATCGGATAAAAAATGAGCTTTATAAAAGGGCAAGATAAGATTTCACTAATGATAGCTGGAAACCATAATTAATTTATATAAAAATAATTTAAATAGAACTTGCCAATATCTATATGTTAAGCATTTTGATACATATAATTTATATACTTCTATATTTTAATACACAAGTTTTAACACGAAGTAGCTACAAGCAACTTATATCTAAGCAGCAGGAACAACATAATGCTTATAAACTTTTATTTGTCGTGAGGAACTGGTGTCTGTATTAGGCCTGTTTTAGGCACAGGTCCACATCCCACATTATAATGCTACAGTGGATTTTGCAATATAAATATAATAATAATAAATAAAATAAACACTTGACCATCTTATACTAAATCCTTTATTCGCTTACTATATGGACAATACAGATTTTGTCTTAAATTAGGTACTTATTACTTAACACAACACAGTGCCCCCCAAGTTTCGTAAAAGAAAATAAGCCGACCAGTCACTGCGATATTTTCTTTTTGTTTCTAGAACCACATTTATGGGCGAAAGAAAACGCGGAGATAGTGTTGCAATATTCGACCCTGTACCCATTCAGATTGAGAGGAAAAGCCATCACGTGCGTTTACTGCTGCGAGGGTTACGAGGACCCTACGCATTTCAGAAGACATTTCGATATCCACCACCAACAGTTCACCATCGCTACCGCCTTCCACCACATGAGCAGTTTGAAAGAATACCTCAAAGTTGATATCTACGACCTCAAATGCAGAATTTGCTTCCAACCGTTCGAGAAAATTGATGATGTTGCCTTACACTTGAAAGAGGCACATGCAGATGCAACAAAGAAATTAAACCTCGAATACGACGTTGGCTTACAACCTTACAAATTGGTGAATAATAACTATTGCTGCTTTCACTGCGGGAAGAAAATGCCTACTCTGATAAAGCTTTGTCGTCACACCATCCTGCATTATCAAAGATTCACCTGTGACACTTGCGGCCGCAACTACCTTTCCCATGAGGCCTTGAAATATCATATTAAATGCATACATTCAGTGAAAAAGCATGTGTGTAGAAAATGCTGGACAGAATTCCCCACTCTAGAGAAAAAGAAGGCTCATATTAGAGAATCTAAACCATGCTGGACATTTTGCTGCATCGTCTGCGGAGACAGATTCCAGTCTTGGGAACATAAGCAAAAGCATTTACAAGCTGAGCATGGTTATGAAAAAATTGTGTACAACTGTCCCGAATGCGATGGCTCGTTCACGTCGAGAAAATATTTCTATACTCATTACAAACTGGCTCATACTGATGAAGGATTCCAATGCGCTTGCTGTGGACTTAAATTCAACACTCAGAAACGATTAGATGACCACTCTCTAGGACATACCGGGGAGAAACAATTCATGTGTAATATTTGCTCCAAAAGTTTTGTTAGACAAAAGAGCCTGACGCAGCATATGTGGACGCACAGTGAAACTAAAAGATTCGTCTGTCTTCTTTGTGATAAAGGATTTGCGCAGAAAGTTAGCCTCAAAGCTCATATGAAAACCAACCACCCTGACGTTTCCGTTGATTTTTGATGTCGCTGTTGTCATTTACTTACCATGAATACTGAAAAGTAATAAAAATTTGTACAATTACGTGTGTTCGATTTTCTTTTTTCATGAAAATTCCAAACTACCGTGAAAACCACAAAAACTACGACAGTAACGGTACTTATAGTCCCTGTTTTTAATCCTGTTAGATCGTTCTTTTTTAAATTAATGACGTTTATCTCTGCGGTGTCAATGTCACTGACTATTTTCTTTTTTGTTTTTAGGGACCACATTGGAAATTCACGGCCATAGTGAGAGTGAGAAAGGGACAAAAAAGAAAATAGTTCTTGTTTACCAGACGCCGCAAAGGCGAAACGCTGAAATTATACTCACTTACTCTACCGCGTATCCGTTTAAAACTCGGTTTAGTCAAATACTATGCTCGTACTGCCATGAAGAATTCAACACTTTAACAGATTTGAGATACCATATGAAAACGGAACATTTAAATTCGGGATTCAAAAACGTATTCTACAGAGCAAGGGATAACCTAATCAAAATAGATATCACTAATTTAAAATGTAAAATATGCGCTGAGGAAATACAAGACGTGGACGGTCTTATGAGTCATCTATATAGGGAACATAATAAGCCTGTAAAATTCAATGCCCGATATGGGGTGCTACCTTACAAACAGAATTCTGATAACCATTGGACCTGCGTGTACTGTAACAAAGTCTTCGTTTCGTTTATTGCTTTCAATCGCCACATAGTCACTCATTTCATGAATTATAGTTGTGACAAGTGTGGAACTACTTTCGTGTCGGATTACGCTTTGAAAGACCACCATCGCCAAGTCAAGTGCTTCCGAACGGCTTATAAAGCTAGAAATGGAAGAGTCTTAAAACCTAGATCCAATGCCGAAATTATTCTCCAGTGCTCAACGGCTAGTCCCTTCAGGACATGGAAAAGTAACTTCAATTGTGTGTTCTGTAGAGTTCAGAGTAATGATCCAAGCGGTCTGCGTATGCATGTGGTTACTATTCACGCGAACTATGATGTTAAAGCAGCTTTCTATAAGAAATTAGGAAAAGATTTCCTTAACGTTGACATAACAGATCTTCAGTGTAAATTATGTTTCATGCATATAGACTCTTTCGACAGTTTAATTTACCATCTAAAAAATGATCACCAACAGCCTATTAACTCCGACGCACAGATAGGCGTCCTACCATTTAGACTAAACGATGGCTCAATATGGAAATGCACAATATGCCCGAACGAGTTTAAAGATTTCGTCTCGCTGAAGAAACATACATCGGAACACTTTCAAAACTATGTCTGTGATACGTGCGGCGAAGGTTTTATAACAGAATCTGCAATGATAGCCCATACCAAAATCCCGCACGAGAACAAATACAACTGTAGCCGATGTATAGCCACATTTGCATCGCTTGATGAAAGGAATATTCACGTTAAAACTCAGCATACGTCTTTACCATACGTCTGTGTGTACTGCAAAGATAAGCCCCGTTTCGCAAACTGGGAGGTTCGGAAGAAACACTTAATGACAGTACATAATTATAAAACGGGAGCCGATAAATATGATTGTACCACATGCCAGAAGTCTTTCAAGACGAGATCGGGGAAATACAACCACATGGCGCGAGTACATAGAATAAAAAAGGACACGGAACTCAGCTACCCCTGTCCGAGTTGCCCTAAGGCTTTTACGACTAAACTCTTCTTGGATAAACATGTGGCCAAAAAACACTTTGATGTTTGAAGTCTCTAAGGTAGTTTTATTCATTATTTAACGGATATTTCATTAATGCGAAAATTGTTTGAATTTATGATGTTATTTAGATATATTTTCACATAAAAATCTCAAAATTACTAATTTGACAAGCTCGCGATGTCAAACTTCCTCCAAAGACGAGAAGCTGTTTAGATTATAATAATGATGAAAATTCTTTTCTTTTTTAGGGTCCACAAAGGATAATGACGGACTTAATTATACCGAAAATAAACCAAAACAAAGATTGTTTGAAAGGTCCGTTGGACAGAACCCGCAAAGGCAAAATGCTGTTCTGGTCTTAAAACACTCGACAGCGTTCCCTTTTAAGACGCGCTTTAATAGGATCGTCTGTTCGTACTGCCATGACGAGTTTGAGCCAATGGCTGCGTTGAGGGACCATATGAAAGCCGACCATTCCGCCGCTGACTACAACAGCGCTTTCTATAAAGTCTACGATGCCCTAAAAGTTGAAATTACCGATTTAAAGTGCACGATGTGTTCCCAAGAACTTCCCAATATAGACAGCTTCATGACTCACATTTCGCGGGATCACAAAATTAAAGTCAACTTTGAAGTTCCCTTCGGAGTTCTACCCTATAGACAAGGATCTTCAGGGAGATGGACATGTCTTGAATGCGACAAAACCTTCCCGAAATTCTCACAAATAAACGTACATTTAAGAACACACATGAAGATTTTTACCTGCGAAAAGTGTGGTGCTACATTCTTGTCTGATCACGGTTTGAAGCAGCACGAACGTAACTTTAAATGCTACAAGTCTTCCTATAACCCGCGTTTCGGCAAAGCATTGAAATATAAAAGTAATACGGAGATTATTCTAGAATGTTCTACTGCTTGGCCATTCAGGACTTGGGGACAGAATTTCAACTGCGTTTTCTGTCGTGTCCAATCAAACGATCCGGTGGGCTTAAGAGCTCATATGGCATCTCGACATGCGAATTTCGATATACAACTAGTCTTCAGCAGAAAAATAAGAAAGGAGTTTCTGAAGATAGATATAACAGATCTGCAATGCAAACTTTGTTTTATAACCATAGATACACTAGACGAGTTAGTGACACATTTGAAAAATGATCACAAACAGCCCTTGAACGCGGACGTACAACCAGGTGTACTCCCGTTTAAACTAAACGACGGTTCTAATTGGAAATGTGCCATTTGTAAGATTCAGTTTTCAGACTTCATATCGTTAAAGAAACATACGTCGGAACACTATCAGAATTACGTCTGCGACACTTGTGGGGAGGGTTTCATAACAGAATCTGCATTGAAAGCCCATACGAAGATACCACATGATAACAAATACACGTGCAGTCGATGTGTCGCCACTTTTACGACGCTAGAAGAACGAAACATACATATCAAAACGCAACATACAACGCTTCCATACATGTGCGTTTACTGCAAAGACAAGCCAAGATTTGCGACTTGGGAGCTAAGGAAGCGACATCTCATGGAGTTTCACAATTATAAACCTGGAGCGGAGATGTACGAGTGTACAACTTGTCATATGACGTTTAAAACTCGATCGCAGAAATATCATCACAATGTGAAAGCTCATAGGACGAAGAAAGAGACAGAATATAGTTATCCCTGTGCCAGTTGTTCTAGGGCGTTCGCTTCTAAATTGTCTTTGGATAAGCATATCGCGAAAAAGCATTTCCATGTATGATATTAGTTCTAGAAACTATTCAATCCAGATCGAATACTTACTTTAATATTTTAATCTTATGCAATCGCGAGCAGCCAAATTGACTAATCCTGAATTGGTAGCACACATTTATTCTGTACTTTTAAATTAATACTTATACCTATTTAAAGATGAGGTCTTAAACTTTTTGACCATGTATGGATGTAAAATGAAAAATATTTTTATTGTCTTTGATAAAACGTACTCTATTGTTTGAGGCCCTACATCTTGTGGCCATGGAACGTAAGGGCAGTTGAAGGAAAAGGGTGGGTTTTTAGTCAGTTAAAATAAAATACAAAAGATTTCACATAGGCTTACATGGGCACTTATAAAACGTTAGTGCACGGTACGAAATTGGTCGTTTTCTATGAAGAGGAAAGAAACTCCACGGTTACTATTTTCAAAACATGCATTTGCCACGTATGTAATACATCTCTTATTCGCGATTATAGGTGGAGTCGATTTTGTTGCTCGCGAGTGTAGATAATTGACTGATTTTATACCAAGATGTTTTTCTCTCCAACGGTTGTATTAATTGCAATGCAATGTTTACAGTGTTTGTAGGGGTCCATCCGTTTGTTTCGTAAGATGATTTAGGGGAGCAGGGTCGCAATATCTTATTTTGTTTTATAGGTGCAGTTATTTCTTACGTAAGATCACCGAAATGCGCTGTTTAAAAACTAATTTTGAAAACGCACGCATCAGGGGACGAATCTCCCCCACGAATACAAAGTATTTGCTCCGTGATCTCCCCCACCCCTCATTCCATTAGATTAAATAAATATTACACAGGGGAGAATCTGTCGACCCTCGGCAGTCTCTTACATAAAAGGGGTAAAATACTCAAAAAATCATCTTACCTCATAAACGGATGGACTATACGCATATTTATGTTAAGAATACTATTTTTTTACATAAATGACGTTTAAATACACTTAAGTAACTGACATTACTTAAAAATCATGTTGGCCTTTTGTTTTCGAATTCCATGCCCAATGTAATCAGCGGCTGTTGGTAAACTAAACAGCTAAACAGAATAAATTCGTCTTTATCGTAAGTCAACTAGAAGTAAAAATATCGGAATTGATCGTTACATAAACGTCTTGCATTTAATATTTCGATAGATGGCGTTATTAACAATTATAATGCTCAGTTTGTAAGGATAGTTTCGGTAGCGTAACGCGCCATCTATCGGTAATGTAAGTAAGCTTTAGGATCTCATAAAAAGGGCGGTGTTTGCAATGAACGAAGTAAATAAACTCAACGAAATGTTACGCAAATGATGCTCTCTAAAAGGCAATAATGTATTATACCTCAGAAATACACTGGAAATGGATTATATGAAAGTAGATACAACACGTAAAATATTTTTTTAAATCGATTTGGTTTTATCCAAACAATGAAGCAAAAGAAACAATGAAAACTATGAAGAACATTTTTAGTTAAGAGTTCACAGGAAAAAGAGACAAATTTTAAGTTTTCTATAGAAAGTTCAAAAGTTCCCTTTAATAACAATTTAGTAGGTACTCAAGGTATCTGGTGTATGTCTATCAAGTCTCATTAAAATCGGTTCCTTGAAAGTTTGAAACACTGTTACGTGAAATGCTCTTAATTTAACGAGTGGAGTTGCTAAAATATCGGAATGTTAATTAATGTTTCACGCCGTTTAACTTCTATGTCTTCCTGAAGACGATTTATGTCTACATAACTTGTTAATTAACTAATTTGCGGTCTATTTACTGTACTACTTAAGAAATGTTTTCCCATAACAAGTATTCTATGACTGTAAACAAAACAGATTACACAAAAATGTGGGTATTAATGCAAAAATCCGTCTAAACAAAAATACATATAATTTTCCATTTTCAGTGTAATTCTAGATAATACGTAGTGAGTACGTATGTAATTTATTATTAACTTTAAATATTGAAATTATGTAATATAAGAAACCAGCAATAAGTCCAATAAAAAGATTATAGTTTATTTAGTTTTTTATTACCCGACTATGACGAAGCGAAAAGAAGGTTTATGATTTTGACCGTTATATAAAGCTGGGTATTCACGGTCACGCCATCGCGTCCAATGGCGTGATATACAGTCAAATTATGATCGTGAATGTTAAAATCCGTTGACTTGACGTAAAACTCTAGATTTCCAGTCCCGTCAAAATCCATCGCACCGCGTCGTGGCGTCACGCCGAAACATCGCGCCGACGGCTCGTGAGTGTAGAAACACCACGACGTGTCATGGTGCCGCGCTCCCGTGAATGCGCAAACCTACGTCCATTTTGTTTTCATTCCATGCCGAGACGTCGAACGAGCTGTACGTCTTTACATGTCTCTGATATTATGACCCCCAAACGTTGTGGAGATGTTACCGTTGGAAACTTTAGTTCCTCATAGCTCATTCCAGATGCCAAGAAACGAAGAGTGGCACACAGCCTCTCACGAGGACTTATTACTTGTCTCGTATTGATATCTTGTTTAATTATATGAGGAGTAACGAGTTCCAGTAATTTGAAATACGTAGGTTCGTCCATTCTCAGGTAATTTCTTCAATCACTTGGCTCCAATGACAGTTCATTTAATAAGTTAACATGTGTGAAGTTATCTCTTTTTTTTAGCCATTCTTTGCACCATTTTTTTCGGTTTTCGAGTAATTATTTGATGACAAACAGCAGCTGCACAAAGTAAGAGTTCTTCTTCCGAATCAGAGCTTATGGCAACGTTATTCGACCCGGTCAAATACGTAAATGAAAGAGAACTAGAGTGACCATGAATGGGAACCATGTTTGGCGTCCATCCATTTGACTTAAGTTGTTTGGAGCCACGCCGAATGGCGTGACCGTGAATACCCAGCTTAAGTGAGGAGCTCGTGGCTTAATGATAATAGCAGCAAAGTTCGATCTTTAAGTTAAGTAACACTTGTTAGGGTCGGTCCATAGATAGTGACCAACTTAACATTCGAAATTCCTCGTGCCTTGGAATGTACTTTAAGGCGTAGGTCTCTGCTGTCATTTGTACAGTCAGCGTCAGAGAAAAGGAAACCCCCAAAGACTTAAAGAATATCGCCCGAGCGACGGCGGCAGCGGCGGGCGCGTCACGAAGGGGTTCCTTTTCTCTGAAGCTTCTTTACAAGTTTAATAGTCGTTACGGGTACCTATTTAGAAGTCACAACAACTGACAGTCTTGTCCAGGGGTATCGTGTTAACCAGCTACTGGGTTGTAAAGGTCAAATATCGCTCCATGTAGATCACTAGTACTCAGTTGCATCCGTTTAGACTAGAGTCGAGCCTGAAATAGTTAGTAAATGCTGAGAAAATTGTTCACCTGTTCCCTCGTAGCTTCTTATCATAATTTGACAACTTAAGCTTTGGTTTCCTAGGATAGCGGTGCCGTCAAATAGCGGCCGTTATACAGCGGTGAATGACGTCACTAGAACGTTGTCTATGTAAACAAAATTGCGCGGTTTCCTAGAGAGCGGTAAAGCTTTGGTTTCCTAGGAAAGCGGTGCCGTCATATAGCGGCCGTAATATTACGGACGCAAAAAGGCGGCCGTCTATACGGTGACGACATGTGGAAAGTTCCACGGCCGTTTTAACACAGTCTGCTTCATCGCTATCAATGAAACGTTCACGAAACCATCTGACACCGACAAGACGGCCGTCATGCAAATGGCGGCACCGCTTTTTGACGTTACTGTGTCAGTTACCGCTCTCTAGGAAACCGCGCCATTTTGTTTACATAGACAACGTTCTAGTGACGTCATTCACCGCTGTATTACGGCCGCTATATGACGGCACCGCTATTCTAGGAAACCAAAGCTTAACTGACACCGTAACGTCAAAAAGCGGTGCCGCCATTTGCATGACGGCCGTCTTGTCGGTGTCAGATGGTTTCGTGAACGTTTCCAAAGAGAATGTAATACACTAGATAGCGATGAAGCAGACAGTGTGATAAAACGGCCGTGGAACTTTCCACATGTCGTCACCGTAAAGACGGCCGTCTTTTTGCGTCCGTAATATTACGGCCGCTATATGACGGCACCGCTTTCCTAGGAAAACAAAGCTTCAGAGATCGATAGAAGCGTCTTGATTGTCCGCTGGTTATAGCCAAGGTGAAGTCACATTAGTCAAATCTATGTGCTTCATTCCTCAAAAGATGAGGCGATCTTTTGAGGCCATTAATCATAACTATCATAACATGGTTCTCATATGTTTCGAACAGTGCCGACAGATAAAGCTTTTATTGGGCAACAGAAGACAACACACAATAACAGTAACGCAAAATTTAGTACATATATTACAGGAAAAAATAACAGAAAATAGTATACAAAAAATTGGCCAAGTGCGAGTCAGACTCGTCCATGAAGGGTTCCGTAGTAACTATAATAATATAATATAATATGTATATTTATTTGACGAATAAAAAAAAAACTTAAAAATTTCTTAAAACTAGCTTATTTACATTTTTACAACTACGCTAAATAACTTTGTTTTTCATAGTGTTTGTATGAATTACAAAGATATATTTGCGGTTTTAGAAAATATGCTGTATCTCAAAAACCGCTGACCCGATTTCGTTCAAACCAATTTTGGTTGAAAGTTTACATTAAGATCTACAGATATATATATTTTTTAGATGTTGAATTTTAGTCTTGAATGAAATATTGATGTGAACTTTAGCCTTTTTTTCCGGTGGGAGAATCATGATTACTTGACTAGTGACTTCTCCCGCTCTGGGTGGAGTTGAAGGGAGTGTCAGAATTCTACTGACTAAAAACCCACCCTGTGTGCTTAGTATGAGTTTGAAATAC
This sequence comes from Tholera decimalis, assembly GCA_943138885.2. Lineage (NCBI taxonomy): Eukaryota > Metazoa > Arthropoda > Insecta > Lepidoptera > Noctuidae > Tholera > Tholera decimalis. The sequence goes on along the minus strand of OW964574.2, from coordinate 15,245,435 downwards.
TTTTGTCGATTTCGAAAACCATCGCTTTGTCTCTTTCACACGTACTAGATTAGTGTGAAAGAGACAAAGCTATAGTTTTCGAACACGATAATAGTATCGCAAACTCATACTAAGGCCGCTGTTCCTTAAATTCCCCATATGTTCCGAGGCCGCGGTATCTTGTTAGAACATTTCCGCAACCATACGTAATTTAATCTATGTTTACAAATAAAGCATTTTCATTCCGATTCATCTTAGCCTTAAACCCTTGAAAAGTGCAAAAATGTCATACTAAATCAAAATCAGAAAATCAAATTCTAAGCAGAGAAGACCTGAGAAAAGTGGGCACAAGAGAAATTACGAAGAAATCTGACGAAAATTTTCTATTTTTAGGACAGCGCTGTCAAACGGGCGAACAAATCGAAGGAGATTACGTATTAGAAAAAATACCCAAGCCGAAATATACCAGAAGTGCTAGAGCCGAAGCCAGGATTATCACCAAGAGTAATGCTTCCTCCATTCTCGAATGCTGGTCACTTCTGCCCTTTCGATGGAAGAAAAACAGATTCAAATGTGCCTACTGCGAAGATAACTTTACTGAATGTCAAGAACTTAGAGACCATGTCAGACTCTGCTCCACGAGTCATAGCATCAAGGACATCTATAGCAAATTCAAAGAGATGCCTCTAATTAATGTCGATATTACTGACGCCGTTTGCACCCTCTGTGCACTACCCCTTACAAACGCAACTCAAATGAGAGAGCATGTAATACAACACGGGTTAGATTTCAACACGTACCACCCTGATGGTGTACTGCCATTCTCTTTAGATAAACAATCCTGGCGATGTGTCTTATGCCCGGAGAAATTCAACAATTTCCTTAAACTTTACGAGCATATGAACATACACTACCAACACTACATATGTGCGACTTGCGGCAAAGGTTTCATGACCGCGCCTAGATTGAGAAAACACTTAGAAGTTCATGTATCCGGTTCGTTTCCTTGCAACAAATGTGGCAGGATATTCATAATGAGAGCAGCAAGGGATTCCCATAAAGCTTCCGTCCATCCTAAAGCCCCTAGATACGAATGTCCGCATTGCAATATCAGATTTGACAACTATTACGAAAGGATTGATCATATGAAGAATGCTCACAGCGAGCGTGAAGTTTCCTACAACTGTTCTCACTGCGAGATGTCGTTTAAGACCAGCGGAAAGCGTGCAATACACGTTCGGACCGTCCACTTTCCTCCACAACTTAGCTATGGATGCAGCTACTGCGAATGGCAGTTTAGAACCAATTATGAGTTGAAAAGACACATGGTACGACACACAGGAGAAAAGAACTTCCATTGCTCTGTATGTGGAAAGTCATTTCCCAGGAACAGAGCTTTGACGACCCATTTGAAGACACACCAAGATTTGAATAGCAAATGGCGTAGTCCACCAATGTTTAAGCAGAGAACTCTTAGGCTACCACCGATGCCCCACGATTTGACTGACTTAGTTCCTACTGAAATAAAGATTTAATTACTTGCAACGTGACGTTACTATTTACAGTATTATTTTTTTAAATAAACTTTTTTAATTGGATTAGGCTTTTATTGCTTAGCGAAAATAATTAGGTTTATTACTGTGTATGGTCGGGGTGAGTTATGTCAATTGGTCTATATTGTCCTCTCATACCTATAAAAATTATATTATGCAAAGATTATGAAAATCAATTATTTTTAAAAGAGTAACCGTTTGGGTAAGGGTAGCTAAGTTACGTCATTTTAAATCCAATATGGCGAATGGCCAAAGATGGTGGACTAGTTATTTTTTGGGCATTGCCGTGATATAGGTATCAAATGAAATAGTTTGCTGTGAAGAGTAAAAATGATCAAAGAACTATTTTATATATATTTTTGTTTAACGCCTTCTAGGATTACATGCCCATAAAATATTACGAACGAGACTGATAAGCTATTTTCCCCCTTATTTCTATTGCAACCGACCAGTATCGTCTGCATACACAAAGAGTTTTCTATAGGTCATGATTCATAAACCATTTGTTCGTGTGACTTTTGGTAAATACAGAATGCCCGATAAAATATGAAAATGCTCAAAGGTTGAATGTTTTTATTATAGAAGTCTAGGAAAGAAATCCATACTAATATTATTAATGCGAAAGTAACTCTGTCTGTCTGTGTGTTACCTTTTCACGCCTAAACTGCTGAACCGATTTTGATGAAATTTGGCGTGGGAATAGTTAAGGACCCTGGAAAGGACATAGGATAGTTTTTGTCTCGAAATTCCCACGGGATCGGGATTTAAGCGAGAAAAGCCTCCCACGCGAACGAAGTCGCGGGCAAAGGCTAGTAGTAGTTAATGAATATAATAACTTTATTGAACACCAAAAAAAACTTTGTTACATAATTACTTATTAATTATGTAACAATAAAGCTTTGATAAAAAAAATGTGTCTTAAACATTGGAAACCATGTCTCCTAAACTAGGGTAAACCTTTGACTTAGGAGTCAGTGTTCTGCTGTTGCTTCGTGATCAAATTAGTAATTATCTGTGCGTGTGTTATTTATTATGGAACGTAATAACAAAGTTTGGTCTTCATAAAAATATTAACTAAATTAGCATGAGGACATATAGTTATGTGAAGTAGGTACTATGTGTCTTCCCATTGAGCTTACACAGATAAATGTTTATTTATTCCCTTTGGCAACGGAGCCGGTGTCGACTATTCTGCCAGATATAAATGTTATTATCATACTAAATTATTAATAAAAAAAGTTAAGCATCAAAAACATGTTAAATCAAAGACAAGAAATAAAATGTCAAAGATACCAGTGTAAAATCCAATATAAACAAATCATTATAATTATTGTATCAAATTTCAAAATGCCAATCTATACTGCTATTATGTGGTGATATTTCTTTAATTGATTAAATAACGCATCGCTTTTGGTAGGTATACCAACCAAACAAGACGTACCTACTCACAAAACCCCCATTTGAAATGCCTCAACTCTAATATGCCTGACCTAGGTATCTATCTAATTAAGCACTTAGGCGCTCTTGCAACCGCTTAACAAAAAACGTAGGTACTAAAATCCTAGCTAAGAGAAACAACATTTTTAACACAAAGCCAAGATAATCTTTGGATAAAAAAAAAGAAACAGTTTTGGAATGATTTTAAATTGGATACAATAGGCATTAGATAGATATTGGCAATCCCTAAATAGGTAGCTTTTTATCAGAACTAGTAATCTTTTGCGTAGGTCTATGGGTTAGGAGACGAAAGATCTTTCTCTTTCGTCTCCTCTCTCGTCTCATGTATGTATTTTTAGGGTTCCGTAGCCGAATGGCAAAAAACGGAACCCTTATAGTTTCGTCATGTCTGTCTGTCTGTCCGTCCGTCCGTCCGTCCGTATGTCACAGCCATTTTATTCTTAAACTATTAGGACTATACATGTGAAACTTGGTAGGTAGATGTATTCTGTAAACCGCTTTCCGATTTTAAGAAAAAAGCTCTCCATACATAGAACTGAAACTGAAACGGTTTTTTTTATATATGCTGAAGATCTTGATGAAAAATTTCAACAAAAATTGGATTGAACGAGATCGGGTCAGCAGTTTTTGAGATATAATATATTTTCTAAAACCGCAAATATAACTTTGTAATTCATACAAATATAATGAAAAACGAAAATTATTTGGCGTATATACTACGGAACCCTTCATGGGCGAGTCTGACTCGCACTTAGCCAATTTTTTTCGTGGGAAAATCATCTAATGACTCCTGCCGCTCGGAATAGAGCGGAAGGGAGTGTTAGACTTGTACTGACTAAAAACCCCCCTATTCCATCGATTGCCTTTACGTTCCGGGCCGCGGTATCTCGTTATATATAACATTCATGCAACCCCGGCAACCCGGCAAAGCATAAAAAATCAATGCCTCAAAATAGCTACCCAAATGTTTATGTTCTAGGAATCGGCGTTCTAGTACATACGCAACATAACTTAGTAGAAGGTGAAGTGACTTAATATTATTATGTAGCTGACAGCAGTGGACTCCGGGCAGTTCACTCCGTCCGCAACCATTTTCAGAACCCTGTTGGGACTAGCCATGACCCGAGCCACCAACTTTAGTTTTAAAGAATAATTCACATCACTAGCAATCTTGTTAACCCACTTCAACTAAGCTCAACAATGCTGCACATTTGCGCATTATTATGTGAAAACAATTAACACGTGCCGCCGCAAACATCCCTGATGCACTGCAGCGTCATAGCAAGCCCATCAGTTTTCTGAAGGCATATTAAAAAGGCAATTAGACACTGAGAGAACTAATGAGTATAGTATTGTAGTACTGCATGTTCTGGGGACTGGTACTTCAACAATTAACAAAATAACGTAGTGTTTCTTGCTTTTAGGTTCCGCTTGCGAAGCGGAGGGGAATCTAGGCCTTAGACGCATTAGGAAGTTAAAGGAAAACGTTAGTGAACGACAGATGCGTAGGCGACGACGCGCCAACAACCAGCTTCCAGAAGAATCGGAGAAACGAATATCAAAAACTATGATGCGTCGGAATGCTCTCATCCTCTTGGAGTGTTCTACAGCCTGGGCCTTCCGCTGGTTCCACAGCGCTTTTTACTGCTCTTACTGCGATGAAAAGTTCGTAGATGTACCCCTTCTCCGTGTACACGTCAAAAACGACCATCTAAACGAATTACCAACTGAAAGAATCTTCTCGAAGCTCAAAGAAAATAATATGGTTAAAGTAGATGTAGCTGAACTTAGCTGTAGGTTGTGTAGCAGGATTTTAAACAGTATAGACGCTTTGAAAGACCATCTTCTTATACACGGAAAGACTTTGAATGTAAAATACAGTGATGGAGTCTTACCCTTCAAGTTAGATGAAGAAGGATTCACTTGCCAGTTGTGCTTCGCTCAGTTTCTAACTTTCGCGAAAATGAATGAGCATATGAATACTCACTTTCAAAATTACATTTGCGATTCTTGTGGTAAAGCTTTTTCATCCAAATCAAGATTCAGAAAACACGTGCAATCCCATGAAAAGGGAAGTTTCCCTTGCGGCGAGTGTGGTGAAGTATTGGAAACGAGAGCGTCTAGAATGTGTCATATAATGAGAATTCATAGAAAAGGCGTTCGGTACGCTTGCCCAAGATGCCCTGAAGTCTTCACAACTTACCACACGAGGGCAAAGCATTTAGTAGAAACTCACGCTCAACAGAGAAAAGAATATTATTGTAATGCTTGCGACAAAACTTTTGAAACGAGCTCCAAAAGATCAGGCCACATTCGCGTAACCCATGCCAATGTAGAAAAACGACACTTCTGCCCAAACTGCCCTTCGATATTTGTCAGCAAATCTAAATTGCTCCGACATCTTAGAACACATAGGATTAAATACGATTGATTTGTGGAGATACATATGTATGTTTCTATTTTTAGGAGCGATCGAAGACAAAGCAGTAACGCCAACTAAAATTTCTTGGAAGAGAAAACGCCGTATTAAAGAAGATTCCGCAAATGCAGCGATGATAATAAAATACTCAAACGCTGTGGTATTCAGATTGCATAGAGGCAAATTTATGTGTGCATACTGTCCGAAAATATGTTTAAATGCAACGGAAATCCGAATTCATTCGGTTACTCATCAAAAGCTTGACATATTTGAGAATCCTACTGTGAGGAACTCCTTTCCTCTTCGAATCGATATCACAGGTCTGGCCTGTAGTTTATGTGGCGAAAATACTCAAAACATAGACAATTTAAAGAGTCATTTGGCTGAGACACATTCAAAGATTGTTGACCCTCAGTTTTCAGATGGCGTGATACCTTTCGTGTTAACTGGCACGGAATATAGATGCGTTCACTGCAGCTTATTATGTGAAGGCTTAATGCCTTTATTTACGCATATGAATATACATTACCAGAGCCATATTTGCCCTGTTTGTGGCAAAGGATTTTCGGGTAGCAACAACCTTCGTAGCCACGTAGTCACTCATCAATTTGGACTCTTCAAATGTTCAAAATGCGTTTCTGTGTTTCCTAGTCGAGCAGCAAAGAACAGACATTTGGCTACAGTGCATGGGAGAAAAGATAGATACAGATGTCCAATCTGTGATGAGTACTTTACACACTACCGCTCAAGACTGAGACATTTAGATAAAGCTCATGGGCAAGAAAATAACAAAATGAATTAGTTTATTTTGCTACCTTACTCAAGAGTGCAAAAGGAATTAAAGATTGTGTATTTATTTAGGAGGCACTTAAAAGTCGAATCAAGCTTTGCAAAATATATTCATTACATAAAATAACTTGCAAGTTTTTTATTAGCTACCCTCCTATGTGAGGAAAAGTAAGAAGTCGGACTCAAATGTTTCGTTTTTCCTATTTTCAACCGACGACAAAAAGAGGAGGTTATCAATTCGACGCGTATATTTTTTTTTTTTTTAATGTATGATCATCGATTACTCGAAGACGGCTGAACCGATTTGGAAAATTCTTTTTTTTATTGAAAGGGTATACTTCGATATTGGTCCCATTTTCATAAACGTCAGGATCTGATGATGGGATCCTGGAGAAATCGAGGGAACTCTTCAAATATTATAGGCACACCTATGTCGTTTTGGGTATTTATTATAGTAACTTGTGCAGTTGCTCTCAAAAAGTACCATTTGAGGAAGTGGAACTGATGATGAAGACCACAGATGGCCACCGAAACTACTCAATAATAAGTATTGAGTGGATTGCGATTCGATTACCTTGAATATGGATGTTAAGCACTTTATGCTCGTCACAATGCATATGGTGATTTAGAGCTGATGGTGAAGTACCAGGAGAACTCCTCAACAATTAACGGCCCAGCATTGGGAAAAGCAATATTTTGTAAAAGGTTATAAGTAGTTGATAATTAGGCTCTTGTAACTAGGTAAATTAAAAATAGACCAACTAAAAAGAGTGAAATAAAAACTTTTTACCAAAAAATTAAACCGAATCCCAAAAAACACTGCAAAGTGAAAAATAACTTTAATTTCGGAAGTCGGTGCCAAAAACGAAAATACAAAACTAAAGACACCGACTACCGAAATTAAAGTTATTTTTCACTTTGCAGTGTTTTTTGGGAGTCGGTTTAATTTTTTGGTAAAAAGTTTTTATTATTTAACAAAGTAATAATTTTGGGTACGTTTGTTTTATAGGTACCTACTACTACTAATAATTTCTATGTGGTAGTATTAATCAACTTTAGTTTAAATTGGTGGTGGAGGGTGTATCGTGTTACCCAGCTACTGAGTTAATAGGACAAATAGGCAGACGCTCCTCATAGGACACTAATACCACATATTACTAAATAGTTACTTCGTAACAGATACATCACTCTAATACAAAAGCGAAAATACCTACGCTATAATAGCCTACAAAATCTTAATAATAATAATACCAGCTGTTTGCAGCGAGAAGTAATGTACCATAAGTCCGTACACAGAGAGTTAAGATTGTTTTGCCCGCCGTGCGACCCACATGCGAGCGCGTCATCGAGTGAATATGCTAGGGTTGTACCCATAGATATAATATTATATTTCTATGGTTGTACCTATGATAATAAAACGAATGTTGTAAAAAAAGAATTATTTTTTATTTGTTGATTAAATATGTTTCAGTTTAATAAAATGATAGGTGCATTTTTTTTCTTCTCTGAATTCCCGATTATTAAATTTTATTGTCGAAAATGTCCGAAAACGCGTAAATAATTGTAATACATAAGTAATCAAAAGGGAAACAGGAGCAAAGCGGAGGAAAATCAATTGTTTTTAGGCCGATCCATTATGACGTTGTTAAAAATATTTAAAAAAGCTCAGGCAGGCGTGCGGCAGCCCAGTGTCGGTTGTACCGACGGCGATACGCGAAGCGGTAGGCATATAACGCGTGACTTTGAGCGAGTGACGGACGCCTGGTAATACTCAGCTGCATCAGGTAAGACTGGAAGCCGATACCAACATACTTGGGAAAAGGCTAAGCAGATAGTAATCAAATTTGGTTTTAGTCTAAAGTTTATCTTTCTCATTTATCTTTATTAGTTTACATTTGATCAATCCAGGCTCGAGAGTAGGGACACGGTATCGATTAGAAAGTATCGATATTGTACTCATGAGTAATATCGAAAAAAAGTATCGTACTCATAAATGTATCGAAACAAAAGTATCGATATTTTTTTGGGCTTCGGTATAGCAAGACAGAAGAAAGAACATCAACACTAATGGTATTGGTACACTAATAAAAAAGACAACTGTGACTTTACAAATTATTTAAACTAGTATATTATTCATTCCTTTAGACACATATTAAAGTACCCATTCCTCCTCCAATCTACAATCGCTAATAGATACACAGCACAGAACAATACTTTTATATGGCACACATTCACGTTTAATTGGTCAAATAATAGTCAAGCACAATAACGATCAATCGGAGAAAAACAAATCGCGAAACAAACACGAAGAATAATACGATTTTGTGGGATATCATTGTACATTATAAGAACTACATTGTACCTTACACACAATAAAAAAAATAAAAAAAATAAAATATTCTAACGGCGAACTATTGTTGATTAGTGAAGGAAAGGATCTGAACTGTGAACAGAAGGGCTGAACGAAGGATTTCGAGCTCAATGTAATGATTTAGAAGGTCAGGTCCAATTGAACCAGATGGCTTTGCCATCCAAGATTTATTCGATACGATACCTGTCAAAAAGTACTCATTGAGTAAAAGTATCAAATACAAAGTATCGAGTACAAAAGTATCGGTATCGAAACGAAACGTTCTCGATACCACAATGTATCGATACTTGTTTCGTATCCCTACTCGAGAGAGCCCCTTCCGGGGTTGCGTGAATGTTCTAACGTGATACCCCGGAACGTGTTTTTTATCCTACGTAAGAACAAAGGAGTGTCCCTCACCCTTTGTAAGAAATAATACGATATGGTCGAGCCCCTTCCTCCAAAAATCGCTCAACTAATGAATGTATTCACACCGGACAAAATAGCTTGAATAGCCTAGTGAGCCAAGGGTTTGAACCCCACATAACAAGATTGCTAGTAATTTGAATTTTACCCAGCTAGTTATCTTAAAAAAAAACTTAGGTAGTAATTTCTAGACATTCCTATTTTAACCTAAGTTCGGTTTTACTTTTTGTAAAATGAACTGAATACTATGACAAATATAATATAATTAAATTAACTAATATCTCTTTACTAAATAAATCTAAAATATGGCGTCGAAAAATTCACACATTTACGCATCGCTGTCAACTGGTAATGTGCCCAAAACTGGCAGCATTGCCATGTTATATAGCAATGTCCTATTAATGCCCCGATTAACCTTTGTCCAAGGTGATATAATAATTATGTATTTACCCAGGAATGTTTTTTTTTTTAATATTGATAATTGGCCCGCGTTTAGAAGTATTGGGAACAGACTACGCCAGAAAATTATATTCCTTAGCCGAACACATAATGAAAGTATTCCCAAAACGTCAATATGTTAAAGTAACTCTGTCTGTCTGTCACACTTTCAGGTCTAAACCACTTTGATTTTAATGAAATTTGGTACAGAGATAAATTCGACCTTAGAATAAGACATAAGCTACTTTACACACGAGTGAAATTGCGGGTAGAAGCTATTAAATATATATTTAAACTTGTCCTCGTGTAGATCCGTATCTTATTTACCACATACACGAATCATCTTTCTTCCGATTAATGGGTATTCCATTTTTTCACCACCTCTTCAGTGACACTGCTCGTACAGCAAATCCCTCTTCCAACGTGACATTATACTGCTCTTCATAGTGATTTTTTTTTTTGTTTTTAGGGCTCATCGAACTCAAAGTAAAATGGAGACCGACACGCAAGTATAACGATCACAGGGATAATGCTGGTATCATTCTCGAAAGTTCCAACGCTTGCCCCTTTAGGTGGCGGCGAGGCTCCTTCGCTTGTGCCTACTGTTCGCTCTCCTTTGGAGACTTCAGCGGTGTCAAGCAACACACCATAGACCACCCCAATCGAATCGAAGCTCTCCGAAAGGCCCGACCCTTTGCAAACGTCAAAATGGAAGTCACTGAGCTACGATGCGAACTATGTTTCACGCGAATGTCGGATTTAGATACTCTTGCCGAACATTTAATAAAAAAACACAATAAACCTATACTCACTAAGCTAGGCTTAGGAGTTACGCCTTTCTATATGACAGAGGACAAAGAAGAATATAAATGCACTCATTGCGATGAAACTTTCGTCACTTTCACGAATTTAAACACGCATTTGAACTTACACTATCCCAATAGCATCTGCTTCCAATGCGGTAAAGCATTCTCGACAATACACAGATTAAGATCTCATTTGCTCACTCACGAGGCGACGACCACATCCCAACACAAATGCACTAAATGCGACCAAGTTTTCCCCTCACGCGCCTTGAAAAATAACCACTTTACCCAAAATCACGGCCCCTTATTCCGATATAAATGTCCTTACTGCAAGGAATCGTTCAAAAACTACGGTGATAGAGGGAGACATTTGAAAACTGCGCATGACAAAAAGATTGAGTACCCTTGCAATTTATGTTCTTCAGTTTTCGCGATGTGCAATCAAAGGACGAAGCATATTAAACAAGTGCATATGAGAATTAAGACGTTTGAGTGCAATTTTTGCGCGTACAAATTCGTGACCGCTGCGCAGTTGAGGAACCACATGATTAAACATGGGGGAGAGAGGAAATATCAGTGCCAGGTGTGCAAAAAATCATATGCAAGGACTAAAACATTGAGGGAGCACATGAGGATACACAATAATGATAAGAGATTCGTTTGTGAATTCTGCAATACTGCATTTGTGCAAAAATGTAGTTTGCAGAGTCATATGCGAACGCACCACCCTACCGCGGAGCCACTAAAAAAGATTAAAGTATCTGATGTGTATTAAAATATAATTATTTCTGTTTACACGGGTATTGATCCAGCGTTTATAGCGGTGCTTGTTTTTATATTTAGGTCCAATTTTTCAGAAAAGCGAATTTCAGGCGTTCTTGATGGAAATCCATGAGATATCAATATTTTATGGAGAATGAATGCGAATGCTTAAAGATAATTCCGCCAAAAACGTAGTACATTCCACCCATCATCGTGCGTACAGCTAAAGAGTGGAATTCACTGCTAGATTCTGTGCTTCCTGATAGCTATAACCTGTAATACACTCCATACTAATATTATAAATGCAAGTATGGCATTCTTTGACGTCAAAACAGAGCAATGGATGGATGATTCTTGCATGGAGATAGTTGAAGAGTGATATAAACTTCTTTATTTTTGCAAAATAAAAACTTAAAGCGAGAGAATCCGCAAGAAGAAACTATAAACGTAAAACGTTTTGGGAATTCCCTGCCAGAGTCTGTATTTCTTGATAACCTGGGGTTCTTTAAGTCAAGAGTGAATAGGTTATTTCTAGACAAGCGTGCTTCATCTTGGACCACATCATCACTTACCATCGGGTGAGATGATGACATAATGTAGCATCGCCTGTCTGCATATACATACAGGGTGTAAGGGCCTGAAACAGCGTTAAGAGGACGTCGGCACAGGTCCATACAAAACATTAATATACAGGGTGCTTCAAAAAAATGTATACACACTTTGAACGTCCATAGAAAATTTATTTACCGTTCTACAAAGTTAAATTTCAGAAAATTAGAAAGCTGAAAGTCCAATGTAAATGAAACATAAATAACAAATGTTAATACTGTTCAAATTGGTGACCTCCAGCATCAATACAATGCTGCGTACGAGTCACCACTGATTCTGTACATCGTATCAAAACGTCCAATGAGATTTCTCTACACACGGCTTGAATCTCATTCCAAAGAATGTCTAGGTTACATGGTTTACGTTTGTACACCTCATTTTTTACTGTGCCCCATAAGAAGAAATCCAATCACTTTCACGTGCCCCTTGCCTTGAAGATTTGTTAGGAGAGCGTTGAAACAGTTCCAAGACTGCTGTTGATGACTCATCACTTGTAGCTGTTCGAGGTCGACCTGAACGACCTTTATGCACATCACACACTGTTCCGTGAACTTCGAATTTGTCTCGTATGCGTGTAATTATTAATCTTGAAGGTGGTTCTGTATTGTACTCCCTTCTCCACTGTCTTTGAACTTCATTTACATTCTCAAACTTCCAGTACCACTTAATAACCTGCTTACGTTCTTTAAAACTCAAACGTACGTCCGCCATGTTGATATTACAACTTCCAACTGACAATATAACATAGAGGGACGATTATGCTGCCACCTGGCGAAGAAATATAACATTAGCCTTGTAGAGCGGGAAAACTACGATAGTTTAAAGTGTGTATACATTTTTTTGAAGCACCCGGTATTAATAAACGAATGTATCTGTCTCTCTCGCGCATTACAGCAGCAGTATGAGCGTTTTGTTTTTTCACTTTATATTGTTCATAAAATTTAAATAAAAAGTTAAATTCAAAGTCGTATTTTGTTTTATTACCTAAACCTCATAGAGTATTTTCGTTTTACATGTATTGTTTGTATGTTACTAGTATTAAAATGTAAATATAAACTAATTATGTCGGAGAAAACTATTGTAAAATAAAATAGTGACTTATTGTTGAAAGGTATTTTTTATTGAAGCACCATTCCATCGCCTATTTGCTCGGAATAACTTTAACCGGAATAGGAGACACAGATTGTTCGCTGTGCCCCGGAGTCGTACCGTCGCTCGAGCCCAGTCTCCTATTTCTCGCACACTCTCCGCGCTCAACGCCACAATCAGGTTTGGCATCCAAATGCCAAACCTGATTGTGACGTGTTCGCAGATGAATGGAAGAAGATCTTGTCTAATATGCCTAGAGTACTGTGAGATGAGTGTATAACTGCCGTTTCTTATTTCTTAACATATCTTCAAGTTATGTAATTGGCCTTCGGCCGTGTTATTTTTAAGTAAATAAATAAATATCCTCCTGATAGCTATAACCTGGGGGTTTTAAAATCAAGAGTGAATAGGTTACTTCTAGGTAAGCGTGCTTCATCTTCGACTACATCATCACTTACCATTATGTAAGATGGTGGTCAAACGGAAGCCTAATATCAATAAAAAAAAAACACATTATACCATACGGTATAGTGATAGATAGATATACCGTACGGATATCAAAGCGCTATTGCAAATCTAGCCGGATGGGACATGATACCTAATCTATATTCGTCTTCTAACTATTCTATACAACGTGTAACGGAAAGGGTATATATATACATACCAAGGGCACGGCTTCTTTGGGTTATATCAAACGATATTGGAAGGGTTTTTTTATCCTATCTCCTTTCTCGCGCCGACAAAAGAACACCGCCTTTACGCTAGGCTACTACAGTACTAGGCGCACAGAATTACGGAAGAGATTTATCGTGATATTTGCAGGTAACGTGGAAAGTTATTGACCTACGTAGTGCGGGGACACGATTGTTATGATTTCAATTTAAGAAACTTATGAAACCGAAAATTTGGTATCAATTTTTAGAGTAAAATACTCTTGAATTTTGAGTTGAAACCCTTCCAATATCGTTTGATATCATCCAAAGAAGCCGTGCCCTTGGTATTTATATACCCTTTCCGTTACACGTTGTATATATCTAATACTAACAGTCGGGGCTTCGCTCCCGGAGACTTTTTCACGATATAAACATAAACTATCTTCTTTTGCAGGCGGGTAAAAAGTAACCTATAACTTGACTAAAGCTTCAAACTACTTCCATCCCAAATTCTTTTAAAGTTTAACGCAAAACAAATTAAACAAATAAACTTTTCCGCTTTATAATATAAGAATAGATATATAAAATCCTTAATAATCGTTTCGTTAACGTGTATTATCGTCTTTCTGGGAGTCTTAGCTATTTAAACAGAACCTCTTCAAAATGGAATATATATGTACATATATTTCGATAATTTTATTGTTATTTGTTACTAGCGACCCGCCCCGGCTTCGCACGGGTGCAATGTTTATATTAAATATACTATAGAATGTCTTTATATACATCGTTGACTTACTTTTTGTCATTCGACATACATGTTCTCTTTAGTAATTACTCTTGAAAGTGCGACACATAATTTACCATGGGACTAACATTCAACGCTCAAATCTAAGCAACATAGGCACGCGCGCCGTGCCTCCGCCGGCACCGCGCCGCAACCGCTATGTCCTTGCATTTTAAATCTGTAATATCTTCGAAACTATTTATTTAAATTTTATTCTGTAAAGGGCAATATTGATTTATATTAAATGCACAATGTATTTATGGTACTTAATTGGATAAGGATTAATGCTGTATTGCTTAAAATCGCTTCGTAAAATTTGCTCGTATTTCTCGTAAAAAGTAAAGGATAAAAAATGGTTGTTGTGGGTTATCTATGAGAGATAGACAGATGTCATCGAGGACTTTTTAGTTGACCTTTTTAAGGTGTACAATACTGTAGTACGTTATTTTGATCTATCTCGTAGGGTTCAGCTAGCGTTTGCAAAGCAAGCGCAAAAAATGTGTTTATTTGCGACATCACATTAGAAACCTCAAAAATTATCAGTGTTCCTCTACTATATTATGCATGTTATATACTTAAAAACCTTCCTATCGAATCCCTCTTTCTATTGAAAGAAACTGCATCAAAATCCGTTGCGTAGTTTTAAAGATTTAAGCATACATAGGGACAGACACAGGGAAGCGACTTTGCTTTATACATGTTAAGAAGATTTAATCCTACTATCCTATCCTACTTCCTACTATCCTACTAATATCCTACTAATATTATAAATGCGAAAGTTTGTGAGGATGGATGGATGTTTGTTACTCTTTCACGCAAAAACTACTGAACCGATCTGACTGAAATTTGGTAAGTAGATAGTTGATATCCTGGAATAACACATAGGCTACTTTTTATCCCGCAATTCCCACGGGATCGGGGCTTACGCGGGAAAATCCTTCAACGCGGAACGAAGTCGCGGGCAAAAGCTAGTAACTGATAAAGAGATAATGACAGTCAACTTTATCCTGCAAAACAGTTGAATTTATGGTGTGCGTTACGTCAGCGGAATGTTGTCGCTGTTCATGATTTCGGCTTGACAGATAATTAGTACCCCATCTCGTGTAAATGTGCCCGAAATTTAGAATTTGTGCGTCCAGCCGATCCAAAGATATTCACGAAAAACAGATTCCGCTGGAGTAACGTTACCCCAGCGGCATGTTTTTTAACCGGTAGTCGTAGCTGAGTACAAACTAGCTACTTAGATAGATCACATTTGTACCTAATATTGTGCCCAAAAAATGGACTTTGTGCGTCTTGAGGTTACAGAGTTATTCAAGATGCCGCTGGGGTAACGTTTAGCAAATTGCTGTACCTCTCAAACGACTACGATTTTTTTACTACGGTGGGTCTTAATTTGTTTTTACGCTGTGCAATTTTATTTTTTCTATAATCGAAACCGTTGGAAAATAAGAAATTGATTTTCAAAAGCCCTAAATCCGATTTTTGCGCTTCAATGAGAAACCCTAGAAACTTACCAATTATGGTGGTTTGTACCTTTTATGAATTCAAAGCATCATGCGAAATTTGATGTATCTATTCCAACTCCTCAGAGAGCTATTCCATTTAAATTAAAATCTGGCTACGCTAAAATTAACACTCCAATACATGAGTTATTATTAAGTTACGGTAATTATGATTCGACAAATAATTAATACCTACCTTTACGCAATTGCTATTCCTTAAAGTTTCATCTGAAAAATCATTGTAACTACACAGGTATAAGAAGAAAACCATAGGAAAAGAAATTCACGATTAACCGAAAAAAATCGAAGATCTGTATAAAAGTGGCCGCGCAGTACATTGTGCCAACCTTCATAAATTTGTAGTAAAACAGTAAAAAGAAATTGGCAAATCAGTGCTGACGTTTTGATGTCATACCCATACATACCTACATTTTAGCGTCAATAGCTTAATGGCTTAGTACTTGTGATCGAGAGGTCGCGGGTTCGAACCCCACCCATTAATTACACTATTGTCGTGAACCCACTTTAGACACAAGCATATTTAGCTTAGTTCGATGGGTTAACAAGATTGCTTGTAATGTCAATTTTACCCACATTGCTAGTACTCTTTAAAAAATGTAAAATAACAAAATATAATACATATTTTTATTTTATAATTATTATTCTTATATGAAAATAGACTTTTAATATTGTAGGTATTGTAACGAGGGCGTGTGTGTACTCCGGAATTTCAATATAAACGCGATAGGTTTTATACTTTGTATATTATTATGTACACATTTATGGAAGATTAATCTAATTATATTTTTCAAGTTAAAACGATGTCGAGCTTGCTATGTTGTCGGCGTCCTAGCCAAAGAGAATGTAATACATAGTCCCAGCCGGCTCTGTTTATTTCTTAAAACAGTTCCTTCGCATGTCAAGCATTGCGACCTAAATTCAAACTATATCAGCCAGTGCGATAGGCTGACCGCTCGCATAGCAGAACTCCACAGTATACTAAAAATATAACGCACACGTCGGTGTGGTACATTACAGCCGATTGGAGATTAGAGAGCCCCTCTTATAGAGACAAGGCCTCTGTCCCTGCCGTGGGAACTTTATAGGCTTGATATATTATTTCCTATCAGTATAAAAAATGCTTAAGTAGCTGTAGAACAAACTATGTAACGGATAACAAAAGAAAATGAACATGAAGAGCCTATATCGGATTTTTTCTATTTTTAGGAAGAAAATCTGAAGAAACTGTCATAAAGCAGGAAGTGGAATCCGATACTGAGAATAACAAGACCTCGATTATCACAACCGCACGAGAGGGCTACCAAAAACGGGCCACCTTCAGAAATAATATAGCCATCATCATGGAATCTTGCACTGCATACCCTTTTAAATACAGAAAAGGAACATACCTATGTTTCTTCTGTAAAAACACATTTCTAGAACCGGAAAAATTAAGGGAACATAACCAAATACACCATTCCGAAGTAAAACAGTTGCTAAAACCTAGAAAATACGAACCGTTGAAAATGGATTTCGCCACAACGATATGCAAAATATGCGGCACGGAAATAACCGATTATGCCGGACTGAAGATCCACCTAACTGTGGAACACGGGAAGATAATTGACTGCACTTACGGAGACAGTGTTCTACCATACAAACTGAGCAAAGAAGAACACAGCTGTCAAATATGTGGGAAGACTTACGAGATGTTTCTTAGCCTCCACAAACACATGAACGACCATTACGAACATTTCATTTGCGAAACCTGTGGAAAGAGATTTGCAACATCCCAAAGAATGGTTAACCACGCTAGGACTCATGAAAGGGGAGATTTTCCTTGTAAACGGTGTACAGAAACCTTCCCATCTTACGCGTCCTTATACGCTCACAACGCTAAAATCCATCGGTTGAATAAAAGATACAAGTGTCCTATATGCGACGAGAAATTCGCCTCGTACAAGCATAGGCTGAAGCATTTAAGTACAATACACGGAGAAAAGACTGCGGTGTTCCCATGTCCATCATGTCCTAGGGTTTTCGACTTGTGCAGCCGAAGGACTTCTCATATACGTTTTCAACATCTGCAGGAGCGGAATCACATCTGTTCGATATGTGGGATGAAGTTTTTCACAAACTATGAGTTGCAGGAGCATTCTATCAAGCATGGGGGGGAGAGGATATATCAGTGTGATGTTTGCAAGAAAGCGTACGCGAGATTAAAGACTTTGAGAGAACATATGCGTATACATAATAATGATAGGAGGTTCATATGCCCAGTTTGTGGACAGTCCTTCATTCAGAACTGTAGTTTAAAGCAACATATGAGGGTACACCATCCAGCGCATTTGAAAGACGTGTTTTAGAGTTAATAAATTGTGTACATATTAATTTTTTTGGCGTTTTGTTTGAGCTAATACCTCTTTAAGTCAAGGGTGAATAGGTAACGTTTAGGCAAGCGTGCTTCATCTGCGATCAAATCATCAGGTTAGATGGTGGTCAAACGCGATATTATCTAGAATAAAAAAAACCTGTTTTAATATCAAACGCGGTCTGGTTTCGCACGGTCCCATTCTGTTAATTCACACAAAAACCTTAAGAAATTATACACAACCTTCCTCAGGAATCACTCCATCCATTGTTGAAAACCGCATGAAAATCTTTTGAGTCTATTTTGAGTTTACCGCGGACATACAGACAGGCAGACGCGGAGGGAGACTTTGCTTTTTTAATTGTGTACATAGACCCGGCCCGGCTTCGCATGGGATCTTTCGTACAATAATTGTTGTGCTTCGACAGCGATAGTACGTCGTTACAAAAAGTGCAGCTATCATTTAGTTTAAAATATAAATCTATTTATAAAAAAATTTGCAGCAGATTTTTCATTAGGCAGTACAAACCGATTACACGTGAAAGGGCTACATATAGTTGTCCATGTGAAAAATAATGAACGTTTAAATCTAAACCGGTAAAATGGAATGTTTGACCCTTTTTTTCTGGGTAGGAAAATCATGAAATGATTTCTCCATATAAAAATCCCCCCTGTTCCTTTAGTTGCCCTTGCAATTCGTGGCCACAGCATCTCATTAAAAAAAAAATGGAGTGTAAACAGACCAATTTTCGATTCATTTTATTAATTCTATTTTCGTGAGAGTCAAGTGTCCCCAATTGAGTGGTTGTAGGTAGGAATTCAAACGGCACGGCAGTAGTACCTATATCTAGTGAATTTAAAAGAAAACGTAAGTAGGATTCACTTTATGAGTAATAGTCGACCAACTGTATTCTACGCTAATCTTAACGAATAATACACAGAAACCTTCCTCATGTGGTTTCCAATAAGATACAGTGTGTACTGTATAAACCGTATGAAAATCCGTTCAGAAGTTTTTGAGCTTATCGCGAACGGACAGACAGACAGGCGGCGGAGGACTTTGTTTTATAATATAAAGTGATTTAGGTATCTACTTATACATTTCCCCACACGGCGTCAATCTGAAGACAACCCCATATATTTTCAGACACATTTTTCATCGCTTTCTATACCGGTCTTGGCAACAACTTCCTCACTCTAGCAACATTTTCGTGGCAACTACCTGCTTATAAATAAAATGTAATTCACAGAAAATGTTAATCTTAAAAGCATGTACTGGATATTATAGATGAAGCATAATCCGAAATAAACAGCATGAAAAGCATTACAAAGAAGATAACATGCTCATTTCTCATTTTTAGGTGACGCACTATCTGAAGAAGATTGCCTTATAGAACATAAGGCTGAAATCAAGGCACGCATCGCCATTGCAGAACGAAAGAAAACCTTTACAGACGACATTAAAGCTAGGACAAGGCACGCAATAATACTCCTGGAATCAACGAAAATATGCCCCTTCAAATGGATGAAAAATCTATACATTTGTTTCTATTGCCATCAACAATTTTCCGATCCGTCAAGACTAAGGCAACACAACGCTGAACACGGCTTTCTCACAACTTCCCAAGTCAAATACGCTTTGTCGAAGCTAAAGAAGTATGAATTAGTCAAAGTTGATATAACGGATGTAGGCTGCAAACTCTGCGATGAGCTCATCACAGATTTTCCATCTCTTAAATGGCATCTGCTTGAGAAACACAAAAAGAATTTAGATCCGAAATTCGGAGATGGGGTACTACCGTTCAAAGTTACGCTGAACGATTTCCCTTGCGCGCTCTGTATGGAAAAATACACGGAATTCAAGTCTCTTAACCAGCATATGAACGTACATTTTCAGAATTTTATCTGCGAGCAATGCGGTACTGGATTTATAACCCCAGAACGTTTGAGGACACACGCGTTCTCTCACGAAACTGGATCCTTTCCTTGCGATAGCTGCGATAAAGTATTTCGGTCTACTAACGCTAAAAATGAACACTATGCTACGGTGCATATGAAAGTCAAACGGCATAGATGCCCACACTGTCCCGAAGCGTTTAGAAACTACTTTCAAAGGAATAAGCACATTGCCGCTGTCCACGGATTGAAGTTAAAAGAATTCAAATGCACGATGTGTCCTAAAGTGTTCACTATTAGCGGCAAACTTGGGGTACATGTGAGAACCGTGCATTTGAAATTGAAAAGATTCTCTTGTAATGTTTGCGAATGGAAATTTTACTCCAAGTCTGAGCTAAAAGATCATATGGTGAAGCATGGGGGAGAGAGGAAGTACCAATGCAGCGTTTGCAAGAAAGCTTATGCGAGGAAATACACGCTTCGTGAGCATATGAGGATTCATGAGAATGATCGACGATTTGTGTGCACGATTTGTGGAAGATCTTTCATCCAGAACTGTAGTCTGAAGCATCATACGAAGATTCATCATCCTGATTCAGGGCAGCTCGATAAAGATGCATTCGCCTCGGGATAGAAGTTTTCTTTTAACTTTCGCCTCTATATAAAGACTGATTTATCAATACGAAAAAAATTCATAAAGTCAAATATTATTCCTATCTAATTCAATTCAACCGTTTGTTACTCTTTTAATATTGAATTAATTGTCAGATTATGAAGTACATACATATAATGAACAATATAACCAGCCTATAACGTTCCCTCAACTGTAGCATTATGGCCCCCTTTCTATGAGAGGAAATGAGCCGTGATACGCCTCAATGGCCCAGCAGATTGGTGGATGTCAATATTTAGTCTTAGACCATGCTAGTTTCCTCACGATCTTTTGCTTTGTGCTTTGAGAGCAGTGGTGGTAATATAAATGTAACGTCCGTGCCTGGGTCCACACTAACGACCTTCAACTCATAACTACTTCTTAAATATTCACGCAAAGCGATCAAATAGAACTGAATAAAATGTGATTTTTCTAAACATTATTTTTTATTTATAATATATCCTCAAATTTCTGGGAAAAGGTACGCTAACCCTCACTTAATAACTAACGTATAACCCACCGCTGCAGCAAGAAGACAACTACAATCATGATTTCTGTTTTTCTAGGAACGGACTCCGAAATTCCTGAAGTGAAGCGAAGAATCATCCCGTTATTCCAAGTATCTTACGACAGGAGTCTGTGTAGACCTCTGGGAACGTTGATAGATTTCAGTAAACTTCGACAGAAGACTGTTAGAGCCATCTCTCCAGCTCCATCATTAGATTTCACTTCGTCTCGTAGCCCATCGCCCGTTTACGTAGAGTCTGCACTATCGCCTTACATTGATAGTCCACCGACAATACCTATCCAATCTACCAAGCCAAAAGTGAAGAAAAGCCCCGACATAAGGCAGAATGCTCTAGCAGTGTTTGAATTTTCAACAGTCTACCCCTTCGTTTATGGAAGCAACAAATTCAAATGTTTTGTCTGCTCACAGCCGTTTCTGGACTTAAATGAATTAAAACTCCACATGCACTTGTCGCATACTTTCGCCCCACTCAAGAGATTAGTGAATAATAGAAGAGAAAATGTTTTGAAAATAGATGTTAGTGATATAACTTGCAAAATTTGTTCAGATAAACCTCCAAGTCTGGTGGAACTCAAGCGTCACTTAAAAGAAGTACACGATAAGCCGATGGATTTAGAACTGCAAGACAATATGATCCCGTTCAATCTAGAACTCGTAGACGATGCCTACAAATGCGTTATATGCCAACAAAGTTTCATAAAAGTGCGAATTTTAGTAATACACATGAGCGAACATTTTAACAATTACAGTTGCGAGATTTGCGGGTCCGTCTTCATGACGTTACGGCTTTTGAAGAAGCATTTGGAAGTTCATGACTCTGGGAACTTTCCTTGTGATCGGTGTAATAAAGTCTTCAGTACGCCCTATAAAAGGACTTTGCACATACGAGGCGTCCATCTAAAGCAATGCCCTAGAAGGTGTCCTATGTGTCCAGAAAAGTTCAACTCAAATTATAAAAGGACAATTCACTTGCAAGATGTCCATAACCAGGAGACTAGGGTTCATAAATGTAAGACATGCGGTCGAGGGTTCAACCTGAAGTATCACTTGGTCTGTCACGTTCGTTCGGTCCATCTTCAGGAGAGGAATCAGCAATGTGATGTATGCCACCAAAGGTTTTGTAACAAGGAGTCTTTGAAGCGTCACATGGTGATACATACAGGGGAAAAGAATCATAAATGTGACGTATGTGGGATGGCATTCTTGAGGAGAAAGAATTTGAAGGATCATTTGCGTTTGCATGATATTAGTTAGTTTCTATATAAACGAATTGACGAAGACTGGTATACTCTGTAGACCATTACAGCTATACTGGAAGCCTGAAGATGCGTGCGTAGGGCATGATGTGTTGAGGCGATGCGAGGACACAATCATTCGGATGTAGACATGCGGTCGTTGACTGTTTAATCGGACTTGTCTGTGACTGTCTTAATTATAATAATTGAAGCCAAGGCTTATATTCACTTACAAACTAGGCGACTACACGTTAAGGGCACCACTTGTGGGGTACGGACCTCGGCTTAGGGCGTCGCTGGGGAAGAGCAGATATGGACCTAGGCTCCGTCCCAGCCAGTCAGCAGCCAAAAAATAGGCCTTTGACAAAAAAAGCTTTGAGTATACACAACTGATAATATATTATAATGTAACTCCAGTATGGTATTATTTTATTAAAATAAATATTAATATCTAATGTCGCACAACCGCCCAGTACGGCTTCCAAAATAGAATGAATGCCGAATGTGTCTTTTTTATATTTTTCAAATCGTTTATACCCTTTTTTAATTTAATCGTGGATTTCTTTTAACATTCTTAAAGAAAATTGCTTAAATATGAGCTCAAACCCTGCACTAAATATAGTTTTATTGATTTTTTTACTGAATGCAGCTATATTTATGCTTAGTTTTTTTAAAGTATACAATGTAATTAACAAAAACACCAAGATATACGCATAAATCGTAGTCCAAAATAGTTGAGCTACTATTGCACAAATGTATACATTTTTCACTACGAAACTCTATCATATCATAATTATTTTTATGACGCAAGAAATTATGTGAATTGTATTTACTTGTACGTATACACATTAAAATCATAGATTAATTTTACTTTTGTTTTTTTTTTTACCTTAATATACGAAAAATGTTACTAACAGGTACAAAATTTATTGTTACAAAATTATAATGATTACTGTCTTCTGCTAGAATAGATGGCAGACATAATATTGTAGCATAATAAAAACAAGTTTAATATTAGGTTCGTTCATGAAAAAAAAATTCTAATGTAATTTAATTTCGATCAGAAGATGACATTAGAAGACTTTTATGGAGGCATAGTTACTTTTTGTAAATTCCTAAAATATGAAAATATAATAAACATGTTTGTATAACATATATTATAGTAGTTATTCACGAGCTTCTTGCTCATAAATAATCCTACTAAGTCCTGTATGTGTTGTTACACCATCGATTAGATTGAGATGAAACTGGCAGGATATTCTAAAGACGTGTGAAAGGGTTTCTGAATTGAAAAATCATGTGGAAAAGAAGAGGATTACCTTATATGTTCTTTTTTTTTTAATTTTACATCTTAAGAATATTTATTAGATAATTTAGTCAAATAAATTACGGTATACAGACGAAAATAAAAAGAAATTATAGGGCATCGAAAAATTCGTCAACATCACTATCAATGGGAAAAGTGCCCAGAACACTGGCCGCATTGCCACGTTGAATGGCAATGCTGATTCTCTGTCCAAAGAAAAGGCCAGCCCTCTGGTCACCTGTGGAGTCTACTAACCGTTTGCCGATGTCACGAAAGAGTCGATGCGCATTCAGACCCCATGGTCCTAACGTTTCAACTTCAAACGGCTCAAACATATAGCACCCAATTAGGTTGTTGTATTCGCGCCGTTTGAGATTTCTTGCACCTGCAGCTGCCGCCCCAGCACAGCCCGCCGTACTGAGAAGATGGGATGGCGCAAGGGTGTCAACACAAGTAGCATCCCACACCAAAGGCCTACCCAACTTCCAAGGCATTATAGTCATCCCGTTTGGTCTCTTTAACAGAATTTCCTTATATGTTGGTTGAAAAACTTCAGTTTATTACTTTACGTGGTATTGCAACCTATCAACATCTTCTGCTTAGCCTTTTCACAACTATATTGAGGCCGGCTTCAAATCTAACTGGATGCAACTGAGTATTAGTGTTTTAGATGGACCGACTTCCTATCTGACCTCCACAACTCAGTTGCTGGATAAAACGATACCCCTTAGCCAGAACAGCGACAGATTTTCTGGCATCTGACTACCCATAACGGCTGTCAAAGATGTCCAAATGAAAGCCGGGACCAACGGCTTAATTTGCTTTCCAAGGCAATGAAGTATCTCAATTTGTTAATATGATCAACTATCTACAGACCAACCTCGACAACTGATTTTATCTGAAAATTGTTTCACCAATAGAAAGCTACATTATTTCTGAGTGACATAGACTAAATTTTTTTCTGAATAATACTTTTCATGCGAGCGAAGCTGCGGGTAGAAGCTAGTTCAAAATTAATTTGAAGTTGCACTTTTAATACCTACTTCTACTTTTCTATACATAGAAACAATTAAAAGGTATTCTACGTTTTCTATTTCCTTTTTTGCCCTCTGCGAGGCAGCTTCTCTTTTTCATAAGTATTTCTTCCTTCTTCTCTTAACAGAAATATTATTAAGTAAGTATCCAAAATCAAATTAAAAACGAAAGTTACAGTTATTTTTTTCTTTTAGGAATCATCCAGAAATCCAACTCGACAATCACTCTGAAAGACGAAGACGGAAAAGAGATAAAACTCACAGTTCTCAAATATCCTATTGCTTTAAATACTCTTGAATATGAAGCTGATGATTTTGTTCCAAACAATAAGAATAAAGAAAAAAAGAAAACAAAAGAAGCAAAGAAAAATAACTTTAAGTCAGGAAATGTATCGATACTAAAAGAACCAGTTCCTATAAATAATGTCGATTGGAAAAGTGATTCTAATGAACAAGAAAATTCTATAACTTTCAACGTAAAAACTGTTCAGCGATTTATGCGAGCCCCAAGGAGACAACGAAACGAAAATGTTAACTACGAAAAATGGAAGCAAAACGCCTTGGTCATATTTGAAAACTCTTATGTCTATCCATTCATACACGCAGCTAATAAATACAAATGTATTGTATGTTCCAAACCCTTTCTACAGGCTAATCTTTTAAAAGACCACACAATAAATGAACATACAAGCAAAGAAATGAAACGAGCATTAGACAATAAAGTTAGAGAGAATAATCTAAAAGTCGATGTTACATATCTCCAATGCAAGATCTGCTTGCAATCACTATCTGATCTACAAAACTTGAAAACGCATTTAAAAAACCATGGTAAGAAAATCAAGCCGGAACTGCAGGATAATATAATACCATTCAAGTTAGGAGGCGAAGATTTTGAATGTCAAATTTGCGGGGAAAAGTATCTCAAGCTACGACTCTTGATAATTCACATGAGCAAACATTTTAACAACTACAGTTGCGAAGTATGCGGATCCGTATTCATATCATTGAATTTGTTGAAGAGACATTTACAGATACACGAATCCGGGAGTTTTCCTTGCAACAATTGTGACAAAGTATTTACGACATCAACAAAAAGATCACTCCATTACAAAGGCGTACACTTGAAGCAATTTCCTCGAAGATGCCCGATATGTCCCGAACGATTCAACTCAAATTATCAAAGGACTAAACATCTACGTATAGCACACAGTCAATCAACTGGAATTTATAGGTGTGATACTTGTGGCCGGGAATACGATTTGAAATACAATCTTCTTGTACACATACGGTCTGTTCATCTTCAAGAGCGAAACCACGAGTGTCCTATGTGTAACTCTAGATTTTTCTCCAAGTATTGCCTTTCAAGACATTTGATTATACATTCGGGGGAGAAGAATTTCAAGTGTGAGGTTTGTGGGAAAGCGTATGCAAGGAAGAAGAACCTTCGAGAACATTTAAGATCCCACGAGGTTGGGTTGTGTGCTATCTGTGGGCAGAATTGTGGGGATCATAATAATCTCCTCGTTCACGTCAATAGTATACATTGAATGTGATTATTTTTGTAATGCGGCATGTGAAAGTATGAACCTATATGTGTGTTTATCTCTGCCTAACTCTTCGATGCGTGTGATAGAAAGATAAAACTTTTATTTGATATAACACTAGATACAAAAAATAGATGATATTCACATAAAACAGCAGTACTGATTCAACAAAAAGTAGTTATGATGAGTGATGTTACTTTAAGTCACTTTATTTAGTGTTAACTTAGTTGTGACGTCGATTTCGTTTGGATGGTAATTGATATTACCTACGCGGAATTCCAGGAAAAAAGTCTATATATTGCGGTATGGAATCCTGAAATACAGGGTTTCCCTGGTTTAAGCTCCAGTCCACCCCTTGAATATTGTAATAAGGGAAAATTGTCCCATTGTAATTAGTGCATAAGTAATTGTAACATAATTATTGTTAATCTTTTCATACAATGGGGCGTGCAAGTGAAAGCTAATCGCAGATGGCGCCACCACCGTAAGAACCTTTGTCACTGTCAGTGTTAGTTAGATTGTGAGATATTATATAGTTATCTGTATCATCTATGGTTATCTGTGGTAATATTTTTTATTTTCATTTCATTGATTGCAATTGATTTCTGTACAATTTTCCGATTAAAGAACATAATACATGTTCTTTAATCGAAAAATTCTCAATAACTGTCTCTAATTTAGGAATTCATTACTGTTCCATAGAGAAACTGCTTTGATATTGGTAAGTGTGCTACTAGCGCCACTTTGACAGTTGCACGCCCCATTGTGGTGGAAAATAAACGTATTTATTATTTTAGCCCGGACAAACAGGGAGACAGACCGACAAAATTTGAAAGAAAGTTTGTTTATGTCAGCATTGTGTAAATAACTGTGAGCACATGAGAAAACAAAGTTACTTTGAAATCACAAACACTTCTATTATGTTTATGATTTTTTAGGAGATGAAAAAGAAACTCGAAGAAAATATGTTGGCTTTTTTTATGATGGGAAACCATCCAATGACTGTCTCCCGATCTGGGCAAAGCGGGAGGGTGTGTCAGACTTCTACTGACTAAAACCCATCCGTGTTCCATCATATGCCCTTCGTGTACCGAGGCCGCGGTAACTCTTTCGAACAATTCCGCAAGCCCGGCAGGCAACGGCCCTCTTATGGGCCCCGACAATTTGCTGACACTCTTTGAGGCGCGCGTGGAACACGACGCGCCGTCTACTTGGGCCTGGTTTCAGTCGGGCGGCGAGCTACCCATTGCTCGCAGCCCGTAGGCCCGCGCCTACGGTGGCCGGAATTCACCCTGTGACTCCCGACGCCCGGGGCGTCTCCTGCGGTAGCCATATTCCATAGTTAATCCATAATCGCATGCAATTTAAGTTATTCAATTCACATTCCGTTGTATGTAATAGTTAATATCAGCAGAAAGTACCTAGTATTTTTATAAGTATTTTTGCAGAAACGGCAAATAAATAATTTTGCTTTAACGAACTGAGTTTTTATTTAATCACGACAGTCAGAAATATATTTAAACCCCTCATAATCTTCATAAGCTCCTGTCTTTCGCTTTACTCGTGTCGAAAGTTTATTTTTACGAAACTAAAGTAAAATATGTTTTTTTTTTTTAATTTCTTCTTCTATTAGGGACTTTAAAGCCCTACGTATGGCGTCCCGATCATACCCTAAACCTAGTTAAATACATTTATACTGATCTTGAAGTCTTACATTTTGCCTAGAACTTGACTCTTTTGGTTGGTCTCAACCAAAAGTCTGTTCAAGTTCAGAAGCCTGTAGAATAAACCTACACAAAACCAAATTAATATATATAAATATTATAACAATACATAAATAAAAAAACTGGGCGATAAACCAACTCGGTTCGTATTTAAATTAATGTCGATAACGTAGCTAGTTTCCTGATGCCATTTTAAAAAGGCCATTATTTTATTTTCCTCAGGAGTGACGGCAAGACAACGAACGGGCCCACGGACCAGTATATGGCAAATGACCATATCAGAGAGACAAAACGCAGCTACGTTCTTAGAATATACCACCATCAAGCCTTTCTTTTATCAGCAAGCTAATTTTAAATGTTTTTATTGCAACGAAGTGTTCCCAGAAATACATTCTGTCCTACAACATACCGCCTTCCACATAACGCCAGAAAGATGCTGTTTATTAAAGCAATATTTAAGAAAGGGAAAGAGAGTCATCAAGGTAGACATATCAGGACTTAAATGCAGACTTTGCGAACAAAAATATTCTGATCTTGATGATATTAGAAAGCATTTAATAATTACTCATAAGAAAGAGTTTAATTCAGCAGGTAATGGATTGATGGCGTATAATTTAAACACAAATAACGGTCAGTTAGCTTGTCACAAGTGCTCAAAAACATTCAACTCTTTCTTTCTTCTCAATAGACATATGAACGTACATTTTAGCGTAGTTTGCGAGACCTGTGGCTTAGGATTCATGTCCCACCAACGCTTGATTAATCATCGGATTGTACATCAAACAGGAGTTCATAAATGCGATAAATGCCAAGAGATATTTCCTACGAAGCTGAAACTGCGTTACCATTTATTTAAAAAACACGAAGTATCGAACGCTAAGAAGATAAAACCATTGAAATGCCCGCACTGCTTAGAAAGATTCGCGGAGCACTATAGAAAAATGACTCATCTAAAAGAAGTTCACGGAATCTCGTTCACTTTTGAATGTAACGCTTGTAAAGCGGTACTGCCGACACGACGCGCTTTAACAGAACATACAACGAAGTTGCACACGCAGAAAATTCAATGTAAAGTATGCGGGAAGTGTTTCGGTACCAAGTCTTTGTTGAAAATGCATATGAGAGGACATACGGGCGAACGAAACTTCTTCTGCGCCATTTGTCAGAAAGCATACATGCATGAACGGACCTTAAGGCAACATATGAGAGTACATGGTCCCGTTTGGAAGTTTTCTTGCTCGGAATGTGGCAGTGGGTTCCATAATAGAAATGATTATAACAAGCATATGAAGCAATGGCATCCGCAATGGCAGTTTAAAACTATCGTTAAGAATTTTGGCAGTGAGCTTATGAATTGAAAGTGGTGTTATGTAAGTAGGTGTAGTTTTTGGTATATTCAAATCAGTAAAGACAGTCAACTGACGAAATCCACCATCAAGATTAGAATTATGTTCTAAATTTGACATGTGCATAATCACTAAGTACCAATTTACGATCACTAAATTTATCTATAACAGTCGTGTGAGTCGATTATACTCTTTATTCTACACCATGACAGAATTAAATAAGGACTTAACTACTAAGGGTGTTACAATAGGCAATCTTATCGGCGTACCTACCTAAATACGGTGGAACTACAGGGATAAAAAGTAACCTATAAGCCTGCGCATACGACGGATTTTTGTCCGCGGATTTTTTGTCCGCTAAAATAGATCGCTTACAACTGTGTCGAGTAACGCAAACGAGGGATTAAAAGTACCGCGTACAAAAAGTCCCCCGAATAACCGAGGACATGCAGAGAGCGGACCGGACAAAAGTACGGGGGAGTCCCCGAAAAAAATAGAACTCGTGTGACTAGGCGAAGCAGGGCTGCCAGATGTACGATTTTAATCGTAGGAGTACGATTTTTTTGGCGTTTTTACTCATGTACGATCACTAGACCAGGATCGTACGGAAAATGTACGATTTTTACATACTTGGCAACATTACATAATGAAACGAACGTGCTCCACTGGCAAGCTTGAGTTTCGAAGAATTCCCCAACAACCTAACGCGTACCTAGATCTTGTACTTGAATGAAGACTCTTTGCTTAGTCATTTAAAGGCTGTATTTGTTTGCATTTTTACGACACTTATTATTTTTTTTCTTTCGGTAATAATTGCGACTTGTCAAAACCTGTTTTCCTCGTCAGTCTAGATCTGCACGTAGTATAAATATCCTATTTGAATCTGTATAGGTACTGTCTTGAGTGGGTTTTTGTGTTTGTTGTTTGAAGAAACGAAAATTGCACGAAGTTCAAGCCAACAACAGAAATGTTAAACAATGTGACCACAGAAAATTTGTATAAATCTAAAAAATAGTTTTATTGCATTTCTTTTCTAAAACTAAACAAATTTAAGTTAGGTATTTCGTTTTCTTAAAAGTTGGTGAATAAAATGGATGTGACATACGGCAAGACAGACAGACATGACGAATCTATAAGGACATCAAAGTCATGGACAGACCAAAAACAAGAGTCATAACAATAATGTCTCGTGTTTTTGGTCTGATTCAGTTATTTCTAATAAAAACATTGTAATTCTAGGTTGTACGATCTTTTCATTTCAAAATTTCCTTGGCATACGATTTTTTTGTAGTTGGCGTACGATCACACCTTGTTTTCACCTGGCAGCCCTGAGGCGAAGCAACGCACATAGCGGACTTTAGTCCGCGTTGTGCGCTCGAGAGTGACGTACGTATGCACGATGATAATTGACCGTGTGCGTTGAGTTCGCGGTAAATCCGCGGCGGACTTTTTATTCGCGGAGCGTACTTTTTTCTCCGCCGTGGAGAAAATTCCTACGTCTGTGCAGGCCTTATATGGTATATCTGTATCTACTACTGAAATCGGATCAGCAGCCATCCCAGAGATTAGCCCAGACAAACAGACATACAATTTTTTTTATCTTGACCTGAGAAAACACAAACATAATGAAATCAGATAGAGTTCAGAAACTTCCATCTTGTCAATATTATTACGAGCAATATTTTGGAGTTCGGGATAGAAATAATTACGCCAATTGTACCAAAATTAAAACTTTAATTTAATAAACACAAAATAAAAAATAACACAATTACTCGCACTACAATACTTGTCACTTAACACTTAAATCGCACCGAAATTCACTTATAGAGTTTCGATTATATCGTTTCGTATCTTGTAATACGACTGCCATCTGCATTTCTCTGCGATCTATTTATACCCCGGTATATGAGTTCTAGAACATTCTTGTACAATCAACTCACTGTCTATACTGCCAAGAATATTCCAGAGGCTACTCGAGATACTTAGTACTGCTACTCGCCGGTAGATGGTATAAATACCTGAAAATTATGAAATGAAATGTAATATTTATGTTGTAAATTGGTTATAAATAACACTTTTACATGTCATGTTTTTTTGCGTGTTAAGTTTAGCTAGATGAGGCCGGTATTTCCCAACTAACTACTCTGAGAAGAAACACCGAAACAAACTCAGAGGTCATAGTCTCTTTTAAAGTCCAGACAATTTGTATTTTTATATGAGAAGCATGTAGGTTCATGTTTGTGGTATTCTTTTGAGGAAATAACCACGCAAATTTGAGCGGACCTGTTCAGACAGTGCAAGCATTTGTCAGTTATCGTGTAGCTCAACTTAGATTAACAGACTTATTTACTCCAAAAAGTGCTTTAAAGTTTGTATAGGTTAATTAAAGTAAAGATCGCATTGTTCTAGTCATTATAAGTACTTATTTTAATTTCATATATATGAAGAACGTTAGTCAGAATCAGGACCTCGTGGCTAATTAATAACAGTCGCGAGGGATCATCTTTAGCTCGCCGCTCGTCTAAAACCAGGCCCGTGTAGACGGCGCGTCATATTCCACGCGCGCCTCAAAAAGTGTGAATAAAATTGTCGGGACCCTGGGGGCGTTACCTGCCGAGGTTGCAAAATTGATCGAATGACGGAACACGAATGGGTTTTAGTCAGTAAAAGTCTGACACACCCTCCCCCTTCGCTCAGATCGAAAGGCAGATTAGATGATTTGCCATCCTTAAAAAAGGGGTTAAGCTTCAAAGTTAAGCAAAGGTAACCTCCAGTAGGCTATTCTATTTTAGGGTTATATTAATTACATTTTATTTGTTAATGAACATTCAGTTTTTTTTATTCGTATGACTCACTCGTGCTTGGATTCGCTTTCGTGAAATAAAATTAGTTGACTTTATTTCACCATCCAGCCCTTCAACTTTACACCTAATACACATCGAACCGTTGCGTTTTGACGTGAAAGAAGGACAAACAACATGAAAAAAAATGCGATAAATTTTCTGCTCCCTAAAATTTGCTGCCCTACACCATTGCGGAAAGTACCTTAACACGTTCGCTGACAGTGAGCACTTACCCTGACACCACATTACGACAGTAGAATTTTCCACGACGTACTCTTAAAAATAAGTGGCCCGTCCCTCGACGTACTGTCATAACGCACTATTTTAATTTCCCGTCTAACGACGTACTGTCAGCGAACGTGTTAAGCTGTGGCAGACATTTGTAAAATTGTCTTTCTCAAAAAAACTTAAAAGTGTGTAAAAAGTGTATTATTATTTAGTTCCAATTGTAAAAGGGACTTAGTTACAGAGCCCTCTAGATACATCCATATCTAACCATATTTAACCGCGGAAACCTGCAAAATATATGACATGATTATGAATAAACAATATTTTGTATTGAAATATATTGGTTTTTTTTACTAAATGTTTCTCGTAGGACCCGTCTACCCTGAGTAGATCTAATAATATAATACAATTTTGTATAATAGCGAATAGCGTAAATTTTAAATTCATTTCGCAGAAAATCGTTTGGTACACACCCATGTAGCATACATTCAAAACTCTTAATTTTATAGACATTAAAAGGACGAACTATCATATCTCAGAAAATTTACAGTTAGAATCATCTTTTGGTATACTTTTCATATCCATAATGGGTCTACCCTTTACAACAGAACACTTGTGTCAAAATATTTGAAAAATATGGTATGGATCAAGTATGGATGGCAGATGGGAAGCCGTTGGTCTCATTTGGGCTGTCATTTCCACATCTTTGAGAGTCGTTAAGAGTAGTCAGAAATCTGATACTGGTCTTTCCAAGGGGTATTATCTTGTGTAAGACAATGCTGTCGTGTCAAAGTCTAATACATAAATATAGCTACATGATAAAACACAGCAAAATACTTTAATATTCAACAAATAATTGTTGAAGAAAGATAAAATAAATTTGAAGGGACTGGGTTCTCATCTGCGAATTGTGATATTAATTGGATCTATGATCTCAATTCTGAAGTTGCACTTTATAGGCGTGGATTGTCGGGCGAAGAAAATAGAAGCACTAGTTATTATAGCACAATCACTTCAATTCTATAATCATTTCCTTTTAAAATAATCGCCATTAAATTACAGTTATAATAAGATAACAATATAGGTTGCACAATTCAGACACTCCATCGAACGCGTAGTACGACTGTGCGATCCCGACCGAGTCTTAAATCATACCAGTATTTATATGTATCATCTATGAATCATACTGTCAGTAAATCGTCGCTTTAATGCGCACTAGCGTTCGGCGTTGTGTCAGAGTGTCATGTCATCGGATGTGACGTAACAGACACAGATAATTTATTTACACGACACTAAACTAGCAGCGACATTTATGAAATCTAACTAACACTAATTGAAATATAAAGCGCCGTCAAATTAATAGTTTACAAAACTAAAAATTTGCTTTTATTTACTGCACTAAAAGGCCAACAGAACACATTAATAAGACAAATGTAATGAGCACAAACTCGATATGTTTACTAGTAGGCAGTCCAAGGTTCCATCACCCATCTTCCAATCCCATTATCCACTCAATGAATGACACATAGACCAGATCAATGGTTCCATAATAATCACATGTCGTCGTCATCAGGAGAAATGGACAGAATATGTTAAGACGATCCAATGAGCCCAATCTCGATATGTTTACTTGCAGGCAGTCAAAGTTTCCATCAGCCACCTTCCAATTTCATCATCAGACCAGCTTGTCATCTAATCTACATATAATTGCCAAGTTTCATGATGATACAACAATATGAAGTACGTGTAATTCAGATTCTTAGATTTTATTACATAAGTACCTAGTTTGTTACAGCTCGACCTAATAAAAGCGTCTTAAAAATTTGCATATAATCCTTGTCAATTTAACGCATACCTTCTCTTTATTGGTGGACAAAAAGGATAAAATAAAAAGAAAAATAAATATGAACATTTTATCTTCTCAGGAACTGAAGTGAAGAGACGCCACGGAGCACTGACCAGTATCTGGGAATTGACACTATCTGAAAGACAAAACGCTTCGATATTCCTGGAAAACACCACAGCGACACCTTTCGTCTACTGCAGATACTATTTCAAATGCTTCTTCTGTAGAGAACAGTATTCAGATATAAAAACACTTCTACAACACACTCTAACCCATAAGACACCAGACAACGCTATTATACTCAAAGAATATCTCCCCAAAGGAAAACGGACAGTCAAAGTAGATATATCTGATTTAAAATGCAGAATATGCGGTCAAAATTACAAAGATCTCGATGAAACACGAAAGCATTTGACTGCAGAACATAATAAGACTTTCACGGAGTCAGGAAATGGTTTGGCGGCTTACGATCTGTCTTCTAAAAATGGCCAGTTCGCCTGCCACATATGCAACAAGATATTCCAAACGTTTATACTCCTTAACAGACATATGAACGTTCATTTTAGTAATGCGGTTTGTGAGACCTGTGGAGCAGGTTTCATGACTCACCAGCGACTAATGCAGCACAAAGAAATCCATCTACCAGGAGGTTATCCTTGCAGCAAATGTAATAAAGTATACACAACGAATTCTAACCTAAAATATCACATGGAAAAAGCTCACGAGGGTACAACAAAGATGAGGATGTTGAGGTGTCCACATTGTCCTGAAAGATTTACCGAACATTTTCGTAAGTTAAAGCATTTGAAAGAGGCACATGGAATTACATTTACATTTGAATGTGAAGTTTGCCGAACTATATTCCCGAGCCGTAGAGCACTAACAATGCACACAAACAAATTGCATACCGCCAAAACCCAGTGCGAAATCTGTAAAAAGAGTTTTAGCTGCATTACTTCTTTAAAAAAACACATGGTTTCCCACACCGGAGAACGGAATTTCATTTGCTCCGTTTGCCAGAAAGCTTACAGGCATCAAAAGAGTTTGAAACTGCATATGAGAACGCACGTTCATGGAGATCAGTTTATTAAGTTCAATTGTTCGGTTTGTGGCAACGGGTTCCCTAATAGGAACGACTTTAATAGGCACGTCAAGGAATGGCATCCGAGGAGCTTCTTAGATTATTCTGGTCATTGATTAATTAGCAATAAGAACAATGATAACCCAGTTCTAAATCGTAGGTTCGAATTCAAGCAAGCATTTGAAAACGGTGAAGGAAAACGTGAAGAAACCCGCATGTCCTATAGTACCGAGAAATCTATCTACCTTTTTATAACAATTTGTTTATTTTTTTTTCTCTTTTTAGGGTTCCGTAGTCAACAAGGAACCCTTATAGTTTCGCCATGTCCGTCTGTCTGTCCGTCTGTCCGCGGTTTAGCTCAAAAACTATTGGTACTAGAAAGTTGTACTTTGGCATAAGTATACACGTTAATGACGCCAGAAAAGTGGTAAAATACAATTTTGAAAAAAGCAATTATTTAGGATACCTCCCATACATGTAAAGTGGGATGATAATTTTTTTTTTCGTTCCTCCCATAGTGTGGGATATCGTTGGATAGGTCTTTCAAAAATATTAGGGGTTTGGTGAGACCGTTTTTTAATTAAGTAAACCGTTCGTGACTTATCAAGCTTTAAAGTACCAATTTTCGTTAGAGTCAAGTGTCCCCCCCCCCTCTATCAACTAAACGGTTATACTTAGAAATTCAAATGTCACGGCAGTAGTACCTGTATATAACGAAATTTAAAGGAAAACTATCACACATAAGTGGGCTTTACAAGTTTACGAGTAATAGTCGACCAATTGTATTTGACTCGAAAATTTCGAACAACTCTATAGAAATGTCGATAGATGGCGCTAAGCGCCAGTTGTATCGTGCTAGTTTCTTGTGACGATTGAGTAGTGTAGCTCTGTGTCCGTATTTAAATTCAAAACACCGGCTATGACAAGTTTTATACAAATCTCAAATTAGTTAGGTAGTCATGTTTGGCTTTTAGTTAGAGCATGGTACGAAACGATCAGTCAGCGAATACGACACGCACTTGGCTGTTATAAAAACTACGGAACCCTACACTGCGCGTGGCCCGACACGCACTTGAACGGTTTTTTTATTTATATTTGACATTCTAGTTTTATTATTGATCATTCACAGACAATAAGATGACAATTATTAATCTGTTTTACACAATTTTTATTTAATTAATTGTATGTATTATTCTTGATCTTTTTACACCAATCTGATTTTTGTTTTTCCTGACTGATTATTTTATTGTAAATACGATTACCTACTTATTGTAAATTGAATGTGGGCTTTTATCGTTTTGAATTTGTTATTTTCTTAAACATGTATTTTTTTGTTTGTTTTATTTGCTTGGTATTGTTTTATTTTACAAAATTTCTACATAATGTACTTATATTGTTACGAAATAAATGACATGATTTACCCGGACTAGGCCCGTGTGGTGACTTATGGTCCCTTCCTTCACGTAAAGAGAAGCTGTGTTAAACTCTTTCTTAAAAGCCCGTCATTCTTACCTTGGTCTTCGTCATTATTATCGTTATTATTATACTTAATTAGCATATTAACAGTAATCAAGGGGATTTGTCCGTAAATCTTTAAATACATTAAAAATAGTATTATTGTGACAGTTAATTGCTGCCTGACTGATATAATGGATCTCTTTTTAAGAATTAAAGTAGTACCTACTAAAAATCATAAACTGTTTCATTTGTTGCATATAACATCATTTTGTTTCGACATACTTAAAACAAAAATTGACAATAAAAACCATACGTACTGACGTTAGTAACTGTAGTTTTTTATTCATGATAGGCTAGCGTTTGACCACTACCTCACCTGATGGTAAGCGATGATGTGGTCGAAGATGAAGGACGCTTACCTAGAAGTAACCTATTCACTCTTGATTTAAAGACCCCCAGGTAATAGCTGTCAGGCTCAGGAAATACAGACTCTGGCAGGGTATTACACTCTTTAGCCGTACGCACAATGAAGGTATTCCCAAAACGTTTTACGTTTATAGTTACTGCCCGCCGATTCTTTCGCTTTAAAAGTTTTTAATTAAAAAATATAAAGAGTTTTATATGACTCTTCAGCACTTCAACTATCTCCATGCAAGAATCATATTGTCAAAAAAGAGCTGCTCTTTCTTGACGTGAAGGAATGACAGACTTGCATTTGTAATATTAGTAAGGGTATATTACTGTGCAAAGGTAAACCTTAATACAAACTCGTAAATTGCAAAAGAAAATACATTATTTTTGCTAATTAATACCTGATATAATTTGTATAAACTTTAATATCGCTTCATTTCTGATTTCGCAGACGACAACTCGGCGCCCGGAACAAGTATATGGCAGCTGACGGTATCAGAAAGAAAAAATGCAGCCATCTTTATAGAATGTACCACTGTCAGACCATTTGTATTTAGAGGAACAAGTTTCAAATGTTTCTTCTGCACAGAATACCATTCCGAAGCCAAATCATTATTAGAACACACAGCAACCCATAAAATCGAAAACAGAGAAGAAGTTTTCGAAAAATATGTGACTAAAAGCAAAAGATGCTTGCAGGTAGACATTTCGAAATTGAAATGTCGGTTATGTGAAGAGCGTCATGCTGATCTTACAAGTATTAGAGAGCATCTTATTAACAGACATGGAACTCAGTTTTACTCAGCAACAAATGGCATGACAGAATACAATATGGCGCTTATAAATGACATGTTTGTCTGCCACATTTGTAGTGAAGACTTCCATAATTTTAGCTTGCTTAACACACATATGAATGGTCATGTGGGGAAGGTAGTTTGCGAGAACTGCGGAGCGGGATTTTTAAACCAGCATCTCCTTTTGAAACATAAAGAAACACATTTGACGAAGCTCTTTAGTTGCAAACAATGCGTCAGTTCTTTCAGAAAAAGAAGTCAGTTGACGTACCATTCAAATAAAGTACATAAAGGGAAGGAACGTTTAAATTCGAAAAAGTGTCCAAAATGTCCTCAAACTTTCAAAGAACACTACGCCAAATTACTACATTTGAAAAAAGCACATGGAATTACTAACACATTCCC
The DNA here is from genome assembly GCA_943138885.2 of Tholera decimalis. Taxonomy (NCBI): domain Eukaryota; kingdom Metazoa; phylum Arthropoda; class Insecta; order Lepidoptera; family Noctuidae; genus Tholera; species Tholera decimalis. Next base: position 15,207,112 of record OW964574.2, on the reverse strand, counting down.
TTGCTATGTCTGTAAAAATACTTTCTCAACTCGAAGAGCAGTTACGGAACATCTAACAAGGTTTCATACTGAGAAATTTAAATGCGAAATGTGCTCTAAGTGTTTTGGCGTAGAGTCGAGATTGAAACAGCACATGCGTGGACATACCGGAGAAAGAAACTTCGTATGCTCCGTATGTAAAAATGCCTACATGCATAAAAGGTCATTGAATAAACACATGAGGACTCATGAAACGGTTTTCAGTTATAAATGTACGGTATGCGGCGCGGGGTTTCAAGGAAAGAATGATTATGATAAACATATGAAACTGTGGCATCCATCTTATGGTGATATTGTGTAGAGCATAACCAAACCAGTGGTAGTACCTAGTCAAAATATGGTCCGCAAACTAAATAAAATTTCGTGGGCAGGTACCTTACGAAAAAGTAACCTAGTTAGCTTCCTAGTTATTAAAAATGATAATTTATTTTTATTACTATTAATTCCAACATAATTATTGAGATTTTGAATAAATTTATTTTCGACTAGCTTTTTCCCGCGACTTCGTCCGCGTGGAATAGTTACTTTGGGCTAACATTAAATTTAACCCCGATTTTGAAGCATTCTTCATTGGCGCTCCGCTCCTATTGGCCTTAGCGTAATGATACAATATAGCTGTGCCCGCGACTCCGTCAGCGTAAGTTAATGTATTGGTAATATTGTTTAGATCACGTTCACATGAGGCTTAAGTACCTAGAGAACGCTTCGACCGCGAGACGCGTCGAGCGCGGCGACCGATTCTCAAAAATAATCCTTATAGCATGATTCAGTATTCACGCGCGATGGCTTATTATTATAAGCGTATTTCATGTATTACTTTGGTGTTTCTATACCGATTTATATGATTCTTTTTACGGTTTCGTAGCCGAATGGCAAAAAACGGAATCTTTATAGTTTCGACATGTCTGTCCGTCTGTCTGTCTGTCTGTCTGTCCGTCCGTCCGTGTGTCACAGCAATTTTATTCCGAAACTATTAGGACTATACATGTGAAACTTGATAGGTAGATGTATTCTGTGAACCGCTTTCCGATTTTGAGAAAAAAAATTAAAAAATATTTAAAAAGGGGGGCTCCCCATACATGGAACTAAACCAGAAAATATTTTTTTTCATGAAATCGATGCATGTGTGGTATCTATAGACAGTTCTTTAAAAACGACATCGGGGTTTCTAAAACCACTTTTCCATAAAGTTAATCGTTTAAAAGATATAAGCTTCCAAATTGGTAAAATGTGTGTGTGGCGGACACAACCTCTAACTTCTATAATAATGGAGTGAAAAATCTAAAAAAAAATATATGTCTGTAGATTTTAATATAAACTTTCAACCAAAATTAGTTTGAACGAAATCAGTTCAGCAGTTTTTGAGATACAGCATATTTTCTAAAACCGCAAATATAACTTTGTAATTCATACAAACACTATGAAAAACAAATTTATTCGGCGCAGTTGTAAAAAATGTAAAAAAGCCAGTTTTAAGAAATTTGTAAGGTTTATTTTTCAAAACAAATTTATTTGGCGCAGTTGTAAAAAATGTAAATAAGCTAGTTTTAAGAAATTTGTAAGGTTTTTTTTTCGTCAAATAAATTTGCATATTATATTATAGTTACTACGGAACCCTTCATGGGCGAGTCTGACTCGCACTTGGCCAATTTTTTTATGGAATAGTTAATAATGTTAACTTTTTCAATTAGGGGTGACTGAGAGTGTTATAAACGTAAGAGTAGACAAATATTATAATCAGAAAGCTTCGAACTGCTAAGCTATCGGGAGTTACACGTGTTATTGTGAGTCAACCATAAAAGTTAGACATATGCTGTCGTGGGATATTTTTTATATAATTTTAAGGAGAACATTTCCGTCATGAAATGATTTGTGTAGCTTTAACCATTAAGATTGCACACGCGACGGAAGCTTAAAAAATGGAGTAACTTCTCCCGTTTTCCCAACATTTCCCTTCACTGCTCTGCTCCTATTGATTGTAGCGTGATGAAAAGTATACTATAACCCGCTCAGGAGTATGAAAAATAATGGTACCAAGTTTCGTTAAAATCCGTTGAGTAGTTTTTGTTTCTATAACGGTTATACAGACAGACAGACAGACAGACAGACAGACAGACAGACAGACAGACAGACAAAAATTTAACTGATTGCATTTTTGGCATGAGTATCGATCCTTAATCACCCCCTGATAGTTATTTTGGAAATATATTTCATGTACAGAATTGACCTCTCTACAGATTTATTATAAGTATATAGATTTATATAATCCGGTTTATTTTGTATTGCACCTACATCGTGGTTCCTGCAAACAACAAAGAAATCGAAGTGGTCCGTGGTACAGAAAAGGTTAAGTACGATGTAGTGGCTATGATATCCGATTCATGATACATTTTAAAGATTAAAAAATAAATAAAAATGCATTAATTCGTTCAACTTTTATTATTAAACAATTACATAATCACAGTAACAGCAGATTTACAATTATAATCACCTAGCATACTTATTCTTTAGTGGAGTTGCGGGAGCTTTCTTACCCGTAGACCTGGAACGTAAGGGCAATTTTTTTAAATTTATTCAGCATTTATTCTTTTTTTTTTAATTCAGAATGGCTCACTGTTGACCTCGATCTCGCCTGATGGTAAGCGATAGATGAGGTCTACGATGGAACGAGCGAGCCCATAAGATGCCTGTTTACTCTTGCTTTAAAGGTTGAAAGGTCATAAGTGGCAGGGAACATAGAAGCAGGCAGAGAATTCCACAGCTTGGATGTGCGCACAATAAATGTGGAGGAGAAGCGCTTGGTGGACTAAAGAAACAGGGTGGGTTTGTTAGTAAAAGTTTGACTCTCCCGTCTGGTTTTACGGAACGATGTATTTACCTTTTTTACCGATTAGTTAGCATATTCTTTATTAAAACCTATAGAGAATTTAAATTTGGATCTATATAAAATTAGTAGTGAAACGATTCTGATTCAGGTGATGCAGGTAAGTTGTCTCTGTTATATCTTACATCTTAAAAATAACTTTAAAATATTCTGCAGGTCAGGCAGATTTATGCATGCCAAACTATTCTAAATACACAGCTATTTTTAACCGACTTCAAAAAAAGGAGGTTCTCAATTCGTCTTGAACTTTTTATTTTTTTCTTTTTTTATGTATGTTACCTCATTACTCGGAGATGGCTGGACCGATTTGAAATTTTTTTTTTTGCGTTTGAAAGGATATACTTTCTTGTTGGTCCCATTGTGACGAAATTAGGATCTGATGATGGGATCCTGGAGAAATCGAGGGAACTCTTCAAATATTATAGGCACACCTATAGCGTTTTGGGTATTTCTTATAGTATCTTGAGCAGTTGCTTTCGAAAAGTACCATTTGAGGAAGTTGAACTGATGATGAAGACCACAGATGGCCATTGAAACTACTCAATAATAAGTATTTGTGGATTTCGATTCGATTACTTGAGGACGAATGTTAAGCACTTTATGCTTGTCACAACGCATATGGTGATCTAGAGCTGATGGTCAAGTACCAGGAGAACTCTTCAAAAATTAACGGCTATGCATTGGGAAAAGCAATATTTTGTAAAAGGTGATAAGTTGTTGACATTATGGCTTTTGTAACTAGGTAAATTATAAACCGACCCACTAAAAAGCGTGAAAAAATATTTTTTTTCAAAAAATAGAACCGACTTCCATATCAAAACACTACAAAGCCAAAAATAACTTTAATTTCGGAAGGCGGTGAGAAAAAAAAGAAAATACAAAACCAATAACACCGACTACCGAAATTAAAGTTACTTTTGGCTTTGTAGTGTTTTGATATGAAAGTCGGTTCTATTTTTTCCAAAAAAATTTTTTTGGTCTGTAATATTGACGATTGACGTAGAACTTGACGTCCGTATGCCGTCACTTTTAGGTTTTTGTTTTATTATGTATGAGCCCGCTGTTGACGTCGATCACACCTGATGGTAAGTGTAAGATGAGGTCTACGATCGAACGAGCGAGTCCAGAAAATGCCTATTCACTCTTGCTTTAAAGGCTGACGGATCATATGTGGCAGGGAACACAGCAGCCGGCAGTGAGTTGCACCTTGACTGTGCGCACAATGAATGTTGAGGAGAAGCGCTTAGTACCTACGACTAGAGGATATCGGCCAAGTGTGGATGGTATCCCGCAGTACGTCTGGTAGACCGGTAGTAAAAGGGGGATGAAGTCGTGAAGCTTACTTATTATTATTACTTATGTGATTGTCATTATCACTATCGCTCTCAAAACGGTGAAGATAAACATGGTATTTTTTTTAAATTTAATATAGGTGCGTGTTTAACTATGGTCACCTGATGGTAAGTGATGATGTGGTCGAAGATGGAGCACGCTTACCTAAAAGTAACCTATTCACTTCTTGACTTAAAGACCCCTAGGTTATAGCTATCGGGAAACACAAATTCCGGTAGCGAATTCCACCCTTTAGCCGTACGCACAATGAAGGTATTCCCAAAACGTTTTCAATCGGCATGACCTACGACTGAAAATTCCGTTATCACTCGATAGCCAGCAACACGTACTGGGTCTGCGTGGCGGATTACGTACCCTTCCTTCTCATAGAAAGGAGGTCTGTGTCCCAGCTGTAGAAATATCTTCAAAAGTCTTCATCTCTGTTACAAGGCCACACAATGCTCTCAATCCAAGGCACGTAGAACTTGACTCGCGTGTAGATGCCAGGCTGGCCAGCGTACCCACAGTTTCGTCCGTACGAGGTGACTCCTATGACTGTGTGCAGGCACTTGGAGAGGTACGGCTTGGCTTGGAGAGGCCCTCCGCTATCGCCCTGAACATGGGAACGTTATGAAGCTGTTAAAACAATCAGGGAGAAACATAAAATATTATATTAGGTACCTATAAAATTTCCGTTTTGCAATTTCAAACAAAAATATTTTTTTTTGGCTATTCTAATTTCAAATTAATTTTATTTTAAAAATTTGTCATTTGTTTAATGGTTAGAGTACTGTTTTGGGTCAGGCCGTTGCGCCCTCATTCCGGGACGCCCTCATATTGAAAAAATTTCGCGTTCGCTCGTTTTTATATTGTTTTCAAGAAATATCAGTAAGTAATGTTGCGAACAAAAATATTTGTCATTTTTATTTAATTAATTTAAAACAACGAAATTCAGGGATATGTGACTGTAGGTAAGAGTTGTACTAACAAAGTAAAAAAATATCAGTCATACATAAACATCTAATAATTAAGACTTGATGAAATAAATGATAGGTTTGCTTGCATGAACACAACAAATAGGTGGATCTTTTCTACATACGAAATCATTGAATTTTTTTTTCGCACTCTTCCATCAGTCCGGCAATAACTTTATGATTTTTGTTACTTTTCATGCTCCTCTTAGTTATAGATCTTTCTTTGAGTCTTAATCTATTGAAATAAACATAATACACCTACTTACATAACGTAAAGTAAATATCTTAAATAAATAATGGATAAAATACATAAATAGATTAAGTAATTTTGTTTTTACCAGTACTTTATCAAGTGTCCTGTCAAAAAATAATAAAATCCGACCGAGAGCATGCCGGAATAACATTTTTGTTTATGTGAGGGCGTCACGGACGAGGGCTCCCCGGAATGAGGGCGCAACCCATTTCATCGTATTTAAAAATTTTTCGTCATCACGTATACGTTGGGGCGGGCGTTCATGCAGGCTTGAGTCATGGGGAGGGTTGAGTCGAATCTCGCGTCGTTGGTTGCATCCTAAATAGGTGTAGTAAATTCGTCAGTTTTCTTACCAGTTTGAGTTTTCATGCACACGGACACACAAATATTAACCACTATAAAGCTGATTTATAATCGTAGCACATCCTCACTATATAAAGTTCAGTTGAAAACCAGTTTCAAGCACTTGCAGTTATCTGGCATTTTTCTGAACATGGTGTATTTGGCACAGGCGTGAGGTTCACACAATGCTGTTTTATTGAGTTTAGTATTTGTTTTCATTTGTATTTAACGTGTGCCTTTCCATCTGGCTCATATTAATTTACTTGTTTTCTTTAAAATATTACTTACTAACAACTCGTGGAGTAATAATTAATAATCTTATCAATAAATTTTGACGACAATGAAGGACAAACATACCCGCGTGACTGCTAGTGTTAGTAATATACATAACTAAAAAAAATTGTTACACTATTAACTGCATTTTAACTGGGTTAACAAGATTGCTAGTTATGTGAATTCTATCCACATGAATAGAATAGAATAAACTTTTATTGTAAAAACATGAGTATACATCAAATGTGTAAGGTCTTAAAATAAAACAGTTAGATCTACATGTTTAGCCATTCATGGCGTACAAAAACAAAATAATTCCGGTTTACCATAAACCAAAAATATAAAATAAAGACAATTTGAGTTTACACAGCAAGCTATGAAATTAATAAACTAAATCTTAATGCTAATAAATAGTTCTTTAAAAATATATATACATATATATCACACGCAGCGAAGGCGAAGATTAGCCTGAACGGGTTTTTTGTTTTTTTTTTAATTTTATTTTCGGACCATGGAGCCCGTATGCTCACAGCCTTTTTAAAGACATATCAAAAAGGCTCGTTGACGCTTCCCGCGACCCAAGGGCTGGCTATTTCTTTGGTCAACGGCTAATCATTGCCATACAACGAGGCAATGCCTCCAGTATCTTGGGTACGTTGCCAGCCGACAGCGTTGAGGATCAATTTTTTGATGCTTTATTCTAGTTTGTATTTTAAGTATTTTAGTAGGTACATAATTATGTATATTTGCTGAAATAAAACTCTTTTATTTTTATAGTGCACAAGTGTGTATAAGTGCACAGGTACAGGACGACAGAGACATCAACCCTCAAAGTCCAGCCGGTCTTTGTTCGCACGTACTCCAGGATCTCCTCAACTTCGTGTTGTAGGTAATGCAGCCTGGACACGAAGAGATGCGTCGTAGGTACGGCACGTAGCATGGAGTTGGGTTCAACCAGTTATTGTAGAACCAATATAGCACACATTCATCTACTTAGCCTATTTTTTTTTGTATTGACTGCTTATTTGATCTCCAAAACCCAGTAGCTGGGTAACACGATATCCCTTGGTAAGATCAGGGTCAGATTTTCTGGTTTCTTACTACCAGTAACGACCGTCAAAGATTTACAAATTACCACCGGGACGCGGGACAATCGGCTAAATGTGCTTTAAATTATTTAACTTTCTTTTGAGTAAATGTTATTACTCGACTGACGACTACATGAATGAAAAATTTACGAAAATATTTGACATTGATGCCTATTAAATCTGACTTACATAATTTTATTATCATTAACAACTCTTGCGCCATTAATTTTATGTATTCGTAAACTCCATTATAATTACATATTTACATTTTTCACCATAATTTTACATATTTGTACACAAGGGCGGATCCCGGGGGGGGGGGGGCTTATGGGGTCATGACTCCCCCTGGGCTGGGTCATGGGGTCATGACCCCCCCTGGGCTGGGTCCAGTACCTAGGTGGACCACTAATTAAAAATTTTAAACATTTTTACTAGATAATACTCCAGTTTCTGTCGTTGTAAACGAATATCGGCAGTGGATGGCCAAGTGGCAGCGGAGTCAGGAAATACAAATTATAACTTCTTGTGACTTGACCACGATTATGTGACCCCCCCTGGCACCAAAACTGGATCCGTCCTTGCTTGTACACCGGAAACGGTAGAATATTCTGATCTTAATTATTAATGCTATACAGTACAATTTGACAGGCCCGTTGGTATAGTGGTCAGTGGCCCTGACTGCTATGCGCAAGGTCGTGGGTTCGATTCCCACCTAGGACAAATGTTTGTGTGATGAGCACGGTCATTTGTTCTTTGTCTGGGTGTAATTTATCTATAATATGTATGTATTTAGAAATATATATGTAGGTTTATCAGTTGTCTAGTACCCATACCACAAGCTCCTGCTTAGTTTGGGACTAGATGGCGTTGTGTGAAAAGTTGTGGAAAAAAAAAAACAAAAAAAAAAAAAAAATGCCCAAAAAATACAAAGTTGTAAACTTTGTACAATATTCTGACCAATAAATACATTCTATTCTATTCTATTCCAAGGCATGGGGGAATCTCGATATGTTCAGATACTCACCCATCCATTGACGAACCTCCGCAACCGTTGCTTGACCTTGACGATCGAAAAAATGATGAACGATGAAAGACGATCGAAAACGAACGAAAAAGAAATTACATCTACAACGTGTAATTTAAAGGGTATATACATACCAAGTGCACGGCTTCTTTGGATGATAATTGATAACAAAAGATATGGCAACGGTTTTGTAATCCTAAGTCTACGTGTGTAGAACTTATTACAAATACCAATACACTGATACCAGAGACCGAATTTTTCAAATTAAGAAGAACGAAAAGAATTATCGTGTTATTGGCAAGTGACGTGGAAAGTTATTGACCCTCGTAGTGCTGTGACACGTTTGTTATGATTGGTATTCAAGAAATATGTGAAACCAATAATTTAGTATCAATTCTTTGAGTCAGTTATTTTGTGCTGACCTGTGCATAGAGACTCCATACCAGATGTTGTCTTCAGCCCTTTTGGATAGATATGGGGTTTCCGTTACACGTTGTATAACCAACTAAAAGAATCAATTAAATTAAAAAAATATAATCGGCCAAGCTCGAGTTAGACTCGCTCATGGCGGGTTCCGTAGTAACTACGCCAAATAATATTGTTTTTCATAGTGTTTTTATGAAATACAAAGTTATATTTGCGGTTTTAGAAAATGTGCTGTATCGCAAAAACTGCTGACTCTATCTTGTTTAAACCTCTTCTTTGAAAGTTTTCGTTATAATTAGTGTTGCCCAAACGAGAGTCTCGCAAGAGTCTTGCAATTAGCGATTATCCTATTGCTATTTATTAAATATATATACTACTGAACAATGTAACAGACTCTGTTACATTGTTCTGAGATCTCAACTACCGTTTAATAAATAGCAATAGGATAATCGCTAATTGCAAGACTCTTGCGAGACTCTCGTTTGGGCAACACTAGTTATAATGATATAGAGCATATATTTTTATTTAGATTTTTAATGCTATTATTATAAAAATTAGAGAGGGACACACACACATATTGCCATTTTGGAAGTGTCTATCTTTTAAACGATTGAATTTAAGAAAAAATGGTTTTAGAAACCTTAATGTCATTTTTAAAGACATTTCTATAGACACCGCACACGGATAGGTTTAATGAAAACAAAAATGTTTAGTTTCAGTCCCATGTAACCCCCTTAATTTTTATTTTTTTATAAAAATTTGAAAGCGGTTCACAGAATGCATCTACCTACCAAGTTTCACATCTGTAGTCTTTATAGTTTCGGAATGAAATGGCTATGATATACGGACGGACAGACAGACATGACGAATCTATCCAATTTTTTCCAATTCCATTAAAATTTATCAATTAAATCTCGAGATTATAACAATTTATAATCTCGTGACGATGATGATCCGGTCGGTTGACTGACATTTGATCTTGAGGTTTGTGGTACTTAAATATTATATTTTTCATGTGGTTCAAGGTTGTATCAGTTTGGATCCGGTTTCTCTGCTAATCTTACGCATATGGACGAGTTGAATTTTTGGAATTGTACTTTTTCTTGTCACGCTTTTTAGGGATCCTTAAGGGCCTATACTACCACAAATGGCTTAGAGTGATCCTCCGTTATGTCGAAACTACTGCAGCAATAATTTTGAAATAAATATATGGTAAAGTTGAGGATTAATGTTCGATACTATGTTTGACGAAAACACGATTCCATAATTTTATTCATCGAAAAAAAAAAACCAAAGTTACCTCCAAACCGCACAATACACCGCTGGTATTCAAAAATAACTTCATATTAGATAATAAAACTTTGCATATTAATTGAACTAACTATAAAGCAGGTCTTATCTTATTTACTTTTTTTAAATTACCATTATTTACACCGTAAAAAGAAATAAACTAAATTATCGGTGTCTTGGAGTCTTTTCCCTGCCACCCTGTCTCGCTTGCTCGCGTGACCGCGGCCAGTAGTGTGCAAGCGAGATAAAGAGTGAGAAGCACTGAGGTAGTATAGGCCCTTAACTCAAAAGGAAAAATCCGGCCAAGTGTGAGTCGGACTCGCCTAGGTTTCTTTTTTCATATTTTTCATTAACAAAAATAACTAATGAATGTCGTTAACTAATCTATATCTATAAATTATCTATAGGTGCATTTTATCAATATATATTATAAAATGCTTCCGTTACTGACTGACTGACAGACAACACACAGCCGAAACTACTGCAAGAAGCTGAAAGGCATGTATGTTCCTTGGAAAAACTCCGACGCGAACGAAGTCGCGAGCAACAGCTAGTAATCTAATATGAGTAGAGATTCTTTATTTTCAAAAAACGAATGCTTAATATGACAACATCCGCTTTGTTTGGCATGTTATCAGACGGCGAGATCGCGTGCCACGCTTGTTCCATGTGGACGCATGCAAAACTAACGCCGCGGCCGGGGCACGAGTGCCTCTACGTCGTCTTGTGGAAACCTATAACACACACTTCATAGACATCGATATTTTCTCTTTCTAATAAAAGATTTAAAACACTCGCTATCTGTGCATTAGCATCTAAATTCCAATAAAAATTTATCTATTAATAATTTATCTACTAATAACTAATAGTTTTTTTTGTTCAAATTATCGACGTAACGTAACGTAACGCAACTACACAAGTTACTATAAAAATACTCAAATCACTATAGGTGTGCCTATAATATTTGAAGAGTTCCCTCGATTTCTCCAGGATCCCATCATCAGATCCTGACTTGGTGACAATGGGACCAATTTCAAAGTATACCCTTTCAAACAAAAAAAGAATTTTCCAAATCGGTTTAGCTGTCTCCGAGTAATCGGTGATCATACATAAAAAAATAATAATAATATACGCGTCGAATTGATAACCTCCTCCTTTTTTTGTCGTCGGTTGAAAAACCCCTAAACTATAATAGCAATATTTCATTCGTCAATCGACATTGCTGTCGATAGCCTACGTTAGTGGATCTGCACAAGCACATCACTAATTCGTCGCAAGAAGTGGCGGCCTCACTACGCGATGAATCCGCGTAATACAGTTTCGTATGTTATTTTTACATTGCTTGTCCAGTTACTTAGTGACGAACTCAGGTAGTGGTTAAGGAGCAATGTATTTATAGCAAAAGTAGTACAGTCGTTCTGATATTTGAAAACAAAAATAACATAGTAAAACCGAGAAATATTTTACGATTTATTGTTTTTCATGATTTTAAAGACAAATATTGTAAAATACTTGTACTTACATATGTTAAGTGATTCCATGATTCACATAGTTTTGATTTTGGCTTCGGTTTTTACAAGATACCACAGAACAACTCGGCATTCATATATGTTATCACGATCGCCGTCGAAAGCGCACGAGTTCGCAGAGACGGCCACTTGCCTGTGACATGAGCCCTGTGGCCATGTCGCGCGGACACCGATACGCCCCCTTACCACTTCTCCTATATTTTTGATTTCTGTGGTTTACCTATACATCTTAAAACGTTCGCCGACAGTACGTCGTTAGGCGGGAAATTAAAATAGTGCGTTATGACAGTACGTCGAGGGACGGGCCACTTATTTTTAAGAGTACGTCGTGGAAAATTCTACTGTCGTAATGTGGTGTCAGGGTAAGTGAACATGTCAGCGAACGTGTTAAGAAAATTAATGTATCATCATCTTAACAAGTAAAGGTTTTTGTCTCTAAAATTAAAATTAAATAAATGTTTATACTATACCTGCTCGGAAAGTGCCTTATTACTTTTTAAAAAGTTTGACAGAAAGGACGTCATTACTGTAGTACAAATTTGCGGGTCGGAAAAGTGTATGAGAATTCATTACTAACGTGCTGGAGACACGGGAAAGGGAGGGAAAAGTGTATGAAAATCCATTACTAACGCGCTGTTTTTTTTTTAATTTAGACCAATTTAGGAGCTAACTTAAAAGTACTTGTTCAAGACTGCAATAGGCCCAGTGCAACGGTAACTGGGGTGTCCTAAACTTGTCCACGATACGCGGAGTCTAACGTTGCTCTTGAAACAAGGCTGCACTATAGCCCGTTGGGCTTTCCCCCTTTATGGTTACTAATTATCACTTACCCAAGAAGCTGATGACGACAAGCTACGACCGTTCTTGAGGCCGCGTCCGTGTGTGTGTGTGTGTGTATATGTAATGAGTAATTGACGTATAGTGAAAGACAAGTGTGGATGGACACAGGTTCTCCAAGATGCAGTCCTCCCAATACGGTCCGTCTTCAATCAGCACACTTAATTCCAACAACGCGCGTGCCTTAGTATGGCGTCAATATGGCGTAATTGTTCGGAGAAATATCACTGGATTCTTGTTAATCCGAGATTACAAAGTTCAATCAATCACTGAACACAATTAATCTGTTAATCTCACGTGAGATCCAAGTTGATTTCCAATTATAATCAATAAAACTCAATCTTCCAACCGGAGGTTAGTTTTATGCATAAAGAAAACGTCAAGTGAAAAAAAGTCAAGACTATAGAATAATGTTGCCAATCCAAAGGTGCGTTCAATTTCACGTTGGACTAAACATCTACCCCCCCCGGACGGGCCTACCCGTCCGCTAATCAATTGGAAGTCTTGACAAAGTTGCGACCGCTCTCTTTATGATGGATCCGTCCACCAAAACTTCAGCAAAACGAGGGACCCCGTCGGTGCCAGCCACCACATTGAGAATGCGCCCCATGCGCCAATACAAAGGCTTCAGGTTGGCATCCTTAATCAGGACGAGGTCTCCGATCTTGGGCGGATGAGTTTTATCCGTCCACTTGACGCGTTGCTGGAGGATGTGCAGATACTCTAAGCTCCAACGCTTCCAAAAGTTCTGAGCGAGCTGTTGCACCAACTGAAACCGCGAGAGCCGATTTTGGCTCACATCAACAAAAGGGTACTCCGGCAAGGCGACAAGTGGCTGTCCAATCAAGAAGTGGCCCGGTGTTAGAGCCTCCAAGTCATTCGGGTCCGAAGAGAGCGGGCACAATGGGCGCGAATTCAACACAGCTTCAATGCGGCAAAATACCGTAGCTAGTTCCTCAAAGGTGAGAACGGTGTCTCCCAACAATCTCCGCCAGTGTCCCTTTGCCGCTTTCACCGCGGCCTCAAAAATACCCCCCCAATGGGGGCAGGCTGGCGGGTCAAACAACCAAGTGACCCCTCGGCGGGCCAAACTGTTACCAATGTCAACCTGGCTCTCATTAAGGAAGGCGTATACCTCCTTCAAATAGTTACTTGTACCCTTGTAATTCGTACCGCAATCAGACCTAATCAAAGAAGGTAACCCACGGCGAGACACAAATCTGTCCAAAGTCGCCACAAAGGCCTCTGTCGAGAGGGAGGTTACCAGCTCCAAATGTACTGCCTTGGTTGACAGGCAGACAAAAACACACAAATAAGCCTTGACAATTTTACTATTTCGAAGTGTGGACGTCTTCACCGAAAAGGGACCAGCAAAGTCCGTTCCGACGCCAGCAAAGGGCCTCGCCTCATTGACACGATCAGCCGGCAAATCTCCCATTAGGGGCTGCATAGTGGAGGCCTTAGTCCGATAGCACGGCATACAACGGAAGACAATGCTACGAATAGTACGACGAGCCGACAAAATCCAAAATTCTCGCTGCAGAATAGCCAACAGCGCATTGCAACCGGCATGCGAGTTTTTAACGTGACGATCAGTCACCAGCAATTGTACGAAGTGGCCCTCCTTGGGCAACAAAAGGGGGTGACGGGCCCCATAAGGAAGGCTAGAGTGCCTCAACCGTCCTCCAACACGTAAAAGACCCGTCTTATCCAAGAAGGGATTCAGCTTACTAACAGCTCCCGACAACTTAACCCTACCAGACTTCAGGACCTCGATCTCCTTCTCAAAGTGTGCAGCCTGCACAGAGCGGACCCAAAGGAGGAGTGACTCCTGTCGCTCTTGAGGAGAGAGAACTGGTGACAGGTGCTTGTCCCCTGGATTCCGAGAATTATGGCCAAAACGCCGGATCCACGAGGTGACGTTCAACAATTTGTCGAGGGAGCTGTATCGATTCAACAAAAGGTCAGGATCAAACGGAGGATCCTTCGTTCCAACAGCGAACACCTTAAGTCCGGGCAAAGGATCCGACATCAAGACTGGCGTTCGAGGCCAATTGTCCTCGAGGCGAGTCAGCCAGTCCGGCCCCCACCAGAGGGGGTGAGCAATCAAGTGGGGGGCCATGCACCCGCGTGAGGCCACGTCGCCCGGGTTCAGGTCACCAGGCACGTGTCTCCAAATCAAAGGCGTTTCAGAGCCCTGAATCTGCGACACTCGGTTCGCAACAAAGACCTCCAAAGAGTGGACGGACGTCTTCAACCAACACATAACAATTTGACTGTCCGTCCAGGCGTAAGAAGCCCGAATGTCAACAGTTCCACCCAAGGTGTGCGCAACGTGATTTAGGAGACGCACAAGAAGCACCGCCCCTGACAACTCCAACTTAGGGATGGTCAATGCCGTCCGGAGGGGGGCCACTTTGCTCTTGGCCATGACCAGTGACAACTTCACCTGGCCCGTGGCACTGACGGTGCGCAGATAAACAACGGCGGCATAACCGTGAGAGGACGCGTCACAAAACCCATGAAGGGTGGCAGCATAAGCCCCAGGGGGGAGGATGGCGCGTGGCAGCGCGACCTTATTGACCACAGGGAGCACGGATACAAATTGGAGCCAGTCTTCCAACAGGGTTTCCCGAAGTGGCTCGTCCCAACCAAGTTCAGCGGTCCAAAGGCGCTGAAGGAAGCATTTCGCCCAAAACAATACCGGGCAGATCCAACCATTAGGGTCAAAGGTCCTTGCTACAGTAGACAACACCAATCGTTTAGTCCAAGTATGAGGAGACTCCAAGTCGACATCATACGTAAAGGTGTCTTGAACTGGTCGGTACTGAACGCCGAGGACGGCCATCATGGCGGGGTTGTCAACGTTTTCAAACAAATGAGGATCCTGCTTATGATCCTCCAACACACCTTCCAATAGCGCTGGCGAGTTGGACACCCATTTACGCAACTCATAGCCAGCGGAAGCCAGAATCTGGACCAACTCGTCACGCAACAGGATAGCTTCCTCAACCGTAGGAGCTCCAGTACAGACATCGTCGACGTACAGGTCCGTTTTCAAGATGGCGGATGCACGAGGGTACCTCAAACGCTCCCGGTCCGCAAGCTCCCAAAGCGAACGAATAGCAACAAAGGGGCTTGACCGAAGGCCGTAAGTATTCGTGTTGAGCTCATACACAATCATGGGATCCTGGGGATGTTCCCGCCACAGGATCAACTGATAACGTCTGTCATCCCGGTGAATGACCGTTTGCCGGAACATCATTTTGATGTCGGCCACAAAGACTACTTGATGACGACGAAAAGACGTGATGACGTCACAAAGATCCCTCAACAATTTGGGGCCGGAATGCAGGCAATCATTCAAGGAGACGCCGGAAGAAGTCCGCGCAGACCCATCAAACACTGTGCGCAGTTTACCAGTGGATGGCTTGAGGACCGCGTGATGTGGCAAGAAGAAATGCTCTACTGAGCGCCAATCCAAATCTGACACCGACATGTGTCCCAAGTCTGCATACTCACGCATAAACTCTACATATTTTTGCCGCAGCACCGGGTCCCTGGCCATGCGGCGCTCCATTGCCAACAATCTTTTCTCAGCCGTAGGTCTGGATTGGCCAAGAGGTGGTCGCACCGCAACAAAAGGCAGCCGGGTCTCAAGCCGACCGGAGCGGAGTCGACCGGTGTTGTTCTGATAGAACAACTCGCACTCTTCGTGTTCCGGATTCAAGCGGGCCACCTGAGGGGGCTCCTCAACCTCCCAAAACCTCTGAACGGCGTCAGAGAGGGCTGAGCCGGACACCAACGCAAAGACAGGTTCAGGTGGAGGGGGCACGTTCAACACTGGGCCCATAATCGCAAAGCCGAAGATGGTTGAGACCGCCACCAGGCCCCTCGGGTGGCACCCTGGGGTCTCCGGCTGCAAGACCGTCATATTTCCCAACAATATTTTCCCTAAAACATCGGAACCCAACAACAAATGCACCGTACAAGGGGAATCAAACCGGGTGTCAGCCAAATTCAGACCTGACGTCAACCGTAGAACATCCAAAGACAACTGACAATCGGGAAGGTTACCCATTATAGTCGGTAGAACAAGGGCAGGAGCACCAATTTTAGGGTAAGGACAACTCACAGGGGTGATTTCAAACCAGGTCTCTCCCTCAACAGTGGTGACAGCCGCTTCGCCAACTCCATGAATCTTGCCTGAAAAGTCTTTCACCTCCAGGCCAACCTGTCCCGCTAACCAAGACGACAAAAGGGTACCCTGGGCTCCCGTGTCCAACATGGCACGGACCACAATCGAGTCACCCAAGGGTCCCCAGACCCTGACCGAGGCCGTTGGCAACAAAATCGACTCGATCGGGGGGGGTCCTTTAGCGGGGCAGGCGCCAATTTCCTAGCGGTGCCTGGGCGGCGACCGATCGCCGCATCCAGGCTGTCCTCTTCCACGACGAGGGTAAGGTTGGAATGGTTCGTCCGCGCGGTGTCCCAAGCCGCTCGCCATCGCTGGAAGGGCATATCCTACCGGATGCCTGAATGGCGGAGGGCGTGACTCCAACCGGGGACGTTCCGCCAACGGAGGGGAGAGGTGGCGGTGCTGGTCCGGCCACTGCTGCCTAGCAGCCAACGCGCGTTCTCCCTGACAAGGGGAGACCAAATCTCGGTCGCGGGGCTGCCGTACAACTTGCACGGGGGGTGGAGAGCGGCGTGCAGAATTGCGGGCCTCAGCCCGGTGCTCATCTCCGGAATACCCCCCCCTGCGCGAACCCTCCTCAGAAGAAGGTCTGCTGGAGCGGTTCGCGTTGGCACACAAAATCTCCAGGTGGGACCCCGTGCAAATTCTACACGGACGGGGGTCGGGGCAGTCCCGATGGAAATGGGCTCCCAAACACGAGAAGCACAAACGGCGTGCGTTGGCAATACGGCGGCGGGCACTTACGTGCAAGTTCAAAAAAGCCGAGCAACGTGCCATGACATGTCCCGTGGACTTGCAAAAGTGGCAATCGTGAGAACTCCGGGCTCCAGCAAAACGGGGGGCGGGGCGAACCTCAACAGGCCCCCGAGCCCTAGTCCGTCCCTGGTCTCTAGGCCGAGAAGGTGGTGGGCGTGATCCCGTGGCGCCACGAGTGTTGTCCAAAAACCGACACTCGTCTTCCAAGAATTTGAGGAGGTCTTCAAAGGGGGGAAGATGGGTGGCACTGTCCCCACCATACTTCTGCTCAAAGCGGGACCTCAACTCTGCAGGGAGCAACCGCAGCACTATGTGCACCAACAGGTAGGACCAATGGTCCACCGGTAACTGCAAGCGTCGCAAGGCGTGGGTCGCTGAGACCAACGGGTTCAGCAGGTCAGTGCGCAACGCCGACATGCTGGCAATGGCCGGTAGCCCCAAAATCTGGTCGATGTGCACATCAGCCAGGCAGCGCTTATTCTGATACCGTCTGGAGAGAAGCTCCAGAGCGGTAGGGTAAGAAGAGTCCGTCACCGGCAAGTGCTGCACCAAGGCTCTGGCTTCGCCCTCCAAAACGGACAACAAGTAGGCCAACTTCTGAGCAGGTCCGAGGTCCGAGCGTGCATCCACAAGACTCTCAAAGAGATTAATGAAGCCCAGCCAGTGGTCCAAACGACCGTCAAAATGTGGCAGCTCCAGGGTGGGCAGCCTACCCAACAGTCCAGGGCCCTTGACAACGGAGGTCTGAGGCTTGGCCTCCTCAGGCATCTGGCTCCTCAAAATTTCCCGGGCTCGTTGACCTATGACATCCCCCAGGTTAACAATCTGGTCATAGTCACCCAAAACCTTATCGCGGGCTGCCTGGTCCATCACCGCCAAATCCACGTCCATGATGTACTCATTGAAGCGTGTGAGCGCAGCATCAGCTGACTTGATCCTCTCATCCACTTGCTTGTTCCGAGCAAGGGTGAGCTCCTCCAAGTCCGGACGCTCAACCGTTGCTACCGCCGATGCGAACCATCTCAACTGTGAGACCAATACGGCAGCAGACTCCCTGACTGCCTTTAATGAGGCCATTGCAACAATCAAATATTAATACAACAGGCTAAAATAACAAACAAACAAACAACAATGACTTGTTAGGTGACCAAATAATTTCAACAAAATAAAAATTCAAATTCAATTATTTAAAGTCCAAATCCGACCCTGTACTTATTCCAAGTATGAATCTAGCCTGCTAAGGATGGCTAGTTACAAAGAAATAACAATTGAATGTATAATACAATGCTGGATCAACCTCAAATAAATACAACAATAGGATGTGTAATATTGCTCCGGACAACCTCCAATAACACAATCCAATAATCACACTATAAACAATAACCAATACACAATTCAAGTCTTATTATGTTAGACTATGTGATTATTATTTAGATAAACTTTTAACTTCAGACTAGTGACATTCAATTATTACTCACAATGAATATACCAAACAGCTTTTACAACAATATACCAAATTAACCTGATAATTCCTAATTTCACAAACAATCCCACCTGTCAGTGCAATAAGCTAGCCAAGCACTACAAATTACAGTACAAACCACAAGTACTATTTGAGCCCGGCTGACAAGCAATATATTCAGAACTTATCAAGTTACAAGTTATGTTAAGTAATTGAACCAAAGCTACTTTCAACAATAGTCAAAACTTCCAATGTACTATGTGGATCTTATAAGACCACGCTTCTGCTACCAGTTTGTTCAAGACTGCAATAGGCCCAGTGCAACGGTAACTGGGGTGTCCTAAACTTGTCCACGATACGCGGAGTCTAACGTTGCTCTTGAAACAAGGCTGCACTATAGCCCGTTGGGCTTTCCCCCTTTATGGTTACTAATTATCACTTACCCAAGAAGCTGATGACGACAAGCTACGACCGTTCTTGAGGCCGCGTCCGTGTGTGTGTGTGTGTGTATATGTAATGAGTAATTGACGTATAGTGAAAGACAAGTGTGGATGGACACAGGTTCTCCAAGATGCAGTCCTCCCAATACGGTCCGTCTTCAATCAGCACACTTAATTCCAACAACGCGCGTGCCTTAGTATGGCGTCAATATGGCGTAATTGTTCGGAGAAATATCACTGGATTCTTGTTAATCCGAGATTACAAAGTTCAATCAATCACTGAACACAATTAATCTGTTAATCTCACGTGAGATCCAAGTTGATTTCCAATTATAATCAATAAAACTCAATCTTCCAACCGGAGGTTAGTTTTATGCAAAAAGAAAACGTCAAGTGAAAAAAAGTCAAAGACTATAGAATAATGTTGCCAATCCAAAGGTGCGTTCAATTTCACGTTGGACTAAACAGTACTTATAATGCCAAAAGACAAGAGACAGATTATTGTTATTATTATTCTGTCTATTTTCCTCGTAGGTATAGTATAAAGCACTATGTATCACTCGGAAGAAAGTGCGATTCCCAACTCGTGTGTATTAAGGCCCTCTGCTGCGCTTCGGGCCTCAAACTACACCCTCGTTGGTAATCGGTCACTTTCTCCCCTCGATGAACAATGTACTATTGTCCCTTTCCATTGATGTTATTACAAACGTCACCACGTAATACGTAATACGTAACTCTTTCTGTAAGAAATTTCTCAGTAGTAGCCCGGAGTTTACAAGTTTGTGGTGTGCTAATCCTGCGCCTGATCTCTCTCCGGTCGCGTCGGATTGTCGTCCCATCGCACTATGAGAGTAAGTGCACAGCCAGTGAACCTGTACCTGTGCACAGCCAGTGAACCTGTACCTGTGCACAGCCAGTGCACCTGTACCTGTGCACATACTTGTGCACTATAATATCTCCTGCGTCAATGGCTCATTGATTATGAGGTTGGCCGCCATGGCCGAAATCGGCTAGGAGAACTATTATTATTATTCTGAATTGTTTTTGGTGACAACTCCAGAAAAGACCTTTCAATGGAGAGGCTATACAACGTGTAACGGAAACCCCATATCTATCCAAAAGGGCTGAAGACAACATCTGGTATGGAGTCTCTATGCACAGTTTCAGCACAAAGTAACTGACTCAAAGAATTGATACCAAATTATTGGTTTCATATATTTCTTGAATAAACGTGTCACTGCACTACGAGGGTCAATAACTTTCTACGTCACTTGCCAATAACTCGATAATTCTTTTCGTTCTTCTTAAGTTGAAACATTCAGTCTCTGGTAATAGTAATAGTAAGTAATAGGGTCTCATTTTTACCCTTTAGGTACGGAACTCTAATAAAAAACGCCACGAAAGCCGGCATAGTCCAGTGCTCCCGCGATGCCACTAAACGACAAAAGTGGCGCTTAGTTGAAAAAATAATATTTAAGGCATATTATTACTGATGACCTCAAAGTCTATAAGGATAATAAACTTGAATGCAGAGCGCTGGCTGTTCTTTTTTTTTATTACGGATGAGTCCGCTCTTGACCTCGACAGCCTGATGGTAAGTGTAAGATGAGGTCTAAGATGGAATGAGCGAGCCCAAAAGATGCCTGTTCACTCTTGCTGTAAAGGCTGACGGGTCATATGCGGAAGCGAACACAGAAGCCGGCAGAGAATTCCATACCTTGGCTGTGTGCACAATAAATGTAGAAGAAACGCTTAGTTATATGATAAGCGATCTTTATTTTGCAAATTGGTTATTAAATGATCTTTTACACATCAGTTTTTGTAAATTTAAACTAGATGAGGCCGGTGTTTGCTAACTGACTACACTGAGAAGAAACACCGAAACAAACTAAGGGCTCATTCTGTTTTGAATTCCATACAATCTATTCAGACTGTTAACCTTGTATACATAGGTCTGAGGCGATCTTTTGAGGAAAGATGCTCACAGATTTGAGTGGCCCTGTCCATACAGTGCAAGCATTTGTCAGATAACGTACAGCTTAACTTAGAACTTTCAGGAGCTTAACGATTTGACAAACAATACAATAACAAAGATCAAGGTAAAGACATTTAGCGACGTTCACTCGAATAAAACAATCCAGATTATGCAGATTATAGTCTGAAATGGCCGTTTGAGGAAAGAACCACACAGGTTTGAGTGGCCCTGTCCCGTCAGTGCAAGCCTGTTAGTCTGCATATTGTATGTTTTATATATTTATAATTTTTTTATATATTGTTTTATATATTTCTGCATATTGTTGCCTAGATGTAAGTTATAATTATGTTGACGCGCAGGTTTACTCGTTGCTCGGCAGAGGCTAAAGCCTGCAATACACGTTGGCCGAGTGTAAGCCAACGCGAGCGTTGGCAAATAGGTACAAGGCAAGAAATAATGTCCACACGTTCGACAAGTTCGTCGAACGCCAATGCAGACGACCAATGTAGAAGAGGGTCTATAGAGCTGCCCACACGTTGGCCGAGCGCAGGCGAGCGCCTTTGATTTGTGACCAAAAACCGACACCGATCCGAAGTGAGGCAAGTGATCACGAGCAACGGCGAGCGAAGACAAGTTGCACCAAATGAGCTCTATACACGTTGGCGCTGGCCTCCACTCGGCCAACTAGGCAAGTGACACCGAGCGATAGCAAGACAAGGCAAATATACTGTCTACATATTGGTATTGGCCTTCACTCGACAACGCTCGGCCAGCATGTATTGCAGGCTTAAGATAGCGCTGTTTTAATGCTTCTAACGTCCTCAGAATGTTGCCGCGGTCACGGTAATATTTACCGTGCCGCGGTTCTGCAGTGCGTCCGCGATGTTTGGCGAAGCGCGGACGGATGACTTCTACGCAATCAGACGCAAGCGGCTGTCATCTCTGTTAGGCAGAGTACGAGATAGCAACAAGGCATCTTTTTCTTCTTCATAGCGTGTCGATGGTAATAATCTATACTAATATTATAAAGCGGAAAAGTTTGTTTGTTTGCTTGAACGCGCAAATCTTCGAAAGTACTGGGTGGATTTGGATGCAATTTGTATGGTAAGGTATGGTAGTAGCTTGAAGCTTGAGGAAGGTTATAGGCTACTTTTTACGCGACTGCAAAAAGGAGAGTTATGTTTTTACCGTGATAGAATCCACGGGAGCGAAGCCCCGCGTGAGTACTAGTATTTTATATAAGTTTGGCCCAAAACTCAGCTACGTGAATTCCGCTTGCCGACATAAGATCGTCAAGAGTACAGGCAATGGGCCATGCGGAGCAAGATAGAAGGTGGGACATTATCTGTGGGTTCAAACCCCATAAATATACAAAGATCTGTGCCATCCGTAAATCCGCACCTGTGCAGATTATCTTTGCAACAGCCGACTTGGGTTCGCAATCAAGGCATCTTGAAGATGATCTGTCAAATCAAATCAATCATTTTATTTCGGATAACTATAAGATCCATATTTTGTTAGTTACAGACTTAAACTTAAAATTCTATTGTTAGTAACTTAAACCGAAGCACAGCTTAATATATTAAACTACAATAAAGCATCAAAAAATTCATCCTCAACGCTGTCGGCTGGTAACGTACCCAAGACCCTGGCGGCATTGCCTCGTTGTGTGGCAATGCTTAGCCGTTGACCAAAGAAATATAAGTGTCTGATACACTCGCTCTTGGTACAAATTGTGGTTAGTACTGTTAGATAAGTTAGACTGACTCGTTTGTCTAGTGATTGCAAGCACGACTGCTGAACATGAAAAATCAAGTTCGATTCCGGGAATCGAATCCGAGCCCTCGTGTTCATCGTCGTCGTCGGGCAAAAATAATAAAATATAATTTCGCTTAAATCTACATTATGTTCACACATGTTATGTGCCTGAACTAGGTAATCCTCTGTATCAGGCGAGAATAGGTATAGGTATTTTATTTTTAAATAATCACATTTAAATACAATAAACTATAAATATATTAAGGTGTACATAATATGACAACATTCTTAGTCCCTTATTATATAACTAGTAATAACTTCTCTGTGTCATCATAGGACATACTTCATCGATTTTGCTTTACGATTCCACCGAGAACTCACGTAACGCCATTTTTAAATAGACACTCTATCCTCAAAATGAAGTCGCGTCGTAAGTTACATTTGGCTTGCCTTCTGTTTGGAGTGATAAAGTACAAGCAACCGAGCTATCTTTATAACAAATTGAGTTGGATCGCTGGTAGAAGGTAATGCGCAAGCAGAATGTGCTCGCAACAACTTGCTACCCAACCGCACAAGACAGCTTTCAGAGGCAGTTTCAGGTACGCTGCATCCAAATGCTGGAACAATATTCCCCCGCCAATAAGACAAATTAAAAGGTTGGATACATTTAGAAGTCGGCTTAGACAGTTTCTTATAAACTCACAGAAGAAACTGGGCGAGGCGATTGCAAACTCTTCTTTAATTTGAAGTTGTCAATACAGTTGTCAATACAGACAGGAGCACAAAATTATAATCACAGCAAATCTATTTATTTATTAAATAAATAATAAAAAATATTTTAGACAAATCCATACAAAATTTATTACTAAAACATCTTACATAATGTTAATAAAATTATGAACTAAACACTTATTGCAATATTTCTCTCGGCATCATCTTTAAATCGGTATCGGAAATGCTGCCGCTGTCAATATTGCACAAACCATTATTTAATTGTACCTACGCCACCTGCTCGACGTCCGTAAGTACGGCTACTGGGATCCAGCAGAATACCAGCGTCAGACATATTTGCCTGGCACATGCTGAGCTGGACTCCCATTTGGTGCAATTTGGAGACACACACCGCACCGACTTTCCATGCTACATTTTTAAAGGTTGTTTGTTTCTTTTTTTTCTGTTTATAATATTTTTGATTGTATGTATACGTTTGTTCTGTTCTTTTTTTCTGTAATTTTTGTTATATTTCATGTGCTTTTGTGTGTTGTGTCTTCTGTTGACCAATAAAAGTTTTATCTATCTATCTACTTTGAAGAGCTTCCTTGAGAGTCTGCCTTAAGTTATAATAATTTAGAGAATAAATGTTTGTGCTGTGAATTTTGCGTTTAGTCTGTTATAAAGTAGTGGTCCAAGGAACATATAAAATTTAGGCAAACTAAATCTTTCCGTCTTTTTTTAGTAAATTCTCTTGGGTAAAAACTATTGGGTTATTCTTTTTTTCCCGACTGCAAAGGAAGGGTTATGTTTTTCGCGCGTATCTTGTATGTTTGTATGTATGTATGTTTGTAATATTCTTTATAACCTCACATCTCCAGAACCGCTGAACAGATTCACATAATTGAGGTATCGTTAGATTCATCTTAGCAGCCCAAGTGTTCTTAGATAGGTGACATTTGAAAAAATCAAACATGGCGGCTGTGCGAAGCCATTATACATAGTGAAAAAAAAATATTTTGTTTCGTATACCACAATATGGGTATCAAATTAAAGGGCTTATCGCAAGGATTTCAAAAAGGTATATCATATTTATCATTAGTGTAATACTAGCAAAAATAATACAAAGAGAAAGTTTAAAAATATGGTTTAGAGCTCTTTCACTTTCTGAATCCGGTGGGGTGCCAATGTGACATGACCGGGAAAATTAAAAAAAAATGTTTATTAATATTTTAACTGAAAAGTAGAAAAAAAAATATTTAAAAAATCTAAAAAACCCGACTGCTCATCTGAAATGCAAGAAACAAGCACATTTTTATTTTAAAAAGTGACAAGCAGGCGGACCCGTCAAATTAAAAAAAAAATACGTTCAATTGGGTCCCGCCTGCTTGTCACTTTTTAAAATAAAAATGTGCTTGTTTCTTGCATTTCAGATGAGCAGTCGGGTTTTTTAGATTTTTTAAATAATTTTTTTTTATTCTGTATGGTAAGCGATAGGTGAGGTCTATGATGGAACGAGCCAGCCCAGAAGATGCCTGTTTTAAGTAGTTGCCCGGAGTTTGTTAAGTAGTATGTGGTGTGATTCCCCTTTTTTTCTGGGTGGGAAACTCATCGAATAACTTCTTCCGATCTGGGTTAAGCGAAAGGGAGTGTCAGACTTCTACTGACTAAAAACCCACCCTGTCCCTTCAGCTGCCCGTAAGTGCCAGGGCCGCGGTATCTTGTTAGTACATTTCCGCAACCCCGGCGGGCAATGGCCTTATGAGGCCCCGTCACTAATGCTGACAGCTTCTTGAGGTGCGCGTGGAACACGACGCGCTGCGAGACAAGAGTGATTCGATTACTTTTAGATAAGCGTGCTCCATCTTCGACCACATCATCACTTACCATCAGGTGAGATGGTGGTCAAACGCGAGCTTATCTATACTAATATTATAAAGCGGAAAAGTTTGTTAGTTTGTTTGTTTGTTTGTTTGTTTGTTTGTTTGTTTGTTTGCTTGAACGCGCTAATCTTCGAAAGTACTGGGTGGATTTGGATGAAATTTGGTATGGAAGTAGCTTGAAGCTTGAGGAAGGTTATAGGCTACTTTTTACCCAACTGCAAAAAAGGAGAGTTATGTTTTTACCGTGATAGAATCCACGGGAGCGAAGCCCCGCGAGAGTACTAGTTATCAATAAAAAAGACAGGCCCGTTGGTATAGTGGTCAGTGGCCCTGACTGCTATGCGCAAGGTCGTGGGTTCGATTCCCACCTAGGACAAATGTTTGTGTGATGAGCACGGTCATTTGTTCTTTGTCTGGGTGTAATTTATCTATAATATGTATGTATTTAGAAATATATATGTATGTTTATCAGTTGTCTAGTACCCATACCACAAGCTCTGCTTAGCTTGGGACTAGATGGCGTTGTGTGAAAAAGTTGTGGAATATTATTAGTTGTGGAATATTATTAAAAAAACACATAGTCTACTTTTATCCCGTAATTCCTACGGGATCGGGATTTACGCGGGAAAACCCTTCCAGGTTCCTCCATAAGGGCAAAGGCACCATAAATATGGCCATGCCCACTCGGTTAAAAGTGTAAATCAGAACAAGGAAAATTGTTACTGGCGATGTTGAGCTATAGGGATGTTTGTAAAATATTTGTTATGTTAATTATTTATCCTTTATGTTAATTAATTATTTTTACACCTAACAGGTTTAGATCTTAATACCTGTTCGATTGTTGTCATCCAAATTATGTGTGAAGGTCGTTTGGTGGATTAAACGAGATTAAATATCGCGTTTAGGTAAGTAAATCTCAATATTAATAATTAATTATTATATTAGGTAATTCAATTATTGGTGTACAATAAAGTATATATATTCTATGATCTATCCTATTACTTAATATTGTGACCATTTTTGTACAAAACGTTTAATCAAAACTAAACCACTTGTTGAACGTTGCTTGCCTGTCGGTCTTCTACAGATTATACTTCGGAGAGTGTGCGCAGGAGCTCCACGACCTAATCCATTCATACCCCTTTCACTATCGGTCTACCAGACGTACTGCAAGGTACCACTTGATCGATATACCGTCTTGTCGTACCAAGCGCTTCTCCTCTACATTTATTGTGCGCACAGCCAAGGTGTGGAACTCTCTGCTGGTTTCTGTATTCCCTGCCACACATTTTTACATCACAGATCCATCCCAAAGATGAGAGCAGTACTCCATACACGACCGAACCTGGGCTTGATACAGATTGAGCAGCTGTTCTGGTGTGAAGTACCGTCTCACCTTTAGAATTCCCAACTTTTTTGCTGCTAGTTGAGCCTTAGCCTCGATAAACGGACCAAAATTGAGGGTGGAAGTTAGTGTAACCCCAAGAAGCTCAATGCCATCGGTTATGGGCACGGTTACATCACGGAAAGTAGGAGCCGGTTGGAATTGGCTCCTTTTTGCGGAGAAGAGACACGCCTGGGTCTTAGCTGCATTAAACTTGACCAAGTTGGCATTTCCCCATTCGGAGACAGCCTTCTAGGACGAGTTCAAGCGCCCAACCATATCCTCACGGAGAGACTGGATCTGTGACCCACCCGCACGCGCGCTGGACACATGTCTCTCAAGAACATTATTATAATTTTTACAAGAACATTATTATAATTATTATAACTTTAACATAAATTATATAACTACTAGCTTTTGCCCGCGACTTCGTTCGCGTGGGAAGTTTTTCTCGGTTAAATCCCGATCCCATGAGAATTTCGATACAAAAACTATTCTATGTCCTTTCCAGGGTCCTTAACTATTCCCACGCCAAATTTCATCTAAATCGGTTCAGCGGTTTAGGCGTGAAAGGGTAACACACAGACAGACAGAGTTACTTTCGCATTTATAGTATTAGTATGGATAGTATGGATTACCATATTTTATGAATTTCAATTATTATTCACTATTTATGCATAGATATACAGTATGTTAACTAACAGAGGACGTTCCCGTTAACTCGCAATAGTATAGCATCCATACATGAAAAAAAAATATTACCATAAAATATTCACTAAAAATGTTAAATTGATACGTAAAAGAAACACTCTGTACACGCGTACGCATTCATCAATAAATTGCGACGTTGCCGTCCTTCAAGTACGCGTGTACAGAGTGTTTCTTTTACGTCATACCTACTGTATATATTATTTTGCTGGTCTTTATCATTAGCTATATATTAACAATTATAAATAAACAAAAATAAAATTCATTTATTCAGGTTCGTGACTCATAAAAAATAAAAAAGTTACCAAAGAGGTATATCAAAATAATACCAGATATAGGTACTTATCTGCCAGCCTTTTCCCAATTACGTTGAGGTCGGCTTTCAGTCTAAGTGGATGCAGCCGAGTACTAGTGTCTTAAATTAAGCGTCTGCCTATCTGACCTCCACAACCCAGTAACTGGGTAACAAAATACCTCTTGGCCAGACCAGTGTCTTTTTCCGTACCCAAAGGGTAAAAACGGGACCCTAGTAAAAGGGTCCCGTTTTTACCCTTACGGACAGTCTTATGGACAGACAGCGAAGTCTTAGTAATAAGACTTCACTGTCTGTCCATCCGTCTGTCTGTCACCAGGGTGTATCTCAAGAACCGCGATAGCTAAACAGTTGAAATTTTCACAAATTATATATTTCTATTGCCGCTATTACAACAAATACTAAAAACAAAATAAAATTAATATTTAAGGGACAACAACAGACATTATTTTTTTTGCCATTTTTATAAATACCGTTAACCTCTCAATGACCGCCATTATTTACGTCAACCATCCGTCAAGCACCGCGGGCGGGCTCTTATCAAAGCGTAATCTGACCCCGGTCACAAACGATTTTAAGACTTAGCTTTACTACAAATACAGTTTTAAATCGGTCGGGGTTTGGTGGCACAAATTTGTGCCAGCGAGGCTCAACTAATACTTGTTTACTGGCACGTTTTTGTGCCGCTAGGGCTCTAGAGGTTAAATACGGAACCCTTCGTGCGCGAGTCTGACTCGCACTTGGCCGGTTTTTTTATGTTTGCTGGCTTCTGACTATCCGTAACGACTGTCAAAGGTGTACAAAAATGATAGCGCGGATCAACAGCTTAACTTGGCACTTAACGAGGCACGCAGTTAAATGTTAAGATAGTATTCCATCCACGGATCGCGTATATTCCAGGTGCGCTTAAAAAGCAGTCAGCACCATTAGGTAGGGTTTTTATTAGAAGACATAGAGTATATCTGATTTCAAAGGAGGTAAATAAAGAGTACGGATTTATAACAAAGAGAACTATTTACTAAAAAGGGCATTTTGGTACTTTATGCAGCACATAACAAATTTTCATTGATTTTAAAAGAATTGTACGACTCCAAACATTCTAAATCTAAGTTTACATAGATCAGCTCATTTTTAATAAATTTCGTTTTAATATGCGTGACTGGCACTAGTATAGTAAACATTGTGTAAAAGAGTATTTTAGCGTCCTCTATAAGTGTTATAGATTATAGAGTATACCTACATGATATAGAGTACAATACTCTATTTTAGAGTACGGTTGGCAACCCTACCATTAGGGAGCCGATAGAGACAAAGCCTGCTGGGATTGTCGGGAATGTTCTAACAAGATACTGTGGCCTCGGAATCAGGCGCGGTCCGAAGGGGGGGTCACAGGGGTCATGACCAAGAATCATATAGCCCAAATAGAAAATCTTCTAAAATTTTGTTAAATAAGACGTTTCAAATATTATCACCCGATTTGCCAATAAAAATAGAAGACTTCTAGTTGTTTGTTTGCAATAAAGAAAACTCGTTTACTTGACATATTTTATTGTTAGTGATCGCCCCCAAATTCCAGGCTGGACCGCACCTGTTCGGAATGTAAGGGTGTGTTCGGTTCATGAGCGGGAGAAGTAATAATATTACTTTACCTCCAAAATATTGCATTTAATAAAAATTAAAAGTCTTCTTACTAATATTCTTAATCTTAGTACCTCTCACTATAATTTTTTATTCCCCTCCTTTCTCTATTATGAATTTGAAATCTATTAGTATATATTTGTATATTATTTTTGTGTTATGTATTGTTATTATTCTGTTATTACCTATGTTTAATTAGTATTATGTATGATGTTGTACACTGACAGCCCTAAATCTATCTCCTTTAATTTCTGTCCATCCAAAGGTTGTCTGTAAGAGATTGCCCTGTGCGATAATACCGCCCATTGTACACTAGTTTTATTATTTGTATCCTTAAATGTATTGTAAGGTGTACAATAAAGTATATAATAAATAATTAACAATAAATTATAAATGCGAAAGTTTGTGAGAATGGATATATGGAGGTATAAGGATGTTTATTACTCTTACACGCAAAAACTACTGAACGGATTTGAATGAAATTGTGTAAGTAGATAGTTGACATCCTGGAATAACACATAGGATACTTTTTATACCAGGATTCCCACGGGATCAGGATTTACGCGGGAAACCCCACTCACGGGAACGAAGTCGCGAGCAGAATCTAGTATTATATAATTCGCTACATCTTGGGTAATCCCAAATCAAATCAAATTAATTTATTAATAACATAGGTAAAGTATAATTATGTATTCCAACAACTTCATAGCTATACCTATAAAAAGTTTTGTGATGACCTAGCACACAGGACAATTAAACAAAGTTACCGTCTACTATATTTATACCCAAAAAACAACTCTAAGAACTAAGCACGCTTTTTACTCGCATTTTTTCTGATCAAAAGAATAATTTTGGAATCCGTAATCTTAGCAAGAATGAATTAGTTTTGTTATAAACATTTGATGAGATGATCGTCCGGCAAGAGTGTAGACAGTATTTTTAATTTAATTTTAAATTATGAGAAACAGATATTTTTTCATTGTTCTCAATGTGTTGGTGTTTAATTTTTATTCGTCTAAGTGTGATTTTGATGTTGAGGAAGGTATGTATTACAAATTATTTGTTAAAAAAAACGCTTTTAAGACGAATTTCCACTGCAGAGAACCTTAAGCGACGGAAACATAATAACCTTGTTGGTAGGTATATTTTTGAGCCGTTTTGGGTTGAAATCCTGGAATCGTGGGGTCCGAGTGCTCACAAATTATTTAAAGGCCTTTCCAGACGCCTAGTGGACACTTCGCGTGACCCAAGGGCTGGTTTTTACCTTAGACAGAGGATAAGCATTGCCATACAACGTGGCAATGCAGCCAGTCTTTTGGGCACATTACCAGTGGACAGTGATGCCCACGAATTTCTGGACGCTATATTTTAGATTATTTTTAGATATATATATAGTTTAGGGTTTTTATTATCAATTATATAGACGAATTTAATGAGCATAAACTCGATATATTTACTAGTAGGCAGTCCAAGTTTCCACCAGCTACATTCCAATTCCATCGTCAGACCAGCTCAATGCCTACTAATCATATTATGTCCTAGTCATCCGGAAAAATGGACAGAATATGTTAGGAAGATCTAATGAGCCCAAACTTGATATGTTTACTAGTAGCAAGTACAGCCTACTATCTATTCTACTATCCAAGGTTCAATTTCATCATCAGACCAGCTCAATGGTACCATAATATTGTATTGTCATCTAATCCTTACTAATATTATAAATGCAAAAGTAACTCTGTCTATCTGTGTGTTACGCATTCACGCCTAAACTACTGAACCGATTTTAATGAAATTTGGTACGGACATAGTCTAGAGCCTGAGAAAGGACATAGGCTACTTTTAATGTGAAATAAGGGCTGTAAGGGGTTGAAATAGGGGATGAAAGTTTTTATGGAAATTACGTCATTTTTAAAGCTAGAAGTTTAAAAATACGACATTCAAATTATGTATGAGTTTTATTTTCAAAATATATAGCCTAAAAAATTAAAAATGCTGCCGAAAATCACTATTTCGCGCGGACGATGACGCGGGCACTGCTAGTCTATATATAATTGCCAAGTGTCATGATGATACAACAATTAGAAGTGCGTGTAATTTAGATTATTAGATTTAATTACATAGTTTGTTACAGCTCGACCTAATAAAAGCGAGTTCTAAATAGGTGTTCTGTGTTGCTTATCAATAACTCTTTCCGTTCTGGGTGGAATAGAAAGGAGTTTTAGGATTTGAAGAATTTGCAGGCCGATATTAGAGGCAAAATAAGACTCTTTAATAATTCTGTTAGAACTTTCTGTACCTTATTTGAGTAATTACATAATTTTTGATCTATGTAGGTATAAGATTTGTTTTCCTTTATTGCGAAATAAGCGTGAATTGTCAGTAATTTTCTTTTTTTTAATAGCAATCACTAATTTTATTTCCTAACAATACATAATTATATACTAAAACTAGTACTCACGCGGGGCTTCGCTCCCGTGGATTCTATCACGGTAAAACATAACTCTACTTTTTTGCAGTCGCGTAAAAAGTAGCCTATAACCTTCCTCAAGCTTCAAGCTACTTCCATACCAAATTTCATCCAAATCCACCCAGTACTTTCGAAGATTAGCGCGTTCAAGCAAACAAACAAACAAACAAAATTTTTTTCGCTTTATAATATTAGTATAGATACAAACTATAATAAGGCATCAAAAAATTTATCCTCAACGCTGTCGGCTGACAACGTACCCAAGATACTGGCGGCATTGCCTCGTTGTATGGCAATGCTTAGCCGTTGACCAAAGAAAAAGCCATGCCATTTTTAGGGTTCCGTAGCCGAATGGCAAAAAACGGAACCCTTATAGTTTCGACATGTCTGTCCGTCTGTCTGTCTGTCCGTCCGTCCGTATGTCACAGCCATTTTATTCCGAAACGATTAGGACAATACATGTAAAACTTGGTGGGTAGATGTATTCTGTGAACCGCTTTCCGATTTTAAGAGAAATATTTAAAAAATATTTAAAATAAAGGGGGCTCCCCATATATGGAACTGAAACTGAAAATATATTTTTTCATGAAAACTATACGTGTGTGGTATCTATAGACAGGTCTTTAAAAATGACATTATGGTTTCTAAAATGACTTTTTCATAAAGTTAATCGTTTAAAAGATATACCTTTCCAAAGTGGTAAAATTCATACGTCAATTTACTGCTTGTGATGTTAAAAGGAGTGTTATGTAGATTACGTCCAACGCTGTGGGTAGTGACTGTGTCAGCCGTAAGATGATCATTCCCATCCTTGATAACGTTCTTCCGTTCATTCTATACATCCTAAATTTCTCAATTTCTAGTAGTGTCTTTCCACAAGCCTGGAAAGACGCCCAAATTATCCCTTTACCCAAAAAAACTCGTCCTGCATCTTTTTCTGACTACCGACCTATTTCTATTCTCCCATTCCTATCCAAAGTCCTTGAAAAGCTTGTCCACCAACAACTTAGCTCGTTCCTTTCTAAGTACAATCTTCTGAATCCCTTCCAATCTGGTTTACGTCCTGGTCACAGCACTACTTCTGCACTCGTACATTTTTCGGACGATATAAGGTCTGGCATGGAGATGGGGAAGTTAACTGTACTTGCACTACTAGACTTTAGTAATGCGTTTAATACAGTTGACTTCGACATTTTGCTTGGCATTCTCCGCTCGTTTAACATATCTCCATCGGTAATTGACTGGTTTCGTAGTTACCTGTTTGGTCGTCGGCAGCGTATTTCCACTGAGGACTCCTTTTCTTCTTAGTGTGATACCTCTGCCGGTGTGCCACAGGGTGGCGTTTTATCTCCTTTACTTTTCGTACTTTTTATAAATGCTATCACTCAAGGACTATCTTCTTTCTACCACTTGTATGCTGATGATCTCCAAATTTACACCCAAGCTCCACTCGTAGAGTTAGCTGATGCCATTAAAGCTATTAATATGGACCTTGCTCGAATTGGTGACTGGAGCGCTGAGTTTGGGCTGAAAATCAACCCTGCTAAGACTCAGGTTATTGTTGTTGGTAGTTCTCGTACTATCTCCAGGATTGATTGGACGGCACTTCCCCAGGTTTCTTTCAATAACACCGTCATACCTTTCAGTCACACTGTGAAGAACCTGGGAATACACATTGACGACACCCTTTCTTGGACTAAACAATTACAGGAAGTTAGTCGTAAAGTATTTGCGTCTGCAGGCTCCTTGAGACGCCTTCGTAATTTTCTTCCCATCTCCACTAAAATTGCAATTGCACAAACTCTCCTTCTCCCTATTCTGGACTATGCTGATGCCAGCTATCTCGACTTGACCCAAAATCAATTGGACAAGCTAGAGCGTCTTCAAAATCTCTGTATCAGGTTTATATTTGGCTTGCGCAAATATGACCTCGTTTCTGATTTCCGTGCTCAGCTCAAATGGCTTCCTATTAGGTTTCGCCGGAATCTTCACTTACTTTCTCTACTTTATAATGTGCTATTTAATCCTTTCACTCCTTTCTATCTTAAGGAACGTTTTCAGTTCCTCTGTGACACACATTCTAGATCCTTGAGATCATCGGAAAATCTAGAGTTGAGTATTCGTATGCATTCCACTTCTTTCTTTGACAAATCTTTTACCATACAAGCAGCTCGTTTGTGGAATGCATTACCCATAGAAGTGAGGCGTGCTCAAACGCTACCAGCGTTCAAAAGAATGGTGAAGGAGCATTACCTCTCCCTATAACTTTTCCCCTTCTTTCTCAATTATACATGTAATATTTATTAGTATATAATTTTGGTATTGTATGTATTTTATATTATTATGTTCAATTATATGTTTGTACACTGACAGCCCTTAATCTGTCTCCTTTAAGTTTTTCCATCCAAAGGTTGTCTGTAGGGCATGAATCTAACGAAAATTAGCACTTTAAAGCTTAATATTTCGCAAACGGATCACTGAATCGTAAATTGGTCTTTGGGAACTCGCATAATTTTTTATTTGTACTTACATTGGGCTTTGTTAATTGGTCTATACTGTCCTCTCGTACCTATTAGACCCTGGGGCGGTCCGAAAGGGGGGGGGGGGGGTACAGGGACATGAGACCCCCACCCCGCAATCGAAAAATTTGCAAAATTTTACATCTTTTTGTTTTATAATGTGTGCATTACAATTGTGTATTGTGTAACAAAGAAAACGAATTTACTCGTCACAGTTTCTTATTAGTGATCCCCGCCCCCAAAATTGCGGGCTGCGGTCGTACCTGATTAGATCTGTATTATGGATACATTGTGCAAATTAATGATGTTTTGAAAAGAGTAACCATGGATTTTCTTGCCGGTACTTCTCCATTGGTAACGACCTGACGACCAATTTCGAGCCATGCACTAACTTCCGACGTTTTGTAAGTGCCCATGTGGGCCTATGTGAAATAAAATATTTTGAATTTGAGTTTTCCGTCAATGTGTTGAGAGCAGTTGTGAATTAGAACAACTTAACACGTTCGCTGACAGTAGGTACGTCGTTAGGCGGGAAATTAAAATAGTGCGTTATGACAGTACGTCGAGGGACGGGCCACTTATTTTTAACAGTACGTCGTCTCACGATAATTTTTCATATAAGTATTATGAAGAGCAGTATCCACTGTCATATTATGAGCAATTTCATATTTCTTACTGCCGTAATACGAGTATTTTGTGGGTAGTTTCATATTGCTTGCTCGTGCACGAGTACTACGTTGATTTGTCATTTAGTATGGAAAATTCTACTGTCGTAATGTGGTGTCAGGTAAGTGCTCACTGTCAGCGAACGTGTTAAACTCGTAATTCGTGCATGTAACCACTGGCAACTGAAGGAACAGGGTGGGTTTTTGGTCAGTAGAAGTCTAGACACTCCCTCTCGCTCGACCCAGAGCGGGATACCTCCTGTATTTGACGTTATTCCACCGAAAAAAAAAGGTTTTGGGAAAACTTTCATTGTGCGTACAGCTAAGGAGTGGAATTCCCTGCTATGTTCTGTGTTTCCCGATAGCTATAACCTAGGAGTCTTTAAGTCAAGAGTGAATAGGTTACTTCTACGTAAGCGTGCTTCATCTTCGACCACATCATCGCTTACTATCAGGTGAGATGGTGGTCAAACACGAACCTTTCTATACTAACATTATAAAGCGGAAATATTTTTTTCTTTATTTGAACGCGCTAATCTTCGAAAGTTCTGGCTAGATTTGAATGAAATTTGGTGTGAAAGTAGCTTAAAGCTTAAGGAAGGTTATAGGACCGATTGCGAAAAAGGAGGGTTATGTTTTTACCGTGATAAAGTCCACGGGAGCGAAGCCCGTGCGATTGCTAGTAAGCTATACAACGTGTAATTTAAAGGGTACATATACATACTGAGTGCGCGACTTCTTTGGATGATAACAAACGATATGGCAAGGGTTTTGTAATCCTAAGTCTACGTGTGTAGAACTTATTACAAATTCCAATACACTGATACCAGAGACCGAATTTTTCAAATTAAGAAGAACGAAGAGAATTATCGTTTTATTAGCAAGTGACGTGGAAAGTGATGACCCTCATAGTGCTGTGATACGTTTGTTATGATTGGTATTCAAGAAATATATGAAACCAATAATTTGGTATCAATTCTTTGAGTCAGTTATTTTGTGCTGAAACTGTGCATAGAGACTCCATACCAGATGTTGTCTTCAGTCCTTTTGGATAGATATGGGGTTTCCGTTACACGTTGTATAGTTATAAAGTTTCATTTAAATACGTTGAGTAGCTTTGCCTGAAAGAGTAACAGATATCTTCAATCTATTTATTCATTCATCCTCATATAAACCTTCGCATTTAAGTAAAAAAAGTAAAAGTAGGATTTATTTTTATTATTAATAGGTTTGCGTACGGCCACCATCTCACCTAATGGTAAGTAACAATGTGGTCGAATTTGGAGCACGCTAGAAGTAACCTATTCACTCTTGACTTAAAGACCCCTAGGTTATAGCTATCAGGAAACACACACACAGGATGGAATTAGCAACCTGTCCTGACCTCGCACAGGTGCCAATTATGCCTACAAATCTTCGACGTTTATCGCTTTTTATATTAACATCATTAATAAAACTAGTTTTGATCGTTTTCGAATTACTTAGGTATGTAAAAAAAAATTGTAGTGCGTTGATTGACAGGCTTTTTTGTACCAAAACTATAAAATCTATATGCGTAAATTATAATCTGTATGCTAAATTTTTATGCGTAAAAATATGTGTTAAACTTGTGTTGTGTTGTACTTTTGTGTGTTGTGATTTCTCCAATAAAAGTTTTATCTATTTAAATATCCTGACGGGGTTGGCGGAATGTTTTAACCAGATACCGCAGCCCCGGAACGCAAGCCTAGCTAAAGGAATAGAGTGAGTCAGTAAAAGCATGAAACTTCCTTCTTCTTCACCCAAAGGAGGCGTCGTTTGATAATTTTCCCACCAAAGTCTTTTTTTCTTACTAGTCAACTTTGACAACTGTGCATACCCCGTATTAAGGGAGGCTCCCTAAATTGTATGTAATTTTGTATTAATATTCTAAAACAATCACGCATACAATCAAAATGGAACTTTAGTATTGATTTATTGGATCTTTTTCTTTCCATGTCTAGACCTGGTTTCGTAATTCGAACATTTTCGCTCGATTCATTTTTTAATCGAAAATCATGTCTTTTTTAAAGATTATTCAAAATTTAATCAAGATTACTCGGCTTTTATGTCTAAAATTAGTATTGACAGTAAAAAAAATAGTTTATTATCCAAATATAGGACATTTTTCCTCTAGATCAATTATCACTTTAGTTATAAACGAAATAAGAATTGAGATTTACGACATTTAGTTTCGAACCCGAATATGGTAAAAGAGCGCACGCGATATTCAACTTTATTACTGCTGCGTTAGCGTTTAGTATACAATGCCCTAACCGGGGTGGATAGGGTGGAGCTTGCATGAAAATTATTTTGCACTGCCTGGTCTTAACAGCCCCGGTGGCCTAGTGGCGACTGCTGAACAAGAGGTCTCCCGTTCGGGTCGAGCAAAAAGTGCTTGTGTAGCGAGTGGACTGTATTTAATCGAAATTCCGAACTGGTAGTTACAAAAGATGGCTTTATTTATAGTCTTTACATATTTAAGGTAAAAAAAAATGTAGCGAGTAGACTTAGGAAGAGAATTTCGGTCGACTGCGCTCGCATTGGGTTTTTATACGCACCGATCCGTGGGGGGCGCGAATCGGCCATATTTTTGCTATCGACCAATGGCAATGCGTGAAGCGATTGACCATATAAGGTAAAGCGATGCGGGGCTCCGTCGCTATCTACCGTCCTACCTCGTCGTTATCTTATATGGGTACACAGAGCCGGATTAACCCTGTCAGAGGCCCTAAGGCAATGGCATTCTCGGGGCTAGAGTTGTAAAATAAACGGTTTTTTTTTCTGAGATAAAAAAAAACGTTTAAAAAAACATGAAAAGAAACATTTTTTTTCTGGAGTAGGTTTTTTTTCATGAGTAGGAAAATAAAAATATGGTAAGGCGGTTGTCGTATGTGAGTTGATATTATTATTTTTTTTTGTTCAATAAGAAAATACCATTTGTTTTTTGTTAAATAATACATTAATTACTTTACTTAACATAATTGGCTACAACAAGTGTAAACTACATTTACGGACGGGGATTTCCCTAATCCTCGTTTGGTTTATGTTTTGGTTGATTTGCGTGCAGACTGCAGAAACATTTAGTACGTACAGCGACATTCATACCAAGAAACGTAATAGACTGACAAATGACAGGCCTAGGAAAATAGTGTACATTGTGCAATCAGTACAATCATCAACAATATTAACACAAGCAGAATGTAATAGAGTCCCTGATAGTATAGTCGTTGATTCAGAATCAGATGAAACAAATACAGACACAGAACATTATTCCGAAGCTGATAAAACAAGCGTAGCCGTAGCTACTGATACTGATACTGATGATTGTAACACATTAAGTATTTTTTAAGTTCATAATAATAGTTACCCATTGATTTAAACATTATTTGACTTGAATAAAAACAAAACAATCAAATTTAGTGTCTTATTCCACTTTAGTTATAGAGTTTCACTTTTTCTGAAAAAAAAAAACCAAATGTAGAAAAAAAAACAACGGTGCCAAGATTTTTTTCATGTCTTTTTCAAGATTGTGAAAAAAAAACATTTTTTTTTTTTTTTTTTCAATTTACATCTCTACTCGGGGCCCCTTTTCTTATTTTGACTGACCAAATCCTGTGTGAACTGAGGAAACGCACATTAAGGGCTGTGGTTTTTAATATATTTGTTTTTATTATTCCCAGATTTGTTCTAAAATTGTTTTAATTCTACTACTAAATCTAACGATTTGTATTTTGTGAGATAACAGTGAGGTCCCTAAGTTCACACGCACATCAAATTCTCGTTCGAAGAAACATGTTTTCTTGGTGCGTGCACTGGGCCTGGGCCCCTAGTTGATGCGGAGCCCCTAGGCAGTTGCCTACACCGCCTAATGGTTAATCCGGCCCTGTGGGTACGTACTTAAATCTAACAATAGCAGGCGCGCTATATTACGTTACTGTCGTGCACAGTGCTATTGGGGTATTGTGTTAGAAATGTTTCAGTAGTAGCCCGGAGTTTGGAAGTTTTTTTTTTAATTTAAAATAGGTTCGCGTTTGACCACCATCTCACCTGATGGCAAGTGATGATGTGGTCGAAGATGGAGCACGCTTACCTAAAACTAACCTATTCACTCTTGACTTAAAGACTCCTAGGTTATAGCTATCGGGAAACACAGACTCCGGCAGAGAATTCCACTCCTTAGCCGTACGCACAATGAAGGTATTCCCAAAACGTTTTGTGCGTATGTGTGGGATGTCCACCATGTAACGATGGCGCTTCGCCGTATGTCTCGTTGTCCGATGATGGAATGGGCTTGGTGGAATTAGATTGTGTAATTCCATCGCACACTCCCCGAAATGTAACCGATAGAAAACCGACAGACTTGCAACTCGTCGTCGATGTTCAAGCCTCTGGAGCTTTGACTCGACCAGTGCATCGTTGCCAATGAGTTAGTGATGTGATTACCCCCGTGCCTCGGAAAGCACGTCAGGCCGTGGGTCCTGCGCCTGATCTCTCTCCGGTCGTGTCGGATTGTTGTCCCATCGGACTATGAGAGTAAGTGCACAGCCAGTGCACCTGTACCTGTGCACAGCCAGTGCACCTGTACCTGTGCACAGCCAGTGCACCTGTACCTGTGCACAGCCAGTGCACCTGTACCTGTGCACATACTTGTGCACTATAATATCTCCTGCGCAGATGGATAATCGATTACAAAATTGGTCGTCGTAGCCGAAATCGATTAGGAAGACAATTATTATTCTTTTTATTTATCCCTTCCAGGGTCACAGTGCTACGACGGGCGAGGCAAAAGTGGAACCTGCGTTAACGCATGCCAGTGTTTATCGATGATCGGAGATGTCAAGAAAAGGGAGTATCCTCAGGTCAGTTGTTAAATGTGGTACCAGGTGGCTTATAGAATCAATCAATCAATCAAAATATTTATTTGCTAGAATATGGTATGTAAGGTGTTACAGTAAATTAGTTTCAGCATATCCTGCCATAACATGGCGTGCAAATGTATTCACGGTCAGTGTTGTCAATTACTATAACTTGCCGATTACAGATTCTATTGATTTGTCTTCTAAATACGGTATAATATCTTTTAAATAATAGCAGATTGAAAAGTATGTTATATGAAAAGTATGTTTAAATGTTTACAGTAATGTGAGGAAAATGTTGTGGGTTGTGTATTTATAATAAGTTTATAGTTTTTTTTTTTTTTTTTAATAAAAATTTAACTAGCAATGTGAGCAGAATTCACATTACTAGTAATCTTGTTAACCCCTCCAACTAAGGTAAATATGCTTGTTGTGTTTTCCTTACATTAATAAACAAATAAATACACGCCCTCCAAACTAAGACAAATCCGGGGAAACCTGGACGATTAGCAGCCCTACTCGCATCTAACGAACTGCCGCATTCTGGAACCCCTTCCATCGCAGAGTTAACGATTGATTTAAATTAGAATTTCAATTAACTCTATCGTTACAGATTTGCTCATTCCAAGGGAACACGCCCATCGTATGCTGTACCGACTGCAAAAAAGTCGAACATATAGAGTAAGTAAGTAAACTTATATTTTTGAGCCGTTTGGGGCTGGAACTCTGGATCGTAGGGCCTTGCGCCCTCAGCCTTTTCAAAGAAATTTCGAAAAGGCTGATTGATGTACCTACATTTGTTTTATTTTTGCTGTGACCTTCAGGGTCCATAATGATCACAATTTCTTTTTTAACTTATCACCGAAGTACTGCAGTTTCTTAAGTATGTTGTGAATACAAATAAAGTTTGATCATAGGGTAGGGTAGGGGAGTATTGAGTACTTTCCCAACAGCCAAGGGCTAGCTATTTATTTGACCAGAGGTTAAGTATTGCTATATCAAATTTAAAGTAGTCATAAAACGCAAGCTTAGCCAGAAAGCTTTTTACACAGTTAAAGACTACATTGAGGATAAAAAGGCTTGGGATTGAGTTGCTCCAATGTTATAAAGGGAGCATTACTTAGTGTAGTTTATAATCACAATTTCTTGTATTTTATTTTTATACAAATTGACATAATTTTTTTTTTACTAAGTATATTTTTTTGACATGCATACTTTTTAAAGTATAATATTTTTGTTTTATTTATTTTTAGTAATTATGTACTTAAATATGAGGATAATGTGGACATTTTTTAGTTTACTTTTATAATAAATTTAAAAAAAATCTCTCTTATGACGATGTCTGGCAGTTTGTGTACTTTCGTGACCTTCTCAAATGTCCCTTTGGCAATGTTCGTCAGGTCATTGAGCTCCTTAGTAGTCCAAAGTTGAGCTTACAGACTAACTGACAAAGGCTTGCACTGACAGGACGGGTCTACTCAAATCTGTGTGGTTCTTTCTTCAAAAGGCCATTTCAGACCAATCTACATAATCCTCATAAACTATTGTGAATATGTGAACTATGTAGGTTGTTTTATTCGAGTTAAACATGATTGTCTGGCAGTTTGAGTGCTTTTTACGGCCTACCCAAACGTCCTTACCTTGGTATTGTTCGTCAAATCGTTAAGCTCCTTGTTCTATGTTGAGCTATACGTTATTTGACAAATGCTTGCACTGTCTGGACAGGCCCACTCAAATCTGCGAGCATCTTTCCTCAAAAGTTCGCCTCAGACGGTAATCTACAGGGTTCCCATATATTTTTAACACGTTCGCTGACAGTGAGCACTTACCCTGACACCACATTACGACAGTAGAATTTTCCACGACGTACTCTTAAAAATAAGTGGCCCGTCCCTCGACGTACTATCATAACGCACTATTTTAATTTCCCGCCCAACGACGTACTGTCAGCGAACATGTTAACCAGTATAGATTGTGTGGACTTTAAAAGAGACGGACACCTGAGATTGTTTCGGTGTTTCTTCTCAGGGTAGTCAGTTAGGAAACACCGGCCTCATCTAGTTTAAATTAACATAAAAATTACTTGTAAAAGTGTTATTTATTAACCAATTTTCAAAATAAAGATCATTTATACAAAACGTGGCAGTGCCGCCAGTGCAGTGTTGGGTAGTTGGGTGCATTACTAGCCGACAGACATGATGCCAAATGTTTTTAATGCTCATTTTAGTTTGAACTTTGGTTAAATACCTACTGTTTGATTAAACTGTGTTCAAAGTACGTAGAAGTAACTTTCCTTCCGCTCAAACTAGAGTGAGACTAGTAATTTACGAAAAAGGTCTGTAATTTCAAAATTACTGTGTTTTATAAATATGCATGTAGTTATTTATACTATAGTAAAACGCAAACATTTGTCTGTCTTTCTATATGTCTGTTTCTTGTGAAAAAATCTTTAAAATAAAAAACGAAACTAAGCTACATATAGGCACTTCTTTCCGAAAAGGGTTCACGGCAATATTGTAATGGATGGCGGCGAAAAGATCTCTCGATTACAAGATCGGCACTTTAGCCAATATAAGGTGGTAGCACACATATCAACTCGGAAAGGGATCGTCACCGTATCAACTCGAGCCGTTCAGTATTATTTGTATGAAACTCCCTACTGCACAACGCACACTAATCGGAATCGTAACGTAATCCAGCCTCGCCTCGGGAGAAGTTCTTCGTCGACTTGCAGTTCCCGCGCTTACGGTTCTCCGTAACCTAGCTTACGACTCTTCGTATCCTAGCTTACGTCTCTTCGTCCACGCCCCTCCCGCGGTCTGCGTTGCCGAACGTGCTTTCATTGGCTGATTGTAGTCGACGTGCCGGAGCTTCTGATCCGCTTACGTTACGTGGACGCCTGTTTGACGCCAAGGGGAAAGGCGAGCCGGTGACGATCCGCTCCTGAATTGATATGTGTGCTGTGACCCATAGGCTATTGCCGCGCTAATGTTCGAAAGTCCTGGATGAAATTTGATAAT
Organism: Tholera decimalis; assembly: GCA_943138885.2. Taxonomy (NCBI): domain Eukaryota; kingdom Metazoa; phylum Arthropoda; class Insecta; order Lepidoptera; family Noctuidae; genus Tholera; species Tholera decimalis. Next base: position 15,164,047 of record OW964574.2, on the reverse strand, counting down.
GTAAGTAGGCAGCTTGGAGGAGGGTTATGTTTTTTCGTAATAAAGTCCTCGAGAGTCCCGAAGCCCCAGGTACTGCTAGTAATTAATATATAAATTGAGCTGTGGCAGTGCGATGGTATATATAACCCGTTGTTTTGCAATATACAAAAATGCGATTAAGGAATCGCATAGCTAGCTACAACGCGTAAGCGTCAATAGCCCAATGTTTAAGTTGACAGACTTGTGATCGAAAGAACGCAGGTACACTATTGCCGTGAACTCACTCCAGACACAAGCATATTTAGCTTACTTGGAGGGTTAAACAAGTTGCTAGTAATGTGAATTCTTCCCACATTGCAAGTACTCTTTAAAAAACAATTGAATTCTGAGATTGAGTGTATGTAATTTCTTTTTATTTCAGTAAAGCGATCGTTGACAAAACTGGAGGTATACATTTCAGAACCGGCAGGAAAGCTTATGATGGTACGTATGACTATTAAATTTTATATTTTTTATTGAAAATAGGTTCGCGTTTGACCACTATCTCACCTGATGGTAAGTGATGATGTGATGAAATGTACTTAATATTCCTTTGGGAAGTATACAAGGTGTAACAGATTAAGCGCAATACCTCAGACACCCCAATTAGAACCAATATTAAATTATTAGTCTAAAACAACATCCATAACTGAATAAATTGAAACCAAACCTAGGCATTTTTTATAAAATAGTTATCCTTACTAAACGCAAAACGTATGTGCGTCATACAATATCCTTACCCAGACGCATACAGACATGCAATATTAGCGGCCGCATACGAGCGCATTGTTCATTTGTTATGATACTGTTTCCATTTTAAGTTTAATAAATGATTTTTTCGTCAAAATTTAGCACCTATTTTTATGACGGAAATCGATTCAGAAGCTGATTCTGAACCAACTACTTTCAGGAATTCCTTTTATTCTGTTACACGTTGTACAACGTGTAACGGAAACTCCATATCTATCCAAAGGGACTGAAGACAACATCTGGTATGGAGTCTCTATGCAAAGTTTCAGCTAAACTAAAAAAAAAATAACTGACTCACAGAATTGACCCCAAATTGTTGATTTCGTATGTTTTTTGAATACCAATAATAATAAACGTGTCACATCACTATAAGGGTCGTCACTTTCCACGTCATTTGCCAATAAAACGACAATTCTTTTCGTTCTTCTTAATTTGAAAAATTCGGTCTCTGGTATCAATGTATTAAAATTTCTAATATGCTCCACACATGTGGACATAGGATTAGAAAACCCTGGCCATATCGTTTGTTATCATCCAAAGAAGCTGTGCACATGGTATGTATATACCCTTTAAATTACACGTTGTATAGTCTTCCTGACCGATTTTGGCCACGGCGGCGTCCAATCTCAGCAAAAATTGCCATCTGCGCTGGAGATATTATAGTGTACAAGTATGTGCGAAGTTACAGGTGCTTCTTTCTTTTTCTTCTATTCTTTACTCTCAGAACCCGATACGTCTTGCTTAGCAGTTGCGCTCGCGACCAGTAAACCACTGTGGTAGCTAAAAATTACATTCCAACATCGCAATATAGTTGGTTTTAAAATCAAAAACTTGGAAAAATAGAATACAGTATTTTAACTAACAGAGGGCGTTCCCATTAACCCGCAATAAAATAGCATCCATACATGCTAAAAAAATATTATCATTGGAAAACAAAATGTTTTTTTTTATATTAAAATATTCACTTAAAATGTTAAATTGATACGCGAAAGAAACACTATGTACACGCGTGCGCATTCATAAATAAATTGTGACATTGCCGTCCTTCAAGTACGCGTGTACAGAGTGTTTATTTTACGTATAATTCATTTTTTTTTGTGAATATTTTAATATTATAAAAAAATAAAAACATTTTGTTTTCGAATGGTAATATTTTTTTAGCATGTATGGATCCTATACGATTGCGGGTTAACGGGAACGCCCTCTGTTAGTTAGCATACTGTATAATTGGCGCTCGTGCGTGTTTTATAACGACAAATTTTTATACGACTAACTAAAAAATTAGTTCAATAAGATACTTATACAAAAGTTCATTTACAGTATGTAATTGTTCTTAATTCTATGTAATTATTCTCCCGAATAAAAATATAAAAAAAATATGTATGTTAATAAATAGTAATAAAAACTATTGTATTACATTAGTACAATATATGTAAATCGACCAATCAGGGGATCGGCACTGTCTCTCCTTAACACAGGCCGACATTTGGCCTAGCTAGGAGAATAGTATCTCACCTGTTTTGTATTGCATCGTTAAATATTATAGAACCTAAAATTACAGAATTCCAACAGTTGTGAACCTTGCAATCCCATTATGAAATAAATACTATTACTATATAAACAAAATAAAATGGCGTGAAATGAAATTTATTTTCCAAATTTGTATTCATATTATTTTTCATAAATTTAAAATTGCTTCGAGAAAAGTATGGTACGGCCGTGCCGCTTTTTTGCTCGACTTGGCGGGGGCACTGCCGTGCCCCCAGATCCAGTAGAGGCCAGTGTTTCCAAACTGGCGTTTTAAGAAAAATCTCTCTTTCTCCAATCGATTCTCTTTCAACAAAGACGCGAATCATGTACTGGTACAGAATGCCTTGTTGCATTTCTAGTCTGCCCATGTACCACTAACTGTGTATGTAAAGTTTAAATTGAAATTTAAAAACATTTATTCGGCGATAAACACACACAACAGCATACAATAGGAAATTACAAACATAAAGAAAAATAAAACAAACATTTCGATGAGCATATCCACACTGAAAGGGTTTACCAACTCAACATTTGCTGGGTGAAGGACACCCAGCGCTGGTTTTCAGCTGGCACCCAGCAGTGACACACGGACGAAAATAATAAAATAATATCGAATGGTGTAATATCGTGTTACGTGCTAAAAAACCTTTTAAATTGTTATACTACTGTTCAAAATTGTATAAATGTATCCGCAGTATGCCTGGAGCACCTAGCCAACTTGCCGTACGAAGGCTGTCCCACCTCTGGGCTGGTTAAGAGATGGCACGAAGAGGAGCAATGCTACCAGTACTCACAAGGGGGTGCTCGAGTGCCGTACGGCGTGTACGCAGCTCATGTTGGACAAGACGCTAGGAGAGGACAGTTTCCACATATGGTAAGTCAAACATACTGTAAAATTATCTTTTTACTTTTTTTCGGGATGAGATCATTCTTGACCTCGATTTCGCCTGATGGTAAGATGAAGCCTACGATGGAACGAGTGAGCCCAGAATATACCTCTTCACTCTTGCTTTAAAGGCTGGCAGGAACACAGAAACCGACAGGGAGTTCCACAGCTTGGCTGTGCGCATAATAAATTTGGAGGAGAAGCGCTTGGAACGATAAGACGGTATATCAACCAAATGTGGATGTTACCCAGCATTGAGTTTGTCCACTATTTGAAAGAAAGAAACACGTTTATCGACACATGCCACAAGTACAATAACAATACATACAACAACATAAACCTGTTGAATTTAAAGCACATAAATTACTGACAAACTTGATAGAGGACTCAAGTTCGTCAGCAATTTACCATGACTGTAAAATACCAAATTATTATATACAATCATAATCGAGTAATTGTATTATTTTTATACATTTAAATGTTAATTTGGACATAGTGGTCCTTTAAAATAAGAACATTTATTTCAGCAAATATAAAATATTAATCTATACTAATATTATAAAGAGGTAAAATTTGTAAGTTTGTATGTATGGGGTAATCTCTGAAACTAACGAACCGATTTTGAAAATTCTTTCGCTTACATGTAGCTGCATTATCCCTAAGTGCTATAGGCTATAAAGTATCTTTATATCATGCATATTAGCCGAGCTATTATAATCTTTGTCAAGCAAGTCGGGGACGGGATCCCGTGGAATATTTTCAACTTCTACGCGGACGAAGTCGCGGGCAGAAGCTAGTACAAAATATAAGTTGCAAGTCTATTAGTTTTCTATCGGTTACTTTTCGGGGAGTGTGCGATGATCATTGGACTACGAGACAAACGGCGAAGCGCCATCGTTACATGGTGGATCCCACCCATACGCACAAAACGTTTTGGGAATACCTTCATTGTGCGTACGGCAAAAAAGTGGAATTCCCTGCCGGAGTCTGTGTTTCCCGATAGCTATAACCTAGGAGTCTTTAAGTCAAGAGTGAATAGGTTATTTTTAGGTAAGCGTGCTCCATCTTCGACCACATCATCACTTACCATCAGGTGAGATGGTGGTCAAACGCGAACCTATTTTTAATAAAAAAATAATAAAAACAATAAAAAAATTGATCCTCAACGCTGTCGGCTGGCAACGTACCCACGATACTTGGTCAACGGCTAAGCATTGCCATACAACGAGGCAATGCCTTCAGTATCTTGGGTACGTTGCCAGCCGACAGCGTTGAGGATCAATTTTTTGATGATTTATTCCAGTTTGTATTTTAAGTATTTTAGTACATAAAATGTTAATTAATAATAATCACAACACTTTGGTTACCTACATATTAAGTTAACACTTAGCTTAGAATTTGTCTTAATACTTATTGGAATATTCGTTGAAAATCATAGAAACTTAACCACTATCACAAACAGGAGATATGTGGTAGCGGGGAGAACATTGTAGACTGGTCATGCTTATGCGGCCATTTTTTATTCTTTCTCTGTCTATTTCCAGGCGCTCCTTGGCTACGGCGGAGGGATGGACTCAGCTCACTGGCTCTGTGGAGGCTCCCTAATCAGTGACAAGTTCATTCTCACTGCTGGGCACTGCATCTCTAGTGCTGTGCTGTAAGTACCCTTTCTTCTGTTTCAATAACTAGTGGAAATTCGAACATAATTTCAGGTTAATTTCATTTCAAAATCACCTTAAGCCGTTAGTCTCAGCTCGGCTGTCATTTGGACATCTTTAAAAGTCGTTATGGGTAGTCAGAAAATCTGAGACTGGTCTGGCTAGTCTTGTGCCTGCTCGGTCATTTTGGAGATCGCTCCGTACAGTTCATTTCGGACAGTGAACTAGTTCATTCTATTAGTTCTAATAGCTTTATTCGGTCTTCGCTCTCGGCGGTCCTTAACTCCTTAGAGCACAGCGCGGACCACAGATCAAACACGCTCTTTAAGTAAGTACTATCAAAGACATCGTATTTATTTATCTCTGTATTACCACAGCGTAAACAGCTGACATAATATTAGGATTATGTATAATTTAAACAGAGATATTTTTTACCATTCAAATGTGAATCTGAAACGGTTCTCATTCATTTAGACGCAGAATGAATTCGTATGACGTTTCTGTCAACCAATCAGTGACATGTATATCTACTTGTTCGCACATTACGATCGCACGGTTTAGAATGTACGAGTACGAAAAGAGCTATTAGACCGATTACAAGCCAGCGTTCGGAAACGGTTCTTTTAGTACAGTGCAAAGATTCGGCTCCTATTCGTTCATCGTTCACGTACTACACAAGACTAGGTCTGGCCAAAGGGTATCTTGTTAATAATAATAATAGTTCTCCTAGCCTATTTCGACAACGGCGGCCAACCTTATAATCCGATTAGCTATCTGCGCTGTAGATATTACAGTGCACAAGTATGTGCACAGGTACAGGTTCACTGGCTGTGCACAGGCACAGGTACACTAGCTGTGCACTTACTCTCATAGTGCGATGGGACGGCAATCCGACACGACCGGAGAGAGGTCAGGCGCAGGTAGGGTTGCCAACCGTACTCTAAAATAGAGTATTGTACTCTATATCATGTAGGTGTACTCTATAATCTATAACACTAACAGAGGACGCTAAAATACTCTTTTACACAATGTTTACTATGCTAGTGCCAGTCACGCATATTATACTTAAATTAAAACGAAATTGATTAAAAAATGAGCTCCTGATCTATGTAAACTTAGATTTAGAATGTTTGGAATCGTACAATTCTTTTAAAATAAATGAAAATTTGTTATGTGCTGCAAAAAGTACCAAAATGCCTTTTTTTTTGTAAATGGTTCTCTTTATTATAAATCCGTACTCTTTATTTACCTCCTTTGAAATCAGATATACTCTATTTCTTCTAATAAAAGTTGGCAACCCTAGGCGCAGGACCAACGTCTTAATGTGCTTTCCGAGACACGGGGGTAATTACACCACCAACTTCCAAACTCTGAGCTACTACTGAGAAATTTGTAATAGAAAACCCAATAGAACTTTTTGCCCGACCTCTTAAATAAATAAATAAATCATTCGTTTCGTCGCGTTTTCAACCACTAGGCCACCGACGCAGTAATCTTGTTACCCAGCTACTGGGTTGTAGAGGTCAGATAGGTAGTCGCTCCATGTAAAACCACAGAACAGATAAAAGAGGTTAGAAAGGAAATAGTTCCTGATTTGTATGAGAACGCGTATCGCCGCTTGTCTCCGCACTCTTTAGCTCCACTATAAACAAGAGGCCCGTTACGTTTGCGAATTACGCACACATATAAATTACACACGCTTAAATCAAGAGCTTGCTACTGATTGTAACTCAACTGTCAATAAATATGCGCCGTGCAACACGTCCAATCAGGGCAAAGGACGAAACGTCAATGGTTGAAGTGTGGCGCATGCAGTACATTGTAAGCGGACTTGGTCATTGCGTTGAATAAACGAGTACACATCGGGCAATGTATAATTTTTGTAACTTGTTGAAATAATGTTGTTAATGTTTGGAATCTCATAGTGATCAGAATATTTTTATGTTTTTTACAAGTAAAACTGTAATTAAATGTTATTATAGACTTACCGATAGAAAGATATAGGTACCTCCTCGCTCTATACTTGCGGTCTGACTTTTTGTTTTACAGGTTATAATTGCACAACACGGCATTTTAAAGCAAAGCTCTGTGTTCCGAAGTAATCCGAAGCGCACTAAATGCGGTCAATGCATTAATCGGTCGCGCTATGGTCTTCGTATCATAAATGTGGCGCGCTCGCCACGCCCACATTACCATTCCAACCTTATTCATCTATTCCGTATGTAAAACACTAACAACATAATTAGGAAAAGACAAAGTAGATGATAATAATGACACTAACTAGATAATCACAATCTATTTCTTCCAGAGGTAAAGTCCGCTTCGTAGCGATGGGTATCCTGAAGCGCACAGACCCGCCGGAGCGCTGGCACCGGTACCACGTGGCCAGGATAGTGCCGCATCCCGAGTATCACGCGCCCTCCAAGTACCACGACATCGCTCTACTTGAGACTAACACTAGGTGAGCAATAGCTTCTAGGTAATTTCAATGTGAAGGAGCATGCAGAACGTGTGAGAGAGACAACGTTTTTCCTCACGCTCCAACTGCCATGGGAGATGCCCCGGGCGTTGGAGATCGCGAGCCGATCTCCGGCTACCGTAGACGTGGGCTTGCGGACAATGAGCAGAGGTAGCTCACCGTCCGGTAAGGACCAGGCCCGAGTCGGCGACGCATCGTTTTCCACGCGCGCCTCAAAGAACAGTCAGCAGCATTGACGGAGTGGAATTCCCTACCAGAGTCTGTATTTCCTAACAGCTATAACCTGGAGGTCTTTAAGTCAAGAATGAATAGGTTACTTCTAGGTAAGCGTGTTTCATCTTCGACCACATCATCGCTTACCATCAGGTGAGATGGCGGTCAAACGCGAGCATATCAGGAATTAAAAAAAAAGGTTTTCTCTTTCCAAGCCTGTATTCAAATTTATCTATTACTAGTGTCTGCTTGCGGCTAATCCCGATTCCATGGGAATTCCGAGATGAAAAGCAGCATAAGTATGTATTCCCAAAAATTCAGCTTTATTCAAATATCATTCATATCCTTTCCGTAGTTTTTGCATTAAAGAGTATCAAACATCCAGCCATCCTTAAAGAATTATGAATTACTAGCTTCTGCCCGCGACTTCGTTCACGTGGGAGGGTTTTCCCATGTGAAATCCAATCCCGTGGGAATTCCGGAATTAAAAAGCAGCCTATGTATTATTCCAGGATGTCAACTATCTACTTACCGAAATTTTATTCAGATCCGTTCAGTAGTTTTTTCGTGAAATAGTAACAAACGCATTCATCCTCACTAACTTTCGCATTTATAATATTTGTAAGAAGTAAGATTTGTAGCATTTAGTAGGATATAGTACCTAAGAAAGAAATAAATGAAATTCTGTTTATGAATGAGTGAATTACTTAGATAGAAGTTAAAAGTTCGCTTTTCATATTTTGGAAGAAGACACTAACTTCTGACATATAGGTCTACCTAATGCGGCAGTCAAGGCTTCATAATTTATTTTGCAACTTTTCTAGTTAACACTTCGCGTGACCCAAGGGCTGGCTATTTACCTTAGAAAGAGGTTAAGCATTGCCATACAACGTGGCAATACAGCCAGTCTTTTGGGCACATTACCAGTGGACAGCGATGCGCACCAATTTCTGGACGCCATAGTTTAGTTTATGTTTAGATGTATATATCGACGCCTTAGAGTGAAAACCTCGTAAGTGAAAAAGGAGTAACTTTTTAGGAGGAAGAAAAATCTGCGTGCTATAAAATTTTTGTACGGTTTCTTTTATGTTCTATTTTTAATTAATTTATATGTAAATTAACCCGTTTTTATATCCAGAACTGTTCGATATTATGTATAATATGAAAAATATTATACATAATATCGAACAGTTCAGAAATGCATAATCCATAGCCTGATTACGCTAAACTGACGACGCGATGCGAGTGTTTACGAGGTTCTCACTTTCATAGATAGCGTTTCGAGTATCGAATGAACATATTAGTGAGATCAGGATGTGCGTTGGATCTATGATCTATCTAGGATTGCTTTCTGGAAACGCAATAAAAAAATTTGGACAAAAATGTACTCCCGAGGTTTTCACTCTAAGGCGACGATATGACTGTAGTTTAGCGTTTTTATTATTCAAGTGTATATTACCTATGACTTTCTATTGGTTGATAAAAATCGGTCCTTAAAGAATGATAAATGATCTTTATTTTGCAAATTGGTTATTAAATAACACTTTTACACGTCATTTTTTATCGTAAATTTAAACTAGATGAGGCCGGTGTTTCCTAACTGACTACCCTGAGAAGAAACACCGAAACAAACTCAAGGGTCCGTCTCTTTTAACGTCCACACAATCTTTACTTATTAAAATATAATTATGGGAACCTTATAGGTTACCGTCTGAGGCGATCTTTTGAGGCAAGATGCTCACAGATTTGAGTGGGCCTGTCCATACAGTGCAAGCATTTGTCAAATGACGTATAGCTCAACTTAGAACAAGGAGCTTAACGATTTGACGGACAATACCAAGGTAAGGACGTTTGGGTAGGCCGCAAAAAGCACTCAAACTGAATCATTCATTAAAGGTTATGAACTCTATATTTGCAGGGTGACATTCAACAGGCATGTGTACCCGGCGTGCCTGAATATAGACGACCAGTTCCTGGGGGTGGTCACGGCTACCGGATGGGGAGCTCTGGGACACAACATGCAACTAGCTGATACTCTTCAAGCCGTGAGTAACCATTACTTTATCCTCAATTTGTTGTGAAGAGCGGGGTCTCCTAGCACAAGTATATTACTTACTTAAAAGGAGACTCCTATGTAAGTTATGTTGTAGTAGTTATAAGTTACCGAAATAAACAAAATTTATTATTATTAATTTCAGTCTCGATACATTTTCGAGTCCTGGAAAAAAAATCGAGACTCAATTTACCGGGAAAAATGATACCGTCGAGACTTTTTCGAAAATAGGTTTAACGCCTAGGTTAGGCATTTCGATAGTTAGTAAAATATTTTAATAAGTGTTTATAAAATACTTTATTAATCTGTTGAGATTTCAGCTCTGCTGCGTGTGTGGAGTCTGAAGGTTCTTGAAATAATGTAGTCGACACTAGGAATTGCTTTGAAATTTCAGTGTATTGCGAAGATTACAATATGTATGGTTCAGAACAAAGATGCGTGCGATGTGATAGTTGTGATCGGAATCAACAAGAACAGAAAAGATTTAAAAATTGACGTTGATGCGTAGCTCGGCGGCATCCGTGGACGACCTTAAGGCGATGACTGTTTGTTAAGGCGATGTCTGAACATAATCAATACGCCATTATATTTTTTTTTATAGAAAACTAGCGTTGTGGGTAGAATTCACTTTGCTAGCAATCTTTTAATCCCTCCACCTAAGCTAATATGCTTGTGTCTGAAGTGGGTTCACGGCAATAGTGTAATGGGTGGGGTTCGAACCCGTTACCTCTCGATCACAAGTCTTTATACTTTAGGCTGGCTATTGACGAAGGTGGGTAGGCCTATTTTTGTCGACACCCTAGCGCCATCTCATATTCAAAGTACGGCGAGATGTGCAGCTGCCGCGGCCGCAGAGGCTCTCAAACGGCGCCAATACCCGCAAATGAACCTCTCTAGTATTTATAGTTTTGAGCCGTTTGGGTTCGAAACGTTTGGGTCCAAATAACATTCAGGATTTACCATTGCCGCTATTCAAAAGATTATTGTTCAGATTGTTATTAGAAAAAAACTATTATAGTGTTCAAGAATACTTAGAGGATAAGTCACTAATGTAATAAAACAAATCAACAGTTATTCGATCATATGCTACAATTACAATTCTATTCATATTCTGTTATTATTAAAATACAATTTCAATGATATAAATTAATTATTTAAGATTTAGATATTTTTTATTTCTAATTCTAATTATTTATAAGATAATACTTAATATAAGTTTTGTGTTTATTTTTTAAGACATATTTGTACGCCATGTCATGGCAGGATATGCTGATAACCAGGAATTGTAACATCTATTGTAGGTACCATATTCTGGCAAATAAATATTTTTGATTTGATTTGATTTGTCAAGGAGCCCAAGCGCGCGTCCTCTTTTTACCCAACTGTAAAGGAAAGGTTATGTTTTTTAAGGAATTGTCTCACCAGCTGATCGATTCCTTGCGTGACCAGAGAGCTGGCTTGTTCTTTGCCCTAAGAATAAGCATTGCCATAAACGTGGCAACCGTTTGACCGTCAATCCATTTAATGTCTACCACTTCACCGCATATAGGATGTTAGAAAGCTTTGTAACGTTCTCAATTGGTGTAATTGCTGCAAGACGTTCCACTGTGAGAATTAACGAATAAATTACAAGAAATAAATTAGGTATTTAACTTCAATCTCAAAAGTCTCGAAAACTGCAGGTTACAGTCTCAAGTCTCAAAATTACAAAAAAATCGTCGAGATTCTTCAAATTATCGAGACCGAGACTCCCGGAATGAAAGCCCTCCCTAGGTATTTGAAAGGTGCTCTAATCGGCTTCACAGAAATTCTTACGTATTGTGTTTACACATTCTTGAACAACCCTAAAACGCCTTCTTCCTGAGGGAACGCTTCTCCTACTCTCTTCTGATGTGTCTCAAAACTAAATCATCATCCGCTTGGACTTTTCCCAACTATGTATGTTGGGAACAGTCCAACAGCTCCAACTTTTTTTTAAATTTAGAATAAGCTCACTCTTTACCTCGATGTTGCCTGATGGTAAGGGACCGTTCAAGTATTACATACGCACTATAGGAGGGCGTGGGGGTCTTTGCTTTGCTTATTTTTGATGACATGGGGGGTGGATAGCCAAATAGAGATATAGTGGATAGATAACCTAGATGGCGATTACGTCAGCAGTAATTATTTAATTTGTTACACATATAGCAACACACATTGTCTATGCTTCAAAATGAAATGCATTTTCGGGGATTCCTACAAATAATGAATTGTTAAATTCCGTGGCAATAAAGTTTATTTAAATGGATATTATGTACGTTACAGACTTCTTTCCAAACCTATTCCTTATTTCTAGATTTATAACTGCTGCTCATGAATCAATCAATTGTATGTACCAATGTTTACGTAAGTATGGAGGGGAGGGGTAAGAGCTTTGCTTACTTTTGCTGACGAGGGGGAGGGGTGGGTTAAAAATTGCAAAAAATGTGCTTACGTAATACTTGAACGGCCCCTAAGCGATAGATGAGGTCTACGATGGAACAAGTGAGCCCAGAAGATACCTGTTCACTCTTGCTTTAAAGGTTGAAAGGGTGGCAGGGAACACAGAAGCCGGCAGAGAATTCCACAGCTTGAAAGTGCGCACAATAATTGTGGAGGAGAAGCGCTTGGTACGACAAGATTGTATATCAACCAAGTATGGATGGTACCCAGCAGTGCGTCTGGTAGACCGGTAGTAAAAGGGAGATGGAGGATCAGGTCATGGAGGAGATCTGTAGAAAACCGACAAGCAAGCAAGGGTTCGCCGATGAGCCAGGCTATGAAGCTTGTCTGATAGCGCCTCGTCGCCTATTATAAGCCTTTTAGCTCTGCGCTCGATCGAGTCCAGTGCAGCAAGTTGGTATTTTGTAGAGCCATCCCACAAGTGGCTGCAATACTCCATGTAGGAACGCAACTAAGCTAAATATGCTTGTGTCTGGAATGGGTTTACGGTAATATTACAATGCCGTGTAGTGTAGTAGTTGAATAGTAGTATTTTCCATAAAGCTGCCTATCCAGTTATTAAAGTTTAGTGAAAGAGACAATCCCTAATCATTAAATCGGGGTATCGTTTTCACAATACTATCGATAATTTTTTTTATTATCGTACTTTAATCATTAATACTAGTTATAAGTTATTATATTGTTTATTAAAACTTGGGATCTTCGGAATCTGATTAAGAAAGAATATATTTATGCCCTTCAAGCATCAAGTATGTCCACGCCAAAAATCGATCAGTTATCTCGTTTAGACGTGAAAGTAGGACAAACAAACACACTTTCACATTAATAATTTTAGTATTTCCTCGTGGTATTACAGGTGTCGCTCCAATCGTACTACGAGGAGGCATGCGCGGTGCACTATCCCCCCCACCGACATTTGCTGAATGGCTTCAACGGCACCATCCAGATGTGCTACGGAGACGAAGTGGGCGGCAAGGATACTTGCGAGGTGGGTACTTCTACAGGATACTTGATAAGGATTCTTTTTTCGTTCAATAGCTCTGTCGGACTAATTATACAGTATGTTAACTAACAGAGGGCGTTCCCCTTAACCCGCAATAGTATAGCATCCACACATGCTAAAAAAATATATCATTCGAAAACAAAATGTTTTTATTTTTTAACCGACTTCATTTTCAATATTAAAATATTCACTAAAAATGTTAAATTGATACGTAAAAGAAACACTCTGTACACGCGTACGCATTCATAAATAAATTGCGACGTTGCCGTCCTTCAAGTACGCGTGTACAGAGTGTTTCTTTTACGTATCCATTTAACATTTTTAGTGAATATTTTAATATTAAAAAAAATAAAAACATAAGTACTATTATTTCTACTATATTTTTATTTTCTACCCGTATTTGTTTAATTTTATCCTTCGTATTTCACTCACATGCACTCACGCTTACACACACACATACACACACACACACACACACACACACACACACACACACCTAAGTTACTTTAAAGTTGATTTACATTTGTAGCACGTCCTCACTACATAAGGTCCAGTTGAAAACCAGCGTCAGGAAATTTGTAGTTGTCTGGCATTTTGCTGAACTGGGCCTATTTGGCATAGCCGTGAGGCACACGCAACACTGTTTTGTTTAATTAAGTTGTTGTTTTAGTTTTATTTAATTATTATTATTTTTAGTATATTCTTTTTTTATTGTGTGCCTTTACATATGGGCTAAATAAATTTTATTTTCTTTCTTTCCTCTCTATATGAGAGGGAGGGAAAGGGCGGGTAGTTATTTATAATCTATACTAATATTATAAATGCGAAATTTGGATGTATGGATGGGTGTTTGTTAATCAATCACGCCAAAACTACTGAACGGATTTGAACGAAATTTGGTAAGTAGATAGTTGGCATCCTAGAATAACACATAGGCTACTTTTTATCCCGGAATTCCCATTATACTATTATATCTATCTATACGACACACAAAATTCGGTAGGCAATATCTTAAAAAGATCTAAAAAAAAGTTCGCGAAACATTTTTAACATTTATTTGTTCCAAAAAGATATGAGTTATTTTCGAAGATTTTTCAACAATACACCACATTTACCTACTGTTATTTAATTTGTAATGCCTTTCCTGTTTTCTTTTGAAAACTGTAAGTTGTAGCCGTTGTAGGTACGTAATATGCCGAATTTAAATTAAACACCTGTTTAGATACATGATATTCTAAAACACATAAGGACTTAATAACTAAAAACTTGTGATGATTATGGATCCTTCAGGGTTCATAATGAACAAAATTTCTTTTTTTTTAACTTATCACCGAAGTACCTACTGCAGTTTCTTACGTATGTTGTGAATACAAATAAAGTTTGAGTATTGATAGATAGATATATACATATATTATTTATTGTACACCATAACAGTAAAACAAAATTATGGACTTAACAACTAAAAAGGGTGATACAATGGGCGGTCTTATCGCTAAAAGCGATCTTTTACAGACAACCTTTGGATGGATTTGATACAGAAGGATCAATTTGTTCTTAAGATTCAATTTACTATCTTCCTAGCATTATATAAGAATCTATGTCTCTCTCTGATTATTTTAACAGCTTCAAAACGTTTTCATGTTCAGGGCGACAGCGGGGGGCCTCTCCAAGCCAAGCCGTACCTCTCGAAGTGCCTGCACACAGTCATAGGGGTGACCTCGTACGGACGAAACTGTGGGTACGCTGGTCAGCCTGGCATCTACACACGGGTCAAGTTCTACGTACCTTGGATCGAGAGCATAGTGTGGCCTTGAAACAGAGATGAAGACTTGAAGATAAAACAGCGGTGGTGTTTGATAGTAGAATTTTTAGGGTTCCGTAGCCAAATGGTAAAAAACGGCACCATTTTAGATTCGTTATGTCTGTGTGTCTATCCGCCCGTATGTCACAGCCATTTTATTCCGAAACTATTAGGACTACACATACGGAACTTAGTCGGTAGATATATTCTGCGAAACGCTTTCCGATTAAAAATGTGTGTGTTAGAGGGGCTAACCTTTATAATAATAGAGTGAACAATCTTAAAAAAACCTTAATTAATACTTTCAACGGAAATTGGTTAAAACGAGATAGAGTCCGCAGTTTTTGAGATATAGCACACAAACAATATGAAAAACAAAGTCATTTTGCGTAGTTACTACGGAACTCTGCATGGGCGAGTGCACTTGGCCAATTTTTTTGATATTGTAATGAATTTGTGAGACTGTTCCCTCCAGAGTGTGGCGAATTTGAACTCATTAAACTCATGACCTGCAGAATATGTTATTTTTAAGATTTAAGATGTAACAGTGACAATTTAACTTATATACTTACGTAGAACAATTTCATTAATTTAATATCGATTTTAAGTTAAAATTCTGTAAATACATAAATATGCTATTCGGTATTGAAACAAGGTAAATATACAGGGTTACCGAAAACCTCTCAGGATTATGTTACTAACATCATAATCAACAACTTTTGTTCTATGAAAGTCTATGCGAAGCAACATAAAGCGATAGTATAAATCGCTTTCTTTTGCTTCGCATAGAGTTCGTAACATTTAGGGCGTTCAATTTTAATATTTTTATTTTTGTATGAAAATCTGGTGAACTAAAATATGACGAATTTTTAAAAGTCATAGAACAAAAGTTGTTTATTATGATGTTAGTAACATAGTCCTGAGAGGTTTTCGGTGTTTTACAATTAACCCTGTATAGTTAGATGTTTTCAATTAATTAAATCTAGGTGAACCAGACAGGAATGTCAGACTTCTACTGACTAAAAACCCACCCTGTTCCTTCAGTTGCCCTTAAGTTCCGGGGCTGCGGTATCTCGTTAGAAAACTCCCGCTACTCCAATAATGAAAAAGGTGTGTTCCAATGTATTTGTAAATCTGCCATTACTGTGATGATTATATAATTGTTATTGTTAATAATAAAAGCTGAATAAATTAATGCATTTTTATTTATTTTAATCTCGTTTTATATGGCATGTTTGTACCTATCTATTTAGTCTTTTTAAAAGCCTTCCTTTATCTAAAGTATGTTAACTAACAGAGGGCGTTCCTGTTAACCCGCAATAGTATAGCATCTATATATGCTAAAAAAATATTACCATTCGAAAACAAAATGTTTTTTTTAATATTAAAATATTCACTTAAAATGTTAAATTGATACGTAAAAGAAACACTCTGTACACCCGTACGCATTCATAAATAAATTGCGACGTTGCCGTCCTTCAAGTACGCGTGTACAGTGTTTCTTTTACGTATCAATTTAATATTTTTAGTGATTATTTTAATATTAAAAAAAATAGTATAATATTATCTAGTATTTTTATGTAAAAAATTTATGTCCTAAACAAAACTGTATCATGAAAAATCAGAAAGTTATAAGCTTGATAGCCCGCCTGGTTGTCCGTACAAAACATGGTCACCACGCGGCGCATATGTCGGTTACTTTGTTTCTTCTACGGTATGCTTATTAGTAGATACATATTTTACTGTGTTGAATTTTTACAGATTCGAATATTGTTTATTTTTTAATACCAACTAATTAAAATCAAAATGATTAACAGCTAATTAAAAATGTGTTTTATTTATTACAAATTAATATCATACCACAAAGTATCTATAAGCGAGATGTTGATGTTATGTTGCTAGATCCCTAATTTCGATATATATCAAATTAGCTTCTGCGCGCGACTTCGTCCGCGTAGAAGTCGAAAATATTCCACGGGAAAGATAATTTATAGCCTATAGCACTCAGGGATAATGCAGCTACATGATAGCGAAAGAATTTTCAAAATCGGTTCGATAGTTTCAGAGATTACCCCCTACATACAAACTTACAAATTTTACCTCTTTATAATATTAGTATAGATATCGGATATTTTGATATTTACTATAAATACTTATTAGTATTTTACGAAACCTGATAAGTATAGTATAGAATCGATAAGCGACATTCTGTACTGCTACATCCCTAAATCAGATCGAGGAAGTCTTAATTAATGTCTGGCAGCTCATACCATTGTCACAATATCAAGACAGCAGATCGAGAATAGTGCTGTACCATAATGTAATTTGTTTTGATATTTTTGTCTCCTAATGTCTTGCTTTTACATTGATAAACTCTGTAAATGCCGTGTAATGACTACTACAGTGGAAACTAGTGCGAGGTTAAATAAAATTTCCATGTCATGAGTAGTGTTTATTCGAAAATTACAGACAAAAATATTATAATAATATTGTTTATCGATAAAGTTTTGGAATCCCTATTCTTTTTGTAGGTATTTGCGGTGAAATTGTGGCTTGGCGTGGAGGGCTCGCGAGTGCGTTTTTGCTCTGGCGTTCAAAAGGTTGACGAACGTAACGTAACCTAGGTAAGAACGTTTAGGTAGGCTGCAAAAGTACTCAAAGGCAGGCTTATATGGGACAATCATGTTTATCCCGATGTTTATACAACCTACACAGTTGACATAAATACACACACACATATACATTAGGATGAATTAAAAATATATTTTGTAAAGCAAGTACTTATTCATTTCAAAAGAATTAAAGAAGTAATTTTGTATAAAAGAAAATATAACTGTAAAGATGGGCCCTTGTATATAGGTAGGTAATCGGAGCAGCTCAATCCCAAGCCTATTTATCCTCAATACGAGTATAGTCTTTAACTGTCTAAAAAGCTTTCTGGCGTAGCTTACATTTTATGATGGACTAGCTTCTGCCCGCGACTTCGTACGCGTGGAAAGGTTTTCCCGCGCAAATCCCGATCCCGTAGGAATTTCAGGATAAAAAGTAGCCTATGTGTTATTCCAGAATGTCAACTATCTACTTATCAAATTTCATTCAGATCCGTTCAGTAGTTTTTGTGTGAAAGAGTAACAAACATCCATCCATCCTCACAAACTTTCACATTTATAATATTAGTAGGAAGTAGGATAGGATAGGATATTAGTAGGAAGGATTTGCTTTGTTAATGCTTAGTTCTTGTAAATAGCAAGGAAGTTTATTATAAAAACGTATTCTCTGGCATTTAACGAATGGCGTCTCGCACTTGTCCGGTTTATTTCCGTAAATTTAAACTACTTAAACGAGGCCGGTGTTTCAGAAATTCCATTTTATCAACAACACTATAACGACGATTATTTTAGTGTTTTTCTTTCTCGCTGAAATACTTGACGCCTACCAAAACTTTGTTGGCAATAATTAGCAGTAGTGTAAAAAGTTGATGTCAAAATGCTAAGGCGCTTGAGACGTTTCAACACAGCGTTCGTTTAAAGTTAAGAAAGATAGATAGATTGAATTGGTTAGAATACACTTTTAACTCTTTATTGTACACCAATAATTTAAACACACACTTGATTTACAATAATTATTTATTTACTAGCTTTTGCCCGCGACTTTGTCCGCGTGGAATAGTTACTTTGGGCTAACGTTAAATTTAACCCCGATTTTGAAGCATTCTTCATTGGCGCTCCGCTCCTATTGGCCTTAGCGTAATGATATATAGCCTATAGCCTTTCTCTATAAATTGACTATTTAATTAAAAAATAATTGTTCAATTCGAACCAGTAGTTCCTGAGATTATCGCGTTCAAACAAACAAACAAACTCTTCAGCCTTATATCATTAGTATAGATAGCTGTTGCCCGCGACTTCGTCCACGCCTCCGTCGTTTTTCGTAAAAAAACGTAGACTATGTCCTTCCTCACGGTTCAGTGATTTTGATGTAACAGACAGATTAACTTTCATAATTTAGTAAGGAAATATGTCAATCTATAATACTGTTGAAAAATATCGCAATACCGAACCGCACAATATTATTGTTAATAGCTGTGCCCGCGACTCCGTCAGCGTGTAACTCCTTGTGTGTTATTAAGTTAATGTATCGGTAATATTGTTTAGATCACGTTCACATGAGGCTTAAGTACCTATAGAACGAAAATACTTCAGCGCAAAGCTTCCGGGTAAACTATGTTGAAAGTTGACCCGTCCCGCACGTGAACATAAAGATTTCTAGAACTGCTAACCCGGGAAAGAGCGACGTACAACTGACCATGCGAGAAACAACTGTCACCGAGATCTACTCCAGCAACACGAAAAGTCTGCCCTTGAGCCTTATTAATTGTCATTGCATAACACACCGATACTGGGAATTGCGTTCTTTTAAATTGGAATGGAAAATTATTTGGTATTATGGGAATTCTGGGAATAAAGACGGCTTCGCCTGCACCGCAACCTGTTAAAATTTGAGCCTCGATTATATTTTTTTGCAACTGGGTTACTTTTAGCCGAGTTCCATTGCACAGTTGTGGTGGTTTTAAATTTCGGAGCAGAATAATAATCAGAAAGCTTCGAACTGCTAAGCTATCGGGAGTTACACGTGTTATTGTGAGTCAACCATAAAAGATAATATATGCTGTCGTGGGATATTTTTTATATAATTTTAAGGAGAAAATTTCCGTCATAAATGATTTCCGTGTAGCTTTAACCATTAAGGTTGCACTCGCGACGGAAGCTTAAAAAATGGAGTAACTTCTCCCGTTTTCCCAACATTTCCCTTCACTCCTCAGCTCCTATTGATTGTAGCGTGATGAAAAGTATACTATAACCAGCTCAGGAGTATGAAAAATAATTGTACCAAGTTTCGTTAAAATCCGTCGAGTAGTTTTTGTTTCTATAACGGTTATACAGACAGACAGACAGACAGACAAAAAATTTACAGATTGCATTTTTGGCATCAGTATCGATCCCTAATCACCCCCTGATAGTTATTTTGTAAATATATTTCATGTACAGAATTGACCTCTCTACAGATTTATTATAAGTATAGATAGATAGATAGATAGATTTACTTTTTTAAACTGTATGTACATCTTTGTTACATGAGCGGACTTAATGCAGCAAGGCATTCTCTACCAGTCAACCCATGGGTTAAATAAAAAAAATCTTAAAAATTGAAGAGCCTGTCTGTGATTTGATTTTCAAAACAACTATGTTTTCTCAGAACCAGTTTTTAATTTACGTTTAATTATAACAAAACAAACCAAAAATCTGTCTTATAATTTTGTTCGCAGTTTATTAGGCAATAAATATTAAAAATAAATTGAAATTTATGCACGCAACTCGTAGTAGTGTCCGTGATTTTCAAAACAACTGTGTTTTCTCTTCAACAATTCTTAATTTACGTTCAATAATAACAAAACGTACTTTTGACATAACTGTATACAAAAATCTGTCAGTGTCAAATTATAAACAAATCAATGGGCAAATAATGGGTGGTATAAAGAGCAAGTGAGAAAAAGTTTAAAATTAATACAATACTTCCGGGATTATTCCGTTAAAATGAGCACAAATAACCGTAAGGGTCCTATCGTGGACCCTGGCGTGTGCAGATGCTGTGGTGCAGTCAAAAAGTGTCGTTTATTGAACGTGGAATACGATTGGGCAGGTCAAAGAGAAGTTTATGCCGATATGTTTGTCGACTGTTTTGGGCTTGTGGTTAGTTTAAATCCTTTATTTTACTCATAATGTGTTGGCTGACAGCTGAAAAAGCCGTTTAGCTAAAAAAGTTGGCTTTTACGTACTTATAAGCTAAGCAATCGAATAAGGAATTTAATGTAAGATTGCACTGGTACTATTGGCCTATATCAGATCAGTTTATGTAAATTATAGTATGAAACGATGAAAAATATCTAATACGCTCTCATGAATTCTATAAATAAGACCTAAGCTCCGAATTTAGTTATAATTCCTTGCGTATTTAGTCATTTAAGATAGCATTGCCTTACCCTGCTTATTTCTATAGGTACTTAGTGTGTTTGTATATGCTTTGCTTCGGAGCCCTATCAATTCAATCTTTATTGCATGACCCATCTTAATATAAGTACAATGCGGCCGTTCTAACTTGGCGAGTGTGAAGTTAGGCTCTGCGAACTTTAACGCTTGTGCACTCCTGTTAACAACTGTTATTGACATTTTTTCTTAAACCTTTATTTTTGTACAATTGCACAAGCGCTAAAGTTCGCAGAGCCTAACTTCACACTTGCCAAGTTAGAACAGCCGTACTGTAGATAATAGTTCAAATGAACCTTGTCGGGCACAGCAATTTAATATTATGATTAGAATGGCTTTATATGTTTTAGGAAGATAAAAAATAGTCCCAATGATTATGTTACAAAACCATCTGAGCTCCATAACCATGACAATACAACACAATAATACTTGCAACATTAAAGATTAGTTAAATTGGTTGAATAGTAAAGGAGGGCTTTTTTTTTTTTCTTTTTTTTAATGTGGTAAAATTATGAAATAAGTCCTCCCACCCCGGGCAGGGTGGGAGGGACTGTCAGACTTTTACTGACTAAAATCCACGGTGTTCCTTCAATAACCCTTTACATACCGGGGCCACGGTAACGGGATGAGTCCCACGACCCCGGCAGGCTTCGGCCCTCTGCAGAGGGGGCCTCGTCATGTTGCTGACGCTCTTTGAGGCGCGCGTGGAACACGACGCGCCGTCGACCCGGGCATGGTCCATGGTCGGACAGCGAGTTGCCCTTTACTCGCTGTCCGCATGCCCGCGCCTACGGTGGCCGGAGATCGTCGGCCGACGTCCGACGCCGTGGGCGTCTACCACTGCGGCTGGGCTGGAGGGAGGACGCCATCCTCTCCCTCACGCGGCCCGCCTCCTCCTTCGAAAGCATGACTGCTTCGCAGAAGGAGGCGACCGCTTCCCACTCCCTCTCGCCCCGCAGCATGGCCTCGACCAAGGCCGGGCGCGAGAGGTCTCCGCCTATTGTCGCCGTGAGGACACGTCGGTGCTCGGCCCAAGCTGGGCAGTCCTACACCGTGTGCTCGACTGTGTCCTCAGGGCGACCCTCGCAGTGGTGACACCCAGGCGTCTCTTCCTTACCCATCAGACACAGGTACCTCCCGAAACTTCCGTGTCCGGTGAGGACCTGCGTCATGCGGTAGGTCAGGACGCCGTGACGCCGATCTAGCCACTCCTCAAAAAGGGATCTTACCGCCGCAATTGCGGAGGGCTAAGGCAAAAGAGGTTTTAACAACAACTTGACAAGTTCTATGCACTGCCATCCTGGTTCCTATGTTACAGTAAACACGTTTGTTTAGGGACCAGGGGATTCATTCCCTCACAATATTTTTTGTCACCGTTTTAAGTGCAGTAGTATTCTTTATCATTGTTATATTCTGCACAGGGACGCGCCATCCTTATGTGCGAAGTATGCGGCGCACACAGGCGCCAAAGCAGAAGGGGCGCCGGATGTAATGCCAGCAATAATTATTTAAAATCAAAATTGTTTTATTTTACATAGGCCTAAATGGGCACTCATAAAACGTCAGAAGTTAGTGCACGGTTCGAAATTGGTTGTTTCCTATGGAGAAGAACCGGCAAGAAACTCCACGGTTACTCTTTTAAAAAAAAATCTTGATTTTTACAATCTTTGCATAATAGATACAATTTTTTATTTATTTCTTCGGTATGAGAGGACAGTATAGACTAATTGACATAATAAAATGTAATATAACTAATCAGAAATGAATCTCAGAGTCTATAGTGTTCACACATTTATATTGAAAATTAACTTTACAAAACTGCAAATAAACTAAAGCAAATGACTTAAAAAGACATAAAAATTATATACAAGTAATATAAAATAAAAATAACAACAAAAAAAAAAATAAAAACAAATAATAACCACAACACAAAAAAGGTTTTTGAAATAATTATTGAAATTATTTTTGTAAAACTACAACATATTATTCTTTATAATTGAGCAGGTACAAACAGTGTAAAGTTAAACCACAGGCGTGAGTATTGTCTTTGAAGACCCCAAACCAATACTCACGCCTGTGGAAATAGGCGCTTCATAGATTTTGCACACAGGCGCTGTCTTAGGTCAGCGTGGCCCTGATTCTGTATAGCGTTTTCCTTTTTATGTAGTGGTTAGCTGCCAGTCTAATCAGATGTGGTTGAGTACTAGTATTTTACTTGGAGCTATCTGACCTCTAAAACCCAGTGACTTTAAGTCGAGAGTGAATAGGTTACTTCTAGGCAAGTGTGTTTCATCTTCAACCACATCATCGCTTACCATCAAGACAGAAAGTAAAGAACGCAAACCTATCTATACTAATATTATAAAGCAGAAAAGTTTATTTGATTGAACATGCTAATCTTCGAAAGTACTGGGTGGATTTGGTTGAAATTTGGTATGGAAGCTTGAGGAAAGTTATAGGCCAGGGTATGCGAACCTTTACGTATCAATGTGCCATTTTTTCTAAAGAAATGTTTAATGAGATCATAGACATGACGTTAAATAATTTTGACCCTGTGATTGTTGGAATAAAATAATAATTTTTATTCGAACACTCTGTAGCGTAGAGTCACTCGTGTTCGGTCTTCATAAAATACCTATATCAAACTTTTTTCTTAGTGCATAATGATCGGTGACGTGCCCAAAATATTATGTTTGTGCCATTGGTTCGGCATCGCTGTTATAGGTTATTTTTTACCCGACTACAAAATAAGGAAGTTATGTTTTTATCATGATAAAGTCCATAGGAGCGAAGACCCGCGCAACTGCTAGTCATGAATAAAAAAAAACCGGCCAAGTGCGAGTCGGACTCGCGCAAGAAGGATTCCGTACCATTATCTACAAAAAACGGCAAGAAAACACGTTTGTTGTAAAAGAGCCTCCTAAAATATTTTTTTATTCTGTTTTTAGTATTTGTTGTTATAGTGACAACAGAAATACATCATCTGTGAAAATTTCAACCATCTAGCTATTGCGTCCCGATATATCGGGACTGTCACCGTTATTAGGTCTTCTGTCCCGACGTCCCGACAAAGCACTATTACGTCCCGTTTTATCGCGTGGTTACTACACTAACTACAAAACTACAGTAACATTTCAGATATTTTTAAAAGTCCAGTGAGTAAAATTTCTTTCCAATTTATACAGTCCAATCTGAATTCATTAAAAATAATATATAAGTAGAGACGATATTACAATGTGACTTTATGTATTTGTAAAAAGACAGAAACTATACTTAAAAAAGTAAAGTCTTCAACAAAATTGGTCCAGGCTTTTTCCTCTTTTTTCAGTGGGAAATTCATGTAATTTATTTATTTAATCACCAAGTTGCACTTACAGTTATTACATACCACATATACAAGTTATAGTTTAAGTACTAGTTATATAAAAATAGTAAATATTTACAAACGAAATTAACATACATTATAGAGAACTAAATAAGGACGCAATGAATACTCCCGCTCTGCGTGGTGCGGAAGGGAGTGTCAGACTTCTACTGACTAAAACCCCCCCCCCCTGTTCTTTCAACTGCTCTTACGATCGGGGGCCGCGGTATCTCGATGGGACATCCCCCGTCAGGCCATGGTTCTGTCGGATCCCACCAATGCTGCTGACTGCTCTTTGAGGCGCGCTTGGAACACGACGTCCCATCCACCCGTGCCAGCTACCCCTGCTCGTCACATACAAGCCCGCGCCTTGTTTTTTACAGGGTGGGAATATCATCAAATAACTCTGCCCGCTGTGAATGGAGAGGAAGGGAGTGTCAGACTTTAACTGACTAAAAACCCACCCAGCTGCTTCAGTTTCCTTTGCGTTCCGGGGTCTTGGTATCTTGATAGAACATTCTCGCAACTCCGAAAAGCCCGCGCCAACGGTGGCCGGAAATCGGCTCGCGATCCCCGACTGTCTAGCACTGCTCTCATACAGTAGATTTTTTATAAATAAAATATTCATATTTTTTTTTGTTTGTTGCGTCCCGGTACGAGCCTTGGTGGCAAATATGGCAACCCTACTCATGATACAGTCTGGTGCAAGAGCGAATCCAGCTTTGGTTCCAGGGGGGGGGGGGTCATATAATCGTGGTCAAGTCACAAGAAGTTATAATTTGTATTTCCTGACTCCGCTGCCACTTGACCATCCACTGCCGATATTCGTTTACAACGACAGAAACTGGAGTATAATCTAGTAACAATGTTTAAAAATTTTAATTAGTGGTCCATCTAGGTCCTGGTTATGACCCCATGCCACCCCCCCCCCCCCCCCCGAACCGCCCTTGGTCTGGTGACAGGCAGACAGCAGAGCCTTAGTAACCTTTGGGTACGGAACCCTAATAAAAAAGAACACTACATTTTTGTTTAACTAGTTGTAAGTTCTTATAGTGTAACTGTAATAACTGTTTGTTGTGTAATAAGTTGCTGCAATAAGTGTAACTTTAATAACTGTAATTCTTTCAAATAAAAATAAAACTGTATTTTCCAGCTGTCTCACTTGGAGGGCGAGGAGTCTGAGCGTGTGATCTGTGCGACGTGTGTGGTGCGTCTGAGGGACGCTTGCGCATTTAGGCAACAAGTGCTAGTTTGTGAAGAGAAGCTCCTTAGTGCCACAGTGCATATACATGATGGTGAGTCTACTTACTAGAAGACATGACTGCTAGGCGATGATTCCTTCGTTCTGCACATGTGGCTTCCCTGGTTTATTGTAATTGCGTTATCGACTAGTGTATTAACAACTCCACTTTCGTGAGTGTGTCTTTTTATTTTTCCTTGCAATAGATAATTCATCCAATTTGACAGATTTTCTTTTTGTTTCATTTTTATTATTAATTTATCCTTCATTATTGTAGTCTAATGTTGTCGCTTCTCAAGTTTATTTTAATACTAGCTTCTGCCCGCGACTTCGTTCGCGTGGGAGTAGCTAAAGGTCCCGCGTAAATCCCGTTCCCGTGGGAATTACGGAATTAAAACTATCCTATGTCCTTCCCAGGGTCCTAAACTATTCCCATGCCAAATTTCATCAAAATTGGTTCAGCGGCTTGAAAAGGCGTGAAAAGGTAACAGACAGAGTTACTTTCACATTTATTCTATTCTATAATATTAGTATGGATATAATATAAAGCTTTTTTTTTGTGAATGGGAGAACACTGAGACT
Organism: Tholera decimalis; assembly: GCA_943138885.2. Classification (NCBI taxonomy): domain Eukaryota; kingdom Metazoa; phylum Arthropoda; class Insecta; order Lepidoptera; family Noctuidae; genus Tholera; species Tholera decimalis. Next base: position 15,137,945 of record OW964574.2, on the reverse strand, counting down.
CTTAGATTTGTTTTACAATTTTTTATTTGTAATTCCATTGTGCTGTATTAATTGGTCTATACTGTGCTCTCATACCTAATTAACCTGTATTCTGGATACATTGTAAAAATTATATTTGACTAGCTTTTGCCCGCGACTTCGTTCGCGTAGGAGGGTTTTCCCGCGTAAAATCCCGATCCCGTTGGAACTCCGGGATAAAAAAGTAGCCTATGTGTTATTCCAGGATGTAAACTATCTACTTGCCAAATTTCACTCAGATCCGTTCAGTAGTTTTTGCGTGAAAGAGTAACAAACATCCATCCATCCTCACAAACGTTCACATTTATAATATTAGTAAGAAAGATTTGAGAAGAGTAACTGTGGAGTTTCTTACCGGTTCTTCTCCATAGAAAACGACCAATTTCGAACCGTGCCCTAACTGTTGATGTTTTGTAAGTGCCCATTTAGGTCTATGTGGAATAAAACATTTTGAGTTGAGTTGAAGTTAACTATGTTGTTCTATTGCTGAGGAGGTTATGGCTAAATGATAACAGCCACTAATCTTCCAGGATCAAGTCGATCCGTGGATGGGACCATCATAGGAAAAGAAAGAAAGAAAACTAAAATTTATTTGGCCCAGATGTAAAGGCACACAACAAGTACAAAAAAAAACTAAAACATAATTAAATAATACTAAAACAACCGTTTAATTTAATAAAAGCGCATTGCGTATGCCTCTCGGCTGTGCCAAATATACAGAGTTGATACGACTGAGGGGCTTTCCTTTAAACTTCGTATACTAGGTACCATTTTCAAGCTTTGTACTAAAAATCAATTAAATAGGAGAAGTAGTTTAGTCGCAAATGATTTTGATGAGATGCACCTTAAAGCGATAAATCTGACCAAGACAAGAGATAACACACGCCGCGCTACGTTGCCACTTTGTTACCTAGGTATTTAAGATCAGTCACATTTATTTACAAAGGGTGGTTGCGTTTTACTCTGATTTGTAAGCTAATTAGTTTGTTTGAAAAAAAAAATTTTTGGCTCTTTTTGTTTTTTAACTGTATCAAATTAACACTAAACACGTATAGTATAAGTTTTTTTTTATTTTTTTTACGTGGTAAAATTATCAAATAAGTCCTCCCACCCCGGGCAGGGCCGGAGGGACTGTCAGACTTGTACTGACTAAAATTCACGGTGTTCCTTCAATAGCCCTTTACGTTCCGGGGTCACGGTAATGAGATAAGTCCCACGACCCCGGCAGGCTTCGGCCCTCTACAGGGGGGGCCTCGTCATATTGCTGACGCTCTTTGAGGCGCGCGTGGAACAAAACGCGCCGTCGACCCGGGCATGGTCCATGGTCGGACAGCGAGTTGCCCTTTACTCGCTGTCCGCATGCCCGCGCCTACGGTGACTGGAGATCGTCGGCCGACGTCCGACGCCGTGGGCGTCTACCACTGCGGCTGGGCTGGAGGGAGGACGTCATCCTCTCCCTCACGCGGCCCGCCTCCTCCTTCGGTAGCATGACTGCTTCGCAGAAAGAGGCGACCGCTTCCCACTCCCTCTCGCCCCGCAGCATGGCCTCGACCAATGCCGGGCGCGAGAGGTCTCCGCCTATCGCCGATACGACGGTGCTCTGCCCAAGCGGGGCAGTCTTACACCGTATGCTCCACTGTGTCCTCAGGGCGATCCTCGCAGTGGTGACACCCAGGCGTTTCTTCCTTCCCCATCAGACACAGGTACCTCCCGAAACTTCCGTGTCCGGTGAGGACCTGCGTCATGCGGTAGGTCAGAACGCCGTGACGCCGATCTAGCCACTCCTCAAAAAGGGGTCTTACCGCCGCAATTGCGGCGTGCCCGGTATAGTATAAGTAGTGTAATTTAATGCCCCTCTGTCGTATCAACTCTATATAACATGTCGAGATTCTTCGATGCGCAGGAAAGCACGTTACGCCGTTGGTTTTGGCTCTCATTTTAACATCTTTGCTACCACTCAAATGCATCCTGCTACACTGGAAGCCATTTCCAGATGCAGAGAAAATGATGATTCTGCCTCTCAGGCGGTTATTATTGGGGCCGTTCAAGTATTACGTAAGCACTTTTTTTGCAATTATTAACCCACCCCTCCCCCTCGTCAGCAAAAGTAAACAAAGCTCTTACCCCCCCCCCCCCCATGCTTACGTAAACATTGGTACAATTGATTGATTCATGAGCTAGGGCTAGAGCTAGCCTTAAAACACGAGTAGCATTGGCTCATGAATCACACATAAATATAATTGAAAGCAATTTAAGAACCAACCCACGTAATTTCTGGCAACATATTTCTAGTTTGCGCTCAAAAGGTGGTTTTGAACCGAATGTCACCTACAAAGGTCATAAATTTACAGGTGTTCACGCAGCCGAAGCCTTTGCAGATTTTTTTGTTAGCGTCTATCTCCCTGAAGTTCCACTTCTTGATGCTGAAAAAACTTTAGCTAGTGATAATAATGTCAACAGCAATTACATAAACATATTTAAATTTTCTCCTCAAGACATCATTTTAGGAATAAACAAACTTAAATTAAGTAGCTCTGTTGGTCCTGATAATATTCCCCCTGAAATATTGAAAAGTTTTAAAAAATATTTCTGTTTACCATTACATCATATTTTTAATCTATCACCAAAAAATGGAGTCTATCCTCGACAGTGGAAGATGTCACGAGTCACGCCCATTCCCAAAAGTCACAAGAAAACATTAGTTGAAGAATTCCGTCCTATTGCCATTCTGTCATCACCAGCTAAAGTCTTCCAGAATATATTACATAATTACATTTACTCCCAAGTTGAAAAATATCTGTGCGACGAGCAACATGGTTTCAGAGCAAAACGGTCGGTGAATACGAACCTTCTTACCCTAGTAGACTATATTTCCAAACGTTTAGACCAGGGAGGCCAAGTAGATGTGTTGTACTTTGACTTCCGGAAAGCGTTTGATAGGGTCAATAACGATATTCTGCTGGCGAAACTTTGCGCTATCGGTTTTCCACCACGTCTCCTGCGGCTCCTCGCTGACTACCTCCGCGATCGTCAACAGTTTGTCAGATTGGGGCTTTATGAGTCCAAGCCCTATCATACGCGCTCCGGAGTCAGTCAAGGATCAATTCTGGGACCACTACTGTTTTTAATAATGGTCAACGACCTTCCATCAGTCATTCTTCATGCCAAAAGTCTGCTATATGCAGATGATTTAAAGCTTTTTTCTGAAATCCATTCTGAAACCGATTGCTTGGGGCTGCAACGTGACCTAAATTTGATATTAGATTGGAGCATAAAGAACAAAATGGAATTTAACCCTGCCAAATGTTTTGTAATGACATTTACTCGTGCACGTCATCCCGTCAACTTTGCGTACAAAATTAACGACAGCACCATTACCAGGACAAGTACAATGAAGGATCTAGGTGTACATTTTGACAGCAAACTCACTTTCCATGATCACATATTATTAGTAGCAAAAAATTCATTTCAACGTTTAGGTTTCGTACTACGCAATGCTAAGGACTTTAAGAACATAAGTGTTATAAGATCTATATTTAACGTACTAGTTCGCAGTAAGCTGGAGTCTAGCGCATGTGTCTGGAATCCTTTTGAAAAGAAATACACATTAGTTTTAGAGAGGGTTCAGAAGGCTTATCTTAGGTACCTTTATAAGCGTACTTTTGGTTTCTATCCCTTTTTGTATCCTTCTAACTTTCTCCTAGGCAGTTTAGGGTATAATTCTCTAGAAGTTAGACGGAAAAATGATCAAATCATTAATATGTTTAAAATATTTCGCGGAAAAACAGATGCTCCGGATCTCCATGATGAACTAAGCCATCTATTTGCTCCGATCAACTTTAACCGATATAGGAGACACAGATTGTTCGCTGTGCCCAGGAGTCGTACCGTCGCTCGAGCCCAGTCCCCTATTCCTCGCACACTCTCCGCGCTCAACGTTCTCTTGGATGCCAAACCTGATTGTGATGTTTTTGCGGATGAATGGAAGAAGATCTTGTCTGTATGCCTGGAGTACTGTGAGATGAGTATATGACTGTTAGATGTTTTTTATAATGTCTTCAATTAATGTAATTGGCCTCCGGCCGTGTTATTTTGAAGTAAAATAAATAAATAAATAAATAAATGAGCAGCAGTTATAAATCTAGAAATAAGGAATAGGTTTGGAATAGAAGTCTGTAACGCACATAATATTCATTTAACCTTTTAACCGCCCGACTTCATATCGTTTGTCGGGCCCCCAGCGCCCGGCATAGTGAATCGAAAAATAAAACCTACAACAAAAACAGCAGTGCAATATAATTAGGACTTCTGATTAAGAGACTAAAGTTTATTAAACTGTTAAATGATTACTTAATTAACTATTTACCTAATATAAACATCGTTTCGATAAAATACAGCGTAATTAAACAAAAAAGTACATTAAACGAGCTGTGATATTTTTGTCGTATATATACGACTCTGGCGAAATGGGCCCGAAAATATTGGTCGTAAAAATCCGACGTAGGCGGTTAAAAGGTTAAATAAACTTTACTGACACGGAATTCAACAATTCATTATTTGTAGGAATCCCCGAAAATGCATTTCGTTTTGAAGCATAGGCAATGTGTGTTGCTATATGTGTAAAAATTAAATAATTACTGCTGACGTAATCACCATCTAGATCACCCCACCCCCCATGTCATCAAAAATAAGCAAAGCAAAGACCCCACGCCCCTCTATAGTGCTTACGTAATACTGGAACGGTCCCATTGAGCCAAGGGCCAAGTTCCTCACTCCTCAACCTATGTATTTTTTGAACGATTTAAACCCCCCCTAATAGATAGATATATATACTCTCTATTGTACACCATAACAGAATTAAATGAGGATTAAAAAACTACAAAGGATGTTACAATGGGTGGTCTTATCGCTAAAAGCGATCTTTTACACACAACCTTTGGATATAAAATAATATAGTTTATTTGGCATAAAAGAATTACAAACTTATATCTAGAATTTACAAAGATGTACATATGATTTTTCATGTTATTTTTGGTCGATGGCCCCTATGCTTTTTTTTTATCCTGGTAAAATTATCAAATAAGTCCTCCCACCCCGGGCAGGGTGGGAGAGACTGTCAGACTTTTACTGACTAAAATCCACGGTGTTCCTTCAATAACCCTTTACGTACCGGGGTCACGGTAATGGGATAAGTCCCACGACCCCGGCAGGCTTCGGCCCTCTACAGGGGGGGCCTCGTCATATTGCTGACGCTCTTTGAGGCGCGCGTGGAACACAACGCGCCGTCGACCCGGGCATGGTCCATGGTCGGACAGCGAGTTGCCCTTTACTCGCTGTCCGCATGCCCGCGCCTACGGTGGCCTGAGATCGTCGTCCGACGCCGTGGGCGTCTACCACTGCGGCTGGGCTGGAAGGAGGACGCCATCCTCTCCCTCATAAAGCCCGCCTCCTCCTTCGGAAGCATGACTGCTTCGCAGAAGGAGGCGATCGCTTCCCACTCCCTCTCGCCCCGCAGCATGGCCTCGACCAATGCCGGGCGCGAGAAGTCTCCGCCTATCGCCGCCGTGAGGACACGTAGGTGCTCTGCCCAGGCGGGGCAGTCTTGCACCGTATGCTCTACTGTATCCTCAGGGCGACCCACGCAGTGGTGACACCCAGGCGTTTCTTCCTTTCCTATCAGACACAGGTACCTCCTGAAACTTCCGTGTCCGGTGAGGACCTGCGTCATGCGGTAGGTCAGGACGCCGTGACGCCGATCTAGCCACTCCTCAAAGAGGGGTCTTACCGCCGCAATTGCGGCGTGCCCGATGGCTCCTATGCTAGGAAAAATCCTGTGTTATAAGGGCCATCTTCAGGGTCTGTCATATGTAACTCACAAAAAAAAAAACAATATATAAGTTTTACGTATTACAGTTTTACGTAAAACTTATAGTATATTGTTGTTTTTTATTTTGTTAGTTACATATATCAATCTCAATCTTACATAATTTAGCTAATCCATATAATAAATTAATAGTTTAAAAACTAAAAACACGCTTTGGTGGGATCTGTTTTTATTATCCCCCTTTAGCGTGAAATAAACAGAACACATTAATAACACGAATGTAATGAGCACAAACTCGATATGTTTACTAGTATGCAGTCCTAGGTTCCATCAGCCACCATCCAATTCCATCATCAGACCAGATCGATGGTACCATAATATTGTATTGACATCTAACTACATATAATTGCCAAGCTTCACGATGATACAACAATTAGAAGTGCGTGTAATTCAGATTCTTAGATTTTATTACATAGTTTGTTACGTTGTTACAGCTCTACCTAATAAAAGCGTGTCAAAAAACAGGTTTATTTCGTTCCAGATAACGAGAACTTCAAAATGGAGGTAGAAGTGAAACAAGAGATCGATGGGACCCCATTAGAAGCTACCAATTACTCGGACAATGCTGATGATGACCATACAATAGACCCCATGGAGGATGCCATGGAACATATAAGTGAAGACGGGATTAAAGACACAAGTATGTATTATCTTGTGGCCTGTAGCGTACACAGGTCGTCAGCGAACATGTGCGCAGAGCTTTTTTTAATCACTCCAAATAGACCATTTACATGCATTAAATAGCACACCGTACATCTGATCCCTGAGGTGGTGATGTGGGGTCACATCGCTTTTATTTTTCGTCACTGAGTGTATCGCAGATTCTCACACTGTAAGTGCGTGAAGTAAGATAGTTTCTGAACCATTCTTTCAGAGGTGTTCCCAATCCGCGAGGAGTTTCAATAGAGTACTGGTTTCTAGATTATCAAAAGCCTTTTTAAAATCATAAAAAATAGTAACAATTTTTTTGGTTTAAGTAAGTATTAATCTCTTCAGTTAACCGAGTAAAGTGTTAGTACTTTTCCTCTCTGAAAACCATGCTGTGATTTACTTAATATATTATTGCACTGTAAATAGTCGCCAAGTTGATTAATTATGCATTTTTCAGTAATTTTGTCGCTATAATATTGCTATTGGCCTATTTGAGTTTGTCCGGAAATGTATGCTGATTAACAGATGAATTAATGAACTTGGATATTACTGGGGCTATTTCATTAGTACTAATTTTTACCCGAATGCAAAGGAAGGGTTAGGTTTTTCGCACGTATCTTGTCTGTAAGTATGTATGTAACATTTTTATTACCTCATATCTCCAGAACCGCTGAGCGGATTCACATGTTTGAGGTATCGTTCGATTCTTAGCAGCCCAAGTGTTCTTAGATAGGTGACTTTCAAAAATCAAACATGGCGGCTTTGCGAAGCTATTAAAAAAAAAATAATAATAATCTTTAATTCGGATAGGCAACATCCATATGGGTTAGTAAAAAAATAGCATATAGAAAAACATACAGAAAAAAAAATTTTTTTTTCAAATACTACGGGTACGGCTTTTCTAATAATATGGTTATCAAATTAAAGGGCTTAATACAAGGATTTCAAAAAGGTATATTATGTTTATCATTAGTGTAATAATAATACAATACTAGCAAAAATAATACAAAGAGAAAGTTTAAAAATATGGACTGCTCTTTCACTTTCTGAATCCGGTGCCTCACAGGGGCTGGTCTAGCGTGTGGTCGCCTAGTTATTTTTTATTTTATTTATGGTGTACTTAATAATAAGAATTCTATTCTTACACAAAAACAATTTCTCTATTACAGTGTCAATAAAAGTAAAAGTGGAAGAATTACAAGAGGGCACAGTTGAGCAGGCTTCGCCGCAACGTCGCGAGGGCGCCACCGTCGACCCGGCCCAGACTGACATGTTGGACAAACTCAATAGCATGAGAAAGAAACTAGATCAAATGCATCATATTGATGGTGAGAATGTAATTCATACTTTTTCTTTATATTATTTTATTAGGGTGTAGCGACATCTATCTCGCAACATACAAACTATCCTGTATCGCGCAAGCAGAGTTTACCGCACAACTAGCATACATACAAATCACCCGATCACAAACATCGGGCAGTTGCCCACCAGACAAAACACCTGTCTGGTCGGAGGATCCTCCCTTTTCAATGGGATTGCGGGACTTTACACCCTGTTCCGCATATCCCCAAACTGGTGACAAATACAAGCCCCCTTGAACGCATTGTTAACTGGATCAGTTAAAGCTTCCCACCCTGTCAACATCACAGGAGTTTCCCTGCAAGCTTTCGAGGACTGCAAAAAGAGCCTCTGTAACGCAGCTCTTTTAGCTCACCCCGACACAAACGCTAAGTTAGGACTCGTCACTGACGCCTCTGATACGGCGATAGGTGGAGTATCATCCCGACTCACTGGGATATCACCCCGACTACTCCGACCCACTGGAGTATCATCCCGACTCACTGGGATATCACCCCGACTCAAAGGGGGCAGCACCGCAGACAGTTCCGACTCACCGCGAACCATGCGACTTCCGGTTCCGACTCACTGGAACCTACCTTCCACTGGCCCGGCAACCATTACAAGATGTATGGACGACTCATCCTGCTACGACCTCCGGTCTCGGAGGGGAGTGATGTAGCGACATCTATCTCGCAACATACAAACTATCCTGTATCGCGCAAGCAGAGTTTACCGCACAACTAGCATACATACAAATCACCCGATCACAAACATCGGGCAGTTGCCCACCAGGCAAAACACCTGTCTGGTCGGAGGATCCTCCCTTTTCAATGGGATTGCGGGACTTTACACCCTGTTCCGCATATCCCCAAAAGGGATAACAAACAACAGAGTATTAACAAATTAACAAAGCAGCTTAAGTAATTACAAGGCATGCCTATTAAGTTTTGTCGTTTGAAGAAAAAAACACAACTAGAACCTTATAGAATTTTTTATTGTTTTTCAAAGTATTCACCACGTAGCTTAATACACTTTTCCATTCGCTCAAACCAGTTATTATAACATTTATTCCACCCTAAAGTGGGGGTGTTCAAAATGGCTGACTTGAAAGCGTCGACTGCTTCTTCACCGGACTGGAACCTTTGACCACGAAGACTTTTCTTAATTTTAAGAAATGTAAAGAAATCGTTAGGGCTTAGGTCAGGACTGTACGGAGGATGGTCAAGAATTTCTACTTTTTCCTGCTTCAAATACTCAGTCGTTTGACGAGCGCTGTGAGAGCTTGCGTTGTCGTGGTGCAGGATGATGCGTCGCTTTAAGTTAGATTTTCGAAGTTCGGCGATGACTTGTGGTAAACAAATTGTGGTATACCACTCTGCGTTACCCATTCTACGATGTTCAAGTGCAATAGTCGCAACATGGCCGGTTTTTCCAACGAACGTGGCCACTATCTATCTTCTTTGAAGTGCTTCGAGAACGAGCAACTTTAGTCGGCTTTGGTTTGGAATCAGTATCGTAGGCATAGATCCAAGATTCGTCACCACTGATGATGTCGTAGACGTGATTTGACTCTCCTCGGTTGAACCTTTGCAGAGTTTTCTTACAACAATCTGACGCGGGCCGCCTTGTGATCGTCGGAAAGCAGATGCGGTATCCAACGGCAAACTAGCTTTCTCACACCAAGCGCTTTATGCAAGATCTTCTGAATGGTTGTCCCTGAGATGCCTAATAGAGCCTCTATCTCTCGATATGTCACATGACGAACTTCGAGAATTAGTTGTCTCACAGCAATGATGTTATCTTCAGTGAAGGCGGATTTTGGGCGTCCTTCGCGAGATTTGTCATTAACACTAGTATGTCCACGCTGGAATTCTAAATACCAGCGTTTGACAGTCCGCAGACATGGGGCTTCATCACTGAACACAGATATTAGCTCTTCAAAACACTGAAGCCGTGACAGGCCTCTTCTAAAGTTGTAGAAAATTATTGCACGAACATTTTCCTTAGAAAGATTCATTTTCGTACGTAACCTGACAGATTCCAATCGACGCTGTGACTAAACAATATCATTAATCCTAATACTTTCAACTGTTTTGAGATTCAAAATTTAAACATTTTGGAATATTGAACAGTTCCAAATTCAAAATTCCCGGGAAATATGGAAACGACAGAAGGCATGCCTCGTAGGTGTAACAAACAATGCTCACAACGTTATCCACAGATTAATAAACCTAAATTAACTTGTTTTTTTTAAAGTAGAACTAGCAATGTAGGTGCAATCCATATTACTAGTAATCTTGTTTACCCCTCCAACTTAATGCGTTTGTATCTGGAGTGGGTTCCTCTCGATCACAAGTCCGACACCAATTGACGAATTCCCCCCCCCCGCCCGGACGTTGTCGCGAGCAGACGTGTTATTGTGACCTCCGTACATTTTATTCCAAAAAGTAGTATTTAATACATTAAACAGTTGAAAAACTATACTATTAAGTGACTAATATTACAACACATAAAACAGTGAAAAAACTTTAACAGTGTATTAACAATCACTTGAAATAACTACGAAAACATTTTAAAACGGTTAATAATTCGAACGTGCAAGTGTCCATTGTGTCGTGATTTCGAGGTAAATGACCTTCACGGCAGAAGAAACAGGTTATTACTCATCCGAATTATAACAGCAACATAGCGCCTAATTCCACGCAGCTTGCTAAGTACAAGTGGCTAAGTGGCGTATACTGCTACCTGTACGCGTCGTGTGAGGCAAGCTCGAAACCCACTGGGCAAAAGTTATTTTTGTGCTTTTTATGTACAAACTTTTTTTTCTGTTTCTCTTCGTTGTTTAAATTGTCGCGCCTAATAATCCAACATGTTTCAAACACCACCAAAGGATTCTGCAAATCAACAACCTTCACGTTCAGAGTCAGACATTCAAAAGTTATGTGCAGAAGAAGGCATCTCAACTTTAAACATTACCCAGCGCACAAAGCGTCGCCGGCCTTCGGGTGACTATTCGGACTCTATGAATGTGCTCAGGAACGATTTGAAGGATATGATTAGAGAGTTAATAAGTTCTCAGAACGAGCGACTGGACAAATTGGAGACGCATATAATGGACATTAAAACTCAAAACATGAAAATAGAGGAAACAAATCATGAAATCGAAAAATCCGTAACCACTATATCGGATCAGATGACATCCTTACAAGTAAAAATTACAGCATTAGAAAATGACCGTAGTGCCATGGGCAAATACTTGTGCTCCCTCGAGGAGAAAATTGATTTTATTGAGCGAAACAGTATTCAAACCTGCATTGAACTACGTAACGTACCTAAAATACCACAAGAAAATAAGAATACTCTGTATACTATAGTACAGCATCTCTCAAAACAATTGGAAACCGATATTCAACTATCCGACATACGGGATGTCTCAAGGTTGCCCTCTAAAAAAGAAAGTAGAACATCGAACATCAGCGTTGAGTTCTCTAATACCCTACTAAAAAGTACCTTCCTGACATCTGCCAAACAGTTTAACAACAGGAATCCCGACAATAAAATAAATTCGACTCACTTGGGCCTTCATGTGCCACGTACACCTGTTTACATCGCCGAGAAACTCACATCGCTCTCGAGGAAACTATTTTACGCTGCACGAAACTTTTCCAAGATAAACAATTATACCTTTTGTTGGACATCAAATGGACGGGTCATGATTAAGAAGAACGCAGATAGTCAATATATTATTATTAAAAATGAACAACAATTAAAGCAGCTGTCGTCGCAAAAAAGTCCATGACTAGTAGACTGTAAATATTCGTTTCTTGTTTTGCTTATTCTCAATTATTATTTAAATTTTAATTTTAATATGTCTGTAAATTATGATACTTTTACTCAAACATACACACATATCTCACATACTACACATATTTACTCTGCACTCACACCATACACATGCCTTTCCTTCACAACATATCAACAACTATTTCAGCTTTATAAAAACCTTTTGACCCAGACCCATAATATTAAAAATGGTTGATAATTCCAATGTACATATGGATAATATCGACCAAATATCTGTATCAGAATCGTACTCATGTAGTCCAGAGCAGGCGCAGCTCTTCATTAAGCAGCCCCAAAACTATCTAAAAATCTTCACACAGAACATAAGATCAATATGCTGTAATTTTCTAGGTTTACAAACAGTTCTTCAACGAATTTCCGTAGATTGTGACCTTATAGTATTGACGGAATGCTGGCTCTCGTGTTCCAGTAATACTTATATTCCATTCTTAGATAATTATTCAATGTTTAGTACTAAGAACAATTTAAACCAAAGTGACGGGGTCGTCGTATATGTTAAAAACGATCTTAATTCCACATGCAAAGAGTTAGCTTTGAATAGTTGCGCTACTGGTCTGGTTGTGGAGGTAGGATCAGATATCGCCATACTCTGCATCTATCGATCGCCATCAAATGGAAACACTGATGGATTTACTTCTACTCTTAACGATATATTACCCACCTTTTCTAAATTCAAATCTGTTGTTCTGACCGGCGACATTAACTTAGATATAAAAACGCCCTCGCTTGACTCTCGCTCTCAGGATTATCTTAATGTGCTGGCATTCCATGGCTTTCTTCCCGCTCATAACTTACCCACCAGAGGCCCTAACTGTCTTGACCACATAATACTGAAGACTAAATCTCCATCAGTTTCACTTGTTTTCGATACCACTGCAACAGATCACTATTCATCCCTACTGGGCTTGTTTGTCAAAAAAATTAAAGTTGATGTGAATACTACCATTACAAAATTAGACCTTGACAAATTAGATAAATCCATGAAAGAAATGGATTTGACGCATATCTTCTCTTTGAAAGATGCAAATATTGCAGCTGACACTCTGGTGGATGTTCTAAATAAAGTCATTTCTGAGAGTACGAGGGTTACTAAAGTACCAGCAAGAAAAAGAATTATAAAACCCTGGATCACTCCTGGGCTGCTACGGTGTATGAAGCACAGGGATTCGCTGCATAAGAAAGTTAAAAGATCACCCGGCAATACTACACTTGAAATTAGCTACAAGCGATACAGAAATTTTTGCAACAAAATCTTAAAAAAAGTTAAAATACAATTTGATTCTGAAGAACTCAGTAAAGCTGAAAAACATCCAAAAACTTTATGGGATACAATAAAACGTATCACAAACCTTCCCAAAAAATCAAATTCTTCCACACAACTACTATCACATGCTGCCACTCCCACGGAGTCCTGCAACGCCATAAACAGTTTTTTTGTTGAAATAGGTAAGAATCTTGCCGATAAAATTACACCCAACCGCACATTTATTGAGCCAGTCACCTTAGAAACTAGTTCGCGTCCGTCTACATCATTTGTCCTCGAGGAAACGGATCCTGAGGAGATTAAATTGGTGATTAACTCTCTTAGAGTAAACGCAGCCACCGGATGGGATGGTATCTCACCTTCTATATTAAAAAGGTACTCGCTTATTTTGGCACCTGTATTAAGCTACATTTTTAACCTCTGCTTCCAGACTGCATTCTTTCCAACATCATTCAAGAAGGCGATCATTCATCCGATCTTCAAGAGTGGTGATAAAAAGTCCGTCAATAATTACCGTCCCATAGCGGTTCTTACCGCCTTATCAAAGGTCCTTGAACGATTAATCAATAAAAGATTAGTACACTATTTTGAAAAATTTAACCTTATCTCGCCCCAACAATTCGGCTTTAGGAGAAACAAAAGTACAACCGATGCGGTTCAAGAGCTAACGGGATTTATTGTGAGTAATCTTAACTCTCACAAGAAGGTGCTCACCATATTCCTTGACCTCGCTAAAGCCTTCGACACAATCCCGGTTTCAGCACTTCTAAACAAACTCGAAAAATTAGGTGTTAGAGGCACACAGTTACAGTTTTTTAGAAGCTATCTTACAAATCGGACACAAACGGTCAAGGTGGGTGAGCACACAAGCAGCGAGCTTCCGATTTGTTACGGTGTGCCACAGGGCAGTATTCTTGGGCCTACCTTGTTTCTTGCTTTTATTAACGACCTCTGCAACTTACCTATCTCCAAAGCTAAAATCGTGTCCTTCGCAGATGATACTGCCCTTACTTTTTCTGCAAATTCTTGGTTGGAATTGCAGAAGGTAGCGCAAGATGGCTTTAATTCCGCGTTCGACTGGCTTATTTCTCATACCCTTACATTAAATACTTCCAAGACAAAGCTTATAACCTTTTCCATATCGTCACGATCACAACCGAAAACTCCAATCACTATAAAAGCTCATTCCTGTCACACACATGCTCAGATATCATTACCCTGTCAGTGTCCTCTTATAACTCCCGTTGACAATATAAAATATCTAGGCATAACTCTGGATAAGTTTCTTAACTTTAAAACGCATATTAATCTTCTTACAAGCCGGGTTAGGAAACTTATCTATATTTTTAAAAATCTACGATATGTGGCCAAGTTAACTGTAATACGCCGAGTCTATCATGCCCTTTGTCAATCTATCGTAACTTACTGTATTACCTGTTGGGGTGGCGCTGCAAAAACTACGATGAAGCCATTGGAAATAGCTCATAGAGCAATATTGAAAGTATCAACATTTAAACCTATACTTTACCCTACAACAACTCTCTACAAGGAATGGAATGTGCTTAACGTCAGACAACACTTTGTTTTGCAGACCATTCTTTTACAACACCGACAGACCCCTTTTACTAAAATCTCGAAACGACGACAGGACATTATATGTACCACTCCACCACCGAATTACAGCTTCACCAAAAGATTCTGTTATTACATTGGCCCGTATCTGTACAATAAGCTTAATGCAAGTTTACCAATCCATGCCTTGTCATATTCCAAATGCAAAACAACTGTTCGTTCGTTTCTTCTCTCCAAAACATATAGTGAGACTGAACAAATCTTACTAACACTGTCTTAAAAAGTCCTCTATTTCTAATCCACTGCAAACGTATTATTCGATGACACCAACATACCCAAACACATACACACGCATATATACACACTAACATACACGCACACACAAATCCGACTCACACATACCTCCTCACTTTCACACTCACACGACTCACTTACAATACATAAAAAAGAAACATTAATTTTCTTTTATAAACTTCATCTTAGCTCACAATCTATTACTTAATAATAATGTATAACATAATCTTAGTAAATAATTTAATTTAATTTAATTTAATTTAATTTTGTAAAACACCAACCGGGGAGGCAAACTGTCTCTCCTTAATACAGGTTGCCCAGCAACCTAGCTAGGAGAACAGCTGGTCACCCAAAAAAAAAAAAAAAAAATTCATCAAATGACTCCTCATACTCTGGGTGGAAATCTGCTCAAAGGAAATTGAACCTTATACAATATAATCGAAAGGCTATTTATAACGATAGCCGAGCTCTGGTCTGTGGACGAGTGACCATCTTAACATTCAAGATTCCTTCGTGGCTAGGAAAGCATGAAAAGCCAGGATCAACGGCTTTACATGCCTCTACATTGTAGACATCTTCGACATCGTTACGGGCAGTCAGATGCCAGAAAATCTGTTACCAGGGTATTGTATAACCCAGCTACTGGTTTGGGGAGGTCAGGTCAGTCGCCCCATGTAAAACACTAATTCTCAGCTGCTTCCGGTTAGTCTGGAAGCTAACCCAAACATAGCTAAGGCTCAACTAACATCAAAAAAGTTGGGAATCCTAGCAAAGGTGAGACGGTACTTCACTCCGGAACAGTTGCTCAATCTCTATCAAGCCCAGGTTCGGTCGTGTATGGAGTACTGCTCTCATCTTTGGGATGGATCTGCTAAATACCAACTGGACGCGCTTGAGTCTATCGAGAAGCGGGCCAAGAGACTCATTGGCAACGATGCACTGGTCGAGTCAAAGCTCCAGAGCCTTGAACATCGACGACGAGTTGCAAGTCTATCGGTTTTCTATCGGTTACATTTCGGGGAGTGTGCGATGGAATTACACAATCTAATTCCACCAAGTCCGTTCCATCATCGGATTACGAGACAAACGGGGAAGCGCCATCGTTACATGGTGGACATCCCATACGCACAAAACGTTTTGGGAATACCTTCATTGTGCGTACGGCTAAGGAGTGGAATTCCCTGCCGGAGTCTGTGTTTCCCGATAGCTACAACCTAGGAGTCTTTAAGTCAAGAGTGAATAGGTTACTTTTAGGTAAGCGTGCTCCATCTTCGACCACATCATCACTTACCATCAGGAGAGATAGTGGTCAAACGCGAACCTATTTTTAATAATAAAAAAAAGACTAAGCTGATGAAATATTCATGATTCGCTAATCAGTGTTTTTTTCTTTTCAGAAACCCGCCGCGCCGAATCTCCCCTCTATAAACGACCAGTAACCGTTGACAAAGACCTCCACGCAATAAGAAACGCCGTCAAAATCGTAGAAAACTCTTATGTCTGTCCGTTCGTCACCGTTTTCAGCGATTACCATTGTATATACTGCCGAGAAATGTTCTTAGACCCCAATCAATTAAGAGAACATACTATGACTCATGACCCAAAGACTTACAAAGATGTTTTACACAGTAAAAAATTAATACAAGTCGATATAGTAAGGATCGACTGTAGATTATGCGACCAAAAAATCGATAACATCGATAGTTTCAAAAAGCACATCACTACAGTCCATGGACAAAAACTCTACAAAGATGTACATAACGAATTTATGCCTTTCAAACTCAAAATTGGTACATTGACTTGTGTTGAATGTGGGAAAAATGTGAGTTTCTTCCACGCGTTAAAAAAACATATGGCTGAACATTTTGGCACGTTTATTTGCGACGTTTGTGGGGCGCATTATTTCGAAGAAAGACATTTGATGTTTCATAAAAATTCACACAACAAAAAAAAGGATGTTCAAATGTTTCCGTGCAATGAGTGCGATAAAACATTCCGCTCTAAGAACTCTCGAAGTTTCCATATAGCGCGGATACATAAAAATGAACCCGCATACCCGTGCAACAAATGCGACGAAATCTTTATCTCGTACCATATGAGGTACAGACATAAGATGAATGTTCACGGCGAAAAACGACTTTTTCCATGCGAAGGTTGCGACAAAGTATTTGACAGTAGAAAAACTCTTCGAGAACATAACCAACGAACCCACTTACAGCTCTTCCGACACGAATGTTCGCTTTGTGACAAAAAATTCTACCTACCCTCAGCTTTAAGAGACCACATGACGTCACACACCGGCGAAAGAAACTTCAGATGTGAATTTTGTGGGAAAAACTACCCTAGGTCTAAGGCTTTAAAGGTGCATTTGCAATCTCATAGTGCTGAGAAGAAGTATAAGTGTGCTTTGTGTCCGTCTGCGTATACGCAAGTTACTAATTTTAAGAATCATATGAAGACGAAACATCCTGCTCCTGATTTGGCCGTAGATGGCTACCGCGCAATTAAATATAGCTAAAAAAATTATATATTTGTGTACAAATAATTTCATGTGCTTAGCCTTTTTATCAACTATATCGCGGTCGGCTTCCAGTTTGACTGACTATCTATCTTCAATAACCCAGAAGCTGGATAACACGATACCCCATTGGCAAGACTTGGGTCAGATTTTCTGACTACCCGCAACGACTGTCACAGATGTACAAATGGTTTTGACGCAGTCAACATAAGCAATTCTCAAAATGAGCACTTCTCAAACACGTGCACGTTTTGAGAAGTGCTCATTCTGAGAATTGCCCATTTTGAGAAGTGCTATTTGAGAAGTGCACATTTTGCGAAGTGCACATTAAACACACAGTAAATCGTACACCCCAAATAGAAAATCTTCTAAAATTTTGCAAAATAAGATGTTCCAAATATTATCACCCGATTTGCCAATAAAAATAGAAGACTTCCATTTGTTTTATAATGTGTGCAATAAATAAAACTCATTTACTCGACATATTTTTTAGCGACCCCCCTCCACCCCCCAAATTCCAGGCTGCGACCGTGCCTGCCTCGGTGAGCGTTGCTTTAACCTGGAAGTTATTATTTAGCTATCTATGAGCTCTTCACAGGCATAAATGTAACAACAAAAAAATATGGAGATTTTAGTAAAATCAATAACTTTTATGGAAATGTCTTAAACAAACTGGGATCCCAAGTCGGTCGTAACAAATGTTAATCTTTAGAGATTTCAAGATTTGACACAGATCTGAAATGTATATGCGGCGTGACCCCACAGACAATGGGCCACCTTCTATCTTGCTCTGCATGCCCCTTCACCTGCACTCTTGATGATCTTATCATCAGCGAGCGGAGTTTGTGTAGCTGAATCTTGGGCCAATCTAAATATATATAACTCAAAGGTGACTGACATAGTGATCTATCAACGCACAGCCCAAACCACTGCACGGATCGGGCTGAAATTTGGCATGCAGGTAGATGTTATGACGTAGGCATCCGCTAAGAAATGGTTTTGATCAATTCCCATGGGATCGGGATTTACACGGGAAAACAGGCCACGCGGACGAAGTCGCGAGCAACTGCTAGTTTTATATAAAATACTTTCGTCATCGACTCTCTAAGAAGAATAATAATATTATAAACGATCCAGTTCAGCAAAATATCGCGATAAGAAGTTGGCTGACGCTGGTTTTCAACTGAATCTCAAGTTGAGGGGATGGATGAAATGTTTTTGAATTGTTATTAAATCTACATTTATGTTAAATATGTACATTTATATATAGGTGACAAATATTAATTAATAATAAATATATATTTCATGATTAGTTGGTTTTAATGAGTCATAACCTCACCTATATAAATAAAAAAATAGTTTTTCTTGACTATTTATGGAGTGCACCAAAGTTCACCTAAATTTTCAACTCCGATAATTGGAAATCCGAAAATGTTCTTCCTAACATTTTTCATCCTGACCAGGGGCGGATCCAGCCCTCAAAAAAGGTTTGGGCACAACCACCCTAAAATCGGGTAAATAGTGCGAGTCGGAGTACAAAATCGCTCGACTCGACTTTTGAATTTGTTTATTTTCCTTTTTACGCGCATCAGTACTTAGTAATGCAAATAATCATTGGAAGAAGTCAGACTAGATTTCGTCCAATTAAATAGTCAAACAGTTTCGATTTCAAACCAATCTTAATCAATAAATTATTGTGTTTTCTTCTTAACGAAATGGAAAAGCTCCCTGCACCCCCCAAACTCCTCTGAGGAATCCATGTTGGTACCCGGCTTAGCATGGACGGCTAACATGGGCCACTTAGCGCCAGTTACCCTGACGTTGGATCATCCGCCGTACCCGACCTCCGTGTCGCCGGATTACAGGAGGTGCCACGCTCCCAGTCCGGGATGGAAAAGCTCAAAGTTGAAAGATATAAGGTTATCTACTAGATACAACACAGACAATAAAAGAAACGGGCTGGAATAGTCTTAGACAACAACTTTAAGTCTCGCATCATAAATATGACACGGAAAAGAGACCGTTTAATCTGCGTTAAACTTTCTCTGGGTGATCTACAAATAACCAACATCATATCAGCCCTGTATGATGTATCTGTGCACCTAAAACAAGATGCACAGAAACAGCAAAGGCACAATTCTGGGAAGACATGGATGACCTTATCCAGAGCATTTCAGCAAAAGAATACAAGATATTACCCCCCTATTATCTTGTATTCGTTTGCTGAATAGACCTGAATGGATACGTGGGTACCGGGGATACCATAGGAGATAATGTACATGGTGGGTTTGGAATAGGCGACTTAAACAAACAATTAGAAGAAATACTAAAATTTGCTGAAAGAAACGCACTTAAACACGAATTTCAAAAGAATCCAGAACACTTAATCACTTATAAATGTGCGGGTAGAGCATCACAGATAGGCTTTATCATTTCCGGCAAAACCGTCAAATGAAAGTTAAAGACTGTAAAATACCTAATGATGATCTTACATCACAGCATCACATACTCGTGTCTGTGAACGAGCTGCCAAAACCTATAAAAAATAATAATTGGTGGAACACCAAAAATTAAATGGAGAGAGCTAGATGATCCATCAGGAGAGACACTAATAAGCGTGATAAAAGATTATCTGGAGACGGATTTCGAAGTAGGCTATAACAATGCAAATGATAGCTGGTCTAAGTTTTAAACCTGGTACCTACAGGAAAAATGCGGCAGGGATCCTAGGAGTCTCTGAAAGACATAATAATTATGGCAAAGATACTAGTTGGTGGAAAGTCAGAATCAAAGAGACCCTAGCGAATAAAAAAGATCTTTTTAAGAAATGGCAGAGTTCTAAACTAGAGGAAGATAAGGACATGATAAGGACCGATATAAAGTGGCGAAGCAGGATGCTAAAACATGTATAGCACAAGAGGTCACCAAAAACAAACAAACGTTCTATGAATGTCTGGAGACTGCTAAAAATGCGGGGGAAGCATAGCAAAACGCAAACATAGAGCATCCATGAACATAAAAGTAAATAAATAAATCAAATGTAAGGACTAAAAGAAATTACTAACAAACAACATAGAAATTACGATTAGAACGAGGGATGGTTCGAATACTATAGTCAGCTATTGATGGAGGAATTTCCAAACGAAGATCCACCGCCATGTGCACTCACACATGGTCCAATACCAACTATAAATGAGGACGAGGTGAGAAATACATCAGGTAAAATGAAAAGCCGCAAAGCCATTGGTCTAGACGAAGTCACCGCAGATCTGCGGAAAAAACTAGGCCCAGTAACTGAAGCTTGGTTAGCAAAGCTATGCAATATCATCATGATTACAAATCGTATTCCAGTCATAGGCGTAGGAAGGGGGGGAGCCGGGTGGGCCGTGCCCACCCCAGAATGGTCTGGTACCCACCCGAGAATTTTTACTAACAAACAATTATGGCTGAAAAGTTAAAAAATCTGGCCAATCGCTTCTACTACTGGGGGGCCAGGCCCCTCCTGGGAAATATCTCTAGATACGCCAATGATTCCAGTATCCTGACGTCAGAGCTATCTACTGCCATTCTACAAAACAAGGGCGATGCTGCGCAGTGTGAAAACTATAGAGGTATAAAATTGACCGCTCACACACTCAAAATATAGGAACGAATCATCAACAACCGTCTTAACAAAATCTGTGAAATATCCCCAAACCAGTTTGGCTTCACAGCATCTAAGTCAACCACGGATACTATACACGTAGTTATGGCAGGTAATCATAATAGAAAAATTATAGAATTAACAACAAAGACCTACATCTGCAGGAACGACTAAACATATGGACACAGGCCCTGGAAAAGTACGGCCTGAGGGTTAACCGGAGTAAAACGGCTGTTTTTTTTTAAAGCTAATAATTTGCCTATCTATCTCTATAGACCGTGTGAGTATAACGTCACAGGTCTATTAGGGTTGTGGGCATGCCCATCATGCCCGGTCAGCCCGGCCACAAGGCGGCCCAGTGTTCCGCGGCACTCAACTGCATCTTGTGTTCGGATGCAGGGAAGCCAGCGGGACACAAAGTGGGCGGAGGGGCCTGTGGCGCGCCTGCCAGCAAGGCCAAAAAGAAGAAAAAGAAGAGGAGCACCAAACCTGCCGGGGAAACCTCGCCTCCCCCGCAGGCTAGTAGCTCCACGGCCGACTCCCGGCCCAGGACCGTTGCCGAGGGAATGGAATGTTAATAATGCTCCAATTCCATTTTCTCCAGGGCAACATCAACCACTGTGCCAGAGCTCAGGATCTCCTACTCCAGAGCATGGCACAGTGGTCGATTCACGTGGCTGTGGTCGCCGAACCGTACTTCATCCCCGCCCGTCACAACTGGCTGGGATGCGCTGACGGTTCGGTGGCCATTATTGGCGAGACTCTGACCGACCCGTCTCGGGGCCGCGGCTGGGTTGCTGCGGTCTCGGGTGGCATCGTCATTTTGGGGGCGTATTTCTCTCCCAACAAGAGTCTCGCCGACTTTGAGGGTTTCCTTGTCGAGTTGGGCGCCGTCGTAGGCCGCCATCACCCTCGTCCCGTTCTGGTGCTCGGGGATCTCAACGCCAAGTCATCGGCGTGGGGATCTCCGGTCACTGACCCTCGGGGCGAGGTGCTAGAAGAGTGGGCGGTGACGACCGGTCTGGTCGTCCTGAATCGGGGTTCGGAATATACGTGCGTGCGGCAGCGGGGCGGGTCGATAGTGGACGTCTCGTTCGCTAGCCCCTCTGTCGCCGGCCGAGTCCGCGACTGGCGTGTCGCCGTGGAGGTGGAGACGCTGTCGGACCATCGGTATATCCGGTTCGACGTCTCTGCCCAGACCGCGAGCGGCCGCCATTCAACAACCCCGATTAACGACGGCCCGCGTTGGGCGCTTAAGCGCATCGACAGGGAACTACTCGAGGAAGCTGCATTAGTCCAGTCCTGGACCTGGGAGTCGACGACGGACGGCTCCGTCGACGTCGACGCGGTGGCGCTGTGGTTTCGCGGGGCGATGACGCAGATCTGCGACGCGTCCATGCCCCGTGTCCGCCAACAGTCCGCAAGGCGCCAGGTGTACTGGTGGACCGCCGAGATCGCGCAATTGCGCGTAGCGTGCGTTGCGGCTCGCCGCCGGTACACCCGATACCGGAGACGACGTCGACGGGATTACGCCGAGGAGGACGCGCTGTATGAGGTGTACCGCGCGTCTAAGGAGACTCTGTGGCTGGCCATCGGCGACTCAAAGTCGCGCGCCAGGGAGGAGCTGCTGGGGTCCCTGGATCGGGATCCGTGGGGGCGCCCCTACCGTTGGGTACGGAGCAAGTTGCGTCCCTGGGCGCCTCCACTGACGCGAAGCATGGAGCCCCAGTTGCTAGAGGCGGTGGTGTCGGCACTCTTCCCAGGGCGACCGGGACACGTTCCCCCGGCGATGGCTTCGCCCTCAGCCACAGACTCTCCAGAAGAAGAGGAGAGCACCGATGTCCCCGAGGTGACGCAAGCAGAGATGAGAGCGGCCGTGTCGCGACTCCGGGCTAAGAACACAGCGCCCGGACCCGACTGAGTGCCTGGTCGAGCTCTCGTCCTGGCTCTGAAGGAGCTAGAGCCCCAGCTGAGGAGGCTTCTCACGGCATGCCTCGATGCCTCATGCCAGGGTCAGTTTCCCAGTGTGTGGAAGGAGGGGAGGCTGGTCCTCCTCAGGAAGGAGGGGCGCCCCGCGGACTCGCCGTCCGCGTATCGGCCCATAGTGCTGCTTGACGAGGCGGGCAAACTTTTTGAGCGTATCATCGCAGATCGCCTCGTCAGCCACTTGTGCAGGGAGGGGCCGAACCTGGACGACAATCAATTCGGTTTTCGACGGGGCCGCTCCACCATAGACGCCATCATGCGCGTGAGGGCCCTGGCGGAGGAGACGGTGTCCCGGGGTGGGGTGGTGGTGGCGGTGTCTTTAGACATCTCCAACGCATTCAACACCCTACCCTGGAGTTGTATTCGGGAGGCCCTGAAATACCATCGCGTGCCTCCCTACCTCCGCCGTACAGTAGGGGCTTACCTGGAGGGTAGATGCGTCACCTATCGGGGACGTGACGGTGCTGGTCGGTACCTCACGTCGTGCGGTGTTCCGCAGGGATCGGTCTTGGGACCGCCCCTGTGGAACATCGGCTACGACTGGGTGCTGAGAGGCGAACTCCCGCCGGGCGCCGACGTGACGTGTTATACGGATGACACGCTCGTAACTGCCCGGGGGAGCTCGCACAGGGAAGCGACGTTGTTAGCCACGGCTGCGGTGTCACAGGTGGTGAACCGCATCCGGCGCGTGGGCCTGGAGGTGGCCCTAAACAAGTCGGAGGCCATGGTGTTTCATGGCCCTCGACGGGCGCCGCCGCCGGGATCACACATCGTGGTCAGCGGGACCCGGATAGCTGTCGAGTCCACCATGAAGTATCTGGGATTGGTGCTCGACAGCCAATGGGAATTCGGGCCCCACTTCCGGCGGCTGGTGCCCAAGTTGATGGGCGCAGCGGGCGCGCTTTCAAAGTTGCTTCCCAACTTGGGGGGTCCGAGCGCCGCCTGTAGGCAGTTGTACGTGGGAATCGTGCGGTCCATGGCCCTGTATGCGGCCCCTGTGTGGGCGCTGGACATGACGGCCGGCACTCTCGCCATTCTGCGCAAACCGCAGAGGGTGATGGCCGTCAGAGTCGTCCGCGGGTACCGCACGATTTCCTACGAGGCGGCTTGCGTCCTGGCCGGATCCCCGCCCTGGGACCTAGAGGCGAAAGTACTCGCGTCGTTGTATCGATGGCGCGAGGAAGAGCGGGCACGGGGCTCGAGGCCGGTGCAGCGGCAGATCGCGCTGTGCCGAGAGGAGCTCCGTCAGGTCTTGGTGGCGGAATGGCGGCAGAGGCTTCTGCGCCCTACCGCCGGCCTCGCTACCGTCGAGGCGATCCGGCCAGTACTCGACGACTGGCTCGGGAGAAGGCACGGCTCCCTGTCGTTTAGAGTGACACAGGTGCTGTCGGGGCACGGCTGCTTCGGCAAGTACCTGTGCCGCATAGACAGAGAGCCGGACGCTCGGTGCCACCACTGCGTCCATTGCGGGGAGGACACGGCGCAACACACGCTCGCCGAGTGTGTAGCTTGGGAGGAGCAGCGCCGTGTCCTCACAAATGAAGTAGGAGGCGATCTGTCGCTGCCGGCCGTAGTGCAGAGTATGGTCGGCAGCGCAGAGTCGTGGGACGCGGTGGTGTCCTTCTGCGAGGACGTGATGTCGCAGAAGGAAACTGCGGAAAGGGAGAGGGAGATCTCCACTCCCTTCCCTGGCCGCAGAAGGCGCACCGGGCGCAGGGGAAGGGCGGATAACGCCCTTTTCCAGTCCCCATGAATGGGTCCAGGGGCGAGGGACTTGGGGAAGTCCCCCGCCCCCTATTCGATGGACCCGAGTCGCAGGCGCGCGCGGGTGTCGGCGCGCGCCTCTGAGGCGATGCACGGGGTAGTTCAACACCTCACTACCCCGTGCAGGAGGCGAGGCCGGGACAGACCTGGCCAGCACTAGTGCGGGGCTGCGGAAGAATTAGGTTTCCCACGGCCCCCCGCGCACGTGTGAGGAGACACCGGGGTGGTTTTAGCCGGTAAGAATCCGGCACACCCCTCCGCCATTCCCCAGGCGGAAGTAGTCCATGAGGATTTCCACCCGTTAAAAAAAAAAAAAAAAGGTTAGAACTATGACCAACTACGCGCGAGCCGAGCGAGCAAAGCGAGCGGTGCCGCGGCAGCGGCCGGCGAGCGCTACCTCGACATAATTATATTTTTTATTACACTTGGTAAATGTTTCTTTTTGAGTATGAGTGAAAATATTATGGTAATTATGTTTAGTGATAAAAGCGTTATGATAAAAAACAGTAGGACTTTAAATATATTTACATTAATGATATTATTAATTACAATTTTCGGAAACATGAGTGTTATGAACATCGCCGGCAGCACTACAAATAATATTCCACAACTTTTCACACAACGCCATCTAGTCCCAAACTAAGCATAGCTTGTGGTATGGATACTAGACAACTGATAAACATACATATATATTTCTAAATACATACATATTATAGATAAATTATACCCAGACAAAGAACAAATGACCGTGCTCATCACACAAACATTTTTCCTAGGTGGGAATCGAACCCACGACCTTGCGCATAGCAGTCAGGGCCACTGACCACTATACCAACGGGCCTGTCAAAATAGTATGAATGAAAACTTTAGGATGAAAAATTTTAGGTGACAACAGTTTATCGGCTTTTATGCAAATCTGTCTTTCTGCTGCAGAGGGAAAAAAGTCCCAGGTTTATAGTTAAAGACATATGAGAGTAAATCTTCATGGCCGCGCCATTGCAACGGTGGAAAAAAGAAGGTATCGCCGGTATCTCGCTGAAAGAGCATCTCACAGGTCTGAAGTTTTTTGTAAAACCCAGATTTGAATATTTCAAAGCTAGTAAAAATACAATAAAAATCGTAGGTTTATATTCCAGAAGTTGTAGAACGAAACTGTGGTACAATAGGCGTCGATAGGGTGACCTTGGCTTACTGTTTACAGAACACTCCACTTCTTGTATCAGAAAATATCATTACTGACTCGTAGTCTCATCAGATTATCACACCAGTTTGACAAACAGGATTTTTTCTCGTTTTTTTTCCACAATTTTCACACAACGCCATCTAGTCCCAAACTAAGCAGAGCTTGTGGTATGAGTACTAGACAACTGATAAACATACATATATATTTCTAAATACATACATATTATAGATAAATTACACCCAGACAAAGAACAAATGATCGTGCTCATCACACAAACATTTGTCCTAGGTGGGAATCGAACCCACGACCTTACGCATAGCAGTCAGGGCCACTGACCACTATATACTACACACTATAAAGTTGTTGTTTATGATGTTAGTTATACAGTTCTGCGAGGTTATTAGTGTGTTACCAATAACCCTGTATGCATTTGTAACAAAACGTTGAAAAAGATTCACTCTTGTTTTAAAAGTACACCTTAAAAGCCTAATGGCCAAGGTGTTGGACTTATGACCGAGAGGTCGCGGGTTTGAATCCCTACCATTACACTATTGCTGTGAACCCACTCCAGACACAAGCATATTTAGCTTAGTTGGACGGGTTAACAAGATTGCTACTGATGTGAATTCAACCTACATTGCTAATTCTCATCGACAAGGAACCTAATAATATTTTAATGTATTTAACACATATTCATACACTTAGATGCTTAGAGGATAGCCGTGGTCGTATGCCACCTATACCCTGTTTTTTTAATCTCTGAGACAAAATTGACATATGCAAATGTCTAGTTTAGAAATAATGTTGCCCGCTCTTTTGTGCAGTGTTATACCTACGATACCGGTTTGTTGAATCGTAACTTTTTACCCGACTGTGTGACACAAAGGAGGGTAATGTGTTTCACAGTCTATGTATGTATGTAAGTACCTATGTGGCGTTGTACAGGCCAAACGCGAGGTCTGATTTTAATAATTCTCACGTTAAACAATTCGTCTTAACCATGCGAGTATCACAAGAGATATGACAGTTAATTATTTGAAAAAAAATATACGCGTCGACTTGATAACCTTCTCCTTTTTTGTCGTCGGTTGAAAAATCAACAAACTATATCAAATATCTTTGGGGTATTGTTGAATAGGTCTTTTTTATAAAGAGAACTAGCAATGTGGGTATAATTCACATTATTAGCAATCTTGTTGACCCCTCCAATTCAGCTAAATATCCTTGTGTTTGGAGTGGATTCACGGCAATCTTCCTCCCCTCCGTTTATGATAGAAATAGGTGGCGATTCTGTTGATTCAGAATATTCCTAAGATATGGAGTCATTATTTGAATCTGATTAACGAATACTTGTAATTAATTATGTAATTAAAAAAATATATATATTACATTATTAATTTTGCATTTCTACGTTTTAAATTAGCACCTACACATTTTTTCAGGATAACGTGTAATAAAAAACCGATACTTGATTTTATTAACGTTAAGTTTCGATGGTGGCACATCACTATTTAAGAATTGCAAAAAACTGGCAACCGTCGTAATGTGAACTTTGTCTCTGAGATTAAAAAACAGGGTATACTAAACAACACAAACACATTCTAACAGTAGTTAGCGATTATAAGCTTTTAGGGCTAAATAACATACGAGCACGGCTGTACTCTAAACATCACTATGAATATGTATTAAATACATTAAAATATATATCGTGGAAGTTGTTTATTTAGTAGGCGATAAATATTGAATATTGTGTACATAAAAATTTCTAATGAGAATATTTTCTTGTTTCATACTTTATAGTGCGTGTTTTTTCAGTACACGGGTTTAAGTTAAGTCAACAAGTTGGGGTCGGCAGACTCCGGTTAATAATATCGGTACGACTTTCCATTGACGTCGAATTGAGGGTGGTGGGGCGGTGGGGGGAGGGGGGGAGGGGTACTACCCCCCTTAAAAGGAAAAGTTGCGAAGCCCCCCCTTTTCGAGTATTTTTTAGTTTTTAATTTTAAGGATATTTTACTCGTTTTTGGATTAAAATTAATAATAAGTGTAAAAAACCAGGGGGACCCCTAGAGGAGGGGGTAGGGGGTTCTCCCCTACGGAAGGGGGGAACTCGCTTCATCAGAATAAAATAGGGGGACTGATTCAGAGGGATTTCTGTATCTATTTTTAAACTGCAACGTCTCCGGCGCTGCGGGAAGAGCAGCCTCTACGCCTT
The DNA here is from genome assembly GCA_943138885.2 of Tholera decimalis. Taxonomy (NCBI): domain Eukaryota; kingdom Metazoa; phylum Arthropoda; class Insecta; order Lepidoptera; family Noctuidae; genus Tholera; species Tholera decimalis. The sequence goes on along the minus strand of OW964574.2, from coordinate 15,109,748 downwards.
TGCGTAACAAATCGCAGGCATTCATCCGGAGGCTGCTCCCCCTACGCGCCTCCGGGTCTATAAAAACACCCTAGGGGTAGGACAGACTCGTAACAGGTGGAGTCGGGGTCAATCAATTCGGTTCTTTGACATAAGTTGAACCTAACCTACTCTATTTGTTATCTGCCCTAATAGTTACTGTTAAAATAAAACAAATTAAATATAATTAATAATTTATTAATCAATTTTATACACATATTGTATTGCTTTAATTAATTCTTCGAAAGCATCTTTATGAGCTATTTTTATTTTACTTCGCCAAGAATATTCAATGAGCCAGCCTGTAAAGTTTCCTTTATAGCCATCCCTACCGAACATCACTTTTAACTTTCGCCAGTGGCTATCTATTCTTTGTGTGTGTGTCCCGTCTGGTGCCACAAATTTATTTATAGGGTCGCTGTGGTTTACCTTCTTATGTATGTATCCATATTGAGGTAGGCAATCATAGGCTCTTCAAAAATCGGTATGGATTTCAGTGCCTACCTCCACATGCTTTTGTATTAATGGCACCAACATTTCCGCAGATCTATCATTATCGGGACACACTTCTAATCTCAAATCATCTTTCCCATTTTCTATCATGCCCAGCACCCAGTGGCCTTCAATGTGTCTCCCTCTATTGTACTTTCTTTTTCCAAATTTTGATTAATCTATTTGTACGCCTATTTTGCCTGGACCACCAATCTTGCCGTTAACTTCTTGGTGCTCCAATTCATAAAGAATGACTGTCTCCCGGCAGTAAGAAAACCAGTCGGCTATTGTCCTTGTTGATAAAACTGCTTCTCTATCTTCACGGGCTGCCTCTAATTTTACTTGATTGTAACTATACTTTTGGCTGAACATGTACATTAGTAAAAATTGCAGTTCGATAGACAGCCGCGCATTCTCGAACCATGTTCCCGCTGCCCGACTCACTGCCTTAGAGCGACAGTTGCTCTTCCTGCATCGGAAGATGCCAAGCTGCCCAGTCTTACTGCTGGAGCTTAACGTCATAGGTCTCTTATGATAGGTGCACATTTTTTCTGTAGGAAGGAGCCTTTGCTCTTCAGCAAAAGCAATGCACTGAGCTCGTGTGTTGAGCCGGGTTATGATTTTGTACATATTCCAGTGGCGCCTAAAACAAGCAAAAATGTTCCTATTAGAAACCTAATTACTGCTTTACTTTTTCTGTGATGTTTACATATTTGGCTATATAAGAAAACACAGTGAACCAACCTTAATTCCTCGGCATAGTAGTAGACTCTTCGGCCAGACGACCCAGAAGCTCGAGGTTCCGCATCGCCCACGCTGCTCTCAGACGACGTCGGAGACGCAGGCGACAGTACCGACGCGGTACTGGGAACGGTGGCGCGGGAACTACCAGCTACTGGTTCCGATGGCCAAGTCATGGGCACAAGTGGCTCACTAGAGTCCAACATTTGCACACACGGGGGGCCTGCAGAAGAGCTCGCGACAAGTGGCTCATCAGAGTCCAACACTTGCACTACACTCGATTCTACAGACGGCACTTCACCACATGGGGGACCTGAAGAAGAGCTCGCGACAAGTGGATCATTAGAGTCTAACACTTGCACTACACTCGATTCTTCAGACGGTACAACAGAACACGAAACCTGGGGCTTCGGAGACGCCATGGTGGTAGTCAAACGTTGTTTTCACCGACAGGAGTACGTAAACACTCTCAACTGCTAGGGACACAAACGATGACTGACGATGACAGTGACAATACAAAATAGCGTCAGTTTTACGTTTCGTTCCACAAGCCGGCAAAAGACGGTAAACACTACACATTTTAATTTTAATAGCTCTTAATCAAAATAATGCCTAATTTAAATGTAAACTGTTAAATATAATTATGTGTGTATGAAAAGTATAGAAATAAGTACACAATATAATTATTTACGTAAATTTATATAAAATTAAATGTTACCGAACCTAAGACACCTTAACTGTAGGTAAAACGAAACGTTCAATGATGAGAATTCTATATAATCTGTGGTAGGGATTGACATAAATATTGTAAAAATATTGTTGTAGTTGATTTTCAATAATTATTTTATCAAAAAGAACGCGTCTTCGCATGTTGAAACTTTGCGTGTGTGCTTACAATAATGTAACCTTTCTGTAAAAAAAAATATCAACCGTCGAACGTCAATGGAAAGCTATGCCTTATTATCTCTGGTTGTTCTCGTCTTGCTAATGGAGAGTACTTGCACAGGCACAACCTTGCAGCCAAGATAATTCATCAGCAATTTGCTCTGAAATATTCTCTTGTGGAATCGGAAGTGCCGTACTATAGGTACGTGCCCGACTCAGTTCTCGATAACGGCCATGTCACATTATACTGCGATCGGTCCATCATCACTGACAGAACTATTGTAGCCAATAAGCCTGATATAGTGGTGGTGGACCGAATCGTGAGGCGTGTCATGATTGTCGACATAACCATCCCGCATGACGAGAACCTCGTGAAAGCTGAGAAAGATAAGCAAATCAAGTATCTTGACTTGGCACACGAGATTGTCGACATGTGGGATGTGAGCTCGGCAATCATTGTACCGATAGTCATCTCAGCCAATGGCTTAATAGCCAAGAGCCTCGACCAACACCTCAGGAGGCTCTCGTTAGACGGTTGGACCAAGGGCTTGCTTCAGAAAGCGGTACTCCTGGACACGGCGCGTATCGTCAGGAGGTTCCTCTCTATGGAGCCCTGACCGCCGGTAGCTTGGACCCTGTTCCCGGTACCGGTGGGCTACTATTTTTAGGGTTCCGTAGGAGAATGGCAAAAAACGGAACCCTTATAGTTTCGACATGTCTGTCCGTCTGTCCGTCCGTCCGTATGTCACAGCCATTTTATTCCAAAACTATTAGGACTATACATGTAAAACTTGGTAAATAGATGTATTCTGTGAACCGCTTTCCGATTGTAAGAGAAAATTTATAAAATATTTAAAATAAAGGGGGCTCCCCATACATGGAACTGAAACTGAAAATATTTTGTTTCATGAAACCTATACGTGTGTGGTATCTATAGACAGGTCTTTAAAAATGACATTAAAGTTTCTAAAATGACTTTTTCATAAAGTTAATCGTTTAAAAGATATACGCTTCCAAAGTGGTAAAATGTGTGTCCACCCCCTCTAACTTCTATAATAATGAAGTGAAAAATCTAAAAAAAAACCATATCTTGTAGATCTTAATGTAAACTTTCAACGAAAATTGGTTTGAACGAGATCGAGTCAGCAGTTTTTGAGATACAGTATATTTTCTAAAACCGCAAATATAACTTTGTAATTCATACAAATACTACGAAAAACAAAGTTATTTGGCGTAGTTGTAAAAATTGTAAATAAGCTAGTTTTAAGAAATTTGTAAGGTTTTTTGTTTTTTTTTTCAAATAAATATATAAAGTATATTATATTTATCATAGCCTTTATTTATTTGTCATATTTATAACTACGGAACCCTTCATGGGCGAGTCCGACTCGCACTTGGCCAAATTTTTATATTTCTAAATGTTTTTTTTTGAGAATATTTAAAAATGTAATTTATATGTATATATTGAAAATAAAGAGAATAATAATTATTATTATTATTAACCGGAGTCAGCTGAGTACTAGTGTTTTACATGGAGCGACTGTTTTAAAGAAAAATACCAAAGCATGCCATTAAATTATTTTAATACACATTTAATACTGTCGTAATACATTTAAAAAAATAAATTAATACACAAAGTACATTCAACTATAATTAGGATCCAATTCGTAGCCCTGATGATGAGATTTCATATGATTTTTCAAACTCCCATTTTGTGTGAAAGTGGAATTGCATATATCACATTTGTAACGTCTCTCGTTGTTATGCGATCGAATATGCTCCTGAAGAGACTGTAATCGTGGGTAGCTTTTATCGCAAAATTCGCACCGAAAATTTCGTTCCCCTGTGTGTGTTGCCATATGCTCTTTCAATCTTGAGGGTAGATAGAATCTTTGGTCACATAAATCGCATTGGTGTCTGTAAACTTTTAAGTGATTCCGACGGTTGTGTTCCATTAAAGTTTTTCTTCTATTGTAAACTTTATCACAGAGCTTGCAAGCAAACGTCCGTTTATCTCCGTGCGCTTCAATCAAATGACGATTCCTTAAAGCATAAGATAAGAAGCTAGCTTCACACTTATAACAGTTGACAGTTGGTTTTTTCTCATGAATTGTTGCCACATGCAAATATCTGCTGTATTTTGACTTTAGTTGTTTCCCACAAATTTCGCAAGGGAATATTTTTTCGACTTTACTGTGGGATTTTATGTGGGTTCGTAGCGAGTTGCGTTCCAGGAAGCAAGCGCCGCAAACGTCGCATATATAAGTTCCGAAGTGATCAATCATATGCTTTTTTAGCACATCGAAATACGGGAACGCGCTGTTACATTCTGTACAAACTAAATTGTCCATTGTTAATTTAAATTTCAAGAACTCATTCGAAACGGGATACAACATTTTACCGTGAATGCTAGTGATGTGCTTTTTGAAAATTTCCAAGTCGTCGATTTTTTCGTTGCAAAGTCTACAATCGATTCTAGTGATGTCTATTTTCGGTACTTTACGATTTTCCATTGTACTTTGAAAGAGTTCTACGGGGTCATGTGTTAGGGTATGTTCTCTAAGTTCGTTTGGATTTGTGAATTGGTCTCTGCAGTAGAAACAGTAGTATATACTGATTCTGTTTTGGAACGGACAGACGTACGAATTCTTGACTATAGTTACGGCGTTCGTGTAAACCATGAAGTCGTGGTCTATTTCTGTTTTCTGTAGTTTCATCTTCTGTATTTCTTTCTTCACTGGAACATCGATTGGGGCTGAAATAAATAAAATAAAATTTATACAAAAAAATATTTTAAGAAGTAAAAAAATGTTTGTTTGATAGTTTAAAACTAAGTTTGTAAAATGTAATAATTCATCTAACAAGAAAGTCGGCTATTTCAATTCAAAAGTTAGTAACAAAAATCGTTTGATTACATAATCTTGCTAATTTAGTAAATACCGGCCAAATACAAAAACAACAGCACTTTAAACTCAATTAAAGCAGATATATTTAAGCATCGATAAAATAAATATGTATAAATTTCTTTATTCAAATAACATAAATTTACAGAAAAGTACAGATAGTCCAAAAAGTAAATAAATATATACCGTTTTTTTTTTTAACAGAGGGCGTTCCCTTTAACCCGCAATAGGTGTAGCATCCAATCATGCTATAAAAATATACAATTACCGTACCGTTCGAAAACATAATGTTTTTATTTTTTAAATATTAAAATATTCACTAAAAATATTAAATTGATATGTAAAAGAAACACTCTGTACACGCGTACGCATTCATAAATAAATTGCGGCGTTACCGTCCTTCAAGTACGCGTGTACAGAGTGTTTCTTTTGCGTATCAATTTAAAATTTTTAGTGAATATTTTAATACAAAAACAAAAAACATTTTGTTTTCGAATGGTAATATTTTTTTAGCATGTATGGATGCTATACTATTGCGGTTTAACGGGAACGCCCTCTGTTAGTTAACATACTGTATAATAGTTCTTAGAGGGAGTGTAACATTCACTACCTTGTGACAACCTTAAACTTAGCAAGTCACTTTAACCACTTCAAATTTATCCTATAACCAGCTCCCGCTCGCTTGCTCCCGTGGACATTATCACGTTAATAACCTAGCCCTCCTATTGTAGTTGGGTAAAAATAGCCTATACCTTGAAGCTACTGCCATACCATATTTGACCTAATCCACAGAGAAATTTCGGAGATTAGCACGTTTAAACAAATAAAGAAACTTTTTACCCGACTGCAAAAGAAAAAGAGTTAGGTCCACGAGAGCGAAATCCCGCGCGACTGCTAGTTAGGAAATACGAGGCATGCCTTTTAAGTTCTGTCATTTCCATATTTCCCGGCAATTTTGAATTTGGAACTGTTCTATATTCGAATGTGTTTAAATTTTGAATCTCAAAACAGTTGAAAGTATTAGGATTAATGTTATTGTTTTGTCACAGCGTCGATTGGAATCTGTCAGGTTACGTACGAAAATGAATCTTTCTAAGGAAAATGTTCGTGCAATAATTTTCTACAACTTTAGAAGAGGCCTGACACGGCTTCAGTGTTTTGAAGAGCTAACATCTGTGTTCAGTGATGAAGCCCCATGTCTGCGGACTGTCGAACGCTGGTATTTAGAATTCCAGCGTGGACATACTAGTGTTAGTGACAAATCTCGCGAAGAACGCCCAAAATCCGCCTTCACTGAAGATAACATCATTGCTGTGAGACAAATAATTCTCGAAGATCGTCATGTGACGTATCGAGTGATAGAGGCTCTATTAGGCATCTCAGGGACAACTATTCAGAAGATCTTGCATGAATCGCTTGGTGTGAGAAAGCTAGTTTGCCGTTGGATACCGCATCTGCTTTCCGACGATCACAAGGCGGCCCGCGTCAGATGGTGTAAGAAAACTCTGCAATGGTTCAACCGAGGAGAGTCAAATCACGTCTACGACATCATCAGTGGTGACGAATCTTGGTTCTATGCCTACGATCCTGATTCCAAACAATAATTTACAATCTGGGTCTTTCAAGACGAGCCAAAGCCGACTAAAGTTGTTCGTTCTCGAAGCACTTCAAAGAAGATACTGGCCACGTTCGTTGGAAAAACCGGCCATGTTGCGATTATTGCACTTGAAGATCGTAGAACGGTTAACGCAGAGTGGTATAACAGTTTGTTTACCACAAGTCATCGCCGAACTTCGAAAATCTAACTCAAAGCGACGCATCATCCTGCACCACGACAACGCAAGCTCACACAGCGCTCGTCAAACGATTGAGTATTTGAAGCAGGAAAAAGTAGAAATTCTTGACCATCCTCCATACAGTCCTGACCTAAGCCCTAACGATTTCTTTACATTTCCTAAAATTAAGAAGTCTTCGTGGCCAAAGGTTCCAGTCCGGTGAAGAAGCAGTCGACGCTTTGAAGTCCACCATTTTGAACTTTAGAGTGGAATAAATGTTATAATAACTGGTTTGAGCGAATGGAAGAGTGTATTAAGCTATGTGGTGAATACTTTGAAAAACAATAAAAAGTACTATAAGTTTCTAGTTGTTTTTTTGTTCAAACGACAAAACTTAAAAGGCACGCCTCGTTATAATGGAATGGGATGTCTTAGTCAACTCACCAGGTTTCTCCAACATATCGTCGAGCTTAGCCCGTAACTTGTTCATCTTGATAGTAATCTCACGTTTTATAGTTCTCTCGCTTCGATCTCGTTTGGCGCGAGTTCGCTCGGACACTGGCGCTTCGTCTGATGGTTTCACGTCTTTTATATCATCTAGATTAGTATTTAACGCGTCTGAAATTATTGAAAGACAATTAGACATTTTAAATATCAAGCATGTTTGCGGAAAATAGGGTTGATGACTTCTACGCAGATAGGCATCTTTTATGAGCCGAATACATGATTCTGACGATGGAATATTAAAAGCCATATACGAGGTAATTTACTACTTCGTACAATTATAATGTAAGCGTTAACAAGATTGCTAGTAATGTGAATTAGACAACGCTAGTTCTCTTGTCAACCCAAAAAAAAAACAAAAAGACATTTCAGACTTCATTTTCACATTTCAGTATCTTGGTCACATAGTAAACGAAGATTTAAACGATGGTGGTGCTACAAAAATAGAGCGGAGAAGAATTTTGTTACAATTTAATGCTATTTCAATTCACTAACTTCTACCCTCAATTTTGGCCCGTTTATCGAGGCTAAGGCTCAACTAGCATCAAAAAAGTTGGGAATCCTAGCCAAGGTGAGACGGTACTTCACACCCGAACAGTTGCTCAATCTCTATCAAGCCCAGGTTCGGTCGTGTATGGAGTACTGCTCTCATCTTTGGGATGGATCTGCTAAATACCAACTGGACGCGCTTGAGTCTATCGAGAAGCGGGCCAAGAGACTCATTGGCAACGATGCACTGGTCGAGTCAAAGCTCCCGAACCTTGAACATCGACGACGAGTTGCAAGTCTATCGGTTTTCTATCGGTTACATTTCGGGGAGTGTGCGATGGAATTACACAGTCTAATTCCGCCAAGCCCGTTCCATCATCGGACTACGAGACAAACGGCGAAGCGCCATCGTTACATGGTGGGCATCCCACCCATACAGACAAAACGTTTTGGGAATACCTTCATTGTGCGTACGGCTAAGGAGTGGAATTGCCTGCCGGAGTCTGTTTCCCGATAGCTATAACCTAGGAGTCTTTAAGTCAAGAGTGAATAGTACGACACAACACACGATCACAAGTACGACACCTTAGACCACCTTATTAGGCTATTGTCGCTTCGTTTGGCAAAATATGGACCATCTTGATTGCACGGGGGGCGCAGTGGTTTGGCAATTGGCTGGTACACTGCGTGTCGCGCTTTCGATTCCCGCACCGAAGTAACTGTTTGTATGGCCTACAAATGCTTACTTCTTACCAGTCTAGGTGTTTGTAAAAATGAACTTACGATACAAGCATACTTAGCTTAGTTGGGGAGGTTAATAAGATTGCTAGTAATGTGAATTCTACCCACATCGCTAGATCTCATTCTTTTTTTTAAACAAAAAACGTATCTTACCTATCATATCATCATCGGGCAGATCATCCCTGTCATCCATACAATCAGAGTCATCTTCACCAAGCGGTTCTGCTTTTATTTCCACTTCCAATTTACCGGTGCCATCTGTAATTTAAAATTGATTATATATTACACTAGTGAAGAGATCGTGGCTAGATAGTAACAGGCGCACGGGTCTAGGTTAATAAACTGTTTCCTTGGTGTGCCTGTGGATGGATAACCATAGTAACATATCCAAATTCCTCCGTGCCTAGGAAAGTACAGACGCCAGCACATCAAGCTACAACAATCTGTCAAATTTCTTTAATAGATTTTCAACTTTATTGTTAAAGAAATTAGGTTCAAGGTTGATTGGGAAAATTTGATAGTTTCGGGTAGCTTCATGTGCTGGCGTCTGTATATTAAGCCAATAATTGTGTTGGCTGCCATTTAGATACCTTTAACAGTCGTTACAGATAGTCAGAAGCCAGAAGAGCCCTCTATAAGAGCCAGTTATCAAGATATCTGTACTACTATAATAAAGAGCTAGTCTTCAAAATTATTGGGTAAACTTGGATGAATTTTGGTATGCAAGTAGCTTGAAGCTTTTACGTGATAAAATCCATAGAAGTGAAGCATTACTTTGGGGTGGATTTACTTTACTTTAATTTAAATCCGGTATTACTTTAGGAAGTTTATACTAAACGAAGCCTTATTTGTGTTAATGCAGGAATTTTTTATTGCCTGAATTAGCACTTGATATTTTTCACATAATTATGAAGACGTGAAGTCGAAAAATAAAATACCTTCTTTTAAATACAGTTTCGTACTAAGGAAAGCCTCTTGCGACTGCAGCACTTGTTGTCTGAACGCACACGCGTCTCGAAGACGCACCACACATGTTGCACATACACCGCACTCCTTACTATCTCCATCTAAATGTGATAGCTGAAATAAAACATAATATTAATTTTACGAGAGGAATAATTCCATCATATAAGACTACCATCGACCTCAGATAATCAATACATATAATAAAACAGTAAAAAAGTGTGTCTGTACATTTAATATTTATACAAAAATAATATTGAGGTGAGTAAAAAAAACGGTAACATGGCAAAGAAATTAAAAAAAGTCTGTCTGTTTGTACATGCTAATCTCCGGACCTACTGGATGGATTTTCATGAAATTTGGTAAATAGGTAGTTGACATCCTAGATTAACACTTTTTATCCCGGAATTCCCACGGGATCGAGATTTATGTGGGAAATCCTGCCACGCGAACGAAGTTGCGTGCAGCAGCTAGTTAGAAATAAATTATTAAAAATAAACTATATCTCACTTTCCTCCTATAAATAATGAACTCATTGTATTTTAATGAGCTTTTTTTCAATGAGCTTTAACTTCTACATAATGCCAATCTAGTGGCTCTTTATAGTCAGGTAGTGTGGTGCTATATTGTAAATACTTGTTATAGGTGTATTGTTATATGTTATGTTTAATCTATATTAAACATAACTTATTTATTAAGGGACAATAAATAAAATATTATAAAAGAGTTGTAGTTGCTGTTTTGGAGTACAATAAAATATATTTTAACTATTTAGCAATCTGATAGTATTCCACAATTTTAAGTATTCAAATGAGAGAATAGATACCAGAAAATCATTGATTTCAGTACTTAATTTATTTATTACATTTTAAAAATACTTATGAAACACTCCATTGCTCATTTTAATAAGAAGAATTAACAATGGGGAAATAGTACAAGCTATCCAAATAGTTTTTATCATTATATTAATTTATAAATTGAAATAAATTGGAGAACTCTATGATTGGGTAAATAAAAAAAACTATATATAATATGTTGTTCATGTTTAGACTTCTCCCAAGTTGCAAAACTATAATTAATATTTCAGGGTCCACTTTGAGGCTTATTGAAAAACACTAAGACTAAGATAATGACAATAGAATACTTACTAAAAGCCCAAAACAATCCATAAACATTTCAGAATAAACTTCTTTTTTATCCATCCATTCGTACTCGGCTGTTAAAAGTCGACATTTCTTTATAGATCTGCAACAGCGGCATAATGCAGGGTCTATTATAGGACCTTTTCCCTTCGCTAGAGCCACTGAAGTCTCCATTTCACAACAATTATGTTATCTTTCCATTTAAAAATAATATTTTCTGCGACCTATTACAGGATCGTGAAATCGAAACAATTTCGTTTTGACGTCTGCGTTCCAGTTACCACTTCAATCAAATTCCTGTTCTAGAGCATTTCTAGTCTCATTTTTGTCTCTTTTGTATTAATGTGAACAGATAGAAACAAAATATTATTATATGTATGCTTTTTAAAACATGAAATCTCGTTTAGAAACGATCATAATAATATTTTTACGTAGAAATATACAAAAATTTAATTGCCTGCCCCGATCTTTGCTAGAGCCAGCCCGCAACGCTGAACCACTTGCTTTAAATTCGTCCCCTAATAATATAATGATCTGATTCAGCCTGTCCCTAGCTGCCCTCCCACTGCGACGCTGTAAGCCGTGGTCCGAACCCCACAGGCGGTTCCTTGAGCGTGTAGGCGTCTAGTCTGTAAGCTTAATATAAGAACTGGCTGTGGGCTTTAATTATAATTAATTAAGGCAGCCACAGACAAGTCCGATTAAGCAGCCGACAACCTCAGAGGGTGACTTGCGAGATGCCACACAAAAAAAGAACATCGTGTTAACTAAAGCTCGTCGCTATCGGCTTTCGAGTAGGTGGCTCGTATTGTTCCACGCGCGCCCCATATTGTTCCACGACGTTAGGCGTCACGGGCTACTCGAGGGCCGCATTGAAGAGCTCCCGCAACAATTTAACAAATCAGGGTAAAGATTCAGATGCGACTCAAATAACTATTAGTCTATAAGTTTTCAATCGTCTAGGTCTTTAGGGTTCCGTAGCAAAATCCTTGTGAGATGAGATTCGTCATGTCTCAGCCACTTTATTGCGAAACTATAAGACAGACATGACGGATCTTTCTTTATTTTTTCTTATTGATTAACTATTTGATTTATTATTAGGATGTTGGGCACTGATAGTCGAAATAGGTACAGGAACTGCCTAATTTGGCCTAATTAAAATTAAAAAGCCACATACATGAAACTGAAACTAAAAAACAATTCGACAAACCTATACGTGTCGGATGTCTATAAACCATTTATTCTCAATGTCAATTATTTGAAGTATGGACACTTCCAATTTGATAAAATATGTGTTCCCCACACCTTCTAACTTGTAAAGAGAGTAAAAAAATCTTAAAAAGATATGCATTGTAGATTGCAATGAAAACTTTCAACGAAAATCGGTTTGTCATTAATTCTCGTATGATTACGAATTTTCTTGCACACCAGTAGGTATACCAGCTATAGAAATCCATCGCTTGATTGACAAGTAGGTAGTATTAAATAAATATCAACAACTCGTAACAGAAACTAAATATAAAACAATAACAATAACTCATAGCAAAAACTCAACAAAAACAAATGGTACAACTTTCGTGCGCGAAAGTGTAATCGGAACGGAACGCGGTGCGGGAGGCAGGGGTCGACTGACACACCAATCGCGCGCTCGGATCGGCGTTACCTCATACCCCGTCCCGCTTGACAACCAATTATACATAAAAAAAAATTAGCAAAAAATAGAACCGACTTCCATATAAAAACACTACAAAGGCAAAAATAACTTTAATTTCGGAAGGCTGTGTCAAAAACGAAAATATATACAAAACTAAAGACACCGCCTTCCGAAATTAAAGTTATTTTTGCCTTTGTAGTGTTTTTATATGGAAGTCGGTTATATTTTTTGCTAAAAAATTTTTTTCATGCTTTTTAGTGGGTCGGTTTGTAATTTATCTAGTTACAAAAGCCAAAATGTACTACTTATCACCTTTTACAAAATATTGCTTTTCCCGGTGCAGAGCCGTTAATTTTTGAGGAGTTCTCCTCATACATCACCATCAGCTCTACTTCACCATGTGCATCGTGACGAGCATAAAGTGCACATCCATATTCAAGTAATCTAATCGCAATCAACGAAATACTTATTATTGAGTAGTTTCGGTGGCCATCTGGGGTCTTCATCATCAGTTCCACTTCCTCAAATGGTGTTTTTCGAGAGCAACTGCACAAGGTACTATAAGAAATACCCAAAACGCTATAGGTGTGCCTATAATTTTTGAAAAGTTCCCTCGATTTCTCCATGATCCCATCATCAGATCCAAACATGACGACAATGGGACCAACTAGAAAGTATACCCTTTCAAACAAAAAAATATTTTTCCAAATCGGTCCAGCCATCTCCGAGTTATGAGGTAACATACATAAAAAAAAAGTTCAAGACGAATTGGCCGTAGTTATGCAAAAAGGATCCATTCCACACATTTTCCGAAATTGAATTATATTGATATTTTTAATATATCACCCTGAAGATGCTTTTGGTATATATAACTCAATTTTGGAAAATATAGATAGATAGATATACTCTTTATTGTACACCATAACAGAATTAAATAAGGACTTAAAAAATTACAAAGGGTGTTACAATGGGCGGTCTTATGGGCGGTAAAAGTTTGGATTGGATCCTTTTTGCATAACTACGTCCAATTGTAAACCTCCTTTTTTTGAAGTCGGTTAAAAAACGACTTCTGCGCATCTCACGACTCTTGCCAAGTTACGTAAGTTAGACCCGTACGGCGTCATGAGGAAGTAGTAAGGATAATGTGCGGGGGTGCGGGGAGGTTCTATGCATTGTGCTCGTGTGCCGCCGCTCCTAGTCATTTTAACCACCCCGCGTCACCCGCCCCGCTTCTGGTACGCGACAATGATGAATTGTTCGAAAACAGACCATCTGTCAGACGAAATGTTTGAAGAGTTATATTATAATAATTATAACAGTTAATAATAATAACAGTTGCTCAAGCTTTGTCAAGCCCAGGTTCGGTCATGTATGGAGTACTGCTCTCATCTTTGGGATGGATCTGCTAAATACCAACTGGACCCACTTGAGTCTATCGAGAAGCGGGCCAAGAGTCATTGGCAACGATGCACTGGTCGAGTCAAAGCTCCAGAGCCTTGAACATCGACGACGAGTTGCAAGTCTATCGGTTTTCTATCGGTTACATTTCGGGGAGTGTGCGATGGAATTACACAATCTAATTCCACCAAGCCCGTTCCATCATCGGACTACGAGACAAACGGCGAAGCGCCATCGTTACATGGTGGACATCCCACCCGTACGCACAAAACGTTTTGGGAATACCTTCATTGTGCGTACGGCTAAGGAGTGGAATTCCCTGCCGGAGTCTGTGTTTCCCGATAGCTATAACCTAAGAGTCTTTAAGTCAAGAGTGAATAGGTTACTTTTAGGTAAGCGTGCTCAATCTTCGACCACATCATCACTTACCATCAGGTGAGATGGTGGTCAAACGCGAACCTATTTTTAAATAAAAAAAAAAAACAGAAAATATTTTTTTTTATCAACCAATGTTGAAAATTATAAATGGACTAGTATTTGCGTGTTGCGCGAGGTGCAAGCACCTCGCGTGCTTGTGAAATAAGAAAAAAAAGGGGGGGGGGGAGATGGGGGTTTAGTATTTGCGTGTTGCGCGAGGTGCAAGCACCTCGCGTGCTTGTGAAAAAAAAAGTGGGGGGGAGATGGGGGGTTTAGTATTTGCGTGTTGCGCGAGGTGCAAGCACCTCGCGTGCTTGTGAAAAAAAAAAAAAAAAGGGGGGGGGGAAATGGGGGGGGTGGTTGCACAATTATTTCGACTAAAGCATTGCCCCTCTAAATGAATCTGAAAAAAAAAATGTTCCAAGTCTCTTAGATTCCGAGATCCGCCTAAAGGGGGGGAGAAGAGGGGCGGGGGGGGACTTTGAAAAATGGTTTTTACTTTACCGAGCCTCCTCTATACGAATCCGTAAAAAGAAAAAAATACGGGTCTCGTAGTTTCCGAGACACGATGGGGGGGGGGGGAGAAGGGGGGGGGGGAAAGGGGAGGTTTGGCACTTTTCCCGTAGGTTTGAGAGTTACTTGTTTACGAATCTGTCAAAATATACCCACCTCCCCATCCACCATCTGGGAGAACAATTATGTCAATGAGTGAGTGAGTCAGTCAGTGAGTGGTAATTTAGCTTTATATAATATAACTAGTATTTGCGTGTTGCGCGAGGTGCAAGCACCTCGCGTGCTTGTGAAAAAAACTAAAGCATTGCCCCTCTAAATCAAGTATTTGCGTGTTGCGCGAGGTGCAAGCACCTCGCGAGCTTGTGAAAAAAAAAAAAAAAAAGAGGGGGGGGGGGTGATGGGGGGGGGGTTGCACAAGTATTTCGACTAAAGCATTGCCCCTCTAAATGAATCTGAAAAAAAAATGTTCCAGGTCTCTTAGATTCCGAGATCCGCCTAAAGGGGGGGAGAAGGGGGGCGGGGGGGGGACTTTGAAAAATGGTTTTTACTTTACCGAGCCTCCTCTATACGAATCCGTAAAAAGAAAAAAATACGGTTCTCGTAGTTTCCGAGATACGATAGGGGGGGGAGAGAAGGGGGGGGAAAAGGGGAGGTTTGGCACTTTTCCCGTAGGTTTGAGAGTTACTTGTTTACGAATCTGTCAAAATATACCCACCTCCCCATCCACCATCTGGGAGAACAATTATGTCAATGAGTGAGTCAGTGAGTGGTAATCTAGCTTTATATAATATAACTAGTATTTGCGTGTTGCGCGAGGTGCAAGCACCTCGCGTGCTTGTGAATAAAACTAAAGCATTGCCCCTCTAAATCAAGTATTTGCGTGTTGCGCGAGGTGCAAGCACCTCGCGAGCTTGTGAAAAAAAAAAAAAAAGAGGGGGGGGGTGATGGGGGGGGGGGTGCACAAGTATTTCGACTAAAGCATTGCCCCTCTAAATGAATCTGAAAAAAAAAATGTTCCAAGTCTCTTAGATTCCGAGATCTGCCTAAAGGGGGGGAGAAGGGGGGCGGGGGGGGGGACTTTGAAAAATGGTTTTTACTTTACCGAGCCTCCTCTATACGAATCCGTAAAAAGAAAAAAATACGGGTCTCGTAGTTTCCGAGATACGATAGGGGGGGGGAGAAGGGGGCGGAAAAGGGGGGGTTTGGCACTTTTCCCGTAGGTTTGAGAGTTACTTGTTTACGAATCTGTCAAAATATACCCACCTCCCCATCCACCATCTGGGAGAACAATTATGTCAATGAGTGAGTCAGTGAGTGGTAATCTAGCTTTATATAATATAATTAAAAGCTATATAGGTAATGATTGACAGATGATAATTTTATTTTGTATAATTATGTGTTTCATTTTCCTATATGTCAAAAATGTAGTATTTTTTGTAAGATGCAGGTCTGTGATGAAGGAGTCCCATTACGGCCATTACTAATATAAATGTGTAATTACGTTTTATCAGATTACTTATAACATGTAATTTGTTATGATGTAATTAGATTAATTTGCAATTAAACTAATTTGTATTTATTACAGTAAGTACTCATTGCAATTAGTTACTTAAGTTTTTTTTATTGATAATAGGTTCGCGTTTGACCACCATCTCACCTGATGGTAAGTGACGATGTGGTCTAAGATGGAGCACGCTTACCTAGAAGTAACCTATTCACTCTTGACTTGAAGACTCTTAGGTTATAGCTATCGGGAAACAGACTCCGGCAGGGAATTCCACTCCTTAGCCGTACGCTCAATGAAAGTATTACCAAAACGTTTTGTGCGTATGCGTGGGATGTCCACCATGTAACGATGGCGCATCGCTGTTTGTCTTGTAGTCCGATGATGGAACGGGCTCGGCGAAATTAGATTGTGAGTAATCTGTTCCAAAGTATTTTAACTTAGTAGTTAAAATACTTTGGAACAATTTACAATGTAACTGTAATTTGTAATTATTAATCTAATTACTTTTTGCCCATCACTGAGCCCAGACCAACGAAAACTTAGAGTCAAAATAGATAGGTTTGTGTTTTAGTAAATAAGTACCAGCACCCTTTTATCGGGTGCGTAAATCGTCAAATCACTTCTCCCGATCTTGGTGGAACGAGGGAGTTTCAGACTTTTACTGACTAAAAACCCACCCTTTTCCTTCAGCCGCCCTTACGGTCCGGGGCCGACAGGATCAGCTATAAGCACTTGAGAAAACAGTCGTTATTAGAAATCACAGACAGACCATTTTATTTGTATGTATACATTAAGGTAAAAGGAAATTAAACAAAATATCATTGTCATCTTGTATTTATAAAACTTAATAAATAAGGCTTAATTAATGTGATCATTATTATGCATTGATTTAATTCTACAATAACCTTACTTACAATAAATATATTATATTAAGTCATTATGTACTTAAAACTAGTCTGAAACTAAAATAATTTGTGATAATTAATACAGTCTAACAGCTTTTCATACATATTATACAATAAAATGATTTATGGAAAAATAAAATACTGAAATAGAGATTCCATTCATAAGGCCGTATCAAAAACTAAAAATTTGAGATCATTTATAATTATTTATTTATAGTTCAATTCAAACTTGATGGCGGCTGTGCGTGTAATGACAGGCCTGGCGACTTAGAAGTGAAATAAAATGACAGTTAATGGTATCAAACCTGATCCAACCAGTTACTTTGGTATTGCTCGTCAAATCGTTGAGCTCCTTAAGTTCTAAGTTGAGCTACATGATAACTGACAAATGCTTGCACTGTCTCTGACGGACAAGTCAGCTCAAATTTGTGTGGTTATTTCCTCAAAAGAGCACCACAGACATGAACCTACATGCTTTTCATATAATTGGACCAATACGATTTGTATGGTCATTAAAATAGACATTGACTTCTGAGTTTGTTTTGGTGTTTCTTCTCAGAAAAAACATGACTTATAAAAGTCTAATTTACAAAATAAAATATTTAATTTCATTTCAACGAATTCCAAAGCTGAAGTGGTGATGATACGCCATTAAATTTGAATCGAACTATACCTATTCTACATTCAGTTTGTAATATTAATTTAAAATTAAATTTATACATTTTATTACTAAGCTATGAGTAGGTACATTTTTATTCATAAGTTACATTTATTCTCATAAATATATCACTGTTCTAAAATTGCTTTTATTTTATTGTAATTGCCTTCAGTAGAGTACAAGAAGTAGAACTCCCAATGTGGGTAGAATTCACATTACTAGCAACTAAGCTAAATATGCTAGTGTCTGGAACTCTGGAGTGGACTCTCTCTCGATCACAAGTCCGACACCCTAGCTATTAGCCTATTGACGCTTACATTTTTCGTGTTACTAAATCGCGCACTCTACTTAAGACTGGGCACGTGTGAATAAGCTAATATAATGAGTAGTAGCAAATAGAAGAATGTATCTATTCTACTTATATTATAAATGCGAAAGTTTGTGAGGATCTATGTCTTTTAATCTTTTACGCAAAAAATACTGACCGGATTTGAATGAAGTTTGGTAAGTAGATAGTTGACTAGCGATGGCCGATTCCGAGATGTTTTATCAATTGAAAGAATCGGAGTCGTCAAAATAAACCATCGAGTCAACCATCGACTCGCCGTTCTACAAAACAATCGAGATGTTTTTCAATGGGGTGAAAAACTCAAAGGTCTACATAAATGTCGCCATCATCGCCTTTGCCTTGTTGTGTTTGGTTGATGTTTTATGTGTAGTTATTTTCTGAGGTTTTGAATAATTTCATGTATAAAATGTTTTCTTTTTTTACTATTCCGCAACTGAAATAAGAGTTACGTAAGAGAAATGCATCAACAGCAGGGAAAAAAGCTGTTTTAATTGAGAGGTAAGCAGTACCTAAATTATTTTGAGGTTATATTGTTAAATAATCCTTATTTTTTTTCGAATCTAATAAATATGTATGTTTTCAACTTTCAGATTAGAAGCATATGACAGTAATTTTAACTTCAATGCCAACCCAGGGCCTGGGAAGTCTCAAAGTGACCCACAATATCAGTGCCCACCAACTTCATCTTTCAAAGATATTAGTGCCGATTCGCCGATTCCTGCTCTTACTAGACAAGAAATAGTCTTACTTCGAAAGGTGAGTTAATAAAATCTAGTTTTACTTTCGATCTTTAAATTTACGTCTTCACACAATGTGAAGATGTATATTACAGATTCAATTTTTTTTAATTTAAAGCTAAACGTCCTGGGATGGAATGTACTTTATAACGTCCATGTGTGACTTAACATACCTTCTCCTATGTAACATGACTTACCAAAGTGCCTACTATTCTATTTCTTTCAGATTTAATACTCAACCAAAAGGAAAAGCTATGTATGAAGCCAGGTGTTTATTGACTGCGCGGTACACCACTGTAGGTACAAACACCTACATACAGGGCCAATGTAAGGCCCAAATGAAAAAACTTGTTTATGTTGTAAATGTTAAGTTAAACAATGAAGGCAACATTGAACAATGCCATTGTGAATGTGCGGCAGGCAGTGGTATTAAAGCATACTGCAAAGTGCAAACATGTGTCAGTGCTACTATGTGCTGTAGAGAATATGGTTCGAACAAAAACTATTATCCTACATCAGGTTTGCACTCAAACGCTGATGAATTTTAAAAAACCAAGTAAGGTATTTTCAACCGACGACCAAAAGAGGAGGTTATCAATTCGACGCGTATATTTTTTTTTTTTTTTTTTTTTTTTTATGTATGATCATCGAGTACTCGAAGACGGCTGAACCGATTTGGATAATTCTTTTTTTGTTCGAATGGGTATACTTCGAAATTGGTACCATTATCACCAAAGTCAGAATCTGATGATGGGATCCTGGAGAAATCGAGGGAACTCTTCAAATATTATAGGCACACCTATGGCGTTTTGGGTATTTCTTATAGTAACTTGTGCAGTTGCTCTCAAAAAGTACCATTTGGGGAAGTGGAACTGATGATGAAGACCACAAATGGCCGCCGAAACTACTCAATAATAAGTATTTCGTGGATTGCGATTCGATTACTTGAATATGGATATTAAGCACTTGGTGCTCGTCACAATGCATATGGTGATGTATAGCTGATGGTGAAGTACCAGGAGAACTCCTCAAAAATTAACGGCCCAGTATTGGGAAAAGCAATATTTTGTAAAATGTTATAAGTAGTTGACATTTAGGCTCTTGTAACTAGGTAAATTAAAAATCAACCAACTAAAAAGGGTGAAATAAAAACTTTTTACCAAAAAATTAAACCGACTCCCAAAAAACACTGCAAAGTGAAAAATAACTTTAATTTCGGAAGTCGGTGCCGAAAACGAAAATACAAAACTAAAGACACCGACTACCGAAATTAAAGTTATTTTTCACTTTGCAGTGTTTTTTGGGAGTCGGTTTATTTTTTTGGTAAAAAGTTTTTATATAAATCACCTATCCAAGCTCAAAATTTACCTTCAGTAAGAAAAAAAAAGAAGAATCAATGTGAACTTTGATTAATTATCAAAAGAGGATGAAATTAAAAACTACAACGATTATGTTTGCAATTTGGCAATAAATTTTGGAGACTCAAAAATGCCTATTTTACAGACATTTAGACCAGCCAATCCCTATGGCTTAGAGCAAGATCATACTTATTCTAGTAAAGATTGCAAAGAAGCTGTTCTTGAGAGTTTATTGTTGCAAAATGTGACCAAAGACCAAATTGATAATGTGGAGTTAATAACACGGGCTCAAGATAAATCAAGTGACTGGCATGAGTGGAGATCATACAGGGCCACATCAAGCATGTTCTATTCAATTTGCCATGCCCGTACTGGGAAAACACTATTGATCAATAAAATATTAAACCCAAAGAAAATTTTCTCTCGGGCTCTACTTCATGGGAAAACTAATCAACCTATTGCAATTAAAAAATATGAAATAGAATTCAATTTAAATGTACAAAAGTGTGGTCTCTTCATATGCTTGGAATACCCCTTCCTTGCAGCTTCTCCAGATTATAGTTGCAAAACTTCTGAAATATTCAGAATAATTCCGGAATACTTCTGGGAAAGTTTCTTTAAATCAGAATTATTCAAAATGAATTTAAATTAGGCCCTCTGTGCGCCGGCCGCTGCCGCCGCGCTGGCGCCGCGCTGCGCGCGCTTCGATAGCGGTGCGGGGTGCGGTGAGAGGGGAGATGCTCCCCGGAGAAGTTTTCCCCCCCGCGAGAAAGATTCGTACCCCGCAATCGAATGTTTCCGAATATTTCGCCCGAATAATTCAATGGGAATTAACGTGTTTGTTTGTTGTGTGGTGGGCGAGTTAATTATTATTCAGTGCGAGAGTACGTACGATACGAGAGTAAAATATAAATGTTTATTTTATTATAAATGGGATTGATTAAGTATATGTTGATATTTTTATAGGTAGATATGTTAGCCTGCGATTAACAGGATTTTTATTCTTTTGTTTCTAAGTAGGTACCTACTTATTTCGAAATTGAATGCTATTTTTATAAATGTCACTTGTGGAATAAAAAACCAGGCATAGCATATTTTATTTGTTTTTTGAATAAGGGTTAACTATGTTTTTGGTTAGTTTGTATGTAGTTCTGTACGCATCGCGAGTATTCGCGAGTCGCATAGGTAGGTATTAATCATTACCTACCTACTTAACGCGTATAATAGCCCAGTCAATAAAAACAAATAAAGGCAAACCTTGCAAGCAAACACGTTTTCATGCGGTTTTCAGAAAAGTATTTGTTATACTTAGGTAGGAGCAGGTTTTGGTATATTAACCGACTTCAAAGGTCAATTTTCCTGGATTTTTTTGAGTTGAAATATTCCCAAAGTTTCGGAATATTTCGGAATACTTCCGAAGTATTCGACGGGAATGATTCGGAATTTTTCCCGCCAGCATCTATACTCCAGATGGACTCATAGGTGAAGAGACTGTTGTAGAGGTCAAGTGCCCTTATAGTGCTAGGTTCAAGCTAGTAAATCCAGTTACTGTACCATATTTAGAATACAGTAATGGACAATTATCTTTGAAAACAAAACCATCCTTATTATGCACAAATCCAAGGACAATTATTGTGCACCGGGAGAAAATTTTGCAACTTAATTGTGTATACTTTTAAAGAAATTCAGGTCTGTTTTATAAGTCGAGATGATACATACATACAGGAGATGGTACGTGGACTACTTCATTTCTATGAGTGTGACTTAAAACCAGTTGACTGATCCCCAGGCTTTTCTACGTTTTGGGTCCCTTGGAAATATATGTCACCCTTAATTTTTACAGTCTGGAGCACAACACTGCGTCATATTTACAGTATTTAATTTTTTTCGATATTTGTCTACTTTTATATCGTAAATTAGTATGGATTTTGACAGGTGACAGAATAAAAACTTTTTTGCAAAAAATAAAACCGACTTCCATATCAAAACACTACAAAGCCAAAAATAATTTTAATTTCGGTAGTCGGTGTTATTGGTTTTGTATTTTCTTTTTTTTCACACCGCCTTCCGAAATTAAAATTATTTTTGGCTTTGTAGTGTTTTGATATGGAAGTCGGTTTTATTTTTTGCAAAAAAGTTTTTATTTTCGTGCTTTTTAGTGGGTCAGTGAATTTTCCAAATCGGTTCGTAAATGACGGAGTTATGCGCGAACAAAAAACGCAATGCAGAGTAAACGAAAAGATCATCAACGTAAAATTTTTTTTAGACTTTTGTTGATTTTTCAGAAACGGCTTGTCCGATTTCGATGAAATTTTCATGGGACCATTTGGGAAGTATACCGTTTCTAACAAGATAAGAAATTTTTAAATCGGTTGGCAAGCGACGGAGTAATGCGCGGACAAACATAAAAAAAAAATACAAACATCCGAATTGAGAACCTCCTCCTTTTTTAGAAGTCGGCAAACAAAATTAGGCAAACGCGATCATGCGACATCTGGTGGGATAAAAAGGCAGTTTTTCACCCCATTGATTCGAGTCAATGGAATCGACCGCTAGTTTTCGATTGTTCGAATCAGTCACCGAGTCTCGCTCGGTCACGGAGGGAGGTCAGTCGATTGCATGCATCGAACCGAGGTGCATGTTAGTTAGTTATAATGTTGCCCAAAATCGGTCTTGGTCTCCTTCTTGCATTTTTGCAAGACCAAGACCGCCTAATTTTAGCAAGACCAAGACTTACCTTGCAAGATTTGATCAAGAACAAGACTAAGCCTGCGAGACTCTTGCGTCTTGCAGTTAGGTCAGACTGTCGTTTTGGTTGTGTTATTATTACTTACTAGCTTTTGCCCGCGGCTTCGCCCGCGTTAATTTAAACTTTGACAATAGTTCTTGTTGCCAATCGGTACACCTTTTTGGGTGGTTAAAAACGCATAAGTATATCGTCGGTCGGATTCATTACCGGAACCATTCCAAAATCACGTGTTTTGAGATGAGTATGTAGAATGGTAGGGAATTGAATATTTTATCCAAATCACTAACGGTACAAGTCAAATGTCATTTCTCTTTGGCAGAAAACTATTTATTCCGATAAAGAAATACAGATTTTAGTGATCTCTTCGTTTTCAGTATCAGTTTATTTATAAATGTCCCGCTGGCACCCTAAATTTTAAATTGCAGCCATGATTCATTAATCGAATATTTCGAAATGTTCCAGTATGGCTCTGAAATTCTTCACTTGATTATTGTTTATTTGTGTTATGTGCCAGTCGCGCTTTTAATGCTCAGTGTAGTGGTCAGACGGAGATTGAGATTTGATAAAATAATTTGTAAAAATGAGTTCAAAAGCTAAAAGATTGCTTAAATTAGCAATGACAAGGAGTTCAGAGAGTGATCATGATGAGTTTAACGGTAAGTTACAAAACAATTACAGTAGACAAATACAATTTTTCATAACATAACCTCACTTTTCGTTTTTGTGTTGTGTGTTTCGTCGTTGTTGTGTTTTAAAATAATTTAACAAAAAGTGAAATGGTGATTAAAAAAGAAGTTTCAGATAGCTTATAATACTAGTATGGGTCTCTTTTTGCTTAAATTAAACAAATTAGTAGGTTATTTCTTGCCTACAACATAATAGGTAACTTACAAAATCCTAAATTTACTAGATAGGGTAGACTGGGTACGATTGAAACAAAGGACGGTTGAAACAGAGCTAATATCTCGTAAACGGTTACGTGTGGAGTGAGAGGTGCAAGAGGAAAACGAAGCGGACGACAGGTCCCAACGCGAATTCAGTGTTGCGCCGCTTCCCGCGCGTTGTCGTTGAGTGCAGGACGCCATATTGTTTTTAGCACCCAAAAGTAAGTATTTTTCTTCTGACATTAACGCTTATATTATCTATTCTTTTAAAGTGAATGTATTGAGTGTGTAATTTCTGATTATTATGAAGCTTGTAGAATAAGGGATAGCAACTATTTTTAATGTGTTATTATTACTGTCGTAATTAAAATGTATATTTTACCAAAAGTGTAGTTGGGGACGGTTGAAACATTTTTGAGGGTACGCTTAAAACAGAAAATATATTAATGTTTATTTTTTGTATATGCCCAGGATCCGGCTAAGGAAGTCTCTCAGACAGAAAATTGACTTGTGGAGCTATAGTAATGCATATGAGGAGCTAAATGCTGGAGCTTCACTGCGGAAAGCAGCGGACAAACTTGATATAAACCACTGTTCTCTGTAAAGATACATTCGAAAGCGAAATGCGTCTAGCAAAGAAGATAAAGGAGGATACCCCGTAGTATAAAGCACACAATCATGTTTCTAATGAAGATCAGGAGCGAGGATTATCATAATATTGAATGGTTTCAGATGTTTATGAGAAGAAACCCTGAACTGTCTGTACGCGCCGCACAAGCTACAAGCTTGTCAAGGTGATAATTTGTCCATTGTCATGGACCGTTATAACTTTGAGCCCTAAGATATAATAGCACTGATGAAACCGGCATCAAAAGCCTGACAGAGTTATAGCTAGATGTGGTACTCGTCAAGTTAGTTCAGTAAACCTCTAAGAAAGGGATAATTTTGATTTTACTGATGACCATACTTATTCGTATAATTAGTATAAATCATAAATACAACATGTTTTATTAGTATTTATTGTATTATTTGTATGTGTTTCAACTGACTCCAATCACTGTTTCAACCGCCCTTGGCATTAGGACGGTTGAAACAAAATTATTTATTTTTTTAATCTAAATATATATAATACAAAGGTGACTGACTGACTGACATGGTGATCTATCAACGCACAGCCCAAACCACTGGACGGATCGTACTGAAATTTGGCATGCAGGTAGATGTTATGACGTAGGCATCCGCTAAGAAAGGATTTTGCAAAATTCCCACGGGATCGGGATTTACACGGGAAAAACTTCCCACGCGGGCGAAGCCGCTGGCACAAGCTAGTTTCATATATTTCTAAAAATAGTAACTCGGGAACTATAATGATACAGCCATATCGTAGCTGAAACTTCACATTTGAATTTCACGTATCATAATTGTCACTTTGTCGATATACAACAAAATTATAAACGATAAAAGCTAAATTGTTTCAACCGTACCCAGTCTACCCTACTTGTGTGTGTAAATCCTTTTTCAAATTATAGAAAAGGAAGAAACAACTGATAAAAAATGCAGCTTTCGGTAGCTTAAAGGTATTTTGCTTTTCTTTTTTCTTACTAGGTGGTGGTTGTGTGGTGGAATTTCCTTTCATTCCAGAGACACAATTAAATGCTGTTCGTAAAGAAAGTTCTGCGCTTAATGTTGTCGAAGAGCAAGAAGATCATCAGACCAAACCGGTTGAGAAAATGAGTGGGCAACACATCCTTTGTAAGTACCTAGGTACCTTCGTATGTACCTAATTAGCTAGATAAATACTTCTTTTGTAACTACCTACCTGTAGGCCTGTTTCACAGTATCGTAGAGACTTAAATAAACTACTTATGATAAACTTATGTGACTTTAAAAGTCATCGCTAACGTTTCGCACACTTTAAAAACACCGACATTTGTGAAATGAAAACTATCCCATCCCACTAATACCTATTATAAAATCGAAAGTTCAAGTGCTTGTTTGTTTGCATGTTTGTGTGTCAAACACGCAGAACGGCAGAACACAAAAACAGATTAACCACTTTTTAGTTAGTCTTCAAGTCACTTCAAGTACAGCAAACATACCTACGTAGGTATGTTTGCTGCACTTGGTGTTTACAATCTTGACCTGTTAGTTAGTTAGTGAGTCTACATAGGTATGTTTCGAGCACAGTTGCTCGAGTGGTAGCATGCCCCGCCTTCCGATTCCTAAGTCGTGGGTTTGAATTTGATCGTGCACCCATAAAATTTAATGCTAGTTTACTTGTAATGTTTGATTTAAAAAATAGGTATTATAGAAAACTTATTTGTTTATAGGTATCGAATCGGATCAGCTGTTGCAGTCAATTGTAATGGATGAAGAAAATAACTTAAACTTACCTAACATAGGTCCCCTATTCTTAAACTAATAGAAAAAAATTCTATAGAGCCGGAGGAGATTACAAATGAAAACAAACATTTAAAAACGACATCTACTCTATTTTGGGAGCATGGTGAGCCTATGCGTAAAGGAGTAATCCAAATAATAATAGTAATAATGAATCACAATGCTAATATAGAAATAATGAATCACAATAATGAATCGTAATGCCATCAGAATAGTAAATCTATTATCAAGCAAGGAACCTATGAATACATTTTTCGAAACGAGTTTAACACTGCATTTCACAAGCCCAAGAAGGATCAGTGTTCAATTTGTTTGTCGTATCAAAATGCTGTTGGCGATGTTAAGTTACAACTGATGCACAATTATGAGAAACATTTAAAAGAAATAGATTTGTGCAGATCGGAAAAGAAAGCTGACATATAGAAACATGCAGGAATGATGCTAATAAGAGAATTTGTTGTTTTGACATGCAGGCAGTTCTGCAGACACGATTCTTTCTTTTTTTATAAAAGAAGACTTAATGTGTACAACTGCACCGTATTTGACGTTTTATCAAACGCTGCGTATTGCTACCTGTGGAATGAATCGTTAGAAGGAAAAGGTTGCGATGAAGTTGGGACGTGCATTTACAAAATTTTGAAAGATCACTGTGTTGGAAAAAATGTTATTTCTACACTGACAATTGTTCTGCACAGAAAAGTCTCTATCACTATACTATCAAAGTTTTGGGTGTTGTGTCAATAACACACAAATACTTAGTTGTTGGATACACCCAGAACGAAAGTGACAGCGTGCATAGCACAATTAAACGGGAGAAGACACGAATACTGAAAAATGGATCTATTTTTGTACCAACACAATGGAAATCGGTAATACAATGCGCCAAGAAGACTGGAACTTCATACGCAGTACACGAATTAGACTTCAGTGATATTCTCAAGCTGCTTGGGAGACACTGCATGTTGTCGGTACATAACAAATTATTAATATACAAACAAGTCCTGATGACAATTTGGACTTACGGTATTCAGCTCTGGGGCTGCACCAAACAGACCAATAAACTTATCATACAGCGATTCCAGAACAAAGTGCTAAGGGAAATTGTGAATGCACATAATGTAATGTACATTCGAAACGACGATCTCCATCGGGACCTATAAGTTGAAGTCGTCGAAAAAGTTATTCAAAAATTTGCGGAAGCCCATGAAAAGAGACTTCATCAGCATGTGAACATCGAGGCAATCCAGCTTCTCGATCACACAAATATAGTTAGAAGACTAAAAAGAACAAAACCGTTCGAATTAGTGTTTAGTGATAGTGAATAGTGTAAAGTGCAAAAGTGCTACCAAATAAACACAATAACGAAGTGTATTCCCCTTAATAGAGACAATAAGAAAAGTGCCACTGGACACATTCTTAGTAAAGACAATTTATTAGTTTAAGTTAAAATTAAATTACTTATTAGTCTATATATAAGGCTAGATTGTAATATAATTAGGGTTCATCCTGCTGATGAACACTAATAAAAAAAAATTAAAAAAAGAAGTGATATTCTCGATCTAAAGGACCTCGTAACGCAGTTTGGTAAAAACTTCACGGTTAATAATGACGGTGATCGTGTTGTGTGGAATGACAACAAAAAAATCTTCATGCAAGCATCTTCTCCATACTTAATTTTTTATAACGACACCTATGATCCAAATGCAACGATGAAGTGCTTAAATGTGCGTAACAAAATGAGAGGCAGAGATGGTGTAAATGTTGAACTAAATTTACGATATTATAAGTACCACCAGCGACCAAAGATATCCAGCCTAAAGAAAAAAGACTTGCTTACTTTATGCGACTCAAATGTAATTCCAAGAGTATACCGAGAGTATTACTCAAGTTTGGAGGCTGGAGACAATCATTTTGAACCCGATGAGCATAACAAAAATGATTAATTTGACGCAACTAATTATTTTAAGATTTAACTGATTTCTTTTATTTTTTTTTTAATATTAATAAACCATTAAGGTTTCTAAATTGTTTGGTTGTTTAATTTCATTTCTGGCTTATTTAGAAATATTCCAATTAGTTCTTAGATTTTCAGGAAATTTTTAATTCATTATTGGAACATTTTACAAAAATACTGATAACTCATTAATTACAAATGATATCCTGAATCATACACAATAAACTTGGCTATAATCTGCATATTATTCAATAAAATAAAAAAATACAAAATGGTCTCTAGATAAAATAAAATATCATTTGAATATTTTCAAAAACTTTAAACCTTAATAGGGTATTTGCCTATTTTTCAAAAATAGTTTAAATTTAATTGTGGATCAATTTTAAGTTACAAAAAAATGTTTTTCGTGAAAAATAACTGGGTAACATTGGTAAAACTTTAAAATAAATTTCAAATTAAATATTTTCCCGCCCAAAACCCCATCGCTGTGACGAAGTCGCATGACGTCATATTTCTCAAACAACAAAGTGTTTTTGAGGTTAGGATTTCTGTTGTCTTACGTTGTTTGACAAGTCGACACGTTTGACAGCTTTGAGAAAAATGACATCACACTACTAATATAATTTTTATTTTATGAAAATATAAAAATGTGGAATTATTTTTAGAAGTAAAAATGTTGTTTAAATTTCCTGGCATCTAAACTAACTATATGCAAAACATCGTTTTTTTTTAATACTACAGGCAAATACCCTATTACTCAGAACCATTACAGAGAGGCCATTTTGAAATGTTCCATTACTGTTTCCGACCGACGATATGTTAGATACCTATATATGTGCGCGCTAGTTTACCTATATATTTATGTCTTTGAGATACCTACTTACGTATGCGTCTACTATTAATATGCAAGTATAGACTAATTACCTAGATATGATATACAAAGTACATAAAAGTGTAATTAAGGTCGAGGCGTCGAAGTTCATCTACGGGGCAACACCATCTAGCGTCTCTCTAGGCTTTTTCTGAATAGCTACGACGTTGACAACTCGGTCAATAAAACAGTCACTTTTTCGTCCTACTTTTAAATTATAGATGGCGCTGTGTTGAGTTTAATTGCAAAAAACGGTCTCATAATTTGTTGTAGTTGACAAGTTGAAACACGAGTGAGTTGTGTCGCCGTTTTAGTTAATGTGATAAATGAATATCAACGGATTTTTACGTATTCTAGTGGTAAGTGCTTAACATTTTATTGTTTTATTCTATTCAAATCGAATTTACACGTACATCTATATTTACAGAAATATTAGTTGTGAGGAGAAAACCCTAACCTATAAATTCAATATTGGGGAAGACTGTCTAGTATTTTAGGGAAAGGCCGTCATATGCCGATCTTGCCCCAAGGCAGATGTTGTAAGCCTTATTCAGTTTGTTTTCTTTAAACATTTATTTCATTCGCAATATTATTTTATTCGCAAGTTTTTTTTTGTTAATTATGAAACCCACGTGATTATAACTACCCACTTCTATCTATACTTATAATAAATCTGTAGAGAGGTCAATTCTGTACATGAAATATATTTACAAAATAACTATCAGGGGGTGATTAGGGATCGATACTGATACCAAAAATGCAATCAGTAAAATTTTTGTCTGTCTGTATAACCGTTATAGAAACAAAAACTACTCGACGGATTTTAACGAAACTTGGTACAATTAATATTCATACTCCTGAGCAGGTTATAGTATACTTTTCATCACGCTACAATCAATAGGAGCAGAGCAGTGAAGGGAAATGTTGGGAAAACGGGAGAAGTTACTCCATTTTTTAAGCTTCCGTCGCGTGTGCAACCTTAATGGTTAAAGCTACACAGAAATCATTTATGACGGAAATGTTCTTCTTAAAATTATATAAAAAATATCCCACGACGGCATATATCTATCTTTTATGGTTGACTCACAATAACACGTGTAACTCCCGATAGCTTAGCAGTTCGAAGCTTTCTGATTATTATTCTGCTCCGAAATTTAAAACCACCACAACTTTGCAATAGAACTCGGCTAAAAGTAACCCAGTTGCAACAACATATAATCGAGGCCCAAATTTTAACAGGTTGCGGTGCAGGAGAAACCGTCTTTATTCCCAGAATTCCCATAATACCAAATAATTTTCCATTCCAATTTAAAAGAACGCCATTCCCAGTTTCGGTGTGTTATGCAATGACAATTAATAAGGCTCAAGGGCAGACTTTTCGTGTTGCTGGAGTAGATCTCGGTGTCAGTTGTTTCTCGCATGGTCAGTTGTACGTCGCTCTTTCCCGGGTTAGCAGTTCTAGAAATCTTTATGTTCACGTGCCGGACGGGTCAACTTTCAACATAGTTTACCTGGAAGCTTTGGGCTGAAGTATTGTCGTTCTATAGGTACTTAAGCCTCATGTGAACGTGATCTAAACAATATTACCAATACATTAACTTAATAACACACAAGGAGTTACACGCTGACGCAGTCGCGGGCACAGCTATTAACAATAATATTGTGCGGTTCGGTATTGCGATATTTTTCAACAGTATTATAGATTGACATATTATATTTCCCTACTAAATTACGAAAGTTAATCTGTGTGTTACATCAAAATCACTGAACCGTGAGGAAGGACATAGGCTACATTTTATTACGAAAAACGACAACAACGGTAACAGCTATCTATGCTAATAATATAAGGCTGAAGAGTTTGTTTGTTTGTTTGAACGCGATAATCTCAGGAACTACTGGTTCGAATTGAAAAAATAT
The DNA here is from genome assembly GCA_943138885.2 of Tholera decimalis. NCBI lineage: Eukaryota > Metazoa > Arthropoda > Insecta > Lepidoptera > Noctuidae > Tholera > Tholera decimalis. The sequence continues at coordinate 15,078,824 of OW964574.2, read as the reverse complement.
TTTTAATTAAATAGTAAATTTATAGAGAAAGGCTATAGGCTATATATCATTACGCATAGGCGTACCCAGGGGGGGGCAGGGAGGGGCAGCTGCCCCCCCCCTGGAAATCTAGCAGAACATGTATGAACTCGCCTAATTACTAATCAAAGTGTAAACGGGGCCTATGCTCTAACTTTTAAATAAACCGCGCAGTAGACACTCAAAATGCACGATGCAATTGCCAAAAAACCGTACGCGACGATGGCGGACGAAGATTACCGAATCTAGCCGAGCGTTCACACGCTCGGCTGTATTCGGTAATTTTCGGTAGGGAGTTGCGAGCTGAGGTTGCGAGCGACTAGCATTTATTTTATTCGACATGTTATTGTTTTGAAGGAGCTAAACGTGGCTAAATCAAACGTATGTGATTAAAAAATATTCATTCATTTAAATCAAAGTAACTATAGAAATCTGTCTGATTGATATTGTGTTGTGATTGTGACACGCACATACATTCTGCTGAGCAATAATAAAGATAGATATGGACATTCGAATTTTTTTTTTGTAAGTATTTTTTCTGTTATTATTTTTAACAGTTTACCTATTCGTAAAATTTTGCGAAAACACTTAGAAAAAGGCCATAAAAATGCACAATATACGTCCCCAAAAATACAAAATGAGATTTTAAATATATGTGGAGTTCTAATTAGAGAAAAATTGATCGATGATGTTAAGGCTGCAAGTGCCTACAGCATTTTGGCTGATGAAACAGCTGATATTGCAGGAAAGGAACAACTATCAATAGGCCTTAGATATTACGATCAAAAGGAAAAAAAATGTTAAGGAAGAATTTATCGGTTTTGTCGAGTTACAAAAAATGGATGCTCAAACAATAGCTACTGAAATTAATGGATTCATCAATGCCTTAAACATTGATGTTAACAAATGCGTGGGACAGGGCTACGACGGATTTGCTACAATGGCGGGAAAAGATGGCGGTGTCCAAAATATATTGAGAGAAACGTTTAAAAAGGGTTTATATTTTCACTGCGCCTGCCACAAGCTAAACCTAGTAGTAAACGATTTAAATAATGTTCCTGAGATCCGAAACTGCATCGGAACTGTAAAAGATACGATTAATTTTTTCAGGGAATCAGTTTTGCGTCAAAAATATGCACCAAAATACCATTGCAGTGTGAAACAAGGTGGTCGCATAAATACAAAAGTATTTCGATGTTTAAAAACCATTTTGTGGAAATTGTGGAAGGTTTAGAAAAGCTTTCACAAGAAGGTAATTCTGGGACAAGAAAAGTAGCTTTCCAATTGTTATCCGCAGTTGGACAAACCACATTCATATTGTCTTTATGTATTATAGACAAATACAAGTCGCTGCTGCAACCGATCGCAAACACATTGCAGTAAAACCTTACGCGTAATTAAGTGTGCAGAGCACATTCAAACCATAAAAACAGCAATTATGGAACATAGGCTTTCTGCCGAAGAATTTGAAGAATTATTGAAATCAGCTAATGAAATTGCTAAGGTTTTGAATCTTGAGCTGCGTCTTCCAAGGACAGCAAGCCGCCAACAATATAGGGCAAATCATCCAGCTGGTTCGTTAAGCGAATATTTTCGCCGATCGTTGTACGTGCCCTATTTGAATTCATTATCATCCTCATTAGAGGTGAGATTCGGTAAAGAACATTTACCAGCGATTGCTCTTTCATTGTTACACCCTGCTCAAATAATAAAAATGACAGCTCCAAAATTAAGAAAATGTATGGACGAAGTATCTGAATTTTATGAATTAGAAGGGATCACATCTGAAGCTGAACTATGGCGCCCTTTTTGGGTTAACAAGCAGGAGGACTTCGAAGATTTGGAGATAATGGAATTAATCCAACAAGCAGAGTGTTTTTATCCCAAAGTGAAAACAGCCCTAGAAATTTTACTGGCAATGCCTTATTCCACGGCTACGATTGAAAGATCATTCAGTACACTTAGACGCGTGAAAACGTGGCTGAGATCAACAATGATTGAAGACAGGTTAAATAATGGACTTTGTTTGCTCAGTGTACATAAAAAACTTGTAAGCAGTATGGGCTATTCTTTCACGAAAGACGTTATAAACCGTTTTGCAGAAGATCCTCGAAAATTACTTTTAAAGTAGAACCGATTTAAATAAAATAAAAATGCATGCATAGTCAAATTTACTTTTATTTATCTAACTACCTATAAAGCAGGATCAAGTGTAGTGTGTAGACACTACACTACATATACCTAATGTTTCATGTAGGTGTATTTGTGTAGTGTGTATGACAAAACAGCCGCTGACGATCCGACCGAAACAATCTGACTTGCCCCCCCCTAGGTCAGAAGCTGGGTACGCCCATGTCATTACGCTAAGGCCAATAGGAGCGGAGCACCAATGAAGAATGCTTCAAAATCGGGGTTAAATTTAACGTTAGCCCAAAGTAACTATTCCACGCGGACGAAGTCGCGAAATATTATTGTGTTTACGCTTACTGTCACCGCGAACCACGATGTAAATATAACATATAGGTTGACCAGAAAGAGTAGAAATTAATTAAAGTGGAACTAAAATGTTTTCGTAACTGACAACACTACAGCAGCTCTCAAACGTCTTAAACGTCTTATCAAAACGTCTTAGTCTTTGTCAATTTGTTCATAAATAATGTAGGTAAGTGAACATTATTTTTTTATAAACCCTTTCCGTAGGTATTAAAATTATCGTTTTCGGGCCGTTATTAATCGAATATTTTCAATGCGGCTATTACTGTTTGTCTTTTGGCGGGATCGTACCTATGGCAAAGTAGTATATTGTTTGTAAACTAAAACTACTTTGGATATTATTTAAAAAATAAATATTTTATATAAGCTATCTTACGCGATCATATTATAATAAAACTTATGCTTTTATTTTCTTGGTTTGTATGCGGTATCATTTTTTGTATCTTATTTTCAGAACATGGCGCCTAAGAGAAAATACGACATAAGTTATATAAAATTTGGATTTACCTCGATAGAGAGTAACGGAGAAATAAAACCACAATGCGTTATATGCGCAACCGTTTTCGCAAATGACGCGTTGAAACCAGCGAAATTAAAACGCCACTTAAAAACAAATCCAAATTTGTCTGACCGTCCGGTCCGCTAGAATTCTTTGAAGGAAGATTAGAGAACCTAAAAAAATGAAACTCTGTTCTAGTGGTACGAGATTTGCAACATCGGAAAAATTATTAGTAGCGTCGTTTGAGATTTCTAAAATAATTAGCACAATCTAAACAACCTCACACAGTCGGAGAAACACTAGTGAAACCGTGTTTAATCAAAGCCGTCGAAGAAGTTTTGGGATTAGAGGCCAAGAAAAAAAATAAAAGATATACATCTGTCCAATAAAACGGTCAAAGCTCGAATTGAACTTATGTCAAATGATATAGAGGAGCAATTTGTTTCAAGAAACAAAAAGTCGCCAGTTTTCGCTTTGCAGTGTGATGAATCGACTGACATTTCGAATTGTTGTCAACTACTTGTATTTGTTCGCTTTTTAGACGATGACAACATAATAAAAGAAGAATTATTAATTTGACGGGAACTGGAAACAACATCAAAAGGTATCGACGTCATGAACACAATATTGGAATATTTTGAGAAACATAATCTTATGTGGGATAAACTCGTTGCCCTCTGTACTGATGGTGCTCAGGCAATGTTGGGATCACGTTCCGGGCTGGCGACGTTAGTAAAACAGAAAAGTCCTAAGGTAATAACAACGCACTGTATCATACATCGCCAGGCGTTAGCTTCTAATGCCGGCTCTTCACGTTGGCCAACGTAGTGGCGAATATAGTGGCCAACGTGAAGAGCCGGCTTTAGACTCTTCCTGGATGCCTTAATGATACACTGCAAATGGCTATAAAAGTTGTAAATGTTATAAAAAGCAGCGCCTTAAAGACACGCCTTTTTAAAAAAATGTGCGCTGATATGGACTTTCTATGAGTCACTTCTCTTTCATACAGAGGTTCGATGGCTATCGAAAGGTAATATGTTGGGAAGATTATATGAATTGAGAGCAGAGGTTGAGATTTTTCTGGTTGACAACAAGTATTTTAAATATCTATTTAAAATACTTACTTAAATTCAGATGTCAAATATATGGGTCGATCTCCAGAGGCATTTTTTTCGTGTCGGGCTGGATAAACCCGAATTTAATATCGAAAAACGTTTTCAAAATATTTTTTATGTACAGTTCGGTGTCTAATCTACGTGATACAAGGCTAATAAGTATTATGAATAAGATTATTTTTAATATTTAAAAAAAAATCTTATACTCTAAAATCCTGATCGCTCTGGGTTGACCCAACTCCCGATTGAATGAAAAAAATATTCTTTAACTTTTTAATGAGAAGGTTCATATGAAACAACTTATTTAGATTACATAACAAATAGTTAATCTTCATAGTAATAAAATATTTTTAGTTATATTAATAATACTTTTGCCACAATTTGAATTTAAAATCGTGACCGGGCATTTTATCTCATCGCTCTGCGCTGAAGTAAAACATCGCGCTCATCCCTAGTTACGCGTTATAGACACTCTATTCCCCTCCCGCGGGGCAACGCCAGTAGTGGTCTAACCGCCGAGGAGGATACCTGTGTGCCACGTTCCCGCGCTCCAACATTACGAAGGTAAGTTTATGATTTGGTTCTCGAATTTTATGATTGGTATGGCACGTTATTTAAATTAAATAGTAAGCTTGTGAATGTGTTTCGTTATGTGAATTAAGTGATCGTTATGATGTTTTTTATGAGACGTAATCACAACTTTCTACTGCTTTTAAATTCGGCTATATTTATGATTTCGTGACTTTTCTGATGGCTATGTATCACCGTATCAACGCTCTGCCCAAAAAGACCAGAGCGATGATATTTTGCATTAATTGTACGTTATAAATCTATTTTAAGTAGTAGTACCGGACTGTAATAATGACAAACGATGAATTATGCATATAACCTTTAATTTATGACCTTTCCTGGGTTTCTTTGGGTAACCTAAACCCATAATTATATTGCATTTAGCTAACCACAACAGTAATCCTTTCTTCTCTAAAATTTAATGGCAACTATTGTTGCAGATTGAAATCATGCCTCGAAATAAATTATCTATTGAAGAAAAACGTCTTAGGAAGAAATTGGCTGAGCGTCGTAGAATGGCCACGATAAAAAATGATCCAGATCTATATGCACAATGGCTTGTAAAGTCAAGAGAGAGTTACCAAAGGAAAAAAGCTCGGGCCACAGTACTACCAATGAATGATTTGACTCCAAGCCAGCAAAAGGTTCGTAGGAAGAAAAGTAGGCAGACTTCTCGACGATATTATTTAAAGAAAACTTTTACTGCGTAGGCACAATAAAAGTGCAGAACTTATGGCAAGAGTTGATGATCTATGGCGACAAATTCATTTGCAGAAATGGAACGAGAGCAAAGATACAAAAAAAATTTGGAATGAAGTATTTCAAAGATGCTCAAGGGGAATCTAGATTTGAGGAATTAGCGACTTTTGCGATTACTCTCTTAATAGTACCTAATTCTAATGCCGATGTTGAGAGACTATTTAGCAGTATGAATGTAATAAAAAACGTAAACGTAAATGAAGTTGAATATTTTAACTGTAATATTAAAAACATGCTGTGGTTAAGATTGGAAGAAAAATGCTGCAGTGATTATGAAATTCCAATAAAAGTTATAAAACAAATTGGTAACAAAGCATCGTATAAATGTGAAACTGACGATGATGGTGCAGACAAAAGTTCTTGTTTGTTGATTTACTGACTTAAAATATTTTATTACGTCATATTAAAGAACATTTTTAATAATACAAGTAATAATAAATAAATACTGTTTTCTTTCGTAAAAACTAAAAAACATTGTGTATCTTTTAGTGATTTTTAGAGTAGGGCCGATTTTTGTTAGTGGTTTTCTGGTGGTTTTAGAAGTTGGATCTGGTAGAGAGCTAGTTGAACTGTTGGCAACACTGAACACTGGTGAACAGTAGCTAATAGTGAACAGTAGTCAGTAGTTTAATCCAGTGTTTATAGTGAACAGTATAACCTAGTTTATAGTGAACAGTTTAATCTAGTATTTATAACGAACAGTATACAGTTTCAGTAACAGTTTTGTACCCAGTATTTATAGTGAAGAGTTTATAAGTGAACAGTATATTTCAGTTAAGTAATTATAGTCAGTTTGTGAACATTAATAAGTTGTAAAATCAGCCAGTTTGTGTTTGTGAACTTTTAAACTAGAAAATAGTTATGAACAGTGAAAAATAAATAGTCTACAAGTTTTTAAAGACTTTTAATAATAGTATCCTCCAATCCAGTGCAAATTAAATGTGAGACCTAGATCCCTCACATTGTCTGGTCCTTCGCGAGCCGGATTCGAGGAAAACGTTATTAAGAAGACTCCAGTGAACCTCTTGAAGAATATTCAGTTAATATTTACTGAAAACAATGCCAATTACGAGGTCTACAGGGAAGAAAGGCCGACAGGCGTCAACTACAGCTACAGAACAAACTGAAAGTGCTACTGAAACAACTACTGAAACTACAGCTGAAACGCAATCTACGAGAACAACAGCTGACTCAGGGGAGGCGCCGACTGCGACCGCGTCTACAGTCAAACGTGTCGACACTCAACAAGAAACTGAAAACAAAGAAAGTGGTCGACACAATAAATCTTCTTCAAGGAAAAGTAAAAAAGAGTCAAAAGCGCGTCGCATAGCTAAGGCAAAGGCGGAGCTAGCACAAAGGTTAGTGGAATTAGCAAACGCGCGCCTAGCCGAGGTCGAAGCTGAATCTACTGATGAAGACGCATCCTCAGTCGCCTCAGAAGCTGGAAACGATCAACGAGTGATTACTTGGCTACAAACAAGTCAGCTACTCGCCATCACAGACTGATCACATCGATCAGAAGTAAATTCGTCGCCCGAACCTACGGCTCCAGTGACCGCCGCCGTGTCCTGGACCATCCCGGCGAACTTACCGGCGGGAGTCAGCTCTCTGCACCCGCGCCTGAAAACCTGAACACTGAACATGAAAACATGCTGCCAGTGAGTACCTCCGCCTCCTGGCAGCTGAACCCTGCGACTGAACAGCCGCACCTGAACCCGCCGCCACTAACAGCCGCCTGGCAACAGAACTCTGCGCCCACACAGCCACAACCGAACCTGCAGCCATTGATCACCACCGCATCCTGGCAACCGAACTACGTGTCTACACAACCGAACCTGCAGCCAGTGATCACCACCGTATCCTGGCAACCGAACTACGTGTCTACACAACCGAACCTGCAGCCAGTGATCACCACCGTATCCTGGCAACCGAACTACGTGTCTACACAACCGAACCTGCAGCCAGTGATGACCGAACCCGTCGCATCCTGGCCACAGAACTCTATGTGTGTAACAACGAACACATCATGGCAACCGATCTTTACTACGGCACCACATCACAGTTATCCTCCGAGATATACCACCGAAACCCGGGTGCCCCAGTTCACGCCATCAATGCACACCGTACATCAGCCTTCAACACTGGCCGTCCAAGAACCAAGGACGGACATGAAAGAACTTGCTGCTGCGATCATACACGCCGTGCAATCAACACAGCACCAGCAGCCAATGAAGTACACTGAACTACCCTGTTTCAACGGAGCTCATCAAGATTGGCTCACGTTTCGTGCCGCCTACTGCGAGACAGCACATCGACTGACAGCAATGGAGAACATGTTTAGACTTAGACGAAGCCTTCGTGGTCTAGCCAAGGAAGCTGTACAGGGATTATTAATAGTGAACGCCGACCCAAATGAAGTTATGAAATCAGTCGAGCTACGCTTCGGACGTTCAGACTCAATCGCAATGGCCGAGATAGAACGTCTACGAACTCTGCCACGCCTCACTGAATCTCCGCGTGAAGTTTGTACATTCGCTACCAAAGTGGAAAGCATAGTTGGGACTCTGCAAGTTCTCAACTGTGGGCATTACCTTTTTAATCCAGAAGTAACGAAAGCTATTGTTGAGAACCTCACACCAACCATGAAGAGACTGTGGTACCAGTTCTCAGCAATGCAGCCTAGAACAGAACCTGATCTTTTGAAGTTTACCCGATTCATCAAGATTGAAGCTGAAATATGCAGCCCATATGCATTGCCTGAAAACATCGCTGTAACAACACAAACCCCTCAAAACACACAGCGACGCCAGCAATGAGTACACGCCACGCAAGAAACAAATAAACCGAAGTGTGATTTATGTGAACGGCAGGGACACAGAATCATAGAATGTGAAAAGTTCAAGAAAGCAACTACTAACGCTAGATTGGATATAGCTAAGAAACATCACTTGTGTTTTCGCTGCCTCAAATACAGAACAAAGCAACACAGCTGTAAACCAAAGAAACGTGAAATAAAAGACTGTGTACATTTACATCACAAGATGTTACACGCCGACAGCGCAGTGAACAAGAAGAAAGAAGAACCCGAGTGCTCCGAAGAAGAACAAGGGAAGGTTCATTCAGCATGGACACCGAAGGTATCATTTCTGAAGATAATACCAGTACACCTGCCTGGACCGGCGGGAGCGGCAGATACCTACGCACTCCTAGATGATGGCTCTACAGTAACACTAATCGATGAAAGCCTAGCCAATCAACTCGGAGCAGAAGGATCATATGAACCACTACGAATATCATCCTTCGACGGCGAGCCTACGATCGACGTGACATCTCGAAGAGTGAACTTCACCATCAAAGGACTTCACACATCTGAACGCAAGTTACAAGCAAGAACATTCAAGCGACTAGAGCTGGCTGCTCAGAGGATACCTAGAGAAGCAGTCAGGGATTGTGAACATCTTCGAGACATAGTTAAAGACGTAGTATCTGAAGATGCAAGACCTAGACTCCTGATTGGCCAAGACAACTGGGATCTCCTCATCACAACAGAAGTCAAAAGAGGAAAAAAGAACCAACCAGTGGCCTCACTAACACCACTTGGTTGGGTCCTGCATGGTAGCCACACACGAGCACTTGGCCACAGAGTGAACTTCATCAGACATGCTAACACAGATGATGAACTCCATGAACTAGTGAAGGAATACATCACAATGGACAACATGCAAATCAATCCAAAGAAACCCACCAATGATCCTGATGAACGAGCACTTCTCATCCTGCAGCAGCATACGAAGAAAACCACAGAAGGACGCCGCTCTGTTATGGCGCGGAAAAGGAACTACGAGCAGCCATCCTTGCGGCTACGGCAGAAGAAGCTTCAAGGAAAATGATCGACTGGCGATTCATCCCACCTGGGGCACCTTTCATGGGAGGCGCCTGGGAACGCGTGGTGAGGTCAGTCAAGACAGCACTAGCCGCCACGCTGAACAAGCGATTCCCAAGCGAAGAAGTCCTACAGACGCTGCTCATCGAAGCCGAACACACCGTCAACAGCCGACCACATACGCACGTGTCTGTGAACTGTGAGGATCCTGAAGCCCTGACGCCAAATCATTTCCTACTAGGCGGTTCAGGACGCAACCTGGCGCCAGATTTCGACGACAGCGACTTACGCCTACGAGCCAGTTGGCGTGCAGCCCAGAGACTTGCTGATATATTCTGGGCGAGATGGCTGAAGGAATATCTGCCAGAACTACGGAACCGCAGAGAACCACACACCAAAGGCACAATTCCCAAGGTCAACGATCTAGTATGATCGTGGATGGCAATCTCCCAAGAAACATGTGGATCAGAGGACGCATCAGCGCTACTTTCCCCGGCCCAGATGGAGTGGTTCGCACAGTGGACGTATCCACGAAAGGAGGTATCCTGAGACGTCCCGTGAAGAAGATAGTGGTGCTATCAATAGACCACGGCGAGCCTGCACCAGCTTCTACTACTGCGACGTCAGCAGCGGACGACGCACGGCGGGAGGAATGTGTAGGACGCCCGGCAATACATTAGAATATTAGATCATAAGTTTACGTAAATGTAATAGAACTTAAGTTAGATTAATCATGAATCAATAGTATATTATCATAAGTAGTGTTGATTTATATTAGGAACTTCGTTATGATCGCGCTAAACTCTAAGATCAAGTCTAAAGCAGGAAAGAACCTGTTGAAACCTGCTCCCGTGACCCTCACTTTCTCCTCGTCTCTGATTGGTGGATCTTGCTTGCTTGCTTAAGATAATTGGTGTTTCAAGCATTAACACATAGCGCAACCCACACGAGTTGCGTCCATGTGTCCAAGTATAAGTATAGGGCATATTGACCGTTTCGACAGACCGTCTGCTCGGGGAGCTCATGTTTGTCGTGTCTCCTTGAGGCTCATGATAGGTTTAGGAGAATAGGATCCCCCTTTTACGCCTCCAATATGGAGGCCGCCTTAGTGGAAACTCTATCCGCTAAGGTAGAGTACTTAACGATTAAATTTAATAAAACCACCCTGCTTCTAGGGCATATAATTAACGAAAACCCCAAACTATTCACGGAGTATGAGGCGGAGATTGACTCCATCCGAGCCAAGCCCCTTCTCAAACCATCCCCCGAGTTGCCATCCATCCCGTAACCGGAAGTAGATCCCACCCCCACGCCCATCGCAGATAGGCCCCCCTCCCCCCCAGACGCCGAAATGGAATCTGAGGAGGAGGAACAAGACAACGAGAACTCGGAAGGCGAGCGCTAGGAGCGCGCAGAGTCCATACACTCTGAGCGCTCTGAGCGAGCGGAGTCCGAGCGCTCGGAACACTCCTCCGAACATGACCAAAACTCATCCTCCGACGAATTTATCCTCGTCAGGGAAAGAGGAAGAAGAGGTCGCAGGCCTCGTCCTCCCAGTCCCCTAAGGCCAAGAAACCCTCCCCTCCCGAGCCAGCACGCCTAGTGCAGTCACAGCCTTCAGCATCCCCGGCCTCGGAGGGATGGTTTTGCGCACTAAGGCGCTGACGACTGGGGTAGGGCTGGGCCTAGTAGCCCTACCCCAGTCGTCAGCGCCTTAGTGCGCAAAACCATCCCTCCCCCACACATCTTCATCCACGACAAGGGGGCTTGGACAAACGTGTCCAAAGCGTGTGGCTAGCAACGCATCGCCTACACCAATGCCCGCGCCGTTCAGAACGGCATAAAAGTAGGTTTAGCAACGGCTAACGACCATCGCGCGCTCTCGAAGCTACTCAAAGCTCGAAACATCCCTCACAACACGTACACGCTCCAAGCGACACGGACGAGGAGCCGGGTGGCGAAGAAAAAGCAGGATAATTCAGTGTGGAGGACCCCCAAAGTACAGTTTGGAACTTTTTTATATTTTTAAAAATCTATTCCCGGAAAACCGGGATAGATACAGTGCTAATTATAGTTTTAAAAAATTAGGCTAGCTTAGTTTTACATAGTGTTAAAATTTCACAATTATAGCTCCAGTAGATTACTAGATATTTAGGTTTTAGTTTTTGAAAAATCGGGGGCTGGGTAAAACCACCCCAACACCTGTATTAAACATTTTATTTATAAACTTTAAGGGTTCTACCAAGTGAGTTGTCCCATTTTGCAATTTTATCTGCAGTTTTTAGACTTAAAAAAGCGAAATATTGGAAATACTTTTAACCTTACATTATTAAAACTGTAAATTGGGGGTTGAAGGAGGGGTGGAGCACGCCCGGATTTTTGGTACGTCGCAGGGACGGGGCAGACCTACTTCCGAGCCGAGTCCCGGATTTTTCAGTACACGGGAGGTCCGAAAACCACAACATTTGCGGTTGTGAAAGTGTTCAACCCTCTTTGACGCTCCCTCACAAGCGTACCCCTTGGCCGAAAAATCCGGAACGCGGGTCGGGAGAAAGGGGAAATTCCCCCGCATCTGCCGACGTATCAAGAATCCACGCGTCTTAAATAAAACCGAAGTTATAGCCCCCCGAAGTTGAGGTAGTGTTCGGCAAAAACCGCAAATAAAACTTTGTTTCCACACAAGATCCGGGTCACAAAGCCGCTACCCTCAACTTCATTTTCTCAATCCGAAGAAATTTCCAGAATAATATTTCGCAATAACACTCCACATTTAATAACCTGATAAGACAGAACAAGACTAACACATAGAAGTTGACATAAATTTTTTCGCCTCAAATTCGGAAATTTCACCAACCGGGAATCGAACCCGGTACCCTAAAAATTGCATATCTCGGTAACCAGAGGAGTTAGACAACTTTGGACCTCAAATTCGGCCTGTGTAGTGTCGTGGACACGACACTAAGGTGAAAACCGTAACCGGGATATCGATCCCCCCCTTATTTTTCCTCTTTTTCCCAACTTTTCCTTTCCCTACCTCTTGCGGGCCATATCTCGGAAACGAGAGGAGATAGAGCCGATCCGACTTCAAATTCAGCCTTTGTGGTGTCGACACCACGGCATAAGTCGCATAAGAGGTACCCTTTCCCCCCTTTTGGACCCCCCCCCACCCCTTATTTTCAAATATCGATATCTCGGAAACTAAGAGGCATAGGGAGTTTTTAACTGCGGATTTAGACTTATTGCTTTTATTTCTTTATTTTTTATTAGTATTTAGTTAATTTTATTTGACTTTACCCCCCTTTACAGGGTTAAACGTTAATTAGATTATAGTTAGATTTTAAGTTGACAAATTTTTACCCTCCTATACAGGGACAGATAACTACTTACTGACTGATTAGTATATTTTATTATATTATATTTTATTTAAGTTTTAATTAAATCTTTTTATAAATTGACTATTTTCCCCGCTCATCGCTGTGCCCTTTACACACAAGCCTACACACCACACCACAACATGATGTCCGGAATTCGCACCCCAGTAACAGGGAGAGGGTCAGGGGCTGGAGCCAGCAGACCACGAGGGTCTGTGTCGCCTACCCATCCGGACAACGGGGGGCCCTCAGGAGCGCGCGAAGCGCCGAAGGGGATATCTCTGAAGTTCGGTGGGAAAGCCGCTCCCGCCACTACTCCCAGCCCAGCAGGCCCGCCTGGACAGACGCTGGACGCCGCCAGGACTTTCATCCGGAGACCGGAGAGGAAGAGGAGGTCCATAGACCTAATGGACTCATACGTGAAGCAGGCCGACACCTACGCTACCCTGTCCAATGACAGACTACTCCAGGAGGTCATGAAGACCTTTGAAGACATACCATCTAGGGTCAGAGACTACCCTCAGATGAGGAAGGACATAAAGACCTTCCTGGAGACCCAGTCGGACAGGGGATTGCGGATCCAGTTTGAGGTAAGCAAGCGAGTAAAGGTCTTTGAAACGGCGCCTAAAGAAGCTTCACTCACCACGCCTACACCACCCGAACTGAGGGAGGTTTTGGAGAGGCTGGAAGGGATGGAATCAAACCTAAACACGCGGCTCAACGACCTCCAACAGAAAGTCACGAAAGGATACCTAGATATGAAAGACGAATATAATGAGTGCGGCGCCGACATCCTCGATAAGGTCATCGATCGGGTCGACGAGGTCGGTCAAAAGATCGACACCGTCCAAACGAGCGTGGACCACACGACGGAAGTGGTGAGGACCTTCGGTCGTTGCATGGTCAGCCTCGAGGACCAGATGAATGGCCTTACCAGGGATGTCGCAGCCAGGACCGATAGGTTAAAGGAGGTCATTCGGGAGGTTGTGGTCGAACCTAAAACCGACCCGCCGACATACGCCGGCGTCACGGCAGCCAAGCCCTGGCACTGACCAGCTCTTCACTCGATGGCGGTCACCTTGGAAGGCAGCCAGGAGACTGCGGACGAGGTGCTCGCCAGGGTGAAGAAGGCGGTCGATGCCAGGGAAACTGGCCTCAAAATAAACAAAGTCCGTAAGGCGAAAAATCAGACGGTCATACTGGGGTGCGACTCTGAGGAGGAGTATAAGAAAGTAAAAGATAGGATCGAGGGTCGAGGCGGAGGGCTAGTAGTAGCGCCAATGCAAAATAAAAACCCACTCGTCGTCCTCAAAGACGTCTTTTTGGACAGTGAGGTCTACGAGCTGGCGAAGGCGCTCTACTCACAAAATGAACACATATTTAGGGACCTGAGACAGGAAGACAAAGAAATCACTATTAAATACAAGAAGAGGACGAGGAACCCCAGGACGGCGCACGTTGTCGTCCAAGTCAGGCCCAAAGTATGGCAGAGGATGACGGAGGCAGGAGCCCTCTACCTTGACCTGCAAAGGGTCAGGGTCGAGGACCAGTCTCCGCTCATCCAATGCACGAAGTGCTTAGCATTTGGACACGGCCGGAAATTTTGTACCGAGAGTGCAGACAAGTGCAGTCACTGCGGAGGTCCGCATCTTCGCGAGAAGTGCGCGGAGTTTCTTGCGGGAAATGAACCGCGGTGCTGCAACTGCCTGCACTCAAAGTTCCAAAGGACCGGCCACAACGCCTTCAGCGTGGAGTGTCCAGTGCGTAAGAAGTGGGACTACCTGGCTCGGACGACGACGGCGTATGCCTGAGCCGTTCCTTAGGGCGTACACCACTCACGTAACACACATAACACGCACATTAACACACAAGATGTATAAAATATATAGTAAATACTAGTATTTGCGTGTTGCGCGAGGTGCAAGCACCTCGCGTGCTTGTGAAAAAAACTAAAGCATTGCCCCTCTAAATCAAGTATTTGCGTGTTGCGCGAGGTGCAAGCACCTCGCGTGCTTGTGAAAAAAAAAAGTGGGGGGGGTCATGGGGGGGTTTAGTATTTGCGTGTTGCGCGAGGTGCAAGCACCTCGCGTGCTTGTGAAAAAAAATAAGTATTTGCGTGTTGCGCGAGGTGCAAGCACATCGCGTGCTTGTGAAAAAAAAAAAAAAAAAGGGGGGGGGTGATGGGGGGGTTTAGTATTTGCGTGTTGCGCGAGGTGCAAGCACCTCGCGAGCTTGTGAAAAAAAAAAAAAAGAGGGGGGGGGGGGGGTGATGGGGGGGGGGGTTGCACAAGTATTTCGACTAAAGCAGTGCCCCTCTAAATGAATCTGAAAAAAAAAAATGTTCCAAGTCTCTTAGATTCCGAGATCCGCCTAAAGGGGGGGAGAAGGGGGGCGGGGGGGGGGACTTTGAAAAATGGTTTTTACTTTACCGAGCCTCCTCTATACGAATCCGTAAAAAACAAAAAATACGGGTCTCGTAGTTTCCGAGATACGATAGGGAGGGGGGAGAAGGGGGGTGAAAAGGGGAGGTTTGGCACTTTTCCCGTAGGTTTGAGAGTTACTTGTTTACGAATCTGTCAAAATATACCCACCTCCCCATCCACCATCTGGGAGAACAATTATGTCAATGAGTGAGTCAGTCAGTCAGTCAGTCAGTGAGTGGTAATTTAGCTTTATATAATATAACTAGTATTTGCGTGTTGCGCGAGGTGCAAGCACCTCGCGTGCTTGTGAAAAAAAAAGTGGGGGGGGGAGATGGGGGAGTTTAGTATTTGCGTGTTGCGCGAGGTGCAAGCACCTCGCGTGCTTGTGAAAAAAACTAAAGCATTGCCCCTCTAAATCAAGTATTTGCGTGTTGCGCGAGGTGCAAGCACCTCGCGGGCTTGTGAAAAAAAAAAAAAGTGGGGGGGGGGGGGCGGGGGTGATGGGGGGGGGGGTTTAGTATTTGCGTGTTGCGCGAGGTGCAAGCACCTCGCGTGCTTGTGAAAAAAAAAAAAAAAAAGGGGGGGGGAAATGGGGGGGGTTGCACAATTATTTCGACTAAAGCATTGCCCCTCTAAATGAATCTGAAAAAAAAAATGTTCCAAGTCTCTTAGATTCCGAGATCCGCCTAAAGGGGGGGAGAAGGGGGGCGGGGGGGACTTTGAAAAATGGTTTTTACTTTACCGAGCCTCCTCTATACGAATCCGTAAAAAGAAAAAAATACGGGTCTCGTAGTTTCCGAGATACGATAGGGGGGGGGGGGGGGGAGAAGGGGGGGGAAAAGGGGAGGTTTGGCACTTTTCCCGTAGGTTTGAGAGTTACTTGTTTACGAATCTGTCAAAATATACCCACCTCCCCATCCACCATCTGGGAGAACAATTATGTCAATGAGTGAGTCAGTCAGTGAGTCAGTCAGTGAGTGGTAATTTAGCTTTATATAATATAATATAGAAATATATCTAAACACGCACGAAACACAAAACATGTACTACATAACACCCCTAAGAACACAAACACAGATATATATTATAAATATATAAGCATATATCAAAACACGCGCGGAACACCAAACATGCACTACACACAACCCGAAAACACAACAGAACAACAAAATGTAGAATAGGAAAAGGTAATAGATATTGTATAATAAGTATATATATATTTTATTGCCACAACACATAGGTTGCACATAAATTAATGCGAAATGTAAACAATTCACGTGGTGTGTACCCAATTTGAACCAATTAACTGTGTTATTATTGTTGTCCGGAAACTAATCTGAATATTTAATGGTACTGTAACTGTGTGTACATACCAAATATGGAAAACTACTTTAGAAACCGGAAAGTAAAACAATATACAGTAGATTGTAAGTTAAACCCCTTCTTGTATTCATTATGTTAACAAATAAAAGACAAGTAGCACTTTGTATCTATACTATCTATACTAATATTATAAAGCGGAAAAGTTTGTTAGTTTGTTTGTTTGTGTGTTTGTTTGTTTGCTTGAACGCGCTAATCTTCGAAAGTACTGGGTGGATTTGGATGAAATTTGGTATGGAAGTAGCTTGAAGCTTGAGAAAGGTTATAGGCTACTTTTTACCCGACTGCAAAAAAGGAGAGTTATGTTTTTACCGTGATAGAATCCACGGGAGCGAAGCCCCGCGAGAGTACTAGTTACTAAATAAACATGTTAGAAACAGGAAATATATGTAAACTAGAAATTAAGAATGTATAGAATAGTATTACATAGATGTAGTTTATAATACATAGATACTTAAGAAACAAGATAGTAATTTTAACTAGTAAATAAAATGTTTTAAAATAGGAAAACACTTGTTTAGATATATTATAGTAATAAGATATTTGTTATATAAAATAGCACATAGAAATATAGTTTAAATATAGTATATAAACTATGTAAATAAAAACAAAGTTGCACACTAAATACCCTAAATAAATAAAAACTTAAAACAAGAGTAGATAAAATAGCGGGAGTCCCACCCGGCTAAGAATGAAAGGTTGTATGAAAGAAAGATAAAGTATGAGGAATGAAAGTACGAGAGGCATACATGATAGAACTAGAATGAATGAGTTAGCTAGCTATACAAGGTCCTGGTGGTCTCATGACCGGGGAAAAGCAAAAAAAAAAAAAAAACGACCGTTTCTTTGCTGCAATGACTCCACAAACAATCCCTACTGTATATTCTTCGGTAGATAACCTTAATGAATCTTCGGTATTTGATCAAGGTAGTCCTAAAAGTACGAATTCCAATAATATGATGTTGATTCAAGTAAGAGCGAGTACATCTGCTAATAAGAATGATCACATTGAAAACCGTAATTTAACAGACAGAGACCAAACTACGGGCTTTTTAATTGTACCCCATGTTGATGAAAGTGTTAATATTTCTGATACTACTATGAATGAAGATACAGTTAACTCAAACAGAATTATGGTCGCAGATATGAATAGGAATATTTATATACCAGTTGACCGACAAATAAGAAATAATGAAGACATACAGCAGATCGTTACAGCAGTCCCTTCAAAATCTAGCACAAGAAAGAAAGTTAAAAACGTAACTAAATGGAAAAGAGTTGCGGGTAAAAGGTTCTCCCTATCATTCAACTGTAGCAAAAAAAAAACCCTGAAATAGACGGTCGTGAAATGAAACCTTCATGTAAGTGTAAATGTAAATGTTACGAAAAAGTGCCTAATGAAACAAGAATACAAATATTTAATGAATTTTGGAAAAAATGTACCAGTTGGGATCAACGTCGCCAGTTTATAGCCCCTAACGTCACAAAAAAACAAAAACTCACAATGAAAACAACTGGGAACTTAGATACTGACCGAAGGAAGTTTACATACGAATATAGAATTATTGTAAATTCTAAGAGCGAAAAAATATGCCGGAATATGTTTCTTAACACGTTATCTATAGGAGAAAAGTTTGTTAAGGTGAGTTTGGCGAAACAGCTCGATGCAGGGTTGGTAGCTCCAGATCAGACGGGAAAACATATTCCTGGTAATAAAATTCAGATTCAGAGAATTCAGATGTGGTAGTACAATCAATGATAGATCATTTTAACTTATATCCATGTTATGAGAACAAAAAAAGAAAAGTAAAAACAAATGAATTTGCCCCCACTTAAATTAAAACAAGATATGGTAACCAGGTGGAATTCCACATACGACATGTTAAATCGAATAATAACCTGTAAAGAAGCTGTGATAGCAAACTTGGCGCTTACAAACCATAACATAAATTTAAAACCAGAGGAATGGCAGATCGTGGAAGAGGTGTTACCTATTTTGAAAATATTTTACGAAGTAACTACCGAAATTTCCACCGAAAAATACGTCAGCCTTTCGAAGGTAATTGTGTATTGTCGACTCCTCAGGCAACATATGAACAAATATGATTCCGATAGTTATTCAACGCAGTTGCAAATACGAAAATTAATTGAAAACCTTAAAGACCAAATCCATAAAAGGCTTTACGACAGAAATGATGTTGAATCTAATATGTTATATGCCGAAGCAACCATATTGGACCCAAGGTTTAAGAAGAAAGGGTTTGTGAGCATTATCAAATACGATAAAGCATTGTCAGATCTCAAGAAAAAGGTCGGCCTTGATAGCGAGGGACCACCCCAGGCACCACAACCATCAACATCCACCACTATGCCGTCGTCGTCATCGATATGGCAGGATTTTGACAGAGAAGTTGCCGCTCTTGTTCCTTCTAACCCAATTGCCGCTGGAGTTGTAGAAATTGACAAATATTTACAGGAGCCATTATTAAGCCGCAATGAAGATCCCTTAATCTGGTGGTATGAGCGGAAACAAGTTTATCCAATTTTATACAAATATATTTTAAAAAGACTTCATGTGGTAGCTACATCAGTACCATGTGAACGAACATTTTCGAAGGCGGGTCTCATTATGACTGAATCACGCTCAAGATTATCAGCAAAAAATTGGCTGAGCTGCTATTTATAGGTAGCAACATGAAATAAATGCTGTACATACATAATTATGTACATACTAAGAAAATATAAAAAAGAAACAAAAAAAAGCCAAAAATAAATAATCGTTGTACATAATTGATTTTTAAATACGCCTATCAAGTATTTTAATTTGATAGACAGTCCTAAGCCTGTCAAGTATGAAGGGAAATCAATTATTACGTACTATTTACCATTTCGCGGAATTATCAGTCTTTTTTAGGGTTCCGTAGTCAACAAGGAACCCTTATAGTTTCGCCATGTCCGTCTGTCTGTCCGTCTGTCCGCGGTTTAGCTCAAAAACTATTGGTACTAGAAAGTTGTACTTTGGCATGAGTATACACGTTAATGACACCAAAAAAGTGGTAAAATACAATTTTGAAAAAAACTATTATTTAGGGTACCTCCC
This sequence comes from Tholera decimalis, assembly GCA_943138885.2. Taxonomy (NCBI): domain Eukaryota; kingdom Metazoa; phylum Arthropoda; class Insecta; order Lepidoptera; family Noctuidae; genus Tholera; species Tholera decimalis. Next base: position 15,059,213 of record OW964574.2, on the reverse strand, counting down.
ATACGTGTAGTGGGATGATAATTTTTTTTTCCGTTCTTCCCATAGTGTGGGATATCGTTGGATAGGTCTTTCAAAAATATTAAGGGTTCTTTAAGAACGTTTTTTGATTAAGTAAACCGTTCGTGACTTATCAAGCTTTAAAGTGCCAATTTTCGTTAGAGTCAAGTGTCCCCCCCCCTTTATCAACTAAACGGTTGTAGTTATAAATTCAAATGTCACGGCAGGAGTACCTATATATAACGAAATTTAAAGGAAAACTATCACACATAAGTGGGCTTTACAAGTTTACGAGTAATAGTCGACCAATTGTATTTGACTCGAAAATTTCGAACAACTCCATAGAAATGTCGATAGATGGCGCTAAGCGCCAGTTGTATCGCGATTATTCCCGATGTCCACCACTTGTTTGGCCACCACTGGGGGACAGCGAGACAACTTTAAAACATTATTCTCGTTGTCCACCACTGGGGGACAGACAAGTGGTGGACATCGGGAATAATCGCGATACAACTGGCGCTTAGCGCCATCTATCGACATTTCTATGGAGTTGTTCGAAATTTTCGAGTCAAATACAATTGGTCGACTATTACTCGTAAACTTGTAAAGCCCACTTATGTGTGATAGTTTTCCTTTAAATTTCGTTATATATAGGTACTCAACACACAACTTTGTAAATTATTCCATTCGCCACCACTGGTGGCCGCCACTCACCTATGGTGAGTCAATTCAAAGTCATACCGAGTTTGATTCAAAACATACCGTCATTTCAAAGCATCAAGTCAAATTTATACAGACATAGAAATACAATCGCTGGAATGAAAAAACTTAAATGCAAAAATGTGGAAGAATTCCATGTTCCTAAAGATTATAAGGACTTTCTTTTAGCAGACTATTCATATAACTTCAACCGAATTGTAATGTTTTGTATTGAAGAAGCCAAAAATGTAATGTGTGAGATTCATCATTGGTACCTTTAAAAGCTGCACAGATTCATAATTTACAAAGTTGTGACGCTGTCCCCCAGTGGTGGACAACGAGAATAATGTTTTAAAGTTGTCTCACTGTCCCCCAGTGGTGGCCAGACAAGTGGTGGACATCGGGAATAATCGGTTGTATCGTGCTAGCTTCTTGTGACGATTGAGTAGTGTAGCTCTGTGTCCGTATTTAAATTCAAAACACCGGCTATGACAAGTTTTATACAAATCTCTAAAAAAAATTAAAACTTTCCGTGCAAAATTGTCGGATCAGGTGAGGATTTGTATAGGAAGTCAAATTAGTTAGGTAGTCATGTTTGGCTTTTAGTTAGAGCATGGTACAAAACGATCAGTCAGCGAATACGACACGCACTTGGCTGTTATAAAAACTACGGAACCCTACACTGCGCGTGGTCCGACACGCACTTGACCGGTTTTTTTTTAGCGTGGTAAAATTATCAAATATGTCCTCCCACCCCGGGCAGGGTGGGAGGGACTGTCAGACTTTTACTGACTAAAATCCACGGTGTTCCTTCAATAACCCTTTACGTACCGGGGTCACGGTAACGGGATGAGTCCCACGACCCCGGCAGGCTTCGGCCCTCTACGGGGGGACCTCGTCATATTGCTGACGCTCTTTGAGGCGCGCGTGAAACACGACGCGCCGTCGACCCGGGCATGGTCCATGGTCGGACAGCGAGTTGCCCTTTACTCGCTGTCCGCATGCCCGCGCCTACGGTAGCCGGAGATCGTCGGCCGACGTCCGACGCCGTGGGCGTCTACCACTGCGGCTGGGCTGGAGGGAGGACGCCATCATCTCCCTCACGCGGCCCGCCTCCTCCTTCGGAAGCATGGCTGCTTCGCAGAAGGAGGCGACCGCTTCCCACTCCCTCTCGCCCCGCAGCATGGCCTCGACCAATGCCGGGCGCGAGAGGTCTCCGCCTATTGCCGCCGTGAGGACACGTCGGTGCTCTGCCCAAGCGGGGCAGTCCTGCACCGTGTGCTCGACTGTGTCCTCAGGGCGACCCTCGCAGTGGTGACACCCAGGCGTTTCTTCCTTTCCCATCAGACACGGGTACCTCCCGAAACTTCCGTGTCCGGTGAGGACCTGCGTCATGCGGTAGGTCAGGACGCCGTGACGCCGATCTAGCCACTCCTCATAGAGGGGTCTTACCGCCGCAATTGCGGCGTGCCCGGCCTTCGGTTGCGACAGTCGTTCCCTCCATACTGCCCTGAGATCGCGCCGGAGCTCTTCCCGCCGCGCCTCGACTTCTCGAGGCAGCGGGGATACGCCCCGGCGCTGCGCCTCCACGCGCCATTCAAAGACGCGCTGGAGGGCAGTCGCCTCCAGATCCCAGGGCAGCAATCAGTCATATCAGTCTTGAGCTACATTAGAACTAAGTTCGAGATATACCAACCAGACATCTCACCTCACTTCGTGGATCTGAAGTCGGAATTATCTTATCTCACTCCTTAGAGTTTACTTCATTCCGGGATATATTAAGCAGATATGAATATGTTAATCGGATATATATCTTTACTTGGAATGATATAGTACATATCCAATCTCTTTCCGGATATAGTTAGCCCATGCCTAGCTGCGCTTGTACAGGGTAGACGTGCGGACAGTGCTCTCGTAATCTTTTTTGTGATTGGCCGATACCAAAAGTCGGCCCCTTTCGTTTTCGCCGGTACTGTTTTGTTCCGAGCACCGCGGTCATATTGCTTTTAGAGCGAGATCGCGTTATTCGTGGGCGGTGCCTGTTGACATTTCCCCCCCAAGTGTGACGGTGACAGTGCGATAGTGACGTTTGGTTTTGACGGTTATAACGAAAGTGACGTTTTCCTACGACAGTGACGTTCACTGCGTTTCGTTTTACGTGTGCGATAGTGACGTTTGTGATAGTGACACTCTAGTTTGTAGTATTAGTAAAAAAAAGGAGGCTCGCCAAAAAAGAAAGGTTGGCGAGTATATATATTAAAAAAAAGAGGTTGAATTAATAAAAAAAAGGAAAAATATAAAATTGGAAAAAAGGCTTCAAATATCAAAAAATTCCGGGGTGGGTTGAGCATAGGTAAGGACATTAAGGTGTTAATACACGAACGGATTCTTTGTGTTGTGAGTTGTGTCGAAGCCAGCGCTTTATACGCTATGCAGCATGGCGGATGAAGAGGCCGAGCGACGCCACTTGGCGTTCCTTTAGGACGAGATGGAGAGGAAGGCGGAGGAGCTCCGCGTACTCTCCGAGATGCGAATGGAGACTGGGTTCACACCGCGCGCGTCTCTGGCGCGCACACCACCAGGGGGCTTCAGCACCCCAATGGGAAACATTGAGTTCCTGCCGCCACTGGCCCTGGATACACTTCCGCAGCCGGGAGGAAAGCGGCTACTCAGTTCGCCGGAGGAAGTCCAGGAGGCGGTGCGACGCCGCGTAGACAGCCGCAGGGCAGTTCCGCCGATCGGCGGACTTTTGACGCGCCCCGCTGCATCTCCTCCACCACCACCGCCACAGGAAGACCAGGGCGAGGAGGAAGACGTGAACGAGCTAGTTTCGGCACCCGTGGAAAAACTGGCAGGTTTGGCGTCGTCGGCGACCAGAGGGATAATGGAGGCGGTCAAATCAAAAACTTCGAAATTGAATAAGGACGAGCTGGCGGCCATCGGCGCGCACACAGAGAGGCTTGCAGCGGTAGTGATGCACCTGTCGCTGCGTGTGTGTGAAAAACGTGCGGCAATGGCCAAGCAAAAGGCTGCACACCAGCAGAATGAGACTGTGCGGCACCCCGATAATTTACCGGTCAGGTCGTTCGCGCATGCGCTACGTCTGGGAAGAAACATTGAGCCGGTCCCCATCACTCAGCCACCAGGTCCATCGGTTGTGGTGTACCCCGCCGAGGAGAAAAGGGATACGATGAAGACAGCGGAGGACACAAAGCGGGCGCTGCTTGATGCAGTGCGTCCGGGGCAGCTGGGCCTACAAATTGCGGGCGTTAGGAAGGTGGGCAACGCAGGGGTCGTCATTCAGACCACCTCCATGGCCGCAGCAGAAGCGCTGAAGAAAGCGGTCCCAGCGACACTGCGCACTACGGAGCCCGCAGAGAGGCAGCCGCTGATCGCCCTCACGGGCATTGACAAAGAGGCCACCCTTGGTGGTCCTGGACGAGCTAAAGGAGCAAAATCTGAAGGAAGACAACGCGTGGACACTAGAACGGCTGTCCAAAGAGCTGCGGCTCCTGTTTAAGCGCAACCGGCATGGCAATAGAACCAGATGGGTATGCCAAGTTACTCAAGATCTGCGGCGTACGCACATTACGCGGGGCAAAATATATGTCGGCTGGGACGTGGTGGAGGTGACGGATCATGCATCCGTCACATGCTGCAGCCGATACCAGATGTACGGGCACCCCGAGAAGTATTGTCGGGCTAAATAAATGGTGTGTGGAAACTGCGGGGATGAGGGTCATAAGAAGTAGGAGAGCCAGGCAACGAGTTCGGCCTGTGCCACCTACAAGCGGTTTGGTAGAAGGGGTGTTGGTAGAATCTGCCATATTAGAAAAAGAAATATTAATACCGCAAGAAATAAAAGAATTTCAGGGTACTATGAAGGTACACCAGGTAATTTGGTCAGCAAATACTAAAAACGTTTTGGCTATGAGGCGACTAAGCTGCGATTTAGACAACAGCTCACAAGAGGCTGTACAATTTCCGCACGACAAACACTTAGGCTTTTACCAAATTAATAGCGACTCGAACCAAAACACCTTAAAGACAAACATGTCACGGACATCAAGGAAGACAAGACGACATTCGCTGGTAAAGCGTTCAAAAAATGCAATCAGGAGAAGCAAATTCAACTCGTAGTCTATAACTAGAATATAACTGCAAATCAAAGTCAACAATCATTAGATTACACAACTCGGACCCGCCGGACAGTTTTTGCGATGAAGTCCCATCTATTGACTATGAAAATTTAATTACTCCAAGTATTTCTGAGGTAGTTTCATCTTCGTTGCAAAACAATAACACCTTGACAAAGGTTGCTGCAGCAGATTTACCCGACTCCGATGACTATTCAATTTTCTGAGCTTCCAATAAACATTATTTTCGTAGTTTGTTGGTCAACTAAGCCTTATAGGTATTGTATTTTTTTTACTTGGTGGTAAAATTTGTATCGTTATAATTTGCAAACAATATTTTAATCTGATCTGATCATCTGCATTGCATTTTACTTTGTGATGTTCTTTTTAATTCTTTACTTTCCACTAAAGATATACACTTGAGAGCAATAAAATCGCACACCTCTTGTAATTTGGTTTTGTAACTGTTTTTTTTTTTTCTTAAATCTAAAGATATTGGGTACAAATCATTAGGCAAAATAAAGAATACAAGCTTAGCTTTATAAAAACACAAAATTAAAATCATTGACCTTCACGTAACTTACAGAAACCAGCCGTACACCAAATTCCCCAAATTCACCCGTTAGCATTGTCACTACTTGCACCCCTTACCCGCAGGTATCAAAGGGTCGGTTTTTTTGGAATTCTAATCAGTTGCATACCGAAGGTCAACGTGATAACATCTCTACTGAAAGCATATGGTAAAATATGGATACCACGCCCGCAGAAGCCGCTCAAGATATTGCCTTGCTCGAAGCAGGCCTTAATCAAAGTGAAGTTGCTCGACGACTAAATTTGAGACACTACTCTGTTCTTCGTGTGTACCAGAGGTTTCAAGAGACCGGTGGCTACATTCCGCGACCAGGATCTGGCCGGCGACGAAGAACATCAGAGCGTGATGACCGCTTTCTTGTGTCGAGGTCTTTAAGAAATCGGTAACTGAATGCGGTTCAACTGGGACAAGAGCTTCGAGAAGTTCGCAATGTCAGTATAAGTCGGTGGACAGTCAGAAGAAGACTTGGTGAAGCAGAACTGACTTCACATTGCCCAGCAAATGGTCCCAAATTGACCACAGCTCACCGACAAGCCCGACTACAATTTGCCAGGGAACATTTAAATTGGACGTATGACCAATGGCGGTCTGTTATGTTCTCTGATGACACACGAATACGCCCGTTTTGGAGATTGATCCATATCTGACTAAAAGAAATGTGTTTTATTTAGAACTTTTAACTTTATCCGGTGCATCCGTTATTGTTTAACGTTGTATCCATAACTGGGGTCCAGCGGTTCAAATACCGGGGTTGCGGGAAAGTTCTAACGAGATACGGCAGCCCTAGGACAACGCAAGGGCAGCTGAAGGAACAAGGTGGGTTTTAGTCAGTAGAAGTCTGACACTCCCTACCTACCGCTCCACCCAAAGCGGGCGAAGTCATTTGATGATTTTCCCACCCCAAAAAAGGCGGTTAAATGGTTGATCAGCTCAAGCCCAAGACATCAAGAACCCAGGAGAAAGAAGAGGTATCCACAACCGTCCCTGACACTACAGGGAGGCAAGAAGAAGAAGGGAACTCGCAAGAATATAATCCGGCACGGCTCAAACGCGCCCAAAAACAACCGCATACGCCAAAAAACTACCTATTTACAGAATTAGCAGCCTGTGTCATACAGTTACAGATGAAAGCTGGCTGAACTAATGACGCTGCGCCATGGCTAGGCCACAAAAAAGAAACAAGAATGGAGAAACAACCTAACAGGAAAGGACGCCTCACTGCGAAATCTACGGAACAAGACATCGTCGTGGTGCTCATAAATGAGACGCATCTGGGACCTGAGGACAGGATAAAGGTCTCCAAGTTACCTCATTTACAAGGATGGCCGGTTAGCACTGTAAAGAGCCGTTCAGCAAGTTTCCCAAGCTGTAAGTGCAGTACATGTACGAGTGAGTGAAGCCATGTTTAAGTGGCATTTAAAAGATGTGGAGAGGGGCACCCAGGCAGAGACTGCCCACATCCGAGTGAAGAGCCGGCCACCTGTTTGAACTGTGCTGGCTCGCATCTGGCGTACAACGTCATGTGCCCCGTATTTCAAAAGGAAATACAGAATAGGCGGGCAGGAACTGTTGCCATCAGCAACTGAAGAAACAGAAAAAGCGGAGAACCGCCGTGGTGACGCGTCATTGATAGCAGTAGATAATGGGCCCACTACTCGCAGCGAAGCTACCTTCTCATGGCGGGGGAGGAAAAAGAAGCGTGGAGGCAAAGGGAAAGGCTGACGTGTATGGAGCGGTGTCAGGAACGCAGAAGGGGAAACAAGGGCAAACCCACCCCCTCCATCACACAGATAGCATCTACTAACAAGCTCAGCTTTATTTTTTTTTTAATTCAGAATAGGCTCGCAATTGACCACCATATTCACTCGATTTAAAGACCCCCAGGTTGTAGCTATCTGGAAACACAGACTCCGGCAGGGAATTCCACTCCTTAGCCGTTCTTCTTAGTCCAATGCCGAAACCGGTAATAGCAAACCCAAGCCCACCCAACCACAACCCAATTCTGCAGGTCCAGTCCAGGTGGCAACCATGACACAGCAACCCGTCGGGATTGGTCAGGCTGTGGCCAAATCAGTTCTCAACGAGAACTTATCCCCTCGGAGAGAGTGCAAGCGCCCGCGGCTTGACCAATCCCGTTTGGATTTGTCAAGCCGTTGCTAACAGAAGCTACGCCCAAGCTCCCAGACCCTGGAATTCGCGATAGGTAAGAACTACAGCAGGTCATTCTAAACGGCCTAGCTGCCCCACTTAACTTCGCCGGAACTTACACATCTTGTCTCTGCTTTACAGTTCTGTTCAATCCTAAACCGCTGAATGCAAGTTGCTGATGGACCTTATCAAGGCCATCAGGCAGAGCCAAGAACTACAGCAGATCATCCTAGATGGCCTGGCATTGCCTGAATACCTATTAGGAAATATGTTTCCAGCAATAAAAATTGCTGCCGCGGTTTTGTAGGGCGGCCATCATGCGCAAGAGATGTACTTATTTACAACGCCGCGTACGCGTCAGCCCTAACATCATTCTGAGAAATCTAGTTGATTGGTGGGACTCTCCGATCTTAGGGCGATGGATATGACGGTTGGCGTGTCCTACGCAGCTTAATTTATAATTTAATTTAGTTATAAGTTGTTACTAATACTAGGTTATAAGTTCACATGTTACTAACAAACAAATATGGAATCATCCGAAATAAAATAAATTGAAAAATCTTAATAAGGGATACGCAAAAACGTAACTTTCTCTAGTTATTTTAAAAATAAAGTTCATAAAAAAACGAACGTTTAACAGCAACAACGCTTCTAAAATGTATACTAGAAAGTAGAAAAAAAAAACAAACCCTTGAAGCTGTTTTTTAAAGTAGGTTAAAATCTCTTAAGATTATCTCTTAGTAGTATTTATCTCGCAGTTATATAGTATGTTAATTTATAATTAAATAAATTAGGTACGTACACTCTATTTGCTAACTACTCATTAAAGACGTTTTTAATACATGTACAGTCAACAAAATAAGTAAGTATCCAGGTGAATACCAACAATAGGATCTAACAAAATCTATATTAATGAAAGCAGTCACTAAAATAGTACAATTAGTGTTCAAAAATGTATGTTGCCCCACTTCTGAGATAAGGGCAAGTGAATATTGATTCCAAGACTATTATCTACCTGCATACCTAACTCTTTCGTAGACAGTACTCCAAATTATAATTTCGTCATCTTTTGTAAAAAATAAATAATTTTAAGGCATGTAAAATAATAAATTGTGATGTTTCGTAGTTACTAATATTAAAACCACTAACTTATAATACTTTCTTAAAAAATATTTCAGACTATCTTTGTTACCGAGTAATCTCAAAGAATTCATTATTAACTTGGTGCCATATATTAGGAAAAACAATTAAATTTAGCACAAGAAATTCAATCTCAACTAACGTACTTCCTATTAATACCGCCAAATTAATGACCATACAAGCTTTAAGCCCAGTTTCTAAAACGGAAATTATCACAACACTTATACAATGTTGATGAAAGCGAGAGGTAATGAAACCACATTTACTATGTATCATTTTCATGCTAAACACCAAAAATCAGATCAATAGAAGCAAAAAACCTGCTACACTGTACTGTATTAAGGCTTACCTAGAGCAGAAAGCTCTGCCTAGGTGGACTTATATTTCCATTATACTCGTGGGAACAAAATGGAATTTGCTAAAAACAAAAAGGATAAAACGAATGACAGTTGAACACTTGAACCCAGTCTAGACACAAGCATAATTTAACTTAGTTCGATGGATTCACAAGATTGCTAGTAATGGGAATTCTACCCACATTGCTAATTCTCTAAAAAAAAATGTAGCGTATAATTTTTACTCCCCTATTTTAGACATTTCGTATGTGTGATGATTAAGTAAATACCTAACCGTTCCCCCATACAAAATAGATTAAATAATCATATTAATTTTATCTGTTTTTACTACTGCCATTAGTTTAAGCATGCACAATCGACAAATTCAGATCATCACCCACTTACGAAACCGTAAAAATAATAAAGATTTCCCACCTTTGCAGTGCATGCCGCACTTAGGACGTTTTAAATATTAAGCAAGCTATGTCATACGTTGTCATATGTCGTTACCATGGAAGTTTATGTTGACGCGAATGTCGACCTAATTGTATTTGAATGTCTGTAAGAAAATAAGCTTACAGTGGGGTCATGATTCAAATTCGTCGATTGTACTTACTAATATCACGGATTTATGTTGTCCGATCTAAATAAATATGCTCTATCGTTTTCGATAATCTGTGCCGCGTCGATAATTTTCTTCTAGAAACCGGGCTACTAAACAAATTAAAAGTAACATCCTTCAATATCACACTCCGGATGATGGCTCTTAATATGTGCTTTCATGCTCGCATTTTGTATAAATGCCTGCCCACAAATTTGACACCTATACCGCCTATCATTTGTATGAGTCCGTATATGATACTGGAGAGATTTTAACCTAGGATAACTCTTTTCACAATACTCACACCGAAAATTCCTCTCCCCTGTATGCGTAGCCATATGTTCTTTTAACCGCGAAGGGAGGTAAAACCTTTGATCACAATATTCACACTGATGCTTCAAAACCTTCTGATGATTCCTTCGTTGATGTTCCGTTAACGTCTTCTGTCTATTATAAACCTTATCACACAGATTGCACGGATACGTCCGCTTCTGTCCGTGGGCTTCAGTTAAATGCTTATTCTTTAAAGCGTATGACATGAAACATTCATCACATCTCGGACACCTGATTATTGCCTTTTTCTTATGTACTATATCCACATGCATGTCTTTGTAGTGGTTCGATTTGAAGACTTTACCGCAGACCTCACAAGTGTGTCTTTCATCGTCTTTGTGTCTTTTCAAATGGGCATCTAAGCGAGGTTTTTCTAAGAAGCAAACGCCACAGATATCACAAGTATAGTTACTGAAATGTTCTACCATATGCGTGTTGAGAGTATTAAAATCTTCAAAAACATCGTTGCACATAACGCATACTAAATCGTTCCAAGTAAGTTTGTATAGTAACATCTTATCAGGCGCTTCGAAATATATCTTTTTTCCATGTACCTGGTCTATATGCTGTTTGAATACGTTGAGATCTTCGATTTTTGTAGGGCAAAGTCGACAGTCTATCCTTGTGATGTCGATTTTTATCATCTTTTTATATCCCATTAGTAATTGGAACGGTTTAGTGTCGTGCGAAACGGTGTGTTCCCTTAAATCTTCTGGTTTTGGGTAGTAATCTTTGCAATAGAAGCAGTAGTAGTTATTTCTTCTGTTCTTGAAGGGGCATACATAAGAATACTGTATGATTGTAAGGAGATTTTCTTCGGACATACAGTCTAGATCTCTGTCGTAGTTATTTTTCTTCTCAACAGGCGGTTTTTTCACTGTTTTTGGTGATTTCTTTGACGATGTGCCTGGAATGAGAAACAAATATAGACTTAGAAGGGAATAAACGTTACTTTGCGTATATCTTAATAATGTTACGCCAGTCGTTTAGCGAAGTACGTCGATAAACTTCGACAGAAATCTAGAATGTTCGAGACCCTAACGCCATCTAGCGACGAGTAACAGTACTGTGTATCTCGAGTAGCTTCTGGAATATTCTTGGCAGTATAAACAGTGAGTCGATTTTACAAGAATGTTCTAGAACTCATAGACCAGGGTATAAATAGATCGCAGAGGAACGCAGAAGTCAGTGTCATTTGAAGATCCGAGGCGATATAATCGAAGCTTTACAAGTGAGTTTCAATGCGATTTAAGTGTTAAGTGACAAGTTTTGTAGTGTGGATAACTGTGTTAATTTTTATTTTGTGTTTATTTAATTAAAGTGTTAATTTTGGTTTAATTGGTGTAAATTATTTCTATCCCGCTCGTGCGTGATCGTGATGCTCGTGATCACTTGCCTCACTTCGGATCGGTGTCAGTTTTTGGTCACAAATCAAAGGCGCTCGCCTGCGCTCGGCCAACGTGTGGGCAGCTCTACAGACCCTCTTCTACATTGGTCGTCTGCATTGGCGTTCGACGAACTTGTCGAACGTGTTGACATTATTTCTTGCCTTGTACCTATTTGCCAACGCTCGCGTTGGTCTACGCTCGGCCAACATGTATTGCAGGCTTTAGAAATTTCTCAGTAGTAGCCCAGAGTTTTGAAGTTGGTGGTGTGATAATACCTCCGTGCCTAGTAAAGAACGTTCAGTCGTTGGTCCTGCTCCTGATCTCTCTTCGGTCGTGTCGGATTGCCGTCCCATTGGGCTATGAGAGTAAAGGAACAACTCTCTATAATTGTGTATTTTTGGGTATAACGAACTATAAAAATTGCAACTGGAAAGCACATACTTATAGATAAAATTCTTACAAAAATAGATCGTTTTATATATGTCTTGAAAAGAATCAGAGAAACAGTAAACTGTGATACTGCAATGCTGGCTTACCATGGTTATGTATCATCCGTACTTAGGTACGGTATCATAATATAGGGTAACTCAATAGACTTTGACAGAGTTTTTAAAAAAGCTCAAAAAATGTATTCGAGCCATTTGTGGAGCTCACTGTTAAGACAGCTGTAAGCCTATTTCAAACACTCATTCAAAGACTCTATTTCAAAGACTATTTCAAAAACTTAAAGTTCTACCTTTGCCATGCTTATACAGTATGTTGGTTTAAACGAGGGACATATTCAAACCCACAATAGTGTATGGTTACATGGTACTAATAAAAATATGAACAAAAAAAACTGATAAATAACAGACAGAACCATACCAAAAATTTCGCAAGTCTCACAATAGTGTATACACCCTTGCGCTAACGTTTTAATATTATCACAGAACATGTGCGCGGGTTAATGACCTTTAGGTAGAATCCATTTTCCCTTTATACTTTAAACCTGGCTTAGGACAGGCAAATGAAGAGGTATGAAGAGGTTTTGATAAACACTAAGAGGCACATCGTCCAACATTTCATCCACCACACTGTTTAAAATGTTAAGGTATGATGCACTATCAAGTCTTCCATCAATAAATTACGGGCCTATTAAATAACTATTTAAAATACCCGCAAACACATTAACATCACACATTACACATCTCTATAGCTCTTAGTACACTATCATTCGATAACACGTAGGTACGAACCATATCCCAATATTGATAAGACGTAATTTTCAACCGACGACCAAAAGAGGAGGTTATCAATTCGACGCGTATATTTTTTTTTTTTTTTTTTTTTTTTATGTATGATCATCGAGTACTCGAAGACGGCTGAGCCGATTTGGAAAATTCTTTTTTTGTTCGAATGGGTATACTTCGAAATTGGTACCATTATAACCAAAGTCAGGATCTGATGATGGGATCCTGGAGAAATCGAGGGAACTCTTCAAATATTATAGGCACACCTATGGCGTTTTGGGTATTTCTTATAGTAACTTGTGCAGTTGCTCTCAAAAAGTACCATTTGGGGAAGTGGAACTGATGATGAAGACCACAGATGGCCGCCGAAACTACTCAATAATAAGTATTAAGTGGATTGCGATTCGATTACTTGAATATGGATGTTAAGCACTTTATGCTCGTCACAATGCATATGGTGATGTAGAGCTGATGGTGAAGTACCAGGAGAACTCCTCAACAATTAACGGCCCAGCATTGGGAAAAGCAATATTTTGTAAAAGGTTATAAGTAGTTGACATTTAGGCTCTTGTAACTAGGTAAATTAAAAATCATCCAACTAAAAAGAGTGAAAAAAAAACTTTTTAACAAAAAATTAAACCGACTCCCAAAAAACACTGCAAAGTGAAAAATAACTTTAATTTCGGAAGTCGGTGCCAAAAACGAAAAAACAAAACTAAAGACACCGACTACCGAAATTAAAGTTATTTTTCACTTTGCAGTGTTTTTTGGGAGTCGGTTTAATTTTTTGTTAAAAAGTTTTTTTGGTTAGTCAAGAACACGTTTACACTTATCGCGAAGTAAGCGGGGTTGTTTGCGGAAGCGCAATAGACAGGCGGGAACAGCGGCGCATTCGCATAGACTGCGGCGCCCGGCGCGGTGGCAAGCGCGGGAGCGTGCCCTCGGGGGGACTCCCGCGAGGCGGGGGCAGGGATTACGCACGAGCTTCCTTTTTTGGCAGGATCAGCGCGTGTTTTGCCACGTGATTACTTTAGGTACTATTTACAAGTTCATTCACTTGCGCTCAGTGGTCATAATAACGTATTTTAATGGACAATTACTTTAAAAATGTAGGTTATAAGTTTTTCACATATTTGGGACGAGAATCGAATACTGAATACCCTCCCTCAATAAGTCCCTCGCTTAACCTAACATACTGTATAAACTTAGTTTTAAAAAATACTTAATTTATACTAATACATAGCTATAACTTAGGAATCTTTAAGTCAAGAGTGAATAGGTTACTTTTAGATAAGCGTACTCCATCTTCGACCACATCATCACTTAGCATCAAGTGAGATGTTGGTCAAACGCGAACCAATTTTCTATAAAAATAAATAAAAAAGAGGAAAAGTTTCTCTGTTAGTTCAAACGCGCTAATCTTCGAAGGTACTGTATGGATTTGTGATAAAGTTATAAAACTGATAAAGTTTTGGCCAAGTGACGCCCACGAAAGAAACAAATTGGAGGCATTAGGGTTGACGTCATAGATAAAGAAACAAACACTATTTTTTACATAGAACTCGGTTGGACTTTTATAAATCATTACATAAAAATTCAACTTTAACAAAAACATACACATCATCTAGGAATTGGGCTAGTGCATTTATATTTGATTGAAACAAAACTTGTTATAGTGCAATTCATTGCTAAAATATAGACCGAACTTCCATATTGCTCAAGGTAAATCTCTTAAGTCTTCGTGTATCCACGCCACAGTCGGCAGAGAGATGGTTTCGTGGTAAGCTGGTAAGTTCGTGTAAATCAGGTTCAATAATCGTGGTGTGAGAAACAGGTACGGTCTGCATTGGCAAGCCGGTGTCGTCGTGGGAAACGGGTACAGAATCCAATGTAAGGCCAAGGTCATCATCGGGAGCGGTTACAGGGTCCATATTGTCGTCAGAATATCAAATAGAAAAACGCAGTAGGAAAAAAATTAAGAGTCGCAAGGAAACAACATCAAACAAAATGTTAAATGTCAGTTAGTTGTCAATTACGATTTTCTTGACGTAGGGATGACGCTCCTGCCGGGCTTGCGGAATTGTTCGAAAGAGTTACCGCGGCCTCGGAACACGAAGGACACATGATGGAAAACGGATGGGTTTTAGTCAGTAAAAGTCTGACACACCCTCCCGGTTCGCCTAGATCAGTCAGGATCAGGAGGCAGTCATTAGATGATTTCACATCCTTAAAAAAAAAGGGATGACGCTAACAAATCGATTTATCGAAAAATCTATATTTTAGAGAAACTGGAAACACGGAATCGGTTAAATGGATCGTATTTAGAAGCCCGATAATGAACAAACCTTTTTGTCTCCAAATAAAATATCTATACTAATATTATAAAGCGGAAAAGCTTTTTTGTTTGTTTGCTTGAACGCGCTAATCTTCGAAAGTACTGGGTGGATTTGGATGCAATTTGGTTTGGATGTAGCTTGAAGCTTGAGGAAGGTTATAGGCTACTTTCTACGCGACTGCAAAAAAGGACAGTTATGTTTTTACCGTGATAGGATCCACGGGAGCGAAGCCCCGCGTGAGTATTTTTTTTTTTTTTTTAACGTGGTAAAATTATCAAATAAGTCCTCCCACTCCGGGCAGGGTGGGAGGGACTGTCAGACTTTTACTGACTAAAATCCACGGTGTTCCTTCAATAACCCTTTACGTACCGGGGCCACGGTAACGGGATGAGTCCCACGACCCCGGCAGGCTTCGGCCCTCTGCAGGGGGGGGCCTCGTCATGTTGCTGACGCTCTTTGAGGCGCGCGTGGAACACGACGCGCCGTCGACCCGGGCATGGTCCATGGTCGGACAGCGAGTTGCCCTTTACTCGCTGTCCGCATGCCCGCGCCTACGGTGGCCGGAGATCGTCGGCCGACGTCCGACGCCGTGGGCGTCTACCACTGCGGCTGGGCTGGAGGGAGGACGCCATCCTCTCCCTCACGCGGCCCGCCTCCTCCTTCGGAAGCATGACTGCTTCGCAGAAGGAGGCGACCGCTTCCCACTCCCTCTCGCCCCGCAGCATGGCCTCGACCAATGCCGGGCGCGAGAGGTCTCCGCCTATCGCCGCCGTGAGGACACGTCGGTGCTCTGCCCAGGCGGGGCAGTCTTGCACCGTGTGCTCTACGGTGTCCTCAGGGCGACCCCACCCAGGCGTTTCCTCCTTTCCCATCAGACACAGGTACCTCCTGAAACTTCCGTGTCCGGTGAGGACCTGCGTCATGCGGTAGGTCAGGACGCCGTGACGCCGATCTAGCCACTCCTCAAAGAGGGGTCTTACCGCCGCAATTGCGGCGTGCCCGCCGCGTGAGTACTACTAAAATAATAAAAGCGAAACAACTACATAATAAAAATAGATTTTCCATAAATCGATTTTTGGTAACCGATTTTAGTGTATCAACTTTCTTTTTTCAGTAAATGTTGCCATCCCTACTTTGACAGGATTGACCAGCGACGGAAGTGTTAAATAAGGCAATAATCGATTGATTTTCTTGATTAAATCGGCTTTTAACTCCGGATTTTTTGTTACAAATGAGTAACATCAATATTTTAGTTACTAAATGAGATTTTTTTGTGTTTATCACATTGATGGGCAAAACATGGCCAAGAATGGGCGTTTCCCTTTGGTATGGAAGTAGCTTGAAGCTGAGGAAGGTTATATCATTATAGGATACTTTTTACTCGACTGCAAAAGAAAGAGGGCTAAGGCTTGTTAATTAATATTTATATTGGAACATACCAGCTTTCTGCTTCTTAGTAGTCACCTTCTTCTTCTTCGCCGCCCCATTAGTCTTTCCTTTCTTCTTAGCTTTCTTCTTGATAGGCTTGTCGGAGTCCGAAGAAGAAGCAGACCAGTCGCTCTCATCATCATCAATATCTTCTAGCTTTAAGTCTTCATCTAGAGGCAGTTCTGGTTTCTCTGGAGTAGATTCTTCTTTGGGTGGCTTGGTTTCTTCTTGTTCTGTATGGGGCTGGTCTGTAAAATACAATACGATAATTTTAGGAGTAAAATTCTCTGCCGGAGTCTGGTCTGTTTCCTGATAGCTTTAACCTGGGGGTTTTTCAGTCAAGAGTGAATAGGTTACTTCTAGGCAAGCATGCGATCTTCGACCACATGATCGCTTGACCTTGAGTGAGATGGTGATCAAATGCGAACCTATAAAAAATAAAAAATAAATCGGTTGTCTGTAAAGTCGGTTTACTGACGATAGTTGAACGTGACAACGTCATAAGAAAATACTGATGGAATGGTTGCATTTTTCAAAAGAAAATTTTATTTTTATTTGTTTGATAGATATTTTGTTATAACATTGTTCGAATCTTCCCCTGAACGAGATGAAGATGTAGTTGTCGCTTCAAGAGAACCACTGGTAATAGCCAAGTTAGCAGCTTGGCGTAATCTGTTGTTGCGATGTCTTTCGTTTTTTGATTTTCTCGCAGCAGCCGCCTGAGCAGGAGTTCTAGATGCTGCGATACGCTGTCTGTACTCAGTTGTTTTTGTGCTTTCGATTTTGAAGCAGCGATTATTGGCTGCGCGAATGGCGTTGCTAAAGTAGTTTTCACTGCACTTCATACTTGACGAAAACATGTAAATGTATTATTGTATAGCAGCTGTCCACTCGGACGCATCGCTCACTCAAGTAGGAGAGAGACAGATGTCGAACGCAGCCGAACGCGGAGGCCGATTGTGCCTCTTTGTCGCTCGTTTTGCGCTCTCGCTTGCACTTCAAGCCTTAAATGGAACGCCTCAGCATCGCCTCAGAGCGAGGTAACGCCGCATGAGTCATGTATTTTCGTGCGTGCAGCCATCTTCATCGAATTATAAGACGTTGTCACGTCAAAAATCTCACCACAATAATACATGAGTTACATTGGACAGTTTGGAAAATGATACATCAATTGGATAAGTAGGCATATATTGTGGAAGACTGGGGCCTAAGCTAGAGTCATCATATGACTTCCCGGTCTGGGTGAAGTGTGGCATTAGACTTCTGACTAAAAATCCACCCTGTTCTTTCAATAGGGTAATTACCTGTGTTACAAAATAATTATTTTATTTGGTCCATTAGGTAGATTTTCAAAAAATATCTCTATTTAATTCTATTCTATTTTTTGTTAATGGCAAGTGGAGCCGATGTCGACTATTCTGCCAATGTCTAAAGTAAATTGGAAAGCAAGTGTGTATGATTAGAGACAAAATGAAATTAGAAAAGAATAAAGACAAAAGGTCAATTCAGAACAGGAATGATAGTCACTGTTTCTTCAATTGGTACGGTTGAACTTGTTGGGTTAGTACAGGACTGAAACAAACAAGGAATAAAAATACATAAATATTATAGTTGTTAAACGATTACATAATATTATACCTCAACCATACAGACAATGTTTGGTACTCCGGCTTACAGTTTTATATTGTTGTGGCGGATGAAACTCATCAGCGCCACAAGCAGTTCTGGTGAAGGGAATGTTAGAAGGGAAGAGAAGTTAATGGGAAGAGGGATCTTGAATTTCGGGAGACGGTTATATAAATCTGAAGATGGAACGATATTTGGGCAATTAAAAAATATGTGATCCAGTGTGCCTTAAATAAAAAGCTAAGCGTCAATAGCCTAATGGATAAGGTGTCGGATTTGTGATCGAAAGGTCGCGGACTCGAATCCCACCCATTATACTAGTGCCGTGAACCTAGGGACACCGTATCGATAAGAAAGTATCGATATTGTACTCATGAGTAATGCTTGCGCAAGTTATTTGATTTGTAACTTTCTACTAACATATATCCGAACGTATCACATATTAGAATACAGATTCTTTCTTGACCGCGGTTTTTGAGTTGACCAATCATATTCCTTCCTTCCTATACAATTCCCACAAATGAGAGAGGAGATGTTCGCCGCACGTGCCGCTTATTGGCATTCAACGCCGGCCAATCACCGTACAGATGCTGTGGCAAGAAAAAAGGTATAATTACCTCCGCAATATTGTGTCTCGAAGTCTTCCAGAAGAAACCATCGTGAAGTTATCACCCCGCGCCTTGCTGAGATTAACTAAATACCGCTAATATATCTATATATCTAAAAACTATCAAATATTCGTGTTGGCCATACACGCGTGTGACAAAATAAAGACTAAGGTGAAAGTGCAGCAACTAAGAAGAAAGCGATTCAATCCACGTGCACCTCAAGATATCCAAGTAAGTCCCTCACAACCTTTCTTCATACCCTGGTCAGCTCATTACTGTGTGTGGTCAATAATTCACCGCTAAAAATTACACCCCGATAAGGTCCTTCGAGAAAGTTCTAGTAATTCCCCCGCTTTCGCACCATAACTTTGGTCCAAACGAGCCGGATTCATAGAATCAGCGATCTTCTATACTTTTTACTAGCGACCCGCCCCGGCTTCGCACGGGTGCAATGTTTATATTAAATATAGGCAGCGTTCGCGAGAATTGTTAACGTACGGCAGTTTTTTCGACGCCTTACTCCACAATTTTCACTACCACGAAAAATCCTATCTATTTTCCGGGATAAAATATAGCCTATACCTCTACCTCTAAGTAATGGTAAAAGAAATTTTGAAATCGGTCCAGTAGTTTTTGAGCCTATTCAATACAAACATACAAAAATACAAAGGTTTCCTCTTTATAATATTAGTATAGATAAGTTTACCGCAACGTAATTATAGGTCTCATACCTAGGATTTAGGTCAAAATACCTAAAATACAAAGTTCGTGAGAACGCCATATTGGACGCGTACATACCGTTCGGTGATTCGTACTTACTTTCCCGCTAATTATATAATTCATTGAGAATTACTGTATCAACTTAATATTTCTCCCTATTGCATTGAAATAGCATAGCATATTCTAATCAATATCGATTCTAAGTGGCGATACCTCGCCGCGATCATTATTTTGTTACTTTTTAAGGGATGTTTCTTAAATTACTTCTAAGTATTTTTGCGTAGGGGTTTAATTTAATTTTTTAATTTAATTTTTATTTTGTGCTTTTTAAGTTTTTGTTACTTTGACCAAATTCATGGAATGGATAGTTTTTGCATATAGCACACGTGGTGCCCTTTCATTTGATACCCCACTTGAGTATATTTGACAACACTCGATTATTCATCCTCACTTTCACCCCCCATATCTAGTAAATGGCTTAACCGATTTTGACAAAACATATCTAAGAACCACCGCCGGGAAACCTGCTTTCTAATGAATAAAATCGCATCGAAATCGTTTCACCCGCTTAGAAGCTACGGTGCCACAAACAGATACACAGATACATACGTTAAACTTATAACACCCCTCTTTTTCCGTCGGGGGTTAATAAGTCGATCTTAGCTCTGATCAAGTTGGCCACCCCTGCTATATACCATGCAATTTTTTGCTCTCGTTCAGGTGAACAGTCCATCCAGTGCTTATATATGGGACTAATTAAATTATATAGTTACCTTCAACTGGTTCTGTAATAGCGTAGTCCAAAGACATATCATCGTCGTGGTCAATACCGCCTGATATATCACTGCAGTCATCCTTAGGTTCAATCTTTAGCTCAATATCCATTTGTGGCTTGTGTGTCTTCGGTTCTGAAAGAATTTAATCAGATTAAACAAACTTTCATTATGCGTAAAGGCAGGCCTATCTCACTCCTTGTGTAGGTTGTGTGTTCCAGCTTGATGCACTTAAGTCTATCAAGAAACGGGCCAAGAGGCTCATTGGCAACGAGAAACTGGTCGAGACAAAGCTCCAGAGCCTTGAACATCGACGACGAGTTGCAAGTCTATCGGTTTTCTATCGGTTACATTTCGGGGAGTGTGCGATGGAATTGCACAATCTTATTCCACCAAGCCCGTTCCATCATCGGACTACAAGACAAACGGCGAAGCGCCATCGTTACATGGTGGACATCCCACCCATACGCACGAAACGTTTTAGGAATGGTTTCATTGTGCGTACAGCTAAGGAGTGGAATTCTCTGCCGGAGTCTGTCTTTCCTGATAGCTATAACCTGGGAGTCTTTAAGTCAAGAGTGAATACGTTACTTCAGGCAAGCGTGCTTCATCTTCGACCACATCATCGTTTAACATTAGGTGAGATGGTTGATTATCAAAGGCGAGCCTATAATCATTAAAAAAGGAAATTGGCGAGAGAAAATGCCTACTTCCTTACTGATATTTTGACTAGGTGTTCCAGCGCTAGCCAAGTGCGAGTCGGACTCGCCCGATGAAGATGAAGGGTTCCGTAGTAGCTACATAACGTACCTTTGTTTTTGTGTGGAAAATTACAGGCTACTATTTACTCGACTGCAAAATAAAAAGGGTTGTCTTTTTATCGTGATAAAGTCAACGGGAGCGAAGCCCCGCGACCACTAGTCTATACTAATACTGTATGTTAACTAATAGAGGGCGTTCCCGTTAACCCGCAATAGTATAGCATCCATACATGCTAAAAAAAATATTAGGTATCATTCGAAAAGAAAATGATTTTATTTTAATATTAAAATATTCACTAAAAATGTTAAATTGACGCGTAAAAGAAACACTCTGTACATGCGTAATTGAAGGACGGCAACGTCGCAATTTAATGAAATAAAAAAAAATGAATGACGGGCAGCGTGTGCGGCAATCTAATTGATGTGCTTATACTATTGATGTGCTTATATATAACATGCATAATAAAGTAGAGAAACACTGATAATTTTAAAGGTTTCTAATGTGACGTTGTAAATAAACACATTTTTTGCGCTTACATTGCAAACGCTGGCTGAACCTACGAGATAAATGAAAATAATGTACCACAGTATTATAGAACTCAAAAAGGTCTACAAAAAGTCCGCAATAATATATGTCTATCTCTTAGGGATAACCCACAATAACCTTTTTTTTTTACAAATTTGAATAAAATGATGAGCTGTTTACGAACCTGTTTTTAACAGTACAGTATTATTCTTTATCCAATTAAATACGTTAGATACGTTGAGCATTTAATGTAGATCAAAATTGCTTTTTACACTATATCAATAAACTGAATAGCTTACGAGTTATCGCAAAATAAAAATTACGGACCGAGAAATTAATTAAGCAAAGTAATATTTAAAGCAAATATAAACTCTATTATATTACTCGAGCGAAGCCGGGCCGGGTCGCTAGTAAAAAATATATCTATCTAGCTATCATACCTGCTAAAGCATCCTTGTCTTCAAGTTTAGCGCTTAGGAACAGCTCTTCACACTGCAGGACTTGCTGCCGAAACGCACAAGCATCTCGTAGACGTACAACACATGTTGCGCAAACCCCACAGTCTTTGTCATTGTCGTCTACGTGTGATAGCTGAGGAGACAAGGGTTTATTCAATTCAATATTTATTCATAGAAAGACAACAAAGACCGAGTTCCTAGTCGGGCCTAAAGTGCTATTCGGTTTTTCTGTAAGGAATTTCAAGTAATAAATGATCATTATTTTGCAAATTGTTTATTAAATAACACTACCACGCCATTTTTTCGTAAATTTAAACTAGATGAGGCCGGTGTATCCTAACTGACTACCCTGAGTAGAAACACCGAAACAAACTATACAATCTATACAGTTGGGTAAATTATGTGGGAACCTTGTAGCTTACAGTCTGAGGCGATCCTTTGAGAAAAGATGCTCACACATTTGAGTGGACCTGTCCATTATTTCAATTGTGATCTATTATGTAAATTATTTTTTTTTTTTTTTAATATTTAATTATATATTTTTTTAACGGGCTGTGCTGTGTCACTCTGAACTGGGTAACAAGTAGGTTTCTGTCAACCTCTGCTTTAATATTGGGTCACCAAGATACAGGCTGTGCCTAGTTTGGGGCCCATTGCTAAGTGTTTTGTGTTCTGTTACTTTGTGCATTGTATTTACTGTCTGTATTGTCATGACTTGTGTGTGTAAAATAAATAAACAAATAAATACAGTGCAAGCATTTGTCGGATGACGTATAATTCAACTTAGAACAAGGAGCTTAACGATTTGACGAACAATAGCAAGGTAGGGACGTTTGGGTAGGCCGCAAAAAGCACTCAAACTGCCAGACAATCATGTAATAACTCAAAGTTTCTCCATAGTAGCCCGGAGTTTAGAAGTTAGCGGTAGCGGTGAGATACCCCCATGCCTCCAATCACGTTAAGCCGTTGAACTTGGCTTTGAAGGCTGTCTCTGAGTGGGGCGACGCCAACTTGGTCAAGTTTAATGCTGCCAAGACCCAGGCGTGTCTCTTATCCGCAAAAAGGAGCCAATTTCAACCGGCTCCTTCTTTCCGTGGTGTAACCGTGCCGATAACTGATCGCGTCGAGCTTCTTGGGGTTACGTTGACATCCACTCTTAATTTTGGTCCGTTTATCGAGGCTAAGGCTCAATTGGCTGCCAAAAAGTTGGGAATCCTAGCAGAGGTGAGACGGTACTTCACTCCGGAACAGCTGCTCAATCTCTATCAAGCGCAAGTTCGGTCGTGTATGGAGTACTGCTCTCATCTCTGGGACGGATCTGCCAAATACCAGCTTGATGCACTTGAGTCTATAGAGAAACGGGCCAAAAGGCTCATCGGCAACGAGAAACTGGTCGAGAAACGGGCCAAAAGGCTCATCGGCAACGAGAAACTGGTCGAGACAAGGCTCCAAAGCCTAGAACATCGGCGACTTGTTGCAAGCCTATCAGTTTTCTATCGGTTACATTTCGGGGAGTGTGCGATGGAATTGCAGCCTTATTCCACCAAACCCGTTCCATCATCGGACTACCAGACAAACGGCGATGCGCCATCGTTACATGGTGGACATCCCACCCATACGCACGAAACGTTTTGGGAATACTTTCATTGTGCGTACAGCTAAGGAGTGGAATTCTCTGCCGGAGTCTGTGTTTCCTGATATAAACTGGGAGTCTTTAAGTCAAGAGTGAATAGGTTACTTCTAGGCAAGCGTGCTGCATCATCGACCACATCATCGCTTAACATCAGGTGAGATTATGGTCAAACGCAAGTCTATCAACTAGAAAAAAAGCCGTTGGCTGTCAAATTAATTTGTACACTTGACAGTCGTTACGGGTAGTCAGAAGCCAGTAAATCTGACACTGGTCTAGCCGAGGGATATCGTGTTACCCAGCCACTGGGTTGTGGAGGTCAGATAGGCTGTTTGCTCCATATAAAACGCTAATACACAGCTGCATTCGGTTAGACTGCGAGCTGACCCCAATATAGTTGTGAAAAGGCTAGGCAGATGATGAGAAAATCATCAAATGACTCCTCCCATTCTGGGTAGAGTTCAGTTCCCCTTGTGGTCCGGGGCCGCGGTATATCGATAGAACATTCCCGCAACCCCAGCGTCATCGACACGCTAAGAAGAAAATTGAATTCCACATTGTTCTATACCTGATTTTATTAAGCTTATTTATGTAAAGGGTCTTTCAAATAGGGCAGGTCGATGTTGACAGTTTGTGGCGGCCATGTTCTTCAGTTACTGATGCCAAATCACCATGGCAAGTTACACGATTGAGCAGCACGTTCAAATGATAAAACTATTATCAAAATGAGTGTTCGTTAGTGCAAACGTTGCGCGCATTACGTCCATTTTACGGCAGACGCGGTGGCCCTTCAAAGTCGACTCTCCAACGTTTGGTGACCAAATTCGAGACGACTGGTTCGGTAAACAACCAACCAATACCCTTACATCAAAGGAACGCCAGATCGGCCGAGAACATCGCTGCTGCGCTGTGTGCAGGAGACTCCGAGGCAGTCGATTTCTCGCCGTGCACAAGAACTCGGCCTTTCGCAGACTTCAACTTGGCGAATTTTGTGTCGGGACTAGGGCCTACACCCGTACAAGATCAAACTGACCCAGGAGCTCAAAGTGAATGACCATAATCAACGCCGTTTGTTCGCTGATTGGGCTACAGAATGTTTGGAAGAGGACTCCGATTTTGGCCGAAAAATCATCTTTAGCGACGAGGCACATTTTTAGATTAATGGTTTTGTTAATAAGCAAAATCGCCGTATATAGGACGACCACAACCCACATGAGGTTCACCAGGTGGTAATGCATCCAGAAAAAGATACTTTTTCGAAAACGATGATGGCGAGGCCATTACTGTCAACGGCGAGCGCTACAGATTAATGATTAACAATTTCTTTTGGCCTGAATTGAACGACATGGACGTGGACAACATGTGGTTCCAACAGTACGGCGCTACGTGCCACACAGCGAGCGACACAATGGACATTCTGCATGAACTGTTAAAGGGTAGGGTTATCTCTCGCAGAGTAAATTGGTCACCAAGATCGTGCGATTTGATCCCACCAGACTTTTTCTTGTGGGGTTTTCTCAAGTCGCAGGTCTATGCCAATAATCCGCAATCAACCGATGCCCTGAAAGTCAACATAACGCAGGCCGTCGCTCAGCCGGATCTATGCAGTAGAGTAATTGAAAATTGGACCTCTCGGATCCGTGCCACCGTTCGAAACCGCGGTGGACATTTAAACGATGTCATATTTCATAAACAATGTCATAAACGGGCCTTTCAAATAAAAAAAAAAGTTCTTTAATATCTCACATACAGTTTGTTTTATTTAATTTCAACATCAACCCATCCTTGTTGAAAGACCCTTTATAATACATATTTTAAGTTGGCTGTAAATATGAGAAAACCTTTTTATGGTCGATTTTTACTAGTTTTGAGGTAAAATATTAATTTCCTATCTAAAGCATTTTAACAAAAAATTTAACCATCTTCAAAACAAACAAAAACTGTAGTACCTAACTTACCCACATGGTTGAAGTTGGTGCCAAGCCCATTAATAGTTTTCATAGGCTAAGTATGCCGCATTCTGGGGCACACCCAAGTAATCTTTCACTTATCTTGGTACCAACTCAACTTAAGCCACATGAGTAGGCCCTATTTTAGCTAACTAACCTAGCCCTTATTTTAAACAGAACTAGACATCCAATAAATTCTATACAGCCTAGAACAATCACTGATAGTGTAGCCAATACAACTTAATACTGTAAGTTTTCTATATCAATGTATCTAGCCTAGGACAATCAGCGATACAATGCTTTTTATAAGAAAAGGAATTTTCAAACAGTTATTATGTTATTTACATATTTACAAGCTTTAATCTATACTAATATTATAAAGCTGGAGAGTTTGTTTGTTTGTTTGTTTGCTTGAATGCGCTAATCTCAGGAACTACGGGTCTGATTTGTAAAATTCTTTCAGTGTTAGATAGCCCATTTATCGAGGAAGGCTATAGGCTATATATCATCACGCTAAGACCAATAGGAGCGGAGCACTAATCAAGAATGTTTCAAAATCGGGGCATATTTTTTCCACGCGGACGAAGTCGTGGGCGGAAGCTAGTAATAATATATTTCTTGAGTACAAAGAGGGGGAACAGAAAACATATCATCTATAATCATAAAGCATATTGACTGTGAATCAGTGTGTTTAACACACACTGATTATTATTTATTGGTGTACAACAATGAGTATTCTATCTACGTATCTATTGATGGCAAATAGCTAAATAGAGTCTGCCTAGAACTGGGCTACAAGTTTGGCACCGTCGGAAGCTTCCATAAAGTCATGTAGTAAACAATCACAGGAGCAACCACTTTTACACTCCAGGGCAAAGTCATCAATAAATCTCCACTTCAACAGATTTTCTTTGCTACCTGGGTCCGTAGTCAATTAAAGACCTCTACGCAGCCATCTATACTAATATTATAAAGCGGAAGAGTTTGTTTGTTTAAATGCACTAATCTTTTAAAATACTGGGTGGATTTGGATGAATTTGGTATGGAAGTAGCTTGAAGGTTACAAGCTACTTTTTATATGGCCTTCTATACGGCTTAACAGTGTTCCTCTGAAGCGAGTGACTCAATTTAAATACCTCGGTCACTTGATCACCACTGACCTCAAAGACAATGCTGATATAGAGAGGGAACGGAGGTACCTGTCCGTGTGTGCGAATATGATAGCCCGCAGGTTTGCACGTTGTACTGCAGAAGTAAAGGTGACGCTCTTTAGAGCATTCTGTACCACCTTCTACACGTGCAGCTTGTGGGAGAGGTATTCGCAGGCATCATATGGAGCCCTCCGTGTCCAATTCAATAACGCCTTCAGAAAACTGTTGGGATTGCCATGGTGTTGCAGTGCGTCAGGGATGTTTGCAGCGGCGCGTGTTGATTGTTTTCACACAATAATGCGCAAACGTGCAGCATCGTTGGTGGCTCGTGTCATGGCTAGTCCCAACAGGGTTCTGAAGATGGTCGCGGATACAGTGGACTGTCCATATATGGTCCACTGCTGTCAATTACATTTGTCTTCGTATCGTGTTGTGTACTAACCCTAGTTTTTTAAGGTAATTGTTTACTAACCATAATTACTTATATGAGCTATGTGGCTCGAAATAAAGATATTTGAATTTGAATTTGAATTTATATGACATATGACAGCAAACTTACCATCATGTGCGGTTGAGGTCAAGAGTGGGCTCATTTGTAATAAAAAAAAAGAAGGAAGGTTTTGTTTTTTGATTATGCTGCTGGGTGCCAATTGTAAACCAGCACTGGGTGTGTTTCATCCAGCAAATGCTTAGTTGGTCACCCTTTCGGTGTGGTCATGTTCAGCAAAAATGTTTTTTTTTTCTTCGTAATTTTCTTTTGTATGTTGTTGTGTGTGTTTATCACTGAATAAATGAAAACCTGGATCGAACGAAAATTAAATTTTGTGTATTTACTGTTTACCCTCAATAATCAACTATGTTAATGTCCAGTTTTTTAGTATTACTTCCAACATTATTAGATTTATTTATTTTTAGGTTATACATATACATGTAAGTGAATTATTATACTCTGAGAAGAAAGGGTCAGCGGGTATCCTTAAAATATCTCATATTTATTTATTTAATTAACTCCGCCCCTAAGACGACCCACTGACCGAGTTCACCAACAGTTGTTACAGATATAACACAGATAGGAACATATTGCTTTTAGCGACAAGACCACCCATTATAACATCCTTTGTTGTTTTTAAGTCCTCATTGGTGTACAATAAATAGTATATCTATCTATCATATATGTTATGATAATAAATGACATAAATAAACGGAAGAAAGTGATACTCGAATAGGATGTACATCTTGCCAACATTAATTTTAAAAAATATTCAACTGACCAATATCCCGAAGCAGTCCATGATCATTTCAGCGTAGACTTCCTTTTTCTCCATCCAAGTATACTCAGAGGTAAGCACTCGACATTTTTTTATGGACCGACAACAACGGCACAGCGCAGGGTCTATAATAGGCCCGTTGTTCTTAACTGTAGCCATTTTTAAGATTTTGTGTCTTCAAAATTAGTATTTAACACAACTTCTTCATGTTACACAGTCAGTGTTTATCATTATTTCGAGTTTTATATGAGTTTTAGCAAAAAAAGCTTCGCCTATTAGAGATGAGTCGTATATACTGGTACAGGTATATATACCAAGTATGAGCTTCCCAGTACGCAGCCCGGGTACAGACCGAAATACTGTCATACCTTGAAGGTATGACGTCATACATATGGACCAGTACGATACGATACGAACCGCTACTACAAGGTAGCGGCCAGTTCGTGCGGTATCGGCAGTAATCGGAAAGCCGAAGCTACCCGACAGCTTACGACAGGACCCGAAGCGTCATTCGTGCTGTGAACGCTCGGACGATCTAATTCAGTTAGGAAAAAATATAAATATGTCTACGTCCTTAGGGAACATAATTGCGTAATAATGTTATTGCCTAACAATTTTACATATTTTGTCATACCAAAGAGTTCCTTAAGATTGTTAATGTTAGAGAATATTATTGCGTGTATGAAGGAAATTTACGATGTTTAGTGTAAGTAAGTATGTCCGTTCATGCGTAGGTCGAGGTCGACAATATTTTGATTTTTTATTACGTCAGTTGTGATTGCGAATTGGTAAACACCTGTTTGTTTTTATCTGAATTTATAGTAGTTACACACGCATAGTAATAGTTTTTATTTATGTGCACATAGTTAACTTTGTAGTGTAAGTTTTCTTACTTCCGTGTGTAAATATATTCAGAAGAGTGTGTAAATATTATTACCTATTAGTTAGGTAGTAGATAATTCTCTACATAATTTATAAATGAGTAAGTAATGCATCCTAAAAAAAGTGTGGCATGGGATCACTTTACCGATAAAGGTGTTTTCAAAGCAGATTGTAAAATGTGTGAAGCTGTTTTCTCATACAAATCAGGACTCACAAAACTCACAAAACATATTATTATCCAGAGAAAACATCTTGTGGTAAATTTAGTTAGGAGGGTCAATAATTTGAATCAACTGGAAAATCAACCTATTCAAGAAGTACAGATGAATGCCCCACCAATGTCACAAACGGGTGTGATACGTGATTTCGACTACTACAGCCGGTATTTCCTCTCATACTTTGCCAACGTCGAGTATGGTAAGAACATATCTGTCCAAAGAAATGCACAAAAAAACTAAAACAAATTAAAATATAAAGCAAAAAAAAATATTACACATAAAAAATATAATTGTAAATAAAGTGATTTGAAATCTTTTAACTACGCCGGCTACTTAGTCATTTGAAATATAATTAATGTTGCATAATTATAATTATACCTAAATAAGTAAGCAACCATCAATAACCATCATCATACTCTTAGCCGAGTCCTAAGCCTGGTAAAGTAGGAAGGAATGATTTCATATCTCATAACGCGTACGTATGTATACTTGAAACGTCGTACCTTCATTGTAATGGTGGCATACCCATACTTATCGCATACGTTTACTTATAGAAATCATAACACACCCAAATACCTGGAAGTATTTTGAAACCCGGTTTTCATACCGGGTATTTAGCGATACCCATACCTTGAAGGCCGGGTATGGAGATTAGCAGGTATATCTCATCCCTATCGCCTATTAGCTAGCCTCAAGCCAAGTCCCCAAGTCCTGTCAATAGCACAGCAGAATCACAGATAACGATAAGTGTTTTGGATTAATGAGATGAAAAACCACAGAGTAGAAATAAGAATTATTAACCGTTTAACCACGGAACAGAATGTGGAACCAATGTCAAATTAAGTTAATAATGGAAACTCTGCCACCTTTAAAATTAAAAGTACATATCTATCGCTACTAATTACGGATAATATAAAACATAATCTCCATTTATATTTGGGCTACTTTACTACTAGTAACAGCGGCCGTAAAATAACTCGGTCAATGATTGTTACGTGATTTTTACCGTGATTTCCACCAGTTTTGCAGTAATAGTATATTTATCCGTAGTATTATAGTACTCTATGAGTATATTTTTCTCTATCATTTATTTAATTTCATCTTGAAATCTACTGCATACTATACTGTATAGTTGACTCTACCCGCATAATAGACTAGAATTTTAATAAGTATAATAGTACTATAGACAATATAAACACCCAATGATGCAGGCAGGGCAGTAGACTTTCGAGCGGCACCGGCACGCTTTTTAGTCTATGTTATAAGATGGCGGTGCTTCTTTGAGGATTTTTTAAGTGCTTATTGTAAAACAACAATAATGTCGGTTGAAACAATTGAGATAGAGACATTTTTCGGTAGGTGCAGGTGTTGTCTCGCCTACGGCTACCTAAAAAACATGTGGGTGGAACATCAATTTGAAGGAGAAGGAGAAGTTTACGGAGAGATGCTTGTCCAATGTTTTGCACTGAATGTGAGTTTTCTTTCTTGAGTTCTGATTATGAGCCTATTTGCCCAATATTCTTAGTTCATGACTTTGTTTCAAGTTAATACATGAAAATTTGCCGAAGCGGAGGTTTTAAAAGTTGAAAAGTTTCGTTTAGCAATTTTATTTGTTTTATTATAAAACTACTGATTTCGGACGGAACGCTTAACACGTCATATTATCTTGCATTCGATTTTGTACGATAATATTCAGTAACGCACTTTATGATGGTTTCACGTACTATGAAATATAATTCAATTTCTTATTTAAATCTAGGTATTCATTGAACAAAATAGGGTATTCGTGTATTATATCATCAGAAGCCACCTATAATTTTACACATTACAAGAAACTACATGTGCATAATGCCACAGTAATTAAATAAAAAAGCTTGTGTAATACTATAAGGAATCAATACCTCGCAAATAGCTCCTTGTTTTTCTAAAATATTGTGCACTAGCTATGCCCGCTATTTGTTCGCGTGGGCTTTTTTCCCGATAAGTCCCGATGCCCTGGTTATTCCAGGATAACAAATACTTTTTATGTTGCCCTATAACATTTTCTAAGTTCCAATGAAAGTCCCATTAAAATCGGTGTAGCCGTTTAAACAAAGATGGGACAAATGAATTTGAAAAAGTGTAGTTTGTGTTTTTCCCAGTTATCTTAGGGTCAGGTTAATATCAAGATAACAATACGTCTTAACAAAACTGGTGTAAAATTTAATGGCTTCTGAATACCCATACCAATTGTCAAAAATGTACAAATTATCTTATGCATCTGAGTACCTACTAATGTTTTTATTTAAGTGATTTCCTGTCTGACCTTAGGGAGGTCAGTTGTACCCAGTAGCTGGGTAATATGATACCCCTTGGCAAGACCAGAACCAGAATTTCTGGCTTCTGACTGTGCACTATACAGCTACACTACTACTGTCTACAATACTACTATGTACAGACGCCAGCACATCAAGCTACAACAATCTGTCAAAGGAGATGTTTCATTTTTATATGGGGCTCCGGCCATAACATGTACATTTCCGCAAAGCTGGGAAACTTACCCCTGAATAGAATAAAGTAACATTTTTTTCATAATATTAAATGGTTTTTATGTATAAAATAAAAATTAAAAATGTTTGACGTTTGTCCTAAGAGTTATGGCAGCCATGACAGGTTGTAAAAATGATGTTTACTTAACCTTGTTTTTTTTTGTTCATCAGAACTAACCCACAGAACACTATTACCCCAGCGGGGACCTGACTGTCTGATAGAGTTTGAACTTTCAAGACAACAAGCGGTTATTTTGAATTCATTCAGAGAAAAAATTGAGACTGAAGATTTTTGTAATGATGAAATCGTCACACTTAATTCTGTTTACTCAAAAATATGTACAAGAGAATAATAGTAATTTATTTTTAACACTACAAGAATACACATGTTCTTTAACAGGGGCGTGCATAGGATTATGACAGGGCATGCGGCGGAGTAAAAACACACAAAAACTTCTTCTTTTATAGATTTTTAGAATAGCCACAGCCACGCATCGTAGCATTTAGTGTTTTTACTCCGCCGCATGCCCTGTCATAATCCTATGCATGCGCCTGTTCTTCAACTATCTTCTATGTAACATTGATTTGATTAGACATGATTTTAGAACGAATGAAGTATGCAACCAAACGACACGCCATGTTGAATAAAACATGGCAATAATTGAAAAACTATTATTTTTTGTACACAACAAACCAGGCTCAAATTCACCAGAGAATATTTTTCCCCAATTTGTAGTAGGTTTTCCTCTTTTTCGATAAATGTACTTCTGATGGCCGAAAATGAAACATCTCATTTCTTTAATAGATTTTAAACTTTATTGCTGTAGAAATTAGGTTCAAGGTTGATTGGGAAAATTTGGGTTTCAGGTAGCTTTATGTGCCGGCGTCTGTAGAAATAACAGGCAGGACTAATAGAATAAAGTGCTTTCCAAGGCACAGGGAAATCTCTATATGTTAAGATGCTCACCCCATCCATAGACCAACCTCGGAAAGCTTTTTTTTTTTTTTTCCATCTTTATTTATTTACAGGGTTTTTTCTATACAGAATATGTCACCCCGATGATTACATACAATTTAATTCTACTAATACTATACTAAACTAGCCTACCCGTAACCTTATAATCATAATAATAATACAATAAAGTGTTCTAGCCTCATCGGACAATGGTGAGGCCAGAACGCTATTAAAGAAGCCTACATTAAAACTATTGACAAAAGCTTGACGCCTCTGGACTCCCACACGAGTACACTCCGCTAGTACATGATGCACATCTTCAATAACTCCACAGACAGCACAATTTGGTGAATCGACTTTGCGCATCATGAATCCAAAGCTATTGAGCGGTATGTGGCCGGATCGGAGCCTCAAGGCCGTCACAACCTCTTGCCTGCTCATCCTACCCTCGCTGAACCAAAGTACTCGTGGAAGAGATGGTTGAATCGTTCTGTACCAAATACCCTTAGTCAAAGACCTTTCATCAAAATATTCTGACCATGATTGAATACATCTGTCTCTAAATCTTAACCTTGAAGAGTTCAGTTGTTATTATTTAGCCATAAGCGACTATGCACCTGAACTTAATGCTCAGCCACAAGCTAGACAGCCCCCTTCTGGGACACTGGGTTCAAACACAAGTGCGCGTGCCCGGTGCCCCAGAGGGAGGCAAATACTAAAATTAAATTAATGTGTATGTAGATTAAATTAAATTAATAGATTAAATTAAATTAAATTAATAGATTAAATTAAATTAAATTAATAGATTAAATTAAATTAAATTAATAGATTCAATTAATAAATTAAATTAAATTACGTCATAATTTATTTATTCGATGTGACATGTGTGTGATGACTTAAAATTGATGATTTAGAAAATGTATGGACCCAATATGTCTGAAATAAAAAGATTTTATTTTATTTATTTTTTTATTTTACTTAAGTGTAAAATGGAATATGTTACAGTGGGAAACTTCAGAGGACACGATGGATCAGGATCAGATCTGTGAGCAGTGTATATGTAGATTACGAGATGCAATTGACTTTAAGAAAGTGATCCTCGACTCACAAGAAGAGTTGTTGCAGGAGATTGATGCTGGTAATCTCTTTTTTGTTGTTTGAATAAGTATTTCAGCAGTTGCAAGCTTTGCTGTTCTGGACTTTATCACAGTAAAAACATAACTCTTTTTCTTTTGCAATCTAGTAAAAAGTAGTGTATAGCCTTCTACAAGCTATTTCCATACTACATTTCATCCAAATCCAAACAAACTTTTTCGTTTTATAATATTACTAGCAGTCGCCTGTGGCCTGACGCCCGTGGATTTTATCTTAAAAAAACATAACCATCATTTTTCCAGTCGGATAAAAAGTAGCAGTTAACCTTTCACAAGTTTCAAGCTACTTCCATACCAAATTTCATTGAAATCCACTCAGTACTTCCGAAGACCCATTCAAACAAACAAACAAAGGGCTTTGAAGGTTTTGGCCCTAAAATCAGCAACCATTTTGATTTTTTTTTTCAAAATCGCGGTGCACAATAAATGTCATATATTTGGATAGGGGACACTTATACAAACATAAAACGTATTTAACATAACGTCATAAAGCGTCACGTTTCTGAGATATTAAAAGATAAAAATAACAATTGTTATAACTGATTTATTTATTTATTTTGTAGTTAATTCATGTCGATTAAGTTATTTACTGGTAATCTGAACCAGACAGAAAGAAAACAAATATTATAATACTAATCATTTATTTTGTTCATTAAAGTATTTTTTAATACAATCGGAACATAATAATATGAGATAAATGTGTCGAATTACAATGATATTTTTGTAGATAAACATGAAATAATTGAATACGTAGTGGATAAAACATAAGATTAATTAATCATATTCGGTATAAATAATATCATCCAAGAAGGCAGCGGGAGGATGAATAGGACATTCTTGAGGTCGCGCCCATGCCATGTACCATATACCTTATAATACACATAACATGGGAGCAACATCCAAGGGTTCGTTTTCCTACAATGCGATTACAATAGTAGCCAACTATTTTATTCCTGCTTTGCAAAGTATTATCGAGCAAGATTATTTTGGTGTCTTGAGTGGATTCGGGCTCTTAAAAGCCAAGGATCAGAAACGAGAATGTTGTATTGACTCAAGTCATAATCGCTGGCCACTTATTCGCACAATATACTTGGTATACTTTTGTCTCTTTCGCTCATAACTAAAATATTACCTACATAAATGATGCAATTATGTTATCATAGTTTATACATTATTGGCCTACGCTCGGCCAACATGTATTGCAGGCTTTAGATGGTCACCTATTACAGACCGACTTTATATTATATAATATTATATTATAGAATATTGACCCACGCGGCGGCACTTAGCTCCTCGCGCTATTTTATAGTATCTTTTATGCAAATACAAAATTTACCCCTCGTATAATTTAAAACCAAATCGATTCCAGATAATATCAAAGTCAAAGAAGAAAAAATAGATGTGGAATTCTTGGAAGACTACAACGTTGAATGCGAAGAGGACACTGCAGATAGTAACTACGATGGCACCGTGACGAGCGTCAAAGTTGAAGAGTATGAGGAAGTGGAATATTTGGAAGAGGACGACGCTGTAGCAGCTAATGATGCTATGGATACTGGTGAGTTTCATATTATCATGACTTTAGGTGTGATTTCGGTCCACGGGAGACGCCCCCAGCGACTGGGATCGCGTGCCGATCTCCGGCCTCCGTAGGCGCCGGCTTGCGGACGGCGAACAGGGTAGCTCACCGTCCGGTAAGGACCAGGCCCGGGTCGCCCGGCAGGGCCGGATTAACCCTGTCAGAGGCCCTAAAGCAATGGCATTCTCGGGGCCCCTTTTCTTACTTTGACTGACCAAATCGTGTGTGAACTGAGGAAACGCACATTAAGGGCTGTGGTTTTTAATATATTTGTTTACTTATTCCCAGATTTGTTCTAAAATTGTTTTAATTCTACTGCTAAATCTAACGATTTGTATTTTGTGAGATAACAGTGAGGTCCCTAAGTTCACACGCACATCAAAGTCTCGTTCGAAGAAACATGTTTTCTTGGTACGTGCACTGGGCCTGGGCCCCTAGTTGATGCGGGGCCCCTAGGCAGTTGCCTACTCCGCCTAATGGTTAATCCGGCCCTGTTTGCCGGCGGCGCGTAGTGTTCCACGCGCGTCTCAAAGAGTCGTCAGCACTAGTGACGGGGCCCCTTAGGGCCATTGAGTGCGGGAATGTTCTAATGATATATCGCGGCCCTGGAACGCAAGGGCACCTGAAAGAACAAGGTGGGTTTATAGTCAGTAGAAGTGTGACACTCCCTTCCGTTCCACCCCGAGCAGGCGAAGTCATTAGATGATTTTGCTACCCGGTAAAAAGGGGGTGATTTCGGTGAGTGTGTGTAGGAGCTCCATGACCTGATCCCTCCATCTCCCTTTCAGTATCGGGTCTACCAGACGCCCTGCTGGGTATCCACACTTGGTTGATATATCGTCTTGCATCGACTGCAGCTGAAAATCAGCGTCATGTGGCATATCTTGTTTTGCCATATGAGATATGCTGAGCTGGTACCCTTTTGTCACAATAGCTTTATTTTATTTTGTTTAGTTTTAAGGTTAATGCCAATAGACGCATTTTTCTGTCTTTCTTGTCGTACTAAGCGCCTCTGCTCTACAATTATTGTGCGCACAGCCAAGGTTGGAATTCTAAGCCGGCTTCTGCGCTCCTTGCCACATATAACTCGACAGCCTTTAAAGCTAGAGTGAACATACCTTCTGTGCTCGCTCGTTCCATCGTAGACCTCAACTATCACTTACCATCAGGCGCATTTTCGACAAAGAAACAAACGCATTTTCGGATATAGTCTTCTGGGTTTGGTTTCCGCACTAAGTCCCTGCATGGGACAATTGTGCGTGGCC
The DNA here is from genome assembly GCA_943138885.2 of Tholera decimalis. Taxonomy (NCBI): domain Eukaryota; kingdom Metazoa; phylum Arthropoda; class Insecta; order Lepidoptera; family Noctuidae; genus Tholera; species Tholera decimalis. The sequence continues at coordinate 15,022,800 of OW964574.2, read as the reverse complement.
CATATCGGCCATCATTCCATCCCGCCAACCTCCCTCCAGAAACAGATCAGGTCTCTCGGTCTATTCAGGATGTTTGTACGGGAATTCAATGATTCCCGTGCACTCTAGGAGCACGTGTCCTACCGTTTCCTCTGTCTCCATGCATGCCCTGCACAGGGGACTGTCCGTTATACCTATCGTATGGTAATGTTTGTTTAGTGAGCAGTGCCCGGTTATGGTCCCCACCACCATTCACAGGCTTCTTCTGTCCAGTTGCAGGAGGGTGACGTAAAAGAACGACAAACGGACGAACACACATTCGCGTTAATAATATAAAAAAAATATATATGTATACAACGTGTAATTTAAAGGGTATATACATACCAAGTGCACGACTTCTTTGGATGATAACAAACGATATGGCAAGGGTTTTGTAATTCTAAGTCTACGTGTGTAGAACTTATTACAAATTCCAATACACTGATACCAGAGACCGAATTTTTCAAATTAAGAAGAACGAAAAGAATTATCGTGTTATTGGCAAGTGACGTGGAAAGTTATTGACCCTCGTAGTGCTGTGACACGTTTGTTATGATTGGTATTCAAGAAACATATAACTTGGTATCAATTCTTTGTGTCAGTTATTTTGTGCTGAAACTATGCATAGAGTCTCCATACCAGATGTTGTCTTCAGCCCTTTTGGATAGATATGGGGTTTCCGTTACACGTTGTATATATATATAATATATATTAGTATAGATATTGGGTAGATTCAGTGTAAAGTAAAAAAAAAAAATGAACCCACTCCAGACACAGGCATATTTAGCATAGTTGGAGGGGTTAACATTATTGCTAGTAATGTGGATTATACCCACATTGTTAGTTCTCTTTATAAATTAAGAAATTGTGGCTCGCGTTTGACCACCATTTCACCTGATGTTGTCGAAGATGAAGCACGCTTACCTAGAAGTAACCTGTTCAGTCTTTACTTAAAGACCCCCAGGTTATAGCTATCAGGAAACACAGACTCCGGCAGGGAATTCCACTATAGCTGTGCCCAAAATATTCCACGCGTATGGGCGGGATCACCCAAAAACAGTTCCTTCAGTCGCCCTTATTATTATTATTTATTTATTTTTTATAAGGTACAAGGTATTTCTTATAATGTACAGATGCCAGCACATGAAGCTACCCGAAAATGTCAAATTTTCCCAATCTACCTTGAACCTAATTTCTTTAACAATAAAGTTGAAAATCTAACAAAGAAATTTGACAGATTGTTGTAGCTTGATGTGCTGGCGTCTGTACAATGATATCCCACAAAACTGAACAGACAGTTTGACTATGGGATCAAATTGTAATATATTAACTAATAAACTTAAAAATACAATAATAACATTAAGACAGGGTGCCAAGTAGTTTTTTTTAAATTTGGATTTGAATTTTTTACTATTATTTTCTTCTCTAATGTCTTCGGTTAAACCGTTAAATGAATATGGGATTTGTTTTTTTTAGTGTTCTGACTCCATAAAGGTTGGTTGGCGTTACGGGTTCTCGTTAGAACTTTTCAGCTGTAAAATCTATCTTATATTAATTTAATATCTTATCAATTCCAGACTCCTCACAGCTAACAGACCAACCGAGACAAGTTAGAACTAGGAGGAAACAAACTCGTCAAGTGGACCGAGATGACGAAGACGGGCCGAAACGCAAATGGCCCAAAAAACTGCCCAAATCGGAACGACACAAAACATACAAACAGTACTCGGAGATCGATTTACTCAAATGTCTTGAAGAAGTAAGGAACAATGAGCTGACTGCCGGGGAAGCGTCGTTGAAGTATGATATACCGAAGAAGACCATTTGTGCCAAGATTAAAATGGACCCTAAAGGTGAGTGTCAAATTTATCACTACTAGTTACAAGCTTATGTCCGTGAAAAAGTTTATTTCAGCAGAAAGAAACTCTATGTCCTTCTCCAAGGTCTAATAATTTATGTCTGTAGGTACTAAGTGTCATTAAAATCGGTCGTGGTTTAAACGTGAAAGTGTAACATACAGACAGAGGTAATTTTGCATTTATAATATTACTATCTTCGCTGAGCAGAAGCTTCCGGGGGCGTCAGCAAATTTTTATTCAACTAGCGGCTTTAATCACGTCATGCTCCCTGTTGGAACCATCTTAGCTTTAACAAGTGTAAGTTACTTAAAAAATCTTTGAAATGTCTATAAATCTCTAGTCCTATTAAAAAAAGTATATCTCTAGTTTCGACGTAAATTTTTAAGTGGTTGCGCTGCGGGGTATCCTTCGTGGCGCAACCACCATAATATATCTATTACTATACATAGTATAAGCAAATATATCAAATCAAATAATTCTATAATAATTCTATTTTGTACTATTACTCCCAAATCTTCAATCTCATTTAAATATACCAACAAGATTCTGCTCGCGGCTTGGCTCGTGTGAATAGTTTTCTTTTTCAGTAAAGAAGTAACTTTGATGATGATGTTACTTGCTGATAATGTAGTTTTATATTGGTGAAAGCATTTTTGAAATCGTTCCGGTAGTTTTTGAGTTTATCTATTACTAGCTTCCCGCGACTTCGTACGCGTGGGAAGGTTTTCCCGCGCAAATCCTGATCCCGTAGGAATTTCGGGTTAAAAAGTAGCCTATGTGATATTCCTGAATGACAACTATCTACTTACCAAATTTCATTCAGATCCGTTTCAATAGTTTTTGCGTGAAAGAGTAACAAACATCCATCCATCCTCACAAACTTTCGCATTTATAATATTAGTAAGAGGTAAGATAGTAAGACAAACAAACAAGAATTCAAAGTGTGGGAATTAATAGTTAACCGAGTTGTGTAAGTCACATAGGCAGTCCTTCATTTAAATTGTCGGATATTTAGCTGCAACCGTTTTGACTGTAAGTGAAACCCAGAGTTAGGGCTTTTTTTCTTCATTTGACAATCTACCATAACTTAGAAAGTCCTCAGTTGCTGAGGTTGCATAGCTTTAGCCTATAACATTTTGCAACTTATGTTCAAAACCTGTAAACTTCTCGTCACATGCGATCGACCTCGGTTTTACTATTGTATTCTCGTATATTCTACAAAAGAAGCTTTAAGGACTCGTCAAAACATCTAGCGAACTAGATACAGCGGCGTAATACTTGTTTATTTGAAAGAAAGAAAAATATTTATTAACTTAGCTTAACAATAGCATAAGTAGTACTTAAATTATGTCAGTAAAGACTCTAAGAACTAAGGTAAACATTACAAACTAAAAACAAAGTGTCTAATATTACTTAACTCATCATTTATTATAAGTTTTTAATAAATCATTAATAATCTAAACATTATTATAAGTCACTATAGTCAGTAGTGATTGAACGATTTATGTAGGGGCCTAGAAGATTGCCTTGGGGCACCCCGAACTGCTCGCTTTTGAAATCTCTTAAGTTATAATTAATAATTTCTGTATATTATTTAGTTATAAGTTATACGCATACACAGTTAAGTACTGCCCAGAGCAGCAAATTATATTACAATTACAAAAGCGTTATAATCCTAGTTAATTTTAGAGTAAAATGGTGTCGAAAGCCTATGTCTCAGCGATGCGATGATGTACTTCTACATAGGTTATTTGTACAAGATGAAATAAGTTGAATTCAAAATTCAATTATATTGCACTTCTCTCTTTTATGATTTGAAATGACAAATCCCGTACAGAGATAACTTAAAAACTAGACAAAAATAAAGTAACTGTATTGTTTGTAGATGTCAAGACAGACATCCAGAACTCTACAAAAAACACAACGACCAGCAAAACTGGTACAGCTAATCCAGAGGAGGTACACATTCTAATAAACGAAGGTACATATCAAACGGACATGGAAGAAATACCAAATAAATACCTAATGCGTAAACACAAGAATAATCTCAAAATGATACTAAAATATTCCAACGCGACCATGATAAAAGGAAATTCATCAACTGGATACTCTTGCTGCTTTTGCGATAAACATTTTAGCGCTCAGAAACTTAAAAAGCATAACTTTGAACATGGAGATGTGTACGATGATGCGATAAAAGTAAAATACGTTTCGGATTTGATTATTAAACTTGATATTACTGGCCTACAATGTAGACTTTGTGATGAAAAAATCGAAAGCCTTGAAAAATTAAAGGCTCATTTACAAGAAGATCATTTCAAAACTATCCACAATGACGTCGATAATCATTTTATACCTTTTAAGTTTGACACGGAGGAGTTACGATGCGCTATTTGTGCCGCTGAGTTTAAACATTTCAAACTGCTCTCGGAACATATGTGTGAGCATTACAGTAACTATAGATGCGCGGAATGCGACCGTGTATTCATTAACAAGCAATCGATGCAAACCCACAGTTACAGACACAAAAAAGGAGAATACAAATGTTCAAAATGTTTCAAAATTTTCGATAGTCCCTCGAAAATACGCGAACACGAATACGTCACTCACAAATTGTTGAATAAGAAGAGAAAATGTGGGTTCTGCGATGCGAGATTCTCGTCAGCAGACTTGGTAAAGAATCACGAAGCGAGAGAACATGGAGTAGCCCGTATGAAGCTTATTTGTGAAGCATGTGATAGACCATTCGCGAGCGAGAAAAGTCTAACTACACATAAAAGAAGACACCATCTGTTAATACGTCCTTTAAACTGCGGTATTTGTGGGACAGGATTTTATACACGGCAAGAACTTGACTGGCATTCCGCAACGCATACTAAAACCAAACAATTTCATTGCAATCGATGTGAAAACTCCTTCGCCACTAAACCGGGGTTGAAACAACATTTGAAAGCGCATATTGGATATAGGAAGTATAAGTGTGATTATTGCTCGATGGCGTTTGTGCATATGAGTACTTGGAAAAGGCATGTCGTTTCGGTACACAAGGAAGAACCTGGGAGTACTAGAAATAGATTTAAGTAATGTATAGAAATAAAAGCAATCTTGTTTGGGCTTGTGAAATATCGATATTATCGCTGATAAATGATAATATGACTTTGTTTAGTGTAGTAGTGTTGACATACCATTCAAAATAAACATACATAATACCTAACTTAACGTTACTTAACTTTAGGGTATAACTTTTATTTGAAATCCCTTGCGTGAAAAGGTTATTTTCAGCGAAATTAAAAAAATTGGCTAAGTGCGAGTCAGATTCGCCCATGAAGGGTTCCGTAGTAACTACGCCCAATAACTTTGTTTTTCATAGTGTTTGTATGAATTACAAAGTTATATATGCGAAACTATAAGGGTTCAGTTTCGGCTAATGTGGCTTGAAGATTTTTTGAAATAATTATTTTTTGAGTTTTTCCATTACAAACAAAAAAATCTTAACTTTCCTCTTTGTAATATTTTATTTGAAAAGAGTAACAATGGGGTTTCACGTCTGTTATGGTCCATAAAAATCTACATTTGCGAATTTACAATCATTTAAAATATCCTTTACTAAAAGTCTCGCGGAGCTTAGTTCCTGTAGACTTTATAACGGTAAAAACATAACCTCCTTTTTTGCAGTCGGGTAAAAAGTAAGCCTATAGCCTTTCACAAGCTTCAAGCTGCTTCCATACCGAATTTAATCTAGATCTACCTAGTACTTTTGAAGATTAGCGCATTTAAACAAATAAACAAACAATAGGGTAGTTTCCTGTGTTACAAAATAATTATTTTATTTGGTCCATTAGGTAGATTTTCAAAAAATATTGGTCACGTATTTTTTGCTTTTTCGAATCAAGAAAAATTCACAAAGATTGAAAGCTTTAAAGTACAGGAGTGGGGTCTGCTGACGTCACACATTGCTAAGAATTATACCAAGGTGTGACGTCATGCGAAATTTCAACTCACTGTATTGTCTTAATTTTCCAATTTCGTGAAAATAAAAATTAAAAATACGTGTCCAATGTTTTTTGATAAACTACGTGACGGACTAAATAAAATATTTTAGGAAACTACCCTATTACGCTTTATAAATCTTTATTTTGATACCCTAAAACTTGTCTCAAAACCTACCTATCGTAGGGTGTCTGCGACCTTAGATATTTCAAGGTCAAAGGTAAAAAAAATCGATATTTTACATATTTATTGCAAATATCTCGTTTCGTTACTATAAATATTGTAAGAGGATTAAATTATCTACAACGATTGTTAATTTTTTTTAAATATCTTGAACCGTTTTCGAGATAGAGGGCAGAGCGCACGCTGTGTTTAACTATTTTCAACCGTGTTTATTCAGTTGTAAGTTCAACTTCAGACATGGTTAGGGCATGATTTAGAATCCCAGCATTAGGGTTGGATAATGCATGCAAGTTTAAGGTTGTCAAAATAAAGGTTTATACAAATTTTTAGCTATCTCTCATTCCGAGGTGAAACCGCTAATATTTATGGACTATTTTAACTTTGATGGCTGAGTCTTTTTTTTTTTTAATGGTTGATAGGCTTGTGTTTGACCATAATCTCACCTGATGTTAAGCGATGATGTGGTCGAAGATGAAGCATGCCTAGAAGTAACCTATTCACTCTTGACTTAAAGACTCCCAGGTTGTAGCTATCGGGAAACACAAACTCCGGCAGAGAATTTCACTCCTTAGCCGTACGCACAATGAAAGTAGTTTAAAGTAATTTTTTTAAATTGTGTGAGGGTTCTTCAGGGCTCAATACTCAGCCTATATCTATACGTTTAATGTACCAAGAATACAATTGTCAGTGTGAATCAAAATAGCTATATTAAATTTAAAAAAAAAAACGAGCAATGTGGGTTGAATTTACATTACTAGCAATCCTGTTAACCCCTCCAACTAAGCTTATGTTTGTGTATGAAGTGGGTTCACAGCAATAGTTTCATGATTGGGATTAGAACCCGCGACCTCTCGATCACAAGTCCGACACATTAACCATTAGGCCATTTACGCTTGTTGTACTAAGACTTTAACCTCTAGAGCCCCAGCGGCACAAAAACATGCCAGTAAACAAGTATTAGTTGAGCCCCGCTGGCACAAATTTGTGCCACCAAACCCCGACCGATTTAAAACTATATTTGTAGTTAAGATAAGTCTTAAAATCGTTTGTGCCCGGGGTCAGATAACGCTTACGATAAGAGCCCGCCCGCGGTGCTTGACGGATGGTTGACGTAAATAATGGCGGTCCTTGAGAGATTAAAATCAAAATAAATAACACTAACTTCGCAAAAGTAGATTTATTTAATTGCACAAAACCTAAATTCAAAGCACTGTTTATAAAAAACTTAAATAAAGATACATTTTTATGTAGTAATAATGAAAGAATGGTGAAGGAGCATTACCTCTTGACTATATTTTTTCCCCTCTATTATGAATTTGATATGTATTAGTATATATTTATACAGAGTTGATACGACAGAGGGGCATTAAATTACACTACGTATACTATACGTGTTTAGTGTTAATTTGATACAGTTAAAAAATAAAAAGAGCCAAAAAAAATTTTTTTTTTCAATCTATATAGCTTACAAATCAGAGTAAACGCAACCACCCTTTGTAAATAAATGTGACTGACCTTAAATACCTAGGTAACAAAGTGGCAACGTAGCGCGGCGTGCGTTATCTCTTGTCTTGGTCAGATTTATCGCTTTAAGGTGCATCTCATCAAAATCATTTGCGACTAAACTACTTCCCCTATTTGATTGATTTTTGGTACAAAGCTTGAAAATGGTACCTAGTATACGCAGTTTAAAGGAAAGCCCCTCGGTCGTATCAACTCTGTATATTATATTTTGTGGTATGTATTTTATATTATGATGTTGTACACTGACAGCCATAAATCTATCTCCTTTAATTTCTGTCCATCCAAAGGTTGTCTGTAAAGCCCGATTTACACTTCAATAAGTACAGTAGCCAGTTAAGAACTCAGACAGTTAAGTAATAAGTAGTAAGTTGTAAGTAGCGTCCAAACGTAGGCGAGTGAGTAGTCATAAGTTGCCCGAGAAGAAGTAAAGAAAATAACACGTGTTTGCGGCCGCAACCTTCAAATTTATGGACTGTACTAAACTCGCCCGTCTACATGCCAGCCAGTTAAGTTGGCGGGGTGCGGGAGACGTGAGAGAGGGGGCTACTTCGCACTGGACTCGCCGAAAAATAGGATCGCGATCTATTTAGCTCAATTTAATCAACAACTTACTACTTAACTCGCTTTTGCCGTTCAAACTACAATAACAACTTAACTCGCCGATGACGCAAGTTAACTCGCTACTGTACTTATTGAAGTGTAAATCGGGCTTAAGAGATTGCCCTGTGCGGTAAGACCGCCCATTGTACACTAGTTTTATTATTTGTATCTTTAAGTGTATTCTAAGGTGTACTATAAAGTATATAATAATAATAAATAATCTATGGAAAACGTTGTGGGTTTCACATTTGCCATATTTTTGTACGTAAACCTTACAAACATGTAATATGTTACTGTTTCTTTTCCCTACAATAAATAAATAAATAGCAAATTAGCTTTAACCTGTAAGAATTTGTATAAAATGTATGTTGTATGTTATGCAATATTTGGATTTAATTTTTTTATTAGTTCAGAAGGTAGTAACAGTTATTATAACACATAGTGATTGGAGCCTCCCGTTAAGCAAATAAAGCCTGAATTATTATTCGTTATTTTTGTTCATATGCATAACATAAAAAATCAATCAATTTATATATTTCAGGCAACTTGGCCCACGCAAATAAAATACATCCTATTACAATAAATAACTGTAAATAAACTAATATATATATCACTTAACCAAAACATAATGCATGTAAAATGAATAAGCTTGCTTACTGTCTTATTCCAATACCATTTTTGCTGTTATTAAGTTCGTTCGCGTATTCTTAATTCAATCAAATTAAACAGGGAAACCTATTATTAGCCATACAAAACTGTAATAAACATATTCTGTCATTTATTTTATGGATGCTGTTGGTTTTCTAAGATAAAATAAATCAAAACTTTATATATCGTAGTTCACAAAAAAATATTAATTAGGTAATCTTAATCAGCTATTTCTCCTCTCAGTTCTGGGCATGACTTAATTGCTTAAACATTTTAGTTACTGTGAAACAATACAATGTAAAGAAACACATTGTTACTAATCACGTAATCTTAATTTTTATTTATACTCGAAGCAGTATACAATTTAAATCTGTGAGCAAATGGAGAAGAAAATAAAATAATAATATATGTACATTTAATCATAAGTGTGCTGAAGATGTGGAAATGAATAAATGAATTTCTTGTTGTAGATGTCCTGATTGACAATACAACGAAATCCAAATTGCAACGCTCTAAAAAGAAACTGAGGAAAAAACCAACCATATTTAAACCCAAAGCGTCTTTTCTGGATGGTAAAACTAAAAAACTAATCGAAATGAATACATTAAAAGCAAAAACATTAACGAAAGAGGTAGTGAAACCAATTACAAACGAAATTAATACTGAAACTGAAACGAAAGTCGAGGTTAATTTGAAGTTTGAAGAAATGAATGCGCCTGTGAACGCCGAACAAGTCAGGACACGATACAAGGCTTTAGTTAACGACAAATTCAAGAAAGAAAACAAGATGGAACCAGAGAAACATGAAGTTAACGAAATGAACAAACACAAAGATAATATTAAAGCTATATTGCAAAATACAAATGCGACTATCATCAAAGGATTCTGGGGGACAGGTTACTCTTGCAATTTTTGTGACGAACAAAGAGAAATTCCTTCACAACTGAAACTACATAATCTAGAAGCTCATAACAATGTAGGAGACGATGCAATCAAAGTAAAATACGTATCGGACTTAGTAATAAGACTAGACATAACCGATCTCAAATGCAAACTATGCAACGCTAATATAAATTCTTTAGAAGAACTTACTGACCACTTAACTAAAACCCATTCGAATTTTTTACATACACATATTAAAAACCACATAATTCCTTTTAAGTTTAACACAGAAACGCTTCAATGCTGTATTTGTAAAAAAGAATTCAAGTATTTCAAACTACTTTCTGAGCATATGAGTGAACATTATAGAAACTATGAATGCCCAGTTTGTGAGCGTGGGTTCATTAACAAACAATCTATGCAGACACACAATTATAGGCACAATAAAGGCGTTTTCAAATGCTCACATTGTCCAAAAGTTTTCGATTCGCGTCCAAAGAGAAGTGTGCATGAGCGAGTAGTTCACGCTTTGGCGAATAAAACGCGGAAATGTCAGTTCTGTAGCGAGAGATTCGCGACAAAAGACCTCGTGCAAAGCCACCAGGTCAAAGCTCACGGAGTCCAACCGACATTGTTTTCCTGTCAGGCTTGCAACAAGTCTTACCCTAGCCAAAGTTCCCTTGCAACTCATAGAAAACGCTTCCACTTAATGTTACGACCCCATAAATGCTCCTATTGCGACATGGCATTTTTCTCTAAAATCGAGTTGCGTTCTCATACGGTAACTCATACTAAATCTAGGGATTTCAAGTGTGATATGTGTACGAAATCGTTCGGGACGCGTTGTAGCCTCAATCAGCATGTCAGGGGACATTTAGATGATCGAAGGTTTAAATGTGATAGTTGTGAAAGAACTTTTGTGCATAGAACAGCTTGGAAAGTTCATATGAGAAGTAAGCATAGTAGGATAGTTTAGGGGAATGAATCTCGAAACGGTTTGGTTGAAAAACAAATCTAGGTCCGACAAGACTGGAACAAAAATTGACCATGTTACCTACATACCTAGTCCATCGATGCGTTAATTGGGAATCTTGGGATTGGGATCTTGAACAGCCTTGGCCGTTAATGTATCTTTGACCGTCTCTAGAAGTGGCTAGTATATGACTTCCTTATTTTTTACACTACTAGAAAAAAAACTGTTGTATGCCGTAATTAATAAAAAAATGTGTCTGAAATACTTATATACGCTAAATGTAAGTTATAATGATAATGTAAATAGATAGATTTAATTAGTGCTACGGTATAAGTCGGGTGTATGTATGTATAGTAATTGTAATTCATGATTCGTGATTTTTGTTTTTCCGTCCCTTTCGCTGCTCATCTCAATTTATGTCTCGGTCGTACTATGTACGGTCGGCCAAGAAAGTGGTGTACCAGTTTTGATTTAGTTTCCCGGTCATCGAAAATCTACAACAAGGTTCGTTATAAAAAGATATTACTGAAAGAGACAACATTATCATGACGTAAACCTATGTATTTAGTATTCATACGTCATATGTCACATATAAGTACATGACATTTTAACCTTTAGTATAAATGAAAAGGACATTAGTTTCTACCAAGGATCTTCTACCTACTAACTGGATTGCTTACGAATGATTCAAAGAATACAGAAAGTCTTTCTTAACTGTTAAACAATAGAGTATAAACTTGCACGCATAAAACTGAAGGAACTATTCGTTCCGAGCGAGACAGTGCCGTGTGTGGACTGTGTCCCTTTCTTCTGTGTGGCAGATTAAAAATATTTATTTCAATGGTAATTTTTTCGACCTGTCTGTTGTAGTAATAACACCTAGTTTTAAACTTCTTTGGAATTCTATCTTTAAAATGAATTACCATTATTACTGTATGCATATTAATGAAAATTAAAGTTATTTTACCATGCAAACACTCTTGTGTTTAAACCAAAAAAAATGGAATTTGTAAGAATTAGTAGTGATACATTATAATATACCTGGCAATTACTACATTGCCGTCTGACGTTTACTTGACATCTGTATGTTTATAAATTTGAATTATATTTAATTTTGTGAGTTTTCGTAATATTAAAGTGCAAGTTATTGTAACCATGGTAAGAACGTGTTTTGTGGTTAATTGCAAGAGTGAAAAGTGTACCCCGGGTCTGGAATTTCCCTTTTTAAGTAAGTTTTGTGACTTTGTTTACAAATTGCATTTAGGGTGACTATGTTTTCAATGTAAAAGTGGATGTTCTTCTCTTTATTCTTCTTATGTATTATTTTTCTTTCTTCTCATTATATATTATTTTTTGTTATTTTAAGCTTTCCTAAAAATGATGATCTTCGAGACCGGTGGCTCAGTGTTCTACACAGAAAAGGGTCAGAAACGGTTCTAAAATTTGTAGCCGCCATTTCAAGCCCGAAGAAATATTGCATTTCGAAACAAGATCATATGATGCAATTCCATCCATTTTCCCTAAAGTAAGTTATCAATCTTTACAAATGACATGAAGATCACCGTTTTGAAATAGAATATGAGCATAGCAAGATGAATTTTCATTTTGAATCTATCTTAAACATAAATACTAAAATTTTGTTCTCATCAATCTATTATTGTTTTAGATTCCTGTTAAAGCGAAACAAATAAATGTTTTAAGTACTATAATATTGAAACCCACTAAAAAAGAATATACAACCTGTACTGGGCACATTCAAAGATCAGTAAGTGAAAGTTATGAAAGGAGTCAAATTAATAAGCATAAAAGTCGACATTTTTGTTGATTTATTTACTTTTGCTTAGCAAATTGATGGCAAAAATATTTTATATCATTTTGGCCAAAAACTCAGCTACGCAAACTTGCTTACAAGTGTAGTTTATTATATTAATAATTACTTATAACTTAATTACTTAATTTTTGTCCACTGCAGTTAGTTAATGTCGACAAATAATAATAATAATTCATAATTTAAAGATTATTTCCATACTTTTAACTAATAATAGTGTAATACATTTTTTAGGGTTGTGTGTCAAGCCAATCTTGTAACAAACCTGCAGCTGCAACATATGAGGAACTAGAAAATATAGAACCAACCTAATAATAATAACCTTATAATTGTCATTCGATCTGCCTCCTTCATGTTTAGAATTATGTATGTTAATAATATTGATTTCTAACCTTAAATAGCACATGTGGTGTTAGCCTGTAATTAATTGTTACACTTATAAATGTAATATGACTGTTTCATACAAATGTATAGTGTAAACAATTGTAGGTTAACCTAAATAAATATAAACATAAATAAATTATATCTCTTCTGTTATTCTTTCTATTTATAATCATCGTTTATCATGAAGGGTTTTAGTAGTTTTAATTATGTATAAACATTGCATCATTTTATTTTTAGTCTACTGGTTCTGACCGTACAAGTGTCGAATAAACGTAGATTACCAATTAATGCACGTTTGTTTGGACGTCTATACCACTGCCTATCAAGGCCAAGCCTTCGAAGAATTGCCAGCTGGTGATTCTGTTATTAATTCTGTATCTGCAATAATTGTATTTGTATCACGGGTCTTAACCACTTTGAAAGTTTATAATTCCACGCAATAAAGTCTGCTTAACAAAACCAATTTTGCGTTTAGCCCGTATAAGGAAGGGTTTATTATAGAAATTAGCGCGCTCAATATAAGTTCCCCAGATACATATTGAGAACTAGCTTTTCACCCACATGGAATTCTGTTATATCGTGCTACCGAGCAACTATTCAAAAATCTGAGATAGAAAGAACCCTATATAGTTCCCAGGGTTTTAAACTATCTCCATGCCAAATTTTTCGAAAGCGGCTCTGTGATTTAACCGTGAAAGCGTAACAGACCGATACAGACCTTTGTATTTATAATTGAATTTATTTCTTTCTTTCTATTTAATACGTTATTAAGAAAAAAACTGGCCAAGTACGAGTCGGACTCGCGCATGATGGGTATTTTTATAGGTAGGTAATGAATGGTACGGAACCATTACCTATAAAAAGCGCCAAAAATATCACAACTGTTGTATGGGAGTCTCCCTTAAATATTTATTTTAATTAATTTATAGTATTTTTTGTTATAGCGGTAACAGAAATACATCATTTGTAAGGTTAATAATAAGTGTCTTAAAAAAACCTGCAAATATTGCATCAAATAAAATTGTCCTTACGTTTATCGCGAATTGATATCCACACTACTAGAAAGAGATAGCTAGGTCCTTCGAGGGTATACTCTTCGGAACGGATTTGAGCTTCGCGTCCGCATTCCAGTTTAGGTACAAGTTCCTTGGTTTCTACAAAGCAATTGAAATGTTTCCAAACAAAAGTAATAAAAACTATTTAGACAACCGAATTCCATTTGAAAAAGAAAACTGACAATTGACATTTTGTCAAATATATGCAAAAAATCGATATATTTTCCGTGTTATTTTTCAATCAACTGCATATAAAATCATCTCAATGCCTGCCAACTTGACCATTGCCGCATTTGCCCAATTTAATGAGGGAAGCAGTATCAGTGCGATATCCCGGAATTTGAATATATCGAGGCGTTCTGTCCGCTTTTGGATTCGTCGTGAAGGAGAGGAGGGAAGTTTGTTGGATCTCAGAAGAAGTGGTCGCCGGCCTGCACTCTCCAATAACGATAGAGAATTCATGAGACGGGAATATGAAATCAATGGTTTTAAGCCCACAAAACATTTTGCGGAGATGTTCGATGTGAGTGCCCAAACAATAAGGAATCATCTACATTACATGGGGTTGCACCACAGGCATTACGCCAAGAAAATATATTTGACGGATGCTCACAGACTTGCTCGTCTGAACTTCGCCAGAGAGCACTTAGAGTTTGATTGGTCTAATACAGTGTTTTGTGATGAAAAAACGTTTAAATCCAGTCAGCATGGACGTCTTCACCTTTGGCGATATAATTCAACACGGTATAAAGATGATCATGTAATCCCAAATAGAGAATCAGGTCGAATTTCCGTAAATATTTGGGGCTGGATGAGTACGGATGGTGTAGGAGAATTGTGTTCTCTACCTCCTCGAGCGACGGCTGTAAATTATATCGACGTGCTTCAGAATGCAATGCTACCGACAGTCCGTAATGTTTACCCGGAGAACGAAGTGCCACAATTTGATTTTGTTCAAGATAATTGTTCAATTCATAATGCGAGGATCGTAAGAGCCTGGTTTCGTTCACACACTGACGTAAGGGTAATTCAGTGGCCCTCAAGATCGCCGGACCTCAACCCGATAGAAAATCTTTGGGGCCTTATGGTCCAACGATGGTCGCATCAAAATGAAAGAACCAAACAAGCTCTTATTAGTCACTGTAATTATATCTGGGAGGAAATGCGGGGAACCGATATTTGCTCACGGCTTGTTGGTTCAATGAGGTCTCGTCTTTTAGAGGTTATAGAGGCCAACGGCGGTTACACCCGTTTCTAATTTTTAAAAATTTTCAATATCTTCTATATATTACTATATATGCTATGTTTTTGTTTGTTATAAGTATTTTAAAATTGATTGTAGAAATTTAATAAAAGGATAAATCTATTTTTAGCTTGTTTTTTATTGATATTGTAATTACAAGTTTACAGAAATTGTAGGTTTGTGGACTCGCCTTGTGCCTTTACAATTTTATGTAACTTGTTGATTACAATTCTGAATTTGTAGATACAATTTTGTCATCAAAATCTACAGCCCCCCGCCGTTGATTTTACGACGTCATTGGTTCCATCAAGTTCAAACTAAGAACAGCTGTCACGTTACAAACAGTAATAGTCGTTATCAATAATCAGATAAAGACAGCAATAGAAGTTGTCAGATCGATCTGCAAGCGAAACTAATCTTTATCACCTATGAATCTGCAAGCGATATTCAACCTTAGGGTGGTACACCACTTTCTTGGCCGACTGTACATAAATTAATTATATTTTCACATGTTCTCTATAAAATCTGAAATTTAAAAAAAGATTTGAATATAATCATTTTTGTATTGGAAACAACTTTTTTATTAATATTAAAGAGTATTCTCTCTTTTAAACTCTTTTGTTTAATTTTTGACATTTTTAATTATCTCTTCCCACATACAATGATTGCACTTCCCACGCTATCTCTTCAGCACCCTTAGTTGACTGGTAAAGAATGCCTACGGCATTATGTCCGCCTTGCTGCCTATGTGCATGAAGTATAAATAAATAATAATATAACAAAAGTTATACAGTTTACAAATAACGCGAAGATAGCTACAGAAGTAAACGCTGCACGGTGGGCTGAAAATCGGCTTTCATAGACTTAGGCATTTTATTTTGCAAGTGCGAGTTTTTTTGCCGGATATCACTTCTATTAGTTATAACAATATACAAAAATGACACCAGAATTGATTCTGCACAGAAACGAAGGAATTATAATTTTTTTACGAAAATTTTGTATGGAGCTAGTATGAAAAATCGAAATATCTCTAAAACGGCAGCGATAACCGTAATATCCTTATAGGGGGTTATAGTACTAATTATTTATGATTTTTTGACATACGTTACATAATGGTTGTAGATGCCTTTTTTTTTTAAAATCGTCAAAATATTTTTATTTATTTTTACATATTTAAACGTTCCTTTTAGTGTTTAAGTTGAAGAATTCAGAGCTTTAACAACTCTTATCATAAAATAGCATCACCCCTATAGACCTGAAGGACTAGACAGAGGTGTGTAGTGTCTTGTTGATCTTGTAAGATTTCCAACAATACCAAATAGTTGAATATCAGTGTCAAAGTGCCCATGCTGTCGCTTCTTTTTGAAAGATAGGGGAATGAAATTGTTAATTGATCATACCCTAAAAGTATGATTACAACATAACCGGACACATAATAATAATAATATCCTTATAGGGGATTATAGTACTAACATTATTTATTTTAACATATGAAACTGTTCAAAACGATCCATGAACTGTGTCAAAGTTAAGAACATCGTTAGGAAGCATGCTTTTTCCCCAAATATTAAGAATATGTGAAAAAAAAAAGACTGTATATAAACTTTTTATTGATAGGTAATTTAAATAAAACAGAAGTAACAAAAATAATATCTAATAAATTCAATTATACAAAATACATATTTGAAACTATAATTTATGAAATTATTAACTAAACATATTGGTACAATAAACTAACATAAATAACAAAAGAACATAAAGAAAAATAATTAAATTTTACAAATTTTCTTTACAACTTTCGTTGTCGGACTCCAATTCCGAGTCAGAATCCAGATCGGATATACCTACAAACTCGAACTCAGTTTCCGGAAACTGTATTAGGTCGAGAGTTTCAGCAAAAAAGGTTGTCTTCCTTTTGGCATCTAACTTCGGCCTTTGTGCACTTAGAAAAGGATCCGAAGAAACAACAAGCATATTTAGGATATCTTGATTAGAATCTTGCCTGCTTCTTTTCCGCGAATGATGTTCCCGGAACCTCCTAAAATCTTTGTTTCGAGACTCTGAGGCTTCTTCCGAGAGAGTCCCAATCGGGACAATATCATTTTTTTCGATTATGTCAGCTCCGTGTATTAATAGTTTATGTACGGTTGATGACATGTAGTACCAGTCGTATAATTCCACGTACTTTTCTGCTGTTTTGCGAGCAAAATCTTTAAATTTGATGACATCGATCTTCTCACCAGATGTTATTGCTTGCAAAATAACAGCAAATCTTTTTATCAGGTTTTGATCCAACCCAGTAATAGCTGCAGTTTTATTGGGAAACTCGAAAAACTTCCTTGCGGTATTCCCGTCATTGGTAGTTCCCGAGCCTTGTTTTACTATATCAATTAACAGATTGAGCTCCTCTTTAAATTTATTTTGAATGTTTTTTTTTCTGTTTTGTAACATATCTTTATGCTCATTACTTCTTGCTGCCCACTGTTTGAAGTCAAGTCTGTACGCAATGTGTAACAGACATTCCATGCAATTTATACGGGCATGTAGGGATGATAGGCCAAATTCATATATGTCAGAACACACAGTTTTTGATGTTACAGCATCTAAGTGGTTCATTTCTGTTGGTTTTGCTAAGCACAGGTAGCATGATGCATTTGATCTAGCTTCAGAAAGGTACGTGCAGACTTTTGCGTCGATCATTGTCATCATTAGTTTATGAGTCACCCTGTTACTATTAATGCACTCTGTGGGGTTAAGGGCCTCAATTTCCTCATCCATTTTTCTTTTGTTATCAATGACAACTGCATGGCTTTCTTTTACAAAAGTGAACTGAACCGGACGACAATAAAAAGTTGAGCATGGTTTCGGGTTTGTCCATATAGTATTATCTCCATCTGTCTGTTTCAGTGGCACCAAGGAGGTCATGAAAATGCTTGAATCATCATGCTCGCCGTCCATTTTCTGCTTGTATCGGCTTTGATTGGAAGCACCATCAAATCCCCATTTCGATATCAGCTTTAACTGCTTATCTTTCTAAAAGAAGCGACAGCATGGGCACTTTGACACTGATATTCAACTATTTGGTATTGTTGGAAATCTTACAAGATCAACAAGACACTACACACCTCTGTCTAGTCCTTCAGGTCTATAGGGGTGATGCTATTTTATGATAAGAGTTGTTAAAGCTCTGAATTCTTCAACTTAAACACTAAAAGGAACGTTTAAATATGTAAAAATAAATAAAAATATTTTGACGATTTAAAAAAAAAAAAAGGCATCTACAACCATTATGTAACGTATGTCAAAAAATCATAAATAATTAGTACTATAACCCCCTATAAGGATATTACGGTTATCGCTGCCGTTTTAGAGATATTTCGATTTTTCATACTAGCTCCATACAAAATTTTCGTAAAAAAATTATAATTCCTTCGTTTCTGTGCAGAATCAATTCTGGTGTCATTTTTGTATATTGTTATAACTAATAGAAGTGATATCCGGCAAAAAAACTCGCACTTGCAAAATAAAATGCCTAAGTCTATGAAAGCCGATTTTCAGCCCACCGTGCGCTGTGGCAAATACAAAAAGATTTGATCTACATTAAGACAAATTACTTATTTAGAAGTAAGATTTAATAAAAACTTAAGATATGAATATGTACACTATGGGTTAGTAAGTAATATGTGTGTGTATGGACTGTGAAGAAGGGTACGTGAATAAGTGTGTGAATGTGTGTCAACCGCGTGAGTATCATGAAACCAATTGCTCAGTTTCATCAAACAAGTATTTAAGCCAGTTGGTTACTTTTCTCCTCATTAATTACTAAATAAATAAAGGGAACTAATTTTTTGAGCTGTTATTTAAATATTCGAGATGTTATTATGATCAGTTGAAAAACATATTGAGCAGTTATTTAATGGCGGTTGATTAATTATTGCGACAGTAAAATATGGACAGTAATAAAAATCGATTAGTCGGTTATTATATCATACAATGTCAATCCTAAAAATAATTGAGCAGTCCGATAACTGAATGAGCGGTAAAAATTATGGCCTCATATATACCTGCGTCAGATCCCCTCTATGGTTGGTGAACCATGTGGGTTAGGTTAGAACCATGACCACGGCCGCCGAGTGCCAGATCCCTTCCATTGTTGGTGAATCATTTGGGTTAGAATGAGCTTTCTTACCGACAAATTCCTATTTATTACTGCCCACACGTAACCGCTCGTTCAATAATTTTTACCGCACCATTTAATTATTTTCCTGCTCAATTATATATTCACTGATCCATTTCATTATTTTTATTACTCATGTTTGTTTACTATACTGCTTAGTTACAACTGCCTCTTTAAATCAGTGCCATAAATAAACTCTGAACTCTTAGACATGCGATATCTTCATGTCTACCAAATCGCAATGTGATCGCTTAGTGGCCTATGGTCCACTCCCGCTCACAAAGTGGCCTTAGTTCCGGGATTGCGGGAATGGTCCGTCGAGATATCGTGGCTTTGGAACAAAAGGGCAACTGAATTGGGTTTTTAGTCAGTAGAAGTCTGGCACTCCCCTCCGTTCCACACACCCACAGGAGACTTAATGATTTTGCTCTCAATAAATAGACCCAGCAGTTACGTATGTGACTTACTTAACAAGTAAATTATTGAGGCTTGATGGTAACATTATTTTAATTTGATGCATGAACACATGAACTATATAAGATTTATAAAAAATCAAGTTAAATATCTTAATTTCTAGGATACAAACATTTTTAAATACATCTTAATAAATACAATTCTACTTTATATCTGAAATTCTGAACTATACTACTGTACACCAGTGGCGAAGGGTGAATTTTCATAAGAGGGAAGCCGGACCAAAAAATGCTTACCTTGCTCAAGTGTGATGCGTGAATTCCTGACTTCGATATCTTGTAACTTCGTAAATAATTATTTGTTTAATTGAAAATAATAGATTACTATTTATATATTCATATATAAAATAATAGACTTATATTTGCCATATTTCAAAAAGGAAGCCGGTAGGAATCGAGTTGTATGGAGCCTTCGCCACTGCTGTACACTATAAAAGATAACTGAATTTTTATTTTTGTTAATATACTCGCGTTTGACCACCATCTCACTTGATGGTAAGCGATGAAGCTTGGTCGAAGTTGAAGTACACTTGCCTAGAGTAACTGTGGAGTTTCTTGCTGGTTTTTCTCCATAGAAAACGACCAATTTACAACCGTGCACTAACTTGTGACGTTTTATAAGTGCTCATGTAGGCCAATCCTACTAATCCTACTAATATTATAAATGTGAAAGTTTGTGAGGATGGATGGATGTTTGTTACTCTTTCACGCAAAAACTACTGAATGGATCTGAATGAAATTTGGTAAGTATATAGTTGGCAGCCTGGAATAACACATAGGCTACTTTTTATCCCGAAATTCCCACGGGATCGGGATTTGCGCGGGAAAACCTTCCCACGCGTACGAAGTCGCGGGTAGAAGCTAGTGTTAAATAAAATATTATGAGTTTGAGTTTTTAGTTGAGTTGAATCAGTAAATATCAGATAGGGATATTTACTGATTCAGTTGTGTCTATATCTGCTTAAAACAGCAGCGCTCTTTCTTAATCGTTCTACGTTTCATGAAAGTATCAAAAAGTATGTTTGAGTTGTAAAGTAGGTGATACCCTTGTGTGTAGTGTGACAGTATGTTGTGTGACAATAAGTGTATGTGTGTAGTGTGACAGTGTATGTGTGTAACGAGGATGTTGAGTACGAGAATTAACTAAGTACATTAATTGTTCAGTTTACGTATAGTTTATTTTATGAAGGTATTCCAATAGTTTTCTTTTGAGCTCTCTAATATTTAAACTACGTATATCAATTGATTTGCTGATTTTAGAATATAAACTCAAGAAGGGTAACTATCTGTTTGCGAATCGGTGATTAAAAGTAGGTACATCGGGGAAGGTTATATCTGTGCGGCGTTTTGAAATTATGATAATTGTATCAGAAATGCAGTTTGCGTGTTATTTCAAACTGAATATGAAGTGCAATTATTAAAGAAGCAACTCCTTGTTGTAGATACCCCGTGGACTATATACTCTTTGGATAACGAGGATGAAAAAGATATGAGCAACATACAAAGGAACAGGAATCTTCTAGCAAAGTTCAAAGAGACCGTACGGTCTATACTGAGATGCACAAACGCTACACCTGTTCGTGGACACTGGGGTATAGGATACACTTGCACATACTGCAATTACCAAAGCCCTGTACCTTCAGAACTTAAAGACCACACGCTTACAACGCATTCAGACAACGTTAACGAACTCGATCACGTTAAATATGTATCAGATATGATCATTAAATTAGATATAACTAACCTCAAATGCGATATATGTGACAGAACTGCCGATACAGTCGAAGAAATGGGGAACCACGTTAAGAACATTCATGAGCAAACGATGCATTTAGACGTTATTAACCATATCGTCCCGTTTAAATTTGGACATGAGAATTTAACTTGCGCTCTATGCGTCAAACAATTTAATAATTTCAAACACTTATACGAACATATGAATGAACATTATCCCAATTATAAATGTAAAGATTGCAATCGTTTCTTCATTAACAAACGGTCTTTAAGAACTCACGCGATTAGGCATCAAATCGGCACGTTCATTTGCTCGTTTTGTTCAAAAATATTTGATACAAGAATCAAAATGAAGGAACACGAAAGAGTTTTACATCTAAAAGGTTCTAAAACTCGTAAATGCGGGTATTGCGAAAAAAAATTCATGGATGTTGTCAAAAAGGCTGAACATGAGGTAAAAGAACACGGGGCGCCTATACAGAAATACGATTGCAAAGCATGTGGAAAGCAATTCGAAAGTCAACGTTCGGTCAATAGTCATATGAATCATTTTCACCTGCAGTTGAGACCTCATAAGTGCCCGGAATGTGAGAAAGGTTTCTATAACAAGAATGAGTTGAAAAGACATAGGGTAAAGCATACTAAGATTAAAGAGTTTCAGTGTTCTATCTGCTCTAAATTCTACGCTACTAAGGGCTCTCTTAGAAGTCATACGAAGATTCACGAAAGTGATAAGTGCTATACTTGTGAGAGGTGTGGAGAGACATTTATACAGAAGAATGTTTGGGTGAACCATATGGCCAAACATGCGGAAGAGCTGGAATAATAAGTACATAATTATTATAAAACAACTTAACCAATTGCGGCCAAAGGTTGGCTGTTGTTTGCGGAATTGTTCGAAAGAGTTACCTCGGAACACGAAGGGCATATGACGGAACACGGATGGGTTTTAGTCAGTAAAAGTCTGACACACCCTCCTTTTACCATTGGATGTTTTACCATCCTTAAAAAAAGGTTGGCTGTTGTAAATATAATCCAGCTAATTGGAGTTTCCTTGACCCATCGCAAACGTAATGCCAGTGAACCCCCTATACAAGATATAGCCCACTTCTTGTCATATGCACGGCCACCTTTGCATGATCTGATCAGGCCATTAAAAGAGTTGTGCAGGTAGCTGCATATTGGTCCGAAGATGTTTAAGAATCGACTCGAAAAGAAGGAGAAAATAAGACAAAGTCCTCCACCGCGTATGTCTGTATGTATTGTTGCCATAAACTCAAAAATTACTGAACGGATTTTTATGTGGTTGTTAACAATAGATAAAGTTATTCATGAGTAATGTTTTAGAATTTTTGTGTAAGTTAGCTAAAGTCTAACGATATATGTTGAAGATGTTGGAGTAAACCATGCCGACTGGGCGCTTTACTGGCGTGCCCCACGTAAATCAGTAGAGATATACTAAAACGATGTTGTACATAATTATAGGTCTTGAAAAGTCCTACATAAAAGTACCCCACAGCATGTACCTTCCTATCTTATTAATCCTTAGGAGAATAATTAATTAAAATACAACGTGTAACGGAAACCCCATATCTATCCAAAAGGGCTGAAGACAACATCTGATATGGAGTCTCTATGCACAGTTTCAGCACAAAATAACTGACTCAAAGAATTGATACCAAATTATGGTTTCATATATTTCTTGAATACCAATCATAACAAACGTGTCACAGCACAACGAGGGTCAATAACTTTCCACGTCACTTGCCAATAACACGATAATTCTTTCCGTTCTTCTGAATTTGAAAAATTTGGTCTCTGGTATTAGTGTATTGGAATTTGTAATAAGTTCTACACACGTAGACTTAGGATTACAAAACCCTTGCCATATCGTTTGTTATCATCCAAAGAAGCCATGCACTTGGTATGTATATACCCTTCAAATTACACGTTGTATATTACCATCACCGTAGAGTTTCTTGCCGTTTCTCCATAGGAAACCACAAATTTCGAACCGTGCATTAGCTTCTGACGTTTTTATAAGTGCCTATGTAGGCCAATGTGAAATAATATATTTTGAATTTGGTCATATTTACTTTTTGCATTCAATAGAGAATAGAATTGGCATTTACACAATACCAATAAAACGAATAGTTTAGAAGATACAAGTGATTTAAAGTAATGATAATTCTTGTCTTAATTTCGAGTAATCTGTTGATTCAAAGTGCTATCTGCATATTTATTGAAAATGAAGAATGTTACTAGGTATGCCAAATCGGTTGAAAGTTTGTTACAGTAAAGCTTGTATGTATAGAAATACACTAGTTTTTGTTGTATTCAAAAATATCTATTAGTTTTGATTTTACAGGCATTTAAAGTTGCGATAAATATCGAGTCCCGCTAACAGTCACGTGACCGCATGTGACGTCAATTTACAACGCTCCGCTTAGTAGCAAGTTGAAATTTGTGGTTGTATTTGTACATTTCGCCACAACACATGATTTCCTAGTATTTGGATTGGACATTTTAGAAAGTATTTATAATTTCTAATGAAACGACACCGTGCTGAGAGCGCGATCGGACTGAGCGAGTGTTGTGAGATGACGTCACACCGTCACGAGTCCGCGTCGCACGTTTACTTCTATAAATCGAAAACTAATTGACGTATCGAAGTAATTCTTTCATTTGTATTTTTTATTTTTGACAGAGAATATGGAGAGCTAATATTCAAAATTAGTTAACATTCTTCATTATTTAAATAAAATGTTTTACTATCTGATAAGTCATGAAATATAGAAACCATGAAATTCTGGGAATTAGTTAACAGATTACAATAAATCTAGAGCTGATAGACTTTTAGTTTCTTAGAGGATTATACATGCTATTCATAGTTCTTTATGAAATTGTGATCCGTACCATATTGCTTGCAATTTAACACTATATTTTTCGATAGATTATAATTTTTCGAACTGAAACCGTTTAATTATAATCTGTCACTCGTTAAATTTCCATCTGTCCAGAGGCTCTATGATAGGTCAGTTTTTCTGAAGGAAGTTCTGTTGGCAGTACGAAGCAAATTACGTTATACCAATCAGCGCGCGAATTTAGTTGTTGCCATTTTTATGCCATTTCACAAAGTTTCACTTCGATAGATTATAGTCTATTGGAAAATATTGCGTTAAATTGCAAGCAGTATGGTACGGATTAGAATTTATTGTTAGATTACAATCTCGCTAGACATATTATAATCTAACAGTTTTTGCAATTTTGCGGTGACATAATATAGGGTGTATAATCAACTGGGTTTAAAGTCCACCTCTAGATTTATGATATAAAATAAATTTTGTAAATAATTAGTAGTTAGGATTAATGATATTATGTTTAGTGTTTAGTATTCAGAACTTATCAAAATTCCAATATTCTATTTATGTAATATTCAATCAATAAAGGATTTGATGTGTGTAAAACTATTGCAATTTTCATTATGAATAAAATACTATGCCATGGATATTACCGGACGATGAGCTACCCCTGCTCACCGTCCGGTAAGGATCAGACCCGGGTCGATGATGCAGCGTATTTATTCCAGGCGCGTCTCAAACAGCAGTTAGCAGAATTAGTCCGACATGACCATTGCCAGGCGTCCGTCACTCGCTCAAGGTCACGCGGTATATGCCTACCGCTTCACGTAACGCCGTCGGTACATCCGACAGTGGGCTGCCGCACGCCTGCCTGAGACTTTTTAAATAATTTTGACAACGTCATAATGGATCGACCTAAAAACAATTGATTTTCCCCCGCTTTGCTCCCGTTTCCCTTTTGATTATTTATTTGCGCAGAATTTTATTAAAATTAAAATTATTTACGTGGTTTCTGATATTATCGACGCTAAAATTTAATAATCGAGAATTCAAAGAAGGAAAAAATGCGTCTATCATTTTATTAAACTGAAACATATTCGATCAACAAATAAAAAATAATTGTTGTTCTATATTCGTTTTATTACCAATATCATCATATACAACCCTAGGACATTCGCTCGATGACGTGGTCGCGCGGCGGGCAAAACAATCTCAACTCTCTGTGTGCTTACTTATGGTACAGTTCTTCTCGCTGCAAATTATTATTAAGATTTTGTAGGCTATTATAGCGTAGGTATTTTCGCTTTTGTATAAGAGTGATGTATCTGTTACGAAGTAACTATTTAGTAATCTGTGCCATTGCCTGCTGCGGTTGCAGGCAGAAATGTTCCAACAAGATTCAATCAATCAAGAGAATCAGATTTTAATCAGTGGAATTCTGACATTCCTTTCTACTCTACTCAGAGCGGAAGAAGCCATTAGATGATTTTTCCAACGAAAAAAAATGGGCTGAAATAAAAATAAATAAAAAACATTATTTCTCCTCACAAAAGACGAAGATAGTTTAAAGTAACACTTACAGTCAAAAAAATTGTGGGGGCTGGTGTCTGTTATAGGTGTAAACCTGTAGTACAGATCACCAGGTCCCTACCCCACAAAAACAGGTGTAGACAATGTTTAAAACGTAGCATGTGTATACAAAATAATATAAACATTTTTATGGAGAGAAAAAAAAATGTAAAAATCATAGTGCCTCTTTAAAGTGTGTTTGTGTGTGTGGATGTGATGTGTGTGTGTGTGTGGATGTAATGTGTGTTTGTAAGTTTGGATGCATGAGTGAGTAGTCTGTGTACGTGGGAATTTTGTTTTTGTATGTTTTGATGTGTATTTTGTGATTGATACTATTAGTGTAGAAGATTTTCTGTAGTTGTGTAGTCTAGATTTTGCAGCCAGTCTCTCACTATCAACTTACATTTACTTTTAGGGAGGCTAATAAATTAAACCAAGTTTTGACTATATATCCATATAGTGAAAACTTTGTTTATTTTATTATAAATTAGAGAATTAGAGCGATAAAAATTCAAAGTACCAGGAGAAAAGAATCAAGAGGGTAGTGTCAAATAAATTGATTGACTTTGTCCTTAAGCGTGCGTACGGCTAAGGAGTGGAATTCCCTGCCGGAGTCTGTGTTTCCCGATAGCTATAACCTAGGAGTCTTTAAGTCAAGAGTGAATAGGTTACTTTTAGGTAAGCGTGCTCCATCTTCGACCACATCATCACTTACCATCAGGTGAGATGGTGGTCAAACGCGAACCTATTCTAAATAAAAAAATAATAAAATAAAAGCGTTGTAGTTTGTAATCAATGAAGCAGACCGTTTTTCTGTTTCCTGGTTATCTGTAAGCCCTATTAAATAGATTCAATGCGTAAGTAACTCTGTGATACTTACACATCAAAACCACTTAACCGATTTTGACGAAATTTGGAGCGACATTTTTTTAAAATTACGAATTAGCCCACTTGACCCCGATCACACCTGATGGTAAGTATGAGGTCTACGATCGAACGAGTCAGCCCAGAAGTTGTCTGTTGACTCTTGCTTTAAAGGCTGACGGGTCATATGTGGCCGGGAATACCAGTACCAATACCAGAAGCCAGCAGAGAGAGAATTTAGCTGATAAAAAACTTTTCATGCGAGCCACAAGTCACAGGCCGAAGAATAGTCGGTCACAAATAACACTGCAACACGTTTTTTTTTCTTATATTTAAACCAGATGAGGCCAGTGTTTCCTAGCTGACTACCCAGAGAAGAAAACCCGAAACAAACTTGACGTCCTTTTAAAATTAATACAATCCGTACTGGTCAAAAATGCTTGCAGTTTGGGCAGTTCTACGCTAATCAGAGCGTTTCTTTCCTCAAATGAGCACCACAGATATATGGTTCCCGTGTAGGTTCGTGTCTGTGGTGCTCTTGCTGCTTGGTCTAGTATATAGCAATTTATTTAGTAATATTGTGAGAAATTAAGGGCCTATACTATCACAAATGGCTTAGCATGATCCTCCGTTATGTCGAAAATACTGCAGCAATCATTTTGAAATAGATATATGGTAAAGTTGAGGATTAATGTTAGGTACTATGTTTGACGAAAACACGATTCCATAAAATTTTCTTGATAGAAATATATTCCAAAGTTACCTCCAAACCGAACAATAAACCGCTGGTATTCAAAGATAACTTCAAATTAGATAATTAAACTTGGCTTATTAATTGAACTTACTATAAAGCAGGTCTTATGGTATTTTTTTTAAATTACCATTATTTTCACCGTAAAAAGAAATAAACTAAATTATCGGTGTCTTGGAGTCTTTTCCCTGCCACCCTGTCTCGCTTGCTCGCGTGACCGCGGCCAGTAGTGTGCGAGCGAGATAAAGAGTGAGAAGCGCAGAGCTAGTATAGGCCCTTAACAATAAGTTAAATGTGATTATGAAGGAAAATGAAAGTATTTTTTATGGGAATCTTCAATATGTTTATTGAGACTTTGCGATTGCCTATAAAGAAATATGCTTCTTAATCTTTCGCCAACTATGCGCCTATTCGTATAAGACGCATAGGAAATGAAACTAGGTTGAAACTTGTGCGTTTAGCATTGATCCATACCGGTCAAAGATAATGTGTTTTTATTTTTTTGTGTTATACCTCTGTTACTAACACTAGCTATTAAGTTATTGTGTTTACTAACCCTTTGGACGTATGTCTGAATTAAATATTTTGAATTGAATTAACCAAAAAACAAATTCGTTTCAGGCGGCCCGTTGGACACGAACCGAGAGAAGATGTACCAACTAATAAAAGAAATCAAAGCTATTCTAACATTCACGAACGCGACCCCGTATAAGTCGAAAAACGTTCGGTACTACTGCGCGTATTGCTCGACAGATGGTCCTCATTTCGAGGATCCCGATGACCTTCGCACCCACACAAGGAAAGAACACGTTGGCCATAGGACCGAGAAAATAGAATACGCTATGCGTCCGTACTGGATGAACGAGGTAATAAAACTTGATATAGAAAACCTCCTTTGCACCGTTTGCTGTGTTGTCATCAGCAATTGGAACGGTATGTTCAAACATTTAAAAGAAAAACATAATGTAATATTAGATCAAGCCTACACTAGAGCCATTCCGTACATACTAAGACCAGACCTGCAATGCGCGTTGTGCAAAGAATCTTTTTCCAACTACCTTCATTTAGACGGACATATGAACGCCCATTATAACAACTACGTGTGCGATGATTGTGGCGACACATTCTTGGCTCACAACCGGTTAAAACAACACGTGAAAATACACAGCACTGGTAAATATAAATGCGGTTTCTGCGATAAAGTTTTCTCTCTACAAAAATATAGAAGGAAACACGAACAATTGGTTCACAAGCAAGTGACGAAGTTTAAATGTCACTACTGTCCAGAAAAGTTTACCGGAGAATACCTTAGGCATGTGCATTGCTTAAACGCACACCCAGAAACAATTAAAACTATGACGTGTGAGTTCTGTGGCGAGACTTTTACTTGGAAGCAATATTATATGACTCATTTAAGGAAAAAACATCAGAATAAAGTAGAAAAGCCTTACCAATGCGAGCAATGTGACAAGAAGTTTTTTAGGAATTTTGAGCTGAAGCAACATATGCTTAGACACGTTGGTACGAAGAACTTCGAATGTCCTATCTGCCACAAGAGGTATGTGTCTCTCAATTCCTTGAAAAATCACGGAAAACAGCATAAGAAGAAAGATGAAGCATGAATTTAGAAGATTTTTTATGTCACTGAGTGTACAACGTGTAATTTAAAGGGTTTACTTACCCAAGTGCACGGCTTCTTTGGATGATAACAAACGATATGGCACGGGTTTTGTAATCCTATGTCTACATGTGTGGAAATTATTATAAATTTCAATACATTAATACCAGAGACCGAATTTTTAAAATAAAGGAGAACAAAGAGAATTATCGTGTTATTGGCAAGTGACGTGGAAAGTTATTGACCCTCGTAGTGCTGTGACACGTTTGTTATGATTGGTATTCAAGAAACATATGAAACCGATAATTTGGTATCAATTCTTTGAGTCACATGTTTTGAGCTGAAACTGTGCATAGAGACTTCATACCAGATGTTGTCTTCAGCCCTTTTGGATATATATGGGGTTTCCGTTACACGTTGTATATTTTTATTAGTACCTTCCTGTGCAAAAGCCTCCCCCAATTCCATCCATACACTCTTTTTCCGCGCTCTGAAGGGTTCGTAGTATTCTGGGTCTGAATTTGCTCCAAATGCGCTCTACTTTAACCCCTTACTAGGAACGAAATTAATGTTTGAAGATATTGGGTTTTGCAGGATTAAGCTCGCATTTGTTGATGAGATATCCAGTTATATTTGTATGTATGTGGTGATGGAAAAATGGATCACATATTCGCTTTTGATTTTACTGAATGAAGTCACTATAGTTAAAATTGATGTAGGTAATCGTGTTGCCTCTGTTTAATATCATTGATTTTAAATTGTATCTGCCTCATTTTTTATGTCTTATGGAATTCCTAAACTTTATTGTAACCCTTATAGTATAGCATAGGCTAGTGTCTACAGCTTTGAGAACAATAATTTAAAAAAAGCAGACAGATTGTATTTATATCCTTTTTTTAATAAATATGTTAGTTTTTTTGTACACTGTACCAAAGTAGCTAAATGAAAAGTAGATAAATGCTAATATCGGCGAATGTATTGTGTAATGTAAATATGTCATTAAATAAATACACGTTCTTGTTTATAATATCGTTTTATTTTTTCACTGACTTCCGATTAAACTAACATGATTTAATTTAGACAAACATGTCATGACATGTGTCCATTATGACTTATACTTATTTGACATTTTTGTCTAAATATTTTTTTTATTAATAACCATTAACATTTGCACGCTTACCATCAAGTGAGATGGTGGTCCATCTCACTTGATGGTAAGCGATGATGTGTTCGAAGATGAAGCATGATTATCTAGAAGTAACCTATTCAGTCTTGACTTAAATCCCTCCAGGTTGTAGCTATACTTATATATCAATGGATTAAGAATACATTGTACAGATCAGTAGACTAGAGTAAATTTATACACTACAATTTAAAGATATGGCCGATGGTGGATTATTTACAACATTAGAAACTGCATTCTTTGACATTGAAGGACAAACATAAACCATATATTTTATTAATTTATTTACTACTTTATCAATTGTGTGTGTATAACATTTTGTATAAAAAAAGTAAAAAAGCGAGCGAAAATTGATTTTTGTTTTGACTTTACCACGGAGTAGTAAAACCATTTGTTTTGACAGGAAAAATTAGTTGATCCGATTTTGTCTGTGGTGAAACTAGCATGGTGTAGTGATGGGTAACTCATCATTTTTAAATGAAGTTGAGGGAGTATCTCATTTTGAGGTACCCTTCATTTGAGGCGAGTAATGGCACATCGGCGATAATAGAAGCCGATAGTGTGAGCGAACGGTCGCGTCGACTTACGATTTCGACTTTTACGTCTCCCTCATACACATAATTTTCTTTAGCTCAGACATTGTTGACCGCCAAAATAAACGAATCAATGACATTTGATGACCAATCTAATGTTAATGTTTTTCAGTTCATAGTTAACGTTTAGAGTTCATAGTAATAGCAGAATTAAAAATATTTTCTTTATAATTCAGTTTGAGTAATAAATACAATAAATTCGCACATTTTATTGTATTTCTTTTTAATCTAAATAATATATAATATAGTATAATGGTCAGTGGCCCTGACTGCTATGCGCAAGATCGTGCGTTTGATTCCCACCTAGGACAAAAGTTTGTGTGATGAGCACGGTCATTTGTTCTTTGTCTGGGTGTAATTTATCTATAATATGTATGTATTTAGAAATATAAATGTATGTTTATCAGTTGTCTAGTACCCATACCACAAGCTCTGCTTAGTTTGGGACTAGATGGCGTTGTGTGAAAAGTTGTGGAATATTATATTAATATTATTATTAAAGTACACTGGTCTTTAATAATAATATTAATATAATATAGTATACTGATCACACACACACCAAACATCATTATTTCATTAGGTGCTTACATGCCAAATTCATAAAGTTGTTAACTGTGTTTTCATTTTCAAAATCTCGAGACCTCACCTCACTCATTCTCTAATTTTATACTAAGGCGATTCATTCGCTCAGTAAGCTCACTCACTCAATACTCACAAGACCTCGCGACGCGTCACTATTGTCAATGTAAATTTTTGAGGACGCCTGAACGAGTGAGGTGGTTCAAAGTTGAAATTCGAGTAACTTTCAATTGGCGATCACGAGTATCTCAAACGAGGCACCTCATGAGTGAGGGACACATCTCTAGCATGGTGATGTTCTATAACGAAATAATGTTCCGGTAAAATGCTGCCTCAGCGATATAAACCGCATATGAATTGTTCTACTCGTCATTAGATGGCAGTGATTTCAAAATTACGAACTATGACAATTTTTTAGAAAATCTTGGTACGGTCATGACTAGTGTTGGGTTAATAGCCGGATGCTTTGAGTTATTATCGATTATAATCCATAAGTGTCCATTAATAGCCTTCCAATGGATGATAACCCTGCTATTAATGTATTGTTAAAAAAATAAATGCTTTTTTTGTTTTATTGTAAAATCTGGGGTGTGAATATAAATTGGGTGCGTGTACGCAGTGTGATTCGATGTATTGTTATTCTTTTTATTTATTTTCACTTTTTGTATGAGAAAAAGTGTTTATAATAAAATAAATACACATTTTTAGGAAATTTAGTTTTGTTAATTTAGAGATCCAATACAACAAAAACCATAATTACTATTGACACATAGCTTTGTGATTTAACCATCTACCTAATTAATTATTTGACTTATCAAAGCGACCTAAATATGTAGGTGTACCTACCAATAAATACACACATCAAAAGTGTCTAGGGATCTAGCATTTTTATGCGGATTTCTTGAGATTGAGATGTGGCTTTGTAATAAATTTATGATTTTATAAATTTATATGGATCCTTTTTGGTGCATTTCATAATTTGAAACAGGAACTGTTAATCAAATTCGAGTAAAAGATGAAAATCAGCTGTCAATATTTTCCCTATAAAAACATACAACGCATTGAAGACATTATTAGTGCTACTGTTTCCCTACTACTGATTAAAACCAACGTTATTATGGAGCGGCGACGTCATTTAAGCAGGGAAGAAATGCTCAGAGCCGTGGGAATGATAGAAGCTGGTTCCCGGCAACGTACTGTGGCTTTAGCTCTGAATACAAGTCAGAGTGTTATCAGTCGACTTTGGACACGTTACCGAAGCACTGGTACCGTGGCTGAGCGCCATGGAGGACGGTATCGCTGCACCACACGGAGACAAGACCGATACATTCAAATCTTAACTCGAAGAGCTCCAACAATAACCGCCATGATGTTAGCCGTGAGGCTTCATCACTCTTCAGGGAACTTAATTAGCGACCAAACAGTCAGAAACCGCTTGCATGAAGTGAACCTTCATTCCCGAAGACCGCTACGGGTACCACCTATAGCAATGCACAATCGTAGGATTCGATATCAATGGGCTCTTGAACACAGAAATTGGGCAGAAGAACAATGGCGTTTCGTGTGCTTTTCTGATGAGTCTCGTTTTGGTATGAGACCGGATACAAGACGTATACGACACTGGAGAATCCCTGGACGCCAACAGCGATTAAAATCCTGCCAGGAAGTCCATCCTTATAGTGGTGGAACCATCATGGTATGGGCGGGTATTTAGATCGGCGGAAGAACTGAGTTGATTTGGATCAGAGGCAACCTCAACGCTCAAATGTATGCTGAGACGATTGTATCTGACGTCATCGTTCCTCTACAAGTGCAAATCGGTCCCTTATTTCAGTTAATGCATGATAATGCACGACCGCACACCGCAAGAGTTGTAAGACAGACTCTCGCCGCAGCTAACATCAATGTCCTGCTCTGGCCTGCTCAGTCGCCAGACTTGAACCCGATTGAGCATGCATGGGATATGCTACAGAGAAGAGCTCTGCCGAATATGGAGGGTATCCAGTCGCAAGAAGACCTTTTTTTGTTGTTGCAACGAACATGGGCGGCCATTCCACAGCGTGATTTGGATGAACTCATTTTGAGTATGCCAAACCGATGTTCTTGTGTTGTTAGTGTTCGCGGTAGAAACACGGATTATTAATTGTTTAAGTTACCCAATAAAATTTTAAAGAAAACTGTTATTTCAGTCTTTTTTTCGAACTTTAATGTTAGTGGTTCAAATGTCAAAAATCCCTTTATTAGGAAAATGGCAAATTTCTTTATTAATGCAAAGTTGACTTGGTTTATCGTTACTGTGACAAACGAAAACACTTTATTTGATGAATCCTTAATGAAAATTTTAATTAATATCAATCAGGAGAAAAGTTATTGCATAAATATATGTTGATCCCTAGACACTTTTGATGTGTGTATTAACCGATACGTAAAAATGTAAGGTACATTATATAAGTTACTTATTAGCTCTTTTCTGTGAATACGTAGGTAAGTTATAAACAATGGAAAATACCCGAGCGGTTAGTAGGTGACATGCATCCCCGCACCCCCGTTTCTCGTGCTATCTCTTTCTGGCACTAATATTTATTCGTGCCAGAAAGAGATGCCTGAACTGCACTACAGCGACACCAACCGATATACGGAATCAGTACGTCGACTGATATCTTTCGGTGAAGAAGTCCTTTTTCGTGTGTTCCTGGTTTGTGTGTATAATCATACAATGGTTAGAAAATAAAAATATCCCAAATAAATGACTGATTAAGAATAAAATATATATATATATATATATAAAAAATCTAATTACCAAAAAGATCTATCCAAACGCCTAGTTGACACTTCGCGTGACCCAAAGGCTGGCTTTTACCTTGGACAGCGGTTAAGCATTGCCATACAGCGTGGCAATGCCGCCAGTCTTTTGGGCACATTACCAGTGGACAGCGATGCGTACGAATTTCTGGACGCCATATTTTAGTTTATTTTTAGATGTATATGATTATGTAGTTTAGGGTTTTTATTTAAGTGTATGTATATTCCATTATTGTTTAAAATAAATATATTCCCCATTACCAAAAATCAATGTAAATAGCTGATTGAAATTTTTTAAATAGGCCAGATTAGTTTTAAATTGCACATTTATTGTTGAAAGATAGATGATTAAAATGAAGTCTAATCTAACAGTCCGAAACCTAAAAACCATGAAGGGTAATTTTCAATCACTAAAATAAGTAAATAACATTAACAGCAGGGTTATCATCCATAATTGGCTATTAATGGCTATTAACTGCTTTTAATCGATTATTAGCCAAATGATATTAACCGGATTATTATCATTGCCCAACACTAGTCATGACCCGTTACTTCGCCTGGGTTTTGACACTTTTTGTAATAATTCTTCCACATTTAAAAGTATTTCAAATCATGATGTCTAAAAAATGATTTTACATATCTCCATCAATCGGTTTTATATAATTAATCTTCCATATTCATTGCTTATTTGCCTAAAAATTGGTCTCAAATGTGATAGGCGAAGTATTGGTACTTTTCCCTAACTTCGCCTGCATCATGTCATAGCGTCAAATATTAAATTATATTTGAAATACTACTTACTACATCTAGTGTAAGCCTTTTGGGATGTGACAGATGACTATAAACTTTAAATAAAGCAAAATAGAGTATTTTTTTATATTTTTTACTTCTGTAGGCGAAGTTAGGCAACAGTTTGAAGTTAACTCCATACATTTGATGTATCGTTGATAGGGCTGCCAAAATTATTGTTAGTTTAACTTACTGAAAAATTAAGGAAGGTAAGGGTTTCTGCAAAAAAGAAAACTTCAGTTTTTAAATTGTTTATTAAAGTGCCAAAAAATATTTATCATAAAAACTCAGCGAAAATATTTGCTTAAATTAATCGTATTCTTAAATCTATTTAGGTACCTCAATAATTTTTTTAGAGATCAATACAGACTTAAATATGCCAGTCATACATAAATACAAATAGTATCAGGTAATAATTGCATTTTAACTAAAAAATTGTATTAAACATTTATGGCAAACATAGGAACTAGATAACAATTTTTGGCTCATAATTTTTAAGTTCACATAGGTACATCAATACTAAATCTTAGATACTTATTAAATCAGACTAGGCCAATCATAGGCTTCAGTTTCTAGCTTAATAAGAGAAAAAAACTATTATCAAAAAAATTAACAGCAAAAGCATTTAACTTACATTAATATTTAGACATTAAATCAGTCTCAAAATACGTCAGTCAAAAATATAACTAAAACAAAATAACACAGTCTTTAAAATAGGCTAAAATATTATTGGACGTTGTAATTACTCAAATCAATATTAAATATTCGAGAAATGTTTGGTTCAGGCAATACCTTAACAATATCATCTAAATGGTTCACAGTACAAATATCATCTATTGTTGGGTAAGTAAACACTGATCCTCTTTTAAACTTTGATTCCTTCACTTTTCTTACAAATTTGACCTCAGGCACATTATCTTTCATTGATATTACTTTTCCTACGAAATGCTTTACGCTCTTTTTTGTAACAAACTTAGCAAAAATCCAGGAATCTGATTTAAATTTATTATCAATCTCTGTGAAATATTCAATGTCCGAAATCCCGTAAGTTGTTGGTGGTTCTATGTTTTCTTGTTCTTCTTGTTGGTAGTGTCTGATGAATTCATCCATAGTTTCATATTCTGAATCGTCCGTTTCAGCTTCATACATTTCAATGCTGGATTCACTATCGGATGTCTTCTTTTTTTGTTTGATAGGTTTTTGAGTCTCCTGCAACTTCTTTTTTCTAGTTCCCTTATTTTTTTTTTTCTCTTCATAGTTTCATAGTTTGGTTTCTTTTCAACGGTATCTGTCACGTCTTCTTTTATTTCTTGTGTAATTTCTTCCAGGATTTTTCTTTTATTAGCTACCATTTCTTTTTTTATTGGGAGTAATTCCATGTGTAAGGCAGACCGCGATATTTTGACCCCTTTCATTATGAGATTTGTATTTCCTTGCTTACTTTGCGGATTTCTTTGAGACGGTCCTGCTTTGATAGTGACATCAGAGGTAATT
Source organism: Tholera decimalis (assembly GCA_943138885.2). Lineage (NCBI taxonomy): Eukaryota > Metazoa > Arthropoda > Insecta > Lepidoptera > Noctuidae > Tholera > Tholera decimalis. The sequence goes on along the minus strand of OW964574.2, from coordinate 14,986,126 downwards.
ACTATTTTCGTTTTTTTTGGTTTGTAGGCATTCTGGTATTTCGTTAATAAATGTCATATTTGCTTGGTCGTTTCTTGAAATTTTGCCCAAATAATGAACAGTTGATATTTGTGACGAGGATTCCTCAGTATTTCGCATGTAAGCATTGATACTCCTGATACACAAGTTATTCAAACTATCGGGAGCTTTTGGCATCGGCGATGACTTTGACTGCAGTAATGAGCCAGAATTTGGCTGCACAGTTTTTGGACCATTGTCCTCTAGCATTTTATTATTTTTTATTGTTTTTTCTTTCTTTGGTTGAGTTGATACATCTTTAAAATCGCTTGAAGAGACCGATTTTCCCGGTGGGACATTTAGTTTCTTGTTTCGTATTTTTTTATTTGGATCTGGACTGCGTGTCTCCTGCAGCCAGTCTAATAGTGCATTGTCGATAGTATATGGAATCACCTTGGGATTTGAGCCTGGTAGTTTACTAATTACTTTATCTGGGTTTAATGGTGTAATGCCAGTACTTTTAAATGCACTGATTATGTTGTGTTTTTTTTTCGTTAAAATGCTCCATTAGCTTTATGAGTAGATCTGGGAAATGTCCCTTGTGAATTGTTGCTTCTCTTGGGTTTTTTATCTTGTAATGTAATAGAATTTCTCTCCATAGTTTTTTTAATGGGCCAAAATAGCACACGTCCAACGGTTGAGTCAAATGGGATGAATTTGGGGGTAAAAATATGAAACGTATATCATTTTCTTCACAATATGTCACAATTTTGTGATTTATGTGAGACGCCAGGTTATCTCCAATAAAACCTTCGAACCAATTTTGGTTTTAGCCCATGGTAAAATAATACTTTCGAACCAATCTTCGAATAGAAGACCATCAAACCATCCCGATTTAGAACGGTTGAATCTGGACCCTTTAGGTCCGTTCAGTGTCCATTGTGTATATAAGTGCTCAGCTTTATATACAACGTATGGTGGAAGACATTCTCCTCCTGCAGTTATTGCAAACATTATAGATATAGCCCCCTTCGTATAATTTAACACCCTTTCGGGGTACTTGACTCCTCTTCTGAACAAACATTTTTGAACCCCAGGATTATCGGTCAAATTTGTCTCGTCGTAATTTAAAATATTCTCATTAGAGACTCCTTCGAGTAATAGCTTCAGATTTTTGAAATAATCCTCCATTTCTTCTAGGGATTTTTCTGCTCGGCTCCTTTTTATATTTTGGATCACTCTGTAGGTTAAGTCCGATTTATTTCTTTTTATAATTGTGTGCCCACTTTTTTCCGGGTAACTTGTTATTGAAAATGGAAAGTCTTCCATTGACCTCCAAATTTCTGAAAATAAAACAGTCAAATTAGTAGGTAGTGATAAATAATTCAATATGCTTAAATTGTGCCTTAAAAACGTGCCTTAAAAATGTGTAAAACTAAAATATCCAAATTATTTTTAAGCAATCTAAAAAAAAATATATCATACTCAAGTAAATCTCTAGATATAATACAGTTTTGAACATCACCTATGAACGACAATGCGCAAATCCAGAAGGGTCAAAGGACTGCCATATTCGGCGGCTGCAATTAACACTCTTTTTATATCAGCTTCCTCCTCATTAGTTAGCCGAGTTGGGCATCCTGGACTATTAGGGTGTTTATTATGTAGCTTGTCCAATAAAGTTCGACGAGGTATGCCAAAAGTTCTTTCTGCTTCGTACGAAGACATTGTTTTGTTTTTTAAAGCTTCTACTGCCAATTCTATCATATTGTTTGAATGTTTCACAGTATATGCCCTTTTTTTGGGTTTCGTCGTTGGTTGGATTTTTGGCATTGTCCGTCGATATTTCTGTAACCAGTTTTATGATCTAGATGAGCTCTCACACTACGTACTTATCTAAACAACTGAAAAAGCTTTTATTAACTGAATTTATAGTATTTTTATGATGTTAAATACCCTAATTATCAAAGTACTTGTCAAGACGAATCAAACAAGCCCAAACTCGTTGGGGTTACGTCGTTTTATAACAGAGTTCTCATGGGTATCTTCCGGCTCCATCATCAGACCCTAAACATCATCTTGGGCAAGAGTAATCACCAATGCAAATCAAACAAGCCCAAACGCGATGGGGTTGCGTTGGTTTACTACAAAGTTGCTATGGCCACGTTCCGGTTCCATCATCAGATCAGCTCCATGTTATGATAATATTGCATTGTCATCTGATATATATAAGATTTTATTACAGACAGACACCAGGACAGGTGAAACTAAATAAAAGCTCGTAATAATAAAATACGAAGCAAAAAAAGATACAATAAATGATTATTATCAATGTTGAAATTGACAACCCTTTTTTTTTTTAGCGTGGTAAAATTATCAAATAAGTCCTCCCACCCTGCCCGGGGTGGGAGGACTTATTTGATAATTTTACCACGTCTGTCCATCTGTCAGACTTTTACTGACTAAAATCCACGGTGTTCCTTCAATAACCCTTTACGTACCGGGGTCACGGTAACGGGATGAGTCCCACGACCCCGGCAGGCTTCGGCCCTCTACGGGGGGGCCTCGTCATATTGCTGACGCTCTTTGAGGCGCGCGTGGAACACGACGCGCCGTCGACCCGGGCATGGTCCATGGTCGGACAGCGAGTTGGAAATTGACAACCCTAGGGGCAGGCGAAGTTTGGCAACAAGATGGCCGCCGCGATCCCCTTAATAACATTTAATTGAATTACCACTTTTAAACGTAAATTAGATAGAAAATTCTAGTGTCATTTGAACGAAAACTAGCTGTAGATTATAATTTAATAATAAGCTTAATCTTACCTGTTCTGTATCCCTGCATAAAACTGAAGTTAAATCGCAGACAAAAAAAAAACGTGTCGTTTCTCTTATGAAACAGTGCACTGGTCACCAACAACCAGGGTTGCCAACAGCAAAAGAAAATCCCTCGTACATATGCAGCATAAAATCTCGTATTTTGACTTTCAAACCTCGTACATTTAGGTATTATGCATGCAAAACGTGCTAAAACCAACATTAAGGCATATTTAACTACTGGATTTAGGACTTTTTACTCGAAATAAACTATTGCAAGTTTCCTATTGAATAAAACATCACTTTGTGTTGTATTTCAAAAAATCTTTATTATTACTTCATCAAGTAAAATCACAAAAAAAAATTGGCCATACGCGAGTCAGACTCGCCCATGAAGGGTTTCGAAGTAACTATAATAATATAATATAATATTTATTTATTTATTTTATTATTTATGTACACACAGTAAAATACATTAATACATTTACTACATAATTATAATATCTGAGTACAAAGGTACTGCTTATTTCTTAAGAAATAATAATATGTATATTTATTTAAAAAAAAAAAGTTACAAATTTATTAAAACTAGCTTATTTACATTTTTTACAACTACGCCCAATAACTTTGTTTTTCATAGTGTTTGTATGAATTACAAAGTTATATTTGCAGTTTTAGAAAATATGCTGTATCTCAAAAATTGCTGACCCAATCTCGTACAAGCCAATTTTGGTTGAAAGTTTACATTAAGATCTACAGCATAAATTTTTTGAAAATTTTCTCTCCATTATTTTAGAAGTTAGAGGGGGGGGACATATTTTACCACTTTGAATGCGTTTTTTTCGTCTTTGAAATCTTTTAAACGATTAACTTTACGAAAAAGTGGTTTTAGAAACCTTAATGTCATTTTAAAATAAGGTTCCGTTTTTGCCATTCGGCTACGGAACCCTAAAAACTAAATATGTCTATATTATTATGAAAATTTGCAAGGTAACTTAGTTTACATCTCCTCTCCAAATATTAGTCAGGAACATCCTCACTGTCATCGTTTTTTCTACCGTATATTAATTTTATCTGTTGTCATGTGGCTATACATTCCTTTAGTGGGTTAAAAATTGACGCAGTTTCCACTTTCCAGTACGAGTTGAACCTTTTGGACTCTCTGTAGCAAGAAGTGCGCCGTTCACTGTTTCCACAGTTAGCCGGTTTCTTATATCTGTCTTTATTAAAATTACTTTACTATTATAAAATGGTGATGCAAAATGTTCGTATGGCCATATTATCAAAATCTCGTACATTATTGTACGAGGTTGATAGTGTCCTCGTACCTCGTACGGAAGACCACAAATCTCGTATTTGTACGAGGAACCTCGTACGTTTGGCAACCCTGCCAACAACGTGAAGTTAGCCACAATTTTTCCTCAAAATCTTGCCATAGATGAAAAATACTTATTATTTAGTAACTTTACGCGAAGCCAAGCCTAAAATTGAAATGGCAATTTCAAATTATTTGAAATTAGGCGTTGATAGGTGGCACAGGCGAAGTAACGGATCACGACGGTACCCTTTTTTTTTAATCGCCGTGGCCGCCCTTTGTGCGGTTCGGTACCATTTCTTATGGATGTAATTGACTTGTCTTTCTTTCTATAGAACTTATAATTTATTTATACTCGTTTTTCTTATTAGGGATACTTTAAAATAAAACAAATATGTAAATATTGAATCAGTTTTAATTTATATTCTTCAAATTATAAATAAAACTTAAGTTGACGCGTATTATTCTAATTTATCGATATGACGATACCACTTACTCGTGTCGTCGTCGACGAATCTTTTTGACTAACAATGAGATGAAATATCATAGGAAAATAATAGAGCTAGTAGTTTCTAGCACCCATAAGACCAGTAAGTGGACGCTTATAGGCAGAGATGTGATAAACGACTTAAAACTTTTAACGAACTTATTCGTTTATTTTTTATCAAAAGTCACTAACGTTAACTGCTTAATTGCTTATCTACTTGCATGTTGCTTTTTTAGTTGGTTTTTAAACGACATCAATGAACTTTCGTTCGTACTCGGCAGATCAGTTTTATTAGCTCACCAATTTGTTTTTATAGAAAAAGTAGTCAAAATTAACACAATTACTTACACTATAAACTATTTATACTATTATTAACACAATTAACTACACCTAAAAACTATATTATATTCACAGAATTATTTTCTTCCGGAAATCCGGGGAAATCCGGACGGACGGCAGCGCTAGTAATATGCTACTCAAATGCGGGCGGAGTCTCGGGAAGTGACTAGTATTAACTGAACCCTTCTACTTAAATTTTAGCTTCTCAAAATAACTTCTCTGTCGTCTAGCAGACTGCTTCTGAAAGAGGAAAGAAAATTCCATGAATATGTATATATATTTATTTATATTTAGAGTTTATTAGTTTTGTATTGTATACAAGGTGTAACAGATTAACCGCAATACCTCAGACACCCCACTTAGAATATTAAATTATAAGTCTAAAACAACATCCTAAATAAGTTGAAACCAAACCTAGACATTTTTTATAAAATAGTTATCCTTACTAAACGCAAAACGTATGTACGTCATACAATATCCTTACGCAGACACACACTCATGCAATGTTAGCGGCCGACACGCACACGAGCGCATTTCCTTGAATTAAGGATTGTATTAATTAGTAATGATACTGTGTTTCCATTTTAAGTTAAAGATTTCCTGTCAAAATTCAACATCTATTTTTTATGACGGAAATCGATTCAGAAGTCGATTCTGAACCAACTACTTTCAAGAATTGCGTTTATTCTGTTACACGTTGTATAACTAAATAGTACACCATGGAGTACCCGCGTATTTATTTTCTCCTGCTGTGTTAAATCCACCCAAAGGTGTAACAGAACCCTTCGTGCGTGAGTCCCGACTCGCACTTGGCCGGTTTTAGCTGTTAAGCAACGAATTAGGAATATCATTCCTAATTCGTTGCTGTTAAGTCCTTATTTGTCTCAGTTATGGTGTACAATAAAGAATATATCTATCTATTTTAATGTGTGTAATTTTATTTATAAGAAAAACTTACTCATCAATGTCCTCATTAGGTGATTCAGTCTTTACTCCAGTAGAAATAGGGTCTATTTCAGCTTGTTCACTGAAAATAAATAAAATATAACAATTAGAGCACAGAGATTAACCATTACTATACAACGAGGCAATTCCGCAAGCGTTTAAGGCAAGAGATTTTATTTCTAACTAGTAATCGTCGTTGTTTTTATCACGTTAAAAACATCACCCTTTTTCCTTTTTATTTTCCCTTCTGTGTCAAATCCATCCAAAGGTAAATATTTTTTTTTTTATGTTATAATAATCTTTATTCAGTACTAAAGTAATACAATTACAATAGTTGGTGATTGAAGCTTCCTTTTAAGCAAATAGTGCTTGTAATAGGAGACTCCGCCCTTCCATAACTTGAAACTGATAATTTTATAACTAGGCGTATCTTAAATTATAACATGCATATTTATAAATCTAAACGAGTAATGTGTTTTGTGTATGTGTAACTGTGTGCATGTGTGTATGTATGTGTATGAGTGTGTGTGTGTCATCATCAAAGGTTGTCTGTAAAGATTGCTTTAAGCAATAAGACCGCCCATTGTAACACCCTTTTTAGTTATTTTAAGTCCTTATTTGTCTTTGTTAAGTGTTATGGTGTACAATAAAGGGTATATCTTTTTTATTGTGTATAGGTTCGCGTTTGACCACCTTCTTACCTGATGATAAGTGATGATGTGGTCGAAGATGAAGCGCGCTTACCTACAAGCAACCTATTCACTCTGGACTTAAATATCCCCAGGTTATAGCTATCTTGTACCTATCTATATGTATATTTGGTGTTTTTTTTTTTTAGCGTGGTAAAATTATCAAATAAGTTCTCCCACCCCGGGCAGGGTGGGAGGGACTAAAATCCACGGTGTTCCTTCAATAACCCTTTACGTACCGCGGTCACGGTAACGGGATGAGTCCCACGACCCCGGCAGGCTTCGGCCCTCTACAGGGGGGCCTCGCCACATTGCTGACGCTCTTTGAGGCGCGCGTGGAACACAACGCGCCGTCGACCCGGGCATGGTCCATGGTCGAACAGCGAGTTGCCCTTTACTCGCTGTCCGCATGCCCGCGCCTACGGTGGCCGGAGATCGTCGGCCGACGTCCGCGACTGCGACTGGGCTGGAGGGAACCCGCCATCCTCTCCCTCACGCGGCCCGCCTCCTCCTTCGGAAGCATGACTGCTTCGCAGAAGGAGGCGACCGCTTCCCATTCCCTCTCGCCCCGCAGCATGGCCTCGACCAATGCCGGGCGCGAGAGGTCTCCGCCTATTGCCGCCGTGAGGACACGTCGGTGCTCTGCCCAAGCGGGGCAGTCCTGCACCGTGTGCTCTACCGTGTCCTCAGGGCGACCCTCGCAGTGGTGACACCCAGGCGTTTCCTCCTTTCCCATCAGACACAGGTACCTCCCGAAACTTCCGTGTCCGGTGAGGACCTGCGTCATGCGGTAGGTCAGGACGCCGTGACGCCGATCTAGCCACTCCTCAAAGAGGGGTCTTACCGCCGCAATCCGCGAGTTGACAACTTTGTAAAAATTGTTTGAAACGCTTCGAAGCGCTTCATGTGTACTCTTAAAATAATATTTTATTTATCACTTAACCTTTCAATTAAAATATAAGTAATTTTTTAATTTATTAAAAAACTATGGCCTAAACCGTGGCATTGTGGTCACGTGACTATGTATGACGTCATCGTTCAAAAAACAACTTTCCTGGCATTTGGCACATAAATGTACTTCGGGTATTTTATGATATTTTACTCTATTATGAACGTGAAAAAATATTATCAGTGCTGTGCAGTACCTTGTTGTGGTAATACTACTATAAAAACGCCAACGAAACTATTTATTCGTGTCCCTTTAAAAAGAGATATTCGCAAGAAGTGGTTAGAACTTCTGTGTCAAATCCATCCAAAGGTCGTCTGTAAAAGATCGCTTTTAGCGATAAGACCGCCCATTGTATTACCCATTTTAGTTGTTAAGTCCATATTTGTTTTACTGTTATGGTGTACAATAAATAATATATCTATCTATCTGCTTTTTTAAAAAGACAAAAAAAGGAACTCATCGAACAACTATTACAGGACGATAAGACAAATGAACCAGAAGAGAGAGAGTTAGTTATGTAATGAAATGAAATATTTATTTGTAAATTGGTTATAAATAACACTTTTACACGTCATGTTTTTTTGCGTGTTTAGTTTAGCTAGATGAGGCCGGTATTTCCTAACTGACTACTCTGAGAAGAAACACCGAAACAAACTCCCTCTGAGTTTGTCGTCAACGTCTCTTTTAAAGTCCAAACAATTTGTATTTGTATATGAGAAGCATGTAGGTTCATGTCTTTGGTATTCTTTTGAGGAAATAACCACGCAAATTTGAGCGGACCTGTCCAGACAGTGCAAGCAGTTAGTTGTTTCTTATTTTGTCTTACGCACCAACTAAAGATAACCAGTCAGCTGTCAAAATATTGAACGATGACGTCTCGTTTTCTGATTGGTGTTTCTACTCACGTGACTCACAGATAAAAAGTCTCATTTTTCTCAAGGGAAAATAAAATAAATAATTAATAATCTTTTCTTCATTTGTACTATTTTGTGCTTCATATCAATAGATTTACATAATTAAATAGTTATTTTAAATTTTTAAACATACTGTCAACTCGCGGATTGCGGCGTGCCCGGCCTTCGGTTGCGACAGTCGTTCCCTCCATACTGCCCTGAGATCGCGCCGGAGCTCTTCCCGCCGCGCCTCGACTTCTCGAGGCAGCGGGGATACGCCCCGGCGCTGCGCCTCCACGCGACATTCATAGACGCGCTGGAGGGCAGTCGCCTCCAGATCCCAGGGCATGTATATTTGGTGTAATGTTTTTTTTTAATTCAGGATGAGCCCACTCTAGACTTCGATCTCGCCTGATGGTAAGCGATAGATGAGGTCTACGACGGGATGAGCGAGCCCAGATGCCTGTTTACTGTTGCTTTAAAGGCTGAAAGGTCATAAGTGGCAGGGAAACTTACTCATAAATGGTCATTAGGTGGTTCAGTCTTTACTTCAGTAGAAATAGGGTCTATTTCAGCTTGTTCACTGAAAATATAAATAAGAATATTATAATTACAGCGCAGAGATTAAACATTGCTATACAACGAGGTAATTCCGCAAGCGTTTAAGGCAAGACTTTCGATGGATTTCGACGACCTACTCAAATGTCCCTTCTTTGGAATTGTTCGTCAGGTCGTTGAGCTCTTTAGTAGTTCAAAGTTGAGCTTACAGACTGACTGACAAAGGCTAGCACTGACAGGAAGGGTCTACTCAAATCTGTGTCGTTCTTTCCTCAAAAGCCCATTTCAGACTAATCTACATAATCCTCATAAACTATTGTGAATATGTGAACTATGTAGGTTGTTTCATTCGAGTTAAACATGATCGTATGGCAGTTTGATTGAGAGAGCACCTTGGTTTCGTTCGTCAAATCGTTAGGCTGCGTTTCCACCAGAGATGTGCGATGGAAATGTGTTGTACGAGGATGTCTAGCTGTGCTGTGAAAATGTGTGGGGGTTTCCACCAAAGCTGTGCGATGAAAATGTGCCTACGAGGATGTGTAGCGGAGCTGTGAAAATGCGCATTAATGTGTGGTGCGAGGATGCACAAACCTCGCAACATATCGTTCTCAACACACATTCCTCGCAACACATCCCTCGCACACATCCCTCGCTTGTTTTGTATGCGCAAAAATCTAGCTCCGCTGAGCCGTTTCCACCAGAGCTGTGCTGACCAAAGCGAGGTAAATGAAACGATTCTATTGGTTCTTTACAAACACATCCCTCGCTACTCATCCTCGCACATCTCTGGTGGAAACGCAGCCTTAAGCTCCATGTTTTAAGTTGAGCTATACGTCATCTGACAAATGCTTGCACTGTCTGGACAGGCTCACTCAAATCTGTGAGCATCTTTCCTCAAAAGATCGCCTCAGACGGTAAACCTACAAGGTTCCCACATATTTTAATCAGTAAAGATTGTATGGACTTCAAAAGAGACGGACCCCTGAGTTTGTTTCGGTGTTTCTTCTTAGGGTAGTCAGTTAGGAAACACCGACCTCATCTAGTTTAAATTTACGAAAAAAATTACGTGTAAAAGTGTTATTTAATAACCAATTTGCAATATAAAGAACATTTAATGACAGCCGGGACCTACGTAAGGCGGTTATGTTAAAGTCGCTCCCGCTGTCTGTAGCTACGCTTAGATCTTTTAAACCACGCAACGGATTTCAGCAATAGACACGACTGATTCCAGAGGAAAGTTTACATGCACAAAGTACAAAAAGCATTCCTAAGATACCTTTACAAACACTTGTATGGGTATTATCCATTCCTGTATCCCACTAAATTTCTGTCGGGTTGCTTGTCTTTCAATTCGTTGGAAGTGAGACGGCCGCGTGATCTTTAAGATTATCAGGGGAATGATTGATGCACCTGACCTGCATAATGAGGTCTGCAATCTGTTTGTCCCGGACAACTACTGTGTACTCATAGAAAACACCGCCTACTGGCTGTTCCCACTCACACACTCCAAGTCGCCTATTCCTCGAACTCTAGCCGCTATTAACGCTCTCTTGGACTCAAACACAGATATGTTTGTGGATGAATGGAAGAAAATATTGTCAGAATGTTTGAATTTTTGTGAGAAGAATGTGTGAATGTGCTAAACCTATTAAATATATATAACTCAAAGGTGACTGACTGACTGACTGACTGACTGACATAGTGATCTATCAAACCACTGGACGGATCAGGCTGAAACTTGGCATGAAGGTAGATGTTATGATGTAGGCATCCGCTAAAAAAGGATTTTGCGAAATTCCCACGGGATCGGGAATTACACGGGAAAAACTTCCCACGCGGGCGAAGCCGCTGGCACAAGCTAGTAAATCATAAAGTATATTAAATAGTGTAATTGGTTTCGGCCGTTCGATTTAATGAATTAAATAAATAAATGCATATTATTAGTAATAATAGTTCTCCTAACCGATTTCGGCCGCAGTAGCCAATCTCATAATTGATTAGCCATCTGCGCAGGAGATATTATAGTGCACAGGTATGTGCACAGGTACAGGTACACTGGCTGTGCACAGGTACAGGTTCACTGGCTGTGCACTTACTCTCATAGTGCGATGGGACGGCAATCCGACACGACCGGAGACAGATCAGGCGCAGGACCAACGGGTCAACGTCCTTTAGACACGGGGGTTAACACACCACCAATTTCCAAACTACTACAGAAAAACCCAATAGCACTTTTTGTACGACCGAGGAATCGAACCGAGACCTCTTGCTCGGCAGTCGCGTTTGCGACCACTAGGCCACGAAGGCAGCAAGGTATTAGTACCGTCGCAACCGTATGAAGCACCAACCGTCCTTCCGTCCTCGTCGCCGAGGTCCGCCGCGACGTCCCCGTAAGGCTGCGTTTCCACCAGAGATGTGCGAGGATGCGTAGCGAGGGATGTGTTTGTAAAGAACCAATAGAATCGCTTCATTTACCTCGCCTCGGTCAGCACAGCTCTGGTGGAAACGGCTCAGCGGAGCTAGATTTTTGCGCATACAAAACAAGCGAGGGATGTGTGCGAGGAATGCGCAATTTAACAGCTCCGCTACACATCCTCGTAGGCACATTTTCATCGCACAGCTTTGGTGGAAACGCCCACACATTTTCACAGCACAGCTAGACATCCTCGCACGACACATTTCCATCGCACATCTCTGGTGGAAACGCAGCCTAATTGTTCGCCCCGACCCTTGCCAGAGCCAGCCCGCGACGCTGAGCCAATAGCTTTAAATTCCCTTATTAATAACAAGAATACCGATACCGGTGGGCTACTATTTTTTATATTGTTAAATGTTTATATTTTTTATTAATATTAAAAAAATGTAATTAATATGTATATACAACATGTAACATAATTAATGCACATCCTGAAATTAGTTTGTTCAGAATCGTTTACTGAATCGATTTTTATCGTTTTTAATATAGATAATTTTTATCCCAAAGCAATTAAATCTACGTAAATTACAAACTACACTTTCGCTGTATAGTAAAAACAAACTAAGTATGGACCGTAAATTAAAGTATTAACTTTTTAAATGCAGATTTATATAAATTCCGTCATTCAGTACACATTACAGAAAAATTAAACTCATTTAAAGGAAGTTAAAGTCTTAAAAAAAAACTGTTTGAACAAGTAAAATAAAAAATTCAGGGTATGTATTAAGATAATAACAATTTTCCAATTGGGGTGTTTGAGGGTGTGCGTTAATTACAATACATGTTGTATATTGAATAAATGAAATAATAATAATGATGATAAGATTCAGCCTGTCCCTAGCTGCCCTGCCCCTGCGACGCCCTAAACCGAGGTCCGTACCCCACAGGGGGTGCCCTTAGTGTGTAGTCGCCTAGTTTGTAATAAGCCCTGGCTGGAGGCTTTAATTAATTAATTAATGAAGGCAACCACAGGCAAGCCCGGTTAAGCAGCCGACAACCTCAGACATTGACCTGCGAGATGCCACACAAAAAAAATAAAAGAAACCGTGTGAAGCCGGGGCGCGTCGCTAGTCTCCTATAAAATAGAATATATGAAGACTTACTTGTTAAATTCCTTCACATTTACTGGTTTTATATCTATGGCAGGTTCTCCGCTGGAATTGGAGAAAATATACAAAAATTACTATAAATACAAATTTTATTTCAAATATAATAAATTTCTATTCACTCTGGCTTTAAAGGCTGAAAGGTCATAAGTGGCAGGGAACACAGAAGCCGGCAGAGTTCCACAGCTTAGCTGTACGTACAATAAATGTGGAATAAAAGCGCTTGGTGCGACAAGATGGTATATGAACCAAGTTCCTCGATTAGTTTTTTTTTTAATGTGAATAGGTTCGCGTTTGACCACCATCTCACCTGATGGTAAGTGATGATGTGGTCGAAGATGGAGCACTCTTACCTAAAAGTAACCTACTCACTCTTGACTTAAAGACCCCCAATTTATATTTTAAGCTATCTGTAAACACAAACTCCGGCAGAGAATTCCACTGCTTAGCCGTACGCACAATGAAAGTAAAATGGTCTAATTAAGGAAATCTTACTCTCGACCGCCGCCCAATTGTCCAAAGTCCTCGATATTATCATCTGTACCTTCATTTGAACTGAAATTAAATAAATTAATACATATAATAAAACAGTAAAAAAGTGGCCAAGTGCGAGTCGGACTCGCCCATGAAGAGTTCCGTAGTAACTGCAGAGATTAGCGAAAACATAGTGTTTTTATAAATGACACAGTTTAAAAAAATGCCAAAGTTAAATTTGCGGTTTTCGAAAATATGCTTTATCTCAAAAACGGCAGCCTGTATCTCGTCCAAACCAATTTTCGTGGGAACTTTTCATTGTGATCAACAGCATATATTTTGTTTAGATTTTTCACTCTATTATTTTTAAAGTAATAGGGGTGGGGGGCTTTCAAACAATTGACATCAAGAATATATGGTTTTAGCATTGAGATCCAAGTCAGTGGGTTTTAGGAATATCAATGTCATTTTTAAAGATATCTATGGACACCCCGCAAGTATAGGTTTGATGTTTTTTTTTTTGGTACAGTTCCGTGTATGGGGAGCTCCCCTTAATATTTTATTTTTTATAAAAATTGTAAAGCGGTTCAAAACCGAAGCAACCGAGTATTTAACTGTGTAGTCTTAATAGTTTCGGAATAAAATGGCTGTGACATACAGACCGACAGACAGACAGATCGACATGACCAACCTACATTTATTTATTTAAACTTTATGTACATGAGCGGATTTAATGCAGCAAGGCATTCTCTACCAGTCAACCTTTGGGTTAAAAAGATCACATTGAGGTAGTCTATAAGGATTCCGTTTTTTTTATTACTGACTAGTACTCACGCGGGGCTTAGCTCCCGTGGATTCTATCACGGTAAAAACATAACTCTCCTTTTTTGCAGTCGGTTAAAAAGTAGCCTATAACCTTCCTCAAGCTTCAAGCTACTCCATACCAAATTTCATCCAAATCCACCCAGTACTTTCGAAGATTAGCGCGTTCAAGCAAACAAACAAACAAACAAACTTTTCCGCTTTATAATATTAGTATAGACTAGCTTTTGCCCGCGACTTCGTCCGCGTGGATTAGTTACTTTGGGCTAACGTTAAATTTAACCCCGATTTTGAAGCATTCTTCATTGGCGCTCCGCTCCTATTGGCCTTAGCGTAATGATACAATATAGCTGTGCCCGCGACTCCGTCAGCGTAAGTTAATGTATTGGTAATATTGTTTAGATCACGTTCACATGAGGCTTAAGTACCTAGAGAACGCTTCGACCGCGAGACGCGTCGAGCGCGGCGACCGATTCTCAAAAATAATCCTTATAGCATGATTCAGTATTCATGCGCGATGGCTTATTATTATAAGCGTATTTCATGTATAACTTTGGTGTTTCTATACCGATTTATATGATTCTTTTTACGGTTTCGTAGCCGAATGGCAAAAAACGGAATCTTTATAGTTTCGACATGTCTGTCCGTCTGTCTGTCTGTCTGTCTGTCCGTCCGTCCGTCTGTCACAGCAATTTTATTCCGAAACTATTAGGATTATACATGTGAAACTTGATAGGTAGATGTATTCTGTGAACCGCTTTCCGATTTTGAGAAAAAAATTAAAAAATATTTAAAATAAAGGGGGGCTCCCCATACATGGAACTAAACCTGAAAAGATTTTTTTTCATGAAATTGATGCATGTGTGGTATCTATAGACAGTTCTTTAAAAACGACATCGGGGTTTCTAAAACCACTTTTCCATAAAGTCAATCGTTTAAAAGATATAAGCTTCCAAAGTGGTAAAATGTGTGTGTGGCGGACACAACCTCTAACTTCTATAATAATGGAGTGAAAAATCTAAAAAATATATATGTCTGTAGATCTTAATATAAACTTTCAACCAAAATTAGTTTGAACGAAATCAGTTCAGCAGTTTTTGAGATACAGCATATTTTCTAAAACCGCAAATATAACTTTGTAATTCATACAAACACTATGAAAAACAAATTTATTCGGCGCAGTTGTAAACAATGTAAAAAAGCCAGTTTTAAGAAATTTGTAAGGTTTTTTTTTCAAAACAAATTTATTTGGCGCAGTTGTAAAAAATGTAAATAAGCTAGTTTTAAGAAATTTGTAAGGTTTTTTTTTTCATCATAAATTTGCATATTATATTATAGTTACTACGGAACCCTTCATGGGCGAGTCTGACTCGCACTTGGCTAATTTTTTTATGGAATAGTTAATAATGTTAACTTTTTCAATTAGGGGTGACTGAGAGTGTTATAAACGTAAGAGTAGACAAATATTATAATCAGAAAGCTTCGAACTGCTAAGCTATCGGGAGTTACACGTGTTATTGTGAGTCAACCATAAAAGTTAGACATAATTATGCTGTCGTGGGATATTTTTTATATAATTTTAAGGAGAACATTTCCGTCATGAAATGATTTGTGTAGCTTTAACCATTAAGGTTGCACACGCGACGGAAGCTTAAAAAATGGAGTAACTTCTCCCGTTTTCCCAACATTTCCCTTCAATGCTCTGCTCCTATTTATTGTAGCGTGATGAAAAGTATACTATAACCCACCCGCTCAGGAGTATGAAAAATAATTGTACCAAGTTTCGTTAAAATCCGTCGAGTAGTTTTTGTTTCTATAACGGTTATACAGACAGACAGACAGACAGACAAAAATTTAACTGATTGCATTTTTGGCATGAGTATCGATCCTTAATCACCCCCTGATAGTTATTTTGGAAATATATTTCATGTACAGAATTGACCTCTCTACAGATTTATTATAAGTATAGATGAGCCCGCTCTTGACCTAGATCCCGCCTGATGGTAAGCAATAGATGAGGTCTACGATGGAACGAGCAAGCCCAGAAGTGCCTGTTTACTCTTGCTTTGAAGGCTGACGGGTCATATTATGTGGTAGGGAACATAAATAACAATAAATATAGAGGAATGTGTAGTTTCTTTTTTACCTTTCGGCTTCGGAACCCTAAAAAAACAGCCAAGTGTGAGTCGGACTCGCGCACGAAGGGTTTCGTCCCATTATCCATAAAAACGAAAAAATATCACGTTTGGGAGCACCCCTTAAATATTTATTTTATTCTGTTTTTAGTATTTGTTGCTATAGCGGTAATTGAAATACATCATCTGGAGGATATCAACTGTCTAGCTATCACGGTACATGAAATACAGCCTAGTGACAGACAGAGAGCGTAGCCTTAGTAATAGGGTTCCGTTTTTACCCTTTGAGTACGGAACCCTAACAAAACACAGTATCGCCACCTACCTTTCACTTTCTTCCGGTTTTTGGCGCGCTTTACGTCGTTTCAGGGGCGGTTTTTGGTGCTTATCTGCATTTTGGAGCGATGGTTGCTGTTCTTCGAGGTTTTTAGATGGTCTCTGGCGTTTAGCCGCGTTCCGTATCACTTCTTTCTCCAATATCTTACGCACAGCTGCCTCAGTCAGCCCGGCGGCTCGCGCGGTACGTTGCCGAAACTTCGACAGATAACCCATCTTTAGTTTCGCTGTCATCTTCTTTAGTATTTCGAACTCCTCTTCGAAGTAGTGGTGTACTTTCGCGATGAGCGCTTCTATTTGATCCTAAGGGAATGTTGTTCTATGTTTAGTACTTTTCACTATTTAACTTGGTGAATTGAGTGAGTCTCGCTTAAAACTACAAGGGCGTATAATAATAAAGGGGGGAGGAGTTTTAATCAGAATTTTAACTAACATACAATTATGGTTGAAAAATAAAACAAAATGGGCAAGTCGAGTCAAATTCACCCATAAAAGGTCCCGTATCCAAAAATAGATTAGCGAAAAAAACTGTTTTTCATAAATTACGGAGTTCAAATCAAATCAAAATCAAATATATTTATTAGCAATAATTTTTTTACATATAATGATGCTCTGTTTCCTGAACTAGGCATAGCCTGTATCTCAGGAACACAGTGACTTCCCAAGTCTTATATTCTAGTTCTTATGTTACAAAAATTATTGTTCATTCGTCAACAGTTTGTATAATAAGAAGCGACGAATCGACGTCTGTGGTCACGAGCCCGACCGAATCGCGGTCGCGCTTGTGAGCACAGCAGACCAACGATTTTTTAATTCATTTTACCTGTTGTATCCCTTCTGCAGTATGCCATACTCCACTTTTACATTTCGGACAAAACACTTTGATTTCCTTTACACCATAGGTTTCAGACTTTGATTCTCGACTCTGTAAGAAAGGAAAATTAAGAAAGACGACTAAGGAGTGGAATTCCCCGCCGCAGTCTGTGTTTCCCGATAGCTATAACCTAGGGGTCTTTAAGTCAAGAGTGAATAGGTTATTTCTAGGCAAACGTGCTCCATCTTCGACCACATCATCACTTATTATAAGGTGAGATGGTGGTCAAACGCGAGCCTATTATGAATATTTTGACGTGACAACGTCTTATAATTCGATGAAGCTGGCTGCACGCACGAAAATACATGACTCATGCGACGTTACCTCGCTCTGAGGCGTTCCATCGCTCTGAGGCGTTCTAAAGCAAATCAAATTGGATCTACAAGTTGACATTTATGTATGACTCAACCAGTCAAGTACTAGGCTATCATAAAACGGTAAGAGATGACGTCACTGTGTAGGGATTCTTTGACATTTATGTATGACTCAACGAGTCAAGTACTAGGCTATCATAAAACGCTAAGAGATGACGTCACTGTGTAGGGATTCTTCCATTGTCATGAGAAGTGCAGTAATAGTGATGTAAAATTAAAATTTTCTTTTGAAAAATGCAACCATTTTATCAGTATTTTCTTATTACGTTGTCACGTTCAACTATCGTCAGTAAACCGAAATTACAGACAACCGATTTTTTTTTATAAGATGGAACAATACATCCCGCTGCTGGGTAAAGGCGTCTTCCCCATGATTTCCAGGTGTTTCTATCCAGGGCCAAAGTAAACCACTGGTAGTTTGATCCAGCTCGTCCCACCATCTTCTACGAGGTCTACCGCGACGCCTTCTAGCTGTGTCAGAGCACCAGAGAGTGGTGATTTTGGCACATAACTCATCGGGCATGCGAAAGACGTGGCCAGCCCAAGCCCACTTCAACTTAGCGACCTCTCTAGCAACGTCAGCAATTCACAACTAGTTTAACAAAAATTAAATGTTTTGTCATTTTTGAAAAAGTGGAGCAAGATATCAGTAGTTACGACGTAGCTGAAGAACTGGGAATTGACCACAAAACAGTTTTGGCGCATTTTAAAAAAACTGGGTACACAAAAAAGCTCGATATTTGGGTACCTCACGAGCTCACTGAAAGAAACCTAATGAACCGTGTACTCATTTGTGATTCTTTATTACGACGTAATGAAACCGAACCATTTTAGAAGAAGCTGATAGCTGGTGATGAAAAGTGGGCTCATGTACGACAAGAACGTGCGAAAAAAGTCGTGGTCAAAGGCCGGTCAGGCTTCACAGACTGTGGCGAAACCCGGGTTAACTCGCAACAAGGTGATGCTGTGTGTGTGGTGGGATTGGAAGCTTTATTCATTATGAGCTGTTACCACCAGGCAGGACCATCGATTCACAACAACTGATGAGATTAAAGCAAGAAGTTGAGAGAAAGCGGCCGGAATTAATCAACACAAGGGGTGTGGTTTTTCATCATGATAACGCTAGACCTCACACATCTTTAGCCACTCAGCAAAAATTAAGAGAGTTTGGCTGGGAGGTGTTAATGCATCCGCCGTATAGTCCTGACCATTGCACTTTCAGATTTCCACCTCTTTCGGTATCTTCAGAATTCTTTAGGCAGTGTCAGGTTAACATCACGAGAGGACTGCCAAAACCACTTGTCGCGGTATTTTGATCAGAAGTCCCAAAATTTCTATAGCAATGGGATCATGTCCCTACCTTCAAGATGGCAAAAAGTTATCGAACAAAATGGTACCTACATACTTCAGTTAAATGTAAATAAACTATTGTTAGATGACAACGATGACAGCTGATCACGTGACGTCCCCATGACAGCCGTCGCTTGTATAAAAGACAGAAGTCTGCGTGCACTCGTCCTTAATAATATGACCCAGCCTGTCCCTTTGCTGCCCTCCCAAAATGACCCCGCTATGCCGAGGCCCGTACTCTACAGGGAGTGCCCTTAGCGTGCGGTCATTAGTTTTTAAGTATATTTTAGTTTGTAAGCCCTGGCTGGGGGCCTTTAATTTATTAGAGGTCACCACAGGACAGACCGGTTAAGTAGTACATTAGCCGTATAGAGCTAAACAACTAGTGGCCCTACCTTTATAAAAAGTGCTCTCGTCCATTTTGTCGGTTGTCGTAGACTCGTCAACATTGTTTCTCTGCCTACTTTGTGTTAAACTTAATTTTTATTTTAAATAAATCGTGTAATTTGCAGTTTCCTATTAAAGTTATTTTTTTTTTATGGTTTTAAATGTTTTATTTATAAGACTATATTAAAAAATGTTTTGAATTTTCTTGAAAAATGCGAAAAAACTTTTTCCCCAACCTATTAGTATTAATAAAATTATTAGAGTAGTTGTAAATAATCAGTCGCAGTCCCAAAATCACCAAGTTTCTTTTTATTCCGGTTGAGCCAACTCTTGACCTCGATTTCCCTGGTGGTAGGCGATAGATGAGGTCTACGATGGAACGAGCGAGCCCAGAAGATGCTTATTTACTCTTGCTTTAAAGGCTGAAAGGTCATAAATGGCAGGGAACACAGAAGCCGGCAGAGAATTCCACATCTTGGCTGTGCGCACAATAAATGTGGAGGACAAGCACTTGGTACGACAAGACGGCAAAAGCTGAAAACATATCAGAAGTACCGACCACGTTTAGGTATAACGCGAGGAGAGAGGCCTAGTAGTAACTTAATAATGAAAAGTAGACACTGGACTTACCCTTTTTGTAGGCGATTTCAAAGGTTCGTTCCCGCCATTGCAGTTCCGGTCGTTAGGGTTGCTTAGTTCCTGAAGCAATATAATTCAACTAGTACTCACGCGGGGCTTCGCTCCCGTGGATTCTATCACGGTAAAAACATATCTCTCCTTTTTTGCAGTCGCGTAAAAAGTAGCCTATAACCTTCCTCAAGCTTCAAGCTACTTCCATACCAAATTGCATCCAAATCCACCCAGTACTTTCGAAGATTAGCGCGTTCAAGCATACAAACTTTTCCGCTTTATAATATTAGTATAGATTGAAACTCAACATATATTATTTCACATAGGCCTACATGGGCACTTATAAAACATCAGAAGTTAGTGCACGATTGGACATTGGTTGTTAATAATAATTCCTATGTAGAAGAACTGGTAAGAAACTCCATTTTAATTTTCAAAACATCAGAGTTTAAGACTGGAAAAGCCGAGCCAAAGCCAAGCTGTGGAACTCTTTGCCGGCTTTGCCCAAAAAAGATGCTGACCTGGCTAACTATAGACCTATCTCAGTCACTTAATAGTAAGTTCCTGTGATACACGGAAGACAGCAACCTCTCGGTGATGGACATAGGTTACTTCTAGGCAAGCATGCTTCATCTTCAACCATATCATTGCTTAACATCAGGTGAGATGGTAGTTAAACACAAGCCTATCAACTAAAACAAAAAACAATACTGCTTCCACAAAAATCTGTTCAACTGGGGATCTTCTAGTGTATGCCATTCATATCTGGAGGCCATGAGAAGCATGGGGAAGCACTTGTTGTTCTTCAAGGCTTTCAACAGGGTCTGGCACATTAGCCCTATTGCTTAACTTCCTTTTTTCGGTATACCCACTGAACTTTGCATTTGAATTGAAGACTTCCTGAGAGATAAGTCCATTCAAGTGGTAATTGATCGTTGCTCATCCCGCTAATCCATTTTTAATGCCCCTCAGGGGATGGTTCTCTCAGCAACTTTATTTTTACTGCACATTAATGATTTGCTAATGCCCGGTACCTTTGGGTATGTAGACAACAGCACAGTTGCTAAGAGATGTGTCAAGTGCCTGTGCATCCAAATCAGTGACTTTCACATTTATAATAACTATTAGTACTGATGTTATTATAGATACAATTCATAAGAAGAGAAACCAGTAAGTAGATATTTAACATATTCTCAGTAATAACAAGCAAGGCAGTAAGTATTAAAATAGATATTCAATTATTTTAGGCAGTTATAGGAATACAGTAAAAGGACTAACCTTATCAACTACTGCGGTTTCATTCCTACTTATGCAATTCTCCGCTTTCCTTGGTAAGGTTGGAAGAGTAATCTTGTAAATTTTGCCAGAACTGTTCTCTTCGGAAACTTTTTTCTTAGGCGGTCTAAATTGTTCACAGGCTGTGTATTCCTTAATAACCCTACCAACTGTCACTTCAGGGATACCCAGCATCTCAGCGGTTTCCTTTGAGCAACCAGCAATAGACCAAGGCATATCGTGAGGCCAGTTACTACGAACATACTGGAAGGAATTCAATATCATGATCTTCGTAGATTCAGTGACTTCATTTTCAGCGGAAAGCCCTGTCTCAGTACTCATATTGCTTTGTTTATGATAACGCAGGTAAGGTAAGGTATCGTGACAGGGAACTGAAGAAACACGTTAAAAACCTAACTCGATAGCACAACGAGATACCGAAGGGAGACTATAGATTTGTATATACCAAGGAATATACTACTCTCTACCGTAAATAAGAAGCAGTACAAACAAAACTTTAGAGAGCACCCATTGAGCTTTAAACATGTTTAGATAAATTTGAGGGCATGCAATTTGGCAATAAAACACAAAGAGAATTTAATACACTATGATAAAACGTACAGAATTAAATTCTGATTCTCTTTGTTTGACAACAAGATACTTATTGACAAAATGACATTAGAAAACAAGCCGTGCGAGTGACAATAAATGTCTCAATAAATGTTATGTCCGTCTCGGTCACTCTTACAAAATCGTGTGTAAATATGTCTCGCTCACTCTCGGTATTATTAAACCCATGTCTATTCTATTCTATTTTTTGTTAATGGCAAGGAACTTGTACCTAAACTGGAATGCGGACGCGAAGCTCAAATCCGTTCCGAAGAGTATACCCTCGAAGGACCTAGCTATCTCTTTCTAGTAGTGTGTATATCAATTCGTGATAAACGTAAGGACAATTTTATTTGATGCAATATTTGCAGGTTTTTTTAAGACACTTATTATTAACCTTACAAATGATGTATATCTGTTACCGCTATAACAAAAAATACTAAAAATTAATTAAAATAAATATTTAAGGGAGACTCCCATACAACAGTTGTGATTTTTTTGGCGCTTTTTATAGGTAATGGTTCCGTACCATTCATTACCTACCTATAAAAATACCCTTCATGCGCGAGTCCGACTCGTACTTGGCCGGTTTTTTTTCTTAACAACCTATTAAATAGAAAGAAAGAAATAAATTCAATTATAAATACAAAAGTCTGTGTCGGTCTGTTACGCTTTCACGGTTAAATCACAGAGCCGCTTTCGAAAAAATTTGGCATGGAGATAGTTTAAAACCCTGGGAACTATATAGGGTTCTTTCTATCTCAGATTTTTGAACAGTTGCTCGGTAACGCGATATAACAGAATTCCACGTGGGCGAAAAGCTAGTTCTCAATATATATCTGAGGAACTTATATTGAGCGCGCTAATTTCTATAATAAACCCTTCCTTATGCGGGCTAAATGCAAAATTGGTTTTGTTAAGCAGACTTTATTGCGTTGAATTATAAACTTCAAAGTGGTTAAGACCCGTGATACAAATACAATTATTGCAGATACAGAATTAATAACAGAATCACCAGCTGGCAATTCTTCGAAGGCTTGGCCTTGATAGGCAGTGGTATAGACGTCCAAATAAACGTGCATTAATTGGTAATCTACGTTTATTCGACACTTGTACGGTCAGAACCAGTAGACTAAAAATAAAATGATGCAATCTATACTTAATATTATAAAGCGGAAAAGTTTGTTTGTTTGTTTGTTTGCTTGAACGCGCTAATCTTCGAAAGTCCTGGGTGGATTTGGATGCAATTTGGTATGGAAGTAGCTTGAAGTTTGAGGAAGGTTATAGGCTACTTTTTACGCGACTGCAAAAAAGGAGAGTTATGTTTTTACCGTGATAGAATCCACGGGAGCGAAGCCCCGCGTGAGTACTAGTGTTTATATATAATTAAAACTACTAAAACCCTTCATGAAAAACGATGATTATAAATAGAAAGAATAACAGAAGAGATATAATTTATTTATGTATATATTTATTTAGGTTTTTTTACACATTGTTTACACTATACATTTGTATGAAACAGTCATATTACATTTATAAGTAACAATTAATTACAGGCTAACACCATATGTGCTATTTAAGGTTAGAAATCAATATTATTAACATACATAATTCTAAACATAAAGGAGGCAGATAGAATGACAATTATAAGGTTATTATTATTAGGTTGGTTCTATATTTTCTAGTTCCTCATATGTTGCAGCTGCAGGTTTGTTACAAGATTGGCTTGACACACAACCCTAAAAATGTATTACACTATTATTGGTTAAAAGTATGGAAATAATCTTTAAATTATGAATTATTATTATTATTTGTCGACATTAACTAACTGCAGTGGATAAAAGTTAAGTAATTAAGTTATAAGTAATTATTAATATAATAAACTACACTTGTAAGCAAGTTTGCGTAGCTGAGTTTTTGGCCAAAATGATATAAAATATTTTTGCCATCAATTTGCTAAGCAAAAGTAAATAAATCAACTAAAATGTCGACTTTTATGCTTATTAATTTGACTCCTTTCATAACATTCACTTACCAGATCTTTGAATGTGCCCAGTACAGGTTGTATATTCTTTGTGGGTTTCAATATTATAGTACTTAAAACATTTATTTTTTTCGCTTTAACAGGAATCTAAAATAATAATAGATTGATGAGAACAAAATTTTAGTAGGTATTAATGGTTAAGATAGATTCAAAATGAAAATTCATCTTGTTATGCTCATATTCTATTTCGGAACGGTGATCTTCATGTCATTTATAAAGATTGATAACTTACTTTAGGGAAAATGGATGCAATTGCTTCATTTGATCTTGTTTCGAAATGCAATATTTCTTCGGACTTGAAATGGCGGCTACAAATTTTGGAACCGTTTCTGACCTTTTTCTGTGTAGAACACTGAGCCACCAGTCTCGAAGATCATCATTTTTAGGAAAGCTTAAAATAACAAAAAATTTTTAATAATGAGAAGAAAGAAAAATAATAAATAAGAAGAATAAAAAGAAGAACATCCACTTTTACATTGAAAACATAGTCACCCTAAATGCAATTTGTAAACAAAGTCACAAAACTTACTTAAAAAAGGAAATTCCAGACCCGGGGTACCCTTCACTCTTGCAATTAACCACAAAACACGTTCTTACCATTGTTACAGTATCTTGCACTTTAGTATTACGAAAACTCACAAAATTAAATATAATGCAAATTTACAAACATACAGGTGTCAAGTAAACGTCAGACGGCAACGTAGTAATTGCCATGTATAGTATAATATATCACTACTAATTGTTACAAATTCCATTTTTTTTTGTTTTAAACATCTTGTGTTTGCATGGTAAAATAACTATAATTTTCATTAATATGCATACAGTAATAATGGTAATTCATTTTAAAGATAGAATGCCAAAGAAGTTTAAAACTAGGTGTTATTACTACAACAGACAGGCGAAAAAATTACCATTGAAATAAATATTTTTAATCTGACACACAGAAGAAAGGGACACAGTCCACACACGCACTGTCTCGCTCGGAACGAAAAGTTCCTTCAGTTTTAAGCGTGCAAGTTTATACTCTATTGTTTAACAGCTAAGAAAGACTTTCTGTATTCTTTGAATCATTCGTAAGCAATCCAGTTAGTAGGTATAAGATCCTTGGTTAATGGCAAGTGGAGCCGATCTATTCTGCCATATCTAGCAATGTAACTTGACAGCTGACAGCCTGACAGTTGACACTAATAACTAAAAAAGAAAACACCGGTGACCAGTCAGCTGTGCGCCGTCAGTGGCGGGAAAAAAGCAGGCTACTTTGTATCCGTAGTATTATAGTACTTTGTGCTTGTATAAATGTTTATGTTCAAACTCTTCGATTGTTGAAGTTTCGGTCAGTGGGTCGTCTTAGGGGCGGTTCAATTATTCCTCTAAATACTGCTTACACATCCATAACATTAATTTGAAAGCATTTTTCTTCCCTAAATAACGATGCGCAACGTAGAAATCAAAGCTAAAATCACCGACTATGAAATCATCTGCAAAGTGGCAGAAGAGTTAAGCGGTGGCCCACCAACAATAATAAAGCAAGACGACACATTCTACAAAGTCCATGAAGGTCGCTTGAAGATGAGAATTTACACAGATTCCTCCGCCACGCTGGTGAGGTACGATCGGGCCGACGAAGGAGGTCCCAAGCTTAGTAACTATGAATTATTGGATTTCTCCGTCAACGAAAGTGTAAAAGCTAAACTATTGGACGAAATGCTGAAGAAGTGCTTGGGAATCAGAGGTCGGGTCATTAAGGAACGGTGAGTTGTAAGCACATTGATGACCAAAAATATTTCTTCCTGAGCAAAAGCGCACTTAAAATTTCATTGTCCTAACTTAATTTTATTTTTCTCTTTTTAGTAAACTATTCATGGTAGATCAGACTCGCATTCACATAGACACAGTTGAAGACCTTGGAAACTTCATGGAGTTAGAAGTGGTACTCCGGGATGAACAGACTCAAGAAGAAGGCCAGGCCATTGCCCGGGACTTACAAACCAAACTTGGAGTTAAAGATGAAGATCTTATTGACTGTGCTTATGTTGACCTGCTTGATAAAAAAATTAATTAATCTATTTTTTTTAAATTTTAAACTATTCTTAATTTGAAGTTTGTGAGTTTTGATATGAACAATGAATACATTCATGGATAAAAAATTTAATAGAATAGATTAATTTATTTCAGGAATAAATCTATCCCTTAAAAAATAATAAATAATATTAAAAATCATTAATCTTTCTCTATAATGAATTTGATATGTATTAGTATATATTATATTTTGTGGTATGTATTTTATATTATATTATTATGTTTAAATGATGTTGTACACTGACAGCCCTAAATCCTTTAATTTCTGTCTATCCAAAAGTTGTCTGTAAGAGATTGCCCTGTGCGATAAGACCACCCATTGTACATTAGTTTTTAACCGACTTCTAAAAAAGGAGGAGGTTCTCAATTCGGATGTTTGTATTTTTTTTTTTATGTTTGTCCACGCATAACTCCGTCGTTTGCCAACCGATTTGAAAAATTCTGATCTTGTTAGAAAGGGTATACTTCCCAAATGGTCCCATGAAAATTTTATCGAAATCGGACACGGATTTGGAAAATTCACTGACCCACTAAAAAGCACGAAAATAAAAACTTTTTTGCAAAAAATAAAACCGACTTCCATATCAAAACACTACAAAGCCAAAAATAATTTTAATTTCGGAAGGCGGTGTGAAAAAAAAAGAAAATACAAAACCAATAACACCGACTACTGAAATTAAAATTATTTTTGGCTTTGTAGTGTTTTGATATGGAAGTCGGTTTTATTTTTTGCAAAAAAGTTTTTATTATTTGTATCCTTAAGTGTATTGTAAGGTGTACAAGAAAGTATATAATAAACAAAATTACTTACTTGAAAAATTTATATTATAATAATTCATTAATTTGAAATTATGTTATCATTATTGTAACTGAAATATCAATTGCCGTATAGTTATGAAGTTTATCTAGTATACGGCTCTTAATATTCCATTGTCTGAATAGTGAATCATCTTCTGGGCTTGCTTGTTTGATCGTAGACCTCGTCTTAGGGCCTATGCACACCACGTTTTTTAAACGCGCGTTTGCAGCGATACAGACGCGATACGCACGCAAGTCAGACGCAGCCTGTAGCCCTTTGCACACCTGTATAAATTCAAACGCGTTTGAATCGAGACAGACGCGTCATAAATCAACCACTATATTGAAACTAGAATAGGGGATGAAAGTTTGTATGAGAAATTTAAGTGATTTTAATGAATTTTGGCACTAATATAGTTAATAGCCCGGGGTTTAGCATGTGGACTGGGTATCGTTACAGTGAGAACCACCCGGAGGACACTGTGGAGCATATGGTGAAGGTGTGATCCGCGGCAAACTCTCGCTTCAGACCATGGTGGGGAGCGACGAGGAATGGGATGCAGTAACCTCCTTTGCGTTCGCAAAGGAGGTTACTGCATCCCATTCCTCGTCCTCCTCCTCCTCCTTCCCCTTCCTCCTTCGCTAACATGACTGTTCAGTCATGTTAGCGAAGGAGGAGGCTGAACACGTGAGGGAGAGACCACTCTCTTCCTCGTACGCCCCGGGCGTCGGGAATTGTGAGCCGACCTCTGACCACCTGTAGACGCGGGCTTGCGCACTGTCTGGTAAGGACCAGTACCGGGTCGTGTTTCACGCGCGCCTCAAAGTGCAGTCAGCAGCATTAACAGAGCCCGACATAGCCATTGCCTGCTGGGTTGCGGGAATGTTTTAACGAGCTACCCTACCACGGCCCTGGCCCACAAGGACAACTGATGGCATGCAGGCCAGGAAATGAGGTGTGCCATGGTTTGTGGAGTTGAACCACATATACAGAGTTGATACGACCGAGGGGCTTTCCTTTAAACTGCGTATACTAGGTACTATTTTCAAGCTTTGTACCAAAAATCAATTAAACAGGAGAAGTAGTTTAGTCGCAAATGATTTTGATGAGATGCACCTTAAAGCGATAAATCTGACCAAGACAAGAGATAACACACGCCGCGCTACGTTGCCACTTTGTTACCTAGGTATTTAAGGTCAGTCACATTTATTTACAAAGGGTGGTTGCGTTTTACTCTGATTTGTAAGCTATATAGTTTTTTAGTGCTTTTGGTTTGCACTATTTTTAGAGAATATTTATAAGGTAGCGGAGATTGTAACCGTAGGTAGCACTTTGGAGAATTAGTTAGGGAGAGCAATGACAAGGCGTGAAGTCGCATTAATGAATGTGGAATGAATGTTTTTATTAAAATATAATTGTGTATATATAATTGGTAATGTTTACATAAGTTAAACAGTGATCACTGTGTGAGCGCCTCTCAGGGCACGAGTCTCGTATGTCTGTTTACATTGATTTAATTTATAGTATTATAATAATATTCCTTTGTGCATTGTATGAGCGGTTGGTTATCAAAGTGAAGGGTATGCTACAGTTTGTTTGAAAAAAAAAATTTTTTGGATCTTTTTATTTTTTTACTGTATCAAATTAACACTAAACACGTATAGTATACGTAGTATAATTTAATGCCCCTCTGTCGTATCACCTCTGTATAGGTACTTCAAGGCAGAGTCATCAGACTAAATCTAGGCGAAAACAAATCTCGGCAATGTGCTCTAGATCTCGAAATACAGAGTTGGTCAATGTACCACTATATTCTTTTAAACTGTACCGTCTGGGGTCTTAGATCGCTTTCGTGTAGCATTTCCTGGCTTGTCAAAAAGGCTAAGCAGATGATGATAGGTAGATAGATAGATAGAATCTATACTAATATTATAAAGCGGAAAAGTTTGTTTGTTTGTTTGCTTGAACGCGCTAATCTTCGAAAGTACTGGGTGGATTTGGATGAAATTTGGTATGGAAGTAGCTTGAAGCTTGAGGAAGGTTATAGGCTACTTTTTACGCGACTGCAAAAAAGGAGAGTTATGGTTTTACCGTGATAGAATCCACGGGAGCGAAGCCCCGCGTGAGTACTAGTATATAATACTTTATTGTACAACAAAATTTAAACACACCTATTTAACATTATTTCTTAATTCTATGGTCACAGTGGCGGTCTTATCGCTAAAAGCGATATCTTCCAGACAACTTTTGGAAGGATCTATCCGGTTAGATTGCAAGCCGACCTTGGGGTTAGCTTCCAGCTGAGTATTAGTGTTTTACATGGAGCGACTGCCTATCTGACCTCCACAACCCAGTAACTGGGTGACACGATACTTGGCTAAACCCAGAGAGTATTTAACCTAGAGAGCTTATAGGTCTATTTCTTTGAAGAACACAACTCGCCATTCGCCAATATGGGTTGGGAGGCGAAGAAAAAATTCGCTACTGCAATTGGTCAGTTCAAGGTCAAGCTTCATAGATATGCTGAGTTAGGGATTGCTCTACTTGATTGAGGGAAAGTTATCGATATCGATAAAATGAAGTTTAACATTATAAAAAATACTGAATAAAATCACATAGTAATATTTATTAATTATCAGTCTCAATTACAAAAAGAAAGACAAGTATGCTGTTATTATTGATTTTCAAATCAGTGGCTAAACCAGAGTCAGTTCAAAGAAGAAGTTGACAGCCGGGACTAACGACTTTACGTGCTTTCCGAGGCACGGAAGTATCACACCGCCAGCTCCCTAACTCCGGACTACTACTGAGAAATTCCTTACAGGAAAACCCAGCACTTATGTCCGACCCGGATTCCGAAACCTCTCGTGCTCCAGCCACAAATTATTCAGACTGACGTAAGTTGCGGTGCGCCTTTGAGATAGCTTTGCGAGAATAACCAAAAAAGAAAGTACCTAAAAATTCATCCACCCTGCTGTTTTTTATACTCAAACGGGGCCCGATCCATCTATTCCGCCGCCCCGGGCAAACTTAGCCCTAGGAATGTCGAAATGAAGGTCGTTTCGTTATCATAAAAAGAGAGATTATAATTACTCTAATTATTTTAGTAGTATACGGGAATGCGCTTTCGTTACATGGTGGTTATATCATCCACGTTTTGGGCATACCTACTTTCATTGTACGTACAGCTTAAGATTAATATTCCCTGCCGGAGTCTGTGTATCTTGGTAGCTTGTTCTTGTATATCTTGGTAGAGTGAAAAGGTTACTTCTAGGTAGGTACGCGTGCTTCACCTTCGACCACATCATCACTTACCATCAGGTGAGATGGTGGTCAAACGCGAGCCTATTATCAATAAAAAGCTGTTTATAAGACACTGAAACAAAACTGAGTGTAAGTGCAAGTTTCAAATGTAAATTAATAATAAAATTCAGGCGTATTTCCAATGATAAGTAAGGTTCATCACGAATTATTTGTTGGCTTTCAAATCAAAATTCCTAATTTTGCCACATGAGAAGAAAATATTGCACAAAATAAAGAAGTTAAAAACTATTGAAATAAAATATAATTTTACAAAATTCTTAGATACTGTATTTTTCAACCGTAACTGGTGAGCGGTGAGCCTATAATCTCAGTATTTATATGTATCATCTATGGCCTATAACTGCATCACTATTTTTACAACACGATCGAAATGTCAATCAGAAGCAACGTTGCCAGAAGGTTACATTTCTTACATTTTTCGGAACTTTTGACCCCCTCGCGTAACATGCAAGTAATTTTTATATTAAAGGCAATTTTCGTAACTTTTGAGAACAACGAGATTTGTAATACTAGATTTTTATTGCAAACAGTTGACGAACGCATTTCAATTCAACGTATCCAAATTGAACGCTCCTAAAACTGGCGCGTCTAAAAAGTATTTCACTATTTTCACTCCATATCACACTCAGAGATGGCTCTGAATGGAAAGCGCCATGACTAAATGAAACGTATGTTGGTAAATTTAAAACTTGATTTTGCTTGAGCGTGTGCACGCACGTTTTCTATTTCGCGAGTTACCGCCGTTAATTTAAATGCAGAAGATTATTGGAAAGCTGTGTTCAATTTAAAGAATGTTTGGCTCGGGGCGGGTCCCCCTTCTTCTTGTTCTTCCCTTCGCTTGTGTGGAAAGAGTTTTCAGCCAGCTGAAACTGATTAAAATTGACCATCGCAACAGGTTTTAAATACAGACACAATAGCTGGTTCTAATGACAGTCAAGCCAAATATTAAAAGTGCTATTGATTACAAACCTCCTAAATCACTTCTTACAAGTAATATTAAGTTATATTAACAACTTAACAGTCAACATTATTTCTGTTAACCTAAAGGTTTATTGAACGCTGTTTTTCGCATTAATTTGCTTTGCTACTAACATTTTTTTTTTGGCAAACTGCATGTCAATGTTTGCCACTTAAACTAATAAAAATAAAAATATCTTAACCATAATATTATTTTATTGCAGAAAAATATCTTCATAAAGTGCGGAAACAAATCAACGATTTTGATTACTGTGATTTCAACCTCTACAAGTATTTCATTACAATACTAGTACTCACGCGGGGCTTCGTTCCCGTGGATTCTATCACGGTAAAAACATAACTTTCCTTTTTTGCAGTCGCGTAAAAAATAACCTATAACCTTCCTCAAGCTTCAAGCTACTTCCATACCAAATTGCATCCAAATCCACCCAGTAATTTCCAAGATTAGCGCGTTCAAGTAAACAAACAAACAAACAAACTTTTCCGCTTTATAATATTAGTATAGATTTAAATAAAAAAATCTGATGCCAGGTTGGCGAATTTAATGTTTCTTGTCTCCAATTCGAAAGAATAAAAGAAAAGAATAAAAAAAAATGAAGGCCTATAAGAAAGATATTCACCAGTAGCAGTACTCAATTTAATACACAATACAGAGAGATGACTAATCATCGTGGATAAAGTAAGGTATTTATTGTTTTTTTTTGCATTGAGGCGTTCTTGCATGGTTCCCCTTCCTCCCCCTCCTCCATCCCTTTATTAACAGAGCCCTCTTACGAACACTTGGTAGAACGTACGTTAAGAGGATTCTATTCGTATCGAATACATTGAAATAAACTCTAGCGTAGTAGTAATACCTCAATGATCGAATATTAGTAGCTGGTTCGGAGTAAAAATAACAGATCATGAACTACCTACCTTGTAGTTCTGGTTCAAACTAATTAAATAAAGGTGCTAGACTTGATAGCAACAACAGTGAAGATGGCGCTGCGAACAAGTTAAATGAAATGTCTGTTTTATCCTAAGATTAAATTACCCGTTATATTACTTTACTCTATGGATTAAATACACCATTAGACATCATAGATTGCTTTATATTCCGCCATTTTGCTGACATCAATTATTTGCCTCCGACCTCCGACCCCAAAAACACGTAAATAAAAAAAAAACAATAATATAACTTTTGCAACAAAAATGTAACATTTCAGGAAACGAAACGTAACTTACGACTCAAAGGCCCTGGCAACACTGATCAGAAGACGTCAATTTATGTTTGCGCTTTCCGTAATTTCCGTGTATATGTGTGTATTTATCGAAATGTTTGTTAATTTGTTTATTTTGGATATAATTCAATAAAGTAGTCAGCTATGGAGAAAAGGAAAAGTAATAAGAGCTACGGGGAGTGCCGCTGTTGCTTAGCGAAGGGACACCACAGAGATTTAATGAAGGATCACTATTTTAACGGCATACGCGAAGTTTACTTCGATATTTTTATGGAAACCTTAAATTTATATGTAAGTTTGAAGCACATTACATAAATTTTATATGTAAGTTTTAAGCTCATTGCATTAAATATTGTATTTTATTATACGAAGGACTTATTCGGGAAATATTGTTAGCACGATATTATTTCTATGTTAAAATAACATGATAGTCTAATAATTATGTGTTTACTAGCTTCTGCCCGCGACTTCGTACGCGTGGGAAGGTGTTCCCGCGCAAATCCCGATCCCGTGGGAATTTCGGGATAAAAAGTAGCCTATGTGTTATTCCTGGATGTAAACTATCTACTTACCAAATTTCACTCAGATCCGTTCAGTAGTTTTTGCGTGAAAGAGTAACAAACATCCATCCATCCTTCGCATTTTAACTTTCGCATTTATAATATTAAGTAGGAAGTAGGATGATGTTATGACTGTATTGTCATCAACAGGCCCATGTTTCCCACTTTGGACGCGGGCCTAGAGCTCCACGATAATTCATCTGATAGCTATTAACCCGGGTGTCTTTAAGTCAAGAGTTACTTCTAGGTAAGCATGCTTCATGTTCAACCATATCATCGCTTACCATCAGGTCAGGTGAGATGATAGTCTAACCATGGTCATCAATAATTAATAAAAAAGAAAGAAATGTATCATAACTATTATACATGGAGGCCTGTGGGCTTTTTGTGAAGGATGTGGAATCACCCTATGACTGTCTCCCAATCTGGGCGAAGTTGGAGGGTGTATCAGACTTACTAAAACCCATCCGTGTTCCATCATATGCCCTTTGTGTTCCGAGGCTGCGGTAACTCTTTCAAACAATTCTGCAATCTCAGGCCTGTGGCCTAAGATGGAATGTTATAGGTTGATTGTATAATATAGGTATTGTTCCTACCTACTGTAAATGTAACATACTTGGATTGAATATTTTAAGCGTCAATGGCCTAATAGCTAAGGTGTTGGAATTGGGATCAAGATGATGCAGGTTCAACCCCACCTATTATAATATTGTAGTGAACCCACTAAATTAAAAAACTACTTGGCACCCTACCTTAATGTTATTATTGTGTTTTTAAGTTTATTAATTAAGTATATACACAAGTAAAATTATATTATAATTTGATCCCACAGTCAAACTGTCTGTTCAGTTTTGTGGGACATTGTTGTACATTATAAGAACTACATTGTACCTTATAAGAACTAAAATGTACCTTATAAGAACTACAATGTACCTTATAAACAATAAATAAATTATAATAACATATTTCTCTGAATCCTGTTGCACTATTCATAACCTTCATTTAAAACTTTTACAGTTATCAACAAATGCCCTACTGACTACACTAATATGTTCAACATGTGTTCAACGTCTCCGAGATGCGACCAGCTTCCGAATGATGGTAGTCAGTACAGAGAGACAACTGTTACAGACTATTGATGGAGATCACAAGGATACAGTGTTTGTTAATGGTATGTACAAAAGTATTAAAGCTAAGGAGTGGACTTCCTGCCGGGATGTGGGAATGTTCTAATGAGATACCGCGGTCCCGGAACTTAAGGGCAGCTGAAGGAACAGGGTGGGTTTTTAGTCAGTAGAAGTCTGACACTCCCTGCCGCTCCACCTAGAGTAGGAAAAGTCATTCGACGATTTTCCCTACCAGAAATAAAAAAATTCTCTGGGTTTCGTTTCCGCACTTAGTCCCTGTACTGGATCATTATGTGTGGTGCATGTCTAATGTGACCATTTTTTTTGTATCAAAGCGGGACACCTATTGTATTTTGTATATAAATAAAAATAAGTTGGTATAAGATGCCATATTTAAGAGAAAAATACAAATTATGGTTTAAAATGTGACTTTAAATAATTGTGTTATCTTACCCTCACTGGCATTTTAATTTTTACACCAACTTACCCTAAATATAATATTTATAAATAATTTCGCGACAAAAAACTACTTTACTACAGCAAAATCGGTTAAACGGTTTAGGCGTGAAACATGAGTTACTTTCGGATTTATAATATAGTAAGGAGTTAGGATTAGTAATTATTTGGTAAATTTCTTGCATGTCAGTCGCTCACTCTCGCTTGGTCCTTACTCCCAACCCCGCGTCTAAGCTGCCGTCTTCCGCACGATTTTAGTGATATTTTAATGTAGACAAGTAAGTAAGTAGGTATATAAAGGTTTGTTTGTAAAAGCGGGACATTTGTGTTCTCGTTGGGGACAGCGGGACAGACAGCCTGAAAGCGGGACAATCCCGCCCAAAGCGGGATGTATAGTCACGTTAGGAATGTCGGCCATCACTCCATCCAACTAAACTCCTTCCAGAAGCAGTTCTGGTCTTTCGGTCTATTAGGATGTCTGTAGGGGAATTTAATGACTCTTTTTGATCTTTCTCCGTAAGTCGGTGATTTCCGTGCACTCTAGGAGCACGTGTCTCACCATTTTCTCTGTCTCCATGCATACCCTGCACAAGGGATACACATTGGAAAGGAGTGGATTTCACTGCTTTAGTCTTTGGTTCTTGTGGTATTATTTTTAATTTATTATTTATTGATAATAGGTTCGAGTTTGACCACCATCTCACCTGATGGTAAGCGATGATGTGGTTGAAGATGAAGCGCACTTACTAAAAAGTAACCTAAGCAGTTTGAGTACTTGTGTGGCCTACACAAATGTCCTTACTTTGGTATTGTTCGTCAAATTGTTGGACAGGTCCGCTCAAATTTGCGTGGTTATTTCCTCAAAAGAAAACCACAGACATGAACCTACATGCTTCTCATATAGGGGAAGGTGGGGCAGCTTCATACAGTTTTTATATTTCATCTTATAGAATGCTCTCGGGTATCGATATCTTTATTGATTCATCAAAAATCAATAGCCTTACTATCTGACTTTATATAAAAAACATGAAATTTGTGTAAATACATTTGTACGACTTTTTATAACACTTGAAAGAAAAAATTAAAAATGTATGAATGTACCCCACATGCGGGGCACTTACATACAGCCTATGGGGCAGATTCATACATGTGACAAAATACACAAGTTTTGCGTGAAATGATTATTTATTTATCATGGAGTTGACGTCAGACCTCAACTTCGGCTCAACCATCGAGTCCAGAGCTCAGACAGCAACAAAAAAACTGGGAATCCTACACAAGGTGAGGCAGTACTTCACGCCTGGACAGCTTTTAATTCTGTATAAAGCACATGTCCGTTCCTGCGTGGAGTATTGCAGCCACTTGTGGGATGGCTCTGCAAAGTACCAACTTGCTACATTGGACTCCATCGAGCGCAGAGCTATAAAAGGCTTATAGGCGACGAGGTGCTGGTGGACAAGCTTTATAGCCTGGCTCATCGGCGAACCATTGCTTGCCTGTCGGTTTTCTACAGATTGTACTTCGGGGAGTGTGCGCAGGAGCTCCATGACCTGATTCCTCCATATCCCTTTCACTACCGGACTACCAGACGCATGGCTGGGTACCACCCACACTTGGTTGATATACCGTCTTGTCGTACAAAGCGCTTCTCCTCCACATTTATTGTGCGCACAGCCAAGCTGTGGAATTCTCTGCTGGCTTATGTTTTCCCTGCCACTTATGACCTTTCAGCCTTTAAAGCACGAGTAAATAGGCATCTTCTGGGCTCGCTCGTCCCATTTTAGACCTCATCTATCGCTTACCATCAGGCGAGATCGAGATCAAGAAGTGGGCCCACCAGTTATAAAAAAAAACAGTCTTTCTGATCAGTCACATCACTTTTTAAATATCTACATCCTATTGCTTAATTCTTATGTATTCTCTATTCTTTCTTATTCTTTCTTTGTTATTTATACTCCATATTTGGCTGCTGATTTCCGAAATGAGAGTTTGTTTTCCAAAACTTTATCGATAGCTATAAAAATTGCCTCTTCGTCCACCACTCCACTCCTAGTTCCCTTTTTCTTGTAATTTCTGAACATAATCGTTCTGCAAAACAAAATTATGGTATAATTTTATTAACAAACAAAAAATGGAGCACATTCATACAGTATGAATGTGCCCCGTACACTCCTGTATGAATCTACCCCATCACAAGAAAATGTAATCAAAATATTTCTAGAAAAAAAGCAAGCATATATAAAATTATTCACAGATTAATTCACAAACTTGACCCTATTATCTTTTAAATAAAATAGAACTGAATAATCTAGAGGGCAGCTTTTATTAAAAAAAAAGACGTTAAAGTGAGCTTATAAAAATACTTATGCCTGGCCGAATCACGTTCTGTGTCACACCGACGCGCGTTTCACACCGACTGCTTTCAAACTCCGTGAGCATCCATACACAAAAGTAAGCTACGCATACACGCATAAGTCATTCTGTTGATGTGCGCCTAACATCAGATATGTTTGGTGTATGACGGTGCCCCTTGTATGAATCTACCCCACTTTCCCCTACAAATGCAAATTGTATGGAATTTAAAAGAGACTATGACCTCTGAGTTTGTTTCGGTTTTGCTTCTCAGAGTAGTCAGTTAGGAAATACCGGCCTCATCTAGCTAAACTAAACTTAACACGCAAAAAAAACACGACGTGTAAAATTGTTATTTATAACCAATCTATACTTATAATAAATCTGTAGAGAGGTCAATTCTGTACATGAAATATGTTTACAAAATAACTATCAGGGGGTGATTAGGGATCGATACTGATGCCAAAAATGCAATCAGTAAAATTTTTGTCTGTCTGTCTGTCTGTCTGTCTGTATAACCGTTATAGAAACAAAAACTACTCGACGGATTTTAACGAAACTTGGTACAATTATTTTTCATACTCCTGAGCTGGTTATAGTATACTTTTCATCACGCTACAATCAATAGGAGCAGAGCAGTGAAGGGAAATGTTGGGAAAACGGGAGAATTCACTCCATTTTTTAAGCTTCCGTCGCGAGTGCAACCTTAATGGTTAAAGCTACACAGAAATCATTTACGACGGAAATGTTCTCCTTAAAATTATATAAAAAATATCCCATGACAGCATATATCTATCTTTTATGTTTGACTCACAATAACACGTGTAACTCCCGATAGCTTAGCAGTTCGAAGCTTTCTGATTATTATTCTGCTCCGAAATTTAAAACCACCACAACTTTGCAATGGAACTTGGCTAAAAGTAACCCAGTTGCAACAAAATATAATCGAGGCTCAAATTTTAACAGGTTGCGGTGCAGGAGAAACCGTCTTTATTCCCAGAATTCCCATAATACCAAATAATTTTCCATTCCAATTTAAAAGAACGCAATTCCCAGTATCGGTGTGTTATGCAATGACAATTAATAAGGCTCAAGGGCAGACTTTTCGTGTTGCTGGAGTAGATCTCGGTGTCAGTTGTTTCTCGCATGGTCAGTTGTACGTCGCTCTTTCCCGGGTTAGCAGTTCTAGAAATCTTTATGTTCACGTGCCGGACGGGTCAACTTTCAACATAGTTTACCCGGAAGCTTTGCGCTGAAGTATTTTCGTTCTATAGGTACTTAAGTCTCATGTGAACGTGATCTAAACAATATTACCAATACATTAACTTGGCACAGCTATTAACAATAATATTGTGCGGTTCGGTATTGCGATATTTTTCAACAGTATTATAGATTGACATATTATATTTCCCTACTAAATTACGAAAGTTAATCTGTCTGTTACATCAAAATCACTGAACCGTGAGGAAAGACATAGGCTACTTTTTTTTACGAAATACGACGGAAACGCGGACGAAGTCGCGGGCAACAGCTATCTATACTAATAATATAAGGCTGAAGAGTTTGTTTGAACGCGATAATCTCAGGAACTACTGGTTCGAATTGAAAAATTATTTTTTAATTAAATAGTCGATTTATAGAGAAAGGCTAGGCTATATATCATTACGGTAAGGCCAATAGGAGTGGAGCGCCAATGAAGAATGCTTCAAAATCCGGGTTAAATTTAACGTTAGTCCAAAGTAACTATTCTGCGCGGACGAAGTCGCGGGCAAAAGCTAGTAAATAAATAAAAATAGCTTCAAGGTTGAAAATCATTTGCCGAGGTCGTTCTGTAAATAGGTAACCATCAACTACATATCAAGACTTCTGCACATATTGTAACGCACGGTATATTTTCGGTTGTCATTTTCACATGGTTGAAAGTCATTACTGATAGTCAGAAGCCAGTTAAATTGACATCAGTCTTGCCACGACGTACCATAATACCCAGTTACTGGGTTGTGCAGGTTATATTACCGTCCGCGTCAGGTTTGACTAGACGCCTACGGTTGACCTCATATTGTTGGGAAAGAGGTAGAGTCTAGCCCTTTCCCAACTAAGTATATGTGTTAGGTAGACAGGTAGAATCACGTTTTGTTCATTTCTTAATCCGGTCTTCTTTAAGCAAAACTGTATTGTGAAACATACATACATATCATGTAGGAACAAAAAATAAGTAATTTTTAGTGATAACAACAACACTTTGTAGCTAAAATCAAAGTAATAAAATTATAAATATTTTATTTCACATAGGCCTACATGGGTACTTACAAAACGTTAGAAGCACGGTTCAAATTGGTCGTTTTCTATGGAGAAGAACCGCCAAGAAACTCCACGGTGACTTTTTTAAAAAATATTGAATTTCGCAATCTTTGCATAATACAGCTTTTTTCGATCGATTAACAGAATAAAATGTAATTACAAATCAGAAACGAATCAAAGAATCTATAATGTTCTCGCATTTTCATTAAAGATTAGGTTTACAAAACGGACGATGTATATAAATGTGACGCTGGTTTTCAACTAAACGACTGAACGTTAGGTTCAGTTACGGACATAAATAAGTCTGTAATTTAAACAGCTTTTCACATTCTATTTGTATGGTAAAATCTTTCTTCTTTCTAATCTTACTTCTTACTGATATCTTACTTCTTATCTTATCTTTCTTCTTTAACAGATGTTAAAGAAGAAAGACTATTACTTCGTACTTCGTACTAATACTAATCCTACTTCCTACTTGCTATCCTACTATCCTACTTCCTTCCTACTAATCCTACTATCCTACTAATATTATAAATGCGAAAGTTTGTGAGGATGGATGGATGTTTGTTACTCTTTCACGCAAAAACTACTGATCGGATCTGAATGAAATTTGGTAAGTAGATAGTTGACATTCTGGAATAACACATAGGCTACTTTTTATCCCGAAATTCCCACGGGATCGGAATTTGCGCGGGAAAACCTTCCTACGCGTACGAAGTCGCGGGCAGAAGCTAGTTTACAAATAAATATTTCATTTCATTTCATTCACTCTTAAGATTCCCAGGTTATAGCTATCAGGAAACACAAACTCCGGCAGGGAAACCAATCCTTAATTGTACGCACAATGAAAGTTTTATACCTAACAAACTTAATTCAGCCTGTAACATGCCTCCCCTCTACGAGAGCGAATGTGTTGTTTTCCACCACTCGGGTACAGTGCGGTTTGGTGGATGTCACAAATGTCTTCGATTTTTCCACCGTGCACAGAGAGATTCAGGGGAGACCTCTTTACAGTCTTCCCAGAGATGTGCCGTAACAGGCGTTGCACAGAGGGGGCTCCGGAGTGGTCTTTTTAGAGGTAACGGGGCCCCTTCTAAGTACTGATTGTGATCACCGGGGTGATCCCACACTCCCTGGTCTTCTCCCCGAAAGTCCAGGCGCCTATTGAAGGTTTCCCACCGAAAACAAAAAAAAAGGACATGCCAGTTTCCTCACGATGTTTTCTTCATCGATTTGAGAGTAATGGTGATGTAATAAATCACAAAAGTAATGTCTCTGATGGGGTTCAAAGCCACAACCTGCTGTGCCACCACTGCTTCTACTAGAACTAAAACAAACTTAGTGCTAAATATTTTTTTTACTTCAATCATGC
The DNA here is from genome assembly GCA_943138885.2 of Tholera decimalis. Taxonomy (NCBI): domain Eukaryota; kingdom Metazoa; phylum Arthropoda; class Insecta; order Lepidoptera; family Noctuidae; genus Tholera; species Tholera decimalis. The sequence goes on along the minus strand of OW964574.2, from coordinate 14,945,678 downwards.
AGATTTTATATCATAACTAGTGATGGTCCCAATATCCGTATCCGTATCTTGGTCTGCGGATATCTGAGGAAAAAGAAAGATCCGTTGACGTTACTTTTCTCGCGGATCTTTTACCTTATTAGTTTGAAAAAATTATTCCAAATTAAACTAGAAAACTTCGAAAAACGACGAAAGACTTTTGTACCATAACCATACACAAACGTTATAGACACGGCCCAGTGTCACACTAAACGGTAAATAAATAAAAGTAATACCCGCGCAATGCAAGTGGAAACATGTTCTGCCTGTCGTTGCGGCGAGCGTGGCTTCCACTATAAGAAAGAAAGAAAAGAAAGAAAAAAACTTTATTCAGCACATGCCACAAAGCACACAACACAAAGTATACAAAAGGAAAGAAACCAAATATAAAAAAAAAGAAAAACAATTTAAGTACATATTTGCATTTACACGAAAATAGACAAATTACGTGTGCCTCGCGACTGCGCCAAAAAGGCTCGGTTCAGCAAAATGCCAGACAACTAGTGCCTGACGCTGATTTTCAACCGGACCTAGTGTTGAAGTGACTACCGGATGTGAACCAGCTTTGTATAGAATATAAATAATTAATAATATTTATTTATACATATGTGTGTGTGTGTGTGTGTGTATTTTTGTAGGAAATATAATATATATTATATGTTTTGTCCATACGTAAAAATAAATAAAAAATTTAAGCGTCTCGTGATCTAAAAAGAAGTGTGCTTGCTGCATAATAATTTAATGTCTTGTACCTAATAGTTTATTGATTACTTATACCATTTATACAAAACCAAAACACAAACAAATCATTTGAAAAATCAGATTCAGTCAGATTATTGAGATATTTTGGTTGACCATGTCTTGTTTTATTTGTGCATCTATTAAATACTGCCGTAAGCGTTTCCTGAAGGTGTTGATAGTGTTGCTCGATCTTATTGGTGGTGGCAGGTTATTCCACACCTTTGATTCGTCTCTATCTCTATTCGTCACTATCGTTTCAAGGTCTCGCGCGCCGACACGGAATGAGAAAGAAAATAAAGATCTGCTTCCGTATCCGCGGATCTTGACATCAAACATCCGTATTCGGATCCGTATCCGCGGATGTACATTTTTAAATATCCGGCACATCACTAATCATAACACCAACTTAACGAAAATCTTGTAACAAGTTAAAATTAAAATTTAATCTGTGTTTTTAAAATTTCAGTGAATGTGGAAGAAAATACACTGGATAGTCAAATAGATGTGAAGATTGAGAGACAACCGGACGTCAAGCTGGAAATAGATGAAGAAATAGATGTGGTCGACTATGAGTCTGATTACGTTGCCAGTGGTGAGTTATACTATAACTAAACTTGATAAAAAAGAAAATTTCTCGCCGTATGGTAAGCGTTAGATGAGGTCTACGATGGAACGAGCGAGCACAGAAGATGCCTTTTCACTCTTTTTTTAAAGGTCATAAGTGTTAGCGAATAGGGATTAGAAGCTGCTGCGAAAAGCGGCTGAGAGTTCCACACCTTTGTTGTGCGCATAATGAATGTGGAGGAATTTTTTAAAAAAAATTAGCAATTGTGGTACAAATCACACAGTGTACAATGTGACTGCTTGTTCCTCCTTGACTAAATAAAACATACACTCGTTTTATACTGTTCCACTGATAATTATAATAGAAAATTTACAGACATAGCTCTTGTTAATATGTCTCTTAATAGCCTGGAACTAAACCTAAAAAATAGTTTATTTTTATTGACAATAGGTTCGCGTTTCACCACCATCTCACCTGATGGTAAGTGATGATGTGGTCGAAGATGGAGCACGCCTACCTAGAAGTAACCTATTCACTCTTGACTTAAAGACCGCTAGGTTATAGCCATCGGGAAACACAGATTTCGGCAGGGAATTCCACACAGATATTATCACCTAACTAAACTAATATTGACATAAAAGTTAATGTGGTAATTTTTACTTAAATACATGTCTTTCCTTACTAAGACTTTTTTTTTAATCTATTTTTGTCATTACTACAATGTTGGCACTGTATTGTTAGGAACCAACTGTCTGTCTGTTTGTTTGATGCCAAAATAAAATAAAATAAATAAATAATGTTATTGTCATATATTTCAGATTACGTGTCGGACGGTACTTCAGATAGTCTTATAGATGGTGAGGCTGCATTACTGGGAAGGTTCGCTCGCGTCAAGCTGCCCCCCTTACCCACCAGACAGTTGCTGCCGGAGATATGTCCCGAGTACTGTCGACAATTGGATTTAATGCAAGGTAACCAATAAATCTTTTTTTGTGTTCTCAAATTATATTATTATGCAACTTCGTTCGCGTGGGAAGATTTCCCGTGGGAATTCCGGGATAAAAAGTAGCATATTATGTGTTATTCCAGGATGTCAACTATCTACTAACCAAATTTCATCAAAATCCATCCTGTAGGTCCGGAGATTAGCGTGTACAAACAGACATTATTTATTTTTTTGCCGTGTTACCGTTTCTTAACCCACCTCAATTATTATTTTTGTATAAAATTTAAATGTACAGATTCGTTTTTTTTTTTGTTTTATTATAGAATATAGAATGAATAGATATAATAGATGTGACAGCAATGTGGGATAACAACGAATTTTATGAATAGATTACCACACTGTCCGTCAGTTTGAATGCTATAAACGGCCCACCCAAATGTCCTTACTTTGGTACTGTTCGTCAAATTGTTCGAGCTTCTTAAGGTTCTAAGTTGAGCTACGCGATATTTGACAAATGCTTGCACTGTTTGGACGGGCCTGCTCAAATCTGTGTGATTCTGTCCTCTAAAAGGCGCCACAGACATTAACCTACATGGCTCTCATATGATTTGATCACTACAGATTGTGTGGACTTTAAAAGAGACATTAACCTCTGAGTTTATTTCAGTGTTTCTTCTCAGATAAGTCAGTTAGGAAACACTGGTCACATCTATTTTACATTTACGAAAAAAAAAATATAGATAATGATGTTTATATTGCAAATAACCTATTTGCAATATAAACATCATTATTTCATTATAGACTCCGGCAGGGAATTCCACTCCTTAGCTGTACGCACAATGAAAGTATTCCCAAAACGTTTTGTGCATATGGGTGGGTTTTCCACCATGTAATAAATAATAATAATAATAAATTTGTTTATTGCATTAAAAAGTGATTGTAGTACATAAGGCATATCGTCGTATACAAAGTTGATAACATAATATTATTTGTACCATGTCGTTCACAATCTAGTGGGTGAAGTCCTGCTATCCTAGCTAGGTTAAAACATAACCTGTATTAAGGAATAACAGTTCCTGTCCCTTACAAAAGTTACAATAAACTAGCACAAGAATATATAGATATACTTTTTTTTAATTTACCTTAATTTTAATACAACTATTATGTTTATATTTGAATACTTGCGTGTATGTGGATGTGTGTGTGAGAGAGTGTGTATATGTTTGTCTACGTGTGTGAGTGAGTGATAGAGAGAGAGAGTTTGTGTGTTTGTTATGGTTGATATTCGTTCGAGGTATTTATATGATCTGTCACTGTAACTTACCGAGATACTTCTCAGTTTCATCATACGTTTTATTCTGAAGAAATGTTCGTAGAGTCTTTTTACAATTAAAGTTAGATAATCCGTATATCAGACATATTTTGTTAAATTTATTGTACAGAGCGGGGCCTAGATAAATATAAAATCTGCTTGCGAATGCTGTGCGTACCTGTGGGATAGTGCAAATTAGGTCTTTCCTACGCTTTGTTACTTTTATATGTGGAGTTTTGCGATGCTGAAGAAGAACTGTTTGCATGATGAATTGTTGTCGAACATTAAGAACATTACAACTACTATACAATACATCAGTAGGGAACATGATAGGTCTTGAAGTAGCTACTTTTAGTATCGCTCTGTGTGCAACCTCAAGTGGTTTTAATATAGTTTTCGCAGCACCTCCCCAGCATGTGATACAATATGTAATAATAGATAAACACAAAGAAAAATAGACTACACGTATAATATTTGGATTAGCAATATTTCGGAGGGTTTTAAATATATAAATTAATTTGCGTACTCTACTAGTAAGTTGGTTAATTTGGGTTTTAAAATTTAGATATTTATCTATATATACTCCTAGGTATTTAATATGGTCGACTACATTTAGAGATGGGCAGAGGCAAGAAGAATTTCCTTGTAGACACTTGTATTTGTCGGCTTTAATAGATACAGGAAATCTTGGCTGTGTGGTGGGACTAATTGAATAGGTAATAATGTTAGTTTTGGAGGCGTTAAGAGTTAGTGAGTGAGAATAGAGCCAATTTAGAGTTACGTTGAAACCAGACTGTGCTATGTGTTCGAGTTCCGACCAGGTGTCGGCAACAAAGGTTAAAGCGGTGTCATCTGCAAAAGTTACTATCTTCGTATTTGTCATGTTTAGGTTACATAGGTCGTTTATAAAAACCAGAAAAAGCGTCGGACCCAATATGCTTCCTTGGGGCACTCCGTAATAGACAGGCAGCTCGTTGCTTTTATGGGTTTCTATTGTCACCATTTGAGACCGATCTGAGAGATAGCTTCGGAAAAGTTCTAACTGCAAGCCCCTGACACCAATCCGTTCCAGTTTTTGTAAGAGAATAGAAACTGGAACGGTATCAAAGTTTCTATTCTCTTACAAAAACTGGAACGGATTGGTGTCAGGGGCTTGCAGTTAGAACTTTTTTATGTAACATCGCGTTGTTCAAAATAAACAAGCTGTACGCACAATGAAAGTATTCCCAAAACGTTTTGTGCATATGGGTGGGTTTTCCACCATGTAACATCGCGTTGTTCAAAATAAACAATTTATTTGTGATAGGCCCGTTGGTATAGTGGTCAGTGGCCCTGACTGCTATGCGCAAGGTCGTGGGTTCGATTCCCACCTAGGACAAGTGTTTGTGTGATGAGCACGGTCATTTGTTCTTTGTCTGGGTATAATTTATCTATAATATGTATGTATTTAGAAATATATATGTATGTTTATCAGTTGTCTAGTACTCATACCACAAGCTCTGCTTAGTTTGGGACTAGATGGCGTTGTGGAATATATATTTATATTTATTTATTTATGTTCCAGATATACAGGTGCTACCCAAAACGATACTAAAGCTGTTAGAAGATCAGGACAGCCGCCGTTCCTCAAGCAATCCGCGCCGAGTCATGATATCAGAAAAACATGCCCACATAGTGAACGCAGGCACTATTCTAGAATGCTCCAATGTCACCCCTTTCAGAGGCCGCAGTCGCACTGGCTTCCCATGCTTCTACTGCAGAAATATCTTCGAAAACCTCGACAAATTACGCGAACACACCAACCAACATAAAAAATCAGAAATAAAGAATATACTCAAAACGTACGGCGCAGAATGTTTAGTCGTTTACGTAGATGTAACAGATATGAAATGCACGTTATGTGACAAAAATATACCCAACATGAATGAAATGAAAAGTCACTTAACCAATGTACATAAAAAGAAATTGTACCTCGAATATACTGATAGGGTTATTCCGTTCAAATTGGCTCAGGGTGGAGCGTTTGAGTGCCAAATTTGCGGTTTTAATTTCGAAACTTTTGGCTCAATTGAACGTCATATGAATGTACACTTTAGAAATTACGTTTGCAAAGAATGCGGCACAGGTTTCGCGACAAAATATCGACTGAAAGTACACTCGAAGAGCATGCATAACATGGGTAACTTCCCTTGTGAGCAATGCGGGAAAGTGTTCACGACACAACAGAAGATTACTAACCACATAAACGCAGTTCATAAGTTGTTAAAACGATTTAAATGTACGAAGTGTCCCGAACGATTTGCGGAGTACTTTAGGCGGCAAAAGCATTTGGTTCAAGTACACGGCGTAGCACCTTTAAAGTATAAATGTAACGTTTGTGACAAAAGCTTCGATAGACGGTACACTCTCTCCCGTCATATGAAACGGGACCATTTAGAAGAACGTGATTACCAATGTGAAACTTGCTCCTACAAATGTTTTACTAAAAACGAATTGAGGGTACACATGATAAAACATAATGGCGAGAGAATATTTGAGTGTTCTGTGTGTAAAAAGTCGTATGCGAGGAAGAAAACTTTGAAAGAACATATGAGAATACATAACAATGACCGCAGGTTCGCTTGTGCAGTTTGCGGGCAGGCCTTTGTACAGAAATGCAGCTTAAAAGGACATTTGAAAACGCATCACTTAGAGTTTAGTTTGCAGTAGTAATTTATTTAATAAAATATGGTAAAGATTTGGCGTTTCATTTGAAGATCCTATAGGTAGGAGTAAAATGAGCAGTTAGCTCTAATGAGACAGATGAGACTTCAGTTAATAGACTCAGGTCAGGGCTTATATTTTGCCGAGAACGTGGGAATGGTATAACTAGATGAAGTGCAAATATCCCCAACCCCTACCAAATTGTTGACTTTTGAATTCCTAATTCAAGTCACGACAGTAGTACCTACATCTAACGAAGTTAAAAAGAAGTTGGCTTCACAAATTCACGAGTAATAAATAGTTGACCAACTGTATTTTACTCGCTTTCGGACAAATTCCATTGAAAAACATTTAAATCAAGTTCTTATTTTATAACAGTAAGCTAGAACTTATTTATGTAAGTTCTTAATAAGGATAACACAGTAGTTTGTTTTTGTTAGAGCAAGGTACGGGACTCTTGGTAAAAAAGGTTTTTAATTATTATTAGGATAGTTTTAAGAGAAAAGAATAACTAGCTAAATACGGAGATTAATCTATTTGAACTTCTTGGAATGTAACGTGGGTATCAACATCAGGGAATTAAAACAAATATGGCGATGCTGTTTCACAAAATATAATCAATTTCGACAACAATACATATTGGAAAACTCTCGCACGTAATTTGGGCAAAAGGATTTACAAATTTGTGTAATTGTCTGAGTATAATTGAAAAAAAAAGTGAAGTTTTACGTAGATAGATAGAATATACTTTATTGTACACCAAAATTTAAACACACTTTAACAATATTGCTTGAGCTATGGTAACAATGGCGATCTTGGTCGTTATGGTGTACGTAGTTCGTAAACAATAAAATTCTATTCAATTATTTACAATTGTTGAACAATAAACTATGCTATACAAGACATACATCAGTATTTCTTCAATATAAATGGTCACTTTAACATTAAGTTAAACTAGAAACCTGTGATACTTGAGATTAGTGTTGCCCAAACGAGAGTCTCGCAAGAGTCTCTCAGACCTTCTTGAAGATCTCAGAACAATGTAACAGACTCTGTTACATTGTTCTGAGATCTCAACTACCGTTTAATAAATAGTAATAGGATAATCGCTAATTGCAAGACTCTTGCGAGACTCTCGTTTGGGCAACACTACTTGAGATGGTGGACACAGTTTTATATTATTCCACGTTCGGCCCAGTATATCTCACTTATCTTGGAAAAATCTTTTTTCTTTTCTTTATTGATTGTAAGGGATTGTTGTACATAAAAATGACAATGAAAATCCCATCGTACTTTATACTAATTTCTTATCCTAATTAATTACAATTAAAGCTTTGGAAAAATCTTGTAAACAATGGGGCGAATGCGCAATAAATTGTTAATTCAAATACAGCAGGTCAACTACAACTATTGACTCGAGACTAAATCGAGGATAAAACATAACTGTAATATAATAGAAACAGACATTACTCTCCTGAAATCTATGACACGTTTCTATATAGGTACTTTGGAGAACATTTTGTGTTTATTCCTAGAAAAAGTAGTTGTAGTGAGTGCAGTATGCAGCCCCGCCATCCTCCCTGCCGCCGCACATATGTATACATACACATGCAGTAGATGCGGATGTTGTTATATAGAATTCAACCTCAATCTTACTGGAAATGTGTTTCGCCCCTCCATGGAGCATCCTTACGAGATGTTCTAAACCTTCGGCACGTGCATATACATATGTATTATATTTGCGGGAGGAAGGGCGGTGATGCTAACTGCATTTAAGTCCAAAAAACAATTTTTTATGAAATTAAATCAAATTTATTTGTTAACATAGGTAAAGCAAGTGTACAGGTGTTATGTTAATTATTAATCTTAATAATAATAATATAATAATAATAATAATAAAATATTTAAAAATGTAATTTTTGAGATATATGTTGAATTAAGGAAATAATAATACTGAAATTTAAAAGTATAAATAAAGAGCGTTTCCAGCTCACGATGTTTCATTCATTCAAGGTCATTGGTCGCAGTAATATGTATGTCAATGTTCAAGGTCCTATTCTTGAAAATGAAAGCACTGATTCTGATACCTACGACTAAATAGGTCATCAATTATTTTTTTTCTAAAAATAATTCAGGATAAAGAGAGTTATTTTTCACTTTCCACAGAAAACTTAACATTTCTTTCCCTTTCTCTAAGAACTACAATATCTTGTGTATGTGTACCAAGTTTCATTAGAATCAGTTCTTTAATTTTCGAAAACAAGGTTCAAAAGTTTGTATGAAATAGCGCGTGAAGTGAAAACGCTGTTAATATTTATGAGCATTTAGATCGTATCCGAAGCTTAAGCCGAAGGTGAGGCAAGCCGGACTTCTGTCGGACAACAATAACAGTCGACATTGTTGTTCACTTCAGTCAAACAATAGCGACACATTTAGATGTGATACACACTACATATTGTGTAATGTTAATATTAGCTGAATCCTTGTTGATTAGTTAGTGGGTTGTGTAGTTTGAGCTGTTGGTCGGGCGGCAGAGGCAGTCTGAAACAAACAATGTACAACTCATCATCATCATCATCACAGCCGATAGATGTCGCGTGTGGCCACATCGTCGGCTCCTGTGCGTCGCGTTCCGCATTCTCAACACGCAGTGATGCCAATTTAGCATAATTTATGCTAGATTTAGCATACTTTTATATAGTTTAGCATTTTTATTTGTTGTTTAGCATATAGCATATTTTTTGGCATAAAATATAGTTATTTAATAAAAGTTAAACCATGACACAAACTACCGTTTTACTATCTTGCGTTCGACATTTTATGAGACATAAGGTGGCAACACTGGTTGCCAACATAACGACAAAGGATTCATTACCTTTGTCGTTATATTGGCAACCAGTGTGGGCCCGCCTTTACATCAAACGCTCTCTACCATAATTTGGGGATTCCCATACAAATTTAATTTCATATACCATAGATAATCATTATTCATTCTCTTCCTTTTTCTTGTAAGAAAAGTGAAATTACTACTTTATAAATAAAAGATCTTACAGTTTATGCAGTGCAGTTGTCAGTTTTACGTGCATTATCAATTAATTGGTAATTAATATGCCGCCTAAATACAGTCAGCATTACCGGGCAGAGTGGGAGCAAATGCTGGATTTCAAGGATTTGTTACAGCCTGTCGAAAATGATACGATGAAAGCCTATTGTAATTACTGTAAGTGCGAAATAATTGCTAATATCTATTGTTTGAAGTTACATATTTTATCAGCAAAGCATAAAAAGCTATAGAACCAGTGAAAAGTAAAAAAAAAAAATATTTTATTTGATAGCATACTGTAACTCGATTAAAACATAACATATATATATATTTGTTGATGTGGATTTAATAATATTTAAATTTACAATGACGTTTTATTTGACATCGAAAATTTTTAGCATAATTTTTAGCTAAATTATACTGCCTTTAGCATAATTTTGGCATAATTTTAACAGACGTTTAGCAAGTTTTATGTAAGTCTTGTTGGCAACACTGTCAACACGTTTGTGTGCCGCGCAACACGCGCCCAAACTAACGGAGAACACACCACACACTGAGAGATTTTTAATAGATTGACATGGCAATCACATTAAACAATCTAATTTATACCTATATTTATTACTTGTGAGATATATTGTGTTTTCATGTGATGGCCGAGTCAATAAAAATGAATATTGATATGGTCACTATAAGATGTCGTTAGGTTAGATAATTACGTAACAACTTAAGACAGAAAGTCCCTTAAGTAGGGACTGAATAAATTAATAACCGACTTGGTATTACATGGATCTCACAACTTTTTACGGTAGAAGAAATTGAGTTGCGAAACTTGATTTTTTTGACAAGTAAGTATTATTTATTCAAAATTAAATCAACATTTATTTATTTAAAATTATTCGAATATAATAATTCACTTTGTTCAAAGTCATGGAATATGTAAAGACGATGAAATTCTATGACTTTGTCAATTGACTTTCGAAGATTATACCGCTATGCTTAGTAAAACAGAAGTTATATGTTGGTAGGACTGTGTTATCGTTTTAATCCCTAATGGTTCACTGAGAGTGCTGTGTACTTACTGTCCACTAGGTGCGGCACACGAGGCTGGTGGAGCTTCATCATTTCGCTGCTTTATACTTCCTGTATGACGTTTAGCGGCACTTAGTGCTGCTAATGTCTCACAGTCTGAACTGCAAATAATAAAATAAATAGGTATAAATCACAGACAGGCAGAGCCGGATTAACCCTGTCAGAGGCCCTAAGGCACTGGCATTCTCGGGGCCCCTTTTCTTACTTTGACTGACCAAATTTGTGTGAACTAAGGAAACGCGCATTAAGGGCTGTGGTTTTTAATATGGCCATAGAAATCACAACTGACTGACTTTTAACCCGCACTCTGTGTGTGACAGTCTCACCCTACACTAACTCTAGTTATATACCTTTGTGTAAGTGAAATTGACGCACAATAAAATGACTGTGACATACGTGATACGGATGGACGGAAGGACAGACAGACATGATGACGAAACTATAAGGGTTCCGTTATTTGCTACGGCTCAGCTACGGAACCATAAAAATTGGAAACGCCGCTATAGATTATGTTTTACTTAAAAACGACATTACAAGTAGAGCTCACCTGTCATCTCCACAAGCGTCGGGTTCCGTCTTCACGTCTGCCAGCTGTATGTACACTGCGGGTTCGTCACTGAAATTAATCAAACATTGCAATAATCATTTATTTACATAAAACATGGTACTAAATGTAAATGGTGTAAAATATAATTCAAATGGTTGGTACAAATGGGCAAGGAATGGGTACCTATGATTGCTGTTGATTCCTCGACATTTCATTTCCAGAAATTATTTCAAGATGTAGAATTGTAGATATTACAATCGTACGACCAACTGTGCAGTTAATCTCAAATAAGTTTCATATTTCGAAATGACTAGGTAACTCATTATTATACATACATTGCTAAGCAATTTTTATTGTATTTGGTAAGTATTGGTAAATCATTCAATACTAATTTATGTCTGCTTGAAGATGCTTTGGACATCTATACATATAGGTGAGCTGTCGAACAGTGAACCACATTTTTTTCTGACACCGATTGGTTCCGTTGATCTTGTTGACCAACTGATAAAAGCCAGCACTGATGGCACAGGACCACTCAAATTTGTTTGATTGTTTTCTTAAAAGGCCATTTCAGATTCTTGTCCGCATAATCATGGTTTTTGTGTATGTATGAACTATGTAAGTAGGTTTAAAGTAGTCATGCGCAAAATGTGTCAGTGAAAAGAAATGAATGAAGTATATCTTTTAGCTCAATGAAGTAGTCCACTCATTTAGCTCAGTACTTCATTTAGTTCACGAAATCAGAACTAGTCCATACCTTTAACATATCCGGACCGGCTCACTCTAATTTTATTGATAAGTTACGAATGATGCACTTCACTTAGTTCACTTTTCTACATACTTATCTTGATTTTTCTTCATACTTTAAATTTAAACAGACTGATGACTCTCAGTATATACCTTTTTAGATAGATAGATGCTTCTCTTTGCGGTTACCATATTAAGATTCTAAAGAAGTATTTAGGTACCTTGAGTGATTTAAAATTATTTACATACCCTAACACCTATTTGGCAATTATTTGCAATTACTCATTTCAAATAACAATTGCGTCAGTTTTTTTGGTTGATAATCGTGTCCTTCTTTCATTCAGTAGGTATTTGCCAAACTTTATAAAAAATCTATAGAAATGATCAAAAGATATACTGAAGTACTGAACTAACTAAATGAAGCACTGAAGGAGAGACACATTTGAGAGACAACTGAATGAATGATAAGTTTATTTTACGAAGTGAAGTAGTTCATTTCCTTCAATCGTTCGCAAACTAGCCATGTCTAGTTTAAAGAGCTTCATTCTCACACAAGACTAGATCACGTAAGAATATTATTATCATTATGTTACAATGAAGTTCGTCACTATACTAAGTCTAATAAATCCTGGCTTGCGGACGGCGAGCAGAGGCAGCTCACCGTCCGGTAAGGACCAGGCCCGGGTCGCCAAAAAAAAAAAAGCTAGGTACTAATATTATAAATGCGAAAGTTTGTGAGGATGTATGTATGTTTGTAGGTCTCTTACGCAGAAACTACTGAACGGATCTCAATGAAATTTGGTAAGTAGATAGTTGACATCCTGGAATAATACATAGGCTACATTTTTATCCCCGAATTCCCACGGAATCGGGATTTCGGAATATTCTCGCTCATCCATTGCGTTCAGTCCTGAGGAGTTTGTAACCGACTTGTTCGATCAAATACTGGAGATAGTTTGGTTTTAACGGCATTGAATGAGCGAGTCTATTTATACATGCATGAGGTATTGTATAACTGTGCTCTTTCATAAATTCAATTTGTCTAGCCTAACTTACTTTTGGTTTTGGGCAGATTTATAAAACTAGTGTCACTTGTTTCACCTTAGTAACAGACACTGTGTCTGTACCTATTGTGGTGAAAGCTTAGTGGATAATAAATGAATAGTTTAGAAAAGTAAAAACAGATCACAGTAATAAGACGAATGTAATGAGCACAACCTCTTTCATCAGACTCCATCATCAGACCAGCTCGATGGTACCATAATATTGTATTGTCATCTAATCTACATTTATAATTGCCAAGTTTCATGATGATACAACAATTAGAAGTGCATGTAATTCAGATTCTTAGATTTTATTACGTAGTTTGTTACAGCTCGACCTAGTAAAAGCGAGTTAAAAATACAAGTTTGATAAATATAATAATATTACACTGCACTGGGATCGGTCTATCATCACTGACAGGGCTATTGTTGCCAATAAGCCTGATATAGTGGTCCCTCATGACGAGAACCTCGTGAAAGCCGAGAAAGATAAGCAAATTAAGTATCTTGACTTGGCTCACGAGGTTGTCGACATGTGGGATGTGGATACAGCAATCATTGTGCCGATAGTCGTCTCAGCCAATGGCATAATAGCCAAGAGCCTCGACAAACATCTTAGGAGGCTCTCGTTGGGCAGCTGGATCAAGGGCTTGATCCAGAGAACAGTACTGGACACAGCGCGAATTGTTAGGAGGTTCCTCTCTCAAGAGCCCTGACCACCGGTAGCTTGGACCCTGTTCCCGATACCGGTGGGCTACTGTTTTGTTTTCATATTTTTTAATGTTTTTTCTTTTATATAAATATTTAAAAATGTAAACAATATGTATATAAAATTTAATAAACGATATAATATAATAATTTTTATCAATGATCATAATAGGTAAATTACATAATTAATCTTAATTAAACTAAGTAAGTCTTGCAATGTTAATGCCTGTACAAGGATAAATCCTGTATCATATAATTGCCTAATGTTCATTATTTTCTTATATTTTGTTGGTTGATATTAAAAAGGGTAAATAAGAATATTTTTTATTTGTTTGAATTTCTATGTAGGCTTATTAGATTCGGGAAAAACATAATTTTCTAACAGTTTGAGTACATTTTGCGGACTACCCAAATATCCCTATTTTGGTATTGCTCAGACTTTGGCCTCTGAGTTTCTTTCGGTATTTCTTCTCAGAATAGTCGTTTACACCGGCCTTATCTATTTTAAGTATACGAAACCAATTACGTTTAAATGGTGTATTCCCGTTGTCCCCGTAATCCGTGTCCCCGTTAAAGGGGACAAAGGGAATTTAATAAAATAATTAAAATTACTTCCCGTTGTCCCCGTACGCTGTTCCCGTTAATTTCTTGTAATATGCTTTTCAAATTATGCCCGTTGTCCCCGTTGAGTTAAAATTAGAAGTGAGAGTGCCTTAATAGAGATAATATTGTACCTATACAAATGAAATGGAACTAAGGACTACATATAAAATTAAAAAAACACATAATATCTAAGCAATAGCTACACATGTGATTGCGACACAAGTATTTATAATTTACGAATATATTAAGAATAATAATGAAATAAATGATAATATATAGATGTTGATTATTACCAATTCTGTAATCTAAATAAATGTGATATCTTAATAAGTATAGCATCAAAGTTCTGTTTGTAGTCAATTTTGTTTTAATTGTTTTTTTTTTCATTATGTTTAAGCTTTAAGTTCAATCCTATTTTTGTTTTTATTATCTAAATTGTTTTTATACAATGTTAATTCTGTGACTTTATAGTTAAACTAGCTTCCGCCCGCGACTTCGTCCCCGTGGAAAAAAAAATCCCCCGATTTTGAAACATTCTTCATTACTGCTCCGCTCCTATTGGTGTTAGCGTGATGATATATAGCCTATAGCCTTCCTCGATAAATGGGCTATCTAACACTGAAAGAATTTTTCAAATCAGAACGGTAGTTCCTGAGATTAGCGCGTTCAAGCAAACAAACAAACAAACAAACAAACAAACAAACAAACAAACTCTTCAGCTTTATAATATTAGTATAGATAGGTATGTTTTTGTAAGTATAACATTTAAATACTTTGTGTTTCATTCCACCCTTTCATTTAAAACTAAATCAACATAAATAATGTATTTAGTAAATAAATAAAAATTTAAAGGGGACAACGATACACGAAATCTTAACTATCCGTTGTCCCCGTTGATAACGGGGACAACAGGAAGTAATTTTAATTATTTTATTAAATTCCCTTTGTCCCCTCTAACGGGGACACGGACTACGGGGACAACGGGAATACACCGTTTAAATGAGTTATTTTAGTTAATGGTTATTTCATTATTACTTAGCAACAGAGACATCACAAGTAGAGCTCACCTGTCATCTCCACAAGCGTCGGGTTCCGTCTTCACGCCTGCCAGCTGTACGTACACTTCGGGTTCGTCACTGGAATCAATAAAACGTTATTTTCTTGACGGTGCGCGGTGATTTGGACCAAAACGGTTTTTTTTTTATTTTGTACTTTTTTGATTATAATTTATGCGATCTGTCCTTAGTGACATTTAGCACTGTATGTGTCTTTTTGTGAATTTAGGCATGCTTGGTACAGGTACGTTTGCAGCCTAGAATTTTGCGGGGGGGGGGGGGGGTCACTAACAATAAAATATGTCGAGTAAATGAGTTTTCTTTATTGCACAATACAAATTTTATCGCACACATTACATAACAAATGGAAGTCTTCTATTTTTACTGACAAATTGGGTGATAATATTTGGAATGTCTTACTTTGCAAAATTTTAGAAGATTTTTTATTTGCGGTATACGATTTGGGGGGGGGGGGGGGAGAACATGTGCTCTGTGACTAACCCCCCCCCCCGCCTTTGGACCACGCCTGGCTTGGTATACGCCCATTGGCATATCCACATAAATACTAGGCACCTTTAGGTTAGGTTATGCGGGGCTAATCTTTTAAGCCTCCTAAAACGTTTTGTTTTCATCAGGTCTGACGCCAGTATATTGGGATGTGATAGGATCCTTTTCTTGTAGGCACTGACTCTCTGTGTGATTTCTTCCTTGACTTGTTTTATGTTTAAGTCCCGATGTAGACGGTCATTTGTGATGTACCATGGCGCATATGTTATAGCATAGCATTCTAGATTGGAACCTCTGGAGTATATCTACGTTAGAATTGGCTGCTGTGCTTCCGTATGTCCAGATAGGCATTATGATGCATTTATAAATTCGAAGTTTATTTTCAAGTGAGAGCTTGGACTTTTTTGACAATAGCCAGTAATTTTTTTAACTTGTAGGCTCAGTGCTATTCGCTTGGTGAATATATGTTTTCTCCAGGTGAGTCGACGGTCTAGGTACATTCCGAAATATTTAGCATCTTCAGATTGAGGAATCTCAACATCATTCAATCGTACTGGCGGGCATGTGTCTCTCCATGTTGTAAACGTGACGTATATGGATTTAATTTCGTTGGTCTTTATTTGCCATTCTTTCAGCCGGGTAGAAATGTCGTCTAAGCTCGTTTGTAAGATTTCTGATGCTTTGCTTGCATCTTCATACATCGCTAGTATAGCAATGTCATCGGCAAAAGTGCCCAAAACTACTCCTTCAGTGACTGGAAGATCAGCAGTGTAAAGAAGGTAGAGAATAGGTCCCATGACGCTGCCTTGAGGTACTCCCGCCTCATGCAGTCCAGTTATTTCGCTGCCTTGCTTTACGAAGAAGTACCTATTTTCTAGATACGACTTAATGAATATGTAATATTTGATTGGAAATTCTTTTGTAATTTTATATAAAAGTCCCTCGTGCCAGACACGATCAAAGGCTTGGGAAATATCTAGAAAAGCAGCAGAACAATATTTTTTTTCTTCCTACGTCGCATGGATTTTTTCACCAGTCGATGAATCTGTTCAATGGTTCCATGACTTTCTCTGAGCCCGAAGTGGTGGTCAGGTAATGTGTTTTTATGTATTGACCGTCTTAGTCTTTTGATGAACAATGTCTCGAGCAGTTTGGAGGGAATAGGTAACAAGCTAATAGGTCTATATGACTTAACATCCGCTTAGTATTTTCCAGGCTTAGCTATCATAATAATTTGGGCTATTTTCCATTGTGGGGGAATGTAGCCGTTTAAGATTATTGAATTGTATAAAGCTGGAATTGAATGCCAGCTTCACGATAGTTCTTTTAATATTTTTCCTGTAATTAAGTCATACCCAGGTGCTTTGTGTTTATTAAGGTCATACTTTACTTCATTTTTGGAAATCCTTCTTAGCGGCAAGTCGAGTTGGTATGTTTGTTCTAAATATGCAGTTATTTCATCTTGCATCTTCTGGGATCCTTGAGCGTCGTTGGGGGTGAACACTTTGCTTAAGTGTTCAGCAAAGGCTTATGCTTTTTCAGTCACTTTTGGCTAATGAAACATCACTTTTACGCACTGGTGGTTGGCTTGCTACTGGTCTTTTAAGCTTTTTCGTCGCCTTCTAAAGAGAGTAATCTGTTTTTGCTGTTGCATCTAGATTTTTAGTGTACACTTCCATGACATGATTTTGGTCTTCTCTAAGGTTTGACTTCAATAAAGTTGTGTTGTAATTGAAGTGTTTTTTTCTTCAGGATATCTAGTCCTTTGCCAACGTTTTCTCGTCCTATGCTTTTTTTCAAGCAAGTCTCTGATAGTTTCTGAGGACATCCAATTTTGATGTTTGCTTTTCAGTGAAGGTGTAGCGTTCCATGCAGCTTGTTGAATGCAAGAAAGTGCTCAAAAGCCTGACATATATTATCTTGGATCTTAAGAGAAAGTGTATTACTTATACAGGACTCAACTTTGTTCCCTACACATTGGCCAATTTGTTTTTCGACAATGTAATTTACATGGTTTCGATTTCTATACAATTATATGATTTAGTTGGATGAATATAGGCAAGTGATCTGATGACAACTCTTGACTGTAAATGCAGGTGACTAATGTACTAGCAATGTCTTTAATGATACAAAAACCAATGAGATCTGGTATTTTTTTGACATCTGTTGGCCAGTATGTTGGCTGTCCAGTTGATATTACGTCAAGGTTTATAGTATTTAAGGCTTGGTATAGTTGACATTCTTTTGTTGTTATTATCCGGGATCCCCAGAGTGATGTTTAGCATTGTAGTCACCTCCAGCTAGAAACCTGTGGCCCAATGTTTTAAAATACTTCACATAATCTTCCACTTTAACATTGTATTTGGGTGGGCTATAAACCGCTGATATTACTAGTGGCCCTTTCCAATCTTCAATAGTGACATTAGTTGCTTATATTTCTTGGGTGCAGTAAGGACTATTTTCATAATGCTTTATATTTGACTTTATCAGTATTGCAGATTCTCCATGCGCTTTGCCATCTGGGTGCATAGTATGGTATAACGTATATCTAGGTATTTTTATATGACTCTTGTTCGTAAAATGTGTTTCAGAGATAAGGAGCACGTCTACATTGTTTATTTCTAAAAACGGTTTCAGTTCCAAGACATGTTGTGACCAGCCGTTGTCATTTCAAACAACCATATTTAGATTGTCGAATTTTGTGTAATTTTAGACATGAAGTTAAGGAGTTGGTTTGTCATCGATGTCATTTGCTGTATTCATTATTTTAGCATATGTAGCATAACTTCTATTTCGCTTGCCATTAGAGTGACTTGAGTTGTCGATTGTGGTTGGTAGTCCCGATTTGATTTTGATTTGACTATATGTTACACGAAAGCGAACTTCTCCCGATGGTTCAGTTGGTTGTTGTACATGCTTTGTAGTTTTAGAGTTCGAAGACATCTTTGTTCTTAATTGTGGATATTTAATTTTTTGGAGCTCCTGATAAACAGCACATCCTTTATAATTAGCGGGTGATTGCCCTCGCACAGTACACATTTCACATTGTCTGATCTTCCTTTCTTTCGCAGCTAATAGACATGTGATTTAATACACTTGGGTTTCCTATGGCAGTATCTTTTGGTGTGACCATATTGTTGGCAATTGGCACACTGTGGGATTTCTCGTTTTGGCCGTGTTGGTTCAAATGTGCATCGACAGTGCAAGAGACTTTTTACTTCATATATTAGTTTATTATTAACTTGAGGTTGCAGTTCAACAATAAAAATTGGTAGCAGTTTTTTGGTGACCCCCAGATAAGTATAGATAAAACAACATGATAACATCTACTTACATGTAGGTTTCAGGTTCTTCCTTAACCACCAATGTCTCAACCCTGAAAATATAAATAAACAATATATTTCTATGCTGATGAAGCCAGCGAGCAATGTTATATATTTGTTTCGTACAAAGTGGTAGGCTTTGGCGTTACTTTGCGGGTGTTGGAATTAACAACTAATATTGTTATTAAGGATACTATGGACAGCTAAGGATACGGTCAAGTGGAGAGCCTTGGAGAAGGCCTTTGTCGAAAGATAAGCAGGGAAGAGTGAGAGACAGGCAGGTTCTAACGAACTTATACATCATCAACATCTGCTAGCCTTATCACAACTGTGTCAGGGTCAACTTCCGGATGCAGCTGAGTACTAGTTGTTATACATGGAGCGAACTAGTCTCTTTTAACAAAAAACAGCTGACACTCACTGCTCAGTAGTAGAGTGCTCGCCATTGTCCTCATCACCTCCGGAACCGTCTTCTTCACTTGAACTGAAATACAAATACAATACACATTGGACTCTATCTCATGGGCTTTCCATCGTAAATCCCGATCCTGCGAGAATTGCGGTATATAATTAGTAGCCTATGTGTTATTTCTGGATGTCAATTATATACTTACCAGATTTCCTTCAGATCCTTTCAGTCGTTTTTGCGTGAAATAGTAACAAAAATCCATACATCCATCCTCACACACATTTATAATATCTTATCTTACTAATATTATAAATGCGATTATTATTAATTTTGTACCTGTTCTGTCATACCTATTAAACCTGTATTGTGAAAACCTTGTGAAAATCAATTTAGTTATGAAAAGAGTAACCATGGAGTTTCTCGCCGGTTCTTCTCCATACGAAACCACCAATTTTGAACCGTGCACTAGCTTCTGACGTTTCTATGTAGTGCCCATGTAGGTGTACGTGAAATAAAACATTTTGTTTTTTTTTTTTTTTGAGTGTCGCCACCTACCTGTCAGCCTCTTTTGGGTTGTAGCGCGCTGTGCGTAGTTTCTTGGGCGGTCGGTGGCGCTTGTCAGGCCTCTGAGGTGGTCTCCGCCGCTTAGTTCTGGTCCGCGTCGCTTGCTGGCTCACAAACAAAATTTATTTTTTATTACTTACTACAAATCAACTATACACGATTATCTATTTTAGGTAAATAAAAAAAGGCGTCTAGAGGCTGTAAGGTCGTTGCTATTCCAAGATGTTATGGTCCGAGGGGGGGGGGGGGGGGATAAAAATATACAACTGTGTTACTGTCCCAAAACATCAGGCTGTAGTCTATTTAGTATATTATCAGTAATTAGGTACTCATGATGGACAATGGTGATGGTGATCAAATTCATCAGACTGGTTCACCAAGCTACCCGCATTCCGGATGTTGACAGCCACACACTCAATTGCTTAGACCTTGTGCTCACAACCGTTCCAGACAGGCTTTCAGTATTGGTCAGCTCTGGTCGTCTGACCACTGTCTGGTGAAAACGGTATCTATCTTCTCTCCTCCGGATAAAAGCTCTAGGGGCACGAGGGGAGTATGGAAGTACGGGTCGGCTAACTGGGATGAGATGCGGCACTTCTTTGCTTCTTACCCTTGGCAGCAAACTTGTTTCTCGTCATGCAACCCATCAGTCTGTGCTGACGCTATTGTTGACGTGGTACGTCAGGGAATGAAATATTTTATCCTATTTTCTGACGTCCCACTTGGCTATGAGGCTCAGCCTTGGTATAATGCAGCATGCACACAAGCCGAATTGTGCAAAGAGCAGGCTTACAAGGCTTGGGCCTCGGCCCGCAGTAGTGCCAGCGTTAGTACTGATGTTCGCACATTGAAGAAAGCCTTCAACTCAGCCGCTAAGGCTTGCAAACGAGTGTTACATAAAGCTCGTTTCGACCATGTTGGACGAATCGGGGCCAAATTGGCAACCTACCCTTCGGGCAGCAAGCAGTTTTGGTCCCTCACCAAATTGGTCAAGTCGAACTTTTGCCGTCCTTCGCTGCCTCCTATATTAAGACCGGACGGAACACTGGCTCACACAGCACAAAAAAAAAGCAAATTTATTCGCCTCCTTCTTTGCGGAAAGTTTACGTCTCGACATGGCGTCTAAAATACCACCTGAAATACCTCATTGTGGCTTCGTGATGCCGGAAATTGCACTTCACGTTAAGGAAGTCCGTAAGTCCTTTCCAGTCTTGATGTGAACAAAGGCAGTGGGCCGGACGGAGTACCAGCTTGAGTCTTAAAAAACTGTGCCCCGGAGTTGTCTCCTGTACTGACTCGCCTATATCGCCTTTCTCTTAAAACTGGAGTGGTGCCGGTGTCATGGAAGCTGGCCAATGTGCAATCAGTACCCAAAAAGGGTAGCCGTGCCGACCCTGCAAACTATAGACCAATTGCCTTGACATCCATACTCTGTAAAGTTATGGAGAGGGTACTCAACAGTAAGTTGCTGGCATACCTTGAAGACAATGAGCTCCTCAGTGACCACCAGTATGGCTTCCGCTGTGGTCGGTCAACCGGAGATCTTCTTGTGTATGTTACGCACTGCTGGGGCGAGGCCATTGAGAAACACGGCGAAGCCCTTGCCGTGTCCCTCGACATCTCAAAGCCCTTTGACAGGGTCTGGCACGCTAGTCTGCTGAGCAAGCTTCCTAGATACGGTGTCCCTGCTAGCTTATGCAACTGAATTTGTGACTTTTGGAGTGAACGGTCGATCCGAGTGGTCATCGATGGCTGCGCATCTAATCTAATGGCTATTAATGCCGGTGTTCCTCAGGGGTCTGTTCTCTCTGCGACTCTATTTTTGCTTCATATCAACGACCTGCTTTAGCTGGGAGCTATTGGGTACGCGGATGACAGCACAGTCTCAGAGAGATACTTGTCCAGTGCTAGAGCTGGTAGGGACGAAATAGCTGCTCTTAGAAAGGCCATGGTAGAGCGAACGAATTTGACCTTAAACCTCGTTTCCCAATGGGGCGATGATAATCTGGTCAAATTCAACGCTTTAAGAACACAGGCTTGTCTTTTCTCCACTAAAAGGAGCCAATTTGAATGGTTCCCTACCTTAATAGGTACATCTGTACCTATTACCGACCACCTGGAGCTCTTGGGCATGGAGTTGGCGTCTGACCTCAACTTCGACTCAACCATTGAGTCTAAAGCTCAGACTGCAGCCAAAAAGCTGGGCATCCTACAGAAAGTGAGGCGATACTTCACACCTGGACAGCTTTTGAATTTATATAAAGCACAGGTCGTTCCAGTATGGAGTATTGCAGTCACTTGTGGGATGGCTCAGCCAAATACCAGCTAGCTGCACTTAACTCGATCGAACGCAGAGCTAAAAGGCTCATAGGTGACGAGGTTCTGGCAGGCAAGCTTTACAGCCTGGCGCACCGGCGAAACGTTGCTTGCCTGTCTATCTTCTACAGATTGTACTTCGGAGAGTGTGCGCAGGAGCTCCACGACCTAATCCCTTCATCCACCTTTTACTACCCGTCCACGAAACGTACCGCAGGATACCATTCACACTTGGTCGATATACCATCTTGTCGTACGAAGCGCTTCTCGTCTACATTTATTGTGCGGAAAGCCAAGGTGTGAAACTCTCTGCCGGCTTCTGTGTTGCCTGCCACATATGAACCGTCAGCCTTTATAGCAAGAGTGAACTGGTATTTTCTGGGCTCACTCGTTCGATCGTAGACCTCATCTTACAATTACCATCAGGTGTGATCGAGGTCAAGAGCGGGCTCATTCGTAATAATAAAAAAAAGTAAGGCGACCGCGTCCGTCAAATGTTCTGACGACCATATCTTTACTACCTATTTAAATCAATGGCTCCAGCTCAATTCATGGATGATATATTTTATGAAGAATAAATGGTTTATTCAACTATTTTATTTCCTTTGGTACAGACGCCAGCACATCAAGCGACAACAATCTGTCAAATTTATTTAACAGATTTTCAACTTTATTGTTAAAGAAATTAGGTTCAAGGTTGATTGGGAAAATTTGAGTTTCGGGTAGCTTCATGTGCTGGCGTCTGTACATAGACATAAACTACCTATCAATAACGTTAATTATGAAAGTCCAGTGCTGAAGCTGTCAATTATACATTTTTTATCATATTTAGCCGTCATTATTCTATACCATCTGTAAGTTCCTACCTAACTACATTTTATTATGCTGCTATTATACGTACCTAAATAAAGTAATAGAGACATGATACCATCCATCCTCATAGTGATGTATAGTAGATAGGTAGTAGAAGTACTTAACACGTTCGCTGACAGTGAGTACTTACCCTGACACGACATTACGACAGTAGAATTTTCCACGGCCCGTCCCTCGACGTACTGTCATAACGCACTATTTTAATTTCCCACCTAACAACGTACTGTCAGCGAACGTGTTAACCTAAATAGAACAAGGAGGAAATGTTAATGTCAATTTTGAATTATAACCTAGATTTTTACAATAGAAAAACAATGATATCTCTTGAACCAGGGTGAATAAATGAAAAATGATGTATGATTATGAAAATACAATGTTTTTAATTTAATTTTCCACTTCCGAACTTCCCTTACAAAACGGGCAATCTCCATTAAACATTTATGCAAGTATGTTTAGTTTTAGCAATAACATTTAACAACCCGTCTTTTGACAAAGGAACGCGTCACTGAGGCACCTATTCGCAAACATAGTAAATAAAAAGAACATAAATTCATGTACCTACCTCGAAGTCAGCTGGACCAAGCAGACCTTGCACTTTTTGAAGTGAGTACGGATGCTGCTTGTTTTTCTTTAAAATTTCAAAGACTGTGACGTGACTCATGTTTAACAGGCGGCCGACTTTTCTAGTGCTTGAACCGGGCTCCTCCTCAAAACGCCTTAGCACGTTCTCTTCCTGTCGCACAGAGATCACGGGTCGGGGGCCACCAGAACGACGCGGCACTACTGGTTCATTGTTACGAATACGCACCAGGGCACTCACAATAACACGAGAATTCCGTGGTTGATGTGCATTGGGGTACCTCTCAGCATACATCCTCAGAGCACGTCCACCATCATAATTACACTCAGCATAAATGAGCACCATGTTCACATACTCCTGAGCACTGAACTGATAACGCGGCATTTTTCACACAAGAATGACGCAAAATGTTGCAATGCGAAAATAATACGCGTCCGGTCAGCGCGTGAGAGTCGTTCCGAATGAAATTAGGTGGACATTCGGGGGTAGGGGGGCGGTTCTAAGTACATCAATTAGATCGCCGCACACGCGGCCCGCACGTCATTCATAAATAAATTGCGACGTTGCCGTTCTTCAAGTACGCGTGTACAGTGTTTCTTTTTTACGTAGGTATCAATTTAACATTTTTAGTGAATATTTTAATATAAAAAAAAAATTGGTTTTCGAATGGTAATATTTTTTTAGCATGTATGGATGCTATACTATCGCGGGTTAGCGGGAACGCCCTCTGTTAGTTAACATACTGTAGAGTACGTGGCTTAGAAGAATAACGCATGCGTTATTTTTCTAAGGTACGTGGATTCAATTAATGTACCTAACGACATTTTCTACCTACGATAACCTAATCGATCGCCAAGCTGTAGTACGCGTCGTTACCTTTCAATTGACACGCCACTTGGCTATATTTGACAATATTCAATTATTCATCACCACTTTCACTCCCCATATCTAGTAAATGGCTAAACCGATTTTTATAAAACATGACTGATTAGTGATTGTGTATATATGACAACATTCGACGAATCATCCCCACTTTCACCGCCCATATCCAGTAACTGGCTAAACCGATTTTGAAAAACATGTCTAAATACCACTGCCAGAAAACCTGCTTTCTAACAAAAAAAAAAACCGCATCGACATCGGTTCTCCCGCTTAGAAGCTACAGTGCATCAGACAGATACACAGATAGGTACACAAGTTAAACTTATAAAACCCCTCTGTTTCCGTCGGGAGTTAAAAAGACGAGAATTTCAAAGATTTATAATAATAATGTTACAAAAAACCAAAAAACATATTTTTTTCATATATCCATTCGTCCCTTTTTGGGGTTTTTTGTAAATTAATTTGTTGAATACAATTTTACACGCATTGTTTGAGTAAATAAGCACTACATCAGTGTTTTTTCATTGAACGTTTGAGTTACGCGTTGCCAGCTCGCTATTGTAGATACCGGGTTTACAGGCGCGGCACGGCGCGGCGCACAGTGGGCCCATACTGAAAATTTGTGGACTTAGGCAACAAAGTTCCAATATCGATGCGATTTTTATATGACGTGTTATGATATTCCTGACAACTTTTATTCTTATAAAATTTCTTCTAAAGTTGATAGTTGGTCTTGCAAAAAATCAATTAGATTTTTTTGTATGCAGCGCGAGTAATTCGGTAAAAAAAAATGTTTTGTAATAATTGTTTTGGCATTTAAAATAAATTCAAAGTATATTTTTTGTCTCATTTGGCTGTTTTGATCTTTTTTTAGTTAAATATATCGCACCCTTAGTAATATAAGGGCACAACTCAAAAAAGTAGATTTTTTGAAATCGCGTTTCAAGATTCTGGATTCCTACATTACAGATATTTTTTTCATATAACATCCTTATTATTTAAGCTAGCCAACCGGTATAGTTACTTAACCGGTTAGTTAACCGGTAGCGGATTTCATTTTGCTCCCTTAGCATTTAAAACCTCAGTTTGCAAAAATTTAAAATTTTGACTTGATTCCTTATATTACTGAGGGTGCGATATAGTTTTAATAGCGCATAGGTACTTATAACTAGTAATTCTAGTAGAGATTTAGTTATTATTGCATGTTTACGGTAGAGAGCTTAAGTGCTGTCTCTGAAGATAAACGTTTAGCTCTTTATACATCAGTTGCGCTTTCGAAATCGAAGTACTTAGCTCTTCGACAATTTCTGAAAGAAGAAAACTGTGTTGCCTTTTCATCTTATCCAAAGCTTGTAAATGCCAAGAAAAGATGTTACCCACCACAAGAGAGTATAGAGATTACCGAAAAAGGAGTTCACATCAAATTGCAAGCATTATTGGACCACACTGTGGAGAGAATTTTACTAGATATGAATTCTGTTGATAGGTCTCAAAATGAAGAACTCAAGTTTACCTGGAAATGGGGACTTGATGGTTCTTCATCGCAGAGTAATTATAAACAGAAAACGTCAAACACAGCTACAGAGTTCGATGATTCATCAGTAGTCATGATAAGCATCGTCCCTCTTCGACTAGTGTCTGCTAGCCCATCATCTGGGAATGAAAATATAGTGTGGAAGAACCCCACACCTTGTTCAACTCTGTACTGTCGACCAGTGAAGTTCACTTTCACTTCGGAGACAGCTGATTTTATAAAGTCTGGAGAGTCTGAGATGAAAACACAAATTAATGAACGAATATCAACACAGTGTGGAAATATTATTGTATCACATGAATTGCATATGACCATAATTGATGGAAAAGTGGCCAATATTATTGCTGAAGTACCATCATATGCAACGTGTCCCATTTGCTTGGCAAAACCGAGCGAGATGAATAATTTAGACGCTTTGACTTCCAGACAACTTCGTGAAGAAACAAAGAAGGAATTTCTTCACTGCATATGAAGATTCGGTGTATGGAATGTCTTCTCCATATATTTTATAATCTGGTTTTTCAACGATGGACTGCTCAAGGCGAACATTTGGCTTTGAAACAAGCTAAAAAAATACCACGCAACAAGAGTTTCGTGAGCAAACTGGAATGCTGATTGATATAGTCAAACAGGTATGTATTTAATTTTCGCTCTTTTTATGTTTTTTGTGTATTATATATTACAGTATTGTTTTTCCAGTTTAGGGTTTTGGAACTACAAATGACGGGAATACTGCGAGGCGCTTTTTCCAATATTACAAAAGATCATCCAGAATAACGGGAATTGAAGAAAATCTGATTTTCCGTTATTCTACAAGCCATATCATCAGGCAAAAACATTGACTGTGAAAAATTTAGAAGATACTGTAGAGAAACAGCTGATGTGTACGTGCAACACTATTCGTGGTACTACATGCCAGTTAGTGTACATAAACTTCTAATGCACGGTGCAGACATCTGTAACCACTTTGGTGTTTTGCCAATCGGTAAAAATTAAACGTGATTCGAACCATACAAAAAAAAAATTTTTTTCAAGACAAACTATCAACTTTAGAAGAAATTTTATAAGAATAAAAGTTGTCAGGAATATTATAACACGTCATATAAAAAAACTATTTATTTTTTTGAAAGTCAGTTTAATTTTTTGGTAAAAAGTTTTTATTTCACTCTTTTTAGTTGGTCGATTTATAATTTACCTAGTTACAAAATCCTACATCTCAACTACTTATAACCTTTTACAAAATATTGCTTTGCCCAATGCTGGGCCGTTGATTGTTGAGGAGTTCTTCTGGTACTTCACCCTCAGCTTCACTTCACCATATGCATTATGACGAGCATATTGTGCTTAATAACCATATTCAAGTTATCGAAGCGGAACCCATATACTATTTTTAATACTTATTATTCCTACTTATATATTGGGTAGTTCCAGTGGCCATCTGTGGTCTTCATCATCAGGTCCACTTCACAAATGGTGCTTTTCGAATGCAACTACACAAGTTACTATAAAAAATAGTCAAATCGCTATAGGTGTGCCTATAATATTTGAAGTTTCCTCGATTTCTTCAAGATCCCATCGTTAGATCCTGACTTGGTGACAATGGGACTAATTTCGAAGTATACCCTTACAAACAAAAAAATAATTTTCTAAATCGATTCAGTCGTCTTCGAGTAATCGGTGATCATACATTAAAAAAAATATACGCGTCGAATTGATAACCTACTCCGTTTTTTTCGTCGGTTGAAAAAAAAATCACATCGATATTAGAACTTTGTTGCCTAAGTCCACAATTTTTCAGTATAGGCCCACTCTATCTATATGTATATTGTACTCTTTGGGCCCACTGTGCGGCGGCGCGGGCAGCCGGGCAGCGGCGAGCGAGCTGGCAACGCCGCGCCGCGCCGTGCATTGTTTATCTGGGTCTTCCTCTGCGTGCGAAATGTCTACTACAGTCTACAGGCGAGTGAGCTGGCAACGCCGCGCTTTTTCTATCTGGCTGGCAGCTGGCTGGCTGGGTGCGAAATGTCGACATGTGAAATAATAATAACGTAATTTACTAAAACGCCAAGTGAGAGTTGGATTAGCTGACCGAGAATTCCGTACCATGCTCTAACAAAAACAAATTATTCTTTTTTACACAAACACGAACTTGATTTATGATCCATTTTTCAATGGAATTTGTCTGAAAGCGAGTTACATATTAGTTAGTAGACTATAAAGTAGAACTCATCAAAGTGAAGCCAACTTAGGTTGCTAGTTTTTCGGCGCACGATGAAAGCGGTATTATAATATACCTATGGATAGAGGACACATGAACAAAAAATGTTATACCTAATACGGTACCTACCTCAGTTTCACGTTACCGAGATATTTGAAGGTAAACATCTACTTATGAGTACAACAACAATCATTAAAAACTGACCAAAGGTGAGTCAGACTCGCCCATGTAGGGTTCTGTAGTAACTACGCCAAATAACTTTGTTTTTCATAGTGTTTGTATGAAATACAAAATTATATTTACTATTTTAGAAAATGTGCTATATCTAAAAACTGCTGATCCGATCTAATTCAAACTAACTCTTTATCTTTGAAAGTTTTTATTAAGATCTACAGCATATTTTTTTTTTAGATTTTTCACTCCATTATTACAAAAGTCAGAGGGGGGAGGGGACACATTTTACCACTTTGGAAGCGTAGTTATATAATCTTTTTAACGATTGACTTTAAGAAAAAGTTTTGGTTTTAGAAACCTCAATGTAAGTTTTTAAGACCTGTAATGGGCGTTCTCCATCAGCACGCAACGTTCGCCAGACGTACATGTGCTTGCAGTCCAACTGGGATGCTGCTTCTCTCGAGCTATCCTCTGGATGTTTGTCGAAATGCTTGAGAATACGCTCTTGCAGACGAGTAGACCGGACATTCGCTCCTCTGTCCAAGGCCGTATTAGGAAAGAACGTCCCAAACTCCCTCAATCGCTGAGTTGCAGCAAGCATCGTCCTGGCACTCACACTGCAGCCAAAACGGTCATTGAACTCCCGACAAGCTAACGCGACATTATCAAGACAGCGAGCCAGGGTCCTCACCATCTCCGTGTATTGGATGTTGGTATATCGGAAAGCCATCGCGCGCGGAAACAAAAAGGTCACGAAAGTAGACAACACAACTACACCAGATCGCTGCTGGCGGATGACTAACGTCTTTCGGGCGCCAACGTGTGTTGGCATTTTCTCAAAGAGGTAGCCGATAAATGCTTTATCTCTTTGAGATAAGGTCTAAAATACTT
Organism: Tholera decimalis; assembly: GCA_943138885.2. Classification (NCBI taxonomy): domain Eukaryota; kingdom Metazoa; phylum Arthropoda; class Insecta; order Lepidoptera; family Noctuidae; genus Tholera; species Tholera decimalis. Next base: position 14,916,287 of record OW964574.2, on the reverse strand, counting down.
TAAATTAAATATTTTTATTTGGTAAAAATGCCTAAAATTGTTTATGTAGGTATGTAGGGAAACTCTGATTACCGAACTAAGTTTGATCGTTCGTAAGAGTAAGGCTTATTTGAATAATAAGCCTTACTCTTTGAAGATAAGGTCGGAATTCCTTTAAATTACCTATTTGATTTGACGCACACTACCTTTAATGTTAATTGCATTTATATTGTTTACGAGCTATGAGCGAACTACAAAGTATGTAATGTGTTTGAGTAAGCTCTATTGCTCTGAGTTAAGGTTTCAATTTCCTTGAATAAAGGTTTGTATTAATTTGTCATGATACTGTGTTTCCATTTTAAGTTAAAGATTTTTCCGTCAAAATTTAACACCTATTTTTTATAACTGAAATCGATTCAGAAGCCGATTCTGAACCAACGACTCTCAGGAATTGCGTTTATTCTGTTACACGTTGTATAGATTTTTTTATTAAAATAGATTTTCCATGCAATATACCTACATAATTATAGAATCTTGTAATGAAAATACCTGTCGAAATTCCAAACCATTACTTATACATATATTTCTATATCCTTAAAAAATTTAACTCCTATGGAAATTAATATCATATTTTTGGAAAATGGATAGTGTTTATTTCACTAAAAATAGTTGTTTGAACTTAAATGCAGTTAGCATCACCGCCCTTCCTCCCGGAAATATAGTAGGTACGTATGTATATGTACGTGCCGAAGGTTAAGGATGCTCCATGGAGGGGCGAAACACATTGCCAGTAAGATTGAGGTTGAATTCTATATAACAACATTCGCATCTAGGTACTGCATGTGTATGTATACATAATATGTGCGGCGGTAGGGAGGATGGCGAGGCTGCAGCTCTTTTGAGTTGATGCGCTTCCCGAAATTCCGAGTTCATGTCAGATAATTCTGTTAGAATTGTTACTTGTTACTGTTATTTGTTTTGTTAACATTATTCTGAACTTCATACGTGTTCTTTTTCAACCGACGACGAAAAAGGTGGAGGTTATCAATTCGACGCGGATATACTGGTTATTGCACCAGGTGTGCGATATGCATACTTACTATGAGTATGTATTTAGTCGTTCTAAATTTTATTAGGGTCACAATCACGGTTTTGACCTAAATAAAAAAGAACACGTATGAAGTTCAGAATAATATTAACAAAACAGATAACAGTAACAAGTAACAATTCTAACAGAATTATCTGAGATAAACTCGGAATTTCGGGAGGCGCATTAACGTCGGGAAAGCCAGAGTGACAATGGCCGATAATGATATTTTGTTTGACAAGTTTATAAACAAGACAAGATGGCTGCCAAGTATTTTTAACTCAACAAACTTCAGATATCGCTGTCGTCTATTGAAATTGATGACAGTGTTAAGTGTGTCCCCCTGCCAGTCACTCGCAAACCACGCTCGCTTCCTGACGCTACGTCTAACGTGCGCCAGCCGCCAGCGCTACTCTAAAACTCTAAAAAGTGACCACAACCCAAAAAACAGTGTCGTGTAGTGACCACTCAAACTCTATCTCTTCTCGTGAACTTGGAGGAAATATCGGCTGAACCGGCGCGCTGGGTACTCACCAATCGAAGTGACTCACAACCTAAGAAAAGTAGGCGGGGCAGGCGCGTCACAATTACCTACGCGCTGTTACGCTCACGTACTTGGTCTCTGTCATTGAGTCGTGTTCTAACTTTGCGTCGAGTTGTTAGTCTCGCGACAAATTTATTTTTCCGCAGCTATGCCGTATTGTTCTGTTTTGGAGTGCAAACATGATAGTAGGAGGAAAAATCTTGAAAATGGAGGTATTTCCTACCATCGGTAAGTACAATTTTATTTGTTTTCTAATAAAATCTTAGATAATTTCAATTTACTAATAATTTAATAAAACGTCTCAATAAAATCAACCTTTTGCGATTGAAATAAAGTTCATTTTAGATCTATTGTATTCAATATTTCGTTCTAGAAAGTTTTTTGCTACTCAATTAGTGATGTAATCGGGTTGGATAGGTATTGGTTTTATCGATGTAAATTAAATGAAGTTGCTTAAAATTCATACACGGAAAATATTTTAAGAGGTGTATTTTTTAAGCAAAAATGTAAGCAAACTTTTACTTACTATCTTTAGCTTATTATTTTTAATTACTTATTGTAATTTTTATAACGCTTGTGACGTTTCATGACATTGACCAACCGGTCATTTCAGTGTGTAAGATCCCGCCTCAATGACAGTAATACATACTAAGTTGAAACTAGCGTAATGGTTATTAAAATAATACAATATAAGCAATCATAATCATCTATGAGTATAATTAGAGGATTTCCTCTTTGTATGGCATCTTTGCCATCTCTTTAATATGTATTTTGTATATGAATCTCAGGACCATATAAATAACATTCACAATCACCATATATCTTTCTTTCTTTCTTTCTTTCATGAAATTTCTAAATAATATTCCACAACTTTCACACAACGCCATCTAGTCTCAAACTAAGCAGAGCTTGTGCTATGAGTACTAGACAACTGATTAACATACATATATATTTCTAAATACATACATATTCATATATCATAAATACATATATCATATTATCATATCATAGAATGGATATCAGTAGGTTTCTTATCTTCATTTAAAATGTTTACAGGTTTCCGAAAGACGGTAGCGTCAAAGAGAAATGGATAGATGCAACGGGAAGATTTAATTGGATGCCATCCATATCAAGCACGATATGTTCGAAACATTTTTTAGAAGTTGATTTTATAATATCAAATAAAGGATTGAGATATATCAAACCTACAGCAATTCCTTCTTTGAAAATCGTCAAGTTTTTCAATCAAGTATGTTAACATGTTTTTTATCGCTTATAAATAAGGACTGAAAATACTTGATATGGCACAATATTAAACAACGCACTACTACCTGTTGTATACAAGTATGAGGATACTGTTACGAGACAAAAAGCAGCATTTACTAACGCAATATCAAATCTAATTCACCAACATGGTTATTATTTTTTCTTTTGTTCATTGGTATTTTTTTCAACGGTACTATTCTGGTTTTAGTTGCAAAATGTAGACACTGCAGGTTCTTCAAAAAGACAAAGTGATTCCGAGAGCTCTGACTTTAAGTCATAGCCAAAAAAGAAGACTCAACTTCATAAACGTCTATTTTCTTTCAGATTCTCAAATAGTCCATGTTTCAGCGACATACAGAAAAATGGGGAAAGCAAGCGCTCAGACTAGAAGGGTCTTCGTTTTCTTAGAAATCCCACTGTCTTTCCAGATTCTCTGCAATCGGGTCATAGCATCTTTTGCCATTACAATTTTCAGTCTTATATCGTCGCCACAGCCGTCATCATCATAATTTAAATAGGCTCCGAGGTACAACATCCCTTTTACAGTTTCTATACTAGTAGCAGGGTCGACATTAATAAGTGACCGGTGCAGTCAACAATCATGAGCTTGGCCATGCTTCTGTTGACGGATAACCCCAACAATTCACTTTCTGTCACTAAAGTTTCCAGCATTTCTCTCATTGTGACATATCTCGTGAAAGCAATACTGTTTCATCAGCGTATCTGAGATAAGAGATCTTCTTCACACCACAGTAGTAAAACCGCTGTTCCATTTTTCTGAAAACTTGCGTATAATTTATTCATGATTCACTCAGATGTTGAATAACATTAGTGAATGTATACAGCCTTGTCGGACTACCTTCCTTTCTGTGATTGGAATACATTCAGCAAGCAAGCTTGGAGCATTCAGAATCAATTCAAACTCAAACTACACACATCAAAAGTGTCTAGGGATCAACATATATTTTTGCAATAACTTTTCTCCTGATTGATATTAATTAAAATTTTAATAAAGAAATTTGCCATTTTCCTAATAAAGGGATTTTTGACATTTGAACCACTAACATTAAAGTTCGAAAAAAAGACTGAAATAACAGTTTTCTTTAAAATTTTATTGGGTAACTTAAACAATTAATAATCCGTGTTTCTACCGCGAACACTAACAACACAAGAACATCGGTTTGGCATACTCAAAATGAGTTCATCCAAATCACGCTGTGGAATGGCCGCCCATGTTCGTTGCAACAACAAAAAAAGGTCTTCTTGCGACTGGATACCCTCCATATTCGGCAGAGCTCTTCTCCGTAGCATATCCCATGCATGCTCAATCGGGTTCAAGTCTGGCGACTGAGCAGGCCAGAGCAGGACATTGATGTTAGCTGCGGCGAGAGTCTGTCTCACAACTCTTGCGGTGTGCGGTCGTGCATTATCATGCATTAACTGAAATAAGGGACCGATTTGCACTTGTAGAGGAACGATGACGTCAGATACAATCGTCTCAGCATAAATTTGAGCGTTGAGGTTGCCTCTGATCCAAATCAACTCAGTTCTTCCGCCGATCCAAATACCCGCCCATACCATGATGGTTCCACCACTATAAGGGTGGACTTCCTGGCAGGATTTTAATCGTTGTTGGCGTCCGGGGTTCTCCAGTGTCGTATACGTCTTGTATCCGGTCTCATACCAAAACGAGACTCATCAGAAAAGCACACGAAACGCCATTGTTCTTCTGCCCAATTTCTGTGTTCAAGAGCCCATTGATATCCAATCCTACGATTGTGCATTGCTATAGGTGGTACCCGTAGCGGTCTTCGGGAATAAAGGTTCACTTCATGCAAGCGGTTTCTGACTGTTTGGTCGCTAATTAAGTTCCCTGAAGAGTGATGAAGCCTCACGGCTAACATCATGGCGGTTATTGTTGGAGCTCTTCGAGTTAAGATTTGAATGTATCGGTCTTGTCTCCGTGTGGTGCAGCGATACCGTCCTCCATGGCGCTCAGCCACGGTACCAGTGCTTCGGTAACGTGTCCAAAGTCGACTGATAACACTCTGACTTGTATTCAGAACTAAAGCCACAGTACGTTGCCGGGAACCAGCTTCTATCATTCCCACGGCTCTGAGCATTTCTTCCCTGCTTAAATGACGTCGCCGCTCCATAATAACGTTGGTTTTAATCAGTAGTAGGGAAACAGTAGCACTAATAATGTCTTCAATGCGTTGTATGTTTTTATAGGGAAAATATTGACAGCTGATTTTCATCTTTTACTCGAATTTGATTAACAGTTCCTGTTTCAAATTATGAAATGCACCAAAAAGGATCCATATAAATTTATAAAATCATAAATTTATTACAAAGCCACATCAAAATGCTTGATCCTTAGACACTTTTGATGTGTGTATTTTATTTCATATAAGCCTACATGGGCACATACAAAACGTCAGCAGTTAGTGGTGGTGGCATGGTATAAATTGGTTGTTTTCGGTGGAGAAGAACCGGCAAGAATTTCTACAATTACTCTTTTCAAAATATCATTTATTTTTACAATACAATTCTTACATAAGAGCGGTTGTTACTATACATACCCTCAAAAACCGAGATGACTTGGGACGCCTATTTCCAGCACGACACTCAATAGTTTATCCCATGTGACAAAATCAAACACCTTGGTATAATTTATAAAGCACAGGATGTCCGGCTTGTTAAATTCCTGACTCTTTTTGATTATCTGCCATAAATTTGGAATCTGTTCCCTCTTAGCTTTGCCTTTCTGAAAGCCTGCTAGTTCTTGGGGAATTTACCAGTCCAGATAATATTTTAATCTCTTGTTTATGATGTGGACCATAACTTTACTGTCGTGTCAATGCTATGGTTCGAAAATTGGTACACTTCTTCCACCACCCACCACTTAATGTTATATTTCAATTAAACAAAAAATCGGGTCTCCATCAATATCGATAATGTTATTAAAAATACAATGTGTTCTGCACTAACGTGGCCGTGAATGAAAGAAATATCGACATATGACGCGTCTGTCAATCTTATGACTAACGAAATAAAATGTATAATTGCTGCCACTGAGTATACTGCCATCTATGGTCGGGTAGCTGAATTCACTCGTCAATCAAAAATCTACAAAGAGAATTTAATACACTAGCTACGTTTTACAAATGTACTTATATTTATGAACATTTTATACCTTAGCAGTTAGCACAAATTGACGCTAAGTGTACGCCATCGCCTAATGTATTATTTATATGTTATTTTGTAGGGCGTGGAACACGAGTACACGCGACAGGATGTCACGAGCCAAGAGCCATCACCACCAGTGCCAGGTGGTGAAGAGACGGTACTGCAGGAAGAATCTGTATTGCCACCATTACAGGTAGGAATGTTTTGTTAAAATATTTTTAATCGAAGAGTTCCCTCATTTATTTCCGAGCAATGATATTTTATAGTACTTTATAATATCATTGTTTCCGAGGATCTTCATCAGAACCTGATGTGTTACATATTCAAAACGCGATCTTTTTTTTATTGATAATAGGTTCGCGTTTGACCACCATCTCACCTGATGGTAAGTAATGATGTGGTCGAAGATGGAGCACGTTTGCCTAGAAGTAACCTATTCACTCTTGACTTAAAGACTCCCAGGTTATAGCGATCAGGAAACACGGACTCCGGATATTCCACTCCTTAGCCGTACGCACAATGAAAGTATTCCCAAAACGTTTTGTGCGTATGTATGGGTGGGATGTCCACCATGTAACGATGGCGCAGCGCTGTTGGTCTTGTAGTCCGATGATACAACGGGCTTGGCGGAATTAGATTGTGTAATTCCATCGCACAAATCATCACACTTCTATATCCGAGCAGTAGTTTATGAGAAAATCGCGGACATACAGGTCGAATACGAAACCTTAATTAGCCAAAATCTTAATACCTAACCTAAGTATGTAGTTCTCCACCTACGTCGACGGTAGACGATATGAATACAACATATTGTCAATCCGAAACACTACGTAGGTACTTGTTTTTGCCTTTTCTGGCTGATATAAATTAAAGTAATCGGTCCAGTAATTAGGTCTAAAAGAAGAGTTTCCATTTTGAGCAAATATCACTAGAATATTCGCACAAGGTTAAATATTCAATGAACATTGAACAGTAACTCTAGTCAGTAGTCCCTAAAGCCAAAGAGTATAATAATTTATGCCTAAAGCTAAAGATTATAAAGCGACGCGACGTTGCCAGTTTGCCACCAAAGAGTATAGTAACTACATACGTATAGACAATGACGTATTATAATAGACGCGTCATATTCCCACAAAACACCTCTCAAAAACGGCATGAAACACACACATAGAGAATTACTATCTAATACGTGTAAAGAAAGGGACAGAAAATAAATGCCATCTTTAGGTACACCTGATGTTAGAGAGAGATTAATATACACATCTTTAGTTAACAACCTTCCTTAACGTCACGTGACTGACTTCATTGTACTGTGTATTGTGACTTCGTATTGTGACTTCGTGTAGAAAAATTAAAATAAAAAATGTATTTCTGTTGATATTTACCTATGAAATGACACATTTTGACCTCTCACGGAAGCAGTATAATTAGTGCAACGTTTGAAAACACACAAAGTCATGCTTTTTTCCTAATTTTCTTTTAAAACACATTTTTTCTTAAGATGTGTAGTGTAGCGATCGCGACACAGGTTCGTGCGTAACTAAACAGACACGAGGCACTTACCTTGATTTCAACTTGCCATTTTAGAGCGCGGACAACGTATCTATAGTTTATTATATATCTTTGCGTATAGACTATAGTATAAAGGTAAAGAGAGCCCTCTTGCGCGAAAATTATGCCCCAAAGCAAAAGCGCCATCTATCAATGGCGGATCTAACTAATCTCTGTTTGTGTGTGTGTCTAATCTGTGTGTGTGTTATAGGTTGGTAGGTGGGTATACTTTTATAGATTTGTAGAATAAAGTTGAGTTCACTTTCAAATTCTGCGAGTATTATACATAGGTACTCACAGAATCTGAAAGTGAACTCAATGTGGCATAACGAAATTGAACGTTCTGGGTACGGTCGTAAAAAATGTACTATTCAAAGTTTTGAGGTGAGCCTATGTTTGCTTGCGAATACCATACCCTAACTAATAGTATTTATACTGCAATAAATTATAATACATAGATAATCATGCTAAGAATAACTTAGAAATTAACAGAATACTGGAAGGCATACATATAAAAAAATAAAAAATATTTTAAAATCAACAAAATTCAACTGCATACATAAATTTATTTGTCTCCTATCAACCCAGAGGACGAAAAACATTCTTAAAAATAAAACTATAAGATTATTGGATTTAGTTTTGTGATTTACTATTAAATCAATTAATATGCCATATCATAATGTATATATTATTGTAATAATACAATGCTAATGTAAAAAACTCTATTCTAATTTGTGTCTCCAATAGTTTTCCAGTGTGTTGTTCCGATTTGATATAGGGTAGATTTTTTTGTCTTCAACAGTAGCAACATCATCTGGCCAATTTCAGTGTGGCAAGACCTTAACGTCACTGTCAAATGTCGGTTTTGTACTTTTGACGTAATTTTTTCATTTGTGGTTGCGACGGTAAATAATTGTAAATTCCATAGTTTAGTGCGAATAATTTGACCAGTGTATCTGTGAATTCTACACGGTAAGTACAAAGGTATCATTTACTAGGACCGTAATTCGAATTGTATTGTCTATGAGTGTCTATGACCAGAGTATGACAACTGTTATTTGAGAAATCTCGTTTGATTTGTGACCGGTATTCATTGTTGATGTTTGAATTTTCGAGTGTGTTTATTCCAGTTCGTTATGTGTTTGTTGTGTCACACACTGAAATTTTATAAAGGAGACTGTTCACATAACTTAACCGACTACGGTGAAATAATAGAAGTACAACGGTATTCTGTCGTACCTAGATAAGAATGGAATATTAAAATACTAATCTGATTTATAATTACTAAATCTGATTTATAATTATGAAACTGTTACCTTTTAGGGTTATGGAGATATGGATCTCCGTGCGTTCTCTAAATGAAGGGTCTCGACAGACAGACGCACATCAAAGTGATACTATAAGGGTTCCGTTTTTTCCTTTTGATGTATGACGGATGAACTGCAACAGTGCCGAAATAACGGAAACTCAATTAATAAACATAGTAAGTAAATATTTTTTATTTGTTCTTTTATTATTTAGTTTTACGAACTAAAAAACCTGCAATCTGTGCATGGTCTAATATTCGTTGTGTTTTTGTATTGATTTTGATTTTATGGAAATAAATAATTCAATAATATTCCTTTTTATTACTTGACCTATTCCCAAGTGAACAATGACCTTTACATTATTCCAGTGCGTTATTGTGTGTTAAATCTTCCAGTGCGTTATATTACAATTTTTGGCGACCTTACCCTTCTAAGATCTTTAACCGCAATAAAAAAAATAACACAAAAATTTTATTGAATTAGGTATTTATTTCTTATGTTTACAGTGTTTATTATAATAAATTTGTGCAGCTTTCTTTAATTCATCAGGCCCATCATAAGTAATTTGTCCTGCCAAAATTTAGTAGACGGTTGGCTTTCGAAATTGGTTACATCTTTTGAATCCGATGTATATATTTCTGTGGAACAAAATTATTGTATTAATAAATCATAAGATATATTTTAAAATTACCCCAGTGGCAAGATGTAAACTATATTATAAAAAAATATTGGAAACATAGAGTTACATCTTGCTGCTGTTAGCCTCTGGTGGTCAAAGGTTTCCCACATCAATTCCAGGACTGTGAATGATCTATATCAATTAACATAATGTAACAAATCAGCCTTTAGGATGACTGTAGTCAGTCAGTACCTGGATGACCTAAGATGTTTTCTAAAAATGTAATTTAGCTAGATCGATTTATCAACCCCAAAACCCCCTGCATACTAAATTTCATGAAGATCGTTGGAGCCCAGTTTCCGAGATTCAGATTATAATAAAATTATATGAATACTAGCTGCTGCCCGCAACTTCGTTCGCGTGGGAGGATTTCCCGCGTAAATCCCGATCCCGTGGGAATTCCGGGATAAAAAGTAGATAGTAGCCGATTCTCATAGATACCGGATAAGCACGAAAAATTTCATCAAAATCGGTCAAGCCGTTTCGGAGGAGTATGGCAAGGAAAACTGTGACACGAGAATTTTATATATTAGATAATGATATGCAAGAATTACTTTTTTGAAGGTATTAGGATAAGGAAAATTTCCTCTTTTTAAGTAAATGCGCCTTACATTAATTGATACTTCTGGTATCAATATTGCTATTTATATTCATGATAGACATATAATAAGTTTTAAATTATCTTGGGCAAGTTCTATTTCTTCAAAAGATTGTCCAATACACACAGTGCTTTGTTGAGAAATTAAACTAGCTCCTGATATTAGAGAAGTATAGTTGTGTTCCCTTTGTGGAGAATATTTTGACTGGAATACACCTAGAAAATTGAAAAGCTTTTTTTAACCTTTTCACCGCCAAGCACTTCTATAGAAGTTCGGGATTTTCGTGCCACCAGCGCCACAACTTCTATAGAAGTTGTTCATTTTAACTATGTTATTAAAATAAATTTACTGTGATTAAAAGCTTTGTTTCATTTTATTATTTAAGATAGCACTGTCTACTACCCTGTTTTTATTTTTCTACACAAAATAAGCCCTAGATTGTCCTAAAATCGGCAAAAACAGAAACTCTGAATTTTGTTACTTTCCTCAGAACGCCAATCACTTCATATCAAGTTAGCCAGTGATGTGCCGTGAAAGGTTGATTTCACCATTGAAATATTTATAAATACAGAAAGTTACGAATATCGAAAACAATTTGAGGTCAATAAAATATGAACTTAGTTATCTACTTCATTACAAAGGATAGTAGATGAATTTCGACCTTCAGGTAGATGCCGATACGTAATTATAAAGTTGTTACCAATTCTTGTCGATAGTTATTTTCCCATCTCTACAAAACAATTGGTCGTCTATGCCCCTGTGCGCCACCGAGTGCCACGAACTACTATAGAAGTTGGTCAGTGACGTAATAGGCGTGCGGCTGTCAAGGTCACTTTGGCATAGTGCAGCACAAAATCGGATTCGCGCGTACGCATCTTTCTTTCCTTCACTTGATAACAAATAGACAAAGGAGTTAAGAACTTGATTCGGACGAACTTCTTAAAATTTTGCAAGGTGTGGAATCGGACTCGGAGTATTTTGTGGAGAACATTGAACCAGAAGATAATTCTGAGGTATGTCTAACTGGATGATAATAATAATGTTTATTCATCAAAGAGTAGGAATTCAATAAGTATGTAAAATGTTCGGTGGGAACATTACTTTGCACAAACACACACACAAACATCTCTCACCCTAAACGCATATACCTGCTCCGTTCCGTCGTGGGTAAATAGAGAAACGCAATCTGTGCGCGTGGTCCCCCGCGCGTAAATGGGTAAACGCTACCGATACATGAGTTAAGAAAAGAACAGAAACAACACTTAAAAAACAATGCTTTGATAAGTACACGGCTACAATCGTGATAGAATTTAAATATCTATATACTTACTTTCCATTTCAAAAAACACTTTAAAAACAATTAAAAATTCTGCCACTTAGATACTTACGGTAAAAAACGTTGTCTGAAGTTATTAAAAAAACACATGAATAAACAAAAATAGAAGAAAGACCATAGACCCCATCCCTGATCAGAATCGAATTCAACGTGCCCTCAGTGCCAATAACTTGATATGAAGTTAAAGAATGAGATCATGAAACAAATAGAGATGTACCCCATTCCTTATAGTTCTAATTGAGTTATGTATAAGTTTCTTTGATACTCATAATTTATACTGTTTTTTCTTATTAAGAATACTGTGAAATAAAACAAATCTGGAAATATTTAATCAGTTTTTATTTATATTCGTAAAATCAACTTTAAATCTTAACTTTACGCGTACAAATCTTATTCATCGATATGACGATATCCCCATCACTACTGTTTATTGTATATTTAGTTATACATTTATAGCTTGGCGCTCGGCGAGGCATTGCGTTTTGTGTACGTTGGCGGCGAAAAGGTTAAATATTTGAGAATTATTACAGAAGATGCTTCTTACTAGACATATTGCTATGAAGTTATCTATAGAATATATAATATGTTATGTTACAGAATATATATATTAGGATTTACTGGTCTCATCGGTAAAAGTCTGAATTGTTCTATAATAATCATTAATTTCAGACTTCTACTGGCATTCAGTTTGGTAGGAGGTACCAAACTGAATGCCAGTAGAAGTAAGGTAAAAGCTCCAAATTGATGATTTTAGAGAACAATTAAAATATTTGCCAGTGAGCCTGGATTTACCGGTAAAACCGGCTTTTGTGGTCTAAGGACCTTGTTTCAGGAAGTTCATGGAATATCATACCAAACGCAAAAATCTTGAACATTACCACCAGTGAAAGATTCAGGGTAGCTCTGCATAGTAATGCTTTCACCTACAAATTAAGTTCTGCACAGTCAAGGTAATTTTTCAAGATATTTGCCAGTCTCTTATGCAGTACTACTTATGGTTGTATAAGTGAAGTGTTTGTGTGAAACTATAATAAAGATATGTAGGTACTCACCACTCGGGTTGAGAGTTGGTATAGCTCCAAATATTACACGACGGCCTGCAGTGATTTCTTCTGGTTTGAAGTGATAATCACAAACATGCTTGTTATTGTAAACCGCCATGGCCTCATGGGATCGATATCTTGCAATTTATCACCCAAAACAGTGATCCATCTCGAATACCACTCATAGTCGTTTAATGGATGAGGGAAACGATGTACATGGACATCTGAAAAAGATTTTTTATATAATACATGTGTATGCTAGCAAGTGAATGAAGCTTTGTTTAGTACCTAACGTTTTTTTAGAAATAAGTACAATACATACCAATATTACCAACGATATTATAAAGTACAGATATTTTATTTATTTTATTTTATTTATTTAATTCATTAAATAGAACGGCCGAAACCAATTACACTATTTAATATACTTTATAATTTATTTAGCACATTCACACATTCTTCTCACAAAACTTCAAACATTCTGACAATATTATCTTCCATTCATCCACAAACATATCTAAATCTGTGTTTGAGTCCAAGAGAGCGTTAATAGCGGCTAGAGTTCGAGGAATAGGCGACTTGGAGTGTGGAACTGTGCGACGAGTAGGAACAGCCAGTAGGCGGTGTTTTCTATGAGCACAGTAGTTGTCCGGCACAAACAGATTGCAGACCTCATTATGCAGGTCAGGTGCATCAATCATTCCCCTGATAATCTTAAATATCACAGTCATCTGATCACGCGACCGTCTCACTTCCAACGAATTGAAAGACAAGCAACCCAACAGAAATTTAGTGGGATACAGGAATGGATAATACACATACAAGTGTTTGTAAAGGTATCTTAGGAATGCTTTTTGTACTTTTTCTAGAACTAGCGCATACTGCTTTTCAAAAGGATTCCATACGCACGCACTAGACTCAAGTTTGCTACGGACTAATGCCCCAAAAACAAGCTTTATTACGTGAGGGTTTTGGAAATCACGACAGTTTCTTAAAACAAAGCCAAGGCGCCTGAAGGACTCCTTCGCGGTAGATGTGATGTGGTCGTGGAAAGTAAGCTTACGGTCGAATATGACACCCAGGTCTTTCATGGAATCAGTTCTTGCTATTGTATCTCCATTCAATGTGTATAGAAAGTTGACTGGGCGCCGCATTCGACCGAAAGACATTACGTAGCATTTTGATTTATTAAATTTCATTTTATTTTCTAAACTCCACTTATATACTGAATCAATGTCTGATTGCAAAGCTTGGCAATCGAGCTCAGACTTTATTTCATAAAATAGCTTTAAGTCATCAGCATATAAGAGGCATCTGGCATTTACAACCACATCAGAATGAAAAGGAGAGGGCCGACTACCGAACCTTGACTCACACCCGAGCGAGTGTGGTATGGGAGTGACTCGTACAAACCTAATCTAACAAATTGTTGTCGGTCCCGCAAATAGTCTGCAAGAAGCCGTAGGAATCCTGGAGCAACCTACCTACCTACCTATCGCACTGAGCTTTGAGAGCAAGACGTCATTATTGACTCTATCAAACGCTTTTTGGAAATCAAAGTATAGAACGTCAACCTGGCGTCTGCGATCAAGACTAGTAGATATATAATTAACTAGTGTAAGTAAGTTAGTGTTGACGGATCTTTTTTCACGAAAGCCATGTTGCTCATTGCACAGGTACTGATTCACTTGCTTGTAAATTCCTTGATGTAGGACGTTCTCGAAAACTTTCGCGGGTGAAGATAGTATTGCTATTGGACGGTATTCATGATGAATACCGTCCAATAGCAATACTAATGAATGATATTGCTATTGGATCTTCAAATAGATCTTCAGTCGATGAATAATTCATCGACTGAAGATCTATTTGAAGATTTTGGTATGGGAGTCACTCGTGATATCTTCCACGGTGGTGGATACACTCCAGATTTTAGCGATAAATTAAAAATGTGCGTCAGGGGCCGAACAAGAATTTCCTTTCCGTCTTTTAGGAACCACGGAGGAATATTATCAGGCCCAATAGAACTGTTGAGTTTTAATTTATTTATTCCATTGATTACGTCACTTTCAGAAAAGTTTAGTATATTAATGTAATTACTAATATTACAACTGCTTGGACTGGCTATATTTCCGAGGTCTAACTTTGGTACTTCAGTGTGGAAAACGCTCGCAAAATAGTCCGCGAACGCTTCAGCTGCTGCTACACCACTGTGAACTTTACCTTGGTGCGTTATGTTAGGTTCAAACCCGCCTTTTGACTTTAGGTTCGAAATATGCTGCCAGAATTCTTTGGGGTTTTTTTAATGTTCCCTTCGATGCGCCTAACGTAAGTATTATAGGCATTCGTAATACGAGACTTTAGGCTAGATCTACAGTCAGAGAATTGTTTATATAGTAGTTCACATTTAGTCTTTTTCCATTTGGAATGCAATTTAACTTTTTTCTGAATATCTAGAATAATATCCGATGTAAACCAAGTGGGATATCTTCTAGTTATGTTTCTGCGTTTTTTCGGGGTACAAGTGTCAAATAAGCTGTAAATAATATCGTAAAAAGCCTGAGTGCTAGTGCGAACGTCTTTGGATGATATGACTGCATCCCAAGATACCTCAGAAAGAAGTTCATAAAGCTGATTGCGATTACACTTTTTGAAATTCCAGTCCCTTCTACGATCGACATTACTAGGTCTTTCACCTCTATCAGATGACTGTAACTTTACCTGGATGTCCAACGGCGGATGGTACGCATCGGGGGGTACCAAACCTTCAACTGCTGTTACCGAAACGTTATGCAAGCTAACGCTCTCCTGAACCAAAACAACATCTAACATTCCTCCATGCATATTCTCAACATTATTTCTTTCACACAAATTACAAAATGTTACAAAATAACAATAATAGTTACGAACATTTAAGGAAGCACTATTTAAATTAAGATCTCCTAAAATGATAACTGTCCCCTTTAAGTTATTTATGAAACTTTCCATTTTTGTAAACCAGGTCATATAATCACTGTCAGTGGCACTTGGTTTTATATATACAACACACACGAAAATAGGGTGACCATGCCACGTGAAACTCGACCAAAGGTCCTCACCACAGTCTGTCTCAAGTTCACGTAATCGGCGCGGGATTATAGGGGCGCGTGCCATAAGGAGCACGCCACCACACGGCGTGCCTCTGTCGCGTCTTAACACGTTCCACTCACCATTTCTGAGTTCAGTATCTTCAACCGAGGTATCCAAAAAAGTCTCTGTGGCCACTATTAAATCTTGTTCAGCTATGTGCAGATTGTTTCGCCACATCTGGAGTTTTGATTTAATTCCACGAACATTCTGGTACATACAATTAATATTTGTAGTCCGGGTACTTGCTCTGAAAGCTGCTGTTGGGATGGACACACTGCTGGCACTATGCTGCCTTGTCCCTCTATGTAAGCTGTTCATGAAAGGGCTGGGGGGCAACTATACGCTGGCTATTAGACTGGGCGGAGGCCGGCTTCCTATAGTTGATCCAAGCCTTGATTCTTGCATTCACTGGCCACACATCTGCGGAATAGCAGCGCTCATAGCATGCAATGGGAACGCCAATTTTATATGACTTGTAGTTTCCTTTCGGAGTGAGTTCATCAATGGTACAAGTATCAGTGCCACATAAAGTGCGAAGGTAGTCGCTAATTTCGTACGTAAATATGTTACGTTCATAATAATTTACGTTGAAAAACTGCACACATCACGAATATCTATGGTCCTAAGCCTGGAAAAGTACTTAAATTACACGCATAACCGTAGCTTACAAATATTACTATAATAACTTAAAATAACTTATTCATAACATAATACAAAACTAAATAACACACCTATAACTATAAGCCGATACATTTCCGTAATCATAACGCAAAACTAATACAGGAGTAACTAGTTACAAAAATAATCGTTTTGGAAACTAGTTACTCATATACATGAAACTACGTATTATCGATTACGCCTAAAACCAATGATATTATAAAGTACAGATATGTTACGTTCATAGTAATTTGTGTTGAAATTTGTTCCGCGTAGCATAAAACTGCACACATCACGGATATCTATGGCACACATTGACAAGTTTCACTGATAAGTAGAACAAAAGATACGAAACAACACGCAAGTGAAAGAGATAGCTATAATTTTAACAATTTGCGCTTCAAATGTGTCCTTGTGCCATATAATAGGATAACATTTTTATAGCCGTAGAGTGGACACTCTATTGAAGAGTAAGTACATAGGTAAGAAATTAAACATCATGAAAAAGGAAATCGTTTTTATTGAATGTTTGAATTGGTTTTAAAATTTAACTGTGTTTTAAAATTAAAATGTAATTTTTGTCTGTAAATCTTTTGTTACCGGTTTTGCAGAGGATTTTTCCGTTGATGCAATAAAAGACCTGAAGAACTTGTACTTGTTGTGAACGTGTACAAGTACACTAGTGTATATTGTAAAATAAAACAACTTATTAAAATACATGAGCGCAGCCGTCAGGCGATCACATTGACACTGAAAGTACCAAAGTCATTCACTATTCAAAAACCTGCTGTCGTAGGTTTTTGAATAGTGAATGACTTTGGTATATAGAATAGAATCCCATCAAAAACATAAATGTGAAATGAGAGCCAAGTTCAATATTATTATATATGCCTATTGGTTGTTGACTTCAACGACAAAAGAAGTGAAATCTAAATGGGTGCCAAGTTCAATGGTCAGTCCTGAAATTTATTTATAACAATATAAAATATCATTTATTCTTATAACTTAGGAGAATATATTGTAGCGTAAGGTTTGACCTGGTTAGTTCTCATATACGAATTATTATGTTCGATGGTTAGTTTCTACCAGCAAGCCAAATTTTCGGAATAATAAAATAAGAACCGACAAGTAACAGGTTTAGAACTTGCGAAGGCTATAATATAATTCGTATATGAAAACTAGCCAAGTCAGACCTTAGGCTACAATATATTCTCCTAAGTTATAAGAATAAATGATATTTTATATTGTTATAAATAAATTTCAGAACTGACCATTGAACTTGGCACCCATTTAGATTTCACTTCTTTTGTCGTTGAAGTCAACAACCAATAGGCATATATATAATAATATTGAACTTGGCTCTCATTTCACGTTTATGTTTTTGATGGGATATCATTACTTTTTGTACATAAATAAGTAGTAGGTACTTATTTATAACAAAATTAATACTAAATGGTTTTTTGTTAAACTACTGTATTTTCCTACGTTTACGGGGTATAATTGTCCTTTTTATGTTATTTTCTATGTTATCTTGTACCTTTGAAATGTTCGAGTGAATTGCCCATTCAGTACCCGCAATTCTTTTTACGCGTTTTGCCTCCATGGTGTAGTGACCCTCTAAGATAATAGGTGGCGCTAGTGGTTGTAGAATACGGTTAGTTACGCGTAATAAATACGAAAATTTACTATATTCTTATTTATAAGTACAAAAACGGATAAATTTGGATTAAGAAAAATTAAGGGTGGTATTCAACTCGTTATACACACATCAAAAGTGTCTAGGGATCAACATATATTTTTGCAATAACTTTTCTCCTGATTGATATTAATTAAAATTTTCTTTAAGGATTCATCAAATAAAGTGTTTTCGTTTGTCACAGTAACGATAAACCAAGTCACCTTTGCATTAATAAAGAAATTTGCCATTTTCCTAATAAAGGGAATTTTGACATTTGAACCACTAACATTAAAGTTCGAAAAAAAGACTGAAATAACAGTTTTCTTTAAAATTTTATTGGGTAACTTAAACAATTAATAATCCGTGTTTCTACCGCGAATACTAACAACACAAGAACATCGGTTTGGCATACTCAAAATGAGTTCATCCAAATCACGCTGTGGAATGGCCGCCCATGTTCGTTGCAACAACAAAAAAAGGTCTTCTTGCGACTGGATACCCTCCATATTCGGCAGAGCTCTTCTCTGTAGCATATCCCATGCATGCTCAATCGGGTTCAAGTCTGGCGACTGAGCAGGCCAGAGCAGGAGATTGATGTTAGCTGCGGCGAGAGTCTGTCTTACAACTCTTGCGGTGTGCGGTCGTGCATTATCATGCATTAACTGAAATAAGGGACCGATTTGCACTTGTAGAGGAACGATCACGTCAGATACAATCGTCTCAGCATAAATTTGAGCGTTGAGGTTGCCTCTGATCCAAATCAACTCAGTTCTTCCGCCGATCCAAATACCCGCCCATACCATGATGGTTCCACCACTATAAGGATGGACTTCCTGGCAGGATTTTAATCGCTGTTGGCGTCCAGGGGTTCTCCAGTGTCGTATACGTCTTGTATCCGGTCTCATACCAAAACGAGACTCATCAGAAAAGCACACGAAACGCCATTGTTCTTCTGCCCAATTTCTGTGTTCAAGAGCCCATTGATATCGAATCCTACGATTGTGCATTGCTATAGGTGGTACCCGTAGCGGTCTTCGGGAATGAAGGTTCACTTCATGCAAGCGGTTTCTGACTGTTTGGTCGCTAATTAAGTTCCCTGAAGAGTGATGAAGCCTCACGGCTAACATCATGGTGGTTATTGTTGGAGCTCTTCGAGTTAAGATTTGAATGTATCGGTCTTGTCTCCGTGTGGTGCAGCGATACCGTCCTCCATGGCGCTCAGCCACGGTACCAGTGCTTCGGTAACGTGTCCAAAGTCGACTGATAACACTCTGACTTGTATTCAGAGCTAAAGCCACAGTACGTTGCCGGGAACCAGCTCCTATCATTCCCACGGCTCTGAGCATTTCTTCCCTGCTTAAATGACGTCGCCACTCCATAATAACGTTGGTTTTAATCAGTAGTAGGGAAACAGTAGCACTAATAATGTCTTCAATGCGATGTATGTTTTTATAGGGAAAATATTGACAGCTGATTTTCATCTTTTACTCGAATTTGATTAACAGTTCCTATTTCAAATTATGAAATGCACCAAAAAGGATCCATATAAATTTAGAAAATCATAAATTTATTACAAAGCCACATCTCAATCTCAAGAAATCCGCATAAAAATGCTTGATCCCTAGACACTTTTGATGTGTGTATATTCACGTAATAATCTTAAAATTCACATATAGAGATTTACAGGCACTAATTATAAGTTAAGTGAAAATTATAATAAAATGATAAAAAATTACCAGTTTCTGATTTTTTCCTTTGTATTCACCTAATTACCTATCTGCATGCCAAATTTGAACTTTCTAGGTCATCTGGAACTGGGTTATAGTTTTGATCTATAGGTCAGTCATAAAAATGACGATTTTTGGACGTTAATATCTAAATAACCGTTTGAGATATGTTTATAAAATTTGGAACACATATGTATCTCGCCAGTTTCAATATATGAGCCAAATTTGATAAGTTTAGGTGAAATAGTTTTTGAGTTATGAGGGGCTCAAAAGTGGCACCAAATGGTTCGTGTAATATTACACACGGTGAGCTGCGCGCCAGTACTTGGCTTGACACGCTCCCGCGTGTCTAGATAGAAGACAAGCGTGCCGCACCGTAATACCCGTATCGTTAGATTTTATTTATCAAAAATGCCGTCGTGTGAGTTTCGGAAGTGTACGAATTATACTTCCAAAGTAAACAAAATACAAAGGATCTCATACCACATGTGAGAATGCAAATATATTAAGATTATTTTTTATATTTCATTTATTTTCCAAACTTGCCAATAAATTATGCTTAGGAGCCATATGTAGGTGAAGACAGAGAGAGCAAACTTGTTTTGTCGCGAGAGCGATAAGGATGCGTGCGTGTGGACATAGATTAG
Source organism: Tholera decimalis (assembly GCA_943138885.2). NCBI lineage: Eukaryota > Metazoa > Arthropoda > Insecta > Lepidoptera > Noctuidae > Tholera > Tholera decimalis. Next base: position 14,895,872 of record OW964574.2, on the reverse strand, counting down.
TTAAAAATTTACAAGTGTATAAGCGATATTGATTGACTTGTTTTAATTTGTTTTTGTCTTACAACTATATTTTTACTAAAGTGCATTTGACTGATTATTGAGGATTATAACTGTTTTTTATTGAATTAGATTTCCGAGGGATCACGTTCGACTTCAAGATTGGATTGCAATTTTTCGTGAACAAAGAAGCGAATCAGACTGGATACCGTCAAAAAACAGCAGGATATGTAGCAATCACTTCCAAAGTACTAACAAATATGTTTCGAAATGTGGTCGAACAATACTTAAAAAAATGCAGTTCCAAGTATAGAGGTAGGTGTAACTAAAACATTTTATAAAACATAATGCTGCCTGCATAATGTTTTATAAAATGTCAGCTACCTGTTGCTTGCATTTTCGCCAACGTTGAATTTGTTTGGTCAGTATAGGTACCTACAAAAAAACCGCTACATGACATTTTATTATGAAACCTATAATTGTGTCATGAAATTGATTATTTATTGATTACTAGCTTTCCACCTGCTTCATCCAAGATGAAGTTCCGATTTGACGAAGTTTTCGAATCACATACAATTATTGTTATGACTGATCATAAATTATTTCATTAACATAATGACTATTAATTTCTATCTTAGTTTTGAATATAATGGGCTAAGCTGAATACAAACATTAGTGGTAATACTTGATCCGTGATTAACCATTATGATGTTTAATTTCTTACCTACGTACTTACTCTTCAATCGAGTGTCCACTCTACGGCTATAAAAATGTTATCCTATGGCACAAGGACTCATTTGAAGCGCAATTGTTAGAATTATAGCTATCTCTTTCACTTGCGTGTTGTTTCGTATCTTTTGTTCTACTTATCTATCAGTAAAACTTGTCAATGTGTGCCATAGATATCCGTGATGTGTGCAGTTTTTACTACGCGGAACAAATATAGCCATCACCAAAGATATATAATAAACTATAGATACGTTGTCCGCGCTCTAAAATGGCAAGTTGAAATCAAGGTAAGTGCCTCGTGTCTATTTAGTTACGCACGAACCTGTGTCGCGGACGCGACACTACACATCTTAAGGAAAAATGTGTTTAAAAGAAAATTAGGAAAAAAACATGCCTTTGTGTGTTTTCAGACGTTGCACTAATTATACTGCTTTCGTGAGAGGTCAAAATGTGTCATTTCATAGGTAAATATCAACAGAAATACATTTTTTATTTTAATTTTTCTACACGGCTAATGGCGGCTAGCGTATGAATGAAGTCAGTCACGTGACGTTAGGGGAGGTTGTTAACTAAAGATGTATATTCATCTCTCTCTAACATCAGGTGTACCTAAAGATGGCATTTATTTTCTGTCCCTTTCTTTACACGTATTAGATAGTAACTCTCTATGTGTGTGTTTCGTGCCGTTTTTGAGAGGTGTTTTGTGGGAATATGACGCGTCTATTTATAAAACGTCATTGGCCATCACTGAGTCTATTTCTTTCTCGCACGATGTTAGGTGAAATAGCATGCGAATTAGCTACGCTCACCAACGAGTTCGCGTCTCTAAACAGTGGACTCTTAGAGCCTGCGCGCACTAGCGATTTAAGTTGGCCGATAGTTTGATCGGTCAGAGGATCAGTATAGAGTTATATGGCAGTGTGCGCACTTGACAATGAACAGTTGTACGACCGAACTATCGAATCCGACTGCCCGATCCCTATTCGATCAAACTATCGAACGACTATCGGCCGATTGCATATGTGCATGAAGTTGTATGCGAGTGCGCGCATTAAATAAAATAAATAAAAATAAAAATAAAAAAGCCTTTTATTTCATGCATAAAATAAGATTAACAATTATAAATTGATTCAATTTCATAAATATTATAGTTTAGTTTTCATTTTCATGATTGCAATCAAAAATGTATTATTTAGCTTAACAATATTTATATAATGAACAATATTATTAATTACAATATAATTAAAAGTTATTTTTTAATATTTTATTTATAACAATATTACTAATTAGATTTCAATATTAATATTCATCAAATAACAAATTGGATTATTATTAATGGATTCAGAAATTAAAAAAATAAAATAACATGCATGCATGAACCCCTCAAATATTGAGGGTGAAGGCCTCCTCCAGAGAATTAATTCTAGTAAACGAGCGTGTGTTGATAGAGACCTTACGTTGTATGTCGCAATGTAAAATAGGTTATTGTTCTCAGGCTCTAACTGATTTGAAGTATTTGTCTCTGAAGGGTTTCGGTCTTTTACTCCCACGGGGACCAGCCGGATTGGGAGAGCGGGAGGGGCCTTCTGTGGTTACTATTCTGATTCATAGTGTTCTAGTGCGCGCATTACATTCAACTAAACTGTCGATCGACTATCGAAGTATCGACCGATCGCACAGTCAGTATGACGCAGTATGTGTGTGAGCGCACTTGTCAGGCGATTTTTCAGTCTGTCTGCTCGACTACAAATGGACTGTGTCGGCCGAATTCAATCGAATAGTGCGCGCACCGCCACGAGACTAAACTATCGAGCGACAGTTTGACCATAATCGTTGTACGATTGCGACTGAACTATCGGCCAACTTAAATCGCTAGTGCGCGCAGGCTCTTAAGGGTTATTTTATTCGGTCACTGTTAAGATTTATTGGACAGAAAGTTTGTAATGAAATGTAAGTTCGCGCTCGGCCGCCGCCCTGAGTTAACGCTGTGTCGCTTATGAACAGAAATCCTTAACCCATCTTAAAAAAGATCGCTAAATGAACACAAAATATTTGATACCTCTATTTTCTGTATGGGCAACTTGAGAATGGCAGAGGATTTAAATTTTTACCAAAGAATATGAAGTCATCTAGTGGGAATACGACATAAATTCCAGTGTGTAAACTTTATGCTGTGGCATTGGGAAGTATTGGAAGGTGCGCTAAGGGATACCGCGGCGGAACACCGCGGCGCACTGCGGTGTGCTCCTCCGTAAAGAAAAGAAAATACCCTGAGACGACAAGCTTGCTATCTTGCGTTATCGGGGTCGCTTATCCATCCATACTAATATTATAAATGCGAAAGTAACTCTGTCTGTATGTTACCTTTTCACGCCTAAACCGCTTAACCGATTTAGATGAAATTTGGTATGGGAATGGTTTAGGACCCTGGGAAGGACATAGGATAGTTTTTATCCCGGAATTCCCACGGGATTGGGAATTACGCGGGAAAAGCTAGTAGCTAATATGGTAACAAAAAAATATAAGATGACGCCGACAAAAGTTTATATTTTGTCGTTAGTGTAAGGTCACCCGGGGCGAAAGCAACTATGTGGCTAAAGCAATTACCTAATTCAATTTTATCTCAATCTAATCATTTTTGTAAATAGCTCTATCTATTGGAGTAAAGAGGAATCATAGTTTTTTCAAATAAAGTACAGATAGCATTACTAGTTCACCTACTGTAGTACTGCTGACAGATCATTTTCTGTCAGCCGCCATTTTGGAGCAACGTGTTGCCGCGTCCTGTGTTATGTTTTATAACATTAAAAATATTTCAAGTCGTTGCAAGGAAAAATAGAAGTGCATCCTAAAAACAAGATAAAACGTAAGCGTTGTTGGTATATTTGGTTAAACTCTAGGTGTTATAATTATCATTTTATTGATATAGTTACATCAACCTCAACTCATCATGCACGTGAGTTATTGCAACTATTTTTGTAGTTACAAATTTACAATCGCCCCATGCTTTTTGTACGGAAACTGCAAATTACTAGTGACGTTCCGTATCGATATTTCGATAACTGAATTTCACGTATATTTGCATAAATATTTAGCTGCAATTAGTATGAAGTGTTTTAGATTTTGCGTAGTTTTAACAAAATGAAATAGATTGAGAGTAGTGATTGAAAATGAGTAGGTAATGTTAATTAATTAGTGATTACTTAAGGAAAACTGTTGTTTTTTGCTAAGTACAAAGTTCTGTTTAGACTGTTTTTGTTTATGTTTTTACTGATTAATACGGAATTATTAGTTTATTTGATTTTGACTAAGAATTACCCTGTTTTTTTTTTTTTACTTTATTAAGTAATAATTTTTTAAATAAACTTTCAAAATACAGACAGAAATCGCTTTTTCTTGACCTAAATCCTAAATATTAGATTAGTCATCAATGCGTACTTATCGTATATTTGTCAAAGCATTTTACATAAGATAAAATCTTTTCTTGCTTTTATTTTATGTCCTAAATTCCATTAATAAAATAGAATTACTCTAGCTTCTTCTGAAATGAAATGAAATGAAATGAAATATTTATTTTGTAAATTGGTTATAAATAACACTTTTACACGTCATGTTTTTTTGCGTGTTAAGTTTAGCTAGATGAGGCCGGTATTTCCTAACTGACTACTCTGAGAAGAAACACCGAAACAAACTCAGAGGTCATAGTCTCTTTTAAAGTCCAGACAATTTGTATTTGTATATGAGAAGCATGTAGGTTAATGTCTGTGGTATTTTTTTGAGGAAATAACCACGCAAATTTGAGCGGACCTGTCCAGACAGTGCAAGCATTTGTCAGTTATCATGTAGCTCAACTTAGAACTTAAGGAGCTCAACAATTTGACAAAAAAAAAACCAAAGGAGATTCGGGTAGGCCACACAAGTACTCAAACTGCTTGACATCATTAAATAAATTATAGTGAAAGTAAAAACAACGAAAAAAGAATAACCTACATTGTCCTCACATTAACAATAATGAAATAATTATATAAAAAAAAAAAAAAAATAGGTATATACAATACTTAACAAAACAAATATTTTAATCAATAAAAAATAAATCAACTATCAAAAATTAGAAAATAAAAAGGGCTCACGTATATCACTGGAGCATCTCATTCCCAAGCCTTCTTGTCCTCAATATAATCTTTAACACTGTAAAAAGCTTTCTGACATAGCTTACGTTTTATAAACAATTTGAATTTATGAATACTTAGTTCTTGAATATGGCTAGGAATTTTATTATAAAAACGTATACATTGGCATATAAACGAACCACCTATTTTTTTCAACCTTGTTTTAGGAATGACATATTTGTCTTTGTTCCTTGTATTTACACTATGAATATCACTGTATTTTTTAAACAGATTAATATTTTTGTGTGCATACAAGAGATTCTCATAAATATACTGAGATGGCACAGTCATAATATTAATCTCTTTAAATTTGTCTCTTAAGGAGTGCTTAGGACTTAATTTATAAATTGCACGAATGGCCCTTTTTTGTAATACAAATATTGTGTGAATGTCGGCAGCATTTCCCCAAAGTAAAATGCCGTATGACATCACACTGTGAAAGTAACTAAAGTAGACTAAACGTGCTGTTTCGATATCAGTTAATCCACGTATTTTTCTAACGGCATATGCTGCAGAACTTAACTTTTTTGACAATTTATCTATATGGGGGCCCCACTGAAGCTTCGCATTCTCTAGTATAATACACTTTATTGATCTTATTCTTAATGAACACTTAGATCGATTTTGCGTTTTTGCACTAAGAAACCTATATTTAAACCTTTCATTATTTTTAATTATCGAATGTGTTCACAAATATTTATCGATAAGTAGTAGGTACTACATCTCAACATACATACACACAACATACAACATACATACTTCCATACTGACTAGAGTATGGAAGTCAGTCGCATTCACCCCATAAAAAAAAAGAAATTTGCTTGAAACTGAACTCTATCTCAGCGACTATAGATAGCTTTTACAGATAATTTTGTGTGCATCTTTATGTACTCTTGACCTCAACATTTAGAAACAGATTACAACTGGGTTATAACGAATAGTCACATTTACACCAAAGTGGGGCGAATGTAACTTTTACTGGTCTTATTCAACAAAAATGCAAATTAATTAAAAACCAAAGTCTATTTGTAACTTAATTTAGGTATGTCGAAACTGTTCATCGAAAGCTATGCAATTAAGTACGTTTATTAGAATACCCCTATTATTTAAGTAGCTCATGGTGGAGGGAAGCAAAGTTTCAAAATTACTTTTTTTAGTTGCTTTCGCCCCGGGTGACCCTACCAATACTTTTACAGTTTAATTATTGTTGTTTTAGATGCCAAAAATTAAGCCGTTTGGGAAAAGCTCTCGTAAAAGACTTCGTGCCAATAGATTGATCGTAGAACAGAGAAAACGGTTGGTTATTAATGTTTATTTTTATTCTGTATCATTTTATCGTGACCATTTATTATCATCGAATCCTTTTACACAGGATTTATGGAGGCAGCCGCGATACTTGCAAAACACTAGAAGAGCGACCGGAGGAATCTGAACAACCGAGTACTTCTTATGACAGCAATTTGGAAACGGCTGGTGTAAGTTTCAATATATTTAATTGTGTTACTGTTTCGTTTGTGAAATAAAAACCTTCTGACACTGAAAATAGCGCTTTACAAAAATGTATGTTTGTATTACTTTAAAATAGATAAAGGGTGTCTCAGCGCCGATTTTAAACTTTAAACTTTTGACAACCAGCGGGGCTAGCGGGAGAGGAGCAGTAGCGTTCGGTAGGTGATTAGTGCGGATTTTTTATTCGCTATGTCGCACGGTGGGCTGAAAATCGGCTTTCATAGACTTAGGCATTTTATTTTGCAAGTGCGAGTTTTTTTGCCGGATATCACTTCTATTAGTTATAACAATATACAAAAATGACACCAGAATTGATTCTGCACAGAAACGAAGGAATTATAATTTTTTTACGAAAATTTTGTATGGAGCTAGTATGAAAAATCGAAATATCTCTAAAACGGCAGCGATAACCGTAATATCCTTATAGGGGGTTATAGTACTAATTATTTATGATTTTTTGACATACGTTACATAATGGTTGTAGATGCCTTTTTTTTTAAAAATCGTCAAAATATTTTTATTTATTTTTACATATTTAAACGTTCCTTTTAGTGTTTAAGTTGAAGAATTCAGAGCTTTAACAACTCTTATCATAAAATAGCATCACCCCTATAGACCTGAAGGATTAGACAGAGGTGTGTAGTGTCTTGTTGATCTTGTAAGATTTCCAACAATACCAAATAGTTGAATATCAGTGTCAAAGTGCCCATGCTGTCGCTTCTTTTTGAAAGATAGGGGAATGAAATTGTTAATTGATCATACCCTAAAAGTATGATTACAACATAACCGGACACATAATAATAATAATATCCTTATAGGGGATTATAGTACTAACATTATTTATTTTAACATATGAAACTGTTCAAAACGATCCATGAACTGTGTCAAAGTTAAGAACATCGTTAGGAAGCATGCTTTTTCCCCAAATATTAAGAATATGTGAAAAAAAAAGACTGTATATAAACTTTTTATTGATAGGTAATTTAAATAAAACAGAAGTAACAAAAATAATATCTAATAAATTCAATTATACAAAATACATATTTGAAACTATAATTTATGAAATTATTAACTAAACATATTGGTACAATAAACTAACATAAATAACAAAAGAACATAAAGAAAAATAATTAAATTTTACAAATTTTCTTTACAACTTTCGTTGTCGGACTCCAATTCCGAGTCAGAATCCAGATCGGATATACCTACAAACTCGAACTCAGTTTCCGGAAACTGTATTAGGTCGAGAGTTTCAGCAAAAAAGGTTGTCTTCCTTTTGGCATCTAACTTCGGCCTTTGTGCACTTAGAAAAGGATCCGAAGAAACAACAAGCATATTTAGGATATCTTGATTAGAATCTTGCCTGCTTCTTTTCCGCGAATGATGTTCCCGGAACCTCCTAAAATCTTTGTTTCGAGACTCTGAGGCTTCTTCCGAGAGAGTCCCAATCGGGACAATATCATTTTTTTCGATTATGTCAGCTCCGTGTATTAATAGTTTATGTACGGTTGATGACATGTAGTACCAGTCGTATAATTCCACGTACTTTTCTGCTGTTTTGCGAGCAAAATCTTTAAATTTGATGACATCGATCTTCTCACCAGATGTTATTGCTTGCAAAATAACAGCAAATCTTTTTATCAGGTTTTGATCCAACCCAGTAATAGCTGCAGTTTTATTGGGAAACTCGAAAAACTTCCTTGCGGTATTCCCGTCATTGGTAGTTCCCGAGCCTTGTTTTACTATATCAATTAACAGATTGAGCTCCTCTTTAAATTTATTTTGAATGTTTTTTTTTCTGTTTTGTAACATATCTTTATGCTCATTACTTCTTGCTGCCCACTGTTTGAAGTCAAGTCTGTACGCAATGTGTAACAGACATTCCATGCAATTTATACGGGCATGTAGGGATGATAGGCCAAATTCATATATGTCAGAACACACAGTTTTTGATGTTACAGCATCTAAGTGGTTCATTTCTGTTGGTTTTGCTAAGCACAGGTAGCATGATGCATTTGATCTAGCTTCAGAAAGGTACGTGCAGACTTTTGCGTCGATCATTGTCATCATTAGTTTATGAGTCACCCTGTTACTATTAATGCACTCTGTGGGGTTAAGGGCCTCAATTTCCTCATCCATTTTTCTTTTGTTATCAATGACAACTGCATGGCTTTCTTTTACAAAAGTGAACTGAACCGGACGACAATAAAAAGTTGAGCATGGTTTCGGGTTTGTCCATATAGTATTATCTCCATCTGTCAGTTTCAGTGGCACCAAGGAGGTCATGAAAATGCTTGAATCATCATGCTCGCCGTCCATTTTCTGCTTGTATCGGCTTTGATTGGAAGCACCATCAAATCCCCACTTCGATATCAGCTTTAACTGCTTATTTTCCACATTATCAGAAAGACTTTGAAGAATCCGCTTCACCGTGATGTCAAGTAAAGCTTGAAGTGTAATTCTAGCTGATGAATCCGTAACTGATACTGATTGATTAGGAGGGTAGCATGCAAGCTTAGTTTATTGCAGTTTATAGTAGGATGGGTAAATATCCTTAGCACCTTCCCGAATGGCAGTCTCTCGCAACGTAATATATTGCCACTTTGAAAGCTTAAGTGAAAGAAGCAATCCAAGTGCTTTCTCTGGTGTAAATATTACTGTTTTCTTAATGCTTTCCTTGATTTTAACGGCAGCTTCTGGATTTTTGATCATATAATTGATTACAGATGCGATATCTTCATAACCTTCTTCTTTTAAACGTGCTGCAGCTGCATATGCCAATTCACAGGAATCCTCGCCTATGTGCTCACTAGATCTTCTCTTTTTCTGTTTGCTTCCCAGATCTTTGAATGGTTTTTGGGGACCTTTTTGTCATTGTTCCAACAGTCGATGATGTCGAAGGTTCTGGAGAGACTGAGCGTGCTCTTGGTATCTCATCAACAGTTGGTTCTTGATTTATTAAAGTTTGCACGCAACTCGGCCAATCAATATTTGCTTGCAACCACTCTCCGTACGTATTTCTAAACTTATCAAAGAATCGTTTAGATTTCTGCCACCTGTTTAAAGCAGCTCGCGTGAATCTCCGGCAAAATTCTTTGAGAGTTACTTGATCTTCGGCAGAAAGGCAATCGCCTATGCGGGACACAATTGCACTAAACAATACTTCATGATTAAATGAAGGACACTCACTTTTTAGAAGAACAAACAAATCTAAGTTGGTGATTAAACTTTCCATTCTAAGATTTTGTAGTCGCAAAGCAAATAGTTTTAGTGTTAGCAGTTACACGGTTGTGAACAATCTAAATTATGGAACAAAATTATAGCCCTTTTATTGTATAAAGTCAATAATTAGTTAACTACCCTCATTAAAGTTATAAAAGATATGATAATAAAAATTTATAATCGTCAAAAACATTTCGTAGAACTCATAGTAGAACTAATCAACATTAGCAAATCACATTAGCTCACTAATTATAAAAAGGTGAATGCAGTTCTTAGTTGGTATTGTTGCGAGATATTTCAAATCATTTAATCACTTAATAGGCTCATTAGAATCAGAAGACTACAACCATCATTCTAATTACTTAATTACTTGTCATCAGACTCATTAGATGACTACACAATATGTTATTTTGTATTTTGAACGTATGCAAGGTTTTAAAATTCCTTTTGTGTCGATATTATTATGTGTCCGGTTATGTTGTAATCATACTTTTAGGGTATGATCAATTAACAATTTAATTCCCCTATCTTTCTAAAAGAAGCGACAGCATGGGCACTTTGACACTGATATTCAACTATTTGGTATTGTTGGAAATCTTACAAGATTAACAAGATACTACACACCTCTGTCTAGTCCTTCAGGTCTATAGGGGTGATGCTATTTTATGTTAAGAGTTGTTAAAGCTCTGAATTCTTCAACTTAAACACTAAAAGGAACGTTTAATATGTAAAAATAAATAAAAATATTTTGACGATTTAAAAAAAAAGGCATCTACAACCATTATGTAACGTATGTCAAAAAATCATAAATAATTAGTACTAAAACCTCCTATAAGGATATTACGGTTATCGCTGCCGTTTCAGAGATATTTCGATTTTTCATACTAGCTCCATACAAAATTTTCGTAAAAAAATTATAATTCCTTCGTTTTTGTGCAGAATCAATTCTGGTGTCATTTTTGTATATTGTTATAACAAATAGAAGTGATATCCGGCACAAAAACTGGCACTTGCAAAATAAAATGCCTAAGTCTATGAAAGCCGTTTTTCAGCCCACCGTGTGTCGCAGTGATCTGGCGTGCACCGTGCTTACGCAGTGGAGGCGTATTTTTAACCGACTTCAAAAAAAGGAGGTTTACAATTCGTCTTGAACTTTTTTTTTTTTTTTTTTTTTTTATGTATGTTACCTCATATCTCGGAGACGGCTGGACCGATTTGAAAAATTCTTTCTGCATTTGAATGGGTATAGTTTCTAGTTGGTCCCATTGTTACTAAATCAGGATCTGATGATGGGATCCTGGAGAAATCGAGGGAACTCTTCAAATATTATAGGCACACCTATAGCGTTTTGGGTATTTCTTATAGTAGCTTGTGCAGTTGCTCTCGAAAAGCACCATTTGAGGAAGTGGAACTGATGATGAAGACCCCAGATGGCCACCGAAACTACTCAATAATAAGTATTTCGTTGATTGCGATTAGATTACTTGAATATGGATGTTAAGCACTTTATGCTCGTCACAATGCATATGGTGAAGTAGAGCTGATGGTGATGTACCAGGAGAACTCCTCAAAAATTAACGGCTCTGCACCGGGAAAAGCAATATTTTGTAAAAGGTGATAAGTAGTTGACATTTTGGCTTTTGTAACTAGATAAATTACAAACCGACCCACTAAAAAGCGTGAAAAAAAACTTTTTAGCAAAAAATAGAACCGACTTCCATATAAAAACACTACAAAGGCAAAAATAACTTTAATTTCGGAAGGCGGTGTCTTTAGTTTTGTATATATTTTCGTTTTTGACACCGCCTTGCGAAATTAAAGTTATTTTTGCCTTTGTAGTGTTTTTATATGGAAGTCGGTTCTATTTTTTGCTAAAAAGTTTTTTTGCAACGAATTTTCGTTGAGTGAAGCACAGCGCAAGTTTTGTAATCGCTTTCAAATCCACCGTTTAAGTGATGCCCTGAGTATTCAGTTAATTAAGTCATGGATAGCAAAGTTTAGAACGACAGGATATTTACTGAATCATTCAATTGGCCCTCGAAATAGACCTGTGCGATCGATTGAAAACATCAACCGCGTCGGTGCTGCGGTCGCGGAGCATCCATGAAGGTTGGTTAGAAAACATGCTGCCTCTTTGAGCCTCCATCGATCAAGTATTCAACGAATTTTGACCTTAAACTTAAAATTATATCCCTATAAAATTCAGGTAGGTAGTTCAAAAACTGAAACCAGAAGATTACAACAAGCGAAAAATTTACTGTCCGAGATATTTTTTCGAAGGAAAATGGATGGACAATGTTTATTTTAGCGACGAGTCACACTTTTACCTCGAAGGATACGTAAATCACCAAAATTGCCGATATTGGACATCGAACAATCCAAAACAAAAACACATGGCTCCGAGCACTCGGCGCCATGTTTATACCTACCGAGTACCGAGTACTCGGCCGAGAGCACTGTCTCGCCCGCTTGCTCGGTACGTGTGATCAAGGCATAAGACCGTTGTTTCCTGGAAAACTCATAAGCCGCTTTGGAGACATATTGTGGCCACACAGATCTCCCGACTTAACGCCAGCTGACTTTTTTTATGGGGTTATCTCAAAGCAAGAATTTTTGATACCCCTCTTACGTAATTTGGAGCAACTGAAGACTAAAATAATGACAGAAGTGAGGGCCATATCAGTTGACGTTCTGCGGCGTGTCTGTGCAAATTCGCTAGTTCGTTTTGAAGAGTGCATTTGCCGTGATGGAAGATATTTTGGCGGTTTAATATTCTGTACATAAAATCCGCATTAATAAACTATAATTTACTGCTATCAAAATATTATAAGTACAATCTTTATATTTTTTATAAACATTCAAAGTTTAAAATCGTTCTAAGTTTCAGAAAGACGAGTTGTTTGGAAAAATTTGAAGCTTCTTAAACAACAACTTAGAACTCTTAATCGCTACGCATAATAACTTAGTTTTTCATAGTATTGACCCCTAAACAAAGAAAATAAAACTAATGGTGAAGAGTGTCATTGGTGCTATCTTGTATCTTGGATTTTGATTTTTACCCCAAATACGTAAGGTATTATATAAGCGACCCCGAAAACCTAAAACCCACCGAACAAAGCGAACCGAAACTTGATACACAAAGTTTTTATTGTGTAGGAGTTCCAATAGCGGTCGCCGAAGTACTCGTGCAGGTCGCTACACCGAGTCTGAATGTACTTAATATCTAACAGAACAAGCGCGCACTCGGCACACTTGGCTCTTGTTGTCAAGCAGTTCCAGTAGCAGAAACCCAAATATACCATCAGTTCACTACAATAATTCCAAAGCATCAAACAACACACAAAGTAATAGTAACTATGAAGGTCATAATGAGCAAAAAATCTATGGTAACTTCTGAAGTATCAATATTAGTTTATCGATTTACTACGTTTTTATCTTAATTATATATAAACTCTTTGAGGAGTGGCTAGATCGGCGTCACGGCGTCCTGACCTACCGCATGACGCAGGTCCTCACCGGACACGGAAGTTTCGGGAGGTACCTGTGTCTGATGGGAAAGGAGGAAACGCCTGGGTGTCACCACTGCGAGGGTCGCCCTGAGGACACCGTAGAGCACACGGTGCAAGACTGCCCCGCCTGGGCAGAGCACCGACGTGTCCTCACGGCGGCGATAGGCGGAGACCTCTCGCGCCCGGCATTGGTCGAGGCCATACTGCGGGGCGAGAGGGAGTGGGAAGCGGTCGCCTCCTTCTGCGAAGCAGTCATGCTTCCGAAGGAGGAGGCGGGCCGCGTGAGGGAGAGGATGGCGTCCTCCCTCCAGCCCAGCCGCAGTGGTAGACGCCCACGGCGTCGGACGTCGGCCGACCATCTCCGGCCACCGTAGGCGCGGGCATGCGGACAGCGAGTAAAGGGCAACTCGCTGTCCGACCATGGACCATGCCCGGGTCGACGGCGCGTCGTGTTCCACGCGCGCCTCAAAGAGCGTCAGCAACATGACGAGGCCCCCTCTGCAGAGGGCCGAAGCCTGCCGGGGTCGTGGGACTCATCCCGTTACCGTGGCCCCGATACGTAAAGGGTTATTGAAGGAACACCGTGGATTTTAGTCAGTAAAAGTCTGACAGTCCCTCCCACCCTGCCCGGAGTGGGAGGACTTATTAGATAATTTTACCAGGTTAAAAAAAAAGAAAAGCTAGCTTCTACCCGCGACTTCGTACGCGTAGGAAGGTTTTCCCGCGTAAATCCCGATCCCGTGGGAATTTCGGGATAAAAAGTAGCCTATGTGTTATTCCAGGCTGCCAACTATCTACTTACCAAATATCATTCAGATCCATTCAATAGTTTTTGCGTGAAAGAGTAACAAACATCCATCCATCCTCACAAACTTTCGCATTTATAATATTAGTAGGATAGGATATAGTAGGAAAGTAGGAAGTAGGATATTAGTAGGATAGTAGGATTAGTAGGATGCGAAATTTTGTAAGGGTGGATGGATGGATAGATGTTTGTCTCTTTCTTTGCATGAAAGGGGATAAAACCAATCTGGCATATCAACCCGCTGCGCGCCGCCCTATTGACATTTTTTTTTAAATCGCGGCGCACATTGAAAATTATATATATGAGTAGAGGACACATAGGTGAACAAAAATGTCAAGTAACACGGTACCGCAAACTGTCACGCTAACGAGATATTTGAAGGTAAACATCGACATGTGAGTACAACGTCAAACATTAATAAATTAATAGTTTAAAAAACACTAGAAAAACACGCTTTTATAAATGCACGTAAAAACAAAAAAAAAATGTTATGAAAACCGATAATAGATTTTCTTTAGGTTTGTTATAACCTTGAAACCTGATCGTGTTCAAAGCCCATTACGTGGCCTTTCTCACAAGTGCAAACACGACTATGATACGATATTCCATCATGGAATGCCAGTGCTTATCTTCCGGCCTCATTATCAGACCTTGAAACCTAATCGTGGTCAAAGTTCATTACAAGACTTTTCTAAGAAATCCAAAAGAGCTTTCCAACAATGTGTTTGCTGTGCATTCGAATGTGTCATGTGTCATAAAAATTATCAAAATAAATTAGCAAAATAAATATAAATAAAATAAAATACAATAGAAATACAATCTTTCAAAAAGAAAATTCGTCAGGTGTGGCAAAGAGGGTCCTCTTCTGAATTATTTTATTGTTCCTCGGAAGTCTTTTCCACCCGCGACCGCTAGCTCTCTGAGAATTTTGCTCACGCCGCTTTCCAGCCTCTTGACCATCTCAACACCAAAACTCACATCGATCCGTTGCTCGGTTTTATCGTGAATAAAGGAAAAGCAATCAAGGACGTTTTCGCTGTACAATATGGATGAGATGACACCGAAGATGTGACCAGCTGCGTGTCTCCCGGCAATGTTCCAGGGCGCCGCCGCCGCCGCCGAAATGTCTTCTTTGGCCTCGCGGCGCCCTATGTCACCATCACCACTGCGACTGCACTAATTTCTGACGCGAAGTGTCAACGATTGACGTTTTTTTTCTATTCAGTGTTTTTGTTGGTTTTTTTAAATTATTTTAGTAACTAAGATTTAGTTAATAAGTATAATTTATATAACGTAATCAGACCAATGTTTAATGGCAGCAGTGATGTATTGAGTGATAGTGCCGGTCAACCTTCGACATCACAAAATATCCTGGAGAGGTGTCCTCTGTGCATCCAGGCACGGTTTTTTAAAGGTAAGCGGGGTCTGAAAGTACATATTGGGAAGGTACACAAACCACCCAATGTATCTTCTTCTGTCCCCGTCATTTCTACAACACTTACACCAACTTCTTCCACTTTGGATCCGTTTTGGAAAACAATCTCTAAATTTAAAAATTCTGTTTCGGTTTTAAAGAGAGTTCCCCGCGGTGCCAGACCTGTAGTGGCGCAAAACCTAGCAGGATGCGTTCGCCTTGCCGCTCGGGAGAACTCCCAAAGTGCTTGGGAACATCTTCTCACCTTCCCGTATAGAATTTTACATGTTCAAAAGAATTTGGCAACCAAAAAGACCCTAACTGCACAAATTAAAGATAACTGTAATATTTCGGCCCATAATCTGGATGCAAAATTATCGACACAGAGGATTACTTTCACAAGAAGTGTATCCCACCTAGTCGAAACTAAATTAGGGGAAGGTGACATTAGCGGAGCTGCCAGGATACTTTTCAGTAGCGATGTGGTGGCCCCGTACTCTCCAGATACTCTCGCAGCTCTGGAGAGCAAACACCCTGCCCCAGCGGATGGTCTTTCCTTTCCCGACCCCCCCGATCAGGAATTAAACACCCTCACCGTTACAGGTCAAGAGGTGGTCACTGCCGTTTGTTCCTTTCGAAGCGGCTCTGCTGGCGGCCTCGATGGTCTGAGTCCACAGCACCTGAAGGACCTACTCTGCTCAGGCGCTGGGGAGGCTGGTGAGTTGCTTTTGAAGGAGCTAACGGCTCTGATTAACCTTATGCTCTCGGGCCAGGTGAACGAACCCGTCACCGATATTTTGTACGGGGCCAATCTATGTGCCCTACGCAAAAGGGATGGTGGCATTCGCCCCATTGCCGTGGGAACTACCTACCGTCGTTTGGCAGCCAAGATTTGCTCTAAATTTTTTGGTGAGGATATTTCGACCAAATTTCAGCCCCTACAACTGGGTTACGGCTCCAAAGGGGGTTGTGAGGCTGCCGTACACGCCTTGTCGACCTATTTAAATTCTGGTAAAGGAGAGGTCATCTTGAAGGTTGACATTAAAAATGCTTTTAATTCAGTCAATAGGGACACTTTGTTAGCAGAAACTAAAAAAGAAGTACCACAAATTTTTAGTTTTCTTTGGCAATGTTACAGACATCCGACTAAATTACTTTATAAGGAAAACCTTTTGGAATCAGCTGTTGGCTGTCAACAAGGTGATCCCCTCGGGCCAGCGATCTTTAGTTTAGCTATTCACCCAATTATTCGACAACTAAATTCAAAATTCAATGTTTGGTATCTCGATGATGGAACCCTGGGAGGCGATGTAGACACAGTTTTAGATGATCTACAGTTTTTAAGAAATCAACTCCATACCATAGGATTGGATCTCAACCTTTCGAAGTGTGAATTATTCATATCCGACAGTACTGACAGACAACTGACACTTTCCAAATTCCACGCATTAGCCCCAGAAATCCAAATTGTGGATAAAAGTTCTCTTCGTCTTCTTGGGTCTCCAATTTTTGAGAATTCCTTTCCCGATTTTGTCGAGGAAAAAATACAAAATTTTAACGACATTTCGGACAGATTACACCAAATTAACATGCATTCGGCTATCACATTAATTCGTTACTGTTGCTTTGGACCTAAATTAACGTACTTTCTTCGTGCTTCGCATCTTTGGCATCATCCTCACCTTTTGGAAAAAATGGACCAAATTATCCGGCATACTCTGACAGCAATTTTAAATGTGGCTATGGACGACCGAACTTGGGCACAAGCTACTCTTCCCATTCGTATGGGAGGTCTCGGCGTCCGCAAAATTTCTAGCATTAGTCTCCCGGCTTTTATATCTTCGGTCCACGGTACTGAGAAATTAATCAGGAATATTCTAGCTCCGTCACTGGTTGATTTCAATGTGCCGTGCTTCACCGAGGCTATGGACACCTGGAGAATCGCTTGCCCCAATCTAAATCCACCCGACAACCCATCATCTCAGAGGCGGTGGGATGAGCCGCTCTGTAAAGCAGTTCAGAGTGACCTTATTGCCACATCTGCTTCGGCTGCAGAGCGTGCGCGCTTGCTGGCTGTGAGTGAATGGGAGTCGGGTCTCTGGCTTCATGCACTACCGTCGTCGAACATAGGCACCTTGTTCGATGATACTACTTTCCGCCTCGCTGCTTCCCTTCGATTAGGTGCTCCTTGTTGTTCTGCTCATCGCTGCCACTGCGGCGAAGTTGTCAACAGCCTCGGTCACCACGGCCTTTCATGCGGCCGCAGTGCGGGTCGCATAGCACGGCACGCGAATATTAACGACATCATCCGACGAGCTCTTGTCACCGTCGGCGTTCCAGCTGTATTAGAACCCAATGGCCTGGCACGCGACGATGGCAAAATACCGGACGGCATGTCTTTATTTCCTTGGAAGATGGGTAGGCCTTTAGTGTGGGACGCAACTTGTGTCGATACTCTTGCGCCATCCCATCTTCCTAGCTCGTCTTGCTGTGCTGGCGCTGCCGCTGCGGCTGCTGAAAACCTCAAGCGGCGGAAATATAATAACCTTGTTGGTAGTTATATTTTCGAGCCGTTTGGGGTTGAAACCTTGGGGTCGTGGGGTCCGAGTGCTCACAGATTATTTAAAGATCTATCCAAACGCCTAGTTGACACTTCGCGTGACCCAAAGGCTGGCTTTTACCTTGGACAGCGGTTAAGCATTGCCATACAGCGTGGCAATGCCGCCAGTCTTTTGGGCACATTACCAGTGGACAGCGATGCGTACGAATTTCTGGACGCCATATTTTAGTTTATTTTTAGATGTATATAATTATGTAGTTTAGGGTTTTTATTTAAGTTTATATTCCATTATTCTCATAAATAAATAATTTTTTTGCTGTGCTTAAAGAGCTATGATACGACTTTCCATCATGAAGTTCCAGTTTATATCTTCCGGCTTCATCATCAAATCAGTTCGACAGTACCATATTATTGTATTGTCATCAGAACTACATACAACTGCCAATTTTCATTATGCTACGACCCTTTGAAGATGGTTAAATTAGTTACCTTAGATTCCATTACATAGTTACATACAGGTCGACCTAATAAAAGCGTGTTAAAAATAGACTTATTGCGTGTGTATAGGCGTCAGATTGTATTCAAATAATCGTTCTCAGGTTGATTATTATTATTTCTGTTTATTGGAAGAGAGTAGGTAGGTAAAATACATTATAATAATTAATAACATTGAGACACGGATGTAATGTTGTCTTCGCTACGCTGGGACTTCGGAGTAAAAAAGTGTAAGGTATCAGTTTGCCATTGACTTCCAATGTACGCAGGCGTCGCGCGTCTCGCTTAATGTACGAGAGGTCGCCTGTTTGTTACTTTGCTGGATTTTTCATTATTATATGACTTGTTATTGTGGACTCTGTTGTTATATCGTTGACTAGTAAGTAGTTAGTTATTTTGGCAAAAATGACAAGTCATATTGGTGCAAGACAGTGCTTTTTTTGTGGAGTGAGCACTGTACGTGGACCGCGACGAAGATCTCGGCGGCCCATACAGTCGTATTTGTTAACTGAAGACTACATAGCTGATCGTCCATTCATCATCGAATACGCTCGTCACCTGTTTCAGTATCGGCTGGTCAGTACATAATATATACCTATATTAAGAGAACTTTTTGTGTTTTTAAAAGTGGTGTCTCAAATACTACCCGTAGAACTTCTTCTCTGGAATGCGTCCCCTCGTGTGAATATTTTATTTGAAGTATTTCATTGGTTGTTTATATTTATTATATGAACCATACTTTCCTTATATATGGCCAACAAGGTAATTTCTAATGTTGCACTATTTTAAACGTGTCTAATGTATTTTTTTCAGATAACGGAGCAGGACAGAATATGCAGACCGTGTTTGCAACGCGCTGATCGTTTTGTGACAACACAAATAAGAGTACAAGAGGAAGCTGCTCTAGCATCACAGCGAGCGACTACTGATGATGTGCTTGAACCGTCATTCGGGCAATTATCAGAATTGTTGAGCGATTTGCTAAGAGCTACTCTCCAAGAGCATGTCGAAGATATTCCTCTCGAGAAAGATAATATTGCTTCAGAGCAAGCAGAAGTAATGCCACTGATGCCAAATTTGCCTCTGATCTCTGTACCAGGTTTCTCGCGCATACCTTTGTGTTGCACTAGTTTCTGACGTTTTATAATTGCCCATGAAGGCCTATGTGAAATAAAATATTTTGAGTATGATTTGAGTTTGAGTTCGACGAACTGTATTATGGCAGGTTGCAATCAGAGACAGAATCTGCACAGGATTAACTTGGTGTTAAGAACAAAAATTTGTCTTAACAAGATATATATATTCGCAAACCCGAACTCCATTCGGGTTTGTGAAGAGCACTCGTGAGAAGTAGCTTTGTGGTTCGATACCACACGGTCGTCCAACAATGGATACTTTTAATAGTGTACAAATAGCAAATATATAAAGATACAAGGAAGAACTTAAAATATTTGAATTTTGATAGTTTAGAGACTATCGACGACACTTTTTTTTAATAATTAGGTATATTGGATTTACAAAAGAGAACTCCTTCCTTAACAGAAGCTTTTAAGATACCTAAAACAGCCCTAGCAATGTACTAATTTTTCTATGCCTTGGAAGCCTGAAATAAAGAAGGAAATAAAATAAAGTGCATACGATTCATACCGGTCAAGTCGTCTTAAAACCATGTCAATGACTGTAGTGCTCTTTAGAGGAAATGCTCTCTAAAGAAGCACACAGATTTGAATGAACCTGTCCAGACAGTGCATGTCAGATATGGTGTAGCTCAACTTAAAACTTAGGAGCTGAATGCTTGTTTTCTATTTTCCAGAATGAAGATCCCGTGTTACCTAAAGTGTTTTGTCCAAATTGCAACGGCGATGTATCGCAAATGGCGGGAATAATACTCGAGGTAATTGCTTACACTTTACCTACTTTGATTTTTAGAATTTATTTTACTTTTTCTACCGGTCTACCAGACGGATATACCATCTTCCATATACCATCTTTTTGTACTAAGTGCTTCTACTCTACATTTATTGTGCGCACAGTAGGGCATGTAATATCGGAAGGTTTTCAATTCCGATACTGATTTCCGATATTAGATCTCAATATTGGAATTCCGATATTAATATCTGAATTTCGTTATTTCGATAGAAATTGCACATTTTATTAGGGTTCCGTACCCAAAGGGTAAAACGGGACCCTATTACTAAGACTCCGCTGTCAGTCCGTCTGTCGCCAGGGTGTATCTCATGAACGGTGATAGTTAGACAGTTGAAATTTTCACAGATGATGTATTTCTGTGGCCGCTATAACAACAAATACAAAAAATAAAATAAAATAAATATTTAAGGGGGTTACAATACAACAAACGTGATTTTTTTTTGCTCGATATTGATAACGGCAATAGGTAGATGCTTGAAATAGTTACATAATATTTAGTTCAAAAATCTGTCCAAAAAGTTATCTAACAATCTTTGATATTGGGATTTGATATTGGGTCACCCAGTATCGGAATTGTAATATCGGAACTTTTTTCCGAGATTCCGATATTGCAATATTCCGAGATTCATGCCCTAGCGCACAACCAAGATGCGTGATACTCTCTGTCAGCTTCTGTGTTCTTTATCACATATGACCAGTCAGTCTTTAAAGCAAGAATGAACAGGCATCTTCTGGGTTCGCTCGTTTCATCCTCCTCCTCACGTCACCTGTCGCTTACTATTAGGCGTGTTCGAGGTCAAAGGCTCAACCAAAATAAAAATAAATTCTTTTTAGTTGTTGTTTTCAACGCGAGCCTTCGCGTTTGACCACCCTCACCTAAGTGATGATGTCGTCGAAGATTAAGCACGCTTACCTAGAAGTAATTTATTCATTCTTCGCTAGACCCCCAGGTTAAAACTATCAGGGAACATAAACTGCGATAGGAAATTCCCCGCCTTAGCTGTACGCACAATGAAAGTATTCTGAAAACGTTTTGTGCGTATGGTATGGCATTGCCGTTCGTCTTATAGTTCGATGATGGAACAGGCATGTGGTGGAATTAGACGGACAATTTGATCGCACAGTCTCCGAAACGTAGCCGATAGAAAATCGACAAGCTTGCAACATGTTGCTGTTATATTGCAATATTTAAAATTTGGTAAACATTTTGTTAGAACATTGCAAAATAGTTAAGACAACGAAATTATTAAATAAAAGTACGACGTTTAGGTGAACGTCTTGGGCTTATTTTGTGTTAGTAATTTGTTTAAATGATTTGTCGTCTTCCAATAAAATCTTAATCTCAGCCTTATTATTAGAAAATATGAATTCACATTTTCTCTAATAAGGCTGACATTCGTGATTGATTTTATCCATAATACAGGATGAAACAAAAAAGGTGATCGCAAATGTATACAATTTCTTCGAGCAAGAGTATGAAGAATTGAAGAAGAGTTACAGGCGTTTGGACCTGACTCCTCTGTCGAAGTTCAGCGAACGGACTGCTCTGGCCACCGGAGTGAGCGAGTCGACAGTACTCGAGATACTGCAGGAGCGAGCGAGACGGAATGTTGACGTGCCACAGGAGCCGGAGCGGAAGAGACCGAGGCAGCCGAAGAAGATAGAACTGCAAAGACCGCGGTAGTGTTCCATTATCCGCTTAGCATTTTCCTTGTGTTGGGATCTACTTCTAGTATAAATGGGTGTAGCTGAATATATTGTTTTACATGTATCGACTGCCTATCTGACTACACAAAGCAGTAGCTGAGTATCACGTAAAACTAGTGTATGATTTTGATATTTTTCTGTTAAGTACTGTTTAATTAAAATAATCAATGATTTTGTACACAAACAGGCCTAAATCTATGTCCTTTAATTTTATTCATCCAAAGGTTGTCAGTAAGAGATTGCACCGTGGGCTGTGCGATATATGTATATATATGTGCGAATTTGAATAATCATTATTATTTTATTTTTATTAATATGACTTATATAATCAAGTATACTTCAGGGATGTTATGGATATGAAATTACGGATCTGGATACGGATATAGGAAT
Organism: Tholera decimalis; assembly: GCA_943138885.2. Classification (NCBI taxonomy): domain Eukaryota; kingdom Metazoa; phylum Arthropoda; class Insecta; order Lepidoptera; family Noctuidae; genus Tholera; species Tholera decimalis. Next base: position 14,873,437 of record OW964574.2, on the reverse strand, counting down.
GTAACGTGATGGGTTTGTATGTTGATGGATGGAATGAGGAAGGCAAATGGAGTGAATGTTATGAAAGAAAAAGAAGTAAATGATGCTGTGACGTCTGACAGGAGAGAATGATTGAAGAAAATGTGGTGCATCGACCACAATATAGAATAATATTATTGGTTGTTTGACCGGTTTCGGATACGGATATGTCGGTATTTCGGATTACCCGTCAGTTTCGGTTAATGATAAATTACTTTACTTTCAATTTATCGACGCAAGTTGGTACTCATAAATAAAAATTTGTAATATATACCCGCAATGACTGACAAGTTATGACTAATCAATATAAATAATAACAATCTATGCAAGACCCGTGCGCGGCTGATGTCGGCTCGGCCGGGCAAAAACAAAAACCTGACACACACAACATCCCTCATTTAAGTTCCGCCCCGATTCGAAATTAACGGTAAACTTTATAACGGATTCGGTTACGAATAAAATTTATTTCGGATACCCGATAGGTTCGGTTACGGTTACCGAGCTCCATAAAATCCCTGATATACATACTAAGTAATTTAACAAACAATCATGCGAAGTCGCAAACAGATACTTAATGTTGTATGATATCGCAGGTAGTGAGTGTTGTACCTGCGTGTGGGCGGACTGACAGGCGCCATCACACCAATGACATACACGTTTAAATGTATTTTTCTTTGTAGCCAAAAACGAACGCTGTCTGTTCCACCTGCTGAGGACGCCCGCGAGCGCTGCAGTGCTACTGTTGTGTAAGTTTCAGCTTAATCATCTTACTTCTTAGATACTAATATTATAAACACAAAAGATGTGTGGATGGATGGATGGATGGATGTTTGTTACTCGTCTACGCAAAAAACTTTTTTTTCTTGATGACAGCTGCTCACGTTTGACCACTATCTCACCTGATGCTGTGATGCCTGACAGGAGAGAATGGTTGAAGAAAATGTGTTGTATCGACCACAATATAGGATAATATTATTGGTTGTTTGACCGGTTTCGGATACGGATATGTCGGTATTTCGGATTACCCGTCAGTTTCGGTTAAGGATAAACTACTTTACTTTCAATTTATCGACGCAAGTTTGTACTCGTAAATAAAAATTTGTAATATATACCCACAATGACTGACAAGTTATGACTAATCAATATAAATAATAACAATCTATGCAAGACCCGTGCGCGGCTGATGTCGGCTCGGCCGGGCAAAAACAAAAACCTGACACACACAACATGCCTCATTTAAGTTTCGCCCCGATCCGAAATTAGCGGTAAACTTTATAACGGATTCGGTTACGAATAAAATTTATTTCGGATTCCCGATAGTTTCGGTTACGGTTACCGAGCTCCATAAAATCCCTGATATACATACTAAGTAATTTAACAATCATGCGAAGTCGCAAACTGTTTACTTAATGTTGTATGATATCACAGGTAGTGAGTGTTGTACCTGCGTGTGGGCGGACTGACAGACGCCATCACAACAATGACATACACATTTAAATGTATTTTTCTTTGTAGACAAAAACGAAAGCTGTCTGTTCCAACTGCTCAGGACGGCCGCGAGCGCTGCAGTGCTGCTGTTATGTGAGTTTCAACTTAATCATCTTACTTCTTACTAATATTATAAATGCAAAAGATGTGAAAATGGATGGATGGATGTTTTTTTACTCGTCTACGAAAAACTATTTTTTTATTTATGACAGCTGCTCACGTTTGACCACTATCTCACCTGATGGTAAGTGAATGATGATGTGGTCGAAGATGAAGCACGCTTACCTAGAAGTAACCTATTCAATCTTGACTTAAATTCTCGTAGATGATAGCTAACCGGCAATACAGACTCCAGCAGGGAATTCGACTCCTTAGCCGTATGCAATAACGCATGTAAGTATTCTCAAAACGTTTGGGTGGGATGTCCATCATGTAACAATGGCGCATCGCTGTTCGTCTTGTAGTCCGATGATGGAATTGACTTGTTGGAATTGATTGCGCAATTCCATCGCACTCTCCCTGAAATGTAAGCGATATAAAACCAATAGACATGCAACACGTCGCACGGTGGGCTGAAAAACGGCTTTCATAGACTTAGGCATTTTATTTTGCAAGTGCCAGTTTTTGTGCCGGATATCACTTCTATTTGTTATAACAATATACAAAAATGACACCAGAATTGATTCTGCACAAAAACGAAGGAATTATATTTTTTTTACGAAAATTTTGTATGGAGCTAGTATGAAAAATCGAAATATCTCTGAAACGGCAGCGATAACCGTAATATCCTTATAGGAGGTTTTAGTACTAATTATTTATGATTTTTTGACATACGTTACATAATGGTTGTAGATGCCTTTTTTTTTTTAAATCGTCAAAATATTTTTATTTATTTTTACATATTAAACGTTCCTTTTAGTGTTTAAGTTGAAGAATTCAGAGCTTTAACAACTCTTAACATAAAATAGCATCACCCCTATAGACCTGAAGGACTAGACAGAGGTGTGTAGTATCTTGTTGATCTTGTAAGATTTCCAACAATACCAAATAGTTGAATATCAGTGTCAAAGTGCCCATGCTGTCGCTTCTTTTAGAAAGATAGGGGAATGAAATTGTTAATTGATCATACCCTAAAAGTATGATTACAACATAACCGGACACATAATAATATCGACACAAAAGGAATTTTAAAACCTTGCATACGTTCAAAATACAAAATAACATATTGTGTAGTCATCTAATGAGTCTGATGACAAGTAATTAAGTAATTAGAATGATGGTTGTAGTCTTCTGATTCTAATGAGCCTATTAAGTGATTAAATGATTTGAAATATCTCGCAACAATACCAACTAAGAACTGCATTCACCTTTTTATAATTAGTGAGCTAATGTGATTTGCTAATGTTGATTAGTTCTACTATGAGTTCTACGAAATGTTTTTGACGATTATAAATTTTTATTATCATATCGTTTATAACTTTAATGAGGGTAGTTAACTAATTATTGACTTTATACAATAAAAGGGCTATAATTTTGTTCCATAATTTAGTTTGTTCACAACCGTGTAACTGCTAACACTAAAACTATTTGCTTTGCGACTACAAAATCTTAGAATGGAAAGTTTAATCACCAACTTAGATTTGTTTGTTCTTCTAAAAAGTGAGTGTCCTTCATTTAATCATGAAGTATTGTTTAGTGCAATTGTGTCCCGCATAGGCGATTGCCTTTCTGCCGAAGATCAAGTAACTCTCAAAGAATTTTGCCGGAGATTCACGCGAGCTGCTTTAAACAGGTGGCAGAAATCTAAACGATTCTTTGATAAGTTTAGAAATACGTACGGAGAGTGGTTGCAAGCAAATATTGATTGGCCGAGTTGCGTGCAAACTTTAATAAATCAAGAACCAACTGTTGATGAGATACCAAGAGCACGCTCAGTCTCTCCAGAACCTTCGACATCATCGACTGTTGGAACAATGACAAAAAGGTCCCGAAAACCATTCAAAGATCTGGGAAGCAAACAGAAAAAGAGAAGATCTAGTGAGCACATAGGCGAGGATTCCTGTGAATTGGCATATGCAGCTGCAGCACGTTTAAAAGAAGAAGGTTATGAAGATATCGCATCTGTAATCAATTATATGATCAAAAATCCAGAAGCTGCCGTTAAAATCAAGGAAAGCATTAAGAAAACAGTAATATTTACACCAGAGAAAGCACTTGGATTGCTTCTTTCACTTAAGCTTTCAAAGTGGCAATATATTACGTTGCGAGAGACTGCCATTCGGGAAGGTGCTAAGGATATTTACCCATCCTACTATAAACTGCAACAAACTAAGCTTCCATGCTACCCTCCTAATCAATCAGTATCAGTTACGGATTCATCAGCTAGAATTACACTTCAAGCTTTACTTGACATCACGGTGAAGCGGATTCTTCAAAGTCTTTCTGATAATGTGGAAAATAAGCAGTTAAAGCTGATATCGAAGTGGGGATTTGATGGTGCTTCCAATCAAAGCCGATACAAGCAGAAAATGGACGGCGAGCATGATGATTCAAGCATTTTCATGACCTCCTTGGTGCCACTGAAACTGACAGATGGAGATAATACTATATGGACAAATCCGAAACCATGCTCAACTTTTTATTGTCGTCCGGTTCAGTTCACTTTTGTAAAAGAAAGCCATGCAGTTGTCATTGATAACAAAAGAAAAATGGATGAGGAAATTGAGGCCCTTAACCCCACAGAGTGCATTAATAGTAACAGGGTGACTCATAAACTAATGATGACAATGATCGACGCAAAAGTCTGCACGTACCTTTCTGAAGCTAGATCAAATGCATCATGCTACCTGTGCTTAGCAAAACCAACAGAAATTAACCACTTAGATGCTGTAACATCAAAAACTGTGTGTTCTGACATATATGAATTTGGCATATCATCCCTACATGCCCGTATAAATTGCATGGAATGTCTGTTACACATTGCGTACAGACTTGACTTCAAACAGTGGGCAGCAAGAAGTAATGAGCATAAAGATATGTTACAAAACAGAAAAAAAAACATTCAAAATAAATTTAAAGAGGAGCTCAATCTGTTAATTGATATAGTAAAACAAGGCTCGGGAACTACCAATGACGGGAATACCGCAAGGAAGTTTTTCGAGTTTCCCAATAAAACTGCAGCTATTACTGGGTTGGATCAAAACCTGATAAAAAGATTTGCTGTTATTTTGCAAGCAATAACATCTGGTGAGAAGATCGATGTCATCAAATTTAAAGATTTTGCTCGCAAAACAGCAGAAAAGTACGTGGAATTATACGACTGGTACTACATGTCATCAACCGTACATAAACTATTAATACACGGAGCTGACATAATCGAAAAAAATGATATTGTCCCGATTGGGACTCTCTCGGAAGAAGCCTCAGAGTCTCGAAACAAAGATTTTAGGAGGTTCCGGGAACATCATTCGCGGAAAAGAAGCAGGCAAGATTCTAATCAAGATATCCTAAATATGCTTGTTGTTTCTTCGGATCCTTTTCTAAGTGCACAAAGGCCGAAGTTAGATGCCAAAAGGAAGACAACCTTTTTTGCTGAAACTCTCGACCTAATACAGTTTCCGGAAACTGAGTTCGAGTTTGTAGGTATATCCGATCTGGATTCTGACTCGGAATTGGAGTCCGACAACGAAAGTTGTAAAGAAAATTTGTAAAATTTAATTATTTTTCTTTATGTTCTTTTGTTATTTATGTTAGTTTATTGTACCAATATGTTTAGTTAATAATTTCATAAATTATAGTTTCAAATATGTATTTTGTATAATTGAATTTATTAGATATTATTTTTGTTACTTCTGTTTTATTTAAATTACCTATCAATAAAAAGTTTATATACAGTCTTTTTTTTTCACATATTCTTAATATTTGGGGAAAAAGCATGCTTCCTAACGATGTTCTTAACTTTGACACAGTTCATGGATCGTTTTGAACAGTTTCATATGTTAAAATAAATAATGTTAGTACTATAATCCCCTATAAGGATATTATTATTATTATGTGTCCGGTTATGTTGTAATCATACTTTTAGGGTATGATCAATTAACAATTTCATTCCCCTATCTTTCAAAAAGAAGCGACAGCATGGGCACTTTGACACTGATATTCAACTATTTGGTATTGTTGGAAATCTTACAAGATCAACAAGACACTACACACCTCTGTCTAATCCTTCAGGTCTATAGGGGTGATGCTATTTTATGATAAGAGCTGTTAAAGCTCTGAATTCTTCAACTTAAACACTAAAAGGAACGTTTAAATATGTAAAAATAAATAAAAATATTTTGACGATTTTAAAAAAAAAAGGCATCTACAACCATTATGTAACGTATGTCAAAAAATCATAAATAATTAGTACTATAACCCCCTATAAGGATATTACGGTTATCGCTGCCGTTTTAGAGATATTTCGATTTTTCATACTAGCTCCATACAAAATTTTCGTAAAAAAATTATAATTCCTTCGTTTCTGTGCAGAATCAATTCTGGTGTCATTTTTGTATATTGTTATAACTAATAGAAGTGATATCCGGCAAAAAAACTCGCACTTGCAAAATAAAATGCCTAAGTCTATGAAAGCCGATTTTCAGCCCACCGTGCGTCGCCGATGTTCAAGGCTCCTGGATCGTTGACGAGGTCGAGTCGAGTCAGTAGTCGAGAAAAGGCTCATTGTCTTTGACTCATTTCTCGATAGACTCAAATGCATCATGCATGCCGATATCCGACAGATCCTTTCCAGAGACGGGAGTAGTACTTCATACACGACCGAACTTGATTGGTAAAGATTGAGCAGCTGTTCCGGTGTGAAGTACTCTCTCACCTTTGCTAGGATTCCTAACTTTTTGGCGGCCAGTTAAGCTTTAGCCTCGATTAATGGACCACAATTAAGTGTGGATATAAACGTTACCCCAAGAGGGTCAGTCAATATGATCGGTTATCGGCACGGTTGCACCATGGAAATGGACATGGCAGAGACAGCCTTCAAGAACGAATTCAAGCGAATAACCATAGCTTTACTCAGCGAACCATGGCTGAAATACTGGAATAACACATAGGTTACCTCTTATCTCGAAATTCACACGGGTTTGGGCCTTTGGGGTTTTATTCGGAAAAACCCTGCCCATGCGAACAAAAACGCGAGTAAAAGCTGTAGAAGCTTCATCAATTAAATTGTTATATTTTTATGTACAGGACTGAAACCTTGGTGATCAAAGAAGAACCTCCTGAAGCGGACTAGTAAGTAGCATCCATTGACGAACTAGACTGATGCCTGTGTTATAGCATTCTGCGCCCCTTTAGGAAATTTTAAATTTAGTCTCGCCTTAGGACATAACAAAAATGTAACAGAGACAGAATTATGCAATAAAAATTGTCCAATAAGAATTAAGGGAAACCAAAGAACTTATGAACTAAAGCTAGAACAAACATACAATGCTTGAATGAGTGTGGTACTGAAGTGGTTTGATGAACACTTCGTAATGTGAGTTATGGTCAATGATACTCGAGTCGAGGTAAGTAGAAGAATGTAGGTATTTAAAGTTTTTTTTTTTTTTAGGTAGGGCCACTCGTAGATCAGCTCAGTAAGGCTGTGCGTCTACTTAACCGGTCTGTGTATTTAAAGTTCAACGAGCACGGTTTATATACCAAAAACAATAATAAAAATGAGTCACGCCACCTTTCTGTAAACGGTTCGGACTTGACCGCGACCTAATGAGGGGGCGTCAACCTAATACAAAGGATTAGTGGCGGCCATCTTGCGCGCGCGCCGCTCGGACAAAGGATGACGTCGTGGAGGCGTGGTCTAATTTGTTAACGCCCCTAATCACCTCATATGACGTAGGCGATCATACGATCCTGTGCTGCGTTGAGTCGTGTGCGAGTAATTGCCTACTTGCTACAGTACCTACTTCTCTTTGAGTTTCGAGTGATGCAATGTGTGTGTATGTGTTTGAGGAGCTCGTGGCTACATAATAACAGCTACGCGGGTCGATCTTCAAGTGTACGGCCTGTCGAGGTCGGTCCGTGGATGAGTAACAATCTCAACATATCAAGATATCTCTGTTCATCGCAAAGCACGTTGAGCCGTTCTGCCCCCATTGTCATAATTACAGTAAGGGACCGTTCAAGTATTACGTAAGCACTATAGGGGGGCGTGGGGGTCTTTGCTTTGCTTATTTTGATGACATGGGGGGGTGGGGGATCTAGATGGTGATTACGTCAGCAGTAATTATTTACACACTAGTACTCACGCGGGGCTTCGCTCCCGTGGATTCTATCATGGTAACAACATAACTCTCCTTTTTTGCAGTCACGTAAAAAGTAGCCTATAACCTTCCTCAAGCTTCAAGCTACTTCCATACCAAATTGCATCCAAATCCACCCAGTACTTTCGACGATTAGCGCGTTCAAGCAAACAAACAAACTTTTCCGCTTTATAATATTCCGCCCGCGACTTCGTCCGCGTGGAAAAAGAATCCCCCGATTTTGAAACATTCTTCATTAGTGCTCCGCTCCTATTGGTCTTAGCGTGATGATATATAGCCTATAGCCTTCCTCGATAAATGGGCTATCTAGCACTGAAAGAATTTTTCAAATCAGAATCGTAGTTCCTGAGATTAGCGCGTTCAAGCAAACAAACAAACAAACAAACTCTTCAGCTTTATAATATTAGTATAGATTAGTATAGATAAAGCAACACGCATTGTCTATGCTTCAAAATGAAATGCATTTTCGGGGATTCCTACAAATAATGAATTGCTGAATTCCGTATCAGTAAAGTTTATTTAAATGAATATTATGTGCGTTACAGACTTCTTTCCAAACCTATTCCTTATTTCTAGATTTATAACTGCTGCTCATGAATCAATCAATTGTACCAATGTTTACGTAAGTATGGAGGGGAGGGGTAAGAGCTTTGCTTACTTTTGCTGACGAGGGGGAGGGTGGGTTAAGAATTGCAAAAAATGTGCTTACGTAATACTTGAACGGCCCCTAAGTCAAAAAAATGAAATGTTGGGAAATCGCACTTTTGTTTTGAAATGTTTAAATTGGTATATCTTGATAATTATAGCAGATAGCTTAAAAATTTAAACGGATAACAAAAGATACATGTTTGTAGATTAGTCCTCAATATAATTTATTTGTTAAATATTGATGGTTTTTTTAATCTAATGAATTGTATCTATAATTACCACTTCTATCAGCCCAACTAACACTTTCTTGAGCGTATTTACAGTAAGTCGGTATGATACTGTAATTACATTGTTACAGTAAGTACCTATATCTGCTCACTCACTTACTTGATATACATCAAGTAAGTGGCTTACGGATTGGTTTTATTTTTGTTAATTACACAAGTTATAAATAGAGTAACTATACTTACTGGAAAATGAGTAGCTAAAACGCCATATTTAAATAATGTCAATCAACCGGAACATTAGTTACTGTAAATATGATGGCGAAAATACGAAATAAAACATATTTTTAATACAGTAAGTCTTACTGTTACTATTATAATGAACGATTGAGTCTTCTCAACATTTACTGTGATTGTGCTTATCGTAACTATGTTAATAATTATACTATATAAAGCTAGATTTATACTATATAAAGCTAAATTACCACTCACTCACTCACTCACTGACTGACTCATTGACATAATTGTTCTCCCAGATGGTGGATGGGGAGGTGGGTATATTTTGACAGATTCGTAAACAAGTAACTCTCAAACCTACGGGAAAAGTGCCAAACCTCCCCTTTTCCCCCCCCTTCTCCCCCCTCCCTATCGTATCTCGGAAACTACGAGACCCGTATTTTTTTTTTTTACGGATTCGTATAGAGGAGGCTCGGTAAAGTAAAAACCATTTTTCAAAGTTCCCCCCGCCCCCCTTCTCCCCCCCCTTTAGGCGGATCTCGGAATCTAAGAGACTTGGAACATTTTTTTTTTCAGATTCATTTAGAGGGGCAATGCTTTAGTCGAAATACTTGTGCAACCCCCCCCCCATCACCCCCCCCTCTTTTTTTTTTTTTTTTCACAAGCTCGCGAGGTGCTTGCACCTCGCGCAACACCCAAATACTAAACCCCCCATCACCCCACCCATTTTTTTTTTTTTATAAAAAGCACGCGAGGTGCTTGCACCTCGCGCAACACGCAAATACTAAACCCCCCCATCTGCCCCCATCACCACCCCCCATTTTTTTTTTCTCAAGCACGCGAGGTGCTTGCACCTCGCGCAACACGTAAATACTAAACCCCCCCACCACCCCCCACCCATTTTTTTTTTTTTCACAAGCACGCGAGGTGCTTGCACCTCGCGCAACACGCAAATACTAGTTATACTATATAAAGCTAGATTACCACTGACTGACTCACTCACTCACTCACTCATTGACATAATTGTTCTCCCAGATGGTGGATGGGGAGGTGGGTATATTTTGACCGATTCGTAAACAAGTAACTCTCAAACCTACGGGAAAAGTGCCAAACCTCCCCTTTTCCCCCCCCTTCTCCCCCCCCTATCGTATCTCGGAAACTACGACACCCGTATTTTTTTCTTTTTACGGATTCGTATAGAGGAGGCTCGGTAAAGTAAAAACCATTTTTCAAAGTCCCCCCCCCCCGCCCCCCTTCTCCCCCCCTTTAGGCGGATCTCGGAATCTAAGAGACTTGGAACATTTTTTTTTTCAGATTCATTTAGAGGGGCAATGCTATAGTCGAAATAATTGTGCAACCCCCCCCCCCCATTCCCCCCCCTTTTTTTTTTTTTTCCCTCCCCATCACCCCCGCCCACCCCACTTTTTTTTTTCACAAGCACGCGGGGTGCTTGCACCTCGCGCAACACGCAAATACTTGATTTAGAGGGGCAATGCTTTAGTTTTTTTCACAAGCACGCGAGGTGCTTGCACCTCGCGCAACACGCAAATACTAGTTTAGATATAAATATAAAGAAAAATTTTCTTTATAGAGCTTGATTTAAGGATCACAGTAATGTAAAAAAAGTCATAACACCAGTAAATGTTACTGTAATTATGACATCGGGGCATTGATTTAAATAGTAAAGATACGGTAGTCAGAACATTTGACGGACGCGGTCACCCTACAAAACACACAAACGCCATCTATTATAACTAAGATGTCAATCGGCGTGGTCAGCTCCTAGACATAACCTTGTAAGAGCGGTGTGTGGTATTTTTCGAGGCACAAAGAAATAAAAATTAACCTTTTATTTTTCGAAATTTATATTTGTTGTACAATAAAAATACATTTTAATTTGCTTTTAACAAACAATAAAAAATAATTTTGTACATAATTTAATGTTATAGTAATATTATTAAATCTTTTCATTTCATCGGCTATAACGCGCGCCGCTGCAAAGTTATGTCGCACTTTTATGCGGCTTCGCGTCATCTTGGCTAAAGGTTGAGACAAATAAGAAAGAAAATTGTTTTAAACAATGTTATAAGTTGATTTAATGGCATATTTTTAACTTACCGGTGATATGAAATGTTATCATATTTTTATTGTGCTTTTTGTCGTATTTAACGCAACCCAACACAACTCGGCATTTTTGCTTGTAAAACTTACGACCGCTCCCGAAGATAGCCGATCGCGTTCTAGTTCACTTCGTTATAGGGAAGACCACTTTGGGAACAAGTTCGAGGCGTCATTATAACACGCGGTCCGCCCAGTCCTTACGCAGTAATATATATGTCAATGCATCGGGGGCAGCGTATGTCCCGGCTGTCATTTGTACATGTTTGACCGTCTTTATGGGTAGTCAGAACACAGACAGTCTGACACCAGCCTGGATAAGGGGTAGGTACTGTGTTACCCTTACCCAGCTACTGGGTTGTCAGTTCATAGACAGTCGCTCCAGTTAAAACATTATTACTCAGCTGAATCCGGTTACACTGGAAGCCGACCCTAGAAAGGCAGAACATGAGAGTAGGGCGTCCAATCCCGCAGCCTGAATTCAATCTCGGTATTTGCGGGACTACGAATTTTCAATCCCGCGGGATCTCGGTATTTGCGGGATCCCGCATATTGAAAATATTCACATTTATATAAGGCAAATAAAACAATGAATTAATCAACTAACTCCACGTTTATTTACGTATTACTATTAGTATGAGATCAATCAAATTACACCGTTTTTTCTTCACAAAAAACAGTAACAAATACTGAATAAAAAACTTTACTGATATTTTAGGCTACATACCTACTTAGGCTACCACTGACTGAAATTCGGCTATATTAGGCTACATAGGTGTTGAGAGTGGAATGTATGTAGTATTTTTCTGAACTTAATTTCTTGCATAAATTCTTGCTGGTGGGAATTAGTGTGACGTACAACACAAGGAACAAGTCGGCGACTTATATCAAAACACTTATTTACTTCTGAAGGTTTCTTCACTTTTATTTTCCTTTCTTCTTAATAGTAATACTGCTGGAACTGAACTGCCGATCTCGAAAAACTACTCCTCTTTTATAGGAATCCCTAACCAATCAGATTCCAATAAGTTTGCACACGGCACAATCAGATTTCTTCTAGTTTGCACACGGCACTAATGCAACCAATGAAATTCTTTCTGACTTTCCCACGCTAAATATATGGGAATCTTATTTTAGCAGTTTTTCGGAAATAGGCAGTCTTTACAATGTTACAACTTATTTTATATGATAGATCTTGGTTTCATTTACCATTATACAAAAAATCTTATCAATAAGACCATATTTACACCTTAAAAATTACAAAATTCGCAAACAGTCCTCGTTACGGTAAAGTTTCACTTAGGAGCCAATTTGACACAAACTATAGAATAAAGCCGCTTCGTCGTTAAGGTAAAGTTTCGTTTAGGGTACCATTTGACGCTTACATATAGGTACATTTAACTCTTATTTTTACATTTATATGCAAATCTATACTAATATTATAAAGCTGAAGAGTTTGTTTGTTTGTTTGTTTGTTTGTTTGCTTGAACGCGCTAATCTCAGGAACTACCGTTCTGATTTGAAAAATTCTTTCAGTGTTAGATAGCCCATTTATCGAGGAAGGCTATAGGCTATATATCATCACGCTAACACCAATAGGAGCGGAGCAGTAATGAAGAATGTTTCAAAATCGGGGGATTTTTTTTTCCACGGGGACGAAGTCGCGGGCGGAAGCTAGTCCTATGATAATTTAGGCTTATTATATACTTATATACAGCTTTAGACTAATTATAACTCTTAATATGCTACTAAATATTAATTAGGAACTTATTCTAGTGATTCATTAATTATGAAAACTTATTTCCTAATGACTCGTCGCTTACATTCTCCCCCACGGTGCGCAGCACATCACCTTGTTGGGGCGACGATACTGCAGGAACCAGGACGACTACTCTTCTCGTTGAACGTCGAAGTACTCCTCCTGAAGTCCTCACGTCCAGTACTCTTGTTCTTCCGTCTGGTCCGGGATATGTTTTGACTATTTCTCCGCGAGGCCATGAGTTCCGTGGTAGTGTAGAGTCGACTACCAACACAATATCCCCTTCCTTTGGATCGCTGGTTTCTTTTCCTTCTAATTTTCTTGGCATCAAAAGAGGTAAGTACTCTTTGACCCATCTTCTCCAGAAATGATCTGCCAGTCTCTGAGTGGTTCGCCAGTCAGCTCTTCCAATTATATCACTATCACTGAATTCTCCTGGCGCCATTGCTCCGCACGATCTTCCCAGTAAGAAATGATTTGGAGTTAAACTTTCTTCATCATCTGGATCCATACTGACTGGGGTGAGGGGTCTTGAATTCACAATATGTTCGACTTCAGTCATCAATGTGTGAAGCACTTCTTCTGGCGGGTTCCTTTTATTTAAAACTGCAGCAAAAGCCGTTTTCACTGTGCGAACGAGTCTTTCCCAAGCACCTCCCATATTCGGACTTCCTGGGGGAATGAATTTCCACTTGATTCCCTTTTCCTGTGCTGCTTGTTCAAGTTCTTTATTTGCTCCCACAAAATTAGTTCCGTTGTCGCTGAAGATAACCTTCGGTGTGCCTCTTCTAGATATCATCCGTCGTAGTGCCATAATCATTGAGCTGGTACTAAGAGAGGGCACCAGCTCTAGATGCACAGCCCGTGTGGTAAGGCAGGTAAATAATGCTCCCCAGCGTTTCTCTACTCTTCTTCCGATGGTCACTTGCATTGGGCCGAAGTAGTCTACTGCCGTACATGAAAACGGAAACTGATGATGTTGCAGTCTCTCACTTGGCAGGTCTCCCATCGGTGGTACTTCAGGTAAACTCTTCCTTGTCTTGCACCATTGACAGTTGTGAGTGATTGTTTTTTCAACGTTGCTCGTAGGCCCAGGATCCAATATTTCTGTCTTATTTCATTCATAACTGTGGCAATGTTCCCATGGAGAAACTTTCTATGATAATACTGTATTATAAGACGAGCGATCTTCTGTTTTCCATCTAAGATAATGGGGTTCATTTTTCTTCTGTCGTCGTCACGAAACTTCATGGTTCTACTTCTTAGCTTAATAATTTCATCGTTATCTGTGTACAAGTCGATTTTCTTAAGTCGACTTGCCTTTTCCAAAGGATTTCCTGATTTGAAGTTTCTTATATCTGATGCGAAGCTATAATTTTGACTTATCTTCCACTTCAGCCTTTTTGAAATGCTCTTCTTCCAGAGGTAGGTATGACCGCTTCTTTTCTTCTCTTGGGGTGATGGTTGTCCGTGCTTTCTGAGGTTTTCTTTGCGGTTTCCACAGCTCTTCTTTTCGACGGATGTTAATGTTAGTCTTTTTCAGCAAGGCAGATGTGAAAGCGATCACCCTGGCCATGGTGCGTAGTAGTCGTTCCCAGCTTGAAAACCTCTCCGGATCAATAAGATTTTCTTTCGAGACTTTCACTGTCATCACCTTCTGCTTATTCTTCTCTTCTAACATGATACCTTCTGGTTTGAATTCTCGAAACGGCCACTCTTCTTCTGGTTTACGAAGGAACGCTGGCCCTTGGAACCATCTTGCATTGTGGTCGAATTCATAAGGGGTTCCCCTCGTAGCGTCATCTGCTGGATTTTCTTTTGTTGGTACCCATCTCCAGTCGTCAATTTTGGATTTTTCTTCAATTTCCGCTAGTCGGTTAGCTACAAAGGTTTTAAACTTCCTTGGTTCTGACCTTATCCACTGGAGCACTGTGCTAGAGTCTGTCCAATAGGTTTTCTTAGTCACTTCAAGTTCCATCTCTTCTTCTATCGAGGTTGTTAGCCTGGTGCCAAGCAAGGCGGCTTGCAGCTCCAATCTTGGGATTGATACTGGCTTCGTGGGTGCTACCCTTGCCTTGCCGGCGATCATTGAGATGTAGACTCTGCCATCAGGTTCGATTGTCTTCCAGTAAACCACAGCTGCGTAGGCTTCTTCGCTTGCATCAGAGAAGGTGTGTAATTGACCCTTCTTGCTGAACGGTGATATACACCTTGGAATCTTCACTTTTGATAGTGCCGACACTTCTTCTAGGTACTTTCGCCATGTTTCTATTTGGTTCTCATTAATCTCTTCATCCCAGTTTATCCTTGTTCGCCAGATATCTTGAATGAGTTTCTTGCCTTGTATCAGAACTGGTGTAGCGAAGCCCATTGGATCGAAAGTTGACATTACGGCACTTGTAACTTCTCTCTTCGTGGGAAACCTTCTTCCTTCTATTAAATCTTTCGATGTATTTCGGAGTCCAATGTTGAAAGCTAGCAAGTCTTCTTTCACTAGCCGTCTTAGCCCTAGAGTTTTCTCTTCTTTAGTTAATTGTACACAATCTTCTTTATTGGTGTCTTCCACTTCTGTTAATACTTCTGGGTCGTTGCTGGCCCACCCCTTGAGATGAAAACTTGCTTGAGCGTGGATTTCTTTCACTTCTTTTGAAATCTTCTTTGCTTCAGTAGCTGACGAGAAACTCTGCAGATAATCATCCATATGATGATTTCTATTTATTGCCTTCACTGCTTCAGGATGAGTCTTCTTAAAATCTTCTGCGTTTTTATTCATCACATATATCGCTGTTGCTGGAGATGATGCTGCTCCAAAGATGATAGATGACATTCTGTATTCTTCAGGTTTGCCTGTTCTCTGACTCCCGCGCCACAAAAACCTTAGACTGTCGCGGTCGTCTTCTTTCACTTTGATACGGAGAAACATATCTTGAATGTCAGCCATGATAGCCACTGGACCTTCTCTGAATCGTAGCAGTACGCCAAATAATGATTGTAGCAGATCTGGACCTGATAGTAACGCGTCGTTGAGGCTTTTTCCTTCATATTTGGCAGCCGCATCGAAGACAATTCTTGGCTTCTTCTTGACTGGATGAACAACAGCGAAGTGTGGTAAATAGAATGTTCTTCCTTTGTTTGCAGTTGATGATACTTTTTCAGCGTATTTCTTCTCAATTAAATTCTGAATTTGCTTCTCGTAGGACTCTTTTATTTCTTGATCCTTGTCCAGCTTTTCAATGTTCACTAAACGCCGGAAAGCCTGCCCGTAGTTGTTGGGTAAGCTTTCATCTCCTTTTTTCCACAAGAGGCCTGTCTCAAATTGACCACTTGCTAATCTTCTTGTCGTCTTGTCGAGAATTTCTAGTGCTCTTCTATCGCTGTCATTCTTCGGTAATCTATTTTCAATACCCAGGGACTCCAGTTGAAAGTGATGTCTGACGATCTCTTCTAGGTTTTCTTTGTCGTCTGCACCTTCATGGTAACGAATGAAGTTTACTATGGCGTTAGCTCCTGAGTCGCATCCATGTAAGACCCACCCTAAGTTAGTGAGGGAGGCTACAGGATCACTTAGCTTGCCCGTTTTCAGTCTTCTTGTGACTATAAGTCCCCAGTTATCTTGGCCAATTAACAGCTTGGGTTTCTCTTTGACGTAAACAAGTTGCTCTTCAATTCCTTTCAAGTGTTTACAATTCTTCAAGGTGGCTTTGCTTATACTTTGCTCAGATAACTTCAGGTCTTCGATGGTTCTTGCTTCGATAGTTCTCTTGTCTCTTCTATGTACACCTTTGATTTTCAGTGTGATCTTCTGTGAACTATCTTTCCTTATCATCTTCCCACCAACAGTTTCGATTGTAAGTGTCTCTGGGCGTCCTTCTGCTCCAATCTTCTCTGCTATTGAAGCATCTAAGAGTGTGATGGTTGATCCCTCGTCCAATAATGCTAGCACACGAGCATGACCTTTAGGTCCATATAGGTCCACTGGAATGATCTTCAAGTATGCTTTTTCTTCCCCTTTGATGTCGTGAATTGAAGCTACTTTTTCTGGAGACTCTTCTGTATTTTCAGTATTGAGCTTCTTCTCGACTGATACTGGACGTTGGTCGGAGTGCAACATAGTATGATGCCATCTTTTACATTGTTTGCAAACTGGAGCTTTACAGTTGATTCTTGAATGTCTGAATCGAAGACACTTAAAGCAAAGTTTAGACTTCTTAACTATTTCCCATTTTTCATCGGTGTTAGCTTCCTTAAATGCCCTGCATTCTAATAAGAAATGCTCTTCTTGACACTTCGGGCATGACTTCTTAAACCTTTCTGTAGAGTCTTCTTGAACCGTATGTACGGATTTTCTTATTACCTTCTTCTGCTCCGATAACACTTCAAGTGGAGCAAAATCTCCGCACATATCGGCTTCTATGTCTAGGAACTCTTCAATCACCATTAATTCTTGGAGATCTTCATCTCTTCGACTTCTATGATAGGCAAACCATCGAAACTTCATAGACGGCGGCATCTTATCAATAATTGCTTTCATTGTTTCAGGTGAGCTGAGATACTGCGGTTTCTTCAGAGCCTTAATTGTTGCAACCGCATTCTTAATTTTACTTGCGAACACACAAATATCACTTGGATTTTCTCCAACCCTTGGCATGTTCTTCAGTTTTTCTAGTTCAGCTAGTGCCAGAGCGCCAGGTCTTCCGAACCTTGCTTCTAATCCCCTTAAAATTTCTCGTGGTTCTTCAGCTGTGAATAGGAGGCTTTGAACAGCTTCTTTGGCTTTCCCTTGGATCGCTTTTCTGAGGCGCGCTAAGTTCTGAGTGTTGCTAAAAGAGGCAGCCGTGTCTTCATACGATCTTATGAAAGCTAACCATTCTTCGCAGGCCCCGCTGAAGTAAGGAAGCTTTATTTGTCTAGGTGAAATGACGTCACGGGATTGGTCGGATAGCTTGAGTATAACTTGAGCCAATTCTTGTATGTCACTCTTCTTTTCTTCAGTTTTGATTGGCCTATGTTCCTTATTCGGTTTGCTGCTGGCTTGAATGAACCATTTCTTGACTTCTTGAGATTGCCCATATAACTCTTCTCCAGCGCCATCTTCCTCTTCTGAGTCTGCAGCCATGAGATCTAGCTCAGCCTGAGCTAATCTTGATCGCGCTTCCGCAACTTCTAAATCCCTTAGCGCCACTGTCATTCTTGCTTGCGCTTCTGCTCTCTTCCTGTGCGTCGAGCGAACAGACTGCGAGTCTATACCGCGGGTCAGCTTCTGAGGTTGAGGCTGCTGCAGGCTTTCATCTTGCGATGTCAGCGTACTTGTATTATCTCGCTGAGTCAGTACGGCGACACTTCTATTTTCATTCCGTAGCGTTGAGCAACTCTCTTCATGGCGCGTAGGTTCTGTGGCTTTACTCATATTTTCAGAAGCACTGGTCTGGGGTGCAGGATAAGTAGCAACCCCTTGGGTTGAGCTAGTTCCAGTAGTATTCTTTGACTGGTGTGCAGGCGAGTCTTGTTGGGCGGCGAACTTTTCTTCGGCAACGTAGACCGCTGAGAAGCCAACGATGCCGTAGCCGTTGAACTCGTAGATTCACTTGGCGTATTCATACCCCAATCTGACTGCGTAGTACTTCCTTCAGTAGTCTTAGAACGCGCTGAACTTGCTCTTGTATTCATTTCCGAACACTTAAACCACTAAATTAATCCCAATCCGGCACAGAAGGACCATTTGTTGAGAGTGGACTGTATGTAGTATTTTTCTGAACTTAATTTCTTGCATAAATTCTTGCTGGTGGGAATTAGTGTGACGTACAACACAAGGAACAAGTCGGCGACTTATATCAAAACACTTATTTACTTCTGAAGGTTTCTTCACTTTTATTTTCTTTCTTCTTCTTATTATCTTTTATTATCCTTATAAGTGATAAAATGAAAGTAGTTTATTATTTTTATTTCGTAGGACCTTTATTTATAATAATCAAACGCACAAACAATTTGGGCTTACACTTTTTGGTATAAACGAAGAAAACTAAATCTTGGGCTGTTACCTTCTTTGGACCATGGGCACCTTCATTGAACCACCAGGTTGCCATCAATGGACTTCGAGAAATTTGTTCTAGAGGTCCAATCAAGGTAACTTATTATAATTATCAATATTATTAAATTATGGCATACGAGGAGAGACAAACAATACTCATACACTTACGACAAGTACACAAACTATAGTTATAGGCTACTTAGTTACTAATTAAATTTTACATTGGGCACATTTAATGAGATCTAAACCAGTTTTTTGTTTTCTTACTGATTCTACAGCAAGGTTCATGCTAGTTTCATTCCAAGTAAAGTATTTTCTTTTATTCAGCAACATTCTGAAACTAAAAAAAATATAATGATTTTTCAAAAGTTTTTTCCATAATTAGTGAAATACTCGGAGCCTACTCCCATAATTATGACAAAAAAAATACAGTAAAAAGTACCTATGATTGGACCGGTCCAACGGTGGAACTCTCTTGAGGTCCATTGATGGCAACAAGGTACTCGTTAAGAAAAGAAAATCTAAAATATACATGAACATGATTAGACAAAATTTAATAACACTCATGGAATGACAATTAAATTAACTTATATTTCATACCAGTGCACACAAACAAATATGATAATGATACTTACATCAAATTGTTCCGAGTCAAATAATAAGATTTTGACCGCCGCAAAAACAACCACGCGCTTCAATCCTCGCCACGTGCCGCAGCGTCACTGAGGTAAGAGGGGGATGCAACTGAGCCGGCACGGACTCGTTTCGACTAGTTACGGCGTTGCTAGCTTGGACTGTTTTGGAAATACCATGGTGGTCCAATGAAAGAGCTAGTCCAATGATCGCAACTCTCCCCTAAGCTGTGATAAACGGGCGACATCGGCCCCCGCGTTGTTTGCAACACTGCTGGCCGGCAGTCACCGAGCGACCGCGCTGGCGAGAGGTCGTATGCATGCTTTTTTCAGTCCCGCAAATCCCGCGGATCCCGCGCCCGTAATCCCGCATCACGCGGGATTGGAGAATGACGCGGGATCCCGCAATACCGAGATGTAGGTATTCCGGGATTGGACACCCTAGATGAGAGGCATGGTCGGTATTAATAACGTCACAAACATTTTCTATAAAACTTTGTATGATTTCAGTGATGAACCCGAAATTTACGTAGAAATACCAAATGTGAAGATGGAACCCGGCGTATCTGAAGCTTACATGTAAGTTCAACTCAACTCTTCGTCGTTTCTAAGTAACATAGCTAAAAATTTTATCTTATTTAATCAACTTCATAATTAACGCGAGTGAAACCGCGGGGCATAGCATTAGTATGTTTGAGATGTAAGGTATGTTGTTAATATTGGTTAGTAGTTGTTAATCTCACAATGTTTGTTACTGAACTTCTCCGAAATGACCGATCTTTATGACTTTATGTATATTTGGTAGGTCTGAGAATAGATCTTAGGCTAGTTCTCTTTCGTTTATCATATAAATGTTTGTCGGTTCAGCTAGTATACTCATATGATCTTACAGTATGAGAACCTTTAATAGTTAATATAAGTAGTATTTTTAAATACGCTATTGTTTTTTCGTGGTAAATATCAACATATTGTGTTGATCTCCTGCTCTGGGTGGTGCTGAAGTGAGTGTCAGACTTATACGGACCAAAACCCACCCTGTGCCTTCAGTTGTACTTGCGTTAAGCCACCTCGTTAGAACATAGAACAACAACAACAACACAACACAACATCCCGCATCCCCGACAGGCAAGCTGTAGACCATTGAGCGATTAACACCTTAATTTTCATAGATTCATTTCAAGATTGGCTAAAATTGAAGAACGTAAGGAATTTTTTGGATCAGTGTCCATTTTTCAAAATATTTTATAACGTATCTTAAACAGGCTGTTACGACCCCACTTCTGGGCCACAGGCGTCCCCTCTATGAGAGGGATGTGCCGTAACCACAGAACAGATAAAAGATTCCTGATTTGTATGAGAACGCGTGTCGCCGCTTGTCTCTCCACTTTTTAGCTCCCCTACAAGCAAGAGGCCCGTTACGTATGCGAATTACGCACACATATAAATTACACACATTTAAATCGAGAGCTTGATACTGATTGTAACTCACTGTCGATAAACATGCGCCGTGCATTACGGCCAATCACGGCAAAGGACAAAACGTTAATGGTTGAAGTGTGGCGCATGCAGTACATTGTAAGCGGACTTGGTCATTGCGTTGATTAAGCGAGTACACATCGGGCAATGTATACTTTTTGTAACTTGTTGCAATAATGTTGTTAATTTTCGGAATTTCATAGTGATCAGAATATTTTTATGATTTTTACTAATAAAATTGTAATAAAATGTTATTTTCGACTTACCTATGGAAAGATATACCTTCTCGCTCTATACTTGCGGTCTGACTTTTTGTTTTAAGCCTGCAATACATATTGGGCGAGCGTTGTCGAGTGAAGGCCAATACCAACATGTAGACAGTATATTTGCCTTGTCTTGCTATCGCTCGGTGTCACTTGCCTAGTTGACCGAGTGAAGGCCAGCGCCAACGTGTATAGAGCTCATTTGGTGCAACTTGTCTTCGCTTGCTGTTGCTCGTGATCACTTGCCTCACTTCGGATCGGTGTCGGTTTTTGGTCACAAATCAAAGGCGCTCGCCTGCGCTCGGCCAACGTATGGGGCAGCTCTACAGACCCTCTTCTACATTGGTCGTCTGCATTGGCGTTCGACGAACTTGTCGAACGTGTGGACATTATTTCTTGCCTTGTACCTATTTGCCAACGCTCGTGTTGGCCTACGCGCGGCCAACATGTATTGCAGGCTTTACAGGTTATAATTGCACAGCACGGCATTTTAAAGCAGAGCTCTGCGTTCCGAAGTAATCCGAAGCGCACTAAACGCGGTGAATGAATTAATCGGTCGCGCTATGATTGTCGTATCATAAATGTGGCGCGCTCGCCACGCCCACATTACCATTCCAACCTTATTCATCTATTCCGTGGCCGTAACCTAGCTCGCTAGTGACGCATGCTGAGACATGCTTCCTCACCATGTTTTACTTCACCGCTGCTAGAGCAGTGGGGTTGATGTACATTATACAATGGAATCTGCCTGCCCAGGTTCGAACCCACGACTTACACCTCGTAAGTCGCGACTTCCCTGCTCTTATACAAATAGTCGAAAAAAATAATTGCCTTTTTTATAACTGATATTTTCACTCTTGGCCTCGATCACGCCTGATGGTAAGCGACAGAAGAGGTCTACGATGGAATGAGCGATCTCAGAAGATGCCTGCTCACTCTTGCTATAAAGGCAGACTCTGAGATCTCTGCCGGCTTCTGTCTACCACATATGGGTCATATTTACATGACAGCAAATTCAAAACGGCCGATAATGAGCGCGTTCTTTATTACAACCGCTGCAATGGGCGCGTTCTAACGTTGTTCCATAGACAATGGGCGCCTTTTACTTGGTTTGGAATGTAATGAGCGCGCTTTATTCTAAAATCGGATTTTTTTACTTGGACTACGTAAAATCAGCTCCTTTTACCATTTTTTAGATAACGTGGTCTGATTGGCCATATAAAAACGAAGTGAATGGCATAGTTAATTCAAAATAGAAAAATTGGCAATGAGCCCCTTCATTCCTGTACCCTTCATATGTGGTAGACAGAAACCGGCAGAGATTCTGTTACTGATTCCGAACAAACTGTTTTCTGGTTTTGTAGATACTAAAGATAATATTTGTATTTTCAGGGACCTAGGTGACCCTATCGATATAAAGATTGAACCACGGAACGATGCGACTGAACAAGCCTCTACGTAAGTTATCATCCTGCTAGTCCTACTTATTATAAACGTGAAAGTTTGAGAGGTTGAATGGTTGTTTGTTACTCTTTCGCGCAATAACTATCTGAAATCTCGGAACAACACGCAGGCTAATACATCCCACGTGATCAAGCCGCGGCCAAGAGCTAGTTTAAGTATGATATGATTAAACTGGCTGTGTATTATGTTATGTATTATGGCGGACTGGTTATTTTTTGGCACTGCCATAATATAGGTATCAGATGAAGATTCGTCTTAATTTTGTTTTTGTATTGTACGTTTCGGTAGTGGTTGATTTGTATAATGTGTTTCAGCTCAAGCGAGTCACAAGCAGTCCCCCGAGCCACTACACGTTATACCGCGCTGAGCACACAACAACACACTGGAGCGCCGCCTGCCTCGTTGTTCCCGCCAGCCCCACACACACTACAGTAAGTACACACTACTCTTGTATATATTGTAACTGGCTGTATCTGTGACTAAGTTCGCGAGCAAAATGATTACCTTACCCATTGATGTATTAAAAGGAGGAAGATATGTTACTCTCTAACATCGCAATCAGTAAACCTGGGCTCGGCGCACGAATACATGCACGGTAACTCACATATCTGTGTTCAGTGTCGTCATCAGTCCCAAACCTACAGTTACCGATAGACAAGGACAGAGATAGGAGACGGCGCTGTAGAGCGAAATCGCCTCAGCTGCCGAATGTTTGCGATTATGAATGAAATAAGATTGCATGTATTAGGTAAGTACGTAGTAACTGTAGGGTGAGTCACTCTTGTATGAAGAAAAAAAAAGTTGACAAATCAAATTCTAATAGTAATATTATGTTGTAGTGCACCATTACAAATAGTTTTTGTAAAAAAAAGTTAAGGGAACTTATATCTTCAGCCCGCGCATGCGCTTCAAACATTTACGTTTTATTAAAAAATCACGTCTTACTAAATATCATAGTTCTTTATTGGATATCGCTTAAATACTATTGTAACAAAACAAAAATTTTGTTACTGACACACATTAACGTCAAAAAAATAATAATCAAATAAACACAAAAAAGTTATCAAAAATTATTTATTTTTGTGCATAAATTCCTGCTTGCTATCAAATTTAGGCATAAGTTTTCTGGACGCAAGTTTTGCATGAATTATGCCGTCCCTTGATTTTTTATCACATGCCGACATCGCAACTTCTGTAACTATTTTAAGGCGAAAGGATTGGCTAAATTACAAAATAGACCTCTTTTTGAAGGACTACTACTACTAGACGGATGGACTAAATAGATTAAAAAAAATACCTAATACGCGTAACATATTTGACTTTAAATTTTAAATTTAATTTTTTTATTATTGTTCATACTTTTCTTGGAAAAAAATCGAATATATCCTCTTTATTTTTGCAATAATTTGCTTACTGCTTTGAAATAACTGAACCGATTTAGATATTTCTTTCACACTATTATAGAGAATTTATTGCTTTATTAAATTTAAATTCAAAATTTTACAAAATTATTACTTAAGTGCCGTTAAATCAATAATACCATATTATTACATTAGCGCCCGGCGCGCGCGCTCACTCATACGCAAGGGCCAGTCTCACCCTAGCGTTCGCACGGGGAGGCTGTGTCGCATGTTAACGCGCCCCGCTCTTTAAACTTTGCGTCAAAGAGTAAACAGCGTAGATAGTACGTTTGGTACAGTGGTACGGTTGAGCTATTTAAAAATCGGACATTTCGTTTGCGCTTGGACGTATGTGAATATTTAGTTTTAGTGTTGATTGCGAGTGGACTAAACTAAATGTTAAGTAAATAAAGATATTATTTTTATATTTTAGTTTTTATTGTTTCGTAGCCAAATGACACAAACCATTTTTTCTCTAAGTCAATTGTTTGAAATATTATTATTATTTAGCCTGCACTGTCTCACTGCTGGGCAAAGGCCTCCCTTCATTCCTTCCAACGGTCCCGGTTCTGCGGCAATTCTTTCCAATTCTCGAGGAAGACATCAAGTTCGTCCCGCCATCTCCTTCGTGGTCTGCCGCGACCTTGTGTCCCTGTTTCAGGGCACCAATCGTGAGGTTTACGGGCCCACAGCTCGTTCGGCATGCATATCGTTCGTTTGAAATATATTTATTTATTTTATTAACACTATGAAAAACAAAGTTGAAAGAAAAACTGCTTGCTACTATGGAACTCTTCATGGGCTAGTCCGACTCGCACTCGGAAAGTTTTTTATTAGGGTTCCGTAGCCGAATGGCAAAAAACGGAACCCTTATAGTTTCGGTATGTCTGTCCGTCTGTCTGTCTGTCTGTCCGTCCGTCCGTCCGTATGTCACAGCCATTTTATTCCGAAACTGTTAAGAATATACAAGTGAAACTTAGTAAGTAGATGTATTCTGTAAACTGCTTTCCGATTTTAAGAAAAAAATAAAATAATATTTAAAATAAAGGGGGGTCCCCTACATGGAACTAGAACTGAAAATATTTTTTTTTTCATGAAACCTATGCGTGTGTGGTATCCATAGACAGGTCTTTAAAAATGATATAAGGGTTTCTAAAACCACTTTTTCATAAAGTCAATGGTTTAAAAGATATAAGCTTCCAAAATGGTAAAATGTGTCCACCCTCTAACTTCTATAATAATGGACTGAAAAATATAAAAAAATATATGTCTGTAGACTTTAATGTAAACTTTCAACCAAAATTAGTTTGAATGAAATCGGGTCAGCAATTTTTGAGATACAGCATATTTTATAAAACCGCAAATATAACTTTGTAATTCATATAAACACTATGAAAAACAAAGTTATTTAGCGTAGTTGTAAAAATGTAAATAAGCTAGTTTTAAGAAATTTTTTAGGTATTTTTTATTCGTCAAATAAATATACATAGGTATATTATACTATTATAGTTACTACGGAACCCTTCATGGGCGAGTCTGACTCGCACTTGGCCAATTTTTTTAGTACATTAAAAAAACTATTTACTAAAAATTAAACCGACTCCCTAAAAACACTGCAAAGTGAAAAATAACTAACCACATTCAAGTAATCGAAGCGGAACACATGAAATACTTATTATTCCTACTTATATATTGAGTAGTTCCAGTGGCCATCTGTTGTATTCATCATCAGGTCCACTTCACAAATTGTGCTTTTCGAATGCAACTGCACAAGTTACTATAAAAAATACTCAAATCACTATAGGTGTGCCTATAATATTTGAAGAGTTCCCTCGATTTCTCCAGGATCCCATCATCAGATCCTGACTAAGTGACAATGGGACCAATTTCGAAGTATACCCTTTCAAACAAAAAAGACTTTTTCAAATCGGTTAAGCCGTCTTTGAGTAATCGGTGAACATACATTAAAAAAAATATATACGCGTCAAATTGATAACCTCCTCCTTTTTGTCGTCGGTTGATAAAAGCGTTATTATTTATTTTCACAAAAACAAATTGATATTTTTTTATATTTTGATTCACTCTAACTACAATAACTACTCACTAAAGAATATTTTGTTCTCAAAACAAGCATTGCAAATGTTCTGAGTCCGACTATATTCAATCGATTTATGATGATAAAAGCTAATAGGTAGCGACAAAAATCCTTCGAACGCAACGAACGTATCTGCGTCCGGTGATACCTATGACATTCGGGGGAGCGCGCGGGCGCTCGGGGTGGTCAGCACTGGCCGCTTGTTTCACGTTCAATGCTCAAGGACTTTGGGCTATCCTTTCACCTTAACAGATCGTTCAACCGCTTGAGTATGGCAAGCGAGCCTCATAAACAACAAACTTTCGTCACCTTTTTTCTCTATTATCTGAATAAGATCTTCATTCGTGTGATTTCTTAGAATAGGTGGATCAAAGTTGACTTCTGGCCAGTTTATTAGATCAATGAAACATTTAGCATCAAATTTGAGTTTAGGCACTTCTAAAATACGTGGTAGATTCCAGTTATAGTTCTACTAGCTGCGAGATCTCTTATATGCTTTTCTTCATCTGTTAACATCGTCAATAATATATTTTCAGGGTGAGCAAAATATGCGTTCCGTTGAATAACAGGATCTATGACTGCTTTTAACGCACTTGGTAAGTATCGCGAACTTTCAATTAATTTCCAAAGATGCCGTGATCCGTCTTTACATGATGGGTGTGTCTTTATTTGGAACCAAACAGGAGCATATACTTTCACAATGTATTGGGCCAAATTAATTAAATTACTTGATGGTGTTAGTGTAGAAAAGTAAAGACGCAAAATCCTGTTAGCTTTAGTCAACCGACGGGCATGTGACATTTTTCCAGGCGATTTATTTGCCAAGTCATCTGAACATCTTCCGGTAATTGCTGCTGAGGTAATTTCATACAAATATATTTGGTCTGTACTTAAGTCATCAGGTTTTAGCTTTGGTAAATGGCCTGGTATTGGCTCAAATTCAACTACAGCTCGCGTTTCACACTTATCCAGCAACTTACCAATAGGACCATTTTATGAAGATGGACCAGAAGTTTTACCATCTATATAATCAAACAAATGGCTCAAAGGCAGTTCATTTAAATGAAGCATGCAAATTATCCATTGCAAAGGTCTTTGAAGTCTTTTTTCAAATAGCCTTATGACACCACTAAATTTATCTGTATTTGTTACTGTTCCATCGCATCCAATAGCCAGGAGATCATCAGTACTAATATTTTTTGCAAAAAGTAGAGCGTTTATTGATATCTCAATGGTTTTAGCTATTCCTTGTGCTGGTGTCACATATCCTAAATAAATAGAATCCGGTTCCTTAATAACAGATACGTGTTCTTCAATATATCTACCTTTTCGTACCCTTTGACATGACACACATTTGACATATTTAGACCTGATGGTTAAAACTCCAAGTTCTAAAACAAAAATGATAGTTTTACGGAATATCACAAGAATTTAGTCACCTTTTTACAAGAACTTTTTGAATGTACTTACGTCAAAACTGATTTTTCGGAATAAACAACACAATTTAAATATCACAATCGACATGTATTTTAGTGAATTCCAAGTAGAACACTAATCTACATACAACCACAAACGTGTAACTTGAGATGTAAAAGTACCCACTTGAACATTTTTTTTCAAAACTTCAACGGCTTTGCGCGGGCTCTTCCACTTAAAATAATTCAATAATATTTAAGAGGATTGATATCGATACCCTACTTCAACATATTTACGCTATTAGAACTCGTTTACAAAAAAAAAAATTTTTTGACCCACCTTAGTAGTAAGTGATCCCATGACCCATGTCTCTCATTTTTCTTCTTGGTATAATTAAAACACTGTCTAGCTAGACAAGAAGTTATTTTGATGCGTATTTATTTCAAAAAAATCTTAAAAACACGAAGAGACGAGAATTTCTTGAGCTGTGTGATCAACAACGTTCTATACGCGACTGAGTGTCAACTACGGGCAATCACTTAGTTTTGTAGGATCAAACGCTGTGTGTAGTAGGTAACGTATTTTCCCCCTTTTAATATATCAATGACCTTACCACACTTATTTCCCACTTGGAAACACTATTCATTATTCTGTTCTCCTGGTACTTTCTGTATATCTGTCGTTCTACTTTCAGACCTGGAAATGCTTCTACATTTTTTTTTAATTTAGAATAGGTTCGCGTTTGACCACCATCTCACCTGATGGTAAGTGATGATGTGGTCGAAGATGGAGCACGCTTACCTAAAAGTAACCTATTCACTCTTGACTTAAAGACTCCTAGGTTATAGCTATCGGGAAACACAGACTCCGGCAGGGAATTCCACTCCTTAGCCGTACGCACAATGAAGGTATTCCCAAAACATGGGAATACCTTCATTGTACGTACCAACGTATTTTCCTGGTTCTTTGACAATATTTACCGTTAAAAAATTGTAGTCTTTTAAACCCAAAGGTTAACTGGTAGAGAATGCCTTGTTGCATTAAGTCCGCCCATACATCACTATTGTACAGACAGCACATCAACCTACCTCAATCTGTCAAATTTCTTTAATAGATTTTCAACCTTATCACAATAGTGGAAGGTTAATGTTCTATTGGTAAAATTTGACAGATTGGGGTAGTTTGACGTGCTGGCTGGCGTCTGTACATAAAGTTTAAATAAATAAAACTAGGAACGGTTTGTTTGGGAAAAGAAAAGAGTGTTTATCATGATCTGTACGTCGATTCTGTAAAATTCGACCAACAACTCGCATCTCACATAGCTATTCACTGTCACTTCGCTTATGGTTCAAAGTGACCTTGATTTTGCATTCTGTAAACAGCGTCGAAGTGACGGAGGAATTACCTTACCGAATGCCACTTCTCACGTCATCTCATACTTTATCTGTCAAAATCTTTAGTTCAACTCGCTGACACGTTTGCAAGGGTAGCGCTAGTGTAAATTCGAATTAACAACCGAGTTTTTAGAATGCCAATCAATAAACTCACAGCGGATTCAGATTCGAAGTTTAGAATGAGGTCTTACAGAATAACACAGCTGCTTATCCTTGTCCCACCTACACCGGGGTCGGCCTCCGGTCTAACCTATGATACAGCTGAGTGCTAGTGTTTTACATGGAGCGACTCACGACTGCTTATCTGAATTCTGACCAGGGATGTTATGGATATGAAATTTCGGATACGGATATAGGAATGATTATTATACCGGATACGGATAAGGATACGGATATGAAATTATTTCCGGATTATCCGTTAGTTTCGGATAATTTCGGTTACGAATATTAGATTTTTATGGAATTTGAAAAGTAAAATACAAATAGATACATCATACCATAACGCGCTATCTCATCTCATGTAATGATGTATTACATTTTATAACGCGAGAATTTCATTACAATTACCATCGTGTGACGCTTCATTACGCGTCATGTTTGGAGTCATGGTGTAATGCAACATTCCCCGGTACTAAATGTAATGGCATATAACATCACTTTCTAACGCACTGTTTTGCGCATGTCTACTTGTGTGTTTCGCCGCCGCCCGGCCGATCAAAACAACTTGTCATAACGTGTCTCAATTAGGCTCCGCCCCTATCCGATATTATCTGAAACTTTTATTTCGGATTCGGTTACGGTTACGGATATTTTTTATATCGGATATCCGAAAGTTTCGGTTACGGTTACGGAGCTCCCTAACATCCCTAATTCTGACCACCACAACCAGCTGGATAACATCATACTACCCCTTGGCATGATCAGGGTCAGATATCTGGCTTTTGACTTCCCATAACGTCTATCCAAGATGTACTGTAACGTTACAGTTTCCCTGGGTAGAGAGGGAAATGTAAGGTTGCAATAACTAATTAGGAGGAAGCACGTTTTAATAGGGAATATAACCAGGGAAAGAAATAAACAAGAAAAAAAAGAAGAACAGGATTTATAAAAGAAATAATTATAAAATTTTGCTGGAGACACGGAATCCTAAAAGCACTGGAGATGACGGAGATTGCGAGTTGATGTCAAATGGAGCGGATGATTATAGTAGAACAAAGAGGTGGCTGCAGGACGGCTGGCCTTCAATCGGATGGCCTCAGTTTTCCTTCTTCCTTCCCTCCGGCCGTAGTAATGGGACGGGGGGGATAATCAGGCTCCGATGCAGCAGTCGGTGGTGATGGTGGAGAGTTCGGAGGATGTCAGGATGCCTGGAGGTCCGGGCCACGGATCGTATATTAAGAGATGACCATTTCACTCCGATGGCACTTATCCGTTTTCTGTGCAGACTTCTGGTCTATTTGAGCTCTAGGCGTCGACTGACTGCTTCCCCGTGATCTCTCTAGTTAAATCGAGTTCTAAGCATTTGAATGAGGTTCTAGAAATGAAAGTCACGAGGTACAATATCAGTTACATATGCGACCTAACCTAGCTCCAGCAATGAATTAAGAAGAAAATGACTTTACAGAAACGTAAACAAACAAAGTATTGTATAAAAATAGCTTAATAAAGCTTAAAGCTCCAGAGCCTTGAATACCGACAACGAGTTGCAAGTCTATCGGTTACATTTCGGAGAGTGTGCGATGGAATTACACAATCTAATTCCGTCAAGCCCGTTCCATCATCGGACTACAAGACAAACGGCGATGCGCCATCGTTACATGGTGGACATCCCACCCATACGCACTAAACGCTTTGAGAATACCTTCATTGTGCGTACGGCTAAGGAGTGGAATTCCCTGCCGGAGTTTGTGTTTCCCGATAGCTATAACCTAGGAGTCTTTAAGTCAAGAGTGAATAGGATACTTCTAGGTAAGCGTGCTCCATCTTCGACCACATCATCACTTACCATCAGGTGAGATGGTGGTCAAACGCGAACCTATTTATAATTTAAAAAAAATCTACTCAAACCTCTATACAAATAGACACACACAAACACTACACACACATTCACTCACCACACCCTTTTTTACTAATCTCTGCACGTTATTTAAGCATAATTTATTTTTTATAATTGCTCTATCTACTGATTAACACTGACTTTACACATAACGGACGGATGACCCCTATAACACAGGAACCACCTAGCATAGAGGTCATTGATACGCACCTGTAAATCCTTCACTGTAAACAGATGTGCATAATCTGTACTTTACTTTGGATTAAAAATAAATATTATTGTATTGTATTTACATATAGATATTGTTTGCTTCAGAGTGCTGCAGCGGCCCGCCGGTCATCTCCGAGTGAGGAGTACACACATGCGTGAAGACGGGCTCAGCTAACATCCATGTTGTCAACGTAGTGTAATTACATTCATAATGTATCACTATTGTTTGTCTCGACTGAAGCCTACAATGTGTATTACTAAACAAAGCCTCTTCTAGGTTTAACTTAAGAAAATAAAAATCGACAAGTTTTTCCAA
This sequence comes from Tholera decimalis, assembly GCA_943138885.2. Taxonomy (NCBI): domain Eukaryota; kingdom Metazoa; phylum Arthropoda; class Insecta; order Lepidoptera; family Noctuidae; genus Tholera; species Tholera decimalis. Next base: position 14,841,878 of record OW964574.2, on the reverse strand, counting down.
ATTGCAACATATTTATCATTTATCCCACTTCCTGCTCCTACTATGTTCTTACTAATCCATAATATTGTATCTCTATTGTTTGTCTCGACTGAAGCCTACAATGTGTATTACTAAACAAAGCCTCTTCTAGGTTTAACTTATGAAAATAAAAATCGACTAGTTTTGTCCAAATTGCAACATAATAATCATTTATCCCACTTCCTGCTCCTACTATGTTCTTACTAATATTATAAATGCGGTATAAGTTTGTAGAAGAGGACGAGAGGACGGAGAAGAGGATGGATGTATGGATGTTAGTTACTCAGTACTATTTCATGCCACAACTACCTACTGAACAGATTTAGATGAAAGTTTGCAGTAATATAGCTTATCAGACTAAAACATAATATTGTGTAACGTGACCATGCTATTACGATTAGTATCAAGTGAGTCTGAATCAATTCCACCCTCTGAGAGCTATCTTGACGTACGCTGGCTGAACCGTTGGAATTACACGAAGATAATGCATAGTCCTGACTGATTTTGGCCATTTACCTCCTGCGCAGGAGATATATTATAGTGAACAAGTAGGTGTACTCTGTTTCTTTCACTCTCATAGTGCGATGGGACGGTAACCCGACACGACCGGAGAGAGATCAGGGGGCTTAGTATGAGTTTGCGATACTATTATCGTGTTCGAAAACTATCGCTTTGTCTCTTTCACACTAATCTGAAATGTGAAAGAGACAAAGCGATAGTTTTCGAAAACGACAAAAGTATTTCAAAGTCATACTATGCCCACAGGCGCAGGAACAACAACGGCTTAACGTGCACACCAAGGGATGGGGGGGGGGGGGGTTCACACCGCTAACCTTCCAACAAACTCAGGGCTACTACTGAGCAATTTCTATAAGGAAACCTATTTATCAAATATTCTTTGAAATCGAAGTACCTACGGTTTTTATGAAGAGAAAATTAGCGAAGATAATAATAACCCTTCTCGTATATAAACGATAACAACTACGGACTTTATACAGGGTGGCCAACTTAGAGGTATACAACTTTTTTTTGCCACCATTTTGTTTTGACGCCATATTTGACAATTATTTGATAACAATTATTTCGTGTAGATACGGCAAATTCGATATGGAGTGTTTTTAGATTGAACAACGTGTTTTAATTATCAAAATCTTCTACTCAAACCAATCTTCTATTGCGAAAACGCTGAGAAAATTGCGAACGATTTTCGGTTGAAATCACCTTCCTTTGCGGCTAGCAATAACTCGTTTGGTGAATAAATTTGAGCAGCTTGGCATTATAACAGATAAACCAGTTCTTCATTGTGCCAGAAGAGTTCGTTTGGAGCAGAATATTGAAAGAGTTCGTGAAAGTGTAGCCGAAGATCCGACATTGTCTACCAGACGACATTCTTAACAGCTGGAAATTAAAAGAACCACCCAACAGACTATTCTCAAGAAAGACCTGGGTTTGTTCCCATATAAAATTCAGATAACTCAAGAACTTCAGCCTAGAGACCATGATCGCCGTTGTAACTTCAGTAATTTTGTGTTAATCCAATTGAATAACGACCACATTTTCATAAAAAAAAAACATTATGAGTGACGAAGCCCATTTCGACCTCAGTGGATTTGTTAATAAACAAAATTCTCGCTATTGGGGCGAAGAACAGCCTTTGTTGATCCACGAGCGATCGCTGCATCCACGTCGAGTAACAGTATGGTGCGGAATTTGGTCAGGAGAAGTAATTGGCCCCTACTTCTTTGAAGATGCTACGGGCGCTGCCGTAACAGTAAATGGAGATCATTACCATGAGATGATCAACAATATTTGTTACATCAAATGAATCAGTTGGGCTTAGAAAACATGTGGTTCCAACAAGACAGGACCACATATCATACGGCCGGAGACACAATCGAAATATTGAGAAGAATGTTTTCAGGTCAATTAATTTCAAGAAATGGTGACATTGATTGGCCCCCAAGATCACCGTATTTGACAGCTCCTGACTTTTTTCTGTGGGGCTATCTAAAGGGACGTGTCTATGTTAACAAGCTGAGAAATATTCAACATTTAAAACAGAATATCCGAGACGCAGTTAGTTGGATAGCGCCAGAAATGTGCGAAATTGTGATGAGAAACGCGATAAAAAGAGCTCACATTTATTGCGCTGCTAGAGGTGGACATCTGGCAGATGTTATTTTCCATACGTAATTGCCAAGCCTAAATATAATATTTTTTAAATAATACCTAGTAAGTTCCATTTTATGTAAAAGAAAATTTATAAAATAAGTTGTATACCTCTTAACTGGCCACCCTGTAGTATTTGAATCTCTTGGAGGGTAACGTAATATTATAGTATAAAGTGAATATCGGCGTAAGGAATTAAAAAGAACTCGTCAGTACTATTAAAACATTTATTGTAATTAAAAAAAATAGTCCGAAATATCTGTAATTGTCTCAGTATAAGGGAAAAATTAACATAATCATACGCTGTTCATAAACAATAAAAATTTTCTTCAATGAACAATTATTGAACAACAAACTATGCCATACAAGACATACATAAGTATTTTTTCAATACAAATAGTCACCTTAAAATTAACTTAAACTAGAAACCTGTGATAGTTGAGATGATGGACACAGTTTTATATTATTCTACGTTCGGCCCAGTATTTCGCACTTACCTATCTTGGAAAAATCTTGTAAACAATGGGGCGAATGCGGAATAAATTGTTAATTCAAAATTCAAATACATACTGGTTATTTCCAAATACTGACTCGAGACTAAATCGAAGATACAACGTAATTGTAATACAATAGAAACAGACATTACATTCCTGAAACACATGACACATTAAATATATGTACTTTGGAGATCATTTTGTGTTTATTCCAACAAAAAGTAGTTGTAGTGAGTGCAGTCTGCAGCCCGCCATCCTCCCTACCGCCGCACATATGTATACATACTCATGCTGTAGACGCGAATGTTGTTATATAGAATTCAACCTCAATCTTACTGGAAATGTATTTCGCCCCTCCATGGAGCATCCTTAGATGTTCCAAACCTTGGGCACGTGCATATACATATGTACTTTATTTGCGGGAGGAACGGCGGTGATGCTAACGGCATTTAGGTTCAAACAACTATTTTTTTGTGATATAAACACTATCCATTTTCCAAAAATATGATAGTATAACTTAAATTAGATTACCGCACTGTCTGGCAGTTTGAGTGCTTTATACGGCCCACCCAAATGTCCTAACTTTGGTATTGTTCGTCAAATCGTTGAAGCTCCTTAAGATATAAGTTGAGCTACACGATATTTGACAAATGCTTGCACTGTTTGGACGGACCTGCTCAAATCTGTATGATTCTGTCCTTTAAAGGGCGCCAAAGGCATAAACCTACATGGCTCTCATATGATTTGATTACTACACATTGTATGGACTTTAAAAGAGACGTTGACCTCTGAGTTTGTTTCAGTGTTTCTTCTCAGAGTAGTCAGTTACGAAACACTGGCCTCATCTAGCTTACATTTACGAAAAAAAAATGACGTGTAAAAGTGTTACTTATAATCCATTTGCAAAATAAACATCATTATTTCATTTCATTATTTATTATAAATAGTTATTTAATGTACAATGGGTGAAATTTTCATAGGAGTTACATTTTTAAGTACTTATGAAGCTAAGCAGTCGACTTGCGGGGCGCGACGCTCGTCATCACATACAGTCAGAGAGTATATAACCACTAGAGAGCGTATAGGCCGATTTCTTTGAAGAACACGACTCACTGTTACGGGTCGGGCGGGAGAGAGAAATGCAAAGCTGTAAGTGGTCAGTTCAAGGTCAAGTTATATGCCTGGTTAGGGATTGGTCTACTTGATTAAGGGAGAGTAGACGATATCGATAAAATTGATGTTAACATGGTAAAAATACCGAGTAAAAATATTTATTTAAATTAAGGCCCAAGTTAATTAGTATTAGAGGCCGCCATACTATTTGAAGCCTAAAACCTTAAAGTTGACAGCACAGATTTTTACGATAAAATACAAAGGGAAAGAAAGGGATAAAATAATTAGAATTTACTAATGAAAGAAAGAGACTTTTCCAAAAGACATCAACGCGCGACTCAACCTTGGGCTTGCTCACCTAATCCACCATTTTAAATAGAACTCTGCGGAAGCTTATAATTTGATTAAAAAAATATATTTATACAACTGGCAACACGTTTCCTTACGTCAAAGTCAACTTGATAATGAATAGTTATGTCATCCATTTAGTATCTAGATGTCTAGGAATGTTTTCTACACCACTTCAACGCGCATGAAGGCATTATTATGCGTTATAAATTGGATACAAACATGTAAAATTTGTAAGGTTATAGTATCTGTTATTACAAATACCAAATAACTTACATTTTCTTTGTAATCATAATCCATAATTCATCCATCAAAACAAATATTTTCTTGTCATGACATTTTTTACGTCAAGGCTGACAAACTGTAATTTCTTCTTCTTTGTAGTCACTGAATGGCTAATAGACTAAAAAGGTTGTTCATACTTTTATTATATAATTGTTATTCACTTTTATCGATAGGACTAGCTTAATATTGTATATTATATTGTGGTTGTCTACTGATTAACGGCATTTTAAATTATAATTATAAATTTCTAAAACACACTCTCAGATTTTATCGAAGAGGTTTAATAAATTATGCTCGAATATAACTGGCTGATCAAATAACTGGCAAGATGGACTATTTTGGACTCTACAATTTGAATTCTGGTACAGAATGAGAATGGAATGGATTTTGAACGCTGAGCTGGGTATAAATGGCGCTGGGGGCCATCTCCGGGGGTTCAGTCTTTGACCAGTTTTTGAAGAGTTTAGTTCTCGACGAGTTTTGACGAAGAGTGATGGAAGAGGAAGTGCAGTACCCGCTGCCCTGACTCCTTGTTGGGAGCCTGCTGCCTTGACGCCTTGTTGGGAGCCTGCTGCCCTGACGCCTTGCTGGGAGCCTGCTGCCCTGACGCCTTGCCGGGAGCCTGCTGCCCTGACGCCTTGCTGAGAGCCTGCTGCCCAGACGCCTTGTTGGGAGCCTACTGCCAGACCGCCTTGCTCGAGCTGCTGTACGACGAAGACATCGTGGAGGAGAAGGCGATCCTGGAGTGGCCTGCCAAGCCGTCCCGCTAGTACTATACTCTAAACCTCCTCCTCTTCTCTCCTGAGAGTGTGTCAGATAGGTAGGTAGGCCGGTTTCTAGGATAGGTAGATAGGTAGGCAGGTTTTTATAAAATACTGTTTATTAATACTACATTAAATTTAATGGTACATCTATTTTACCCTCTTTTATTGGAGAAGCAGAAGGTATCGTTACAAGGTCAGGCGGGGCAAGAGCGCCATATTTTTTGCATAGATGATTTCGATGCAAAATATTTTTTTAATGCTGACTTATGAGTGAACATTTATTACATTTCGACCACATCATCTCTTAACATCAGGTGAGATTATGGTCAAACGCAAACGCCTTTCAATTATTAAAAAAAAATTGTCAATATTTGGAATGTTGTAGCTGCAAGAAACGTCAATTCAATCAATTCTATCAGCATTTTAACTAAATTTTCTATTAAATTGGAAACGGGGCGCACTTGCCCCGTTTTCAGGGGCAAGTGCGCCTATCTAATTAATAACGCTAAAATCGTACGTTACCAGAAAAACCGATAATTTACTTAATAGAATATAAACAAATAAACGCATTACTCTTGGTTTCTTTTTAGTGTACTCGTCCTATAGGCTACTACAGCTTCCATAACAAATTTGGGGCAAGTGGGCCATAGACTAGTAATCAGGGATTCTAAACCTTAAATGCTGTTCTTTTTAAAAAAGGTAAATATTTATTAGAAAGATTTTTAGCTCCTGCGACCCGTTACATGATCCATGATTGTTTTACGAGGTATACCATAAGTTTTAGCTGCTTCATATCCAGGATACGCCTGATCGGACAGCGTCAACTGCCTGACATAAAGTTTGTCTAGACCAAGAACGTTTATCGGTTTTTCTTTGATAAGTATAATCTATCTGTAAAAGATAATAATTTTAGGACCATTTGTAGCAACTATCCAACTACTTTTTCTTGTCGAGAGATCTGTGGGCAACATAGTATCAGAGTTGTTCAGGAAGCCCAAAGGCCTTTGACATGACTTTAAGACTGATGTTGAATGATAACAGACGGATCGATAGTTTTCAAAAGTAGCTAGTCTTCGATTATCGCTTCCGATTAGGCACACCTAAGCGTGCATAAAATAAAGAACAAAGGAATTGACAAGTTCTTGGGTTTTACTGTTAACACTTACGATCAACGACTTATCAACCTATATAATTATAGCGCCCCAAAAGCAAATCTCAAGAAAAAATAAATAAAATTACTTATTTAAAAATAGTTTATAGACTTGATACGAAGCTTTTACTGTAAACCTATCACCCAACACCTTCTCAGCACAAGACAGCACAGAAGCCGTTGGGTAATAAAATAACTGAATCATAAAAGTTGACGACTTCTGGCTCGGGGGAAGTGCGCCATACTACTAAAAATGTAGGCGCACTTGCCTCACTTGATTAATTTGAGGTTATGATTTTAAATTCTATAAAAAAATTTTACTTTCACTACCTAGGACTAAAATACAGCCATAGATTTAAAGAAAAACAACTCATTTCTGTACTCACTTCATTGGTTTGCCGTAACACATAAAATATTTGAAGATTTAAGGGGATAAATAACACGTCCTCATTTCTGCTAACAGGTTTAAATGACACTAAAACTAAAATGGTGGATACATAAAGTAATGGTGAACAGAGGCATCTGCGATTGTGAAGTGGGACTGTGTTTGAGTATGTTGCATGGATGTAAGATGTCATTAGTTGTATTATATCTGTAGTTTTCGATAATTTTATGGTAGGTGCGCTTACCCCGCCGGCGCGCTTGCCCCGCCTGACCTTAATTGTTTTGCATGCCAGACCTGTGTGGTCTAACACTTGGTCACAACTAAAATGGTTCGTGTACCGTAGCCAATATAATTATAGGTGTAAAAAGTCTAATAGCTTTCGTGCGTCGGGGCACTGTATGCGCGATCAAGTGGTTTATAGTCTTTGCATACAGTAAACTAAGTAATACAAACATAAACAGTACACACATCATCGATCACGCGACACGAGGCGACAAGCGTCTCTTATTGCGCTCGAATTATTTGTACAAAGTTATTTTCTTGCAATTGTTTCTTCGGTTCTATTACATTTCAATATTAATTAAGAGCGTTTATAACTTACGATATTTCACACAAACATTCAGGGACTTATTCTTGAAAACAAAATCACTGATTAAATAAGTCTTTCTAAAAATAGTTCAGAAAAGAGTGATATTACATTTTCTACACAAAACTTAAATTTCTTTCACGGAAAGAAAATTAAGTTTTGTGTAGAAAATGAAATATCACTCTTCCTTTAGATCAAGGAATCTTGTGTATATGTACCAAGTTTAATTAGAATCGGTTCTTTAATTGACGGAAAAAGGGCTCGAAAGTTTGTATGAAATACCGCGTAAAGTGTAAACGCTGTTAATATTTGTGAGCATTTAGATCGTATCCGAAGCTTTAGCCGAAGGTGAGGGAAGCCGGACTTCTATCGGACAACAATAACAGTCGACATTGTTGTTCACTTCAGTCAAACAATAGCGACACATTTAGATGTGATACACACTACATATTGTGTAATGTTAATATTAGCTGAATCCTTGTTGATTAGTTAGTGGGTTGTCTAGTTTGAGCTGTTGGTCGGGCGGCAGAGGCAGTCTGAAACAAACAATGTTCAACTCATCATCATCATCATTACAGCCGATAGATGTCGCGTGTGGCCACACGTCGGCTCCTGTGCGTCCATGAGAGAGTGCTGTGTACTTACAGTCCACTAGGTGCGGCACACGAGGCTGGTGGAGCTTCAGCATGTCGCTGCTTTATACTTCCTTTATGACGTTTAGCGGCACTTAGTGCTGCTACTGTCTCACAGTCTGAACTGAAATTAATAAATTAAATAATTTGAATCTGCCTGTCTGTGATTTCAAAATGAGTGTTTTCTCATGTGTTAAATAGGTAAGTATTTTACATGATACTACGTAAATAACGGTTTGAAAAAAAATCTGTGTTTTCTGTTTGTACGGGTTTATTTCTGGAATGGTAGAACCGTTTTTAATGGGACTTTTGTGGGAAGAAAGAGGAGTTTATAGGGCAACATATTAGCATATTACTACTTATTTAGCACGTAGGTAAAATAAGTGAAATAGTTTACGCAATGTATATAGCTAAACCTAACTCACACGTCATCCAATCTGCAATAGCCGACAGACTCAGTAAGTACCTAGAACTTGGCCATAGAAAACACAACTGACTAACTTAACCCGCACTGTGTATGGCAGTCTCAGCCTACACTAACTCTAGTTATACATATAACTTTGTGTAAGTGACATTGACGCACAAACAGATCCCAAGGATTCAGTAAAAGATTCTGTAACCTACAGAGTTGAAATTTTTCGTCGAATTTTCTCTGATTTTTTCCATTTGTTTTGCAGTTCTTTTATAACTTTTTTCTTTCTTTATCGTTTTTCCTATCTAATCAAATTATATTTTAAATTAAAAAGTAATTAATTCACAACTTTTACTAAAATTACCTATTTAAAATTAAATTTTTAAATTAAATTTATAAATAAAACTCGAAACAATCACGCGCTAGGCTCGCGCACCTGCATTCATTGCAAAGCGTTTAGATCGGATGTTTTCAATACATTGCGCGCTCAAACATTATCATCGCGGTATCCAGACTTTACGCGATTAATGACTTTCGTAAACAATTTTATGGAATTATGTGTAAAAAACTATTCGCAAAGTTTGCGCGATACAATGTCTCTGACACTGTATCTACTTACGTCTTACAGTTTTCCAAGATCAAATAGCCTTTCCAATACATTCATCATATTACTCACACTGCGGGGCCGCGGTGTCTTGTTAGAACATTCCGTTAATCCCGGAATAGAACAAGTAGGTACCTACTTTGTTCCATATATTTAGAAAATTATTTAAATATATTTTTTTTTTATATTTTGCGATCTGTTGCCTTTATGGGACAATGAGCAATAGGTGGGTCTTGTTTCAATAAGGGCGTGCTCAGGGTAGCGACCTGTGTCGCATCCTGTTCATCATGGGGAATTTTTCGTTTGAGCCGACGCTTGCTATGTTTTGTTGTTCATTAATTGTTGAGCCAGCCACGTTTGGGTGGTTGGTGATTCTATCTTTGTAAGACTTGGTGTGTTTATGAATTTCTTCTGTGACGGTGGGCATTTGTAGGTCATTATGCAGTTGTTCGTTTGTCACAAACCATGGAGCATCCGTTATTATCCTCAGCATTTTGTTTTGGAACCTTTGGATTATTTCTATATTAGAATGACAAGCTGTTCCACACAGCTGGATGCCGTACGTCCACACTGAGAGACACTGCTTGAGTAGTAGCCTTATAGAGAAGAATTTTATTTTCAAGTGATAGCTGTGACTTTTTCCCGATGAGCCAGTAGAGATTTCCGAGTTGGAGCCCAAGCTGTTTTCGCTTGATGAAAATGTGCTTCTGCCAGGTCAGCCGTTTATCTAGGTACAGTCCCAAATAACGTACGTGGTCTGCTTGGGGTACTTCAACATTATATAGAAGGACAGGTGGACAAGTTTGTCTTCTTAGTGTGAATGTGACATTGACCGATTTACTTTCGTTTGCCTTAATTCGCCACTTTTTAAGCCAAATGGCTACATTATTTAAGCCGTTTTGTAGCATTTTAGATGCAATTCCATACAACTAAGATGGCCGTGTCGTCTGCGAACGTTCCGGTGGTAACAGTCGTACATGTTGCCAAATCCGAAGTAAACAGAAGGTATAGAATTGACCCGATTACGCTTCCTTGGGGAACACCTGCTGATATGGGACTTTAAATAAAATGGCTTACTTTGTCCAAAGTCATGGAATATGCAATGCGATTAAATTCTATGACTTAGTCAATAAATTATACAAAATATAGACTTATAGTATCATCAAAGATTATACTAGCTATGCTTATGTATTCACGTACCTACTGATTACTACGTACACTACAATATAAGTAAACGAATTTTCATTACGAACATACTGATGAACCAGTTGAATCCAACGATCTTCTACCTACTAACTGGATTGCTTACGAATGATTCAAAGAATACAGAAAGTCTTTCTTAGCTGTTAAACAATAGAGTATAAACTTGCACGCATAAAACTGAAGGAAATATTCGTTCCGAGCGAGACAGTGCGTGTGTGGACTGTGTCCCTTTCTTCTGTGTGTCAGATTAAAAATATTTATTTCAATGGTAATTTTTTCGACCTGTCTGTTGTAGTAATAACACCAAGTTTTAAACTTCTTTGGAATTCTATCTTTAAAATGAATTACCATTATTACTGTATGCATATTAATGAAAATTAAAGTTATTTTTGTGATGTTTGTGTGATGAGCACGATCATTTGTTCTTTGTCTGGGTGTAATTTATCTATAATATGTATGTATTTAGAAATATATATGTATGTTTATCAGTTGTCTAGTACTCATAGCACAAGCTCTGCTTAGTTTGGGACTAGATGGCGTTGTGTGAAAATTGTGGAATATTATTATTATTATATCCTTTATTACATTTTATATACATATCATTTACATTTTGAAATATTCCTATAAAAACAAAAAACATTTAAAAATATAAAAAACAGTAGCCCACCGGTATCGGGAACAGGGTCCAAGCTACCGGTGGTCAGGGCTCTTGAGAGAGGAACCTCCTAACAATTCGCGCCGTGTCCAGAAGTACTGCTTTCTGGATCAAGCCCTTGATCCAGCTGCCCAACGAGAGCCTCCTAAGATGTTTGTCGAGGCTCTTGGCTATTATGCCATTGGCTGAGACGACTATCGGCACAATGATTGCTGTATCCACATCCCACATGTCAACAACCTCGTGAGCCAAGTCAAGATACTTAATTTGCTTATCTTTCTCGGCTTTCACGAGGTTCTCGTCATGAGGGACCGCTATATCAACAATCACTGTGCGACGCTCTAATCGGTCTATTACCACTATGTCAGGCTTATTGGCAACAATAGTCCTGTCAGTGATGATAGACCGATCCCAGTACAGTGTAATATTGCCATTTTCGAGAACTGGGTCGGGCACATACTTATAGTACGGTACTTCTGATTCCACGAGATTGTATTTAAGAGCAAGTTGCTGGTGAACAATCCTAGCTACAAGGTTGTGTCTATGCAAATAGTCTCCGTTAGCCAGACGAGAACAACCGGAGATAATGTGACGAATGGATTCTCCCGGTTTGTGACATGCCCGACATATGTCTACCGTACCATCCTTCACAATATATTTCCGATAGTTATTCGTCATCATAACTTCATCCGTAATTGCACAGACAAAACCTTCGGTTTCCCCGAAGAGGTCACCAAAACGTAGCCAGGCTACGGACGCTAATGTATCTACATCAGACCCATGAAGGGCCCGGTAATAGCGTCCGTGAAGCTCCTTGCTCTGCCATACTTCTCTGCGGTCATTAGTATCTAATACTACAGGTTTGCGCCAATTCTCGGTACCTAAGGAGAGCGGAGTGAGGCCTTTGTCCACCGCTACCACATCTCGATGCATACCCACGTCGGCTTGTAGGAAATATTCCCTAAGGCTGCATACCTCGCGGTTGTGCAGGGTCTTTGCATTTAAAAAGCCACGACCCCCGCACTTCCGCGGGATATACAGCCTCATCACCGAGGAACGTGGGTGATGCATTCGATTTGCAGTCAGCGTTGTGCGGACCCGCCTGTCCAAGGCATCAAGTTCAGTCTGAGTCCAATTGAGTATGCCAAAAGAGTACATCAATACTGGCATGACCCAACCATTGAAGGCACGCACCTTGTTTCCGCCTGATAGAAGACTATTCAGTACTTTATTCAGGCGGCCAAAGAAGCGTTCCTTCAACGACTGTTTAACATAAACAACATTGATGCCTAGTGCCTCTGACATACCCAAATACTTGTAGGTTTCAGTTGAGCCGAGGGATCTTAGGTGTATGGAATCCGAGAGTTGAGTTCCCACGGATTCCATAATCTCCCCTCGCTTTACATGCATGACCGCACATTTGTCCACCCCAAATTCCATCCTGATGGCGCTACTGAAGGTTTCCGTTACCTTCAGTAGCTCCATGAGTTGCAAGTTGCTGGGGGCAAAAAGTTTCAAATCATCCATGTAAAGCAAGTGTGATATGACCTGACCACCTCTTCTCAACTGGTAGCCTTGCCCCGAACTCTCCAGCAGTGTACTGAGAGGGTTGAGAGCCAGACAAAACCACAGTGGGCTCAGACTGACACCTTGAAATATGCCACGCTCAATCCTAATCGGTTCGCTGTTTTCCTGGATTTGTCGACATCCTGGATAGCAGAGGACCGTCTTCCATTGCCCCATACATGACTCAAGGAAAGTGCGGAGTATTGGATTTATTTTGTACAACTCCAACACCTTCATGAGCCATGTATGTGGAACCGAGTCATAGGCCTTCTTATAATCTATCCAACATGTCGACAGATTCCTTCGGGAACGACGAACCTGTTGGTTTATGGCAATATCGATGAGGAGAAGCTCCTTAGTACCGCGGGACCCGTTCCTACATCCATTCTGAGAAGCAGACATGATTGAATTTGTATCTATGTGATTATTAATTTTGGCTCTCAGAATGGATGTAAGAACTTTATAGACCGTCGGTAAGCACGTGATCGGTCTATAATTTTTAGGTTCCGAAGTACTGCCTGATTTATGGAGCAGGTGGGTTATTCCTGTAGTTACGAATTGAGGTAGCGATCCTAGCTCTAAGGCAGACTGGAACTGAGCGGCCAAGCGAGCGTGCGAGCTTAGAAACCATTTTATCCAGAAATTGTGCAGCCCGTCCGGCCCTGGAGATTTCCAGTTGGATAACGGACGGACTGCACGGGTTACATCTTGGGGGCTGATCGTAATTGCCCCCATTTCTGGTATAAGATCGCACGTGCGCTTGATCTCACTCATCCAGTCACCCTCGGTGTGGCTGACAGGTACCGACCAGATGCTGCTCCAGAACGAACACATGGCGTCATCATTTGGTAGGCACGTATCAGTCAAACCTTGGTTAGGTCGCTCCCAGGCCCTATAAACCCACCTTTCATTGTTTTGGAATGTGCGATTCTGAGTGTATCGCTCCACCCTCCGCTTATATCGACGAATTCGATTTGCCCATGCATAGACTTTCTGCTTCAGGAATTCGATACGCTCTGTGATGCGGGTGAGATAATCCCGAGGACTGATATCAGTCCCCGCAAACGCCCGCCTCACAAAGCGCATCACTCTAGGACGAGTGTTGCCCTGCCTGAAGCAGATAAGTTTACCAATGAGTGCTCTAGCCTCAGCAATACGACGTTCGATCCTGCCCTGCCAAGCTGGTACAGCTGGCCGAATAACTCTGTCAGTCTTTGGAAACTTGACATGAGCTACCCAACAAGCCGCTACAGCTGCACAGTATAGGATCGAATGAGTATCGGTGAGGTCTTCACTATTGTCAAAATAATTTGACAGCAGTGAATCTAGAGCACACACTAGCGCCCTATTTTTCTTATGCATGGGTAAACGAGGCAGACGAGGTCTAAGCTCAGGCGGTGTGGAGCGATACTCCCGTAATGCACACTCCAAAGCACTCCTCAATCGTTCACTGCACTGGGTACTCACGGTTATAGCCTCGTCATCATCATCTTCACCGACGTGGTCGGGTCGCGGTGCGATACTGGGTTGTAGTTGCACCGCGGCCAGTGGCGAAGCAGATGAGACACGGCTGCACCGTGATTCGAGGCGTAGTCTATCAAGTACGGCGTCATCCAACATACGGTTACGCTGGATGACCCGCACCTGATCTGACAGTCGTTGGGCCGAAACGTTGACAGCCGGTTCAAGTACCTGAAATAGAGAGAGCATCCGACCACGGTACGCAGTCAGGTTAGTTCCCCCCTCTGTAGCCCCATAGTATGAGCGCATGACGTTCTCATTGATGGATTGAGTCCATCGCATGCGCTGCACACTTCCACCGGTTGCGGGGACCCCATCAGAGGCCGGCGGGCCTCGAAGTCCCATGCTGGCCGGAGGGCGGCCTCTTCCTCGCCGACGCGCAGGTGGTGGTGTCGTCGGCGGCGAGAAGTACTCATCGCTCGAGCTCGACGCAACTGCAGCGGCCGGAATCTCTTGACTCACGGCTGGAGAAGGTCCCGGTGGCTGCGAGGCGGAGCTGAGCGACGATTCCGCTGGTCTTGGGCGTGTGATTTGCTGTAACCGGGCCCGGTATCTTGTCAACATTTTAAAAGTCTTCTTGTTGAGATTTTATTACCTGAAGGTATATTCGGCATTTCTGTAGTGGCTTTTTTGTTTCATGTAAATTAGTAGTTTGCTTTTTTTTCACTGTTTTCGTTTTATTAAACATGTTGCATTTATGCTATTTAATTATCAAATTTTTATTCAAAAATAAAACTGAAGAAAATTTTTGACAGGCGGGTTGACATCCGAGCCACAGATTATTAATATTATTATTATATTAATTATATATATATATATATATATAAATTATATATTATTATTATAATAATAATAATTATTATTATTATAAACACAAGATGTTTAAAACAAAAAAAATGGAATTTGTAACAATTAGTAGTAATATATTATACTATACATGGCAATTACTACGTTGCCGTCTGACGTTTACTTGACATCTGTATGTTTGTAAATTTGCATTATATTTAATTTTGTAAGTTTTCGTAATATTAAAGTGCAAGATACTGTAACCATGGTAAGAACGTGTTTTGTGGTTAATTGCAAGAGTGAAGGGTACCCCGGGTCTGGAATTTCCTTTTTAAAGTAAGTTTTGTGACTTTGTTTACAAATTGCATTTAGGGTGACTATGTTTTCAATGTGAAAGTGGATGTTCTTCTCTTTATTCTTCTTACTAGCTTTTGCCTGCGACTTCGTCCGCGTGGAATAGTTACTTTGGGCTAACGTTAAATTTAACCCCGATTTTGAAGCATTCTTCATTGGCGCTCCGCCCCTATTGGCCTTAGCGTAATGATATATAGCCTATAGGCTTTCTCTATAAATTGACTATTCATTTAAAAAATAAATTTTCAATGCGAACCAGTAGTTCCTGAGATTATCGCGTTCAAACAAACAAACAAACTCTTCAGCCTTATATTATTAGTTTCTCGTCGTTTTTCGTAAAAAAAGTAGCCTATGTCCTTCCTCACGGTTCAGTGATTTTGATGTAACAGACAGATTAACCTTCGTAATTTAGTAGGGAAATATAATATGTCAATCTATAATACTGTTGAAAAATATCGCAATACCGAACCGCACAATATTATTGTTAATAGCTGTGCCCGCGACTCCGTCAGCGTGTAACTCCTTGTGTGTTATTAAGTTAATGTATTGGTAATATTGTTTAGATCACGTTCACATGAGGCTTAAGTACCTATAGTACAAAAATACTTCAGCGCAAAGCTTCCGGGTAAACTATGTTGAAAGTTGACCCGTCCGGCACGTGAACATAAAGATTTCTAGAAATGATAACCCGGGAAAGAGCGACGTACAACTGACCATGCGAGAAACAACTGACACCGAGATCTACTCCAGCAACACGAAAAGTCTGCCCTTGAACCTTATTAATTGTCATTGCATAACACACCGATACTGGGAATTGCGTTCTTTTAAATTGGAATAGAAAATTATTTGGTATTATGGGAATTCTGGGAATAAAGACGGTTTCTCCTGCACCGCAACCTGTTAAAATTTGAGCCTCGATTATATTTTGTTGCAACTGGGTTACTTTTAGTCGAGTTCCATTGCAAAGTTGTGGTGGTTTTAAATTTCGGAGCAGAATAATAATCAGAAAGCTTCGAACTGCTAAGCTATCGGGAGTTACACGTGTTATTGTGAGTCAACCATAAAAGATAGATATATGCTGTCGTGGGATATTTTTTATATAATTTTAGGGAGAACATTTCCGTCATAAATGATTTCTGTGTAGCTTTAACCATTAAGGTTGCACTCGCGACGGAAGCTTAAAAAATTGAGTAACTTTTCCCGTTTTCCCAACATTTCCCTTCACTGCTCTGCTCCTATTGATTATAGCGTGATGAAAAGTATACTATAACCAGCTCAGGAGTATAAAAAATAATTGTACCAAGTTTCGTTAAAATCGGTCGAGTAGTTTTTGTTTCTATAACGGTTATACAGACAGACAGACAGACAGACAGATAGACCGACAGACAGACAGACAGACAAAAATTTTACTGATTGCATTTTTGGCATCAGTATCGATCCCTAATCACCCCCTGATAGTTATTTTGTAAATATATTTCATGTACAGAATTAACCTCTCTACAGATTTATTATAAGTATAGATAGATTTATTATTTTTCTTTCTTCTCATTAATTGTTATTTTAAGCTTTCCTAAAAATGATGATCTTCGAGACCGGTGGCTCCACGGAATAGATTTTTTTTTTCTGTGGGTGGCTCAGTGTTCTACACAGAAAAAGGTCAGAAACGGTTCCAAAATTTGTAGCCGCCATTTCAAGTCCGAAGAAATATTGCATTTCGAAACAAGATCAAATGATGCAATTCCATCCATTTTCCCTAAAGTAAGTTATCAATCTTTACAAATGACATGAAGATTACCGTTTCGAAATAGAATATGAGCATAACAAGATGAATTTTCATTTTGAATCTATCTTAACCATAAATACTAAAATTTTGTTCTCATCAATCTATTATTATTTTAGATTCCTGTTAAAGCGAAACAAATAAATGTTTTAATGAGGTATTCCATGAAGCGCACCCAAACGAAGCGCACCCAGACGAAGCACACCTAAAGCATTCCACTTAGCGCACCTACGGGTGCGCTTCAAATAAAAAATTAAAATAATTAATTTCCTATTCCACGAAGCACACCTAAAGGAAGGGGACACAAGTGTTAGTGTATAATAACAAAACAATATAGTAAACACAAGATTTATAAGAACGGTAATGCCTTGTGGCGGTGTATTAAAAAAGGATGTAATGGCTTACTCACATTAAGTAGCATGGAAGAAGTTGTTAAAATAAAGGATCATAAATGTGCCTCAAACGTTTTGGAGACCCAAATTAAGGAAGCAATGAATGAACTCGAGCAGCAAGTAGTTTCCACCATGAAGCCCATTCCTACAATCAAAAACTTAATGATATATTGGACCGAGGATTGAATTTAGTCAGCACTGATATGTCACAATTTAAAAACGTTAAGTCCGGAACATCGCAGATCGACATTTTTATCTCTTAGTCTCCGCACTATGCGAGTGATATTCATAGGTGTGCTTCGTGGAATAGGAAATTAAATATTTTAAATTTTTATTTGAAGCGCACCTACGGGTGCGCTAAGTGGAATACTTTAGGTGTGCTTCGTCTGGGTGCGCTTCGTTTGGGTGCGCTTCATGGAATACCTCGTTTTAATTACTATACTATTGAAAACTACTAAAGAAAAGAATATACAACCTGTACTGGGCACATTCAAAGATCTGGTAAGTGAAAGTTATGAAAGGAGTCAAATTAATAAGCATAAAAGTCGACATTTTAGTTGATTTATTTACTTTTGCTTAGCAAATTGATGGCAAAAATATTTTATATCATTTTGGCCAAAAACTCAGCTACGCAAACTTGCTTACAAGTGTAGTTTATTATATTAATAATTACTTATAACTTAATTACTTAACTTTTATCCACTGTAGTTAGTTAATGTCGACAAATAATAATAATAATTCATAATTTAAAGATTATTTCCATACTTTTAACTAATAATAGTGTAATACATTTTTTAGGGTTGTGTGTCAAGCCAATCTTGTAACAAACCTGCAGCTGCAACATATGAGAAACTAGAAAATATAGAACCAACCTAATAATAATAACCTTATAATTGTCATTCGATCTGCCTCCTTTATGTTTTGAATTATGTATGTTAATAATATTGATTTCTAACCTTAAATAGCACATGTGGTGTTAGCCTGTAATTAATTGTTACACTTATAAATGTAATATGACTGTTTCATACAAATGTATAGTGTAAACAATTGTAGGTTAACCTAAATAAATATATACACAAATAAATTATATCTCTTCGGTTATTCTTTCTATTTATAATCATCGTTTTTCATGAAGGGTTTTAGTAGTTTTAATTATATATAAACATTGCATCGTTTTATTTTTAGTCTACTGGTTCTGACCGTACAAGTGTCGAATAAACGTAGATTACCAATTAATGCACGTTTGTTTGGACGTCTATACCACTGCCTATCAAGGCCAAGCCTTCGAAGAATTGCCAGCTGGTGATTCTGTTATTAATTCTGTATCTGCAATAATTCTATTTGTATCACGGGTCTTAACCACTTTGAAAGTTTATAATTCAACGCAATAAAGTCTGCTTAACAAAACCAATTTTGCATTTGGTCCGCATAAGGAAGGGTTTATTATAGAAATTAGCACGCTCAATATAAGTTCCTCAGATATACATTGAGAACTAGCTTTTCGCCCACGTGGAATTCTGTTATATCGAGCTACCGAGCAACTGTTCAAAAATCTGAGATAGAAAGAACCCTATATAGTTCCCAGGGTTTTAACCTCTCAAGGACCGCCATATTTACGTTAACCATCCGTCAAGCACCGCGGGCGGGCTCTTATCGTATGCCAGTGGGGCTCAACTAATACTGGTTTACTTGCACGTTTTAGTGCCGCTGGGGCTCTAGAGGTTAAACTATCTCCATGCCAAATTTTTTCGAAAGCGGCTCTGTGATTTAACCGTGAAAGCGTAACAGACCGATATAGACCTTTGTATTTATAATGGAACTAGTATTTGCGTGTTGCGCGAGGTGTGAAAAAAAAAATGGGGGGGTGTGATGGGGGGGGGGGGTTGCAGAAGTATTTCGACTAAAGCATTGCCCCTCTAAAAGAATCTGAAAAAAAAAATGTTCCAAGTCTCTTAATTTCCGAGATCCGCCTAAAGGGGGTGAGAAGGGGGGTGGGGGGGGGGGGGTGACTTTGATAAATGGTTTTTACTTTACTGAGCCTCCTCTATACGAATCCGTAAAAAAAAACGGGTCTCGTAGTTTCCGAGATACGATAGGGAGGGGGGAGAAGGGGGGAGAAAAGGGGAGGTTTGGCACTTTTCCCGTAGGTTTGAGAGTTACTTGTTTACGAATCTGTCAAAATATACCCACCTCCCCATCCACCATCTGGGAGAACAATTATGTCAATGAGTGAGTGAGTCAGTGAGTGAGTGGTAATCTAGCTTTATATAGTATAACTAGTATTTGCGTGTTGCGTTTGTGCTTGTGAAAAAAAAAAGAAAAGGGGGGGGGGGTGATGGGGGGTTTAGTATTTGCGTGTTGCGCGAGGTGCAAGCACCTCACGTGCTTGTGGTGTGAATCTGAAAAAAAATGGGGGCGTGATGGGGGGGGGGTTGCACAATTATTTCGACTAAAGCACTGCCCCGCTAAATGAATCTGAAAAAAAAATGTTCCAAGTCTCTTAATTTCCGAGATCCGCCTATAGGGGCTGAGAAGGGGGGCGACTTTGAAAAATGGTTTTTACTTTACCGAGCCTCCTCTATACGAATCCGTAAAAAAAGAAAAATACGGGTCTCGTAGTTTCCGAGATACGATAGGGAGGGGGGAGAAAGGGGGTGAAAAGGGGAGGGTTGGCACTTTTCCCGTAGGTTTGAGAGTTACCTGTTTACGAATCTGTCAAAATATACCCACCTCCCCATCCACCATCTGGGAGAACATTATGTCAATGAGTCAGTGAGTGAGTCAGTGGTAATTTAGCTTTATATAGTATAATTTATTTATTTATTTCTATTTAATACGTTGTTAAGAAAAAAACCGGCTAGGTAAGTACGAGTCGGACTCGCGCATGAAGGGTATTTTTATAGGTAGGTAATGAATGGTACGGAACCATTACCTATAAAAAGCGCCAAAAAAATCACAACTGTTGTATGGGAGTCACCCTTAAATATTTATTTTAATTAATTTTTAGTATTTTTTGTTATAGCGGTAACAGAAATACGTCATTTGTAAGGTTAGTAATAAGTGTCTTAAAAAAACCTGCAAATATTGCATCAAATAAAATTGTCCTTACGTTTATCGCGAATTGATATCCACACTACTAGAAAGAGATAGCTAGGTCCTTCGAGGGTATACTCTTCGGAACGGATTTGAGCTTCGCGTCCGCATTCCAGTTTAGGTACAAGTTCCTTGGTTGAATCTCCTAAAATGCAGTTCAGAGTCAACTTTTTTAACACAATGATAGATGCTATACTTAATAGTCGACACCGAATGTCGATAAAATCTATAACAAAAGAGGATCTTCTCAAACATTGTATTTTAGATACAATACTTCGGGAACGCGAAAACAGTGACATACAGCCTTTCTAACTATATGAAGAACTTCACCTGCCTTTTAAATCTAATTCACTAGACTCTATCAAAGACTCGAAACCACTCATCCATTACATTTTAGAAAATAATTTAGAAGAAGTATATCCAAATGTTTACATTACAATAATTAGAATCATGCTCACAGTTACGGCAGGCCAGTGTTGCCACCTTGGTTTTCGAAAAGGGGCAGTCGGCCAAGCTAGAAAGAGCTAGATTTAGCAAATACCATCAAAAGAGGTGCTAGAAAGAGCTAAAAACATAAATACAAATATAAAGTTACAAATTGTTTATTTAAAACGTATAAAATAATCTAATTATTATTAAGTTATTATAAAATTACTACGAATAATTTGTAACTACATCCTAAATTAGTTGGTTTATACTTAGAATCAAACTTTCCCCAGAAAATTCCCCAATAAAGAAGCAGAAAGAGGTAGGGTTAATAATGTTACCATAGCAAAACTAAAAATATACTCAATTACTGATCATATAGTGAACTGAAGAAATCTATACTACATGGCGCGCTTTGATTCATAACTTGATAACCGCAGTGCAAAGTTTTCGTATCGCTTGAAAAGGGCTAGATTGCTCTTTCCGGGCTAAATCATGAAAAAACGAGTTTACCTTCAGTAAAAAGTGCTAGATCTAGCCCGAAAAGGGCTAAGGTGGCAACACTGCGGAAGGCCTCCGTTACTCGCTCAAGGTCGCGCGATAAGTACCTGCCGGCTAGCCGTATGTTCGAACGCACAAGTGGCAGAGGGGCGCCGCACGCCCGCCTGTGTAGTTGCGCGCGTAGAACCTTAACAAGCATTTTAACCATGTCGAATTCACGACATTATTGTGCGGTATACGGATGTCAAAATCAAAGAAACAATAAAAAATTGTCGTTTTTCTCATTGCCAAAAGACGAGGAAAGGTAAGTGTTTCTTTTTCGGTATAATTTTCACTAGAATTCAGTGTTTTGTTATAAAAAGTATTCGTATAGAGTAGGGCAATCAGATTATTTTGTATGAAGTTTCTATGAAAACACACGCTCTTATGTTACGTTAAATTTTAATGTGTTTCGGAATATTTCGGAATACTTCCGAAGTATTCGACGGGAATGATTCGGAATTATTCCCACCAGCATCTATAGTCACGTCAGTTTTTTTTTTGTAGTTTTTATTGTATTTTGTTTGTAATGAACAATAAAACCCGCCAAGAACGAGTCGGACTCGCACACGAAGGGTTAACCTTTCGTTAAATAATACGTAAGTGGCAAAAAAAAATTGTTGTATGGGAGCCCGCTTTAAATATTTATTTTATTTTATATTTAGTATTTGTTGTTATAGTATCAACTGTGATACTTGTGAAAATTTCAACTACCTAGGTAATTACGGAAATCTAGGTCATCTAGATCACGGATCAAGAGATACAGTCTGGTGACAGACAGTGGAGTCTTAGTCTTTTTTTTTTCTTTTTTTATTAAAACTTTGCCCCATACTAGGAATTTCTCCTGTATCGTGGGTGCGTTTACAGACATAAATCTCACATGCACACACACGCAGACCCGGAACAACTATCTGTAGATCATACAAATATCTGTTCCGTACGGGAATCGAACCTGTGACACGCGACGCAGCAGCCGATCGCTCGACTACTGTGCCAACCGCGCCGTCAAATTAATTATTAGTAATAGGGTTCTGTACCCAGAGGGTGAAAAATGCTGTGTAATGATTTGGCCGATAAATAACGTGTTTTAGTTTGCTTTTGTAATAAGAAGAGTAGCTACCTTTCCTACTTACTACTACTACTACTAATTTACCGTGGTGCATGCATGCACACCTAATTATTAGCTAAATATGTTTTATTTTTATTTTCAGACGCAAGAAATGGTTAGAAATCATTGAAAGACCTGATCTGATGAGACCGAATATAAGACCTAACAGTTACATTATCTGTTCCAAACATTTTGATAAATCTTCAATGATCTTCGTACCTCAATTAAAACCAGACGCACTTCCTACAAAATTTACCCAAGAATCTAAGCGCGATCAAGCTACCCAAACTAACGGGGTAAGTAATACATGATATAACAACAAAATCTCTAATATTAACAACATATACTGACAACGGAACCTATAATTTTATCTGGGGGCACGGCAGTGCCCTCGCCAAGTCGAAAAAAAAGCGGCACGGCCGTACCATACTTTTCTCAAAGCAATTCAGGCCATTTTCGACCCCCTATAACTTCGTTGTGGATAAAACATATAAACACGGTATAAACACGGTATATTTCAAATTTCATTCAATTTGAACCAGTAGTTTAAGAATTATAACGAGTCAAAGTTTGTTAATTTTGTCACTGACTGACCGATCATCAAAAGACTAAGGCACTTCTAGCAGACGTAGAAGCTTCAAATTTAGAATTCAATTAGTGTTTATTGTAAGAATCAAGGAAAAACTAAAATATTTATCAATTTTTTTTTTTTTTTAACCAATATCTCACCTGATGGTAAGTGATGATGTGGTCGAAGATGAAGCACGCTTGCCTCGAAGTAAACTATCTGGAGGCTTCCCTCTTGACTTAAATACCCCAGGTTATACGATGAACTTATAATTAACATGCGACAGCTCAATCATGATGAAAATGATAAATAGAATAAGGTTAGATGTGACTACACAAAAAGACCGTGACTTACTCTCGACTAGATTAATAACTCACAACTCCGATTCAAATCGCGCAAATAAAAAATAAATTAAAACAGATTAGTTGAAACAATTGAACACCTCTCAAAACTTCCTAATGATACCGTTTGCTTATTACCTACAAAAAACATGTGTCAACAACTAAATACTGCAATGCTTAGATCTCTCCAACATCCCGAAATAAAACTTACAGCTGTAGATAGCATAGATTGCCCCAGATACCTAACAAAAGAGCTCATGAATGCATAAAAAAACATGAAGATGATGTTTCTATGACTCGGGCCTGGAAGAGAATATAATTATAAAAATAGGAGCAAAAGTCATGCTAAGGCGAAATATTAACGTGAGTCTTGGTTTAGTTAATGGTTCTGTCGGTAGAGTGCAAAGAGTAAAGGTTGATCCGGAAAATACAAAAGTCATTAAGAAAATATACATTACATATAGTAAAGAACATGTTTACGAGCTTGGTCCGGTCAAAACTAAATTTGAAATTATTAATAGAGCTTATGTTCATCGTGAACAGTTTCCCATATATATATAGCCTATGCTATAAATATAGACAAAAGTCAGGGCCTAAGTCTAAATAATGCGCTGATGGATATCGGTTCTGCAGTATTCACATCCGGTCAAGCTTACGTGGCACTTTCGAGAGTTACAAGTTTGGGCAGTTTACATCTAATAAATACAACAGACTAATTTACCGTCCAGATTTGTCAAAAGTTTTAACATCAAAGCCTCCGAGAAAAATCCATAGAGAGAGGGAGTGGGCTTTGAAAAAAACTGTAACTGAAGCTCAAGAAGTAGTACCGGAAAAGAAAAAAAGGAAAGCTACCTACAAAAATAAGAAAAGCTCATAAGACAGAGAGAGGGCTTTAAGAAAATTCGTTGTTGGTATACAAGAAGTAGAAGGAACCGGAAAGGAAAAAGTAGGACTATCTACAAAAATAAATGAGATCCCATAAAAACAATACTTGTCAAAAAACCAAGTCTCGCAACTCAATTCTTCTACCGTAATTTATTCAGTCCTTACTTAAGGGACCTTCTATCTTAAGTTGTTACGTAATTATCTAACTTAACAACATCTTATAGTGACCATATCAATATTAAACATCTTTAACGTTTTAAATAAATAGATTGACTTGGCAATCGCAAAAACAATCTAATTTATATATGTATGTATTACTTGTGAGATATATTATGTTTTCATGCGATGGCCGAGTCAATCTATTTATTTAAAAAGTAATAGCTTCATCCAATGAAGTTATTACAAAACTTTTTAATATTGGAATAGATGTCCGAGCTATTTTATCTCTGACCAAGGTTCGAATTTCGATAAGTTTGCTAAAGAAATAAAAAAGTGACGGCGGAAAACCCTTATTTTATCTTAAACGGCAAAAAGATTTACTATATCTTCTATATCCCGCACTTGTTGAAATGCGTGAGGAACAATCTTCTAACCAATGATTTTAAGATTAACGACAAATTAATTTCATGGAATCATTATATACAAAACAAAAAGAAAAAAACCTAAAAATGATACCACGAATAACAGAAAAACATATACACCCGAACAATTTTCAAAAGATGCGCGTAAAATACGCTACACAAGTATTCAGTCTATCTGTATACGCCGCTCTTAATACACTTATCGTCGCTGAAATCTTGCCAGAAGCTGGTAGTAGTAGGGATGCGCCGGTTCTGGCGCACCAATCGCGTGGCTCGCCGCAACCCGCCGGCTTAGCAACAATCTGATTCATAAAACAATAAAACACATTCCTCATTCACAAAGAAAGGTATATATATAAGCGGCTCAAAGATTTTGCCGAAGCAAAGAGTCTAATACCCAATGAGCAGTTCGGATTTAGAACCGAAAACTCATGTATCCAACAAGTCCACCGCATCATAGAACACGTCAGCGCCGGCTTCCACCGGAGCGCAATAACGGGAGCGAAAGCGTTCGACAAAGTCTGGCACAATGGCTTAATCTATAAGCTATACCAACTCTCGTTTTCACGCTATTCACTAACGATATCCCCAAGCATAAAAATACCCAGCTAGCCCTATTTGCCAACGATGCAGCTATCTATTATACCGGTCTGAAACCCGATGCCATCGCTCGCACTCTCCAAACTTCCGCAAACACTCTGGCGAAGTAGTTCCGGAAATGGAGAATCGAGGTCAATCCAGACAAAAACCAGGCAATCCTCTTTTCTAAACCGCGGATAAACGTTCGCGCGCAGCGCGCCATAATAATCTACTAATAGCAGACCATGAATACACTAGATGTACAACAGTATCTGAAAAAGATTCACCCTAGTCTAGAAAGTAATGTTTCTGCCGCTAATAGGCTACAGTAGTAGTGATTTGCCGGTTCTGGCGCACCAATCCCGTGGCTCACCGATTCTGGCGCAATCGCGGTCCAGAGCGTTACAAAACAAAAACAAAAAAAATAGTTTTGGGGTCCGCTGATCACGTTTCTGCAATCCGTTTTCGCGTAGGATGCATGGTTCCGGAGATACAGAAATAAATTAACAACAATCTGTTTCATTTCCGGTGTGACCCGAACCCTGGTTATCGACTTTCATTGTTCGCCTTTTATTATCTATTGTCCGTGCGTCCGGCCACGCACCCTCATTAGGATTGCATTGACGTATTGTTTTACTCATTTGTATTACTCATTGTTACTGCTACTGCTATTGTATACTTTTATTGTTCATAAACCATTGCTTACTTTGCTATTCGGGATCATCAAAACGGAATCAATAAAACACATGCGTCATTCACAAATTTTATTTTTATCTACAAAATATGAGTGAAACATCTCATCCACTAAAATATCGTTGTACAGTGTGTTCCCTGTAAATATGTTTGTAAAACTATGCATTGAACATCCCTGAAATTTATATAGCAAATACATTAAGCAATATTCACCACAAACTGAAGTCCAATCATTCTGAATCCTATCAACACTCCAGCCCCATCTTTTACAATTCCTTTTCAAAAACTCGAGATGATATCGCGCAGGTGTTCGCCCATATGAATCAAAATAAATGATAAATGATCTTTATTTTGCAAATTGGTTATTAAATAACACTTTTACACGTAATTTTTTTCCTTAAATATTAACCAAATGAGGCCGAGTTTCCTAACTGACTACCCTGAGAAGAAACACCGAAACAAACTCAGGGGTCCGTCTCTTTTAAAGTCCATACAATCTACACTGAATTAATTATATCGGAACCTTGTAGGTTTCAGTCTGAGGCGGTCTTTTGAAGAAAGATGCTCACAGATTTGAGTGGGCCTGTCCATACAGTGCAAGCATTTGTCAAATGACGTATAACTAGCTCAACTTAGAACAAGGAGCTTAACGATTTGACGAACAATACCAAGGTAAGGTAAATATTGACCGATGCCATTCGTATCGATATGTACAGCTACCCAGTGTGAACCTGGTTTATAATCCGCATCCAAATTGCATATTATATACGTTGGTGCATGGGTATACATAGGGAGTCTATTAGCAGCATAAACATTATTTTCTAGACTGGGATGAATCTTTTTCAGATGTTTTTGTACTTCTAGTGTATCCATGATATAGCATATTATTACACTACCAATCTATTCAATGGTTGTCATAGGAATGTTCAATTATAGTGATTTGTAAATATTAAATCGCATTATTTTGTAGCACTCACAAAACAGGTTGATGCCAGCAATGTGAGATAAGTTTGTTGACTAATAGAGTTACTATCAGTTTCCGAAGGAACGTGAGATAATTTTGGTGATTCATAGAGTTACAATCAGTTTCGTTGTATTTAGGAATTTGTTTTAGATAAGAATGGTGCTATATAAGATCGTACCATTGCAGTCATGCAGTCAGTCTATGGTCGTTTGACCGCAGTGGATTGTATACGTCTACCAATACTACGTTTGTGTTACTTCAACGCATCAATGGCCATGGAGGTAAGTGTTTATTCTATTGACAAACTTACTTGTATTCTTGTTGTTGTTTCCTAACGTGTGTGATTAAGTGTAAACAAATCGATATTAACATGATAACTGTCTTGTTGCAGAAATCATTCAACTTCGATGAAAATACCTATAAACAGTATTACTACTCACCGCTCTCCCCTCAACATGAAGAAGAGAACGATCGCATCGTTATTAATAACACATGCGATGGTGGAAAAAGGAAATCACAACCGATTGATCATTTTTTTGAAGTGGCACCAAAAATAAAAAAGAAGAAACTGTTATCGTCAACCGTGGCACGAGCCGCTAGAGATGGTGTATCATACATTTCTAGTAATTCTGACGACGGAGACCAAGCGACGCATCTCATAAAAATTGAAATGTACGATATGAAGAAGCTATGTAAGATTCCAACTACTGATCATTGGAAACACGCTACCACGAGGATTAAATATTATGTAAAGAATAATAAGGATAGCATCTATGACAGCACAAAGGGCCTCGTATACAATATTACAAAGACAATAGCAGAAAGTGGAAAAGTTAAAAAATACTTTTTTAACAATGACACTCATTAGTCGATTAGTGAATGTGATTCTGTTTACTTAAATTACTTCTGTGTATTCATTAGATCCAAGGAGGTGTCGTCTTGTGGTGCTGAGAGAAAAACAAGATTAGAAGGAAGAGATGAGTGTGGCATACGTGAACAGATCACTTTATTGAAAAGCAAAACTACAAAACTGCTTGGAGAAGAAAAAGTGAAGAATATGCAGTACCCAAGAGCTGAATATCCATTTTTCAGTTCAAAATCTAGACGGTTGTTCAGTTTCGGAGACTGGCCACTCATTATGAAACAGAAGCCTGAAGATCTTGCAGAAGCCGGTTTCTTTTATACTGGTCATGAAGACAGGACCAAGTGTTTCCATTGTGGTGGCGGTTTAAAAGATTGGGAAGATGATGATGATCCTTGGCAGCAGCATGTTCAGTGGTTTAGTCAGTGTGCTTATGTAAAGTTTAAACTCGATCAGTGTTCTGTATAAGATTGAATAGGGTGTTTATAAAGAAATAAAAAATAGTATATTGCATACAATTTGTTTTATTTAATTTTATAATGTTTCCTTTAGTTACATACACATAACCTTAACTACTATAGTCTACAGTAACATTTCTATTTTTATCTATTTCAATAATATTATCAAACTCAGCATAAACAATACAGTTAATTGTTTGTATTAGTGAGGATTCAAATCGTACTTCTAATCTTACACTACCATGCTTTATGAGATTCCAATGAGCTGATGAGTTAGCTGATAAATCAGGAGTTAAATCAAATGCTAAAAGACAGTAACCTTTAGCATACTGTCCACGAGAGATTGCATTTCCTTCATTTAGAAAGTGAATACCAGTCCCCGAGAATAGAGTATGATATGCTGATGTAAATATATTATTATTAAAATATGGTTGCAAAGCTTTTGAAGGTATTTGTTGACCATTAATATATAAGCTGAAAGAGTTAATACCATAGTTTTCAAAGTTAAATGGATTTTTAGTAAGCGAACCATTAAATGCAGAATTGTTTACAAATCCAATAATACATCTTTTGGGTACCTGTCCTAAGAATATATTATCAAGAGTTTTTCCTTGAACACCTGATGGAATTGTTAAAACTTTAACTTCAGCACGAGTAATAGGATATTTAGCAGTGGTAGAAGCTAAAACTTTCTGATGTGCGAGTAATACACTTGGATTAATTCGTGCTCTTCGGACAATAAGAGTTGCGTCTGTAATGCAAACTTTAAACTTTACATCATTTGACCCAGCAATTAAATTAAAACTCTCTCTTGATCGAACTAATTTTACACTCATTTCAACGCCATTCATTAAAAATTTATCTTGATTGAAAATGTCACCATGAAGATGACAAATCATTTCTATTTCCCTACTTTCATTAACAAATTCCTGTCTTTTAACAAATCCTATGTTTTTACCATCTGTGGAATCCATTTTTCCTGCTGTATCCTCATACCAAAGGCTACAAGTAAGATGAGATTGTTTAGCAGCAGGAGCATAGTTTAAAAGAGTTTCCATGTATGCTCGATAGGCATAGGTATTATTAGGTGGTGATACAAGTTTTTGGTTTAAATAAACATCAAGTTGACTAAAAAGTGAATGCAGCCAATTATTTACAGGTGCTACTGCTGTAGCTGATATCAAGTTTGATGAATCTTGATTTAATACTTTTGCCTTTATCTGGAGTAATGTATGAGACAAATCTATGTAGTCATCGCCTGTTCCAGGAACTTGAAACTCGATAGGTCCATCATCAGCAAGAGATGAAATTGGTTTATAGTGAATCCACAATCCATTTTCAATGCTTGTTTGTGTAGACGGTAATGCAAATAAATCTAATTCTGACTTAACGCACTCACAAGAATGATTATGAAGGAAAGACATATTTAATATGAAAATATATCTTCGATGTTTTTTGGTTTTAGACCAAGTTTTTTCGTAGCTTTCACTTTAGCAGTTAGTGGTGGAATGAACGATGCCAATCGTTTTCTTTTAGTTATATATCCAGATCCTGTCATGTTAAATCGATCAATTTTGTTATCAGCCTTTCGTTTTAAGTTCGTACTAACTTGTTTAAGACGATCTTTTATTGAGGCTTCCATAGGACGCGCTTGAACCATATCCGATAAAAGTCCTACTCCAGCGATTAATGCCTCCTTACCAACCACTCGAACACCACTTGAAAGTAAAGGTAAAACTGATCTAAATAACCCTCCTAAGAAGCTCCCAATACCATGACCGCGTTGGTATGGTGAACCCTTATAAATTACACCAACTCCTGATCCAGCTTGATGTGAATAATAATTTTCATAAGGACATTTATGATGATCATGAGGAGAATACATTATTATAATTTGTGGAAATGTAGTTTAATACACACGGTTCCAAACTGGAATGGTATTTTTTGTCCTGTGCTCGATCTTATATCTATTTCCAGCGTATCGAACTCTCTTCGCATAACAGGTAAGTAGTGAGGTGGAGAGAAAACGTGCATTTTATTCGCACCATAAATGTATTTTGAAGGATCTAATGAAATGACTCTTAATAGCGGAGTCATACCCACAATCTGAGGATCGATCATTAACCCTAAGTGTAAATTAGCAGGACACTTCCCAAAATTTCTGTCTAGAAGATTTGTATTTGGTTCATAACCTAGTTGTAAACTTAATTTGGGTGATAATGTTACGGATGTTATATTTTTATCCAAAACAGAAATAGACACAAATTTTGTTATTTCATCATAACGAAATTTCAAGTTCTCTCTGATACCATTTAATGCTCTTAAAATATGTTCAACGTTATCATAGTTGGTAGCCGGAATATGTTTTTTGTAGTACACTGTTGATGGTTTATCTTCATTAGGCATTAACATGGTTTTGTAATGTACACAACATTTTCATGATCTTGAACAGTAAACATGGTGCATGGATATTGAAACTCGACAACTCCAACCGACCATTCACCTTCTAATTTCATAGCTTTTGGTAATTTTGTTGAAAAATTAGTGGTCTTGTTATCAGGAAAGTATTCCATTGAACTATTGCTGAGCAAAGTTAAATAAAAACTTTCTTTATTCATATTTCTTTTAAACTAGAAGCTAAAATCCAACTGTTAAATTTATCTGGATAACCTTTCCACTTCACTAATACTTCTTTTCTGTTACCCGAATAACGAGTACCAATTATTTTATCTATTTTATATTGTGAGGTGGGGTTGTAAGTGACCTTCTGTAATTCTCTTTCATAAAAAGTACCAACTATTGCTTCATCTTGTAAATCTGTTATTGTATAAACAACCCATGGAGATCTATCAATTATTGAAGATATAATAAATATTTCATCACTCCAATTTGATTCATATCCTTTTTAGAAAACATGTTTATATTTAGTTATTCGAACATAATCACCCACATTGAAATTTGGTTTTGGATTTTCTAAAGAAAGTTTGTTTGATCCTCTATTATAAAGATTAGTCCAAACTGTCATAACATTGGCGGAACTTACATCACATGGACACATCTTAATACTAGAGTGAATGCTGTGATTATAAGAGTATATTAAATCCTGTAAAACATCTATGTATCTATAAGTATAGTTATGAGTGAAATAACGCCACATTTTCATTTTTAGAGTTCTTTGAAATCGTTCAACAATACTAGCCTTAATATCAGGATTGTTAGTGGTATAGTAATTTATCTTTTTGGATTTAAAGTATTTTTGTACATCTTTTGAAACAAATTCTGTACCTTTATCAGATTGTATGTGAGTAGGTGTGGAATTACTTTCAGTAAATATACTTTCAAAACATTCTTTAGTAGTTTCTGAGTTTTTCTATTTCATTGGTCTTGCAAAAGCATATTTACTAAATACATCAATAACACAAAGTATATAGTTGAAACCATCATTATATTGAGAATAAGTTCGCAAATCACTTAAATCAGCTTGCCACAGTTCATTAATATTTGATAGAATGTACCTATTACGTGGAAATTTTTTCCGACTGGGTTTATGTAATGTATATGTTTCTTGTGATTGTAACCATTCCTTTACTTGCTTTTTATCCATTTTACACTTCATGGCTTTTGATAATTTATCAATACTACCAACACCAGCGGGGTTAGATGGATCATAATAAATCCTGTTAATTTCTTCTAGTACGGGGTCCATTTTTCCCAATCGAGCTTTTTACGTATTTTAGTTATAGATCTTTTATCTCCACTGCTCGGTGTAGAAAACTCTTGAACTTCAATCTCAGAGGTTTTGTTCAGATCTTTTGCTTGAAGATGGTTAATAAACTCACATCTCTTTGGATTTCCAATATAAGTAAGTGGTACTTTAATATCTTTTAATGCTTTAGCAAATCTATCCCACCCTATCGGATCACTTCTTTTTAAGGGTCTTAGTGAATCATTTATTAAATCAACAATATTACTTCCAGGAATTTTTTCATTATCAATTATGACTGTGCCTTCATTATCCCAATGTATTTTACTTTTACTTGTTCCAATTAAGTTTAATAATGACTCACCTTTTTTATTATAAGTTTTTGGTATTAAACTGAGTATTTGAGTTGGTGTGTAAAGTGGATTTGTGTCATTTTCTTTACTTTTAATGGATCCTTTCTCATCCAACAAAGATTCAGCATCAACTGAACTTTTTAGATCTCTATCTTTATTTTTAAAATCATTTTTAGATTCATTTGAATCTTCATTAGATGTATCAGAATAAATTGGTAATCTGAGTAGTTGACGATCCTCTTCGGTAAAGTGAAGGTATCTTTGTAGTATTTTTAAATATAACATCCACTTCTTGCGGTCTTCCGTCTTACTATTCATAATATTTTGCATTTCAATATCTAATCGAGACAAATTACTCTTAACCTTATTTTCTTGTTTTAATTTTTCAATCAATCCAGGTTCAATAAGTATCATTTTCTTTGCATTTTCCATGTTAAATGGCTAGTCCACTTACTAATCCACTCAATATTGCACCTAATATTATTGGTAAGAAAGCCCCTCCTTTTTGTATGATTATATTTTTTCTTAGTTTATGTTTACACTTATGCACCAGTTTACGGAGTATATTTTTGTGTTTATTCAATTTTTGTTTATCTTGATCTTTAAGAGGTACCTTTCCTTGTAAAACGTTATGAATACATTCACAAATACAGTTTATTTCTTCTTCATCACATATTTTAAGTAACGCTCTTTGATATTTTGGTTTAAGCGTATGCAAAGCGCTTAGCAAATGTTTATGCGTTGTGAGTCGACGATGCATCACTTAGAAATGATTTGAATTGTTTGATTCTTGGTGTATTTAAACTCTTTTGTGGGGACGTAGACTGTACAGTGTCCATTAAATGGGAAGACATTTGTCTTGATACGACAAAAATCATTGGTATTCTGTTTTAAATCAACCATTAAATATCCATGCGCTTCTAAAGTTGCATCCCTATAGGCATCTTCAATGAATTTTGGGTTGTCTGGTGACACTTGTCGTGCTAAATATCTTATTTGAGTTTTATCTCGAGGGTTTTTAAAATATATTATATAACTTGAGTTTAAAGAAATGTCTCTTTGACCTTTACCCTGATTAAATAAATTTTGTGTTAAATAAAATACACTCAGATTCCTGTGATGACTACCTTTTGTAAATATATCCACAATTCTTCCATCAGACTCTCTCATTAGATCATCAATAATAACAAGATGTGGGTTTTCACCATCAAACATATTAAGATTTTAAATATGTAATAAACTATTATATAACATTATAGTAATATCATAATTTTACAATCAATATAAATTTTGTATAGGTACAGAAGTAAAAGTAAAAAGTATCAACACTTAACGTAATATATAATGTCCCCAAGCCAATGTATCAATGTTGTTGTCCATAATACATCGTTTGCTATCATTATATGATAAAGATGCTTTATTTATTTTTTGTGTAAAAATAGTGTGTTTGATTGATTTAAACCGAAGCATACTACAATATTGTACATTTTTATAAAACAAACACGATTTGTAATTTTCCATATTCATTTTTTTGGTAACACTTTTGTTAACCCCTTTTGCCTTTGCTATAAATTTATCTTCTACTTCCAAGGCATACATTTTTGATCGCAACCCTACAAATTCCTTCAACACTTTACCATTATTCTCGTCTTTAAAAAAACCTAACTTCTTTTTTATTTATTTTTGGATAATCGTAAATATTATTTTCTGGATAGTCTGATGTATCAAAATAGTGAAGTAGGTCGGGTTTTATATCTACATACAAATTTTCTGTAAAAATTTTATATATCAAACTATCGGTATCGGTGTACAATAACTTAATTTTGTTATTAAACTTTTTAACCATGTAGTTATAATGAAATTCGTACATAAGGATATCTAAAATACAAAATCCTAAATAAATTGGCTTATCATAAATTAATTTTGATTTTTCGTAATTGTATTGCGACTAAATGTTCTGAAAATATTGATAAACTATGGCATTCTGGTTTTGCAATCAATTCCTGAGCACCTAAAACTTTACCACGATTATCCCAGTGAGTTAGTAGTTTAACGTTTACTCTTTTTTCAATATTTTCCATTGTCTTACCGAAGACAGAATTGTTCATTAATTTAAAAAAGTCTTTTTCAAAGTTTGATTTAGCTAACGTTCTCAAACTAGTATTTAAGTCTATAAAGATAAAGATAAAGATAAAGATGTGTTTTATTTGCAAATATGGGTTTAACAACATAATATTGTGGTGACATAAACAAAAAGAAAATAAAGCTCAACCATATTTTACCATCAGGCATGAAAAATACAAAAAATAAAAAAAAAAACAATTTACATAGCTTTAAAGCAGGATTACAATATTAAACTACATTACTACTTAATCTAAATTAATACTTAAAATAAAAACTATATATTAACAATTTTTTTTCCGACAGAAATTCATTTACAGTATAATACGTTTTGTCTGCTAAAAAGTTGCGTAATGTTTTTTTAAACAAATACAAATTCAAATTCTTCCAGTCTTTAGGCAATTTATTATATATTTCTGGTGCCATGCAGCAGACACTTTTGCGCATTAGGGCTGTATTTGCTCTAAGAACACGTAATCTACTATTATCGCGTCTATTTCGTGGAAATAGGTCATTTAGGCGCATAAAATAATTAGAGTTAGCCTTAACAAATACTGCTATTTCTAAAATGTAAATACTAGGAAGCGTTAATATTTTATACTGTTTAAAGTAAGGCTTGCAACTATCAGTAGTTTTTAACTTGAACATTTAGCGAATGCACCTTTTTTGTAATTTAAACGCCGCTTCTCTTTCAGAAGAGTTGCCCCAAAATATAACCCCGTATCGTAAATGGGATTCGACTATACCATAATAAGCAGTAAGTAGACCATCTGTGTCAATTATTGGTGATAATGTATGTAGTGCATATGAAGATTTACTGATCTTTTTACATAATATGTCTATGTGACATTTCCAGTTTAGCTTTTTATCTATTTCCAACCCTAGAAATTTTGTGCTTTCTACTTCTTCTATAATGTTATTTTTATAGTTGATATTAAGATTTCTTAAAGCAGGTATACGCTGGCTAAAATGCATTATTTTGGTTTTGCTTAAATTTATTTGTAAGTTATTTTCGTCTAGCCATTTTATAATAAATTTCAGGGAATTGTTAATGTCACTTTCATATGTGTTTACACTTTTGCACGGTATTGTAATTGTACTATCATCTGCAAATAATGTCAACGGGTTTTCTATGCACTTAGGTAAATCATTTATGTACAATATAAATAATAAAGGGCCAAGCACGCTGCCCTGCGGCACACCAAACCTAATTTCACGTTCTAATGATTGAAATACCTCTTCGTATTTATTACTTGCATTTATTCTATTAACTTGAGTAATTTGTTTTCTGTTGCGAAGGTAAGATTCAATTAAGTTAAGAATATTTCCTCGGATACCGTATGCTTCAAGTTTATTTATGAGGGTATTATGGTGGACATAATCGAAGGCCTGGGTCATGTCACAGAAAATGGCACATACTGGTGTTGTTTTATCTACATTACTAATTACACTGCATATAAAGTCATATATTGCCATATTAATAGTCCTACATTGCCTAAATCCTTTCTGTTCATCACATAATATTTTATTTTTTTCTATATATTTATATAGTTCTTTATATATGTACTTCTCAAATATTTTAGAAATAATCGGTATGAGTGAGATTGGCCTATAATTTTCCATGACCTCTCTATTTCCTTTTTTAAATAAAGGCTTTATTATTGATGTTTTTAGAGCATCTGGATAAATACCAGCGCTAATGCTAAGGTTTATTAAGTGACTAAGGTGACCGCATATGTCATAAGCTATTGCTTTTACTATCTTTGTAGCGATTCCATCGTAACCTACGCTACTGGTATTTTTTAGGGAAATTATTATTTTTAATATATCACAGAGTAAACTGGGTGCCATGAACATCGATTTACGCTCTGTGTTTATTCTACGTAAGTTGAGTTTATGATCAACATTTACTTTAGGCTGAATTTTATCGACAAAGTGATTGTTAAATGCTTCAGCTATTTTAATTGGATTTGTAATTATTTGGTTATTTGCCGTAATTTTAGTGATATGTTGTTTAGGAATATTGTATTTAGTTCGGTTAATGATTTGCCAAGTAGATTTTGACTTATTTTTAGATTGTTTAATTGTGTAGTTATTTTGTGCTTTTTGTGTTAGATTTATTATTCTTTTGTACAGTTTGGAATAGTTAGTCAATTTTATTTTGTTGTCCTTATTGGGGTTTAATCTCAATTGCCACAAAAGTGATCTTTTCTTTTTACTGCATAATTTAACACCTTGGGACAGCCATTTAGGTCTTTTAACTGTATCTACTTTAATTACGATGATGGGAAAACATAAGTCATAGAATAGCCTGAAAGTGTCGATGAATGCACTGTATGCCACATTTGGGTCATAGGTATCGTAAATTTCCGAAAAGGATAATTTTTTTATACAATCTTTAAACTTTACTATGTTTTCTTTACTATAGTCCCTTCTTTTCATGTACCAGTATTTTAAAGCACATACATTTTGAACTGGACATTGAAGCAGCTGTGCTGTGTGATCGGATAGGGCAAACTCTAATACATCGGTCTTACATAATTTACTGAAATTATGCGCAAAGTTGTCTATACATGTCAAGCTGGCCATACTAGTGGGTTGTTTTAAAGCTAGTTTCAAGTTATAACTTAATAGCAGACACTCAAATGAAGTTGATTGACTATTCACTTTCAGCATATCAATATTAAAGTCTCCAGCGATTACAATTTTCTTACGGTGTGTGCTTGATATCTTATGCAAAAGAGTTTCAAGTTTATTCAAACATTCTTGAAAATTATTTGCGTTCGGTACTCTATAGATACTGACAATTATTACCTTATAATTAATGAGTTCAATAGCGCAACATTCAAACATGCCTGGAGATGATAGTTTTTCAATTTCAGGCAGTTCCTTCCACTGATGCCCGTTCCTAACAAGTATACAGGCCCCTCCTCTTTTACTCTCCGCTCTGCTGTAATGTGCAGCTAGACAGTAATTCGGGACATTTAACTGATTTTCATAACCTTTCATCATAAAATGTTCAGTAATGCATATTATATCTACATTCAAATTTTTTTGAGATAGTTCATCTAGAGACACAGTGAGAGCATCAGATTTTTTCATTAATCCTGCAATATTTTGGTGCAGAATATTGAGATAATTATTAGAGAAAAAAGTTATTTGTGTGAGATATGGAGCAGGAAGGAGAGGCAGATCCTTCATGCTCTAACTCACAAGTATCATGAATACTATTTGTGTTGTGATCACTGTTTTCTATATTTATTATTTCACTTAAATTTTCAAATACATTTGTCATACCGTGATTATTGAGACATCCATTACTCCTCCAAAACATTTTATAATCGCATGTCAAATTCAAGTTGGAATCGAATAACAAAGCGTAGTTATTTGTGCAATTATCTAAATATAAAAAAATTATTAAAAGTTTCTACTCTACAGTTGAACATTGTTGAACGGTCGCTGAATTATATGTTGGTAGGCAGAGTATTACATTTGTGTGTTTTATGTTTAGTAGGGAGTCACGTATATGAATTGTCAGATCGACATAGTTGTTAGTTTGTCTAAAATCCTCTTCACCCACCAAGATTATACAGTAGTCATTAATTGTAAAGTCTTTTAGTTTAGCTTCTATATTACTGAAGAGCTTCTTTATTCCACAGCTGGGAGTCAAATGGTGGCAAATTTGAAAATTGGGGAACGTTTTTGATGCATTTGTTAAGATCTTGTTTGTTTTATTAGTACTAAGAATGCATATTTTTGATTTTATTTGTTTCAATACATCATTTGTTCGTTCGATATTTTGCGATTTTGGAGCTGGTGGTGCAGTTTGAGTAGCATTATCTTTTTTCAATGGTTCCTGGGTACGAATTAAGTCTACAGATTTTCGTTTTCGGCTAGTATTAGAGGTACGTCGCGGTGTTGCTAGTTGCTGTGTGGTTTTGTTTGGAGTATTTAATTCACTCGATAGCTGTTTTGCTGCTTTTATAACAGTTTGGTGCTTACTAGTCATTTCTTTCAGTGCTTTTTTAAGTTCTGTGTTTTCTATAGACAGATTACTTATTTCTTCGTGTGCTGTAGATAGTTCTAACTGTAGTTTTTCTATTTCTAACCTCAGGTTTCGTGTTTCGTCATTGTCGTCGTCTGAGATATTAGGCATACTACTGGTGGTATCCTCTAGTGTTGAGTTTTTAGACTCATCTTCAGTTAATGTTTCTGTCATCGAACGGGTGCGTGTTCTACGAAGGGTTATATTCTCAAAGAAATTCATTGTGTGAAGATTGTATTTAAGATTAATAGTAACTTAGTCGATTTAGTCGATTTCTAGTAATTATCCTCGTCCCAAAAGCCCAGTATCCAAAACGTAGAAAAAAAACAGAATTGCGTTTCTGTACGAAGACAATTTTGACAGAAATTGAATACGCTTTTTTGATTGGTGTATAACTTGCCGTGTCCAAGGCCGTGACTCAGCTGCTGTTTGTTTTCATTTAGTGGTTACAAAAAGTTAACCGTCTTCGAAAGTTAAAGCGTATATTTCGCATACAACTAGATGGAGACGACTCACATGTGCGTTAGTCCTGCGAAATAACCATGTCCGTGATGAATGTGTCCGTAGGTACTCACTAACTCACTAAAAGTTCACTTATGGGTCCACTTAGAACTTAGTTTTTTTTTACACTGTTTCGTAGGATAGGTACAATTCAATAACGCTTGTGCTTGTTTGTTGAGCCACTGTGACAAAACAACACTGTTATTCCGTGGTTATTATGCGCTACAAGTAATTTAATTTTTCTAAATAAGCGGAGCAGAAGTTTAGCGTGGCACTGGCGCCATCTATCTTGATGAAATGTATTTCTTTAGCCAAGAACTCTGTTTAAATTTTAAAATTCTATGTACTTTAATTAATTTAATTCCCATTTCAATGCATTGTTTTAAATTCCTGTAGTGAATGATGTATTTATTTTTATTATTTAAATTAGGAACTAATTTAGTTTCTTTAGTATTACCCACACATAATTATGTTTTCTGGACATAATGGAAAGTCAGAATGCAAATTATGAAGTTCATCAGGATATTCCAAATCAACTTCTAAAACATAACCAAAATCAGACGTATCCAACACATTATAATCTGTATTACAATTTATCCATTCGAAACCACCAACAGGAAGGGATTGGGACATTGTCCAACCATATAAATTATTCGCATTAAAATATGTTAGATATGAATTAGGTTTTTCACCATCATAATCCTCCATGAATTTATTATTTACTCTAGCAAAACGATTGCTACACTGAGATACACCCCCTCTAATACCAGCTTTAAAAAAAGCAATTTTGTCATAGTCCGTTAACAATTCTAATTCTATTTTCGTAAATTTTAACATTGCATCCCAACTTAAACCTGGAGCAGTATAGTAATGGGCAGGATCTAATCCATAAGTTTTAATACAAAGCTTTCTGAAGTTTTCGAATACATCGGTCAAAAGTAAAACATCAGTTTTTAAATACAAATCGGAATAATCAGACATACTACTACACTTAAAATGTTGCCAAATATCTTTTGCATGATTATAATCATCATTTGAAATATTTGAATCTGTGAGTGAACTATAAAACTGGTGTTGATCAGGAAGTGACGGATGTTTCAAGCAATCACTATTACACATAAATTCATAAGGATAAATACCTTTCCGTCTTAAACGTAAAAAGTCTTCATTATTAGGATAGTTTCTTTTTAGTTCTTTAAACTGATCGTCATTAAGATTTTTAGCTAGCTGATCTAAACTACATGATAAAAATTTCAATGAATCTACGAATCTTAAACTTACAGGTTGATTATTTATTATTAACTGTTTTGAAAATGCGTATCGTTCTTTATTTTGTGGAATAACTTCAACTTTGCCATCATCGAGGTTTAATGCATGGACAATAAAATGAGCATCATAGTGACCGAGGTTATGTAAAAATATTGGAACATAACGAGGCGTTCTGTACTTAGAACTACACACTTGATGTGCAACACCCCTAAAACTGCCAGTGTACCAATCAAAATCGTAAAAAGG
This sequence comes from Tholera decimalis, assembly GCA_943138885.2. Classification (NCBI taxonomy): domain Eukaryota; kingdom Metazoa; phylum Arthropoda; class Insecta; order Lepidoptera; family Noctuidae; genus Tholera; species Tholera decimalis. Next base: position 14,801,325 of record OW964574.2, on the reverse strand, counting down.
ATCTTCATTTAACTGAGTTTCACAAATATGACAAATGTTTGAATTTGAAATTTTAATTTTATCTTCATCTGATAATGGAACGGGACATTTTTGGAAACAATTTTTTTTAACTATTGTTTTCACATCTTCACAAAGGCGATTCATAAACACTTGTGCACAGTTTGGCCCACTATACGTCTCATATTTTGATAATCTGTCATCATATGAACATTTAATGTAATATCCGAAACTATACACTTCATGTTTTTGAATATTAATTGTACTAGGCTTGGATGGATCGTTACTACATGATTCTATCGGGTTCAAAAATGCTTCAAAGTCTGCATAAACCACAAAGGGCATTTCCAACTTTTTCACGAATTTATCAAATTTTATTTTATTATTTGATGTTGCTTTACCGAACCAATCCTTTTTGGAATCCTTACCGTTTGGTAATTCCGTACAAATGTGAGCGCAAATTATATTGTTGATGGTTATTAAGTCTTTCCTCTGATGGGAAATGAAGTAAACATGAATCGCATATATAAACTGCGTGATGATTACTTGAGATTTGTGAGCTAACTAACCGCGATAACTTTTTAATATAACAGTAATGATTGTTAGTACCATTCGATAAATATAGTAGGTTGATATGATTAGGTGTACGACATTTTGTTAAATATAAAGGACCTACAACTGAATTACACTTTTTTTCTTTATTATACTCTAAACCAAAAACATTTATACTAATATTGTTTAATTTCTCTACTTTTGATATATCTACAATTTTAACCGGAAAAGAAATACCAGTAAATTTTAGTTTATTTTCATCAATTGCGTATGATGTTACGCGATCTACACTTTTACATACAGGATATAAACCGGAGAGTAATGCCCATTTGAAACACATATTATCATTATTTTTAACATTGATTACAGTTTTTTTTAATTTAATATCTTGAGGAAGATCGATATATGAACTACCACGTAAGGGGTTGAATTTGTTAACATTCATATCTATGTATTTAATTTGATTAAGACTCCAACCACTATCTTTTTTTTCAAATTGACAAATTTTACCAACAACAGTGTCTATTAATGATGAAAAAAAAATTTAAGTCATCACCCTGACAAATTATGTAATTAAACGTTTGAAAATCAAATGTATTTTTAATATCTTTAGTTTGTTGTATGAAATCAGCATGCAATATGAAGTTTATTTTAAAAATTGTATGTTGTTGAATACATTCATTGATAAAAAATAAGATATCAATTTTTAATGAATTTAAAAACGATTCCGGTGTTTCAAAATATTGCCCCGATTGAATTGTTTTACTATTAATTCTATTTGTTAAAATTCGGTTGCCAAAAGCGGTTTCAACAACTGTAACATTTGCTAGTGAATTATGTGATTTTAAAAGATTATTTTTGTGAACATTGCTTTTTAAATGGTTATTTAGATACCTTTTATTAATAAAAACATGACATGTGTCACATTCCACTTTATTGTTGTCCACGTTATTTGTTTCAGTCGATGATGTAGAAGCTCCTTCATCAAATTTTGCTTTCTTGGGAACCTTATTTTCGTCAGTAGTGATACCTCGTTTGATACCTCTTCCAACTTGTGGTTGACTGTAACAAAACAGCAAGAAAATTATTAGACAAATCTTAAAATAAAACAATACAACAATAATCTTTCTTATTGAGTTTGTACTTCTAATACTTAGATCAACGCTGTTTCAACCATCGCACAGTGATTATACAACTCATCATCATACGATGAATCAAACAATTCACACTTCTCCATTTCATCACAAACTTTAGGCAGCTCCTGATCGAATTCGTTGATGAATAGTTCCATATTCTCTTCCATGGGTGCGGAAAAGAAAGCAATGGTACACACTTCACTGAAGTTTTCCATCTTTATAGCAAAGAAGAAATTAGGTAGCACAGTAAGTAACAGTTAAGTGTTGGTAGATCAACTGATACCCAATTTCAAATAATGTTCATTATATAGAGTCTAGCAAAGGATTAGAAAGTCAGGTAGAATCTAATGAGTACACAGAAGTAATTTAAGTAAACAGAATCACATTCACTAATCAACTAATGGGTGTCATTGTTAAAAAAGTATTTTTTAACTTTTTCACTTTCTGCTATTGTCTTTGTAATATTGTATACGAGGCCGTTTGTGCTGTCGTTGATGCTATCCTTATTATTCTTTACATAATATTTAATCCTCGTGGTAGCGTGTTTCCAATGATCAGTAGTTGGAATCTTACATAGCTTCTTCATATCGTACATTTCAATTTTTATGAGATGCGTCGCTTGGTTTCCGTCGTCAGAATTACTAGAAATGTATGATACACCATCTCTAGCGGCTCGTGCCACGGTTGACGATAACAGTTTCTTCTTTTTTATTTATGGTGCCATTTCAAAAAAATGATCAATCGGTTGTGATTTCCTTTTTCCACCATCGCATGTGTTATTAATAACGATGTCATCGTTCTCTTCTTCATGTTGAGGGGAGAGCGGTGAGTAGTAATACTGTTTATAGGTATTTTCATCGAAGTTGAATGATTTCTGCAACAAGACAGTTATCATGTTAATATCGATTTGTTTACACTTAATCACACACGTTAGGAAACAACAACAAGAATACAAGTAAGTTTGTCAATAGAATAAACACTTACCTCCATGGCCATTGATGCGTTGAAGTAACACAAACGTAGTATTGGTAGACGTATACAATCCACTGCGGTCAAACGACCATAGACTGACTGCATGACTGCAATGGTACGATCTTATATAGCACCATTCTTATCTAAAACAAATTCCTAAATACAACGAAACTGATTGTAACTCTATGAATCACCAAAATTATCTCACGTTCCTTTGGAAACTGATAGTAACTCTATGAGTCAACAAACTTATCTCACATTGCTGGCATCAACTTGTTTTGTGAGTGCTACAAAATAATGCGATTTAATATTTACAAATCACTATAATTGAACATTCCTATGACAACCATTGAATAGATTGGTAGTGTAATAATATGCTATATCATGGATACACTAGAAGTACAAAACATCTGAAAAAGATTCATCCCAGTCTAGAAAATAATGTTTATGCTGCTAATAGACTCCCTATGTATACCCATGCACCAACGTATATAATATGCAATTTGGATGCGGATTATAAACCAGGTTCACACTGGGTAGCTGTACATATCGATACGAATGGCATCGGTCAATATTTTGATTCATATGGGCGAACACCTGCGCGATATCATCTCGAGTTTTTGAAAAGGAATTGTAAAAGATGGGGCTGGAGTGTTGATAGGATTCAGAATGATTGGACTTCAGTTTGTGGTGAATATTGCTTAATGTATTTGCTATATAAGTTTCAGGGATGTTCAATGCATAGTTTTACAAACATATTTACAGGGAACACACTGTACAACGATATTTTAGTGGATGAGATGTTCCACTCATATTTTGTAGATAAAAATAAAATTTGTGAATGACGCATGTGTTGTATTGATTCCGTTTTGATGATCCCGAATAGCAAAGTAAGCAATGGTTTATGAACAATAAAAGTATACAATAGCAGTAGCAGTAACAATGAGTAATACAAATGAGTAAAACAATACGTCAATGCAATCCTAATGAGGGTGCGCGGCCGGACGCACGGACAATAGATAAGAAAAGGCGAACAATGAAAGTCGATAATGAGGGTTCGGGTCACACCGGAAATGAAACAGATTGTTGTTAATTGATTTCTGTATCTCCGGAACCATGCATCCTACGCGAAAACGGATTGCAGAAACGTGATCAGCGGACCCCAAAACTTTTTTTTTTTAGTTTTGAAACGCCCTGGACCGCGATTGCGCCAGAATCGGTGAGCCACGGGATTGGTGCGCCAGAACCGGCAAATCACTACTACTGGCTACCCATTTATACTCATGTACCAACGTACATAATATGCAATATGGATACGGATGATAAACCAGGCTCACACTGGGTAGCATTACATATCGATACAAACGGCATCAATCAATATTTTGATTCATATGGTCGAGCACCTACAAGATCCCATCTTGAGTTCTTAGAAAGGAATTGCAAAAGGTGGGACTTGAATGATGATAGGATCCAGAAAGATAAGATAAGATAAAATTTATTTGTACATAAGAAAAGACACGCAATACATAAGTGATCCGGCATCTAAACTAGGTACGCAGACCTGTATCTTAGGAGTCGGAGATATTTCGGCATTGGCAATAAATAATACGATCGTGACATTTCGGTTACAATATTTCTGTTGATGGTTGTGTGTGTGTTTATGAGTGTCTGGAAGGCTTTTTTGTGTGAGTGGGTGTGTGTATATGCGTGCGCGGGCGACGGTGTGCTTATATGTATGAATGATAGATAGTATGATTCCATAGGAGTATAAATAAACGGCCGATACGATAAGACTCTACTGAGGAATCGGTTTTGGAGGGTCTGCATCTTGTGGAGGAGGTGGGGCTTTGCGTGTGCGAAAACAACGCAGGCGTAGGTCATGATGGGACGGATGACCGCGGTGAAAATACGCAGCTTACACCTGAGTGATAATTTGCTGCGGGAGCTAAGAATGAAGTAGCCTACCTAGAACGAAAACGGCGCGCGAACGTTTATCCGCGGTTTAGAAAAGAGGATTGCCTGGTTTTTGTCTGGATTGACCTCGATTCTCCATTTCCGGAACTACTTCGCCAGAGTGTTTGCGGAAGTTTGGAGAGTGCGAGCGATGGCATCGGGTTTCAGACCGGTATAATAGATAGCTGCATCGTTGGCAAATAGGGCTAGCTGGGTACTTTTATGCTTGGGGATATCGTTAGTGAAAAGCGTGATAACGAGAGTTGGTATAGCTTATAGATTAAGCCATTGTGCCAGACTTTGTCCAACGCTTTCGCTCCCGTTATTGTGCCCCGTTGGAAGCCGGCGCTGACGTGTTCTATGATGCGGTGGACTTGTTGGATACATGAGTTTTCGGTTCTAAATCCGAACTGCTCATTGGGTATTAGACTCTTTGCTTCGGCAAAATCTTTGAGCCGCTTATATATATACCTTTCTTTGTGAATGAGGAATGTGTTTTATTGATTCCGTTTTGATGATTCCGAATAGTAAGTAAGCAATGGTTTATGAACAATAAAAGTATACAATAGCGGTGGTTCAAATGCACAATAGAAACGCAACGGCAATCGTAATGAGGGTGTACGTCGGGCGGACGCACGGACAATAGATAAGATAATCTTTTTCGGGAGATAAAAGGAAATACTTATCCATTAAAAAGAAACACATTATGTATATGTACATACCTACTAGTAAGTAAAATTATTTTAGTCTTAGGTACCTTTCAGAGTAAGTTATCTCTGGATGCGATGAACAGCACAATATATCCTACTCGTCATATTAAATATGTACTTGAACTTATTTTTTGTGAAAAAATCGCGCGGTTATTGTTAAAAAACAACACATGGTCCGTTCGTCACTGCGGCACAGTCGCGACTGTCTTCATACCGAGCGCACACCGAGATCGAGGCGCGTAGGTATAGCTCGTAGAGTAAAGGAAAGTGATTGACACGAGTGAAATAGGTAGTTATGGGCGGTTCATGAATCATGATACGGTAGGTATGCTTGTGTTAAATCCTCAGGCATGTGTGTTTTGTTTTGTTAGTTTGTATAATTCAAAGTAAAGACGTGGTATTTTATTATTAATGATAGTTGTTTATTGTACTGTGTGTATGAATAATACTAGAAAAAATATAAACATGTTTTTTTTATCTACCATCAAAAAACAACACGCATTTTTATTGAACACTTCCTATTCAATTCACAAAGAATCTTCTTTGTTTATACAAAAAAAAGTATATTTACAATCACAAAACTAAATGGAAACACAAAGTAGGCAAATGTAATTAAAATGCTGGAGGCGAGCAGCCTTATCGCATGTTTACGTACCGCGCGGCTGTAGGCATTTATTTCTAAGATACGGCCGGGTTACAATACTGTATAGATAATATTACCGTGGTCAGTCAGGAGGAGTATTGTTACTTGCTTCACAAAGAGATAACGTTATGATAATAGAACAAACAATAACTCACGTCGTGTCTCTGTCACTCTGTGGTTCTGTGTTCACGTGTACGGAGAGCGGGTCAGCTAGCTCCCTGCAAGCAAAACATTATCATAAGTAATACATGTATATATGAACTGTGAATGTTGGAGATGATGTGTCACGTATGTCCATCTAACTGGCAATACTGCTGTAACCGAGTGTCCTGCATTTAGTCTAGGATATTGATAGTCTCTTTAAAACAGTTCCGTGCTACAAAAGGCGTCAAATGTAAAAATGCTTTGAATGAGATAAGTAGTTGTTACGTAACATTAGTTAGCAACAGAGACATCACAAGTAGAGCTCACCTGTCATCTCCACAAGCGTCGAGTTCAGTCTTCACGCCTGCCAGCTCTACGTACACTTCGGGTTCGTCACTGGAATCAATCAAACATTGTCTGCTTGACGGTGCTTTGGACCAAAGCCATACATTACGCTAACATTTTAAATGCAAAAGTTTGTGAAGACGGATGGATAGATATTTGTTACTCTTTCACGTAAACACTACTGAACAGATTTAGATGAAAGTTACAGTAATAAGTTTATACATCAGAATAAAACACAGGCTACTATTCATATTTTTAAGCACCTTTAAGGCACCTACTGTAAGTCGGCGCGGTCAGTTCGTAGCTGACAGTCCACGGTCACAGTCAGTCTATAATATTAGTATAGATGCAACAACATGATAACATTTACTTACTTGTAGGTTTCAGGTTCTTCCTTAACCACCAATGTGTCAACCCTGAAAATATAAACACATAATATAAACGTATGCTGCTGATGCCAGCGAGTGATATTATACATTTGTTTCGTACAAAGTGGTAGGCTTGGCGTTACTTTGCGGGTGTTGTAATTAACAAGTAATATTGTCATGACGCATACTACGGGCAGCTACAACTCACTCATGCTCAGTAGTAGAGTGCTCGCCGTCGTCCTCGTCACCTCCACAGCTGTCTTCTTCACTTGAACTGAAATACAAACACAATACATACTGAACTCTATCTACCATCTCTGATCCTCATCTGCTTAGCCTGTTCCTAACATGTAGGGGCCGGCTTCCTGTCTAACTTGGATGCTACTGAGTGCTAGTGTTTTACATGGAGCAAATGCCTACATGACCACCACGACCCAGACGCTGGGTAACACAATACTCCTGGGCAAGACTAGGATTTTAGGCTGGATTTTAAATGGAACGAACGCCTATGCCTGACGCAGTGGTAATAGCCAATTGACTGATTTTATTTTGTTTTATTAGTGATGTGTTGGTTTTTCTTTACTCTCCCTCTCTATCACACACAATCTAAACATACCTCTCCGGCTGCCTCGGTCTCTTCCGTGCCGGCTTCTGTGGCACGTCAGCATTCCGTCTCGCTCGCTCCTGCAGTATCTCGAGTACTGCCGACTCGCTCACTCCGGTGGCCAGAGCAGTCCGTTCGCTGAACTTTGACAGAGGAGTCAGGTCCACGCCCTCGTACGTCTTCGTCAACTCTTCATACTCTTGCTCGAAGTAATGGTACACATTTGCGATAATGATTTTCGACGTTTCATCCTGAAGATTAAGAAAGAAAACGGTAAATTCAGTGTCAAGATAGTCTGTTAAAACGTATGTTAGCACTTTACTAGTAGCAGTGCTCGAAACTTTGTTCACGTGGAAGGTATCTCCATGACAGGAATTCCAGGACAAATAACCTCCTCTATCTTGGGAGATAGAGGAGGTTATAGGGTAGTGGGACCAAAAGATGAACGCCCCCCAGAAGATGAATTGTAAATAAAAGTAGAATGATAACAATACTTATTGACTTTTATGAGTAGAATTTTTTTCTCGCTTATAGCAACATTTTCACATCCCGCCTCCATTAAAACGTCGGCAGTCACGCGTCAGGCGCGCTTGCATTTAGTAATTTTGTGTGCGGTTCGCGCCAAAAATCATCATTGTATGGAAACCTACTTAAGGTGAGTACTCGGCAGATTTAAACTAATCGTTAAGTTAAAACAAGAATTATTGACACAATTTTTTTTGCCAAGTAAAATCTTGATTAACTAAGTGACTAAAACGTAGTCATATATTTATAAAATTTAACATATTTAGCGTATAAAACACTGTTCAAGTAATGGTTTTAATATTTTTGACTTTAGCCAATAATTGAACGCCGTTCATGTAATGGTGAAAAGTACATAGAATTTCTAATAATCATTACCTACCTAGTGGATAAAAATGATCTGTATATTGTTTAAAACCATCTAAGTTTATTTCATAAACTAAAAACCAAAAGTTGAACGGGTATTCTTATTTAAATTTTACTAGATTTATTGGTTTTAACATAGTACGAAATCAGTAGTGTTCGTCTTTAGGATAAATTATCATAAGTTGAAGCAAAAAATATCCTTACCATGTTTTTCGTTCAACTTTTAGTTTTGTTTCCAAAATTTGAACGAATGTACACCTAGAAAATACAAAATTAAATACTTGCATGTATGTAGACAGTTTTAAACAATTTTAGCGTGCATGATGCAGGTGTATGAGCTACTTGTGTTTTTTTGTATGATAAATAAATAATAATAAATAATAATACATTCAAACAAAGAGATAATCTATAACAGATGCGGTCTACACAGTCTGCGAAGCAAAGCAAGCAAATTTGATGACCTGACATGTTTTGTTGAACCATCTACCGAAGATTTGAAAGAAGTATCGATGTCAGCTATAACCAAGAGATTGCCATATCCTCGAATTGGGCGAAAAGGATGATCACTTTTGAAAATTATGATCTCAGTATGTGCGAATAATTTTTATTAAAGCAGGAAGTTTTTCTTTTTAATTGATGCTACTTATACTAGTTTTAAGTTATAGTTGTAAAGGTACCTAGTACCTTTTTGAAAAGTTCCTCTACTTTCCTTCGTCAAGTACTTTCCTGATTTGTTACTAAGGTATAGAATACTATTTGATTTTAGACTACCTAATCATTTAATCAAATAAACAAGTTTTTCCTTTATATTTTATAATTTTCATTAAAAATACACTTATAAATTAGGTACACCATATAGGTACATAATTTCTACGCCTTCTTTTAAGTCATATCAAAATCTTAATTCAACTATTGGGTGTAAAACGTTCATAATTAATTGGACATAGTTATGCAAAAAGGATCCAATCCACACTTAGACCGCCCATAAGACCGCACATTGTAATACCCTTTGTAGTTTTTTAAGTCCTTATTTGATTCTGTTATGGTGTACAATAAAGAGTATATCCATCTATCTATCTTTTCCGAAATTGAGTTATATATACCAAACGCATCTTCAGGGTGATATATTAAAGATCAATACAACTCGTTTTCGGAGAGTGTGGAATGGATCCTTTTTGCGTAACTACGTCCAATTGGGCATAAGTGTCCAACTATAGGGGGAAAACCCATGTTTTTATTTATTCCTATTTTGTATAAAACCTGGGACTCATGAGACATTTTTTTTTATTTTGCAAATAATCTTATAGTGTTCGAGCATCAAAAATGAACAGAAAAACAACTTCAACTATTAAGATAATTTAATTACAAATATTCAAAGTTAGTGATTCGGCTTAATCGTTCATTTATTGGTTCCACTACCCTAGTGGCTTATATGCTTTCACTGGGGTGAAAGGCCACTTAAAACCGGATTAGCCGTTCTAGGGATTACCCTGGAACGTACCTATATGTCATATGTAAGTATATATGATGTCTGTCCGGGCTAATATACTTATACTTCTCCCAACTATGTTGAGTGCAGCTTTCAGCCTAACCGGGTGCAGCTAAGTATTAGTGTTTTATATGTAGTGACTGCCTATCTAAGCCCATCACCCCAGTATCACATTTTCTGTCTAGCCTGAACAGACGGACAAACAATAACCTTAAAAAGTTTATTTGTGTTTTAGTATCGTGTAATTAATATTTTCTAATTTAAAGAACATACATTTGAAGGGATACAAGAGTGAGATGAAAGAGAAATTGGCTAGTCTACCACCACCCAGCGCAAACGACAGTAACGCATCTTGGTCGTCACTAAAGAGAGCCATTTTGCAAACAGCTTCCATTAATGTATTACCCTTCCATACTGCGACAATGAAAAAAGACATCAGTGCTGAAACTGCTAAAGTTGTTTTGGACCAAAGGCTTCTGAAGGAGAGCGGCTTAATAACTGCTGAAGATCGTTTAAAATACTCAAGTCTGAGCAGAGAAGTGCAAAAGCTGTGCCGTAATAATAAAACCACATTTATAAATAGTATCTGCTCTGAGCTTGAACGGCACTCTGACAAACACTAGACTAGGTACTTGTCAGGAAAGTCCGAGATTTAACTCGAAAAAAAAAACTCCAAGAACTTGTGCAGTCGAAGACGAGCAGGGGCAGCTATTATCCGAAATGGTAAAAGTTCTGGAACGATCTTCGATCAACATTTGTTGATCGAAGGGAACGATGGAAAAGGTATTGCGCAAACCTCTATGACACCCACACCGATGTAGACGACTCAGAAATGAGCATAACAGAACGGGAACCAGACATATTACTCTATCAATTTATTCTATCAAGTGCCTCAAACCGAAAAAAGCCCCTGGAAAGGATGGTGTTACAGCAGAACTAATTAAAAATATCACTGATAATGGAGTATACTATCTCAGAGACATCTGTAATGCTATTTGGCAAACTGGTAAATGGCCTGATGAGTGGACTGAATCAGTGTTTGTGCCTCTGCATAAAAAGGATCTACAAAGAAGTTCACCAATTTCCGCACCATGCGCTAATCTCGCACACCAGCAAGATCATGCTCCACATTATAAACAAGCAACTCAGGAATTACCTCGACCGGCAAATACCGCAGGAACAGGCAGAATTTGTGAAAGGGAAAGGCACGAGGGAGCAAATTCTGCATGTTCACCAGATAAAAAGTATACTTAGTAATAATAATAATGTAATAGAAAAGAGTCGTGAGTTTAACACACCTGTCGTCTTGTGTTTCATAGATTATGAAAAAGCATTTGACTGCGTGAGATGGGACAAGCTATGGACCATTTTGCCGTAGATGGGAGTTCCTGGTCATCTGGTTTCTTTTATTATTAATATTGTAACATCAATTTATTTTTACTATTAATCACCCTCACAGGATTAATTGATTTAGAGTCATCTTCATTTGTTAAATCTATTATGTAATTGGCTTAATTTGCGAAATCATTGATGGGTCAAAAGGTAAATAACTCGCTAAATAGACTTTGATTTAATAAGGCGGTGATGTTTAGATTAGCCGTCTCCAGTTCAAAAGTGTTACTCGCGCCGAACATGGTAGCAATAAGAGGAATGCTGCAAACGCTCGAGACAGAAAGCGAACTGCTGGTATTGTTCGTTAACAGGAGCAAAACGAAGCTTATGATTGTCGACCGTGCTGGCTCACTCTCGGATCAGGTTGCCATCACTCACCGGTATAGAAACAGTTACGGGAATATTGTATCATTAAAGTAGTATACATACATTATAGAGGACTGCTTCGACGATATTCGACGGAGAATTAGCATTTCTAAGGATGCTATGACTCGATTGCCCTTTGCAATCGAGTCATAGCATCTGGAAGAATCGAGGAATATCTAAGAAAAGAGAGACCCGTTTGGTTCGGGCCCTCATTTTTCCCATATTCTTGTATGGTACCGAAACATGGACCATCCGAGAGGCAGAGAGGAAGAAAATAAATGCATTTGAAATATGGTGCTGGCGACGCATGCTCCGAATCCCATGAACTGCGTTCCGCACAAATGTATCTATTCTAAAACAGCTCGGCATCAAAGATCGCTTGTCCACAGTATGCCGACACAGAATCCTTAGTTATTTCGGTCACATTATCCGCCGCTAAGATGAAAACTTAGAAAAGCTGATCATCTGTGCTATCGTGGAGGGCAAGAGGTCCAGAGGGAGATGCCTATTAAGATGGTCGGACTAACCGAAGCAGAGCAGCTCCCATGTGTTCGAGGAAGTGAACCGCAAAAATTGGAAAAACCTGACAAATCGCTGGGTGAAGATTGGTGATCGCGATTTTCAGTCACGAAGTGTCGACCACAGACAGAGAGAGAGAGATTGTGTAAATAACAATAAGCACTTGAGAAAACAGTTATTTTGAAATCACAGACAGATCGATTACAGTTATATGCAACTTTGAAAAGAGTTACTATGGAGAGTCTTGGTCGTTCTTCTATATAAGAATGTACCTTCTCGAAGGAACGTTAGAGTCACTTATTAACTATCGGCACGATCAAAAGTGCCTTTTAATGGATTTATTGTAATTAAACAAAATACTTTGATTTACCTCCTGCATTCCTTCCACGTTGTGCAATACTTTTGTTTTGCATTTCGGACAAAACACTTTAAATTCTCTCTTATCCACAGCCGGCATGGAGTGATCACTCTGGAAAAAAATAAAATTTTCATTTGCACAAGGTATATTTATTTACTGTATTTTATTGTACACTAGTGTATGTACAATGCGCGCTCTTATCGCACAGGGCAATCTCTTAAGCCGAGTCCGCTGCGCCGTGCTTTCGTGTTTGCAAACAGTATTATAACATTGTTTGCTAACCGAATATAGGCGTGGCCTAACAGTTTAGTTAGCAAAAACACAATAACATGTTTGCCGAGACGAATGGATAACATCCCCAGGTTCGCCTGCGTGGAGGGAAAGTGACGCATTTTGTGTTCGCGCTCACTAGAGGAAGACGGAATCGTTCGATGAGTGTGTTGATTGTGTATGACAATTCTCTTTGGTTTGTGATGGAGTGGAATAAAGAAAATACTTTGTTTTTTAATACTTTATTTTCTTCTCTATATCTGGTAAAATTAATGATAACAGCTCTTGATAATCACTTTCTGAACATCTAAAACAATTTTTATACCGAACCTATCATCAATTTTCAGTTCTTGATAATTATATTATATTGAACGAACGAGGTTGCAGGTAGGGTCGGACCTGGAATCTATTTCTGTTTCTTCTTTGGAGAACTAAATCTGTTATTGCTATAACAGCTTCCACGTCTTCTTCGTCGGAACTCATTTTTTAAATTAATGTAAAACATTACAACACTTGGCGCAGCGGACTGGCGGTTTTGTTAACATGTTTTGATAACATTTTTGTTAGAAAATTGGCGCAGCGGACCCGGCTTTACAGACAACCTTTGAATGGACAGAACTAGGGTTGCCACCTTTTTTTGTGCAGTTAAAGTACATTGGTTAAAATAGGTAAGAAAAAAAAAGTACATAGCATCAAAATAAAGTACAATTTATTTTCAAAGTCGCTTTCCGCTGTCTGTCCCTATGTATGCTTAGATCTTTAAAACTACGCAACGGATATTGATGCGCTTTCTTTTTAATAGATTGAGTGATACAAGAGAAAGGTTTATATGTATAATACATGCATAATATAGTAGAGAAACAGTGATAATTTTAGAGGTTTCTAATGTGATGTCTTAATAAACAATTTTTTTTTGCGCTTACATTGCAAACGCTGGCTTAACCGTACGAGATAATCAAAATAATGTACTACAGTACTATGCACCTTAACAAGGTACACAAAAAGTCCGCAATGGCATATACCTATCTCTTACGGATAACATACTATACATCCATTTAAATTCTTTAAAAAAATGGGCAATTATTAAGCGCTAATTCGAAAGCTATTTACACAAATACTGTATTAATCCTTATCATTTTAAATACATTCGTTGGCTGGAACATTTCATGAAAATTAATTTTTCCCTTTACTCCATACAAATTAAATGAATACCTTAGGAGATATAGCAAAATGAAAATTATGTGCAACGAAATTAATTTCGTGTCGCCGTGATTTGACCGGGCGCCTCGCTTCCGAGCCGAGAGTCCGAAAGTTTATGTAGTATATCAATGTATGGTGGAATTGTGTATCTTATATATGCCCACAGAAAAGTCCGCGATAGCATATGTCTATATGTTAAAGATAACCTCCTACCTATGTCCATTTTAATACTTAAAAAAATTGGCAATTATAAAGCGGTAACACAAATACGGTATTAATCCTTATCATCTAAATTAAAATTATGTACCTATAACGAGGAAAGATAATTGTTTTTTTTTTGTTACTATTTAACTCAAAAACCACTCAACCAATTTTACCGAAAGCTACATCTCCTCGGAGTAACATAGGCTATATTTTTATTTTTTTTTTTAAACTAGCAATGTGGGTAGGTTTCACATCACTAGCAATCTTGTTAACCCCTCCAACTAAGCTAAGTTTGGAGTGGGTTCACGGCAATAGTGTAATGAGTGGGATTCGAACTCGAGACCTCTCGATCTCAAGTCCGACAACTTATCCATTAGGCTATTTAAAGAACCCGTGCGAAGCCAGGGCGGCTTGCTTATTAAAAATTAATTGTCGAATGAAATAATCATGTTTATTTTGTAAATAGGTTATAAATAACATTTTCACATGTCTTTTTTTTTCGTAAATGTAAACTAGATGAGGCCAGTGTCTCCTAACTGACTACTCTGAGAAAAAACACTGAAACAAACTCAGTGGTCAACGTCTCTTTTAAAGTCCATACAATCTGTAGTGATGAAATCATATGAGAGCCATGTAGGTTTATGTCTGTGGCGCCCTTTAGAGAACAGAATCACACAGCAGGCCCGTCCAAACAGTGCAAGCATTTGTCAAATATTGCGTAGCTCAATGGCTCTGCAAAGTACCAACTTGCTGTATTGGACTCGATTGAGCGCAGAGCTAAAAGGCAATGAGGTGCTGGTGGACAAGCTTCATAGCCTGGCTCATCGGCGAACCGTTGCTTGCCTGTCGGTTTTCTACAGATTGTACTTCGGGGAGTGTGCGCAGGAGCTCCATGACCTGATTCCTTCATCTCCCTTTCACTACCGGTCTATCAGACGCACGGCTGGGTACCACCCACACTTGGTTGATATACCGTCTTGTCGTACCAGGCGCTTCTCCTCCACATTTATTGTGCGCACAGCCAAGCTGTGGAATTCTCTGCCGACTTCTGTGTTCCTTGCCACTTATGACCTTTCAGCCTTTAAAGCACGAGTAAATGGCATCTTTTGGGCTCGCTCGTCCCATCTTAGACCTCATCTATCGCTTTCCATCGGGCGGAACCAAGGTCAAGGGTGGGCCCATCAGTAATAATAATAAAAAAGAACCTTAAGGGGCTCGAACGATTTGACGAACAATACCAAAGTAAGGACATTTGGGTGGGCCGTGTAAAGCGCTCAAACTGCCAGACAGTGCGGTAATCTATTCATAATATTCGTTGTTATCCCACAATGCTATCACATTCACAACATATCTTTTGCTTTTACAAAAATAAAATATACTAGTACTCACGTGGGGCTTTGCTCCCGTGGATTCTATCAGGTAAAAACGTAACTCTACTTTTTTGCAGTCGCGTAAAAAGTAGCCTATAACCTTCCTCAAGCTTCAAGCTACTTCCATACCAAATTGCATCCAAATCCACCCAGTACTTTCGAAGATTAGCGAGTTCAAGCAAACAAACAAACTTTTCCGCTTTATAATATTAGTATAGATTACTTGAAAAGAAAATAATATTGTCATCTTGTACAAACAAAATTAAAAATGTTAAAGTAAAAAAAGTATATTCTATTAATTGAAAAAGTAAATAATATTGTCATGTCAAAATGTATATGAAATAATCATTATAAAAAAAAAGAAATGAGTAAAAAATAAAACAAAACAGGTGTAATTGGAGCAGCTCAATCCCAAGCATTTTTGTCCGCAAGATAGTCTTTAACAGAATAAAAAGCTTTCTGGCAAAGTTTCTGCTTCACAAATGATTTAAATTTATTGAGGCTTAGTTCTTGCACATGACTGGAAAGTTTATTGTAAAAGCGTATACACTGACATCTAAACGAGCCCCCAATTTTCTAGAGCCTAGTTGAAGGAACAATGTATATATGTACGTAAGCGCATTAGTTCAGAACAGCTGCATTTATTTGACTAATTATTTTTTTGTTGTGTTCGTAATAATTGTCTGGATAGGGTTAAATAAGTACCTAATTCATTTTTTATCAAATTCAAAGACGCTTTGTTTATTACGACTAAAGTTTTCAGAATTTCAAAGAAATCAAATCATGCGAAATAAAGTATATTCGTGTACTTTATTGTTCTCATAAAGTATAGAGTACAATTACCTGAAATAACGTACAATACTTTATTATAAAGTACAGGTGGCAACCCTAGACAGAACGTATAGGAGATAGATGTTGGCCACAGATCATATAAACACAGAGATATGCTTTGTAAAGAAATATTACGTTTACAGATCTCTGCGCATTTCTCCCACTCAATTCACCAACACAAAAGCAAAAACTATAAGAACGGCACACGAGCTCATATGTCTCCCACACACAAAGAAACTTACAGCAACACTAAAAAACTCAATAATAGAACACATGCAAACAGGGGGCGGCTCTTCTACCTGTAGCTACAGACTCAGAATAAACACACATGATTATGCAAGTTACGCACATAGTGATGTTAAGTTGTATGTGCACAGTAGGTATATAGAATGTATTACATGTTCTTCTGTCTGTGTACAGATTTCAACGGAGTTCGGAGCTTCGGTTAACGTTTGTAGATCTGGTAGATGAAGAGATGGTAATGAATTGGTTTTAAGCTTTTTGCGCTGTTTTCCCGTAAGGATGTCCACAGCATTAAAATGGTCTTCACAAACAGTATAGTTTTGTGGCTTTTTATTCATCAAATCTTCTCGAGCAATCAAGCGAAGCCATTTGGAACGTCTGAAAAAGATAACAAAATATTATCTTTGTCATTTTTATCAGAGGTGGTGTTGGTGTACTAATCTGTTTAATAAATAAAAAATTTCAAGCTGGAGGATACTTTTACAACTCAGGACGAAGGTAAACAACTTTTGGAAAAAAATACTGTCCTATTTATTTACACTTTACAGCACTATCGTTTTTAGCACCATCGAATACCATGAAAACAACACCCATGACGAAAAAATCGATACCTGTTACAGCCTCCACCTTGGATTCACGTTTTGACAGCATTATCGTTTTTAGCACCCTCGAATACCATGAAAACGACACACATGACGAAAAAATTGATACCTGTTGCAGCCGCCATCTTGGATTCACGTTTTGAAGCACTATCGTTTTTAGAACCCTCGTTCGAATACCATGAAAATGACACTCACGACGAAAAATTTGATACCTATTGCGGCCGCCATCTTTGATTTACATTTTGTTACAACTATTGCACAATCGGCTTTAAATATCCTCATAACCGCCGCATTCTGGATTTATAAGTAATAAGATCACGAATTCATTGTGATAGCGAATTTATAATTCGATAATGATTGTAACTATAAATAAATCATTCTTACCTATCAAAATCAACGGGAAGTTTGAAATACGATAGCTCCGGTTTTGTTGAAGCCGAGTTCAAACAGCCGTACGCAACGCAATACGTTCGTGGCATTTTCGGAGATAAATAAAAACGTGACCACTCGTCTTGACGCGACACGCACTACTGAGTGTGAGTGAGAGCACTGCAACGTGCGCTTAGGAGCAAAGGTGGGCGTTTAAACGAAAAGCATATAATATAACACGTTAATTGAAATAAGTAAATAAGCAGACTAGTTTATAAAAGCATTTAAGGTTATCAGCTTATTCTGCTTTTTGTTAAAATTAAAACGCAACCGCGTTTTGATTATTTCATTTCAAAACCACGTAAGTAAGAACGTGCTCAAATTAATTACGTAACAACTGATTGATGTCGCCTGATTCAATTTTAATAGATAGCTAAACATTTACATCTTTTGTTAATGTGCTGAATCGTGTTGACTTACTCG
The DNA here is from genome assembly GCA_943138885.2 of Tholera decimalis. Lineage (NCBI taxonomy): Eukaryota > Metazoa > Arthropoda > Insecta > Lepidoptera > Noctuidae > Tholera > Tholera decimalis. Next base: position 14,783,317 of record OW964574.2, on the reverse strand, counting down.
AAATTGGAAAAACTTACTAAATTAAATATGCTGTAAACGAAATATTGCATTCCGTTGTTCACTTTTAAAAACGACAATTTAATTAAAATGGGTTTTCATTTACTACTTATTGCTTATTTGGTTTTTACGTTTAGTATCGTTTCCTCCGCCCGGTCAAAAGTGTTATGTATTATGAATTTGTTTTTGAAGTTGTGACTTTGACTTGTTTACGTAAACATAAATAGTGTATAACATTTTTTCATGTGGTGAATTGTTTCTTACCAAGTAAATAATTTTGTGACTTTTGGACTTGTATATAATATAGTTTTTAGGTGTAGTTAATTGTGTTAGTAATAGTATAAATGGTTTATAGCGTAAGTAATTGTATTAATTTGGACTACTTTTTCGATAAAAACAAATTGGTGAGCTAATAAAACTGATCTGCCGAGTACGAAAGAAAGTTCATTGATGTCGTTTAAAAACCAACTAAAAAAGCAAACAACATAATTTCATTATTTTTAATGTAAGCAAGTAAATAAGCAGATAAGCAATTAAGAAGTTAACGTAAGTGACTTTGATAAAAAATATACGAATAAGTTCGTTAAAAGTTTTAAGTCGTTTATCACATCTCTGCTTAGGAGTCTCGTGATCTCGTCCACTGAATAAAGATGGACAGTATAGAAACTAAGCCTAGTTGACGACATAATTACCTACGCTCCATTGAAGCGTTAGGTTTGTCACTTTTAATGATTTTGGTATTGTTTTTTTTGCACATTTTTGTTCTGTAGTTATCAATGCATCGAATTTAAATAATTACCTAGCTTACCAATACAATTTAAAAAGGTAATTTCATGGCGTCGGTTAATCTCAGTAAAAGACGATAGTTTAAACACGAAAAACAATTTAATATTAACACACAACAACTGACGAAAAACCATGAGGAAAAAATTGATACCTGTTGCAGCCGCTATCTTAGATTCACGTTTTGACAGCACTATCGTTTTTAGCACCCTCGAATACCATGAAAAAGACACCCATGACGAAAAAATTGATATCTGTTGCAGCCGCCATCTTGGATTCACGTTTTGACAGCACTATCGTTTTTAGCACCCTTGAATACCATGAAAACGACACCAATGACGAAAAAAATGATACCTGTTGCAGCCGCCATCTTGGATTCACGTTTTGACAGCACTATCGTTTTTAGCACTCTCGAGTACCATGAAAACGACACCCACGACGACAAAGTTGATACCTGTTACAGCCGCCATCTTGGATTCACGTTTTGACACCACTATCGTTTTTAGCACCCTCGAATACCGTGAAAACGACACCCAGATGAAAAAATTGATACCTATTGTAGCCGCCATCTTTGATTTACATTTTGTTACAACCATTGCACTATCGGCTTTAAATATCCTCATAACCGCCGCATTCTGGATTTTTAAGTAATAAGTAATAATATCACGAATTCATAATCCGGATTTATAATCCGATAACGATTATAAGTATAACAAATACAACAAATAAATCATTCTTACCTTTCAAAATCAGCAGGAAGTCTGAAAAACGATAGCTCCGGTTTTGTTGAAGCCGAGTTCAAACAGCCGTACGCAACGCAATACGTTCCTGGCATTTTCGGAGATAAATAAAATACGTGACCACTCGTCTCGACGCGACACACTACTGAGAGCACCGTAACGAAGACTTAGAGGCCTCGTCGGTGCGCATGTTGTGTGAGTGTGCTATAGAGATGAGATATACTTGCAAATATCAATACCAGGGCTTGCAAGTACGAGTCTGTAAAAATACCAGGGTTGGAAACCAGGTATTAAAATACTAGAAAGTATTTTGAGCCACTTCGGATTTCAGTCTACTAGTCCGGTCGTACCATGCCACAATCTAGTACGGCTTTTGTAGATGAAATCTTTCCTTCCTACTTAATTTACAGAAATTAAAAAAACTTTTTACCAAAAAATTAAACCGACTCCCAAAAAACACTGCAAAGTGAAAAATAACTTTAATTTCGGTAGTCGGTGTCTTTAGTTTTGTTTTTTCGTTTTTGGCACCGACTTCCGAAATTAAAGTTATTTTTCACTTTGCAGTGTTTTTTGGGAGTCGGTTTAATTTTTTGGTAAAAAGTTTTTATTTCACTCTTTTTAGTTGGATGATTTTTAATTTACCTAGTTACAAGAGCCTAAATGTCAACTACTTATAACCTTTTACAAAATATTGCTTTTCCCAATGCTGGGCCGTTAATTGTTGAGGAGTTCTCCTGGTACTTCACCATCAGCTCTACATCACCATATGGATTGTGACGAGCATAAAGTGCTTAACACCCATATTCAAGTAATCGAATCGCAATCCACTCAATACTTATTATTGAGTAGTTTCGGCGGCCATCTGTGGTCTTCATCATCAGTTCCACTTCCCCAAATGGTACTTTTTGAGAGCAACTGCACAAGTTACTATAAGAAATACCCAAAACGCCATAGGTGTGCCTATAATATTTGAAGAGTTCCCTCGATTTCTCCAAGATCCCATCATCAGATCCTGACTTTGGTGATAATGGTACCAATTTCGAAGTATACCCATTCGAACAAAAAAAGAATTTTCCAAATCGGTTCAGCCGTCTTCGAGTACTCGATGATCATACATAAAAAAAAAAAAAAAAAAAAAAAAATATACGCGTCGAATTGATAACCTCCTCTTTTGGTCGTCGGTTGATAATTCACTCACTTAAGATTCACGGAAATATGTTTTCTTTGCACATGCAAGCATAAGGCATAAGGTTTGACACTCCCGATTTGTATGATATTAATGCTTTGCACATTTTACATTCAGCTTTATTTTAGCCAAACTTTTCTTAGGAGCCATGGTTTGTAACTGTATTTTTATTTACAACTAGTAAGTCTTATCAATTTTAAAAGAAAACACTTAACTACATTCAACTACGTTCAAAAATCGTCTTTTACCTATTTAAATATTTACATTCCTAACTAATAAACAAAGTCACGTACACATAAAAAAGCAGTTTTGTTTATTTACACACTAACTGTTAATAGTTTAAATTCAATAAACTCGCGAAATAAGAAAGTCACGGTCAGTTGGTAAATTGCATAACAAGCTCGCACTCACTTCTCAGTATTTATATGTATCATCTATGCACTCACTCAAACGACAACTGACGAAAGAAAAATAAAAAACGTAAACATAACAAAATATTTTCTAAAATACTTTCGTTCACGCAATAATGTGTCTTTTATTAATAGTCATTAGGGTGAATGGCGCCGCAAACTACTCAAAAGAAAAGAAAAAGTTCCCTGATGCACACACCTACACAGATTTCGGTTTATGTACTCAGACAACTTTGGAATATTTAGAGAAATACTACACAATCGCATTTGCAAATGAAAAATACTTTGAACCTTGCAAGTATTTTTTTTTCTGATACGATTATGCTCCTTTTTGCTGAAGCAAAACGAATCAATTTCCTATGCAAGTATTTTCACATCAATCCAAGCCCTGTTGGAAGAAAAAATACTTGCATAGGAAATTGACCCGTGATTTCTTATAAATAAGAAGCACAATCGCGTTTACATATAAATACTTGCAAAGACAAACCGTATACTAGAATAGACTTGCATACGAAATTGAAAGTATTTTCTATCTGTATAGGAAATTGAACCGTGACTTCCTAAGAATAAGGAGCACAATCGCGTTTACAAATAAATACCTGCATAGAGACGAACGTTTCTACTTTTACTCAATCCAAGCCCTGTTGAATGAAAAAATACTTGCATAGGAAATTGACCCGTGACTTCTTATAAATAAGAAGCACAATCGCGTTTACATATAAATACTTGCAAAGACAAACCGTATACTAGAATAGACTTGCATACGAAATTGAAAGTATTTTCTATCTGTATAGGAAATTGAACCGTGACTTCCTAAGAATAAGGAGCACAATCGCGTTTACAAATAAATACCTGCATAGAGACGAACGTTTCTACTTTTACTCAATCCAAGCCCTGTTGAATGAAAAAATACTTGCATAGGAAATTGACCCGTGAGTTCTTATAAATAAGAAGCACAATCGCGTTTACATATAAATACTTGCAAAGACAATCCATATACTAGAATAGACTTGCATACGAAATTGTTACGTAGTCTCTTACAGATAAGGAGCATAATCGCATAGTCGGGCGATCGTCAAGCCCCCACCGGAGCGAGTCCGACTCCGAGTAGCCGTATAAAATACTTTGAAGTCTTGCAAGTATTTCGGATCGGTACCTGGTGTACGTACTTGGAAGTAAATACCTGGTGTAAATACCTGGTCGCGTAAATACGTACCATCCCTAGTGTGCTATTTCGAGCGTTTGTATTGTAGGTAGATTTACTGTCATACCTACTCATGTGTTGTCTGTCCGTATTTTTAAACTGTGGTACGTGGTTGTAATCGTAGAAAAATATCAATAAAATTTAGATTTAATATCTGCTTTTTTTCCTAATAGATTTTATTGACTGTGAAAATAAAAACGTTTCCGTCGTACATTGCTAATCTATACAAGTGAAATGTGATCATAATTGGAATATTAAATAACTAAAGTTAGTAAAATCTGTGTATGACTTCAGTAATAGAATCAATGAAATGAATAATGAATGAAACTTCAAAACTGTATATTTTAAGGGATATCTGAAAAATCACGGATACGGACGATATTAGTCTCTAGAATTCTAATTATTTAATATTCAAATTATGATCAAAATTCTTTTGTATGGTTCACGTATCGGGGAAACCAGAGACTATATAACCACTAGAGAGCGTATAAGTCGATTTCTTTGAAGAACACAACTCACCAATAAGGTTTGGGAGGCGAAGAAAAAATGCGCTACTGCAATTGGTCAGTTCAAGGTCAAGCTTCATAGATATGCCGAGTTAGGGATTGGTCTACTTGATAGAGGGAAAGGTATCGATATCGATAAAATGAAGTTTAACATTATAAAAAATACTCAATAAAATCACATAATAATATTTAATCATTATCAGTCTCAATTACAAAAAGAAAAACAACTATGCTCTTATTATTGATTTTTAAAATGAATTAATTTGGTAAATGTTTCTCGAATTAAAGCTTTAGGGTCCTAATTGTTTTTGGTAAAAAATGATAACCGAGCGTCTATATATTTCTGAATTATGCAAATTCAATCAAATGATTGGTAGTTTCTATTTCATATTGATGAAAATTAATATCCGGGAATAAATTATACCCAATCAGTGATTTTAAAACCGATCTCATAAAATAATTAGAATTATATTTCTGAGACAGCACCACAGATTACTAAATAGTTACTACGTAACAGATACATCACTGTCATACAAAAGCGAAAATACCTACGCTATTATAGCCTACCAAATCTTAATAATAATACCAGCTGTTTGCAGCGAGAAGAAATGTACCATAAATACGCATACAGAGAGTTGAGATTGTTTTGCCCGCCGCGCGACCCACGTCATCGAGCGAATGTCCTAGGGCTGTATATTATGATTATATTGGTAATAAAACGACTATAGAAAAACAATTTTTATTTGTTGATCAAATATGTTTCAGTTTAATAAAATGATAGATGCATTTTTTCCTTCCCTGAATTCCAGATTATTAAATTTTAGTGTCGAAAATATCCGAAATCGCGTAAATAATTTTAATTTTAATAAAATTCCGCGCAAATAAATAATCAAAAGAGAAACAGGAGCAAAACGGAGGAAAATCTATTCTTTTTAGGTCGATCCATTATGACGTTGTCGAAATTATTTAAAAAGGCTCGGGCAGGCGTGCGGCAGCCCACTGTCGGATGTACCGACGACGATACGTGAAGCGGTAGGCATATAACGCGTGGCCTTGAGCGAGTGACGGACGCCTGACAGCACTTTCGAACCACTCTCGTTGATCGCCCTTCTAAATATAGGTATATAACTCAAAGGTGATTGACTGACTGACATAGTGATCTATCAACACACAGCTCAAATCACTTGACGGATCGGGCTCAAATTTTGCATGGGGGTTCCTTTTAGTACGCAGATGCTCGCTAAGACGGGATTTTGCGAAATTCCCACGGGATTGAGATTTACACGGGAAAAACTTCTCACGCGAACGAAGTCGCGAGAAAGTGCTAGTTTAATATAAATTTCACAACGACGACAAATTTCTACAGGGTATTTCAACAAGAACTTTGTTTTTCAATTGGGGCAACACCAAGAACGTGATAGTTTTGACATTTAGTATTTGGCGATATTCGTAGTAGGTGCTTTGGCAATTGTTACAATGAATTCAATTTCGCTCGAAAATCGCATTAAAATAATTCAAATCCACTATGAAAATGGTCGTTCTGTTAAAGTTACATACATTTCGTAAAATTCGTGATATTTTCGGACAACATAATCGTCCTTCTGAGACCGTTATTAAGAATATGGTCGCGAAATTTGAGTCGACAGGATCGGTACAAAATGTGCCAATACCAACACGTGTTCGACCGGGTCGTTCAACAGAAAACATCGCCGCCGTGAGCCACAGTGTTGAGGAAGATCAAACTTTGTCAATTTCACGACGTTCTCAACAATTGGGGTTATCCAAAACCAACAACATGGCGAATGCTGCGAAAGGATTTGGGTTTGAAGCCTTACAAGATTCAACTGGTGCAGGAATTGAAACTGACCAACCATTCAAATCACCGTTGATTCGCTCAGTTCATTCAGGAACAACCTGCTGGTTTTTCTGAAAAAAACAGTTTTTCAGACAAAGCACATTTTCATATGTCTGGGTACGTCAACGAGCAAATTTGCCGCATTTGGGCATATGAAAATCCTAATCCTAAAGCAATTATTGAGAAGCCTTTGCATGCTCAACGTGTCACTGTGTGGTGCGCTATGTGGTCTGGAGGCGTGATTGGGCCGTTTTTTTCGAAGATGAGGCTGGAAATGCGGTAACAGTCAATGGATCACGCTATCGCGAGATGTTATCCGCTAAATTTTGGCCTATTATTGATGACATGGATATCACTGAAATGTGGTTTCAACAGGACAGTGCCACATGTCACACAGCCAATGGAACGATCAATTTATTGCAAACCAAATTTCCCGATCGCATAATTTCGCGAAATTCAGCTGTTAAGTGGCCAGCCAGATCGTGTGATTTAACACCACTGGATTATTTTTTGTGGGGCTATGTTAAAGGCAGAGTCTATACAGAGCCAATCGAATCGATTGCAGCCTTAAAACTCAAAATCCGTGATGTCATTAACAAAATAGACCCTCCATTTTGCCAAAAAGTGATTAAAAATTTTGATGAAAGAATGAACATCTGTCAGCGTGGTCGTGGTGGACATTTGCCAAATATCATTTTTCATCCATAATTGCCAAACTTTTCTCTTTGTAATATAAATTTTTAACAATAAAACAATAATATTTTTAGGGTTCCGTAGCCGAATGGCAAAAAACGCCCCTTATAGTTTCGACATGTCTGTCCGTCTGTCTGTCTGTCCGTCCGTCCGTATGTCACAGCCATTTTATTCCGAAACTATTAGGACTATACATGTAAAACTTGGTAGGTAGATGTAATCTGTGAACCGCTTTCCGATTTTAAGAGAAAATTTAAAATAAAAGGGGCTCCCCATACATGGAACTGAAACTGAAAATATTTTCTTTCATGAAACCTATACGTATGTGGTATCTATAGACAGGTCTTTAAAAATGATATAAGGGTTTCTAAAATCACTTTTTCATAAAGTCAATCGTTTAAAAGATATAAGCTTCCAAAGTGGTAAAATGTGTGTGTCCCCCTCTAACTTCTATAGTAATGAAGTGAAAAATCTATAAAAACCATATGTTGTAGATCTTAATGTAAACTTTCAAGCAAAATTGGTTTGAACGTGATCGAGTCAGCAGTTTTTGAGATACAGTATATTTTCTAAAACCGCAAATATAACTTTGTAATTCATACAAATACTATGAAAAACAAAGTTATTTGGCGTAGTTGTAAAAATTGTAAATAAGCTAGTACTACTAGTACTTCAAGTTACACATGGGATGGGATAACATTTCACCGGTAAGTGGTTTTCTGCTCCATGTATTCAATTTGATTAGTATAGAACGGTGAAATATTATTTTTTATTTCTTGCGTGTTCACTTTGCTGTCTCTTTCTGGTACACTGATTCTCAAATTAGCAGTTGTCTCTTTTTTTCTCGATAGTGCTGTTCGCACTATTATGACGGTTATATCGATATGTTAGGCTCGAAGACTGAAAACGCTTATCGACTTAACTATTTTTTCGCTCAATGAGCGTTTTTGGTCTTGTAGCTTATCAGTATCAACTATTATTTAAAATTTAGGTACTTACTACGTAATTTTTTTTAGTAAAACTAATATTATTGCTTTATTTTAAAACATGCTTATGCATATTTTGCAGATTCCCTAATATGACATCGAAAGGAAAGAAATTTGGATCAAAGCTACACAAAGAGACAATTTTTTTCCAACTAAGTGTAGTGTCATATGTTCCAGACATTTCACGCCAGATTGCTTTGAAAGTTTAAAAAATAGACGCCGATTACTTAAGGGATCAGTGCCTAGTCTATATTTACCTGTTTTGGTATGTTTATAGATAGTGTACTTTTACATGAGCTGTTCATTCACTTTTAGTTAAAATATTTATTTTTTACAAACACTTCCTGATTATTCAAAAAACACCCAAGATTAATCGTCTCTATTAAAAGATAAGAATTAATATTTTAAAATCACGGTAAGATTAAAAAATAACAATGATTATTTTAATCTTTATTTATTCTGTAATTATCCTTGTAGTATTTAGATCAACAATGTCATTTTTTTTCCCTAAAATAATTGATAAATATCTATGTTAATTTAAATATCGGTAAATTGATAATCGATATTTATTTTCGAGTTACTTTGACATATTTTGTTATTTAGTATTTATAACAATTTTCATGGCAACGACACGAAGAAGAATTGTAATTGGTCAGTGATACTACACACTCTTCTTGTCATATCCAGGAAATAGTTCAAATATTGATCACCTCCAATTGCTGTTTCTAATGCCATATCGTAAATAAGCCACGACATTCGCTTTGATTGAACATAGATTAAAGGACATTGTTCTTCAGTAAACTTGAAATCTGCTGAGCTTTTTATTTTGTTTAGGCAAGGACAATTATTATTGTCCGTTAGCAGCTCAACTTCACCATGAGTTCCAAGCTCTCGTTCTGTCTCCAATGAGCTTAAACAGTATTTGAACAAACCACTACTCTAGAGCAAATCAGATCTTGTAAAGTTTGAGTAAATTGCTGATACTCTACACCGGTTCTTTCGTATATTGGTCTTAAATATTGGATATGCCAAGCTTCCTCAGTATCGTCTGAAAGAGTAGTTTCGGCTGTAAGTTTAGCAGTGCCAGATATCCGAAGCAGATTGACAGGCGAACATAATAAAAAGAAGACTTTTTTGACATCTATATCTGATGATTTCTGGTTTGATTAATTTTTTAGTAATTAAATTATTGAATTTCTGCAGGTTGTTTTAGGATCAATATTAAGTTCCCAAATAAGCCTTTAAAAATATCGATAAATCAATATTGTTTACTCACTGGTGCTGATAATATTCGATACATTTTAAAAATATCGACTCAATATTTATCGATATATATATTTTTTTGTTTATTAAACATCCCTACATTCCGTTTCCGTACAATACATGCCACTTATCTCTGGTAGTTAGAGATACCTGTTACTGTTACATAAAAATAACTGGTCCAAAAATCTGTTAATAAATAACAGGCTGTTATTTTTGTACGGACGATAAATACGTATTTAAATCTCAATTGAATATCTTCTTTGTTTATTCCTCTTTAAAGTCGAAAATCGTACAGAAAATAGGTATAGAAGAATATTTATTTATATTTTTGTCGCCCAGTTACTGCTAAAATACAAAGAAAAGTGCTGTCACTCAGTCTAATTTGAATAAATGAATTTTTATTTTTGTCACCCCAACCCTAACATAATTTAAAAGAAAATTTAAAATGTAAATTAAATTTAAATTAGTCACAGAGGCTTTAAAAGATAATTTTGCTTTGCATATTTTGCAAGTCGCGTAGTGACCACCTATATCTACAAAATGGTCCCACCTTAGAATAACAACGCATAGAAGAGGCGTCTAGAACAAAACACGAGCGACTTCGTGTGTCCACTTTATTTTCTTTGTGTGCGTGAGCCGAATATGTCTACGTTCTTCAAACGCACACAAATATAGCTTTCAGTGATACCATTACCAGTACCATTACCACAAAAATGGAAAAACGCACTATTATGTTGCTGGATCAAATCAAGTATTTTATGTTATGAAACTAAATAAGATGATGTTTTTTCATGTAATATGACTTATATGACATATATTTACGGAAGGTAAACGAAATGAGATATCGTTTATTGCGTTTAGAATGTTTGATGTGTAATGTGTTATAATGATATTATAGAAATGTATTAATTGCTTGAAAAATCTCGTTTGATATCAATTAAAAGTATGTGTTGTATTTATGAAATAGAAAAATATTATTGAGAACATTACTTAAATGAAAAAAATCTTAATAAATAAAATTGTCATCTTTATGATGCCACTCTTCGAACTAACAGTAACTTTTAGTTATAAAACACTGTAGGTAGTAGCTGTAAATAAATATAGTTTAGTTTGACGCATACATAATTGCCGCCAAAACTATATTTTTTTAAACAAAAATAAGCACAAAAGAAATCAATATGGGTATTTTTTTCCTCACGGATAGCAACATTGAATTGTGATAAGTTAGGTTATTAGAATTTTTGTTTGATGGTCGATTTACTTAAATATAATGTATAAAATGTAAGTATTTACTTGTGAAATGTAATTTGATTACACGTTTTTTGTTTTCCTGAAGGACTATGACATCTCTTTACGCTACAAACGGTCGTTTTAAATTATTTACTCGCGAGCTCTGTTCGGCAGAATGTGACCTTGAATACTGACGGCTCGTCGAGCAAAGTTAGCCAAAAATGGCTAAGTTTTAGTTGCCTCACTTTTTGCACTCGTACTATCCTTCTATGCGTTGTTATTCTAAGGGTCCCACACAACACTCACTTTTCTATTTATATTGGACATTGTTGTGAAAAATCAACATAATAAAAAAATACTTATTCGCTACAACCTACACTAAGTACCTACCAAACTATAAAACGAACCTAAACTAAAAAACTAAACTTATACATAAACCAAATATGAAATGAACACTAAACACTAGTAAGCCGCAAACAAACACTAAGAAACAGAGAAATCTTTACGAAAATGTTGAAATTACAATCACAGAACAACTTGAATTCACTCACCACCTGTGCTCACCACTTTCGTTCTAATCTCAGTAAATATATGTATCATCTATGGTTCTAATGAAAGAATAAAGCCGGCTCTACACGTTGGCCAACACAGTGGCGAATGTAGTGGCCAGTGCCTATTCGCCAACGTGTAGACGGGGTGTTTGTGCATCTTGGGTTGTATTGGAATGATGGCCGACGAGTTGGCGCGAGATCCGTGTGGTGTCGGTTTTTTGCAAAAGATCAAAGGGTTGTTGGCCGAGCATTGGCTACCGCGTCCACACGTTGGCCGCGCGTTTAGTATGCTACGAGCTCCCAGAACGATCGCACGCACCTGATTAAACATTTTAACCGACTTCAAAAAAAAAAGAAGGAGGTTCTCAGTTCGACTTGAACTTTTTTTTTTATGTATGTTACCTCATAAATCGAAGTCAGCTCGACCGATTTAGAAAATTCTCTTTTCATTTGAAATGGTATACTTTCTAGTTGGTCCCATTGTTATGAAATCAGGATCTGATGATGGGATCCTGGAGTAATCGAGGGAACTCTTCAAATATTATAGGCACATCTATAGCGTTTTGGTTATATCTTGTTCTCTCGAAAAGCACCATTTGGGGAAGTGGAACTGATGATGAAGACCACAGATGACCACCGAAACTACTCAATAATAAGTATTTCATGGATTGCGATTCGATTACTTGAATATGGATGTTAAGCACTTTATGTTCGTCACAATGCATATGGTGATGTAGAACTGATGGTGAAGTACCAGGAGAACTCCTCAAAAATTAACGGCTCTGCATCGGGAAAAGCAATATTTTGTAAAAGGTGATAAGTTGTTGACATTATGGCTTTTGTAACTAGATACATTACAAACCGACCCACTAAACAGCGTGAATTTTTTTTTTTAATTTTTAAATTTTTTTTTGGCTTTGTAGTGTTTTGATATGGAAGTTGGTTTAATTTTTTGTTAAAAAGTTTTTATAGTCACGCGTCGGTAACAACTAGTGTAAACAAAATGTCAGTAATGACTAATAACGAAGAAACTTTTCGGTTTATAGAGCTCTACCAAGCCGTAAATTGTTTGTGGAACCCAAGAAGCAGAAGTTAGCGTCTCAATATCCATTTTAATAAATACGTCCGCACATTGGCCTGAACCGTAGCAAACTGAACGACCTTCCAATGTGTGGACGCTATCACGAACTCTTGGCCAATATGCTGGCCACTACATTCGCCACTGTGTTGGCCAACGTGTAGAGCCGGCTTAAGAAAGAAGAAAAATTAAAAATACAATTTTTTTAAAATATCAACAAACAAATCAGCCAAAGAAACTTTCAATGGAATGTCATCTTTATTTATACTTGAATAAAGTCGTAAATACATGAAACATTTTGCAACCAATCCCATCAAATGTCAAACCAAAGACAATAAGGAGTCCTGAGACAATCAATAAAATTGGTTTTGGTTGCCTCGCAAATCTAAAAATATTATTATATAAATAATACTATTTCTGTCAAAACATACCAACTATAAATTACTCTCAATATACTTGATTAATATACTGGTTGGTCAAAAAATCGTGAATCCCTGGAAAGTTTTATTAATTCCGTTAAACCAAAGATAATCAATTGCATACTTTTAAAGATAGCTATACGATTATATGATCAATATTTCACTTATTTAAAGCTATTTCAATTCAATTCTTTATTGCGATCGCGTTGCGTTTTCGTTGGCAGGCTTAAAACTATTTACTATAATATTATGAACCCATTTTTTTTAAACTGAACCTCAAATTGCCAAGTAGAAAATAAATTATAAGATTTTTTTACAATAGTCACTGGTCAGTAACGAGCCATGTAATAGGTAATACGGCTAAATTTAGGAGTCAAGTTTTCGTAACTTATTGTTCTTGTAAGACCACCAACTATATTAATTTAGGGGTAATAAATACTAGCTGCTTCTCTTTTTAGCGTAGTTAAGCCGCCTTAGTAAGAGTGAGAAGTAAAAGTATAAATAATAGGTGTGTCTCTTTCGAGCTTATGTCATTCTGTAATGAAGAAAAGAGACACACCTATTATTTATTTTCAAGGTACACTTAATAACAGTCGTCAATACGGCTAAATTTAGGAGTCACTTTTTCGTAACTTAATGTTCTTGTAAGACCACCAACTATATTTTAGGGTTAATAAATACTAGCTGCTTCTCTTTTTAGCGTGGTTTAACCGCTTTAGTAAGGAGTGAGAAGTAAAAATATGTAGAAAAAATAATAGGTGTGTCTCTTTTTAGCAAATGTCATTCTGTAATGAAGAAAAGAGACACACCTATTATTTATTTTCAAGGTACACTTAATAACAGTTTACAGACCGGTTAAGTAGACGCACAGCCTTACTGAGCTGATCTACGAGTGGCCCTACCTAAAAACAAAAAAAAAAATTAATAACAGTCATCAGTCAGTAACAACTAACAGCCGTGATAACAGACAACAGTGTTTGACTGTTCTTAACACATAACAGTCTGTTATTAAAGTAACAGATAAAATAAGTTGTTGGGAACAATTGTTATTTGTTATTTGTAAATATCTGTTAGTTCTATCTGTTACGATAAATATGCCTCATTCCTACTGGTAGTCAAATAAAGAGCAGTCAAGTCAATAGCACAGAGTACATTATGTCAATAGACCGCACTTGAACGGAACGCAGTAGTGATGTGTGGTGGCTTATCTAGTACGTAGTTGATATTACCTCAATGACTCTGCGTTCATCAGATTCTGTAGTTGCCGCAGAATCAAATACACCGGCCTCATACAGCTCATTATCACTTTCATCACTGAACAAATCCATTATTTTTAAGTAAATAAGTTGTAAATACTACAGAAACCAGCACTTAATCGTCCAATTTCGAGAGATAGCAAATTTTTAACTGACAGTATTATAAATAAACTAAGTTAACTGCCAAAATGCTATTGAGACGCTCCACGTTTTTTTTTTTCTATTGCTCTACTTATCTATGGTAAGCGGTAAGCCCCTCAGACTAAGGAAAAAAGGTAAGCCCTCCCAAAGGTACATAGATGTAGAATATTCCATAGATCGGAATTGAGAGTGAATGAGAGCTAACGGAACTTTGCTGTGTTAGAAAGAGAGAGAAAATGACTCTGTTAACAGGACCAAAACACGCATATGATATGCTATGCTACCGGCCCATACCGGTCCCGGTAACTGTTTACGCGAGCGTTTCGTCATTTATTTCAGTGAACTACAGTGATAACCTGCGTTTAAATAACTCTAATACAATGGTGTCTTGTGCAGTACCAGGATGTGAATCTGCCAAAAAGAAAAATCCCCAGGATTACTCGTTTCACCAGTAAGTTTACAAGTTGTTTACATCGTTATTTCTGCAATAACAATGCACTAATAAGCCGGCTTTAAGCAAAATATGATGAGAACAGTATTTTATTTACGAATTAGATGAGTTAGCATGCCTAAAACCGAAGTATTTGAGAAATAACAAATAGAGAAATACGAAGGAGTTATAACCTCACTTTTTAGTGATGCGATGGCCTAATTTTTGTTGATATCGACGGCCTACTTTTGTTGATATCGACAGCTACGATAGCTTCATACAAATGCATAATCTTAGAAAAATAGATTATATATAGGTACTTATTGTAATAAACAAAATTAAATATAGATAGATTACAATCGTATCTATACTAATATTATAAAGCTGATGAGTTTGTTTGTTTGAATTTTAACACGCTAAACTCTGGAACTAGTAACTTCCTGATAGTTCGAATAGAAAAATTATTTTAGTGTCCAGTCAATTTAGTAGGTATCCATTTATCGAGTAAGATTATAGGCTACTAGCTTCTACCCGCGACTTCGTACGCGTGGGAAGGTTTTCCCGCGCAAATCCCGATCCCGTGGAAATTTCGGGATAAAAAGTAGCCTATGTGTTATTCCAGGCTGCCAACTATATATTTACCAAATTACATTCAGATCCGTTCAGTAGTTTTTGCGTGAAAGAGTAACAAACATCCATCCATCCTCACAAACTTTCGCATTTATAATATCGAGTAAGATTATAGGCTCCTAGCTTCTACCCGCGACTTCGTACGCGTGGGAAGGTTGTCCCGCGCAAATCCCGATCCCGTAGATATTTCGGGATAAAAAGTAGCCTATGTGTTATTCCAGGCTGCCAACTATATACTTACAAAATTTCATTCAGATCCGTTCAGTAGTTTTTGCGTGAAAGAGTAACAAACATCCATCCATCCTCACAAACTTTCGCATTTATAATACTAGCTTCTACCCGCGACTTCGTACGCGTGGGAAGGTTTTCCCGCGAAAATCCCGATCCCGTGGGAATTTCGGGATAAAAAGTAGCCTATGTGTTATTGCAGGCTGCCAACTATATACTTACAAAATTTCATTCAAATCCGTTCAGTAGTTTTTGCGTGAAAGAGTAACAAACATCCATCCATCCTCACAAACTTTCGCATTTATAATATTAGTAGGATAGGAAAGTAGGATAGGATAGTAGGATATTAGTAGGAAGTAGGATATAATAATATATATCGACCAACGGGAGTGGAGCAGTAACCAAAAAAGATATGGGTGAAGCCGTGGGGGACAGCTAGTTAAATAATATTAAAAGACTACATAACAGATTTGAAAAATTTAGAAATATTTTTCCATTGAGATTTGAGATCACTTAACAAGACATATTGTTTGCAGATTTCCTACAAATCCGGTGATAAAAGAAAAGTGGTTGCGAATGCTACAGAGACCAAATTGGACTCCATGCAAATATTCAACAATATGTAGCAAACATTTTCATGCACACTGCTTTTCAGTCACTTTGGGTCAAAAAAGAAGAAAGTTGCGGAGTGGTTCTGTTCCAACTATTTCTATGCCGGTAAGAAAAAAACAATGTCGCAATATTTATTTAGATATCACTCAGACTATCTGTTATATTTGGTAAATTCAACAATAATTTTTTAATTACATATCCTTCTCAAATTAGGTATGTATAGTGCGACAAATCAACAATGTTGTGTTCATTTATTTAAATATTAAATAAAATAGTGGGATTATGCTGACAATAAGATGCTTCTTATAATATTATAAAAATGCTAAATACACAATATGTTTATTTATTATATAAAGTATATAATAAATAAATAATATGTATAACAAAATTATATTTTTTGTTGTTTAAAATTATAAAAACAACTAAATAATTATGTTTAAGTGCGCAATTAATTATTTTTTAATATAATTTGTTATGTACTTAAGGACAATTGGCATAAAATGTAAATACCTTTTAAAATAAATCTTCTTTACCCATTTAAATTGTTTAAATTCCAGGTTGAACTTCAATGTCCACGCCGAGCAACTACATATCAGTACAGAGATATTGAACCTGTACCTAGTACATCTACTTCTACTAGTATACTATCAGCTAGTAGTTTTGAATTGACTCCTAAAAAAAAGAAAATGGTGAAGACTATAACTAAATTGAGAAGAAAAATAATGGAGAAAGAAAAAAAGCTAAGAAAGGTATTTCGCAGATCCATCCCAAAGATGAGAGCAGTACTCCATACACGACCGAACCTGGGCTTGATAGAGATTAAGCAACTGTTCGGGTGAGAAGTACCGTCTCACCTTTGCTAGGATTCCCAACTTTTTTGATGCTAGTTGAGCCTTAGCCTCAATAAACGGGCCAAAATTGAGGGTAGAAGTTAGTGTGAATCGAGCTTTTGGGGGTACCCAATACATGTCCAAAGTAGATCAATTATTAATGAAGTTTTTATCGAATAACATTTACTTAAAACATCTGCATCGCTTTGTGGTGCGTAATCTCCCAAAAGTAGTTTACTGAAAAATCGTCAGAGTCAATTTCAGATTCCCGAATCTATGACTAATGTTCACAAATTCAGGTGAAAAAAATATGGATAGTATAAGACATATACTTGATTGGTCAATTAATTTTCAATATTCATGATTAGTTATTGCAATATTTAGAAAAAAATAAAATAAAAACTGTTGTCTATTTTTAAGCGCTATAGTACAATTTTATCGCGATTATTCGCATTTAATAAGGCGTAATTCCGATAAAGAAATTATGCCAAAATAAACTTTCTTCTGTGAATAATTCAAATAAATAGTTCTTATGACAATGCGATCATGTAATTTTGTAATAACATGATTTTAAGATCGCTCTAAATTACTATATATTACGTTGCCCAAGCTAGCATTTCAAACCAAAATGAGATCACTGCATCGATGGATTTACGGACAATGCCATACATACTGTACAGTAAAACGCACGATGCTATTTCTGATAATTATGTGGAAAGCTGGTGCCGAAAGAACAATGTTAAATGCTGATAAACAAGAAATTAAAGCAGTGCTCTTGCTCACGGCGATATTATATACTCGTATATTTAACATAATATTTAAACTACCCGGTTTTCATATGATTTGACAAGTGCCTGGGCTTAAAAAGATACTGTAACATTTGATCTTGTTTCAGTGTTTCTCTCAAAGTACCTAATCCTAACCTACCTAACCTAACTAGCTAGGAAATACCGAGGTCAACTAATCTTAACTAAATGTGGTCATAACTTATTCGCAAAAGTGTAACGTATTTTTTTGTATTTTTGTATAGACACACCAACACTTTTTCTTACTTGTAACCTATTTATAGAAATAAATATCATCGACACAAAAAGTATAATCTTTCTTAGTTAAGTAACACCAAAATTTACACTTTTGAGTTTAATTTTGTTGAAGTTGGTTGTCACATAACTTATATTTTTCTATTAAATGTATACTTTATACAACTAATAGGTACATGTGTTTAATCTTTTTTTTTATCTTAAGACATTTATTTATTTATTATATACTTTGTAGACATTTAATTAATCAAATCACTTTTTCTCATAAAGACGATTATAACAGCTCAAGACTGTCTAGTCCGGCTCGACATTCGCTCTACACTATTTGTGTTGTATATGTGTGCATCGCCACGCGGACATACCAATTTTTACCTAAACTCAAGTTAGTTATTTCACATAGTAGTCTGGAAACATATAATTACAAAGCTTTTATATTACCCACTTTTAATGTTACAAGGATGGGTCTAGTGCGTGGTATGTTACGATTTTAAGTGAAAGAGACTTTAATTAATGCCTTTTATTGTTATTAAACAGATCGTAAGTTGATACATCGCACACGCACAGTACAGTATGTCAAAAGGTGGAGAGCAGGAAACGGAACTAAAGTAGTGTTACCACATATTAGACTCAAAACTATTATTTATGAAATTAACCACAAATAATTTATTACTACTTTAACACCCTCCTTTAATTTCTTAAATAACTAATCTTATTATTGAAAGAAACAGAATTTCACTTAAGTACTTGAAGTATTGTTATACAAACAATCTCTATATGTAACTTAGTACCTAAGTCCTTAAATTTCTAAGCAAGATTATATTTAACAATATATTTTATTCATCAACAATACAAATGGAATATGTATGCTTACTTACATCTTCACACTTTATATAACATCCAACAGTTAAGTTTTTAACCAGTTAAGGTTTTTGTAAATACCTACATATTTTAAACTGAATACAATCACAAATATTATTACTAACAAAATCTAGCTTTCATAATTATTATGAGATACACAATGTTGCATTAGAGTCGAGACTACTAAACAATGTCTACATATCAACAAAACAAAAAAAATATAGCTGCCACATCTAGTTGTCTAATGTTAGCAAATACACTTGTCTAACACATTATAGTATTCTTATGTTTTACAAACTTATGCTTGTTCAAAGCTTTTGTCATTACATCAGCAGGTTGTAAATCAGTTGGAAAATACGTAATACGAAGCTCATTATTCATGTATAGTTCATGAATGTAATGAAACCTGACGTCTATATGTTTGGACCTTTTGTTAAATATACCTGTTTTAATCAATTGAATAGCACTTTGATTATCTATATAGAATTGAAGCATCTGAATATTAATATTAAGTTCTTTTAACACTGATTTTATGAATATTGCATCTTTACAACACTCTGCAGCTGATATGAATTCTGCCTCTGTGGAGGAAAGTGCAATTATAGATTGCCTTCTTGAGCACCAGGCAATAGGACACCCAGCCAACATGATAATATACCCTGTGGTACTTCTACGAGTGTCACAATCACCGGCATAGTCAGCATCACAGTACAAGTCTAAATCTTTTATGTTACCTCTTTTCTTAAAGAACAATCCATCACTAATAGTACCTTTTAAATATTTGAAAATCCGTTTTATTAAAACTACATCCTGCTTAGTAGGTTTTTCTATTTTGCGACTAGCTAACCCAACTGCATAAGCTATATCAGGTCTTGTCCTGGTTGAAAGATATAGCAGGCTCCCAACAGCCTCTCTATAAGGAAAAAGATTCTTGCCTTCCTCATTCAAGACTATTCCCTCTTGAACTACACAAGGTGTGTCAGCGGCTTTGCAGTCCAACATATTATATTTTTCTAGTATGTTTCTGGTGTAGTTTTCCTGAGACAGCAGAACTCCATCATCTTTATATGTAAGTTGTAAGCCTAAAAATGTTTTAGGTTTTTCATATACTTTTAATTCTATTATTTTATTTATTTTATTGAGTACCTTACAGCCATCTTCTTTATTTTTGGAAATTATTATTCCATCATCAACATAAATACCAATAATAACAGTAGTTTCTTTGTTTCTTAGTACACATGGCTCATTTTTAACTTGTTCAAACTCTAAACTCTTCATTATTTTAATAAATTCTTCATTCCATCTTTTTGGTGCCTGTTTTAACCCGTATAGGGATTTTCTAAGTTTACATACTTTCCCATAACATTCTTCAAAACCTTGAGGTACTTTCATATAGATTACCTCCCCTTCTTTAAGATTTCCATTTAGAAATGCTGTCTTGACATCAAATGTCATAAGATGGTAGTTATTGATCACCGCTATAGAGAATATAATCCTTAATGCAGATTGACATGCTACGGGGCTGAAGATTTCATCATAGTCTATATCTCTTTGTTCAAAACCCCTTACAACAATCCTGGCTTTATATGATCCATTTTCTTTAACTCGAAATACCCATTTATTAGTTAGAATTTTAGCATCTCTGACATCTTTTTCATCCACTAGTTCCCACACTTGATATTTCTCTAAGGATTTTATTTCTTCACTTATTGCTTTTTTCCAATTTTCTTTTTCAGGTGACTCCATGGCTTCTTGGTATGTGAGTAGAACATAATCATCAAATCTTTGTGGAACTCTTCTTGTCCTTTTATCTATTACTTGCTCATCCTTTTTATTTCTATCCTCTTCTATTTCTGTGTTTTCCTGTATTAATGTTTCTTTTTCTTTTTCAGGTACTATGCTGCTTTCTTCAGGACATATTGGGTCTGTAAGCAGATATCCACCATGATCTTCAACATTTACATCCAATTTTATGCTCTGTAACTGCTGCTGTCCACCTTCTCTTATTATGTTATTAGTTATTGTATTAAAGACAACATCTCGAGCAAATACAATTTTCTTTTTATTTTCATCATATAACCTATACCCATTTTTAGAGTAACCTACCATTATTAATTTCTGTGACCTTGAACTTAGCTTTTTTATAGGTGTTAAATCTTTTGCTAATGCTTCACAACCAAATACTTTTATGTTAGAAATATCCGGTTTCTTATCATTCCATACTTCATATGGACTTTTAAAATCAATCACTGAACATGGCAACCTATTGAGTAGATATGTAGCTGAGTACATAGCTTCTCCCCATAGTTCTTTGCTAAGGTTTGAATTTAATAATAACGCCCTAGCTTTCTCCATCAAGCTTCTATTTAGACGCTCGGCTTTGCCATTAAGTTGTGGGCTATACGGAATACTGTAATCTAATTTTATACCAATTTTATAACACCATGCTTTAAATTCACTGCTGGAGTACTCACCTCCATTATCACAACGCAGCACAGAAACTTTTGCATTAACTTCTCTCTCAGTTTCCCTAATGTAATGTTTTAAGCAGTCACTAACTTCACTTTTATTTGATAACAGATAGGTTTTTGTATAATGACTAAAGTCATCTAACACTGTGAGTATGTACTTTTTTCCATCAAAACTTGTGGTTTCTACAGGACCACAAACATCACTATGTATTATTTCAAGTACCCTAGTAGCACGTTCTCTAGTCTTATTAAATGGTTTCCTTACCTGCTTAGCTTTGACACAAATTTCACATAAGTCCTGCAATTGTTTTATATCAGCCTTGCTGTATGTGACACCCGTAGCAGCGTCCACCAATTTCCCCAGTACCTCATTACTTGGGTGACCCATTTTAATGTGCCAGTCATAGACACTTTCCTTTTTATTTGCTAACAGAGACACTTCACTACTACCTTGTTTTAATTTTAAATGATACAGTCCTGTTGACTGTTCCTTTTTACCAAATATTTTAGTGCCACACTTAGCAGTAATCTCAACATTGTTATTTTTAAAAGTTACAACGGCACCATTTTCTGTAGCTGCTGAAACTGAAAACAGATTTTTACATAGATCTGGAACGCACAGAGTATTATTTAAGACACAATTGTCACCTTCAAAAGTGCCACTTTGTACAGACAACATTTTTTCATCTTTCTTTGCCAAACATATAGATGTCTCTTGGCATTCCAAATTACTTAACAAGTTTATATTATTTACCATATGTGATGTACAACCTGAGTCTACAACAAAGTCATAACAGCAATTATTCACTGCATTGTTACTTTTGTAACCTAAAAATGAAACAGAACTTTTATTGTTGCGAAAGAAACAGTTACTTTCTTTATGATTGTTTTTCTTACAAATAGAGCATACTTTCTTACAATCTTTTTTTACATGACCTATTTTATTGCAACCAAAACAACGTATCTTATTATTATAATCAGAATGGTTACCCACTTTATTAGAAGACTGTGAATCCTGTTTCTCCGCTCTCTTGAATGACTTAGATGCTCGAAATGCAACCTCATTGTCTTGTGAACTTGTATGTTTTTCTTGTTCCTTAATTAATCTTAATTTTAAATTTGCAAGGGTTTTTTCTTCTTTAGAGGTAGAGTCCCATGCCGTTACAAAATGTTCATACTCAGTAGATAAAAATGTTAGAATTTTTGACTCCACTAAGCTATCGTCCAAGGAGATGTTTAACTGTCGCAGCCTATATACCAGGTTATCCAGATGAGATAAATTTTGCACCATATCTTTATTTTTGTCAAACTTGTAGTTAAAGAAATCTTGCATGATTTTATTTTTGTGTCTGTCTTCAGTGCCGCCGAACATTTCACATAACTTTTTGTACATAGCACTTGCAGATGTGCATTGGAACAACATTGTTATTAACTTTTTGTCCACAGTTTGCAATAAAATGTATTTAGCTTGTGCGTCCTTTTTGCAAAATTCAGCTTTCTCTTTATCTTCAGTTTTAATACTTCCTTCAATTATATCTTGGAGACCTTTGGCTTGAAAGATAATATCTACCTGGAATCGCCAGAGTTGATATGTCTCAACATCGCTGAGCTTTTCGATATTTTTAAGTTCTTCGGTCGTCGCCATATTTTTATTACAAAACACGTCGCGTACGTGTTTTTATAATCGGACCGAATCGCAAATACGCTCACTGGCCGAACTGTTAATAACACAGGCCAGCTGGGCACATAACCTGTTACGATTTTAAGTGAAAGAGACTTTAATTAATGCCTTTTATTGTTATTAAACAGATCGTAAGTTGATACATCGCACACGCACAGTACAGTATGTCAAAAGGTGGAGAGCAGGAAACGGAACTAAAGTAGTGTTACCACATATTAGACTCAAAACTATTATTTATGAAATTAACCACAAATAATTTATTACTACTTTAACATGGTATTCCTGCAGAATGGTCTCCAGAGGAAGTTATTGATAATATTACAGTTCCGATTGGTTGCGGTCCAATTTTAAAAGTCAGACGCCTTAATTTTAAATCTGTTGTTGATGGTACAACCATTTGGAAGCCATCCCAATCCATAGTTGTTACTTTTGATGGACAGGTTCTACCTAAAAGAATCTTTATGTGTTATAATGCATTACCTGTTGATTTATATATTTTCCCCACTGTACAATGCTTTAATTGCTGTCGTTTTGGGCACACCAAAATTCAGTGCAGGTCTAAACCTCGCTGTTATAAATGTGGTCAAGGCCATACTGGAGATAGCTGTGAAAGGGAATTAGAAAATGCATCTTGCTGTCTATGCTCTGGCTTTCACTATGCCATTAATAAGTCTTGTCCTGAATTCTCTCGACAAAAACAGATTAAATCATACATGGCACATAGCTCAGTTGCTTATGCTGTAGCAGCAAAAGTATATCCCCCAGTAACTAAATCATATGCTGACATACTTTTATCTTCTCCTTCTAAAAACTTTGCAGATACTCAATCAATCTCTTCACCTAATAGAATGCAGGCTTCAAGTAGTTATAAAAAGACTGTCTTCCTGAAACCACGCTCCCCACCCAAATCTATACAAGGTTATAATAAAGAGGCCCATAATGATATTATTAATGACTAGCGACCCGCCCCGGCTTCGCACGGGTGCAATGTTTATATTAAATATACTATAGAATGTCTTTATATACATCGTTGACAGCCTTTTTGTCATTCGACATACATGTTCTCTTTAGTAATTAATCTTGAAAGTGCGACACATAATTTACCATGGGAAAAACATTCAACGCTCAAATCTAAGCAACATAGGCATGCGCGCCGTGCCTCCGCCGGCACCGCGCCGCAACCGCTATGTCCTTGCATTTTAAATCTGTAATATCTTCGAAGCTATTTATTTAAATTATATTCTGTAAATGGCAATATTGATTTATATTAAATGCACAATGTATTTATGGTACTTAATTGGATAAGGATTAATGCTGTATTGCTTAAAATCGCTTCGTAAAATATGCTCGTATTTCTCGTTAAAAGTAAAGTATAAAAAGTGGTTGTTGTGGGTTATCACTTATCTATAAGAGATAGATAGATGCCATCGAGGACATTTTTGTTGACCTTCTTAAGGTGTACAATACTGTAGTACATTATTTTGATCTATCTCGTAGAGTTCAGCCAGCGTTTGCAAAGCAAGCGCAAAAAATGTGTTTATTTGCGACATCACATTAGAAACCTCAAAAATTATCAGTGTTCCTCTACTATATTATGCATGTTATATACTTAAAAACCTTCCTATTGAATCACTCTTTCTATTGAAAGAAACTGCATCAAAATCCGTTGCGTAGTTTTAAAGATTTAAGCATACATAGGGACAGACACAGGGAAGCGACTTTGCTTTATACTATGTTAAGATTTTAAAATCCCTCAGCCATCTAATGGTGGTGCTTTTTCTAAAAATCAAATTAATGATAAAAATGATGTTAACTTTTCTATAAATGATGTCCTTTCTGCATTACACAATCTTCTTTCTCAGTTCAACATCTCCTCACCGTCCAACATTGCCTCAACTTTCAATGTACCTCAATCCATTCATAATGGGCAACACATCCAATATAATCCAGTGGAACTGCCGCAGTCTAGTAAACAAAAAGAGTGATGTTATATACCTTTTAAACAAATATGAGCCATTTGTCTTTGCTTTAGCAGAGACTTGGCTCAAATCAAATCATATTTTTAAAATTAATGGTTATTTAACCATTAGGGAGGATAGATCTGATGGGTATGGTGGTGTAGCTATACTTATCAAGAACTCTATTCCTTTCTCTATTGTTTCATTACCTCCTCATAGTGAGGAAATTTCTATTGTATGTAGCTACTAAAGTGCACCAAACTTGTTTTGTTTCTATTTACATTCCTCACCCTTCTTCTTCTATTCTTCTAGAGATGAATAATCTCTTTTCTTTTCTTCCAAAGCCTTTCTTAATATTGGGGGACTTTAATTGCCATCACCAATCATGGGGTTGTTCTGTCTGTAATTGTCATGGTGAGGAATTACTAGATATAATAGACTCACATAACTTATGAATCTTGAACTCAGGAGCTGCTACTTGTCGTTCAGATCCCAACCAAAACCAAAGTGCAATTGACCTCTCTATTTATGTTCTCCAAACTTAGCCTCTTCGTTAATTTGGCATACTCTAACCTCCACTCATGGTAGTGACCATTTTCCAATAGTTATTTCTTATCCTCTTTCCAAATCAAAGGCATCTTCAAGGAGATCTAACCTAAAACGTAAATTGTCTATACCCTGTTTTTTAATCTCAGAGACAGAATTGACACATGCAAATGTCAAGTTTAGAAATAATGTTGCCCGCTCTGTTCTGAAGTGCGTACCTACGATACCGGTTTGTTGAATCGTAACTTTTTACCCGACTGCGTAACGCAAAGGAGAGTAATGTGTTTCACAGTCTGTGTATAGTGTGAATAATTCTCACGTTAATCGATTCGTGTTAACCACACGAGTGTCACAAGAGATATGACAGTTAATTATAAAAAGTCGGCAAACTATATCAAATATCGTTGGGGTATCGTTTTTTTTTTTAAGGATGGAAAGTGTGCGAAGTGGGAGGCTGTGTCAGACTTTTACTGACTAGAACCCATCCGTGTTCCATCATATGCCCTTCGTGTTCCGATGCCGCGGTAACTCTTTCGAACAATTCCGCAACCCCGGCAGGCAACGACCCCCTTAATGGGTCCCGACAATTTTGCTGACACTCTTTGAGGCGCGCGTGGAACACTCGGCGCCGTCTACACGGGCCTGGTTTCAGTCGGGCGGCGAGCTACCCATTACTCGCAGCCCGCAGGCCCGCGCCTACGGTGACTGGGAGGTACCCTGTGAATCCCGACGCCCGGAGCGTCTCCTGCGGCGGCTGGGGCGCGAGGGCTGCGAGACTCGTCTCTCCCTCGCGCATCCCACCACCTCCTTGTTGGGGTATCGTTGAATATGTCTTTTATAAAGAGAACTAGCAATGTCGGTATAATTCACATTACTAGCAATCTTGTTGATTCCTCCAACTCAGCTAAATATCCTTGTGAACCCCACTCCAAAAGCGGGTTCACGGCAATAGTTTAATGGGAGGGGGTCGAACTCGCGATCTCTCGATCACAAGTCCGATATCTTAGCCATTTTTAGGTTTTTTCCTCTATTTTTCATTTAAAGCAATTGCTTAGGATATATAAGTTTTAAAATGGATCAGTTCTATATTCAGGGCGCGGTTTTTTTTTCTTTCAAACCCATCGAGTGGGGTATCAAAATAAAGGGGTTTACGAGAGAATAATAAATAAATATGTGATTTATTTGTACTAAACTAAATAGAAATGAAAAATCATATAAGAAGAAAAATCGTAATACGAAAGGATAAAGTTGGAATTATTCCTTCTTCCTTGACTTATAATATTGTTATTTGATAACTTTATACGCCAGCTAAAGTTGGTGTACCTTCACTTGGTGAAGGTGATTCTGATTTTATTGGCTTGACCCTGTGATGATGCAGTCGCTTATATTGTGCTGGGCAGTAACAATACATTGGGCGTTTTTTCGTTGGCCGACCCGGCCCGGCACTGATACCGAAAACGACATCGGTGGACGCTTAATTCTATGAAATTGTAGGGAACAGTATCTCATTGACCCGGCCCGAAACCGACATTAACTGCAAGGGACGACCATAGCTGTGATGTAGACGTAGATATAAGGGGGCCCCCTGCCAGTGCTTAATTATTTTTTTGTAAAAAAAAAAATGTATATATCCATGGGGCCCTGGGCTGCAGCCCAAATAGCCCATAGGTAGATCCGCCCCTGGGCTGCATCCACGGTAGATGAAATAACCAGTCAAAATAAAGTAATGAAATTTTTTATTTTTCATATTGCTCCCATCCCTAAATTGGCGATAAAAAATCATCATTGTAAGCTACAGTTAAGCCTCAGATACATAAGGGGATCTTGTATCAGAGGAACAAGACGCGCAACAACTACGTGTCTCGGGACAAATGTCGCGGTACATTTTGCATGCCACACTAGCCGGTGCTTATAGTTAGAAATGTTGCCTGAGGAGGTTTCGGCGATTACTGCTGCATGCATACTTATTTCGGGAGAGAAAGTCCAGCAAAAGAGAAGGTGGTGGATAAACAATTTCTTACTACAACGAGGAACAAGAATTGATATTTAAAGTAAATATCTGTCGGACCTTTGGTGAATTTTCCTTTACAAATGATCAGACCTTCTAAACCCAAACAGGATACTACGGAACGGCGCGCCGTTCCGTAGTATTGTATCCTGTTTGGGTTTCGCGGCGCTGTTAACTCTCAAACCAGAATTGCCGTTGCAGTAAGATACTTGTCAAGTAGAGATTCGTATGCTTCCTTGTCATAAACTTTTAGAGAGTGTCTTGGCAATATCCTCCCATGCGTCATTTTTCGATAATCACAGTTCAGTCACAGTCAGTATCCCACAAGAAATTAAGATTCTGGTACTTAAAGCATAATAAGCAAAAGCACGGTTTCATTTCACCACACTAAAGACATGTTGAGAGGCACGTTGCGCACTCGACTACACGCTGTAACAAATGACGCAACATTGTCGCGGGACACGTGCGCTCGCTCTTGGAGAGGGAGCAAGCAACATGTTCTGCGTCACATAAATGCGTCGCAAAATGTTGGGAGGCAAGTTGCGGGATACTGTGCAACGTTGCGCCGTCATGTAGATTGAGCGTTGCGCGTCATGTCTAGTGTATCCTTAGGCTTTAGTGTAAAATAATCACATGACTTTTCATAAATTATATAAGATGTTTGTATTCTAAATTACAGCCGATTGTGAAAGCAAGCAAATCAGCTCCATCTACAACACGAAGAGATAAGCCCACGAAGAGACGAAATATACTGGTAAATAAGTTATTGTTTTACATTATGCTGCAATAAATTTATTTATTTATTATACGCATTAGGACATTTAAAATATACTGTGGATATAACAATATAATGAGGCCACCAGTAAAAGCCGCAATACCCCCTGTGCTAGACATAATATTGTTTTTTTTTTGTTTACATCAAAATATTATGATGCATCAACGCATTAACTCAAAGGAAAGTACTTATAATTAAGAGGCACATATTACAAACCAAAAATATACAAGCTCAGAATAGAAGACTGAGGGGCAAAATTAATCAATTGAAGATATTTTAATTACTATTCAAGAAAAGTGTTGTTTGAAAGATGAGGGTAGGAATATTCTGAAAAATATAAATTGACAGGTAAGTATAACAAACTGTTACACTATCAGAATTCGTGTGTGGTGTGCCCTTGTCACCCGTTGTCCCCTTTCTTTCAGTATTAGAAAGTTTTACATCTGTTTTTTTTCATGACTGGCTCAAGAATTCACACAACGCATGGTAATGAAAATGTCGGGAGGAAAATCGAAACTTAAACGATTGTTAAATATTAAAATATTCTTGTACTTTTAACAGGCGCGTGCACAGGATTATGACAGGGTATGCGGCGGAGTAATCGGTCACAAAAACTTTTTCTTTTATAGATTTTTAGCAAAGCCACAGCCACGCATCGCCACCATGCTACGATGCGTGGCTGTGGCTATACTTACTCCTGTGCACGCGCCTGACTTTTAACTTGTGTCATTTATTTACATAATCGCTTTTCTATGCATGAATAACATTTACCGCGAGAACACGCAGCCCAGGTTCGTACGGCTGGTATTTTTCTACTTTCGGTATTGAGCCGAGCATATAGAAATTCACAGGGTAAGTGACATGAAATTAATTAAAGTATAGGTATAAGTAAAATCAAAACAGTACTGCGATTACCAAAAACTAAAGAAAATTTGAGTTTCGTGACCGTAACGGATGTTTCCCCTTCATTTTACATTATTATATATATAAGTGAAGTTCCATACTATATAAGTATACCCCTTCCCATACACATCTCCCTTCCAAAATTATAGAGAAAAATTGCGAATTTTAAGTAACAACTATTTTATGAATTATAGTAATTTTATCGATATTGACTATCGACCTTTTGGTCACCGTAACTATGAGAAATAAATGGCTTTTGTGCGTGTATGAGTGCACGTCAAGCTCAGTGTTTGCGTTTGTGTGACAATTAATAGCAAGCTCGCGATCTAAGTGTGTCTGTGTGTGGTTTATTTGAGTGCGTAATGCGCATACGTATGGGTGTCTTGCTTGTAGTGGAGCTAAAGAGTGGGAGCCAAGCAGCGACACGCGTTCTCATATAAATCAGGACCTTTGTACCCTTTTTGCCTTGTATGTATGTAATATTCTTTATCAACTCATATCTCCAGAACCACTGAACGGATTTATAATATGAATATATGATATATTTCCAAGTAGGAGGTGTACGGAGATTAATGAAACGAGTGTCGTCCTTGATCGCTAGTTTATTAGTGTCTTAGTAAGGGGAAGACGCTCACACATTTACACCGTATAAACTGTGTGAGTGCGCATACATATCAATATATAATTGAGGTATCGTTAGATTCGTCTTAGCAGCCCAAGTGTTCTTAGATAGGTGACGTTACAAAAATTAAACATGGCGCCTGTGCTACACCATTGTACTTAGTGGATTTTTTTTGTCGTATACTACAATATGGGGTTCAAATGGGCTGAACACAAGAATTTCAAAAAGGTATATCATGATTATGATTACCGTAACTAATAAAAATAATACCATGAGAAAGTTTAAAAATATGGACTTCACTTTCTGAATCCGGTGGGAAAATATTTAAACTAAAACAACTAAAAAACCCGACTGCTCAATTTAAATGCAAGAAACAAGCACATTTTTATTTTAAAAAGTTACAAGCAGGCAGGACTCGACCCATTAAAAAAAATATTTTGTTCAATTGGGTCCCGCCTGCTTGTTACTTTTTAACCCCCGACGGAAACATGTTATAAGTTTAACGTGTGTATTGTGTATCTGTCTGTGGCACCTTAGCTTCCAAGAGGGTGAACTGATTTCGTTTTAAAGCAGGTATTCCGACAGTGGTTTTTAGACATGTTTTGTCAAAATCGGTTTAGCCATTTACTAGATATGGGTGGTGAAAGTGGGGATGATTAATCGAATGTTGACAAATATACCGAAATGGAATATCAAAAACCGGTTTATCCATTTACTAGATATGGGGAGTGAAAGTGGGGATGAATAATTGAATATTGTTAAATACATCGTGTATACACGTATATACAAGTGGCATATCAATTGAAAGGGAACGACGCGTAATATATTACAAAAACATTGATTGCATGAAATTGGTCAAATTATTAAAAGCTATGGTACGTGAAAAGTTTAAAAAGCTTAAAAAAAATTAAATTGAAAATTTAAGAAACCCCCTACGCAAAAAATCCTTATAAACACACTGAAACACAATTCAGAATCGATATTTAAAGTTTGTTACATAGCGATACCCCGCCGCGATTATTATTTATTTTTATTTTTAAGCCCAAGTAGCACAGATAGCTGTATAACTACTCACTTTTAGACCTATTTGAAACTCTATGCGTATTAAGACTCTTTTAAGAATACACTGGTGATCCTACAGCTGCATAATAGCTGTCAGTGATATTTAAACAGCTTAGGCTGATTAAGAGCTGAATTAAGGCTGATTAAGACCGACGCAACTACCATTAATACGCTTAGAGTGCTATAAAGGTATATTTTCAACGAGGCTATTCAGCTTTTAACCTTTTTTATTGCCTTAGTAGTAGTAAGGGCTGTATGGTGGATGAAATTACACCAAATGCTGTATAAGAAGGTATTTGTTAACTCCTATTACACTGACTTATTAAAGGGGCACGTGTGAACTATTATAACGTTAATAGCTGTATAATGGATGATTTGTGGCCCACATTACAGCTTATTGCTGAATATGTCTACCGCTAATCAGCCTTTATACTGCCATTGATAGTGTCTGCATAGCGGCTGTTTAAACATTCACTAGATGCCTCGCAGCTGCTTAGAGACTCATTAGTGTATCGAATTAACGGCTTTTAGTTTATAGTGGTTCACATAAGTACCTTTAATCAGACTTTATCTGAATAGAAGTAACATGTGGTACTGTAATCAGTCAGTGTAACTTGTAACGTTGATGGCGATTATGACGTACAAACTATAAATATACTGATTCATTTTTCAACTTTTAAGATGTTTTGTGTATGAATTAGGAATGTATTGCATTAGTTTTTACTTTCTGATAACATAATAATAACTTTTTATCATAAAATTCTTTTCAATGCACAAAAAATTGTTTATTCAAGTTTTCATCACGGCTTATTTATATCACAAAACTAATTAAAAACAGAATATTTTCGAGGCGCACTAAAATTTTCTTAGACAATATATATGTATAATGTCAGTGAAATTACATTCCCAATCATTTTTCTTTTATTAATACCAGGGAATATGAATATTATCCACGTATAATTCACTCCACGAAACAAGTGTTCAATTGGCAGCATGGCAGCTACGAGTTATTATATTTGCTTAATCTATATGTTTGCTACATCAAATATGTTCACTTTTACACTGGCCGCAAGCAGCCTTTTCCGTTTTAAAATATCTATTAAGAGCGTAAATGTGACATATTTACTGAATAAAGAGTAACTTGTGATCTCTTAGTCAGTCGATATTCAGTGCATAGTACTGTCGTTACCCTTTATAACACTGTTAAATTGCTGCTACACAGCTCCTAAGCAGCTACGTGACCTTAAGGCTGAATAATTTGTGCCCATTTAAGAGTTATAAGAGCTGTGTAAGGCCCTATACAGCCCTTATTCAGCTTTTTTATTCAGCTTTAAGCATGATGGGAATCCGTTATTCGGCTGATAAGCAGCCTCGTGTGCTACTTGGGAGGGGTGTTTCTTAAACTACTTATAAGTATTTTAGCGTAATGGGTTTCTTGAATTTTAAATTTAATTTTTTACAATTATACACGTGAGAATCGATTGCACGTTCCTTACGCAGGATTTTTCCGACGTTAAGACGTAGTTGTCAAGTAAA
Source organism: Tholera decimalis (assembly GCA_943138885.2). Taxonomy (NCBI): domain Eukaryota; kingdom Metazoa; phylum Arthropoda; class Insecta; order Lepidoptera; family Noctuidae; genus Tholera; species Tholera decimalis. The sequence continues at coordinate 14,750,829 of OW964574.2, read as the reverse complement.
GACATGACTTATGCGAAATGAAACATCTTTCAGTATGCCAGACCAAATTCAGTATTTATAAGTATGTATAATCTATACAAATTATTATAAGGAAGTTAAAACTATGGAGCCGGGTTTGCTATGTCACTTTCGTTAATACGTTATAAAGATACGTGTATCATGCGTATAGTCTCTTTCTCTTTCTCACTCTCTCTCTTTAATAAAAATTTGCTTATTTCTTGCATTTCGGTTAAGCAGTCGGGTTTTTAGATATTTTAAATAACTTTTTTTTATACACACAGGGCAGTGTATAATATAGAAAGTTATCTACATAATGTGTGTTTCTAGCCGTTTTTGAGAGTTGCTTTGTGGGAATATTACGCGTCTATATTGTCATACGTCATTGACTATAACTAATCGAAGACTAAATCGAATTCAAGGTCCTGGTATTAATAATGTGTTTTTTGATTCTGAATAAAGATATTAAAAGATGAAAGTTGTGTTTGTAAGTAATTTTAAAGCTTTTAAATAAGGGTTTAATTTAAAAATGATCTTACCTGAAAGTATTGGATATCCTCCTTCAATAATTATAAAAAAATGTCTTCCGCCACGTCTATCCGTCTGTTTGCGATAAACCCAAAAACTTCTGAACGGATTTTCATGGGGTTTCCACAATTAGATAGGTGATTCATGAGGAAAGATTTAAGATTTTTATGAAGGTTTTGTATGATAATATTAAAATTAAATGTTGTATGTATGTATGTCGGGCAGGTATCCGTAATTCCACGACCATGCGCGTATTTTGCGTAAATAAAATGTTAATGCTTTGTTATGCTTAATAAATATTGTTTATGATTACAGCATACCGTCAGCCCTATGTCCATCTCCTTTAAGTTCTGTCCATCCAATGATTGTCTGTAAGAGATTGTCCTATATAAGACGTCCGCGATAAGACCGCACATTGTACATACACTAGTGTACAATAAATAAAAATATACCTAGTGTAAATGATAATTTTCTTTTTTTCCAGAGTGATGACCCCATGCCGGCTGTGGATAAGAGGGAAATTAAAGTGTTTTGTCCGAAATGCAAAACAAAAGTATTGCACAACGTGGATGGAATGCAGCAGGTCAGTCAAACTAAATTATTTTATTACAATAAAGCCACTTTTGACCGTCGGCATTTATAGTTTAAAAGAATATTAAAAATTGACTCTTCTAACATCCCTTCGAGAAGGTACATTCTTATGGAAAAGAACAGACAAGACACTCAAAGTTGCATATAAATAAAATTGAACAGTCTGTCTGTGACTTCAAAATAACTGTTTTCTCAAGTGCTTATTGTTATTTACACAATACTATTACGCCAGTCGCTTAGTGAAGTACGTCGAGAAACTTCGACATAAATCTAGAATGTTCGAGACACTAACGACATCTAGCGGTGAATAGCGGTACTGTGTATATCTAGTTGAAACACTAACGCCATCTAGCGGCGAATAGCTGTACTTTGTATCTTAAGGAGCTTCCTGGAATATTCTGGGCAGTATAAACAATGAGTCGATTTTATAAGAATGTTCTAGAATTCATAGACCGGGGTATAAATAGGTCGCAAAGGAACGCGGACAGTCAGTCTTATTACGAGGCGAATACGCGATATAATCGAAGCTTTACTAGTGAATTTCAGTGCGATTTAAGTGTTAAGTGACAAGTGTTGTGGTAACAATACTAAAACAGAAATAAACTTTTTATGATTTTTGTTTGTCTGTCTGTCCAGGCTAGACAGAAAATCTGAGACTGGTCTAGCCAGGGGTATCGTGTTACCCAGCTACTGGGCGAAGTGGTCAGATAGTCAGACACCATATAAAACACTAATACTTGCTGCATCCAGTTAGGCTGAAAGCTGACCTCAACATAGCTGGGAGAAGTATAAGTATATGACGGTTCATTGGCCTTTCACTGGGAGATAGAGGAGCTTATAGGGCAACATATAAGCTACCCTTTATCCCGGAATTCTCACTGGGTGGGGAGATACCTCCCACACGAACGAAGTTTCGAGCACTGATAGATAGATACTTAACAACTACAAAGGGTGTTACAATGGACGGTCTTATCGCTAAAAGTGATCTGTTACGAACAACTTTTATATGGATTTGACACAGCAGGAGAAAATAAATACGCGGGTCGTCCATGGTTGTACTATTTACTTATATACAAAATAAATAATAAACTACCTACATACTCAATACATATATATGTATATACATAAAAAAGCTCACAAATATGAAAATAGTAACAAATTAAATAGAGAGATAGAGATATCTTTTACCATGTTTTTGAAAGAAGGAAGAGTTTGTGCTTGTCTTACTGACACGGGCAGAGCATTCCACATCGTACTGCTTCAGCTGCGAACGACTTACCAATTTGGTGGAGTGGCTCGGTACGTCTAGCCTCAAGTTTTCTGATGACCTCAGAGGATAACTCCCTCCGAGTTATAGGATTGAATAGAATACTATAAAGCAGAGACAAGATGTGTAAGTTCCGGCGAAGAAGTAAAGGAAGCCACTTGAGTTTCGTATGACATGAAATTCGGATACGTGATCCTGATCATATTTGCGCAAGCCAAATATAAATCTTATGCAACATTTTTGAAGTCCTTCAAGTTAATCAAGTTGTGCCTCTGAGAGATCAAGATAGCTGACATCAACGTAGTCTAGGACAGGATGTAAAAGAGACTGTGCTAGCGCAATTTTAGTGGCAGTTGGTAGTAAGTTACGCAAGCGTCTTAGGGAACTGGCAGAAGCAAATAATTTGCGACTCATCTCTTGTAAGTGGACCAGCCAGACCCCAAGGTTCTTTATTTTCTCGCTTAGTGAAATAGCTGTGCCGTTGAAAATAACTCGAGGAAGCTGAGACCAGTTTACCTTATAATGCCAACCTAGAACTGCCGACCACAATGACCTGGGTCTTTAACGGGTTAGCGTGCAAACAATGTGCGTCACTTCATTGGCAAACCGAAGCCAAGTCCTGGTTTATCATATTAATTTTAGCATCTAAATCAGTATGAGGTGCTTGTTTATAAATTTACAAGTGATCAGCGTAAAGGTGGTAGGTGGACTGAAGTTTTTATGGATTTTTTTTTAATAAATATTGCGAAGAGTAAAGGAGATAAAACGCCACCCTGAGGAACACCGGCTGAAGTACTACACCAAGAAGAGCAGAAGTCATCTATACAAATACGTTGCCGGCGGCCATACAGGTAACTACGAAACCAGTCAATCGCTGTTGGAGATAATTATGTTAATAGAGCGAAGTATGCTGAGCAGAATATCGAAATAGACGGTATTAAAAGCGTTACTAAAATTAAGCAAGCAGAGAACCGTCATATTTCCTCTATCCATGCCCATCCGTATCTCATCGGTTACATTAACTAACCCAGTAGTAGTACTATGACCAGGACAAAAGTCGGATTGGAAAGGATTCAGCAGACTATTCTTGCAAAGAAAAGCACTAAGCGGATTGTGCTACTAGTAAATGTATAAATTCAAGTTCTTCCAACTAAACTGGAATAATGTGTTGCTGAGGCGTTTGTTGCGCCGCTTCCTCCATCCAGATAAAATGTTAGGAAGTGCTAACAGGCGTTTTAACAGACTATCTGGACTCTGAATTTACCGATTCTTTTTCTAAATCTTCAGGATAAAACCTCGAAAATCATCATCGCGAATGTGTACCGTTACTTCGAGCAAGAGTATGAAGAGCTGACGAAGACATATAAGGGCGTGGACCTGACTCCTGTGTCGAAATTCGGCGAACGGACTGCTCTGGCCACCGGAGTGAGCGTTTCGACAGTACTCGAGATACTGCAGGAGCGAGCGAACGCTGACGTGCCACTGAAGCCGGCGCGGAAGAGACCGAGACTGTCGGAGAGGTATGTTTTTGAGTCCCAACCCTCCTTATGATTAATGTGTGTGTGTTTGAGTGTGCGAGTAAGATAGAGAGCCAGCCCAAAATCCCAGTCTTGCCCAGGGTTATTGTGCTACCCAGCTTCTGAGTTGTGGAGGTTAGGTAGGCAGTTGCTCCATGTAAAACACTAGTACTCAGTAGCATTCCGACTAAAAGCCGGCCATAACATAACATGTTAGGAACAGGCTAAGCAGACGAGGATCAGAGATGGTAGATAGAGTTCAGTATGTATTGTATTTGTATTTCAGTTCCAGTGAAGAAGACAGCTGTGGAGGTGACGAGGACGACGGCGAGCACTCTACTACTGAGCATGTGTGAGTTGTAGCTGCCCGTAGTTGCGTCATGACAATATTAGCTGTTAATTCCAACACCCGCAAAGTATCGCCAAAGCCTACCACTAGATACCTAATTAAATATCGCTCGCTGGCTTCATCAACATAGAAATAAATTGTTTGTTTATATTTTCAGGGTTGAGGCATCAAGGGTTAAGGAAGAACCTGAAACCTACAAGTAAGTAGATGTTATCATGTTGTTCCATCTATTCTAATATAATAACTATCAAACCAAGCTTATCTAAGTATGTCATTCGGAAACTTGTTTACTCACTTTGATAGCCGACTACATGTATCTAATGAACATTAAAGTTTTGTGTCTACCCTCAAAAAATTAGTATGTTAACGTCTAGTTTTGTTATTTTCCCAACGTTATTAGATTGTATTTACTTTTAATTTAAACATTCTCATGTGCATAAGTGAATTATCGTATTCTTACATAAATAAATATATCTCAAACCTGATAAACTGGCAGAGAGCTATGAACCAGCCGTGTCGACTTATAGTGGGTGCTCCATTCAGGTCAATCTTATCTTGATAACTTTTTATCGTCCAAATTACTTAGTGTAAAAGTATAAGTAGTTAACCCTTAATAGTGAATTGTAAAACAATAATATCCAATTTAATTATAATTATGGCTCACTATTTCGTCTTCACAAACTTTTGCATTTATAATGTTAGCGTAGTGTATCTACGGTTTAATCATCCAAAGCACCGTCAAGCAGACAATGTTTGATTGATTCCAGTGACGAACCCGAAGTGTACGTACAGCTGGCAGGCGTGAAGACGGAACCCGACGCTTGTGGAGATGACAGGTGAGCTCTACTTGTGATGTCTCTGTTGCTAACTAATGTTACGTAACAACTACTTATCTCATTCAAATCATTTTTCCACTTGACGCCTTTTGTAACACGGAACTGTTTTAAAAAATTGGCCAAGTGCGAGTCGAACTCGCCCATGAAGGGTTCCGTAGTAACTATAATGAATATAACATACTTAATATATTTATTTGAATAAAAAAAAACAAAAACCCTTCCAAATTTCTTAAAACTAGCTCATTTAAAATTTTTACAACTACGCCAAATAACTTTGTTTTTCATAGTATTTGTATGAATTACAAAGTTATATTTGCGGTTTTTGAAAATATACTGTATCTCAAAAACTGCTGACTCGATCTCGTTCAAACCAATTTTGGTTGAAAGTTTACATTAAGATCTACAACTTATGGTTTTTTTTAGATTTTAACTTCATTATTATAGAAGTTAGAGGGGGGGACACATTTTACCACTTTGGAAGCGTATATCTTTTAAACGATTAACTTTATGAAAAAGTCATTTTAGAAACCGTAATGTCATTTTTAAAGACCTGTCTATAGATACCACACACGTATAGGTTTCATGAATGAAAATATTTTCAGTTTCAGTTCCATGTATGAGGAGCTCCCTTTATTTTAAATATTTTTTAAATTTTCTCTTAAAATCGGAAAGCGGTTCACAGAATACATCTACCTACCAAGTTTTACATGTATAGTCCTAATAGTTTCGGAATAAAATGGCTGTGACATACGCACGGACGGACAGACAGACAGACGGACAGACATGTCGAAACTATAAGGGTTCCGTTTTTTGCCATTCGGCTACGGAACCCTAAAAAGTGATTATCCATACTTTAGACCAAATGCAGGACACTCAGTTACACCAGTAGCGCCAGTCAGATAGACATACACACACCATCACCAACATTCACAGTTCGTATATACATGTATTACTTATGATAATATTTTACTTGCAGGGAGCTAGCTGACCCGATCTCCTTAAACATAAAGACAGAACCTGAGAATGAGAGAGATACAACGTGAGTTATTGTTTTTCTTTCCAGCTGTCGTATGTATATCTTTGACAGTTGTTACGTGTAGTCAAGAGCCAGTAATCTCAAACGGGCCTTGTCAAGGGGTTTCGTGTTATCCAGCCACTGGGTTGTGGACGTTAGGTAGGTACTCGCTCCATGTAAAACACTAGTAGTAAGTTACGTCCAGTTAGACTGGAGACGACCCCAACATACTTAGTAGGAAAAGGCTGATGGTGATGTACAGTTAGAGCGTTGTGGCGCATGTAGAGTGTATAACGCGGCATGTGAAGAGTGCGCAGAGTGCGTGAGAGCCTTGTGTATAACCATCGGCACGAAACTTTAGCGGTGACCGTTATTGCGCAGAAGTAAAAATTAAGGTACCTGAGGGGGGCTAGCGGAATGAAGGGCGGGCGTGCGTAGCGCCGATTGGCTCTCCAGCCGCATTATGTTCCCCGCGCCGATACGACGCTCCGCGCACATCCCGTGTACAGTCGCGTCATTAATTGTATTGTAATTGCTGTTAATTTTTGTTGTTGTTTTTTTTGTAAGGTTGAATTTGTTTGTTAAATTTAGTTTTTAGTTCGTTTGTGACTTTAAAGTGAATACACCTAGAAGAAATACTGTTTTGAAAAGACAGGCAAGGAAAATGGTTTATGTCGTGAATTGCTTTTTAAAAAGGGAATCTAACGAATTAATTGATTCTGTGAAACAAATTAAAAGTGAGATTGACGAAGCTACAAATACTTTACTCAGTCATTCGGACAGCATCACTGTAAATTTGAGAATGGTTCTCTGTAGATTCAGATTCACTGTAGATTCTCTGATTCAGATTAGACTTAAATCTAAAATATTTTTATTTTAATTAACAAATAATGTTTTTATTTTTATACTCCCCACAAAACTTGTTAAAAATTACATCTTAGGTACCTACTATAAATCCTTGGACATTGGCTTTGGAGATAAACTATTTATTAAAGTATAGGTAATATTATTTGCATGCGCGACAGTACTCATGCGTAGCTATCCTCTACATTTCGTTCAGCGCTAGACCTACTATTTGACATTACATTAAAATAATGTTATTAACGTTATTTAGCTAACAATTGTATTGCGTGCGCGACAGTACCCATGCACAGCAATCCCCTCCACGTATCGTTCAGCGCTAGACTTACGTGCCGCTACTTATACTGCGCCGCTAGCATAGGGACCATGTGGCCGCTCTGTGCTCACGCCGAGTATTTGTTTGTTCCGGACGAACCCGCTCTCAACCTCTATCACGCCTGGCGGTAAGCGGTACATATTTATTTGACGAGACAAAAAAGTAGCCTATATGTTGCCCTATAATCTGTAATCAATCTATATATCAATACCTTCATTGTGCGTACGGCTAAGGAGTGAAATTCCCTGCCGGAGTCTGTGTTTCCCGATAGCTATAACCTAGGAGTCTTTAAGTCAAGAGTGAATAGGTTACTTTTAGGTAAGCGTGCTCCATCTTCGACCACATCATCACTTACCATCAGGTGAGATGGTGGTCAAACGCGAACCTAATCTAAATAAAAAATAAAAAACTCAATTCCAAAAAAAAATCGGTTCAGCCGTTCTAGATGTTTATTTCTCACGAACAAAATTTAAAATAAAAATGTTTGCGTAGTACCGTGTAAATACCAATAAGTACTTGAGAAAATACAGTTTTTTTGATATCACAGAAAGACGGCGATGCGCCATCGTTACATAGTGGACATCCCACCCATACGCACGAAACGTTTTGGGAATACATTCATTGTGCGTACGGCTAAGGAGTGGAATTCCCTGCCGGAGTCTGTATTTCCTGATAGTTATAACCTGGGAATCTTTAAGTCAAGAGTGAATAGGTTACTTCTAGGCAAGCGTGCTTCATCTTCGACCACATCATCGCTTAAGATCAGGTGAGATTGTGGTCAAACGCAAGCCTATCAACTATAAAAAAAAGACCCTTTTTTCAGATTTAGCGAGGCAGTAGCAGTGCAAAGTGCCGCTAAACAGCACAAAGGAATTATAAAGCAGCGACATGCTGAAGCTCCACCAGCCTCGTGTGCCGCACCTAGTGCACAGTAAGTACACAGCACTCTCTCAGTGAACCATTAGGGATTACAACCATAACATAGTCATACCAACATATAACAGTCAGTTCATAAAGAACTAAGCATATGAAATTATAAGTCTATCACTTTTAGATTTTGTATTATCTATTGACAAGTCATAGAATTTAATCGTCTCTGCATATTCCATGACTATGGACAAAGTGAGCCATATTATTCGAAGTATTTTCAAAAAATATAGAACGAAGGCCAATTTCTAATCCGGGGATGAAGGAATGTTTTAACGAAACCTCGCGGCCCCGCACGCAAGGTTAACTGAAGGTAGGTTTTCAGTCAGTAAAACTCTCACATTCCCTTCCGCCCCATCCAGAGCGGTACGAGTAACTTGATGAATTAATTGGAAAGGCTATTTGATCTTGGCAAACCGTAAGACGTAGATCCTCTCTTCTCCCCGCCCGATACCAGCCTTAAAGGCACTCGGCGGGTTCGGCGATACAAGTTAGCGGATTGGGATGGCATGCGATCTTTCTTTGCATGTTATCCTTGGCAGCCTACTTGCTTCTCTTCTAATGATTCATCGTCGAGCGCAGACGCCGTGGCGGATGTTTTGCGACAGGGGATGAAATACTACATTCCGTTCTCTGACCTAACAATGTCCGGCAAAGCTCGACCTTGGTTTGGCGCCGAATGTGATCGCACTGAAGCGCTTATGCACGCGGCGTACCTATTATAGGTCGATGCTCGAAACTGCAAAGCAAATGACGTGGATCAGAAGAAGAGCCTTCAACAGGGCTGCCAAGTACTGCAAGAAGGTTTTGCGGAGGGCTCGGTTTGACCACGTTAGCCGAATTGGGAACAAACTTGCTTCATACCCTGCTGTCAGCTAAGGGTTTTGGTCCCTGACGAAGTCGGTCGAATTTAACTTCTGTCGCCCCTCACTACCACCACTGCTCAAATCTGACGGCTCGCCCTCCCGATGCTCTTATTTTATGCGAGACGTGTATGTCGGACATTCGTATACCTCAGAAAGACGTCCGTAGAGTGCTGCGTAATCTCGACGTGAAAAAAGCTAGTGGCCCCGATCGGATAGCAGCAATTGTTCTTAGGACTTGTGCGCCTGAACTGTCTCCAATCTTGACACGCCTGTTTCGCCTTTCGCTAGACACTGGAAAGGTGCCGAAAGCATGGAAGTTGGCTAACGTGCAGCCTGTGCCCAAAAAGGGCAGTCGTGTCGACCCGGCGAACTACAGACCTATCTCATTCACGTCCATACTCTGTAAGAGTATGGAGCGTGTACTTAATATTAAGCTTCTGGCATACCTAGAAGCCAACGACATCCTCAGCGACCGACAATACGGCTTCCACAAAAACTGATCAACTGGGGATCTTCTAGCGTATGCCATTCATATCTGGAGAGAGGCCATTGAGAAGCACGGGGAAGCACTTGCTGTTTCCCTTGATATCTCGAAGGCCTTTGACAGGGTCTGGCACGACAGCCTTATTGCAAAGCTTCCTTCTTTCGGTTTACCCACTCGACTTTGCGTTTGGATTGAAGACTTCCTGAGAGATCGGTTCATTCGAGTGGTTATTGATGGCTGCTCGTCTGGCCAATTGGCAATTAATGCCGGGGTCCCTCAGGGGTCGGTTCTCTGATTACCTTGACCTTGTTCTTGCTGCACATTAATGTTCAATTCGGGGAGTGTGTGATGAAATTACACAATCTAATTCCGTCAAGCCTGTTCCATCATCGGGCTACAAGACAAACGGCGATGCACCATCGTTACATGGTGGACAACCCATCCAAACGCACAAAACGTTTTGGGAATACTTTCATTGTGCGTACGGCTAAGTTGTGGAATTCCTTGCCGGAGTCTGTGTTTCCCGATAGCTATAACCTAGGGGTCTTTAAGTCAAGAGTGAATAGGTTACTTTTAGGTAAGCGTGCTCCATCTTCGACCACATCATCACTTACCATCAGGTAAGATGGTGGTCAAACGCGAGCCTATTTTGAATAAATAAAAAATGACAAAAAAAAGATACAGTATCAGGGACTTCGTAACGCCATCATTTCATTAAAACGTAAATGTCTGGATACCACGATGATAATGTTTGAGCGCGCAATGTATTGAAAACATCCGATGAAACTTCGCAATGAATAAAGGCGCGCGAGAGCCTAGCGCATAGTTCTATACAGTTTTATTAACATTGCTTGCGTAAAAGTAGCCAAATAATTACTTTTTATTTTAAAATTTTATTTGAATAAATAGGAATAACGATTTATGAATCGTCTGCAGTGAAGGATATGCAATAAAATAAGAAAAAATTGTGAGAAATTTTGACGAAAACTTCCAAAGAAAAAAACACAAAGATATATCTAAACTAGAGTAGGCTGAGACCGTCATACACAGTGCGGGTTAAGTCAGTCAGTTGTGATTGTTATGGCCAGTTCTAGGTACTTACCGAGTCTGTCGGCTATTGCAGATTGGATGACGTGTGAGTTGGGTTAGCTATATGCATTGCGTAATTTATTTCCCTTATTTTACTGGTTAAATAGTAGTAATATGTTGCCCTATAAACTCCTCTTCCTTCCCGCGAGTCCCATTAAAATCGGTTCTACTATTCTAGATATAAACCCGTACAAATAGAAAAGACAGATATTTTTTAACTCTGTCATTTGAAATCACAGACAGGCAGATTCAAATTATTTACTTTATTATTTTCAGTTCAGACTGTGAGACAGTAGCAGCACTAAGTGCCGCTAAACGTCATAAAGGAAGTATAAAGCAGCGACATGCTGAAGCTCCACCAGCCTCGTGTGCCGCACCTAGTGGACAGTAAGTACACAGCACTCTCTCATGGACGCACAGGAGCCGACGATGTGGCCACACGCGACATCTATCGGCTGTAATGATGATGATGATGAGTTGTACATTGTTTGTTTCAGACTGCCTCTGCCGCCCGACCAACAGCTCAAACTACACAACCCACTAACTAATCAACTACTCTACTACTACCACTACCACTAGCTACTACTACTACTACTACTACTATCACTAGCTAATATTAACATTACACAATATGTAGTGTGTATCACATCTAAATGTGTCGCTGTTGTTTGACTGAAGTGAACAATAATGTCGACTGTTATTGTTGTCCGACAGAAGTCCGGCTTCCCTCACCTTCGGCTACGATCTAAATAAATGCTCACAAATATTAACAGCGTTTACACCTTATGCGGTGTTTCTCATACAAACTTTTGAGCCTTTAGTTTTTTAGTCTTAAGTCAATATTTTGAAATAACCAATAGTGGTTATTTCAAAATATTGACATTATTAAATTAACAGTTTCTTCCGCATTCATCCCATTGTCTACAAGATTTTTCCAAGATAAGTGCGAACACTGGGCCGAACGTGAAATAATATAGGTAAAACTGTATCCACCATCTCAAGTATCACGGGTTTCTAGTTTAATTCAAAAGTGACCATTTCTGTTGAAGAAATACTTATGTACGTCTTGTTTGGCATAGTTTGTTGTTCAAAAATTGTTAATTGAAGAGATTTTTATTGTTTACGTACTGGATGCGCCAGAGAAACTTACTTATTTGAAAAAATTCCCGCGCGTTGAGTTGGGCGGGTAGAGGGGCGAGAGGGGGCGCATCTGGAGGGGGAAGTTTTCACATTTGTTGCTCCTACCAGTCAGTTGCCATCACAGAACACATATACTCCGGGGAAGAATGTCAACTCAGTACAAAAAATTGGTGGACAAAAATTGAGGCGCCATCTCTTGTTATCCCCAAATAAGTTCATGTGGCGGGAATTTCGAATATAAAAAATAATATTTGAAATTCCCGCCACATAAACTTTTTTTTTAGAAATTCTTTTTTGATAAAATTTGGCTTTTGCACCTGCAAGATAACTTCAATTTTCTTGCAAGTGCAGAAGCCAGCTGGAACAAAAGAAAACAGTATGTGTTGATTGTAAATGTAAAAAATATTTATTTCTTTCATTACAATATTGTGGTACGTAAAATAAAGTTATAAGTACAGAAAAAATATTGTATGCAATTAGACCATTAATATAATGACTATCGACGACACAATAATAATTATAAAGTCCATAATTCACATTCTGGAAACTCACCTTAGCAAGATGAGAACATCGAGAGAATCAAATCAAAATAATTTATTTCACATAAACCTACATGGGTACTTATGTAACGTCAGAAGCTAGGTGCACGGTTCTTATTGGTCGTTCTATGGAGAAGACGACGAGAAACTCCACGATTACTCTTATAAAAATAAATGGCTTTTACAATGTTTCAAACTTGTGGTATGGGAGGACAGTGTAGGCCTGTCAACAAGTACCAGGTACTTATTAAAATAGAAAATGGTCTACAAATCTATACAGTCTACAAGGCCTACAAAGTTCTCACATTCACATAATATCAGAGAATTTGAATAAAAGATAAATAACATTTACAACCACAAATAAAGAGTAGAAATTATAATTGTAGGTATATATTGTCAAATAATGAGAAAATTATGTCAAAGAAGTGTTATAAAATAAACATCGTAATTAGCAGTACACCATGATTACAAAATGGGATTATTCAAATATTCATGTAAATTATAATAACATTTATCAATTATTAACAATAAAATGTCTCCATTTTTACAGATTTAAATTTATAATGCGATAAAACCTTGTGTGTGACAGATGAACCAACATAATAGACTTAGTAATAATTCCATTAACACCCATTCAGTATGGAACCCTATTAAAATATTAATTTATCTTATCATAGTCTCCGTCATTACTTTTTCTGGTTGATTGTGCCTGGTTTGTGTCATCTGACAGTGCCCATTGACGTGCAAGACTCACAACAGTTTCATTGAAATATTGTGGAAGAGTTTGAGTTATGTGAAAAAAAAAAATTAAACTGGCTATCTCTTACCATTAATGCGATAAAGCCTTGTGTGACAGATGAACCAACATAATAGGGTTAGTAATAATTCCATTGACACCCTTTCAGTACGGAACCCTATTAAAATATTAATTTACCTTCTCATAGTCTCCTTCATTACTTTTTCTGGTTGATTGTGCCTGGTTAGTTTTATCTGACAGTGCCCATTGATGTGCAAGACCCGCAACAGGTTCATTGCAATGTTGTGGAAGAGTCTGTGTTATCTGAAAATAATTATTTGTTAAAACAGTAACAACTTGAATTAGGTATTGGAATATTCTCTGAATCAAATGAACTATTATTAATTTATCCTTCTTCAATTTATTAACACCATTTGCCACATTATAAAAATAAAAACCGTTTTGACTCATACACTGAGGGTTCTTTAACTTCCTAGGAAGTCCACAGTTATTTAAATTAATCAATTTTCCTATACTTCTGTACTAATGATGCTTTATACCTATAGTTTTAGCTGGTGGAACATGATATTCTAACAAAAATTTACATTTAAATTTACACTTTGGATACAGAACCTTAACAATAAAGTTCTAACCTGTACAAAGTTTTCTTCAGGAGCAGCATGCCTATGTAGTTTCTTGGTAGTGAAGTCCACATAAGAAGATTCTTTAAAATATGTGTGGCACAGCATTCGATGCTCATTATAGAGCTTCATTTGGGAATCAGGCGAAGACCACTGTCCATGAGGGAAACAGAATTTCGCCCATAGTTCGCAGCTGTAAGAAATTAAACTGACTGATGAAAAAGGTCGGTCACAGGTTATTTTGATGTAGCTAATTAAAAATCTGAGTTTAGTGTGTAAAATTGTAGATAAATAATTATGTAAGGACTACAGTTTGCCAAATTTATGAAGCTACGTACCGGAGATAGTTCTTACTTCCCGGTTTAGGAAACCGATGTAGAGTTATATCTGGATTCTCACTTGAACTGCCACACATGAAGCACTTCCTTTTGTGGTCTTTCATTGGTAACCAGAAAGTACCGAACAACAATGAATATAGACAAATTAAAATAGCTGAAATAAGCAAACACAAGCCAAACAAGAAGACATTTTTGATTTTATTTATTTTTTTTATTTATTCATAACCATGGATACAAGTCTTTCAGTCGTAGTCATTAATATTAATTATTTTTTTATGCTGTGTTGCAATGATACGATTTAACCTTCCTCAAAATCTTTCCATAATTTACTTCAAATCAATACAAAACAATGTATTTTATTTTTAATACCTATACAATGGGAGTTATGAGTTTTTTAAATTATTATGTCAATAAAAAAAAAAATATTACTTGAAAGGTGCCCCTATAACTATTGTTACCAACGTTTTTACTAAAAGGAGTTATAATGAAATAATGATGTTTATTTTGCAAATGGGTTATAAGTAACACTTTTACACGTCATTTTCTTTTTTCATAAATGTAAGCTAGTTGAGGCCAGTTAAACTATAGTTTTACCTAGGATTGAGGTAAACGTTGAAATTATAGCAACACTTAAGTTGTACAGATTTTATTTGGATGTTGCCACAAAACATAAAAAATATTTAGTATATTTCTGGCAACATAAAATTGGCCCCAATAGGTATTTCAAATTGGCCCCAATTCGACAGTAGAGAGTCGACCACCCCTGGTTGCCATCATGCTCTGGTCTAGAGAGCAGCGTGCCTTCGCAGTCGAGACCTTCTTTTCTACTGGTCGCTCAATTGTTGCTACGCAACGTGCCTTCCGCGCTCGCTTTGAAATTCCTCCTCACATTCTCGTTCCTGGCCGTAATTCGATTCTGTCGTGGGTTAACTCATTTCGGGAGTGTGGAAGTGTCGCTAAACCCAGAAATGGACTTCAACGGACCATCAGAACTCCGGAAAATGTCGAAAGAGTGAGGCAGTCAGTTGTGCGTTCTCCCCGGCGTTCGGCTCGCAAACACGCAGCTGCTATGGGAATTTCTGAAACCACTGTTCGACGAATTCTCCATGAAGACCTTCACTTTCATCCCTACAAGGCTCGGATACCGGTTAAATTTTCAAACCGGTATGATGTACTTGACTCCAAAACCTTTACATTCGGTTTCGTTCGCATATACCGGTTTTTTTAAACCGGTATTTGGAAGAGCATTACATAGAGGTTTTTTCGGATTAAACGGTTTAGAGCAATAAAAACCGGTTAATACAGACGCACGATAAACAAACGTCGCGCGCTGTTCAGTTGCTATTCAGTCGTAAGAATTTTTTTGATTCGGGTCGAACGTTTATTTATGTCATTGCATCAATAAGCTCCGCAGGCTGTAAAAACATATAAAATGGTTAAGTATCTAATATTTTTTTGGTGAAATTAAGTTGATAATGACGATAAATAATCGGTAAACATAATATTACTTTTCACCACGGAATAGATGAATAAGGTTGGAATGGTAATGTGGGCGTGGCAAGCGCGCCACATTTATGATACGAAAATCATAGCTCGACCGATTAATTCATTCACCGCGTTTAGTGCACTTCGGATTACTTCGGAATACAGAGCTCTGCTTTAAAATGCCGTGTTGTGCAATTATAACCTGTAAAACAAAAAGTTAGACCGCAAGTATAGAGCGTGGAGGTATATCTTTCGTATATCGGTAAGTCGAAAATAACATTTAATTACAATTTTATTTGTAAAAAACATAAAAATATTCTGATCACTATGAAATTCCCAACATTAACAACATTATTACAACAAGTTACAAAAAATATACATTGCCCGATGTGTACTCGACGCAATGACCAAGTCCGCTTCCGCCATCGGAACTTTAAATAAGACTGCTCTCTGCGCTCCTCTGCGATCTATTTATACCCCGGCCTATGAGTTCTAGAACATTCTTGTAAAATCGACTCACTGCCTATATTGCCAAAAATATTCCAGAAGCTATTCAAGATACACAGTACTGCTACTCGCTGCTAGATGGCGTTAGTGTCTCGAACATTCTAGATTTCTGTCGAAGTTTCTCGACGTACTTCGCTAAACGACTGGCGTAACACTGCCCCCTCCTAAGACATGCTCGACCCGAGCATCGTTAGACCCGTAGTAACGCGCCAGTCGATCAACTTGAACAATCTTTGGCGCAGCTCGAAGACCTTTCTGGATCCGATAAGTGACGTCATTAATTTTAGTCACAACGCGGTATAGTCCATCCCATTTTGCCTGTAACTTCGGCGACTTTCCTTTGCTGCGCACCGGATTATGGAACCAGACAAATGAGCCTTCATCAAATCCTGAATTCTTCATTTTTCGGTCGTAACGAGTCTTCACCTTCTGAGACATTTGTTGACCGGATTGTCTGAAATGTTCGTATAAGTCGTTCATTCTGTTTCGCAATTCACTCGCTTAGTCTGTTACACTACAAGGTGTATCTGGCAGTATACCAGTGATTAGGTCTGCAGGCAACCTAAGCTCTCGTCCGAAGTTCACGGAAGCAGGTGTAACAGCTGTACTCTCATGAACTGCACTTCGGTATGACAGAAAGAACGGCTCAATGTGTTTGTCCCAATCCTTTTGCCTGCTTTCCACAACTTTAGCCAAATATCTCTCCAATGTCTGGTTGAAACGTTCCACCATTCCATCAGATTGTGGGTGATACGAAGTGGTCCTGGTTTTATGAGTACCCATTACTCGACATGTCTCCTGAAATACCTGTGACTCAAAATTCCTTCCTTGATCGCTGTGAATTTCCAAGGGTACTCCGTAGCGACAAAATACTTTAACCAATTTATCAGCCACCGTGGTAGCTTCCTGATTAGGAATGGCAAAAACTTCTGGCCACTTTGTGAAATAATCCATTACGACCATAAAGTACCTGTTCCCACTCTCGCTCTCAGGAAATGGTCCCGCAACATCCAGCGCTATCCGTTCCCATGGGGCTACCACATTATAGATCTTTAAAGCTCCTCTACTGCGTGTTTGAGGTGCCTTAACTGCTGCACAACTAGTGCATTTGTGGCACCAGTCTTCTACGTCGTCTCGGCAGTGGTTCCAGTAAAACCTCTCTCGTATCTTTAACAGAGTCCGTTTTACTCCCATATGACCTCTTGAACATCCATCGTGGTAAAGCCGTAGAACTTCAGGTACCTTCGCTTTTGGTACGACCATTTGTAGGTGACAATGGTCTCCTCGAGTATTTTCCCATTTGCGGCACAATACTTCCTCGTGAATCACCAAACTGTCCCACTGTGCCCAATAACTTTTTGTTGTAGTGCTCATTCCAGCGACGTCATGCCAACTAGGCTTTGGAGCAGCGGCTTTCTTCCATTCAAGAATGGGTTTGACGTCTAAGTCATCCTGCTGCGCACGCTGTAGCGCTTCTTTCCACTCATTGCTCAGGTCTGTTCTCAGCATCTTGATGGGTACTATTTCTTTTTCTTCTTGCCAAACACAGTGCTTACATTCTTCAGGGCAAGGTCTTCTTAATAGCGCGTCCGCGTTGCCGTGACATCTTCCATTACGGTGCTCAGTTTCATAGTGGAACTCTTGCAGTTGTTCAATCCACCTTGCAACTTGCCCTTCAGGGTTCTTGTATTGCAAAAGCCACTTTAATGCAGCATGGTCGGTCCGCAGATAAAATTTTCGACCAAGCAGATATTTACTGAAATGCTTTGCAAGGGAGCTACTAGCAGTAGTAAAAACATTGCTGTTTTTACTACTGCTAGTAGCTCCCTTCTCGTGACACAATAATTTCTTTCTGGTTTTGATAAAGCTTTACTAAAGTAGGCTATCACAACCTCTTTATCTCCTTTTCGCTGTGATAACACGCCACCAATTCCGGTATTACTTGCATCTGTGTCTACGATAAACTCATTCTCAGTGTCAGGAAATCCAAGAATAGGTGTATCGCACAGACGCTTCTTCAATTCGCGGAACGCAGCGTCGCAGTCTTCTTCCCAGCAGAATGTTCGCTTCTCTTCAGTGAGCTTGTGTAATGGCTTAGCAATATCAGCAAAATATTTCACAAACCGGCGGTAATATGAGCACAACCCTAAAAACGCTCTGACCTGTGTCTTGTCTTTTGGTACTGGCCAATCCTTAACAGCGACTATTTTGTCCGGATCAGTTTGCACACCTTCTTGCGAAACTACATGGCCCAGGAAAGTCACTTGTCGTTTGAAAAATGAGCACTTTTTAGGACTTAGCTTCAGATTGGCTGCACGGATTTTTGCTAGCACACGTTCCAGGTTCTTAAGATGATCTTGAAATTAGCGCCCGACAATAATAATGTAATCTAAATGTACCAGACAGGCGTCTCCAATAAGCCTAGTGAGTACCAGCTCCATTAGCCTTTCAAAAGTTGCTGGCGCATTGCACAAACCAAATGGCATTACTTTGAATTGCCACAGACCTTTTCCCGTAGAAAATGCTGTCTTTTCCTTATCCTTAGGATCCAGTTCCACCTGCCAGTAGCCACTTTTCAAATCTAGGGTTGTAAACACTTCATTCCTGTCAGCGTGTCTAAAGTGTCGTCAATTCTTGGTAGTGGATAACTGTCCTTCTTTGTTGCATCGTTTAACCTCCGATAATCGACACAAAAACGTAAGTTGCCTTCCTTCTTCTTGACTAGCACTACGGGAGAACACCATGGACTGGATGAAGGTTCTATCACACCATCGTTTACCATCCCTTCAATCATGGCCTCTACCTCTTTCTTCGTCTTCGTCTTCAGACAGATCCTTGTACCAACCTTCTAGAAGGGATGACACATTATATGTGCTATTAAGTTTATTGCCACTGGATATTTCTTGGTATCTGCGTATCCAGGCAACTTCCTCACTGGTGCCCATCAATGTTCACTTTTTAATTATGTGTTCTTCATTACTTGGGTTTAAAATCCTCACTACTGAAGTATTTGTGGGCCCACCAGAGTGCGTGCCATTATCCATGGATGATCACTATCCGTTCTTTCAATAAACAAGCACCGACGCTTTTGTCCCAAATTTTGTGATAAACCTACTGGCTCAATGGTTTCCGATCTAGGACGAAGGGTAATTTTCTTCAGGCAGTAGACTTATCCTGATGATCCACGATCCATACAGATTTCTTCTGTGCCACATTTTAATATTCCTTGGTTAATGTCGATCTCACAATGATGGTCTCTGTATGTGCTGTACTGATATTTTGCTGTAACATACCTACTGTTTACTATCGGTCTACTTGCGAATTTTAAACATTTAAGCAAATACTTTTATGCCAATCAATTGTTTACAAAAACACTTTGAAGTTTTATTGTTTTCATTGTAGTCAAAGTATGTATAGATTAAATTCGTCCGCTTTCTACCCATGTTAAACACAAATAATAAAATTAACACGTAATTAAATCTTACTGCACAGCAGACGTCTACCTTCGATTCATGCTGACTGCGAGTCAGCATGAATCGAATGAAAAGAAATATCGTAAGTACGTCTACGCGCCGCACGTACGGCAAAACGATCGATTTACGACGACAAAAGTATTAAAAACAAAATCATTTAAATACGCTTATTACATACGTTAGGTGTTCTCTACCCTTCAATGGTCAAAAATCAACAAAATATTTTTTATTTGCGAGCGAGACCCGTTTACAAAAGTCGCTATTGTTCGACCCTTCGCTCATTGTTAGGCGTGCTGCCAGTATTCTACCAAACTCGGTGCGAATTCGTTGTGTCTATGTGCACTTGTTTTAAAGTGAAATCTTATCTTTTAGTATGGAAGCATTACCATGTTGTAAGTACTTCATTTTAAACCTATTATTGAGTTCTTTCAAAACTTTAAAGATAGAGAATAATCTAAATATAACGATAGACTTAAAATAATCTTGTATTGCTATAAAAAAATAATTCGTGAAGGCTTTACTAAAAAGTTCCAATGAGTTCCAGTTTAAATTTATTTCTTATCAATAGCTCTGATTGTTGTTATGACGAGGAAACTGGTTTTAGCTCCACATATATACACATCTCTGAGTATTTGTTATTTTTGTTTCAGGTAGTCGAAGTGATTACGTGGAAACGCGAACTATTAAAAAACTTGAACTATATTATGTTTTAAAAAGTGAAAGTTTTTTTAAATTTTCTTCGCCTAAATGTATTGAACGATTGCTTAAGTATATTTTAAACAAATTAATATTGAAAAATGTGGTGCAGTCTTCGAAAAATCGGTCAAATTGAAAATTAAAATATTTGTGGCAAATTTATTTGCAAAATTGAAACAATGTCATCACATCCATGACCGACTGATTAAAAATCATCACGATTGGTTAAATGACGAGTTCAAAGTGCCGAACATACAAGGAGACCAACAGACACCTACTAAGAAACCGGTTTCAGGACGACCAAAAAAGGATTTTGTGGTCTCGTCGCTGCGTTCTAAACAAAGATCTGTGCAAACTCTTGTGAAAGGTCTTTCTCCCGAACAACTTTCGTTTGCAACTGAATCCAGTTTAGTTGTCTCAGGAAAACGCAAAGCTGCTAAAGTGATGAAATTAGCCCTTGAGTCATCACCAAGAAAATTGAAACGAATGCAACAGTCGAAAAACAACAAGCCCGCTTATACTTCTTGGAGGTGGAAACACAAATGACGGCAACACGGCACGGAAATTTTTTGAAAATCCAGAGATAGTAGCTGAAATTACCGGAATCGATAAAGAATTGATTGAAAGGTTTTCAAATATTTTAAAGACAATTTCCAGTTGCCATTACATAAATAAATAAACACAAACACGTACAAATTATATTGCGTGGAAAAAAATGCATTGAACTGTATGGATGGTACAAGATGAATGCGTCAGTGCATAAACTGCTTATCCACAGCAGCGACATCATAGGTCAGCTACCTCTGCCTGTGGGAGAGCTATCAGAGGACGTATTGGAAGCCTCTCAAAAAGAGTATAAAAACATACGACTGATGCACTCACGAAAAACTTCAAGAATTAATACTAACACGGACATTTTACACTGGCTATGTATTAACTCTGATCCCCTGATAAGTCAACATCGATCAGTGAAAAAAAAACAGATGAAAGGATTTAATGATATCATTATGAATATGCTCACAATGCCAACATATTTTGGTAATAATCAGAATGAGGAAGATGATGACGAAGAAGATGATTTATAATGCTTTTTTTTTAAATAATACAAAGTTTACCATTTATTTTGAGTTGTTTTAATTCAATGTAGAAACAAATATTAAAATATAATTCCAATATATTAAAAAAACCACTACTTATAGGTCCGTAGGTTGAGTTAGAAAACGATTAACTGCTTAGGATAGGTAATAGCCACTCTAAAATATGTTTAAATAATTAACTGTAACAAATTTCCATTATAAATATTTTTGTCGCCGTAAATCGATCGTTTTGCCGTACGTGCGCCGCTTTGCGCGGTAGTCACACACAAGTTGCAACGCGTTCACCGACATGCCGTTCGTCGAATAAACCGGTTAATTTAGGTAAAAATAAAGTTCTCAAAACGTTTACGTTCTTAAGAAAAGTACGGAGGAAAACCGAAATAAACCGGTATTAACCGGTATTTTTTAAACCGGTTCCGAGCCTTGCATCCCTATAAATTGGCTGTTGTGCAAGAATTAAATGAACGCGATTTTGTTGCCCGTCAAAATGCATGTGAAATGCTGGTTGACAACCTGCCTGAAGACGCGGTCGTTTTTTTCAGTGACGAGGCTCACTTCCACATTTCCGGCTGCGTCAACAAGCAAAACATGCGTTATTGGAGTGCTGTAAATCCACGTGAGCTTCACCAGAAGCCACTTACTGTGAGCGAGTTACTGTCTGGTGTGCGATGTCGGTAATGGGAATAATTGGTCCTTATTTTTTTTAAGAAAACGAACGCGCAGTTACCGTTAATGGAGCTCGTTACAGGAACATGATCGAGGAATTTTTTCTTCCAAGACTCGAAGAAATGAACGTTAGGAACGTGTGGTTTCAGCAAGATGGAGCCACAGCACACACAGCACGAGACTCTATGAATTTGTTGCGACAACATTTCCCCGACCGCCTCATCTCTCTCAGAGGCGATCTCCAATGGCCGCCACGCTCTCCAGATTTGACTCCATGCGATTTCTTTTTATGGGGTTATTTGAAATCTCTGGTTTATGTCGATTGACCACGGACCATAGCACACCTCAAGAACAACATTCGCGACGCCATTGCCAACATACCGATTGATATGCTGCAAAGAGTGGATATGAATTTCAAAAATCGACTTCATCAGTGTATACGCAATGGGGGTCGCCATTTACCCGATGTCATTTTCAAGACTGTATGAAAAAAAAAATTGGGATATTGTATTCTCAAATAAAAAAAAAATTAAAACAATAATTGAAATACTTTTGTTTTTATTGACCTTTCAAATAAGTAAGTTTCTCTGGCGCACCCTGTATGATTATATTAATTTGACAGTTTTTCAATTATACTGAGACAATTACAGACATTTCTAAATCCTATTGCCTATATTTTTTAAATACTAAAATAAATGTGTCAGCACTGCCGTGGTTTTTTTTAATTACCTTTCACCGATACCCACGTCACACTTCAAGACGTTCAAATAAAATAATGTTCGTATTTAGCTTATAGTCGTTTAGGAGAAGTGATGTCGATATATAGAATGTCAATATGATGTTCAATATGCTCGTGAGGTGGTCCGCGGTAGCAGGATCTTCCAATCAGTCAGCATCAAGAGTTTGTTGGCTTTGCATTGTTCTGGTTGCAACCATCCAGAATGCTCGGCAAACTATCCACACGTGGCGCGTGTACTTCAATACTATTACTTGTTTATAACTTGACCGGCTCAGTCACAAAATCACTAACTAGGAAAATTAAATAAAAGCCAGTAAAATAGTAATTAATAATTTATTCGCATACAATGTACTAGGTAAAGAGATGTTACAAAATGTTCATACATTCAGATCAAACACATAGTTGTTATGTAAATATTAAACAGGCCTAAAACAGTGTTTACAAAGTTGTGTCTTTGATTTTGACACTTAACTTGACTTGACATATAACCTTTGTTCTGTTGGAATAATGTCCGCCCTTTGGGACCTTTTGATTTTGTTGTAATTGAAAATATCCTGTTGAATCGCCTGTTGTAACCGATAATTTGGTCGCGATCAACGATGAATTGAAATTGCAATCCCGAATTGACGAAAAACCTGGGATATTTTGAACAATAACGCCGAATGACGTCAGCCTGTCTGACACGCGAACTTTGCTGAAGGTAATTGTGAATTGGTGATAAATAGCTGCTCCAATCTCGTGCTAAAGTGTAGCAGAGTGGTGCTGTGAATGCTGCCGGGACCGCATTGTGAGGACCTGCGTCTTTGGGAACCTCCGTCCATCAACACTTGCCCACATTACACGTTTCAATTACTCATTACCTACTTTCACACATACCACACGGACGTGATCTCAGGAAAGGTCGTAGCTTGTCGTCTCCAGCTCAGGTAAGTGGTTAGTATTATTTATTGGTAAGGCCTAAGAGGCCATTGTTGGTAAAGCAACGTAGTTAGGGCTCCACGAACCGTGGACAGTTCGGACACACCAGTTACCGTTGGCTGGCTGATTGAAGGACCGAACAATACCCCTTGGCAAGAATAGTGTCACATTTTCTGGCTTCTGACTACCAGTAACGACAGTCAAAGAAGTATACATGACAGCCGGAACCATCGACTTATCTTGCTATCCGAGGTACTTGTATGAAACTCCATTTAGTTTGTTTGTAATGAGTTTTTATATATACTGAGACGTTGAAACACAGGGATGACTGTAGAGTCTGGCAAACGAAAGTAGACACTCGAATTATTTGCAAGATGGCGTGTTGTTGATGCTTTGTTAATAGCGTTTATTCAGCGAAAAATGAACAAAACTAGTACGGGAGACGTGTTGAAATAATTTGGTACCTACACTCCATATCTGGCAACATTTTTATTAATTGATAATGACAGTAGATATTTTTAAGTACTGGTATCCCTCCTTTCTTTTTCAACCGACGACAAAAAGAGGAGGCTATCAATTCGACGCGTATATATATATATATTTTTTTTATTTATGATCATCGATTACTCGAAGACGGCTGAACCGATTTGGAAAATTCTTTTTTTGATTGAAAGGGTATACTTCGAAATTGGTCCCATTTTTATAAACGTCAGGATCTGATGATGGGATCCTGGAGAAATCGAGGGAACTCTTCAAATATTATAGGCACACCTATGACGTTTTGGGTATTTATTATAGTAACTTGTGCAGTTGCTCTCAAAAAGTACCATTTGAGGAAGTGGAACTGATGATGAAGACCACAGATGGCCGCCGAAACTACTCAATAATAAGTATTGAGTGGATTGCGGTTCGATTACTTGAATATGGATGTTAAGCACTTTATGATCGTCACAATGCATATGGTGATGTAGAGCTGATGGTGAAGTACCAGGAGAACTCCTCAACAATTAACAGCCCAGCATTGGGAAAAGCAATATTTTGAAAAAGGTTATAAGTAGTTGACATTTAGGCTCTTGTAACTAGGTAAATTAAGAATAGACCAACTAAAAAGAGTGAAATAAAAACTTTTTACCAAAAAATTAAACCGACTTCCAAAAAACACTGCAAAGTGAAAAATAACTTTAATTTCGGAAGTCGGTGTCAAAAACGAAAATACAAAGCTAAAGACACCAACTTCCGAAATTAAAGTTATTTTTCACTTTGCAGTGTTTTTTGGGAGTCGGTTTAATTTTTTGGTAAAAAGTTTTTATTTCTTTTGTCATCACCTCCCAACCTAAGCAACTGTGTCTCCTACTTTTCTCGTAAGTTTTTAAGAATGAAAGGATATTCTGCCCAAGCGTCGTTTCTATTCATTCTACTGCACCTCACACTCTCTAAGCGGTTATGGGAGCCCAGCATTTAAAAATCAAGATAGACGCGTGTGATTTTTTTTTCCTTTGTTCTACGTGCACGACACGACAAGCATAATGGCGGCGGAGAATGTCCATGTGCCTCAGGCCATTCAATCCGCTAATACTTTTGAGAAATTGGATGGAGTTGGAAATTACAATACTTGGAAGTTCCAAATGAAAATGTCTCTTGTTTTGGAAGGCTTATGGAAATGCGTGGAGGGCACCGATACCGATTCCACTAAAGATCAAAGTGCTTTAGCCCGTATTTGTCTTGCCATAAAATCATGTTGCATTCAACATGTTAGATTGGCTAAAACATCGAAGGAAGCGTGGGATGCCTTAAAATCTGTCTTCGAAGATAAAGGTCTGTACCGGCGTGTTCTTTTATTACGTCAACTTCATCGTGCTAACTACACTAATTACAACTCGATGAACGAATACATAGAAGGAGTAATGACCTTAGTATGACGTCCTTGTATCCGGTCTGGAATCTTTGTCATCTTTAGAAGCACTAACAAGTAAGATGGTTCGGGCAAGGCTTTTACAGGAACATTTTCGCCGCGTTAACAATGGAAACAATGAAACCAAAAATGATATGGCTTTTGTAAGTACAAAACGTAATATAGTGTGCAGTTACTGCAAGAAAACTGGCCATGTCAAGGCGAAGTGCTTCAAACTAAAACGTGAGAAAGCTGCCTCAAAATCGCAACAGAAAACGGAGATTAATACTCTGTTTGTGTCAGCCTCTGCCTTTGCTACATGTCTCGACTCACATTGTTGGATTGTGGATAGTGGATGTACATCACTTATAAGCAAGGATAAGGAACTGTTCTCAAATTTGGACACTAACTTTACCACTTTAGTTACTGTAGCTAATAATGAAAAACTTAAATGTTTGGGTATAGGAAATATCAAACTTAAACTTAAGAATGATACCAAAACTATTGAAAGTGTAATGTATGTTCCTGAGTTGTTTAACTAAAAATAATCGCAAAGTCGTGTTTGATGATTCAAAATATTATATTTATGACAAGGCAGGCAATTTGATTATAAGTGCAGCTTTTATAAATGGAATTTATAGGTTGGAGGGTGTGCCTAATGTCTTATGTTCTCAGGTCTCTTCCAATGTTCTGCAGATGAACAAGGAGCAATGTTCTCATGTTCACAGTACCCAAATGGAATTATGGCACAAGCGACTCGGTCACTTAAGCTTACAAGGTATGTGTGCACTGCGTGATGGTCTTGCTGCAGGAATTGATTTCCAGTGTGACTCTGGTCATTTGCAAGACTGTATCCCATGCATTGAGGGGAAGCAAACTGTGAAGTCTTTCCCCAAAGGCCAAAGTAAGCGTCCTGAGCAGCTGTTGGAGTTAATACACTCTGATGTTTGTGGGCCAATGTCGCAGAACAGCTGGGGAGGAGCGCGTTATCGTGACGTTCACTGATGACTTTTCAAGGAAGCCTTTTGGCTATTTGGTGACACAGAAGAATGAGGTGATGCAGCCACTGTTGAGCCCTCGACTGGTTTTGAGGCACCCAGTCAGAATGAGGCGTCCAGTGAGCAACGTGCATCAGAAAATGATCAAGTGGTTAGTTCTGAGGAAACCTTGGGGCAGGGGAATCAATGTCTCTCACCTCAGAGTCCTAACTGTGAGTACCAGTTATGCAGTGACATTGATGACAGCGAGTCTCCAGAGGAGCTAACTGCTCCAAAGCGATCGGTGAGGAGCATCAGAGGTATTCCACCTAAACGCTTTGGAGATTATGGGGTAGATTTTTCTTTACTATGTCATTCTTATGTCCTAAATGAACCTCAGTCTTATGAGGATGCAATAGCTAGTCCACAAAAAGATGAATGGGTTGGAGCCATGAAATGTGAGTATAACTCACTGATAGAAAATGATGTATGGACGTTAGTTGATAGGCCTTTAAATAAAAATGTTATAAAAAACTAAGTGGGTATTTAAGGTGAAACAGGATACATCAGGTAATTTTGATAAATACAAGGCACGTTTAGTTGCACGCGGATTTACTCAAAGGCCTGGTGTTGATTATAACCAAACATTTCCCCCGGTTGTCAGGCATTCGACTATGCGTATTTTATTTCATCTTGCTAATGAGTTGGACATGGGCATAGACCACATAGATGTCACCACTGCATTTTTAAATGGTAAACTAAATGAGGAAATCTATATGGAACAGCCACACGGTTTTAAACATAATAATAATAAAGTTTGTTTGTTACAGAAAAGTATCTATGGCCTTAAGCAGGCCAGTAGAGTCTGGAATAAAACAGTTCATAATTTGTTGACTAAACATGGTTATAAACAGACCAAATGTGATCATGTGTTTATATTAAGGCTGCGCCGAGTAAAATAACTCAAAACGGTCTTCACTACTAAAGGAATATAACCTATAATAGTACTTTAATTACCATAAAAAAATATGTAATGAACACTAGAATAAATGTGTTAGCAAACATAGTTGGCAAAATTTAAAAATATTTTATAGTTTATTAAACAAAAATACATAAAGTTGGACAAAAATCCTTACAAAACATGCTCGTGCGTCGCTGAATTTTGATAGTAAACTGTTGAATTTTTTCATAAACTTCAATTCATATTATTCTCTAATTATCATACTATCATTTACAGCTTTAACATTTCAAAAATGTCGCTTGGTTGTTTTAATTTTAATTTTTTCTTCTAATTTGCGCGCTATTTTGAACCATACGCAACGTACACCGGTCGAAAATTCAGTCGTCCACGGGAGCTCAGAGAGGGGTCACGTCTCATCGTGGAGCGTTTCGCCGGTAACGATAATTCGCGATCTATTGTGTACGTATGTATTGCAGCAATCCGTTGAATAACATAAGTCTAATTTTTTGTTTTTTGAGTATGATTTATTATGCATACCCAACAATTACTTTTTATTGTTCAATATATATTTCTTTAACATTTTTTTTTCAATATTTGTTTTATTATGGGAAAATGTAAAAAAAAATATTATTAGAAGAAAGTTGGCGCAAATTTTCGAAAAAAACGCCATTCTCATAAAAAGTACGTATTTCTATTTTGTGATGTTATTATTACTTTTTAACCGACTTCAAAAAAAAGGAGAAGGTTCTCAGTTCGTCTTAAACTTTTTTTTATGTATGTAACCTCAAACTCGAAGACTGGACCGATTTGGAATTTTTTTTTCGTTTGAAAGGGTATACTTTCTAGTTGGTTCCATTGTTATGAAATCAGGATCTGATGATGGGAATCTGGAGAAAGCGAGGGAACTCTTTAAATATTATAGGCACACCTATAGCGTTTTGGGTATTTCTAATAGTACCTTGTGCAGTTGCTCCCGAAAAGCACCATTTGAGGAAGTGAAAGTGATGATGAAGACTTTTTTCAAACATTCGATATGGGTATCGTGTAATGGGTTTTTGGGGGTGGTAATTGCAAATCTGGCATTTATTTTAAAATCCAAGATGGCGGATGCAACTTTTTCTCAAACATTCGATATAGGTATCGTGTAATGGGTTTTTGGGGGTGGTGATTGCAAATCTGGCAATCATTTTAAAATCCAAGATGGCGGATGCAACTTTTTCTCAAACATTCGATATGGGTACCGTGTAATGGGTTTTTGGGGGTGGTAATTGCAAATCTGGCATTCATTTTAAAATCCAAGATGGCGGATGCAACTTTTTCTCAAACATTCGATATAGGTATCGTGTAATGGGTTTTTGGGGGTGGTGATTGCAAATCTGGCATTCATTTTAAAATCCAAGATGGCGGATGCAACTTTTTCTCAAACATTCGATATAGGTATCGTGTAATGGGTTTTTGGGGGTGGTGATTGCAAATCTGGCATTCATTTTAAAATCCAAGATGGCGGATGCAACTTTTTCTCAAACATTTGATATGGGTACCGTGTAATGGGTTTTTGGGGGTGGTGATTGCAAATCTGGCATTCATTTTAAAATCCAAGATGGCGGATGCAACTTTTTCTCAAACATTCGATATAGGTATCGTGTAATGGGTTTTTGGGAGTGGTGATTGCAAATCTGGCATTCATTTTAAAATCCAAGATGGCGGATGCAATTTTTTCTCAAACATTCGATATGGGTATCGTGTAATGGGTTTTTGGGGGTGGTGATATCAAATCTGGCATTCATTTTAAAATCCAAGATGGCGGATGCAACTTTTTCTCAAACATTTGATATGGGTACCGTGTAATGGGTTTTTGGGGGTGGTAATTGCAAATCTGGCATTCATTTTAAAATCCAAGATGGCGGATGCAACTTTTTCTCAAACATTCGATATAGTTATCGTGTAATGGGTTTTTGGGGGTGGTGATTGCAAATCTGGCATTCATTTTAAAATCCAAGATGGCGGATGCAACTTTTTCTCACACATTCGATATGGGTATCGTGTAATGGATTTTTGGGTGTGGTGATTGCAAATCTGGCTTTCATTTTGAAATCCAGTTTAAAACACATACGATATCCATATTGAATGTTGGAGAAAAAGTTGCATCCACCAAGGATGCAACTTTTTCTCCAACATTCAATATGGATATCGTGTGTGTCTACTAAGTTAAATACACTGATAACCTTCAAGGGTTTATTGCTAAGTATAATTAACAAAGTAACGTAAGGGCTAAAATTATCGCTAAATGATGAAAATGAGTGCACCCGGTTGCTGTTCGAAATACACTAAGCTCGCGGCGAACTTAGTGCGACCGCATTATATCGCTTGCTCAGCAAACGTGGTCGATTGCAAAATATTGCATCAAACATCGTGTAATAGGTTTTTGGGCATACCGATTGCAATCCTTACATTTATTTTAGAATTTACGACGAAAGTTCATTGGCTACTTTGTTAGCTTACAATTTACACTGGGTTATTGACAATTTAACTGATCCTAGGTTAAGTGACTATTCAGTATTATCTAGGGTATCTAATAATACTGAAATTAATTGTTTAAACCCTTAAATGTGACAAAGGAGAGTTATAATAACACAATTTTACTATATCATCAGAATATAAATCGTTTCTCCGGCAAAATATTAGATGAGGAAATGTGTATAGATAAATATGATATAGATATCTTATGTTTTTGTGAAACCTGGCTAAAACCAGATAGAATGTTGTTTAAAATTAATATTTTTCTGTTACTAGTGCATACAACAGGTCCTCAGTAGGAGGTGGTACTTTAATATTACGTAATAATTCTCTTAGATATAAGGAACAAAAATATGTCACTGCTTGCTCTGTTGATTGCTTGTGTGAGGTAGCATGTACAGAAGTTGAAGGCCAAACTTTCTTAAGTGTTTATAGACCACCAGTATCAAACTTGTCATCATTCTTAATGATAATGGGAGAAATTTTAAGTACCTAAGCTTATAAGAGATAATAAATTAGTTTTCGTTTGTGGTCACCTAAATATTGATTTGTTAGTAAATTCACCTGAACACTGCAAGCTTACTTCATTGTCTGGTTCATTTAACTTAAAATGCACATACAAGGAAGCAACAAGAATAACAGCAAAATCAGCTCAATGCATAGATAATATTTATACTAATTGTGCCATAAAATACTCGTCTCAAATTAGTGGAGTTAGGTCTGACCATACAGGTCAACTAGTATCCTTTGAGTTGGTTAAAAAGCGGCAATTAAATAAGACTATTAAGTTTAGGCCACTAACTAAAAAGAAATTAATGTTTTTAATGATAACATGTAAAGTAATCTTTCAATGGCCAATTTTGACTCCCATGACCCCAATGAAAATTACAGGATATTTTTTCTTCACCATGCCACGAATTTAGTAAGGCATGTCCAGTTAAAAAATTTCAAATGAGTAATAAATCTAAATTTAATGAATGGGCCACTGCTGGAATAAGAATAAGCTGAGACAATTTATACAACTTATACCATGAAAAATCATTGACTTCCGATGAAGCCTTCCATAATTATGTAAGAAACTACTCAAAGATATTTAAAAGAGTATGCGCCCTAAGCTAAATCTAAATCAGAAAGGAAAAAAAATTAGCATTTCTAACAATAAAATAAAAACTGTGTTGAAGGTGATAAACAAAGAAACTGGAAACACAAACCAACAGGGTTAGAATGATTTGACTTTGAACATCGATGATCAGGTCATCTCAGATAAGTCAAAAGTGGCTGAGAAGTTGGAAAATTACTTTACCAATATTCCAGTAGAGGTTACTAATCTACATTCTTCGCCATTATCAGCAGAATCTTTTTTAAAGGAAAACTTCAATAAGGATATACCAACATTTTCATTTAAGCCCATTTCTATTGATGTAATTAAAAAGCATTCCAAAGGCTTAACATAACAAACACTGATGACTTATAGAGTGCATCTGTTAGGGCTCTTGGTAATATTATTGACTCAATTGCTGCTATCCTAACAGGCACATTTAATTAATGTATAGATAGCGGTAATTTTCCCGATTTAATGAAACATAGTAAAGTAGTACTAATTTTTAAGTCAGGTTGTAAGAGTGATCCCTCTAACTATAGACCGATATATGTGCTTCCAGCATTAAGCAAAATATACGAAAAAATCATGCTGGACCAGATGCTATCATATTTTAACTCAAATGGAATTCTTCATAGTCGGCAGTTTGGTTTCACGAAAGGTAGGTCAACAACAGACGCAGGAGTAGCGCTCATCCGTCACATTCTGGAATCTTGGGAGAAATCTCAGGATGCAATTGGCATATTTTGTGACCTCTCCAAAGCTTTTGATTGCGTTGACCACAAAACACTGATCTGTAAATTACACCATTACGGAGTTCGTGGATTCGTGTTCTGCTGACCTTGTTCTTTCATATTTATCAAACAGGCAACAAAAAGTTATTGTTAATGGAGCGACATCTGCAGGATCCCTAGCCAAGATGAGTGCTCCGCAAGATTCAATTCTTGGCCCTTTCCTTTTTATAGTGTATATCAATGACATACATGATGACCAACTTATAGGATATTTTTTATTTGTAATTCCATTGTGCTGTATTAATTGGTCTATACGACAGTATAGACCAAAGTTTTAAATATAATTAAGCATATCTTAGAACTGGAAACATATCTTACAACTATATAATAATATAGGTTATCCATCAGAATTCAGACAGGCTTTAATGTCCTCTCATAGGTATAATACAGGTTAATTAGGTAATTAACCTGTATTATAGATACATTGTAAGAATGATATTTTAAAAGAGTAACTGTGGAGTTTCTTGCCGGATCTTCTCCATAGAAAACGACCAATTTCGAACCGTGCCCTGCGCCAAATTGCTGACGTTTTATAAGTGCCCATGCAGGCCTATGTGAAATAAAACATTTTGAGTTAATATGTTTCCAGTTTTAAGATATGCTTAATTATATTTAAAACTTTGGTCGCACTCGCACTTGGCCAATTTTTGTAAAATGTTATAATAAGCAATATAACATTAGATTTATAGATTTCTTTTATTTTTTTTTTTTATTTTAAATTAAGTTACACTTGATACATATATTGTTATGAAATAAATTACGCTTATATTTTCTGCGAAGTAAGTTCGCTAGACAGCATTAATGAAAAAATGTTTTTTTGGTATGGCCCCACGTATATATAATAAAGTACCGAATGTTATTAAAAATATGACAGTACATCAGAATTTAAACGAGCACTAAATGAAATTATAATAAACAAAACTTTTTTCAGTCTGGTTTTATTATGACATTACATAATTTTTTTTTTATTTCATACTGGTTTTATTATTCAAATAAGTACTGCATACCCATCTACCCTAACTTGCTACTTACCCAGTTTCGAAGCGTCAATAGCCTAATGGATAAGGTGTCGGACTTGTGATCGAGAGGTCGCAGGTTCGAACCCCACCCATTACACTATTGACGTGAACCCACTCCAGACACAAGCATATTTAGCTTAGTTGGAGGGGTTAACAAGATTGCTAGTAATGTGAAATGTACCCACATTGCTAGTATTCTTTAAAAAAAAAATCTGAGGAGTTTAATATATAAAATCAAAGTTTTATTGCAATAGGATGAATAGTGAGGGAACGGATAATGTATTACTACAGTAAAAACAAACGTTAATTTTTATATAATAGGTATAATTTATTAAATTTATTTTTGTGATTTATTTACGTACCTACTTGCTTCATTTAGATCCATCCAGCCGTTTGAGCGTGAAGAAGTAACAAACATGCAAACAGACACGTTCATTCACAAACTTTCGCCTTTATAATATTAGCGTGATAAATAAAACCATCTAAATAATTAATATTCGTTTTTCAAGTTTATTCAACATAACGACAAAAAAATAAAAAATGCAAAGTTAGCAAACTTCGTCGTGCAACGGCAAGCGGGCCTCGAGCGAACTTGTCATTGTGTGTGTGACAACGCACACGACTAGCCCGCTGCAGTAAATACCTATTTTCCGCGCGTCTCGTAGGCTCGACACCCTCTTAAGGGTATTAATGACAAAAATTTGTCAATTTTAGCTCTTTATGTTGATGATTTTTTTTTTATTTTTAGTACCTAAGTGTTGTAAAGAAAAATCCTATATCATTGACATTTTAAGCAATAACTTTACTATTATGAATTTAGGACCAATAAAGAATTGTTTGGGCATGAGTGTACACAGAGATAGAATTAAAGGAACAATATTGTTGAGACAATCGAAATTGTTATCTACTTTTGGAATGTTGAATGCTAATAGTGTTTCTACACCAATGCAAATTAATGAGAAGTTTGAAAATTGTGATAATGATAACTCTGAATGTGATTTGAAATATCGAGAACTTGTTGGTAGTTGAATGTATTTAAATGTATGCACAAGACCTGATATTTCATATTGTTGTAGTTTATTGAGTCAATTTAACAATAACTTCAATAAAATTCATTGGTTAGCTGCCAAGAGGGTCCTTCGTTATCTTAAAGGTACAATTGATTACGGTTTGTTATTTTTGAAAAATAATAAAAAGTTTGATCTGGAAGCTTCCGCAGATGTAGATTGGGCGAATGACCAATTGACAGAGTCGTTTTCTGGTTTTGTAATTAAATTAGGAGCTAATACAATTAACTGGGAAAGTGGAAAACAGCGTTGTGTTGCAATATCAAGTACAGAGGCTGAATATATATCTATGAGTAATACTTGTAAAGACATATTGTTTATAAGGAATTTTTTGTTCGAGTTAACTGGTAAATATTTGAAATGTGAATTAAGAAATGATAACCAGAGTGCTATTAAAATGTTAACAACTAAGAATTGTCATAAACGAACAAAACACAGACGTGCGATACCATTTCATTAAAGATTTAATTAGTAAAAATGATATTAATATGACTAATCTTCCCACGAATGTGATGGTAGCGGACGTTTTAACTAAACCTTTATCAGGTACTAAACATAAGGGTTTCATGAGTCAGTTGAATGTAAAAATTCTGATGTAGAAAATTCTAAATTTTGTTTGTTTTAACTGATAATGTTTGTGATATTATTATAAGAACAATATGTATATGTAGTGTAAGGGGAAGTGTTGAAATAATTTGGTACCTACACTCCATATCTGGCAACATTTTTATTAATTGAAAATGAAAGTAGATATTTTTAAGTACTGGTATCCCTCCTTCTTTTTTTTTTGTCATCACCTCCCAACCTAAGCAACTATGTCTCCTACTTTTCTCGTAAGTTTTTAAGAATAAAAGGATATTCTGCCCAAACGTCGTTTCTATTCATTATTCACCTCACTCTCTACGAAGATGTTGTTTCGCATGATGTCTAAATATCAAGAAAAACAACAGGAGAAAGACGCCGAATTCAAACAAAAACAAGATTGTTTACGTGTGGTGTTCGATTTCATAAGTTAGTATGACGCTACTAAGTTGATACTTTGTCGTAGTCCATAATTTATATTCATCTTTTAGCGGGGAAAAATATTTATCTGTTTTGATTCACATTCATTTTATAGTATGTTAAACACCTTCATAATAATGCATTATGGTTATTTAACATACTATTAAATATGTTGCATGGTTATTAATAATTTTTTTTCTTTTATTGAAAATC
Source organism: Tholera decimalis (assembly GCA_943138885.2). Taxonomy (NCBI): domain Eukaryota; kingdom Metazoa; phylum Arthropoda; class Insecta; order Lepidoptera; family Noctuidae; genus Tholera; species Tholera decimalis. The sequence continues at coordinate 14,715,671 of OW964574.2, read as the reverse complement.
TGGTGGATGTAGCAGGGGTTGATGAGATAGTGAAAACTATTGAAAAACTTACGGATTTAGAGCAGAAAGATAGGATAAGAACCCAGAACCGGTACTTGGATGAAATAGCTTCAATCACTCGTAAGTTTTTACTAGGAGTACATAACTTTTATAAAGATGTAATTGAATTCATGATTTGCAGAACCTAATCATTCTGTTTTACCATTCTTTACAGAAGTGGGCGTTACTACATTAAAAATAATTAAAAAGAAAGGTGCGCGTAAAGGCCATATAAACCCACAGTGTCCGATGTAGACAGTTTCGACATAGATGCTATTCGTAATAAAATTAACGAATTTTATATCGTTAGAAAACAAGTTAAAAACGAAACACACCAGAACCAGTATATGAAGCTGATGAAATTCTGAAGCAGAATGGGCACGGGGTATTGCGACTTCCCCCCTACCACTGCAATCTAAATGCCATTGAGTTAGTATGGAATTTGGCTAAACGTAAAGTGGCAATTAAACATATTGCTCTGCCTGCAGTGGAGTTAGAGAAAGTTATAAAAGAGTCGTTTGAAACTATAACTCCCGAGAAGTGAAAGAAAATGACTGATCATGTCAACCATGTTGAAAATAAATATAAAGAAAGGGACAGAATTACAGAAAATAATTTAGAAAGTTTTATAATTAACGCAGAAAACAATGATTCCAGTGACTCTGGTGAAACTTTCCACATGGAAGTCTTACATTCAGATTTTGATTATAGTGAATAAATCAGAACTTTTTAGAATACTGTTGTTTTTTTAATTAGAATTAAGACACAATATCTAAACTATTACCTACCTAGAATACCTCTTGTATTTTTATTCCGATAAAATAAAATAGATAATTCTAAAGTATCAAATAAGTTTATTCCAGGTATTTCATAGTAGTTCTGGGGTTGCTATGCTGATATTTTTTAAATTTGCCGCGCTTTTTCAGTCTCTACTTTCGTTTGCCAGACTCTAGTTCTTTATTTAATTTGCACAAGCCATCAGGCATCAATTGCACGTTACGAGTTCGCCATTTCAGAGAGAGCTACCATAGACATTAGTTAACCATAGATTATAAATCACATCAACACACAGTAATATGGTATATATATATATCATGTTAATATAGTAACCCATCAGCAGTCCGACCTCGGCAAGTGTTGCTTAACTCTGAAGATCGAGCCGTGCCGCTGTTAATATTTAGCCACGAGCTAGCTACTCAATATTTATATTACGCATCGTACAAAATCAAGCCACGCGCGTTAAACTCAATCTGATGCTATACAATTAGTTGAGACAGACGAACAGATAATGGCGGATTCAAATGACAAAACAATCCCTCAATCTTAGAATAATGACGCAAGGAAGGTCACATTCTGTCGAACAGAGCTCGCGAGTAAATAATTTAAAACGACCGTTTGTAGCGTAAAGGGATGTCATAGTCCTTCAGGAAAACAAAAAACGTGTAATCAAATTACATTTCACAAGTAAATACTTACATTTTATACATTATATTTACGTAAATCGACCATCAAACAAAAATTCTAATAACCTAACTTATCACAATTCAATGTTGCTATCCGTGAGGAAAAAATACCCATATTGATTTCTTTTGTGCTTATTTTTGTTTAAAAAAATATAGTTTTGGCGGCAATTATGTATGCGTCAAACTAAACTATATTTATTTACAGCTACTACCTACAGTGTTTTATAACTAAAAGTTACTGTTAGTTCGAAGAGTGGCATCATAAAGATGACAATTTTATTGATTAAGATTTTTTTCATTTAAGTAATGTTCTCAATAATATTTTTCTATTTCATAAATTCAACACATACTTTTAATTGATATCAAACGAGATTTTTCAAGCAATTAATACATTTCTATAATATAATTATAACACATTACACATCAAACATTCTAAATGCAATGAACGATATCTCATTTCGTTTACCTTTCGTAAATATATGTCATATAAATCATATTACATGATAAAACATCGTCTTATCTAGTTTCATAACATAAAATACTTGATTTGATCCAGCAACATAATAGTGCGTTTTCCCATTTTTGTGGGTAATGGTCTGGTAATGGTATCACTGAAAGCTATATTTGTGTGCGTTTGAACAACGTAGACACATTCGGCTCACGCACACAAAGAAAATAAAGTGGACACACGAAATCGCTCGTGTTTTGTTCGAGACTTGGGGGATGTGCCCTCAATCAGCTTCCACGAACCGTTTCTCAGTATCATGCGCGCGCATGTGTTCCCTTAAAGTATAACTCCTCGCATACGACTTACAACACACTTTACAGCTAAAAGGTTTCAAGCCGGTGTGTTTCAGCATATGTTTTTTCAAGCCATGGTTAGTAATAAATGCCATACCGCATTCAGAACAATTCTTATTCTTCTGTCCGTGCGTCTGACGGATATGCGTCGCCAAATAATGCTTTATATTATACTCTCGTGCACAAATAGGACATTTGAACTTATGCGTAATATTGTGAGCCTCTGACATATGCTTTATTCTGTCATTATAATGTTTCATCGGCTTCAAACATATTTGGCACTTGATTACGCGTTTAGAATGAGCGCTTTCCATATGATTCGCCTTAGAAGTTTTCGTTTTGAGTACTTTTCCGCATTCCGTGCAAGGAAAATTGCCGTTTTCGTGAGTCCGTTTGTGGACTTTCAAACGTTTTGAGTTTAAAAATGATTTACCGCAAACGTCGCAAATACAGTTAGCGTAGTGCTCGTTCAAATGTGTTGTTAACGTTCTGAAAACATGAAACTGCTGACCGCATAAGTGACAAGAATACGGGCTAGCATCAACTTTATAGTCCGCAATACATTCCTTGTATACAATCTTTTTGTGCACATCTACAAAATGGCGGCACATCGAAATGACATCTGTCAAATTCAAATTGCACTGGCGGCATTCGAGATGAGATATTTCAATTTGGAGAGAGCGTGGGTAACGTTTTATTTTATTAATTTCTACGTCTATGTCGGCGTGGGTTTTAAGCATGTGCTCTCTAAGGAGGCTTATTTCCATGAATTCTTGTGGGCAGAAGAAGCATTGGAACCAGCTTTTGTGGTGCCTGAAGGGGCATGCGGTGGTGTCTCTAAGGACGGTGTCACACGTTAGCATGACGCGTTTGCGTTCGGACACTTGCTTGACTCCGTTTTGCCCTCTCGGGTATTGGAAGCCTGAAACAAGAATTGTTCTAGTAATTTTATTGCTGACCCGCCCGCCGCGAGTGCTGATGCCAATGCCAAATGACCAATTATTTTATTTAGTATTGGATCATTAGTTCCGGAGATTACCACTACATACAAAAACAATTACCTCTTTACAATGTTAAGTATAGATGGTACTTTCTTTTTTGGGGGAAATCATCAAACGGCTCATCCCGCCCTGAGTGGAGCGGAAGGGAGTGTCTCCTACTGACTAAAAAACCACCCTGTTCTTTCAGTTGCCCCTGCGTGCCGGGGCCGCAGTGAGTCACTATTAATTAAACTGTGTTGTCTAACGAGAAATGTTTATTATTAGTAAATAAAACCAGAATTTACCTATTTCAACAACGGAAGCTTCTAGGTCCTTGTTTTCATTCACCACGAGCAAACCGTCTGGTATTGCATTTTCATCTTTACTAGGTAAAACTTTAAGAACATTTGTCTTTGACAGCTCAGCTATAGGAGCATCAGAATCTAGGTCTTCTTCCAAAGCATCCTTTCGTGTTTTTCTTTTTTCCTTTACAATTGTTTTCTGTCTTTTTCCCTTTGTTGTAGATCTGATTTTGTTCAATTTAGATTTTTGTAATAAGAGATAGTTTGTTTCTATCATATCCTTATTGTCATCTGAAAAAGATATAGATTGAGTTATGACAATATTTTTAAATAATTAATCAACTGGATTTGACTCTTCTTCATAAGTAAAACCTTTAGCCTCCACATTTATTGTGCGCACAGTCAAGGGACTCTGTCGGCTTCTATGTTCCCTACCACATATGACTGTCTGCCTTTAAAGCAAGAGTGAACAGGCGTCTTCAGGGCTCCCTGGTCATCGTAGAACACATCTATCGCTAACCATCAGGCGTGATCGAGGCCAAAAGCGGGTTCATCAGTGGTAGAAAAATCCCTTTTTAAAAGGCAGGTCATGAAGAACAGACACATAGTTGGTTGGGAGTGTTTTCAAAACAATGCACAAACAATTGACGACACCGTATGGTAGCGGTGGAGTTGAAGAACATTGGAAAAGAAAACCCCGAGACAGGACGCCATGGGGCAACTATGTGGACGCCCTCTGCCCCGCCTAGGGGACTTAGCACATTAGTCCAGTCAAGTAAGTCCCGCTCTTGTCGCAGCTGGGGACATTAATTGTGAACCTCGTCGCTAGTGTGCCGATACAGTGTTGGATTGTGCAATTAAAAACCGAGTTCCAAAAATATTTTTTTCATGAATAGGAGGTTAACATTTTTATTAGAGATGCGCCGAAAGTTCGGCCGAATATTCGTATTCGGTGCATTCGGCATATTTTTTCATGTTCGTATTCGGCCGAATATTCGGTTAATTTGCCGAATAATTACCAAATATTTAAATTATAGTGAATATTTAAAAAAAAAACAACATTAGGTAAGGTTAACTAACTAATTACTAAATAAGTGTGGTTAATTCCGAAAGTTGTACATCTTCTTTTCAGTCGTATCACTCTTGCCAGAATGGTCATGTATTAAATGCTGGAGTGGCGGATGTAGCTCGCCTCACGATGTCCCACCATCTCTCCCTATTTGGCGACATTTTGGTGAACTCATGCACATTGGCGTATCTAGAGATATTTCCCAGGGGGGGCCTGGCCCCCAGTAGTAGAAGCGTAAGGCCAGATTTTTAAAATTTTCAGCCATAATTGTTTGTTAGTAAAAATTCTCAGGTGGGCACCAGACCATTCTGGGGTGGGCACGGCCCACCCGGCTCCCCCCCTTCCTACGCCTATGCTCATGCAAAGGTCCGCCAACCATGGTCTTTACTTGGTCGACCGACCAAGTAAAGACCATGGTTGGCGGGCCTAGGCATCGGCGATCGTCCACGCGGTTTGGTGCCCTCTATCTTGCCTTGGGCGACGAGACGTTCTATGGATTCCTTAAGGCGTAAACCTTGAGATGTGTCCGAATAGTTGTAAAATGTGAGTTTGTACTACATTCGATAGACGCTGTTTGATTCCGAGTTCTTGCAGTATGGAGACATTAGTTCTAAATGCCGTCCAAGATATTCGAAGCATTCGTTTACAGCACCACATCTCCAAAGCGTCTATTTTATTCTTCTCACTGTCTCGCAACGTCCACGTCTCCGTGCGCATACAAAAAGATGGGGAATATAAGTGTTCGTACTAGCCGGATCTACTAAGATCCGGCTAGTTCGAACACTTGTGGCTTTTGTAATGTTGCAGTTCTTCCAAATTTTCCTCATCTTTTCCACTGCGGATCATGTTATAGCCATACATCGTTTTACTTCTTCGATGCAACCACCACCGTTTGAAATTAAAGCGCCCAAGTAAATGTATTTAGGTACTACTTCATAGTTTGCAATCTGAATGAACCCCGGCAAGTTGTTAGCAGCTCGGTCTACGATCATTATCTTCGTTTTACTGCGGTCAATCTTTAATCCAAACATAAGGCTCACACGTTCCATTTTTAGAAGCAGTTCCTCCATATGGCTAATACTGGATGCAAAAAGAGTTGTATCGTCTGCATAGCGTAAATTAGTAATTTTACAGCCACCAATTGCAACACCGTCAGTCTAATATTCCAGAGTGATTCGCATGATGATCTCGGTATACGAATTGAAAAGGAGCGGTGATAGTATACATTTTTGGAAATTAAAGAAACACTACTTTTGTACCAATTATTTATCGACACAATAAAAAAGATTAACAATCAATTTAAATCAAATAAACTTCTGCTTTTTTACAAATGATAAATAAAACTATATAAAATTTCTTTCAAAATTTAAGAGCACTGCTTTGAGTAACAACTTCTTCAGAAAATATTTTTTTTTTAATATAATAATGTGATCCAAAAATATTGAGTTTTTTTTAATAAATGTATACGCTATATAAATTTATAGAACCTGTTTACCGCGCAGAATTGAACCGAATGATTCGGCCGAATATTCGGTTCGGTACGTTTTGGTCCGAATATTCGGCCGAACATTCGTATTCGGTTGAACCTACATTCGGCGCATCTCTAATTTTTATGCTTTAATATGGATTATGAAATGTGCCGTCACGAAATTTAGGCCTTTCCCCCCACAGAATATTACACTGTCGAGCCCCAATGACTGCTTGATAGGGACCTGAGGTTGGTAGTATGAACTTTACAAATAATATTAATATTATAGTTCACATACCTTCACTATTGTCTTCAATATTCATGAAACAATGTGGACTTTCCAGATTGTCTGGTATTTGATCTAGTTCAGTTTTAATAGAATCTGGGTTTAAGATATCTGAAACATATAAGATAAATAAATTAATAATTGTTAGATAAATAAAATTAAAAAATTGTGAGTCAGTAAAACAAGAACGGCTGGACCGAACTGGCTATGTTTTAAAATATTTGTGGAAGTCCAGGGAAGATGTGAAAGGAGAAAAAATATGGTAAAATAAATAGCTGTATGTAGTAAAGGGAAGTGAACAATTACCCGACCAACTTAAAAAGGCGGACTTAAAACCAAGTCCGTTCGTAACTGTTTAATCTTATAATAATTGTAAGCTTTTGAAGGCTACTATAGCTTTAGGGCGCCTCAATACATTGGTTAAAACCAATTATTAGGTTTATTTTTTGCTCTAATACAGGGTGGCCCGTTTACAGTGGTCCAAAGATTTTTGTCAGCTTGAGAGCATCATAAGTGATCATTTAAAACATACTTTAGTTCAGTGAAAACTTATGGTTTCTAAATTATGTTTCTTTTTTTAATAATCTAGTCTAGTTATTTACACTAGATGAGTCTATAGCGCGATAGGTAGATTATTGCACTATGCTTATACCAAATTTCATTCGATTCGGTCCAGTACTTTTCATAACAGAGTGGATTAAATCCAAAATTTCAATATATTTGACACAAAATGTCAAAAATATTGAAATTTTGGATTTAATTAAAAAAAAAAAAACAATTTCTAAACCATAAGTTTTCGCTTGACTAAAGTATGTTTTAAATAATCACTTATGATGCTCTCAAGCTGAAATAAACCTTTGGACCACTGTAAACGGGCCACCCTGTATAAGCCAAGCAAGCTACTTCCATACCAAATTTCATACAAATCCACCCAGGGATTTCGGAAGATTAGCGCATTTAAACAAACAAACATTTCCGCTTTATAATATTAGTATAGATAGACCTACATGTGCACTTATAAAATGTCAAAAGCTAGCGCACAGTTCAAATTAGTAGTTTCCTATGGAGAAGAACTGGCAAGAGACTCCATGGTTACTGTTTTCAAAACGTAATACAGTTTGCATAGATATGAGAGAACAGTATACACAATTAACACAGTACAATGCAATAAATAATAATAAACGAATCTAACAATCTACAGTGTTCTTGCGTTCAAATTATAAACAAGTTTTAAAAAAAATTGCCATATGCAAGTCAGACTCACCTATCAGCTTCACAAAATAAAGTTGTTTTTCACAGTGTAAAATTTTTGAAATACAAATGACAAGGTTAATACCTGTGTTAGTACTATAGTATGTAACAAAGTGCCTCTCTGCATCTTTCACTTGTTTCCGGAAGTTGCTCGCATCTCTCAGCTGGCCCACACAGAGGGAACACACCATTCTACTTGGACCACGCTCCACAAGATGAGACAGCTGTGAGGAAGAGATGGTAAAACAGCAAGATATTATATATATTAACTAGCTTCTACCCGCGACTTCGTACGCAAAGGATGGTTTTCCCGCGCAAATCCCAATCCCGTGGGAATTTCGGGATAAAAAGTAGCCTATGTGTTATTCCAGGCTGCCAACTATCTACTTACCAAATTTCATTCATATCCATTCCGTAGTTTTTGCGTGAAAGAGTAACAAACATCCATCCAGCCTCACAAACTTTCGCATTTATAATATTAGTAAGAGTAAGAAGTAAGAAGTAAGATATTAGTAAGATAGTAAGAAGTAAGATAGTAAGATATTAGTAAGAGTAAGATAAGAAGATAAGATAAGATTTATAATATTTTATATTTCTATGTAAAACAGTATTGTTAATTAACTATACAATGGTCAGCACAGTTCTATTCACAGTTAAATCAATGTTAATTTCATAAAGAACTCTGCATAGCATTTTCAGTAATCTGGTGACAAACACTGGATTTCGAGTTATCTGATGTCTTTGTTTGTTTGTGATGCAAATTTGTTTGTTTACACATATTTTAAGATGGTTCAACAATCACATTGAATAATTTTATTCATAATCATTATCTATACTAATATTATAAAGAAGAAACCTTTGTATTTTTGTATGTTTGTATTGAATAGGCTCAAAAACTACTGGACCGATTTCAAAATTTCTTTTACCATTACTTAGAGGGATTCTTCCGAATCCGTGTAGGCTATATTTTATCCCGGAAAATAGATAGGATTTTTCGTGGTAGTGAAAATTGTGGAGTAAGGCGTCGAAAAAACTGCCGTACGTTAACGATTCTCGCGAACGCTACCTATATTTAATATAAACATTGCACCCGTGCGAAGCCGGGGCGGGTCGCTAGTGATCATAAATAATTTACTTGCATAAAATGTGGTAGGTAGTGATGTAACAATATATTCAGTGCATGACACATTCTGCCTTTCAGAATTGGCATGCAAATATTTATATACAGAGCTATACAGCTACAGTAACACACAGTAAGGTTATAATATACTACTGCTTACTTATAAAATAACACTGGAAAACAAAATAATAAACAGGGTTTACAAAACTCAATTAGTTATTATAATGCATACCTGAAGTGATAGGATGGCCATGACTTTTTATCATAAATTTGATAATGGAATAGAAACTTTGTGATATCAACAACACTATTTAGCTTTCTATTTCTCTATATATCTATTTATCTTTATTTCAGACCCAAGCAAACTGTGGAATTTTGCTTCAATTGAAGACACCTATATTTTATCCCTTCAACCTATAGATCCAGCGAAGAACTAAAACTTCTGGGAAGGAACCATGACTTTTTATGTTTAGTTTTGAAGTTATTTGAAAACTCGAGAAAACTCCATAGAAACCATAAAAATGCATTATTTCGTCTCAAATATATGATTTTGCAATTTTTATAGATAAGGTCATAAAAAGGACTGTTATATTCACTAAATCAGTAGTTTTTTTTAATAATCGTAAATAAAAGGAAAAGGAAAATTAAAAAAAAAAACACTAATATATTTTTTATTTGGTTAGTCTCATTGTATCCGCATTTTGTTTTAACATGAACAGTTTTGTATTATAATATACTATAATATTTAAAAAAAAAATCAGGTGTGGATAATGCGGGACTTCCGAGTAATTGAACTTTTGTTTTTGAGGTTCGGGCTGTCACCTACTTTACTATAACTATTCTTGTATAATTTAGACTGCCAATTTACTATCTTTCTTAATGTAAAATTAAATACATGTGTTTTTTGGTGAAAAATTAAGTATTTTAAGTTAGATTGCTGACCACACTGTGGAATTTTGCTTCAATTGCGGACACCTATATTTTATCTCTTCATCCTATAGATCCAGCGAAGAACTAAAACTTCTGGGAAGGAACTATGATTTTATTATGTTTAGTTTTAAAGTTATGACGTCATCAAAAAACTGTTTTTATTTGTACATATCAAAATAATGATGTGATTTACATAGATCATTGTTTTACTACAGTAAAAGTGGAATATCTAATTCCATACAAAGTTTAGGCATTGCAGCTGCGATTAGGGTTGCCACCCGTACTTTATAATAAAGTATTGTATGTTATTTCAGGTAATTGTATGTACTCTAACTTTATGAGAATAATAAAGTACACGAAAATACTTTATTTCGCATGATTTATTCTTTGGGATTTTGAAAAGTTTAGTCATAATACACATAGCGTCTCTGAGTTTAATAAAAATTAATTACTTATTTACTTTAATTTAAATATAGACTGTAAAGATGCTGTGCAATTGTTTAGTAGAGATACTAATTTCATACAAACTACAAAAAGTAATAGGTAAGTAAGAAATATGTTTTTAAACATAACTAGCTGCACACCCCGGCTTCGCCCGGGTGCAATTTTTCTTTCAGGTGCAAAAATCTACTGAGTTTAAGGGAAACTAATATGAACGTATAAGACATACCGAAATCCCATAGCACTCCTGCAACATTTCGGAGTAGACCTCTTTACTTCCGGCCTCCGTAATATAAGATGCGGTGACATCCCACGTCCCGCTTGCAGACAGGCAGCAGCGGCACACGTCAGGCTGTGACGCCCAGCTCTTAAAGCTCTCCACATCCATTGTTTTAATTTATAAACATTTAAAATCCTATTTTATTTATGATTTATTTTTATTTAGTAGGTTTGACAGTTCACTGACATTAGTGACATTATCACTAGGAGTAAGGCATATTTATCGTAACAGATATTTACAAATGACAATTGTTCCAAACAACTTATTAATCTGTTACTTTAATAACCGACTCTGTTAAGAACAGATCTTCAAACACTGTTACCACGGCTCTTACTGTTATTCATTGTACCAGTCCCCACACATACAGACTGTTATTGTTACCACATGTTACTACTAAGGTTGCCAACCATACTTTATAATAACGTATCCAACTTTATTTTTGGTAATTATATTTTAAGCTTTTGCAAACAAATAAAGTATGTGAAAATAATTTATTTCCAACCTTTACTGCGATGCATAGAACAACTCACTCAATCACAGGGATTTATGAGTAAGTACTTAACTATTTAACGGTATATACCTATAAGTTAAAACAGAATGATGGAAACAATTTATAATTACTGAACGAAATGTCAGATTTTAATGTGATAGTAACAGATCACATTATCACAGATATCACTATCGACGAGATTGTATGAAAATTGTCCTTTGTTTTTGTTTATAATTAAAGAATCCATTTTAAAGTGATAATTAATGTTTAAACTGACGAGTAATTCTGATAGTGATATTCCAGTGACTCCTAAAAATGTTTAAATGACCACGTCTTACAAAAGTATAAGCTTTCAATAAGCATTCACTGAGAGGGTTTTTTCAGTAATGAATCTGAAGTGGCGAAAAGAGAGAAATAGAGCGTCAATAAATTTAATTAGAATCGAATTGTTTATTTATTTAAATTTAAATGTTGATTGTCAAACAAGCTTTAAAACAATTACAAATAGTAAAAAATAGTTAGCTTGTGCTAGAAGCACACAAACATACGTTTTTAAGGCAATAAAACCATAAAATTTGAAAAATACATGTTTTTTCTTTCAAGTAATTTTTTCTTCATATTCAACCAATTTTATACGTTTTTATCGTCAAAACAAGTTGGCAACCCTAGTTACTACGTACGGCTGTTACTTCGTTACACATTGAATCTCATTCTCTCTTTTCCTCAAAAAGACACACACCTGTTATTTATCCTATCCTACTAATCCTACTTCCTACTAATTCCTACTTTCCTACTAATATTATAAATGCGAAAGTTTGTGAGGATGGATGGATGTTTGTTACTCTTTCACGCAAAAACTACTGAACGGATTTGAATGAAATTTGGTAAGTAGATAGTTGACATTCTGGAATAACACATAGGCTACTTTTTATCCCGAAATTCCTACGGGATCGGTAGTTACGCGGGAAAATCATCCCACGCGTACGAAGTCGCGGGCAAAAGCTAGTATTATAAATGTGAAAGTTTGTGAGGATGAATGGATGTTTGTTACTCTTTCACGCAAAAACTACTGAACGGATCTGAATGAAATTTGGTAAGTAGATAGTTGATATTCTGGAATAACACATAGGCTACTTTTTATCCCGAAATTCCCACGGGATCGGGATTTGCGCGGGAAAACCATTCCACGCGTACGAAGTCGCGGGCAGAAGCTAGTTTCTACATATTTGTACTTCTCACTCTTACTAAAATAGACTAAAATGAGAAGCAGTAGTATCTTTGGTTTAACATTTGATGGGATTGTTTGCAAAATATTTCATGTAAAATTGGTATAAATAAAGATGACATTCAATTGAAAGGTATTTGGCTGATTTGTTTGTTGAAATTTTTAAAATTTGAATTTTTTAGTTTAGGTTCGTTTTATAGTTTTGGTAGGTACTTAGTCTAGGTTGTAACAAATAGGTATATTTTTGTATTTCATCAATAAGCGTAGTTTTTTAGTTTAGGTTATTCTTTTTATAATTTAGATAGGTACTTAGTATAGGTTGTTGCAAAGAAGTATTTTTTTTTATTTAGGTTGATTATTCACAACAATATCTAATATAAATAGAAAAGTGAGTGTTACAATTTTGGAGATATACGTGGTCACTACGCGACTTACAATATATGCAAAGAAAAATTTTCTTTTAGAACCTCTGCGACTAATTAAAAAAAAGGCATCGATAGGAAGCACCCCACGGTTCGGGTACTTGATAGAGTCGGTGTTTCAAGTTCCAGTGCGGCCAATGCTCCAGTAATACTGCCATCCTAGTCACCAGCAGAGTCGGCAGACTTAAAAGAAATCCTTTGCATCCAAGTGATGTCACTATGAATCACTATTGACATTTGGACACCCTGTGACATTTGGAAACGACTCGATGCTAGCCGTGACTGGGCATTATATTGAGTAAGAACTGAAGAATTTGCCTTCAAATCTTTTTTATTAGACTGTGTTTCCCTAGTGAGTGCCAATACGGCAAAAAATTTGGCTGAAGCAGTGAAAACGATATCACGACGATAAAATTATTCCAAAGACTGCCCCTTGAAATGGTGGAGAGAGCACAAATCGGTGTACCAGACGTATAAAATAGTAGCCACAAAGCTCAACGCTATGGCTTCGTCGGTTCCTAGCAAAAGAGTACTCTCTGCTGCAGGGAATATCCTTAATGAAAGACGGACCAGGTTAGTAGTTAGAAAATTGCAGCAACTCCCTTTCTTATATCAAAATTTTATTTTAAAATATATATACATAAATAAATAATAAATAAATAAATAGTTATGTAGGTTATAGAAAATGGTTATAGAATATGTGATAATGTATATAATTATGTACATAAAATGAATTAAATACTTTTAAATGCGCCAGTTTCAGAAATGTAACTAATTAAATCGTAATATTCATAAATTTATAGTAAACTGACAGTCCTAAGCCTGTGATAAAGTATAGTATATATAAGGAAAGTGTTCAGTGGAATCTTCTAAACACTAATCTTTTAAATTATGTTGGGGTTGGGGTCACAAAAATAAAAAATCATTTATTCAAATTAGGCTGAGTGCCAGCACTTTTCTAGTATTTTAGCAGTAACTGGGCGACAAAAATATATGTAAATAAATATTCTTCTGTATCTATATTCTATACGATTTTCGACTTTAAAGAGGAAGAATAAAGCAGATATTCAATTGAGATTTAAATACGTGTTTATCGTCCGTACAAAAATAACAGACTGTTATTTATTAACAGATATTTGGATCTGTTATTTTTATGTAATAGTAACAGTGGTAACAGCTATCGAGTTTAACGTGTTACAGCCCATCTCTACATATAATTTATCACGGATTTAAATAATTTTACTTGTTCTACGTTCAAATTCAAAAACAATTTTAGTGTTATATAATAAGTAATGCCCGGAAATGCAACTTACACCGAGGTTAATAGAATCTTGTACAGTTCTAAATAAAAAACATTGTATGGCTCAATAAATAACATTTACACGCCATACTTGCGCTTCAAACCTAAAAATCCAATGACTAAGTATCTACCTATGCATTGACATATATATTATATTACTGCGTAAGGACTGGGCGGACCGCATGTTACAATGACGCCTCGAACTTGGTCCCAAAATGGTCTTCCCTTTATCGAAGTGAACTAGAACGCGATCAGTTGTCTTCGGGAGTGGTCGTAAATTTTAAAAGCAAACATGCCAAGTTGTGCCGTGAAGGGTTGCGAGAACTACGACAAAAAGCACAATAAAAAAAATGATAACATTTCATATCACCGGTCATTATGTCATTAAATCAACTTCTAACATTATTTAAAACAATTTTCTTTTTTATTTATCTCAACCTTTGGCAAAGACGACGCGGTCGATGCCGCGTAAAAGTGCGACATAACTTTGCAGCGGCGCGCGTTGTAGCCGATGAAATGAAAAGATTTAATAATATTACTATAAGATTAAATTATGTTGTACAATTTTTTTTATTGTTTATTAATAGCATAATTAAAATGTATTTTATGTACTGGTAAAAAATCTAGATTATATTTAATTCGGTCAATAATTGAAAGATATACCAACGTCAGAAAACACTTCGAATCCAAAACGGAAAATATGTCCAGAATAACAAAAATACAAAAATAAAATGATTTATTCGAAGGCCAATGAAACTTCGACCGTATCTTTACTATTTAAATCAATGTATCTATGACTATGTCCTGTCGGGGTCGTGGGAATGTTCTAACGACATACCGTGGCCCCGGAACGCAAGTGCAACTGAAGGAACAGGGTGGTTTTTTAGTTAGTAAAAGTCTGACACTAACTTCTGCTCCACCTAGAGCAGGAGTAGTCATTTGAAGATTTTCCCACCGAAAAAAAAAGAACTATAACTATGTATGTTTATACTTCAATGTAAAAACCGCAGACAGACAGTAAAAACGAAATATCGGAATTAAATGTTTTACAACGTGGTGTCAGTCATAACCAGAGCCGGATTAACCCTGTCAGAGGCCCTAAGGCAATGGCATTCTCGGGGCCCCTTTTCTTACTTTGACTGACCAAATCGTGTGTGAATTGAGGAAACGCACATTAAGGGCTATGGTTTTTAATATATTTGTTTATTTATTACCAGATTAGTTCTAAAATTGATTTAATTCTACTACTAAATTTAAAGATTTTTATTTTGTGAGATAACAGTGAGGTCCCTAAGTTCACACGCACATCAAATTATCGTTCGAAAAAACACGTTTTCTTGGTGCGTGCCTTGGCCCCTAGTTGATGCGGGGCCCCTAGGCAGTTGCCTACTCCGCCTAATGGTTAATCCGGCCCTGGTCATAACAACTTAGCTAACTGTATTAAACATAAAGTAAATAACTAAGTGGTTTTAGTAAAATGATACTGAATACGAATTCAGCTCAAAAATCGTTCCCACAAATCCCAATTAAGTGGGCGGGCAATAAAAGTACAATCAAAGCACCACTCAGCACCGCTCCGTCTGACGCATGCTCAGTGACAGACGTCAGACGCATCGTGTTGACTACTGCAAAATACAAGAAGTAGCTCGTTACTCAAGGATAAAAACTTTTTTGCAAAAAATAAAACCGACTTCCATATCAAAACACTACAAAGCCAAAAATAATTTTAATTTCGGTAGTCGGTGTTATTGGTTTTGTATTTTCTTTTTTTTTTTCACACCGCCTTCCGAAATTAAAATTATTTTTGGCTTTGTAGTGTTTTGATATGGAAGTCGGTTTTATTTTTTGCAAAAAAGTTTTTATTTTCGCGGTTTTTAGTGGGTCAGTGAATTTTCCAAATCGATTCGTAAATGACGGAGTTATGCGCGAACAAAAAACCAATGCAGAGTAAACGAAAAGATCATCAAGGTAAATTATTTTTTTCGACTTTTTTTGATTTTTCAGAAACGGCTCGTCCGATTTCGATAAAATTTTCATGGGACCATTTGGGAAGTATACCCTTTCCAACAAAAAAAGAATTTTTCAAATCGGTTGGCAAGCGACGGAGTTATGCGTGGACAAACATAAAAAAAAAAAAAAAAAAAAAAAAAAAAAAATACAAACATCCGAATTGAGAACCTCCTCCTTTTTTAGAAGTCGGTTAAAAATTACCTCCTGCGTAATAAAGTGGTGTAAAAGACGGAAAGAAGCATTGAAATAATCATTTGCATTTTTCTAGGCGTATCAATTAAAATCACCTAACATGCATGATTATAGAAATTCTACGACATGTGGAAATCACAAAACCATTGAAATTTTTGTAACCACACAAAAACGCAAACTGTTTCGTTTCCAAATTTATGAAGCTTTAGATATTTGTAAACTGAAGGTAAAGAGGTGTAATAATAATATTCGAGTTCATAATGAATGACTGACTCCCACTGCATACTGCATAACACCATCCTGGCAGCTCAATGTCACGTATCAATCCATCTCGCTCGCACTCGCTTGTTTCCATATGTCAGTTTCACTCTGACATTATAACACTATAAATAAAATAGCGCCCCAAATTAATGGGTCGATCTTCGATCAACAATACCAACTAGATAATATGTATATCGGGTCGGCGCAAAAAATACGTCTCGGTAAATAACAGCGCACTTGAGAAGTGAGCTCTTCTTTTGTTTAGTTCGCTTGACACACAGCCAATGTAAACACGTTTCACAATGCCGCAATGTGTATTCAAAAGTTGCAAAAATAATGCCCGAAAAAGCAATTTAACGGCCGGAGTGTCTTACTTTCGGTAAGTACATGTAGAATAAGTTACATTTTAAGCTTTAAACCAACAAATAATATCAAATTTTGAAGAAGTTTACCGACTTTAAACCACCGCTACAAATGTTTGGCCAAGGTTGGCCCATACATGCGCAAACTTTTGTGTAACCAGAACAGGAGTTGCATGGAGTAGATTTGTCTAAATAATAATTTTTAATCATTTGCTACCAGAACTTTAAAATTGGTTAATGCTACTTTTATGTCTGTTTGTTGGACTCTTATTAGATACTAAACTTTCCTTTTTTTATTTTAGCTTTCCTAGCAATCCGTTTACGTGTGCAGAATGGATCTTGATTGTCGCCACAGAAAGAAGAGATGACTTTTATAAGCCAGCTAAGAATTCGGTTATATGTTCGGATCACTTTGATAAATCTGATATATACGGAAATACTCGACGTCGATTGGTTAAAACAGCAGTTCCTAAATTACAGGTACATTCATATGTTTTTGTTTTCAGCTTAAATGTATTTGTGACCCGATAAATCATTTTGTTGTTGAAATTAATGTTTATTTATTAATAAAGATTATTTTCAAAAACAGATTCAACCCCCGTCGAAGGATATACAATTGGCAGCACTCAGTACTGAACTCTCAGTATCTGATATTGAAGTGCAGGTGAGTCATTTTTATTTAGCAGTAGGTATCGTCAATTCATTATGTGAGAAGGTAAATTTGACAATATACCAATCCTATCTGGAGCTCAATCTCTCGATAATATTAATAACACCTCGATAGGATATCGTATTGATGTTAGTGAAGGGAGGAACTTAAGTGAAACAGAGAGGTTAAATAATGTGCAGCAAAGTTTTCAAAAATATCAAACAAATTGCAATCAACTTTCTTCTACATTAGATAAAAGTCCATCTTCTAGTATTATGCCGCAAATAGTAGGATATATTTCGGGATTTGTTGTCAGTAAATTAGTAGAAAAACTAAAGTGTGACCAATGTGTAAAGAATTTGTGTGCAACAGAGAAACAATTCTTTCACTAATTAATAGACTTAAGAGACATGGGAGGGTTATTCTATGCCTCTACCGATTTATTTAATATTTGCATGAAAATTGAAAGCGTGATCTGGAATTGTATTCGCATGAGTGGAGGTAAATCTTTACAAAAAAAGTTTGATAGCAACTTTATATGTACAACAGTTTTAAAATTATATATTGACAAGAATGTGTTTCCTGGCGGAAATGAACACAATCACGACATTACTTTACTCAAATCAGTAATTGAAAAATTTATTAACGTAAGGTTACATTATATATGTAAAAAGGAAACGGGAGATATCAAAAACAAATCAAAACGACAATTGTACAACAAACTAAACTTATTTAAAAGAAATTAATTCAGGTAGGGACACTGTAGCATACGTAGCATACCCTTCACTTTGATAACCAACCGCTCATACAATGTACAAAGGAATATTATTATAAATACTATAAATTAAATATAATGTAAACAGACCTGCCCTAAGAGCGCGCTCACACAGTGACCACTGTTTAACTTATGTAAACACTACTATTATATATACACAATTCTATTTTAATAAAGATCATTCATTCCACATTCATTACTGCACAGACCGGTTAAGTAGACGCACAGCCTTACTGAGCTGATCTACGAGTGGCCATACCAAAAAAAAAAAAAAAATAAATAAAAAAAATTCATTACTGCGACTTCACGCCTTGTCATTGCTCTCCCTAACTTATTCTCCAAAGTGCTGTCTAAAGTAAATCTCTGCTACCTTAAAAGTAATCTCTAAAAATAGTGTAAACACTAAAGCACGCACTAAAGTAGTGCTCCAACATAAGCACTAAAGTGGTGACCCCTAACCGAACACATCTGAAGCGGAGAAACGCCTAACGCGGAAAAAACCCCGAACAAGAAACACACGACGCGGAGAAAACTCCGAGCCAGACACATCTGAAGCGGAGGAAACCTCGAATCAGACACACCTGAGGTCTGTAAATCATTCAGCACTAAAACACTCAAAGAACTCGCTCTACTCGCCGACAAAATGATGGAGCAGACCACATCAACAGAAGTCGCAACGGTACATTCATTCGCAGCACCTACATCAGTACCGCAGTCGGATACGCAGTATCTCATCAGTGAAATAAGAAAACTCTCGTTAGAATTAGCCGAGCTCAAAGCTAGACCGCCTTATGATCACAATGATCACAACTATCGCCGCCGCCGCTACCCATCTTACCACCGTAGCGCATCACGATCGCAAAGCCGAGAAACATCACCAAAACCACACTGCTATTATCACCGACGTTTCAAGGAACAAGCTA
Source organism: Tholera decimalis (assembly GCA_943138885.2). NCBI lineage: Eukaryota > Metazoa > Arthropoda > Insecta > Lepidoptera > Noctuidae > Tholera > Tholera decimalis. The sequence goes on along the minus strand of OW964574.2, from coordinate 14,696,632 downwards.
GACACTGCACGTCGCCGTGCTCTTTCAAGAAACAACGTTCGGAAAACTAGACAGAACGTTGGCAGAGGCGGACACCGGCGTTCAAGAAAATTCACACCGCCTGTATATCACCAACAAAAACTCTAAATTATCTGTTTTGGTCGACACGGGAGCAAACATATCCGTGCTACCGAGGAGAAAGGGTCAAGTCGGTACGCCGCTACCATTTTAACTTTACGCTGCGAATAACACAAAAATAGCTACATATGGCGAAAAAACATTGACTCTCAACTTAAACTTACGACGCTCGTACAAATGGAAGTTCATAATAGCAGATGTTTCGAAACCAATACTCGGAGGCGATTTTCTCAAGTACCATCAACTTATCGTAGACTTGAAAAACCGCAGACTAAATGACGGTGTCACGAGCTTAAAGGTTAATGTCCCGGTATGTGTAACAGATGTTCCTACGGTACGCAGTATTGACATGTCGCAATCATACCACGACATCCTAGCTCAATATCCGGAAATCACGCGATTAACATCAATGCAATTGAACTGCAACATCAATGTGCAACATTGTATTGAAACTCGTGGACCACCGGTACATTGCCGCGCCCGACCTATTCCACCGCATCGCTTCGAGATAGTAAAGAAGGAATTCGAAAATATGATAGAACAAGGATTATGCAGACCTAGCAAGGGTCCATGGGCATCACCTCTTCATATCGTGCCTAAAAAAAATGGCGATATTAGAGTTTGTGGTGACTATCGCTGACTCAACTCTATCACCGTACCAGACAGATATCCCGTACCACGCATCAAATATTTTACTCATCATCTATCTGGTAAAACTATCATCTCTACGATAGACCTCAACCGTGCTTACCAACAACTGAATGTCCGAGAAGAAGACATAGAAAAAACCGCAATCATCACACCAATGGGACTATATGAATTCCCACGTATGTGCCCTGGTTTGAAGAACGCGGGACAAACATTCAACGATATATCCATGAAGTCCCACGAGGATTAGATTTTGTTTCCCATTCATCGACGATCTACTTCTGGCATCGGAAAATGAAACCCAAACACCGAGAACACCTGAATATCGTACTCAAGAGACTAGAACAAAACGGTATCACGATTAACCCCGCCAAATGCAACCTAGGCCAATCAGAAGTTCAGTTCCTTGGATACATAGTTTCAGCAGAAGGCATCAAACCTCCAAAACAAAAAGTCGAAGCTATCACTAACTATCCCAAGACGACTACCATTGAAGAGCTGAGAAGGTTTCTCGGTATGACCAATTTCTATCGCGATCATATACCAAACGCCGCATCTCAACAAGCACCATTGAACGCATACCTACACAACGTCAAGAAGAAAGATAAAACGCAAATCACGTGGACTGATGAAGCAACGCAAGCTTTCGAGCAGTGTAAAGCCAGCATAATAAACGCAGCTTTACTCGCTCATCCATCTCACCACGAAACAATCGCTTTATTCTGCGACGCATCCGACACATCAGCTGGCGCCGTACTTCAACAGTACATACACGAAACATGGTAACCACTCGGATATTTCTCCAAGAAATTCACCGACGCGCAAAAGAAATACTCTACATTCGATCGTGAACTGCTTGCAATCTACATGGCAGTCAAACACTTCCGCAAGATATTCGAAGGACGCAATCTTATCATATTTATGAATCACAAACCGCAGACATACGTAATGTCAAAGACTCCTTCAAACTCAGAAACAAACAGGCGAACAAGGCAACTTTTGTTTATCAGCGAATTTACGACCGACATTCGACACGTAAGCGGTAAACAAAACGTCGTCGCCGACACACTTAGCCGTATAGAAACAATCTCATGCCCACCTACAATCAATTATACCAACATAGCCAGAGCGCAAGAAAAGGATACTAACATCAAACAATTATTATCACAAGACAACATTAGTCTCAAGAAAATAGTTATACCCAACAGCAACCTCGAGTTATTCTGCGAAACCTCTACTGCTTATGTACGACCGTACATACCAGAACATTATAGAAGACAATTATTTAACAGCGTGCACAATATCAGTCACCCTGGTATACGCACGACTCGCAAACTTATCACACAAAAATATTTCTGGCCATCAATGAACGCAGACATCAGCTATTGGACTCGTACGTGCATACCTTGTCAAAAAAGCAAAGTTCAACGACATACACACTCAAACATCGCATCTTTCCCGCCAACCGAACGTTTTCAACATTTATACGTTGACATCGTAGGACCTCTTCCTACAACATCTCAAGGACATCAGTACTTAGTCACAATGATCGACCGATAAACTAAGTGGCCTGAAGCTATGCCCACCGATGAAATATTAGCTGATCGCATAGCCCAAATTGTTTACCAAACCAAACAGACCTGCCCTGAAAGCGCGCTCACACAGTGACCACTGTTTAACTTATGCAAACATTACTATTATAAACTCTTTTGCAAAAAAAACGGGCACTTTAGATTTTTTTCTCTACTTCAATGAAGAACAAGAAATAGGTTTTATTAATTTGACGATGTATTGACATGTCATTTGAATCATCCTGGCATGATTCTTTACGTTCCAAATTTAAAATTTGAAATTAATAAAAGAAAAATAATGATTATTGTGGATTATTCTAAAATTGCTTTACTAATGGCGCGAATTGCTGAAACGATTTTTAACTGATTACGATATTTTAAAACTTTTTGGATATTTTCTGCAAATTAAACAATTTAATTTTTCTTTTTACATTAAATACCACTTTTTGATATGAGTGATAAAGCGATAAGGGCCGGTAAAATTATAGCCCTACTTGAAGAAGGTTGTTCGCAAACTTACGTGTCTCAGCGGCTAAATGTGAGTCGTTCAACTGTCCAGAGGACTTGGCAACGGTATCAAGAGACCGGTTCGGTCAAAAGAAGACCCGGTTCGGGAAGAAAACGATGCACAGAACCAAGAGATGACCGCTTTTTGGTGAGTCAGGCGTTGCGGAATCTTAAAGCGTCAAGTGTGGACCTGAAGAAGAGCCTTGAAGAAGTAAGAGGAGTAGAAGTTAGCTTGTGGACGGTCAGGAGGAGGCTTTTGGCTGCCAATTTCAGGAGTTACCGCCCAGCTCGGGGCCCTAAATTACTCCGTGAGCACCGTGTTGCTCGACTTCAGTTTGCTCGGAACTGTGCTTCATGGACTCTGGAGGACTGAAATAAAGTATTGTTTTCTGATGAAGCTAGAATCTCTTTGTGTGGAGAGGATCGACGCCGGTGAGTGCTGCGAAGACCACGGGAACGCTATGCGGAAGTGTGTTTCGAAGAAATCACTCCTTATGGCGGAGGCTCCGTTATGTTTTGGGCAGCAATTAATTCGACGGAGCGTACGGAGTTAGTTTTCATAGAAAATGGAACATTAAATGCACACCGGTACATAATGGAAGTCCTAATTCCATATGCACAACCCACATTGACTGCACTTGGGGAAGATTCCATTTTTATGGACGACAATGCTCGCCCGCACCGTTCTGGCGACGTGGAAGCGTACATGCAAGAAGTTGGGATCCGTCGTTTAGATTGGCCAGCTCGAAGTCCTGACCTCAATCCAATTGAGCATGTCTGGGATGTTCTAAAGAGATGGGTAAGATCAGTGCAACCTGCTCCACAAAACAGCAGGGAGCTAAAAAGTGTCATTGCAGAAGAGTGGGAACGTATTCCTCAAAACGTTATTAAAAACATCGTGGAAAGCATGCCCAGAAGGTTTCAAGCTGTGATTTTGGCAAGAGGAGATCACACTCATTATTAGGTTTTTACATTTGTAACTTTATTTAATTAAAAAAAGTAAAATAAAAATCTTGTCTTTATTGCCGACCACTTCTTATTGTTTGGGCGTGTACATCGGTTTTAAAGAATCTGTCGTTTTTTTTCTTTTAATTGCCCGAATTCACTTCACGCGCATTAATTTACACGATTATAAGTATACAGACTACGTCAAAGCAATAAATTTCATTTAATTAACTCAAATCGACCTTAGAACGTAAATTTCCTTAGGTGCCCGTTTTTTTTTTGCAAAAGAGTGTATATACACAATTCTATTTTAATAAAGAACATTCATTCCACATTCATTACTGCGACTTCACGCCTTGTCATTGCTCTCCCTAACTTATTCTCCAAAGTGCTGTCTAAAGTAAATCTCTGCTACCTTAAAAGTAATCTCTAAAAATAGTGCAAACCAAAAGCATTAAAATAGTGCTCAACCATAGCACTAAAGTAGTGCTCCAACATAAGCACTAAAACACCTTAGCCAGCCGCCGACATTACATACATTTGAAAAACAACAAACTTACTTACATTTTTGTGTACGACACATAAAAATTCTGATAAAATAAATAAACATATTATACACAAAAACATAACGCTAATAAAATAACAAGTATGTATACTAACCAATATAAATGCCCAAAACACAAAAATAATTTTAACTAAACAGCTTTTACGTTTATACATAGTATAAATTATTTAGTGGTCAACGCGACTCCATCCCTCCTGAAGCAAACAGAAACGAATCAAAACTATGTAGCTCGCAAGGCAATAACGAGAAAATGTTCTTTATCTGATGCTATTTAAGGCTGATTTCACACTAAATGATATTTATTTTATGTCTTTTGATTTCTAAGTAACAGGAGTAATTTATTGCTTTGCTAGTTTTTTGTGACGAATGATCGTAAGTAGATATGAGATAATATTTTGAAGATTTGTGACTTTATTACTAGGTAGGTACCATGGTTGTAATTAGGTTGAACTTAAAACTGTTTTAACACTTTGCTCTCAGTTCGTTCGTAAACAAATGTAGCCGTATAAGTGCATATTCACGCGGACAGCATTTAGCTTTGATTTTGTACGTGACCCGTTATCTAGTTGTTGATCGAAGGTCGGCGGATCCATGCGCACAAAATAAATTTAACAAAGTATTTTATTTGTGTGTGCGTGTTGCATTAGTATTATCAGTTTAGTAGTTCGAGTTTGGGACCATGTTTTAGCGGACTTCGTAAGAGAGTTATGATTCTATATACGGAGTAAACACAGAGAGGAGGCGGCCTAAGCAACCGTGCACTGTGATTTTCAACTAGGTCCTGACGTCATCGAGTGGGCGTGGCTTTTGTCAGTGTATCGATCGTCGGCGTTCGTGCCGTGCACCAATGACGTATTATAGGTAATCAGTGGTCGGCGTAGGTAGTGCCATTTGGGATGAATGACCTCAAATGTATATATTAACGTGGATATACCCCGGGATTCCGGGATGTTAAAATTATCGAGATAAATGGATTACTCTTTATTGTTTTTTTTTTTTAATAATTCAGTGCCCTTATACTGAAGCGTGTTTTAATAATCTTTGTATTAATATTCTTTGTAAATTGTTGTTGTGCGAACACTGTGTACGTAAATTAATATAATAAAAGGAGCATTGAAAATTTTAAACACGAAAAAAACAAAATCGAAATATTAATTAATATTTATTGTATAAAAGTACAATTTAACAATATAATAAATTATCTTTAATTTAATACAAATTGAATAAGAATATATAATATTATACATATCGGCGCAAATACAATAATTTGTCTATTAAAATAATTGAAATGATTAAAGTTTAATAATTTGATTGTTTTACAAACTATTAATTGATTTTTAAGATGTAAAATTAACGTTTAACATGTTTTAACTTAAAGCATTGTAATTTAAGTAGTTTAATATTTAACTAGAAAATGTGGGTACATGTGTGACAATCCCTCTATATAAGGCCGCACTGTGAGCGCTAGATGCATTCAGACCAAAGAAAATAATACTCTCTAACGAGAGATTCAGACTCATTCTTGTTCGAGCCGTTGGACAGTGCGGACCTCTCTGTAAAGTCGTTACGCTGTCAGTTGAATAAACGAGTCTCAGTGCAAGTGCTTTTATTTGAAAATCAAACCTTAGTGATCACCAAGACAACATTCGTGACGTCAGCTGAGCTGACGTCACACTTTTTAAAAACACATACGACGCTGGCTCTCCGTCATCAGAAGTGGGATTCACTCACTCGAGTTGAAGTAAAACAGAACATGACGTCCTGGATAGAAGCCGTACGGATCAAGTGGCCGTCAACGCTGAAATATTGAGATGATGAACCCTGGTGAGTCGTATTCATTTTATTTTGATTCAGGGGTCAAATACTCCCTGAAATATTATTTTGCGTCAAAGTTTACGCGCAAGCGTGTACATCAAATTGTAATATTCTGTTTACTTTAAATTGATTTGAAGTGTGTAAACCAAAGTAACCTGCAAATTTCATTTGAGGTTATAATGAATAATCTGCAATCATAGATCTTGTCTAATTCCCGAAAAAATTTCGAATATCACAAAATATTCTGTTTCTTGAAATTCAATGCCAACAGTAGTAGTGCAAGTATTAGTTTTGTATTGCCTTGTTTAGTGCACCATAAGTGTATCGTGCGCCGAAATACATAAAGTAGCCTACTCAAGGTAGTTGTTTCGCGAGCTAAGGTTTTCTCGTTTTCCACCTAAACAACTGGAGACCGGATAACCGTATCGGCGCACGGTGGGCTGAAAAACGGCTTTCATAGACTTAGGCATTTTATTTTGCAAGTTCCAGTTTTTGTGCCGGATATCACTTCTATTTGTTATAACAATATACAAAAATGACACCAGAATTGATTCTGCACAAAAACGAAGGAATTATAATTTTTTTACGAAAATTTTGTATGGAGCTAGTATGAAAAATCAAAATATCTCTGAAACGGCAGCGATAACCGTAATATCCTTATAGGAGGTTTTAGTACTAATTATTTATGATTTTTTGACATACGTTACATAATGGTTGTAGATGCCTTTTTTTTTTTTTAAATCGTCAAAATATTTTTATTTATTTTTACATATTAAACGTTCCTTTTAGTGTTTAAGTTGAAGAATTCAGAGCTTTAACAACTCTTAACATAAAATAGCATCACCCCTATAGACCTGAAGGACTAGACAGAGGTGTGTAGTATCTTGTTGATCTTGTAAGATTTCCAACAATACCAAATAGTTGAATATCAGTGTCAAAGTGCCCATGCTGTCGCTTCTTTTAGAAAGATAGGGGAATGAAATTGTTAATTGATCATACCCTAAAAGTATGATTACAACATAACCGGACACATAATAATATCGACACAAAAGGAATTTTAAAACCTTGCATACGTTCAAAATACAAAATAACATATTGTGTAGTCATCTAATGAGTCTGATGACAAGTAATTAAGTAATTAGAATGATGGTTGTAGTCTTCTGATTCTAATGAGCCTATTAAGTGATTAAATGATTTGAAATATCTCGCAACAATACCAACTAAGAACTGCATTCACCTTTTTATAATTAGTGAGCTAATGTGATTTGCTAATGTTGATTAGTTCTACTATGAGTTCTACGAAATGTTTTTGACGATTATAAATTTTTATTATCATATCTTTTATAACTTTAATGAGGGTAGTTAACTAATTATTGACTTTATACAATAAAAGGGCTATAATTTTGTTCCATAATTTAGATTGTTCACAACCGTGTAACTGCTAACACTAAAACTATTTGCTTTGCGACTACAAAATCTTAGAATGGAAAGTTTAATCACCAACTTAGATTTGTTTGTTCTTCTAAAAAGTGAGTGTCCTTCATTTAATCATGAAGTATTGTTTAGTGCAATTGTGTCCCGCATAGGCGATTGCCTTTCTGCCGAAGATCAAGTAACTCTCAAAGAATTTTGCCGGAGATTCACGCGAGCTGCTTTAAACAGGTGGCAGAAATCTAAACGATTCTTTGATAAGTTTAGAAATACGTACGGAGAGTGGTTGCAAGCAAATATTGATTGGCCGAGTTGCGTGCAAACTTTAATAAATCAAGAACCAACTGTTGATGAGATACCAAGAGCACGCTCAGTCTCTCCAGAACCTTCGACATCATCGACTGTTGGAACAATGACAAAAAGGTCCCGAAAACCATTCAAAGATCTGGGAAGCAAACAGAAAAAGAGAAGATCTAGTGAGCACATAGGCGAGGATTCCTGTGAATTGGCATATGCAGCTGCAGCACGTTTAAAAGAAGAAGGTTATGAAGATATCGCATCTGTAATCAATTATATGATCAAAAATCCAGAAGCTGCCGTTAAAATCAAGGAAAGCATTAAGAAAACAGTAATATTTACACCAGAGAAAGCACTTGGATTGCTTCTTTCACTTAAGCTTTCAAAGTGGCAATATATTACGTTGCGAGAGACTGCCATTCGGGAAGGTGCTAAGGATATTTACCCATCCTACTATAAACTGCAACAAACTAAGCTTGCATGCTACCCTCCTAATCAATCAGTATCAGTTACGGATTCATCAGCTAGAATTACACTTCAAGCTTTACTTGACATCACGGTGAAGCGGATTCTTCAAAGTCTTTCTGATAATGTGGAAAATAAGCAGTTAAAGCTGATATCGAAGTGGGGATTTGATGGTGCTTCCAATCAAAGCCGATACAAGCAGAAAATGGACGGCGAGCATGATGATTCAAGCATTTTCATGACCTCCTTGGTGCCACTGAAACTGACAGATGGAGATAATACTATATGGACAAACCCGAAACCATGCTCAACTTTTTATTGTCGTCCGGTTCAGTTCACTTTTGTAAAAGAAAGCCATGCAGTTGTCATTGATAACAAAAGAAAAATGGATGAGGAAATTGAGGCCCTTAACCCCACAGAGTGCATTAATAGTAACAGGGTGACTCATAAACTAATGATGACAATGATCGACGCAAAAGTCTGCACGTACCTTTCTGAAGCTAGATCAAATGCATCATGCTACCTGTGCTTAGCAAAACCAACAGAAATGAACCACTTAGATGCTGTAACATCAAAAACTGTGTGTTCTGACATATATGAATTTGGCCTATCCCTACATGCCCGTATAAATTGCATGGAATGTCTGTTACACATTGCGTACAGACTTGACTTCAAACAGTGGGCAGCAAGAAGTAATGAGCATAAAGATATGTTACAAAACAGAAAAAAAAACATTCAAAATAAATTTAAAGAGGAGCTCAATCTGTTAATTGATATAGTAAAACAAGGCTCGGGAACTACCAATGACGGGAATACCGCAAGGAAGTTTTTCGAGTTTCCCAATAAAACTGCAGCTATTACTGGGTTGGATCAAAACCTGATAAAAAGATTTGCTGTTATTTTGCAAGCAATAACATCTGGTGAGAAGATCGATGTCATCAAATTTAAAGATTTTGCTCGCAAAACAGCAGAAAAGTACGTGGAATTATACGACTGGTACTACATGTCATCAACCGTACATAAACTATTAATACACGGAGCTGACATAATCGAAAAAAATGATATTGTCCCGATTGGGACTCTCTCGGAAGAAGCCTCAGAGTCTCGAAACAAAGATTTTAGGAGGTTCCGGGAACATCATTCGCGGAAAAGAAGCAGGCAAGATTCTAATCAAGATATCCTAAATATGCTTGTTGTTTCTTCGGATCCTTTTCTAAGTGCACAAAGGCCGAAGTTAGATGCCAAAAGGAAGACAACCTTTTTTGCTGAAACTCTCGACCTAATACAGTTTCTGGAAACTGAGTTCGAGTTTGTAGGTATATCCGATCTGGATTCTGACTCGGAATTGGAGTCCGACAACGAAAGTTGTAAAGAAAATTTGTAAAATTTAATTATTTTTCTTTATGTTCTTTTGTTATTTATGTTAGTTTATTGTACCAATATGTTTAGTTAATAATTTCATAAATTATAGTTTCAAATATGTATTTTGTATAATTGAATTTATTAGATATTATTTTTGTTACTTCTGTTTTATTTAAATTACCTATCAATAAAAAGTTTATATACAGTCTTTTTTTTCACATATTCTTAATATTTGGGGAAAAAGCATGCTTCCTAACGATGTTCTTAACTTTGACACAGTTCATGGATCGTTTTGAACAGTTTCATATGTTAAAATAAATAATGTTAGTACTATAATCCCCTATAAGGATATTATTATTATTATGTGTCCGGTTATGTTGTAATCATACTTTTAGGGTATGATCAATTAACAATTTCATTCCCCTATCTTTCAAAAAGAAGCGACAGCATGGGCACTTTGACACTGATATTCAACTATTTGGTATTGTTGGAAATCTTACAAGATCAACAAGACACTACACACCTCTGTCTAGTCCTTCAGGTCTATAGGGGTGATGCTATTTTATGATAAGAGTTGTTAAAGCTCTGAATTCTTCAACTTAAACACTAAAAGGAACGTTTAAATATGTAAAAATAAATAAAAATATTTTGACGATTTTTTAAAAAAAAAGGCATCTACAACCATTATGTAACGTATGTCAAAAAATCATAAATAATTAGTACTATAACCCTATAAGGATATTACGGTTATCGCTGCCGTTTTAGAGATATTTCGATTTTTCATACTAGCTCCATACAAAATTTTCGTAAAAAAATTATAATTCCTTCGTTTCTGTGCAGAATCAATTCTGGTGTCATTTTTGTATATTGTTATAACTAATAGAAGTGATATCCGGCAAAAAAACTCGCACTTGCAAAATAAAATGCCTAAGTCTATGAAAGCCGATTTTCAGCCCACCGTGCGGCGGTGTGATCTATTCCACGAGCCAGTATGGCCGAACAACAAAAGAAAGGTCGTGGGTTCGAACCCCACCCGTTATACTTGCCGTTAACCCACTCGTAAGTCAGCGGGAAAGCTAGTAGTGTGGATTCTATTTACATTGCATTGCTAGTTCTCTTTATAAAAAGAAAAAAGATAGAGAAAAGGAAACAAAAAAAAAAACTTCCACAAATCTACGAGAACCCCCGAGATATCTACGAGAACCCCCAAGATATCTTCGAGAACCTTTTTCTTTCTTGTTTCTTATTTTTCCCATAAAAAAAAAACAAAACAAAATACTGGCAATGTGGGTGGACTTCGCATTGCTGGCAATCCTGTTAACCCCTCTAACTAAGCTAAATATGCTTGTGTCTGAGAATATCATAAAAGGATGATATCCTCAAAATTTAATAACATTGATGTTTCCAAACATACTAAGATATTTGAGAGTTTGTGTAACAATTAACATAAAGCAACACAAGTACCTTACAAATATTTAAAAAAACAAATGTAGTTTAATCTTTTGCTACATGTAAAACCTCCGTACTTTAGGAGAACCTCCAGAATGAGAATATAAAGTAATGATATTCTCAAATTTTAATAACTGAGTCTGTATAACAACATAAAGCATCACAAGTTCCTTACAGATATTCTACTCAAAAGAAATCTAATCTTTTGTTACAGGTAAAACCTCCGAAAACTCTACGAGATACTCCGAGAACTCTACGAGAACCTCCGAGAAATCTACGAGAATCTCCGAGAACTCGTTATGATATTCCTAAAACATTATTTCACAACATAGAAAGACATTTGTGTTTGTATAACAGCTGATGACAGATTATCTGTTTTGTTTAAATTTTGTATCACAATGCTTTAGTCTGTATCCTTCATTAGTGAAATCTAATGTTGTCGTTTGTCAAGTCAATTTCAATATTTTGTAAAGCTTCTCTTACATTGTGTAAATGAATGATGTTTTGAAAAGAGTAACTGTGGAGTTTCTTGCCGGTTCTTCTCCACAGAAAACAACCACTTGTGAACCGTGCGTAGCTTCTCATTTTTTTTTATGGTTATCCGAGACTCGTTAGTTAGTCAACGAAATGCTTTACATAATATTAACTTTTAATAAGTGCATTTGTCAAATAGAATATTTTGAGGCTGGTGCAGAGCGCGCACCGCCTGTCAGTATGGCCGTATCGGCGCAAATACAATAATTTGTCTATTAAAATAATTGAAATGATTAAAGTTTAATAATTTGATTGTTTTACAAACTATTAATTGATTCTTAAGATGTAAAATTAACGTTTAACATGTTTCAACTTAAAGCATTGTAGTTTAAGTAGTTTAATATTTAACTAGAAAATGTGGGTACATGTGTGACAATCCCTCTATATAAGGCCGCACTGTGAGCCCTAGATGCATTCAGACTCATTCTTGTTCGAGCCGCTGGACAGTGCGGACCTCTCTGTAAAGTCGTTACGCTGTCAGTTGAATAAACGAGTCTCAGGTAACATTAACAAGTGCTTTTATTTGAAAATCAAACCTGAGTGATCACCAAGACAACATTCGTGACGTCAGCTGAGCTGACGTCACACTTTTGGAAAAACACATAAGAGGCTGTCTCTCCGTCATCCATACTATCCATATCCATACTAATATTATAAATGCGAAAGTAACTCTGTCTGTCTGTCTGTTACCTTTTCACGCCTTAACCGCTGAACCGATTTACATGAAATTTGGCATGGGAATAGTTGAGGACCCTGGGAAGGACATAGGATAGTTTTTATCCCGATGTAAGGTTCCCGCAGGATAGTTTTCGAATTGTATCTTTGTTTCTCTTTCACGCAAAAACTACTGAACGGATCTCAATGAAATTTGGTAAGGAGACAGTTGACATCATGTAAAAACACATAAGCTACTTTTTATCCCGGAATTCCCTCGGGTTTGGGATTCACGCGGGGAAAACCTCCCACTCGAACGAAGTCGCGGACAAAAGCTATCCATACTTTAATACTAATAATATAACTCCATACTTCCATATCCATATCCATACTATCCATACTTCCATATCCATCAATACTTCCAAGCTAATATTATAATAATACGAAATTAACTGTCTGTTACCTTTTCACGCCCAAACCGCTGAACCGATTTAGATGAAATTTGGCATGGAAATAGTTTAAGACCCTGGGAAAGACATAGCATAGGTTTTGTCCCGGAAATCATTCCTAAAGGATGTAAAAGGGGTGTTAGAATTTCGTATAGGGAATCAATAATGTCCCCGCCCTACCCACACACATAATACACTTAGACCGCTAAACCGATTTGGATGAAATTTGGTATGGAGATAGTTTTAGACCCTGGAAAAGACATAGTATAGTTTTATTCCCGGAAATCATTCCTAAAAGATGTAAAAATGGTGTTGGAAATTTGTATCGGGAATCAATGATGTCCCCGCCCTCCCCACCCACATAATACACTTGACCGATGAACCGATTTGGATGAAATTTGCTATGGAGATAGTTTTAGACCCTGGAAAAGACATAAGATAGTTTTTATCCTGGAAATCATTCCTTAAGGATGTAAAGGGGTGTTGGGACTTTGTATTCCCCCTCTCAATTCATTCAAATCGCGTATTCAAGAACCACTCATAACATTTTTTTTAAACTACACAACTGCATGTAGGCTATAAGTACAAATCTTTGTCTAGAGCTGGGGTCGAACCCACGTCATGCACCAGTTAACAGTTACGCCAACCATGTCGCTTAAATTTTAACCAATCAAGAAGTTAATATACGAATCATTTCTATTTCAAAATCGGGGCAATATGCGTTTGCCCTTTTGAAAATAGAAGAAGATCGTGTGGCAACAGATATCAACGGGATGATTTATTTGAGCTGAACTGAATCTGAAACTGAAACTGAAGCTGAAACTGAAGCTGAAACTGTAGCTAAATCTGAAACTGAAACCAAACTGAAGCTGAAGCAGAAACTGGAACTGTAGCTGAAACTGACGCTGAAACCGAACTGAAGCTGAAACTAAAACTAAAGTTGAAGCTGAAACTGATGCTGAAACCAAACTGAAGCTGAAACTGAAACTGATGCTGAAACCAAAACTGAAGCTGAAACTGAAACTGAAACTGAAGCTGAAACTGGAACTGTAGCTGAAACTGATGCTGAAACCAAACTGAAGCTGAAGCTGAAACTGACGCTGAAATCAAACTGAAGCTGAAACTGAAACTAAAGCTTAAGCTGAAACTGATGCTGAAACCAAAACTGAAGTTGAAGCTGAAACTGGAACTGTAGCTGAAACCAAACTGAAACTGAAGCTGAAACTGAAACTGAAGCTGAAACTGGAACTGTAGCTGAAACTGACGCTGAAACCAAACTGAAGCTGAAGCTGAAACTGACGCTGAAACCAAACTGAAGCTGAAACTGAAACTAAAGCTGAAGCTGAAACTGATGCTGAAACCAAAACTGAAGTTGAAGCTGAAACTGGAACTGTAGCTGAAACTGACGCTGAAACCAAACTGAAACTGAAGCTGAAACTGAAACCAAACTGAAGCTGAAACTAAAACTGATGCTGAAACCAAAACTGAAGCTGAAGCTGAAACTGAAGCTGAAACTGGAACTGTAGCTGAAACTGACGCTGAAACCAAGCTGAAGCTGAAACTGAAACTAAAGCTGAAGCTGAAACTGATGCTGAAACCAAAACTGAAGCTGAAGCTGAAACTGAAACCAAACTGAAGCTGATACTGAAACTGGTGCTGAAACCAAAACTGAAGCTGAAGCTGAAACTGAAACCAAACTAAAGCTGAAACTGAAACTGGTGCTGAAACCAAAACTGAAGCTGAAACTGAAACTGTAGCTGAAACTGACGCTGAAACCAAACTGAAGCTGAAACTGAAACTAAAGCTGAAACTGATGCTGAAACTAAAACTGTAGCTGAAACTGACGCTGAAACCAAACTGAAGCTGAAACTGAAACTAAAGCTGAAGCTGAAACTGATGCTGAAACTAAAACGGAAGCTGAAGCTGAAACTGAAATCAAACTGAAGCTGAAACTGAAACTGATGCTGCAACCAAAACTGAAGCTGAAGCTGAAGCTGAAGCTGAAAGTGAAACTGAAGCTGAAACTGACGCTGAAACCAAACTGAAGCTGAAACTGAAACTGATGCTGAAACCAAAACTGAAGCTGAAGCTGAAACTGTAGTAACATACATAGTGAACGTAGTCCAAGATACAGATAATTAAATAAACCACGTTTATTCTGATTTGAAAACAAATATGAGGGATAAAGAATGGCTGCGTGAAAGAGTAATTTTGGCACCAACTAACGAAATTGTAGGGCAGATCAACGAAAAGATTATGTCTCATGTGGATTGAATTGTTGTTGAGTATCTGTCCGTCGACATTGTCATGGATACAAAGCAAGTGACGTCGTACTCTGTAGAGTTTATCAACTCTCTGGAGTTGTCAAGGTACCCCATCACATTATTTGAGGATTTAACTTGGTGTCCCAGTCCTGTTGATGCGTAATCAGGGCGCACCAAGGCTCTATAATGGCATGCGACTACAAATTACATACCTTGGGTGCAATGTTTTCAAGCAATAATTATGACAGGAACAGCAAGCGGTGAAAACGTATTTATTCCTCACATTCAGTTCGAAAATCTCAAATTTCCCCTAAAAGCGGCATTCGCAATGACCATAAACAAAGCTCAAGGACAGACACTGAAAGTCGCAGGTGTACATTTAGAAAAAGACTGCTTTTCCCATGGGCAATTGTATGTGGTGTGCTCACGAGTATTAAGCGTACAAAATCAACACGCCAAGGACGGGAAAACCAGAAACGTAGTTTAAAAAATGTATTGTAAACTACGTTTTTGGTTTGAAAAAGATAAATTTTAAATACTAACTGTCTGTCTGTTTTCGGGGATGGATGGACCCTGGTGAAAGTTTTTTAAATATCATATGCGTTTTTTAACCACCCAAAAAGATACGGTACACCTTTTTGGCAACAAGAATTATTGACAAAGTGTAAATTAACGCGGGCGAAGCCGCGGGCAAAAGCTAGTACATAATATGAAACCAAAAGCGATGAGATAGTGTTTGACATTTTGGACTGCCTCTTATGAAAACATAATTTTTATTTAAATACATTAATTCTATCTCTTCCTCCGAATCATAAAAAGGCATTTCGTTATTACTATAATAACTATAATTTTTTCAGTGTTTTTTACCTTTAATGAATTTCTTTTTAACCGACTTAAAAAAAGGAGGTTCTCAATTCGTCTTGAATTTTTTTTTATGTACCTCATAAGTTGCAGATGGCTGGACCGATTTGGAAAATTCTTTTTTGTTTGAAAGGGTATACTTTCTAGTAGGTCCCATTGTCGTCACGTTTGGATCTGATGATGGAATCATGGAGAAATCGAGGGAACTCTTCAAATATTATAATAGGCACACCTATAGCGTTTTGGGTATTTCTTATAGTACCTTGTGCACTTGCTTTCGAAAAGCACCATTTGAGGAAGTGGAACTGATGATGAAGACCACAGATGGCCACCGAAACTACTCAATTATAAGTATTTCGTGGATTGCGATTAGATTACTTGAATATAGATGTTAAGCCTAAGATGTCACTTTATGCTCGTCACAATGGACATGGTGAAGTAGAGCTGATGGAGATGTACCAGGAGAACTCCTCAAAAATTAACGGCTCTGCACCGGGAAAAGTAATATTTTGTAAAAGGTGATAAGTAGTTGACATTTTGGCTTTTGTAACTAGATAAATTACAAACCGACCCACTAAAAAGCGTAAAAAAAAACTTTTTAGCAAAAAATAAAACCGACTTCCATATAAAAACACTACAAAGGCAAAAATAACTTAAATTTCGGAAGGCGGTGTCAAAAAAAAATACAAAACACATGACACCGACCACCGAAATTTAAGTTATTTTTGCCTTTGTAGTGTTTTTACATGGAAGTTGGTTTTATTTTTTGTTAAAAAGTTTTTAATATTCAGAATCCACTTATAAATAGAAAATGAACGTTTGACTTCAACTGAAGTCAGCGGTGCATGTTGATAATATGTATAATACATCGGCATCAGAAAGTTCGCCCTTCAAATTCTGAAATTCTACAAATAACTTGTTCAAGCTTATTTTTTACAGTGTCTGGCGCAATCCAGACTATTACTGCCCGTACGTCATCAAAAATTTCAAATGTCTCTATTTTTGACAGATCGTATTGTTGTAAATTTTTCGAAGCTATTTGAATAATTTTATAATTTGCAGAAATAGATTTTAAATCATTCTCTATTTAAAATCTATTTCTGTAAAGTATAGCTCACAGGAAGTCGAAATTTTGGATTTGTAAGGTACATAATAGTATCAAGCTCCTAATGCTATTGTATGATATATAAGAGTAGTATTTTAAAAGGTGGCCCGCTGGATGGACGTTTGTCTAAGTAACGAATATCTTTTAAAGAATAGCTCACAGGATGTCGTAATTTTGGATTTGTTAGGTACATAATAGTTTCTAACTCCGAGCACTACTGGGCGATCTGAAAGTATAATAACAATAAAAATAATGATAAGGGGCCCGCTAGCTAGACATTTAATAAAAATGTCATTTAATTAAAAACTGTCGAGGTACAAAATATATCTTATTTATTTTCTATAGGTACAAAATAATGTCCTTATGTAAACCTATCACCTGTTGATAAATCTCGTTGGGGCCTGCTAGATAGACCCACACCTTATATTTGGTTTCTCTAATATTCTTTTAGCGTTTTTTATACATAAAGTATCTGAAGTCCTCAAACAAAGTACATTTTATGCTATTGAAATATTTATCGTAATACTCCGCTGCTTCTAACTATGTACCCCACCTCGTAATTACAAGCTGCGGAGGTAACGACGCACTGGGACACTTTTCTTTGAAAATTTTGACTCTTTGAGGGGATTTTAAAAATATTTTTTTCGCATTTGCTATTTAGTGAATCTACGTCTGGATATTCTGAGCGAACTTTCTCTGCCACTCGATGCAGAGCATGAGCCAAACACGTCACGTGTTTAATGTTAGGAAAAAAAGATTTTAAAATTCGTCCAGCTGACAACATATACGATACACTATCTGTACATAACATCAAAACATTAAGCCTTTTAGTCATATATCACTCATATTGTTCACTCCACATGTTCTCCAAACAATCAACTACGAATTGTGATATAGTGCGTCCATTGACTTCTTCCAGTACTTTGCATGCAACTAAATACGGTTTTTTAATGGTAGCTGAATTCAATGACTTCACCAAAAAGTGTACAATATAGCGCGCAAAAAAGTCTGTTGTCTCATCCAAGGAGATCCAAAGTTTTTCATTGGAAATGTTTTCATAAATAGATGTAATAATTTTTTTATATGATCTATCCAAATACATTTTTCTTAGGCTAGTTCCACTTGGGAGAGTAGGACGATCATTTGCAGCATAAGTACTTACTTATTAAAAAATTGCTTGAAAGCCTGGTTATCTAATTTGCTCCATGGAATATTGCATAATATGAGGAAATTTATAAGGTCAAGATTAAAATCGTTCGTAGCTTTTTTAGATGTACCTTGGTCACTGATTAGAAATCCACGACCTTGGTGGACAGTACCTTGAAAATGCCTCTTCACAGTACTCTTCTTGCAACCAATATCGGAATAGCACTGTGTACAATATACTCAATACTCAATTCTTTATTGCATTCCACAATGTAGGCTTAGGTGGTAAATAAATTTTTTGGAGACAATCGTGGACCCAAGCGCGGATCCAGGGGGATGGGGGGTTAGGTGGACCGTTAATTAAAATTGTCAAACATAATATTTTTATATATTTTTTGTCACAATATAAATTTTATTTAAGTACAGACGCCAGCACATGAAGCTACCCGAAACTGTCAAATTTTCCCAATTAACCTTGAACCTAATTTCTTTGACAATAAAATATAATCTCAGGGCTACCTCAACCCCCGCGACCTAACTTCTAGGTCTAGGTCTAGGTCCAAACAGATACTGTCGCTTTTTCGTTTCATTAATTTTCAAATCACAACGATGCTAAAGAAGTTTTCACTTCAATAAATAAAAACATTTATTTGAATTTGAATTCACTCTAAAAACGGGCCCAGATAGGGCGATAGTAACTGAAGAAGGAATTATAAAATCCAACTTCACAGGGGAAATTTGAAAAAATATGATCTATTTGAGTACCCTGTACCACCGCGTGTAATAAAGACTGGTAACCAGCGTCACGTATTAATTTGAAAACTGCAGTTGTCGTTACGGAGATAGTCTTCATTAAAATCTCCAAATATTATGCAAGGACTGTTATGCGATACTAAATTACTTACAAGACCTACTGCGCGACTGTTGGGACATTTGCGTGATCTATAAAAAGCTATAATCTTCACTGCATTTATGTATTTCGAAAATTACTGCTTCACAGTGGTCACCTCCAGCAATGTCAATGTAATACCGTGGGTTGCTATACACACCAAAACCTGGGTTTAAACTAGATAGACTATTTAGGGCCATTTGTTCTAATTATTTCTAACGCTAACGCTAAGCGCCATCTATCGACATTTCTATGGAGTTGTTCGAAATTTTCGAATCAAATACAATTGGTCGACTATTACTCGTAAACTTGTAAAGCCCACTTATGTGTGATAGTTTTCCTTTAAACTTCGTTATATATAGGTACTACTGCCGTGACATTTGAATTTCTAACTACAACCGTTTAGTTGATAGAGGGGGTGGACACTTGACTCTAACGAAAATTGTTATTTTAAAGCTTGATAAGTCACGAACGGTTTACTTAATCAAAAAACGTTCGTGCCAAACCCCTAATATTTTTGAAAGACCTATCCAACGATATCCCACACTATGGGAAGGACGTAAAAAAAAATTATCATCCCACTTTTCATGTAGGGGAGATACCCTAAATAAATGTTTTTTTTTTTATTTTATTTTACCACTTTTTTGGCGTCATCAACGTGTATACTCATGCCAAATTACAACTTTCTAGTACCAATAGTTTTTGAGCTAAACCGCGGACAGACGGACAGACAGGCGGACATGGCGAAACTATAAGGGTTCCTTGTTGACTACGGAACCCTAAAAAAGATCAAGGCTACTGAGAACCTCCTCCTTTTTTTGAAGTCGGTTAAAAATATCTACTATTTACAGCTACCTATTATTATCAAAATTAAATTATAACTTCTTGTTACTTGACCACGACTATGTGATCCCCCCCCCCCCCCCTGGTGCCAAAGCTGGATCCGCCCTTGCGTGGACCCTGACGGGCACAGCAAAAGTAAGATGTGTGGAGAGGACTTATCATTTAAATATCTTATAATCTAAATTATTCTAAAAACTTAAACATTAAAATGACTAAAAACATTATTTTTCGAGTTTCAAGGATTTATCATTCAAATATTCGTTGACACTGTAGTAACATTTGCTCAATAATAACTTTTTTAACTTATTTGTGAATAAATGGAGTTTTTTTTTCTTTTCTTATTGATTCGGGTAACATATTGTATAATTTTATTGACATAACTAAAGGACTTGTTGAATGTATTTTTAAGCGGGATGATGGTAGGTTGAGTTGAGTCGGTTTTTGTGTCGGAGTGTGCTTTGTGAAATTGTACGTTAGCTCAGGATTGTCTTGGATCCACTCTTGTAGAGTCTTTGCCTTCACTTGTCGTGCCATTATGACCACAAGATGAACAGATTACGCTAAGTGTTTCCAAATTCTAGAAATAATAAAATATCTGATTAATAGTTGATATGAAAATAGTCTCATTTAATGTTAACACTAAATTAAATTTAGGAGATCATAAGTTTTATTGAAATCCATATTTGAGCATATTGCGTGCACACACAGTGACAGAGTTAAAATTGATAATACACACATCAAAAGTGTCTAGGGATCAAGCATTTTTATGCGGATTTCTTGAGATTGAGATGTGGCTTTGTAATAAATTTATGATTTTATAAATTTATATGGATCCTTTTTGGTGCATTTCATAATTTGAAACAGGAACTGTTAATCAAATTCGAGTAAAAGATGAAAATCAGCTGTCAATATTTTCCCTATAAAAACATACAACGCATTGAAGACATTATGACCGAAGCACTGGTACCGTGGCTGAGCGCCATGGAGGACGGTATCGCTGCACTACACGGAGACAAGACCGATACATTCAAATCTTAACTCGAAGAGCTCCAACAATAACCGCCATGATGTTAGCCGTGAGGCTTCATCACTCTTCAGGGAACTTAATTAGCGACCAAACAGTCAGAAACCGCTTGCATGAAGTGAACCTTCATTCCCGAAGACCGCTACGGGTACCACCTATAGCAATGCACAATCGTAGGATTCGATATCAATGGGCTCTTGAACACAGAAATTGGGCAGAAGAACAATGGCGTTTCGTGTGCTTTTCTGATGAGTCTCGTTTTGGTATGAGACCGGATACAAGACGTATACGACACTGGAGAACCCCTGGACGCCAACAGCGATTAAAATCCTGCCAGGAAGTCCATCCTTATAGTGGTGGAACCATCATGGTATGGGCGGGTATTTGGATCGGCGGAAGAACTGAGTTGATTTGGATCAGAGGCAACCTCAACGCTCAAATTTATGCTGAGACGATTGTATCTGACGTCATCGTTCCTCTACAAGTGCAAATCGGTCCCTTATTTCAGTTAATGCATGATAATGCACGACCGCACACCGCAAGAGTTGTAAGACAGACTCTCGCCGCAGCTAACATCAATGTCCTGCTCTGGCCTGCTCAGTCGCCAGACTTGAACCCGATTGAGCATGCATGGGATATGCTACAGAGAAGAGCTCTGCCGAATATGGAGGGTATCCAGTCGCAAGAAGACCTTTTTTTGTTGTTGCAACGAACATGGGCGGCCATTCCACAGCGTGATTTGGATGAACTCATTTTCAGTATGCCAAACCGATGTTCTTGTGTTGTTAGTGTTCGCGGTAGAAACACGGATTATTAATTGTTTAAGTTACCCAATAAAATTTTAAAGAAAACTGTTATTTCAGTCTTTTTTTCGAACTTTAATGTTAGTGGTTCAAATGTCAAAAATCCCTTTATTAGGAAAATGGCAAATTTCTTTATTAATGCAAAGGTGACTTGGTTTATCGTTACTGTGACAAACGAAAACACTTTATTTGATGAATCCTTAAAGAAAATTTTAATTAATATCAATCAGGAGAAAAGTTATTGCAAAAATATATGTTGATCCCTAGACACTTTTGATGTGTGTATTTACAAACGATTAAATTTATAAAAAAATGACTTTTTTTTTTTTTTTTTTTTTTAACGTGGTAAAATTATCAAATAAGTCCTCCCACCCCGGGCAGGGTGGGAGGGACTGTCAGACTTTTACTGACTAAAATCCACGGTGTTCCTTCAATAACCCTTTACATACCGGGGCCACGGTAACGGGATGAGTCCCACGACCCCGGCAGGCTTCGGCCCTCTGCAGAGGGGGCCTCGTCATGTTGCTGACGCTCTTTGAGGCGCGCGTGGAACACGACGCGCCGTCGACCCGGGCATGGTCCATGGTCGGACAGCGAGTTGCCCTTTACTCGCTGTCCGCATGCCCGCGCCTACGGTGGCCGGAGATCGTCGGCCGACGTCCGACGCCGTGGGCGTCTACCACTGCGGCTGGGCTGGAGGGAAGACGCCATCCTCTCCCTCACGCGGCCCGCCTCCTCCTTCGAAAGCATGACTGCTTCGCAGAAGGAGGCGACCGCTTCCCACTCCCTCTCGCCCCGCAGCATGGCCTCGACCAAGGCCGGGCGCGAGAGGTCTCCGCCTATTGTCGCCGTGAGGACACGTCGGTGCTCTGCCCAAGCTGGGCAGTCCTGCACCGTGTGCTCGACTGTGTCCTCAGGGCGACCCTCGCAGTGGTGACACCCAGGCGTCTCTTCCTTACCCATCAGACACAGGTACCTCCCGAAACTTCCGTGTCCGGTGAGGACCTGCGTCATGCGGTAGGTCAGGACTATAGTTGCAAAACTTCTGAATAATTCCGAATAATTCCGGAATACTTCGGGGAAAGTTTCTTTAAATGGGAATTATTCAAAATGATAAATTCATTTTGAATCATTCTGATTTAAAGAAACTTTTAATTATTTATTAAGATTTCAACTTTTTTTGCTGAAAAATCGTATTTTGCATCGA
This sequence comes from Tholera decimalis, assembly GCA_943138885.2. Taxonomy (NCBI): domain Eukaryota; kingdom Metazoa; phylum Arthropoda; class Insecta; order Lepidoptera; family Noctuidae; genus Tholera; species Tholera decimalis. The sequence goes on along the minus strand of OW964574.2, from coordinate 14,673,681 downwards.
TCGTCGATCTCTGTGCGCCGGCCGCTGCCGCCGCGCTGGCACCGCGACGCGCGCACCCGACTGCCACCGGCCACGAGTCGTGCGTGCAGGCGATGGCGGTGCGGGGTGCGGTAAGAGGGAGGGGATGCTGCTCCCGGAGAAGTTTTCACCCGCGCGAGAAAGATTCATACCCCGCAATCGAATGTTTCCGAATATTTCGCCCGAATAATTCAATGGGAATAAATGTGTTTGCTTGTTGTGTGGTGGGTGAGTTAATTATTGTTCACTGCGAGAGTACGTATGTACGCTACGAGAGTAAAATATAAATGTTTATTTTATTATAAATGGGATTGATTAAGTATATGTTGATATTTTTATAGGTAGATTTATTAGCCTGCGATTAACAGGATTTTTATTCTTTTGTTTTTAGGTAGGTACTATCGGCCAAAGATACGCATACTCACTTAAGAAAATATTTCTGCGGAAGCGCAGCTAGTGACAAACCACATCCCTTCCTGTTTTCGCCCAATTAGAAATAATATGCATTTTGTGAGTACAGGGCGTGTAACATTATATTAATACTTACTATTACAAACACTACTAAAATACGCTTCGTGCATCCTATTGGTCAAAATACATGCATTAGGCGATCGAGTTGTAAGTCGTGCTATGCGATTATAGCCTTAAATGTCAGTTGTGAAATAAAAAAACCAGGCCAAGCATATTTGATTTGCTATTTGAAAAAGGGTTACCTATGTTTTTGGTTAGTTTGTATGTAGCTCTGTACGCATCGCGAGTATTCGCGAGTCGCATAGGTAGGTATTAATCATTACCTACCTACTTAACGCGTATAATAGCCCAGTCAATAAAAGCAAATAAAGGCAAACCTTGCAAGCAAACACGTTTTGATGCGGTTTTCAGAAAAGTATTTGTTCTTACCTACTTAGGAGCAGGTTTTGGTATATTAACAGACTTCAAAGGTCGATTTTCCTGGTTTTTTTTTGACAGTTGAAATATTCCCAAAGTTTCGGAATATTTCAGAATACTTCCGAAGTATTCGACGGGAATGATTCGGAATGTTTCCCGCCAGCATCTATAGTCAGGACGCCGTGACGCCGATCTAGCCACTCCTCAAAGAGGGGTCTTACCGCCGCAATTGCGGCGTGCCCGGTAAAATAAAAATGACTTATGGTCAAATTTCGATCTTTGGGCGACAACTACTTTTCAAAAATTAATTGAGTAACATAAGAGTTAGTTAACAAAATAATCTGATACCATATTTCAAAATAATAGTATTAATTAAACGTTAACTTAAGTTGAAATCAAAAGCTAAACAAAAATGGCCGCCATTTTGGATCCGCCATTTTGAAGTTACACATCTATGACTTTCGACAAATTCATTGTTGAGTCAAAAAATAAACCTTTGGGGCCTTAGCAAAGAGAAAAATGAGCTATAAATTAAAAAACAAGATAGCGATAATTCATAGTATGGTTCAGAATAGGTATGAAATTAGATTTGTCAATGAAAAGAATATGATATACGCTCGTAATATATACCTACCCTTAAACTGTTGTCTGAAACTGTATATAAATATTTCATAGCTTACCTTCTTTCCGAAGAAAAGACAAAATACAAAATATACCACCATTTGTTCTTGCCATTTTAATGATGATGATTTCATAGTGACAAAATAGGCCTAAGAAAATTAAGAAAAGACACGTTACCTACCTAGTTTAAAACTGGATATGTCGGTTTGTTTCAGTGCAGTTTGTATTTGTCAGTGTGAACTATTTTTGGAGTACCTATTAGTTAATTGCATAGTTTTATTCATGTTACAGCTCAAAAGAAAATTGTTAGAGCCCACAGTATCATCACGAAACCCTACTACCTACAAATGATTTAAATGAATTTTCGATAATTCATGATACCTACGCCTAAAAAGAAGTTAAAGCAAGAAATAGCTAAACTTCGAGGAATAGCAAAAGTAGATGGATTAAAGATCAGGAGACTTCAACTGAAAGTTATTCAGGTGACTTCAACAGAAAGATAACTTTCAGTTGAAGTCTACTATATCTACTGCCGCTTCTTTCGACTCACGCACTTAAGATGATTTTTTTTGCCAAGACAAAAGAATAGGTTTGATAGGCTACAAATAATGGTATTCATTCCCGTTCCCGGGCACACGCGAGGTGAGCAACTGTTTATTTGGCTTCTTCTTCTACTAGGTGAGTAGGTACCTAGCACTCATTATAAATTAAATTAGACATTCAATGATTATTTTTACCTTTTTATCAGTTGTGTTTTTGTTTGACATAAACTCCGCCCCTAAGACGACCCACTGACCATTATTTGGAATCAATCATGATCATCACGTGTAGGTACGGGGGAGGTGTAAGTAAAACGTGTTTTATTTTTCAAAAAATAAACTTTTTATCAAAATAAAACATTATCATTTAAACAATCATATTTATATTCATTTTAAGGGTTCCGTAGGCGAAAAGCAAAAAACGGAACCCTTATAGTTTCGTCATGTCTGTCCGCCTGTCTGTCTGTCTGTCTATCTGTCTGTCTGTCCGTCCGTCCATCCGTATGTCACAGCCATTTTATCTCAAAACTATTAGAACTATACATGTGAAACTTTGTAAGTAGATGTATTTATTCTGTGAACCGCTTTCCGATTTTATGAAAAATATAAAAAACTATTTAAAATAAAAGTGGGCTCCCCATACATGGAACTGAAACTGAAAATATTTTTTAATAAAACCTATGCTTGTTTGGTATCTATAGACAGGTGTTCAAAAATGACATTAAGGTTTCTAAAACCACTTTTTCATAAAGTGAAAAAAAAATTTAATCGTTTAAAAGCAGAGAGTATTTAAAAAGATATACGCTTTCAACGTGGTAAAATGCGTTTCCCCCCCACGCCCCCTCTAACTTCTATAATAATGGAGTGAAAAATTTCAAAAACATAGGTATATGCTGTAGATCTTAATGTAAACTTTCAACTAAAATTGGTTTGAACGAGATAGGGTCAATAATTTTTTAGATACAGCATATTTTATAAAACGGCAAATATAACTTTGTAATTCATACAAACACTATGAAAAACAAAGTTATTGGGCGTAGTTGTAAAAAATGTAAATAAGCTTGTTTTAAGAAATTTGTAAGGTTTTTTGTTTTAATTAAATATACATATTATATTATATTATGTTATTATAGTTACTTCGGAACCCTTCATGGGCGAGTCTGACTCGCACTTGGCCAATTTTTTCATAAAGATAGAAGATAGTGTTTACTATTAAAAAATCAAGGTGTTTAAGCTCGTTTATGATTCAATTAATTTAAATAGTTGTCCCTGAACTGAAGAAGCCTAAAAGGCGACGGGTAAAACGATAAATCTGTATATAACCTACGATACGTTGTTGCCGCTCTGAGTCTACCTAATGCAAATATTATAAAAGCCAGCGCGAGTGGAGGCCTCGCCGCCCGCGTACTCGCGCCAGCCTCTACACGAGATAACACACACTGCGACGTTGCCACTTTGTTACCTACTACGTATTTAGATACGTTGAACCATAGAAATATAAAAACACAGGTGAAGTAGCAAGGGGGCGTGTCGGTTTCCGCGCCACATGACTACAGCGCTCATGTCATAGGCAAATGGCCGTCAATGGCTGAATGGTCGTCTCCGCGAACTAGTGCGCTTTCGACGGCGATCGTGACAAATTATAAGAATGCCGAGTTGTTCAGTGGTTTCTTGCAAAAACCGAAGCCAAAACCAAAACTTTGTGAATCATGGAATCACTTACCATATGTAAGTACAAATATTTTACAATATTTGTCTTTAAAATCATGAATGAAAAACAATAAATCGTAAAATATTTCTTGCTTTTACTACCTATGTTATTTTTGTTTTCAAATATCACAGCGACTGTACTACTTTAAATGCATTGCTCCTTAACCACTACCTAAGTTCGTCACTAAGTCACTGGACAAGCAATGTAAAAATAACGAAACGACGATAGGTACTATATTATGTGAATTCATCACGTTGTTCGGCCGCTGACTCTTGCAAGGAGTTAGTGATGTGCTTGTGTAGATTCACTAACGACAACAGTATCATACGGAAACCTCCAAGAAAATATGTTTAATTTTAATTTTGCATGAGATGACAGAAAGAAAAATATGTTGAAAAGTCAAGTGTACAAAAAAGTAAAAAAGAATAAACAATTTATTTTACGCCCGCAGCATGCATAAGGAGTTCCGACGGCCCCGTCGCTACAATAGTTTATTTTTCAATCTGTCAACCGTTTTAACTCGGTTGGAAGATCGATGTAAAATAATGTTTTTTACTTATTTTGATTATTTTACAGTGCAGTATAGAAATGCGTAACCAATGTTCGTAAAGTTACTTAATTTTAGGTTAATAATAATCGATGGTGTTTTTGGCTTTGAATTGTCGTACGTTATGCCTTATCCTCTTGCTATTTCTTTTTTTAATGGTTTTTGTATTTTACTTCCGTTAAAGCTTCGAATCGGCATGGTTCAAGATTCATTTATTTGTCGAAATAGGACTATTAGGGTGGCCCTTCTATTGACAATTTTTTATTTTATTTGATACGCATACCCTCTAATTTTTTAAAAAAATGTTATAACATATTCAAATATAAATTTTCATCTTTCTAGCATGATCGAAACTCGTGCCGACTAAGCTTCAAAGTTAATTGATCAATCTTGTCTTTTTCTCATATTTGGCTCAGCAATATAACTATTATAAATGAAACAAATTAAGTGTTAATATTTTTAACCCTACCGAAATTTATATGCAATAAGGAATAGGCACTAAAAATCTTAAAAATCGTGTACGAAGTGAGTAATAAAACACTTAGATACAGGCACAAGCGCGGTTTATTTGTATGGACAAGTTTCAATCGCAAGTCGGCACGGGTTATCCTTTATAAAACGGGCTAAAATTTATTTCTAGACTATGTCATCATTAGGTCATTATGAAAGTTTTAAGAAGGTATGCGTAAAAATATTTCGACATCGAAATTTAAGGGACACAATATACAAGAAAAGTGATTAATAAGACGTATTGGAATAAAGCTAAAAATATGATACAATTGTCAACTAAAATAAGAATCAAATTATTTAAATAATACATTGTCGATTTAAATTAAATCAGTCTAATGATAAACAATGTCAAAATAAATTATCAACATTATAACAATTTCATTAAATATTTGATAAATTGATTAAAACAAAAACAGCTTAAAACATTATTATCACATAAACTAAAATCTAAGTATGTATACAATAATCTAATTATAATTAATGTCACTGTAAATTATCTAAATTATAAAAATTACAATAAACTCTTAGTAGATTTCTACTATGTCATTTAAAATTTCTAAAATACTGTAATATGCTTTCCAAACTACATATAATTTAGGCGTTTTTTAGTGTATGTGCGCTTCAGATATTATATTAGTAAATTTTACTCAAAATAAGTCAATACATTCATGCTATTTATTTGTTATGATATATGATAACAATTTCTTTACTAACTAGGGTTTTTCTTATAATTAAAACCTATTATACTATTACCTGCGGGTTAATTGCGTAACACACGGTAGAAATTGGTTTCGTTATGACAGTTCAACAACACTCATTGCGTTATTTACGTTGTTGAGTAGACCAATATTTCGAACATATGAAGCGATGGATTAGCAATATGCGTCAAAATCATTCAGATCTTTGATCGATAGTGTGTTACATAATTAGGGGGCTGCTTATTACATGGTGAAGTTTAGAAGTAGCTTAGGATATATGTAAAAGATAAATAAGTGGATTTCGTACTTTGCAGTTTTCCAAAAGATGGTAATTTAAAAAAGGAATGGATTGATGCCACAGGCATGCCATCCGACTGGTTCCCTACAAAAAATAGCACCATATGCTCGGTTCACTTTTGCGCAGAAATGTTCCAGCCTCTAAAGGGAAGTCGCAGGCTGTTTGAATGGGCAATTCCAAAATTAAAAGTACACCTGATATTTGCAGAAGTGGGTTAAATTTTATTTTATTACTGAAAGCTATTCTCATGTTTTAGGGCATTCATAAAATCAGTCATTCAACTTTTCAGGATTCTATACCACCTACACGGCTGGTATGTTCCGATCAAAAGTGTAATGTAAGTAAAGATTAAGTTCTATTTGACCTATCACTATGATAATTAAATATTAAAACTTAAGCCGAAAGCGCCAGGGTAGCCCAGTGCCACAAATACCTCCACTTCACAGGTCAGTGAGTAAACATAAAATTAAACAGTAAATTTAAAAATGTTTGATTTACTTAATAATAATTATGTTATGTTCTTTTTTATTAAAGTATTTTCTGGACATGCCGTTTTTATTTATTTTATTTTCAGGACCCCAAAAAAATTTTGAACAATAATTAATGGAAGAATCGATAACTTTCCGATTCAGTCAATCACTAGCGTATATGTAAAATAAATTGCTTTTGCACAGCACAACGATAGCGACTGATGTTTTTGTGTGGGTAAATTGTACGGTGCATGGTAAATACACGCTGTGGTTGATGGAATAAGGTTTGTAATTGATTGTGTAGTACGTTCTGATTTAAGAAATGCGAGTGTGTGCACGAGTGCGTATCTATTGATTTTATTGAACTGCCTCGCCTAGCGCTTAAACTGGAGACGCATGTTTCCGATATAATTTCGTCTGCCGGCCATATATCTCTTTGTTTATTAGTTATTACTGACCACTAAATATTTCTATACAAAGCATATCTCTGTGTTTATATGATCTGTGGCCTACATCTATCTCTTATAAGTTCTGTCCATTCTAAGCCCGGCCGCAGACGTTCGGTTTCCGTATTAGGTTTCCTGATCAGGAATTCAGATTCGGAAACCAAAATGTTCGACAAGGCGAACAATTCCGAACGGAAAAAAAACGAATGATGTGCGCCTTGTTGAACATTTTGTGTATGTATGTAAGCAGAGGAGCATTCAGGTTTTTTCCTGATCAGGAAACCTAATGCGGAAACCGAACGTCTGCGGCCGGCCTAAGGATGTCTGTAACTGTAAGAGATTGCCTTGTGCGATAAGACCGCGCATTGTACATACATTAGTGTACAATAAAATACAGTAAATAAAATAATATACCTTGTGTAAATGAAAATTTTCTTTATTTCCAGAGTGATGACTCCATGCCGGCTGTGGATAAGAGGGAAATTAAAGTGTTTTGTCCAAAATGCAAAACAAAAATATTGCACAACGTGGATGGAATGCAAGAGGTAAATAAAACTTGTTTTTTAAATAACCATTTGTTTTGTTATTATTTTTTTAATTACCGACGTCCAAAAGGCGCTTTTGAACGTTGGCTCTTATTAAATATTTGACTCTAAGTGACTCTAACGTCCCTTCGAAAAGGTACATTCTTATAAGTACCTATGTAGAGAAGAACGACCAAGACACTCTATAGTACTTAACTCTTTTCAAAGTTGCATATAAATGAAATTGATCTGTTTGTCTGGGATTTCAAAATAATTGTTTTCTCAAGTGCTTATTTTTATTTACACAATCTCTCTCTCTCTGTTGTCGACTCTTCATGACTGAAGAACTCGATCACCAATTCACCCAGCGATTTGTCAGGCTTTTCCATTTTTTGCGGTTCACTTTCTCGAACCTATGGGAGCTGCTCTGCTTCGGTTAGACCGACCGTCTTAATGAGGATCTCCCTCTGGAACTCTTGCCCTACATGTTGGCACAGATGATCAACTTTTCTAAATATTCATCTTGGCGGCTCTCATTGCTACCATGTTCGCCGCGAGTAATACTGTGTCATCGGTGTACTTTAGGTTCGAAATCTTCATACCACCAATAGTAAAACCGCTGTCCCATTATTCCGAGCACTTGCGCATTATGTATTCTCCGTAAATGTTAAATAGCGTTGGTGAAAGTATGCAACCTTGTCGGATTCCCTTCTTCGCTTGGAATACATTTGAACATTTGGAATCAATTCTCACGTAAGAGCGGTTGTTACCATATATACTTCTAATTAAAGAAACCAGATGACCAGGAACTCCCATCTTTAGCAAAATTGACCATAACTTGTCCCATCTCGCGGTCAAATGCTTTAGCATATTCTATGAAACACAAGATGACAGGAGTGTTAAACTCACGACTCTTCTATTACATACACCCATATATTATTAGTAGGTATACTTTATATCTGGTGAACATTCAGAATTTGCTCCCCCGTGCCTTTCCCTTTCACAAATCCAGCCTGTTCCTGCAGTATTTGCCAGTCGAGGTAATTCCTGAGTCGCTTGTTTATTATGTGGAGCATGATCTTGCTGGCGTGCGAGATTAGCGCATGGTGCGGAAATTGGTGAACTTCTTTGTAGATCCTTTTTTATGCAGAGCCACAAACACCGATTCAGTCCACTTATCAGGCCATTTACCAGTTTGCCAAATATGTATGTGTATATGACAGATGTCTCTGAGATAGTATACTTCCTTATCAGTGATATTTTAAATTAGTTCTGTTGTAATACCATCATTTCCAGGGGCTTTGTTCGGTTTGAGGCATTTGATAGCATACTCTACTTCGGAACGTAAAATGCCTGGTTCCCGTTCTCTTATGCTCATTTCTGAGTCGTCTACATCGGTGTGGGTGTCATAGAGGTTTGCGCAATACATTTTCCATCGATCCAGAACTTTTACCATTTCGCATAATAGCTGCCCCTGCTCGTCTTCAATGCACAAGTTCTTGGAGACTTTTTCTGAGTTAAATCTTGGACTTTCCTTACAAGTATGTTGTGTAGTGTTTGTCAGAGTGTCGTTCAAGCTTATAAATAGTAGTTTTATCATTACGGCACAGCTGTTGTACTTCTCTGCTCAGACTTGAGTATATCAAACGATCTTCAGCAGTTATTAAGCCGCTCTCCTTCAAAAGCCTTCTGTCCAAAACAACTTTAGCAGGGCAGCAGTATAGAAGGGCAATGCATTAATGAAAGCTGTTTGCAAAATGGCTGTCTTTAGTGTCAACTAAGATGCGTTACTGTCGTTTGCGCTGGGTGGTGGTAGACTACCGAATTTCTCTTTGATTTCACTCTTGTATCCCTCGAGATGTATGTTCTTTGAATTAGACAATACTGATAATTACACGATACTAAAACACAAATAAACTTTTTAAGGTTTTTGTTTGTCTGTCTGTTCAGGCTAGACAGAAAATCTGAGACTGGGGTGATGGGCTCAGATAGGCAGTCACTACATATAAAACACTAATACTTAGCTGCACCCGGTTAGGCTGAAAGCTGACCTCAACATACCTGGGAGAAGTATAAGTATATGATGATATTAGCCCGGACAGACATCATATATACTTACATACGACATATACGTTCCAGGGTAATCCCTAGAACGGCTGATCCGGTTTTAAGTGGCCTTTCATAGGGAGATAGAGGAGGTTATAGTAGCTTATATGCTGCCCAGCATATAAGCTACCCTTTGTCCTGCTATTCCCACTGGTTAGAGTGATACCTTTCACATGAACGAAGTTTCGAGTATAATTGCTAACATGCATTTTAACAGACTATCTTAACACTGAGTTTACCGTGTTGTTTTTCTTAATTTTCAGGATGAAAGGTCGAAAAGCATCATTGCAAATGTGTACCATTACTTCGAGCAAGAGTATGAAGAGCTAACGAAGACGTACGTGGGCGTGGACCTGACTCCTCTGTCAAAGTTCAGCGAACGGACTGCTCTGGCCACCGGAGTGAGCGTTTCGACAGTACGCGAGATACTGCAGGAGCGAGCGAGACGGAATGCTGACGTGCCGCAGAAGCCGCCGCGGAAGAGACCGAGGCAGCCGGAGAGGTATGTTTAGGAGTCCCAGTCCTCCTTCTTATGATTAATGTGTGTGTTTGTATGTCAGAGAAAGATAGAGAGGGAGGGTAAAGAAATACCAATACATCACTAATAAAACAAAATAAAATCATAGTGAATTTGCGATTACTACTGCGTCAGGCATATAATCTTTTTTTATAATCTTTATTCAATAATCATAATAGGTATCTAAAGTACAAAATTAAACTTAATTAAACTATGTAAGTCTTACAATGATAATGCCTGTACTAGGATTAATCCTGTATCACAGGCGGAAGGAGCTCCAACAAACATTATAATTTAAAGAGAACAGATGTTTGAAACAATATTTAACAAATTCATAATGGAAAAAATAATCTTATATTTTGTTACAATAAACCTAAATAACTTAAATACTATTAACTACTTAAAAACTACATCATAAGCAAACGAATGCGTCAGCAGAAACAATAACAAACTAGGTCGAACTCAAAAAACAAACTCTTGCTTAAGCTTTACGTATCTTAGCTGGGATTTCGATGACATAGTTACAGGTCACTGCATCTCTCTTTCCTGATTTGTGACTAAACTTAACCACTTTTAAAAAGGACTCCATTGTCATCTCTGGAAACTTATCAGCTATCTTGTGCTCATAAATACACTTGAAGACATCAGTATCAGCCATATCAGTCGGAACCCCTACAATCGTGATCCGTGGTTGGCGCTTCTTTGGTTCATCGGTGAAAAGTTCAGCCAGAGACAATTCGATTGCTACCTTGATGTTATCAACATTCTCTTTAGTTTCAATGCTAATTATAACGCCCTCATTTCTAATTTTGCGGACTCCACGTACGTGCAACTTCATTTCTTCAGGACATATAATTTTTTGCCCTAGAGTTTTTGTTTCGTCACTAGATTTTAATTTATCTCTAGGATACATAGCTACAGAGCACAAGTTATTTGGTCGCACGAAATTATTTGACCCCTTCTTTACCATGTCAGCAAATGAAGTGTGTGCTTGAGCTCTGAAATTTGTTCCGCTAGGATACGTTTTTATTTCAATTCATCGATTATGTTGACGGCTTGACGGGCTTTATGCTTCAGGGACTGATACAAAACTGCCATTTGTGAGGTGACCAAATGCAATTTTACGGCACAGGGTGGTGATCTTCAATTTCTGCTGCGAGTTGAGTTTGCCCTCCGTGGCAATAGAGCAAACCTCATTTAACTGCTGCTCCATGTTTGCCATCCATTTTTGGATCTCGAGCGTGGTTGCAACCTCTATAGAGAAATCAGACACAAGCCTTTTTGCTGGCGAGGTATTGAGATCACTTGAATTGCCGGGGTGGCTATCCATTTTTCAAACAAATTAATATGTTTCCATTATTTACAAAGAATCACACTAAGCTAAAATAATAAAGGAGGTCACTGTTATTACGTTAATTAAATATTTCTACCAAGCACGTCTGTATACTATGAACGTCTAATTCATTCAATCCATTAATAATTCAATATAGACGTTCATTCCATTTAAAATCCAGCCTAAAGTCCTAGTCTTGCCAAGGAGTATTGTGTTACCCAGCGTCTGGGTCGTGGTGGTCATGTAGGCAGTTGCTCCATGTAAAACACTAGCACTCAGTAGCATCCAGTTAGACTGGCAGCCGACCCTCACAGGTTAGGAACAGGCAGCAGATGATGGTCAGAGATGGTAGATAGAGTTCAGTATGTATTGTATTTGTATTTCAGTTCAAGTGAAGAAGACAGCTGTGGAGGTAATGAGGATGACGGCGAGCACTCTACTACTGAGCATGAGTGAGTTGCAGCTGCCCGTAGTAACCGTAATGACAATATTAATTGTTAATTCCACCACATCCAAAGTAACGTCGAAGCCTACCTACAAAAAATATATATATTATCGCTCGCTGGCTTCATCAGCATAGACATATATTATTTGTTTATATTTTCAGGGTTGACACATTGGTGGTTAAGGAAGAACCTGAAACCTACAAGTAAGTAGACGTTATCATGTTGTTCCATCTATACTAATATGATAAACTGGGTGTGAAGGCGCTTAAGGTGATTCATTCATGTCAATCTTATTCTGATAACTTATAAATTATTCGTCCAAATTACTTAGTGTAAAAGTATAGTTAACCCTTAATAGTGAATTGTAAAAAAAAAAAACAGTATAATTATGGACTATTTCGTTAATGTATATAATGGCTTTCACATTAAAGGTAGTAAGATAATTATATGCTGCTGCGGACTTTTGTTTAGAACTATTAAGATAAACAAATCTACGGTATATTATCTTCGTGTAGCTCTTACGATTTAGGCAACGCACGCCAGGATAGCTCTCAAAGTTTAGAAACCTTTCCAACTTTATACTTTTCAATATATTATGGCTAAATTACACCAAAAAAATCCCTGCCTGTGTGTTATTGTGATGTATAAGCTATATTTTTGTTACTTTCATCTAAATCTATTCACTAGTGTTTACGTGGAAGAGAAACAAATACCTATCTATCCGTCTTTACAAACTTTTGCATTTATATTGTTAGCGTAATGTACGGTTTTGGTCCAAAGCACCGTCAAGCAGACAATGTTTGATTGATTCCAGTGACGAACCCGAAGTGTACGTACAGCTGGCAGGCGTGAAGACGGAACCCGACGCTTGTGGAGATGACAGGTGAGCTCTACTTGTGATGTCTCTGTTGCTAACTAATGTTACGTAACAACTATGTACTTATCTCATTCAAAGCGTTTTGCCACTTGTGACGCCTTTTGTAACACGGAACTGTTTTAAAAAAATTGGCTAAGTGCGAGTCAGACTCGCCCATGAAGGGTTCCGTAGTAACTATAATAATATAATGTAATATGTATATATATTTGACGAATAAAAAAAACCTTAAAAATTTCTTAAAACTAGCTTATTTACATTTTTACAACTACGCTAAATAACTTTATTTTTCACAGTGTTTGTATGAATTACAAAGTTATATTTGCGGTTTTAGAAAATATGCTGTATCTCAAAAACTGCTGACCCGATTTCGTTCAAACCAATTTTGGTTGAAACTTTACATTAAGATCTATAGACATATTTCTTAGATTTTTCACTCCATTATTATAGAAGTTAGAGACGTTAGGGGACGAGAGTTAAGGGACGACGATGCCCATTTTACCACTTTGGAAGCTTATATCTTTTAAACGATTGACTTTATGAAAAAGTGGTTTTAGAAACCCTTATATCATTTTTAAAGACCTGTCTATAGATACGCATATGTATCATGGAAAAAAAATTTTTTTCAGTTCTAGTTCCATGTATGGGGACCCCCCTTTATTTTAAATATTTTTTATTTTTTTTCTTAATATCGGAAAGCGGTTCATAGAATACATCTAAGTACCTACTAAGTTTCACATGTATAGTCTTAATAGTTTCGGAATAAAATGGCTGTGACATACGGACGGACGGACAGACAGACAGACGGACAGACATATCGAAACTATAAGGGTTCCGTTTTTTGCCATTCGGCTACGGAACCCTAAAAAGAGATTATCCATAGCTTAGACCAAATGCAGGACACTCAGTTACACCAGTAGTGCCAGTCAGATAGACATACACACACCATCACCAACATTCACAGTTCATATATGGGTAAAGTCCAAGTACCTCGTGTACCAGCTTACTCACTCATACACAGTTTATGTTTATGTTATTTCTTAAAATCACTGCTTAGTACTAAGTGCATCCGCAACTTATAATAGTAGCACAATATTGTGGTGACACAAAAATTGTTCAACTGGTGATACAAAAGTAACACAAAGGTATCACAATAATTGTAAGGTAGCACATTGAGTAAATACTGATTATTCCAAAACTACGCGGTGAATCGTATTAAAATGAACATTACACGAAAGCCCATGCTTTTTTTAACCTAGATCACTATAAATCTTAATTGAAACACAAAACTTACCGTAAAATCGTCGAAAAACCTGACGAAAAATTCCTGACCACGCTTCTTGGAGTTTGATATCGCGAATTTATAACTGAATAAGCAGTAAATAAGCATGTTATTGCGGTTATTTCTTTACACCGTCTATTTAAAAGAATAGCTAATTATACGTTATTGCTGTAGATTTCGATAAACAGCCTTTATGTCACATAGAACTTAGTCAGAAATATCCTCAAAGTTCACCCTCCAAAAATAAAATGCCGTTTTTTACAAAATTTCTTCTCGTTTGTGGAGAAATTATTTAATTTACTCTGATAATATAGTAATATTCTATGATTTTGAGACTTTGGCATGCTGGACAAATAAACATTTATTTTAGTATTAATTGTTTAAGCCATAGTTTTTAAGAAAAATGGATGGTAAATTTTTTATTGGGCTAATGCGTCAAAATTTTGGACTTTACCCATATACATGTATTACTTATGATAATGTTTTACTTGCAGGGAGCTAGCTGACCCGCTCCCCGTACACGTGAACACAGAACCACAGAGTGACAGAGACACGACGTGAGTTATTGTTTGTTCTTAGTTCTCCTGGGGGCTTAGTATGAGTTTGCGATACTATTATCATGTTCGAAAACTATAGCTTTGTCTCTTTCACACTAATCTGGTACGTGTGAAAGAGACAAAGCGATAGTTTTCGAAAACGACAAAAGTATTTCAAACTCATACTAAGCACACTGGCCGATATAGCCAATAAGCCATAAGTTTCTTTAATGTGTGATAAGTCATAATGACGTTAGAAAAGTTTGTTTACGTTTTAATATCGTGTAAATACGTATAATCATCTGAAAAACACACATAATTTGATACATGTGACATTTTATTTTTTATTTTATTTTTAATATCTAGCGAGACATTAGCAGTACAAAGTGCCGCTAAACGTCATAAAGCAAGTATAAAGCAGCGACATGCTGAAGCTCCACCAGCCTCGTGTGTCGCACCTAGTGGACAGTAAGTACACAGCACTCTCTCAGTGAATATTAGGGAGCACAACGATAACACACTTAGGGCTTTCATCCCGGGAATCTCGGTCTCGAAAATTTCGAGAGTCTCGACGATTTTTTAGTATTTTCGAGACTCGAGACTAACACTTTCAGTCACGGGAATAACGAGACTTTTGAGACTTCAGTAACACAAAAACTGAATTAAATAATTTATTAAACCAACAGTCAATTTTTATTATGGATATTATGGCAATGGCAGCACGGTCGAGCCTATGCTACTCTATAGTAAGCTTAGTATTTTCTATGGAGGCTGAATAACCTTATTGACAAATAACACAGATTTTGTTTTCATATTATAAATGTAAATTACTGTGCCCGAAAGGATCCATGTGAGCTACTACTTATATAAAGATCTTGTTAACACATAATTATGATTGCAATAAAGATTGAATTATGGAACTATTCTGATTACATCAATTGGTCAAGAGTGGGCCCATCAGTAATAAAAAAAATATAAAAATAATTGAAAGGGGTTCGAACTTTTTTGTGTGAAGACTGGCATGCATTCACACCTCTCACCGTCATTTTGTTTTTTTTTTTTTTAGAAATCGTGGCGCATGCTGAAAGTGGCATGTATGTTACAAAAAATATCAGTAACATGCTACCCCAAAATGTCACATAACCGAGATATTTGAAGGTAAACATAGACAGATAACTACAACTACAATCATTAAAAGTAGACTTATTACGTATCTATAAGCATCAGATTGTATCTAAATAATCGTTCCCAGGTTGATTATGATTACTAATATTTATTGAAAGAGAGTAGGTACATTACACGCCACTAGGAGCACGAGAATACTACTACAAAATAATAATTATTTATCCACTAAATCGCATCGCAATGAAACGCAGTCGATATGTCACTATCGTGTGGCGGATCATGTGAAATGTTACTCAGCTTGAAAACGTTTTTAAGCAATAGTTAAACAAAAGGCAAAAGGTATGTCATTTACGTTAACATTTATTTATAACTGTAAGTATAATATCGAACATAAGTGAATATACTAAGATGTGACATTTTAAAAGATTTATAATATATCTAACACGTATCATAAATACTACTATACCACTATAGCCTAATCCATGTACCAAAGAAAGACGTACCAAAACACTTATTATTCATTTTATAATACGGTGGAATGAAAGACAGCCTACACGCGCGTGTGGTATTGTTTTACTTGCGTTTTATTGCGATGTGATGCGATTTAGTAGGCAAATATTTAATTATAGTAGCGGTTTTGTCGTACTGCTAGACTAATAAGCTAAATACTAACAAGCGTATGGACGCGTAATGAGTCTATTTTAATGATTTTCTTT
The DNA here is from genome assembly GCA_943138885.2 of Tholera decimalis. Taxonomy (NCBI): domain Eukaryota; kingdom Metazoa; phylum Arthropoda; class Insecta; order Lepidoptera; family Noctuidae; genus Tholera; species Tholera decimalis. Next base: position 14,657,476 of record OW964574.2, on the reverse strand, counting down.
GAAGTTATATGTCGATGTTTACCTTCAAACGTTTACATGACACTTTGGGGTACCGTGTTACTGGATATTTTTTGTTCCTCTAGCCATGAACTTTTATCATGCACTGCGATTAAAAAAAATACAAAATGATGACGTCGATACGCTAGATATGCTTTTATTGTGAAAGCGCGAAGTGGTACTAAGTAGTATCCCTCTAGCGTACAAGCAGAAAGAGCTTTTTCTAATGCGGGTTACTTTTGTAACAAAATTAGGGTTAAATGCGCTTTGTTTTTTACGCGCCCAGTACAAAAATTAAATAAAAAAACCTGTAACAAATGTTTTTTTTAATTTGCGTTTGTTTGTGAAAGTAACTACTTGATCAAAATATCTTGATACGACTCTCTAATTGCATAGCTTATAAATTTTGAAATCTAGTTTTGAAATAGTCTCGAAAGTCTCGTTTTTCTCGGGAATTTCGAGACCACACCTAGTCTCGTTTTTTTTTTCCCGGGACTGAGTAATGCATCGAGATCGAGACTGAAAGCCCTAAACACACTCCTACGAACATAATTGCAACTTAAACAATAATCAGTTCGTAAATACATAAGCATAGCTAATATAATCTCTGATAAAACTATAAGTCTATCAGTTCTATATTTTGTATAATCTATTGACTAAGTCATAGAATTAAAAGTATTAAGTAAGCCATTTTCAACCGACGACAAAAAAAGGAGGAGGTTATCAATTCGACGCGTATATATATATATATATATATTTTTAATGTATGATCACCGAGTACCTACTCGAAGACGGCTGAACCGATTTGGAAAATTCTTTTTTTGTTTGATAGGGTATACTTCGAAATTGGTACCATTTGTCACCAAGTCAGGATCTGATGATGGGATCCTGGAGAAATCGAGGAAACTCTTCAAATATTATAGGCACACCTATGGCGTTTTGGGTATTTCTTATAGTAACTTGTGCAGTTGCTCTCAAAAAGTACAATTTCGGGAAATGGAACTGATGATGAAGACCACAGATGGTCGCCGAAACTACTCAATAATAAGTATTTCGTGGATTGCGAATCGATTACTTGAATATGGATATTAAGCACTTTATGCTCGTCACAATGCATATGGTGATGTATAGCTGATGGTGAAGTACCAGGAGAACTCCTCAACAATTAACGGCCCAGCATTGGGAAAAGCAATATTTTGTAAAATGTTATAAGTAGTTGACATTTAGGCTCTTGTGACTAGGTAAATTAAAAATCAACCAACTAAAAAGAGTGAAATAAAAACTTTTTACCAAAAATTAAACCGACTCCCAAAAAACACTGCAAAGTGAAAAATAACTTAAATTTCGGAAGTCGGTGCCAAAAACGAAAATACAAAACTAAAGACACCGACTACCGAAATTAAAGTTATCTTTCACTTTGCAGTGTTTTTTGGGAGTCGGTTTAATTTTTTGGTAAAAAGTTTTTATATTTAAAGAGTTTTCTAAATATATGGAACAAAGTAGGTACTTGTTCTATTCCGGGATTGAGGGAATGTTCTAACGAGACACAGCGGCCCCGCACGCAAGCTCAACAGGCGGAACAGGTTTTCAGTCGTAAAACTCTGACTTTCACTTTCGCTCCATCCAGAGCGTTAAGCGTAGGGTAATATGATGAATGAATTGGAAAAGCTATTTGAACTTGGCGAAATACAGTGTCACGGACATTGTATCGCAAACTTAGCGAATAGTTTACACATAATTCCATAAAAAACTTTTACGAAAGTCATTAATCGCGTAAATGTCTGGATACCGCGATGATAATGTTTGAGCGCGCAATGTGTTGAAAACATCTGATCTAAACGCTTCGCAATGAATGCTGGCGCGCGAGCCTGGCGCGTAGTTGTTTTGAGTTTTATTTACATTGCTTATTTTTTTTTTTTTTTTTAACGTGGTAAAATTATCAAATAAGTCCTCCCACCCCGGGCAGGGTGGGAGGGACTGTCAGACTTTTACTGACTAAAATCCACGGTGTTCCTTCAATAACCCTTTACATACCGGGGCCACGGTAACGGGATGAGTCCCACGACCCCGGCAGGCTTCGGCCCTCTGCAGAGGGGGCCTCGTCATGTTGCTGACGCTCTTTGAGGCGCGCGTGGAACACGACGCGCCGTCGACCCGGGCATGGTCCATGGTCGGACAGCGAGTTGCCCTTTACTCGCTGTCCGCATGCCCGCGCCTACGGTGGCCGGAGATCGTCGGCCGACGTCCGACGCCGTGGGCGTCTACCACTGCGGCTGGGCTGGAGGGAGGACGCCATCCTCTCCCTCACGCGGCCCGCCTCCTCCTTCGAAAGCATGACTGCTTCGCAGAAGGAGGCGACCGCTTCCCACTCCCTCTCGCCCCGCAGCATGGCCTCGACCAAGGCCGGGCGCGAGAGGTCTCCGCCTATTGTCGCCGCGCCGTGATGACACGTCGGTGCTCTGCCCAAGCTGGGCAGTCCTGCACCGTGTGCTCGACTGTGTCCTCAGGGCGACCCTCGCAGTGGTGACACCCAGGCGTCTCTTCCTTACCCATCAGACACAGGTACCTCCCGAAACTTCCGTGTCCGGTGAGGACCTGCGTCATGCGGTAGGTCAGGACGCCGTGACGCCGATCTAGCCACTCCTCAAAGCCATTGCTTATTTTAGTAAAAGTTGTGAATTAATTACTTTTTAATTTATAATATAATTTGACTAGATAGGAAAAACGATTATGAAAATCTGTAATAAAAGAACTACAAAACAAAAGGAACAATTCAGAGAAAATTTGACCAAAAATTTCAACTCTGGAGGTTACAGAATCTTTTACTGAATCCTTGGCATCTGTTTGTGTGTCAATGTCACTTACACAAAGGTACCTATATAAATAGAGTTAGTTTAGGGTGGGACTGTCGTACACAGTACGGGTTAAAAGTCAGTCAGTTCTGATTTCTATGGCCAGTTCTATGTACTTACTGAGTCTGTCGGCTATTGCAGATTGGATAACGTGTGAGTTCGGTTTAGCTTTAGGTATGCATTGCGTAAACTATTTCACAATATGCTAATATGTTATCCTATAAACTCCTATTTCTTCCCAGGAAAGTCCCATTGAAAACGATTCTACCATTCCAGGGATAAACCAACCTGTAGAAACAGAAAACACACATTTTTTTAAACCGTTATTTACGTAGAATCGTGTAAAATACCTATTTAGCACATGAGAAAACACTCATTTTGAAATCATAGACAGGCATATTCAATGTAGATAGATAGATAGATAGATAGAATACTCTTTATTGTACACCAATAATTTAAACAAGCACTTGATTTACAATAATGAAAAAAAAAAATGGTTACAATGGCGGTCTTATCGCTGATAGCGATATCTTCCAGACAACCTTTGGATGGACTTTAAGAACATAAAACAAAGAGGGGAGGAGAAAGTCAGTGTACTTACTTCAAATATATAACATACACAAAAAGTAACTAAAGTAGTTAATATAACTATATATATAGGTATATATAATACAATACAATACATAAATAAGTATAAATAAATATATGTGTTTCATATATATAAATATGTCATAAGGAAAGAAATACAAGGTAAAATCATAGGAGTGTATAAAAATGTTTGACAACAGAGCTTTTAAAAGCAGCAAGTGACTGCGCTTGTCTAACTGACAACGGTAATGCGTTTATTTTATTATTTGCAGTTCGGACTGTGAGTCAGTAGCAGCACTAAGTGCCGCTAAACGTCACAAAGGAAGTATAAAGCAGCGACATGCTGAAGCTCCACCAGCCTCGTGTGCCGCACCTAGTGCACAGTAAGTACACAGCACTCTCTCAGTGAACATTAGGGAGTACAATGATAACACAGTCCTACCAACATATAACTTGTGTTTCGTTTACAGTTTAAACAATAACTATTTCACAAAGAACTAAGCATAGCGTGTATAATCTTCGAAAGAATTACATATACATATATGTCAAAGTCATTTCATAGTCTTTGCATATTCTATGTCATTATACGAAATGAACTATTTTATTTGAATAATTTTCCATTTATTATAATAATTATGATGTTTTTTTGTATTGGTAATATTTGCGCGTTTGACCACCATCTCACCTGATGGTAAGCGATGATTTGGTGGAAGATGGAGCACGCTTACCTAAAAGTAACCTATTCACTCTTGACTTAAAGACCCCTAGGTTATAGCTATGTAATGTGATGTAAGGTCAGCTCGGGGAAGACCTAGGAAGGCATACTTCATAAAATTTTTCATTCACTAGGCAATTTTTACCATTTAGGCAACTTTTATCAAATAAGTTGATCAAATATTTAGTTGACCTTTAAAAAACACTATGGAAATTGCTTGAAGGTTATCGGTTTATTAAATAAACACAAATTTTGAAACAATGGCAAAAAAGACGAACTTTACTACCACGTCGGGTAAGACGGTCTAATGGGAAAAACACCTATAGTCGGTTTACACGAATAAAGACATTGTGTACGCGTATGTGTTTCAACAGAATTTCAAATGTGTGCTCTCGTTTTTCATATTAACGGCCCCATTCGGCATACAAATATCGACGGTTAAAAGGTATAGGGCATAAGCGACATTTTGGTCGAAATTGACTTATGAATGCCATTCTACTTAAAATTTTCAGCTCTTTCGAATGCGCTAACTCCCATTGCTCTGTGATGTCTTTTTTCTCACTTATACCCAAGCAAAAAACTGCGTTTTGTAGAAAATTAGGTCCATTTCCAAACTTTAAACTGCTCTTCTGAACAATTTGATTTTTGTCGCTTATAGGGTACCTATAATTACCTTTTAACCGTCGATATTAAAAAATAAAACGTTTGTCGGTTAAGACCGGTATATAGATCAACCATTTAACATAAATAAACAAAATATTCGATTTCGGGTGACAGAGCTGTATTTCGCCGGATTGTAGTACCTAGATCTTGTTCTTCTTTTATTCACTTGATCCATAATGTTCACGTGAACGTTTTTAAAGCACTGTAACAACTAATTCTGCCACATTCTTGTAATGCCTTCTCGTAATTTCTCCTTAGAGTTCTTACTCTAAGGAGAAATTACGAGAAGGCCTTTAGATTTTCTGATACTTTCCCATGGTTATATTTTTATTACCTATGACTTGAAAAGATATTATTACTATAGAAATACAGTCCAAAACATAATATTGTGAAATGCTGTAACAGAGCTGTCAGTGGTACGTACAGTTGTCAACAAATTGGATTGTTCGTCAACAATTATGAGCAACTAAGAGTAGGGTAGGACACGAACACGAAAAAGACATGAATATTAATTATCAATTTTAAGAGTAGGTTACTCACTACACTGGAAGTTAAAAAAATACGAATCAGTTACTTTATAATGTAACAAACATTATAAAGTAACTGATTCGTATTTTTTTAAAGGTTTATGACATCTGGAAACGGCAAAGATTGGCATAATTATGCCGATCTTACCCTCCCAGAACTAGACGGACTTAGCTTCGCCACTATTGGTCTTTTAGGTTAAACTTTTTTCAACAGATAATATTTAAGTAAAGATATTGATTATTAATGAACTTACCTACTCAAATCCTGATAAATATGAAGAAAAAGCACTTATAATAGCGCCATCTATGTCAATTTATTTGTGCCAAAACAGTTTAAAGTTTATATCTCTTGGGTTGTCAGTCTTGTAGCTATTCAGAATTCGTCGTATTGCTTACTGTACAGTCCTACCCGCCAGATGGTCTTCGCCGAGTTGACCTTAATGTACAAGTGCTGCTCTCTTCATTGCACTTGAGTTTCTATCTCTGAGATATAGATGTTTTAATTTTAATAGTTTTTCCATACAATGTACCTACATTATAGGATTTACTATTGAATAAGCTGACAGAATTTCTAAAAATCTCACAGTGTGTGGTGTGTTCCCCGTTAGGCGCGTGTTGCGCGGCGCACAAAGGTGTTGAGAATGCGGAACGCGACGCACAGGAGCCGACGATGTGGCCACACGCGACATCTATCGGCTGTGATGATGATGATGAGTTGTACATTGTTTGTTTCAGACTGCCTCTGCCGCCCGACCAACAGCTCAAACTAGACAACCCACTAACTAACCAACAAAGATTCAGCTAACATTAACATTACACAATATGTAGTGTGTATCACATCTAAATGTGTCGCTATTGTTTGACTAAAGTGAACAACAATGTCGACTGTTATTGTTGTCCGATCTAAATGCTCACAAATATTAACAGCGTTTACACCTTACGCGGTATTTCATACAAACTTTCGAGCCCTTTTTTCTGGAAAATAATGAATCGGTTCTAGGGAAACTTGGTACATGTACACAAGATACCTAGTTCCCAGAAAAAGAAAAAGAAATTAAAGTTTTCTGTAGAAAGTGAAATAATACTCTTTTTTTAACTATTTTAGAAAGAGTTATTTACTGACTATTTAGTCCTAGGTATCTTATGTCTCATTAAATTGGTGCTTTTGTTTTCAAGAATAAGTCCTTGAATGTTTGTATGAAAAATCGTAAGTTATTCGCTCTTAATTAATACTGAAATTTAACAGAACTGAAAAAACAGTTGCAGGAACATAACTTATACAAATAATTCAACCGCAATATAAGACGCTTGTTGCCGCCTGACGAGTCGACTGCTTAGTTCCATAAGTCCTTAACAAATTTAATTCCTATGGAAATTAGTATCATATTTTTGGAAATAGATAGTGTTTACTTCACTAAAAATTGTTGTTAGAACTTAAATGCAGTTAGCATCACCGCCCTTCCTCCCGCAAATATAGTACATATGTATATACACGTGCCGAAGGTTTAGAACATCTCGTAAGGTTGCTCCATGGAGGGACTAAACACATGTCCAGTAAGATTGAGGTTGAATTCTATATAACAACATTCGCATCGACTGCATGTGTATGTATACATATGTGCGGCGGTAGGGAGGATGGCGGGGCTGCAGACTGCACTCACTACAACTACTTTTTGTTGGAATAAACACTAAATGTTTTCCAAAGTAAGCGTCATGAATTGCAGGAAAGTGTGTCTGTTTCTATTGTATTACAATTATGTTTTATTCTCGATCTTGTCTCGAATCAATATTTGGAAATAACCAGTATTTGAATTAACAATTTATTTTGCGTTCGCCCCATTGTTGACAAGATTTTTCCAAGATAAGTGCGATATACTGGGCCGAACGTGGAATAATATAAAACTGTGTCCACCATCTCAAGTATCACAGGTTTCTAGTTTAAGTTAATTTTAAAGTGACCATTTATGTTGAAGAAATACTTATGTACCTATGTCTTGTTTGGCATTATGTTAATTTGACGGTTTTTCCATTATACTTAGATAATTACAGACAAGTCAATATTTTTTAAAAATCACAATAAGTATTTTAATAGTACTGCCGAGTTTTTTTTATTCCTTACGCCGATATTCACTTTATACTATATTACGTTACCCCCCAAGAGATTCAAATAAAACAATGTCTATACCCACACAAAGCCCCTGATCGTATCGGCCGCCCGATACAGACCCTCCTAAATTTCTCGGGTTCGTCGCCCGCGTAACGTCCTAGACGAGCCCGACGACCCCACCACCATCCGACAAGAGAGCAGTAGGGAAACTAGCACTCTTAGAAAACATAAACACAAAACGCGTTCCGTATTCCGGCCTCGCCGACGAGGCCCACTGTGACGTCCGCGTACTTGTAACGGAAATCCTCCCCGACCTTTGCCAAACGAGCCAGCCCGCGATGCTGAGCCAGTAGCAATAAATACTCCCTTAAATAATAATATGACCCAGCCTGTCCCTTTGCTGCCCTCCCCAAATGACCCCGCTATGCCGAGGCCCGTACTCCACAGGGAGTGCCCTTAGCGTGCGGTCATTAGATGTAAGTGTATTTTAGTTTGTAAGCCCTGGCTGGGGGCCTTTAATTTATTAGAGGTCACCACAGGACAGACCGGTTAAGTAGACGCACAGCCTTACTGAGCTGATCTACGACTGGCCCTAGCTAACAAAAAAAAAAATTGTTCGCAACATTCCTTTTTCGGCATCGGAAGTGAACACATCTAATTAGTCATAACCGTGTTTATCACCAAGCGCTAAGTAGCCTAAGACGCGACGCGTGTTTTCAAGTTCCAACTTGTGTGTGACCTGTTATTTTGCAATGGACATTTAAGTTACAGGTATGTATTAATAATTTACTTAACAATTTACCCTCCAAGAGATTCAAATAATATAAATTCCGTATTTAGCTAGTTGTTTTCGTTTATATATGAGGTGACATTTTTATTATTATCTTCGCTATTTTTCTCTTCATAAAAACTGTAGGTTTCTCCCAATCTGGGCGGAGCGGGAGGGTGTGTCAGACTTTTACTCACTAAAACCCATCCGCGTGTTCCTTCATATGTTCCGAGGCCGCGGTAACTGTTTCGAACAATTCCGCAACTCAGTAGTAGCCCAGAGTTTAGAAGTTAGCGGTGTGATACATCCAAACCTCGGTGCACACGTGAATCTGATGATCTTGCGACTGATCTCTCTTCGGTCGTGTCGGATCACCGTCCCATCGGACTATGAGAGTGAAACAAACAGAGAGTGCACCTACTTGTTCACTATAATATCTCCTGCGCAGGTGGTAAATGGCCAAAATCGGTCAGGACTATACATTATCGTCATGTAATTCCAACAGTTCAGCCAGCGTACGCCATGATAGCTCTCAGAGGGTGGAATTGTTTCCAACTCACTTGGTACTAATCGTAATAGTTAGTCTAATTACACAACATCTTTATAAATAGCCTATGTTTTATTCTGATATACAAGCTATAGAACCATTGGCGTATCTAGAGATATTTTCCAGGGGGGGCCTGGCCCCCAGCGGTCTCCCCAGTGGTAGAAACGATTCACGGTGGAGCATACTGAGGAGGTGTGCCCAGCTTGGGCAGAGCACCGCCGTGTTCTCGTGGAGGTGTTCGGTGGCGCAGACCTCTCACGCCCGGCGCTGGTTCAGACCATTGTGCGGGTGAGGGGCAATGGGATGCAGTCACTTCCTTCTGCGAAGCAGTCATGCTAGCGAAGGAGGAGGCAGAACGCGTGAGGGAGAGATAACTCTCTTCTTCACGCACCAGCCGACGTGAGAGTCGACCCGGGCGTCGGGGATCAAGAGCCGATCTCCGGACACCATAGGCGCGGGCTTGCGGATGGCGAACAACGCAGAACGGGAGATGAAATTCGACGATTTTTTTATCTGAAAAAAAAGTAATATAAAAAGAGGTAGAAGCGATAATCTCCTATTCAGGCTTCGTTAACGCTTACTGTACGAGTCAAAAAATTTAACATGAATTAATATACCATGTAGCGCAACAGTAGTGTAAACGAGAAGAATCTGAAAAGTGAATCATAAAAAAATGGCCAATTGCGAGTCGTACTCGCCATTAAAGGGTTCTGTAGTGGCGAGTATAGATGCAAACGCTATAAAAGTTATTTATCTAGCGATAAATAACTTTGCTGTTATAGCGTTTGCATAATTGACAAAGTTATATAAGTAAACGCTAGGGTTTAATGTATGAAATTGCTGATTTGTATTGAAACATTAAAACTCGTTTTTTTTTTCTAAAATGTGACATACTTATTGAATCAAAATATCTCAAGTATACACTCATTATTTATTAATTGTTGGCATCTAATCGGAAGGTTATATTTTATGCCTTTGCAATAGAACTCTCAGGATCTAGATTTGAAAAATTGTGTGAAAGCATTTAGTACCTTCTCTTGGGAACTTGAAAATCAAAAAAAGACGTCTGTTGGAGCAAGTTCTGGCGAGTACGAAAGATGACGTATGGTATAACTGCAGCTCCTGCAGAGTTATATCGGTTTCTCGTGCAGTGTGCGATGTCATGCGTTATCATGGAGCAATAATGGTGAAGAACAATGCAAGAGTTAGGGCTTTTTCAATGCTAGTTTCACCATCATTGTTCGAAGTTTGGCTCAGTAAACATCTGCTGTTATTGCTAAATCAGACCTGAAAACGCTAAAAAACACTACGAATAGACTACTAATCAGTTCAATCAATCAATCAGCCTTTTCTTCCTGAACTTTCCTGTTTTACTAACTTTTAAGTTTATAGTATATCTAAGTTCAGTGCGCCTATTAGCATAGGTCTCTTTTAACATCTTCCACTGCTGTCTATCTTTGGCAAATCTCCTCTAGTTGGGCCCGGTGGTTTGTCTTAACTCATCCGCCCATCTCTTCCCTGGCCTTCCTCTGTTTCTTTTACCATCTCGTGAATACCAGTTAGTTACGATATTTCTCCACTTTCTAGCATATCTGCGACTCTCTTTTGTCTGTCTTGCCTTTTGAAGCCAATCATGCTCCTTTCCATTGCTCTCTGGCAGTACACTAGACTGTCTCTAAGATGCAGCCATAGGTGAGGCAGGGGAGATATACACATGTATCAAAAACTTTCCTTTTCAGTTCTCTGCTTATTTCAGTGGATTTCATTCCCTCCTTTAGAGTCCAATATTTTTTCCAGTGTGTAGTTATTCTTTTGTTGATTTCTTTAGTGGATTGGTCTTTCTATGAAATGATCTGCCCTAGATGAACATATTCTTCCACATACTCCTAGAGATCAAAATTAATAACCATTCTCTTAATGGTTATTAATTTTGATCTCTAGGTTTTCGCTATTGGATAATATTTTAGTTTGTTTATGTTCATGAGTAAATCAATTTTTTCGCTTTGATGGTTTAGGTCTTCGATCATTTTTCCTAGATTATGTGGATTTTCATAAGAAAAATAATGCTATCTTTCGCAGATGGCATGGATGATATGACGCCTAAGTCATTTCGGAATATATTTTCTAGCATCGCAGAACGAAACAGTTACCACTACTTTTTTATTGGTAAGCTTTGCCTTAGGACACTATTACGGCGTTTGACCTGGGGTTAGCCATTGTTTTTGCACTTTTCTTCATGTCACAATTCGATCCTATATTACTTCATTTCTGTACGAATTTACAGAATACGTCTACTCAACAAGTTTCAACTCTGTAGTCGTAGTAGTTTCGGAATAAAGTGGATGTGACAAACGGACGGACAGACGGAGAGCCATGACGAATCTAAAAGGGTTTTGTGTTTTGCCATTCGGCTACGGAACCCTAAAAAGTGGCCAACTGCTAGTCAGACTCGCCCGTGAAGGGTTCCGTATCAGAAATAAATTATTTGGTTTTTCGTAATCCATACTTTAATATTATAAATGCGAAAGTGACTCTGTCTGTCTGTCTGTTACCTTTTCACGCCTAAACCGCTGAAACGATTTAGATCAGATTTGGCATGGGAAAAGTTTAGGACCCTGGGAAGGACATAGGATAGTTTTTATCTCGAAATTCCCACGGGTTCGGGATTTTATGCGGGAAAACCCTTCCACGCGAATGAAGTCGTGGGCAAAAGCTAGTTTTTGTATAAATGACAAAGCAATGTTCGGTGTTTTTGAAAATGTGCTATATCTCTCAAAAACTGCTGACTATAACTTGTTCAAACATTGTTCAAAGTGTTCATCAACATATTGTTTTTAATTTTTTTTAGATTTCGCGCTCTTTTATTTTAAAATTTAGATCTATCTTTAAAACGATTTACTTTGAGCATTAATCGATTTGGAACCTATTTTTCAAACGATTGACTTCAAGAAAAATCGTTTTTGGAACCTCAATGTCATTCATTAAATTAAACACGCCCCACACGTAGGTATAGGATAGGAAAAAAAATCAGCTCCTTGTATTGGGAGCCGCTTGTTTTTATTAGGGTTCCGTAGCCGAATGGCAAAAAACGGAACCCTTATAGTTTCGTCATGTCTGTCTGTCTGTCTATCTGCCCGTCCGTCCGTCCGTCCGTATGTCACAGCCATTTTATTCCAAAACTATTGGGACTATACATGTGAAACTTGGTAGGTAAATGTATTCTGTGCACCGCTTTCCGATTTTAAGAAAAAAATTACAAAATATTTAAAATAAAGGGGGTTCCACATACATGGAACTGAAACAGAAAATATTTTTTTCATTAAATCTATGCTTGTGTAGTATTTATAGACAGGTTTTCAAAAATAACATTGAGGTTTCTAAAACCACTTTTTCATGAAGTTAATCGTTTAAAAGATATATATATATATATATATAAAATATGCTGTAGATCTTAATGTAAACTTTCAACCAAAATTAGTTTTAAGTAGGGTCAGCAGTTTTTGAGATACAGCATATTTTCAAAAACCGCAAATATAACTTTGTAATTCATAAAAACACTATGAAAAAACAAAGTTATTTGGCGTAGTTGTAAAAATTGTAAATAAGCTAGTTTTAAGAAATTTGTAAGGTTTTTTTCTTGTCAAATAAATATATTATATTATTATATTTACTACGGAACCCTTCACGGGCGAGTCTGACTCGCACTTGGCCAATTTTTTTTGTATAAAATCATAAAACAGTTCACAGAATACATCTATCCATCAAGTTTCAACTGTCAATCTTAATAGTTTCGGAATAAAGTGGCTGTATCATAACTGGCTTCAGATTACACACAATAGTTTTAACTTGTGACATCTCAAAGATGTATAGAGGAATCTTGATCAGACCGGAGGATCGGAACTTTCAACACATACTATGGCTATAATCTCCTAGTGATCCAGTTAAAGAGTACGAACTTGCGACTGTCACCTACGGAGTTAGTAGTTCACCTTATCTGGCCATCCGCACTCTCCACCAATTGGCGGCCGATCATGGCGCCGCGTATCCACGCGCAGCTGAAACTCTTCTTAACGAGACATATGTCGATGATATTACGACCGGCGCGCCCTCTGTACGTGAAGCCATAGAACTAAAAGATCAACTTATCAGTTTGTTAGGTTATGCTCAACTTGAGCTCCGAAAATGGTGTAGTAATTCACAATCCTTTCTTAAAACTTTGCCTGTAGATCATTGTCAAACACCTAAACTTTTCTCTGAAGAAAGTGATAAATCAACGTTAAAAATCTTAGGAGTCCAATATGATCCTGTGAGTGACAATTTCAGTTACTCACAGTCTCCAATCGAGGACAGGGAAGGTACCAAGCGTTCAATCTTATCTAGCATCGCGCGTATCTTCGATCCTCTTGGGTGGCTCACATCTTTTATCTTAAAAGCCAAATTGCTCCTTCAAGATTTGTGGCGCCTCAATCCTTCATGGGACGAACCTGTGCCCAAAGACATAGCTCTAGAATGGCAAAATTTTATAACAGATCTCCATAACTTAAAACTAATAGAAATCCCTAGGAGGATTATATTACCTTCTCAGTCAAAGGAATTTCAACTCGTCGGATTCTGTGACGGATCCACTAAATCATATGGATGTTGCGTTTATCTTCGTGTCATCACCTCTCACGACGTACAAATTTATCTTTTAATTGATAAGTCCAAGGTAGCACCTCTAAAAGTGTTGACAGTCAACCGCTTAGAGCTTTGCAGTGCTGTATTACTGTCTAAAGTAATAAATCGCATTTATGCCTTGCTTAGTTCAAATCTTATCTTAAATAAATCTATATTATTCACAGACAGCTCGACTGTATTGTCGTGGTTGAATACTGAGCCACACAAGCTTAAGACCTTCGTTGCCCACAGAGTGGTCCTTATTAATGACAGTCCTGTGCCAACTGAGTGGCGACACATGTCCACCCATAACAACCCAGCTGACATCTGTAGTCGTGGCTTATCATGCTTATCTTTATCTTCCTCTCAAATCTGGTGGTCTGGTCCTCAGTGGATGTCCAACGAGCCCTTCAACTGGCCTGTTTCAGCAGTTGAAGTATCAGATAACGTGCTAGAACTCATGCCCGCATCACGCACGTGTCATGCTGGCGTGACACCTGAAGCTGACTTGCTTGATTCCATCTTGGAACGCCACTCCTCCCTTTCCCGAGTGGAAAGAGTGGTCGCATGGATCTTGCGTTTCACAAACAACGCGAAAGCTAAACCTTCTGAGCGTACCTTAATGCCTTATCTGACAGCCACCGAATTAAGCTAATCTTTAGGTCATCTAACAAAATATGTTCAACATCAAAGTTTTAATTATGTCATATCTTTAATAGCATCCAAGAAACTTTGGGTAAACCCAAATATTTATCTAAACTATCTCCTTTCCTTGATACTCGCGGAATCTTGCGAGTGGGGGGACGTCTCAAGCACGCGACGTTACCAGGTCTCGTCAAACATCCATATCTCTTACCTAAGATTTCTCGATTGAGTATTTTTTTTATTGACCACTTTCATACAACTTATCTTCATTGTGGGCCTCGCCTACTACAATCTTTAATTATGCGTCGATTTTGGATACTTGGCATTAGAAATATTATTAGGTCGCGGTTATCTAAATGCGTAACCTGTTTTAAAATCAAACCTATTCCACTTCAACCTTTACAAGGTGACCTTCCACCTTCCCGACTACAACCGGGTCATTGTTTTCAAACAATCGGCATCGACTTCGGAGGTCCTTTTATGATAAAAGAAAGTAGACGTCGTAACGCTAAAACTCACAAAGCGTATCTCTGCCTCATAGTCTGCCACGCTACCAAGGCCGTTCGTTCATCTCGAGCTGGTTACGGAGCTCACATCTGAAGCGTTCATTGCGGCCTTAGATCGGTTCGTATCACGGAGAGGACTTTGTCACTCCATAGTCACAGATGGTGGTACTAACTTCGTGGGTGCCAGGCGTTATTTGTCGGAAGTTAGCGAAATGCTCAACCGTGAAAGCGATAGTATTTCCAGTCAGCTCGGTTCTCGAGGAATCACGTGGAAGCTCAATCCTCCTTCCGGTCCTCACTTCGGAGGCATATTCGAGAGCGGTATAAAATCGACAAAATACCATCTCAAACGTATCATCGGGTCCCAGATTCTTAACTTTGAAGAGTTTTATACTATTCTAACGAAAGTGGAAGCTATGTTAAACTCTAGACCCTTAGTAGAAATATCTTCCGACCCCGGCGAGGTTGACGCTCTTACAGCTGGTCACTTCCTCATCGGTCGACATTTAATATCTTTGCCCGAACCGGTGTATGCCGAAAATGAAACCGTACGTACTCGTTGGCGGCCAGTCCAGCGCCTAACACAAAGCTTTTGGCATACTTGCCAAAGGGACTATTTGCATACTTTACAACAGCGAATGAAATGGTTTAAACACGGCAACTGTCAGCCAAAACTGAACGATCTTGTAACCATATATAAACCCAACTTACCTGCTAGCGAATGGAGGTTGGGTCGCGTTGTTCAGCTCCATCCGGGCAAAGATGACATAACTCGTGTTGTGACAGTCAAAACGTCTACAGGCTTACTTGTAAGACCTGCTGTCAAAATTTGTCCTCTTCCAATTGTACAAAACAATTAATTTATCTACATCATATTTCCACCTAATTTTGTACACTTATAACACTTAGCCTATTTTTAGTACCTAGTATGTTATATTATAACTCACATATTAGAGTTAAACTTATTTTGTTCTCATCAGCTTAATTTTAACTTAAAATCTTATTAGCACGATGACAAATGAATCTGCGTAGGCTTAAGTCTCAAACTTCATCTATCTTATCTTATGAAATCCCCGGTTGATTTCAAGTGGGGGGATATGAACAGGCTTAGGGATGTTTTCCTAGTCCATTCCTTAGAGCCGGGGCACACGATGCGTTGCGGCGGCGGTGCGGCGCCGGAGCGGTGTCGCTGCGTCGTCTTACATAGAAATATCTGTGGCATGCACACGATGCGCTCCGGCGCCGCACCGGACTTGCAACCACCAAGACGAGGCGGGGAGGGGTGAATGCGTTGCGACGTCGGAGCGGCACCGCTCAGTTGTTTTGCGTCACAAGGAAGGACACACGCTCGCTCGTTTCGATTGTCT
The DNA here is from genome assembly GCA_943138885.2 of Tholera decimalis. Taxonomy (NCBI): domain Eukaryota; kingdom Metazoa; phylum Arthropoda; class Insecta; order Lepidoptera; family Noctuidae; genus Tholera; species Tholera decimalis. The sequence goes on along the minus strand of OW964574.2, from coordinate 14,641,537 downwards.
GTCAACAGACTGTCCAACGCTGCTACGGCGCCACTGCGACATAACAACGTTACGGCGCCGCACCGCTCGTGTGCCCACTGACACGGTGAAATCTTTGCGGTGCGGCGCCGCAACGCATCGTGTGCCCCCGCCCTCATTCAAATTTGCCGCCACTTGCATTCACCTATCGCTTTGAGTAAAATCCCGAACAACGCATCGCTCCCGCCCTCTGACGGAGCGAGAAAACTAGAGTTAAAACTGATATAGCCGGCCGGCTAGAACAAACTCCGCGCGCGCGGTGAAAAACACTGAAAACCTGGTGAAATATGACTGCTAGTGACATAGTGTGGTGATCTTCTGACTCCCAGTATCCTGTAAGTACCTAACCATTCAATTTATATCCTTTAAGCCTGTTTCGTGATAGAAAACTTCAAAAGCGTCAGTGGCTACACGCGATACTCAATCAGAGAGTAAAAATACATATTGACAGAATATTAATTAATAAAAATGTAACTAGGCAACCATAAGATTAATCATAGATAAATTATACTATCAAAAAAGTTCTAACTCTAACATCCTCCCTTTTTGAAAGTTTCTTTATCCAATCGATTCAATCCGATATATTTTGCCATAGAAACAATTTTGGGCTGGTGTAAAGGCTTTGTTAGCAAGTCCGCTAACTGAAACTCAGTTGGTACATACTGTACTGATAGTTCACCAGCGGTCACCAATTCTCTGACATAGAAATGACGGATGGCAATATGTTTAGTTCTCCGGTGTAACTCAGGATTGTGCGAGATTTTAATGGCTGCGTCATTATCGACTTTGAGTATGGGAATCTCCTTTAAGTTTGATATCTCTGCTAAAAGCCTTTTGATCCCGACTATTTCTCTAGCCGCTTCACTAGCTGCAACTAATTCAGCTTCCGTGCTCGAAATAGCAACACATGTTTGTCTTCGACTCAACCAGGATATTGCTCCTCCTGAGTATAGACATAATATGCCTGATGTTGACCTACCAGTAGTTTTATCGCCTCCGTGGTCGGAATCACTGTAACAGTCTAATATACCACTATTGTAGTTTTTCTGATAAGTGATTCCATAATCCAAAGTTCCTTTGATGTATCGTAACATACGTTTAAATCTTTGAATATCATCTTTGTTTGGGTTTTCTAGTGATCTGGACACTACACTCATAGCATATGCCAGGTCAGGTCTGGTTCCGACTGTTAGATATGCCAGAACACCAACAGCTTCTCTATATGGAAATGTCACAGGTTCTACTGAATCCTTTGCCAGGTGTTCATCCTGTCCATCTTTTATAATAGGAGTAGTTGCAGGTTTAGAATCAGCCATCCCTAAGCGATCCAACACTTTTTGTGCGTAATGCTTCTGTGTCACTGTGATATCACCATTGACGTTCATAATTTCCAAACCCAAGAAATATGACGCATCTTTAGTTGTGATTTTAAACTCGGATATGAATCTATCACATTCTTTTGGATTTGATGCAGCTATAAGACCGTCATCAACGTATAGTGCAAGGATAATCTTATCGTTTGAACGATTGCGAATAAATAGGTATGTATCTGTATCACACTGTTTAAATCCAATGTTTTTCAAATAATCAACCATACATCTATTCCAACATCGAGGAGCTTTTTTAAGACCGTATAAGCTTCTCTTTAATATACACACCTTCTTAATCCATTATTATAGCCGTCAGGTTGATTCATGTAAATTTCTTCATTTAACGAACCATAGAGGAATGTGGTCGAGACATCAAATTGGGCGAGTATCATGCCTTCATTTGCAGCAATGCTTAGTAACGTCCTAACCGTTGTTATTTTTGCGACAAGACTAAACGTTTCATCATAATCAACGCCTTTCTTTTGTGTATAGCCCCGAGCCACTAGTCGAGCTTTGAACTTATCGAGACTTCCATCGGCATTTGTCTTTACTTTGAAGACCCATTTGCATGAAACTGGCTTACGACCCTTGGGTAAGTCTACCAAAATCCAAGTTTTGTTTTCAGCCAGTGATTTAATCTCATTTTCCATAGCTTTCAACCATTGTTCCTTTTGAGCACTATTGATGGCTTCTTTATTTAGTTTCAATAAACGTGCTTATATCATCATACGCTGACATCGCATAGTCATGGAATCTTTGCGGTAGTTTCAGCTGATTTCTATCTCGTAAGATCATTCTAGAACTTTCATTTGCTAAGTCCTCTATGTTTTCCGGTATTGGAGTAAGGTCATCACCATCTTCGTCAACTAAAGCATCTTCATAGCGAGGTGAGCTTAATGGTGAAGCTTCTGGAAACAAAGCAAAACCTTGAGATGTAGGAGGCACAGTTAAGCTTGGAATGTTGTCAGAGCTGTCTACATTGCGTATATCCTCCCTTGCATCACACATCAAAGGTGTAGTAAGTGGATAATGCACTTCAACTGAAGGATATTCCTGATATACTTCAGGATCGTCAAGACCAATTGGATTTAACGCTGACTCATTAAATATAACATCTCTGGATCTTACAAGGTTGCTTACCATTTTTATTGAAGCTTAACAAACGGTATCCATCGTCACCTTCGTAACCGATCAATACACATTTTTGAGCCTTTTTAGATAACTTAGTTCGCTTTTGTTTGGGGCCTTGGGCGTAACATTCGCATCCAATTACTTTTAAATGTTTTATAGACGGTTTTCTATTTAACCATAGTTCATAAGGTGACTTTCCATCAACGCTTGAAGGTCCTGTCCTGTTGAGGACATAAGCAGCTGTGTTCACTAATTCAGACCAGCAACTAACAGGTAATTCTTCATGGGAATACATTACTGCGTGCAGCTTCAACTAAAGTCCTGTTTTCCCTTTCACACGATCCGTTTTGTTGAGGAGTGTAGGGCATAGTTGGGTCATACTCAGAAAAAGTGTACATTTTGGATTTGTAACTAAACTGTAACGATACTGAGAATCTCCGTTACGAAACTGATGTCATAAGGCATCGTACACACGGATTGGGTGAAAAAGCATTATTTTTGGAGTATCACTTTTATTTAGATTACTTTAAAAAAACACTAAAATCTTACTTTTTAATTTATACCAAGTATAACAAAGGAATAACCTTGTCTTTTCTGAAATGGGAATGGAAAATTTAGTTAGGTTACACACAACCACTTTTTATTCTCCTGAACTAAGCTTAATAATTTCTCAGTTTCGTAACATAACGCAATATAACGAAACTGAGAATAAAATCTGAGAAATTATATTCTTTAAAAATATTTTTACGTTAACCACGTGTTTATCGCACAAGCCCTGAGCTTATTCTTTAAGATAATACAAAAAGCAAGAAAAGGACATAGTAAGTAAACCAGAATATAATAAACTTCACACAATAATAGTCGTTTATAACCCTGAGGTATTTTTTGTAAATATTCACTTGATACACGTCTTAACTTCACGACTACGACGAAAACAAAAATTTTACCACCATAGTGATTTTGACGTAAGTAATAATGATGCTATAATAGGAAAAATAGTTATACCACTTTAAATCATTGTGTTTCTAATTTTATTGCGTGTTACTAACCCTGAGTAACGAAACTTCATAATTTTAGGACAAAGATTGTTTAATTAAAATAAATTCTTCTATATGCAATTTAGGAAAAAAATTTGTCCCAATTAGTTACTTGATTCATCAAGAATAATATAGCCACAGTCAATATTACATAAAGCGATGAGTATTCGTAACAATACATTTATGAAAAAGTGTAGCGGTCCTTGGGACACTAATAAAGTATGAAGATATTTTTAGCAATGTTTTGACACCCAAAAAATATACTCTTTTAATGAAAATTTAAGTTAAAATACGAGGCTAATCTTCATATCAATAGACAGATATAACAACAAAGTGGGGAAAAAGTAAATATATCATAACATTAGATATTTATTTAAATATGAAGTAGCAGGACAAGAAATAAAACCAAATGAACACTTTTTCTGAGTATGACCCAGTTAGCCTTTGTTTTATGCCAGCTTCTTGCAAAAGATTCTTGACATTCATGTTATCAAACTCTCCACCGTTATCGCTTAAAAGTTCTTTAATAGTGTGACCAGCTGTTTTACTTTCTTGAAGAACTTGTTTGAGTTTTTCACAAACTTCAGACTTATGTTTCAAGAAGTAGACATATTTAAATTTACTGAAGTCATCTTTGAAGAGAACAAAGTATCTGTACTTACTAAAAGAATAAGGAAAAGGTCCACAAACATCAGCATGCAGTATTTCTCCAGGTTCTTTAGCCTACACTCTTGTTCCAAATTTCTTTCTATGTGTCTTTCCATAAATGCACCCAGTGCAAAATTCGGAATCAAGTGGTACTTTAATACCTAGTTCTTGTTCGATAACTTTCTTAACATGTCGTTTATTCTGGTGAACAAATCTCTCATGATAAAGTTGGACTTAAAGTTTGGACTTGGACAATACGTTCACTACTTCAGTGCTATTGTCAATAACTGTATTTGCATTGAGCTTATACAGTCCTCCATTTTTAGAGCGCTTTCCTACTAGGTAAACCTGTCCATTCAATTTTAATGAGCAAGTTTCTCTTTCAGAGGTAAAGACACTGTTATTTAGTTTATCTTGGGCAGCCAGAACTGAAAAAAGATTCTTTTTAATTGCAGGTACGTACCAAACTTCATTAAGCGTTATGTCTTGCATTTTATTATTGGTAAAAGCCGTCAGATGTACAGTGCCTTTACCAAGAGCACCAACTGTGGCTCCATTTGCAGTAGTCAAAGTATTACTGTTACAGCTTTCGAAAGTAGTGAAAAAATCTCTTCTATTCGTTACATGATTGGTCGCTCCAGTATCAACGTACCAACTGTCCACATCGTTATCCGATACTGCATTTACTTCTTGTTCGTCTTCAACGTACATCAAAATAGTGCTTACTTTGGCTTCAGTAGTGGAAGGTGTAGATGGTTTTGGTGGTCTACCATCTGATATCCATTTATGACATTTCTTAATCTTGTGGCCTAGTTTTCCGCAATAGCTGCATTTCTTTTTGATAAACTTATTATTACTATTTTGGGTAGCAAAAGTTTCAGTAGATCCAGCCTGATTATGTTGACTTGCAAGAGACTTTTCAAAGTTGCATAATTGTACTGTTAAATTCTCAATATTGCGATCAGCTTTTGACAATAGTAACCAGCTTGACTTAAATGGGAAGAACGACTCGGGTAACGTGTCTAGAATTTTACAGATGAGTAACACTTCAGGTAATTCACACTTATACTCCTTCATCAGCTCAATTGTCAAGTCATGCCATAAATTCTTTATTTTAGAAATATGTGTTCCCATATCATGTTGTTGATCTTTGCAATAGTGAAAGAATTCGAGAGAGTAGGTATAAGTTTTATCATCTGTAGAACGATCAAACAAACGGTGTAACTCATCCCACACTTCTTTTGATGTCTCTAATCTCATAACCTTTTGTAGGGTCATGTCTGACATGTTTGCTGTTAACGATAGCAAGGCTCTGCTGTCTGCCTCATTATACTTTTGTAAATTGTCCTTAAATATTTCCATCTCTTGTGGGGTGACGTTTTTGGGCAGGACAGGCGTTTCAACCTGCCTTCAACTGCATCCAGTCCGCCAATACTGCCCCTGAGAAGCTGCATTACTTTATAACGCCATGTTGCCCAATTTCCATTGCCTTCTAAATGGCCAATGTCTATCTTGAAACTTGACGCTTGCATTATATTTAGGAAATTTTTCTCTCTCAAATCGCTACTCAATCTTTGTTTAAAAAACTGATGAACCACGCTCTGCTACCATGTTGGAGTCGCGTTTTGGATTTTAAATTAAACGATTATAATGAGAGTAAAAATATATATTGACAGAATATTAATTAATAAAAATGTAACTAGGCAATCATAGAATTAATCATAGATAATAAAATACTATCAAAAAAGTTCTAACTCTAACATATTTGAATTTGGAGGGTAACGTAATATAGTATAAAGAGAATATCGGCGTAAGGAATAAAAAAAACTCGGCAGTACTATTAAAATATTTATTGTGATTTAAAAAAATATTTCGACATGTCTTTAATTATCTAAGTATAATGGAAAAACCGTCAAATTAACATAATGCCAAACAAGACATACATAAGTATTTCTTTAACATAAATGGTCACTTTAAAATTAACAAAAACTAGAAACCTGTGATACTTGAGATCGTGGACACAGTTTTATATTATTCCACGTTCGGCCCTGTATATCGCACATATCTTGGAAAAATCTTGTAAACAATGAGGCGAATGTGGAATAAATTGTTAATTCAAATACTGGTAATATCCAAATATTGACTCAAGACTAGATCGAGAATACAACATAATTGTAATACAATAGAAATAGACATAATTTTCCTGAAATCCATGACACTATCCATGATACTTTGGAAAACATTTAGTGTTTATTCCAACAAAAAGTAGTTGTAGTGAGTGCAATATGCAGCCCCGCCATCCTCCCTGCCGCCGCACATATGTATACATACACATGCAGTCGATGCGAATGTTGTTATATAGAATTCAACCTCAATCTTACTGGAAATGTGTTTCGCCCCTCCATGGAGCACCTTACGAGATGTTCTAAACCTTCGACACGTATACGCATACACATACGTACTATATTTGCGGGAGGAAGGGCGGTGATGCTAACTGCATCTAAGTTCTAACAACTATTTTCAACCGACGACAAAAAGAGGAGGTTATCAATTCTTGTGCAGTTGCTCTCAAAAAGTACCATTTGTGGAAGTGGAACTGATGATGAAGACCACAGATGGCCGCCGAAACTACTCAATAATAAGTATTAAGTGGATTGCGATTCGATTACTTGAATATGGATGTTAAGCACTTTATGCTCGTCACAATGCATATGGTGATGTAGAGCTGATGGTGAAGTACCAGGAGAACTCCTCAACAATTAACGGCCCAGCATTGGGAAAAGCAATATTTTGTAAAAGGTTATAAGTAGTTGACATTTAGGCTCTTGTAACTAGGTAAATTAAAAATCATCCAACTAAAAAGAGTGAAAAAAAAACTTTTTAACAAAAAATTAAACCGACTCCCAAAAAACACTGCAAAGTGAAAAATAACTTTAATTTCGGAAGTCGGTGCCAAAAACGAAAAAACAAAACTAAAGACACCGACTACCGAAATTAAAGTTATTTTTCACTTTGCAGTGTTTTTTGGGAGTCGGTTTAAATTTTGTTAAAAAGTTTAATTTTGTGAAATAAACACTATCCATTTTCCAAAAATATGATACTAATTTCCATAGGAATTAAGTTTGTTAAGGACTTATGGTACTAAGCAGTCGACTCGTCAGGCGGAAACAAGCGTCTTATATTGCGGTTGAATTATTTGTATAAGTTATGTTCTTACAACTGTTTTTCGGTTCTGTTAAATTTCAGTATTAATTAACAGCGTATAACTTACGGTGTTTCATACAAACATTCAAGGACTTATTCTTGAAAACAAAAGCACCGATTTAATGAGACACAAGATACCTAGGACTAAATAGTCAGTAAATAACTTTTTCTAAAAATACTTTAAAAAAAAAAGAAAGTGATATTTCACTTTCCACAGAAAATTTAAATTTCTTTTTCTTTTTCTGGGAACTAGGTATCTTGTGTATGTGTACCAAGTTTCACCAGAAACGGTTCTTTATTTTCCGAAAAAAGGGACTCGAAAGTTTGTATGAAATACCGCGTAAGGTGTCAACGCTGTTAATATTTGTGAGTATTTAGATCGTATCCGAAGCTTTAGCTGAAGGTGAGGGAAGCCGGACTTCTGTCGGACAACAATAACAGTCGACATTGTTGTTCACTTCAGTCAAACAATAGCGACACATTTAGATGTGATACACACTACATATTGTGTAATGTTAATATTAGCTGAATCCTTGTTGATTAGTTAGTGGGTTGTCTATTTTGAGCTGTTGGTCGGGCGGCAGAGGCAGTCTGAAACAAACAATGTACAACTCATCATCATCATCATCATCACAGCCGATAGATGTCGCGTGTGGCCACATCGTCAGCTCCTGTGCGTCGCGTTCCGCATTCTCAACACCTTTGGGCGCCGCGCAACACGCCCCCGTACTAACGGGGAACACACTACACACTGTGACATTTTTAGAAATTCTGTCAGCTTTTTCAATAGCAAATCCTATAATATAGGTACATTGTATGGAAAAACTATTAAAATTAAAACATCTATATCTCAGAGATGGAAACTCAAGTGCAATGAAGACAGCAGCACTTGTACATTAAGATCAACTCGGCGAAGACCGTCTGGCGGGTAGGACTGTACAGTAAGCAATACGACATATTCTGAATAGCTACAAGACTGACAACCCAAGAGATATAAACTTTAAACTGTTTTGGTATAATTAAATTGACATAGATGGTGCTATTTAAACCACAAAGAGATAAACGACGTCTAAAATTTTGTCGGGTTATCAACTTGCAACTCGACCTAACCACGCTGCCAAAAAATATTTTTTATGTGCTCTTTATTCATATTAAATCAGGATTTGAGTAGGTAAGTCATTAGTAATCAATATCTTAACTTAATTATTATATTAGAATACATTTTAACGGAAATTTTACGAAGTTACATCTGTTGAAAAAAGTTTAACCTAATAGAACAATAGTGGAGAAGTGCGTCTAGTTCTGGGAGGGTAAGATATGCCAACCTTCGCCGTTTCCAGATGTCATAAACCTTTTATGTTTGTCATAAACCTTTAAAAAAAAATACGAATCAGTTACTTTTTTTAACTTCCAGCGTAGTGAGTGAAAATTATTTAAATAGTTCATTTCTTATAATGTCATGGAATATCCAAAGAATATGAAATGACTTTGACATAATTATAATCTTTCGAAGATTATACACGCTATGCTTAGTTCGTTGTGGAGTAGTTATTGTTTAAACTGTAACAAAACACAAGTTATATGTTGGTAGGACTGTGTTATCGTTGTGCTCCCTAATATTCACTGAGAGAGTGCTGTGTACTTACTGTCCACTAGGTGCGGCACACGAGGCTGGTGGAGCTTCAGCATGTCGCTGCTTTATACTTCCTGTATGACGTTTAGCGGCACTTAGTACTGCTACTGTCTCACAGTCTGAACTGCAAATGATAAAATAAATACATTGAATATGCCTGTCTATGATTTCAAAATGAGTGTTTTCTCATGTGATAAATAGGTATTTTACACGATACTACGTATTTAACGGTTTAAAAAAATATCTGTGTTTTCTGTTTGTACGGGTTTATCTCTGGAATGGTAGAACCGTTTTAATGGGACTTTCGCGGGAAGAAATAGGAGTTTGTGACTGACTGTGATTTGAAAGAAATAGGACATCCAGGTAAAGTTACAGTCATCTGATAGAGGTGAAAGACTAGAACCTAGTAATATCGACCGTAGAAGGGACTGGAATTTCAAAAAGTGTAATCGCAATCATCTTTATGAACTTCTTTCTGAGGTATCTTGGGATGCAGTTATATCATCCAAAGACGTTCGCACTAGCACTCAGGCTTTTTACGATATTATTTACAGCTTATTTGACATTTGTACCCCGAAGAAACACAGAAACATAACTAGAAGATATCCCACTTGGTTTACGTCGGATATTATTCTAGATAATCAGAAAAAAGTTAAATTGCATTCCAAATGGAAAAAGACTAAATGTGAACTAATATAATATAAGCAATTCTCTGACTGTAGATCTAGCCTAAAGTCTCGTATTACGAATGCCTATAATACTTACGTTAGGCGCATCGAAGGGCACATTAAAAAAAACCCCAAAGAATTCTGGCAGCATATTTCGAACTTAAAGTCAAAAGGCGGGTTTGAGCCACATAGCGCACCAAGGTAAAGTTCACAGTGGTGTAGCAGCAGCTGAAGCGTTCGCGGATTATTTTGCGAGCGTTTTCCACACTGAAGTACCAAAGTTAGACCTCGGAAATATAGCCAGTCCAAGCAGTTGTAATATTAGTAATTACATTAATATACTAAACTTTTCTAAAAGTGACGTATTCAATGGAATAAATAAATTAAAACTCAACAGTTCCATTGGGCCTGATAATATTCCTCCATGGTTCCTAAAAGAGGGAAAGGAAATTCTTGTACCGAAATCTTCAAATAGATCTTCAGTCGATGAATACCGTCCAATAGCAATACTATCTTCACCCGCGAAAGTTTTTGAGAACGTTCTACATCAAGGAATTTATAAGCAAGTGAATCAGTACCTGTGCAATGAACAACATGGCTTTCACGAAAAAAGATCCGTCAACACTAACTTACACTAGTTAATTATATATCTACTAGTCTTGATCGCAGACGCCAGGTTGACTTCTATACTTTGATTTCCAAAAAGCGTTTGACAGAGTCAATAATGACGTCTTGCTCTCAAAAGCTACGTGCGATAGGTGTTGCTCCAGGATTCCTACGGCTTCTTGCAGACTATTTGCGGGACCGACAACAATTTGTTAGATTAGGTTTGTACGAGTCACTCCCATACCACACTCGCTCGGGTGTGAGTCAAGGTTCGGTAGTCGGCCCTCTCCTTTTCATTTTGATGATTAACTACCTCCCTGATGTGGTTGTAAATGCCAGATGCCTCTTATATGCTGATGACTTATAACTATTTTATGAAATAAAGTCTGAGCTCGATTGCCAAGATTTGCAATCAGACATTAATTCAGTATATAAGCGGAGTTTAGAACATAAAATGGAATTTAATAAATCAAAATGCTACGTAATGTCTTTCGGTCGAATGCGGCGCCCAGTCAACTTTCTATTCACATTGAATGAAGATACAATAGCAAGAACTGATTCCATGAAGGACCTGGGTGTCATATTCGACCGTAAGCTTACTTTCCACGACCACATCACATCTACCGCGAAGGAGTCCTTCAGGCGCCTTGGATTTGTTTTAAGAAACTGTCGTGATTTCCAAAACCATCACGTAATCAATCTTGTTTTTGGGGCATTAGTCCGCAGCAAACTTGAGTCTAGTGCGTGCGTATGGAAATCCTTTTGAAAAACAGTATGCGCTAGTTCTAGAAAAAGTACAAAAAGCATTCCTAAGATACCTTTACAAACACTTGTATGGGTATTATCCATTCCTGTATCCCACTAAATTTCTGTTGGGTTGCTTGTCTTTCAATTCGTTGGAAGTGAGACGGTCGCGTGATCAGATGACTGTGATATTTAAGATTATCAGGGGAATGATTGATGCACCTGACCTGCATAATGAGGCGGTGTTTTCTATGAGCACTACTGTGCTCATAGAAAACACCGCCTACTGGCTGTTCCCACTCGCCGCACAGTTGCACACTCCAAGTCGCCAAATCCTCGAACTCTAACCACTATTAACGCTCTCTTGGACTCAAACACAGATTTAGACATTGAGTTATAATGTACTACGAGTACATTATAACTCAATGGATTTAGATATGTTTGTGGATGAATGGAAGAAAATATTGTCAGAATCCTTGAATTTTTGTGAGAAGAATGTATGAATGTGCTAAATAAATTATAAAGTAAGTATATTAATTAATGTAATTGGTTTTGGCCGTTCTATTTAATGAATTAAATAAATAAATTTGAAGACACAATAAATAGAACTGTAATCCAGAGCGGATGTGTTTCATTTACCACGACAGTCGCAGGCAGACCTCAGTGTATTTCAAGAAACGCGCCCCCTGTGGCAATGACGCCGATGTTCCAGAAATAAAAAACTTAAGTATTTTTCCTCGGAAAACTATCGTGAAAATCTATACTACAGAACTTAGGATATGTGATTTACATCGTAGATAGATAGATAGATAGAATATACTTTATTGTACACCAAAATTTAAACACACCTATTTTACAATATTGCTTATTCTATGGTAACAATGGCGGTCTTATCGCTGAAAGCGATATCTTCCAGACAACCTTTGGAACTAGGACTTTAAAAACTTTAATTAAAGTGGGGAGGGCTAAATTAGTGTACTTACTACATTACTCATAAAAACAGAGAAACAAAAATTATTTAAATATTAAGATAAATAAATGTATATGCAAATATATATATATATATATAAATACAATGTAATACATAGGTAATTAAATAATACAATACATATAATGTGTTCTTTAACATCAAGTGGAGAGAAAACAAAAGAATAGTCATAAATTGGAATGAAAATAATTAGCAACCGAGCTTTTAAAAGTAGCCAGTGACTGAGCTTGTCTTACTGACACCGGCAATGCATTCCACAAACGAATAGCTTGCACCGTAAACGATGAGCCATAGAATTTAGTGAAATGTGCAGGCATTGAAAGTCTTAAATTCTCCGATGATCTCAAATCTCTTACATGTGTGTCATGAAGGAACTTAAAGCATTCTTTGAGATAAAACGGAGTTGTAGGATTGAAGAGAATACTGTAAAGTAATGATAAAATATGTGCATACCGGCGAAGGCGGATCGGCAGCCACTTGAGTTTAATGCGAAACTCAGAAACATGATCATATTTGCGTAAACCAAATATGAATCTGATACAAAAATTTTGGAGTCGTTCAAGCTTATCTAGCTGCACTTCGGTCAGATCTGGATAACTTGCATTAGCATAGTCGAGAACAGGGAGAAGAAGGGATTGGGTCATAAATCGTGCAGGGCGAATAACCGAACCCGCATACCACGTGTCATTTATATGCATTGTTATCGCTTTGCTTTCGCGATCTTGGGAATAATATAATACGGTTCTGAATTAGAACAACTTTTTACTGACTTAACTATCTCACAGGCAGACGGAGATTCGTCAAAGTTCACAATTTTAAAGCCATTAAATGAAAACATGGCCATCAAGAAATTTTCAGACGGGTTAAAAAATTCAATGCTGAGCACCATCGTGGCCGCTCGCAGCTATACCTGGGTGAATTTCAACAAATGCCATTTTTTTTATCATATCGGTGAACTTTTTCAGTTATATATTTTTTGTATATTTTTTAGGTTTTATGTAATCTATAGGATATCAAATATCCCCAAATTTAATATCATCAAAGTATCATTTAAGACTAAGGAGAAAATTCAGTTTGAATTCTGGTTTCCACCGATATGACAAACCGGCACCGATTATTTTTTCTGTACACTGATATGATAAGTTTATCCACTGGAATGATGTACATATATGATACTAACGATATGATAATCTATCCACCTTTGAACATCAAAAAGGAAATAGTTAGTAAGTACCAATCACAGAAATCTTAATAATAACTTAATAAGGCAATATTAAGATTTCTGTGGTACCAATATATTTTTACAAGGGTGACTTAGAACTGAAGACCTGAACTTAGGGTCTTATGTAAGTATATCACATCCAAAGAGAACTGAGTTCTTAGAAATCCAATTAAAATATATTTTTGGAATTATGTACCTATTTTATTATATTTACTATAGGTACTTAGAATTAAAAAAAAGAATGTTTATTTTTATTAGCATTGTCTTTATTAAAATGAAGTATAAAAAAATCAAAAATCTTATATCTAAGGTTAAAATTGCACAATACACATTTATTACTATGGATGATACAGCTAATTGTTTTGCCGTGTGTACACTTAAAACATTGTAGCCGTCTAGGTTTAACAATAATAAGAATAGGAATTTTATATACCTAATTAATCAGCTTTTTAAGTTTAACATAAATCACAACCACACTACAATAATCACAGCTTTAATTATTACTTACTTTAATATTTTTTAAATCTTTGTTCTCAGTACACATCACAGATTACAGATCGTTTATATCTTACATGTAGTAAAAAATCTTTACGCTACTACTACTTTTGTAGTTGAATCTTCTGAATTTATTGAACTAATACTTGGCGTTCGTAAAGGAGATGCTATTGACAAATCTAGAGGACTGCTTGTACGTAAATAGTGAGAACTACGCGCTACTATGGCATCAATACGCAGATTAGGACTATTACATCGAACATTCTGTCGTAATAGCCGTGGGCTATGAGGTCTTATTAGTTCTTGAGAAATACCAGGCTTATTATCTAGATTTTTCGGTAGCGATTCTGTTACATCATTGGTCACTGAAACACTTGTTTGGTTGTTTAGGGCAACATTTGCCTTAGCTTTTTTCCTCTGATAATATGCACGGGCACTGATTCGGTTTTTTTTGTGCAATGCGACGTGCATGTACAGTCATTTGGCTTCGGGTTGGGATAAGTCCAGCTGCTTTTCGTCTAGCTAAACGTTCGCTGTCTTTTCTTAAATGCTCCTTTCTTAACACAGGATCGCTTTTGATCTTAGCTTTTCATATTCTTTCCAGCAACCTCTTTCTCTCTTTTTTCTCCTCCTCTTTTAGTTTTGGCCTCGGCATTCTTAAACAAAATTAAGCTATTATTATGTTTTCTTTTTATCTATTGACTATTTTGTTATTTGTTATTATGTACCTACTTATTATTTTTTTAACTAGAAAATATTTTCTAAAGAAACCTTCAATGCGCTCAATTGCTCCATCTCACCGACTCACGAGTTCACGACTCACCGAGATGATAAAATGATCTACCGATATGATAAAGCAATCCACCGATGTGACAAATCTGTGCGTTGATCATTAATCAAAACACCGATATTAGATATAAGACACCGATTGATTTTTTCTTATCATTTCGGTGTAAATTATCACATCGGTGGTAATAAAGACCACCGATTACAGCGATATGAGAACAGCGACGTGAGAAATAACACACTTTTTAGAAAATTAGAAAAAATGCATTATATCTACGATAAATTCAATAACAGACAATGAAGCTAATTCACTTACTACCTCTGTTAGAACCAAACAACAATAATAAAACTACTCATTACACTAGAAAAATGCAACCACCGATAATATAAAATAATTGTCCGGGAGCAACTGAAATGCCGTACTTACGTTATTGGCGGGAATATGCAGCGATTTCACCCATGTCCATCCTGACTACGCACTAGCACACACTAACGAGGGAAATACAATTGGGGTAGGGACGCCGTCAGACCCGTCGTTGTAAAGTTAGATTTAAATTACTTTTGTCCAGCGATATGAGAACATTTTGCAGGACCAATACGTATGTGCCTCTCAGTAATAATAATCGTTAATTATGTATTAAAATATGCTATATATTAATAACAAAACTAATATTCTATGAAATAGAATAAGTTATATACTTAACTTACTTATTTTTATTAGTGTATAAGCTGTTTTGTTTGTAAAAAAAGTAGAGGGACAGCACCGATTTGAAAAAAATAGAGATTTATGTATTTATTTCTACCTTTGTAATAGTCCTAGGCAAATTATATTTTTGCCACAACCCAATAACTACCTATTGAATACTAAAAAAGATATTTCAGAACAATATTCCTTTTTTCAAATACTAATTTCACCGAAGACAAAAAAATAAGTCATTTGGGAAATTCACCCACCTATCTCAAGGACGCCATACAAGGAGCTAAGGACGAGGATGTGTCGACGCTTTCTACGTCCTCTAAGCTGGACGTTATGCATTATTCAAGAAGAGGACGAGGTAAGTTTACTTCTTATTCAGGATCGAGGGGTCAAGGCCAACGAGGTCACAATAACGGATCTTTTAATAATTATCATCGCCGTGGTTACGGGAGGTCATTTCAGAATTAATCACACCGTGGTAGATATCTCTTACAGGCTTATAATAACAATGGCCGAAATTTCCATCATGGTAACAGGCGAAGAAATAATTACAGCCGTAATAATGTATTTACATCGCAAATCGGACAACCCGCGCAACCTACGACGCAGGAGGTCCTTTACCTTACCTACTTAGATATTGATGCGAAAGAGGACTGCGTTGTTTGCTCGAGAGAGATACAGAAAGATATATTTTTAGCAGGAGCTATAGTAAGACCTAAAAATCGTAGGATACCGATCAGAATACTTAATATTAGGAATGAAGAAGTTAGATTAACAAATTTTATTCCAGAAGTAGAAATTTTAAGCAAGTATAATATTTTTTCTTTTGATAAGACTAATGCCAATGCCAATAGGGCCGAAATTTTACTTTCACTGTTAAAATTAAATCATCTTAATTCTGAAGAAAAGAGTTCTCTCGAAACAATTTATACAAAATATTGAGACCGTATTTTTTTGCCAGGAGATAAGCTCGCCACCACCAACGTTTATGAACAATCTATTACACTAAAACCTAACGTTAATCCTACATATGTCAAACCTTACAGATTGTCTCAATCATGAAAGTCAGATATTGATAGACAAATTAAACAGATGTTGAAGGACGATATAATAGAAGAATCCTCAAGCGAGTGGAACAGTCCCGTGTTACTCGTTCCTAAAAAATCTGAAGGCTGTAAAAAGTGGCGTTTGGTAGTCGACTATAGAAAACTCAATGATGTCATAGTCGATGACAAGTTCCCACTACCTAATAATATTACCGACATTTTAGATTCACTCTCAGGATCAATATATTTTACTCATTTAGATTTGAATCAAAGTTATTATCAAGTTAGTTTACAGCCTGAGAGTCGTAAATATACTGCTTTTTCCACTAGCTCTGGTCAGTATCAATTAAAGCGCCTTTCTATGGGACTTAAAACTTCCTGTCGTAATTTCAGTAGGTCTATAGTAATGTCTATAGCTATGTCTGGTCTGACATATGACAAATGTTTCATATATCTTGACGATTTGATTATTTTACATTTTAAATCTAAATTCTCATAATAATAATTTGATAGATGTACTCGAAAGGCTAAGAAAAGTTAACTTGAAACTAAAACCTAACAAATGCCAATTTTTAAAGAAGGAAATATTGTATCTTGGTCATTTAGTATCTGCAGATGGAGTATTACCAGACCCAGAAAAAACAATAGTTTTACAAAATTATCCGGTACCAAAAAATGTAGACGAAGTGAAACGATTTGTAGCTTTTTGCAATAACTATCGTAAATTTGTACCATCTTTTGCTGAGATAACGTTAAGAAAGAAAGAAAGAAAGGAAGAAATCATTTATTAGCCATAATGTAGGTATACATTACACACAGTTGGTTAGATTTAGTAGCGTCCCAATACATTTTACCATTACGGTGTGCTAAATATTACAGTTATTTAAAACTAAATCAAATTCTAAAAACATATAATTGAATATAGCATTGTCCAGCATCATTAATGCAATTTGGCCCAAAATAATAATGGCAACAACGCAATAATAATAATGTCAAAAATATAATTATAGTAAAGTCAAAAGTAAGATTGTCTAAGATAACAATGTCTATAATGATAAGAACAAAAATACAATTAATTTATGACGATTAAAGATTCACTACAATATATTTACCATTACGGTGTGCTAAATATTACAATGTTATATTGTATATTTATATATAAATCAAATTTTGAAACATACAATTAAATACAGTATTGTCCAGCACCATTCAATAACATAACAAAAAATAATATTAATGTCAAAAGTAAGAATGTCCAAGATAATAAAAAACAATACAATTAAATCGATTGTGTAGAAAGAATGTAGTTTTCAATTGGACACCGGAATGTCAACACTCATTTGAGATATTAAAACAAAAGTTAATTAGCCCACCCATACTAGATTTCTCAGAATCTAACCATTTTATTATTTTAGCTATTGGTGCAGTTTTATGTAATAATGACCTAAGACCCATAGCATATACTAGTAGACCATTAAATAAGGCAGAATTAAACTACCCCACCATACAAAAAGAAGTCTCTGCTATAGTCTGCGCAGTAAAATACTTTAAGACCATATTTATTCAGTAGACTTTTCACTATAATGACATGACATAAACCACTTATGTATTTGTTTAGTATGAAAGATCCTTCTAGCAGGCTCTTGAAATTTCGTTTAGTTCTTGAGGAGTATAACTTTAAAATAGTGTATATGCAAGGGAAGGATAATGTAGTCGCGGACGCATTATCCAGAGTAAATGTAACTTCTAGTGAATTAAAGGCAATGAACGAGAAAATTTCGGAAATTAATGTCATGACTAGGGCATAAAAAGAAGAATGGATGAGAAAAATAAGAATGTATCACCGCCAATTAGTAAAAACATCGATGAAGGCTTTGATCAGCCTAGAGTCGTGGAGTTACTGAGGAAGCCGGGTGATGTCGTGGAGATGATTTTGCTAGAGAAAAATAAAATAGATCGATATAGAAGGGATAATTTGATAAATGCAGAAGACGAGTGCCTCGCTAGTAAAATGTTATTGTGCGTAAACCACAACTTCAGGGCACATTTCTCGCGAGCCGAATTTGTGACAAAGTTAGAGAAGTTTAGCAATAATAGAAAATTAAAACAAATATGCATAGTTAAAAATAATGAAAATGAAGAGTTCATAAAAGATTTGTGTAACGAAATACAAACATTAAAAGATTGGACCGGTCCAAGAGTATGCATATTAAGAAGAATGAAAAGAATTAATAACGATAAAGAAAAACAATATATTTTAAATGACTTTCATTTACTGCCCACCAGTGGACATGCTGGTGTCCGCAGGATGTCTAACAACATCAAAAGACGATATGTCTGGCCAGGTATCGATAAAGGTTTTCTTGTTTTTGTAAAAAAGTGTTCTACATGTCAGAAGACTAGGTATAGTAGGTACACAAAACAGCCGATGACGATCACAACGACTGCATCGTCAGGTTTCGATAAAATATTTTTAGACTTGGCAGGTCCTTTAGATAAAGACGAGAATGGAAATTGCTACTTCTTAACTATTCAATGTGAACTAACTAAATTTATTGAAGCATATCCTATAAAAATAAAGAAGCCATAACTGTAGCAAACTCACTGATACAAAATTTTGTTTTACGTTTTGGTATACCTAAAGCCATAGCTACTGATAGGGGTTCAGAGTTTATTTCTAGCACTATGGTCGAAGTTTGTAAATTATTACACATAGAAAAAATTACGTCCACAGCATACCACCATCAATCAATCGGTTCACTCGAAAATGCACAAAAGCATTTAGGAGCTTTTCTTAGGACTTATTCAGGTAATAACGACTAAGTTACTGTTTGTTATTCCCTAATAAATAAATAAAATAAATAAATGAATGGTCACACTGGATACCGTTTTGGTGTTTCAGTTACACGCCCTTCGAACTAATTTTTAGCACGCCGTGTAGTATCCTAGTAATATAAAGAATTAAAATAGATTAGATCCGTTATATAACCCTAATAGTTACTCTTTAGATTTAAAATTAGGCTACAGGTAGCGCTCAAAGAAGCTAAACATAATTTAGAAACTAGTAAGAAAAATAGGAAATTAGCATATGATAAGAAATGTAATCCTGTTACTTATAATAAAGACGATTTAGTTTTAGTCAAAAGTGAACGAACAAAGAAATTGGATAATATTTTTGACGGCCCTTATATTGTTTTAGAAGATATGGGCTCTAATGTGAAAATTCTAAAACAAAATAAAAATTGAATTGATTCATAAGAATAGGACTAAATTATATCATAGTTAATAGTATAATTATATTTGTATTTTTAGTCTATTATTGGTATAACCTAATGTAAAAATGAGCTCTAATTTTTTTCTTTTTCCCCCGGAGGTGTAGTGTATGTAAGTTAATATCGTAGTGTGTGTAACCACCTTATTTAGAAATATCCAAGTAAGTAATAAGTATAAGACTAACTTGATGTGCGCTTTATGTGAAGACACCACAAATAAAACCGTAATCCAGAGCGGATGTGTTTCATTTACCACGACACTTCGATGGAATTATGTGTAAACTATTCGCAATGTTTGCGATACAATGTCCCTGACACTCAGGGACATTGACGCTCTGGTATCTACGTCTTACAGTTTGCCAAGATCAAATTGATGTCTTTCCAATTCATTCATCATATTACTCACACCGCGGGGCCGCGGTGTCTCGTTTGAACATTCCGTCAATCCCGGAAACCTACTTTGTTCCATATATTTAGAAAATTCTTTAAATAAAATGGCTTACTTTGTTCAAAGTCATGGATGCGATTAAATTCTATGACTTAGTCAATAGATTATACAAAATATAGAACATAAAAACTTTTTTGCAAAAAAATAAAACCGACTTCCATATCAAAACACTACAAAGCCAAAAATAATTTTAATTTCGGTAGTCGGTGTTATTGGTTTTGTATTTTCTTTTTTTTCACACCGCCTTCCGAAATTAAAATTATTTTTGGCTTTGTAGTGTTTTGATATGGAAGTCGGTTTTATTTTTTTGCAAAAAAGTTTTTATTTTCGCGCTTTTTAGTGGGTCAATTTGTAATTAATCTAGTTATAAAAGCCAAAATGTCAACTACAAAAAAATAAAAACGCGCGAACAAAAAACACAATGCAGAGTAAACGAAAAGATCATCAATGTAAATATTTTTTTTTAGACTTTTGTTGATTTTTCAGAAACGGCTTGTCCGATTTCGATAAAATTTTCATGGGACCATTTGGGAAGTATACCCTTTCCAACAAAAAAACAGTAGGAGTCTGTTATGGTTGTACTCCCTAAAGGTTCACTGAGAGAGTGATGTGTACTTACTGTCCACTAGGTGCGGCACACGAGGCTGATGGAGCTTCAGCATGTCGCTGCTTTATACTTCCTTTATGATGTTTAGCGGCACTTGGTGCTGCTACTTTCTCGCTAGATCTGAAAAAAAAAAAAAAAAAAAGTGTCTGATATATTAAAATATCTGTGTTTTTCAGATGCTTATACGTATTTACACGATATTAAAACTTAAACAAACTTTTCTAATGTAATTACAACATTATAACTAACCAGTAATCACACATTAAAGAAATTTATGGCTTATTGACCGGCATCGGTCAGGAGGACTATTGTTACTTGCTTCACAAAGAGATAACGTTATGATAATAGAACAAACAATAACTCACGTCGTGTCTCTCTCACTGTGTGGTTCTGTGTTCACGTGTACGGAGAGTGGGTCAGCTAGCTCCCTGCAAGCAAAACATTATCATAATTCATAAGAAATACATGTAGTGTCCTGCATTTGGTCTAGAATATGGATAGTCTCTTTAAAACAGTTCCGTGTTATAAAAGGCGAGAGTGTAAAAATGCTTTGATTGAGATAAGTAGTTGTTATGTAACATTAGTTAGCAACAGAGACAAGTAGAGCTCACCTGTCATCTCCACAAGCGTCGGGTTCCGTCTTCACGCCTAGTTGTACGTACTCTACTTCGGGTTCGTCACTGGAATCAATCAAACATTGTCTGCTTGACGGTGCTTTGTACCAAAACCGTACATTACGCTAAAATGCTACCTACTAATACTTATTATAATTAGAAAGTTTATGAAAACTGTTGGATGGATGGATATTTGTTTTGTAGATGTTTGTTATGCAGGATGGCCCGTTTACAGTGGTCCAAAGATTTTTTCAGCTTGAGAGCATCATAAGTGATCATTTAAAACATACATTTAAGCGAAAACTTATGGTTTAGAAATTATGTTTTTATTTTTTAAATTACCCGTAATTTCTATATTTTTGACACAAAACCACTATATCGAGGCTAAGGCTCAATTAGCATCAAAAAAGTTGGGAATCCTAGCAAAGGTGAGACGGTACTTCACACCCGAACAGCTGCTCAATCTCTATCAAGCCCAGGTTCGGTCGTGTATGGAGTACTGCTCTCATCTTTGGGATGGATCTGTCATGTATCACCTGGATGCGCTTGAATCTAGTGAGAAACGGGCCAAAAGACTCATTGGCGATGATACACTGGTCGAATCAAAGCTCCAGAGCCTTGAACATCGACGACGAGTTGCTAGTCTATCGGTTTTCTATCGGTTACATTTCGGGGAGTGTGCGATGGAATTACACGACCTAATTCTGCCAAGCCCGTTCCATCATCGGACTACAAGACAAACGGCGATGTGCCATCGTTACATGGTGGACATCCCACCTATACGCACTAAACTTTTTAGGAATACCTTCATTGTGCGTACGGCTAAGGAGTGGAATTCCCTGCCGGAGTCTGTGTTTCCTGATAGCTATAACCTAGGGGTCTTTAAGTCAAGAGTGAATAGGTTACTTTTAGGTAAGCGTGCTCAATCTTCGACCACATCATCACTTACCATCAGGTGAGATGGTGGTCAAACGCGAGCCTATTATCAATAAAAAAAGTACTGGACCGAATCGAATGAAATTCGGTAAAAGCTGAAGATTGACCTGAATCTTCATTATGGTCAATCTTCACCTTCACCTTCATTCAGGTCACCTTTAAGCGCCTACTATAAGTCGGCGCAGCTAGTTCCTAGCTCACACCCAGTTTATAATATTAGTATAGATGGAACAACATGATAACATCTACTTACTTGTAGGTTTCAGGTTCTTCCTTAACCACCAATATGTCAACCCTGAAAATATAAACAAATAATATATTTCTATGTTGATGAAGCCAGCGAGCGATATTATACACGGTTATAAATGTTGACCGTTTTAATCCCGTGGAGGGTCGAACCGGTCCATGAAACACTATCGATTTGTAAAGTTACAAAAAATACCCAATCGTAGAGCAAACCCTGCCCCCAAACCCTATTTAATTGGCAATACGAAAGGTGCACGCCCCGCGCACCCCGCGCGCTGAAGGGCCGTCCATTAATCACGTGATGTTTTATTTTGCATTTTTTAATCCCCCCCTCCCCCTTGGTGATACATGGTGAGGTTTAAGGCTACCCCCCCCCCCTCCCCCCTATATCACGTGTATTTTTTCGTACCTGCAAAGAATCAAATTTTTTTTTAATATTTATAAAATACTGGTATAAGTATCATCTGATTTTATTATAGAAAATGAAAGACTACTATAATAACGTTCAGAGGTAGACAGAAAGGTTGCAGTTTGTTTTTGACTGACATCAAATTAATGAAAGAAATGCGAACTTTTTTGCACTAATACATGAACATTATTTAATGTATAGTATTTTCGGACCATGGATTAGCAAGACTCTTCAACACCAATAACTGGATAAGCATCTTGCAAGTCACTTGTTGGCACAGTGCTTTCTTGAAGACCAACATCGGTTTCATCAAGCCACTCGGCGTCATCATTTCACCCACTTCATAAATTCTTCTTTTTAACCTACTTCAAAAAAGGAGGAGGTTCTCAGTTCGTCTTGAACTTTTTTTAATGTTTGTTACCTCATAACTCGAAGACGGCTGGACCGATTTGGAAATTTTGTTTTTCGTTTGACAGGGGTATACTTTTTAGTTAGTCCCATTGTTATGAAATCAGGATATGATGATGGAATCCTGGAGTAATCGAGGGAACTCTTCAAATATTATAGGCACACCTATAGCGTTTTGGGTATTTCTAATAGAACCTTGTGCAGTTGCTCCCGAAAAGCACCATTTGGGGCAGTGAAACAGATGATGAAGACCACAGATGGCCACCGAAACTACTCAATCATAAGTATTTCGTGGATTGCGATTCGATTACTTGCATGTTAAGCACTTTATAACTAGATAAATTACAAACCGAACCACTAAAAAGCGTGAAAAAAATCATTTTAGCAAAAAATAAAACCGACTTCCATATTCAAAACACTACTAAGCCAAAAATAACTTTAATTTCGGAAGATGGTGCCAAAAAAAATTAAAATACAAAACCAATAACACCGACTCCGTATCAAAATATGGAAGTCGGTTTTATTTTTTGTAGTAAGTATATTTTTGTTTCGTATTAGCCCATAATTCATTAAATTATTTTTGAGCAACACTAGGTGGTTCAGCAAATACGTCTTTATACAGATCACCTAGTTTAGACATGTTTTAATTCAAAACGTATGAGGTTAAACAATTTAAGCATGTGTATTCAGTGTTAAAACAACAGAATAACTGACACTGTCAAGCAGAGTTCGGCGGATGGTTGTTGCGGCTCGCGGGAACTTTACTTCGTTCGATGCCTGGCAACGGCGCGGCGGCGAATCATGGTCACACTACAAGTCGTTTTCGATTTTGTACGTTTTTGACGAAAAAATAAATACATGTAACGCCACTTTTCGGTTGAGTATCGCGCACTTGCCGAAAAAATAAATACACGTGATATATTACTTTACCCCCCCTCCCCCCTTGTGATATTTCGTGATTTCTTATTGACCCCCTCCCCCCCTGTTCGAGCCTCACGTGATTAATGGACAGCCCCTAAGGGCAGCGCAGGAGTAACACGTCATAACATAAAAAAACAGTTTCTCTAAGAGGCCATCGCGTATCGGTGTGTTCGCGCGAAAATAATGGCGTCTCGGATTTACGTGTACCTACTCCAGCCTGGAGTTCGTTGCCATGGTGAAATTTTACATCTGGGTTTTTATTTGTGGAGTTAAATGAAGCGATTAGTGTACAGAAACGAGCATCAAACTCGTGAACAAATGAAAAGTGCAATACAGGACGCATTCGATGTTTTAAAAAGTGACAAAGACAATTTAATTAATCGTGCAAGATTAGGTATCCAAAGGAATGGTATGCAGTTTGAACAATTATTACGATATCGTGAAGTCTAACTAATGATGATTCAGAGGTGATTAATTATTAGGTTTAAAACAGAACTCTTTTTAAATGGTTGTAAATAATTTTGATTAGGTACTTACCTACGAATTTTTATGAACACTTTTTACCTGTCGCTAAGTGTTAAATAAATAAAAATACAAAGGTGATTTAGGTATGTAACAGAACTTTTTTAAATCATGTAATTAGAACTATTGGAACGAAGTTTTGGAACGAAGTTCCTTATCGCGCGTTACGAAAGGGGGCTAGCCGGAAAAAATTCATACGAAAAGTTGTAACGACACTTTTTAAGGGGACTACAAGAACTAAACGCGAGTTTTATAATGCTTTAAAGTATATGATTCACTGCAGTTAACACAATCAGAAAAATATATGATATTCTTCAGGATATAATCTAGTTAAGTAGTGTGTTGAGAATATAATACAACAAATTTTAATTGTAAGAAAAAAATCACAAAGTAACCTCTAAAAAAATCTTTTAACGAATAAAAACCATATTAAAATACATACGATCTTTCTGATTTTTTGACAAATTATTCAACAAGAAATATACTAACGTAATACTGTTTTATTTTTTTAATCCAATCAATATATTTTCAGTAAATCGCGTATACTTATTTCGCAATATAATACGTACGCATGTGTGCGTAAACGCCTGTGTACCGACAGTGCCGGCCACCGCCTGTTGCTATATGGACGTGTCGCTCTTCTCGCCGATTTATTTCGTTTCAGAATTGTTTGTAGTTATTATAAAGTTTCGTTTGTAAATTCATTATTTTATTTATATATTCATTGTTGGAACGAAGTTCCTTATCGCGCGTTACGAAAGGGGGCTAGACGGAAAAAAATCATACGAAAAGTTGTAACGACACTTTTTACCGACTTCAAAAGAAAGGAGGTTCTCAATTCGTCTTGAATTTTTGAAGTGAAAACTTCTTTAGGGGAGTTGAGGTGGGAGTTGAGGGGGGAGTTGAGGGGGGAGTTGCGGGTCGAGTTGCGGGTCGAGTTGCGGGTCGAGTTGCGGGTCGAGTTGCGGGTCGAGTTGCGGGTCGAGTTGCGGATCGAGTTGCGGGTCGAGTTGCGGGTCGAGTTGCGGGTCCAGTTGCGGGTCGAGTTGCGGGTCCAGTTGCGGGTCGCCGTAAAAATATGTAGGTAAATTTGGAATCATTTAATTCGTTTACGTGAACATCAGCTGAGCGAGTCAATAACCTTTAACTTGATCGCGCAGTGTAGGTACGTCGCGGTCGGTCGTTGCGTAGGTAACTATCTCGTGGCGCTACTAGTTATTTCATGCATTTTGCGAGTTTTACCTTATTACTTGCTATTTTTTTAATTTTAACAGTTGCATTGCTGTAAAAGCTTTTAATAAATAGTATTTTGTAAGTAAAACCACAGGTTCAAAGGATTAAAATGATCAAAATTTAACTGTGTATATTTGTTTCGTACAAAGTAGTAGGCTTTCGCTTTACTTTGCGGGTGTTGTAATTAACCACAAATATTGTCATGACGCATACTACGGGCAGCTGCAACTCACACATGCTCAGTAATAGAGTGCTCGCCGTCGTCCTCATCACCTCCACAGCTGACTTCTTCCCTTGAACTGAAATACAAATACAATATTATGTTGAACTCTATCTACCATCTCTGATCATCATCTCACTACTTAGCCTGTTCCTAACATGTTATGGCCGGCTTCCAGTCGGTATGCTACTGAGTACTAGTGTTTTACATGGAGCATTAACTGCCTACCTAACCTCCACAAATCAGAAGCTAGGTAGCACAATAACCCTGGGCAAGACTGGGATTTTGGCTGGCTCTCTATCTTACTCTCACACTCAAACACACACATTAGTCATTAATCATAAGAAGGAGGGTTGGGACTCAAAAACATACCTCTTTGACAGTCTCGGTCTCTTTCGCGCCGGCTTCAGTGGCATGTCAGCGTTCGCTCGCTCCTGCAGTATCTCGAGTACTGTCGAAACGCTCACTCCGGTGGCCAGAGCAGTCCGTTCGCCGAACTTCGACAGAGGAGTCAGGTCTACGCCCTCGTACGTTTTCGTCAGCTCTTCATACTCTTGCTCAAAGTAATGGTACACATTTGCGATGATGATTTTCGACGTTTCATCCTGAAGATTTAGAAAAAATAAATCGATAAATTCAGAGTCAAGGTAGTCTGTTAAAACGCCTGTTAGCACTTCCTAATATTTTATCTGGATGGAGGAAGCGGCGCAACAAACGTCTCAGCAACACATTATTTCAGTTTAGTTGGAAGAACTTAAATTTATACATTTCTTAGTAGCACAATCCGCTTAGTACTTTTCTTTGCAAGAATAGTCCGCTGAATTCTTTCCAATCCGACTTTTGTCCTGGTCATAGTACTACTACTGGGTTAGTTAATGTAACCGATGAGATACGGATGGGCATGGATAGAGGAATATGACGGTTCTCTGCTTGCTTAATTTTAGTAACGCTTTTATAATACCATCTAACGGTCTATTTCGATATTCTGCCCAGCATATTTCGCTCTATTAACATATCTCCAACAGCGACTGACTGGTTTCGTAGTTACCTGTACAGTGTATGGCCGCCGGAAACGTATTTGTATGATGGCTTCGGCTCTTCTTGGTTTAGTACTTCAGCCGGTGTTCCTCAGGGTGGCGTTTTATCTCCTTTACTCTTCGCAATATTGATAAATTTATTTCCATAAAAACTTTATTCCACCTACCACCTTTATGCTGATTACTTGTAAATTTACAAGCACCAAACAAGCACCTCATACTGATTTAGATGCTGAAATTAATAGGATAAACCAGAACTTGGCTTCAGTTTACCAATGGAGTGACGCACATGGTTTGCACGTTAACCAGTTAAAGACCCAGGTCATTGTGGTCGGCAGTTCTAGGTTGGCATCTAAGGTAAACTGGTCTCAGCTTCCTCAAATTATTTTCAACTGCACAGCTATTTCACTAAGCGAGAAAATAAAGAAACTTGGGGTCTGGCTGGTCCACTTACAAGAGATGAGTCGCAAATTATTTGCTTCTGCCAGTTCCCTAAGACGGTTGCGTAACTTACTGCCAACTGCCACTAAATATGCGCTAGCACAGTCTCTTTTACATCCTGTCCTAGACTACATTCATGTCAGTTGTCTTGATCTCTCTGAGGCACAAATTGATAAACTTGTAGGACTTCAAAAATTTTGCATAAGAATTATATTTCTCGAGTGGCTTCCTTAACGTCTTCGCAGGAACTTACACATCTTGTCTCTGCTTTACAGTATTCTGTTCAATCCTAAATCTCCCTCCTATCCTCTGAGGTCATCAAAAAACTTGAGGCTAGACGTACCGAGTCACTCCACCAACTTGGTAAGTCATTCGCAGCTGAAGCAGTACAACTGTTGAATGCTCTGCCCGTGTCAGTAAGACAAGCACAAATTCTTCCTTCTTTCAAAAACATGGTAAAAGATCTCTATCTCTCTATTTAATTTGTTACTATTTTCAAATTTGTCAGCTTTTTATGTATATATAATTATATATGTATGAGTATGTAGTTTATTATTTATGTGTTGTATATAAGGAAATAGTACAACCATGGACGACCCGCGTATTTATTTTCTCCTGCTGTGTCAAATCCATATAAAAGTTGTCTGTAAAAGATCACTTTTAGCGATAAGACCACCCATTGTAACACCCTTTGTAGTTGTATCTATCTATCGGTCAGTGCTCGAAACTTCGTGTGGGAGCTATCTTCCCACCCAGTGCGAATTCCGGGATAAAGGGTAGCTTATATGTTGCCCTATAAGCTCCTCTATCTCCCAGTGACAGGCCAATGAATCATCATATACTTATACTTCTCCCAGCTATGTTGAGGTCAGCTTTCAGCCTAACTGGATGCAGCAAGTATTAGTGTTTTATATGGTGTCTGACTATCTGACCACTTCGCCCAGTAGCCGGGTAACACGATACCCCTTGGCTAGACCAGTATCAGATTTTCTGTCTAGCCTGGACAGACAGACAAACAAAAATCATAAAAAGTTTATTTGTGTTTTTGTATTGTTACCACAACACTTGTCACTTAACACTTAAATCGCACTGAAATTCACTAGTAAAGCTTCGATTATATCGCGTATTCGCCTCGTAATAAGACTGTCCGCGATCCTTTGCGATCTATTTATACCCCGGTCTATGAATTCTAGAACATTCTTATAAAATCGACTCATTGTTTATACTGCCCAGAATTTTCCAGGAAGCTCCTTGAGATACAAAGTACAGCTATTCGCCGCTAGATGGCGTTAGTGTCTCGAACATTCTAGATTTATGTCGAAGTTTCTCGACGTACTTCACTAAGCGACTGGCGTAATAGTATTGTGTAAATAACAATAAGCACTTGAGAAAACAGTTATTTTGAAGTCACAGACAGACAGTTCAATTTTATTTATATGCAACCTTGAAAAGAGTTACTATGGAGTGTCTTGTCTGTTCTTTTCCGTAAGAATGTACCTTCGCGAAGGGATCTTAGTAGAGTCAATTTTTAATATTATTTTAAACTATAAATTTAAAACGTTCAAATGTGCCTTTTAATGGCCTTATTGTAATAAAATAATATACTTTGACTTACCTTCTGCATTCCTTCAACGTTGTGCAATACTTTTGTTTTGCATTTCGGACAAAACACTTTAATTTCCCTCTTATCCACAGCCGGCATGGGGTCATCACTCTGGAATAAAAGAAAATTATCATTTACACTAGGTATATTTATATTTACTGTACACTAGTGTATGTACAATGTGCGGTCTTATCGCACAGGGCAATCTCTTACAGACAACCATTGGATGGACAGAACTTAAAGGAGATGGACATAGCGCTGTCGGTATGCTATAATCGTAAACAATATTTATTAAGCATAACAAAGCATTAACATTTTATTTACGCAAAATACGCGCATGGTCGTGGAGTTGCGGATACCTGCCCGACATACATACAACATTTAATTTTAATATTACTATATAATAAAAACCTTCATAAAAATCTTAAAACATCTCTATCTAATTGTAAGAACCGCATGAAAATCCGTTCAGAAGTTTTTGGATTTATCGCAAACAGACGGATGGACGCGGCGGAAGACTTTGTTTTATAATTATGGAAAGAGGATATCCAATATTTTCAGGTAAGATCATTTGTTATTAAACCCTTATTTAAAAGCTTTAGAATTACTTACAAACACATCTTTCGTCTTTTAATATCTTTATTCAGAATCAAAAAACACATTATTAATACCAAGACCTTTAATTCGATAATGTCTTCGATCAGTTAAAGTCAATAACGTATGATAATATAGACGCGTCATATTCCCACAAAACAACTCTCAAAAACGGCAAGAAACACACATTATGTAGGTAACTTTCTATATTATACGCACACTGTTCTGTGCGTATAAAAAAAAAGTTATTTAAAATATATAAAAAACCCGACTGCTCAACCGAAATGCAAGAAATAAGCAAATTTTTATTTTAATAAAAAGACTATACGCATTCAATACACGTATCTTTATTGTAAGACGTATTAACGAAAGTGACAAAGCAAACCCGGCTCTATAGTTTTATCTTCCTTACCTGAAATTTACGGTTTTATGTGGCAGTGCTACAGGCACCCCTCCAAATTATTATATAAAGACCACGTTTTGGATTCAGCAGTTGGATGCCAACAAGGTGACCCTCTCGGTCCAGTCATTTTCAGCTTGGCTATCCATCCAATCATTCAACAACTAAATTCTAAATTTAACGTGTGGTATTTAGATGATGGAACTCTAGAAAGTGATGTAGACACCGTAATCAAAGATTTTATTTTCCTGAAATAACAATTCCAATCCATCGGCCTTGACTTGAACCACTCGAAATATGAACTTTATGTCTGTGAAAATACTGACAGACAAGCGACACTAAAACAATTCTTTACAATTTCCCCTGATATCAAAATTTTGCAAAAAAAAGTTTATTGCACCTCCTAGGCTCCCCAATTTTAGAAGAAAGTTTTCCCTCATTTATTGATAGCAAAATTAATCATTTTAATGATATTTCTGAAAGATTTTTCCAAATTAACATACATTCGGCTTCATAAGTTATTGTTGTTTTGGTCCAAATTTTATTTATTTCCTCCGTTCTTCTCCACTATGGAAGCAAACTCAGTTCTTGGACAAAATTGATCTTATTATAAAAAATACCCCTACATCAATTTTAAATGTGGCTCTGGATGACCGAGCGTGGCTGCAAGCTACACTACCCATTCGATTTGGTGGGCTCGGCATCCGCAAAATTTCCAGTATAAGCCTACCGACTTTTCTGTCTTCGGTCCACAGCACTGAGACATTAACCAAGAAAATTTTATCACAATCTCAGGTTAACTGACTAATGTAACCAAGCTCAAAAATCACTTGGCCGAACACTGTCTCCTAAGACACAGGTTACCCTAGTTTAGGAGGCAGGGTTATATAAATTTTGTACAGATTCTGCAATGGGCTTCTTACCCGACTGTTTTTATAATATTTAAGTTCAACCAATTGTACCTACCTAA
This sequence comes from Tholera decimalis, assembly GCA_943138885.2. Lineage (NCBI taxonomy): Eukaryota > Metazoa > Arthropoda > Insecta > Lepidoptera > Noctuidae > Tholera > Tholera decimalis. The sequence goes on along the minus strand of OW964574.2, from coordinate 14,610,363 downwards.
AATAATAAAATTGTACTTAATTTTTTTGTAACAATCTGTAAGTTTTTGTGAATAAATGATTTTATATATATATATTAACTACGAGGTCCCGTGTTCGATCGATGCAGTTAATGCCTGGAAAATGGCTTGCCCGAATAGGGCGTTGCCCGAGAACCCGTCCTCCCAGAGAGAATGGGACGAGCCGCTCTGCAGTTTGGTACGGAATAACCTTTTAAATACGTCAACCAATACTGCTGAGCGCTCGCGCCTGTTGGCTGTGGGTGAATGGGAGTCGGGCCTTTAATTACAAGCATTACCTTCTCTTAATATACTTAGGTACTATGTTAAGTGATACGCAGCTGCACTTTCCGGATCGCTACATGTCTACTTCTGAGTACTCCCAGTGGTGCTCCACATCGCTGTCAATGCGGTGCGGCAGTCGACCGCCTCAGACATCATGGCCTTTCCTGCAGCAGAAGCTCTGGTCGGATAGCACGGCATGCCAGCATAAATGACATCATCCGTCGGGCTCTTGGCACCGCTGGAGTACCATCTGTTTTAGAACCCAACGGCTTGGCACGCGACGATGGGAAGAGACCAGGCGGGATGACTATAATGCCTTGAAAGTTAGTTAAGCCTTTGGTGTGGGATGCTACTTGTGTTGACACCCTTGCGCCATCCCATCTTCTCAGTACGGTGAGCTGTGCTGGGGCGGCAGCTGCAGGTGCAGAAAATCTCAAATGGCGCAAATACAACAACCTAATTGGGTGCTATATGTTTGAGCCGTTTGGGGTTGAAACGTTAGGACCATGGGGTCCAAGTGCGCATCGACTCTTTCGTGACATCAGCAAACGATTAGTCGACTCCACAAGTGACCAGAGGGCTGGCCTTTTCTTTGGACAGAGAATCAGCATTGCCATTCAACGTGGCAATGCGGCCAGTGTTCTGGGCACTTTTCCCATTGATAGCCAAGTTGATGAATTTTTCGATGCCCTATAATTTCCTTTTATTTTCGCATGTATATACTTTATTAGAATAAACATCTTTGTCAATTAAACTTATTTATTTATTTTTACTTAAGCAAAACTAAGTTAAGTAATTGAATATTTAGAACAGCTGTTTTTCATAAAAAAGTAGTTTACTATATTATTAGTAGAGGTATTTGTTCAATCACATTTTATTATTTTTTAGACTCTTCATTTGCCTGAGAATGAAAATAAACCTGGATCCTGTGCTGGAGTCGTCTCTAAACATGGAGTTACAGATATACCGGTATGGTGTTTCGTTACTGCACCTAATTCTCAATGCATAGGTATCTGATAAATATAAATTGATTGACCTGCAATAAATGAATTTTATTTTATTTTTTAATTTAAAATATATTATTTTTATTAGTTCCAGGCTCATACAATTCAGATTATTAAAATTTTTAAAGAAAAATGTAAAAAACAGTCGAGACAAATCAAGAGACTTAAAGAAAAAGTAACTTTGTACTGGGATCGGTATATCATTATTGATAGGACTATTGTTGCCAATAAGCCTGAAATAGTGGTGATAGACTGATTAGTGCGCCGCACAATAATAATTGATGTTACCATCCCACATGACGAGAACCTTGTGAAAGCTGAGAAAGAGAAACATATAAAGTGTCTCGACTTAGCCCATGAGGTTGTTGACATGTGGAATGTGGACTCGGCTGTCATTGTCGTATTCGGCAATGGGCTGATAGCGAAAAGCTTCGTCGACCATCTGTCGAAGCTGACGTTGCACGGCTGGATAAAGTGCCTGATACAGAAGGCAGTAAATACTCGAAACAGCTCTTATTGCGATGAGGTTTCTTTTTCTGGGGACCTAACCACTAGTAGCTTGGATCTCGCTCCCGATACTCGTAGACTGCCATTTTTATAGTTTTAAGTGTTTTTTTATATATTTTAGTTTTAGTTTTGTAGAAAATATTAAAAAAGTAAATTGTGAGTGCTTTATAAAGAGATAATTTAATCATAATCTTGCGTTTTTTTTTTTATTATTTTCATACTTATAAAGGCGAATGCCTTTACAAGAAAGCCTCGTTGGTCTAGTGGTTGAAAGCTCAACTGCTGAGCATGAGATTCTGGGATCGATTCCCAGGTCGGCTGAAATGTTATTGGGTTTTTTGTATTAAAAACATCCCAGAAACCACCCGAAATCTGTAAGGCTGTGATGGAAAACATTTTGAGTAAAGCCATTCAGAAGCCTAAGGGCGGGTTTAATGGTTTTATGATGACAAAGCCGATACCGTTAGCACTCCAGCATTTTTATACTACTAAACAGTTGAAAGTTAAAATCTACATACGGTGGAAGGCCAGCAAGGTATGCAAAATAACTAGCCCAGTCTTTATCTCGTTACAGCAAGGTTTAGGTACTTAAGCATAGAATGGATGCAAATGTATTCATACTTAGTCCTGAGCAATCCGAATAGATAGCTAAGAAATAATCAATAGATATCAACTTAGTTTATTGCATTCCGTGTATTTTGCTTTTTAATTTCCTATTTGGATGCTCTAACAGCAGATACGATTGTTTGGAAAAAGCCGAGGGAGGCTTTTACCCTGTACTGGGATATCTATTTTTTGCTATCGGGGGACAAACATTCAAAAGGCGCCTGAACCTTTGGGGAAGAGAACACGGAGTGTGGGATTCCTACCTCACTAAAATCACCCCGGTGATCACCAGTGCAGGGCAACAACCAATTTCATAGATAAAATGCGAAAATGTTGACAGCTAATCGGTTATGCCGTAAGTATAGTATGTAATAGGATTTACAGCTACACGTAAAGGGCATATTGACCCACCGACATATTGACGATTTTTTCGAAATCGCGGGGCACGATAAAATTGATATTTATGGGTAGAGGACTCACAGACGAACAAAAAATGTCCAGTAACATGGTACGCCGAAGCGTCAAAGTGTGTTTGTATGGAACAAACCGCAATTTCAAAACAAAAAGCCAGCTTTTATCAAAAAGTTCGAACCCCTTTCAAATACGTAATCCAAAAAGACGCTGATAGTTACAATTTTATTACTCAAGCTTAAGAGAAATCAATAAACATAATATATTATGCAGATGGTAAGTAGATATTTTAAATATATCGATAAAATTCTTTTGATTCTTGAATAGCGTCACTAGTTCAATCCGCCATTTTGAATTACCATTTCTTGTAGGTATGGCACGTAGACAGAGAATGCTATAGACAACAGCAGAGCGTGTCGCAAAAAGAGACAAAAAGTAAGTACATTACCGTATTAAGGGTTACCGTGTAAGGAATAATTTACCCCATAATTATTTATTTATGTACACACATGACACAATAGAAAAAATATAAATACAGACAAAAGAGCACAAAGGTGCTGCTTATTTCCTAAGAAATTTCTTACAGCAGACCTGCGACAGGAGAATTGAAGAAAAGATGATAGACACAGTGTGTATAATTATACTAATTACAATAAATAATTACTTAGCTAATAAAGTAAATTATAATGATATAATAAACAAACATGTACATACATAGAGTTAAAATACATATTTTAACTCTATCAAAAATGACAAATAATAATAATAATAAATAATTATTTATTGAAAAAAACAAACAGTATTCGTACAACATAGCATAGTGATTGGAACCTCCTTTTAGACAAACAATGTCTGTATTAGGAGACTCCGCTCTTCCATAACTAATAGATACAATTAAGAATAATACTATTAAACACTGTAAAAGGAACTTAAAAGCAATTTAAAAAAAAATGAAAATTTGTGAACGTGTGTGTTTAAGTTGTGATGTGTGTCTGTGTGTTTTTGAATAGTGATGTAGCGTTGTGTGTATATGTCGTGTGTGTGTGTGCATGTTTGTATGTGTGAGAGAGGGGAGGTGAAAGGGTGTATGTGTATACATGCAATTGGTAGTGTTAGTGTGAATGTTGGAGAAGTTTCTCAGTCTCACTGTAGGTAAGAGTTTTCACCCATTCTGTTAACATTTTTTTACCATCGTAATTATTTCTTGGGTATATATAAATGTGTTTGTTGATTATATTATATAGGTGAGCTGACCTTTTACGGAGTTGCATACTGGCAAACATGGTCCTTGTTTGTGGTATTTTCAGGATTATATCTTTACGCCTTTTTAATTGTATACTTGGATCATAAGTCAGTGATTTATGTTGTCTTAATACTATTTGAATAATATATAGCTTTCTGACCGACAGCAAGTCACTTATTTGGTATAGCTTCTCAGTACAATACCTTTTCGGTTTAAAGTAAATATAAATAAATATAAACTATGTATGCTCAAAAAAAGGCTGTGCAGTCCTCTCAAATGCTCTGATTGAAAATACACATATGGACCTCTCTCAACATCATAAATCCCTCAAAGATGCACAACAAGAATGCCGCAACGAGAAAGACTTTCTCAATGACCAACTCTTGGATACCGTCTTAGTCAAACTATCCCCTATCAAGAGAAGAGCGATTGAACGTTCAATTTCGACAAAAATGAAAACTAAATCCTCCAACTGGTTATCTACCTTACCGACTAAGAAGGACCATTTCGATCTGTCACCATTAGAGTTTAGAGACGCACTTGCATTACGTTACCACAGATTACCAGTCTCTATGCCAAAATCATGTGATGGCTGCGGCTGCAATGAATTTAATGTCGACCATGCTCTATGTTGTAAAAAGGGTGGTCTAATAACACGTCGTCATAATGAAATTAGAGATCTGTTCTGTGACTTATGTCAACATGCATGGGGAAACGTAGTCAAAGAACCCATCATCTCCGAAGGAGATTGCGGACTACGTGGAGACCTTTCATGCCGCGGCGTTTGGGATGCTCAGAAGGAGGCGTTATTTGATATCCGTGTTGTAGACACTGACGCTCCTTCTTACATTTCACGTCCTGTTGCCTCTGTACTAAAATCCGCCGAAGATGAAAAAATAAGAAAATATTCAAACGCTTGTGAATTGCGACATACTACATTCACCCCTCTTGTTACATCCGTTGACGGAGTCTTCGCTCCACAAATGTCTACTTTCGTAAAACATCTTGGAACTGCAATCGCTGACCGCTGGAACAGGTCCTTCAGCGTAGTGATGGGTTGGTTAAGATCAAGAATCATCATCTCAATAATACGTGCCACTAGCATGTGCATTCGCGGCACAAGACATAAATTTAAACCATTAGCCAAGTTATTTGGCTTCGGCGATGGAGCAGCCCTACCTGGGCAAAACTAATGCGGATGTGGCCGACGAACCATGAAGCTGTCGTACAAAACCTCATTTTAAAACAAATTTAAGTTCCTCTATACAAGTTCATTTATAATCCTAATCTGTTGTTATGTTGCCTAATTGTTAAATAAATTTATTCTTTTCTGTTAGTAGTTAAAAAAATACATATTTTAAATATTAATGCTATACAAATGCTTATACAAATATATATCTACCTATAATAAATATATAAAATGACGGGATGTTATATAACCTATCGTAATGATCTTTGACCAGCTTTTTGAAAATACTAATGGATTTAGCTTCACGGATTTTAGCGGGAAGTGAGTTCCCACAGTCTTACTACATGAAAGGAGAAGGAGTGGGAATAGAAACGAGTTTTATGGGATGGGAAATTGAGATGAATTAGTGATAGAATTAAAAATAACGACATTAATCCTGGACGACAGCAGCAAGACACTGCTTTATCGATTCTAATAGGTATAGTATAGACACGAGATGGGGGAAGACATGCTGCCGAACTAAAATTATTTGCGATAAGGGTAGGAGAGTGTTGACGATGTAGTTTAAACTGCCGTTTTTTATGTGATAGTATGCACTGGCTTTGTGAGCAAATAATACAATATATTTATATATAATTAGCTTTTATTGATTGTACAGATCATTGTCCTTTGAATAAAACAAGCTTGGTATAAAGGTTTCTAATTTTTTGCTTGGGTTCAAATCCTTTTGTTGCGTGATGTATACGCAGTTCAAAATAGTGCATAGAAATTGCCTTGATAAGTAACACTTTGTGGTTTCCAATAAAAGGTTGATTTTCAAAATGATCGGTCATAAATACATTCTGGCATCGTTTAAAAGTCGTTAAAATTAGTTTTGGTAAAAGATTTTTTTCAGCAAAGAACGATATCCCTTCATGTGAATGAGTTAAATATTCTTTCTGCCAACTTACATATTTTAACAACATCACATGAAGGATAAATAAGGCCACCTTTGTCTTTTTTAAATATAAGACCTAAATATTCGTCGCTAATAAGAGCTAGCAAACAATCTCCACATTTTATAGCTTTTCTTAATTTCCTAACTACAAACCCACCGATATATGAAATTATTTCTTCAGCATAAGTTGTTAATTTCGAGGGGTTAAAAATATACTCATGATCATCATCGACAAATAAATTATTTTTAGGGGGAAATCTTTTATCGTCTCTTCAGCATCTTGAGCACAGTACATATTAATTTTATTTTCATATCGCACTTCGGTGTGTGTTAACATTTTTATTTCCTCTAGAGGTATACAGTTTCCTGACTCAATACCTTTTATTTCCCCGTGTATAACTAGTCTTTTGTAGGCGCTTTGAAATTGAAAAGCTGTTGGATTGTTGTTATAGCCGCCTTTTGATCGAATCGAGCTAACGAAGCACTCCAGGTGGTCTTGGCTAAGTTTGTACACAGGTATAAATATAAGTTAGCCCGTCACTATGATATCAGCATACATTTTGTTAAGACTTTGTATACATATCAAGAAACCAATCAATCCAGCTTTCCTATTTGTTTGCAGTATTGGTTTCCCTTCTAATTGCAACCCTCTGATGTAAATCTCCATTAAATTGATAAACTATAGCATGCTGTCGCCATTTTTACTATTAATAGGTTTTTTAAATCCGTACATATTTAGATTCCGACTATTGAGAATATCAAATCATTTTCCTTATAAAATCAACAGTATCATCAGAACCCGAAAATTCTGGCAGATTCAATTGTTTGTCACAAAATTCTATTGCATCTGCCACGGAATTACTGAATGTTTGTGCCGCCAACTTAACTTTCATCATTTGTTTTGAAAAGTTAATATGCTGATTTTTTAGACGGTTAGCGAGATGGAGACCCTTAATTTAATTTAATTAATTTTGTTGCAGATTATGAAGAGATTCGATAAAATGCCATGAAATTCTTCCACCGTGCAGATTTGTTAACTCATTTTTCTGACCTAGTGTATTTCTAACAAGTTTTAACATATGAGCTGGATCTGGAAAAATAACTATGTTATCACAAAATGCAAAGTAATATTTTCCAAATCGTCGAAATTGCAACCTAAGCTTTTTGCCATCGAAAAGTTGGCTGGACAGCCATCAAAAGTTAGAGATACTATATAAATACCACAATCTACTAACAAACCCATACACTGTTTAATCAATGTTGCTTTCTGTTCGCCTGTACAACCATCAATCAAAAAATAACCGATAGGCATCTTCCATCCACTATTTATAAATGTTACCATAAATACCAATGCCTCCCTAGTTTCAGCTACATTGTGACCATCCAAAGCTGCCCCATAGTTCACCAGACCTACACACTTTTTCCGTCCCACTGAACGTGCCATCTTATTGCCATCTCATTCATGCTTACTGCACAATATAGTTCGGTTTTTTTGTTTTTTTGCCACTAATTTTATGCATTCTAAGGATTCTGTGGTAAACCCTGGTTTCGCATTTACACTTTTGTACCATGTGGTAAGCGTTGATGGATGAGGCAGACAAGTATTAAATTGTTGTCGAACAATCTTGTAAGCCCGAATGATAAATTGCAAGCAAAGGGCGAATTTGCGTAAAGATGGTGAATACTTTCTACCACTGGAAGTCGGATTCAACATTTTTTGCAAGAAATCTCTATTGACAGGGTCAACAGATTCCAATAAATCCCCATCTTCTTCACTTATTAAAAATTTTGTTTTGAGTTCTGCAATAACATTTTCAAGTTTAGCTACTTTTTTCGTTAAACGCCTACTTTTTTCTCGAAGAGACTTTAATTTTTTCAGTCGTTCAGATGATACTTTATCCGAGTGTTTCCATTTCTTTCGCAACGTTTGAGGAGTGTATGCTGGAGTCTTGTCCTAAAACCCAACAACCCATTAATACATAACAATGTAACTACAACATGACTGTTACAGACAATATTTTTCGGTTGCAATACTTACTATAGATGGTTGTTTAGAAATTGGAGGGTTTACTACTCCAACTGAATTTTGACCACTAGTTGACGGCAAAAGATCAACAACTGCATCAATCTGAAATAATGCAATTTGTATGTTATATCTGCCACATTTTTGGTTTCATAACATCCCTTGATCAAACCGCTTGATAATGAATTTATGTAATAAGATTTTAACAAAGGTTATTTATTTTAATACTGTATACGTTGCAAAATACTGTATTGATTCAGGGGAAATATTTTTTTTTATTTATTTAAAATTGTATACCTACATTAATGTTTAAATTATCTTCAATTTCCGTAATTGTTTCTTCATGTAAGCAGATGGAAGAATATCTTTAAGAAATTAATTAATACAAAACAGTTGTAGGAAAGTGATGTTTACAAAAAATATAATTTTAAGTTCTAAGTATTTTAATCTCAGAACAAGATTCAAGTTATATTGATTATTAAAACTTGAATCGCGTTCAATCTAAGAGAAGCTTGTCACAGACATTATTGCTAATAAAATGCACCAAATAATGTTTCCAACTAACGCGGTAATTATGCTAAACACTTTTAGAAACACTAAACATAAGTAAAAATCTTATAAAACTTGAATCGAAACTTAATATGTCATTGACTGAATATTTACCAGAATAGGTACAGCATTAGGTAAGAGCAGAGTAAGTTTCTTCTTTTTGATTATCATTTTATTCTCAAAATGTCTGCTGCAAATTTTTGATGACGGTTTCGGTGTCCAATCTGTTCGTCCTGTAGCTTCAGTCCAATTGCGGCGTAAATTATCATGTTCAGGAAAACTGAAACAAGCCATAAATCTTTCAGATATCACAAAATATTATTTCCTATAACGGAGGGTAATAATTTATAGAAAAGTTGGCAACACCAAAGATTTGCGGTTAGAATTTACAATAGTATTTTTTTCGTTTTTAACAATAAATTAACATCTAGGGTACATTGTAAACAATTTGTGAACCTAATAAAATGCTTCTGTATGCCTAGTAACTGATGAAGAGTGGTATACTTACGAATGAAAAGACAATCCTGGCATTTTCCTTCCACTATCACTTTTACACCCTATAACGCAACACCGCACCATGTTTTTTTAAACAATAGTCGAAACACTCAAGTCTAAGGAGTTCACAACAAAATATAACACGAATTACTATACTGAAGCACGTAAAAACTGTATTTTTTATGAAGACGATAGCTAGCTACACGTTAGCTTTCAAACTTTGTTTAGCAAAGTAGTATGCTAACCTTGAAAAAAGTAGCACGCTTCGTGAAACAAAAAATGATAACGTTCTGTTTCATTTCTTTACACGACATCGGCGTAAGTTGCTCTTTTTCTTGTGTGACTGCGATAAAAGATATCACTTTGTCTATAGGTTTCTCTGTCTACGGTATGGCACGTTTATTTTGTACGTAGACAGAGAATGGAGGTAGACAAGTCCTCAGCGTATGCAGTATGAGATAGCAATATTTCGACATAAGTATATTGCTACAGTTACGTGCAATTAATATTGCCATACTTAGACTTTTACCCCCATTGTGTGGGTAATCTGGGACTTATTGAGTATTTTGATTGTACTGTCTACTAGGAGTGTCTATGAGTCATTCAATTAATATTGTCATTAGACTTTCACGGTGTGGCGTATTTGTAACTTTTTGATAGGTATTTAAGAGCGTTTACGACGTACGGCATTTCATACAATCTTTCAAGCCTTCGTTTTTCGAAATGAATGAACTGATTTTAATGGAACTTCGTACGCATAAGTAGGGTACAAAGGCCTTAAAGCTAGTTTATAACATTTTCGAAATATAGTGTAACAGCCAAATGGGGCGTGCAAGTGAAAGCTAATCGCAGATGGCGCCACCACCGTAAGAACCTTTGTCACTGTCAGTGTTAGTTAGATTGTGATATATTATATAGTTATCTGTATCATCTATGGTTATCTGTGGTAATATTTTTTATTTTCATTTCATTGATTTCAATTGATTTCTGTACAACTTTCTGATTAAAGAACATAATACATGTTCTTTAATCGAAAAATTCTCAATAACTGTCTCTAATTTAGGAATTCATTACTGTTCCATAGAGAAACTGCTTTGATATTGGTAAGTGTGCTACTAGCGCCACTTTGACAGTTGCACGCCCCATTAGACCGATTTTAAATTTTTCATAGATACAGACATTCCTATCAGTTATCTTTTTTTAAATAGGACATTTCGAAAATGTTCTTTACTAACTTTTTAGACCTTGTTCATGTTGTTGTTTCATGAAAATTGGTTCATTCGTTTCGAAAAACAAGGGCTTGGAAGTTTGTATGAAACGCCGTACGTCGTAAATGCTCTTAATAGCAAATAAAAACAGATTTTTACTTTGTGTTTTTTTTTATATATATCAGAGTTAGTCTCATAGCAAAACTTTATAATCAAATGCTGTAAGATTATTAATTAACATAAGTGTGGCAGTGTGCATCTAAAATTATAGGTCTATGCTACGCGCGCCACCTGAATGCGACCGGGGCGAAGGTAAAGCGCGAAAATATATGAGTTGTAATTGTTATTTTATTACAATTTAAACTACGATATAAATTTATTTTCACCTCAAGATGTAGGCCTAGCACACTAGGCACAGGCCCAAAAAGAATTCAATTCGCGCGCGTAGCATAGACCTATAATTTAAGATGCAATAAAAAAACTGTGTAGATCAAGTATAGTTTAATTAAAACCTTGAATGACGAATATATACATAATAAAATGGTACTTAGGACTAAAGGGCAAACTAATCATTCCTTTTGATCTGTGTACTGAAAAACGAAACAGGTTAATTGTATACTACTGACCTTTAAATAAAACTAATTTATTATAAAAAATTCTGACCTTATCAGTTTTTTCTGAAAGCTTTTTAGTTGCGTAATGAATACGAACTTTGAGATATTTCAAACTTATAGCCTTAATTAAGAGAGAATAATGACAGTCAAGGAAAGTTTGGGTATTAAAATGTGATAGGTGAAAAAATAATGTTAAACCCAAACATCGTTTAAGACTTTCCTGCATGAGCACAAGAAGAATATTTTTTTTATTAAGACCTCGATTTTTACGAAATATTATCTCACAAATTTTCACAACATCTTTTGAGGGGTAAAATAGTCCACCTTTGTCTTTTTGTAACTGTAGACTGGCGTATTTAATATCTGATATAATAGCAGACACGCATTCCTCGCACTGAAGCTCTTTTTTCAGTTTGCTTACAACAAATCCAGCAATATATACTATTACATGTTTAGAAAATTCGGTTAATAGACTTGGATCAGTTAAGTAATCGTGATCCTTCATTAAAACTTCATCAAAATATTCTGAATTACTACTTTCAGCGATATTATCAATCAATCTATTTTTTTCTGATGTTTTGTTAATTGCTATTTCTGGTTTGGTCAATGTTAAAATATTTATATGTTGTAGTGGAATACAATTTCCTGACGTAATGTGTTTCATTTCACCATGAACTAACATTCTTTTAAATGCCGATTTTAATTGTCTAGCAGAAGGGTTGTTGTTAAACCCTCCTTTGGCTCTAATGGCACTAAAAAAATACTCCAAGTGATCTTGACTTAGTTTGTAAGTGCTTAAAAACGGAAGGTTATTATTTATCACTTGAGTTTCGTACAAAAAAATTACACTTTTAATACAAATTAGGAAGCCTAAAATCCGGTTTTTCTATTTGATGACATTATATTTCTGTCTCCTATTTTTAATTTGTTCAGGTATAAAATCATTTCATCTAAAAATGGTTTGATGTGTGAGAAATTTCCGACAGATAGTGGTTTTTTGTATATATATGCTTTCAGATTCCTTGAATTCATTACATCAAATAGATTATTAATTTTTCGAATAAAATCAACAGTACCGGCAGAGTTCTTAAATTCGTCAATATTGAGTTCTGTATTACAAAATTCAATAGCATTTGCAACGGATTCACTCATTACTTGGGCTGCCAACTTGACTTTCATGATTTGTTTGTAAAAATGTATGTGTGATTTATTTAATTTGTTACCTAAATGCAATCCTTCGTTGTCTTGGAGCTCTATCAGTAATTTTACGTATTCCCATGATACAACACGGCCTTGTGGATCTGTTATTGGCCCCGTTTCTCCTAAGGTATTCCTAACTAACTTCAGCATGTGTGAAGGGTCTGGAAATATAACAATTTTATTACTGCCGACGGTGAAGGAAGGATCAATGTCATCATCTAATTTACAACCTAAAACTTAGGCCATAGAAAAATTTGTCGGGCATCCATCGAAAGTTAGTGCGATAATTTCAATACCACAATCCTGGGTTAATATTTCGATACAATTTGTTACTAAACTGGCCTTTTGTTCAGCGCTTATCCCATCGATTAAAAATATCCTAAAGGCATTTTCCAGGTTCCGTTTGCACATGTCAGCATAAAAAATAACGCATCTTTAGCTAATTGGTCGTTATTAACGTTATTGCCAAAATTAACAAATCCTATGCAATCTTTGCCATCAAAATCCAAACCTTTTCTAATTGCCATTTCATCAAAACTTAGGGCGCATATTGTTTTGTGTAATGTATTTTTTTAATATTTATTTCATGTAAAAATTTGATAGCTTTGATAGATTCTGTGGAAAAACCAGGATTTCCATCGATACATTAGTACCATCGCGATAGCGTACGCGGATGAGGTAAGCAAGTGTTAAATTGTTTCCTAACAAAGGTGTAAGCTTTGGGACTGATGTAGTGGAGACTTAAAGCAAATTTCCGCAGTTCAGGCGAGTACTTCCGTTCAGTTATATTTTTACACAAAAACTTTTTTAAGAAATCTCGATTGGTTGCATCGATCGAAGACAGCAAGTCAGCCGTTTCTTGGTTGATTAATGAACGAGTTTTTAATACCTCAATTACAGTAGATTGTTCGGCAGTTTTCTTTTGCAAACGCCAGGTCTTAGATCTTAAAGCAGCTAATTTCTTTCTTCTATTATCACTAAATATTGTCTTCTTTTCCAATTTCCCAATTAACTTCTTTTTACGAGGAGTCATCTCAACTTCCGGCGCTGCCACCATAGGTAATATTTCTTGTGTCTGAAATATAACAAAAGATATTTCTGTATTTATGACTAGCTGACTCGGCAAACATCATACCGCCTCAGATTTTTTTTCTGCTGTTCGAGAAGAAGACAAATGCAACAAATAAAATTTGATAAAAATCGGTCTAGCCGTTCCTGAGTTATAAATGGTCATTTGTTTTGTTTTTTTTTTTTGACACCGTCTTCCGAAATTAAAGTTATTTTAGGCTTTGTAGTGTTTTGATATAGAAGTCGGTTCTATTTTTTGCTAAAAATTTTATTTCACGCTTTTTAGTGGGTCGGTTTGTAATTTATCTAGTTACCAAAGCCAAAATGTCAACTAGAGTCTGGCAAACGAAAGTAAACACTCGAATTATTTGCAAACTTTTTATATGGCAATGCTACACTAATGTCAAACTCAATTTTCCAAAACAACATGGCGTGTTGTTAGTGATTTGTTGTGATCTTGTTAATAGCGTTTATTCAGCGAAAATTGAACAAAACTATTAAAAGTTGAGTACGGGAGATGTTGTTTCGCATGATGTCTAAATATCAAGAAAAACAACAGGAGAAAGACGCCAAATTTAAACAAAAACAAGATTGTTTACATGTGGTATTCGATTTCATAAGTTAGTATGACGCTACTAAGTTGATACTTTGTCGTAATTCATAATTTATATTTATCTTTTAGCGAGGAAAACTATTTATCTATTTTGATTCACATTAATTTTATAGTATGTTAAACACCTTCATAATAATGCATTATGGTTATTTAACATACTTACTATTAAATGTTGCATGGTTCTTAACAATTTTTTTTCATTTATAGAAAATCTGGTGGATGTAGCAGGGGTTGATGAGATAGTGAAAACTATTGAAAAACTTACGGATTTAGAGCAGAAAGATAGGATAAGAACCCAGAACCAGTACTTGGATGAAATAGCCTCAATCACTGGTAAGTTTTTACTAGAAGCACATAACTTTTATAAAGATGTAATTGAATTCATGATTTGCAGAACCTAATCATTCTGTTTTACCATTCTTTACAGAAGTGAGCGTTACTACACTAAAAAGAATTAAAAAAGAAGGTGCGCGTAAAGGCCATATAAACCCACAGTGTCCGACTTAGATAGTTTCGATATAGATGCTATTCGTAACAAAATTAACGGATTTTATATCGTAAGAAAATCGTAACAAGTTTAAAACGAAACACACCAGAGCCAGTATATGAAGCTGATGAAATTCTGAAGCAGAATGAGCACGAGAGGGTATTGCCACTTCCCCCCTACCACTGTGATCTAAATGCCATTGAGTTAGTATGGAGTTTGGCTAAACGTAAAGTGGCAAGTAAAAATATTGCTCTGCCTGCAGTGGAGTTAGAGAAAGTCATAAAAGAGTCGTTTGAAAATATAACTCTCGAGGAGTGAAAGAAAATGCCTGATCATATTGTCATCCATGTTGAAAATAAATATAAAGAAAGGGACAGAATTACAGAAAATTTGAAAGTTCTATAATTAACGTAGGAAACAATGATTTCAGTGAATCTAATGAAACTTTCCACATGGAAGTCTTACATTCAGATTTTGATTATAGTGAATAAATCAGAACTATTTTAGAATACTGTTGTTTTTTTTTAATTCTTATTAAGACACAATATCTAAACGATTACCTACCTAAAATATCTCTTGTATTTTTATTCCGATGAAATAAAATAGATAATTCTAAAGTATCAAATAGGTATTTCATAGTAGTTTTGGGGTTGCTATGCTGGTATTTTTTAAATTTGCCGCGCTTTTTCAGTCTCTACTTTCGTTTACCAGACTATACTTATCACCTTTTATAAAATATTGCTTTTCCCGATGCAGAGCCGTTAATTTTTGAGGAGTTCTCCTGGTACATCACCATCAGTTCTACTTCACCATATGCATTGTGACGAGCATAAAGTGCTTAACATCCATATTCAAGTAATCTAATCACAATCCACGAAACACTTATTATTGAGTAGTTTCGGTGGCCATCTGTGGTCTTCATCATCAGTTCCACTTCTTCAAATGGTGCTTATCGAGAGCAACTGCACAAGTTACTATAAGAAATAACCAAAACGCTATAGGTGTGCCTTGATTTCTCCATGATTCCATCATCAGATTCAAACATGATGACAATGGGACCAACTAGAAAGTATACCCTTTCAAACAAAAAAAGAATTTTCCAAATCGGTCCAGCTATCACCGAGTTATGAGGTAACATACATAAAAAAAAGTTCAAGACGAATTGAGAACCTCCTCCTTTATTTGAAGTCGGTGAATAAATATAGACTGATCAAGAATAAACTTACTGTAGTACTTTCTATTTCTATTTCCATAGCAACTTCTTCTGATGATAACGATAGATGACCATGACTATCTGTCACGGATGAATCGTCAAGCTGAAAAATATGATTATTGTATTAAATTTTAACATTTATCACCCAAATGAATAAGTACCTATACATGAAAGACTGAATATACGACTTATAGATATTCTAAAAAGTATTTAAATAAGTACCAAATAATCCTTTGCTTCCGTATCAACCCCCAAACCTTTAGAGGAACTCGGTTGGTCTACAGCCGGTCGGACCTGAAGTTTGAAACAAAAAGGACACGAACTTGCGATTAACTGCTAAAATAATCAAGAATGAATGATTTTTCAAATGTGCTAGTAAGTTTCACTGTACAACCCGTTGGAAATATCTGCGAACCTCGCTGGAATGCGCTACCCCTCGCACTTCCCGCACCTCGCCCCGTATTCGCCTATCCAGTACCATTGCCAAGGTAAGAGCCATAAATAAACAATATTTTATAATTTTACCTCTCGTATTTTTTATTGTTATCTCTCCAGTTTGCATGACGTCATTAAGCCAGGTTCGCAGATATTTCCGACGGCTAGTATCTGCTTTACGTTGTTTGGTAGCTTAATAATTAGGTATATATTCCACTATTAATTCCATGTAATAATATTAAAAAAGTAATCTTAAATAATGTTTACAATATTATTTCCGTGTCACACGAAATCAAGTCACAACAAATTTTTATGTATCAAAGTTAATCAAAGCTGTAGAATAAATTGGTATGTATAATAAATTTACTTCACCTGGATGAAAAGCGTAGGTATCGAACGTGGATTTAAGTGTGTACTATTTAATTTCTGTCGAATGCAACTAGCTTCGAAATGTCGTGAGCAGATTCGGGAGTGACGACTTGGATACCAGTTAAATCGGCCCGTACACTCAGTCCACTTATTTCTTAAAAATGGTTCATTGGGAAAACTAAAAAAAAAGTAAAATTAAATACGTTCAGTGGTAAAAATAATTAAGTGCTGGTATCCCCGTCAAGTTATTATCCGACTATTGACAAATGACGCGAAGTAACATAGATAACAACCTAACATAAAATGCCTCATACTTTGGTCGGTTAATACAAAAAAAACAAGTTAGGATTTTATCGTCTTTTTAGATGAAATTATCAATAAATGTTACTTAATATTGACACAAAATAGTCTTGAGTACAATAATTCTTTGAATTACTTGCTGTGATAGGTAAAAAATGCTACTTACCGATGAAAGGTTATGTTTGGTTGATTTCGTTCACTACGACTTTTACAGCCATATATACAGCAATTCACCATCATTAGACACTAAATATTACTTTTTGAAATATCAATAAAGTCACAAATTACACAAAATGTGCGTTTCACAGTTTATATCAACGAAAATATTTCGACACCACAATTTGTTTGCCATCAATGACTAGTGATGGCAAACAACAAAAAACTGATACGCAAATAGAGATAGAAAATATATGCTATGTCCTGCTCACACTTTCACATTTTGACATATGTGTCATCTCACTTTCGCAATTATTGTTATTTTAAGAGCATGTCTACCTCCATTCTCTGTCTACGATTTTGTAGGTATATCAAGTCCTTAGAGTTTCTTTAGTCTGTGGTTTATATGAAGTTAAGCCGGCTCTACACGTTGGCCAACACAGTGGCGAATGTAGTGGCCAGCATATTGGCCAAGAGTTCGTGATAGCGTCCACAAGTTGGAAGGTCGTTCAGTTTGCTACGGTTCAGGCCAATGTGCAGACGTATTTATTAAAATGGGTATTGAGGCGCTAACTGCTGCTTCTTGGGTTCCACAAACAATTTACGGCTTGGTAGAGGTCTATAAACCGAAAAGTTTCTTCGTTATTAGTCATTATTGACATTTTGTTTACACTAGTTGTTACCGACGCGTGACTATAAAAACTTTTTAACAAAAAATAAAACCAACTTCCATATGAAAACACTACAAGGCCAAAAATAACTTTAATTTCGGTAGTCGGTGTTATTCGTTTTGTATTTTCTTTTTTTAACACCGCCTTCCGAAATTATAGTTATTTTTGCGTTTGTAGTATTTTAATATGGAAGTCGGTTTTATTTTTTGTTAAAAAGTTTTTTTCGCGCTTTTTAGTAGGTCGGCTTGTAATTTATCTAGTTACAAAAGCCAAAATGTCAACTACTTATCACCTTTTACAAAATATTGCTTTTCCCGATGCAGAGCCGTTAATTTTTGAGGAGTTCTCCTGGTACTTGATCATCAGCTCTACATCACCATATGCATTGTGACGAACATATAGTGCTTAACATCCATATTCAAGTAATCGAATCGCAATCCACGAAATACTTATTATTGAGTAGTTTCTGTGGTCATCTGTGGTCTTCATCATTTATCATCATTCATCAGTTCCACTTCCCCAAATGGTGCTTTTCGAGAGCAACTGCACAAGATACTATAAGAAATACCCAACACGCTATAGGTATGCCTATAATATTTGAAGAGTTCCCTCGATTACTCTAGGATCCCATCATCAGATCCTGATTTCATAACAATGGGACCAACTAGAAAGTATACCATTTCAAATGAAAAGAGAATTTTTTAAATCGGTCGAGCTGACTTTGAGTTATGAGGTAACATACATAAAAAAAAAGTTCAAGACGAACTGAGAACCTCCTTCTTTTTTTTGAAGTCGGTTAAAATGTTTAATCATGTGCGTGCGATCGTTTTGGGAGCTCGTAGCATACTAAACGCGCGGCCAACGTGTGGACTAGGGCATGCAATATCGCAAGGTTTTCAATTCCGGAACTGAGTTCCAATACTGGAAATCTGATTCCGGAATTCCGGAACCAGTTCCGGAATTCCGGAAACTTTTAAAGTTTGTTTCCAATCAAACAAGATTTATAATTATACTGATATACACTGACTTAAAGACTGATCTTTTAACCTTTTGACGACCACGTCAAAAAATCAAAAACGTGCCCTCGGCGCCAAGCTTCGAATTCATCCTTTAAACCTACAAAATAGTAGTGAGGTCGAAATTATATCGATAAAGCTCATGGAAAACTGACTATATTTTTTTACCATAGGCTTTAATTTGGATAAAGTTTTTTTTAAATTATATTTGATAGGCTTGCGTTTGACCATAATCTCAGCTGATGTTAAGCGATGATGTGGTCGAAGATGAAGCACGCTTGCCTAGAAGTAACCTATTCACTCTTGACTTAAAGACTTCCAGGTTATAACTATCAGGAAACATAGACTCCGGCAGGGAATTCCACTCCTTAGCCGTACGCACAATGAAAGTATTCCCAAAACGTTTCGTGCGTACGGGTGGGATGTCCACCATGTAACGATGGCGCATCGCCGTTTGTCTTGTAGTCTGATGATGAATCAGAATCAGAATCATTTATTCGTAAACATAGGTGATAATTATATACAAGATCTTAAAAAATTAGGTAGTGCGCTATGTTTTGTCTTGTTATGTTTTGGCTTGGTGGAATAAGACTGCAATTCCATCGCACACTCCCCGAAATGTAACCGATAGAAGACTGACAAGCTTGCAACACGTCGCCGATGTTCTAGGCTTTGGAGCCTTGTCTCGACCAGTTTCTCGTTGCCGATGAGCCTTTTGGCCCGTTTCTCTATAGACTCAAGCTGGTATTTGGCAGATCCGTAGGATTCCCAACTTTTTGGCAGCCAATTGAGCCTTAGCCTCGATAAACGGACCAAAATTAAGGGTGGATGTCAACGTAACTCCAAGAAGCTCGGTGCGATCAGTTATCAGCACGGTTACACCACGGAAAGAAGGAGGCGGTTGAAATTGGCTCCTTTTTGCGGAGAAAAGACATGCCTGGGTCTTGGCGGCATTAAACTTGACCAAGATGGCGTCGCCCCACTCAGAGACAGCCTTCAAAGTCAAGTTCAAGCGCCCTACCATTGCCTCTCGGAGAGACTGGACTTGTGACCCACGAGCACGCGCGCTGGATATATATCTCTCAGCAACAGTGCTGTCGTCTGCATACCCAAAGGTACCGGGCATTAGCAGATCGTTAATATGCAGCAAGAATAAAGTTGCTGAGAGAACTGACCCCTGAGGGACCCCGGCATTAATAGCCAATTGGCCAGACGAGCAACCATCAATAACTGCTCGAATAGACCGATCTCTCAGGAAGTCTTCTATCCAAACGCAAAGTTCAGTGGGTATACCGAAAGAAGGAAGTTTAGCAATAAGGCTATCGTGCCACTCCCTATCGAAAGCCATACCATCCTTGTTTTGAGTTTTATTTCAACCCGCTTTGTCCTTTATGACATAAATGTAATAATCTGTGTCACATTTACGGCCTTTATTACTATTTAAATCCATAAATAGAATCAACAATCGATAAAACCAAGTCAATACCATCACAGCACTATTGTCCATCATGTCGTAGTTTCTTGTCACTCTATGACGACAGTTGCGCAGCTGGCACGGATTTCTTGACATTGTTCGCTTCTGCTCTAGAGGTGCGACACCGATACTTATTAATAATATCGAAATATTTATTCTTATTGTTTTGTACTTTCAACAGTGTCAAGTAATAAAATGTAAGTTTCTTTGAAAGAAAAATCAATTTAATGTTTTTTCAACACATTTGCTCGTAAAGTGCACAGTCTTATTCCACCAAGCCCGTTCCATCATCAGACTACAAGACAAACGGCGATGCGCCATCGTTACATGGTGGATATCCCACCCATACGCAAGAAACGTTTTGGGAATACTTTCATTGTACGTACGGCTAAGGAGTGGAATTCCCTGCTGCAGTCTGTGTTTCCTGATAGTTACAACCTGGGAGTCTTTAAGTCAAGAGTGAATAGGTTACTTCTAGGCAAGCGTGCTTCATCTTCGACCACATCATCGCTTAACATCAGGTGAGATTATGGTCAAACGAAAATCAACTATAAACGCGTGCTTTTTACTTTACGTTACTGCACTAGTGCTATAACGCCACAGATAACTATTTACTAGTCGGAGGTTGGAGATACCGGCTTGTGGAAAGTTCCACAGACTAGTTTGGAAAAAATAATAATCAAAATATCAAAAATTTATGAATATCGGAATTCCGATATTACTCCTCTCAATTCCGGAATTGAAATACCAGAAAAATTGTTACGGAATTCCGGAATTCCGGAATTCCGGAATACATGCCCTAGTGTGGACGCGGTAGCCAATACTCGGCCAACAACCCTTTGATCTTTTCCAAAAAACCGACACCACACGGATCTCGCGCCAACTCGTCGGCCATCATTCCAATACAACCCAAGATGCACAAACACCCCCTCTACACGTTGGCGAATAGGCACTGGCCACTACATTCGCCACTGTGTTGGCCAACGTGTAGAGCCGGCTTTACAAGATACCCAGTACCTATTTGACCTATTACCGTAACGTAGAGTTGCAGAACATATTTTTTGCCAAGGTTCATTTTGTACGGTGGCAATTTATATTTTTGGCCGACTCAAAAAAGTAGTAAGTAGATACTATTTTACGTTGCCACTATTACTTACAACAAATATGTAAGTAATCAAAAATAAAGGCAATCAAGAAGCGTGGTTACGCCGTATTTTTTGTTCTTACAAAAGTATTTAAAGTAGTAATGTTTAATTACCTTTAAATAGTTTCAGCTTGTTATAAAGCTGTCTTTAAGAAGTATTTTTATTTGGGCGGTTTCTTTTTAGGGTTTCATAGCCAATTGGTAAAAAACTGAAACCTTATAAATTCGTAATGTCTGTCTATCCGTCCGTAAATACGGACACGCGGTGTGAAATCACAGCCATTTTTTTTCCGAAACTATTAGGACTAGGTACACGTGTGAAACTTGGTGGGTAGGTGTATTCTGTGATTAGATTTCCGGTTTTGATACAAGAACTAAAAAAAAAAAAGTTAAGCGAGCTCCCCATAGGGATTCCAACATGTAATTTAAAACTAAAGTAATAGTTTAAAAAAACTAAAAACACGCTTATAAGACGAATGTAATAAGCGAAAACTCGATATGGTTACTAGTAGGCAGTCCAAGGTTCCATCAGCCATCTTCCAGTCCCATCATCAGACTAGCCCAGTGGTACCTACTATCTTAATCATATGTAGGGTTGCCACCCGTACTTTATAATAAAGTATTGTACGTTATTTCAGGTAATTGTACTCTATACTTTATGAGAACAATAAAGTACACGAAAATACTTTATTTCGCATGATTTGATTCTATTCGATTTCTTTGGGATTTTGAAAACTTTAGTCGAAATAAGCAAAGCGTCTCTGAATTTGATAAAAAATTAATTACTTATTTATTTTAATTTAAACATAGACTGTAAAGATGCTGTGCAATTGTTTAGTAGAGATACTAAATTGATACAAACTGCAAAAACTAATAAGAAATATGTTTTTAAACATAACTAGGTGCCCACCCCGGCTTCGCTCGGGTGCAATTTTTCTTTCGGTATCATACAATTTTCTCTCCAAACCCTATCCAGACAATTAGTACGAACACAACAAAAAATAATTAGTCAAATAAATGCAGCTGTTCTGAACTAATGCGCTTACGTACATATACATTGTTCCTTCAACTAGGCTCAAGAAAATTGGGGGCTCATTTAGATGTCAATGTATACGCTTTTACAATAAACTTCAGTCAGTCAGTAAGTTCAGTAAGTCATTTGCAAGAACTAAGCCTCAATAAATTTAATTCATTTGTGAAGCAGAAACTTTGCCAGAAAGCTTTTTATTCTGTTAAAGCAGTAGTTCCTAACCTTTTCGATCTTGTTACCCCTATGACTTAGCTAGAGAATCTGATTTACCCCTACCGTTCTCCCTCATGTTAACAATGAACACAAAAAATAACACACATAATTACAAATTGACTTTATTAGACTTTTATATATTAGAGAAAAACTTGCAAATACAAAATTTTTTGTGTAAAGGTTGATACTGTTTCGCATTCGCAAGTTTTTTAATGTTAGGTTTGGTTTCACATAAAGCGTATCTCAAGTAATGTTCCACATTGAGA
Organism: Tholera decimalis; assembly: GCA_943138885.2. Taxonomy (NCBI): domain Eukaryota; kingdom Metazoa; phylum Arthropoda; class Insecta; order Lepidoptera; family Noctuidae; genus Tholera; species Tholera decimalis. The sequence continues at coordinate 14,587,640 of OW964574.2, read as the reverse complement.
TGATTTCTGGCCTTTGTTTTTAGTGTCACTAAAGTTGAAAAACCACTCTCACATCTGTAAGTAGTAGCAAAAGGTATTAACATTTTTAGAGCTCTTTCGGCTATAATAGGATATTCAGTATTTATTTTTCGCCAAAATGTACAGAGATCATAATTTTGGAATTCCACTTTTAAAGTATGTACACTATCCTCGCGTAGTCCAAGAAATTCTACTTTGGCTGACACATCTTCATCCTTAAAAATGTTATCATCAGTAGTCAAAATGGTCTTACTAACCAAGAGTTGGACTCACGATTGTCCATGTCTGGGAAATATTGCTGCAGTGAGTTTATTACTGATGATAAATGATGAACCGCGGAATTTTAAAACGTGGTTTTGTCAGTTTTGTCTTGTTTCAGTTGCTCACAAAGTTGTATAAACATCGACATATCGCCAACTTGAACTCTGCGTTGGTAAAGTTCCAATTTACGCGCAAAACTTGCAACTTTATCCTGCGCTGATAAGATATTCGTCATGTTTCCTTGCAGTGAGATCCTCAAACTATTAATTACACTGAAAAAATCAGCAAGATACGCCAGCATCTGGATAAATGTCTTTGACTTTTGAGTATTTAGTATTTAGTATTTCCTGAAGAATCCAGCCGCGAATACCTCAGAGAACGCTCTTTTCTCTTAAAAATATCTATATCTTTACCTGCGAACTCCTTATGAACTTTCTCGAAATGTTTACAATAAATGTGGAGGAGAAGCGCTTGGTACGACAAGACGGCATATCAACCAAGTGTGGGTGGTATCCAGCCATGCGTTTGGTAGACTGGTAGTAAAAGGGAGATGGAGGAATCAGGTTATGGAGCTCCTGCGCACACTCCCCGAAGTACAATCTGTAGAAAACCGACAGGCAAGCAACGGTTCGCCGATGAGCCAGGCTATGAAGCTTGTCCACCAGCACCTCGTCGCCTATAAGTCTTTTAGCTCTGCGCTCGATCGAGTCCAATGCAGCAAGTTGGTACTTTGCAGAGCCATTGAACTACGCGATATTTAACAAATGCTTGCACTGTTTGGACGGGCCTGCTCAAATCTGTGTGATTCTGTTCTCTAAAGAGCGCCACAGACATAAACCTACATGGCTCTCATATGATTTCATCACTACAGATTGTATGGACTTAAAAAAAGAGACCTGTGAATTTGTTTCAGTGTTTCTGCTCAGAGTAGTCAGTTAGGAAACACTGGCCTCATCTAGTTTACATTTACGAAAAAAAAAAGACGTGCGAAAGTGTTATTTATAACCTATTTGCAAAATAAACATCATTATTTCATTCGGCAATTAATTTTTAGTAAGCAACCCGCCCTGGCTTCGCACGGGTTCTTTACAGAAAATATAAAATAGCCTATGTTACTCCGAGGAGATGTAGCTTTCGGTAAAATTGGTTGAGTAGTTTTTGAGTTAAATCATAACAAACAAAAAATTAATCATCTTTCCTCGTTATAGGTACATAATATTAATTTAGATGATAAGGATTACCGTATTTGTGTAAATACCTTTTACATTGCCGCTTTATAATTGCCAATTTTTAAAGTATTAAAATGAACATAGGTAGGATGTCATCTTTAACATATAGACATATGCCATCGCGGACTTTTCTGTAGGCATATATAAGATACACAATTCCACCATACATTGATATACTACATAAACTTTTGGACTCCCTCAGCTCGGAAGCGAGGCGCCCGGTCAAATCACGGCGACACGAAATTCATTTCGTTGCGCATAATTTTGATTTTGCTATATCTCCTAAGGTATTCATTTAATTTGGATGGAGTAAAGGGAACAAATTATTTTCATGAAATGTTCAAACCAACTAACGTATTTCAAATGATAAGGATTAATACAGTATTTGTGTAAATAGCTTTCGAATTAGCGCTTTATAATTGCCCATTTTTTGAAGTATTAAAATGGATGTATAGTATGTTATCCGTAAGAGATAGGTATATGCCATTGCAGACTTTTTGTATACCTTTTTAAGGTGTACAGTACTGTAGTACATTATTTTGATCTATCTCGTACGGTTAAGCTAGCGTTTGCAATGTAAGCGCAAAAAAATTGTTTATTAAGACATCACATTAGATACCGCTAAAATTATCATTGTTTCTCTACTATATTATGCATGTATTATTCATATAAACCTTCCTCTTGAATCACTCTATCTATTAAAAAAAGTTTTAAAGATCTAAGCATACATAGGGACAGACAGCGGAAAGCTACTTTGAAAATAAATTGTACTTTATTGTGATGCTATGTACTTTTTTTTTCTTACCTATTTTAACCAATGTACTTTAACTGCACAAAAAAAAGGTGGCAATCCTAATCATATGTCCTAGTCATCAGGAGAAATGGACAGAATATGTTAAGACGATCTAATGAGTGTAATCTAGATATGTTTACTAGTAGGCAGTCCAAGGTTCCATCAGCCACCTTCCAATTCCATCATCAGAACAGCTCGATAGTACCATAATATTGCATTGTCATGTCATCTAATCTACATAATAATTGCCAAGTTTCATGATGATACAACAATCAGAAATGCGTGTAATTCAGATTCTTAGATTTTATTCATTGATCTATACTAATATTATAAAGCGGAATAGAATAGAATAGAATTTTATTTTGCAAATATGGGTAGTACATATACAAGTTGAAAGTGTTTATACATCAGCTCAGCCATATTTCGCCATTCAGCATGCAAATATTAAATTATTATTATTAATTTTAAATTATAAATTTCATTACATTTTTATTAATTTAATCTCACTATTATTAATTTATTCACATTATTATTAATTTCATCACATTATTATTATTACATTATTATTAATTAAAAAATTAAAGTTTGTTTGTATGTTTGTTTGCTTGAACACGCTAATCTTCGAAAGTACAGGGTGGATTTGGATGAAATTTGGTGTGGAAGTAGCTTGAAGCTTGAGGAAGGTTATAGGCTACTTTTTACGCGACTGCAAAAAAGGAGAGTTATGTTTTTACAGTGATAGAATCCACGGGAGCGAAGCCCCGCGTGAGTACTAGTATATGAATAAAAACAAAATTTTATAACATAGTTTGTTACAGCTCACGAAGAGCGTGCGCAAAAATATCGATATCGATAATTGTAAACTTATTAACAGTGTAAGTAGGTATTTGTTTGGACGCCGCGGGCGTCGGGGATCGCAAGCTGATCTCCAGCCACCGTACCGACCCGGCAAGCCCGCGTGGTCGACGGCGCAGCGTGTTCCACGCGCGTCTCAAAGAGCAGTCAGCTACATTGCCTGCTGGAGCTGCGGAAATGTTCTAACGAGATACCACGGTCCCGGACCACAATGGCAACTGAAGGAGAGGGCGGTTTTTAGTCAGTAAAAGTCTGACACTCGCTTCCGCTCCACCCATAACGTGAGGAATCATTTCACACCTTAACTGGTCAAAACAAATCGAGCATGTTCGCGGTCGTGTTAGAAAACTTCTCCACATTTACAAAAAAATGAGTCGTATTGCCAACGTAACTTTGATAAAAATGCTACACAACACTCTTCGCCAATCAGTTATCAACTACTGCATTGTAACGTGAGGTATAGCCACAGAACAGATAAAATAGTTTAGAAAGGAAATAGTTCCTGATTTGTATGAGAACGCATGTCGCCGCTAGTCTCCCACTCTTTAACTGTACTATGTACAAGCAAGAGGCTCATACGTATGCGCATTACGTACACAAATAAACTACACACACAGTGTTAGTGCACACACTTACACAAACACTGTGCTTGACATGCACTCACATACGCGCAAAAGCAATTTATTTCTCATACATGTTACTGCGACCAAAAGGTCGATAAACGATATCGGTAAAATCACTTTCGCTATAATTTCAGGAGTCTGCCCCCCTGAAATTGAAACAAAGTGATTTGAAACAAAGTGTGGACGTTCTAAAACTTATAAATAATAATGTGAAATTAAGAGGGAACATCCACGGAATAGATAAATAAGGTTAGAAAGCCCCAGTTCCAGTTTTGTATTATGATCAGTGTCACCGCTTGTCTCCCACTAATTTAATTTCTACAGATACGCACTACTATGTGTATCAATATTTCAATCTTTATATATAAATCTTTATCTTTATAGCTATGAATTTATTTACTTCAGAGTTTTTTTCTTTTTAAAGATTTATCTTTTTTTGGTGTCAACAAAATTGAAAATGAAGCCTGTATTGTATGTATGTAAATTCTAAAATTATAAATAGAATAAAATTTACAAGAGCGATTTTAATTCAAGATAACATATAAGTATTAGGTTACATGAGTGCCTTCGCAATTTTGCACACTGGTGGAAATAGCATTATAACTGTAGCATTGCAAGAATTCGTTGTCTGAAAAATAATTCAAAAGTCTTAACATGTCACGGTACACATACACAGTAGAAAAAAAAATCAATATTGAATAATTTATATACATAGATGGATGCTTGCATGATAATGATTTACCGGAGTGTGATATTAATCTACGATAATTATTATAAGATACCAAACATACTTAAAATATTTTTATGAAAATGAACAATTGAATAAAATAAAACCTGATGATCCTTACATTTCAAATACAGCGATGAGATTTGTTCATAATTTGGCAGATAGTAAATAGGAGTAGAATATGAATCATGGAACTTAGTTCCAACAAGTTAGTAATACATTTTAACAAAACTTACCAAAGAATTTGAACAAATCTGAACAATTTGTTCTCTTGGGATCACTCCTGGTTTTAGGTACCTATTACCTGATTTTTTTCTGATAAAATCATTTTCACTAAAATGTTTAGAGCAAATAGTACTCGTCTTTGTCGGCATCCAGTTTTCTCTACCTGTCACGTCAATCCATTGTTCCCTGGCGTTAGGTTCTTTAGGAAACCTAAAATTTTTAATTCGTTCCATATGTTAAATTGTATTTTACTTATAGTTTAATACTAAATACAATATAGTCAATACTTAATTTTGTATGTCTGCGGGTAAAATTTGGCTGAACTTTATATTTTATACGAACATGTATTATACCCATTTTTGCAAAATAAAATATCTTTATCTTCTTTTCATTGTAAATGACAGATCTACAGGTAGAAATTGAATTCATTGGCAATATTTTAAGGGGTCATAATTATGGTACTCACTAATAATTATGAATAACTTTTACTTCGGGGCCAAACCAAAAAGCCAAGTCAAAATGTAGGGAACAGCTGATTTTTTTTTCGCGTTTTCAGATTTGGTCCCTTAGTAAAAGTTGTTCATAATGATGGGTACAATGACCCCTTAAAGTATTGCCAATAATTCAATTTAATCCTGTATAATGATGCCCCTTTATATCATTTGATCACATTCTTTCAATGATTCATGTAATATGTATTTAATTTACTCATTATACGTCTAACTAAAAATATACTATCATTAATTAAATATAAAATTATTCTAAAATATCTTTGTCAAACGTGGATATAAATTATTCAAGAATTCTATCGATGATTAATTTATTTAACCACATGGTCACCTCACTATCGATAAACATGCGCCGCGCCGTGCATCACAGAACGTCAATGGTTGAAGTTTATACCTATGTATAATCTATGAGTTGAAGCGTTGAAGAGGACGCCACGCAATTACGCATGCAGTACCTACATTGCACCTACATTGTAAGCTGTTGTAAGTAGCGATGGGCGTTTTCGTAAATTTTTGTCATCGATGCGCACCGATAATGAGTAAACCGCATCCGATGCCGGCATCGTTTTTTCTGGTATCGGTGCCAGAAAACTGTCGTGGATGCGATTTGATAAAATAACTGCCGTGTCGGCTGATGTCTACGCATAGTTGGGTACTCGATAACGGTGCCATAACGATAACTTTTGTTGTCTATTTTACTACAATTTTGTAAATAATCAGATGCGATATTTAACGTTAGGTAGTTACGACTTCTACTACTAATATTATAAAGGCGAAAGTTTGTGAGTGTGTGTGTGTATGTTTTTATTTCTCCTCGCTCAAAGGGCTGGACCAATTTTGATAAAATTTGGTATGGAGGGAGCACACTGGACATACTTTTATTTCGAAAAAAGAAAGTATTCCCGCGGGATGAACAAAGAATTTTAATTCCCATATGTAGGTCGTTTGCTAGTATTCATAAATAGTGTATAAAATGAAACATAAGCTAGTTACAATCAAATCAGTCTTTATTTTTGACAAAATATGACTTAACTTCTACTTACACACTGAAAACAAGTAAACATTGCATGTTATGAAAGTTTTCGCAAAACTCATTTAAATTCGTAATAGATGGTATTGTAGCCACGTAGTAGGTATGTTCTCTATCAAACTCATATTAATTTGGTGTTACTTCTAGTAATGATAATACTGAGCACCGTTCGCGTATCACCGATCGCAATGAGGGTGAGCGAGCGAGCGATACGAGTTTTCGGTTTGTGTTCCAGCGGCACCACGTCGCATTATTTCGTTGCGCGGTAAAACGGTGTCTCGCTCGCACTCGCTGATATTCGCATCGGGTGTTGCGGTCATCCGTTTTCGTTATAAATCGGCATCCGATGCCGTCATCGTGTATGGCATCGATGCTCAAAAACGTTTTTACAAAAACGACCATCTCTAGTTGTAAGCGGACTTGGTCATTGCGTTGATTAAGCGAGTACACATCGGGCAATAAGACCGCCATTGTTACCATAGAATAAGCAATATTGTTAAATAGGTGGTAATTTTGGTGTACAATAAATTCTATTCTATCTATCTATTTTTTGTAACTTGTTGCAATAATGTTGCTGTTTCGAATTTCATAGTGATCAGAATATTTTTATGTTTTTTAGGAATAAAATAGTAATTAAATGTTATTTTCGACTTACCGATGGAAAGATATACCTCCTCGCTCTATACTTGCGGTCTGACTTTTTGTTTTACAGGTTATAATTGCACAACACGGCATTTTAAAGCAGAGTTGTGTTCCGAAGTAGCCGAAGCGCACTAAACGCGGTGAATGAATTAATCGGTCGAGCTATGATTTTCGAAACATAGTTGTGGCGTGCTCGCCACCAGGGTTGGATTTTGTACTATAATTATAGTATTTATACTATAATTTCGCCCTTTGTACTATATACTATCCACATCTAAGGATAGTACGCTAACATACTATAATTTAAAGTTTGCTCCCGAATGCTTAGTTTTACGTCATAATTATGAATATTCCGACCGAATTCCGATCTTTCAATGTTTTCTGTGTTGATGGCAGGGGATTCCCTGATTATCTTCCGAAGTACACTTCTCTCTTTCCGAGGGTTGGATTTTGTACTATAATAATTTGTATTTAAAATCATAAAATGCCATTTTATTGTCTTGTGACGCTATCAAAAGCGGTAGCAAAAGTGGGAATTTTACTGATTTTATTCCCACTGAGGATTTGTTGATGAGATTAAATGCTAATTTTATATTTGTTGATGAGATTAATAGAACTAAATACTAATAGCAATATTCAAGAACCTTGAAGGAAGAGTAAATTTTGCCTTAACGGGTGTTGATTTTAATGACTATTATATATTAAATTAAAAATAATGAAAGTGTACTATATTTTTTTTATAAATACTATCCTTTTCATTTGTTTGTACTATCTTTTTCAACATACATAAATCCAACCCTGCTCGCCACGCCCACATTAGCATTCCAACCTTATTCATCTATTCCGTGTTTTTTACAAATAAAATTGTAATTAAATGTTATTTTCGACATACCAATGGAAATATATACCTCCTCGCTCTAGACTCGTGGTCTGGCTTGTTTTGCAAGTAATAATGGGGACTATCGTTTTTTTGTCTGGTTGACTAAGGTCCAAAGTAAAACATAGTGTATTACATTCTCTTTGGAGCCAGAGGTATAGCCTCCGCTAGGAGTATATGTGTTCTGTGGTGTGGTAAATAAATCAAAATAAATAATAAAATAATTATGTCACTTATCCGTCAACATCAACTTAAATGTAGTGCAATTTTAATTCAAATTTCAAAACATTTGGCTGAGTCGGAAACTATAAATCATGGTTTCAAGTGGTTTTCAGTTTTCTACATATTCAACAACTCAAAAGTTTGTGCTGTTTAAAAAACTGATTGTGCCTGCACCACTTGTAAATTTCATGAATGCATTTCTACAATGCATCCCATTATTTTCTTAGTGGATTTCGTTAGAGTCGGACTGTTTATAACAAATTAAGTGTTAACTAAGTTTACTTTTGATGAATGTTCAATCATCATTATGCAAATCAATTAATTTGTATTTACCCCTTTTGTAGAAATGGCACGACGTGTAGCAAGAGTTTCCGAGGCTCAATTTAATATCATACTCGATTTTATGGAGCGTAACCCTAACCTGGCTAGGGCTCGGGGTTATAACAACAGCGCCCGAGGAAGAGCAGAATCTTTGCGCTTGTGGACGGAGGTGGCTGAAGTGCTCAATGCTGAGGGGAGTGGGACAACTAAGACTCCAAAAGAATGGTCCATTGTATGTATTTATATAATTATTTACTTAATAATTATTTAGTTTCTTTTAATGTCCTTCCAATATCACATTTTTATGTTTTGAATTTTGTTTGCAGTATGTTACTAACTATAAAAGTAAATTAAAAAAAATAGTTGCTGACATAAATGCTGATGCCAGTGCAACAGGTGGAGGGCCTCCTCAATCTAGTGCCTTATCAGACATTGAGCAGAGGTTTCTCTCTCTTATGGGGCACAAATTTGGACAGAGTGCAAGCCCTTTGGTGAGTGTCCATCCTTTTTTGGAAATGGTAATGGTTTAAGTTTTATTTTATTTTTTCAGTAGTCTGTATCAGCATATTTTTTTTAAATTTTTATTTTATAGTGTACAAGTTCCTTGTAAATATACTTAAACAAAGCACACAATTAGACTTCTGGGGTCTGTCTTAGCATGCCATGAACTGAGATTGATCAACGCGCCATTAATAGCTATGTTATAATTGAGTTAATGTAATGTTCTTTCAGCTTACGCTTTGTTTTTATTATTCATTGAGTCTCTAATGTCTACAGGTATTTGGTTTAGTAAATTGGGTATTGTGAAAGAAGCAGTACATCTGCCATAAAAGTTATTTTTTGTGGCACTTGATGTGATTTTAATTTGGCTTGTTGTGTATTAACATTGTATTGAAATGGGATTTGAATCTTACTGTTATCAAAATGTTCTATGAGGAACAAATACTCAGTGCATGCTAGAACAGGTAAAACTTTGCAATGTTTAAACAATTGTCATGGTATTTATTTTTTAAATAGTTTGGTACTACAAGTTTTAGCAAAAGTGTTTGCAAATTATGTATTTTATCTAGGTAAATTTTAAATGTGCATCCATAACTGGTGAGTCCATAGGAGATTATGGACTCAGCAAGAGCTGTGTACATTTGAAGGAGGGTTCTATATGGTATATTATGCTTTATAATAGAAAACTTGTTGAGTATTGCATGTAATTTGCCGCAAACAGATTCCACCTGGTAACTCCAGTTGAATCGGTTGTCAATTATTAATCCAAGATAAGTATGATATGGGACTTGCTCTATCGGCAAGCAGTGGTAGTCCGGTACCTGTTTATGCAGACAGTCATGACTGTGAGCTTTGATTTGAAAGGTATGGGAGGTGTTTATGTAACTTGAATGTTTGTGTATGACTTGTTTTTTGTGGATTCAGAACTAGTCCCATATCATGGGCCCATTTAGACATAGACATAAAATCTTTCTGCAAACATTCTGCGGCTATAGTAAGGTTTTCATTAGCAGAAATTAAACAGGTGTCATCAGCGTATTGATAAAGTGAACAGTGTGTTATAATATTTTCTAGGTCATTAACGTATGCCAGATAGTGGAGTGGACCAGAAACTGAACCTTGTGCTGTGCCTTTGGTCACGTTTACTGGTCTGCTGAGGCTAGGACCAACTTTGACGCGATAACTTCGGTTACGAAGGTAGTCTCTGCACCAGTCGAGTAATTTCCCCCTTATACCTGAGTTTTCGAGTGTTTTTAGTAGTGTATTGTGCCTGAGTGTGTCAAAAGCCTTGCTGAAATCAATGAATATGAGTACAATATGCTGCTTCTTATCTAGGTAGTTGTTAACTACATCAGTAAAATTGAGCTGTAGATTTCTTACTTTGGAAGCCATAATGTGCTTTGAAATTTGAAATCATTGTCCAGATAGAAGCTGTGTATTTGATCACATATAAATTTTTCAACTATTTTATTTATGGCAGGCAATATCGTTATGGGCAATACCTTACATACGACATATACGTTCCAGGGTAATCCCTAGAACGGCTGATCCGGTTTTAAGTGGCCTTTCATAGGGAGATAGAGGAGGTTATAGTAGCTTATATGCTGCCCAGCATATAAGCTACCCTTTGTCCTGCTATTCCCACTGGTTGGAGAGATACTAAAGTGCTAAAAGGCATTTTAACAGATTATTTTAACACTGAGTTTACCGTGTAATTTTCAGGATGAAACATCGAAAAGCATCATCGCAAATGTGTACCATTACTTCGAGCAAGAGTATGAAGAGCTGACGAAGACGTACGATGACGTGGACCTGACTCCTCTGTCAAAGTTCAGCGAACGGACTGCTCTGGCCACCGGAGTGAGCGTTTCGACAGTACTCAAGATACTGCAGGAGCGAGCGAACGATGACGTGCCACAGAAGCCGGCGCTGAAGAGACCGAGGCAGCCGGAGAGGTATGTTTAGGAGTCCCAGTCCTCCTTCTTATGATTAATGTGTGTGTGTTTGTGTGTGAGAGAAAGATAGAGAGGGAGGGTAAAGAAATACCAATAAATCACTAATAAAACAAAATAAAATCACAGTGAATTGGCGATTACTACTGCGTCAGGCATATAGACGTTCGTTCCGTTTAAAATCCAGTCTAAAATCCTAGTCTTGCCCAGGGTTATTGTGTTACCCATCGTCTGGGTTGTGGTGGTCATGTAGGCATTTGCTCCATGTAAAACACTAGTACTCAGTAGCTTCCAGTTAGATAGAGTTCAACATAATATTGTATTTGTATTTCAGTTCAAGTGAAGAAGACAGCTGTGGAGGTGATGAGGACGACGGCGAGCACTCTACTACTGAGCATGTGTGAGTTGTAGCTGCCCGTAGTATGCGTCATGACTATATTAGTTGTTAATTCCACCACACCCAAAGTAATTTCGAAGCCTACCTACAAAAAAATATATATATATATTATCGCTCGCTGGCTTCATCAGCATAGAAATATATTATTTGTTTATATTTTAGGGTTGACACATTGGTGGTTAAGGAAGAACCTGAAACCTACAAGTAAGTAGATCATGTTGTTACATCTATACTAATATTATAAACTGGGTGTGAGCTAGGAACTAGCCGCGCCGACTTATATAAGGTTGGGGAAAAAGTCTTTGCATTATAGTATGTATGAACTTGTAATAAAATCTCTTTGGCTTATACTATTTGTATCTGGCTGGTTTTGGTATCATTGAAAGTTTAAATTTTAAAGAACATAATTCCAAATTCAAATTAGGAAAATGTGAGATTTTCATTTGTTTTTCGTACTGTCAAGATGAGTGAATCTAATGAAGAAATTGGATACATTTTAAAATTTTACTACAAAAAAGGTAAAAATGCAACGCTAGCCGCGATAAAATTTGCGATATTTATGGACCTAGTGCAGTGTCTGTGAGAGTAGTACAAATTTGGTTTAAGCGTTTTCAATCCGGAACACAGATAACTTTAAATAAGTCAGAGACAGATAGGACAGTAATTTGGTACGTCTAGTTCCAAAAATATGCGCCAAGCGCTAGTGTCGTAATGTCATCTAGTGATGACCCACAGCGTGCTATAAACGTCACGATAACCATCCGGCATAGAATATCGATAGCATAGTGATGCGCCATGAATAATTAATTCTTATAGGGTTAATTTTATTATATGCAAGGTTCATTGTTTCTTTCGTTAAATTCAATGGATACGAATTTAACGAAGTCTGAGGAAGAACTTGTTATGTTTGCGTTAGGAACGTACCAAATAAAACTAGCCAGGAGTTATTATAGTGAACACGCTCGTAATGGCGTATATACAATAGAAGTGTACAGAGAAAATGATGAATTGAATAATCTTTTAAATAATTATAATATAACTGGTAATAACTTCTGGCTATTAAGAGGTAAAGTCCAATCTAGGCATACCCGAAGCCGAATTTATCATACATATATACTTGTAAACTCAGACCACCTTGGGTTGGAGGCTTTATATCATTATTATTGTTCGTGTAAGAGTGGCAGACGTAATTTGGGCACATGTGCTCATGTAATGTCTATAGTATGGTTTTTGGCATATGCGCGGTACGAAAATATTGACCATCCAGCACAGTTTTTAGACAGTATTGTAATAGATGAAAATGATTTATAATACGCATTCTATATTACCATCTGTGCAGAATAGTGAGTCATGAATAACATTTAAAACAAATTGTTCGAAAATAAACAATTATTAAATAACTATGTCGTTTTTTTAATTCATTATTCATCTATTTATTTAGTGCATCCTTATAACAACATTTTTAACAAGCAGAAATAATATACAAAAAAAAATTGGTGCAAGCGAAAGTGTATTGTTGCAGTATTATATAACGTCGAATTACTCTGTAACTGTGGGTTGGAATTTGATTCGCATTTGCACACATAGTTAGTCCAACAGTATTAACCCACCAACAAAGAGTCAACCCTGGGAGCAGCAATTTTTTTTTGGTCCTGTGCCCATACTAATTTGGTCATTCTCCTTTCTATAGCAATGGGATCATGTCCCTACCTACAAGATGGCAAAAAGTTATCGAACAAAATGGTACCTACATACTTTAGTTAAATGTAAATAAACTATGTTAAAAAATGTTTTGAATTTTCTTAAAAAATGCGAAGAAACTTTTTCCCCAACCTATTATTAGGCGCTTAAGGTGCTTCATTCATGTCAATCTTATCCTGATAACTTATAAATTATTCGTCCAAATTACTTAGTGTAAAAGTATAGTTAATCCTTAATAGTGAATTGTAATAAAATATCCAGTATAATTATGGACTATTTCGTTAATGTATACAGGGTGTCCAGCAAATAGCACGATATATTGCAGGGGGTGATAGCTTGGGTCAATACTTTCCAAAACAACACAATATATGTTCAGCAAAATCTTACGGATTTACAGTTTTATAAAATTTTCCGAAATATCGAAAAATCTTTACCTTGAAACAGATTTGGAAGCATCTCGTAATGAAAGCTTCCGTTTCTAGTTTCTTTTTACATCAAATTATTCGTGAATAGTTACTTTACTCATTGATAAGTCTTTTTTCTATCAAAAACAATAATGGTTTCAAGAAATACAATTTTTAGTTTATAGTTTCACAGAACAATTTTCACAAAACAAAAAACAGTATGTGACAAATTTGCACAGCAAACTTAAAAAATAGCTTGTTTAAAGGTGGTTTTGGAAAAATACAATACTAGTGCACTTTCATAAAAAATACGAAAAAATGCTATTTTAGTTCATAAGAGGATTTTATTTTAAATGCAAGTAATATGACTTTGAATTCGAATCGTAGTAAGGTCGTACTACGGTTCGAATTACATAATAATTAATCTACGGCCGGCCGACTGCTATTTGTAAATGTCATTTCGAAGGATAAGGTGATAGTAAAAAAAAACCACAGGAGTTAACTTTAATAAACATTTACTTATTCATTTAAATAAATCACAATAAATGCTCAAATTGCTTCCCTTGAGCCCTAATACACGCTCGGCATCTTCTTAAAAATGAGCTTTTGAGTCTTCTCAGGCTTATTTCGGATATTTTTCTTGCCGCAATGTTCACCCTTGCTCTCAATTCACTATCATTTTGGATCGGTTTTTCATAGACTTTGTCCTTCATGGCACCCCAATAAAAAAATCCAGGGCGTTTAGGTCCGGAGACCTAGGTGGCCACAATATCGGTCCCAGTCGCCCAATACACCTGCCTGGATAAGCTTCGTCTAAGTAGGCTCTTACTTCCCGGCCATAATGAGCAGGACACCCATCACTTTGAAGCCACATCACCTCTCTTAGCGCACTTGGAACATTTTCATGAAGCGTCGGTAGGGTTTCTCGTAAAAACAAAGTAATTATTGGCATTTAATATAGGTGGAAGCTCAACGGGACCCACAATCTGGCCATTAAAAATTCCACACCATACATTTATTTTGAATTGGTACTGGGACCTGACCTTAAAAGAGTTTGCACGCATCGTACGTGTAATGAATGGTATCCATACCTCTTGAGCACTGAATGAACAGTGGACTTCGGTATCCCTGTGCGCCGCTGTATCGCCCTAACTGAAGTTGTTGGGTCTTGTTCTCGTTCCTGAAGCACTATGTCTGCGTCAACAACTTGAGGCCGTCCACCGCCACGTTGACCAGGGAGTCTGCCTTCCATGTAGAAGTTATGCACTCTGGTAAACATTTCGTGGTGTGGATGTCTCCTATCGGGTAACCTTTCCCTGTAGAGGGTGGCAGCAGCTCTGGAACTTTGGTCAGCTTCTCCGTAAATAAGATGCATCTCAGCTTACCCTCGCTGCGTGTAACTTGGAAAAACGCGGTGGATGGCCATGTTATACAGCACAAAAGTCCAGGTGGTCGCCAAATCGTCGTAGTGATCACAATAAAAAATCCAAATCGTAAGGCAAACAAAGTCCGGGGTCCAAGGCACAAAACAGCCGTCAGAACGAAACAATAATTTGTGAATACAGAGATGCGTTGCGCACGGCTAAAGGTAGCGTACTGGCAAGCGTCGCAAATAAGGTTGAGAGAGTAAGACACAAAATCACAATACAAGAAAGAGCGGGATAGCACATGCGCTTCTTTTGTTAGACAGTAACGCGGTGTCCTATGAAACGATGCGAATGAAACAAAACAATGAAACTCTATGGGGGTGGCCTACGTGACCAAACGCACGTTCACGCGGCGCGATGACATGTGACGCGATGCGGACGCGATCAATAGGGAAGATGCAATATTTTTATTTTTGTTTTCATTTTAAAGAATTCCATGTAGAATAGACCACAAAT
Organism: Tholera decimalis; assembly: GCA_943138885.2. Classification (NCBI taxonomy): domain Eukaryota; kingdom Metazoa; phylum Arthropoda; class Insecta; order Lepidoptera; family Noctuidae; genus Tholera; species Tholera decimalis. The sequence goes on along the minus strand of OW964574.2, from coordinate 14,572,470 downwards.
ATGTTAAAAAATTAAATCTTGGTTTTAAATTGACAGTTTAAATTTTCGCGCGAAAACGGACCTATAGTTCCGATGACGTCATTCCTGTCTGTCACTGGTCGTAATTGTTCGTCGCTGGCTCATACTTATGCATATTTTTTCGACTTTCGAGATTTTATTTGCGAAAATTTAAAATGGACTATCCATCAACATCAGGTGATTATAATAATACCACTAATATTCCGAAAAAAGCCGTGGTTACTCATGTTTTGTACCAATGTGTCCGATTACTTCAACAAAGTTTCCAAATAAATTGGTTGTGACTGGACCTTCTGACCCAGAAATGACAATTATTCTCCAAAGACCATTATTCGATGCTGTGAAGATCACTTTGATGTAAGTCGGCGAATATAATTGTTATATTTTGTAGTTAATCTGCTTGTACGCAAAAACACGTTAGTTACCTACCTAACACTTACAAAACTTGTCTATAACATCATTTTAATTTTACAGTTGGATAACGACGTCGAAAATTGGATAAAGTTTAAAATGTGTGGAGGAAAACTTTCCTGAAAAAAGGTGTGGTACCTCATATTTTTGAATGCCAAAATAGAATGATGCCACTGAAACCTAGATCAGTAATAATGAAAATTAAAAAACGTGATATTCTTGAAAGCATTGAAAATACACCGGGTATAATTTTGATTTATTCTTTCAGATTTGTTCTCATACTAGAGTCAAATAAACATTAAAACTTTCAAATTTATAATAATATAAGGATAATGCTTTCTAATGAAGAACTATAATATTATTATGTCTTTCATGTTTCAGATCCATCTTCAGAGTGTTCATTAATCACAGAAACACATGGTTCTCAAAATATTAAGTTATCCAATGATAAAGGTGTACAAGTGTCTATATATCCTTATAAATGAACGATCGAAATAACTGATATATGTAGAAGCCGCTGAATAAAATACAAAGTTAAACAACTATGATTTTATACATACCGTAGTAATTTAGTCCCTTTCATTTTTACACTTGAAAACTCTGCACTTTCGACAAAAAAGTTACAACCATGTCAACACTAACTCTTGGTAAATTCCTGGATTCCTGGAGTCTGCTTTGATAAACCCAACTTCCATTTTTATTTAAAAAATAAAACGCAATTTGTATTCCCGTAAAATAATATTCACTTTTACAACCATAAGTTCATCTCCAATAAGTTGTTATAACAGGAGTGACGTCACTAAACGCTGATTGGTGTTTTGAAATATGCTTCGTTTCAAGTCATTTTTAATTCGTAATTATTGTTAAAAAATCAACATTATGTAAAAAAAAAAATGTTGCAGTGGCCCTTCTTTTATATTTTTTTAACATTTTAATCATAAAATTTTCATAAATATTATATTTGCATCTTCCCTATTGGTTTGATATTTTCATGCGATCAGACGTGACACAGCTTGTCCGCCCCTGCCGCCGGGTCGCGTTCGTGCGCATGCAGGACCGGCAGGACAGAGCCGCCGCGTCACATCACATCGCATTGAATCGCGCTGCATCGCATCGCATTTATGAAAACACTACACTGCTGCGATAATTACTTTTATTAATTAAAAGAAACACTGTTGCACTCAAGGAGGTTACAATTTTGACTGACTAAAAACTATTTACATATGTGTGGCTTAAAGTGAATTTTCTGAACTAAACTCTATACTAAACACGTGTAAATTGCCTTTATATATGCTCGGCATAATTGTGGAAGCGACGGGGTGAATCGTTTACTATGCGTTTATTGCATATAGGTACAAGATTCATAACAGCGTGCATGTCGCATTTTACATGTCTCTACTTATTTTATAATAATTCGCGTAAATGAGCAGCTATTACTTATTCTCGAAGTGGTTTTTGACAAAATTACGTTAATTACATTTTCAACAAAATCAGCTTCTCTGGAACTAAAATAGCAGTATTTTGAATTTTTTTATGAAAATGCATTAGTATTGTATTTTTCCAAAATCACCATTAAACAAGCTATTTTTAAGTTTGTTGTGTAAATCTGCCACATGATTTTTTTTTTCACCACTCCCAGGTCAAAGTTAAGCGATAAGAAAATTGTTCTGTGAAAATTTAAACTAAAAATTGTATTTTTTGTGACCATTATTGTTTTTGATAGAAAAAAGACTTTTCAATGAGTGAAGTAACTGTTTACGAATAATTTGATGTAAAAAAAAATTAGAAAAGGAAGTTTTCATTACGAGATGCTTAAAAATCTGTTTCCAGGTAGAGATTTTTCGATATTTCGGAAAATTTTATAAAACTGTAAATCCGTAAGATTTTGCTGAACATAATTATATTGTGTTGTTTTGGTAGGTATTGACCCAACCTATCACCCTCTGCAGTATATCGTGCTATTTACTGGACATCCTGTATAATGGCTTTCACATAGGTAGTAAGATAATTATATGCTGCTGCGGACTTTTGTTTAGAACTAATAATATAAATAAATCTACGGTATATTATCTTTGTGTAGCTCTTACGGTTCAGGAACGCGCCGCCAGGATAGCTCTCAGAGTTTAGAAACCTTTCCGACTTTATACTTTTCAATATACTATGGCCAAATTACACCAAAGAAGTAGTAGCCTGTGTGTTATTCTGATCTATAAGCTATAGTTTTGTTACTTTCATCTAAATCTATTCCTAGTGAATAGATTTAGATGTTTACGTGGAAGAGTAACAAATACCTATCTATCCGTCTTTACAAACTTTTGCATTTATATTGTTAGCGTAATGTACGATTTTGGTCCAAAGCACCATCAAGCAGACAATGTTTGATTGATTCCAGTGACGAACCCGAAGTGTACGTACAGCTGGCAGGCGTGAAGACGGAACCCGACGCTTGTGGAGATGACAGGTGAGCTCTACTTGTGATGTCTCTGTTGCTAACTAATGTTACGTAACAACTATGTACTTATCTCATTCAAAGCATTTTGCCACTTGTGACGCCTTTTGTAACACGGAACTGTTTTAAAAAAGAGATTATCCATAGCTAGCTACACCAATAGTGCCAGTTAGATAGACATACACACATCATCAACAACATTCACAGTTCATATATGGGTAAAGTCCAAAATATTGGCGCAAATGACACAATAGTGACACAAAATCTTGTGCGACCGTCGCACAGAAATTTATACCACAGTGACACAATAGTGGCACAAAATTGTAGTACAAAACTATAAAGTTGAGGATACACAAGTTAATTTCATGGTCAACAATATAGAACATTTAAAATAACAACATAATTTACGCCTACCTAGCCCTTAGACGAAATTAAAACAAAATTATAATCTTGAGCAAGTTACTGGAAGAAATTTCTTAGGGAATAAGCAGCACCTTTGTGCTCTTTTGTCTGTATTTTTATTTTTTCTTTTGTAAGTTTCATGTGTGTACATAAATAAACAAGTAAATTAAGTCTCTAAAATGTAAAGAAGGTAGGCATATACTGGGTTATAATTAGTAGATAGATAGTACTCTATGTAACAATAAATGTTTTTCCATCAGTATTTTTCATCCATCACATTCCATGTATTTTCATAGTTTCCTGCAGTGGAGTGTGATTATTGGAGTCTAGGAGTTTTAAGTTTTCAGCACCGACATAAAATATTTTGACTTTTTCTGTATTTTAAGCCATCTTATGCTGTCTTTGCATCCGGAGTATCAATTCCATGGACAATTTTGAAGTCCAACGTCCTTTTTACCGCCCCTCCGATACCATTGGCGGCCTCTTTGCGGTGTGATGCCAATTGCAACATGCAATATTCACCTGTGTATTAACAGAAAGAAGAAGTAAGGAGGTATAAAATGATTCAAAACTAGAACTCCCAAGTATCGAAGAATTTTTCTCCTATACTTATACGTAATTAGGTAATAATACCTCGTGTACCAGCCTACTCACTCATACACAGTGATATACCCACACTATTTTATTTTATTTTATTTTATTCTATTCGGGAAACTTACAGCTAACTTATACAATGTTAATAAGCAATATACAATTGAAGGTCATTTACAAGTTTCCACTGATAAACACTAAAAACAAAAACAAGAAGAGAAAAAAATAAATAAATAAAAGAAAGGTAATTACAAAATACCTATAAAATAAATTAGGAAGTAAATAGAACACGATCGACAAATACATACAAACAGAAAATCATTTAGACGCAAATCATTACTTTTCCATAAAAAAGCTTTTCACCAACAATTGCTTAAGTCGAGAAGCACTGGTATTGAATATATCCAAATCATGTTCACCAGATAGTTTATTAAAACTTCTACTCGCACGGATTAAATAAGAATTCTGCCTGTACGCTGACTTGGAATGAGGGACATGTAACAAGGTAGGATTACGAAACATTTTGCAATGTGTAACTAATCCTAAACAGCTTAACAGCTCAGGGCAATCTACAGTACCATTCGCAATTTTAAATAAGTACGCCATATCCGCAATGCGTCTTCGCTCATGTAGTGGTAAGATGTGAAACCTCTTACATCGCGCTATATAATTGGGAGTATATTTCCTAGTCTTGTACTGCAAGAAACGTAGGAAGCGCTTTTGAATCCCCTCAATTCTGTCAATATAAATATTGTAACTAGGATTCCACACTTGGGAGGCGTATTCCAAATGGCTACGGACAAAAGCACAATAAAGAATTTTATACGTTTTTACGTTTTTAAAATCAGCTGACAACCTAAGTATAAATCCAAGTGCTTTGGAAGCTTTATTAACAACGTTATCGAAGTGTGATGTTTATGTTATTTCTTAAAATCACTGCTTAGTATTAAGTGCATCCGTAACTTATAATAGTAGCACAATTGTTGTGACACAGAAATTGTTCAACTGGTGATACAAAAGTAACACAAAAGTATCACAATTGTAAGGTAGCACAGTGATTTTGATTATTCCGAAACTACACGGTGAATCGTATTGAAATGAACATTACACGAAAGCCCATGCTTTTTTTTAACCTAGAGCACTATAAATAATAAATAATTATAATCTTAATTTAAACACAAAACACCGTAAATTGTCGAAAAACGCGACGAAAAATTCCTGACCACGCTTCTTCACCTTGGAGTTTGATATCGCGAATTTATAACTGAATATGGCCGCTAAGCTCTAGCTGCCATAGATAATTATGCACAACGTTGTTAGTTCTTGAAAACGAAAAAATCCTACCTTGTTTCAAATCTATAGAAACAGCCAATGAAAACGGTTGTACAAAATAAGTAGCACATATGTTTAAAATCACACATAAATAAATAAAAAAAAAAAAAACAGTAAACAAGCATGTTATTGCGGTTATTTTCTTACACCGTCTATTTAAAAAGAATTGCCAATTATACGCTATTGCTGTAGAATTCGATAAACAGCCTTTATGTCACAAAGAACTTGTCAGGAATATCCTCAAAGCTCACCCTCCAAAAACAAAATGCCGTTTTTTTTTAAAAATCTTCCAGTTTGTGGAGAAATTATTGAGTTTACTCTGATAATATAGTAATATTCTATAATTTTGAGACTTTGGCATGCTGGACAAATAAACATTTAATTTAGTATTAATTGTCGTAAAATTCTGTCAGCCATAGTTTTTAAGAAAAATGGTTTGTAAATTTTTGAGTGGGCTAATGCGTCAAAATTTTGGGCTTTATCCATATACATGTATTACTTATGATAATGTTTTACTTGCAGGGAGCTAGCTGACCCGCTCCCCGTACACGTGAACACAGAACCACAGAGTGACAGAGACACGACGTGAGTATTTTCTATTATCACAACGTTATCTCTTTGTGAAGCAAGTAACAATACTCCTCCTGACCGATGCCGGCCAATAAGCCATAAGTTTCTTTAATGTGTGATTTGTCATAATGACTTAGAAAAGTTTATTTACGTTTTAATATCGTGTAACGTGTACGTATGAGCATCTGAAAAACACACATATTTTGATATATCTGACACTTTATTGCGACGAATCAATTGAACGCGGCGACGGAATTAAGAAATTCCGTAACGAAAATAAACCTAACACCCCCCACTCCGACCGGCACAGTGGTGCGGCGTTGAAAGCCGTGCATCGTCTAACGTCGTTTCAGTTCGGCAGACATCAGCACGGTGTTTGTGTGCGTATGACTAGACGTATGCGTGTAGACTAGCTGCTAACTGCTCATAAATAAACGACTTAAAACTTTTAACGAACTTATTCGTTTATTTTTTATCAAATGTCACTTAGTTATCTGCTTAATTGCTTATCTGCTTATTTACTTGCTTACATTAAAAATAATGAAATTATGTTGTTTGCTTTTTAGTTGGTTTTTAAACGTCATCAATGAACTTTCGTTCTTACTCGGCAGATCAGTTTTATTAGCTCACCAATTGGTTTTTATCGAAAAAGTAGTCAAAATTAACACAATTACTTACACTATAAACTATTTATACTATTATTAACACAATTAACTACGCCTAAAAACTATTATATACAAGTCCAAAGTCACAGAATTATTTCCTTGGTAAGAAACAATTCACCACATGCATGCACATTATTAAAAAAGTTTGGATGCATTTCAAGCATGCGGCGGCAGAATTGAACTCTCGGCACGTAGTCTCTAGTTAAAAGAGTACTACCGTTTAATAAATAGCAATAGGATAGGGTAGTTGAGATCTCAGAACAATGTAACAGTCTGTTACATTGTTCTGAGATCTCAACTACCGTTTAATAAATAGCAATAGGATAATCGCTAATTGCAAGACTCTTGCGGGACTCTCGTTTGGGCAACACTACCCATACCTCTTGAGCACTGAATGAACAGTGGACTTCGGTATCCCTGTGCACCGTTGTATCGCCCTAACCGAAGTTGTCGGGTCTTGTTCTCTTTCCTGAAGCACTATGTCTTCGTCAACAATTTGAGGCCGTCCACCGCCACGTTGACCTGGGATTCTGCCTTACATGTAGGAGTTATGCACTCTGGTAAACATTTCGTGGTGTGGATGTCTCCTATCGGGAAACCTTTCCCTGTAGAGGGTGGCAGCAGCTCTGGAACTTTGGCCAACTGCTCCGTAAATAAGATGCATCTCAGCATACTCTCGCTGCGTGTAACTTGGAAAAACGCGGCGGTTGGCCATGTTATACAGCACAGAAGTCCAGATGGTTGCCAAGTCGTCGTAGTGATCACAATAAAAATACAAATCGTAAGGCAAACAAAGTCCGGGGTCCAAGGCACAAAACAGTCCTCAGTACGAAACAATAATTTGTGAATACAGAGATGCGTTGCGCACGGCTTAAGGTAGCGTACTGCCAAGCGTCGCAAATAAGGTTGAGAGAGTAAGACACAAAATCACAATACAAGAAACAGCGGGGTAGCACATGCGCTTGAAAATGAAACAAAACAATGAAACTCTATGGGGGTGGCCTACGTGACCAAACGCACGTTCACGCGGCGCGATGACATGTGACGCGATGCGGACGCGATCAATTGGTTTGATATTTTCATGCGATCAGACGTGACACAGCTTGTCCGCCCCTGCCGCCGTGTCGCGTTCGCGCGCATGCAGGACCGGCAGGACAGAGCCGCCGCGTCGCATCACATCGCATTGAATCGCGCTGCATCGCATCGTATTTATGAAAACACTACACTTCTGCGATAATTACTTTTATTAATTAAAAGAAACACTGATACATTCAAGGAGGTTAAATTTTTTACTGAATTGTAACCTCCTTGAATGTAACAGTGTTTCTTTTAATTGTGTGGCTTAAAGTGAATTTTCTGAACTAAACTCTGTACTAAACACATGTAAATTGCCTTTATATATGCTCTGCATAATTGTGGAAGCGACGGGGTGAATCGCTTGCTATGCGTTTATTGCATATAGGTACAAGATTCATAACAGCGTGCATGTCGCATTTTACATGTCTCTACTTATTTTATAATAATTCGCGTAAATGAGCAGCTATTACTTATTCTCGAAGTGGTTTTTGACTAAATTACGTTAATTACATTTTCAACTAAATCAACTTCTCAGTCTTCTTTTTTGTATTTTTTTTTTTTTTTAATGAAAATGCTTTAGTATTGTATTTTTACAAAATCACCATTAAACAAGCTATTTTTAAGTTTGTTGTGCAAATCAGCCACATGATTTTTTTTTTCACCACTGTAGCCCAAAGTTAAGCAATAAGAAAATTATTCTGTGAAAATTTAAAATAAAAATTGTATTTTTTGTTACCATTATTGTTTTTGATAGAAAAAAGACTTATCAATGAGTAAAGTAACTATTTACGAATAATTTAATGTAAAAAAAAAACTAGAAAAGGAAGTTTTCATTACGAGATGCTTAAAAATCTGTTTCAAGGTAGAGATTTTTCGATATTTCAGAAAATTTTATAAAACTGTAAATCCGTAAGATTTTGCTGAACATATATTGTATTGTTTTGGTAGGTTTTGACCCAAGCTATCACCCCCTGCAGTATGTCGTGCTATTTACTGGACACCCTGTATAATGGCTTTCACATTAATGGTAGTAAGATAATTATATGCTGCTGCGGACTTTTGTTTAGAACTATTAATATAAACAAATCTACGGTATATTATCTTTGTGTAGCTCTTACGGTTTAGGAACGCGCCGCCAGGATAGCTCTCAGAATTTAGAAACCTTTCCGACTTTATACTTTTCAATATACTATGGCCAAATTACACCAAAGAAGTAGTAGCCTGTGTGTTATTCTGATCTATAAGCTATAGTTTTGTTACTTTCATCTAAATCTATTCACTAGTGTTTACGTGGAAGAGTAACAAATACCTATCTATCCGTCTTTACAAACTTTTGCATTTATATTGTTAGCGTAATGTACGGTTTTGGTCCAAAGCACCATCAAGCAGACAATGTTTGATTGATTCCAGTGACGAACCCGAAGTGTACGTACAGCTGGCAGGCGTGAAGACGGAACCCGACGCTTGTGGAGATGACAGGTGAGCTCTACTTGTGATGTCTCTGTTGCTAACTAATGTTACGTAACAACTATGTACTTATCTCATTCAAAGCATTTTGCCACTTGTGACGCCTTTTGTAACACGGAACTGTTTTAAAAAAGAGATTATCCATAGCTAGCTACACCAGTAGTGCCAGTTAGATAGACATACACACATCATCACCAACATTCACAGTTCATATATGGGTAAAGTCCAAAATATTGACGCAAATGACACAATAGTGACACAAAATCTTGTGCGACAATCGCACAGAAATTTATACCACAGTGACACAATAGTGGCACAAAATTGTAGTACAAAACTATAAAGTTGAGGATACACAAGTTAATTAAAAAATACCAACATAATTTACGCCTACCTAGCCCTTAGACGAAATTAAAACAAAATTATAATCTTGAGCAAGTTACTGGAAGAAATTTCTTAGGGAATAAGCAGCACCTTTGTGCTCTTTTGTCTGTATTTATATTTTTTCTTTTGTAAGTTTCATGTGTGTACATAAATAAATAAGTAAATTAAGTCTCTAAAATGTAAAGAAGGTAGGCATATACTGGGTTATAATTAGTAGATAGATAGTACTCTATGTAACAATAAATGTTTTTCCATCAGCATTTTTCATCCATCACATTCCATGTATTTTCATAGTTTCCTGCAGTGGAGTGCGATTATTGAAGTCTAGGAGTTTTAAGTTTTCAGCACCGACATAAAATATTTTGACTTTTTCTGTATTTTAAGCCATCTTATGCTGTCTTTGCATCCGGAATATCAATTCCATGGACAATTTTGAAGTCCAACGTCCTTTTCACCGCCCCTCCGATACCATTGGCGGCCTCTTTGCCGTGTGATTCCAATTGCAACATGCAATATTCACCTGTGTATTAACAGAAAGAAGAAGTAAGGAGGTATAAAATGATTCAAAACTAGAACTCCCAAGTATCGAAGAATTTTTCTCTTATACTTATACGTAATTAGGTAATAATACCTCGTGTAGCAGCCTACTCACTCATACACAGTGATATACCCACACTATGTTTATGTTATTTCTTAAAATCACTGCTTAGTACTAAGTGCATCTGTAACTTATAATAGTAGCACAATTGTGGTGACACAGTAATTATTATAAGTATCACAATTGTAAGGTAGCACAGTGATTTTGATTATTCCAAAACTACACGGTGAATCGTATTGAAATGAACATTACACGAAAGCCCATGCTTTTTTTTAACCTAGAGCACTATAAATCATAATTGAAACACAAAACTTACCGTAAAATCTCTAATCTAAAAAATACCTGACCACGCTTCTTCACCTTGGAGTTTGATATCGCGAATTTATAACTGAATATGGCCGCTAAGCTCTAGCTGCCATAGATAATTATGCACAACGTTGTTAGTTCTTGAAAACGAAAAAATCCTACCTTGTTTCAAATCTATAGAAACAGCCAATGAAAACGGTTGCACAAAATAAGTAGCACAGTTGTATAAAATCACACAATAATAAATAAAAAAACAGTAAACAAGCATGTTATTGCGGTTATTTTCTTACACCGTCTATTTAAAAAGAATTACCACATAGATGTTTTTTGAATTTATGTCATATAGAACTTAGTCAGGAATATCCTCAAAGTTCATCCTCCAAAAATAAAATGCCGTTTTTAAAAAAAAAAAACTTCCAGTTTGTGGAGAAATTATTTAATTTACTCTGATAATATAGTAATATTCTTTAATTTTGAGACTGGCATGCTGGACAAATAAACATAAATTTTTAGTATTAATTGTCATAAAATTCTATCAGCCATAGTTTTCAAGAAAAATGGTTTGTAAATTTTTGATTGGGCTAATGCGTCAAAATTTTGGGCTTTACCCATACATGTATTACTTATGATAATGTTTTACTTGCAGGGAGCTAGCTGACCCGCTCCCCGTACACGTGAACACAGAACCACAGAGTGACAGAGACACGACGTGAGTTATTGTATTTTCTATTATCACAACGTTATCTCTTTGTGGAGCAAGTAACAATACTCCTCCTGACCGATGCCGGCCGGCCAATAAGCCATAAGTTTCTTTAATGTGTGATTTGTCATAATGACGTTAGAAAAGTTTGTTTACGTTTTAATATCGTGTAAATACGTATAAGCATCTGAAAAACACACATATTTTGATATATCTGACACTTTATTTTAAGCTATTGCATAGCTTTTATCGCGGGCTTTGAGCGCGGCGACGGAATTAAGAAATTCCGTAACGAAAATAAACCTAACACCCCCCACTCCGACCGGCACAGCGGTGCGGCGTTGAAAGCCGTGCATCGTCTAACGTCGTTTCAGTTCGGCAGACTTCGGTACGGTGTTTGTGTGCGTATGACTAGACGTATGCGTGTAGACTAGCTGCTAACTGCTCATAACCAGAGATGTGATAAACGTCTTAAAACTTTTAACGAACGTATTCGTTTATTTTTGATCAAACGTCACTTACGTTAACTGCTTAATTGCTTATCTGCTCTTTTTTTGCATACGTTAAAACTAATGAAATTATGTTGTTTGCTTTTTTAGTTGGTTTTTAAACGACATCAATGAACTTCCGTTCCTACTCGGCAGATCAGTTTTATTAGCTCACCAATTTGTTTTTACCGAAAAAGTAGTCAAAATTAACACAATTACACTATAAACTATTTATAATATTATTAACACAATTAACTGCACCTAAAAACTATTATATACAAGTCCAAAAGTCGCAGAATTATTTCCTTGGTAAGAAACAATTCTTGAACATGAAAAAATGTTTTACACTATTTATGTTTACGTAAACAAGTCCAAGTCACAACTTCAAAAACAAATTCACAAAACATATCACTTTTGAAGTGGGCGGAAGAAACGCTACTAAACGTAAAAAGCAAAATAAGCAATAAGCAGTAAATGAAAACCCGTTTTAACTAAATTGTCGTTTTTAAAAGTGAACAACGCACAGTGTTTTATTTGACCTTAGTTGCGGCCATGCTCTGTTATTGATTATTTTGATAGATATTATTAAAAAAAACATATCACAACTCTCATCGCTCTATGTATCATAGTTTTAGAAATATTAAGATATTTAGAAAAAAATCCATAGAAACCATAAAAACTAATTTTCTCTGTTTATGATCATTATTTTTTATCAAACTTCAAAAACAACAAAAAACTATTTTAAAATGCTTTCATAATCTATACTTATAATAAATCTGTAGAGAGGTCAATTCTGTACATGAAATATATTTCCAAAATAACTATCAGGGGGTGATTAAGGATCGATACTCATGCCAAAAATGCAATCAGTTAAATTTTTGTTTGTCTGTCTGTCTGTCTGTCTGTCTGTCTGTCTGTCTGTCTGTCTGTATAACCGTTATAGAAACAAAAACTACTCGACGGATTTTAACGAAACTTGGTACAATTATTTTTCATACTCCTGAGCGGGTTATAGTATACTTTTCATCACGCTACAATCAATAGGAGCAGAGCAGTGAAGGGAAATGTTGGGAAAACGGGAGAAGTTACTTCATTTTTTAAGCTTCCGTCGCGTGTGCAACCTTAATGGTTAAAGCTACACAAATCATTTCATGACGGAAATGTTCTCCTTAAAATTATATAAAAAATATCCCACGGCAGCATATGTCTAACTTTTATGGTTGACTCACAATAACACGTGTAACTCCCGAAAGCTTAGCAGTTCAAAGCTTTCTGATTATAATATTTGTCTACTCTTACGTTTATAACACTCTCAGTCACCCCTAATTGAAAAAGTTAACATTATTAACTATTCCATAAAAAAATTGGCCAAGTGCGAGTCAGACTCGCCCATGAAGGGTTCCGTAGTAAATATAATATAATATGCAAATTTATTTGACGAAAAAAAAACCTTACAAATTTCTTAAAACTAGCTTATTTACATTTTTTACAACTGCGCCAAATAAATTTGTTTTTAAAAAAAAAAACCTTACAAATTTCTTAAAACTGGCTTTTTTACATTTTTTACAACTGCGCCGAATAAATTTGTTTTTCATAGTGTTTGTATGAATTACAAAGTTATATTTGCGGTTTTAGAAAATATGCTGTATCTCAAAAACTGCTGAACTGATTTCGTTCAAACTAATTTTGGTTGAAAGTTTATATTAAGATCTACAGACATATATTTTTTTAGATTTTTCAGTCCATTATTATAGAAGTTAGAGGTTGTGTCCGCCACACACACATTTTACCACTTTGGAAGCTTATATCTTTTAAACGATTGACTTTATGGAAAAGTGGTTTTAGAAACCCCGATGTCGTTTTTAAAGAACTGTCTATAGATACCACATATGCATCGATTTCATGAAAAAAAATATTTTCAGGTTTAGTTCCATGTATGGGGAGCCCCCCTTTATTTTAAATATTTTTTAATGTTTTTCTCAAAATCGGAAAGCGGTTTACAGAATACATCTACTTATCAAGTTTCACATGTATAGTCCTAATAGTTTCGGAATAAAATTGCTGTGACAGACGGACGGACGGATAGACAGACAGACAGACAGACGGACAGACATGTCGAAACTATAAAGATTCCGTTTTTTGCCATTCGGCTACGAAACCGTAAAAAGAATCATATAAATCGGTATAGAAACACCAAAGTTATACATGAAATACGCTTACAATAATAAGCCATCGCGCGTGAATACTGAATCATGCTATAAGGATTATTTTTGAGAATCGGTCGCCGCGCTCGACGCGTCTCGCGGTCGAAGCGTTCTCTAGGTACTTAAGCCTCATGTGAACGTGATCTAAACAATATTACCAATACATTAACTTACGCTGACGGAGTCGCGGGCACAGCTATATTGTATCATTACGCTAAGGCCAATAGGAGCGGAGCGCCAATGAAGAATGCTTCAAAATCGGGGTTAAATTTAACGTTAGCCCAAAGTAACTATTCCACGCGGACGAAGTCGCTGGCAAAAGCTAGTCTTGAATAATAATGAAATTCTATGTATTTGAAAAAACATTTTTTTCTTAGTCATTTTACTGTACTAGCACTTTTTTTTTTAATGCGAGATAGTTAACACAATTGATAAATATTCTCAAAAAAAAAAAAAATCTGAAACTACAACTGCAGGACTTCGGAAATATATATATATATTTTTTTATTTTTCTTTAGGATTGTCAACAACATTTACAGCAATTTTTTAAACTTGAACATTGCTCCTTGTTTTTAATAGACTTATAGATTGTTCAGGATTAAGACTTGTCAGTATTAATCCTGAACAATATGGTGAATTTTTTTGCACACTTGTAACGTGAAAATATCTATAAAATGGGTAAGCAACTTCGAATTTGTCATAAATCCAATTAAAAATTATTTCTTGTAGTTATACAGGCAATTAAATTTTAGCTTAAAATTTAATTACCCATTTTAATGGAATTTTTACATCATATTTTCTTCGATGAAGGTTATTATGTAATGTTGGGAAGGGGTCCGCCCTTGTGAGGCAATTAGAGAAGCGGGGGTGAGGTGTCATGGAGCCGGCAAAGACCCATGACACTACTTTGCTTCAGCAGGCACTGACCCGTCCTGCTGGGGTATGTCCTTCTGGGCCCCGACCAGAGGACTTAATGCAAGGAGCATGAGGGCGCCAACCCTCATACTGGTCAGCGAGTGGCGATTGAAATAAACGACGACTCTAGCATGAATATGGCTCCGATTAATATCATGAAACTGGATATGTTGAATATATTTTTAGAAAAGGCGCACTTCTATGGACCTAAGAACAGGCCTTTGGATATTGACCTCGAAGAGCGGACAGATATCGTACTGAATGCGTTATTGACAATGTCAATATCCAAAGGTCATCTTTTAAGGAAACCATAACAAATTTTTTAAACAGTTGTGAAAAGCGCTATAATGACTGTAAAACAAATTTTAAGCACTTTTGTAAAAAAAATGAAAAGTGGCTTAACACTCTGTTTGATTTAAAAGTGAGTAGAGATACACAAAAAAGCCCTACCTCAAATCCAACTTATATTGAAGAACCCGAATCATCCACTATTATAGAACAACAATCATCATCTATTATGGCAAAAGAGCAGCCTTTTCTCTCTATCCCATCAACGTCATATGCGTACGATTCGCTAAGTGATCGTTAAAAGAGGCGGGCTCGTAAAAGCTTGGAAAACCTGCTGGAAGATGAACCACCCGCAAAAGTTGTCAAAGTTATGTCCAAAGTGGTTGTCAATGACAAAACAAGAGAAAAACTTGACAAAGCCTGTGCTCAGGAATTAGAGTTCGTCGTAAACGAATGTCTCAAGACCCCAAATCGAGCTAGGAAAGTTGCGACTTCTACAAAATCCAAGCATGAGCCTAAACCCTATACCCCAGAAGAAGCTTTGTCTTTAATTATTGACCGGAAATTAACAGTAGATGATTATACGTGCATTCAAAAAGATTTAAAAGAACGAGGTTTTCCAGCTTATCCTCCATATTAAAAAGTTCAATAAGCAAAAAAAACTGTGTTACCCTGAAGAAGACATTATCTTTACAGACAGAGAAGCAAGTGTGTCATTACAAAGCTTGATACTGCATACATACTGTCGAATCATTAAATATTGTGACAATACTGTCTCAGAGTTTTGTCGGCAAAAACAAAAAGACACGGTTTACTGCTCATTCGAAGGCTCATGGGGGTTTGACGGTACTACAGGGCAATCCATTTACAAACAAAAGTTTTCGAATGACGATGACAGTGAAAACTGTTTGTTTGCCACTACATTTATTCCATTGCATCTAAAAACTACTACTGACGGTTTTGTTTTGTGGTCCAATCCTAGTCCACAATCATTTCGATTTTGTCGTCCTTTAAGAATACAGTATAGAGCTGATACAAAAGAATTGATTCTTAAAGAGAAAACGCAAGTTGAAAGTAAAAATCAGCATTTATCGTCACTCTATATGGAAACTGAATCTGGAAAAACAATTATCGTAGAACCTAAGCTTTACCTTACCATTATTGATGGTAAGGTATTTAATATAATCACCGAGACATATTCGCAATTATGTTGCCCTTGTTGTGGTGCTACCGCATCACAATTTAATGATCTCGATGTTGTTTTTAGTAAACAAGTAAAGCCTGAAACTCTAAAATACGGTTTAAGCCCTCTGCATGCCTGGATTCGGGATTTTAGTTTCTCTTACACTTGGGATATAAAAATGACCCAGCTGTTTTAAAGTGCAGAGTAACGAAGAACTCCCTTGAAGCCAGAATTGTAGAGGAAAGAAAAACAAAAATTCAACAAGAAATAAGGGATAAAATGACGTGCCTAGGAATACTGCCCGGACGGTGCTTTCAGACGAAAACCGTGAAAGTTTTGCCAAAATGTTGGGCGTAGAGACGTTGTTAGTAGAGGATTTACATACAATTTTAGTAGCACTGTCCAGCGGGTTACATATTGACGCAGAAAAGTTTGTTTACGATTTCTAAGCGCCAAAAACAAAAGATATGTTTACCCATTCCAATCAAAGTTCTCGCTCTGTTAAAAGGTACAACAGATAACGTTACTTATCCTGTAGAGGAAAACAACGAACGCGAAGATGATGATATCGCTCTTACGACAGATGAAATTTTATTACTATCGGATCATGAGGATTGTACATAGTCAAGAGTTTTCATAAGTCTCCCTATTTATTTTATATTTATACAATGAATTTATCAATTATTTAAATGAAATAATTAATGATATGCTAATAATTTTAGTATATTTTAAATTAAATCTAATTTGATAATCAATAGAGCTTTTGTTCTTATTTTAATTGGTTTGTAGCATATTTTTCAATTATTGTTATTTTTTAAAATAAGCGGCACCCATTATTCGACACTTCAGGGAAAGCTGAAAATCAGTGTGCGTTTATCAATTTTAGCGAACAATACGCTGAGCTTTGCCTTTTTGCATCGCTACAGCATGCATGTTTATATTCCGCCTCTTTGAGGAGTGGCTAGATCTTCGTCACGGCGTCCTGACCTACCGCATGACGCAGGTCCTCACCGGACACGGAAGTTTCGGGAGGTACCTGTGTCTGATGAGGAAGGAAGAAACGCCTGGGTGTCACCACTGCGAGGATCGCCCTGAGGACACAGTAGAGCATACGGTGCAAGACTGCCCCGCTTGGGCAGAGCACCGACGTGTCCTCACGGTGGCGGTAGGCGGAGACCTATCGCGCCCGTCATTGGTCGAGGCCATGCTGCGGGGCGAGACGGAGTGGGAAGCGGTCGCCTCCTTCTGCGAAGCAGTCATGCTATCGAAGGAGGAGGCGGGCCGCGTGAGGGAGAGGATAGCGTCCTCCCTCCAGCCCAGCCGCAGTGGTAGACGCCCACGGCGTCGGACGTCGGCCGACGATCTCCGGCCACCGTAGGCGCGGGCATGCGGACAGCGAGTAAAGGGCAACTCGCTGTCCGACCATGGACCATGCCCGGGTCGACGGGGCGTTGTGTTCCACGCGCGCCTCAAAGAGCGTCAGCAAGATGACGAGGCCCCCCCTGTAGAGGGCCGAAGCCTGCCGGGGTCATGGGACTTATCTCATTACCGTGACCCCGGAACGTAAAGGGCTTTTGAAGGAATACCGTGGATTTTAGTCAGTACAAGTCTGACAGTCCTTCCGGCCCTGCCCGGGGTGGGAGGACTCATCTGATGATTTTACCACGAAAAAAAAAGAAAAAAGCATGCATGCTGCTATAACTGTATTATATAAGCAGTAAATTTATGTTTGTATATCATGCGTGTTGGATGCAAATAAATAAATTATGCCATTGATGTTACATTATAAGACGAAATTTGATTTTTAAAGTTTGTTTAAGTGACAACTCTGTTTCGATAGAAATCTGAAAAAAACTTAGTAATGTCATATCTCACAGATCCTGTTACATAAAAATTTCATTCTACCTTTAATATGTAGCTATATTTAGTAGTTATATTTCACAAGCAAAAGAAAATGCTAATACTCCAAAAATAATTAAATATTTATATATTTCCTATAATTAAAAAAAAATCTTGATAAATATTTCATTCTACCTTTAATATGTAGCTATATTTAGTAGTTATATTTCACAAGCAAAAGAAAATGCTAATACTCCAAAAATAATTAAATATTTATATATTTCCTATAATTAAAAAAAAATCTTGCTTTCTATGAATGTCAGAATCTTACAATATAAAACAAAGATATAATTAATGGTTATGAATTACATGGTATATTTTAATGGAAAGTTAATAAAACTTTTGGGGAGAAATATACTTTTTATGAATGACCTTGACCAATGTTTAAAAAAATCGTATTGGCAAAACTAAGAAAGTAATTAAATGACCTTGACCATAGTTTAAAAAATCGTAGTGGCAAAACTAAGAAAGTAATTACACTGGTTGTTTTTATAATGATTTATTATTGTACTAGCTGACCCGCCACGACTTCGTTCGCGTGGTATCCTACCCCTACCCAAACGATACTACTACCCCTATCCTACCGATACCCTACCCATACCATACTCTACCCCTACCCTACCCAAACCCTACACTACCTCTACCCTACCCAACCCTACCAATACCCTACCCAAACCCTACACTACCTCTACCATACCCTACCCTACCCTACCCTATCCTACCAATACCCTACCCTACCCAAACCCTAACTACCCTACCCTACCCTACAAATACCCTACTCCTACCCTACCCTACCCCTACCCTATCCCTACTCTACCCTACCGTACCTCTACCCTACCCTACCCCTACCCTTGAGACCCTTTCTACTTTTCTCACCTTTTAAACCTTTCTTAGACCTCCACGAACATTTTAAAACCAAAATTAGCCAAATCGGTTCAGACGTTCTCGAGTTTTAGCGAGACTAACGAACAGCAATTCATTTTTATATATATAGATAAACCATCATAAAAACAATAAAACAAGTATGGCCGCAACTAAGGTCAAATAATACACTGTGCAACGGAATGCAATGTTAATACGTTTAAAGCATATTTAATTTGGTAGGTTTACCAATTTCGAGTAAGTCAACGTGATTCAGCACATTAACAAAATATGTAAATATTTTAAACCATAAAATTAGTGAATTAAGGTCGATTTTCGCATAATAATTGTTTAAGTATCGATTAAAATTGAATCAGGCGCTATCTATCAGTTGTTACGTAATTCATTTGAGCACGTTCTTACTTACGTGGTTATGAAATGAAATAATCAAAACGCGGTTGCGTTTTAATTTTAACTCTTTCAGGGGCACTTTCATATAAGTTACAATATACGTGTTTTTATGTTTTTTTCTAGTTCTATTTAGACTAAACAATACTGAAAACATGATTAAAAAAAAATCTGAGTGAAGGCTTTTGAGGAATCACATGGTTAGCTACGGTAACCACCGCCGCTGTAGAACAAAACAACACTATGAAAAATTGTAAAAAATGTTATAATGAATATAGACAAAAAACATATGAAAACGCTTAGGACCAAATTTTTATTTCACTTCTTATGAAAATCTTCGAAGCAGGACTTTCCTTTACGCAAACATAGTGGCACATTGCAGGTTTTGCATTTCCAAACCGTACGTACTGGAGTATTACTGGTACTGTGTTTGGCACATCTCCTTGATGTGCTTCGCTCCGGTTGATGGCGATTGCTTTCAAGGCGGATCTCGTCGGCTACTGTTAGCTTATGCCGTTTTATGTCGGCCGGACCTGGAGAAAACGCTCCTGAACTGCGTGGACAGTCCACCCAACGATGCATGCGCTGATTGACATACGCTGGAGCTAAGAGATCTTGGTACACAGAACGACGAAAATCCTTCATTGTCAGAGTTTCTAGATCTGGTCGTGAAGTGGATTGTAATTCTTTGTACACCAAAAAAGAATTGAAAACAGAACAGTCCAGAAAATGGCAAATATCCTGTGCCACCATTTGTGTGACTTTCGGTCAATATCGTAGCAGCTTTTGAGTTGGTCGAACTTATCAACAAAATTCATGTTCAAGTTGTAGTCTTTTACAGCTTCTGGATAAGATATTTCCACAGTCTCTCCATTACGTTCTCTGCGTGTCACCTTCCCGACGCAACAAACACATCGATTTATTTAGGCGTAGTGGGGTATAAGCTTTTCCAGATTGAGTAGCATAAAGGTTGGTTTGAAAACTTATAATTTCTTGCATGTCGTCTGACCAAAACATGCGAAATTGTGCGAGAGGCGTAATACTTTCCAACTCCAGTATATGTGCCGGTACACCCACATCTTCAGTAAACTCACCTGGTGGGGAAAGTGAGAAGTTCTTCTTCCACTTTGGCGCTCTTGCTTGAAGACTGCTGGAGCTGCTCTCTTCTGCTACAGGAGTGGCAACCTCCGGAGGCAGAATAGAACGGAAACTTGACAAGGGTTCATTATCTTCTTCATCAAAACTGTAAGTTTGCAGACGTTACCCTATGACATCACCCAATAGCATGGTAAGTGGTTGTGCATCATGAGTTTCCTGGTCCGATTCCACACTGCAGCAACTGTCGTCATCGGAGGGTATCTCCTCCATTCCATTCCATCCTCATTTTCAATATCCCCGTCAGCTAACACGAAAAATTCTGTAAGACATACAAAAAAGCACTGTCACATATATACGAACAAATAAAACATTCTATCTGCGCGCTGGTTAGCTACTCTAACCACCTAATTACGAGTGTCATATTACATTAGAAACGCAAAATTACATACATTATTTATCAAATACATGATATAGATATCTAAATACGTCTAATAAAACAATCATAGACATAAAAATAATAGACTCACCTTATTTTTGAAAAAAATTTCCGAGCACGTTACAAAAACACTGTCAACGAATTTTGTTCATACGAATAATACAAACACTAACGATTTTCGGCGCCACTTACTGCCTAAACTAAATCAAGCGTAAGTTGCATTACTATAATAGATTAAGAAATAATCGCTAGATAGCATGAATTTGAAGAAAAAAATAACGAAATATGTGGTTAGCGTAGCTAACCATTGACCCTGAAAGAGTTAACAAAAAGCAGAATAAGCAGATAACCTTAAATGCTTTTATAAACAAATCTGCTAATTTGCTTATTTTAAATATCATGTTATATTATATGCTTTTCGTTTAAACGCCCATCTGCTCATAACTGAGTCCACGAGTGAGTTCGAGCCCGCGACTAGTTGAACCTTAACGTGTATGTATATGGTACGACGACTGTACGAAGCTCGCACGGTTCGAGACGAGCTGCTCCGAAATCGGACGAATACGTAAGCAGCTGTTTGTGAGAAAGTATATAGGTGTATAGGTATCTATCATCTATGTACAACAGTGAATAGCTGTACGCGTAAAATTTGTGTATAAAGTGTTTTAAATATGAATAAATAAAGAATAAACAAACAAAGTGCATTTATTAATGAAGAAAGTGATGAAAAAATAGTGAAAGAAAATGAGTGAGTACTCTATATTATGTATATAAAGTACTCACTCATTTTATTATTATCACAAATGCAGTATTTTTTTTAATTAATATATAATACTGCTATAAAAATAACCTAAATTTTTGATATTAAAATGAGCGAACTTAAAAGTAGCCCTCTTTTATACACACAAACACACACACACGCACACATATAGTTTAAATTCTCAATTTAGATTCTCAGTATGTATGTATCTGTCAATATGTTCTCAATGTATGTATATGTATATATATATACATATATATATTCATTCTTCATTATGTATATAATAGAAACCATTAAACCAAGCACGTGTACTATTTAGTACCTTTGTTTTTTGTGTATAGGTAATACACATTAATGCCGCGCAGAGAAAGTATATATGATATTATGTATATAGGTATATAAATGTACATCGCGCGAAATTCGATGATCAAACTCTTAATATCGTTCTTTACGTTCAAATTTTTTGAATGAATAATTGTTTTGGTGTATAATTACAGTATTTATACCTAGCTATTTTCGTTTTATAGAGAAGAAAAACTTAAAGAGCTAAAAAGAAAAAGAAATCGTGAACGTCAAAGGGCATATTATCATCGTCAGAAAGATTTGAAGAAAGATTTGAAGAAAAATGAAAAAAGAAAGAAAAAGAAAAAAGAAACAGTACCAAAATCAAATGCTGAACGTCAAAGGGAATTTCGTCAACGTAATGCAGAAAAAATTTACGTGGATATGTAATTTGATTTAATAATATTGAAAAACAAATTGTAATATATGCCTCAATATTATTTAACTTTACAATTTCCTCATTTTTTTTTTCACAGAAAAAGACAAAAATTGGACAGTAATGAAAAGAATGTCGTGCAATGTAGGGGTGTTGAAAATATAGAAAATTTAACGCTAAAAGAAAATCAATTTCACAGCCAACTACTTCAAATTTATGAACAGCGTAATGAATGCATTACTCCCGAAGTTATTCTACACAGGAATACAGGAATTCCTAGCGATGGTAATTGTCTATTCCTCTCGCTCATAAGTGTTTTGCAACTTCAAATTGAGACTTGTGACTTGAGAAATCAGTTACGCGATTCACCCTATTTAAGCTCCTGTCACAATCCGCAAGAAGCATATAACATTCTATCAAGCACTAATGATTATGGAGATTTGGATTGTTTGTACTTATTTTCAAAAATGTACAATCAAAATGTTTGTGTACATTATTGTTTTTACAACATAACTACAAAGAATCAAGACAGTATATTTTGTCATTTTAAAGCGAATGATACACAAAACTGGATTCATCTTCATCTTCGTGAACAACATTTCACACCTTTTTATGAAGTATCAGATTTATTGGAGACAATACAAGACGCTACCCAAAATGAAGCCCATGTTGATGCCAATATTCAACTATTGCGTGACAATTATGATGAAGATCCTACCGAAGATAACCATAGCAATCATGAAAATGAAATTGAGATTGATAGAGAAGATCGAATTGGTGAAAATATTATGCATTTTATTGTTGATGGTACTATTCCAGTTTACACAAATTATCGTAAACACAGTACAAGTCATATTGATTTTTATAAAGACTTTACGAGTAATTCATTTGGTCATTCTTGTATTATTTGCGACAGACTATGGTGGAAAAGAGACTTGAAAATGTCGACTAGTAAACATGAAAGTATTTTGAAAACAATACTGCAGGTAATCTTAGTTATATAGTTTTTTTTAATTATTCACTTTATATTTTTCTTTCTATGTCTTATACGAATTTGATTTTTTTAGAATTACACACCTGGTGAAATTGTTCAAGTCTGCTCTACGTGTTATACATCTTTGGAAAAAGAAAAAATTCCTCTCATGTCAACCTACAATGGTTTTGCATATCCGAAAATTCCATCACATTTACCAACGTTAAACCTTATCGAGCAACGATTGATTTCACCGAGAATACCGTTCATGCAGATTCGTAGACTGAGACACGTTAATGGTCAGTACGGTATTTATGGCCAGATAATTAATGTTCCTATCGAAATTAATACAATGGTGAAACAATTGCCAAGAAACATTCAAGATGACCATTGCTTTTATGTGCATTTGAAAAAGAAGTTGATTCACAAAACTAGTTATGTCCACGGGCTTATTAATAAGAGCCATATTAAAGAGTGGTTGTCGTATTTAGTATCTACGCCTCTTTATATTTATCATGACATTAAAATCGATGAATCTTTTTTTCCCGGCAATGAACGTACTTCGCAATTGAATATGGATGAAATAAGTGAGCATGTGCCAATTGAAGACAATTTAGTTGCGCAGCAACAAACTCTTTTGTGGAATGAAGATTATTTTTTGAGTCTAGCATCCGGTGTATATAACAGGCCAGTCGGTATTTTAATGGATGAACATGCGGAAGAACTATCTTTTCCGACAATCTACGGCGGTCAGTTTCGAACATACAGAGATGGTGTTATTGTTACTCCATTCATGCAAGCTTCCAGCGAACTTCGGCGTACTGATAGGCGTGCTACTGACCCACAACACCTTTTATACATCGCTGCTAAAATCATGAGGTTGCGAGTTAGTAGATGTGTCAACGTTGCGTTTAAGCATGTTGGACAAGGTACTTTAATTACGAAAGAGACCATTCAATCTGAAGAATATATAAATAATTGTTTAGAAACAAATCTCGCATTTCTTCGCTGCATACCAAATTCTGCTTGGTTTTGGTCAGATCGCAAAAAAGATCTTTTTGCAATGATCAGGCAATTAGGGCCACCAACTGCTTTTATGACTCTTAGCGCCAATGAAACTGGTTGGGAAAATTTGTTGAAATTATTGTACAAATTGAAAAACGAGGGAGCGGAAATTTCAAATGAGTTTTTAGCAGAAATGAGTTATGTGCATAAAGCTCAACTTGTGAATGAAGATGCCGTAACTTGTGCTAATTATTTTAATAAAATGGTAAATTGTCTGTTAAAAATTTTGCAATCAAAGAAAAGAAGTCCATTCGGAAAATATAGAGTAGTACATTATTTCAAAAGAATAGAATTTCAACATCGTGGTAGCCCACATGCTCATATTCTTCTTTGGTTGGAAAATGTTCCTGAAGATTTATTAAGCAATTATCCTGAAGTAATTAAATTAATCGACGAATTAGTTTCTGTGTCAGCGTCAGAGGCGTCTGGAAATATAAAACTAGTAACACACAAACACACATTCACGTGTTATAAAAAAATGAATCCTAATAAAAAACAAGAATGTAGATTTGGTGCACCATTTATGCCAACAAAAAAAACTATTAATTTGATACCTATGAAAGACACTGATCCCGATTACTCAGAAGCACTTTTCAAAGAATATAAGAAACGATTTAAATTTATAAGAAATAATGTCGAAAATGTTGACTACACGAATTTTGATGAATTTTACTCGCATAATGATATTATTTCTGATGATCATTACTACAATATTATTCGTGCTGGTATCAATAAACCAAAATTATTCTATAAAAGGGCACCAGCAGAAAAATGGCACAACACTTTCAATCCATTCGTATTACATCATTTGAAATCGAACATGGATTTTCAGATTATACTAGATGAATATGCTTGTGCAACATATGTTGTTGAATATGTCAATAAGCATAATAGAGGGATTAGTAATTTGCAAAGACAAATAATTGACATAATGGACGAGCATCCAGAATTCGACATTGTCGATATCACGAAAAGAATGAGTATTGACATACTTCAGTCTGTTGAAATGCCGGCACAAGAAGCTGCTTGGTATTTATTAAGAGAACCTATGGCTAAGTCATCGGTGGTGACAGTCTACATTCCAACGGTATTTCCTTCTGAACGCGCAAGAATTAGAAAATCTATGAAGGAACTTGAAGCTTTAGATGATGATTGTACGAACGTTTGGAAAGAGAATTGGTTCGATAAGTATGAGAAAAGACCTGAAGAACTCCGCGATGTTACGTTAGCACAATTTGTTGCAAAATATTACCTAAATAAAAAGGGGACTTACTCTAAAAGAGATACTGCAAGAATAATAAGATACAGAAACTACGATATGGCTAAAAATTACAACGATTATAGGCGTGAGATGGTTCTGTTGCATGTTCCTTTTCAAAGTGAAGAAAATGATATTATTGCTGAAAATAAGTTCATTCAAATATACGAGGACAACAAAGATACGATATTAGAACGTAGGAAAGAGTTTGAATCAAATTTGGACATAGAGAAAACTTTAGAAATTTGTAGACAGTTGTGCCGAGAAAACGATGAAAAACAAGAAGACGAATAATTATTAAGAGCGGTTGATATATTGCATGAAAGAGATCCTTATGACTTATTGCTACGTGATCCAGACTCAACTGCTAACGTTCATTTACAAAATGCATCTCTGCATAAATTTGGCGCTATAGCTAAAAAAGAGAAAATTCAATGGATTATCAACAATTCTATGACTTAATGCGAATGGCCAATGATCGACAAAGAGATATTCTTGACTATAATTCATCATTTACAAACTTCAATTCAAGAACCATTTCAAATGTTTTTTTACGGGACCAGCTGGTACGGGAAAATCATTCGTTATCAAACTGATTATGGAAATTTACAACAGGTTCACTGATAATGACGGTTACTGCAATACCTATATTACATGTGCTTCAACCGGCAAAGCTGCCGTGGCTATTGATGGTACAACTGTTCATACAGCTCTCAAAATTTCTCTTTCAAAGCATTTACGAAATGTCATCAGAAACGTTGCAATTGTATAGATCTCTCTTCAGATATGTTAGAGTACTGATCATTGATGAAATTAGCATGTTTAGTGCAGAACTTCTACATAAAATTGATAATCGTACAGGAAAAGACACAGATTTCGGAAGTATAGATATTATTTTGATCGGAGATTTACGGCAGTTGCTGTTGTAGGTTGTAATCTAAACGTCAATGTCACTTTGTGTCATTTGTCAAAACGAACATTGACAACCTGTCAAAAAAGGCTACTTGTCGCTTGCTAATCACATAGTACTTTCATATATATAGAAATAGAAACCAAACTTCGACCTCGAAAATGGTAACCTGTTAATAGCGCCATCTGTATAGATAGATAGATTGTACACCATAAAAGAATTAAATAAGGACTTAAAAACTACAATGGGCGGTCTTATCGCTAAAAGCGATCTTTTACAGACAACTTTTGGATGGATTTGACACAGCAGGAGAAAATAAATACGAGGGTAGTCCATGGTGTACTATTCACTCATATACAATAAATAAGTAATAACCTACATACTCAATACACATATACATATATATACATACAAAGAACAAAGCTGAGATATATAAAAAATAGTAACATATTAAAGAGAGAGATAGAGATCTTTTACCATATTCTTGAAAGAAGGAAGGGTTTGTGCTTGTCTTACTGACACGGGAAGAGTATTCCACAGTCGTACTGCTTGAGCTGCGAACGACTTACCAAAGAAATTGGTGGAGTGACTCGGTACCTCTATCCTCAAGTTTTCCGATGACCTCAGAAATTTGGCATGTGTGTCATGGAGGAACTTAAAACGTTCTTTAAGATAAGAGGATTGAACAGAATACTGTAAAGCAGAGACAAGATGTGTAAGTTCCGGCGAAGACGTATAGGAAGCCACTTGAGTTTCGTACGAAATTCGGATACGTGATCATATTTGCGCAAACCAAATACAAATCTTATGCAAACATTTTGAAGTCGTTCAAGTTTATCAAGTTGTGCCTCTGTGAGATCAATATAACTGACATCAGCGTAGTCTAGGATGGGATGTAAAAGAGACTGTACTAGCGCAATTTTAGTGGCAGTTGGCAGAAAGTTACGCAACCGTCTTAGGGAACTGGCAGAATCAAATAATTTGCGACTCACCTCTTGTAATTGGGGACCCCACGAAAGATATTTGTCCAACCAAACCCCAAGGTTCTTAACTTTCTCGCTTAGTGGAATAGCTGTGCCGTTGAAAATAACCTGAGGTAGCTGAGACCAGTTTACCTTAGATGCTAACCTAGAACTGCCGACTACAATGACCTGGGTCTTGAACGGGTTAACCTGCAAACCATGTGCCTCACTCCATTCGCAAACTGAAGCGAAGTCCTGATTTATCATATTTATTGCAGCATCTAAATCAGTATCAGCTTGTCTGTAAATTTGCAAGTCATCAGCATATAGGTGGTAGGAGGATTGAGGTTTTTTGGAAATAGAATTTATGAATATTGCGAAGAGTAAAGGAGATAACACGCCACCGTGATGAACACCGGCTGTAGTACTACACCATGAAGAGCAGGACTCGTCTATGCAAATACTTTGCCGGCGGCTATACAGGTAACTTTTTTTAGAAATACATCTGCTATAATAGCTATCTATAACTACGTATGAGTGGATACCAGTATATAGTAGCTATTTACCCATCTGATATTTTTATAATTTTAGCACTAAGGGGGAGGCATTCACAAATAAAATACATATATTTTTCATTTTATTTTAATAAATAAAATCAATCAACATTTATAAAAATTTGTTGAAAGATTAACATATTATATAAAACTTATATTTAGTTACACAATCCAGGTTTATGTTGTGATATAATTAATTTGTTTAAAATAGCAGTATTTTAAATAAAGTAGCAGTATTTTAAGTAAACACTGCTATTGTAAACACAATAGCAGTATTTTCTACCATAGAAGCGGATCAAACTCCTTAAAACAAAATGTCAATACTATTAATAATGCTGCAGTAACAAACTTTTACGTTGAAGTATATGCATGATGATCTTTAAAAACTAAAATTTATCCCTACATGTTCCCTTGTTAAAATTCGTAACGATAGTCGATAGCTGACTAGGGTACCCAAGGAATAAGATGACATAAAAACCGGTCAAGTGCGTGTCGGGCCACGCGCAGTGTAGGGTTCCGTAGTTTTTATAACAGCCAAGTGCGTGAGTTTTTTTTTTTATAAAACTTATTTAAATATGAAACTAGCGCGATACAACTGACGCTTAGCGCCACGGAATAGAAAATACAGTGGAAGTGCCGCTCAGATATCGCACGCGTGTCAACATTAAGCACAGATGCGCGACATTAGCTTATTCGCTGTCAGATTCATGTCGCGATTGGTTGTCTCTAAAATACACGAAATATTAGAAATTACGCCTTGTTGTGTGGTTTGGACCTGCAAAAACGAAAGCAGTAAATAAAATGTGTCTTGTGGAGGCGTATCGTATCATCGATAAGTATAAAAGTTTGTTAATTTTAAATATATTTGATTTTAATGACAATACCACATTTCATGACTTCAATACAAACTATAAACAACCTTATTTTCAATAGCACAACGTTTTAATCTACTTGGTCGTTATCTGGAAGAACATACTATAAATTCTAGTAACTTCGACGCTACTCAATTAGGGATGGGACACATTCGTAAAGTAGGTCTGTATCGATAATTTTTATTTCTAACTCTTAATTTCATAGCTGGCACCATCATTCAGAAAATTGATTTCGGATGGTTTATGTGTAAAATTCATAAATGTTTAACTGAGATTGCACAGAAATGTCGACGTTTTAACCACACGTAGCCTGCAGCCGTCTGTAGTAGATACGGGTCGCTAATCACACCGCCTATTGTACACTCATTTTTATAAATGATTGTCCTATGTTAAATTGAGGTGTACAATAAAGTATATAATAAAAATAATAATAATAATCACACTAATATTATAAGTCAAAAGTTTGTGTTTGTTACTTCTTCACGCTCGAAAGGCTGAACGGATTTCAATGAAACTTGGTACACGGGTAGACCATGTCCTGGAATAGAACATATGATTTTTTCCTGAGACTATGTTCCCTTGAGATAATTTTCTACTTTCACGCGGGCGAAGCCGCTGGTAGCAGCTAGTAGTTAATAAAGATAACATCACATAATGTAAACCGTAACACATCAATTTCTGGATATTGACCTCAAAAAATAAGTAAAAAAGTAATTTAAATATTTCAGTTTTCCCAAGATCCTTTTATTAAGGAAAATTGATGTTTATTCGGTTGTCAATATTCCAAAACATAATCTATCATCAATTAGGGGAATTTCCTATGTCTAATCATATTACAGACTTAATGAAAGCCATCACGGCAAAATATATTAATATACGCTTTCATCGTCTATTAAAATTAAACAAAACTATCAAGACGACAATTATTAAACAAATATGTATAAATTCAAGGTCAATAAATATTTTTAATATTATCTATTAACATTTCATTGAACAGTAGCTTGTGCCAGCGGCTTCGCCCGCATGAAATTAATACTTTGTTATATGATTTATAGCCTACCTATAGCACTCAAAAATAAAGCAGCTACATATTAGGGAAAGAATTTTCAGAATCGGTTCAGTAGTTTTAGAGATTACCCCTAAATACAAACTTACAAATTTTACCTCTTTAATATTAAAATAGATTCTATTTTTTTGAAGATGATCAACCTTTTTCCATTACTGACCATTTGTATGATGTCAATAAATTATCACATTGCTCACACGAATAAAATACGTAACATCGATATTAAAGTGTCGATATTTGTCTACATCTCTATCTGAGTAGCAAAAGACATTACATGTGTATGCAAATATGACATCTATTTCAAAGCACTTAGCGTTCCGAATAGAATAAATTGGTTACAGTGCCATCTAGCGTCGAGTAGCTGAACTCGTTATAAATTATTCGATTTATGTTTTTTAAACGAAAAAAGCCTTTATTGATTATGTCATGTCAAATAATAACAACTTTCGGTCGTTGTAATAAGACTCAATATTTTTGACAGCATTAAGATTTGTTAAAGTTGCGTTTCAACTTTGTAGCCAATTATATCACTGTTTTTTATGTGTGTTATGGACATTTTGATTTGCAAATGTGTTAGTTTGGCGACACTGGTTCTCGTTTAGAGAGAGTATAGGGGCACTTCTACTTAATTTTCTGTTCTGTGCTTAGCGCCGTCTATCGACATTTCTATGGAGTTGTTCGAAATTTTCGAGTCAAATACAATTGGTCGACTATTACTCGTAAACTTGTAAATCCCACTTATGTGTGATAGTTTTCCTTTAAACTTCGTTATATATAGGTACTACTGCCGTGACATTTGAATTTCTAACTACAACCGTTTAGTTGGTAGAGGGGGCGGACACATGACTCTAACGAAAATTGGTACTTTAAAGCTTGATAAGTCACGAACGGTTTACTTAATCAAAAAACGGTCTTCCCAAACCCCTAATATTTTATTTATTTTTGAAATACCTATTCAACGATATCCCACACTATGGGAAGGACGAAAAAAAAATTATCATCCCACTTTACATGTGGGGGGTACCCTAAATAATTGTTTTTTTTTTATTTTATTTTACCACTTTTTCGGCGTTATTAACGTGTATTACGTGTGTACTCATGCCAAATTACAACTTTCTAGTACCAATAGTTTTTGACAGACAGACAGACAGACGGACATGGCGAAACTATAAGGGTTCCTTGTTGACTACGGAACCATAAAAAGGGTTAAATATGTATATTGTTGTATTTTAATGAAATTTTGGATTACAAAGATTAAAAATTATAATGTTGACTAACGCATATTATATCTTAAACCTTTTTAGGGTTCCGTAGCCAAATGGCAAAAAACGGAACTAAAATTCTAACTAATAAATAATTCTAACCTAAAAACTTTAACCATGGATATCTTCATAACCATGGGGTTGCGCGGGGAGGAATGGTACAGAGGGGTAGTACTACTCCCCTCCCACCCTGACCCAAAAATCGACGGGCCATAAAGGAAAGTTTTACCAAAATTAATGCCAATAACAGGAATAACAACTGCTAATGGAATTTATTTTTTTAAACCATTTATTTCTACTTACTGTCTCTGCTGTCTGTCTATTGTAGAACTGTATATTTTAAAACGAAATAGGTTGACACTTGAAATTATTCACAGAATGTGAATTTCTATGGTTGGTGTAACAACAAATAAAATTAATTAAGTAAAATTGAAAATCAACAGAGGTCCCCATTTCTTGTTAAGAAAGTATTAAAAAAAGGAGTGTTTAATATCACATGGTGATATCAAACTTTGCGTTTAAGTCTAACTTGGCTACTTGTTTATATTATTAGTAGGATTATTGGCTAAGATGTCAGTATTGTTATAGTACACGGCATATAAGTTGAGTTGATTACATGCAGCCCCCCACTTCAATTGAGATTAAAAATAAAAGTGATCTTTCTTTTTTTTTTCAGAGAACTCCTACCATCAATTTCGACATCCAGAAAATAAGACTGACTGTGTCAAGGCTTGGGTTCATATAGCTGGTGGGAAGTTAGATACTCCTGCTGATTATGAACTGTATAGAAAGAAGGTCATCTG
This sequence comes from Tholera decimalis, assembly GCA_943138885.2. NCBI lineage: Eukaryota > Metazoa > Arthropoda > Insecta > Lepidoptera > Noctuidae > Tholera > Tholera decimalis. The sequence goes on along the minus strand of OW964574.2, from coordinate 14,540,520 downwards.
TGATATCCATTTTACAGACAGGGATAGGAACCGTAATAACCGGTTAAATTTTATAATTGTCCCATCACTTCATCTTCCTGGTAAGATTTGCATATTTTTTTAATTAGGCAATAAACATTAACTTATTACTAGGCTATTTCAATGGTTATTGGAATAAATTGCAATGGCCATAGTGGCACTTTTCCTGTTATGCCATTTTCATAATCTATTTATTATAACTTATTGAGTTGAAGTTAGTATTTTGCTAATATTGAATTTAACTAAAATCCTTCCCATACACACACACACACACACATTAGGCAAAAACATGATATTACACCCAACAACAATATTGGGTATAAATATTGGACAATGCATAATAATATGTAGGTTACATCGCTAGTATAGTTTGATTTTTATGCATTTCAGTATTTTTATATTGTTTATTTTATAATAATAAGAATTATTATTATAAAATATATATATATATATATTATTATTATTGTTAATAAACAAACAAAAATAAAACATTTAAGTATATATTTTAGTCCCACTTCAAAATAAAAATTCTCTGACATTATAAGTTTTTGATATATTTTTAATATAATAAAAAAAATCTCTTATTTTTCAGGCAAGTTGGATGAAGTTGGTACTTCAGGAAAAGTTTTACTTCCACCTGAACCTGTGATCGAAGAAAGCAGCCTTGCTACACTAAAACCGACACTAACAGGTATGTACAGGTTACATGTTGATTCTAATTATCACAGAAGGCTATTGAAGAAAAGCAAAATAATTGTTTTATACATTAAGTGGATTAGTAGATTCGGTGCCATCATAATCTTCAAACGGTTCACCAGTTATTTAGTTATTTGTTATCCATATCCATACTAATATTATAAATGCGAAAGTAACTCTGTCTGTCTGTTACCTTTTCACGCCTAAACCGCTGAACCGATTTAGATGAAATTTGGCATGGGAATAGTTTAAGACCCTGGGAAGGACAAGTCTGACACTCCCTTTCCGCTCCACACAGCGGAAGAAGTCATTTGATGATTTTCGGACCCAGAGAAAAAGGGATGGAGAATGGCTGCGTGAAAGAGCAATTTTGGCTCCGACTAACGAAATTGTAGGGCAGATCAACGAAAAGATTGTCTCATGTGGATGGTGTTGTGATGTGGGTGATGTTGTCGAGTATAGGTCCGTCGACAATGTCATGGATATTGAGCAAGTGACGTCGTACCCTGTAGAGTTTCTCAACTCTCTGGAATTAACAGGGTGACCCAGTCCTGTTGATGCGTAATCTGGACGCACCAAGGCTCTGTAATGGCACGCGACTACAAATTACACACCTTGGACGCAATGTTGTGCAAGCAGTAATTATGACAGGAACAGCAAGTGGTGAAAACGTATTTATTCCTCACATTTTTTTTTTTTTTTTATTTAGAATAGGTTCGCGTTTGACCACCATCTCACCTGATGGTAAGTGATGATGTGGTCGAAGATGGAGCACGCTTACCTAAAAGTAACCTATTCACTCTTGACTTAAAGACTCCTAGGTTATAGCTATCGGGAAACACAGACTCCGGCAGGGAATTCCACTCCTTAGCCGTACGCACAATGAAGGTATTCCCAAAACGTTTTGTGCGTATGGGTGGGATGTCCACCATGTAACGATGGCGCTTCGCCGTTTGTCTCGTAGTCCGATGATGGAACGGGCTTGTTGGAATTAAATTGTGAAACATTCCCATAATCCCGACCGATTTGACATCCCAGTTCAAAAGATTCCAATTTCCCATAAAAGTAGCATTCGCAAACAAAAATTCGTTTACAAAAATGTATTGTAAACTCCGTTTTTAGTTTTAAAAAGATAAATTTTAAATACTGTATGTCTGTTTTTGGGGATGGATGGACCTCGTTTTTTATATTATATGCGTCTTTTAACCACCCAAAAAGGTGTACCGATTGGCAACAAGAATTATTGACAAGTGTAAATTAACGCGGGCGAAGCCGCGGGCAAAAGCTAGTAAATAAATATACTGTAAATATTATAGTTATTGGGCTCAATACAATATTATTGACCATTTAGATTCTATTAAAACATAACTTCAATGATAAATAAAATCTTCCTATTTGTACCTGTGCTCAGCGTTATACTTAAAACATATTCTCTTATTTTTCAGGTAAGTTTGATGAAGTTGGTACTTCAGGAAAAGTTATACTTGTACCTGCTTCCACACATGAAGAAAGCAGCCTTACTGTTTCAGAATCAACACTGACAGGTACTACATATTACTTTCAATTATTTATTGCATTCATGTTGCTGGTAAATAATAATAATATTACCAAACTAAGCAGAACTTGTGCTCTCTCTCTCTCTGAGGTCATCAGGAAACTTAAGGCTTGCGGTACCGAGTCACGCCACCAATTTCTATGGTAAGTCGTTCGCAGCTCAAGCAGTACGGCTGTGGAATGCTCTACCCGTGTCAGTAAGACAAGCACAAACACTATCTTCTTTCAAAAACTTAGTAAAAGATCTTTATCTCTCTCCTTAAATTGTTGTTATTATGTATGTCTTTGTTTCTTTCTTTTTTAAATATTTATATGTATATATATGTTTTGAGAACGTTATTTATTGTTTTGTATTTTATATAGATAACTAGCTGACCCGCCACGACTTCGTTCGCGTGGTATCCTACCCCTTCCCTACCCTACCCCTACCCCTACCCTTGAGACCTTTTCTACTTTTCTCAACTTTTAAACCTTCCTTAGACCTCCACGAACATTTCAAAACCAAGATAAGATAAATCCGTTCAGCCGTTCTCGAGCTTTAGCGAGACTAACGAACAGCAATTCATTTTTATATATATAGATTAGTACACCGTGGACTACCCGCGTATTTATTTTCTCCTTCTGTGTCAAATCCATCCAAAGGTTGTCTGTAAAAGATCGCTTTTAGCGATAAGACCGCCCATTGTATCACCCTTTTTAATTGTTAAGTCCATAATTTTGTTTTTACTGTTATGGTGTACAATAAAGAGTACTAGACAACTGATAAACATACATATATATTTCTAAATACATACATATATATTTCTAAATACATACATATATATAAATTACACCCAGACAAAGAACAAATGATCGTGCTCATCACACAAACATTTGTCCTGGGTGGGAATCGAAACCATGACCTTGCGCATAGCAGTCAGGGCCACTGACCAACAGAAATATATACATAAAGTTGACTAAATCTTAAAACAACAATAACAATATTTGTCATGAATATTTTTCTTACATTACAGATAACTCTGCCAGAATTATATCTTCCGTACACAATTATTGCCAACTGCAGAAGACAATAAATAAAAACAAAAGTAAGTAATTATTTAGATTGTTAATGAAATTGGAGATAAAGTGCACTTTTAAGGGAAAGACTATGGTGTTCCCCTTAAAATCAACCCAACCTGTCTGTCTGTCTTTCTTTAAAAAATATTTAAAATAGGTAGCTCTAAAAAAAATTAAAATGGGCTCCCCATACATGGAACTAAAACTGAAAATATTTTTCAGTCATAAAACCTATGTGTGTGTGGTATCTATAGACAGGTCTTTAAAAATGACATTGAGATTTCTAAAACCACTTTTTCATAAAGTTGTTCGTTTAAAAGATATACGCTTCCAAAGTGGTAAAATGTGTCCCCTCCCCCTCTAACTTCTATAATAATATAATAAGTGCTAGTTAGCTTAGTTTTTAACTAACAAATTTGTGTTTCTTTATACAGGTAATCATCAGCAGCAGGAGGTGCCGTCATTCTGGTTGAATCAACTAAACACAACAAGACGAAAAATTAAAATTTTGCAATCTTACTTGATAAGATCACTGACCAGAAACCAAACCCTGCAATCCAGAATAGCTAGTGCTGAAAAAATGTCTGTAGACCTTTTGTTTAAAAAACTAAAATGCGAAATGACTACAGCAGCAAAAATTTTCACCAAAATGCAGTACACCCAGACAAAAAAGAAGCCTTCTGGTTGCAGATTCACTCTGGAAGAAAAAGTGCTCTCATTCTCTTTATATAAGAAGAGTCCAAGAAGTTACCCTCTTTTGGCAAAATATTTCACATTGCCATCTCCTAAGTCGTTGAAGACTTTTGACGAAAATAGAAGTGGATCCAGGCCTGAATAAATGCATATTTATAAAAATCAAAAACACCGTTAAAGTGTTATGTCCAGAAGACCGATTATGCAGCTTAATTTTCGATGAAATGTCCCCCCAAATTCACTATAATGCTGCAAAAGATCAGCTTAGGGGGTTCACATTCAATGGTAAAAATATTGCAGACCATGTATTGGTATTCATGGTGAAGGGACTTAAAAAAAATTAAACAACCCATTGCATATTATTTCACCAATGCCTTGAATAAGGTACAATCTAGGCAAGCGTGCTCCACCTTCAACCACATCATCACTTACCATCAGGTGAGATGGTGGTCAAACGCGAGCCTATTATCAATAAAAAATTAATAATACTCTGTTTTTATTTAACAATTAGTTTTATGCAACACTACCGTCATTCATTAGTTTCAGAAGAAATCTCAGATGACTGGGTCGTTTAGAAAGTGGATGGATATGCTCAGAGACATTCTAGGAATATCTATGAAATTATGACAAACGTTTTTCACGGGGACTGTACAATGCAGAGTACGTTGACATTACAATGTTATTTTAAATAAACATTTTCAATTTAGATAAAAATTATGAAAAATAATTAATAAATCATTTTTATATTACATTTAATTTTCGTTTCAATAATTAAAATCATCTACAGCTTGACATTGATCATAGATTCTTCAATTGGGTACTAGGTGTATACGACTAGGTTCATGTTATTACTGGATGTCAATAACTAGGTTATGTTCATTAATGGATGTCCATGACTAGGTTATGTTCATTACTGGATATCCATAACTGGTTTTTTATTGTCCATAACTGGAGAAAAGCTATGTTTTTTATATGTTAAATAAAATTGATGCCAGCTTTGCAGTATCTCACGCGTAACACTGTAGAAATATTGAATAAGGATAGGACTTTACCATTTTAGTAAGTTTAGTGCTGAAACTATCACCATATTGGTGATTTCAGAAATACCTTATTTTTTCTAAAACTGTCCATAATTGGGGTGTTTACCTTACCTAGTGATAGTATACACCCGAGCAGCTCGTGGCTACATAACAGCCGCACGTTCATCCTAGTTGTCGAGCTCGGTTCGTGGCAAAGATAATGTAATACACTACGTTTGTCCGCAGACGAGTGACTATATTAACGTTCATGTAGATTCCTCCGTGCCTCCTAAAGCACGTTGGTTGGTCCCGGCTGCCACTTGTAGTTACATCTTTGACAGTTGTTTAAGTAGTCGGAAGCAAGTAGGTATATATGAGAAGTGCGCCGTGTTACCCAGCTACAGGGTTTGTGCAGTTCAGATAGGCGGCCTGCACTCGGCTCCACCCGGTTACACTGGAAGCTGACCCCAGCGTAGCTGTGAGAAGGCTGGCCTGGGACATGATGATGGACACAGTCTATATTCCGAATGGTTTAGAAGCCGAAGGGCCGAGTTACACCGGAATGGCAGCGGCCTCCAGACCCCACGCGCTTAGTCTTTTCTTGACTAATTTAGTTCCTACATTCGACAAGGAAGTTCGTGTGTTTGGAGTGACATGCCGCGAGCGAGGCCCTTCATGGCTGTCAGCCGCGGGCAGAACCACCGACAACACGCGGCCGCTCGCGTCACCGCCGGCGACCTCGCGACCTTTTCAAGCGATACGGCTCTTTTAGTTATATGAATAAAGTTTAAAATTATTTCACAGTGAAAGTGCTCGCCGCGTCGTTGCCGGCCGCTGCCATTCCGATGTGACTCGACCCAAAGGGGTTGTTTACTACAATCTCGATAGTAGGTTGCCCAACGTTACAGGGTTCACTGCGGCCTGCAGTGGAGTTGATGGAGAGAGGCTAAGTGACTTGTATTGATGGTATAAAAGGTTATTACTCGCTAAATACGGACATTATTTAATTTGTGTTTCTTGGAGTGTAACGTCATAATGTGGGTATTGGCGTAAGGAATTAAGAAAAAACACAGCAGTACTGTTGAAACATTTATTTAGATTTCAAAAAATAATATCTATTTCGATAAAACATAGATATTGGAAAATACTTGCGCATAATTTGGTCAATAGGATTTACAAATATAATAATAATATAATAATATTCCACAACTTTTCACACAACGCCATCTAGTCCCAAACTAAGCAGAGCTTGTGGTATGGATACTAAACAACAGACTGATAAACGTACATATATATTTCTAAATACATACATATTATAGATAAATTACACCCAGACAAAGAACAAATGACCGTGCTCATCACACAAACATTTGTCCTAGGTGGGAATCGAACCCACGACCTTGCGCATAGCAGTCAGGGCCACTGACCACTATACCAACGGGCCTGTCTCGACAAAGTAGCAACGTAGTTCATAAACAATAAAATTGTCTACAGTTATCAATTTTTGAACAACAAACTATGCCATACAAGACATACATAAGTATTTCTTTAATATAAATGGTCACTTTAAAATTATCTTAAACTAGAAACCCGTCATACTTGAGATGGTGGAAACAGTTTTATATTATTCCACGTTCGGCCAGCATATCGCACTTATCTTGTAAACAATGGGGTGAATGCGAAATAAATTGTTGATTCAAATACCTACTGTTATTTCCAAATATTGACTCGAGACTAAATCGAGGATACAAACAGACATAACTTTCCTGAAATCCGTGACATATTTCTATGTACCTTGGAGATCATTTCTTGTTTATTCCAACAAAAAGTAGTTGTAGTGAGTGCAGTATGCAGCCCCGCCATCCTCCCTACCGCCGCACATATGTATACATACACATGCAGTCGATGCGATTGTTGTTATACAATATCGATTGACGAATGAAATATTACTATTATAGTTTAGGGGTTTTTATAAATTACGGAAACCTCTAAGAAAATATGTTTCATTTTTATTAGGGTTCCGTAGCCGAATGGCAAAAACGGAACCCTTATAGTTTCGTCATGTCTGTCTGTCGGTCTGTCTGTCCGTCCGTCCGTATGGCATAGCGATTTTATTCCCAAACTATTAGTACTACACATGTGAAACTTAGTAGATAGATGTATTCTGTGAACCGCTCTTCGATTTAAAGGCAAAAATAAAAAAAAATGAATAAAATTAAGGGGGGCTCCCCATACATGGAGCTGAAACTAAAAATATTATTTTTCATCAAACCTATACGTGTGTGGTATAGAGATGGGTTAAGTGATGATTTTTCTGTATCAATGACTACATGACAATGACAAAAAAATATCAGTGACGGGAACAATGACAAAATCATCAATGATTTTTATCTAAGTATTAGATCTCGTCACTTCAATTGTGACCAGATACTGAAATGATCGCGGAAAGACTTAGTGAAATTATCATTGGTTATTTATGTAGGCATGAGTCGAGTTTGCCGGTTAGCCCGCGTAATGAAATTTTTCTTAGTTTGTGATATTCATGGCAGGGTATTTATATTTAGGTATTGATTCATATTCATGGATATCATCAATATGTTTCCATTAGTGATATTTGGTGTAAGATATGACTATTTAGTATAATTATCATGGCAATCTGGCGTTCTTGCAAGTAAATACGTGTACCAACCTGGTCGCGTAAATACGCACCTTCCCAACAAGTAATATTCCAATCTTACCTTCATGCTTTTTCCAGGCTTAGGACTGGCAAAGATTGGCAAAGTAATAGTACTTAGTAGGTACTTACCTAATAAAAAAAAACTATCATTCTGCTTTTCTTTGGCGCATTTAAAATATTGGTATATTTATTTATAATATTTGTTATACTTACATTTTTTTTTGGTTTTTGTATTTTTTGTTTTGTAGAAATATTTACTTTGACAACACCATGCAGGCCATCTCTTAATTCCAATGTATCTAGTGTTTCCAAAAGGTCCTGCGTAATTGGAATCAATTCTCCACCCATGAAATATTTTTCTCCACTCATGCGCGTAGACACTTCATCGAAGGGTTTAAGCACGCACAGCAAATCTTGAGTAATTATCCAATCATTTTCATCAAGATAATATGTACCTTTGAAGTTGCTGAGTGGAAGTGTTGCAGTTACAGCCTCTCTAAGTTCAACAAACCGTTGCAGCATATGAAAGTCAGAGTTCCACCGAGTTTCCACAGATTGAGTGAGTTTTTTTGCTGTTTTCGCCTCTGATTGTTGTACTTGATATTTTATAAACTTTTGTGTGGCCAAAGCGCTACGTTTGTAAAAAGCTACAATGGTCTTCACTTTGGTGATCGTCTGTTGCAAATTTTCAATGTTTAATCCACTCTTGACAATTAAATTTAAACAGTAGGTAAAACATCCAAAATGGCGCCAATTCAACTCACTCGTGATAGCGGAAACTATATTACTCGCGTTGTCAGACACAACAGTGATTATTTTGTCAGTAATGTTCCAACTCGATGCACATGTTCTTAATTGAGCTGCTAAGTTTATGGCGGTATGATGTCCATGTAGTACTTCATACTGCAGGAGAAGCGACTTCAAAATATAGTTTTAGTCGATGTAATGAGCTGTTATGGCCATATATGACTCATTTGCTTTTGATGTCCAGCAGTCGGTAGTAAGGCATACACTTGTTGCTTCTTCAGTCATTTTTATTTTAGTTTCATTCAAAACTTGCTCGTACATTGAGGGCAGTAAAGTATTTGAAAGGTATTTAAGACTAGGTAGTTGTAAATGGGATTTAAACCATGAACAAATTCAATAAAGCCCTTGTCTTCCATAATGCTGAAAGGTTGAAAATCTAATATTAATAATTTCATTAGCAGTTTATTTAACCTTTCCTTCCCTTTCGAGTGAACTAAGCAATTTGTAGGTGGACGAACTAAAGCCTGCTGGATAACGCGTGGTTGTGTCAATGGATGACCCTCGGCTGAGTCACAAGCAGAAGAAGCAACAATAGACGAAAGGTTTTGGGATCCTGCTGGATTAGAAGGGCCAGCTTCCTGTTCCAAAGGTTGTTCTGAAATGTGTTGGTGCATCATATTCTTCCGTACATCTTGAATTTCAACCGTAGGGTGTTTTCTTAAAATATGTTTTTTTTAATTTGTTGAGGAAGTTTTATAGGATAATTTTACCCTGCACAATTTACATACTGCTGTTTTTTCACCAACAGATTCAATGTCAAAATGTACCCATACGTTGGATGTTTTTCTTACACTTGAAGCCATTTTTTAATATTTAGGTACAAACTGAGCACATAGCAATAAACTTTTCTTGCCTATAAGATAGAAAAATATAATAAGTAAGTCCACCCACTGTAGAACGTTACGTACCTATCACAAAGTATTTTTTATATTTACAAACCACACGAAGTACTAAGTACCTAAACGCTAAATGTGTAAACTTGGTTTTAAAATCAATGATACACTTCACTAAACTAAATTCACTATAACGTGTCAAAAAGCCAATTATAAGGAGTCAACACATTACACTACGTATTTCGTACGCGTAAAATTAAAAGGGTGGTTGGTATTCCGCGTCTAACCAAAACAATCATTCACGCGATACTAAATGCTAGATAAATAGCAATCGTAATTTTCCACGCATTTCACGCGCAAACGTAGACAATGCAAGTAAAAGCATTGTTGCCGTACCGTGTGGTCATTTTATCGAAACTTGAGAATTCTGTGACTTCTCAATTTAGCCAGTATCGCCGATCGCGCAGTCTCGCAACGTCGCAATTCACACCGCAGCGCCCGAGGCGGCCCGAGACCGCCCGATCCGAATCACCGAAGCTTGCGTTAATTCAAGAAATGAAATGATTTAAAAGCATTGATGATTTTATCATTGTCATTTCATGATGACATGATTTTAAAATATCGATGATTTTTACCTGTGACATGATATCGGATTCATCTTTAGTGGGGTATCTATAGACAGGTCTTTTAAAATGACATTAAGGTTTCCAAAATTACTTTTACTTAAATCCAATCGTTTAAAAGATATACGCTTCCAAAGTGGTAAAATGTGTGTCCTTCCCCTCTAACTTCTATAATAATGGAGTGAAAATCTAAAAAAATATGTGCTATAGATATTAATAAAAACTTTCAACAAAAATTGGTTTGAACGAAATCGGGTCAGCAGTTTTTGAGATATAGCACATTTTCGAAAACCGCAAATATAACTTTGTTTTTCATATAAACACTATGAAAAACAAAGTTATTTTGCGTAGTTACTACGGAACCCTCCATGGGCAAGTCTGACTCGCACTTGGTAATTTTTTTTTTTTGCTTGAGATGACAGAAAGAAAAATAAGTTGAAAAGTACGCCCGCAGCATGCGTACGTAAGGAGTTCCGACGACGCACGGTGGGCTGAAAAACGGCTTTCATAGACTTAGGCATTTTATTTTGCAAGTGCCAGTTTTTGTGCCGGATATCACTTCTATTTGTTATAACAATATACAAAAATGACACCAGAATTGATTCTGCACAAAAACGAAGGAATTATACTTTTTTTACGAAAATTTTGTATGGAGCTAGTATGAAAAATCGAAATATCTCTGAAACGGCAGCGATAACCGTAATATCCTTATAGGAGGTTTTAGTACTCATTATTTATGATTTTTTGACATACGTTACATAATGGTTATAGATGCCTTTTTTTTTTAAATCGTCAAAATATTTTTATTTATTTTTACATATTAAACGTTCCTTTTAGTGTTTAAGTTGAAGAATTCAGAGCTTTAACAACTCTTAACATAAAATAGCATCACCCCTATAGACCTGAAGGACTAGACAGAGGTGTGTAGTATCTTGTTGATCTTGTAAGATTTCCAACAATACCAAATAGTTGAATATCAGTGTCAAAGTGCCCATGCTGTCGCTTCTTTTAGAAAGATAGGGGAATGAAATTGTTAATTGATCATACCCTAAAAGTATGATTACAACATAACCGGACACATAATAATATCGACACAAAAGGAATTTTAAAACCTTGCATACGTTCAAAATACAAAATAACATATTGTGTAGTCATCTAATGAGTCTGATGACAAGTAATTAAGTAATTAGAATGATGGTTGTAGTCTTCTGATTCTAATGAGCCTATTAAGTGATTAAATGATTTGAAATATCTCGCAACAATACCAACTAAGAACTGCATTCACCTTTTTATAATTAGTGAGCTAATGTGATTTGCTAATGTTGATTAGTTCTACTATGAGTTCTACGAAATGTTTTTGACGATTATAAATTTTTATTATCATATCTTTTATAACTTTAATGAGGGTAGTTAACTAATTATTGACTTTATACAATAAAAGGGCTATAATTTTGTTCCATAATTTAGATTGTTCACAACCGTGTAACTGCTAACACTAAAACTATTTGCTTTGCGACTACAAAATCTTAGAATGGAAAGTTTAATCACCAACTTAGATTTGTTTGTTCTTCTAAAAAGTGAGTGTCCTTCATTTAATCATGAAGTATTGTTTAGTGCAATTGTGTCCCGCATAGGCGATTGCCTTTCTGCCGAAGATCAAGTAACTCTCAAAGAATTTTGCCGGAGATTCACGCGAGCTGCTTTAAACAGGTGGCAGAAATCTAAACGATTCTTTGATAAGTTTAGAAATACGTACGGAGAGTGGTTGCAAGCAAATATTGATTGGCCGAGTTGCGTGCAAACTTTAATAAATCAAGAACCAACTGTTGATGAGATACCAAGAGCACGCTCAGTCTCTCCAGAACCTTCGACATCATCGACTGTTGGAACAATGACAAAAAGGTCCCGAAAACCATTCAAAGATCTGGGAAGCAAACAGAAAAAGAGAAGATCTAGTGAGCACATAGGCGAGGATTCCTGTGAATTGGCATATGCAGCTGCAGCACGTTTAAAAGAAGGTTATGAAGATATCGCATCTGTAATCAATTATATGATCAAAAATCCAGAAGCTGCCGTTAAAATCAAGGAAAGCATTAAGAAAACAGTAATATTTACACCAGAGAAAGCACTTGGATTGCTTCTTTCACTTAAGCTTTCAAAGTGGCAATATATTACGTTGCGAGAGACTGCCATTCGGGAAGGTGCTAAGGATATTTACCCATCCTACTATAAACTGCAACAAACTAAGCTTGCATGCTACCCTCCTAATCAATCAGTATCAGTTACGGATTCATCAGCTAGAATTACACTTCAAGCTTTACTTGACATCACGGTGAAGCGGATTCTTCAAAGTCTTTCTGATAATGTGGAAAATAAGCAGTTAAAGCTGATATCGAAGTGGGGATTTGATGGTGCTTCCAATCAAAGCCGATACAAGCAGAAAATGGACGGCGAGCATGATGATTCAAGCATTTTCATGACCTCCTTGGTGCCACTGAAACTGACAGATGGAGATAATACTATATGGACAAACCCGAAACCATGCTCAACTTTTTATTGTCGTCCGGTTCAGTTCACTTTTGTAAAAGAAAGCCATGCAGTTGTCATTGATAACAAAAGAAAAATGGATGAGGAAATTGAGGCCCTTAACCCCACAGAGTGCATTAATAGTAACAGGGTGACTCATAAACTAATGATGACAATGATCGACGCAAAAGTCTGCACGTACCTTTCTGAAGCTAGATCAAATGCATCATGCTACTTGTGCTTAGCAAAACCAACAGAAATGAACCACTTAGATGCTGTAACATCAAAAACTGTGTGTTCTGACATATATGAATTTGGCCTATCATCCCTACGTGCCCGTATAAATTGCATGGAATGTCTGTTACACATTGCGTACAGACTTGACTTCAAACAGTGGGCAGCAAGAAGTAATGAGCATAAAGATATGTTACAAAACAGAAAAAAAAACATTCAAAATAAATTTAAAGAGGAGCTCAATCTGTTAATTGATATAGTAAAACAAGGCTCGGGAACTACCAATGACGGGAATACCGCAAGGAAGTTTTTCGAGTTTCCCAATAAAACTGCAGCTATTACTGGGTTGGATCAAAACCTGATAAAAAGATTTGCTGTTATTTTGCAAGCAATAACATCTGGTGAGAAGATCGATGTCATCAAATTTAAAGATTTTGCTCGCAAAACAGCAGAAAAGTACGTGGAATTATACGACTGGTACTACATGTCATCAACCGTACATAAACTATTAATACACGGAGCTGACATAATCGAAAAAAATGATATTGTCCCGATTGGGACTCTCTCGGAAGAAGCCTCAGAGTCTCGAAACAAAGATTTTAGGAGGTTCCGGGAACATCATTCGCGGAAAAGAAGCAGGCAAGATTCTAATCAAGATATCCTAAATATGCTTGTTGTTTCTTCGGATCCTTTTCTAAGTGCACAAAGGCCGAAGTTAGATGCCAAAAGGAAGACAACCTTTTTTGCTGAAACTCTCGACCTAATACAGTTTCCGGAAACTGAGTTCGAGTTTGTAGGTATATCCGATCTGGATTCTGACTCGGAATTGGAGTCCGACAACGAAAGTTGTAAAGAAAATTTGTAAAATTTAATTATTTTTCTTTATGTTCTTTTGTTATTTATGTTAGTTTATTGTACCAATATGTTTAGTTAATAATTTCATAAATTATAGTTTCAAATATGTATTTTGTATAATTGAATTTATTAGATATTATTTTTGTTACTTCTGTTTTATTTAAATTACCTATCAATAAAAAGTTTATATACAGTCTTTTTTTTTTCACATATTCTTAATATTTGGGGAAAAAGCATGCTTCCTAACGATGTTCTTAACTTTGACACAGTTCATGGATCGTTTTGAACAGTTTCATATGTTAAAATAAATAATGTTAGTACTATAATCCCCTATAAGGATATTATTATTATTATGTGTCCGGTTATGTTGTAATCATACTTTTAGGGTATGATCAATTAACAATTTCATTCCCCTATCTTTCTAAAAGAAGCGACAGCATGGGCACTTTGACACTGATATTCAACTATTTGGTATTGTTGGAAATCTTACAAGATCAACAAGACACTACACACCTCTGTCTAGTCCTTCAGGTCTATAGGGGTGATGCTATTTTATGATAAGAGTTGTAAAAGCTCTGAATTCTTCAACTTAAACACTAAAAGGAACGTTTAAATATGTAAAAATAAATAAAAATATTTTGACGATTTTAAAAAAAAAAGGCATCTACAACCATTATGTAACGTATGTCAAAAAATCATAAATAATTAGTACTATAACCCCCTATAAGGATATTACGGTTATCGCTGCCGTTTTAGAGATATTTCGATTTTTCATACTAGCTCCATACAAAATTTTCGTAAAAAAATTATAATTCCTTCGTTTCTGTGCAGAATCAATTCTGGTGTCATTTTTGTATATTGTTATAACTAATAGAAGTGATATCCGGCAAAAAAACTCGCACTTGCAAAATAAAATGCCTAAGTCTATGAAAGCCGATTTTCAGCCCACCGTGCGACGTCGCCGTCGCTACAATACTTTATTTTTCAATCTGTCAACCATTTTAACCTGGATGGAAGATCGATGTAGAATAATATTTTTTTACTTATTTTGATTATTTTACAGCGTAGTAGAGAAATGCGTAACCAATGTTTGTAAAGTAAGTTACTTAAATTTTAGGTTAATAATCGGTGGTGTTTTTGGCTTTGAATTATCATATGTTATGCCTTATTCTCGTGCAGTTTCTTTATTATTTTTTTATGGTTTTTGTATTTTACTTCCGTTAAAGCTTTGAATGCGTTTTAATAATCGGCATGGTTCAGATAATATATTAGTGAATTTTGCTTAAAATAAGTCAATACATTCATGCTATTTATTTGTTATGCATGGATGTGTGTTTGTTTTCATATATTTAACAATTTCTTTACTAACTAGGGTTTTTCTTATAACAAAAACCTATTATACTATTACCTGCGGGGTATTTGTTAATAAGTTTCAGGAGCCCAAAAAAAATGTGTATAAATAGAAGAATCGATAACTTTCCGATTTCGAACTATCGTATATGAAAAATAAATTGCTTTTGCACAGCACAACGATAGCGACCGACGTTTTTGTGTGGGTAAGTTGTACGGTGTATGGTAAATACACGCCGTTTGATGGAATAAGGTTTATAATACGTTCTGATTTAAGAAATGCGGGTGTGTGCACGAGTGCGTATGTATCTATTGATTTTATTGAACTGCATGAGTAGTTGTTGTCCCGCCCAGCCCCCAACTGGAGACACATGGTTCCGATATAATTTCGTCAGGCGGCCATACCTCCTTGTTTATTATATCTATGGTTTCGCCCCTCCATGGAGCATCCTTAGATGTTCTAAACCTTCGGCACGTGCATATACATATGTACTATATTTGCGGGAGGAAGGGCGGTGATGCTAACTGCATTTAAGTCCCAACAATTGTTTTTTTGTGAAATAAACACTATTCATTTTCCAAAAATATGATACTAATTTCCATAGAATTACATTTTTTAAAGAGTTATGAAGCTAAGCAGTCGACTTCGATAGGCGGCAACAAGCGTCTCTTATTGCGCTCGAATTATTTGTACAAACTTATTTTCTTGTAACTGTTTTTCGGTTCTCTTCAGTATTAATTAAGACCGTTTACAACGATATTTTCTACAAACATCCAAGGACTTATTCTTATTCTACTTATTCTTGAAAACAAACGCGTACACGTACACAACGCAAAAATTAAACCTTGTTAACCTAGGACTAAATAGTCAGAAAAACCCTTTCTAAAAATTGTTCAAAAAAGGAGCGTGATATTTCACTTTCTACAGAAAACTTAAAATTTCTTTCCCTTTCTCTAAGAACTAGGTATCTTGTGTATTTGTAAAGTTTGTTTGAAATACCGCGTAAGGTGTAAACGCTATTAATATTTGTGAGCATTTATTTAGATCGTATAGCTCGAAGGTGAGGGAAGCCGGACTTCTGTCGGACAACAATAACAGTCGACATTGTTTTTCACTTCAGTCAAACAACAGCGACACATTTAGATGTGATACACACTACATATTGTGTAATGTTAATATTAGCTGAATCCTTGTTGATTAGTTAGTGGGTTGTGTAGTTTGAGCTGTTGGTCGGGCGGCAGAGGCAGTCTGAAACAAACAATGTACAACTCATCATCATCATCTTTACAGCCGATAGATGTCGCGTGTGGCCACATCGTCGGCTCCTGTGCGTCGCGTTCCGCATTCTCAACACCTTTGTGCGCCGCGCAACACGCACCCAAACTAACGGGGAACACCAACACACTGTGGCCTTTTTATTGTACCAAATATCTGTGGTTTACTAGTATGTACAGACGCCAGCACGTCAAGCTACCCCAATCTGTCAAATTTTACCAATCGAACATTAACCTTCCACTATTGTGATAAGGTTGAAAATCTATTAAAAGAATTTGACAGATTGAGGTAGATTGATGCTCTGGCGTCTGTACCTAGTGAAATATAGAAAATTGAAATTTCGACAGTTTTTTAAAACAAAATTCTAGATAGGTATATGGAAAGGCTATGTTAATCAAAACATATATAAATTTCAGTGATGGGAAGTCGTAGGGTAAGGTCAAAGTGCAATAACGAGTATGCAGCACTTGTACATAGGGCTTGCAATCCCGGAATACCGAGATCTCGGTATTGTGGGATCCCGCGTTGGAAAATGACGCGGGATCCGCGGGATTTGCGGGACTGAAAAAAGCATGCATGCGACCTCTCGCAAGCGCGATCGCTCGGTGCATATATGATACATGCTCGGTGACTGGCGACCGGCAGTGTTGCAAACTAGTGATGTGTCAACTCGAGTTAACTCGAGTTGGGCTTAACTCGAGTTGAATTCTCTTTAACTCGATTTAGTCGATTTGAACTCTCCCGCCCTAGCGCGTCAGCCGAATGACAGACACTGAGATGGCGCAAAGTTTGCTGATCATTTAGGACTATATTCATTCATTTAATTCGCTACAAATGTCAATTATGTCAATGTCACAACAACAAAACATTGCATTGTTGCAGATTTGAGGTTATTTTGGAGAGCCGGTTATTATTGTTGTTAGTTTTTCGAATGATTAGGTACTGTATAGAAAAAATGCCGGGACCTAAAAGGAAATCTGTTGTTTGGGATGTATTTGAATCGCCAGTGAATGGACATGCTGTGTGTAAACAGTGTTCAGATTCATACACATATAGTTTTGTTGTTAATTAATAGAAATACTTACTTTATTTATGTTACGTTTAATCCTAAATACATAAAACATAAATAAATGATAATTAAATACATTTCTTTTTTATTTAAATTTTACCTACTTTAATTATAATGGTCCCCATACATATTTATGCTGAATCTGTTCAATTTTTTTAAATATTTTTACGAAAACAAATCATTTCATTTCACGTTTGACCACCATCTTACCATCAGGTGAGATAGTGGTCAAACGCGAACCTAATTATAATAATAAATAAAAAATACTAAGTTTCATTTCAACCAGTTAACTCGAGTTACGTGAATTTCAACTCGAGTTAACTCGAGTTGTATTTATTCCGAGTTGGTACATCATTATTGCAAACAACGCGGGGGCCGATGTCGCCCGTTTATCACAGCTTAAGTAGCCTAACATAGCCGAATTTCAGACAGTGGTAGCCAAAGTATGTAGCCTAAAATATCAGTAAAGTTTTTTATTCAGTATTTAATTGTTACTGTTTTTTGTGAAGAAAAACCGGTGTAATTTGATTGATCTCATGCTAATAGTAATACACACGGAATAGTTATGCACAGTAGATTACGGCACATCCCTCTCATAGAGGGGACGCCTGTGTCCCAAAAGTGAGATCGACATAGCCTGTTTAAGTTATGTTGTCTTAAAAATTGGACACTGACTTTATTAAAAATTACTAACGTTCTTCAATTTTACCCAATCTTTAAACGAATCTATGAAAATTAAGGCGTCATTAGCTTAACGGTCTACGGCTTGCCTGCCGGGACATCTGGGACACAGGCGTCCCCTCTATGAGATGGATGCGCCGTACTTAATCTAGCCAGGGACCGTACAACCCCAATTAAGAGTTAAGTCTTTGAAAGGGTAAGCCATTTATAAGGTTACCTTTATCATGATGTAACTCTATGAATGGGTTTTAGGCTTGAACCCATTAAAAGGGTTATCTCTTCAATATGGATAACCCATTGAATGGGTTCTATACAAGAACCCCAGTGAAAGGGTTACATCAAAAGGGTTAACCCATTGGGTTCTCATATGAATTGATCAGCACAGTGTATGGACTTCAAATCAATCAGGTTGTTTCGGTGTTTCTTCTCAGGGTATTTGGTTAGGAAACAACGGCCTTAACTAGTTATGTTTAGTTAAAATTACGAATAAAAGTGTTATTTTAACGTTTTTAAGTTACATCACAAGTAGAGCTCACCTGTCATCTCCAAAAGCGTCGGGTTCCGTCTTCACGCCTGCCAGCTGTACGTACACTTCGGGTTCGTCACTGGAATCAATCAAACATTGTCTGCTTGACGGTGCTTTGGACCTAAACCGTACATTACGCTAACATGCTTCCTACTAATACTTATTAAAATTAGAAAGTAAGTGAAGACGTATGGATGGATGTTTGTTTTGTCTTTAAGCGCCTACTATAAGTCGGCGCGGCTAGTTCGGAGCTCACAGCCAGTTTATAATATTAGTATAGATGGAACAACATGATAACATCTACTTACTTGTAGGTTTCAGGTTCTTCCTTAACCACCAATGTGTCAACCCTGAAAATATAAGTAAATAATATATATCTATGCTGATGAAGCCAGCGAGTGATATTATACATTTGTTTCGTACAAAGTGATAGGTTTGGCGTTACTTTGCGGGTGTTGTAATTAACAACTAATATTGTCATAACGGTTACTACGGGCAGCTACAACTCACACATGCTCAGTAGTAGAGTGCTCGCCGTCGTCCTCGTCACCTCCAAAGCTGTCTTCTTCACTTGAACTGAAATACAAATACAATACATACTGAACTCTATCTACCATCTCTGATTATCATGATCATCAACTAAAGCTGGGCAGAGTGAGAGACAGACAGGTTCTAACGAACTGGATACATCGTCAACATATGCTAGCCTTATCACCACTATGCTGGGCTCGACTTCGAGTCTCACCGGAAGCAGCTGAGTATAATAATATATGTTTATGATGATTATAAAATAATGTTCTAATTAGGGTGTTTATTTTGCATTAATAACAATACATGTTGTATACCCTTTATAGCCCAAGATCATAAAATTTTAAATTACTATGGCATATGACAGGTTTAAACAAATAAAAAAACACATATTTCTCAAAATTGTAAAAATATTTATTATTATTAATTTATTTGACATTTTAGGGAGTGTAACATTACTGTAACATTGAGTTAAACTAAAAGAAAATGTATTTACGTGGTATGGAAGGATCTAAAACAATTATTTTGTTTGTTGTAACATAACGCTACAAGTGTGCATTTGCATTTTTCGCAAATTATTTGTGATACTTACACCAGTACCTACATTTAGGAAACTTGCACCAAACCCATTTTTCTACCCAAATCGGCCAGTGGCCAGTTTGATCCTGCCTTACTGTCAGTGGGGGGGACATGTTGCGTTGGCACGTTTTGTGTTTTTTTTTTGGATTGAATTTCATTTTCCTTTGACCTTCGGTGCTTGATATTAGGTTTCAAGCCTAGTTTGCATAAAGTCTCACCTATCTCAAGAAGAAAATCTACTGAAGACATTTGTTTGTCATTGCAGTTTTTTGCCTGCCTTACTCTTAGATATAGCACCCAAGAATTGGGCATAGTCAGGTCAAATAAGTGATAGAACATCCGAACCTGCTACCCTTTACTTCGTGGCAAAATGTTATACCTTCCCATAATGCTGTCAATCAAATCTAGGCGTCCCATATGCCGATTATCTTCTCCGAAAATTGATGGCGATCAATGTTGATGCACTTCCTATTAGCCTTATCGTAACGTCTGACGCGGGCCTTCGATAATTCACCAGCAAAATATGACAAGAGAAAGACAACTTTGTTGTCTTTCCATGTAACGTTCGACACGTCAGTTCTGTCCATATTCGCCACATATTCAACGGAAAATCCGCGTTCTTTTTTCATTACTTCCTTGTCAGCGGGTAGTTTGCCATCTGGAATGCGATTGCGTCGTACTGTCCTAGGACTCAATACACCCTTTTTAGCTAAGAACTCCAGTAATGCCAAGGAAATAAAGTAACTATCAAAATAAAGTTGATAATTCTGATGTGTTGGTATGCCCTGCGCCATTCCAGTGTAATTGCCGCTTTTTCGCTTTTGATAAGTGGAAGCTTTATTTGAATGGCTATCTTGCTGTCCAGGATCTGCAGGCGAGCAGCCAGCAATAGGCTCACTGCGTTTTGATTTTTCAATAATCCCATCTACATCAACTGCAGTATCTTCTTCACAATCAAAAAAGAGTTCTAAATCTTCTAATAGCGACTGAAAATCTGGATCAATAACGCTGTCATTATCGACCTCTAAACCGTCTTCGCTATCATATTGGTGCAATATGTCACCTATTTATTATTTACTATTTTATTTATATGAACAAAATCATTCACTTACCTATAGGTTTCTACGAAAAAAACAAATTTATTCACTTTTAGTATATTTTTATAATTTTCAAACTTTCAACGATTTTCAACTTCTCACTTTTATCAACGCACGAAATTCAAACTCGCTAAAGTCAACAAATTACGACATCTATGATTTGTATTTGATTCTAAAATGTTCGGTGTGGTATGTTACAATACAGCAACACTGAATTGAATGAACTTAAATGTTTAGTATATATTTTAGCGGGATTATTGAGGTTTGTTACAGAAATGTCACACGAGTCTACAAAGGGTTAATGATATTATTTTAGTGATTGGAAGTCTTAGAGTTAGCTTCTTCTCAGAGGTTTTTAAGTCAAGAGTGAAAAGATTACTTCTGGACATGATTGCTTCATCTTAGACCACATCAGCGCTTACCACCAGATGAGATGGTGGTCAAACCCGAGCCTATTCTCAATAAAAAAAGCTCAAAGTACAATGAAAATAGGAGAATCAGTTATTCAACTTAGCATTATTAAAATAAAATCACTCATACAAATGGTTCACTTTGTCCTAAGTCATGGAATATGCAAAGACGATGAAATTCTATGACTGTCAATAGATTATAGTTCTTTCGAAGATTATACATGCTATGCTTAGTTTATTTTAAAATAAATATTGTTTAAGTTGCAACACAACATAAGTTATATGTTGGTAGGAGTGTGTTATGGTTGTACTCCCTAATGGTAGATAGATAGATATAATATACTTTATTATACACCAAAATTTAAACACACCTATTTAACAATATTGCTTATTCTATGGTAACAATGGCGGTCTTATCGCAGAAAGCGATATCTTCCAGACAACCTTTAGAAGGACTTTAAAAACTTTAATTAAAGTGGGGAGGGCTAAATTAGTGTAGGTACTTACTACATTACTCATAAAAACAGAGAAACAAAAATTATTTAAATATTAAAATAAATAAATATATATGAAAATATATATATATATACACATCTTGCAGGACATGTTGCGTCCTACATGGCGTTATTTACCGATGATGCTGCGTCCCACTGACTTTGTGCGTCCGGAATACGGACGCAAGATTGACCGACCCTCATTTTTAGCCCAAGGGTCCCTCATGATCATTAGACTACAAGGGCGAAAAATTGGCATGGACGTAATTTCATCACTACAATGCCTTTTAGCGTATAATATAGTTCCGCCATCGTCCGACTGAAATTTGGAGGGCGCTAGTGTTCAGCGTATAATTTACCACGTATACTTTGAGTTCAGTTCACCGGTCTTATCGTGACCATTGAATATCGTACTTAATTTGTAAAGTTTTTATCGTGTTTTCGTGACAACAATGTTGCGTCTCTTAAATATCCTTAAACGGGCACTAGGTACGGTGTCTGAGGGGCCAATTCGGGGTTCACGAGGGACGCATGGCGCGGGGCTGCGGGCTCCAGCGCGCTCGCGTGCCGAAGTTTTTAAGATTCGTCGATTTTCAACCGACGACAAAAAGAGGAGGTTATCAATTCGACGCGTATATTTTTTTTTATGTATGATCACCGATTACTCAAAGACGGCTGAACCGATTCGGAAAATTCTTTTTTTGTTTGAAAGGGTATACTTCGAAATTGGTCCCATTGTCACCAGGTCAGGATCTGATGATGGGATCCTGGAGAAATCGAGGGAAATCTTCAAATATTATAGGCACACCTATGGCGTTTTGGGTATTTCTTATAGTAACTTGTGCAGTTGCTCTCAAAAAATACCATTTGGGGATGTGGAACTGATGATGAAGACCACAGATGGCCGCCGAACCTACTCAATAATAAGTATTTCGTGATTGCGATTCGATTACTTGAATATGGATGTTAAGCACTTTATGTTCGTCACAATGCATATGGTGATGTAGAGCTGATGGCGAAGTACCAGGAGAACTCCTCAACAATTAAAGGCCCAGCATTGGGAAAAGCAATATTTTGTAAAAGGTTATAAGTAGTTGACATTTAGGCTCTTTTAACTAGGTAAATTAAAAATCAACCAACTGAAAAGAGTGAAATAAAAACTTTTTACCAAAAAATTAAAACGTCTCCCAAAAACGGAAATACAAAACTAAAGACACCGACTACCGAAATTAATGTTATTTTTCACTTTGCAGTGTTTTTGGGAGTCGGTTTACTTTATTGGTAAAAAGTTTTTTAAGATACGTCATCTTAAAATCGACGAAAAACTTAAGGAAACTGTATTTCCCCGAATGCCGCAGACAAAATATCACTTACTGCAAAAAAAGATAACCTTATATGTGCTTTCGGATCTCAATATTACTAGAATTAAAAAAGATTGATCCATCCATTAAAGAAGAAGAAAATCCAAAGAAGGCTTACAAACTACTGAAACATATACAAAAATTTTAGAGACTGTGTATTGTAGGGTTTTATTATTAAATAGGCGCAGGCCAGGAGAACTTCAAAGAATTACAGTGCACGATTATTTAGAAAGCGACAATAATGATAATAATAAGTATGAAGAGTTTGATCGTGCGCTTACTGCCTCAGAAAGGATTCTGGTAAAGAAATTTAAACGTGTTGTCATTAGAGGTGAACGCGGCCGCGAAGTACCAGTTCTGTTTAATACAGAAGTTCAAGATGATATTAAATTATTATTATCGATTAGGCATATTTTTTTTGCTTCGACACCAAATCAATTTTTGTAAGCAAATGTTGCTCCGCTGAACCGTTTCCAACAGAGCTGTGCTGACCGATCACCATTTAACGTTTAAATGAAATTTGACGTCGACTACTGATATGATACTGATTAAAACATCTTACATACGCATTGAAAACATTAAAAATCTCACTACATTCAGTGGACGTCGCAGGGTGGCAGTTTGTAAAGACGCAAGAAGTCCTTCGCGATTTATATATATATATATATACAATACAATACATAGGTAATTAAATAATACAATACATATAATGTGTTCTTTAACATCATGTGGAGAGAAAACAAAAGAATAATCATAAATTGGAAAGAAAATAATTAGCAACCGAGCTTTTAAAAGTAGCCAGTGACTGAGCTTGTCTTACTGACACCGGCAATGCATTCCACAAACGAATAGCTTGCACCGTAAACGATGAGCCATAGAATTTAGTGAAATGTGCAGGCATTGAAAGTCTCAAATTCTCCGATGATCTCAAATCTCTTACATGTGTGTCATGAAGGATCTTAAAGCGTTCTTTGAGATAAAACGGAGTTATAGGATTGAAGAGAATACTGTAAAGTAATGATAAAATATGTGCATTCCGGCGAAGGCGGATCGGCAGCCACTTGAGTTTAATGCGAAACTCAGAAACATTGTCATATTTGCACAAACCAAATATGGATCTGATACAAAAATTTTGGAGTCGTTCAAGCTTATCTAGCTGCACTTCAGTAAGATCTGGATAACTTGCATCAGCATAGTCGAGAACAGGGAGAAGAAGAGATTGGGCAAGCGCAATTTTAGTGGCAGTCGGCAGGAAATTGCGCAATCTGCGTAAAGACCCCGCAGATGCAAACAGTTTGCGGCTTACTTCTTGCAACTGGGGACCCCAAGACATCCTACACACACACAATCCCTATCAATATAAATACCTAGATCTTTTACCGAGTCACAGTAAGGTATAACAACTCCGTCAAAAACGATTTGAGGAAGGGTCGTCCAGTTAATTTTGAAACGTAGCCTAGGGCTGCCAACAATAATGACTTGAGTCTTCGCAGAATTAACCCTCAAACCATGATCCAAACTCCAATCAGAAAAACGCGCTAAGTCTTTATTCACAATCTTCACCGCCTCAGACAGTTCTTCAGCGGGAGCTTATGAATAAATTTGCAGATCGTCAGCATAAAGGTGATAGGATGAGAGAAGTTCATTTGAAATAGAATTTATAAATATGGCGAAAAGAAGAGGAGAGAGAACGCCCTCCTGTGGTACGCCAGCAGTTGTATTGCACCATGAAAATGATGTACCTTCAATGCAAATACGTTGTCGGCGACCACACAGGTAACTACGAAACCAATCAATTGCTGTTGGGGATATGTTAAGAGAGCAGAGTATACCGAGCAGGACATCAAAATCGACAGTGTTAAGGGCGTTGCTGAAGTCCAGTAACGAAAGGTCAGTCAACTTCCTATTATCCATACCTGATCTGATATCGTCAGTAATTTTAACTAGAGCTGTGGTAGTGCTATGTCCTGAACGAAACCCGGATTGGTACAAATTCAGGAGTTGGTTTTTACATAGGAAGGCACTAAGTTGATTATGGATAAGGCGTTCGAGGACTTTGGATAGGAACGGTAATATGGAAATAGGGCGAAAATCAGAGAAGGAAACAGGATTAGACTTTTTAGGGAGAGGAGTTATCTGAGCTTCTTTCCACAAAGATGGGAAAACACCTGAGGATACGGAATAATTGAGGACATGGCTAATGTCAGGAAGAATTTCGTCCAGGATAGGGAGTATCATCTTACGGCTAATACAGTCATTACCAACGGCATTTGACGTTATAGATAGCATGCTCTTCTTAACATCACAACTGGTAAATTGATTAAAAAAATGAGGAGAATAATTGGGAGTGGGAAGAGACGAAAGATTATTTAGAGTATTGGTTTTAACAGCACCATTGAAGCTACAAGAGGTGGAAAAATGTTGATTGAGCGATTCAAGGTCTCTATCCTTAGGAATAGACTTTTGACGTGACTTCCCAATTCCCATAGATCTAAGAAATTTCCAGACTTTAGCTGGATCACCGTTTTCAACGGACTTATGAATGTGGCGGCGTTGGGCATCCCTACAAACCAAGTTGCTGCGATTTCGGATAGCGACGTATTTTTGTCGACTTTCTCGACTAGGTCTGCACTTGAATTTAGACTTTGCTGCTGCCTTTTTTTGTAAAATTACTTTCACGTCATCTGTTAGCCACGGAGCAGGTAGATGCTTAATCTTTACCAAACAAACAGGTGCATGCACGTCATAAAGCTTGTTAAGATTGGAATTGAGGAGGTTAACTTTTTTTGGTTAGGTTCACTGAGAGAGTGCTGTGTACTTACTGTCCACTAGGTGCGGCACACGACGCTGGTGAAGCTTCAGCATGTCGCTGCTTTATACTTCCTTTATGACGTTTAGCGGCACTTAGTTCTGCTAATGTCTCGCTACATCTGAAAATAAAATAAAAATAAAGTGTCTGATATATTTTAAAAAAATCTTTTTTTTCACTCTTTTTAGTTGGTCGATTTTTAATTTACCTAGTTACAAGAGCCTAAATGTCAAGTACTTATAATCATTTTCAAAATATTGCTTTTCCTAATGTTGGGCCGTTAATTAATAATTGTTGAGGAGTTTTCCTGGTACTTCAGCATCAGCTTCACTTCACCATATGCATTGTGACGAGCATTATCCTACTTCCTACTAATATTATAAATGCGAAAGTTTGTGAGGATGGATGGATGTTTGTTACTCTTTCACGCAAAAACTACTGAACGGATCTGAATGAAATTTGGTAAGTATATAGTTGGCAGCCTGGAATAACACATAGGCTACTTTTTATCCCGAAATTCCCACAGGATCGGGATTTGTGCGGGAAAACCTTCCCACGCGTACGAAGTCGCGGGTAGAAGCTAGTATTGCATAATCATATGACCATATATTGTGCTTAATAACCACATTCAAATAATCGAAGCGGAACACATGAAATACTTATTATTCCTACTTATATATTGAGTAGTTCCAGTGCCCATCTGTGGTCTTCATCATCAGGTCCACTTCACAAAGCTTTCTGAATGCAACTACACAAGTTACTTTAAAAAATACTCAAATCACTATAGGTGTGCCTATAATATTTGAAGAGTTCCCTCGATTTCTCCAGGATTCCATCATCAGATCCTGACTTGGTGACAATGGGACCAATTTCGAAGTATACCCTTTCAAACAAAAAAAGAATTTTCCAAATCGGTTCAGCCGTTTTCGTGTAATCGGTGATAATACATAAAAAATATATATATACGCGTCGACTTGATAACCTCCTCCTTTTTTGTCGTCGGTTGATAACTATGTTTTGTCAAGTGCTTCCAAGTATTTACACGATATTAAAACGGAAACAAACTTCTAATGTCATTATGACTAATGAGTAAAGACATATCAAAGGAATATAAATAGCTTATTGGACGAAATCGGTCAGGAGCACTATTGTTACTTGCTTCACAAAGAGATAACGTTGTGATAATAGAACAAACAATAACTCACGTCGTGTCTCTGTCACTCTGTGGTTCTGTGTTCACGTGTACGGGGAGCGGGTCAGCTAGCTCCCTGCAAGTAACACATTATCATAAGTAATTCATGTATATGGGTAAAGTCCAAAATTTTGACGTATTAGCCCAATCAAAAATTAACCAACCGTTTTTCTTAAAAACTATGTTTGATAGGATTTTACGAAAATTAATACTAAATTAAATGTTTATTTGTCCAGCATGTCAGTCTCAAAGTTATAGAATATTACTATATTATCAAAGTAAATTAAATAGTTTCTCCACAAACGGGAAGAAATTATGTAAAAAAAAACGGCATTTTATTTTTGGAGAGTGATCTTTGAGGATACTCATATTTCTGACTAAGTTCTATGTGACATAAAGGCTGTATATCGAATTCTACAGCAATAGCGTACAATTGGCAATTCTTTTTAAAAAGACGGTGTAAGGAAATAACCGCAATAACATTTTTAGGGTTCCGTAGTCAACAAGGAACCCTTATAGTTTCGCCATGTCCGTCTGTCCGCGGTTTAGCTCAAAAACTATTGGTACTAGAAAATTGTACTTTGGCATGAGTATACACGTTAATGACGCCGAAAAAGTGGTAAAATAAAATTTTGAAAAAAATACCAATTATTTAGGGTACCAAAAAAAAAAAAAATTATCATCCCACTTTACATGTATGGGAATACATGTAAAGTGGGATGATAATTTTTTTTTTTTCGTTCTTCCCATAGTGTGGGATATCGTTGGATAGGTCTTTCAAAAATATTAGGGGTTTGGTAAGACCGTTTTTTGATTAAGTAAACCGTTCGTGACTTATCAAGCTTTAAAGTACCAATTTTCGTTAGAGTCAAGTGTCCCCCCCTCTATCTACTAAACGGTTATAGTTAGAAATTCAAATGTCACGGCAGTAGTACCTATATATAACGAAATTTAAAGGAAAACTATCACACATAAGTGGGCTTTACAAGTTTACGAGTAATAGTCGACCAATTGTATTTGACTCGAAAATTTCGAACAACTCTATAGAAATGTCGACAGATGGCGCTAAGCGCCAGTTGTATCGTGCTAGCTTCTTGTGACGATTGAGTACTGTAGCTCTGTGTCCGTATTTAAATTCAAAACACCGGCTATGACAAGTTAAATACAAATCTCTAAAAAAAAATTGAAACTTTCCGTGCAAAATTGTCGGATCAGGTGAGGATTTGTATAGGAAGTCAAATTAGTTAGGTAGTCATGTTTGGCTTTTAGTTAGAGCATGGTACGAAACGATCAGTCAGCGAATAACACTTGGCCGTTATAAAAACTACGGAACCCTACACTGCGCGTGGCCCGACACGCACTTGACCGGTTTTTTGAATCATTTTATACCTCCTTACTTCTTCTTTCTGTTATACACAGGTGAATATTGCATGTTGCAATTGGCATCACACGGAAAAGACGCCGCCGAGGGTATCGGAGGGGCGGTGAAAAGGACGTTGGACTTCAAAATGGTCCATGGAATTGATATTCCGGATGCAGAGACAGCATACGATGTTTTAAAAATACAGAAAATGACAAAATATTTTACGTCGGTGCTGAAAACTTAAAACTCCTAAACTCCAATAAACTCACTCCACTGCAGGAAACTATGAAAATACATGGAATGTGATGGATGCAAAATGCTGATGGAAAAACATTTATTGTTACATAGAGTACTATCTATCTACTAGTTATAACCCAGTACTTACCTACCATTACATTTTAGACACTTAATTAATTTATTTATTTATGTACACACTGTGTGTAAAAAATATAAGTACAGACAAAAGAGCACACAGGTGCTGCTTATTCCCTAAGAAATTTCTTCCAGCAACTTGCTCAAGATTATAATTTTGTTTTAATTTCATCTAGGTAGGTGTAATTTATGTTGTTATTTAAAATGTTCTATATTGTTGACCATAAAATTAATTTGTGTATCCTCAACTTTATAGTATTGTGCTACCATTTTGTGCCACTATTGTGTCACTGTGGTATAAATTTCTGTGCGACGGTCGCACAAGATTTTGTGTCACTATTGTGTCATTTGCGTCAATATTTTGGACTTTACCCTTATATGAATGTTGGTGATGATGTGTGTATGCCTATCTAACTGGCACTACTGATGTAACTGAGTGTCCTGCAATTGGTCTAAGGTAAGAATAATTTCTTTTTTAAGACAGTTCCGTGTTACAAAAGGCGTCAAATGGAAAAATACTTATATAATATACAGGGTGGCCCAAAAGTCGTGGATCAAACGCAAATAGGGGTTTGATGGGGTCATCAGCTGCAAAAAGTTGTTCTACGGGACGTCCTAAAGGTCAACCCCAGCAGAGTTATTATTTATTTTGTGTTTTTATGAGAATATTGTTTTTTTTTTTTAACTAATTCTTATTAAAATTCGAAAAAATCTACATCCTGTATCTTTTTATAATTTTCACTAGATTGGTACTGATGAGTCCTTGCGTTAGACATGCTATTTATGGTTGTTTATTGGGTGTTGAAGATAATATTGAGTCTTACGATTTTTTTTTTTTCTCAAATCATAACTTTTTATTTACTTCGGACCACACTGTGAAAAAAAAATACTCTACCGAAAAGTGACCCTGTATTACAAGTTTTGGCGCATTTAATAGGGATTCTGAAAAGGTATTACACATGGCCATGAGTGGCTCTAATATCTTTCTAGCTATACATCAGAAAAACACACAGGTTACTATTTTTTTTTTGTAATTTGGCCATAGTATATTGAAAAGTATAAAGTCGGAAAAATTTCTGACCTCACTCTGAGAGCTATCCTGACGTGCGTTGTCTAAACCGTAAGAGCTACACAAAGATAATATACCGTAGTATTGTTTATCTTAATAGTTCTAAACAAAAGTCTGCAACAGCATATAATTATCTTACTACCTTTAATGTGGAAGCCATTATATACATTAACGAAATAGAAAAAATATCCACAATTATATTGGATATTTTTTTACAATTCACTATTCAGGGTTAACTATACTTTTACACTAAGTAGGAAATTAAGACGAATAATTTATAAGTTATCAGGATAAGATTGACTTGAATGAAGCACCTTAAGCGCCTACTATAAGTCGGCGCGGCTAGTTCCTAGCTCACACCCAGTTTATAATATTAGTATAGATGGAACAACATGATATTATAACATATACTTACTTGTAGGTTTCAGGTTCTTCCTTAACCACCAATGTCTCAACCCTGAAAATATAAACAAATAATATATTTGTATGCTGATGAAGCCAGCGAGCGATAATAATTATATTTTTTTTTCGTAGGTAGGCTTTGACGTTGCTTGGCGTGTGGTGGAATTAACAACTAATATTGTCATTACGCATACCAGTGTTGCCCAAATGCAAGACCAAGACGAGACTTAGCCAGTCTTGGTTTTGGGCTTGCGTCAATACACTTGGTCTTGGTCTTGGTATTGCGCTAATAGTCTTGGTCTTGCACAAGAGTCTCGCAAGAATCTTGCAATTAAGGATTATCCTATTGCTATTTATTAAACAGTAGTTTAGATCTTAGAACAATGTAACAGAGAAGGTTTATTTTGAGCTTGAATTGACATAGGCTATTAATAAATTTAATAAGAAATTCGAATTATCAACTGACCTCATGGTCTAAACCCACGACCTCGGCGATCCGTGCCGATGCTCTAACCAACTGAGCTACCTACCGTGTCCCACGAAAGTCCGTTAGTTTCTTAATGAAAGTTTATATTTAATAAGCTTACATGTGCTAAAACATGGTTAAAACGTATATAAAACAAATGAATGACATTAACTTGACTGTATTTGAATATTCGTCACTCATGTCAAATTGTAAACTTATCAGTCCGAGAACAACAAAGATTACAGTAAAAAACAATTATTACATAAAACTCGAAGCGAAGCTCAAATTTGGAATTTCTAAAATTGAAATATAAACTCCTAAAATTGAAATAATTCTTTGATAAAAATAATGATTCTTTGGAAGAATAATAAAACAGATGTGTTACCAGATAGGTATAGTGTGCCTACGTAGCTATAAAATGTTGATATTATGTAAATAATATTCTATGTATTATGTTCTTCTTTTGAATTAATGTCCATTAATTAAATTAAATTGGCCTAGGTACGGTACCTACCATATTTATGTAGGTATTTAATAACTACTAGAGTACGATAGAAGTTGATAAACCGACAAACCTAATCTCAATTTTTGGATTTGTGTGATTTAAAACACAAAATGCGCGACGTGACGTCACTATTTGCTTAGTATTGTAGGCAATTTTTACTCATAAGTATTTACAATATTTCTCACATCGGAGCGCGGCGCGGCGGCGACGATTGTATGCGATATCAATAGAACCCGCCTGCACGTGTACTCGTATTTTGACCTTGTACTTACGAATAGATGCGAACTTTCTTTGACAGGTTATAGTATCCGAGCTGACTTTATTGTCAGCAACATTTTGATGTTGCCGACAATAAAGCCACGCACTATCAAAGTGCCGCGATAGTCAAAACTAGGGATGCACTCATTTTTTTTTTAAACGACTTCATAAAAAGGAGCAGGTTCTCAGTTCGTCTTTTTTTATGTATGTCATAGTTTTGATAGGCAAAGAACGCCTACCTATTCATTTATCTTGGCACCGACTTCAGCCATGTGAGTAGATACCTAGCCCTTATTTTTAACGGAATTAGACATCCAATAAAACAATGTTTAAGGTTATTTTTCTCTTTGTAGTGCAAGTCTTTTTTGTAAGTTTTGAAGTCGGTTCAATTTTTTGTAAAATTTTTTTATTTTCTGCTTTTTAGCGTATCATTGTTTGTGTTACTTGAGATACCTACATACCGTTCGCACTTACTTTTTAAAAAGAGAGTTTGCTGTACACGTCTTTGTTACCCACTTAAACCATATTTCAGACGTGATCCAGGTCTGTGCCTCAGCTGTGGTTATATTAATAGGCTAATTATGCTCAACAGTACATAGATGTACGAGGGCAGGAATCGCGGGAGATTTTCTGTTTTAAATTGAAGAGTTCCATCACTTATCTCCGAAGATCTTCATCAGAACCTGATGTGTTATATACTAAAACCTTCCTTGTAAAATATGCTTTCAAACAAACGCGATCGAAATCGGATCAGTTGTTTCTGAGAAAATCGCGGATATACAAACATACATACGTATATACATACATACATACATACATACATACTGATCGAATACAGAACCTCCTTTTTTGAAGTCGGTTAAAAAACCATGGGCCGAATATTGTGTGTGCTAATCTTGTGCGATGTTGCCGGACCTGTATCACTGTTGGTGGTAGTAATTTTAAGCACCACCTCCGTCAGAGCCAGCGCATTAACGTTCTCATCGAATAATCCGGCTCTGGACAACGATCCAAACTCGGACAACACATAAATAGTTATTTTAAGAGCTGCCAAAGTTTCATTTTTTCCCCCGCATCGCCCGCCTTTTCCCTTTGTTCTTGCAATGTAAGTTTTGTCATTTTAATAATAATAACACAAGAAAACGATAGTCTGAACTAACTGCAAGATGCAAGAGTCTCGCAGGCGTAGTCTTGTTCTTGCTTAAATCTTGCAGGATAAATCTTGGTCTTGGTCTTGCTAAAATGTAAGAACAAGACCACGACTGATTTTGGGCAACACTAACGCATACTACGGGCAGGTGCAACTCACTCATGCTCAGTAGTAGAGTGCTCGCCGTCGTCCTCGTCACCTCCACAGCTGTCTTCTTCACTTGAACTGAAATACAAATACAATACATACTGAACTCTATCTACCATCTCTGATCATCTGCTGCCTGTTCCTAACATGTAGGGGCCGGCTGCCAGTCTAACTGGATGTTACTGAGTGCTAGTGTTTTACATGGAGCTAATGCCTACATGACCACCACGACCCAGACGCTGGGTAACACAATACCCCTGGGCAAGACTGGGACTTTGGGCTGGATTTTAAATGGAACGAACGCCTATGCCCGACGCAATAGTAATCGCCAATTGACTGTGATTTAATTTTGTTTTAGTAGTGACTAGCTGACCCGCCACTTCATTCGCGTGGTATCCTACCCCTACCCAACCGATACCACTACCCCTATCCTACCCAAACCCTACACTACCCCTACCCTACCCTACCCCTACCCTACACCAACCCTTACCCTACTCTCCATTTTTTTTTTACTCAACTTTTAAACCTTCCCTAGACCTCCACGAACATTTCAAAACCAAGATAAGATAAATCCGTTCAACCGTTGTCGAGTTTTAGCGAGACTAATGAACAGCAATTCATTTTTATATTAGCGACCCGCCCCGGCTTCGCACGGGTGCAATGTTTATATTAAATATACTATAGAATGTCTTTATATACATCGTTGACAGCCTTTTTGTCATTCGACATACATGTTCTCTTTAGTAATTACTCATGAAAGTGCGACACACAATTTACCATGGGAAAAACTTTCAACGCTCAAATCTAAGCAACATAGGCACTACTATTTATTTAAATTATATTCTGTAAAGGGCAATATTGATTTATATTAAATGCACAATGTACTTATGGTACTTAATTGGATAAGGATTAATGCTGTATTGCTTAAAATCGCTTCGTAAAATATGCTCGTATTTCTCGTAAAAAGTAAATTATAAAAAATGGTTGTTGTGGGTTATCTATAAGAGATAGACAGACGCCATCGAGGACTTTTTTGTTGGCCTTATTATTTTGATCTATCTCGTAGGGTTCAGCCAGCGTTTGCAAAGCAAGCGTATAAAATGTGTTTATTTACGACATCACATTAGAAACCTCAAAAATTATCAGTGTTCCTCTACTATATTATGCATGTTATATACTTAAAAACTTTCTTAAAATCACTCTTTTTATTGAAAGAAACTGCATCAAAATCCGTTGCGTAGTTTTAAAGATTTAAACATACATAGGGACAGACACAGGGAAGCGACTTTGCTTTATACTATGTTAAGAAGATGTATTGGTATTTCTTTACTCTCCCTCTCTATCTTCATCTCACACACAAACACACAAGCAGTAATCATAAGAAGGAGGGCTGGGACTCCTAAACATACCTCTCCGGCTGCCTCGGTCTCTTCCGCGCCGGCTTCAGTGGCACGTCAGCATTCCATCTCGCTCGCTCCTGCAGTATCTCGAGTACTGCCGACTCGCTCACTCCGGTGGCCAGAGCAGTCCGTTCGCTGAACTTCGACAGAGGAGTCAGGTCCACGCCCTCGTACGTCTTCGTCAGCTCTTCATACTCTTGCTCGAAGTAATGGTACACATTTGCGATGATTATTTTCGACGTTTCATCCTAAAGATTAAAAAATAAAACGGTAAATTCAGTGTCAAGATAGTCTGTTAAAACGTCTGTTAGCACTTATAACTTTACTAGTAGCAGTGCTCGAAACTTCGTTCATGTGGAAGGTATCTCCATGACAGGAATTCCAGGACAAATGACCTCCTCTATCTCCCAAGATAGAGGAGTTTATAGTAGCTTATATGCTTTCACTGGGGTGAAAGGTCACTTAAAACCGGATCAGCCGTTCTAGAGATTACCCTGGAACGTATATGTCGTATGTAAGTATATGATGATGTCTGTCCGGGCTAATATCATCATATAATTATACTTCTCCCAGCTATGTTGAGGTCAGCTTTCAGCCTAACCGGGTGCAGCTAAGTATTAGTGTTTTATATGTAGTG
The DNA here is from genome assembly GCA_943138885.2 of Tholera decimalis. Taxonomy (NCBI): domain Eukaryota; kingdom Metazoa; phylum Arthropoda; class Insecta; order Lepidoptera; family Noctuidae; genus Tholera; species Tholera decimalis. The sequence goes on along the minus strand of OW964574.2, from coordinate 14,505,788 downwards.
ACTGCCTATCTGAGCTCATCACCCCAGTCTCAGATTTTCTGTCTAGCCTGAACAGACAGACGAACAAAAACCTTTAAAGGTTTATTTATGTTTTAGTATTGTGAAATTAATATTGTCTAATTTAAAGAACAGGCAACTGGAGGGATACAAGAGAAGTACAAAAGCTGTGCCGTAATGATAAAATCACGTTTATAAATAGTATCTGCTCTGAGTTAGAACGACACTCTGACAAACACTAGATTTGATAACTGTCAGGAAAGTCCGAGATTTAACTCGGAAAGTCTCCAAGAACTTGTGCAGTCGAAGACGAGCAGGGGCAACTATTATCCGAAATGGTAAAAGTTCTGGATCGATGGAAAATGTATTGCGCAAACCTCTATGACACCCACACCAATGTAGACGACTCAGAAACGAGCATAACGGAACGGGAACCAGACATATTACATTCCGAAGTAGAGTATTCTATCAAGTGCCTCAAACCGAACAAAGCCCCTGGAAAGGATGGTGTTACAGCAGAACTAATTAAAATTATCACTGATAATGGAGTATACTATCTCAGAGATATCTGTAATGCTATTTAGCAAACTGGTAAATGGCCTGATGAGTGGACTGAATCGGTGTTTGTGCCTCTGCATTAAAAAGGAACTACGAAGAAGTGCACCAATTTCTGCACCATAGCGCTACTCTCGCACGCCAGCAAGATCATGCTCCACATTATAAACAAGCGACTCAGGAATTACCTCGACTGGCAAATACCGCAAGAACAGGCTGGATTTGTGGAAAAGGAAAGGCACGAAGGAGTAAATTTTGCATGTTCACCAGATAGAAAGTATAGTAATAATAATGTAATAGAAAAGAGTCGTGAGTTTAACACACTTGTCATCTTGTGTTTCATAGAATTTGATAAAGCATTTGACTGCGTGAGATGGAGGCTATGGACCATTTTGCTGTAGATGGAAGTTCCTGGTCATCTGGTTTCTTTAATAAGAAGTCTATATAGTTAGTAAAAACCGCTCTTACGTGAGAATTAATTCCGAATGTTTAAATGTATTCCAAGTTAAGAAGGGAGTCCGACAAGGCTGCATACAATGCTCCAATGCTATTTAACATTTACGGAGAATACATAATGCGCAAGTGCTCCGAACAATGGGACAGCGGTTTTACTTTTGGTGATGGTGGTATGAAGATTTCGAACATAAGGTACGCCGATGACACAGTGTTACTCGCGCCGAACATGGTAATAAGCCGCAATAAGAGGAATGCTGCAAACGCTCGAGACTGAAAGCGAACTGCTGGGATTGTTCGTTAACAGGAGCAAAATGAAGCTCATGATTGTCGACCGTGCTGGCTCGCTCTCGGATCAGGTCGCCATCACCGGTATAGAAACAGTTACCGGAATGTTGTATCATTAAAGCATACATGAAAGATGATGGGGACTGCTTCGACGATATTCGATGGAGAATTAGCATGTCAAAAGATGCTATGACTCGATTGCGAAGGATCTGGAAGAATCGAGGAATATCCAAAAAAAGAGAGACCCGTTTGGTTCGGGCCCTCATTTTTCCCATATTCTTGTATGGTACTGTGGAGGTCTACTATGGGAGCGGTCAGCCTACTGCACTGGCTGGCATAGTTTGAAATGTTTGAATTTAGATCGCAATGTTGGACATGCAGAGAAATTGCTTTTTTAAGAAGAGAGAGAACGGCTGGGGAGGCCGCCCCAGGCTACTGCAACTTCAAGGCGAAAAAAATTGTATGGTTTTTGAGGGGTAAATAATGGTAGATTTTGCTGTCTCACCTGTTCCGTGCGCTTTCTCTTTCTTTCATGACAGTCAGCCATATTATATGTTTACTTGTCGTGTGTCTTGTAGTATTTTGTAAGTTTCTGCTTATTATTTTCTGGCAGTTAGTTACGGTTAATTTTTTATGTTACAAGTGTGATCTTGTTCAGTAAACATAATTGTACCATAATGCCACCTAATAGCCGATTTATAACTTGTGAAGTATCGTACTTGTGAAGTCGTAAAGGTAATGAAAAAAGGAAGTTTATAGCAAAATTTCCATTAGATGAGGCTCGATAAGTATTGAATTAGATATTTGATTCTATATTTTATTTAAAACATGGTACTAAAAGGCTTAATCGATCATTTAATTTTCAATTTTATTTTGTGATAGTGATGTGCTGTAACGCAAATGGTTCTTATCAATTATCGATAAATGTTGTGTCTGTTTGTAATTGTTTATAAACAAAGTTAATTTTTATTAACATTGTTTATAAACAATTACTTTTGCGAGAGGCATTAAATGAAACCGCATTTGCGTTATGTATAATTTTCAGGCAACACATCAAAAATCAGATCACTAGTTTAGTCACAGGACATTTTTGGAGTCTTTTCTTAGTTAAAACACAAAGTATCTTCCCGAGCACCTGACTGTAGAGGGTGCGTCTCATATCATATGAAGTTATTTGGTATATTTTCATTTCAATAACGTTGCAGTTAATGATTATCAAATACAAGAATAAAGAGGACATGGTCACTGACGTTCTGACGACGGAGCTCCATCGAATGAAATATGAAATGTTTATGACCGCTATGTGTTTGCGTACAGAAGAAGATCGGGATTAAATTACTGCAATCATTGACATAATTATATTATTTAGTCTAATAATCTGTAGTAGTTTTATAATTAAGAATTTACTGGATTTCTTAAAAACTACAATCCTTGCTTTATTTCAACACAAATCCTTTCATATATTTGAAAAGTTAAAAGAAAGCCCGTTACCGACCTGTATACTTTATCGATATCGATAAAGAAGTTCTACCATTGCTCAGCACTATTTAGACTGATAGGTTGGTAGTACTGTTGTATGACATCTTGTTCCCCGTGTATGTTCGTTCAGTTGGTATTGAAGTGAACTTTTACCTGTTTTTATTTTTTTAGTACTAAGTCCCATCTCTTAAACATAGTGCATTACATACTCTTTGGGCCGCCCGCATAAGCAGACTCAATATTAAAATAACGTGAAAATGTAATTAGAATAAACTTACATTTTTATGTAAGTTTATTCTAATTATGTAAATATAATATTATACAAAGTATAAAACCTACCGCGTTTATATTGAAAATCCCGAGTACACATACGTCCCCGTTACAGTACCGAAACATGGACAATCCGAGAAGCAGAGAGGAAAAAAAGGATGCATTTGAAATATGGCGCTGGCGACGCATGCTCCGAATCCCATGGACTGCGTTCAGCACAAATGTATCTATACTAAAAGAGCTCAGCGTCAAAGATCGCTTGTCCAGAGTATGCCGACGCAGAATCCTCAGTTATTTCGGTCACATTATCCGCCGCCAAGATGAAAACTGATAAGCTTATCATTTGTGCCATCGTGTAGGGCATGAGGTCCAGAAGATCTAATCGCTGGGTGAAGATTCGTGATCGCGATCTTCAGTCATGAAATGTAGACCACAGACAGAGAGAGAGATTGTGTAAATAACAATAAGCACTTGAGAAAACAGTTATTTTGAATTCACGGACTGATCAATTATATTTATATGCAACTTTGAAAAGAATTACTATGGAGTGTCTGGGTCGTTCTTCGATAAATATAAGAATGTACCTTCTCGAACGAACGTTAGAGTCACTTATTAACTATCGGCACGTTCAAAAGTGCCTTTTAATGGATTTATTGTAATTTAAAAAAATACTTTGATTTACCTCTTGCATTCGTGGAAGGAATGTGGTGTGCAATGCTTTTGTTTTGCATTTCAAACAAAACACTTTAAATTCTTTCTTATCCACAGCCGGCATGGAGTCTTCGCCCTGGAAAAAAAGAACATTTTCATTTACACAAGGTATATTTTATTTACTGTATTTTATTGTACACTAGTGTATGTACCTGTCTGACAGTCCCTCCCACCCTGCCCGGAGTGGGAGGCCTTATTTGATAAATTTACCACGTTAAAAAAAAAAAATAGTGTATGTACCTACATTGCGGGCTCTTATCGCACAGGGCAATCTCTTACAGACAGACAACCTTTGGATGGACAGAACTTATAGGAGATAGATGTAGGCCACAAATCATATAAAATAGACACAGAGATACGCTTTGTATAGAAATATTTCGTTTACAGACTCTCCGCATTTCTCCCGCTCAATTCACTAACACAAAAGCATAAACTATAAGAACGGCACACGAACTCATATTTCTCCCACACACAAAGAAACTTACAGCAATACCACAGATCATATAAACACAAGCAATACTAAAAAATTCACAAATAGAACACATGCAAACAGGGGGCGGCTCTTCTACCTGTAGCTACGGACTCAGAATACACACACGTAAGCAAGGTACGCAAATAGTGATGTTAAGTTGTACGTGGTTGTAATCGTAGAAAAATATTAATAAAATTCAGATTTATAATCTGCTCTTTTTCCTAAAGATTTTATTGACTGTGAAAATAAAACGATACAGGAGTAACATTCATACACAAACATTCGTACTATAAGTGAAGTGTGATCATAATTGGAATATTAACTAACTAAAGTTAGTAAAATCTGTGTATAACTTCAGTAATAGCACTTAATCAGTGAAACTTCAAAACTGTATATTTTAACGGATATCTGAAATATTACGGATACGGACGATATTAGTCTCAGGAATTCCAATTACCTACTTATTTAATATTCAAATTATGATCAAAATTCTTTTGTATGGATCACGTATGGGGGAAACGGAAACTACTCTTAAAGTATGTGTCAGGAAAAAAAAATGTGCTACAAAATCTTACTACAATGTATTATAAATGCAAAAGTTTGGATAGATCTCAATCACGCCAGAACGGCTGAATGGATCTGGATGAAATTTGGCAAAGAGATATCTGGGGGCACGGTAGTGCCCCCGCCAAGTCGAGCAAAAAGCGGCACGGCCGTACCATACTTTTCTCGAAGCAGTTCAGGCCATTTTCGACCCCGTATAACTTCGTTGTGGATAAAACTAGAAGCCTGAATTTTCAGTAACCAAGCAGGCATTGTATAAACACGGTATATTTCAAATTTCATTCAATTTGAACCAGTAGTTTAAGAATTATAACGGGTCAAAGTTTGTTAATTTTGTCACTCACTGACTGACCGATCATCAAAAGTCGAAGGCATTTCTAGCAGACATAGAAGCTTCAAATTTAGAATATACACACATCAAAAGTGTCTAGGGATCAACATATATTTTTGCAATAACTTTTCTCCTGATTGATATTAATTAAAATTTTCTTTAAGGATTCATCAAATAAAGTGTTTTCGTTTGTCACAGTAACGATAAACCAAGTCACCTTTGCATTAATAAAGAAATTTGCCATTTTCCTAATAAAGGGATTTTTGACATTTGAACCACTAACATTAAAGTTCGAAAAAAAGACTGAAATAACAGTTTTCTTTAAAATTTTATTGGTTAACTTAAACAATTAATAATCCGTGTTTCTACCGCGAACACTAACAACACAAGAACATCGGTTTGGCATACTCAAAATGAGTTCATCCAAATCACGCTGTGGAATGGCCGCCCATGTTCGTTGCAACAACAAAAAAAGGTCTTCTTGCGACTGGATACCCTCCATATTCGGCAGAGCTCTTCTCTGTAGCATATCCCATGCATGCTCAATCGGATTCAAGTCTGGCGACTGAGCAGGCCAGAGCAGGACATTGATGTTAGCTGCGGTGAGAATCTGTCTTACAACTCTTGCGGTGTGCGGTCGTGCATTATCATGCATTAACTGAAATAAGGGACCGATTTGCACTTGTAGAGGAACGATGACGTCAGATACAATCGTCTCAGCATAAATTTGAGCGTTGAGGTTGCCTCTGATCCAAATCAACTCAGTTCTTCCGCCGATCCAAATACCCGCCCATACCATGATGGTTCCACCACTATAAGGATGGACTTCCTGGCAGGATTTTAATCGCTGTTGCCGTCCAGGGGTTCTCCAGTGTCGTATACGTCTTGTATCCGGTCTCATACTAAAACGAGACTCATCAGAAAAGCACACGAAACGCCATTGTTCTTCTGCCCAATTTCTGTGTTCAAGAGCCCATTGATATCGAATCCTACGATTGTGCATTGCTATAGGTGGTACCCATAGCGGTCTTCGGGAATGAAGGTTCACTTCATGCAAGCGGTTTCTGACTGTTTGGTCGCTAATTAAGTTCCCTGAAGAGTGATGAAGCCTCACGGCTAACATCATGGCGGTTATTGTTGGAGCTCTTCGAGTTAAGATTTGAATGTATCGGTCTTGTCTCCGTGTGGTGCAGCGATACCGTCCTCCATGGCGCTCAGCCACGGTACCAGTGCTTCGGTAACGTGTCCAAAGTCGACTGATAACACTCTGACTTGTATTCAGAGCTAAAGCCACAGTACGTTGCCGGGAACCAGCTTCTATCATTCCCACGGCTCTGAGCATTTCTTCCCTGCTTAAATGACGTCGCCGCTCCATAATAACGTTGGTTTTAATCAGTAGTAGGGAAACAGTAGCACTAAAAATGTCTTCAATGCGTTGTATGTTTTTATTGGGAAAATATTGACAGCTGATTTTCATCTTTTACTCGAATTTGATTAACAGTTCCTGTTTCAAATTATGAAATGCACCAAAAAGGATCCATATAAATTTATAAAATCATAAATTTATTACAAAGCCACATCTCAATCTCAAGAAATCCGCATAAAAATGCTTGATCCCTAGACACTTTTGATGTGTGTAGTTAGTATTTAGTCTATGAATCAAGGAAAAACTAAAATATTTTTCAATTTCGGTCCAGTTTTCTAAATACATCAACTGCATAAATAACTTTGTAATCCCATATAAATATATAGGATTACAAAGTTACATTCACAGTTAATTAATCGGTGTACCTGTATATAATTATGTATATTATAATGGAATAATAGGTGTAGATAGGTATCTAGATATATTTTTTATTCTTGTTTTATTTAGGGGCATTAACTTTTACAAAAATAATCTAATTTATATATGTATGTATTACTTGTGAGATATATTGTGTTTTCATGCCATGGCCGAGTCAATCTATTTATTTAAAATGTTTAAGATTTTTAATATTGATATGGTCACTATAAGATATTGTTAGGTAAGATAATTACGTATCAACTTAAGATAGAAAGTCCCTTAAGTAGGGACTGAATAATCTAATAACCGACTTGGTATTAGATGGATTTCACAAATTTTTACGGTAGAAGAACTGAGTTGCAAGACTTGGTTTTTTTGACAAGTATTGTTTTTTATGGGATATTATAGTCTGGAATAGCGCGTTGCCTACTTTTTATCCCGGAAAAATGTACAGTTCCCGTAGGGTAATTTCCGACATCCATACGAGCGAAGCCGCTGGCAAAAGCTAGTAAGATAACAACAACAACAACAATAAGATACAACTAATCTTTGAAGCGTCAATAGCCTAATGGCTAAGGTGTCGGACTTGTGATCGGGAGGTCGCGAGTTCAAACCCCGCCTGTTACACAATTGCCGTGAACCCCCTCCAGACACAAGCATATTTAGCTTAGTTGGAGGGGTTAACAAGATTGCTAGTAATGTGAATTCTACCCACATTGCTAGCAATCTTTCTTTTTTTTTTAAAAAAAAAGAGTCTAAGTTTACAAGAAACTAGGATATCAACTTCTCGAATCTAGATTAGGAGAACAAGTAAAACTTCAAGATTTTTAATGATATGGATTTTATTGACCAGTAAAATGTAAATATTTATTTAAAACTTGCCGCTTTGACAGTTTTGGTGTTGCGTTCTTAGATAAATAGTGTAATCTTACGATTATATATTTTTCCATTACAGCTTTTATAAGTATTGTGAAATGGTTATTCATTTGAGATTGGTTGTACTGGTGAAAATTATTTTTTTTAATGGATTCATGCCTAAAATGCGATAAGGATTTTGACATGAGTTCCTGTCTGTTTTTTGATGAAATTTTCGTGTTATCAGACGAAAGAATAGAAGTTTTTATTATTACTTCCATCCGTTTACATATGGTTATTACATCATTGGATGGAAAATGGAAATATAAGGCCACCTTTATCCTTCAATTTTATAAACCTGTGGTACTTCTCGTCAACTGTATCTGCAATTAAACCGCTACAGCATGTATCACACTTCAATATTTTTAGCAACCGATGAACTATAAATCCCACTACCTGGCTACTAAATTCTGTGATGTCTTGCACAAGTATACTAATTTCCTCATCAAGCTTGTTCATACAGCAAACTCATCTCAACTTCATCATCACTTTCGAACTTACACGGTTCGATTGACAGATTTATATTTTTGACAGCGGAGGAGCACGCCAAAAAAGAAACCTCCTCAAGAGAGGTGCAGTTTCCCTGATCTATATCCATAAGACCGAAGCTCCGACTTTACCAAAAGCTTTTTATATATACTTTATACGCCCAAACATAAGCTCCAAATTGAGCTTGTAAACTGGAACGTACGTTTTTGGTCCTTTTCAACCTGTGTTGTATATACAATGCTTTGAGGCTTTCTATGCACACTAAAAAACCAATAAAACCGGTTTTTTCTTCGTGTACTGATGGCCTTTGTACATCTAGAAGCTTTATAGACGTTAGATACTGTTTTGCCTTTTCTAAAGTTTCAAATACCTCATCTTTGTTGCCTTGGTAAACTGGTTTTTTATAATGGATTTGGGCCATATACCTTGAATTTAACACATCGAACAAGTTGTTGACTGCTTTCAAATATTCGACAGTGCCTTCTACATCATGAAAACTAGTCATTTGAAGTTTCACCTTCATCTTTTGTGGTCCATTTTTTTTATGGATGAGAAATCATCCAATGACTGCCTCCCGATCTACGCGAAGCAGGAGGGTGTGTCAGACTTTTACTGACTACAACCCATCCGTGTTCCATCATATGCCCTTCGTGTTCCGAGGCCGCGGTAAATCTTTCGAACAATTCCGCAACCCCGGCAGGCAACGGCCCTCTTATGGGCCCCGACAATTTTGCCTACACTCTTTGAGGCGCGAGTGAAACACGACGCGTCGTCTACAAGGGCCTGGTCTCAGTCGGGCGACGAGCTATCCATTGCTCGCAGCCCGCAGGCCCACGCCTATGGTGGCTGGGAGTCATCCTGCGACTCCCGACGTCCGGAGCGTCTCCTGCGGCGGCTGGGGCGCACAGGCTACGAGGGCCTTGGTACCCGCCACCCCCTCGCGTGTTCCGCCACCTCCTTCGCTTGCATAACTGCTTCGCAAAAAGAGGTGACTGCTTCTCATGCCTCCTTGCTCCGCACCATGGATTGAACCATGGCCAGGAGCGAGAGGTCGCCGCCGCTCCTACGAGGACACGGCGTAGCTCTGCCGAAGCGGGGCAAACCTCCGTATGTTCCACCTTGTCCTCAGGGCGATCCTCACAGTGGTGACACCCGGGCGTTTCCTCCCGCTGTATCCGATACCGAAACAACCGTGACCGGTGAGCACCTGCGTCAGGCGGAAGGTGAGGACGCCATGACCCCTCGTTAGCCACTCCTCAAAGAGTTCCCCTCTTTGAGGAGTAGTAACAGTAAGTACCGCCGCTATTGTGGCGTGCTCAATCTTTTGTAGTCCTTGTAGCAGTAATTTCCGAATCATCGATTGGAGTTTTTGAAGCAACAGTCTGTAAATTACGACTACAAAATACGAGTTGTCAAAATGTTACTTCGTTTTATATTTATATCAATAAATAAAAAATATTATTCATGAAAGTTTCTGGTGCAGTGGTAGAATAGTTTAACTTACCAAATTAGGATCCATTTTCTCCGTTTCAGAATTAAAGTACACTTTGGATGTGGAAGCTTCCATATAATTTGTCAGCACCATACGCAAATTCAATGTTGGGATCGACCATGCGAAGAGCCGACGAACTTTCTTCAATGGTTGAAAGCACTTTGGCTCAAAGTGAGACGAACATATTGTACTATTTTTTGTTGGAAACCAGTTTGGACCCTTTCCTGTCGCGGTTATCCACTTTTCTTTTAATTTTGGATCGTTCGGATAGCTAAAATGTTAAAATAAAAGCAAGGTATGAATTATAATGACATCAATGATGCAGCCATAAAATTCCATGCAACAAAAGTCTAATTTTATTCCCTAGTGTAATCATTCGTAGTAAGTAGGAACGTATAAAATATCGACAACCACAAACGTGTAGTTACATCACTAACCAATTAAATATTTAAATGTGTAAATAGACAATGCAAACACAGTTTAATAATAGGTTTTAGTGCTTTTTTTTTTAACGTGGTAAAATTATCAAATAAGTCCTCCCACTCCGGGCAGGGTGGGAGGGACGGTCAGACTTTTACTGACTAAAATTCACGGTGTTCCTTCAATAGCCCTTTACGTACCGGGGCCACGGTAACGGGATGAGTCCCACGACCCCGGCAGGCTTCGGCCCTCTGCAGAGGGGGCTTCGTCATGTTGCTGACGCTCTTTGAGGCGCGCGTGGAACACGACAAGCCGTCGACCCGGGCATGGTCCATGGTCGGACAGCGAGTTGCCCTTTACTCGCTGTCCGCATGCCCGCGGCTACGGTGGCCGGAGATCGTCGGCCGACGTCCGACGCCGTGGGCGTCTACCACTGCGGCTGGGCTGGAGGGAGGACGCCATCCTCTCCCTCACGCGGCCCGCCTCCTCCTTCGGAAGCATGACTGCTTCGCAGAAGGAGGCGACCGCTTCCCACTCCCTCTCGCCCCGCAGCATGGCCTCGACCAAGGCCGGGCGCGAGAGGTCTCCGCCTATTGTCGCCGTGAGGACACGTCGGTGCTCTGCCCAAGCTGGGCAGTCCTGCACCGTGTGCTCGACTGTGTCCTCAGGGCGACCCTCGCAGTGGTGACACCCAGGCGTCTCTTCCTTACCCATCAGACACAGGTACCGACCGAAACTTCCGTGTCCGGTGAGGACCTGCGTCATGCGGTAGGTCAGGACGCCGTGACGCCGATCTAGCCACTCCTCAAAGAGAGGTCTTACCGCCGCAATTGCGGCGTGCCCGGCCGTCGGTTGCGACAGTCGTTCCCTCCATACTGCCCTGAGATCGCGCCGGAGCTCTTCCCGCCGCGCCTCGACTTCTCGAGGCAGCAGGGATACGCCCCGGCGCTGCGCCTCCACGCGCCATTCATAGACGCGCTGGAGGGCAGTCGCCTCCAGATCCCAGGGCAGCAATCCGGCAAGGAGGTTGGAGGTATATTTGTATAGACATAAACTATGTGTCAGTTTAGCTTGTCTTTCATACAATGGTACACTTTATAATCATTACACCCAGTCTCAATAACGACATCAATTAAATAATAAAAAAAATTGGCCAAGTGCGAGTCAGACTCGCCCATGAAGGGTTCCGTAGTAACTATAATATAATATGTATATTTTTTTGACAAAAAACCTTACAAATTTCGTAAAACTAGCTTATTTACATTTTTTACAACTACGCCCAATAACTTTGTTTTTCATAGTGTTTGTATGAATTACAAAGTTCTATTTGCGTTTTTAGAAAATATGCTGTATCTCAAAAACTGCTTACCCGATCTCGTTCAAACCAATTTAGGTTGAAAGTTTTAAAGATCTACAGATATATATTTTTTAGATTTTTCACTCCATTATTATAGAAGTTAGGGGGGGACACATTTTACCACTTTGGAAGAGTATATCTTTTAAACGATTAACTTTATGAAAAAGTGGTTTTAGAAACCTCAATGTCATTTTAAAGACCTGTCTATAAATACCACACACGCATAGGTTTCATGAAAAAAAATATTTTCAGTTTTTAAATATGTTTTAATTTTTATCTTAAAATCGGAGAGCGGTTCACAGAATACATACCAAGTTTCACATGTATAGTCCTAATAGTTTCGGAATAAAAAGCCGTGACATACGGACGGACGGACGGACGGACAGACAGACAGACAGACAGACAGACGGACAGACATGACGAAACTATAATAGTACAGTCATTAAACTTAAATTAGGTAAGAATCTCGGAATTCGAGATACCCAGCTGTAAGTCTGTAAATGCTTGTATATTGACACCCTAAAAGTTGTCTCAAAACCTACATATGGTAGGGTGTACGCAACTATTAAATTTCAAGGTCAAAGGTCACAAAATTCGGTTTATTGCACTTTTTTTGTAAATATCTAATTTCCTATGGGTTTTTTGCTGTTTGTATTTATTTTCAATATTATAGAATACAAAATTCTCTACAAATTTTGTTTAGAAAATTTTTTCATACGGTGAACCGTTTTCGAGATAGAGGGCGGAGAGCGCGGGGTCAGGTGAAAAAAATTGTTCGGCCCAGAGATTATTAGAGAGTGGAACTCAAACCTTATTGGCAGTCTATAATGCTCCGAAATCTGTGAAAACACTCGATCAACTTCGTCATATGCATTACGTCAAGTCTACAAAACTTAATAAACCTGTGCACCTTTAAAATATTCCACCAACAAGTGCAGCTGCTCATCAACATTTCAAACGTGTATATTATCAAGTTCAAACTTGGTTAAGGCATGATTTGGAACCCCAGGTATGGGGTTGGGCAATGTGAAACGATTTTCTGAAGCCTATCATGACAATTTTCTGCAACTGCAAGAGTGGTTGTGGTTCGCGATGCGGATGCAGGAAAGCGGGCTTGCAATGCTCTTTAGCTTGTGGCCAATGTAATGGGCAAGCTTGTCTCAATGCTCTACCATATCAGAGCGACATTAACCGATTCCGTGCGGAGGTCTTTTTAGCAATCTTTAGTGCCTGGCGTCAAACAAAAATTTCGTGATGCCTCTGGGGCACCAAGCGCCAGAGACTTTGATGATTCCCCTGGGGAATCATCCGCCATGAATTGTAAATTTTAGCTTGTTCTCGTGTTTCCACTTGTTATTTAGTCATTTGCCATTATGTAACGAACGTAAGCAGTCAATAAATTCGTTCAGTGCATTTAAAAGTGACGATCTGTGTGTTTTTATTGAAATAGAAGGTAAGTGACTAATTTCTATTAGGTGTTGTAAACCTTTTTGCATTATTTTATGGATTTATTTATTCAAGAGTGTTATATAGAATTTGTTCACGTACTATTTGAGTTTGCAGCGAGGTGATATTTATTTATTATACAGTGTTATGTAGGGAAACAATTTTAAATCCGCAATTTTGATGGTAAAATTGTTTCTCTACAAAACAATGTAATATAAAAAATAATTATAACTGAATGGGAAGTCCGCTTCTAATGAATCCAAAATATTCTACTCGTACTCTACAAACACTTACATGATTATGAAGTGTTTTAATTGGATAACAATGTAAATGTATTTTTATTGATAAAAAATATTTATGACTATCTACTTAAAAATGTGAATTTTTGTTAAGCGTTTAATTGACAACATTTTTATTTTGTTGTAGTTACCCAGAAAAAAAATATGAAATATATTATTATAGGCGAACAGCGCAAAAAATGGGTAAAACCCATTGTTTGTTAAGTCGCCGATCCGCCTTGCACTCTTTGTAACCCCATCATGTTTTGAGGCAAAAATTAACCTTATGACAAAAGCATTTGATTTTTTGAGAAACATTCCAGAAAGTTGGCTGTTAGAATTATAATCAATAATAAAATGTGACTCGACAACTTGGTTTACAACCCCTGAAGTCTGCTAATTTACGAAATTACTTGAAACGAACACTGTGGGCATGATATGGGTGACAAATAAAGACACTTTTATTTACGGGACTCTTTTGACAAATGTCGTTTTAGCCGAGTTTTTTATGTTTTAGTTTTGTATCCTCTCGGGCACCATACGCCATACGCAATAGATTTACATGGTGCCTGTGCGGCATCATCCGCACGGAAACGGTTAACGAAGATGGAACCTTTGACTCCGAAATCATGGAAGAACTTGAGACAAATGTCGTTGAAGACGATAATGAAGACCAGTTTGAAATTTACCAGCAGCCGGAAGACGACGATGAAGAGGAAGAAGATGATTAAAATTATAAATTGTAGTTTTTGTACCCTTTTTTCCATTTTTTTTTTTTACTTTTAGTAAAAATAAATGTATTGAATGATATTTTTTAATAAAAAGATTAATTCATAATTAATTTGTTTTTTTTTCATCATGTAAGAACTTATTAATATTATTTAGGTTAAAATTCAATTATAATACCTATATTTTCATTTACAATTCTGCAATTACATGGGCAGGTAAGTGTTGTTAAATAAATTAATACTGAATAAAAAGTGGATAGGTTAGGAAAAAAATTATAAAATATAATATAATAGTTAATAAAAATTGACAAATATTTATAATAATTGATTTATCGATAGTTCATCAACTATACGACGTGTAATTTAAAGGGTATATACATAGCGAGTGCACCGCTTCTTTGGATGATAACAAATGATATGGCAAGGGTTTTCTAAACCTATGTCTACACTAGCTTGTGCCAGCGGATTCGCCCGCGTGGGAAGCTTTTCCCGTGTAAATCCCGATCCCGTGGGAATTTCGCAAAATCCTTTCTTAGCGGATGCCTACGTCATAACATCTACCTGCGTGCCAAATTTCAGCCCGATCCGTCCAGTGGTTTGGGCTGTGCGTTGATAGATCACTATGTCAGTCAGTCAGTCAGTCAGTCAATCAGTCAGTCAGTCACCTTTGGGTTATATATATTTAGATGTGTGGAGCATATAAGAAATTTCAATACATTGATACCAGAGGCCGAATTTTTCAAATTAAGAAGAACGAAGAGAATTATCGCTTTATTGGCAAGTGACGCGGAAAGTGATGACCCTCATAGTGCTGTGACACGTTTGTTATTACTGGTATTCAAGAAACATGAAACCAATAATTTTGGGTCAATTCTGTGAGTCAGTTATTTTGAGCTGAAACTGTGCATGGAGTCTCCATACCAGATGTTGTCTTCAGTCCTTTTGGATAGATATGGGGTTTCAGTTACACGTTGTATATGGCGCGTTTTCGACCGGAGGCACCGGTTGACCTGAAGTGATCTTGTGACCGCACGCTCTCCGACCTCTATCTCGAAAACGGTTCACCGAATATTTTTTTTTTTAAACAAAATTCGTAGAGAATTTTATATTCTACAATATTGATAATAAATACAAATAGCAAAAAACCCATAGGAAATGAGATATTTACAAAAAAACGCAAAAAAACGATTTTTGTGACCTTTGACCTTGAAATTTAATAGTTGCGTACACCCTACCATACGTAGGTTTTGAGACAACTTTTAGGGTGTCAATATACAAGTATTTACAGACTTACAGCTGGGTATCTCGAATTCCGAGGCGAACTTACTATAATGACTGGACTATAAGGGTTCCGTTTTTAGGGTTCCGTAGCCGAATAGTAATTCGGCTACGGAACCCTAAAAATAGGTTCAAAAAGTACATTTAGTTTTTGAGTTTGCCGAAATTAGTAAAAACTGCGGAGCTGTGTATGTTCTTTTGTCACTTTATTATCCTAGTCCGTAATAAACTCGACTGTCGGCATCATATTTATTAATAGGATCAATTAATCAATAGGATTCATGGATTATCTATAATTATGTTACCATGTTCTTTGTTGCTCACAAACTAAAAAAAAATTACACTGTAATAATATGATGATTTTCATAATTGTGTAAATATATAATTATGATGATACTAGCTTCTGCCCGCGACTTCATTCGCGTGGGAGGTGTTTCCCGCATCAATCCCGATTCCTCGGGAATGCCGGAATAAAAAGTAGCCTATGTGTTGTTCCAGTATCACAACTATCCACTTACCAAATTTCATTGAAATCCGTTCGGTAGTATTTACGTGAAAGAGCAACAAACATACATACATCCTCACAAACTTTCGCATTTATAATAATAATCAAATAATAGTAGGATTGATTAATAGACCATTGTATAAATAGTATATGATGATAGTGATTATTAGGTGAAGGTGAGTTAGCGAGCCATGTTAATTTAATCAATCAATGTAAATATGATGATTTTTAAATGCGCCGCAATTTTTGTATATTTTTCATATAAAAAATTTGCTAGTCCTAAGCCTAGAAGAAAGCTATGAAGCGAAATCACCAGTAGTGCAGTTGTGATACCGTTATTCAGCAACCGTTATCAATAACGTTGCCATAAATTTAGATAACTGTTATCAAAAATAACGTATGACGCCCATGTCTACGCTTCACGAAAATATCGTGTGAGTGAGGATATCAGTAAAACACTTATCCATTGCGCTATTACACCTGCCGCTTCATTGGTCGATGTGTACTAAACAATCAATGGTTTTTGTTCCTAATGAAAAAATTGGATTTGGTACTTCATCGTGTTTCTAGTATCACGGAGTAATGTTTTAACGAATTTAATAAGAAAAACAATATTATTTTAGTACTTACGCGTGAAATGAGATGCCATCTTTGACGTAATTCACAATACAGCTGTTATTTTTGCAAACAAGCACTGAACAACGCGTCATTTTGTCAAAAATCATAAGCAAGACGTCGCAAGTTGACATTTGACTAATGGCCAAAACTGGCATCCAAAGAGTATGTAATACACTATGCTGGCATCAAGACGCTTTGGGCCTTGATGAGTTCGCAAGCGCCACGCCCGCGCCCCAGTGTTGCCAACAGTTAAACTAGTTCTCCACTAGATTCAACTTCTAAAACCACCAGAAAAACACTAACAAAAAACTTTGTACCAAAAAATTAAACCGACTCCCAAAAAACACTGCAAAGTGAAAAATAACTTTAATTTCGGTAGTCGGTGTCTTCAGTTTTGTATTTTTTTTTTGGCACCGACTTCCGAAATTAAAGTTATTTTTCACTTTGCAGTGTTTTTTGGAAGTCGGTTTAATGTTTTGGTAAAAAGTTTTTATTTCACTCTTTTTAGTTGGTCAATTTATAATTTACCTAGTTACAAAAGCCTAAATCTCAACTACTTATAACCTTTTACAAGTTATTGCTTTTCCCAATGCTGGGCCGTTAATTGTTGAGAAGTTCTTCTGGTACTTCACCATCAGCTTGACTTCACCATATGCATTGTGATGAGCATATTGTGCTTAACCATATTCAAGTAATCGAAGCGGAACTCATGAAATACTTATTATTCCTATTTATATATTGACTATTGAGTAGTTCCAGTGGCCATCAGTGGTCTTCATAATCAGGTCCACTTCACAAAACGCAAACAAAATAAATAAATAATAATGATTACGTACTTGCGCTTTCAATTTCATTAAGGGTTTCATTTTCAATTCTAATAAAGTAGTAGACTTAATGTTTTAAAGTCACCATTTTACTGTTTTCTGCTGTTCTTTTGAGTCTGATCTGCTGCTTTTTAGGCTGCCGCTTTTTCTGATCTTTTGCTTCGGTTAGGTTGGCAATACTGGGTATAAATTCTGGTAACACTGGCTAGGTTCGGTTTAGGTTTTATATACTCTTTAGTCTTTGCTGACCAAGGATCTTCTACCTACTAACTGGATTGCTTACGAATGACTCAAAGAATACAGAAAGTCTTTCTTAGCTGTTAAACAATAGAGTATAAACTTGCACGTATAAAACTGAAGGAACTATTCGTTCCGAGCGAGACAGTGCCGTGTGTGGACTGTGTCCCTTTCTTCTGTGTGTCAGATTAAAAATATTTATTTCAATGGTAATTTTTTCGACCTGTCTGTTGTAGTAATAACACCTAGTTTTAAACTTCTTTGGAATTCTATCTTTAAAATGAATTACCATTATTACTGTATGCATATTAATGAAAATTAAAGTTATTTTACCATGCAAACACAAGATGTTTAAACCAAAAAAAAATGGAATTTGCAAGAATTAGTAGTGATATATTATACTATACCTGGCAATTACTACGTTGCCGACTGACGTTTACTTGACATCTGTATGTTTGTAAATTTGAATTATATTTAATTTTGTGAGTTTTCGTAATATAAGACCGGCCGCTCATTACAACTTTTTGTCACCGTGACTTTTTGTCACTGTCGCCTGCTGTCACCCACGATGCGCTCACTGAGGTGACTTCTTGGGTAACAAATCACGTTCTAGACATGGGCGTTATTAGTTATTTTTGATAACCGTTATCTAACCGGTATTTAGTGGCAATAACGTTATTGATAACGGTTGCTGTATAACGGTATCACAAATGCATTTTAATCTAACTATTCAGTTGTTGTATCTCTATAGTTATTACAACAACTGGATAGCTAAAATAACCACAGTATAAATATAACAAGGAATGGAGTAAAAGGATTATAACGATACTGGTAATTTCCCTTCATAGCTTTCTTCTAGGCTTAGGACTAACACATTTTTATATGAAAAATATACAAAAAATGCGGCGCATTTAAAAATCATCATATTTACATTGATTGATTAAATTAACATGGCTCGCTAACTCACCTTCACCTAATAATCACTATCATCATAATTATACTATTTACACAATGGTCAATTAATCAATCCTACTGTTATTATAAAAGCGAAAGTTTGTGAGGATGTATGTATGTTTGTTGCTCTTTCACGTAAATACTACAGAACGGATTTCAATGAAATTTGGTAAGTAGATAGTTAAGATACTGGAATAATACATAGGCTACTTTTTATCCCAGCATTCCCACGGAATCGGGATTTATGTGGGAAAACCTCATACGCGATCGAAGTCGCGGGCAGAAGCTAGTATCATCATTTATTATTACAGTGTTAACTCTATATAACTACACTCAAGGGACTTCATGTATTTTGATATTATAGGAAAAAAACTATATTAGATAATGAAAAAAGAAATATTTCAGACTAGTGTTAGAAAAAACAAATCTTATTTGAACGCTATTTCGTAGCGTGTTTTTTTGTCATTTTCATCTGACGTCTTTTGCTGCACCAGTAATTTTGTTGTATTTTTTAGTTTGTAATCCACGAATCCTACTAATAACCGTCTACACGTGCAATTTGTGAATAAAAATAGAACAGATGTCGTAAAAAGTTTAGTATTTATGATGCCGACAGTCGAGTTTATTACGTACTAGAATAATAAAGTAACAAAAGAACCTATAGCTCCGCAGTTTTTACTAATTTCGGCCACTTAAAAAGTACATTTTATTATTTAATTGCTGTCGTTATTGAGACTGGTTGTAATGATTATAGAGTGTACCATTATATGAAAGACAAGCTAAGCTTTAGGGAGTTGAACGACACTCGATTTATGTCATTTAATTCATTTTTATAAGTCAGTTTATGTCTACACAAGTATACCTAGCACTAAATACTATTATTAAACTGTGTTTGCATTGTCTATTTACATACTTAAATTTAATACACAACTACGATTACGCACTTAACTTTTATGAACTAAAGAATTTGAATAGTCTCTTCTCAGAAAAATAATAAATCGTCTCAAATCTCCAAAAACAGAAATCATAAAACAATTAACACTCTTCAAATAACCAACAAGAAAACCGACAACCGACACTGGTACTAGTATAATTCACTCAAAAATTCGAAACATACACACACAGAAATATGTTGGAAAAAACGTCATTACATTAAACATAATAATAATAATTAAGTTATAACAAAAAAAAACAATGTAATCTCAACAATATTTTCCACATATTAGCTAAGAGGTATGATGTGATGAGGCGTCAAGCTAGTTTAGTTCAGTTTAGTTCACATTCAAGTAAACTATTATATTTTAATAACTCAACAAACTTTCAAATTAGTCAGCAACTTCAAAATGACTGGTATCTAATATATTCAGTTCCCCAACAACTTTAGTTCTAAAAGTATTTCTATTTAGTAAAAATATCTGTGATAACCGACAAACACATCAAAACTGTTCATCATTAGACCAGCAATTGGTATATACGACCATATTATTTCTTTAAGATATCCATGATAACCAATGCATGCCAACAAAACGATAATCGCATCTTCTCTTTCTTGCACCTAATTATCGGCTAAGTGAGATAGGGAAGGCATGGTTACCAGTTGCCGGTTGGTTATCATCGGTTTCGGTTTCTAATGTTTTCGTAGTTGCGCGTTGAGTTGTAGCTACTCGCTCGCTACTCGTACTCTGCAGATTGATAACCGTTGCCGGTTGAGACGATACCGATACCTAACGTTATTGCTAAGGCAACCGTTTTTAGTTGCGTTTTGTTATAACTGACACATGTCTATCGCGTTCATTTTTGTAATGGACTTCAACGAGGTTGTCAAACTAATCTGCTTATACGCTTATTTTAAATAACATGTTTTATTATATGCTTTTCGTTTAAACGCCCATCTTTACGGCTGAGTGACAAAAAGTCACCAGTGAGCGGACTCCCATAGTAATGTACAGGGCGAGTGACAGTCACGTCACTCCGGTACTGCCTGTCGCTGCAACTTTTTGTCACCGTCTTATCAAGTCACCATAATGAGCGCACTCAGTATAGTTTTCATAGCACTTGACTAAGTGACAAAAAGTCACGGTGACAAAAAGTTGTGATGGGCGGCGGGTCTAAGACCGGCCGCTCATTACAACTTTTTGTCACCGTGACTTTTTGTCACTGTCGCCTGCTGTCACCCACGATGCGCTCACTTAGGTGACTTCTTGGATAACAAATCACGTTCTAGACATGAGCGTTATTAGTTATTTTTGATAACCGTTATCTAACCGGTATTTAGTGGCAATAACGTTATTGATAACGGTTGCTGTATAACGGTATCACAAATGCATTTTAATCTAACTATTCAGTTGTTGTATCTCTATAGTTATTACAACAACTGGATAGCTATAATAACCACAGTATAAATATAACAAGGAGTGGAGTAAAGGGATTATAACGATACTGGTAATTTCCCTTCATAGCTTTCTTCTAGGCTTAGGACTAACACATTTTTTATATGAAAAATATACAAAAAATGCGGCGCATTTAAAAATCATCATATTTACATTGATTGATTAAATTAACATGGCTCGCTAACTCACCTTCACCTAATAATCACTATCATCATAATTATACTATTTACACAATGGTCAATTAATCAATCCTACTGTTATTATAAAAGCGAAAGTTTGTGAGGATGTATGTATGTTTGTTGCTCTTTCACGTTAATACTACAGAACGGATTTCAATGAAATTTGGTAAGTAGATAGTTGAGATACTGGAATAATACATAGACTACTTTTTATCCCAGCATTCCCACGGAATCGGGATTTATGTGGGAAAAACCTCATACGCGATCGAAGTCGCGGGCAGAAGCTAGTATCATCATATTATTACAGTGTTAACTCTATATAACTACACTCAAGGGACTTCGTGTATTTTGATATTATAGGAAAAAAACTATATTAGAAAATGAAAAAAGAAATATTTCAGACTAGTGTTAGAAAAAACAAATCTTATTTGAACGCTATTTCGTAGCGTGTTTTTTTGTCATTTTCATCTGACGTCTTTTGCTGCACCAGTAATTTTGTTGTATTTTTTAGTTTGTAATCCACGAATCCTACTTATAACCGTCTACACGTGCAATTTGTGAATAAAAAAAAGAACAGATGTCGTAAAAAGTTTAGTATTTATGATGCCGACAGTCGAGTTTATTACGTACTAGAATAATAAAGTAACAAAAGAACCTATAGCTCCGCAGTTTTTACTAATTTCGGCCACTTAAAAAGTACATATTATTATTTAATTGCTGTCGTTATTGAGACTGGTTGTAATGATTATAGAGTGTACCATTATATGAAAGACAAGCTAAGCTTTAGGGAGTTGAACGACACTCGATTTATGTCATTTAATTCATTTTTATAAGTCAGTTTATGTCTACACAAGTATACCTTTTTTTTTTTAACGTGGTAAAATTATCAAATAAGTCCTCCCACTCCGGGCAGGGTGGGAGGGACTGTCAGACTTTTACTGACTAAAATCCACGGTGTTCCTTCAATAACCCTTTACATACCGGGGCCACGGTAACGGGATGAGTCCCACGACCCCGGCAGGCTTCGGCCCTCTGCACAGGGGGCCTCGTCATGTTGCTGACGCTCTTTGAGGCGCGCGTGGAACACGACGCGCCGTCGACCCGGGCATGGTCCATGGTCGGACAGCGAGTTGCCCTTTACTCGCTGTCCGCATGCCCGCGCCTACGGTGGCCGGAGATCGTCGGCCGACGTCCGACGCCGTGGGCGTCTACCACTGCGGCTGGGCTGGAGGGAGGACGCCATCCTCTCTCTCACGCGGCCCGCCTCCTCCTTTGGAAGCATGACTGCTTCGCAGAAGGAGGCGACCGCTTCCCACTCCCTCTCGCCCCGCAGCATGGCCTCGACCAATGCCGGGCGCGAGAGGTCTCCGCCTATCGCCGCCGTGAGGACACGTCGGTGCTCTGCCCAGGCGGGGCAGTCTTGCACCGTGTGCTCTACCGTGTCCTCAGGGCGACCCTCGCAGTGGTGACACCCAGGCGTTTCCTCCTTTCCCATCAGACACAGGTACCTCCCGAAACTTCCGTGTCCGGTGAGGACCTGCGTCATGCGGTAGGTCAGGACGCCGTGACGCCGATCTAGCCACTCCTCAAAGAGGGGTCTTACCGCCACAATTGCAGCGTGCCCGGCCGTCGGTTGCGACAGTCGTTCCCTCCATACTGCCCTGAGATCGCGCCGGAGCTCTTCCCGCCGCGCCTCGACTTCTCGAGGCAGCGGGGATACGCCCCGGCGCTGCGCCTCCACGCGCCATTCATAGACGCGCTGGAGGGCAGTCGCCTCCAGATCCCAGGGCAGCAATCCGGGAAGGAGGTTGGCCGATTCGCCGGCGATCGTGCGGTATCCCCGGATCATTCTGATAGCCATGACCCTCTGGCATGCGACCAACTTTAGTGGTCGCGTCCGGATGCACAGGGCCCACACTGGGGACCCGTAGAGGGCCATGGACTGCACGACGCCGGCGTACAGCCTTCGGCAGGAGGCGTTTGGCCCGCTGAGATTAGGCAGGAGTCGCCTGAAGGCGGCTGCTGCCCGGTTCAGCTTTGGGGCCAAACTCAGGAAGTGCTCCCTGAAGTTCCACCGGCTGTCGAGGACGAGTCCCAGGTACTTCATCGTCCTCCCGACGCCGATGCGAACCCCCTCCACCGTTATGTGGGACTCGGACCGTGGCGCGTTCCGACCGCCATGAAAGCACATGGCCTCGGTCTTGTGCAGCGCCCCGTCGAGTCCCAACTGCCGGATCCTATGAACGACTGTCGCAACCGCTTGGGTCACCAGGTCGGCCGCCGCCTGGTGCGACTCTCCCTGCGCCAGGACGAGCGTGTCGTCAGCGTAACATACTACGCTGACGCCGTCAGGGAGGTCGCCGCGCAGCACCCAGTCGTATCCGATGTTCCACAGGGGTGGCCCCAAGACCGATCCCTGTGGGACACCGCACGACATCTCTCGCCGGTTCCACTCTCCCCGGTGACCGGGGTAGATGACGGCTCTGTCCGTCAAGTAGTCCTCGACTATGCGACGGAGGTAGGTCGGCACCCGGTGATACCGGAGTGCCTCCCTGATGCAACTCCAGGGCAGGGTGTTGAAGGCGTTGGTGATGTCCAAAGACACCGCCAAGACGACCCTGCCCCGGGATACCGCGTCCCCCGTCGTGAGGGCTCTCACGCGCATGACGGCATCCACCGTCGAGCGCCCCTTGCGGAAGCCAAACTGGCACTCCGCAAGATCCGGGCCTACCCGATTCAGGTGCCCGAAGAGGCGGTCTGCAATTACTCTTTCCAAGAGCTTGCCCGCCTCGTCGAGCAGCACGATGGGCCGGAATGCGGACGGAGAGTCCGCAGGGCGCCCGGCTTTTTGGATCAGGACCAGCTTTCCCGTCTTCCAGCGAAGCGGAAACTGGCCCCTCTCCAGGCATGCGCTAAAGAGCCCCCCTAGTCGAGGCCCGAGAGTCTCCGAGGCCAGAACCCACGCTTTCCCTGGCAAGCCGTCGGGTCCTGGGGCGGTATTTTTGGCCTTGAGCCGTACACAAGTATACCTTTGGGGGCCGAGTCACCCGCGTCCGTAGGAGAATACCCCTTTGAGAATCCCTACACGTGGTCCCCGGGTGGTGCTAATCAGGTGACATCAAACTGGTGGTAGGTTCAAACCGCAGGCTTGTGACCACCCACAGGGCAAAGACGTACCGCCAAACGGCCTAGCTGTGTTCCGGTACGATGCCCTGTGTAGCCTATCAAGGAGTTAGGTCGAAGTAGTTGCTTCACTGCTGAAAGACCAATCTGGCTCGCACTAGTGCGGACGTATCGGGAGACTAGTCGCGGAGGGTAGCGGAATCCGAGGCACGGTGCACCGCTGGCCGACCGCAGGTAGTTGGGGGCCCAAGTAGTGTGCCAGCCACGCATGAAAGGCTGCCCCGCCAACTGTCGAAAAATCCCGGAATGCACCATCGTGCTGGTTGGCGACCAGATGAGAGGGCCCGATGGACATTCCCGGGGGGGCTCGGGCGTCCCCGCAGTCTCCAGACTAGTCCCCCAATCGATACCGTCTGTCTAGTGCGGGTCTGGGGGTTAACAGCGTGAAGCCTCACTTCACTTCCTTCTCCTCTCCTCTTCACTCTCAAAATTTATGAAACGGAAAAAACAGAGCACAGTTAAACAGCGGCTGCACTCCCTCTCTCTCAAAGTGCAAATCAGTAACATCCGAGGTCTGCACTCAAATCTCGTCGCAGTCCACCACCACCTCGAGACTGATAAACCTGCTCTGTTGTTTCTTTCGGAGACGCAGATCAGATGTCCGTCAGACGTGTCGTATCTTTTATACCCAGGGTTTACCTTGGAGCACAACTTTAAACCACGTGCGGGTGTATGTATGTACGCCCGCG
The DNA here is from genome assembly GCA_943138885.2 of Tholera decimalis. NCBI lineage: Eukaryota > Metazoa > Arthropoda > Insecta > Lepidoptera > Noctuidae > Tholera > Tholera decimalis. The sequence continues at coordinate 14,480,903 of OW964574.2, read as the reverse complement.
ACGACATCTGCTATCGGCGTCTCCGGAATCTTGAGGACTCCAGGTTCTCTACGCTTTGGGCTCTGGTGGACACGGGCATAGACAAAATTATTTATGCCTGTGTCTACCGCTCGCACAGCGGAGATCAGGAGACAACCAGGCTCACACAGTACATCAGTGAGGCGGCAGATGCGGCCCAACAGCGGTACCCTTCAGCTCAGCTCGTGTTGCTGGGGGACTTTAATGCCCATCACCAGGAGTGGCTCTTCCCATACCAGTGCACGGACCATGCTGGGCGAGAAATGCACAATCTTGCACTTGCATTAAATCTCACTCAGCTGGTCCAGGGAGCAACGAGGGTGCCGGATGTTGAGTCGCACACAGCCAATTGCTTGGACCTTCTGCTGACTACAGATCCAGACCGCTATTCGGTAACGATATCCTCACCGGAACTACCTTCCGACCACTGTCTGGTGAAGTCTGTATCCGTCTACTCTCCGCCCGATCTCAGCCTTAAAGGCACTCGGCGGGTTTGGCGATACAAGTCAGCGGATTGGGATGGCATGCGATCTTTCTTTGCATGTTATCCTTGGCAGCCTACTTGCTTTTCTTCAAATGATCCATCGTCGTGCGCAGACGCCGTGACAGATGTTTTGCGACAGGGGATGGAGTACTACATTCCGTTCTCTGACCTAACAATGTCCGGCAAAGCTCGACCTTGGTTTGGCGCCGAATGTGATAGCGCCGAAGCTCTTAAACACGCGGCGTACCTAGCATGGGTCGATGCTCGAAACTGCAAAGCAAATGACGTGGATCAGAAGAAGAGAGCCTTCAACAGGGCTGCCAAGTCCAGCAAGAAGGTTTTGCGGAGGTCTCGGTTTGACCACGTTAGCCGAATTGGGAACAAACTCGCTTCATACCCTGCTGGAAGCAAAGCGTTTTGGTCCCTGGCAAAGTCGGTTGAATCGAACTTCTGTCGCCCCTCACTACCACCACTGCTCAAACCTGACGGGTCTCTGGCTCACTCCGCTGAGGAAAAAGCAAACTTGTTTGCCGCTCTCTTCGCGGAGTCTTCACGTCTGGATAGTAGTGGCGCTCACCCTCCTGATGCTCCTATTGGATGCGAGACGTGTATGTCGGACATTCGCATCCATCAGAAGGACGTCCGTAGAGTGCTGCGTAATCTTGACGTGAACAAAGCTAGTGGCCCCGACGGGATACCAGCAATTGTTCTTAGAACTTGTGCGCCTGAATTGTCTCCAATCTTGACACGCCTGTTTCGCCTTTCGCTAGAGACTGGAAAGGTGCCGAAAGCATGGAAGCTGGCTAACGTACAGCCTGTACCCAAAAAGGGCAGTCGTGCTGACCCTGCCAACTACAGGCCTATTTCAGTCACGTCCATACTCTGTAAGAGTATGGAGCGTGTACTTAATAGTAAGCTCCTGGCATACCTAGAAGCCAACGACATCCTCAGTGACCGGCAATACGGCTTTCGCAAAAACCGGTCAACTGGGGATCTTCTAGCGTATGCCATTCATATCTGGAGTGAGGCCATTGAGAGGCAAGGGGAAGCACTTGCTGTTTCCCTTGACATCTCCAAGGCTTTTGACAGGGTCTGGCACGATAGCCTTATTGCTAAGCTTCCTTCTTTCGGGTTACCCACCCAACTTTGCGTTTGGATTGAAGACTTCCTGAGGGATCGGTCCATTCGAGTGGTCATTGATGGCTGCTCGTCTGGCCAATTGGCAATTAATGCCGGGGTCCCTCAGGGGTCTGTTCTCTCAGCAACTTTATTCTTGCTGCACATTAACGATCTGCTAATGCCCGGTACCTTTGGGTATGCAGACGACAGCACAGTTTCTGAGAGATATGTGTCCAGCGCGCGAGCTGGTGGGTCACAGATCCAGTCTCTCCGTGAGGACATGGTCGGGCGCTTGAACTTGTCCTTGAAGGCTGTCTCCGAATGGGGCGATGCCAACCTGGTCAAGTTTAATGCAGCTAAGACCCAGGCGTGTCTCTTCTCCGCAAAAAGGAGCCAATTTGAACCGGCTCCTACTTTCCGAGGTGTAACTGTGCCGATAACCGACCATATTGAGCTTCTGGGGGTAACATTAACTTCTACCCTCAATTTTGGCCCGTTTATCGAGGCTAAGGCTCAACTAGCATCAAAAAAGTTGGGAATCCTAGCAAAGGTGAGACGGTACTTCACACCCGAACAGTTGCTCAATCTCTATCAAGCCCAGGTTCGGTCGTGTATGGAGTACTGCTCTCATCTTTGGGATGGATCTGCTAAATACCAACTGGACGCGCTTGAGTCTATCGAGAAGCGGGCCAAAAGACTCATTGGCAACGATGCACTGGTCGAATCAAAGCTCCAGAGCCTTGAACATCGACGACGAGTTGCAAGTCTATCGGTTTTCTATCGGTTACATTTCGGGGAGTGTGCGATGGAATTACACAATCTAATTCCACCAAGCCCGTTCCATCATCGGACTACGAGACAAACGGCGAAGCGCCATCGTTACATGGTGGACATCCCACCCATACGCACCAAACGTTTTGGGAATACCTTCATTGTGCGTACGGCTAAGGAGTGGAATTCCCTGCCGGAGTCTGTGTTTCCCGATAGCTATAACCTGGGAGTCTTTAAGTCAAGAGTGAATAGGTTACTTTTAGGTAAGCGTGCTCCATCTTCGACCACATCATCACTTACCATCAGGTGAGATGGTGGTCAAACGCGAACCTATTCTAAATAAAAAAAAAAAAAAAAAACCTAGCACTAAATACTATTATTAAACTGTGTTTGCATTGTCTATTTACATACTTAAATTTAATACACAACTACGATTACGCACTTAACTTTTATAAACTAAAGAATTTGAATAGAAGAATATTCAGTTCCTTAACAACTTTAGTTCTAAAAGTATTTCTATTTAGTAAAAATATCTGTGATAACCGACAAACACATCAAAACTGTTCATCATTAGACCAGCAATTGGTATATACGACCATATTATTTCTTTAAGATATCCATGATAACCAATGCATGCCAACAAAACGATAATCGCATCTTCTCTTTCTTGCACCTAATTATCGGCTAAGTGAGAGAGGGAAGGCATGGTTACAAGTTGCCGGTTGGTTATCATCGGTTTCGGTTTCTAATGTTTTCGTAGTTGCGCGTTGAGTTGTAGCTACTCGCTCGCTACTCGTACTCTGCAGATTGATAACCGTTGCCGGTTGAGACGATACCGATACCTAACGTTATTGCTAAGGCAACCGTTTTTAGTTGCGTTTTGTTATAACTGACACATGTCTATCGCGTTCATTTTTGTAATGGACTTCAACGAGGTTGTCAAACTAATCTGCTTATACGCTTATTTTAAATAACATGTTTTATTATATGCTTTTCGTTTAAACGCCCATCTTTACGGCTGAGTGACAAAAAGTCACCAGTGAGCGGACTCCCATAGTAATGTACAGGGCGAGTGACAGTCACGTCACTCCGGTACTGCCTGTCGCTGCAACTTTTTGTCACCGTCTTATCAAGTCACCATAATGAGCGCACTCAGTATAGTTTTCATAGCACTTGACTAAGTGACAAAAAGTCACGGTGACAAAAAGTTGTGATGGGCGGCGGGTCTTAAAGTGCAAGTTATTGTAACCATGGTAAGAACGTGTTTTGTGGTTAATTGCAAGAGTGAAAAGGGTACCCCGGGTCTGGAATTTCCTTTTTTAAGTAAGTTTTGTGACTTTGTTTACAAATTGCATTTAGGGTGACTATGTTTTCAATGTAAAAGTGGATGTTCTTCTCTTTATTCTTCTTATTTATTATTTTTCTTTCTTCTCACTATATATTATTTTTTGTTATTTTAAGCTTTCCTAAAAATGATGATCTTCGAGTCCGGTGGCTCAGTGTTCTACACAGAAAAGGGTCAGAAACGGTTCCAAAATTTGTAGCCGCCATTTCAAGCCCGAAGTAATATTGCATTTCGAAACAAGATCAAATGATGCAATTCCGTCCATTTTCCCTAAAGTAAGTTATCAATCTTTACAAATGACATGAAGATCACCGTTTCGAAATATGTAGAATATGAGCATAGCAAGATGAATTTTCATTTTGAATCTATCTTAACCATAAATACTACAATTTTGTTCTCATCAATCTATTATTATTTTAGATTCCTGTCAGCGAAACAAATAAATGTTTTAAGTACTATAATATTAAAACCCACTAAAGAAAAGAATATACAACCTGTACTGGGCACATTCAAAGATCTGGTAAGTGAAAGTTATGAAAGGAGTCAAATTAATGAGCATAAAAGTCAACATTTTAGTTGTTTTATTTACTTTTGCTTAGCAAATTGATGGCAAAAAAAATATTTTATATCATTTTGGCCAAAAACTCAGCTACGCAAACTTGCTTACAAGTGTAGTTTATTATATTAATAATTACTTATAACTTAATTACTTAACTTTTATCCACTGCAGTTAGTTAATGTCAACAAATAATAATCTATACTAATATTATAAAGAGGTAAAATTTGTAAGTTTGTATGTATGGGGTAATCTCTGAAACTACCGAACCGATTTTGAAAATTCTTTCGCTTACATGTAGCTGCATTATCCCTGAGTGCTATAGGCTATAAATTATCTTTATATCATGAATATTAGCCGAGCTAATATAATCTTTGTCAAGCAAGTCGGGGACGGGATCCCGTGGAATATTTTCGACTTCTACGCGGACGAAGTTGCGGGCAGAAGCTAGTAATTCATAATTTAAAGATTATTTCCATACTTTTAACTAATAATAGTGTAATACATTTTTAGGGTTGTGTGTCAAGCCAATCTTGTAACAAACCTGCAGCTGCAACATATGAGGAACTAGAAAATATAGAACCAACCTAATAATAATAACCTTATAATTATCATTCGATCTGCCTCCTTTATGTTTAGAATTATGTATGTTAATAATATTGATTTCTAACCTTAAATAGCACATGTGGTGTTAGCCTGTAATTAATTTTTACCCTTATAAATGTAATATGACTGTTTCATACAAATGTATAGTGTAAACAATTGTAGGTTAACCTAAATAAATATATACAGAAATAAATTATATCTCTTCTGTTATTCTTTCTATTTATAATCATCGTCTTTCATGAAGGGTTTTAGTAGTTTTAATTATATATAAACATTGCATCATTTTATTTTAGTCTACTGGCTCTAACCGTACAAGTGTCGAATAAACATAGATTACCAATTAATGCACGTTTGTTTGGACGTCTATACCACTGCCTATCAAGGCCAAGCCTTCGAAGAATTGCCAGCTGGTGATTCTGTTATTAATTCTGTATCTGCAATAATTGTATTTGTATCACGGGTCTTAACCACTTTGAAAGTTTATAATTCAACGCAATAAAGTTTGCAAAACCAATTTTGCATTTAGCCCGCATAAGGAAGGGTTTATTATAGAAATTAGCGTGCTCAATATAAGTTCCTCAGATATATATATTGAGAACTAGCTTTTCGCCCACGTAGAATTCTGTTATATCGCGCTACCGAGCAACTGTTCAAAAATCTGAGATAGAAAGAACCCTATATAGTTCCCAGGGTTTTAAACTATCTCCATGCCAAATTTTTTCGAAAGCGGCTCTGTGATTTAACCGTGAAAGCGTAACAGACCGATACAGACCTTTGTATTTATAATTGAATTTATTTCTTTCTTTCTATTTAATACGTTGTTAAGAAAAAAACTGGCCAAGTACGAGTCGGACTCATGAAGGGTATTTTTATAGGTAGGTAATGAATGGTACGGAACCATTACCTATAAAATGCGCCAAAAAAATCACAACTGTTGTATGGGAGTCTCCCTTAAATATTTATTTTAATTAATTTTTAGTATTTTTTGTTATAGCGGTAACAGAAATACATCATTTGTAAGGTTAATAATAAGTGTCTAAAAAAACCTGCAAATATTGCATCAAATAAAATTGTCCTTACGTTTATCGCGAATTGATATCCACACTACTAGAAAGAGATAGCTAGGTCCTTCGAGGGTATACTCTTCGGAACGGATTTGAGCTTCGCGTCCGCATTCCAGTTTAGGTACAAGTTCCTTGTTGCTGACTTATTTAAAGTTATCTGTGACTCTTTGACACTGGTGCTCCGCTAGGAGCAAAGAGTAAAGTAATATAATATACAGGGAAAAGAGAGCCCTCTTACGTGATAAAAATGCAAACCTATTTGACAATACGCCATCTGTAAATTGGCCCCAAACTAATCACACACACATAGCTATTTATATGCATGTTAACATGTATAATATAACGTTTCGTTTTATCTCTGTAATATGTTCTAGTAGAATATGCTACAGAAATAGGAGGAAACAAAATATTCCCAAGGGAATGTAGATTGTAAAAGGTAGAAAGAAAACAAAGAATTGTTACGAGCTGAGGTTCGGGATAGAAATAATTAACGCCAATTAGACCAAAAATAAAACGTTAATTAAATAAACACAAAACAAAAATTAACACAGTTATTCATTCGTCTATAACGCACAGAAAAAAGCGTCTATATCGCACAATAAACTACAAAAATTTCGGAGTAAGGTCCCAATAGTAAGGGGGAGAAACACAAGGCTTTGCACAAGGCTCAATTCGACGCACTAATTATACTTATGGTAATTACTACGAAACACAACAATACGGATCGGGAATTACAAAACGCACATACCCAGAACATTTAAATAAATAATATGCAACAAACCGCCATTTGTGACTTTTTATTTTCAAATTTCATTTGTCAGTTCAAGAACTGTCACTTTATAAATCCTAAAAAGAATCTGGCACCAGGTCTTTTTAAATAAGGTTGATAATTGATATTTGTGCTTTATCAAATTGTATTTTACTTTTGTGTCTATTTGAATTCGTAAGAAGATTCTAATATTTTTGTCAAACTTATCTCCAATTAATATTACATCAATAATTTTATTTCAAATAAATATTTTTGATCATGATATATCGCCATCTGTTGACAATTTAACGTACCCGGTAGACAGTAAATAGTACTGGGGCCAATTTATAGATGGCAACTCTTTCTTTACTTCGCTGTCAAAATGTACGGAGTGTCCCCCCCTGCTAGGAGTATATGTGTTCTGTGCACTGGCAGGCTACTGCAACTTCAAGGCGAAAAAAATTGTATGGACTTTGAGGGGTCAATAATGGTGGATTTTGCTGTCTCACCTGTTCCGTGCGCTTTCTCTTTCTTTCATGACAGTCAGCCATATATTATGTTTACTTGTCGTGTGTCTTGTAGTATTTTGTAAGTTTGTACTTATTATTTTCTGGCAGTTAGTTACGGTTAACTTTTTATCTTAATTTGTAAAAAGTGTGATCTTGTTCAGTATACATTATTGTACCATAATGCCACCTAATAGCCGATTTATAACTTGTGAAGTACCTATCGTACTTGTGATGTCGTAAAGGTAATGAAAAAAGGAAGTTTATAACAAAATTTCCATTAGATGAGGCTCGGTAAGTATTGAATTAGATATTTGATTCTATATTTCAATTAAAAAATGGTACTAAAAGGCTTAATCGATCTTTTAATTTTCAATTTTATTTTGTGATAGTGATGTGCTGTAACGCAAATGGCTCTTATCAATTATCGATAAATGGTGTGTCTGTTTGTAATTGTTTATAAACAATGTTAATCAAAATTAATAAAAATTAACATTGTTTATAAACAATTACAAACAGACACACCATTTATGGATAATTGATTAATGCCTCTCGCTTTTGCGAGAGGCATTAAATGAAACCGCATTTGCGTTATGTATAATTTTCAGGCAACACACCAAAAATCAGATCACTAGTTTAGTCACAGGACATTTTTGAAGTTTTTTCTTAGTTTAAACACAAAGTATCTTCCCGAGCACTTGACTATAAAGGGTGCGTCTCATATCATATAAAGTTATTTGGTATATTTTCATTTCAATAACGTTGCAGTTAATGATTATCAAATACAAGAATAAAGAGGACATGGTCACTGACGTTCTGACGACGGAGCTCCATCAACTGAAATATGAAATGTTTATGACCGCTATGGTTTTGCGTCCAGAAGAAGATCGGGATTAAATTACTGCAATCCTTGACATAATTATATTATTTAGTCTAATAATCTGTAGTAGTTTTATTATTAAGAATATACTGGATTTCTTAAAAACTACAATCCTTGCTTTATTTCAACACAAATCCTTTCTTAAATTTAAAAAAGTTAAAAGAAAGCCCGTTACCGACCTGTATACTTTATCGATATCGATAAAGAAGTTACTACCATTGCTCAGCACTATTTAGTCTGATAGGTTGGTAGTACTGTTGTATGACGTCTTTGTCCCCGTGTATGTTCGTTCAGTTGCTATTGAAGTGACATGTTACCTGTTTTTATTTTTTTAGTACTAAGTCCCGTCTCTTAAAACATAGTGTATAACCAAAGAGAATGTAATATTTTTGTAAATTATTGTAAAATAGATGTGTTTAACATCTATTTTACAATAATTAATACTAATTTAGTTTTTGGAAAATATTTATACGTTATATAAAATACTGAAGGAGAAGAGGTCGTCAATTTTACGGTATTTTTAATGTTCATAAATAAAATAAATAAATAATTTGTTGAACATAAAAATATTACATCATTCAAGTGAAGCCCCTGACTCCTATGCTAAGCGGGCCTGTGTTACAGGAATCTGTCTCCTACACTATATAGTACATTAATACACTTTTAAATTTTTATGTAATAAATTACATACAAAAAGTAACATCAGAAGGTATTGAGAACAAAAGAAATAGAAGCGAAACGTGTATGTGTGTGTAAGTTTGAGTGTATGTGCGTAATTGCGTGTGTGTGTCTGGAAGCGTGTGCGTTAACATGAGTGTGTGTTTTGAATAACTTAATTTACTGTACTGATGAAATTAATTTTTTAATGTCGTCATAGCTCAAAGACTGAAGCCACGGTTTTAAAATTTGTTTGGTCTTATGTCATTATAAGCTTATAAATTGGGATAGTTTTATTTGCTCTATTATAGATCCTAGAACTGAACACTAGAACAGAACTGAACTGAACAAACAAACTTACGTCTAGACACTTGGGCAAAAGTGTCTAGACGTAAGTTTAGTGTGACATTTGGGAACTTTATAAACGGGAAACCCAGTACGTTTGCTTATTAAATCTGGGCTTACTGGTAACAACCTGTGTCTACGTAGTATGGGTACGGAGGATAAATATTGGGGAACTGTAGGTACTTGAGCTTCCGAGTATAGCAGTCCAGTGGGATAAATTCGTTTTTTGAACGACATCACTGTAAGTATGGCCTGTTGTGCGCGTTCCGCTCTTAGTATTACAATTTTAAACGTACCTCCCCATACTAAAATAATTTAAACTATTTAATAATTAGAATAAATATATATTTGATGTATATGGAATCATTATGGTATAACTTATTGGTTCACGACATGCAGCTTGCTAATGATAAAAGTGTGTGTGTGTTGCTTTGGCGCAACACCAATCTCATTAAAAACTTCTTATTTTTATACTTTAGTTTTTCTCGTGACCAAATACGATGCGGAGAACGGACATCAATCGTCAGCCAACAAAGGCGAGAGATTTTATTTATGCCGAATTCTTTTGACGACGATATTATGTATATCACGGCAAAAGGTATAAGCTTTATTGAATTAAAAAAATTAATAAACGATTTCAACAGTTAATATTTGTTTCATTGATATACACATATTCTACCCAAAAACATTTACGCTATAATTACGTTTTTAGAACACAATTTAACAAACTTTTATAATACTAACAAAAATGTTTTATAAAAAAAATAGTATATTATACTCAATGCCTTGTCCTATCGACCAACGTCAGTCGTAAAATTTGATTGTCTTTCACACACTGGTTTGTAAAAACAACTTTAAACAATTGTCATAAGATAGAATTTGCAAAAACATATTTTATACTTATAGCATTACTATTACTACGTAGGTGGTGAGTATTTGGCGACAGTTTCGAGCGTCACTTTTCTTCGAGACTGTGCATCTTGGGTTTTTGTATATCAATGATATTTGTCTATAAAATCATGAAAAACAATAAATCGTAAAATATTTCTTGCTTTTACTATGTTATTTTTGTTCTCAAATATCACAGCGACTGTACTACTTTTAATATAAATACATTGCTCCTTAACCATTACCTGAGTTCATCACTAAGTAACTGTACAAGCAATGTAAAAATAACAAAATATTACTGTATTACGCGGATTTATCGCGTAGTAAGGCCGCCGCTTCTTGCCACGAGTTAGTGATGTGCTTGTACAGATCCACTAGCGTAGGCTTTCATTCGTCAATCGACAACAATGTCCATTGACGAATGAAATATTGCTACATATTATAGTTTAGGGGTTTTATAACATACGGAAACCTCTAAGAAATTATGTTTAACTTTTATTTTACATAAGGTGACAGAAAGAAAAATACGTTGAAAAGTCAAGTGTATAAAAAGTAAAAAAGAATAAATAAATTATTTTACGACCGCAGCATGTGTAAGGAGTTCCGACGTCGCCGTCGCTACAATAGTTTATTTTTCAATCTGTCAACCGTTTTAACCCGGTTGGAAAATCGATGTAAATAATGTTTTTTCGCTTTTTTGACTATTTTACAGCGTAGTAGAGAAATGCGTAACCAATGTTCGTAAACTAAGTTACTTAAATTTTAGGTTAATAATCGGTGGTGTTTTTGGGTTTCGAATTATCGTATGTTATGCCTTATCCTCGTGCTGTTTCTTTATTTTTCTATGGTTTTTGTATTTTACTTCCGTTAAAGTTTTGAATGCGTTATAATAATCGGCATGGTTCAGATAATATATTAGTGAATTTAGCTTAAAATAAGTCAATATATTCATGCTATTTATTTGTTATGCATGAGTGTGTGTTTGTTTTCATATATTTAACAATTTCTCTACTAACTAGGGTTTTTCTTATAATAAAAAATCTATTATAACCTACTAAACTATTTGTAAAAGAATGGAAATAGTCATTTTAAAGTCATAAAAAGAAAAAGTCATAAATGTTAAAGTCATTAATTAAAGTCATAAACAGTTTGTCTAACGGATGATAAATTTACAGTTAAAAGTAAAAATGACAAACAGGATAGATAGATAGATAGAATACTTTTTATTGTACACCAATAATTTAAACAAACACTTGAATGACAATAGTGCAAAATATGGTTACAATGGCGGTCTTATCGCTGATAGCGATATCTTCCAGACAACCTTTGGATGGACTTTAAGAACATAAAACAAAGAGGGGAGGGGAAAGTCAGTGTAGGTACAGTCGGCCAAGAAAGTGGTGTACCACCCTAAGGTTGAATATCGCTTGCAGATTCATAGGTGATAAAGATTAGTTTCGCTTGCAGATCGATCTGACAACTTCTATTGCTGTCTTTATCTGATTATTGATAACGACTATTGCTGTTTGTAACGTGACAGCTGTTCTTAGTTTGAACTTGATGGAACCAATGACGTCGTAAAATCAACGGCGGGGGGCTGTAGATTTTGATGACAAAATTGTATCTACAAATTCAGAATTGTAATCAACAAGTTACATAAAATTGTAAAGGCACAAGGCGAGTCCACAAACCTACAATTTCTGTAAACTTGTAATTACAATATCAATAAAAAACAAGCTAAAAATAGATTTATCCTTTTATTAAATTTCTACAATCAATTTTAAAATACTTATAACAAACAAAAACATAGCATATATAGTAATATTTAGAAGATATTGAAAATTTTAAAAAATTAGAAACGGGTGTAACCGCCGTTGGCCTCTATAACCTCTAAAAGACGAGACCTCATTGAACCAACAAGCCGTGAGCAAATATCGGTTCCCCGCATTTCCTCCCAGATATAATTACAGTGACTAATAAGAGCTTGTTTGGTTCTTTCATTTTGATGCGACCATCGTTGGACCATAAGGCCCCAAAGATTTTCTATCGGGTTGAGGTCCGGCGATCTTGAGGGCCACTGAATTACCCTTACGTCAGTGTGTGAACGAAACCAGGCTCTTACGATCCTCGCATTATGAATTGAACAATTATCTTGAACAAAATCAAATTGTGGCACTTCGTTCTCCGGGTAAACATTACGGACTGTCGGTAGCATTGCATTCTGAAGCACGTCGATATAATTTACAGCCGTCGCTCGAGGAGGTAGAGAACACAATTCTCCTACACCATCCGTACTCATCCAGCCCCAAATATTTACGGAAATTCGACCTGATTCTCTATTTGGGATTACATGATCATCTTTATACCGTGTTGAATTATATCGCCAAAGGTGAAGACGTCCATGCTGACTGGATTTAAACGTTTTTTCATCACAAAACACTGTATTAGACCAATCAAACTCTAAGTGCTCTCTGGCGAAGTTCAGACGAGCAAGTCTGTGAGCATCCGTCAAATATATTTTCTTGGCGTAATGCCTGTGGTGCAACCCCATGTAATGTAGATGATTCCTTATTGTTTGGGCACTCACATCGAACATCTCCGCAAAATGTTTTGTGGGCTTAAAACCATTGATTTCATATTCCCGTCTCATGAATTCTCTATCGTTATTGGAGAGTGCAGGCCGGCGACCACTTCTTCTGTGATCCAACAAACTTCCCTCCTCTCCTTCACGACGAATCCAAAAGCGGACAGAACGCCTCGATATATTCAAATTCCGGGATATCGCACTGATACTGCTTCCGTCATTAAATTGGGCAATTATTTGTGCTCTTTCGGCAATGGTCAAGTTGGCAGGCATTGAGATGATTTTATATGCAGTTGATTGAAAAATAACACGGAAAATATATCGATTTTTTGCATATATTTGACAAAATGTCAATTGTCAGTTTTCTTTTTCAAATGGAATTCGGTTGTCTAAATAGTTTTTATTACTTTTGTTTGGAAACATTTCAATTGCTTTGTAGAAACTAATGTCCTTTTCATTTATACTAAAGGTTAAAATGTCATGTACTTATATTGACATATGACGTATGAATACTAAATACATAGGTTTACGTCATGATAATGTTGTCTCTTTCAGTAATATCTTTTTATAACGAACCTTGTTGTAATTTTCGATGACCGGGAAACTAAATCAAAACTGGTACACCACTTTCTTGGCCGACCGTACTTACTTCAAATATATAACATACACAAAAAGTAACTAGTTAATATAAGTATATATATATAGGTATATATAATACAATACAATACATAAATAAGTATAAATAAATATATATGTTTTGTATATATAAATATGTCATAAGGAGAGAAATACAAGGTAAAATCATAGAAGTGTATAAAAATTATTGACAACAGAGCCTTTAAAAGCAGCAAGTGACTGCGCTTGTCTAACTGACAACGGCAATCCGTTCCACAGACGAGTAGCCTGCACCGTATACGATGAATCATAAAATTTTGTGGAATGTGCAGGCGTTGAAAGTGTCAAATTTACCGATGATCTCAAATCTCTAGTATGTGTGTCATGAAGGAACTTAAAACGTTCTTTGAGGTAAAAGGGAATTCTTGGATTGAACAGAATATTGTAAAGTAATGATAAAATATGCGCATTCCGGCGAAGACGGATAGGCAGCCACTTGAGCTTAATACGAAACTCAGAAACATGATCATATTTGCGCAAACCAAATATGAATATGATACAGAAATTTTGGAGTCGCTCAAGCTTATCTAGCTGCACTTCAGTGAGGTCTGGAAAACTTGCATCAGCATAGTCAAGAATAGGAAGAAGGAGAGATTGGGCGAGCGCAGTTTTAGTGGCAGTTGACAGGAAATTGCGCAGTCTACGCAAAGACCCCGCAGATGCAAACAGTTTACGACTCATTTCTTGTAACTGAGGACCCCAAGACAAGTCCTTATCTATGTAAATACCCAAGTCTTTTACTACATCACTATAAGGTATTACTGCACCATCAAAAACAATTTGGGGAAGGTTCACCCAGTCAATTTTTGATCGCATTCTAGAGCTGCCAACCACAATGACTTGGGTCTTCGCAGGATTAACCTTCAAACCATGATCCAAGCTCCATTGAGAAATACGTGCTAAGTCATTATTCACAATGATCACTGCCTCAGACAGTTCATCTACGGGAGCTTGCGAATAAATTTGCAAATCGTCAGCATAAAGGTGGTAGGATGAGAGAAGTTCATTAGAAATAGAATTTATAAATACAGCGAAAAGAAGAGGAGAGAGAACGCCCCCCTGTGGAACGTCGGCAATGGTATTGCACCAAGAAGGTGATGAATCTTCAATGCGAATACGTTGTCGGCGGCCACACAGGTAACTTCGAAACCAATCAATTGCTGTTGGAGATATGTTAAGAGAGCGGAGTATACCGAGCAGGACATCGAAATCGACAGTATTAAAAGCGTTGCTGAAGTCCAGTAACGAAAGGGCCGTTAACTTCCCATTATCCATACCTGATCTGATATCATCAGTAATTTTAACAAGAGCTGTGGTAGTGCTATGTCCTGAACGAAACCCGGATTGGTACAAATTTAGGAGTTGGTTTTTACAAAGGAAGGCACTAAGTTGACTGTGGATAAGGCACTCGAGGACTTTGGATAGGAATGGTAAAATGGAAATAGGGCGAAAATCAGAGAAAGAAACAGGATTACACTTTTTAGGGAGAGAAGTTATCTGAGCTTCTTTCCACAAAGATGGGAAAACACCTGAGGATATGGAATAATTGAGGATATGGGAAATGATAGGAAAAATTTCGTCCAGGATAGGGAGAATCATCTTAAGACTAATACAGTCACTACCAACAGCATTTGAGGTTATAGATAGCAAGCTCTTCTTAACATCACAACTAGTAAATTGATTAAAAAAATTGGCCAAGTGCGAGTTGGACTCGCCCATGAAGGGTTCCGTAGTAACTATAATAAATATATCATACTTAATATACTTATTTGAAAAAAAAAAAAAAAACTTACAAATTTCTTAAAACTAGCTTATTTACAATTTTTAAAATTACGCCTAATAACTTTGTTTTTCATAGTATTTGTATGAATTACAAAGTTATATTTGCGGTTTTCGAAAATATACTGTATCTCAAAAACTGCTGACTCGATCTCGTTCAAACCAATTTTGGTTGAAAGTTTACATTAAGATCTACAACATAACAATGCTTTTAGGATGTTGTTGCGGCTGCCGAGGCATTGCAGTGCGTCGGGCATGTTTGCAAACGCTCATGTTGACGGATTCCATGCCATTATTAGAAAAAGAGCAGCATCCTTGCTCAGGCGTACCCGAGGCAGTAGTAACAGCATTCTCAGTGTTGTGGCAGGCCGATATGACTGTCCAATACTGTGGCATTGTATACGTTTGCATTCGTTAAAATAACTTTCTTGGAACTCATATGACGCCCCACTTTTTAGGTTATTTTTATTGTGTCGAAATTGTTTTCTTCTGTTTATTATAATGATTAATTCTATTTAAAATAATTTTGTAATTTTGTAATATGGTTTTTTTAGATTTTTCACTTCATTATTATAGAAGTTAGAGGCCCCCCCCCCTCTAACTTCTATAATAACACACATTTTACCACTTTGGAAGCGTATATCTTTTAAACGATTAACTTTATGAAAAAGTCATTTTAGAAACCATAATGTCATTTTTAAAGACCTGTCTATAGATATTACACACGTATAGGTTTCATGAAAAAAATATTTTCAGTTTCAGTTCCATGTATGGGGAGCCCCCTTTATTTTAAATATTTTTTAAATTTTCTCTTAAAATCGGAAAGCGGTTCACAGAATACATCTACCTACCAAGTTTTACATGTATAGTCCTAATAGTTTCGGAATAAAATGGCTGTGACATACGGACGGACGGACAGACAGACAGACGGACAGACATGTCGAAACTATAAGGGTTCCGTTTTTTGCCATTCGGCTACGGAACCCTAATAAAAGGAGAATAATTGGGAGTAGGAAGTGATGAAAGATTATGTAGAGTACAAATAAGCTGCCACATTTCATAGGATAAGTCTTTGATAATTTTAAGTTTCACCAGTTTGAGCAGTCCCGATGAATAATTACATAATATGTCTTACCAAAATAGTCATGAATAATATATGAATTTAAGATTACACTATTTGATAAAAAAATTGGCACCCCAGTTATATCAAAGCGTCAAGTGCTACACAAATACCTCCACTTCACAGGTAACAGAGAGTAAACTTAAGGTTAAAGAGTACTTAATTATAATTAGGTTATGTTACGTTCTTAATAATATGTTTTTTTTAATTATAATATTTTCTGGACATGCCATTTTTCATTTTCAGGAGCCCAAAAAAATTGTACAATAATAAATGGAAGAATCGATAACTTTCCGATTTAGTCAATCACTAGCGTATATGTAAAATAAATTGCTTTTGCATAGCACAACGATAGCGATCGATGTTTTAGTGTGGGTAAGTTCCACGGTGCATGGTAAATACACGCTGTGTTTGATGGAATAAGGTTTATTATTGATTGTATCGTTCTGATTTAAGAAATGCGGGTGTGTGCGCGAGTGCGTATCTATTGATTTTATTAAACTGCATGTGTAGTTGTTGCCTAGACATGTGCAAAACAGTGCACCACGAAGTGATGTGATATGTCATTACATTTCGTGCCGAGTAATATTAAATTACACCATCACTTCAAACATCACGCGCGATGTTATGATGTAGGGCCATGCGATAGCACACCATAGCGCGTTCTAATGTAATGCAATGTTCTAGTGTAATAGGACATGTTATTGAAATAGTAACATAGCAGCGAGCGATACGATGTTGTCCGCGTGTCATTATGATGATTCATAATTATGTGAAAGAAATGAAATATTTGCATTGCAATTCGAAATAAAAGGACAGTTGAGTAAATACTACCTATACCTACGACCGTACAACGGGTGGTGGTGTCAAGGAAATATAAACTTTTGTAATAAAACTAGAGTTCTAAATAACATACTAAGTCACCTGACCGGGCGAAATACGAAATCGCACGCGCCTAGTTCCGGACTTCCGATATAAACCGAACATTGCCGAAGCGAAGCGTTCGGGAGGGCTCGGTTCGAGCGAGTCTGCGAGTCATGTCGCGAACTACTGCGCTGCTACCGCGCGCGTGATGTTTAGTGTGGTGCTTATTTTAGTCGAGTAATGTGTGATGTTACAGTACTCGCTCGGGTGATATTACGCGTGATGCATCACTCGCATTACTTACACATGTCTATTGTTGCCCCGCCCCGCGCGTAACTGGAGACACGGTTCCGATATAATTTTGTCTGTTGGCCATATCTACTTATTTATTTTATCTATGGGTGAGACAGCAAAATCCACCATTATTTACCCCTCAAAGTCCATACAATTTTTTTCGCCTTGAAGTTGCAGTAGCCTGGTGTATTACATTCTCTTTGTGCAGTTGTGCACTGGTGACAGGTCGTGGAAAAACGATCTCATAGATAAATTTTTATTAAATATTCATTAATTGTGTATAAATTAGTTTTAAATGTGTTATTTACCTTAGAATCAATGTATAAAGTGACCCAGTCAGTGTTTTTGTTGTAATAACGTCTAAATTCTATAAACAATAAGTTTTGGACCGGCTGTCAGTTCGGACTGCGGATTTGAAATCACTAAACCCGGGGAATATATTTTTTCATATTATTACCTATAGGTACCTATTACACACTTCACAACACCTACAAATACCGCTCAAATTTCTGAGCTAGGTCCAGCACACATTGGCACCGTTTATGTCTCCTTTTGCTTGACAAACTGTCGAAGCAAAATCGATGACGAAAAAATTCGCCCCAGACAAAAGTTACACTGCATATTTACAATACACACACATTATTACTATTAAATTCTTCTTAATCATCTATTAACTTCATTTAAACTAGTAGCTAACTGTTTATTGTAACAGCAAGAAACCCATATAATTTAACATTGCATACTATTATTCAACTAAGCTAGGCTAAAAACATTGTCAGAGCAAATGAATTTCTGATATTAGAAAATCAATAAGTAATGTGTTAGATACATGATACACATAAATTAGAAGTTAATAGAATAATTTTCTCTTTTTCTGCTACCTACTTTCTTATTAATTGTAATTTAAAAAAAATTGTCTGTTATTCTTTAATTTTTTCATTTAATTCTAATATTTATATATTTTCTTTCTACCTACTACTGTTCTAAACTTCCTTAGTATATCCCCAAATACTCAGTTGATTCTTGTCATATTCCAGGAGCGGTTTTATCAACTTTTTCAATATGATGACCCGTGGAGCTACTGTACGTGACATGAATATCAAACTGAATGCTGCACTGAAGGAGCTTGAGGTCTCAAAGAAGACCTGCAGTGACCTGCTGCGAGAAAAGAGGAAAGCGAGGTGGAAGTCAGGGAGTTAGTTGACAAAAACACAGAACTCAAGAAACAGCTTGTGGAACTGCACACCCAGCACATGGACATACT
The DNA here is from genome assembly GCA_943138885.2 of Tholera decimalis. Taxonomy (NCBI): domain Eukaryota; kingdom Metazoa; phylum Arthropoda; class Insecta; order Lepidoptera; family Noctuidae; genus Tholera; species Tholera decimalis. Next base: position 14,462,336 of record OW964574.2, on the reverse strand, counting down.
CGACCAGCATCACCATCTCCACAATCTGGTGTCAGAGTTTCAAGAATGCATCGACCAATCACTCAAACGTATATCGGGACTGGAAGCGGAATTAAACAAGGCTCAAAACACAATCTCTACTATAGAAACCTCGAGAGCCAGTGAACAAGTGGCCAATACAAACAGTCTTTTTGACGAGCTGGTGGGTAGTGGATCTGGACTATTATGTAAGAAGCCCACCTATACCATAGACTTAACTGGGGACGACACATTAACAAACTGTCCTGTTTTAGGTAGCCACAATAAAATAAAGAAATACATTAAAATTAATAGAAATATTCAAAAGAACTAGAAACTTTTAAAATCAAAAAGTGTTTATAAATATATAATACTGAAATTAGAAAGCAACGTGTTATCCTAAATAGCCAATTAAAAGAATGTAACTTGAAAGATGTATGATGATACAAAATCTAGAGCAGGAATTATTGAGCAGGGAAAATACACTTAGGGATATTTTTTATAAGTATGAGTCGAGCCAGAAAATGTTAAGTGCATGCAGGAGGCCTGTGACTTGGTGGACTTGGTAAAGTTTAATGCGGAGAGGTATGAGTCATTGACAAATGACCTCACCTGCAGTTGTGTTCCAAATCCCTCAGCCATCATTTCATCGAATATTACTCCTGCATCCTCACCCAGTGTGCCACATACCTTGAAAACCATAAGTCCAGCCCAAAGTAACATTTTAGTGTATTCAGATAGGTTAGGGACAGGTTTTGTTTCACTATTAAATAATTATTGTGATCATACCATAGTAAGTCATTGTTACCATAACCTGCATTTCACTGAGCTTCTTCATAAAATTAAACAATCAAAATTGAATGAGCAGACGGTTCATTCTTTTATTTGGAAACAACCTTAATGTTATAGAAAAGGACATTGTTAACGGTATCGGCACCCTCCTTAAATTAAAATTAGGCAAATTAATTTTATGTACATTGCCTCATTCTAATAATTTGATGCATATGTTAGTAAATAGTATGCCGTCATAGTGACCATTTATTGTATTTTGATACTAACAATTTTGTTAGAGATTTTGTTTTGATTCGGGAGTATAAGTATCTTCCCAAAAAAAAGTCGACATTTATTGAGTACTTTGTTAGCGTACAATATACACTCAGTTATTGATAATTTAACTGATCCTAGATTAAGTGAATATTCAGTATTATCTAGGGTATTTAATAATACTGAAATTAATTATTGCATTGACAATTTATATAACTCAACCAATTGCTTGGTTGCAAACAATTTTACTACTGAGAATTTAAATTAGAAATTTTGACAACAGAGGGAATCTCTAGCAGTAATGAACTTTTAAACTGCAAAGAGGACACAAATATAGTTTTAAAATCAATAAATACTATTAACCTGGTACATTAAATTATTTAAGGATTATTAAACAAAGATTTAGAAGTAGAGTTTTTTCTTAATTTTAACAATATTGATATTCTTTGCCTAACTGAACATTGGCTTCAAAGCCATCAATTTATTTTCAATTATAATAATTACCAGGTTGGTAGTTCTTTCAGCCGAGTGAATGCTATACATGGTGGCTCTTTAATTTTAATAATCTTAAATTCAAAAACCGTATGGATATTGTGAGCAGAGGCTCACAATATCCATACGGTTTTTGGTATTTGGTTTTGGAGAGCTGTTGAACGATCTATTGAAATAGCCTGCATTGAATTGGAGCAGTTTATTATATTAAGTGTATACAGACCACCTTCAGGATTGTATGATTGCTTTGAAAAAGTAATGTATGAAGTTTTGCATAAAATTTGTAACTCGAGTAAATATGTCATTGTTTGTGGTGATTTTAATGTTAATTTATTAGAAAATTCTGGTTTGAGCACTAACATTCTTAGTTTATTCCAATCATACAATCTTGTAAATCGATATTTATGGAGTCCACTAGAATAACTCCTACCAGTGCCACTTGCTTGGATAATATTTTTACGGATGTTGTACCGACTCACAAGAAAATAATTAATTTAATAGATTCTGATCATTGTGGGCAATTAATTACTTTACCAAATAAAGTAAATAAAATGTTAAAAAGGATATCACTGTAAATCCAAAAACTAAATATCGCCTGGAAGCATTCAAAACTAAAGTATTAAATAAAATGCCCTGTTTGTTAACTAATGAGGACCTTAATAAAAATTATAATGATTTTTCAAAATATATTGCCAAAAATTCGATAACACATTTATTCCCAAAATTGCTTCAGTAAATAGCAACACTTCTTTCAGTGACTGGGTCACCACTGGTATTTATAAAAGTAAAAATCGGCTTTATGAACTCTATGAGGAGCGGACTTACACTAACTCAGTAGAATTTAATTTATAAGTTAAGAACTATTCTAAATTATTTAAAAAAGTCTGTTATATTGCCAAGTCTCGCTACTTGAGTTCTAAAATTAAAAATAGTAGTAATGTAATTAAAACGACTTAGGATATTATAAAAAGCGAAACGGGAAGCAAACTTGCAACCGAAATAGTGATAACACCCACACTATTGATGATAATATAATAACATTAGATTCACAAGTCGCCACAGAATTTGAAAATTTTTTCACTGACATTCCCGTATCCAACCAAGTCGCTATAATCATCTCCAACTGCTGCAAAAACACTACTTAAAAAAAATGTTCCAGTTTGTAGTTCAGAGTTTAAATTCCAATATGTTACTTCTAATGACATCATTAAAACTTTTAATTCTTTGAATGTTAAAAAGACTGCAGACCTGTGGGGTAATTCTGTTGATGTTACTAAGTCCATTATACACATTATTGCTCCTACATTAGCTGTTATATTTAATTATTGTATTGATTGCGGTGAGTTTCCTGATTTAAAGAGCCATTCGTGCAATTTATACATTAAGTCCTAAGCACTCCTTAAGAGACAAATTTAAAGAGATTAATATTATGACTGTGCCATCTCACTATATTTATGACAATCTCTTGTATGCACACAAAAATATTTATCTGTTTAAAAAATACAGTGATATTCATAGTGTAAATACAAGGAACAAAGACACATATGTCATTCCTACGACAAGGTTAAAAAAAATTGGTGGTTCGTTTAGATGCCAATGTACACGTTTTTATAATAAAATTCCTAGCCATATTCAAGAACTAAGTATTAATAAATTCAAATTATTGATAAAACGTAAGCTATGTCAGAAAGCTTTTTACAGTGTTAAAGATTATATTGAGGACAATAAGGCTTGGGAATGAGATGCTCCAGTGATATAAGTGTGCCTTTTTTATTCATTTTTTAAATTTTGATTGATGATTTATATTTGAGTGATTAAAATTTTAGTAGTGCAAGAAAGAGACAGCGTTATTATACGCTAGTGGCACGTACACCGGACGTCATCGCCCCCACCTTGTAGGCAAGGTGGAAGCTATAGGTAGCGCAAAATTTTTAACAAAAAATTAAACCGACTCCCAAAAACCACTGCAAAGTGAAAAATAACTTTAATTTCGGTAGTCGGTGTCTTTAGTTTTGTTTTTTCGTTTTTGGCACCGACTTCCGAAATTAAAGTTATTTTTCGCTTTGCAGTGTTTTTTGGGAGTCTGTTTAATATTTTGTTAAAAAGTTTTTATTTCACTCTTTTTAGTTGCATGATTTTTAATGTACCTAGTTACAAAAGCCTAAATGTCAACTACTTATAACCTTTTACAAAATATTGCTTTTCCCAATGCTGGGCCGTCAATTGTTGAGGAGTTCTCCTGGTACTTCACCATCAGCTCTACACAGAGAGTATTTAACCTAGAGAGCTTATAGGCCGATTTCTTTGAAGAACACAACTCACCAATACAGGTTGGGAGGCGAGGAAAAAATGCGCTACTGCAATTGGTCAGTTCGAAGTCAAGCTTCATAGAAATGCCGAGTTAGGGATTGCTCTACTTGATTGAGGGAAAGTTATCGATATCGATAAAATGAAGTTTAACATTATAAAAAATACTCAATAAAATCACATAATAATATTTAATCATTATCAGTCTCAATTACAAAGAGAAAAACAAGCGTGCTGTTATTATTGATTTTTAAAATGAATTAATTTGGTAAATGTTTTTCGAATTAAAGTTTTAGGGTCCTGATTGCTTTTGGTAAAAAATGATAACCGAGCGTCTATATATTTCTGATAATGATTGGTAGTTTCTATTTCACATTGATGAAAATTAATATCCGGGAATAAATTATACCCTATCAGTGATTTTATAACCAATCTCATAAAATAATTGGGATTATATTTCTGAGACAGCACTTTCGAACCACTCTCGTTGATCGCCCTTTTAATATAAATTTCACAACGACGACAAATTTCTATTACTGTGGTGGATCCGTACCATAACTTGTTTTTAGTGTCTTTTTGAAATTAAAAGGCGTTTTGGTTTGTAACACCAATCAACGCTCCAATACAAGTTAGGCATTTTATTTGCTTTATCAGAGCATGGACAATGTAGCCGGCCATATATTATTTTTATATTTTATTTTTTTATATTTATTTTATATTCCATAATAAATATATTTTCATTAAAATCAGTTGTGTGAACAACTGTAGCTTCAGCAGGCACTAGTTAATAATTATTTTTTTGGTGGTGCTCACCACCATTAGATGATTTATCTAATGACTCCTCCCTCCTACATACACTTAACCCGTGGACTCGACATCGAAACAAAGGAACCTGTTTCTTTTTCCTGGGTGGGAAAATCATGATGGGAATGACTTCCCCCGCTCTGGGTTAAGTGGAAGGGAGTGTCAGACTTCTACTGACTAAAAACCCACCCTGTTCCTTCAGCTGCCCTTAAGTTCCGGGGCCGCGGTATCTCATAGAGACCATTACCGCAACCCCGGAACCAAAGTAACTAACGAGGGCGATATTGTAATGCAAAGGTCCAAGTTAATTAATATTAGACTCCGTCATACTATTTGAAGCCTAGAAAGATTGGATATAGGTATCTTATTTTATTTTGACTTTTCAACATTATATCAATAAAAACCAAACTAGAAACCAATATTCCCTAGTAACCTTATCCATCCACTTTTCTTTTTAATCTGGAACCTTGGGAAATCTAAAATGAAAACATGCATGGTCACACAGAAGAAAAAATATCAGAACTTTCTCCTATTTAGGGTTCCGTAGCCGAATGGCAAAAAACGGAACCCTTATAGTTTCGATATGTCTGTCTATCTGTCTGTCTGTCTGTCTGTCTGTCCGTCCGTCCGTATGTCACAGCCATTTTATTCCGAAACTATTAAAACTATACATGTGAAACTTAGTAGGTAGATGTATTCTGTGAACCGCTTTCCGATTTTAAAGAAAAAAATTAAAAAATATTTAAAATAAAGGGGGTCCCCCCCATACATGGAACTAGAACTGAAAATGTTTTTTTACCATGAAACCTATGCGTGTGTGGTATCTATAGACAGGCCTTTAAAAATGATATAAGGGTTTCTAAAACCACTTTTTCATGAAGTCAATCGTTTAAAAGATAATATAAGCTTCCAAAGTGGTAAAATGTGTGTCCCTCCCCCCTCTAACTTCTATAATAATGGAGTGAAAAATCTAAAAAAAATATGTCTGTAGATCTTAATGTAAACTTTCAACCAAAATTGGTTTGAACGAAATCGGCTTAGCAATTTTTGAGATGCAGCATATTTTCTAAAACCGCAAATATAACTTTGTAATTCATACAAACACTATGAAAAACAAAGTTATTTAGCGTAGTTGTAAAAATGTAAATAAATAAGCTAGTTTTAAGAAATTTTAAGGTTTTTTTATTCGTCAAATAAATATACATAATTATTATTATTAGTGACGAGCATAACGTGCTTAACATCCATATTCAAGTAATCGAATCGCAATCCACCCAATACTTATTATTGAGTAGTTTCGGCGGCCATCTGTGGTCTTCATCATCAGTTCCACTTCCCCAAATGGTACTTTTTGAGAGCAACTGCACAAGTTACTATAAGAAATACCCAAAACGCCATAGGTGTGCCTATAATATTTGAAGAGTTCTCTCGATTTCTCCAGGATCCCATCATCAGATCCTGACTTTGGTGATAATGGGACCAATTTCGAAGTATACCCATTCGAACAAAAAAAGAATTTTCCAAATCGGTTCAGCCGTCTTCGAGTACTCGATGATCATAAAAAAAAATATATATATATATACGCGTCGAATTGATAACCTCCTCTTTTTGTCGTCGGTTGATAAAAAGGGCTGCGCCGTAGAATCGGCACGCATTTCTAACGGATGCGTCTCGGTGTACGAAACACTGTCTCTCGACAGTCAGTACTGCCCGGTTATTGGATATGGAACAATATCTCGGACATTTAGTACGATCCTTATTGCAGTGGGTGCACGGAACACTGTCCCTGACAGTTAGTACTGCCCGGTTATTGGATGTGGAACAATGTCTCTGACATGATCCCTATTGCGGTGGGTGCACGGAACACTGTCCCTGACAGTCAGTACTGCCTTATGTGACCGCCTGCACTGCCATTATTAGTTGTTTAAATTATTTTCATTAATTGCTATAATTTCTAGTTTGATTGAAAGAAATCCATGTATTGCCTATATCTGAGTATTACTTCTGATGTCTCAGCCAAACCCGACATATATACCTACTAGTACTCACGCGGGGCTTCGCTCCCGTGGATTCTATCACGGTAAAAACATAACTCTCCTTTTTGCAGTCGCGTAAAAAGTAGCCTATTACTTTCCTCAAGTTTCAAGCTACTTCCATACCAAATTACATCCAAATCCACACAGTACTTTCGAAAATTAGCGCGTTCAAGCAAACAAACAAACAAACAAACTTTTCCGCTTTATAATATTAGTATAGACTAGTATTTGCGTGTTGCGCGAGGTGCAAGCACCTCGCGGTTCACTTAAAAAAAAAAAAAAGGGGGTGGGTGATGGGGGGGTTTAGTATTTGCGTGTTGCGCGAGGTGCAAGCACCTCGCGTGCTTGTGAAAAAAAAAAAAAAAAGGGGGGGTGATGGGGGGGGTTTAGTATTTGCGTGCTGCGCGAGGTGCAAGCACCTCGCGTGCTTGTGAAAAAAAAAAAAACAAAGTGGGGTGGGGGGTGATGGGGGAGATGGGGGGGGTTTAGTATTTGCGTGTTGCGCGAGGTGCAAGCACCTCGCGTGCTTGTGACAAAAAAAAAAAAAGGGGGGGGGTGATGGGGGGGGGGTTGCAGAAGTATTTCGACTAAAGTATTGCCGCGACTGAAAAATGGTTTTTACTTTACCGAGCCTCCTCTATACGAATCCGTAAAAAAAAAAAATACGAGTCTCGTAGTTTCCGAGATACGATAGGGGGGGGAGAAGGGGGGGGAAAGGGGAGGTTTGGCACTTTTCCCGTAGGTTTGAGAGTTACTTGTTTACGAATCTGTCAAAATATACCCACCTCCCCATCCACCATCTGGGAGAACAATTATGTCAATGAGTCAGTCAGTCAGTGAGTGGTAATCTAGCTTTATATAGTATAACTAGTATTTGCGTGTTGCGCGAGGTGCAAGCACCTCGCGGGTTAAATATTAAAAAAAAAATGGGGGGGGGGTGTTATGGGGGGGGGGGGGTTGCAGAAGTATTTTGACTAAAGCATTGCCCCTCTAAATGAATCTGAAAACAAAAATGTTCCAAGTCTCTTAATTTCCGAGATCCGCCTAAAGTGGGTGAGAAGGGGGCGGGGGGGTTACTTTGAAAAATGGTTTTTACTTTACCGAGCCTCCTCTACACGAATCCGTATAAAAAAAAATACGGGTCTCGTAGTTTCCGAGATACGATAGAGAGGGGGGAGAAGGGGGGTGAAAAGGGGAGGTTTGGCACTTTTCCCGTAGGTTTGAGAGTTACTTGTTTACGAATCTGTCAAAATATACCCACCTCCCCATCCACCATCTGGGAGAACAATTATGTCAGTGAGTGAGTGGTAATTTAGCTTTATATATCTAGCTTTATATAGTATAATTAATTTTGTTTTTGTTTGTTATTTTTTTTTTTTATATATATAATTATTTCATTATTGTAAATGTGAGGACAATGTAGGTTATTCTTTCTTCGTTGTTTTTACTTTCACTATAATTTATTTAATGATGTCATGTCAAGCAGTTTGAGTACTTGTGTGGCCTACTCAAATGTCCTTACTTTGGTATTGTTCGTCAAATTGTTGAGCTCCTTAAGTTCTAAGTTGAGCTACACGATAACTGACAAATGCTTGCACTGTCTGGACAGGTCAGCTCAAATTTGCGTGGTTATTTGCTCAAAAGAAAACCACAAACATGAACCTACATAAGCTAATAATTTGTATTTGTATATGAGAAGCCTCATATCGCCCTTTCTTTAAACCAAAATAAGCCTTACAACTTGTTATCAATGTCGGTATAGACATTCTTAATCAACTCTTGGAGGTTGTCTCTCAAAACACAAAGGTTTTCTAGGTTAATCCTTCCATTACTTTGTGTTAACTCTCCATTGCCAACTTTTAGCAGCATCTCTGAAAAAAGCCTGTTCTCACGTGAAGACAACGAAACCCACCCGGGAAATTTTAGAGGCTCTGTATCGGGCGGCCGATGAAATGAGGGGGTTTTTGTGTGTTTTTTAGCAGAGGTGAAGTAACGCACTGAATGGCGTTTCAACACTTGCTTTATGGTCGGGATTTTCAGGTCCAAGTGGAGATCCTCGTTCTTCAAGTTGGACTGGATTGAGCAAACACCGGACAGGCGTATGTCAGAATAGGGCATATGCACGTGGTAAAAATGCGTAGTTTGCATTTTAGGGAGAGTTTGCTGTGTGCATTCAGCATGCTGTGTAACCTACCGAGAGCGAAAGTGGGTCGCGAGCGAACCGACTATGTGCTTTCTGAAATTTAGGTTTTGGTCTAGGATCACTCCTAGCGCGGCCTGCGACTAGGGTTGCAAAATTACGTAATTTTACTGAAAATGCTGGTAAAATACGATTATTTTACGGTCATTTATATAAATTACGGTAAAATTACCGGCGACTTATGAAGTTTTAAATTTTAATTTGTTTTAAATCTCGCGTGCGTAAAGATTCAAAATCATTATGCGATGTTGCCGATTCACGTGTGATGATTCACATCTTGAATTCTTGCCTTGGGAATAAAGTTTCAGGGTTTTTTAGTACGCATGAGTCGCACGAACCCAGTTTTCTCTTTTTTTTTTTCAAGTTCCAATACTGAACAAGGAAAGAAGTTACAATAGTGAAGTAGTGACATACACACAAACATACTCACTACGTATTTTTTGCACTACGTATGTTAGTGGGTATGAGTACGTTTAATAGGTTTTTTACCGAAAATTACCATGTTTTGCCGTAAAATACCATAAATTACGTAAAATAACATTTTTTACCGTATTTTACCAGGGTAATTTTACCGCTTTACATCCCTACCTGCGACGCGCTATTTATAGGCACGCGCGTAGGCCCTTCGCCGCAACCGCTATGTCCTTGCATTTTAAATCTGTAATATCTTCGAAACTATTCATTTAAATTACATGCTGTAAAGGGCAATATTGATCTATATTAAATGCACAATGTACTTATGTCATTTAATTGGATAAGGATTAATGCTGTATTGATTAAAATCGCTTCGTTAAATATGCACGTATTTCTCGTAAAAAGTAAAGGATAAAAAATGGTTGTTGTGGGTTGTCTATAAGAGATAAACATATTCCATTGCGGACTTTTTTGTTGCCTTTTTTAAGGAGTACAATACTGTAGTACATTATTTTGATCTATCTCGTAGGGTTCTGCCAGCGTTTGCAATGCAAGCGCAAAAAAATATGTTTATTTGCGACATCACATTAGAAACCTCAAAAATCATCAGTGTTCCTCTACTATATTATGCATGTTATATACTTAAAAACCTTCCTATTGAATCACTCTGTCTAATAAAAAAAAACTGCATCAAAATCCGTTGCGTAGTTTTAAAGATTTAAGCATACATAGGGACAGACAGACGGAAGCGATTTTGCTTTATACTATGTTAAGATTTACAAAATAAATATTTAATTTCATTTCATTTCATTATACGCTTCAGTCAACGTTTATCAACTATGACTGATCTTAATGTCCAATACAATAATAGTATTATTACAGAAGTTGACAACACTAAATTCTTTGGAGTGACAATTGACAAAAAGCTAAACTGGGTAGAACACATAGAAGAACTCAGCAAGAAAATTAGTCATACTTGTTAAGCGCTGTTCAAACTGATCCCAGTTTTCTTCTAATTTTCTTGCCGAGTTCTTCTATGTGTGCTACCCAGTTTAGCTTTTTGTCAATTGTCACTCCAAAGAATTTAGTGTTGTCAACTTCTGTAATAATTATATTATATTATATTATATAAAGCTAGATTACCACTCACTGACTCACTCATTGACATAATTGTTCTCCCAGATGGTGGATGGGGAGGTGGGTATATTTTGACAGATTCGTAAACAAGTAACTCTCAAACCTACGGGAAAAGTGCCAAACCTCCCCTTTTCACCCCCCTTCTCCCCCCTCCCTATCGTATCTCGGAAACTACGAGACCCGTATTTTTTGTTTTTTACGGATTCGTATAGAGGAGGCTCGGTAAAGTAAAAACCATTTTTCAAAGTCCCCCCCCCGCCCCCCTTCTCCCCCCCTTTAGGCGGATCTCGGAATCTAAGAGACTTGGAACATTTTTTTTTTCAGATTCATTTAGAGGGGCAATGCTTTAGTCGAAATACTTGTGCAACCCCCCCCCATCACCCCCCCCCTTTTTTTTTTTTTTTTATCACAAGCTCGCGAGGTGTTTGCACCTCGCGCAACACGCAAATACTAAACCCCCCCATCACCACCCCCCCTTTTTTTTTTTTTTTTCACAAGCACGCGAGGTGCTTGCACCTCGCGCAACACGCAAATACTAAACCCCCCATCTCCCCCCCCTTTTTTTCTTTTTTCACAAGCACGCAACACGCAAATACTTGATTTAGAGGGGCAATGCTTTAGTCTTCACAAGCACGCGAGGTGCTTGCACCTCGCGCAACACGCAAATACTAGTTATACTATATAAAGCTAAATTACCACTGACTGACTGACTCACTCATTGACATAATTGTTCTCCCAGATGGTGGATGGGGAGGTGGGTATATTTTGACAGATTCGTAAACAAGTAACTCTCAAACCTACGGGAAAAGTGCCAAACCTCCCCTTTTCCCCCCCCCTTCTCCCCCCCCCCTATCGTACCTCGGAAACTACGAGACCCGTATTTTTTTCTTTTAACGGATTCGTATAGAGGAGGCTCGGTAAAGTAAAAACCATTTTTCAAAGTCCCCCCCCGCCCCCCTTCTCCCCCCCTTTAGGCGGATCTCGGAATCTAAGAGACTTGGAACATTTTTTTGTCAGATTCATTTAGAGGGGCAATGCTTTAGTCGAAATACTTGTGCAACCCCCCCCCATCACTCCCCCTCTTTTTTTTTTTTTTTTTTTTTCACAGGCACGCGAGGTGCTTGCACCTCGCGCAACACGCAAATACTAAACCACCCCATCTCCCCCCCACTTTTTTTTTCACAAGCACGCGATGTGCTTGCACCTCGCGCAACACGCAAATACTTGATTTAGAGGGGCAATGCTTTAGTTTTTTTCACAAGCACGCGAGGTGCTTGCACCTCGCGCAACACGCAAATACTAGTTATATTATATAAAGCTAGATTACCACTCACTCATTGACATAATTGTTCTCCCAGATGGTGGATGGGGAGGTGGGTATATTTTGACAGATTCGTAAACAAGTAACTCTCAAACCTACGGGAAAAGTGCCAAACCTCCCCTTTTCCCCCCCCTTCTCCCCCCCCCCCTATCGTATCTCGGAAACTACGAGACCCGTATTTTTTTCTTTTTACGGATTCGTATAGAGGAGGCTCGGTAAAGTAAAAACCATTTTTCAAAGTCCCCCCCCCCCGCCCCCCCTCTTCCCCCCTTTAGGCGGATCTCGGAATCTATGAGACTTGGTACATTTTTTTTTTCAGATTCATTTAGAGGGGCAATATGCTTTAGTCGAAATAATTGTGCAACACCCCCCCATTTCCCCCCCCCCCTTTTTTTTTTTTTTTTTTCACAAGCACGCGAGGTGCTTGCACCTCGCGCAACACGCAAATACTAAACACCCCCATCTCCCCCCCACTTTTTTTTTCACAAGCACGCGAGGTGCTTGCACCTCGCGCAACACGCAAATACTAAACCCCCCATCACCCCCCCCCTTTTTTTTTTTTCACAAGCACGCGAGGTGCTTGCACCTCGCGCAACACGCAAATACTAAACCCCCCATCTCCCCCCATCACCCCCCCCCATTTTTTTTTTCTCAAGCACGCGAGGTGCTTGCACCTCGCGCAACACGCAAATACTAAACCCCCCCCATCTCCCCCACATTTTTTTTTTTTTTTCACAAGCACGCGAGGTGCTTGCACCTCGCGCAACACGCAAATACTAGTATTAATATATAATTAATTAAATAATTTTAACACTGAATCATTACTCACGACTAATCACGGTTTGGTTTCATTACACCTAAGATATGGGATCATTTTCTGAGTCAACTCAACCGACAAGGACGTACCCTTTAAAACCCAAAAAATGTGCATCAGGACTATGTTTAGCTCACAGTCAACCGAAAGTTGTAAGCCCTACTTTAAAAAATATTAACTCTGCCTTGCCTTTACATTTTGGATGTTGCCATGTTTGTAAAATCTAATCAACACTTATTTCCATGTCAATCAGAAGTGGTTGATCACAACCATAGTTAGTAGACATGATGACAGTATTCTCAGTTTGCATAGATCAAAAACAGCTTTGATGCACTAGAGTGTTTTCTGTATGGCCCCTAAAATTTTCAATAAGCTCCGAAATAGTTGGAAAGAACTTAATGTCCGTCAATAAAAAAATAAATTAAGCAGTATCTTGCTTGAAAGGAAAGCATACTACAGTATTCTAGAATTACGTAATGATAACTTTTAATACCATGTAGTAACAATATTATCAACACATCTTTGACATATTCAGTACAAAAAAATTGATGTGTAATAATTTTAATTGACATTTAATAATTATTACGTAATTATGACCATATATTTAATTGGTCTCCAAGATACAGGCGCCGCCTAGTTTGGAGGCTGCTGACATTCTTTTTAATAAAACAAAGTTTAGTTACAGACAAGATTTTATACTTGTAATGTTAATTGTATAGGTTAAGAAAATTACTGTAACTCTGGTCCAATAAATTTATTCTTATTCTTAATATTCTTAATTTATTTGTTTTCAAAATTGACATTTTACTATTTTATATATATCTAATATTATAAGTATTGACTAACTTATATCAGTGACATTTAAATATTTGTATGCCACTAAGGCCGAACATGACTGATCTTTATAATGTTATTTAAAATAACTTGCACGCTGTGTGTGTATACTCATGTTTCAACAAATAAAGATTCTTGAAACTTACCGGCATACAAATGGTTGGAACAGAACCAGTTAGCAACTTTCTTCTTTTTTGACCCAAAGCGACAGAAAAGCAGTGTGCATCAAAATGTTTGCTGCATATTGTCGAATATTTGGATGGAGTCCAATTCGGTCTATGTAGCATTCGTAACCACTTTTCCCTTATCACCGGATTTGTAGGAAATCTGCAAACAATATGTGTCTTGTTAAGTGAACTCAATGGAAAATAATTTCATAATTTTTCAAATGTGTTATCAAGTCTATCAATATTATTTAACTAGCTGTCCCCCACGGCTTCACCCATATCTTTTTTAGTTACTACTCCACTCTCGTGGGTCAATATAAATATTATTATATAGCCTATAATCTTACTCGATAAATGGACTATCCAACACTTAAATAATTTTTCAATTCGAATCAATAAGTAGTTACTAGTTCCAGAGTTTAGCGTGTTAAAACTCCTTCGTATTTCTCTGTTTGTTATTTCTCAAATACGTCTGTTTTACGCATGCTAATTCATCTAAATCGTAAATAAAATAACGTTCTTTTCATATTTTGCTCAAAGCCGGTTTATTAGTGCATTGTTATTGCAGAAATAACAATGTAAACAACTTGTAAACTTACAGGTGAAACGAGTAATCCTGGGGATTGTTCTTTTTAGATTCACATCCTAATACTGCACAAGAAACCATCGTATTATGGTTATTTTATCACTGGTTATCACTGTAGTTCACTTAAATAACAGAGAACCTCTCAGTATATAAATGTACTCTGTGCAGAGAACAGTAAGTTGCCGGAGCCGGTATGGGACATGGGTAAAGACTCTTGTCTCTTTGGGTAAAGACAGTGTTGCCACCTTGGTTTTCGAAAAGGGGCAGTCGGCCAAGCTAGAAAGAGCTAGATTTTGCAAATACCATCAAAAGAGGTGCTAGAAAGAGCTAAAAACATAAATACAAATATAGGGTTACAAATTGTTTATTTAAAACGTATAAGTAACATAATCTAATTATTATTAAGTTATTATAAAATTACTATGAATAAATTGTAACTACATCCTAAATTACTCGGTTTATACTTAGAAACAAACTTGGAGAATTACTCAGTAAAGAAGCAGAAAGAGTAGGTAGGGTTAACAATGTTACCATAGCAAAACTAAAAATATACCTACTCAATTAGTGATCAATCATACAGTGAACTGAAGAAATCTATACTACATACATGGCGCGCATTGATTCATAACTTGGTAACCACAGTGCGAAGTTTTCGTATCGCTTAAAAAGGGCTAGATTGCTCTTTCCGGGCTAAGGCATGAAAAACCGAGTTTACCTTCAGTAAAAAGTGCTAGATCTAGCCCAAAAAGGGCTACAGTGCTATGGGCCGGTAGCACAGAGTAGCACTAGCAAATACCAGTGTTGCCGGGGCCTTTGAGTCAACTGCTTTGAGTCGTAAGTTACATTTCGTTTCCTGAAATGTTACATTTTTCTTGCAAAAGTTACATTATTGTTTTTTTTATTTTATTTACGTGTTTTTGGGGTCGGAGGTCAGAGGCAAATGATTGGTGTCAGCAAAATGGCGGAATATATAGCAATCTATGATGTCTAATGGTGTATTTAATCCATTGAGTAAAGTAATATAACGGGTAATTTATTCTTAGGATAAAACAGACTAGTTTCATTTGTTCGCAGCGCCATCTTCACTGTTGTTGTTATCTAGTCTAGCACCTTTATTTAATTAGTTTATACCAAAACTACGAAGTAGGTAGTTCATGATCTGTTATTTTTACTCCGAACCAACTACTAATATTTGATCATTGAGGTATTACTACTACGCTAGAGTTATATAGTTCAATGTATTCTATACGAATAGAATCCTCTTAACGTACATGTTCTACCAAGTGTTCGTAAGAGCGCTATGTTAATATAGGGCAAGAACCATGCAAGAACGCCTCAATGCAAATAACAAAAACAATAAATACCTTACATTATCCACGATGATTAGTCATCTCTCTGTATTGTGTATTAAATTGAGTACTGCTACTGGTGAATATCTTTCTTACAAGCCTTCATTAATTTTTATTCTTTTCTTTTATTCTTTCGAATTGAAGACAAAAACATTAAATTCGCCAACCTGGCATCAGATTTTTTTATTTAAATATTGTAATGTAATACTCGTACAGGTTGAAATAACAGTAATCAAAATCGTTGATTTGTTTCCGCACTTTATGTAGATATTTTTTTGCAATAATATAATATTATGGTTAAGCTATTTTTAATTTTATTAGTTTAAGTGGCAAACTTTGACATGCAGTTTGCCAACAAAATAAAATGTTAGTAGCAAAGCAAAATAATGCGAAAAACAGCGTTTCAAAAACCTTTAGGTTTACGTAAATAATGTTGACGGTTAAGTTGTTAATACAACTTAATATTACTTGTAAGAAGTGATTTAGGAGGTTCGTAATCAATAGCACTTTTAATATTTTGCTTGACTGTCATAAGAGCCAGCTATTGTGTCTGTATTTAAAACCTGTTGCGATGGTCAGTTTAAATAAGTTTCAGCTGGTTGAAAACTTTTTCCACACAAGCGTTAGAGAAGGGAAGAACAAGAAGAAGGGCGAATTCTCAAATACGTCGATTTCAGGCATGCTAATTCATCTAAATCGTAAATAAAATAATGTCCTCATCATATTTTGCTTAAAGCCGGCTTATTAGTGCATTGTTATTGCAGAAATAACGATGTAAACAACTTGTAAACTTACTGGTGAAACGAGTAATCCTGGGGATTTTTCTTTTTGGAAGATTCACATCCTGGTACTGCACAAGACACCATCGATAGTTATTCAATCACAGGTTATCACTGTGGTGCACTTAAAAAATTGCCGAAACGCTCGCGTAAACAGTTACCGTAATACGTGTTTTGGTCCTGTTAACAGCGTCACTTTCTCTCTCTTTCTAACACAGCAAAGTTCTGTTAAGAGCGGGAGCTCTCATTAACTCTCAAGCCCAATCTACGGAATTCTATATCAATGGAAATACTTTTTAGACGCGCCAGTTTTAGGAGCGTTCAATTTGGATACGTTGAATTGAAATGCATTCGTCAACTGTTTGCAATAAAAATCTAGCATTACAAATCTCGTTGTCCTCAAAAGTTACGAAAATTGCCTTTAACCCTTTACCGCATGGAATTTTGGATTTGGTTCAAATTAATTTACATGGTTCTATGGCATAATAGGTATCCCAGTATTTTTTTATTTATTTTTTCGGACATTAGAAACCGAAATAATTGCTTCGAAACACAAAATCTCACATATGATACAACATGCAGTCCAGGTCACGGAATATACGACATCATATATGGTACAACATGCAGTTGGGGTAAATATTTTCGTATATCTATATATACATATTTTATTAAGTATTAATTTTATTGAATGAATAAGATTCACATTTTATGTCAATAAGTAATGCAAAACCATATGAAAATCCTTAAAACAATTACGATCTTTGTTTAAACAAAAAAAACATTCGCATTTACTACAGTAGGTAAATGTAAGATAGGCGTGAACATTTTTTGCATCTCTACCGTTTTTCGCCCCAGTTGGGCCAATGTCCAATCCCGTCGTATACCACTTCTTGCGGAGGCAGTTCAATACGTCGTTTCCTTTTTCTTATATGTTCTAGATCATGTTCTAGAGCAGGCCGCCCTCGCCCTCGGGTAGATGGAGTAAACACTCCTCCCGTTTCCCGCATCAAAACATCAGCTATACACAGTTTAAAATCTAACAACGACATATACACTTCGTTATTAGATTTTTGTTTGTTGCGGCGACGCCACAAAAGCCAGCTATTCACACACGTCATATCGACTAAGTGGAAGAATATTCGATGGTACCATTTCTTGCTTTTTATTTTTATCCTGTAAAAACCTAACATTGCGTCTAATAAATCCACCCCGCCCATATATTTATTGTATATTTCTACCGATTTTGGTCGAAGTACTTCAATTATTCGCTTTTGTTTTTTTGAAAATCGTTTTACGGGAGCCATAGGTTCCTTTCCAACATAGGAAGAACATAAACTTACGACTTTATTGTCAACCCATGTAGTCACGCTTAGTTGAACTCCATCTATTTCCGTGGATTTTTCAATGCAGTGACCTCTCTCACATTTCAGCAATGCCTTTTTGTTTGGCAAATCAATGTCTTTGGCTCTATTTAATTGAATTGTACCTAATGGTAGAATTCCAATGCCATGAAGATGTGCCATGAGCGGAAGACTGGTATAAAAATTGTCGATGAACAGTTTGTGGTTTAAATTTTGTGACACTGTGTTTAGCAATCTCGTAACCACATTGCCAGTTGCTCCAAAGTTTGGACAATTAGGTGGCACATCGGTTTTGTGTTGTCCTGTGAAGATTTCGAAGTCATAGCTGAATCCCGAAGCGCCACTCAAAACATAGTTAATATAACCCCATTTGTGGGGTTTCTTTACATTATATTGTCGAAAACCAGATGTTTTGGCTTTTGTGGGTATCATTTGCTCATCAACTGCTAGGTACTCTTCTTTAGGGATAGTTAATAATTGTGCTCTCAGAATGTCCAGAAGCGGTCTTAATTTCTGCAGTCGATCGCAATTTGGGTCAGTTTTAGGAAGTTCTTTGGTTTTATCAAAAAAGTGCAAAAACCGTTTGATTTCTTCAAACTTGTTACAAGTAAGGAGAGAAGCTACTTTTTCGATATATGTTCCTTCACTCCAGTAGTGTCGCGTAGATGGCAAATGTACAACTGACATGTACATGATAACTCCTATAAATTTTGATATATCGTCACTAGTTATAGAATTTGCTTTATCTGGTTGCAACTGCTCTGCATATAGATTGCTCTGTTCATGTATGAGATGAATAACACTAGTTGGAAACAGATACTTGAAAAAAGCTATTGGCGTCTCCAGGCCCATTATGTTATCAGGTAGATCAGTGCAGCCCATAAATGCAACATCCTCGCTGTTATAAGTAATTGTGTTGTTGGTCCAAGTCAATTTATCCTTTTTTGCCTTTATTTTTGTTTGTCCCTCTGTTTTTCTGTTTTTGTCCGTTATACCCGTTGATGTTGACGATTCTATGATGTCATTCATGGTTTCCGCACTTTCCAAACTTTCATATTTAAAATCGTCTTCGAGATATACTGCCTCTAATGCATCTTGAGTAAGACTCCCTTCATCTTCACTTTTATCAGAAAAATCGTCCTCCGAATCTGTTTCTTCGATGGTTACGCCTTTCGGCGGTAAAAAATAATCTTCATCATCGGTCAGGTCTTCATCATCGCTATCTAAAGGAATATCACGCCCGCTTGCGTGTCGATTCCCTGAAAATAAATAAAACACTAAATACTTTCATAAGCCCCAAACGTTTATAGCACCAGTAAATAAGAACAAGCAAAAAAAACATATAAAAACATTTTTATAACATTAGATGAACCCACGGTGTAAAACTTTCCAAATATACAAACACGTTCGCTTGTTCTACTTTCTCACTATCATCTCTCATTTTTAAAAGATGCCAAGAATAAAGGGTGCGCAAAAAGTTTATGTTTTCTGAGAAAGTTCTCGATCAAATGATGCGTCATGACGCGTGGCGTCGCGCGTCGGGTCTGGACTAGAAACACACTACGTGCGATGCGTCGGGTGCCGTATTCACCCCCACCACCGTTAACACGTTGATCTGGCGGGTACGGAAAGGTTGGCGTTTGTGCGCATTTCATCGCGTCAGGTGTTTATAATGTGTTTCTGGGCATAGTAAATAATACAATTTGGTTCAACTCAACACGCATCGCGTTTGGTTAGGTCACGTGGCGTTTCAATAGTGTGATTCCACCTTTATGAAATTCTTGACTTCATAGGCGTGATTTTACTGACAGCTGTCGCAAAGATCAAGCTAAAAGCTATCTTTTATAAAGGTATAGCCAAGGAACTTGTACCTAAACTGGAATGCGGACGCGAAGCTCAAATCCGTTCCGAAGAGTATACCCTTGAAGAACCTAGCTATCTCTTTCTAGTAGTGTGGATATCAATTCGCGATAAACGTAAGGACAATTTTATTTGATGCAATATTTGCAGGTTTTTTTAAGACACTTATTATTAACCTTACAAATGATATATTTCTGTTACCGCTATAACAAAAAATACTAAAAATTAATTAAAATAAATATTTAAGGGAGACTCCCATACAACAGTTGTGATTTTTTTTGGCGCTTTTTATAGGTAATGGTGCCGTACCATTCATTACCTACCTATAAAAATACCCTTCATGCGTGAGTCCGACTCGTACTTGGCCGGTTTTTTTCTTAACAACGTATTAAATAGAAAGAAAAAAATAAATTCAATTATAAATACAAAGGTCTGTATCGGTCTGTTACGCTTTCACGGTTAAATCACAGAACCGCTTTCGAAAAAATTTGGCATGGTGATAGTTTAAAACCCTGGGAACTATATAGGGTTCTTTCTATCTCAGATTTTTGAACAGTTTCTCGGTAGCGCGATATAACAGAATTCCACGCGGGCGAAAAGCTAGTTCTCAATATATCTGAGGAACTTATATTGAGCGCCCTAATTTCTATAATAAACCCTTCCTTATGCGGACTAAATGCAAAATTGGTTTTGTTAAGCAGACTTTATTGCGTTGAATTATAAACTTTCAAAGTGGTTAAGACCCGTGATACAAATACAATTATTGCAGATACAGAATTAATAACAGAATCACCAGCTGGCAATTCTTCAAAGGCTTGGCCTTGATAGGCAGTGGTATAGACGTCCAAACAAACGTGCATTAATTGGTAATCTACGTTTATTCGACACTTGTACGGTCAGAACCAGTAGACTAAAAATAAAATGATGCAATGTTTATATATAATTAAAACTACTAAAACCCTTCATGAAAAACGATGATTATAAATAGAAAGAATAACAGAAGAGATATAATTTATTTGTGTATATATTTATTTAGGTTAACCTACAATTGTTTACACTATACATTTGTATGAAACAGTCATACAAAATAATACAACAATACATTTATAAGTGTAACAATTAATTATAGGCTAACACCACATGTGCTATTTAATGTTAGAAATCAATATTATTAACATACATAATTCTAAACATAAAGGAGGCAGATCAAATGACAATTATAAGGTTATTATTATTAGGTTGGTTCAAGAAAAAAAAAAAAAATTCCTCATATGTTGCAGCTGCAGGTTTGTTACAAGATTGGCTTGACACACAACCCTAAAAAATTTATTACACTATTATTAGTTAAAGTATGGAAATAATCTTTAAATTATGAATTATTATTATTATTTGTCGACATTAACTAACTGCAGTGGATAAAAGTTAAGTAATTAAGTTATAAGTAATTATTAATATAATAAACTACACTTGTAAGCAAGTTTGCGTAGCTGATTTTTTGGCCAAAATGATATAAAATATTTTTGCCATCAATTTGCTAAGCAAAAGTAAATAAATCAACTAAAATGTCGACTTTTATGCTTATTAATTTGACTCCTTTCATAACTTTCACTTACCAGATCTTTGAATATGCCCAGTACAGGTTGTATATTCTTTTCTTTAGTGGGTTTCAATATTATAGTACTTAAAACATTTATTTGTTTCGCTTTAACAGGAATCTAAAATAATAATAGATTGATGAGAACAAAATTTAGTATTTATGGTTAAGATAGATTCAAAATGAAAATTCATCTTGTTATGCTCATATTCTATTTCGAAACGGTGATCTTCATGTCATTTGTAATAATTGATAACTTACTTTAGGGAAAATGGATGGAATTGCATCATTTGATCTTGTTTCGAAATGCAATATTTCTTCGGGCTTGAAATGGCGGCTACAAATTTTGGAATCGTTTCTGACCTTTTTCTTTGTAGAACACTGAGCCACCAGTCTCGAAGATCATTATTTTTAGGAAAGCTTAAAATAACAAAAAATAATAAATAATGAGAAGAAAGAAAAATAATAAATAAGAAGAATAAAGGGAAGAACATCCACTTTTACATTGAAAACATAGTCACCCTAATTGCAATTTGTAAACAAAGTCACAAAACTTACTTAAAAAAGGAAATTCCAGACCCGGGGTACCCTTCACTCTTGCGATTAACCACAAAACACGTTCTTACCATGGTTACAGTATCTTGCACTTAAATATTACGAAAACTCACAAAATTAAATATAATGCAAATTTACAAACATACAGATGTCAAGTAAACGTCAGACGGCAACGTAGTAATTGCCATGTATAGTATAATATATCACTACTAATTGTTACAAATTATTTATTTTTTTGTTTTAAACATCTTGTGTTTGCATGGTAAAATAACTTTAATTTTCATTAATATGCATACAGTAATAATGGTAATTCATTTTAAAGATAGAATTCCAAAGAAGTTTAAAACTAGGTGTTATTACTACAACAGACAGGTCGAAAAAATTACCATTGAAATAAATATTTTTAATCTGACACACAGAAGAAAGGGACACAGTCCACACACGCACTGTCTCGCTCGGAACGAATAGTTCCTTCAGTTTTATGCGTGCAAGTTTATACTCTATTGTTTAACAGCTAAGAAAGACTTTCTGTATTCTTTGAATCATTCGTAAGCAATCCAGTTAGTAGGTAGAAGATCCTTGGGTATAGCTAACGTGACCATAAATTCTTTGACTCAAAACGGGACTGTTTATTTAAGTCAACAGGTTGTCAGTGAAAAAAAAAAGAACTTTTTAACCGACTTCAAAAAAAGGAGGAACTTTTCAGTTCGTCTAAATCTTTTTTATTTATTTATTTATGTTATCTCATAACTCAAAGACGGCTGGACCGATTTGGAAAATTCTTCTTTAGTTTGAATAGTATACTTTTTTGTTAGTCCCATTGTACGTTATTCGTACATAGTACGTTTGGACCTGATGATGGAATCGTGAAGAAATCGAAGGACTTCTTCAAATATTATAGGCACACCTATAGCAATTTGGGTATTTTTTATAGTACCTTGTATAGTTGTTCTCGAAAAGCACCATTTGGTGCAGTGGAACTGATGATGAAGACCACAGATGGCCACCGGAACTACTCAATAATAAGTATTTCGTGGATTGCGATTCGATTACTTGAATATAGTTGTTGAGCACTTTATGCCTTTCACAATGCATATGGTAAAGTAGATCTGATGGTGAAGTACCAGGAGTACTCCTCAAAAATTAACGGTATTATTTTACAAAATGTGATAAGTAGTTGAGATTTAGGCTTTCGTAACTAGATAAATTACAAACCGATCGACGATAAAAAAAAACTTGTATTGACTTTGGAAGTCGGTGCTAAAAACGAAAATACAAAACCAAAACACCGAATACTGAAATTACTGAAATTAAAGTTATTTTTGGCTTTCCAGTGTTTTAAGATGGAAGTTGGTTTTATGTTTATTTTTTAAGTTATATTTATACAGAAAATTCAGTCAGCTTAAAGTTACAAATTAAAATATATAATATATCCGAAACGTTCAGAGGAACAAATTTGCTTTATCAAAGGTGATTTTAAGTAATAATTAAACTCTTGACACGTTTTTTTTTATATTCACCTTAATTATCGACATCGCCTTTAGAACAAATTTGTAACTGGGTTTTCTCAGATGTCCACAATTTGTTCATCATAGAAAAAACTGGAGCATTTGTAGCAGGCAAACATAAAATATTTATAAATTATAATTATATACAATTAAAATAGAAAAGTTTTCATGTTGAATATGGCTTGAAAGGGTTTGAATACTTCCACCCAACAAGATTCTGTAGAAACATTTAGATTATTACATTCGGTTACTTTCTGCTAAGTAATGTAGTAAAACAAAAAAAAAAATTATTACAGTCAATATATTTCCTTCAATTATTATATTAGACATATTCGTCCAGCCCCGGCCGGCTCGACCACACAAAATTTCGCACGATTTCAGAAAACGAGACAATTTTGCGTCCCAGAGTTCATTTCGGGGACACTGGGACTTGTACCTATAAAAAGGGACAGTCCCGTTCAAAACGACGTCTGGTCACGTTAGGTATAGCATAAGTCACTGTAACTATCATCGTATGATTTATGATCGAATTTTACATAGGTAGCGGTTTTAATTCACGGCCTCAGACAAAAGAAACTCTATGGACTTGATATACCTACTAAATAAACGTGCTATACCTACGATAAATGGTATTTCAAAATGGCGGATTGAACTAGTGACGCTACTCAAGAATCAAAAGAATTTTATCGATATATTTAAAACTAGTATTTGCGTGTTGCGCGAGGTGCAAGCACCTCGCGTGCTTGTGAAAAAAAAAAAAAAATGGTGGGGGGTGATGGGGGGGGTTTAGTATTTGCGTGTTGCGCGAGGTGCAAGCACCTGGCGTGCTTGCGAAAAAAAAAAAAAGGGGGGGGGTGTGATGGGGGGGTTTAGTATTTGCGTGTTGCGCGAGGTGCAAGCACCTCGCGTGCTTGTGAAAAGAAAAAAAGTGGGGGTGTGATGGGGGGTTTAGTATTTGCGTGTCGCGCGAGGTGCAAGCACCTGGCGTGCTTGCGAAAAAAAAAAAAAGGGGGGGGGGGGGTGATGGGGGGTTTAGTATTTGCGTGTTGCGCGAGGTGCAAGCACCTCGCGTGCTTGTGAAATAAAAAAAGTGGGGGGGGTGATGGGGGGGTTTAGTATTTGCGTGTTGCGCGAGGTGCAAGCACCTCGCGTGCTTGTGAAAAAAAAAAAAAAAAAAAGTGGGGAGGAAATAGGGGGGGGGGTTGTACAATTATTTCGACTAAAGCATTGCCCCTCTAAATGAATCTGAAAAAAAAAGGTTCCAAGAACTAGTATTTGCTTACTTACTAGAACTAGTATTTGCGTGTTGCGCGAGGTGCAAGCACCTCGCGTGCTTGTGAAAAAAAAAAGTGGGGGGGGCGGGGGTGATGGGGGGGGGGGTTAGTATTTGCGTGTTGCGCGAGGTGCAAGCACCTCGCGTAATTGTGAAAAAAAAAAAAAAAGGGGGGGGGGGGAATGGGGAGGGGGTTGCACAATTATTTCGACTAAAGCATTGCCCCTCTAAACGAACCTGAAAAAAAAATGTTCCAAGTCTCTTAGATTCCGAGATCCGCCTAAAGGGGGGGAGAAGGGGGGCGGGGGGGGGGACTTTGAAAAATGGTTTTTACTTTACCGAGCCTCCTCTATACGAATCCGTAAAAAGAAAAAAATACGGGTCTCGTAGTTTCCGAGATACGATAGGGGGGGGGAGAAGGGGGGGGGAAAAGGGGAGGTTTGGCACTTTTCCCGTAGGTTTGAGAGTTACTTGTTTACGAATCTGTCAAAATATACCCACCTCCCCATCCACCATCTGGGAGAACAATTATGTCAATGAGTGAGTCAGTCAGTCAGTCAGTCAGTCAGTGGTAATTTAGCTTTATATAGTATACTATAACTAGTATTTGCGTGTTGCGCGAGGTGCAAGAACCTCGCGTGCTTGTGAAAAAAAAAAGTGGGGGGGGGGGGTGATGGGGGGAGATGGTGGGGGTTTAGTATTTGCGTGTTGCGCGAGGTGCAAGCACCTCGCGTGCTTGCGAAAAAAAAAAAAAAAAGGGGCGGGGGGGTGACGGGGGAGATGGGGGGGTTCAGTATTTGCGTGTTGCGCGAGGTGCAAGCACCTCGCGTGCTTGTGAAAAAAAAAAAGGGGGGCGGTGATGGGGGGAGATGGGGGGGTTTAGTATTTGCGTGTTGCGCGAGGTGCAAGCACCTCGCGTGCTTGTGAAAAAAATGGTGGGGGGGTGATGGGGGGGTTTTAGTATTTGCGTGTTGCGCGAGGTGCAAGCACCTCGCGTGCTTGTGAAGAAAGAAAAAAAGGGGGGGGGAGATGGGGGGGTTTAGTATTTGCGTGTTGCGCGAGGTGCAAGCACCTCGCGTGCTTGTGAAAAGAAAAAAAAAAAAAAATGGGGGGGGGGGGTGATAGGGGGGGGGGGGGTTGCAGAAGTATTTCGACTAAAGCATTGCCCTTCTAAATGAATCTGAAAAAAAAAAATTCCAAGTCTCTTAATTTCCGGGATCGCCTAAAGGGGGGGGAGAAGGGGGGCGGGGGGGGACTTTGAAAAATGGTTTTTACTTTACCGAGCCTCCTCTACACGAATCCGTAAAAAAAAAAATACGGGTCTCGTGGTTTCCGAGATACGATAGGGGGGGGAGAAGGGGGGGGGGGGGGAAAGGGAAGGTTTGGCACTTTTCCCGTAGGTTTGAGAGTTACTTGTTTACGAATCTGTCAAAATATACCCACCTCCCCATCCACCATCTGGGAGAACAATTATGTCAATGAGTGAGTGAGTCAGTCAGTGAGTGGTAATTTAGCTTTATATAGTATAACTAGTATTTGCGTGTTGCGCGAGGTGCAAGCACCTCGCGTGCTTGTGAAAAAAAAAAGTGGGGGGGGGGTGATGGGGGGGGTTTAGTATTTGCGTGTTGCGCGAGGTGCAAGCACCTCGCGTGCTTGTGAAAAAAACTAAAGCATTGCCCCTCTAAATCAAGTATTTGCGTGTTGCGCGAGGTGCAAGCACCTCGCGTGCTTGTGAAAAAAGAAATTGGTATTTGCGTGTTGCGCGAGGTGCAAGCACCTCGCGAGCTTGTGAAAAAAAAAAAAAAAAAAAAAAGAGGGGGGGTTGATTGGGGGGGGGGGTTGCACAAGTATTTCGACTAAAGCATTGCCCCTCTAAATGAATCTGAAAAAAAAAATGTTCCAAGTCTCTTAGATTCCGAGATCCGCCTAAAGGGGGGAGAAGGGGGGCGGGGGGGGGGACTTTGAAAAATGGTTTTTACTTTACCGAGCCTCCTCTATACGAATCCGTAAAAAGAAAAAAATACGGGTCTCGTAGTTTCCGAGATACGATAGGGGGGGGGGAGAAGGGGGGGGAAAAGGGGAGGTTTGGCACTTTTCCCGTAGGTTTGAGAGTTACTTGTTTACGAATCTGTCAAAATATACCCACCTCCCCATCCACCATCTGGGAGAACAATTATGTCAATGAGTGAGTCAGTGAGTGGTAATCTAGCTTTATATAATATAACTAGAATTTGCGTGTTGCGCGAGGTGCAAGCACCTCGCGTGCTTGTGAAAAAAACTAAAGCATTGCCCCTCTAAATGAAGTATTTGCGTGTTGCGCGAGGTGCAAGCACCTCGCGTGCTTGTGAAAAAAAATAAAAAAAAGGGGGGGGGGGGAGATGGGGGGGTTTAGTATTTGCGTGTTGCGCGAGGTGCAAGCACCTCGCGAGCTTGTGAAAAAAAAAAAAAAAAGAGGGGGGGGGGGTGATGGGGGGGGGGTTGCACAAGTATTTCGACTAAAGCATTGCCCCTCTAAATGAATCTGAAAAAAAAAATGTTCCAAGTCTCTTAGATTCCGAGATCCGCCTAAAGGGGGGGAGAAGGGGGGCGGGGGGGGGGACTTTGAAAAATGGTTTTTACTTTACCAAGCCTCCTCTATACGAATCCGTAAAAAGAAAAAAATACGGGTCTCGTAGTTTCCGAGATACGATAGGGGGGGGGAGAAGGGGGGGAAAAGGGGAGGTTTGGCACTTTTCCCGTAGGTTTGAGAGTTACTTGTTTACGAATCTGTCAAAATATACCCACCTCCCCATCCACCATCTGGGAGAACAATTATGCAAGCACCTCGCGAGCTTGTGAAAAAAAAAAAAAAAAGAGGGGGGGGTGATGGGGGGGGTTGCACAAGTATTTCGACTAAAGCATTGCCCCTCTAAATGAATCTGAAAAAAAATGTTCCAAGTCTCTTAGATTCCGAGATCCGCCTAAAGGGGGGGAGAAGGGGGGCGGGGGGGGACTTTGAAAAATGGTTTTTACTTTACCGAGCCTCCTCTATACGAATCCGTAAAAAGAAAAAAATACGGGTCTCGTAGTTTCTGAGATACGATAGGGGGGGGGGAGAAGGGGGGGGAAAAGGGGAGGTTTGGCACTTTTCCCGTAGGTTTGAGAGTTACTTGTTTACGAATCTGTCAAAATATACCCACCTCCCCATCCACCATCTGGGAGAACAATTATGTCAATGAGTGAGTCAGTCAGTCAGTGAGTGGTAATTTAGCTTTATATAATATAATAACTAGTATTTGCGTGTTGCGCGAGGTGCAAGCACCTCGCGTGCTTGTGAAAAAAAAAAGTGGGGGGGGCGGGGGTGATGGGGGGGGGGGTTAGTATTTGCGTGTTGCGCGAGGTGCAAGCACCTCGCGTAATTGTGAAAAAAAAAAAAAAAGGGGGGGGGGGAATGGGGAGGGGGTTGCACAATTATTTCGACTAAAGCATTGCCCCTCTAAACGAACCTGAAAAAAAAATGTTCCAAGTCTCTTAGATTCCGAGATCCGCCTAAAGGGGGGGAGAAGGGGGGCGGGGGGGGGGACTTTGAAAAATGGTTTTTACTTTACCGAGCCTCCTCTATACGAATCCGTAAAAAGAAAAAAATACGGGTCTCGTAGTTTCCGAGATACGATAGGGGGGGGGAGAAGGGGGGGGGAAAAGGGGAGGTTTGGCACTTTTCCCGTAGGTTTGAGAGTTACTTGTTTACGAATCTGTCAAAATATACCCACCTCCCCATCCACCATCTGGGAGAACAATTATGTCAATGAGTGAGTCAGTCAGTCAGTCAGTCAGTCAGTGGTAATTTAGCTTTATATAGTATACTATAACTAGTATTTGCGTGTTGCGCGAGGTGCAAGAACCTCGCGTGCTTGTGAAAAAAAAAAGTGGGGGGGGGGGGTGATGGGGGGAGATGGTGGGGGTTTAGTATTTGCGTGTTGCGCGAGGTGCAAGCACCTCGCGTGCTTGCGAAAAAAAAAAAAAAAAGGGGCGGGGGGGTGACGGGGGAGATGGGGGGGTTCAGTATTTGCGTGTTGCGCGAGGTGCAAGCACCTCGCGTGCTTGTGAAAAAAAAAAAGGGGGGCGGTGATGGGGGGAGATGGGGGGGTTTAGTATTTGCGTGTTGCGCGAGGTGCAAGCACCTCGCGTGCTTGTGAAAAAAATGGTGGGGGGGTGATGGGGGGGTTTTAGTATTTGCGTGTTGCGCGAGGTGCAAGCACCTCGCGTGCTTGTGAAGAAAGAAAAAAAGGGGGGGGGAGATGGGGGGGTTTAGTATTTGCGTGTTGCGCGAGGTGCAAGCACCTCGCGTGCTTGTGAAAAGAAAAAAAAAAAAAAATGGGGGGGGGGGGTGATAGGGGGGGGGGGGGTTGCAGAAGTATTTCGACTAAAGCATTGCCCTTCTAAATGAATCTGAAAAAAAAAAATTCCAAGTCTCTTAATTTCCGGGATCGCCTAAAGGGGGGGGAGAAGGGGGGCGGGGGGGGACTTTGAAAAATGGTTTTTACTTTACCGAGCCTCCTCTACACGAATCCGTAAAAAAAAAAATACGGGTCTCGTGGTTTCCGAGATACGATAGGGGGGGGAGAAGGGGGGGGGGGGGAAAGGGAAGGTTTGGCACTTTTCCCGTAGGTTTGAGAGTTACTTGTTTACGAATCTGTCAAAATATACCCACCTCCCCATCCACCATCTGGGAGAACAATTATGTCAATGAGTGAGTGAGTCAGTCAGTGAGTGGTAATTTAGCTTTATATAGTATAACTAGTATTTGCGTGTTGCGCGAGGTGCAAGCACCTCGCGTGCTTGTGAAAAAAAAAAGTGGGGGGGGGGTGATGGGGGGGGTTTAGTATTTGCGTGTTGCGCGAGGTGCAAGCACCTCGCGTGCTTGTGAAAAAAACTAAAGCATTGCCCCTCTAAATCAAGTATTTGCGTGTTGCGCGAGGTGCAAGCACCTCGCGTGCTTGTGAAAAAAGAAATTGGTATTTGCGTGTTGCGCGAGGTGCAAGCACCTCGCGAGCTTGTGAAAAAAAAAAAAAAAAAAAAAAGAGGGGGGGTTGATTGGGGGGGGGGGTTGCACAAGTATTTCGACTAAAGCATTGCCCCTCTAAATGAATCTGAAAAAAAAAATGTTCCAAGTCTCTTAGATTCCGAGATCCGCCTAAAGGGGGGAGAAGGGGGGCGGGGGGGGGGACTTTGAAAAATGGTTTTTACTTTACCGAGCCTCCTCTATACGAATCCGTAAAAAGAAAAAAATACGGGTCTCGTAGTTTCCGAGATACGATAGGGGGGGGGGAGAAGGGGGGGGAAAAGGGGAGGTTTGGCACTTTTCCCGTAGGTTTGAGAGTTACTTGTTTACGAATCTGTCAAAATATACCCACCTCCCCATCCACCATCTGGGAGAACAATTATGTCAATGAGTGAGTCAGTGAGTGGTAATCTAGCTTTATATAATATAACTAGAATTTGCGTGTTGCGCGAGGTGCAAGCACCTCGCGTGCTTGTGAAAAAAACTAAAGCATTGCCCCTCTAAATGAAGTATTTGCGTGTTGCGCGAGGTGCAAGCACCTCGCGTGCTTGTGAAAAAAAATAAAAAAAAGGGGGGGGGGGGGAGATGGGGGGGTTTAGTATTTGCGTGTTGCGCGAGGTGCAAGCACCTCGCGAGCTTGTGAAAAAAAAAAAAAAAAGAGGGGGGGGGGTGATGGGGGGGGGGTTGCACAAGTATTTCGACTAAAGCATTGCCCCTCTAAATGAATCTGAAAAAAAAAATGTTCCAAGTCTCTTAGATTCCGAGATCCGCCTAAAGGGGGGGAGAAGGGGGGCGGGGGGGGGGACTTTGAAAAATGGTTTTTACTTTACCAAGCCTCCTCTATACGAATCCGTAAAAAGAAAAAAATACGGGTCTCGTAGTTTCCGAGATACGATAGGGGGGGGGAGAAGGGGGGGAAAAGGGGAGGTTTGGCACTTTTCCCGTAGGTTTGAGAGTTACTTGTTTACGAATCTGTCAAAATATACCCACCTCCCCATCCACCATCTGGGAGAACAATTATGCAAGCACCTCGCGAGCTTGTGAAAAAAAAAAAAAAAAGAGGGGGGGGTGATGGGGGGGGTTGCACAAGTATTTCGACTAAAGCATTGCCCCTCTAAATGAATCTGAAAAAAAATGTTCCAAGTCTCTTAGATTCCGAGATCCGCCTAAAGGGGGGGAGAAGGGGGGCGGGGGGGGACTTTGAAAAATGGTTTTTACTTTACCGAGCCTCCTCTATACGAATCCGTAAAAAGAAAAAAATACGGGTCTCGTAGTTTCTGAGATACGATAGGGGGGGGGGAGAAGGGGGGGGAAAAGGGGAGGTTTGGCACTTTTCCCGTAGGTTTGAGAGTTACTTGTTTACGAATCTGTCAAAATATACCCACCTCCCCATCCACCATCTGGGAGAACAATTATGTCAATGAGTGAGTCAGTCAGTCAGTGAGTGGTAATTTAGCTTTATATAATATAATAACTAGTATTTGCGTGTTGCGCGAGGTGCAAGCACCTCGCGTGCTTGTGAAAAAAAAAAAAAAGTGGGGGGGGGGGGTAATGGGGGGGGTTGCAGAAGTATTTTGACTAAAGCATTGCCCCTCTAAATGAATCTGAAAAAAAAAATGATCCAAGTCTCTTAGATTCCGAGATCCGCCTAAAGGGGGTAGAAGGGGGGCGGGGGGGGGGGCGACTTTGAAAAATGATTTTTACTTAACCGGGCCTCCTCTATACGAATCCGTAAAAAGAAAAAAATACGGGTCTCGTAGTTTCCGAGATACGATGGGGGGGGGGGGGGAGAAGGGGGGGAAAAGGGGAGGTTTAGCACTTTTCCCGTAGGTTTGAGAGTTACTTGTTTACGAATCTGTCAAAATATACCCACCTCCCCATCCACCATCTGGGAGAACAATTATGTCAATGAGTGAGTGAGTCAGTCAGTGAGTGGTAATTTAGCTTTATATAGTATAACTA
The DNA here is from genome assembly GCA_943138885.2 of Tholera decimalis. Classification (NCBI taxonomy): domain Eukaryota; kingdom Metazoa; phylum Arthropoda; class Insecta; order Lepidoptera; family Noctuidae; genus Tholera; species Tholera decimalis. The sequence continues at coordinate 14,430,901 of OW964574.2, read as the reverse complement.
GTATTTGCGTGTTGCGCGAGGTGCAAGCACCTCGCGTGCTTGTGAAAAAAACTAAAGCATTGCCCCTCTAAATCAAGTATTTGCGTGTTGCGCGAGGTGCAAGCACCTCGCGTGCTTGTGAAAAAAAAAAAAAAAAAATGGGGTGTGGTGATGGGGGGAGATGGGGGGGGTTTAGTATTTGCGTGTTGCGCGAGGTGCAAGCACCTCGCGTGCCAGTGAAAAAAAAAAAAAAAGAGGGGGGGGGTGATGGGGGGGGGGGTTGCACAAGTATTTCGACTAAAGCATTGCCCCTCTAAATGAATCTGAAAAAAAAAATGTTCCAAGTCTCTTAGATTCCGAGATCCGCCTAAAGGGGGGGAGAAGGGGGGCGGGGGGGGGGACTTTGAAAAATGGTTTTTACTTTACCGAGCCTCCTCTATACGAATCCGTAAAAAGAAAAAAATACGGGTCTCGTAGTTTCCGAGATACGATAGGGGGGGGGGAGAAGGGGGGGGAAAAGGGGAGGTTTGGCACTTTTCCCGTAGGTTTGAGAGTTACTTGTTTACGAATCTGTCAAAATATACCCACCTCCCCATCCACCATCTGGGAGAACAATTATGTCAATGAGTGAGTGAGTCAGTCAGTCAGTCAGTGAGTGGTAATTTAGCTTTATATAATATAACTAGTATTTGCGTGTTGCGCGAAGTGCAAGCACCTCGCGTGCTTGTGAAAAAAACTAAAGCATTGCCCCTCTAAATCAAGTATTTGCGTGTTGCGCGAGGTGCAAGCACCTGGCCTGCTTATGAAAAAAAAAAAGGGGGGATGATGGGTGAGATGGGGGGGGTTTAGTATTTGCGTGTCGCGTGCTTGTGTAAAAATTAAAAAAAAAGGGGGGGGTGATGGGGGGGTTTAGTATTTGCGTGTTGCACGAGGTGCAAGCACCTCGCGTGCTTGTGAAAAAAAAAAAAAAAAAAAAAAAAGAGGAGGGGTGGGTGATGGGGGGATGGGTTGCACAAGTATTTCGACTAAAGCATTGCCCCTCTAAATGAATCTGAAAAAAAAAATGTTCCAAGTCTCTTAGATTCCGAGATCCGCCTAAAGGGGGGGAGAAGGGGGGCGGGGGGGGGACTTTGAAAAATGGTTTTTACTTTACCGAGCCTCCTCTATACGAATCCGTAAAAAAACAAAAAATACGGGTCTCGTAGTTTCCGAGATACGATAGAGGGGGGGGGGGGAGAAGGGGGGGAAAAGGGGAGGTTTGGCACTTTTCCCGTAGGTTTGAGAGTTACTTGTTTACGAATCTGTCAAAATATACCCACCTCCCCATCCACCATCTGGGAGAACAATTATGTCAATGAGTGAGTCAGTCAGTCAGTCAGTCAGTGAGTGGTAATTTAGCTTTATATAATATAATATCTACTTACCAACTCCATATTATGTTTACTGATTTCTCTTGAGCTTGAGTAATGAAATTTAATTTTCAGCGACTTTTTGGATTATGTATTTTAAAGGGTTTCGAACTTTTTAATGAAAGCTGACTTTTTATCGAAATCGCGGTTTGTTCCATACAAACACATTTTGACGTATATGTGTTCTGTGCTTTGGCGTACCGTGTTACTGGACATTTTTTGTTTGTCTGTGAGTCCTCTACCCATAAATATCAATTTCATCTTGCCCCGCAATTTCGAAAATAACATCAATATGTCGGCGGGTCAATATACCACATCGGTTCTATTCCCTTTATAGTCCTCGTCACGTAAGTTGGGAAATTGGTTGTTGCCCTGCACTGGTGATTTTAGTGAGGTAGGTATCCCACACTCCGTTCTTTTTCCCAAAGGATCAGGCCTTTTGAAGACTTCCCCCCCGATAAAGGTGAAGGCCTCCCTCGCCTTTTTCCAAACAATCGTATCTGCTGCTAGAGCATCCAACTAGGAAGTTAAAAAGCAAAATACACGGAATGCAATAAACTAAGTTGGTACCTATTGATTATTTCTTAGCTATCTATTCGGATTGCTCATGACCATAAGTACATTTGCATCTATTCTATGCTTAAGTACCTAAATCTTGCTGCAACGAGATAAAGACTGAGCTAGTTATTTGGCATATCTTGCTGGCCTTTTACCGCATGTAGATTTTAACTTTCAACTTTTAGTAGTAAAAAATGCTGGAGTGCTAACGGTAACGGCTGACAAGGCCGTTACTGTTAGCACTCCAGCATTTTTCATCATCATAAAACAATTAAACCCTTGGGCTTCTGACTGGCTTTACTCAAATTGTTTTCCATCACCGTCTTACAGATTTCGGGCGGTTTCTGAGAATTTTTTAACTCAAAAAACCCAATAATACTCCAGCCGACCTGGGAATCGAACCCAGAACCTCATGCTCAGCAGTTGAGCTTGCAACCACTAGACCAACGAGGCTTTCTTATAAAGGCGAATGGAATAAATTGTTTATTTGGAACAAAAACAATAGACAAGCAAACATGTTGCTAGGTTGTATTATAGTATGAAAATAATAAAAAAAAAACAAGATTATGATTAAATTATCTCTTTATAAAGCATTCACAATTTACATTTTTAAATATTTTCTACAAAAACGCTTAAAACTAAAATACATAAAAAAACACTTATAATTATAAAAATTGCAGTCCACGAGTATCGGAAGCGAGATCCAAGCTACTGGTGCGTAGGTCCCCAGAAAAAGAAACCTCATCACAATAAGAGCTGTATCGAGTACTGCCTTCTGTATCAGGCACTTTATCCAGCCGTGCAACGCCAGCTTCGACATAAATGTCACATGTCAACAAATGAGAAACATATAGTGTCTCGACTTAGCCCATGAGGGGCTAAGTCGAGACACTTTATATGTTTCTCTTTCTCAGCTTTCACAAGGTTCTCGTCATGTGGGATGGTAACATCGATTATTATTATTATTTCTTCAGAATATTGTCTCTCTAAAGGTAAACTTTTTGATTTTGAATTTTGTTGTTTTAGGAAGTCTTGAGGTCCCGCACAACTTTCAAGCAAGCCCGCTGCCTCAGAGTTCAGTAAATTTCTTTCTTTTAAATCTTTTATTATATTGGTCAAATGTGCAATTATTTCCCTTGTCTTCTTACTTTTTCCTTAAGTCTCTTGATTTATCTCGACTGTTTTTTACATTTTTCTTTAAATTTTTTAATAATCTGAAGTGTGTGAGCCTGGAACAAATAAGAATAATATATTTAAAATTTTTAATATATATTTTTATTAGCTTATCAATTTATATTTATCAGATATCAATGCATTGAGAATTAGGTGTAGTAACGAAACACATCATACCGGTATATCTGTAACTCCATGTTTCGACATGACTCCAGCACAGGATCCAGATTTATTTTCATGCTAATGAACAGTCTAAAAAATTATAAACTTGTGATTGAACAAATACCTCTAACAATAATATAATAAACTATTTTTTTATGAAAAAAAACAGCTGTTCTAAATGTTAACTTATAACTTAGTTTTACTTAAGTAAATTTAATAAATAAATAAGTTTAATTTGATTAACTTGACTATTAAAATTGTTAAATCTTAATCATGTTGGCCATTAATTACTATGGTTTATTCAGTAGGTAAGCTTGGAGAGAGAATACAGATTTTTTTTAAATTGTGATTTAAAAAAATACAAAAAGTCGTTGATTATTGCAATAAAAAATCCTCGAATGCTTACTAGTGCACTTGGGGTAGAGGAAGTACTCGGGACAGGGAAGACTATATCGTGCTCCAGTGGCATGTCTCCAATTGTTGCACTTGCAACCTCATTTTGATCTCGGTCAGTCACTATCCCCGAAACACTTTTTCTGACCAAAGGCTGCAACATGTATGTGGTTGATACAAATAAGTAATTAACTTCTGAACTACAGATGTAAGTACTACAATACCTACATGAATAAATGGCACTTCATTTCAAAATTATATAAAATTGTATCAATTGAATAAATACTTTATATGAACATTAACATTATTATATGAATTTTAACATTAACTGCCATATATTAAATAAATAATATTAAAATATTGCCTATCTGACCTCCACAACCCAGTAGCTGGGTAACACGGGGTATCACACCACAAACTTCTAAACTCCACGCTACTACTGAGATATTTCTTACAGAAACACCCAATAGCAATTTTTGCCCGACCTGGGAATTGAACCCAAGATCTCGTAATCAGCAGCCGCGCTTGCGACCACTCAACCAAGGTAGTTTTAAATTAAAAACAAAGTTACTGAACATACATTATAATATGTTGGATTAAAAAAAAAAAAAAAATAGCACTATTCTTACCCATAAAGTCTGTGATGGAAGGGCATCATCACGTAATTTGACTACATTCATAGTTCTGTTAAAACATGAATTTTCAAAATGCAGTGAACATACAGACATTTCTTGCAGTGTTTATATTTTCCACACCAATTATCTTGAGCCAAGCATTTCGCCTTTCTTCAATCTTAGGCAATCTAAAAGTAATTATATGTTCATTTTATTTATACCTACATTGTGGAATCAATAGTTTGATTTTCTTAGATAAAATTAGTGCTAAATCTATCGACACGTAAATCACCATTGCTACAAGTACAACACTAATTCTCAAACAAACAAAAATGCTTTTACGATATTTGAGTGAAATAACTGCAAATATATTAAAATAAATAGGAATATTGATAGAATTTTTCATCTTATACTGTTTACAGAAAGCACACGTGTATAACTATACAAATAATATGGAATATCTTTGAATTATGTAGTACGTACCGATGTAATCTTAGAATAACAACGCATAGAAGAGGCGTCTAGAACAAAACACGAGCGATTTCGTGTGTCCACTTTATTTTCTTTGTGTGCGTGAGCCGAATGTGTCTACATTCTTCAAACGCACACAAATATAGCTTTCAGTGATACAATTACCAGTACCATTACCACAAAAATGGGAAAACGCACTATTATGTTGCTGGATCAAATCAAGTATTTTATGTTATGAAACTAAATAAGATGATGTTTTTTCATGTAATATGACTTATATGACATATATTTACGGAAGGTAAACGACATGAGATATCGTTTATTGCGTTTAGAATGTTTGATGTGTAATGTGTTATAATGATATTATAGAAATGTATTAATTGCTTGAAAAATTTCGTTTGATATCAATTAAAAGTATGTGTTGTATTTATGAAATAGAAAAATATTATTGAGAACATTACTTAAATGAAAAAAATCTTAATCAATAAAATTGTCATCTTTATGATGCTACTCTTCGAACTAACAGTAACTTTTAGTTATAAAACACTGTAGGTAGTAGCTGTAAATAAATATAGTTTAGTTTGACGCATACATAATTGCCGCCAAAACTATATTTTTTTAAACAAAAATAAGCACAAAAGAAATCAATATGGGTATTTTTTTCCTCACGGATAGCAACATTGAATTGTGATAAGTTAGGTTATTAGAATTTTTGTTTGATGGTCGATTTACTTAAATATAATGTATAAAATGTAAGTATTTACTTGTGAAATGTAATTTGATTACACGTTTTTTGTTTTCCTGAAGGACTATGACATCCCTTTCCGCTACAAACGGTCGTTTTAAATTATTTACTCGCGAGCTCTGTTCGGCAGAATGTGACCTTGAATACTGACGGCTCGTCGAGCAAAGTTAGCCAAAAATGGCTAAGTTTTAGTTGCCTCACTTTTTGCACTCGTACTATCCTTCTATGCGTTTTTATTCTAAGGATGTAATGTTATATTTGCCGGTTTTGTCCTTGTTTTGGTTTTGCAACCAATAACACTGCACTGCGGCATCTTCTTACACACCGATTATCACCTCTGGATACAGTTATTCACATAAAACCACTGATTCACAACGAAAATTATCAAAATACATCCACAAACAACGCTGATTGACAGATCACCTACCAGGCTATGCCGCAAATAGGTATTTTGAGGACGACAACGAAGAGTTGCCAGAATGATAATGATGAAAACTAGTGTTATCTCTTTTTGCTCATTAAACAAAAAGAAGATGACAGTATGTTTAAGTCTTGATTATAGAAACACAACACATTTGTATAACTATTTTTCCTATAGACAATCATTTCATGTCCATAGGGTTTCATTAGTCTGAGTTCACGGCTAAACCTTAAATTAAAAAGAATTATGTTTGTGAAATATGTTTGAAAATTGGATATCGGAAATATCCGTCACAGACATCGACTACCTTGGTTCAGAATAAATATATTCCATAGAATAACGAAAAAACGTTCTCGGAAAGCCCTTGTAGATCCGGAAAATTCTGATGAATCTTCTACTAAGGAAGCTACTGATGGAATTCCAACAAGAGAAGGTACGTTCCACAAGTTCCGCAGAAATATCTCTGAAAATTAAACATCAACATAAATAAAAATTAACGTTATTATTTTACTCATTTTATGTTTCCTTCTTTCTAGTTGTCGTAGACGATAGTGTATGCTAGAGTCGTAAAAGAAAAAGGAACGTATCTGACTGGAAAAAGAAGATGTCAAAAAGAGCCAAGGCTTTTGGATAGGCATACTTAAATGTCAAAGGAAATTCTGTACCAGCAAAGCCTCTTCTAGGATTAACTTATGAAAATAAAAATTGTCAATTTTTTTTCTAAATTGCAACAATTTATCATTTATCTCACTTCCTGCTCCTACTATCTTCTTACTAATATTATAAATGCGATATAAGTTTGTGAAGATGGATGTATGGACGTTAGTTACTCTTTTATGCCACAACTACCTACTGAACAGATTTAGATGGGAGAATATTTGAAGATAGCCATATTCAGGATTCATAAATTTAGTTCAAATAATGCTTTTCCAATTGCAACTTTTATGGATTTAATGTAAAGTTCATAGTGTAGGTTAACGAAATAAATCAAACGGACAGCTTTTGAACCGCTATAAAGGTCTGAATCTGAAGCTGAAAAATTTCGTCGAACGGTGATGAGATATGAAACACGCGGTAATTAGAATTAAAAAATTGGTGATTATGCTTCGTGATTGGTAATGAGAAATAAAATTAATAATATAATTTAATCACATATTTATTCATTATTTACGTGACAATAAATGACATCAAAGCTAGCTTGTTATGAATGCTCTACCTGTCTTATCTCTAGCAAGTAGTCCGGTGGGAACAATAACAGTACGCTGATCCCAGCCGCGACGGGCGGGCTCCGCTGACCAAACATTCTCGATATTGTTAGAGTGTAACTCTATACGCTAGATAATAAGTGAATGTTTATCCTGTTGTTAGTTAAGATAGAATAAGTTGGTCTGAAATAAACGGTCGTCACGTCAAGTAAAGTAGTGCCTTTTAAAAACCCGCCGAGACTCCCCGGTAACTTAAGTGGCGCAGCCGGTAGGATACCCAAAATTTAGCCTGTGCTTCGAAGGACACTAAATCGGTTCTGAGCGCGTGGTATTGGGTAAACTCGAACTGTGTTCCTGTTTCTACGATTGCAGCTCTACGGGAAGGCATGGGATCGAGCGAACTGTAAGTAGACCTCCTTACGATTCCTGTCTTGTCATTGTTATTTCCTGTGGCTACGAAAGTAGATATATATCGTAATTTTCCAACTAAAATCGTCGAAAGTTATTTGACTTCATCAATATTTGTTAATTAGGTAATTATTTTAAGTGTGAAGTGTTTGAGCATTACTTTCGGAATTTTATATTTTTTATACCTAAGTATTTTAAATTTTATATTAATAATTTTAATAATGGTAGACCAAGTACAAGTTATTCTAAGAGAATTGCTCTCCCTTATCCCTAAGTTTGATGGGGATCAAAATATGTTAAATTCATTTATCAAAAAGAGTGAATATATATTGAGAAATTTTAATGGACCAGAAAATGCGACACAATCAACATACGTATTTCATTCTATTACTAGCCAATTATGCGGTAGAGCCGCAACTCTACTAAGTGAAAGAGAAGACATTAATTCTTGGGAACAATTGAAAAATACTCTTATACAGCATTTGGGAGACCCTAGATCAGAGGAGTGCGTAGCGATTGAGCTCGAGATTTTAAAAATTAAAAATGATAAAACTTACTTACAATTTTGCAACAGAATTCAACAAACGCGTAGCACCCTCTTCTCTAAGGTAAACTTGCTCACGGACGAAGGCTTAAAAGCTGCTAAAATGATAATATATAATAATATGTGTCTTAATGTGTTTTTATACAATCTTACGGAGGATCTAATTAGAATCGTACGTTTGAGAAACTCGTAATACTTTAGAAAGTGCACTTAGCATTGTCATAGAGGAAGTTAACTTTCAATATCAGTACAAAAATAAAAACAAGGCTCAGAAACAAGCTTCATTACCTAATCCTAATAATTCTGTAGATCCTAGATCGCCTAAACAAAACTCTTTATCGCCCAACAGCCAGCCGTTTAAATTTGGAATCCCGCAACAAGCGCAAAATAATACTAGGCCTGGTTTTAATAATGCTAATCGATTCAGCACACCACAGTTCACACCAACAAATTTTAAGTTTGGTATTCCAACAATTCCTCAGCAAGGTTTTAGGCCCAACTTACATGGTCAACAAAATTTTAGATTTAGAATCGTTCCTCAGTAAGGTTATCAACCCCAATTTAATAATAATACTCCAAATCAGGCCAAGCCAATTTCCAATGGACCAAATCAACAATTTAAATTTGGCATGCCCCCACACAATCAACCACATAATAACCCACCACAGTTACAGGAAAGTGATATCTCTATGCGTACAGCTCGCCCGATGAGACAAAACATGTTAAATATTTTACTCGATGACGACAATAATCTATTCTACAATATTGAACCCGTAGAGACCCCGTCAGAACAATCCAATCAAAATGTCACTTATTATGAAGAAAATTATGCTTATAATTTAGAAATGCCTGAAACCCAAATTTACAATGAACCTTCCGAAAAGAAAAATGATGAAAAACCACACGATGTTGAAAATTTTCAGGCACAAGCCTCCAATTTTCACCCGAAGTAATTCAGTTGAATTGTGATTCACTCTTAAAACTCCCGCATATAGAAATTCCCGTAATCAAGGCCCGTTTCATGATAGATACTGGAAGTACGCGGTCTTTCATAAGTCCTGTCAAAGCAAATGAATATTTTTCAAAATATAAATTATACGAACCGTTTGAGGTCATAAGTACACACGCTCGTAGTCAACATAATGAAGTAATTTATATACCACTTTTAAAGACCTTTAAAACTTTAGGTAAATATAAGTTTTACGTATATGACGTAGATAAAAGATATGATGGTTTGATAGGCTCAGACTTATTAAAACAATTAGAAGCCTCTATTGATATGAAAAACCAAATATTACGTACACCCACGACAGAAATTCGTATATTATATAACCCGCCATACGAGGTCACATTAGAACCAAGGACCGATATGAAAAATGGAGATACTCTATTAAACTATACAGATTTCGGACAGGGTGTTAGAATGCCGAGTGCTCTCGTGAAATGTATCGATTCATTTGCAACTACAGTTATACAGAATGCTTCAGAAAATAGCGTCACATTAACGTTTCGGCAACCCTTGATTACATGTAAATTAAATGACAATACTTGTGAGATAAATATAACTGTTAGGGATAAATTACCCAATAGCCAAGTGTTATGTTTATATTTATATGTTGTCTGTGGTAACACTCTCTTCTCTCTGCCATGTCGTCCTACTAAGATTGCCTCTAGACACGTAAGCTTTTTATTAAATAATGTTAATTGAAGAAGTGCTCGTATTCATTGCCATAATACCCTTACAAACCTAACAGGTTATGGGCCCAGCACGAAATATTTTAAAAAATTACGTTTGAATGTCGTTGTGAAACGTTAACGATATTTTAGCAGTTTTCCCAGTAAACAAATTCGTATATTTTTTATTGTGCATTGGAAAGTTTATAAAAGTAAATTCTAAAAAGTAACTTTTAGAGAACCTCGTAGGTTTGGTGAAAAAGTTTCTTCCATAAATTGGAAATCTAACAAAATTCACTTCATAAGATGGATGATTTTCTCGTAATCGAGAAAATCGGTGAAGGTGAATATGGTGTAGTGTACAAAGAAAAGAATAAAAAGAATAAAATTGAATTATGTCGTAAGTCTTGTGGAGTGCGGTCGTAATTTCTTGGATATTAAAATTTGAAAAAACATTTTTAAAATAAATAAAACATAAAAGAATAATAGTCACACAACACTCAACCTTATCTGTGCCGAAACCAGTGCTAAAGTTCAGTGCAAGTATCAATAAATAAATTTAACAACACTTTCGCGCTTCCGGGAAGAATTCGCCACGAACGACGCAGGTGTGCCGCAGGTGCGCACGCTTAAATTCCACGGATTTTGTGCTACCGATATTTGTCATCAGATATCAAAACAAAAATAGATTAAAACAAATAATAACAATGGCTAATAACTGTGCATCTTGTCATAAGGCGCTGCGTTCTTCGAATGTAAAATGCTCCAAATGCGACCTACTGTTCCATGTAATATGTGCGAATGCTGGTAACCAGATCAAGCTAACAGGAGAAATGAAGTCGAGCTGGATTTGTGCATTCTGCCAAAGCAAGGCATCGAAGAGAATCACTACCCCCTCTCGCACTCCGGCACCCGAGGTGCCGAAGCCGACGGACGTCACATCGCCTAACTCTGCGAATTGTTACCACTCTACACCGTCACTCGACTCATCCTCCACTGCACTTACTGACTCGGAGATTCTACGTACACTCAGCTCCGAAATAAGATTACTTCGAGGTGATGTAGTAGATATAAAGTCACATATCACATCCCTGACCGAGCACCTCACACAATGCTATAAACGTCTTGATGAATACGACTCTAGAATCAAAACATTGGAAAAACGTGAAGAAGACATAATTTCCCTCCACCACACCATCGCTAATCTCCGTGAGCAGTTGGACACACAAGCGCAATCCTCTCTGAAGAATGAACTCGAGATATCTGGGATCAACGAGATCAAGCACGAAAATCCGCTGTATATAGTGTGCGTATTTGCTCACAAAATAGGAGTACCTTTAGATGAACAGGATGTAGACTTCGTGACCAGAGCGGGACCACGCCGCCAACACACCAAAGACGCAGCTGAGGCTCCACCTCGTACTCTCGCCGTCCGTTTTGTGCGACGTTACAAGCGTGACGAATTTCTGAGGGCCGCTAAAACCAGAAGGCCTCTAACATCGACTGATATCGAGATATCTGGAGTGACGCGAAACGTCTACGTTAATGAGCGCCTCACTCACCAAAGGAAATAGGCAGTTATTTCGTGCGACCAAACATGCTGCAAGCGAACATGGATACAGGTTCTGCTGGGTTAAAAATGGTGCAATTCTCATCCGTAAGCAGGAGGGTAATCCATCCATCCACATTCGGAACAATGAAGACCTGGTACGGTACCTGGGTGCATCGACCTCAGTGTAACGTCACGTATCTGCGACCGCAGAACTTCAATGAAAAGACCACTTCGACAAACGGAAAACAGTACAAAACTTTTATTATTACATATCTATATATTTTTAAAACTCATTTTAGTCTCAGATCTCAAATTACTTACAGTTATTTCATAATTGTTTTGTTATATGTATTTGTCTTATTTTTTAAATATGAGAACATTCAGTGTACCTCTAACTGTGTAGTTTTTTAAGCTTTTAGATCACAAATTATTTCTAGTTCTTATATTATTATTTTGAAATATTATTATTTTTCCTTATTCTATCAATGCGTACCTACGCCGTGTAATTTCTATAATTATGTCAGTTTTATTAACCTTTTATATGATTTTTTTTCTGTTTATTTTAGGCTTTTAGAATTTTACTTTATTGCCCAGTGTCTGAAGCCTGAAAACATACTGTGTACCCCGATATCAGTGCAAATAATTGCACTTATGGAATCTATAATGTTTACTTCAATATTGGGATCAAAATGTAACTTTTATATCGAAAGAATTGATTCCATATTCGACACTTTTATTCACACAAACACTTCAATCACAGCTCATGTTAAAACTGCCCTTCAAAATACAAACAATACACACTTACAGACACACTTTAAAATAACTTTTTTCCTACATTCTTATAATCACGAAAATCTTATAGTAACAAAGCAAATATATACTATGAATAAAATCAACATTTTCACAAGTTATATCTATGGCTTTACTTGACATTATTCAGGATATCGAAGAAAATGTTACTATAAATTGTCACACACTTGAACAACTAGAAGAATGTAGGAATCTAATGACAAATACTAATAGTTTAAAAATTCTATCGCTAAACATAAGAAGCTATCAGCATAATTTTGACGATTTTTACATAGCTTTCCAACGCCTTGATACCGATTTCGATGCTATTATTTTGACGGAATGCTGGCTAAGTGATGCTACATTAATGGAGCCACTACCTGGATATAATGCATCTCGCTCTTTTTCTCAACTTAACAAAAACGGAGGTGTGGTTATCTATACCAAATCCATATGGAATGTTTCCACCTCAGGATCTGAAATTGTAGACGCAGACAGTCTTCTTGTTATACTTGACAATAAAGTTGCTATTATAGGAATCTACCGTTCTCCATCATCTCCGAATATTGACAATTTTACAACGTCTCTAGATACCACTTTAACACGATTAACAAAATTTCCTACAACAATCTTAACTGGTGATATTAATATTGACATTCATAATACCACGAACAGCAAACACATTGAATACTTGTGTCTATTAGCCTCCCATGGTCTTCTGCCTGCTATTACTGAACCTACAAGAGGACGTACTTGTCTTGACCACATTTTTATAAAAACGAACAAAAAAGCAGTAGGTATCATTGGGAGATCCTCAATTACAGATCATGACATTGTTATGGCTGCCATATGGCAAGCAGAAACTTCAGTTACACCTTCTAGATCCCGGTATAAATATTTAATGGATGAACAAGCAGTAGCCGCAGAACTAAATAACACTGACTGGTCTGAAGTATTAAATAATGACTGCGCAAACGCTTCCCTAAACTTATTAATGGATATAGTGTCCAACTCAATGACCAAAAAGTACGTAAGTACGGCTACTGGGATCCAGCAGAATACCAGCGTCAGGCATATTTGCCTGGCACATGCTGAGCTGAACTCCCATTTGGTGCAATTTGGAGACACACACCACACCAATGTTTTGTGTTACATTTTTAAGTATGTTTTCTTTTCTTTCTCATTTATTATATTTTTGGTTGTATACGTTTGTTCTGTTCTTTTTTTCTGTAATTTATGTGTTATAATTATGTTCATGTGCTTTTGTGTGTTGTGTCTTCTGTTGTCCAATAAAAATTTTATCTATCTATCTATCTATTTATCAAAAACTTCCGCGAAGTAAAAATCAGCCGTAGTAAATACAACATTAAGCCCTGGATTACTCCAGGCCTCTTAAGGTGCATTAGACAACGAGATAAACTACACCTAGACTTAAAATCTCATCCAAAAGATGATATGCGCCGATTAATATATTCTAGATATAAAAACTTTTGTAATGATTTGCTACGCAAACTTAAAACAAATTACAATAGCCAGCTTATTCAAAAAAACCAAAACAATCCAAAAAAGCTTTGGAATAGCATTAAATCTATTTACAATCCAAACGAACCAAAAGAATACTCCTCAAGACTATTAACACACACCTCGAACCCACATGAATCACTCAACAAGTGTAATGCCTACTTTACCTCACTAGGCAAAAATCTCTCAGACATCATACTATCGCGTCTTTCTGAAACACAAGCATCTCTGGCCTGCAATTACAGGCCATGTGAAACTCCTTTACACTCTTTCTTTTTCCAACCAACTGATGAAGCCGAAATTGAAAAAATAATTGATCAACTTAAAATTGATAGCGCTCCCGGGATAGATGGGATTAGTACCCGCCTTATCATAATGTTAAAAAAATCTCTACTAAAACCACTCACTCACATATTTAACCTAAGTCTCGAAAATGGTGTCTTTCCCGATCGCTGGAAGATTGCGTGTGTTCGTCCTATTTACAAAAATGGCCCAACAGACTTACCCGAGAATTACCGTCCAATAGCACTCTTGAGTATTGTATCTAAAATACTTGAAAAAATTGTCAATAAGCGCCTAGTAAATTACTTAGACAATAATAATCTCATATCTCACAGACAGTTCGGCTTTAGGAGAGGCAAGTCTACCGAAGACGCAGCAATATGTTTAACAAACTCTGTGGCTTCTTTCATAGAAAACGGAGAACATGCCATGGGAGTTTTCTTAGACCTTGCCAAAGCGTTCGACACAATTTCCGTTGACCTACTCTTAGTGAAATTAGATGGTATAGGAATAAGAGGTGTCGCGCATGACTGGTTTAAGTCCTACCTCTCGGCTCGCCAACAGTTGGTAAAAGTAGGTGACCATTCAAGTAGTTTACTTCCGATCAACTTCGGTATTCCTCAAGGAAGTACCATTGGACCAACGCTCTTTGCCTTCTACATTAACGATATTCTTAATGCTTCAGTAAATAATGCAGAAATCATATCATACGCAGACGACACAGCTATTATTTTTCACGCCAAAACCTGGGAAGAGGTGTATCATTCTGCTGAGAGTGGTTTGATTACGATCATGGAGGTTCTTAACAAAAATCTTCTTACGCTTAATGTGAAAAAAACAAAGCTTATAACGTTTTTCAAAACTACAGCATCCAGTCCTCCAAAGAATTTAAAACTTACAACTCCATACATGCAGTAGCCATCATTATAATCCACTAATAGACTGTACATGCACTAGCATAGACCGCACTCACTCTCTCAAATACCTCGGTATTACAATAGATGAAAATCTCTCCTTTAAACCCCATATTCATCTTCTTTCGACTCGTGTCAGAAAACTTATTTACATTATGAAAAAGTTACGTGACTGCACACCCACTAAAATTCTCCGAATGGTATATATTGGTCTTTGTCAATCAGTGCTGCAGTATGGAATTTCCATCTGGGGCAGTGCTGGTAAGTCCACATTTATTGAAATAGAAAGGGCTCAGAGAGCTGTCATCAAAGTAATGCTAAAAAAGCCTTTTAAGTTCCCAACAGACCTGCTATACTTATAATGAATTTCCTGTTCTCCGAGTGCGGCAGTTATTCATTTTAAGTGCCACACTACATGCTCATAAATCCTTCAAAAGTAGATCTGACCATCAACATCTCTTATCCAGACGCGTTCTACACATCCCTCTACCAAACGCTACGAGTCTACTAGCAAGACGCTGTCCATATTACTCTCACACCCATATTTATAATCAAATCAGTAAATACTGTAACATCAAAGGCATTAACATTCACTCATGCAAGAATATAATCCAAAAATTACTCCTTTCCTTATCGTACAATGAAACAGAGGAAATTATCTAGTACAGACACACATACATGCTAAGTCACATACATTCACGCATTAAGCCTTCTATAAACGCACACCACTCTAACACATAACACCAATATTACACACTTATTCATAATCGATAAAATAAACTTATGTTCAATTTGTATTTATAAGTTAATTATTTTATATAAAGTGCACACAGTTGTTTTGTTTTACATTTTGTTTAATGTTTTGTTTTATTTTTAGATATTGTTTTATTATTAAATTAGGCATTTTTTTTAAATACCTTGTGACCATTGCATTCATATATCTGTTCAGAATAGTTATTTTTATCTTTTGTTAACGCAACTCTGGTCTCCAAGATACAGGCGCTGCCTAGTTTGGAGGCCGCTGACATTATTTTTAATAAAACAAAGTTTAGTTACAGCAAAGTTTAGTTATTAATAGACAAGAACAAGAATCTGAAACAAATAGAGAGGAACATGTAAACCAAGAAGTTCAAACAAATACACATGAACAGGAAAATGTAAGAAAATCAGAAAGAAACAGAAAGTTACCTCAATGTCTACAAGATTATAATCTAGAAGATCAAGAAGATATATCAAACATAGCATACTGTTTACTAGTAGACTCAGATCCACTATCATATGAACAAGCTATAAACAAAGGAGTAGAATGGAAGAATGCAATAGATTGTCAGAGAAAATGGAAAACTTCAAATAAGTCAACGAACTAACCGATGAGGAAATCATAACCAATGTACCATATCGTGAATTAATAGGTTGTCTAACTTACATTTCTACCACTTCAAGACCCGATATTACTTTTACCACATCATATCTCAGTAAGTATTTAGATAAGCCAACTAAAACTTTATGGACAGCAGCAAAGAGGGTATTAAGATACTTAAAGCAAACTTCAAGTAAGTATCTAACTTATACAAAGTCAGACAATAATCAAACGTCTTTAGTTGCCTACGCCGACGCCGATTGGGCGAGTGACAAGGAAGACAGGAAAAGTGTAAGTGGCTGTGCTATTTATCATAACAATAATCTAGTGTCCTGGTTCTCCAAAAAGCAGCAAACAGCATCTCTATCTTCAGCAGAGGCAGAGTATGTAGCAGCTGCAATGGTATCGTCTGAACTACTTTATCTAAAAGGTATACTCACAAACTTTAACTGTTACCCAGATGCCACATACCTTTTGATAGATAACCAAAGTGCCATACAAATGATTCAATGTAATGAAAATGGTAAAAGAACAAAACACATAGATATAAAATTCCACTTTATTAAAGATTGTATAAATAAGAATATGTTTACCATTTCATATGTGTCATCCAATGAGAATGTTGCAGATATTTTTACCAAGCCATTGTTATCAGTAAAACATAATTACTTTGTAAGTAAACTTAAGATTACATTGTAAACAATATTTAAACTAAATATTGAGAGGGGGTGTTAGGGATAAATTACCCAATAGCCAAGTGTTATGTTTATATTTATATGTTGTCTGTGGTCACACTCTCTTCTCTCTGCCATGTCGTCCTACTAAGATTGCCCCTAGACACGTAAGCTTTTTATTAAATAATGTTAATTGAAGAAGTGCTCGTATTCATTGCCATAATACCCTTACAAACCTAACAATAACAAATAACGAACCATTGAGCAACTTTGAAATCGACGATTTACTAAAAAATAACTTAACTAAATTACGACTGGACCACACCAATGCGGAAGAACGTGAGGCTATAACCAAATTATGTTTTGAATACAGAGACATATTCCATTGTGATGAACTCTCTCTTACTTTTACCAATCAGGTAAAGCATCAGATTAGAACTAAAAATGAAGATCCCATTTATGTCCGCCCCTATAGACTTCCACCGTCGCAAAATATAGAAGTACAAAAACAAGTTGAAAAATTATTGCAAAATGACGTCATTCAGGAATCTTTTTCGCCTTGGAGTGCACCCGTGCATCTTGTACCAAAAAAATGGACGCCTCGGGTGAACAAAAATACAGGATAGTTATAGACTATCGACGCTTGAATGATATAACTACGGATGATAAATATCCCTTACCTAACATAAACGACTTATTTGACAAATTAGGGAAGTCCACCTACTTTACGACGCTAGACCTCGCAAGTGGCTACCACCAGCTGGAAATAGATAAACAGGATAGACCCAAAACTGCGTTCACTACCCCATCAGGGCACTTTGAATTCACCCGCATGCCTTTTGGCCTTAAGACCGCACCTGCAACATTTCAACGCGCAATGGATAACGTGTTGAGGGGATTGCAGGGTATCCATTGCCTGGTTTACCTAGATGATATAATAGTCTTTTCAAATAGCTTGCAGGAACATATAGATAAACTTAGGAAAGTTTTTGATCGACTTAGACAAACCAACTTGAAGGTGACGCTTGACAAATGCGAATTTTTAAGTACAGAAGTACTTTATTTAGGACACAAAATTACCAAAGACGGGCTAGAACCCAACAATGACAAAGTAAAAGCTGTACTAGACTTTCCGTTACCGAGAACGCCCACTGAAATAAAAAGCTTCCTGGGTTTAGTCGGTTATTACCGTAAAGAACAAAGACGGATCCTGGCCTACACAACATTTAAATTTAAAATGTCAGTTAAATTTAATTTATCTTTAATGTATAAGAATCTATACAATAAAATCTAAACTATAAGTTTGTATTTAATTTCTTTCGAGAACTTCTTCATTAGAATTGATTTATTAATAAACAAATAGCTGACCGGAAATTGTCGAAAAAAGGTTGAGTTGTCAATATGCTGCAATTAAACTTATTAATCAGTTTTTATTTCAAATTCTTTATTGTTTTATGTATTCTTTTCTATACTAAAAATAGTAACAATATGTGGTGAACAATAATCTCATTTTATTACATAAAAAATCTGAAATAATATTTTAATTATTGAGAATAAAAACTCTATTCTATTTTTATACGTGGCAAGCAAAGGCGATGTTGACTATTCTGCCAAATAAAAACTCGAACAAGTGTCAAAAGTGACACAAAGGGAATTGATTGACATTACAAACACAAACAGTTGTTGTGAAACATAGTGTATTACATTCTCTTTGAGTTGTTGTTGTCGGTGATATTGCGAAGTGCATGCGTTTACGTTTCCTCCTCTATTTTTTTGAGACTATTTTGCTTTTCGAAGTGTTGAAGTACATCCATTATTGTGACCATGTCTAGCCAACAACGTTGCACTAATTGTGGATTGAATGTTTTCCGAATGCGGAGGTATTTAGTAGAATGCGAAGAAGTTCGTTCATTGTTACAGCAGTGGACCTCTATTCTCGAAGTAAAGTACTTTCATTTAATTAGACAGAAGTAATTACTTTAGTGCTAAATGTTAGCGTGTACAAACATGTATAGAGATCGTCAAATTGTAATAACCTCAAAATTCCATATTTGTATTTATGCTAATATTTTTTTGTTAGAGCTTCTATACAATATTAAATGCTAAGAAACAGTTCTTAGTATTGAACTACACACAATAAAATTATTTTCATCACTGGCCGTGAGAATTTTATATTGAGCCAAAGTTACTATGGACACTCAGCATTGCTCTTTATAAAAGACTTTGCTAAAATCACGCAACCACTCACCTCTTGTTTAAAAAAACGAAACAAAGTACAGATCAGCCAATCCTTTATCGATGCCTTTAATAAGTGCAAAGAGTTGCTAGTAAACGCGCCTATTCTTCAGTTCCCTGATTTCTCCAAACCTTTTGTCTTAACCACGGACGCCTCCAATTATGCTCTAGGAGCAGTCCTTTCACAAGGCCCTATTGGAAGTGACAAGCCCATAGCCTACGCGAGCCGCACTTTAAATGACGCAGAGACACGTTATAGTACAGTAGAAAAAGAAATGCTAGCCATTATTTGGGCAACAAAACATTTTCGTCCGTACCTATATGGGCGTAAATTCACTATCTACACGGATGATCGTCGTCTAGCCTGGCTTACCTCATTTAAAGAGTTTATCTTCAGACAAGTAGTTGTTACACTACATATCTGAAGATTTTTGAACGGTCAAAATTTTCTACCTATGCAATTTTTTTATATTTTTTTTATATTCCACAACTTTCACACAACGCCATCTAGTCCCAAACTAAGCAGAGCTTGTGGTATGAGTACTAGACAACTGATAAACATACATATATATTTTTAAATACATACATGTTATAGATAAATTACACCCAGACAAAGAACAAATGATCGTGCTCATCACACAAACATTTGTCCTGGGTGGGAATCGAACCCACGACCTTGAGCATAGCAGTCAGGGCCACTGACCACTATACCAACAGGCCCGTCATATTCAGTGCATAATCATATATATATATATGATTATATATACATGATTATGCACTGGTGCCTAATGCTGATTTGTATATAGTTTTAGACTATCGCCGTTATTTACATATCTTAAATGTTTCGGTTTTTTACCAGGTACCTTTTATTGTAGCTCTGATAACTTCCTACCTACTTTATCTTTCTGTGATTATGGCGTTTTCAATATTACCGAAATACCGGGTCCCAAACAAAAGGCACGCTGTAGAAGTCCCTATTTATATAAGTAATGCTGTTTCGTATTAACTAAATTCAGAACTAAAGAAATATAGAAAGTCCAAAAAGTATTTACTATTGAGTCCTAAACTTCCGCTGAATCATCAAGTCTTATGTCGAATGCAACGGGTGGTTTTTCCTATAAAATTTAAGATAAGATATAATAATTTACCGCTGAATAGACTAGAAACTACACAGTCACTCTGAAGGGTAACTGAAAAGATAATGCTTGATGACGGCCATTCGGTTCAACACCTCAATTGAAGGAACTACATAAACAAATAGTCCAAAAAATATTTACGTTTGCGTTAGAAAGTTCCATTGCATCATCAAGCCCAAGGTCTAAAGCTACAGGATTATTCCGATTGCAATACAATTTATTTTATCTTTTATTTTGGGGTGGAAAAAGCAACAAATGACTTCTACTAACTAAAAACCCACCCTGTTCCATCAGCAGTCCTTAAGTTCCGGGGCCGCGGTATCTCGTTATTTATTTATTTTATCTAAAATAATTTCTTTTTGAAACTTTTTATTAAAAAATAAACCCGACTTACAAAAAACACTGCAAAGAGAAAAATTACTTTAATTTCGGTATTCATTATTATAGGTGTGTCTACAATATTTGAAGAGTTCTCTCGATTTCTCCGTAATTTCATCATCAGATCCTAACTTGATGACATTGGAACTCACCTTGAAGTAAACATTTTCAAATAAAAAAGAATTTTCCAAATCGGTCTAGCCATCTACTAAAACTACTACAAAAATACAGTCTAATTGAGAACCTCTTTCTTTTTTTGAAGTAGGTTTAAAAACAAATCAGTAAAGAAATATGACATTAATTAAATTGTATTTATAGTTATTATTATTATTATATACTTTATTGTACACCTTACAATATTAATATGGATACAAAAAATTTAAATTAGTGTACAATGGGCGGTCTTATCGCACAGGGCGATCTCTTACAGACAACCTTTGGATGGACAAACTTAAAGGAGACAGTTTAAGGGCTGTCAGTGTACAAACATCATAATTTTAACTGAATATAATAATATAAAATACATAAAATACGAAAATCATATACTAATAAATATTACATGTATAATTGAGAAAGAAGGGGACCAGTTATAGGGAGAGGTAATGCTCCTTCACCATTCTTTTGAACGCTGGTAGCGTTTGAGCACGCCTCACTTCTATGGGTAATGCATTCCACAAACGAGCTGCTTGTATGGTAAAAGATTTATCAAAGAAAGAAGTGGAATGCATACGAATACTTAACTCTAGATTCTCCGATGATCTCAAGGACCTAGAATGTGTGTCACAGAGGAACTGAAAACGTTCCTTAAGATAAAAAGGAGTAAAAGGATTAAAGAGCACATTATAAAGTAAAGAAAGTAAGTGAAGATTCCGGCGAAATCTAATAGGAAGCCATTTGAGCTGAGCACGGAAATCAGAAACGTGGTCATACTTGCGCAAGCCAAATATAAACCTGATACACAGATTTTGAAGTCGCTCTAGCTTGTCCAATTGGTCTTGGGTCAAGTCGAGATAGCTGGCATCAGCATAGTCCAGAATAGGGAGAAGAAGAGTTTGTGCAATTGCAATTTTAGTGGAGATGGGAAGAAAATTACGTAGGCGTCTCAAGGAGCCTGCAGAAGCAAATACTTTACGACTAACTTCCTGTAACTGTTTAGTCCAAGAAAGGGTGTCGTCAATGTGTATTCCCAGGTTCTTCACAGTGTGACTAAAAGGTATGAAGGTGTTATTGAAAGAAACCTGGGGAAGTGCCGTCCAATCAATCCTGGAGATAGTACGAGAATTACCAACAACAATAACCTGAGTCTTAGCAGGATTGATTTTCAGCCCAAACTCAGCGCTCCAGTCACCAATTCGAGCAAGGTCCATATTAATAGTTTTGATGGCATCAGCTAACTCTACGAGTGGAGCTTGGGTGTAAATTTGAAGATCATCAGCATACAAGTGGTAGAAAGAAGAAAGTCGTTGAGTGATAGCATTTATAAAAAGTACGAAAAGTAAGGGAGATAAAACGCCACCCTGCGGCACACCGGCAGAGGTATCACACCAAGAAGAAAAGGAGTCCTCAATGGAAATACGCTGCCGGCGACCAAACAGGTAACTACGAAACCAGTCAATTACCGATGGAGATATGTTAAATGAGCATAGAATGCCAAGCAAAATGTCGAAGTCAACCGTATTAAACGCATTACTAAAGTCTAGTAATGCAAGTACAGTTAACTTCCCCATTTCCATGCCAGACCTTATATCGTCCGTAATATGCACGAGTGCAGAAGTAGTGCTGTGACCAGGACGGAAACCGGATTGGAAGGGATTCAGGAGATTATACTTAGAAAGGAACGAGCTAAGTTGTTGGTGGACAAGCTTTTCAAGGACTTTGGATAGGAATGGGAGAATAGAAATGGGCCGGTAGTCAGAAAAAGATGCAGGATGAGTTTTTTTGGGTAAAGGGATAATTTGAGCTTCTTTCCAGGCTTGTGGAAAGACATTACTAGAAATTGAGAAATTTAGGATGTATAGAATGATGGGGAGAACGTTATCAAGGATGGGAATGATCATCTTACGGCTGACACAGTCACTGCCCACGGCATTGGACGTAATCGACATAACACTCTTTTTAACATCACAAGCAGTAAATTGAGTTATGACAAAAGGAGAATAATCAGGTATCGGAAGGTTAGAAAGATAACTTAAAGTAGCAGTTTTAGTAGCCCTATCTATTGATGGCGAAGTAGAAAAATGACTATTAAGAGAGTTTAATTCAATGTCTTTAGGAATCAACAGTTAGGGTTTAATTTCATTAAAAGTGCTTCTATCTTTAGTGATTATTTGGGATTTTTTTTCTCAAAACGGTGGTAGCCCTAACTTTAGACCACATCAAAGTATTACTTTATATTGTAAATACAAAAAAAAACCGACTCTACTTTCGTTCGTCGGTGTTTTTGTTTTTTACCCGACTGCAAAGGGTTATGTTTTTGTACTTTCGTGTTTGGACACCGACTTCCAAAAAGTTAGTTAAAAAGTTATTTTTACGCTTTTTAGTTTGTAATTTATCAAGTTACAAAAGCCAAAATGTAAACTACTTATCACCTTTTACAAATTATTGCTTTTCCCGATGCAGAGACGTTAATTTTTGAGGAGTTCTCCTGATACTTCACCATTAGCTCTACTTCACTATAATTATGCATTGTGACGAACATAAAGTGCTTAACCATATTCAAGTAATCGAATCGCAACCCACAAAATACTTATTATTGAGGAGTTCCGGTGGCCATCTGTGGTCTTCATCATCAGTTCCATTTCACCAAATGGTACTTTTAAAGAGCCGAAATAACAACAATAACCAAATCGCTATAGGTGTGCCTATAATATTTGAAGAGTTCCCTCGATTTTCCAATATTCCATCATCAGATCCTGACGTGATGACAATGGGACCAATAAGAAAGTATACCCTTTCAAACAAGACATATTTTTTTTAAATCGGTCCAGTGATCCAGTCGTCTTCGAGTAATCGGGGAAACATACATTAAAAAATCCGACGAACTGAGAACCTCCTCCTTTTTTTGAAATCGGTTAAAAATGATGTACCTTGCTTCATGTGCATTCTTTAAACACTCTTTACACCGTGCGTATTCTCCATAGCTAAAACAATTACGTATAAAGAACAAAAAATATTTCTTACAAAAAAAACTACGAGTATCAAAACCCGCGTAATCGTAGTATAGTAATGCGTACGTGCGCCCGACTGTTGGGACGTGGAAAAAATTGACACAGGTCCTACTCCGGAGGACGCTCGCACCGTACTGAATGGAGCTAAAAAGAAGATTAGAAAGATTAGGTAGGGCCACTCGAAGTTTAGCTCGCTAGGGCTAATGTACTACTTAACCGGTCTTTCCTGTGGTGACCTCTAATAAATTAAAGGCCCCCAGCCAGGGCTTACAAACTAAAATATACTTACAACTAATGACCGCACGCTAAGGGCACTCCCTGTGGAGTACGGGCCTCGGCATAGCGGGGTCATTTGGGGAGGGCAGCAAAGGGACAGGCTGGGTCGTATTTAAGGGAGTATTTATTGCTACTGGCTCAGCATCACGGGCTGGCTCGTTTGGCAAAGGTCGGGGAGGATTTCCGTTACAAGTACGCGGACGTCGCGATGGGCTCGTCGGCGAGGCCGGAATACGGAACGCGTTTTGTGTGTGTGTTTTCTAAGAGTGCTAGTTTCCCTACTGCTCTCTTGTCGGATGGTGGTGGGGTCGTCGGGCTCGTCTAGGACGTTACGCGGGCGACGAACCCGAGAAATTTTGGAGGGTCTGTATCGGGCGGCCGATACGATCAGGGGGTTTGTGTGGGTATCAGCAGAGGTGAAGTAACGCACTGACATGCGTTTCAACACTTGCTTTATGGTCGGGATTTTGAGGTCTACGTGGAGATCCTCATTCCTCAAGAACCAGGGCGCGCCCGTGGCCTTTCGGAGAAAACGGTTCTGAATGACTTGCATCCTATGGATCTGCTTGGGACTAGCATGAGCAAACACCGGACAGGCGTATGTCATGATAGGACGTATACACGTCGTGTAAATTCGGATTTTACACCTAAGGGAGAGCTTACTGTGTTTATTCAGTATGAAGTGAAGCCTACCGAGAGCGAAAGCGGCTCGCGAGCGAACCGACTTTATGTGCTCATTGAAATTTAGGAACTGGTCGAGGATCACACCTAAGTATTTGGCTCGCTTCTCCCAAGGGATTGGCTTGCCAAACATAGTGATCGGGCGGGGGAGGGTGGGCTGTCTTTGGCGTGATGCGAAACAGGACTGCTTGACTTTTGTCGGGATTTACCTCAATCCTCCATTTCCTAAACCAATCGCCTAGTGCGTTGGCTGAGGTCTGGAGGGTATGAGCGATGCAATCGGGACTTTTTCCCGAGTAATAGATGGCCGTGTCGTCGGCAAATACGGATAACTCTACTGGAGGGCTGTTGGGGATATCGCTAGTGTATAGCGTGAAGAGTGGGGGGAGAGCACGGCGCCCTGAAGGACGCCGGCTCTGATAGGGCGGGGATGAATGGAGCTAGCTTGGGCAACGTAATATATAGTAATTTAGAGCGTTCTTAAAATCATGTTATTACAAAATTACATGATCGCATTGTCATACAAACTATTTATTTGAATTCTTTACAGAACAAAGTTTATTTTGACAATTTTTTTATCGGAATTACGCCTTATTAAATGCGAAAAATTGCGATAAATTTGTGCTATAGCGCTTAAAAATATACAACAGTTTTTATTTTATTTTTTTCTAAATAATGCAATAAATAATCCTGAATATTGAAAATTAATTTACAAATCAAGTATATGTCTTATACTATCCATATTTTTTCGCCTGAATTTGTGAACATTAGTCATAGATTCGGGAATCTGAAATTAACTCTACGATGATTTTTCAGTAAACTACTTTTGGGAGATTACGCACCACAAAGCGATGCAGATGTTTTAAGTAAATGTTATTCGATGAAATACTTTATTAATAATTGATGCATTTTGGACATGTATTTTAAAATTTCAAAGTATGTAGTAAGATGGTAAAGCAGACGATTGAAATCTTAGAAATTTGCGAGAATACGCTAAATGGCTCTCAACTGAAATCATTCATTTAAAAAATAATGGAAAATGTCATAAAAGCAAAATTGCTATCTGTAATCTGTGATTGTAAGTTTAATTGATATTTTTGAAATTATTATTTTACCTGTAAATAAAATTCTTTAAGAAATATGTAGTTTTTTTTTAACACTAAAACACTAAAGTTGTATCACTATCCTACATATTTTAGAAGATAGCATAATGTTCTACGCGGTCGCTTTTTTGTAACCACCTAAACTTGGTCGGATTACCACGGTCTTGAAGTTCCTAATGACTTTTATTTAATTATATGTACTACTCTGAAATTTTACAGGTATATAACTGAATTAAGCTACTAATTATTGATTTAACATTCAGTTCATCGCGCGCGAGACGCCGTACTGTGTGCGCGTCAGACGAGTGAGCGTTATCGCAAAATCAGCAATTTTTTATCCTTATACCCTACAGTTAATTAATAATTATGTTTATTTTAACAATGGATAAAAGTAACAAAGTTTTAAATAATGCGAGTGAGAATAAAATAATTGAAGAAATAGTAATAAGTGAGCAACAAGTTGAGGAAATTTCCGAAATAAGCGGGGTAAATATCATTGAGATGCAGGAGAAAGAACAGTTGCCCGTTGCCGAGAAGAGAGCTAGACAGGACAGTGAGGAATTAATGGAAGATGATGATGGATTTATCACCGTGAGGAGAGAGCACAAAAGAATGGCGATAAGTAGATCAAAAGAAATAAATAATAGTAATTCCAACAGAAATACTGTTAATACGAGTAATGACGTCACGTTTATAGTATGTGTTACAGGAAAGGATGTTTTACCAAAACAATTCGGTATGGCTAAGTTACTCAGATCTGAAAATATTCAAAACATCTCAAAAATACAATATAAAAATCCATACAAAAGTTATATTTATTTTGCGAACAGACAGTCTTCAGAGAAGTTAATTAAATCAGAAAAGTTTAAAACATTGGATTATAATTGTCGATTGCTGGATGAAATCACAATTTCTTTTGGTATTGTGAGGTACATACATGACTGAAGAAGAAATTAAGGATAGTTTGAAATGTGACTATGAAGTCACATCTGTTAAGAGATTAAAAAAACAGGCTGAGGGAGGAGAATGGATAGACAGTGAGACCGTTCGCCTAGATTTTAAGAGTGCAACTTTACCACTGTATATTTATGGATACGGGTGTCAGTTTAAAGTTGAACCTTATGTATTTCCTGTCACCCAGTGCTCCAATTGCTGGAAATTTGGCCATCTAAGTCGGTCGTGCCCTACAAAAAAAATAATTTGTCCGAAATGTGCTGGAAATCACGTTAATTGTGAAACACAAATATACACATGTGTAAATTGCAAGGGAGACCATATGGCATTAGATAAGAGTAAATGTTCTTCATTTTTGAAAGAAAGACAAATAAGAAATATAATGTCCAAATTGAATTGCACATACAAGAAGGCTCTTGAAGTTTTCTTGACACATTATACATCAGGCAACATACATCAGCATAGATCAAATCCAGGGACCCATCCGAAGGTTACGATAGAGTCACTAATAAGTGAAAAACCACACACTAATAACAGCAAGAAGACCTTTAGAGATGTACTTGTAACCGGTGTATTACCTATCAATAATAATAGTTACGAGAATACCGATGACATGTGTGAACAAAATAGTATAGAGTCATCAGTGGCCTCTCCAATTTTAGGAAGTCAAACGAAGAAGAAACCCGCTTGTAGAAATAAGCCAGAAAAGGCACTTCAAGGTATGGATCTCATATTCCCTAGCGCCGAGGATACCTTAGACCAAAGTGAGCAAAATAAGTCTAAGGAAAGGTCTGTATTTAATATGATAGAGTTCAAGCGAAAATAATAGAGAAGTTAAAAAATATTTGTTTGTCAGAAAGTAGTTTTGAAGACAAAATAAAATTTGCATGTAAATATATTTTTGAAGAGGTTGTATGTATTATTGTTAGAGTATTCAAAGACGTGGATATATTGGGAAGTATAATTAGACTGTTTAATTATGGCCAATAATTATAAAAAAGACTGTATTGAACTTACTCAATGGAACGCGCAGAGCATAAAGCCTAAATTAGAAGAACTTAAATTCTTATTATCCCAAGAGCGAACACATGTCGCCTTAGTTTGTGAAACTTGGTTAAAACCTGATATAGTACTTAGCCTAAATGAATATAACATATTTAGACAGGACAGGGATGACTCTTAAGGAGGTATCGCTATAATATCACATAAGTCAATTAAAGCTCAGGAGATACCGGTTAGTATTCATAATTCTGGAATTCAAATTCTATGCACTAGATTAATCAATTGTGGTAATATTGAGTATATTATACTAGTTTATTGTCCAAGTTCTGTCCATACTTCGCAAAGTGATTGGGACATAATATTCTCTAAGTTTAGAAATAAATGTTTAATTTTCGGAGATTTTAATGCCCACCACACTAACTGGTCATATAAGAATGATAGTAGAGGTAAACAAGTTTACGAAGCAGCTTTAGAGTTTGGGTTTACTTCTCTTAATAATGGGCAATCTACTCGATCAAGATTAGTCAATAATTATCTCCAGGAATCGTCTCCAGATGTTTCATTCTCATCGGCGGATATTGCAATAAACTTTGATTGGTCAGTTTTAAGTGAGAATTTAGGAAGCGATCACCTATTTATTAAAATCAAAATGTCTTATCAAGATGTCGTATATATCTCTAATACACGAAACTATAAATTGGCAGACTGGAACTCATTTGAAACGTACATATCTGAATATTTGTTGTATCCTACAGAAGCTACAGATATTCAGGAGTTATATGATCATTTTAACAATACAATTAATATAGCCGCTGAAAAAAAAAATACCCCTGAAAAAATCCTGTCATAACCCACAAAGTAAATTCAGGCCAAAAAGCTATTGGTCCCAGTCGATTTCAAAATTAGTTGGCGAAAGAAGACTAGCTTTGGCTAATTTCAGGAAAAACCCTATTCCTAGTAATTTAAATATTCTTGAAGAGAAGTCGTTAAAAGCTAAACGGGCTATCTGTAAAGCTAGATCTGAAAATTGGCAAAACTTTTGCGATAGTATTGATCATACAATATCGGCTTCTGCTATGTGGAATAAAATGCGTTGGATGAAAGGATACAAAAGATCTAAAGCATATATATCTGAAGAAGTAAAGACAGAGTTATTACACAGTCTTACTCCTGATTTTGTTAAGCCACTATCGCCAATTTTTGTATCAGTAAATGAGTCATTAGAATCAGAATTCAATATTCATGAAATGCGTGGGTGCTTTAAAAAGAAAGATACTGCTCCGGGTGAGGATATGATCACTTATTCCATGGTTTCACACTTGCCTAATGTTGGACAGTTATACTTGTTACGGTTATATAATCTCATACTCAGCTCTGGCGATCTCCCTTCGTAGTGGCGTGATGTTAAAGTCATAGCTAGCTCCTCGAGTCGTAGTACCAATGTTAGACCTGTCTTAATGTCTTGTGTTTGCAAGATCTTTCATGCGATGATTGCAAAACGAATTGAATGGTTCGTGGAGAAAAATAAGATTTTGTCACCGTTTGCCACTGGTTTTCGAAGAGGTCAATCTTGTCTTGATTGCTTAGCACGTTTGGTGACTCAGATTCAAATTAGCTTTTCTAAAAATGTTCCTACACTGGCTTGCTTCTTGGACATAAAAAGTGCATATAATAATATTTTAATTAATCGAATGGTGACCATCCTTGATGGCTTGTATGTGGGTAAGAGTATCTGCCAGTATATATGGAATTTTTTAAGTGAACGCTATCTCAATATTTTTAGTGATTTTTCCATACAGAGCGAAGTGGTGGTAGAGAAATTTGCTAGTAATGGATTAGCTCAAGGTGACCCTTTGTTACCGCTTCTGTTTAATATTGCAAATTTTAAAATTTGCCAGGAAATGGCCGTTAATATATTTGTATGCCAATACGCGGACGATTTCGTGCTTTATACTACCGGTACAGACATCCTGGAGAGTGCAGAGAAAATTCAGAATTCTTTAAATATATTCAATAAAATGTTAGAAGAGTTAGGCCTAGAAATATCAATAAGTAAATCGAAATATTGTTTATTTAGCAGAGGTCGTAGAAAACAACAAGTAGATCTGGTAGTAAATAATAGACCACTTGGGCATGTGGATACCTTTAAATATTTGGGAATTTGGCTTGACCAATCTTTGCGCTGGAGTAAACATACTAACGAAATCATTGCAAAGACTCAAAAACACATTAATATACTTAAAATTCTTGCAAGTTCATCGTGGGGTATGCATCGATGTCACCTTAGAAGGATATACATAGCCGTTATAAGAAGTAGATTAGATTATGGGTCCTTCTTTTACAATAGCAGCGCTAAAACTCATTTGTATAAAGTTGATGGAGTACAAAACCAGGCACTGAGAATAGTAGGCGGATTTATTAGAAGTACTCCAATACATATAATGGAAAGCGAGCTCTGCGTTCCTCCGTTGAATTTGCAAAGAAGATGGCTGGCATATAGGTTATGTTTGAAGTCTTGTGCAGTAACTGATAATGTATCTAACAAATTGTTAAATGAACTTTGCGGTTTAGAAGACATCAGATACTGGTTAAATAAAGAAATGCCTTTATTAACCTAAAGAGGTCAAAGTAGAAAGTATAGATACCAAATCTACTCTAGAAATGTTTAGTTTAAGAACATGGGTAACCAAAATTAACATTAAAAACTTAATTATTCTAAATCTAGATATAATAAAAAGACCAAAAAGGACATATGAACCGAACTATTTGTATTCGTCTATGGTTTTTGAACTAAATAAAAAATATTGTGGTTATTACGTTGTGTACACTGATGGTTCAAAAATTGCAGAGGGTGGGGGTGCAGCCTATTATGATCCTCTTAAACCGGAAAATAGTAAATGTTTTAAAATAAATAATTGTTTGAGTATTATGTCTTTGGAACTCATTACAATTTCAGAAGCTTTAGCATACGTTAGGACCATTAGTAATAATAAGATATTAATATGCGTAGATAGTAAAAGCGCTCTTCAACATATAGCTCGGTGCGCCTCTGCTTACAGAGGTACATCGATAGCTTATAATACCATCTCAAAGATTGACGCTCTATCTAACAACGGAGTAGATCTGAAGTTGCAATGGGTTCCCTCACATGTAGGCTTGAAAGGTAACGAGGAGGTTGATAATCTGGCAAAAAAAGGCTGTTTTTTAGGAACTGAACTGGATATTAAGCCGACCTTTACAGAAATGTTACCCAAATTTAAAAATAATTGTAGACAACTCTGGGTAGAATATTATAATGTCAGGTCTAGAACTAAAGGTATCTGGTATAAGACGATAGTTGCCGAACCTCCTCGGATACCATGGTTCAGTAATGTTAAAATAAGTAGAAAGTTGTTGGTTATAGCTCTCAGGTTGCGATCAGGACACATGCCACTCAACAACTTTGCTTTCTTAATGAAAAAAATCAGCTCACCAAACTGTGAGGAATGTGGTACGGTTGAGGACGTTATGCACTTGTTGATGGAATGTGTCAGGTTTCAAACTGAGAGAGAAATGTTATCAACAGGTCTACAGCTAACCAAACATAATGTAGGATTATATCACGAGATTTTGTCTTTGCCTATGTCTGATGCTGCTAAAACATTGTTTAGATTCGTAAGCCTTCGTTTTAAGTCTTTGTCTTAGTAAGAATAACTTGAATTAGTTTGTATAAGTGTTACTTTATAAGGTACGATGGGACTGCCATGTATTATTATATAAAGGTCCCTAAATTAAATAAAGAGAAAAAAAAAACATTCAGTTTATATAACCGTACACAGGTTTATCGGTGGCCAAATAATTCCGCGCGCATTGTGACCGTGAACGTGTAGGACTGAATATCATCATAATTTGTTAATTACCTACAGGATACTAATGAAACTTCATATACATTTGAAGGTAGTTAAAAGCTACAAAATAACGTTTATAGTAAGTCTTTAGAGCTCATATTCAGAGTGTTAGGTGTGGGTCTATCTAGCAGGCCCCAACGAGATTTATCAACAGGTGATAGGTTTACATAAGGAAATTATTTTGTACCTATAGAAAATAAATAAGATATATTTTGTACCTCGACAGTTTTTGATTAAATGACGTTTTTATTAAGTGTCTAGCTAGCGGGCCCCTTATCATTATTTTTATTGTTATTATACTTTCAGATCACCCAGTAGTGCTCGGAGTTAGAAACTATTATGTACCTTACAAATCCAAAATTTCGACTTTCTGTGAGCTATACTTTAGAAGATATTTGTTACTTAGACAAACGTCCGGCCAGCGGGCCCCTTTTTAAATACTACTCTTTTATATTATTCAACAGCATTAGGGGCTTGGTACTATTATGTACCTTGCAAATCCAAAATTTCAACTTTCTGTGAGCTATACTTTAGAAGATATTCGTTACTTAGATAAACGTCCGGCCAGCGGGCCCCTTTTTAAATACTAGTCTTTTATATCATTCAATAGCATTAGGAGCTTGATTCTATTATGTACCTTACAAATACAAAATTTCGACTTTCTGTGAGCTATACTTTAGAAGATATTCGTTACTTAGATAAACGTCCGGCCAGCGGGCCCCTTTTTAAATACTAGTCTTTTATATCATTCAATAGCATTAGGAGCTTGATTCTATTATGTACCTTACAAATACAAAATTTCGACTTTCTGTGAACTATACTTTAGAAGATATTCGTTACATAGACAAATGTCCGGCCAGCGGGCCCCTTTTTTAGATACTACTCTTTTATATCATTCAATAGCATTGGCAGCTTGATACTATTATGTACCTTGCAAATCCAAAATTTCGACTTTCTGTGAGCTATACTTTAGAAGATATTCGTTATTTTAATAAGTATTCAACTTACGGACCTAGTTAAATTTGCGTTTGCCTAATACAATTACGTCTTTGCGCGGATCGTTTTACAGGAAAATAACAAAATAAGTATTTATTTGTTGTAATGTACTTACAATAATAAATACTTACTTTATAGTAAGTATAGTAACATAGATGTGTCTTGTTTTGTGTTAATTTTGTAGGCAACAGACTGATAAACAATTTACGGGGGTACTTGTGTATTTTTCTTTGCTTTGGCTCGTCAGTTACCGTAGTCATTTTAAATCAGTTAAGACAAGTTAGTGTTGTGCAGGCATCACTTTTAAATTAGTAATAGCGTTTAGTGAATTAATCGCGTTACTTTATACATATTGGAACTTACTATGAAAAACAAAAGATGAAGACCTTCTTGTTCATGTACAAAAGTTAATACTTAGCAAATACCAAAACATATTTAAGGATATAAAGAAAATATCGTCACCTAATAATAAAATACACCAGACAATCTGTAATGATTTAAAAAGTGAAATCACACCAAAGGTTATTATCAAACGAAATTATCAATTACTTTTTTTTGACAAACAAAGTTCTAAATCGACAATTGGTAGGCATTGTCATTTTAAAATTTCAGTTTAAGGTTATTTCTATTTATTGTCAACATATCGCACCCTTAGTAATGTAAGGGCACAATTCGAAATTTTGAGTTTTCGAGTTTTTGTGATAGATGGGCACAAAATCACCTGTTCTACCACTTGGCTTTCACAGATAGAGAAAAAAGACAATATTAAAGCGAATACTGTAATTGTGTCTCTTTTACATTACCCTCTCCCGTACCCGCGTCTTCCCACTAGAGAGGCCCAACCAGTAAGGTGCCAGTACTTGTCGAAGCCGGACTACTGACGCGCTGGCCAAATTGGAGTTGTGCCTTTTTATTACAAATTATCGGGTAAGTATTGCAATATTTTATAGTTTTAAAAAGGTCGACTTAGAGTTAGGCCCTCTTATCACCACAATGTATTAAAGTATGTCATCATTATATCAAATTAGTTCCTTATTTTACGAAAATATTATGTTTTTACGATGTTTATCTCGAAATAATTCCTTGTTTCACAAAACTTTATGAACGATCTGTGTTTGCATTTAAGATTAGGTCTTTACATGATGTAAAATATTTAATCAAATTACAAGTTACGTCGATAGTTTCAAGTATGGTTAGTAAATACATACAATAATTAAGCGCTTTATTGATTGGTTAAGTAGGTATTAAACATGTTGAAGTACGTAATTAAATAAAATAGGTACTATTATTATTTTTATTTACAGAAGCATGACGTCGCGGTCGCAAAAACATTTGAACTTACTCAATCGCCCAGAATCACCAGATCAATAGCATAGCGAATTGTCTAAGGATCAAAAGTAAGTTGTTCTGCTACGTGTCTTTATTGTTAAATCTTACTAGGTAAGTACTTACATAAGTACAGCATCTAATCGTTCAATTTTTATTTCAGTATATTACTGGACGCATTTTGGAAAAAGAGAATATTCCCAACACAATTCCCAAGATTTCGTAATTTCGTTACCTGTGTAATGTTCACTTAAACATTACACAGGTAACGAAATTACGTTTGATATTATGATTCCAAACCCAAAAACTGCTGAAAATAATCAACCATCAGTCGATACACCCGTGGCCTTAACTGAAACCAATGGTTTTATCGCAACACCATCAAAACGTTCATCCAGATCGTCGTCAAGTAGTTCCAGCTCATCTTCAAGTTCCGATAGTAGTTCCACGAGTACAACTTCTAGCAGCCGCCTATCGTCCCGCAAATGTTCCCAGAATCTCGCGCACTACCTATTTCTAAAGATGATTTTATACTATCTGATGAACAACCACTAATTTCTCGGCCACACTCTTCGTGGGAGACGTAGATTATGGCCAAAAATTTTCTGTCTTCTTTGACTCTTCAAAATGTTGAACCAATAATAACACAGCAAGTTCCTACCATGGATTATTGCATTTCACCGATTAATTCTGCAGAAAGTGATGCTGAACTTAGTGATAACGATCCAACCTATTACGGAGAACCGGTAGCTAGACAGCGTTCTTCAAACACATGGCCGTGAGACC
This sequence comes from Tholera decimalis, assembly GCA_943138885.2. Lineage (NCBI taxonomy): Eukaryota > Metazoa > Arthropoda > Insecta > Lepidoptera > Noctuidae > Tholera > Tholera decimalis. The sequence goes on along the minus strand of OW964574.2, from coordinate 14,396,126 downwards.
TTAAGGAATTAGTTTCGAAGAAACTAATTGATCCTTACTACGCGACCTATTTTCATAGTATGTGTTGCGTCCCAAATGTAATTTGAACGCTCTTTTTGGTGTGGCAACATTCTATTGTCTTTGATGTTGACACTTGACATAACCTCTCTGACTTTGACAGACTGACTTTGCTTGCTTGGAAAAAATGCCGGTCATGGGAACCGCTGTTGAGTTAATTATTTGGTAAAATATTGTTGGATTCGCCTGTCGAGACCGATAATTGGGTCGCGAATTATCTAATTGTTGAAGTGTATTCCCCATTTGCCGAAAAACCCCGGGATATTGTTGAATCGTACGCCGCCTTGTCGTCGGTTGGCCTGGCACGCGGAATTTGTTGTAAATCGAATTGGATCTCGCGAGATATGAACAGATTAATTGTGTTCAGTGATTGATTGAACTTTGTAATCTCGGATTAACAAGAATCCAGTGATATTTCTCGGAACACATCGCCTTATTGTCTACCACGCGTAGCGCGCGCTTGCTGGAAACGAGTTGGGTGTGATGCTGGTCGGGACCGCGCCATCTGAAGATCGACGCCTTGTGACCGTCCTAGAACCCGTAACTTACATCACACGTTACAATTACTCACCTCATATCACATACAAACCACACTTAGGGCGTGACCTTTGAAGGTCGAACTTGGCGTCCCCAGCACTCAGGTTAGTGGTACATTTTGTTCTTATTATTAAGTAACCTTGTTTATTGAAAACAACGGTAGTCTCCACGTATCGTGGAAAAGTTCCGGACACCCCAGTTACCGTTGCACTGGGCCTATTGCAGTCTAGAACAAAATTGGTAGCAGAGGCGCGGCTCTTATAATATAAGATCCACTGGTTTAATTGGAAGTTTTGAATATTGTTGAAAACTTAAAACTTGAGTTTAATTACTTAACACAACTTATAACTTGATAAGTTTGAATATATTGCTTTGTCAGCCGGGCTCAAATAGTACTTGTAGTTTGTACTGTAATTTGTAGTGCTAGCCCCTTAGAATTGAATTGACAAACAAGATTTGTTTGTGAAATTAGGAATTGGTATAATTTGGTACATAATTTGGTACATAAGTTGGTATATTGTTGTAAAAGTTGTTTGGTATTTGTTGCAATTAATAATTGAATGTCATTGATCTGAATTTGAAAGGTTATCTAAATAATAATTACACATAGTCTAACATAATAGGACTTGAATTGTGTGTATTGGTTATTGCATTTATAGTAATTATTGGATTGTTGATAGAGATTCTCCGGCTCAATATTATACTTCAATTGTTGGTGTGATCCTGCACAATATATACATTCAATTGTTATTGATTTTGTAACTAGCCATCCTTAGCAAGCTAGATTCACACTTGGAATAAGTACAGGGTCGGATTGGGACTTGAAATAATTGAATTTGAATTTTTATTTTGTTGAAACTATTTGGTCGGCTAACAAGTCATTGCTGTTTGTTTAATATTTGATTGTTGGTTGTTGATTGTTGTTTTGCATTAATATTTGATTGTTGCAATGGCCTCATTAAGGGCAGTCAGGGAGGCTGCTGCGGGATTGACCTCACAGTTGAGATGGTTCACATCGGCAGCTGCAACTGTTGAGCGTGTGGAATTGGAAGAGCTCACCCTTGCTCGGTATGGGCAAGTGATTGAGAGGATCAAGTCAGCTGATGCTGCGCTCACGCGCTTCAACGAGTACATCATGGACGTGGATTTGGGGGTGATGGATCAGACAGCCCGCGATAAGATTTTGGGTGACTATGACCAGATTGTCCACCTGGGGGATGTCATATGTCTACGAGCGCGGGAAATTTTGAGGAGCCGGGTGCCTGATGCGGCCAAGCCGCAGACCCCTGTTGTTGCAGGCCCTGGACTGTTGAGTAGGCTGCCCACCCTGGAGCTGCCACATTTTGACGGTCGCTTGGACCACTGGCTGGGCTTCCTAGATCTCTTTGAGAGTCTTGTCGATGCACGTTTGGACCTCGGACCTGCCCAGAAGCTGGCCTATTTGTTGTCTGTCCTGGAGGGCGAAGCCAGAGCCTTGGTGCAGCACTTGCCGGTGACGGATTCCTCTTACCCGACCGCTCTGGAGCTTCTCTCCCGACGGTATCAGAACAAGCGCTGCCTGGCTGATGTGCACATCGACCAGATTTTGGGGCTACCGGCCATTGTCAGCACGTCGACGTTGCGCACTGACTTGCTGAACCCGTTGGTTTCAGCGACCAACGCTTTGAGACGCTTGGAGTTACCGGTAGAACATTGGTCCTACTTGTTGGTGCACATAGTGCTGCAGTTGCTCCCCGCCGAGTTGAGGTCACGTTTTGAGCAGGAGTATGGTGGGGATGGTGCCACCCATCTTCCCCCCTTTGACGACCTCCTCAAATTTTTGGAAGACGAGTGTCGGTTTGCGGATAACACTCGTGGCGCTACGGGGTCGCCCCCACTACCTTCTCAGCCCAGAGACCAGGGACGGACTGGGGCCCGGGGGCCTGTTGATGTTCCCCCCGCCCCCCGTTTTGCTGGCGCCCGGAGTCCGCGGGCTAGGGGGCCTGTTGATGATCGCCCCGCCCCTCGTTTTGCTGGCGCCCGGAGTCCTCGGGCTAGGGGGCCTGTTGATGATCGCCCCGCCCCCCGTTTTGCTGGCGCCCGGAGTCCTCGGGCTAGGGGGCCTGTTGTTGATCGCCCCGCCCCTCGTTTTGCTGGCGCCCGGAGTCCTCATCATTGTGACTTTTGTAAGGCAACGGGGCATGTCATGGCGCGTTGCCCGGATTTTTTGAATTTGCACGTAAGTGCCCGCCGCCGTATTGTCAACGCACGCCGTTTGTGCTTTTCGTGCTTGGGGGCCCACTTCCATCGGGACTGCCCCGACCCCCGCCCGTGTAGAATTTGTGATGGGTCCCACTTGGAGATTTTGTGCGCCAACGCGAACCGCTCCAGCAGACCAGCTTCTGAGGGGGGTTCGCGCAGGGGGGGGTACCCCGGAGACGAGCACCGGGCTGAGACCCGCGATTCCGTACGCCGCTCTCCACCCCCCGCGCAAGTTGAACGGGAGCCCCACGAGCGCCATTTGGTCTTCCCTCGTCAGGGAGAACGCGCATTGGCTGCTAGGCAGCAGTGGCCGGGTCGGCGCCGCTGCCTTTCCCCTCCGTTGGCGGAACGTCCCCCGCTGGAGTCGCGGCCTCCGCCATTCGGGCATTCGGTGGGATATGCCCCTCCAGTGATGGCGAGCGGCTTGGGACACCGCGCGGACGAATGGTTTGATTGTTGGCCTCGTCGTGAACGAAGGCAGCCTGGAAGCGGCGATCGGTCGCCGCCCAGACATCACTAAGAGATTGACGCCTGCCCCGCTAAAGGAACCCCCCGATCAAGACGGTTTTGTTGCCAACGGCCTCGGTCACGGTCTGGGGACCCTTGGGTGACTCGATTGTGGTCTGTGCCATTTTGGAGACGGGAGTCCGGGGTTGCCTTTTGTCTTCTTGGTTAGCGGGACAGGTTGGCCTGAAGGTGAACGACCTTTCAGGCAAGATTTGGGGAATTGGCGAACCGGCTGACACCACTGTTGAGGGAAGGACCTGGTTTGAGGTCACCCTTGTGAGTTGTCCTTACCCTAAAATTGGTGCTCCTGCCCTTGTTGTAACTGAACTTGGTACAATTGTTGGTGACTGATCGTCACACTAAGAACTCGCATGCCGGTTGCAATGCGCTGTTGGCCATTCTGCAGCGAGAATTTTGGATTTTGTCGGCTGATCGCGTCAATGAGGCGAGGCCCTTTGCTGGCGTCGTAACGGATTTTGTTGGTCCCCCTTTGTTGAAGACGTCCACCCTTCGTAATAGCAAGATTGTTGGGGCTTATTTGTGTGTTTGTCTGCCTGTCAACCAAGGCAGTACATTTGGAGCTGGTAACCTCCCTCTCGACAGAGGCCTTTGAGGCGACTTGGGAAAGATTTGTGTCTCGCCGTGGGTTACCTTCGTTGATTAGGTCTGATTGCGGTACGAATTACAAGGGTACAAGTAACTATTTGAAGGAGGTATACGCCTTCCTAATGAGAACCAGGTTGACATTGGTAATAGTTCGGCCCGCCGAGGGGTCACTTGGTTGTTTGACCCGCCAGCCTGCCCCCCATTGGGGGGGTATTTTTGGGGCCGCGGTGAAAGCGGCAAAGGGACGCTGGCGGAGATTGTTGGGAGACACTGTTCTCACCTTTAATGAACTAGCTACGGTATTTGGCCGCATTGAAGCTGTGTTGAATTTGCAACCTTGTCAAGACTTCCAATTGATTGGCGGACGGGTAGGCCCGTCCGGGGGGGGGTAGATGTTGCGTCCCAAATGTAATTTGAACGCTCTTTTTGGTGTGGCAACATTCTATTGTCTTTGATGTTGACACTTGACATAACCTCTCTGACTTTGACAGACTGACTTTGCTTGCTTGGAAAAAATGCCGGTCATGGGAACCGCTGTTGAGTTAATTATTTGGTAAAATATTGTTGGATTCGCCTGTCGAGACCGATAATTGGGTCGCGAATTATCTAATTGTTGAAGTGTATTCCCCATTTGCCGAAAAACCCCGGGATATTGTTGAATCGTACGCCGCCTTGTCGTCGGTTGGCCTGGCACGCGGAATTTGTTGTAAATCGAATTGGATCTCGCGAGATATGAACAGATTAATTGTGTTCAGTGATTGATTGAACTTTGTAATCTCGGATTAACAAGAATCCAGTGATATTTCTCGGAACACATCGCCTTATTGTCTACCACGCGTAGCGCGCGCTTGCTGGAAACGAGTTGGGTGTGATGCTGGTCGGGACCGCGCCATCTGAAGATCGACGCCTTGTGACCGTCCTAGAACCCGTAACTTACATCACACGTTACAATTACTCACCTCATATCACATACAAACCACACTTAGGGCGTGACCTTTGAAGGTCGAACTTGGCGTCCCCAGCACTCAGGTTAGTGGTACATTTTGTTCTTATTATTAAGTAACCTTGTTTATTGAAAACAACGGTAGTCTCCACGTATCGTGGAAAAGTTCCGGACACGTCCAGTTACCGTTGGCTGGCCTATTGCAGACCTGAACAGTATGTTATCGTCTTGAGTAGTTAATATTTTTGTTTAAATTTGAAAAGATAATTTGAGGATATTTGTTATTTAAATGGTATGCTATTTAAATAAAAAATAGAATCACATTATCATCCATCTTATGTTATAACTAAAGGTTGATTATAATTATTATATAAGATATGACTGAAATGAAGAAAATATATAAAAGTTTAATTGTTAAATGATTTAAAAAATGTTTTGTTCTAAGACATGTAATAAAAAAGTTTTATTGTCGAATTATTATTTTTATATATTGTATTATTTTTTATTATTCCATGTATTTAGTCTATGTACATACAAATGATATTTTTAAATATTAATATAAAAAATATAAACATTTAAAAATATATAAAATAGTAGCCCACCGGTATCGGGAATAGGGTCCAAGCTAAATAGAAATATATCGGGAATAGGGTCCTCTCTCAAGAGCCCTGACCACCGGGTCAGGGCTCTTGAGAGAGGAACCTCCTCAAAATACGCGCCGTTTCCAGAAGTACTGCTTTCTGGATCAAGCCCTTGATCCAGCTACCCAACGAGAGCCTCCTTAGATGTTGGTCGAGGCAAGAGCCAATGGTATAATTGCCAAGAGGCAATTATACCATTGGCTGTGACGACTATCGGCACAATGATTGCTGTCTTCACATCCCACATGTCGACAACCTCGCGCGCCATTTCAAGATATTTTTTTTATCTATCTCATGTTTCACGAGGTTCTTCATGGGGGACTGCTACATCAACAATCATTGTGCGACGATCTAATCGGTCTATCACCACTATGTCAGGCTTATTGGCAACAATAGTCCTGTCAGTGACGATAGATAGACCGATCCCAGTACAGTGTAATATTGTCATTTTCGAGAACTGGGTCGGGCACATACCTATAGTATGGTATTTTTGATTCCACAAGATTGTATTTAAGAGCAAGTTGCTGGTGAATATATATAATATTGTTTTTTTATTATTATTAAAGGATCTATTTTTAAGTTTGTAATGTCAAGTTTATAAAAAAAATTATTTGAAGTTCATTTAACATTTGAAAAGTTCTTACTTAAATAATTATTTGCCATTTCGTATGTTTTAATTTTAAGAATAATAAAGCTTATTTTTTTCATGCATTTTGTTTTTTTTTTATTTCATTCGTATTTTACATTAGGGCACTTTTACTAATTTATGATAGGATATATTGTGGGATAAAGCATTATTTTGTGATAGTCCTTATTATTTTGAATATCATTAGTCTTGTAAAAGCTTATTACAAATATTGCCTTCAAAAACAAAAATAAAAATAGTAAATAAGAGGCCTAACTCGGAAGAGCTTTTAAAAATATATTTATTAGTACTTAAATATTTTGTTTTGTAGTTTTTCTGCTATTAATACCGTAGTACATGTAACGTAGACTAGGTACAAAAAAAATCAGAGCTATAGCACTTTAAATTATGATGTTATCTATACTTATAATAAATCTGTAGAGAGGTCAATTCTGTACATGAAATATATTTCCAAAATAACTATCAGGGGGTGATTAAGGATCGATATTGATGCCAAAAATGCAATCAGTTAAATTTTTGTCTGTCTGTCTGTCTGTATAACCGTTATAGAAACAAAAACTACTCGACGGATTTTAACGAAACTTGGTACAATTATTTTTTATACTCCTGAGCGGGTTATAGTATACTTTTCATCACGCTACAATCAATAGGAGCAGAGCAGTGAAGGGAAATGTTGGGAAAACGGGAGAAGTTACTCCATTTTTAAGCTTCCGTCGCGTTTGCAACCTTAATGGTTAAAGCTACACAAATCATTTCATGACGGAAATGTTCTCCTTAAAATTGTATAAAAAATATCCCACGACAGCATATGTCTATCTTTTATGGTTGACTCACAATAACACGTGTAACTCCCGATAGCTTAGCAGTTCGAAGCTTTCTGATCATAATATTTGTCTACTCTTACGTTTATAACACTCTCAGTCACACCTAATTGAAAAAGTTAACATTATTAACTATTCCATAAAAAAGAATCATATAAATCGGTATAGAAACACCAAAGTTATACATGAAATACGCTAATAATAAGCCATCGCGCGTGAATACTGAATCATGCTATAAGGATTATTTTTGAGAATCGGTCGCCGCGCTCGACGTCTCTCGCCCGAAGGTATAAAATTTCGTTCAAATCAAATCAAGTTCTATAGGTACTTAAGCCTCATGTGAACGTGATCTAAACAATATTACCAATACATCTAAATATATATAACTCAAAGGTGACTGACTGACTGACTGACATAGTGATCTATCAACGCACAGCCCAAACCACTGGACGGATCGGGCTGAAATTTGGCATGCAGGTAGATGTTATAACGTAGGCATCCGCTAAGAAAGGATTTTGCGAAATTCTCACGGGATCGGGATTTACACGGGAAAAATTTCCCACGCGGGCGAAGCCGCTGGCACAAGCTAGTCAATAATAGACTAAAAACATCGGATTCCCTGAATCTTAAAACATGTTTTCCCAAAAGTTGATATTTTTGAAATATGCCTTTACTTTATTAAGGGTGCGATATTTAGATATCTTTTGTTCTTATACAATCTCTTTAAACTGATTAAAGATTCATCATCTTCCTGGCCCACGTTATTTGAAGACGGCGCTACACGTTTTTTCTTCCATTCTCCTATGTCAATATTTATGCTATCACTTACTAATTTAAGATGTAACTACTGTTTTTCTTAATCCCAGTTTTGTTGTTATAGCAATGTTGCGTGATTATGAAAGTAAGTATAATGTTTGAAAACGGGTTTGCTAGCTAGGCGCTCATTTTAGGAACGAATACCCTATGAAGTCCATAGAAAGTGAAAATGGAAATTTGTCTAAATAACGAATATCTTCTAAAGTATAGTTCACAGAAAGTCGAAATTTTGTATTTGTAAGGTACATAATAGTATCAAGCTCCTAATGCTATTGAATGATATAAAAGACTAGTATTTAAAAAGGGGCCCGCTGGCCGGACGTTTATCTAAGTAACGAATATCTTTTAAAGTATAGCTCACAGAAAGTCGAAATTTTGGATTTGCAAGGTAGATAATAGTACCAAGCTCCTAATGCTGTTAAATAATATAAAAGAGTAGTATTTAAAAAGGGGCCCGCTGGCCGGACGTTTGTCTAAGTAACGAATATCTTCTAAAGTATAGCTCACAGAAAGTCGAAATTTTGGATTTGCAAGGTAGATAATAGTACCAAGCTCCTAATGCTGTTAAATAATATAAAAGAGTAGTATTTAAAAAGGGGCCCGCTGGCCGGACGTTTGTCTAAGTAACGAATATCTTCTAAAGTATAGCTCACAGAAAGTCGAAATTTTGGATTTGTAAGGTACATAATAGTTTCTAACTCCGAGCACTACTGGGTGATCTGAAAGTATAATAACAATAAAAATAATGATAAGGGGCCCGCTAGCCAGACACTTAATAAAAACGTCATTTAATAAAAACTGTTGAGGTACAAAATAAATCTAATTTATTTTCTATAGGTACAAAATAATGTCCTTATGTAAACCTATCACCTGTTGATAAATCTCGTTGGGGCCTGCTAGATAGACCCACACGAGTGTTAGGACCTAAAGAAGTGTTTTTATATTTCATCAAATAACTTTTAAACGGTACATCATTTTGTTTTTTTGTGAATCAAATTAAAACTTTGTTGTTACCCCAGCAGAATATGTTTTTGTTTAATAACTTAAAAACTATATGTGTAACAAATTTAAAAATGTGTTATATATTGTGTGTAACAAATTTAATAATTACAGAAGCTGGGCAACTAATTATCTATAAGATTTAAATGACTATTTTCGACATTATTTTGCTGGGGTAACGCACACGAACTCAAAGAATGAAATTGATTTTTGATTTTAATAACATAAAATTGTTAAATATTGATCTCAATTACATTTTAAGTACAAAATAGTGATATTATGATTGTTACTAGTAATTATTATGATAAAAATACTAAAGTTACAGAATTATGAGGAAAAATTTGTTAGCTATTTTTGTCATTTCTTGTTTCTTTGCATAAAACTTATTTAATAATATATTATAAATGGATATGACTTTGTTTTATTTATTAACACAAATAATTTTGGCTAATAGTGGTCAAAAAGGTAAGCAACAACAGGGATGATTGTTCCGCACGAATTAAAAAAAATATTTCTAAAAAAAAGACTATTGTACTCAGGCACAACAATTGAATACATCCTGATACGCCGAAAAAGATTCTATCAATATGTTAATAAGCTATCTAACAAGACTTATTTTTCATGAAGATATCAGCAATTTTCGAAAAATAGGAACTTCTCACACCGCTCTCCCGTACTTTGGAGAACATTTTGTTTATTCCAACAAAAAGTAGAGTGCAGTCTGCAGCCCCGCCATCCTCCCTACCGCCGCACATATGTATACATACACATGCAGGAGATGCGAATGTTGTTATATAGAATTCAACCTCAATCTTACTGTTTCGCCCCTCCATGGAGCATCCTTACGAGATGTACTATATTTGCGGGAGGAAGGGCGGTGATGCTAACTGCATTTAAGTTCAAACAACTATTTTTTTGTGAAATATACACTATACATTTTCCAAAAATATGGTAATATAACTTAATAATAAATTAATGTACAATTGGTATAATTTCCATAGGAATGACAATGTTCAAGTACTTATGGAGCTAAGCAGTCGAGTTGCGGCGCTCGTCATCACGTGCAGTAAACTAAGTAATACAAACAAACAGTACACACAACATCATCGATTACGCGACACGCGGCGACAAGCGTCTCTTATTGCGCGCGAATTATGTGCACAAAGTTATTTTCTTGCGACTGTTTCTTTGGTTCTGTTAAATTTCAGTATTAATTAAGAGCGTTTATAAGTTATGATATTTCATATAAACATTCAAGGACTTATTCTTGAAAACAAAAGCACCGATTTAATAAGACTTGTTACACGTACACAAGGCACCTAGGACTAAATAGTCAGAAAATAGCTTTCTATAAAATTTCTAAATTATTTCACTTTCTACACAAAACTTAAAAAGAATTAGGTGTGCCAAGTTTCATTAGAATCGGTTCTTTAATTTTTTTTTTTATTTACGAATAATAGACTCGATGGTTGACATGTAATACCGCGTAAGGTGTAAACGCTGTTAATATTTGTGAGCATTTAGATCGTATCCGAAGCTTAAGCCGAAGGCGAGGGAAGCTGGACTTCTGTCGGACAACAATAACATATTTTTTTTCTTTTTTTTATATAATAGGCTCGCGTTTGACTACCATCTCACCTGATGGTAAGTGACGATGTGGTCGAACATAACAATATAACAGTCGACATTGTTGTTCACTTCAGTCAATCAATAGCGACACATTTAGATGTGATACACACTACATATTGTGTAATGTTAATATTAGCTAAATCCTTGTTGATTAGTTAGTGGGTTGTCTAGTTTGAGCTGTTGGTCGGGCGGCAGAGGCAGTCTGAAACAAACAATGTACAACTCATCATCATCATCATTACAGCCGATAGATGTCGCGTGTGGCCACATCGTCGGCTCCTGTGCATCACGTTCCGCATTCTCAACACCGCCGTGCGCCGCGCAACACGCGCCCAAACTAACGGGGAACACACCACACACTGTGGAATTTTTAATTGTATGAAATATCTGTGAATTACTGGTATGTACCTAGTGAAATATAGAAATTTGAAATTTCGACAGTTTTTCAAAACAAAATTCTAGATAGGTATATGGAAAAACTATGTTAATCAAAGCATTTCAGTGATGGGAAGTCGTAGGGTTAGGTCAAAGTGCAATAACGAGCTCAGCACTTGTACATTACATCAAATTATTTATTTATTAACAGTCAACAGATTATACAAAATCTAGAGCTGATATACATACTTGTTTCTTCGACAATTATACACGCTGTACCACAGAATAAAGATGGACAGTATAAAAACTAAGCCTAGTTGACGACATAATTACCTACGCTCCATTGAAGCGTTAGGGTTGTCACTTTTAATGATTTTGGTATTGCTTTTTTTTCACATTTTTGTTGTGTAGTGATCAATCCATCGAATTTAAATAACTACCTAGCTTACAAATACAATTTAAATAGGTAATTTCATGGCGTCGGTTAATCTCAGTAAAAGACGATAGTTTAAACACGAAAAGCAATTTAATATTAACACATAACAACTTGTAGAACTATAGATCTATAACGTTGTCATTACGGCAGCGTAAACTTTGCAATTTTTATCTTGGATTCACGTTTTGACAGCACTATCATTTTTAGCACCCTCGAATATCATGAAAACGACACCCATGACGAAACAATTGATACCTTTTGCAGCCGCCATCTTGGATTCACGTTTCGACAGCACTATCGTTTTTAGCACCCTCGAATACCATGAAAACGACACCCATGACGAAAAAGTTGATACCTGTTACAACCGCCATCTTGGATTCACGTTTTGACAGCACTATCGTTTTTAACACAATCGAATACCATGAAAACGACACCCATGACGAAAAAATTGATACCTGTTGCAGCCGCCATCTTGGATTCACGTTTTGACAGCACTATCGTTTTTAGCACCCTCGAATACCATAAAAACGACACCCATGATGAAAAAATTGATACCTATTGCGGCCGTCATCTTTGATTTACATTTTGTTACTACTATTGCACTATCGGCTTTAAATATCCTCATAACCGCCGCATTCTGGATTTATAAGTAATAAGATCACGAATTCATCATGATCGCGGATTTATAATTCAATAACGATTTTAAGTATAACAAAATACAACAAATAAATCATTCTTACCTTTCAAAATCAGCAGGAAGTCTAAAATACGATAGCTACGGTTTTGTTGAAGCCGAGTTCAAACAGCCGTACACAACGCAATACGTTCCTGGCATTTTCGGAGATAAATAAAATTTAAACGTGACCACTAGTCTCGACGCGTCACACACTACTGAGAGCACTGCAACGAAGACTTAGGCCCGTATTACAGAACGAAACTCGAGCACTGATCTCTGTTTAAAACTAGTTTTGAGTCGAGATTTAATTTTAGAATGTTGCTCAAGTATAGATTCATCGATCATAGTTCAGCCGGGTACGGCTTTATTCTAGATCGTTACTCAGTTGTAGATTCATCACCCAAGTATGGTCGACATCACGCTCGAGCAGAGATTTCCTTGTCAGTTAACTATTTGCTTTTCAGTTTATTATTTGATATAAAAATGGTAATTTTTGGCGAATGATCATGAAATCACATTTTATTTTGCTAATTGGTTAATGCTTTTACACGTAATTTTTTGCCATTTTAAGTTACTAGATGAATCCCGTGTTTTCTAACTTAAACAGATTATAACAATGATTTTTTCACCGATGATTTGAACAGAAAAACAGAACTTCAGCGTTCCATGTGAAGGGCCCATACAATTTTGCTAATAATTATTTTAAGAAATGGTATAGATTTTCACAAGATGAAGATTTTTGACAATTTGTAATACTGCCATCTATTGACCAAGATTTGGTAAAAAATATGCATTTCTGTTTTGTTTTAACTATAACTTTGTTTCCTTTTAATATTTTTATTGATCGTTGTTCCCAAACCATTATTTATTTGAATATTACTTATTATATGATTAATGAGCAATGCAAAACAACACTGTCACAGACATTATTTAGGATCCACTCCGTTCCACGAACAAGTTACTCTTGTTATATTTTTATATGTTAGAAAATATTGCCTTAACACCTTTTACCTTCAAGAATTTGCTTTTACAAATTCTTAAAAATAATTTCTATGGTGAAACCGTGCAATACATATTTTTTATTCTTAAGAATTTGGTATTAAAGTAAATTGAATTATTTACGATCATTCGTAGATCGGAACAGCGGAGACGAAGAAAATAAAACGGAAACGAAAACAGACTGATGCATAGACAATTAGATATTCTCTGCTTGAGGCTCGATTTGAATCTGAGTGTAGTTTTATTACCATTCTGGAATAAGACCAATGCTCAAGTGCAGATTCTATATTTAAACTGAGATCGGGCGAATTTAGCTCAAACTGGACTTGAGGAACGTTTTGAAATACGGGCCTAAGGTCGAGCACTGATGTATGTTTAAAACTAGTTTTAAGTCGAGATTTCATTTTAGAATGTTCATAGTTCAGTCGGGTACCGCTTTATCACCCAAGTATGGTCGACACCACGCTTGAGCAGAGATTTCTTTCTCAGTTAACGATTACTTATTTGCTTTTCAGCTTATGAATATGTACATTTTTGGCGATGATGTAATTATATTTTATATTGCAAATTTTGATAATAATTTTAAGAAATGGTATAGATTTTCACAATATGTGGTAAAATTTGTGATACTGCCATCTATTCTTGATATATAATCTTGGTAAAGATTTAAAAAATATGCATTTCTGTTTTGTTTTAACAAAAAAATTATTTCTTTTAATATTTCTACTGATAGTTTTTTCCAAACCATTATTTATTTGAATACTATTTATTATATAATCATTGCGTTATTTAGGTATAACAATACTGTCTCAGATATTATTTAGGATCCACTCCGTTCCACGAACGAGTTATAATAAAATTAAATAAAAATAAATAATAAAATAAAATGGTTTATTTGCACCTTCAAGTAAAATGGCAATGTTACAATGTAAATAGGCCTTAAGGTAATACATATGTTTATGTAAGAGTTGCAGCCAATACCTAAACTAAGATAACTTAATATCTTGTATTTATAGGTATTAGCGCCCACCCACGTTATATAAGTTAGACATCTGAGCTTTAAGGTTACTGAACTTAATTAGGTGCAAACTATAATAAAAGTTACAAAGAAAAAAAAATTAAAATTAAAATAAAAAATGAGATAAAAACAGTTGAATGGTATTATGTGTGTGTGTGTGTGTGTGTGTGTGTGTGTGTGTGTGTGTGTGTGTGTGTGTGTGTGTGTGTGTGTGTGTGTGTGTGTGTGTGTGTGTGGTGTGGTGTGGTGTGGAATTGAAGTGAGTGGATGTGGGATAGAATATGCTTGTATGTATGTAGGTTGGGGCAAAACTTAGGATAAAACATTTTCAAAAGTATTTATATGTAAAGAGAACAAGATATAAAATCACTACTAATGAACTACGTTATCCAGATATATAAAACAGTCTCTCAGTTTCGTCATAATTTAGTGAGTTACACTTGCTATATTTTTATATGTTAGAAAATATTGCCTTAACACTATTTACCTTCAAGAATTTGCTTTTACAAATTCTTAAAAAGTTATTTCTATAAGTAGTGAAACCATGCAATACCTACATAATTTTTATTCTTAAAACTTTAGTATTAAAATAAATTGAATTATTTACGATCATTCGTAGATCGCAACAGCGGAGACGAAGAAAATAAAACGTAAACGAAAACAGACTGATGCATAGACAATAGATGTTCTCTGCTTGAGGCCCACTTTGAATCTGAGTGTACTTTAATTACCGTTCTGGAATAAGATCCATGCTCAAGTGCAGATTCTATGTCTAAACTTAGATCAGGTGATTTAAGCTCAAACTGAACTTGAGTAACTTTCTGTAATACGGACCTTAGAAGTCTCGTCGGTGCGCATGTTTTGTGAGTGTGCTGTTTCGAGCGTTTGTAGGTAGATTCCTTACTGTCTATCTATTATTTTTAAACTTTGGCTGTACTTAGTTCTTTATGAAATAATTATCGCTTAAGCTGCAACAAAACATAAGTTATATGTTGGTAGGAGTGTGTTATCGTTGTACTGCCTAATGGTTCACTGTGAGAGTGCTGTGTACTTACTGTCCACTAGGTGCGGCACACGAGGCTGGTGGAGCTTCAGCATGTCGCTGCTTTATACTTCCTTTATGACGTTTAGCGGCACTTAGTGCTGCTACTGTCTCACAGTCTGAACTGAAAATAATAAAATAAATAAATGTAACCTGTCTGTATGTGATATCGAAATGTCAGTGTTTTCTAATGTGCTTAACTCGTTAAAAAAAATGCCTGTCTTGTCTGTTTGTCCGGGTAAATCTCTGGAAAGGTAGAACAGATTTTAATGGGACTTTCGTTGGAAGAAAAAGATGTTTATAGTGCAACATTTTACTACCTTTGTAACTAGTAAAATAAATAAAATAGTTGCAATGTTCTTTGTCGCACATATAAAATGTGATGTAATAAATGACTTTACCTAGTTTAAATTTACGAAATGACGTGAGATAGAGCTCACCTGTCATCTCCCGAAGCGTCAGGATCCGTTTTCATTTCGGGTTCGTCTCTGGAATCAATCAAACGTTGTCATAATCATTTACTTGCTTAGAAAATCGCTAGCTAGGACGAAAACAAAACATGCAAAATTAAATTTTTTGAGAAATGGGCAAGGAATGAAATGCTGCCTCCTCAACATTTCATATCCAGAAATTTTTTCAAGCTATAACCAACTGTGCAGTTTATCTCGAATAAGTTTGATATTATGAAATGACTGGGTAACTCATTAATCATTATACATACATTGCTAAGCAAATTTTATTGTATTTGGTAAGTCTTGGCAAATCATTCAATACTAATTTATGTCTGCTTGAAGATGCTTTGGACCACAACCGTACGTAAAGCTTACATCTATATAGAGTATGTTAGTTTAAACGAGGGACATATTCAAACCTACAATTGTGTATGCTTACATGACACTAATAAAAATATGAACAAAAAAAAGAACACTGATAAATAACAGACAGAACCATATCAACAGTCCTCGGGGGGGACTCCCGCGGGGGCGGAGTTTACACACGAGCTTCCTTTTTTGGCAGGATCGGGCCGTGTTTTGCCACGTGACTACTTTAGGTACTGTTTACAAGTTCATTCACCTCTTGCGGCTCAGTGTACATTTTTTTTTTAATCTTCTTTATTTAAGGGATTTTTGTACACATGTGTGACAATGTCAATCCCATCGTGCTATTTACAATACTTTACAAAAAGAACTTAGTCTAATTTCTTACTTAGGTAATATAAATGAATATAATATTTTGGCTGCCTTACAGGTAGGTTTACTTAAAATGCCATGAAAAATTCCTACATCCATGGTTGACAATTTCAACGAGCGTACTAGTGCGTTTCTTTTATTACTATGTCGGACACATTCACCCAACACATGCTGTGCGTCCTCTTTCTTCCCACAAACCTCACAGTTCGGGGAGTCTGCTTTCCACATAAGAAAAGCAAAGTTGTTTAGTGGAATATGTCCCGACCGCAACCGATGCGCAGCAACAATTTGAGACCGAGTCAATTTGGACCCAGAGAACCAAGGTATGTGAGGAGGCTCGCTCTGTATAATTTTATACCAGATTCCCTTTGATTTTGACCTCTCATTAAAGTACTCCTTCCAGGATAGATAATTAACTTTTCTAAATTTAATTAAAACTTCTGAATAACTAGGTAACACATCCCATGTTTGTGTACCTAAAAGAGTGGCCTCTTTGGCTAATCTGTCAGCCTCCTCATTTCCTAAAAGACCAACATGGGACGGAACCCATTGAATAACAATGTCATAACCTATTTGTTTTAAATATTGTAATTGTTTTAAAATAGAGTAAGCTATATTTAAACCCTTATATCAACCACGAACACATCTAAATGTACATGTGGGACAATTATTATAAAAAAAATTAAGTAATAGGTTTTTCACATATTTGGGACGACAATCGAATACTGAATACTCCATAAGTCCCTCGTTTAACCTAACACACCGTATAGGTGAGCTGTCGAACAGTGAACCACATTTTTTCTGAAACACTTTCTGACATACACATTGGTTCCGTTGAGCTTGTAGATCGATAAAAGCCAGCACTGACGGGACAGGACCACTCGAATCTGTGTGGCTCTTTTCTTAAAAGGCCATTTCATAACTTCATAACTTTTTGTGAATGTATAAAATATGTAGGTTTAAAGATTCTCACAAAACCAG
Organism: Tholera decimalis; assembly: GCA_943138885.2. Lineage (NCBI taxonomy): Eukaryota > Metazoa > Arthropoda > Insecta > Lepidoptera > Noctuidae > Tholera > Tholera decimalis. The sequence continues at coordinate 14,378,966 of OW964574.2, read as the reverse complement.
GCCAGTCTCACTCCGCGTGTAGGTAACGAAAACGCAAGTACATGCAACGGTCACGTCGGTGGGGCTAGTCCATAAGAGATTAATGCACGAGTTTTGTTCGTCACCACTACTTCGCGATCGCGATCCTACTATAAAAATGGAGAATTATAAAAAAATGGTAACAAGATACTGTGCAATGTTTAACTGTTTAAACACAGATTGCAATCCAAATTTAACTCTTTTTACGCTTCTACTACCTTTAATTCGGGCACTAAGTATATTAAATAACTGTTACATACAAATCACCAGCCTAGCTCCTAAACTATAATACAATAATCTAATATATTTGTTCTGCCGAAAATAGTTAAGAATTAACATCCTGATTTTAGGTGTTGGCTCTTAGACTATCTTGTTCGCGTCGTATGTCATTCTGATTTGATACGCACCTACCTACAAAAACACCTAAACAAGATATTTAGTCTCATAAACAAGTTAGATACACGTACACAGTAACTTACGCTATGTGGATAAAAATAAAGTAGTTTTCTGTTCTACCTACATACTACCACATAATAGGTACATAAATAGTATGCTATTAAGATCTAGCCTAGGTTTATTCGAAGTATATATTTACGTAATTGGTAGTTAAATATTCGGATTAAATTATTTCTAATTGAAGACAGCCCTAACGTCGTCGGAAAAGGTAAGCGCTACGTGATAGAGACGCGACTTGTAGGTAAATATAGCAGTAGTTTATTAAGCGCTGTGCGATCTGAACTGCACTTTATTCTAACGACGTAGCAAGAGTCCCTATTTCTTTGATTAATTAGAACAAAAATTCTGCATGCAGAGTTGAAATTGAAATCTAGAGAATATTATAATCATTATGGTACATAAATATAATGAAAATATCCTCGCTCATCCATTGCGTTCAGTGCTGAGGAGTTTGTAACCGACTTGTTCGTTCAAATACTGAGATAGTTTGATTTTATAGTTCTCGCCATAACTTATATTAACTTGGCATAACTTGGCAAGAGTCGTTCAAAGCTTTGTGGATAAACTTACAAGTTTAATAAGTACCTACATAATTGCGTAATGTTCATTATTTTTGTTGGTGTTAAAAAACTTGGCTTTGTGCGAGGCAGACTCGCCCATGATTGGTTCCGTAGTAACTATGGTAAATAACTTTGTTTTAATAGTGTTTGTATGAAATACAAAGTTATATTTGTGCTTTTTCACTATATCTCAAAAACTGCTGACCTGATCTCGTTCAAACCAATTTTTGTTGAAAGTTTTCATTAAGATCTACAGCATGTATTTACCATTTCGGAAGCGTATATCTTTTAAACGATAACTTAAAAAAATGGATCAAGAAACCTTAATGTCATTTTAAAGACCTGTCTATAGATACCACAAAGCACAGGTACAGGTTTCATGAAAAAAAAAAATTGTTTCAATTCCATGTATCATATGGGCCCCCGTAACTTTATTTTTAACCGTCTAAAAATCGGAAAGCGGTTCACAGAATACATTTATTTACCAAGTTTCACATTTCATGCCATTTGGCTACGGAACCCAAAAAAGGGTAAGTAATTAAAATTATATTTTATTTGTTTACATTTCTATGTAGGTTATTACATTCGGGGAAAACAAATACTAGCACTGTCTGGACAGGCTCATTCAAATCTGTGTGCATTTTTTATCAAAAGATCACCTACAGAGTGTATGGACTTCAAATCAGACTTTGGTCTCTGAGTTTGTTTCGGTGTTTCTTCTCAGGATATTCGGTTAGGAAACAACGGCCTTGTCTAGTTAAGTTTAGTTATAATTACGATTAAAAGTGTTATTTTAACGTTTTTAAGTTACATCACAAGTAGAGCTCACCTGTCATCTCCACAAGCGTCGGGTTCCGTCTTCACGCCTGCCAGCTGTACGTACACTTCGGGTTCGTCACTGGAATCAATCAAACATTGTCTGCTTGACTGTGCTTTGGACCAAAACCGTAAATTACGCTAATACTCTTCCTACTAATACTTATTAAAATTAGAAAGTAAGTGAAGACGTATGGATGGATGTTTGTTTTGTCTTTAAGCGCCTACTATAAGTCGGCGCGGCTAGTTCGTAGCTCACAGCCAGTTTATAATATTAGTATAGATGGAACAACATGATAACATCTACTTACTTGTAGGTTTCAGGTTCTTCCTTGACCACCAATGTGTCAACCCTGAAAATATAAATAAATAATATATATCTATGCTGATGAAGCCAGCGAGCGATATTATACATTTGTTTCGTACTAAGTGGTAGGCGGGTGTTGTAATTAACAACTAATATCATCATGACGCATACTACGGGCAGCTACAACTCACTCATGCTCAGTAGTAGAGTGCTCGCCGTCGTCCTCGTCACCTCCACAGCTGTCTTCTTCACTTGAACTGAAATACAAATACAATACATACTGAACTCTATCTACCATCTCTGATCATCATCATCATCAACTAAAGCTGAGCAGAGTGAGAGCCAGGCAGGTTCTAACGAACTGGATACATCGTCAACATCTGCTAGCCTTATCACAACTATGCTGGGCTCGACTTATCGTCTCACCGGAAGCAGCTGAGTATAATAATATATGTTTATTATGATTATAAAATAATGTTCTAATTGGGGTGTTTATTTTGCATTAATTTACAATACATGTTGTATTTTAATGATATTGTTTTAGTGATGGGAAGTCTTAGAGTTAGCTTCTTCTTCTCACAGGTTTTAAGTCAAGAGTGAATAGGTTACTTCTGGACAAGATTGCTTCATCTTAGACCACATCAGCGCTTACCACCAGGTGAGATGGTGGTGACACGCGAGCCTATTTTCAATTTAAAAAAAGCCCAAAGTGCAATCAAGATAAGGGAGTTATTCAACTGAGCATTATTAAAATAAAAACGCTCACACAAATGGCTCACTTTATTTATTTACACTTAATGCACATAGGTACAAAGGCGGACTTAATGCCGCAGGCATTCTCTACCGGGCACGCCGCAACTGCGGCGGTAAGACCCCTCTTTGAGGAGTGGCTAGATCGGCGTCACGGCGTCGTGACCTACCGCATGACGCAGGTCCTCACCGGACACGGAAGTTTCGGGAGGTACCTGTGTCTGATGGGAAAGGAGGAAACGCCTGGGTGTCACCACTGCGAGGGTCGCCCTGAGGACACAGTCGAGCATACGGTGCAAGACTGCCCCGCCTGGGCAGAGCACCGACGTGTCCTCACGGCGGCGATAGGCGGAGACCTCTCGCGCCCGGCCTTGGTCGAGGCCATGCTGCGGGGCGAGAGGGAGTGGGAAGCGGTCGCCTCCTTCTGCGAAGCAGTCATGCTTCCGAAGGAGGAGGCGGGCCGCGTGAGGGAGAGGATGGCGTCCTCCCTCCAGCCCAGCCGCAGTGGTAGACGCCCACGGCGTCGGACGTCGGCCGACGATTTCCGGCCACCGTAGGCGCGGGCATGCGGACAGCGAGTAAAGGGCAACTCGCTGTCCGACCATGGACCATGCCCGGGTCGACGGCGCGTTGTGTTCCACGCGCGCCTCAAAGGGCGTCAGCAACATGACGAGGCCCCCCCTGCAGAGGGCCAAAGCCTGCCGGGGTCGTGGGACTTATCCCATTACCGTGACCCCGGTACGTAAAGGGTTATTGAAGGAATACCGTGGATTTTAGTCAGTAAAAGTCTGACAGTCCCTCCCACCCTGCCCGGGGTGGGAGGACTTATTTGATAATTTTACCACGATAAAAAAAAGGCATTCTCTACCAGTCAACCATGAGTGGTGAAGAGATAATGTGGGAGGTGCAATGTGTATGTAAAAAGGAAAATTGGAAAAAAAAAATGTATATTTATAATAATATTACACAAAAAGTCCTAGTATCATAAAAAAAAAATAGAAATCTATATAAATAATATATATGAATAAATACTTCTATAAATACATACAGATATATATATACTTAAGAAGCAAATGAAAACAAATGTGGAAGTTCTGCTTATTGGTCTAGAAAATAGATCCGCAATTTCTATTTAAACGCATAGTGACTGTCAGCCGTCCTGATCTCGAGAGGAAGTGCATTCCAGAGGAGAATCGACTGGATATGAAAAGAAGAATGAACAAAGTCAGAAGTATGAGGACAGAGTAAGAGAAGATTATTGGATGAACGTAGATTCTTATTGTGTGAAGAACATAGAAATTGAAAGTGAGACATTAGATAAGAAGGAGGGCTGGGAGAGTTGAGTAAAGAGAAAAGCGTTGTCAAAGCGCGCAAAGTTCTCCTCTGGCGAATGGTCATCCATTTAAGTTCAGTCCTGCAACTAGAGACATGGTCATATTTCCTTAAATTAAATATGAACCGAATCCAGTTATTGAGGACACGATCAAGATTATCGAGCAAGACCGCATTCAGGTAAAAGTAGCACACGTCACCATAGTCGATTATTGGGTAAATTAAAGTCTGCACAAGCATAGTCTTCGTCCTAACAGGCAAAAAGGTTCTCAGACGATACAAGGAACGCAAAGTGCCATTGGCCCTTTGGCCGACACTAGAAACTTGACTTTGCCAGCCAAGTGTCACGTCAAGATGCAAACCGAGATCTTTTACGCTAGGGCTGATGGGAATGACGGCATCATTAAAAATAATAGGTGGTAGAGAGCTAGCCACCACCCTACTCATCATGTGTGAGCTACCAATAATGATAGTCTGACATTTTGAGGGGTTTACTGACACTCCAAATTTGTCAGACCAGCTATTGATAGCATCCAAATCTCGGTTTACATCCCCTATAGCATCCGACAATCCTTCAACCCGCACAGCAGTATATAATTGTAGATCATCGGCGTAAAGATGATACGAACACCGAAGATAGTGAGCTATAAAGTTAATGAAGACAGAGAATAATAATGGAGAAAGAATACCGCCTTGTGGAACACCAGCATCCAGACCATGCATGCCAATTTGAAGATCTCTCAACTCAACGCGTACTGACTGCTGACGTCCCCGAAGATAAGAAGAGAACCATTCCAGCGCCTCGGGAGAAACCATAAGATGGGATAGGATAGCTAGGAGTATATCGTGACTGACGGCGTTAAAGGCAATGGAAAAATCAATGAATACTAATATGACTTTAGTATCCTCCATAGCTTCTCTAATGTCACCAGTCACTTTAAGAAGAGCAGAGGATGTACTGTGCCCGGGCCTGATTCCAGACTGGAATGAGCTTACAAGATTATTCCGGTAAACAAACCCAGAAAACTGTTTGTGAACACAGGCCTCGAACACTTTTGACAGGAAAGCGAGAATAGATATCGGTCAAAAATGTTAATGTAGCAAAGGATTTGATATTTTAGGAAGTGGACATAAGCCATACGCCACCAAGATGGGAATTGTCCGGAATCCAGGGAATAATTGATGATGCGGCTAAGTCATGAAATATGCAAAGACGATGAAATTCTATGACTGTCAATAGATTATAGTTCTTTCGAAGATTATACACGCTATGCTTAGTTTTTTTATGAAAAAAATATTGTTTAAGTTGTAACACAACATAAGTTATATGTCGGTAGGAGTGTGTTATGGTTGTACTCCCTATTTTTTCTGGTTGGGAAAATCATCATATGACTTCTCCCGCTGTGGGTGGAGTGGAAGCGAGTGTCAGACTTCTACTGACTAAAATCCCACCCTGCTCCTTCTGTTGACCATGCATTCCGGGGCCGCGGTGTCTCGTTAGAACAATTCCCGCAACCCCGTAAGGCAATGGCCCTATCGGGCCCCATCAATGATGCTGACAGCTCTTTGAGGCGCGCGCGGATCACGACGCGCTGCCGACCCGTGCCTGGTCCTTACCGGACGGTGAGCTACCCCTGCTCGCCGTCCGCAGACCCGCGTCTACGGTGGCCGGAGATCAGCTCGTGATCCCTGACGCCCGGGGCGTCTCCCGCGGTGGTTGGGGCGTGAGGAAGATAACTGTCTCTCCCTCACGCGTTCGGCCTCCTCCTTCGCTAGCATGACTGCTTCGCAGAAGGAGGCGATTGCATCCCATTCCCTCTTGCTCCGTACCATGGTCTGAACCAGGGCCGGGCGCGAGAGGTCGCCGCCGCCGATCGCCTCCACGAGGACACGGCGGTGCTCCGCCCAAGCAGGGCACACCTCGACCTTGTGCTCCACCGTGTCCTCCGGGTGGTCCTCACAATAACTGCACCCGGGCGTGTCCTCCCGCTTTATCCAAAACAGGTACCTCCCGAAACAACCATGTTCGGTCATTAGGCGGAAGGTGAGGACGCCTAGGCGACTCTCAAGCCACTCCTCAAAGAGGGGACTTCAAAATAACTGTGTTTTGTCAAGTGCTTCCAGGTATTTACACGATATTAAAACGTAAACACACTTTTCTAATGTCATTTAGACTAATGAGTAAAGACACATCAAAGGAATATATGGCTTACTGGCCGAAATCGGTCAGGAGGACTATTGTTACTTGCTCCACAAAGAGATAACGTTATGATAATAGAACAAACAATAACTCACGTCGTGTCTCTCTCACTGTGTGGTTCTGTGTTCACGTGTACGGAGATCGGGTCAGCTAGCTCCCTGCAAGTAAAACATTATCATAAGTAATACATGTAGGTATATAAGAACTGTGAATGTTGGTGATGATGTGTGTCTATCTAACTGACATACTGCTGTTACTGAGTGTCCTGCATTTGATCTAAGGTATAGATCATCTCTTTTTTAAGACAGTTCGGTGTTACAAACAGCGTCAAGTGGAAACATGCTTGAATGAGATAAGTAGTTGTTATGTAACATTAGTTAGCAACAGAGACATCACAAGTAGAGCTCACCTGTCAACTCCACAAGCATCGGGTTCCGTCTTCACGCCTGCGAGCTGTACGTACACTTCAGGTTCGTCACTGGAATTAATCAAACATTGTCTGCTTGACGGTGCTTTGGACCAAAACCATTCATTACGCTAACATTATAAACGCAAAAGTTTGTGAAGACGGATGGATAGATAGATATTTGTTTCTCTTCCACGTAAACACTACTGAACAGATTTAGATGAAAGTTACAGTAAATACTTTTACACTAACTGATTTGGACGAATAATTTAAAAGTTATCAGGATGCGATTAACCTGAATGGAGCACAAACTATATTACAACTATTTAAAAACTAAACTATATAAAGGAATTATTATTTTATAATGATTTTTGGCTCAGCCGGAAACAAAACTTAGCGGGGTTGGCGGGTTCGCTAAAAATTGGCATACGTCCGACCTCCAACACGTTCCGCTTGGGACTAAAGGACGCGGGGCACGCATGAAAATATGAAAACACTTATTTTTGAAATTAGTGTTATAAATATTTTCATATTTCACATTATGTTTTTTCATTACGACCGACATATATGACAATTTTTACGACCTTTATCATTGTATAAGTTTTATTAATCAAAGCCTAATAAAATTCAAATAAAACAAGAATAAGACCGTAATTTAGACTTGTCTTTGCGATTTAATTTGATGGGGTAAAGTGCAAGTAATCGTGTATCGGATGATAAAAAGATTTTTATCATTTTGATTATGTAATATGTTCTTTTTTCAAAAGGAGATGTTCCAGAAATGTATGGAGCCTGGACTAGCATTAGTACACCACATGTTAATATAGCTGTACAATGTAGTAACCGTTTCTTAATATTAATTTTCTACAATTTTGCTTTATTTTAGTGTGATATTCAAATTAACTCGGTCAAGGAGAGCAACACAACAAATATGGCGGATCAGCCATGTTGCTATTGAACAGTGATGCTAATGTCATTTTGGCATGTCGGTTTGACGGATCGTGTTTTTGACGTCTCGGAGATCGATGGATATATTTTGTAACTACAATAAAATATCAACATACGAATTCCGGAAATACTTAGGATTCCTTATAGTTATACTAATAAAATAAGACCACAGGATAATTATATTACTGCTTTGCGGCAGCACATCTTTTACCTAATATATATTTCAGTAGCTAAAGATTGGTTATATTGGAAACAAAAAACGAAGGCTTGAATGTTACTTTGTGTAACAAAATGTGCTGTTTCATTCTTTAGTGCTTGTCAATAATCTCTGGCCTTCGATAATGCATAGGAGAGCAGTGAGCTGTTCAGTACCTGACAACTGCATGCTATTGTGCAAGTAGATAACTATTACTCCTATAAAACTCCAAATAAGTTCTGTAATTGGTGACATTAAGAGGATGAAAAACCAGCCATAAGAAGTTATATAAATAAAACAACTTGCCGCCCGCCGCTCGTCTGTTTGTGATTCTACATCGGTTATCATAATGTGCGAAATTAGACACTTTATTTTAGTGATAGTATTTAGTTAAATAGTAAAGTGATTTGTGCGAAATTTGATGCTTAGTGTTTATTGTGTTTTGTTTGTATTAATCAAGCCTCGTGATAATTAAATTCTAAAAAACTCTTGTCAAATGTCAGAAATAACGCTCTACGACGCCGACGGACGATTCAGTTTAGGTATTATTTAATATGGCCGCCATTGAAAAATTTAGTTACTTTCATAGCTACTTAGCTAAATATTTGAATAGTGATTAATAATAATTGCACTAAGCGTGCCTTCAACGGTTGGGTCATGCCAGTCACAGAAATGAAAATTAAGTAGAAGTGCCCCTACGCTCTCTCAAAACGGGAACCAGTGTCGCCAAACTCACACATTTGCAAATCAAAATGTCCATAACACACATAAAAAACAGTGATATAATTGGCTACAAAGTTGAAACGCAACTTTAACAAATCATCTTCTTAGTGCTGTCAAAAATATTGAGTCTTATTACAACGACCGAAAGTTGTTATTATTTGACATGACATAATCAATAAAGGCGTTTATCGTTTAAAAAACATAATTCCAACAATTTACAATGAGTTCAGCTACTCAACGCTAGATGGCACTGTAACCAATTTATTCTATTCGGAACGCTAAGTACTTTGAAATAGATGTCATATTTGCATGCACATGTAATGTCTTTTGCTACTCAGATAGAGATGTAGACAAATATTGATACTTTAATATCGATGTTACTTTTTTATTTGTGTGAGCAATGTAATAATTTATCGACATCATACAAATGGTCAGCAATGGAAAAAGGTTGACCATCTTCAAAAAAATAGAATCTATTTTAAAATTAAAGAGATCAAATTTGTAAGTTTGTATGTAGGGGAAATCTCTAAAACTACTGAACCGATTCTGAAAATTCTTTCCCTAATATGTAGCTGCATTATTTTTGAGTGCTATAGATAGGCTATCTTTACTAATATTATGAAGCGGAAAAGTCTGTTAGTTTGTTTGTTTGCTTGAACGCGCTAATCTTCGAAAGTACTGGGTGGATTTGGATGACATTTGGTATGGAAGTAGCTTGAAGCTTGAGGAAGGTTATAGGCTACTTTTTACCCGACTGCAAAAAAGGAGAGTTATGTTATTACCGTGATAGGATCCACGGGAGCGAAGCCCCGCGTGAGTACTAGTAAATCATATAACAAAGTATTAATTTCATGCGGGTGTTAGATAATAGTAACTGATTATTATATTATATAATTAATATTATATTTTGCAAAGATATTCACATTAATCTAATAACTTTATTGTATAAAACACTAATTTGTTACTTAGAAATAACCCTTCTTTGTGTGTTGAATCATCTGTCATCGTAAGACTAATATGTAATTGAACTAATTAATTTCAACATATCTACTGTATTTTTATATCATTTAATCATAGCTTAATGTTAAAATACAAAGGTTAACAAATCTGTTTTAAAATCGTATGATGTGACGTCACTTGTTTACACTGTCGTATAAAAGCCGCCGCTCAGTCGTTCTAGACACAGTCTCTCTCGGACAGCCACAGTGTAAACATCTTAAGGTACGATTTATTTTTATATATAGAATTATGTTGTTGTATCGGTGTCCTAATAATATTGTGTTAATTTTTACTTGAAATTATGTGAAAGTGACGATGTTTTGAAAAGAGTAACTGTGGAGTTTCTTGCCGGCTCTTCTCCATAGATAACTACCTTCCGAACCGGTGGTAAATTAATAAACTGATATTGCTATACAGACTACTAATTATTTCTATAAAACACCTAGTAATCATGTTTAATATATGTTAATATCTACATATATATCTATCACTTCTAACATCAGAAGTGGGATAGTTCACAGCCCACTTATTTTGTTTCGGTATTGAGGTTAGATTCATAGCCCATGTGATTTTTTTTTTTTCTTAAACGTCACTATTGTCAGATTGTTTTGCAGTTACTTTTCTTGCAAGTTAGTTTTGGTTAGCTGTACATTTGTTTTAGGCCTTTATTTCAAGTAGAAGGTACATGTATTTATATCGCTCTTGCCCAAATACTAATGCATTGGAGTGAAAGTTTCAGAATGAATCCTGCAATATTGGAAGGCCTCTTCATCCGTGATGCTATCTCGAGCTATTACCGCCGTTCAGATGATTATGCGGCGCTTCCAGTCCAGTGACAGCGGTGCAGCCTGATGGTGCTATGGAATCAAAAAACTTTGCAAAGAAATTGGATGGACCAACATCATAACGGGAGTCAAGTAAGAAAAAAAAAAACTACTAAATAACATTGGACCAATAAGCTATATATAAAAAAGTGTTATTATAAGTAATCCATATAAATTAACTAAAAGAAATATATCGGTAAATATGGAATCATTATTTTTAAAACTGTAACGATTATTATCGAGGAAATGTAATAAGTATCGATATTTTTTTTGTTTTCGTAAGTTTTGTGCATATTCTTGTTTAAAAATTGACTATAGATTCATTGAGATTTATTTTTTTTTCTATATAGTCGATTATTTTATAAAAGAATATCGAATTTTTTTTTTCTCTTTCTCCAAACCCTACTTTTCAATGTCACTTCGTTACTACTGTTATGGTGTTTATTTTCGTTAACTTTTCGGAATGTGTTAAAGGGTTTATTACAATTGTACACTGTACTCGATAGAGATCTATGATAACGGATACTAATTTTGTCAAAGCACACGGTAAAAATATGCCTAAAATTGACTCCATAATGATATGTGTATGTTTCAAAAATAATTTAGATTTTTATGCTCCTGAGCTGAAAAATATTAAATATTAATTAATTAAATATACTTCCAACTAAGTACAATTACTAACTAACTTAAATTTTGTCATGGGTTGTTCAAATAATGGTAGTCTTGACATAAATATGAAAAATAAAATTGTATTCGGCTTTATATCATCATAATTTCTCTGAGAAAGTTTCTTGGAAAGTTCTTTGGAACCTGTGTAGGTATGTCATATACTTCTCATAAGAACATTATGATTCACTTAAAATCAGATACAAAGTATTGTATATATTTTAATAGTAATTATAAAGTAGTGTTCACTCTTGAAAAAGTTGGAGGCGGTATGTTACTTTGTTCGAACATGCTTCTTCAGTTTATTTTTTATGGACACTATTAGTTCGCTTCAAATCCTCCGGCAGACCAAAGTACAGCCGTACACAAACAATATAGTATTTTTCCCGTAATTAGTCTATGCACTTGTTAGTCATTAGCTGCAACTTATTAATATTCAGTTGTAATGAATTAATGGTGATGTTGTTAATGATTTTTCTATGTTGGATGAAGATACTGATAGTGAAATAAGGATTTTCTGATTATTTTTTTGTGTTCTTTGTAGGGGGTTAAGATTAGGTTTACAAGCTGATCCCTATGTCTCGATTAAGTATTCAACATGAAATTTTAAGAATCAGGCTCTTCTTTGTTTTCGATATTCTGTAGATTTGCAAAACGCTTCTATCAATGTTTTTAATTTTGTTTTAACACGATCAATGTGTACTTTCCAATTGAGCCTATCGTTCAGCCAAAGTCCAAGATATTTTTTCTGGATATTTACTTGATTTCTCGTTGATTGTGAGAAGTGTAAATCCGAAACCGGTTTGTTTTTATTAAATAAATTTTGTGTGGTTTTTACCGAAGTATTTATACGTTTTGATAATGTACACCATTTGTAACTCATTTTTATATAGAAATCGCAAATAGATTTCAGAATGATGATAATTTATATCATTTAGAAAACTTGATGTCTGTTCACTTGTTGACGAATTAGTGAGGTAGTAATGCGACACGATTTGTATAGAGAATATTTAATTTGAATTTTTGAAACTTACACTTATCACAATTGAAAACAAAATTCATTATGGGTTCCATAGTCGCTAATTATTAAATAATCAGAAATGGTTTTTAAAATGTTGCCATATAATTTATTTCAATAGTCAAATTAGGTCACATAGGCACTGATCTCTCTTGAGAACTAGTTTTGAGTCGTGATTAAATTTTAGAATGTTCCTCAAGTACAGATTCATTGAACATAGTTCCATAATTTTTGGCCATTTTCAGTTACTAGATGAATCCTGTGTTTCCTAAACTTAAATTGATTACAATAATTATTTATTTCAATAATGATTTGAATAGAAAAACAGAACTTCAGCATCCCATACAAGTTTGCTAATAAGTTTAAGGAATGGTATAGATTTTCACAAGATGTGATACAATTTACAATTTGTAATACCACCACCATATATTGACCAATATTTGTTTAAAAAAAAATGCATTTCTGTTTAGTTTTAACTATAACTTTGTTTTCTTTTAATATTTCTATTGACAGTTTTTTTTTTCTCTCCAATGTTTATTTGAATACTATTAAGTATATAATCAGTGAGCAATTTATAACAGCACTGTCATAGATATTATTTAGGATCCACTCCGTCCCAAAAACAAGTTAATCTTGCTATATTTTCATATGCTAGAAAAAAATCCTTAATACCACTTACCTTCAAGAATTTGCTCTTACAAATTCTTAAAAATTAATTTCTGTAGTGAAACTGTACAATACATATATTTTATTCTTAAAAATTTGGTACTGAACCTGAGTCACGTAGGTACTGTAATACGGACCTTACCACTTAATAACTTCAGGAAGCCCTAAAAGTAATGGAAAAGTAAACCAAAGTGTCCACGGTTACAAATATGATAAACACTTCTTGTACTGATGTATCAGACTGGCCAAGCGGTGCGTGGAAAGTTCAACTATCCATGAATACTGTAATTCAGCGATTGATTTTTGACCGTAGTGAGGCTACCATTCGTTAATTCCACCCATACAAACTTGATTAGTAATAGTGATAAATAATAATAACGATGGCTAAATTGTAGATGTTGAAGACATTTAAATTATTGTTCTAAATTGGATTCTTTTTTTCTTTTTATATATTGATATTTTTATGGCATTTTGTTTTATTATTGTATTATTAAATAGTATTATTAAATGACATATTATCTCTAGTATAATTATAGATTTTATCTTTGACATTTTATTTTACAATTAGACGACATATTGTTAATATTTTTACACATTTTTTTTATTTATTATTTTATTGCCTAATTTTTTTTTTAAATTAAGATTTTCATAAATCTCTGATGTTGATCTTTTCATACCAATATGGTTTTCGATTTTCCTTTTTATTTGATTATTTGTTTTATTGTACTATTAATTATTTTTACATTGAATGTGGGTTATTATCACTTTAAACTTGTTTGATATGTATTTTTTTTATTTGAATGGTACTGTTTTATTTTATAAAATCTCTATATAATGTATACTGTTTAGATATAAATGAAGAAAAATAATTGTATAATGAAAGACTTTAATTATAGAATTTATGTATATTATTGTATGATGAAATACTGATGGATTATTGTATGATGAAATACTGATGGATTATTGTATGATGAAATACTGATGGATTATTGTATGATGAAATACTGATGGATTATTGTACGATGAAATACTGATGAAAAATTGTATGATGAAAACGAAATATTGTGTGATGAAAACGAAATATTGTATGATGAAAAACGAAATATTGTTTGATGAAAATGAAATATTGTACGATGAAATGATGAGAGATCCTTATCTTGACTGTAGTCTGCCATTCATGACCGCAGGTGATTGAGCTTCACTGATGGCGGGTGTTTGATGAGGCACAGTAAGATGAGATGATGTAAACACGATAATGTAAAGAAAATTGTATGAAAAGTTAAGTGATAACACTACTGTTTTTGTTATGCTGTTATTATTATTTCAGGTGAATTGTATTATGAATATTTCGTAATTATTATGACCGATGAAATGCCTTAACTGTTGTCTATTATTGATTTTTAATGTGATTATGACTTATTGATAGACGTTGCGAAGTAATAATGATTACGAAATATTGTAGCATTGCAGATGTTGCTAATTTATTTTTTCTTACTTATTGGTTTATTCTAATAATATGTACCTAAATTGTACGTTGAAATGATCGTGTTAGAATATTATAATTGTACTTCGAGAACGAAGTACATGTCAGTATGGCCGTGTTAGATAATAGTAACTGATTATTATATTATATAATTAATATTATATTTTGCTAAAGATATTCACATTAATCTAATAACTTTATTGTATAAAACACTAATTTGTTACTTAGAAATAACCCTTCTTTGTGTGTTGAATCATCTGTCATCGTAAGACTAATATGTAATTGAACTAATTAATTTCAACATATCTACTGTATTTTTATATCATTTAATCATAGCTTAATGTTAAAATACAAAGGTTAACAAATCTGTTTTAAAATCGTATGATGTGACGTCACTTGTTTACACTGTCGTATAAAAGCCGCCGCTCAGTCGTTCTAGACACGGCGCACCTATAGTCACACGACAAGAACCCTATCACACGAGTGCGAGATTGCTATTCATATTTGAGTAGGCACTCTCGCACTCGAAATACTACGCCAAGTTTAAAGGCACTACAAGGACGGGCTCGTTTTTACGAGCCCCGGTAAAGCGCCCGCGGTCGAGAGGCTTACACCTCGACACCGCTCGCCACGCCCCCTTACGGGGACGTAGCGACTTCCCACTTGGTCTAGACACAGTCTCTCTCGGACAGCCACAGTGTAAACATCTTAAGGTACGATTTATTTTTATATATAGAATTATGTTGTTGTATCGGTGTCCTAATAATATTGTGTTAATTTTTACTTGAAATTATGTGAAAGTGACGATGTTTTGAAAAGAGTAACTGTGGAGTTTCTTGCCGGCTCTTCTCCATAGATAACTACCTTCCGAACCGGTGGTAAATTAATAAACTGATATTGCTACCTAAAGGTCGGCGTCGAGGCGCGCCTATAGTAACACAATAGCAATTAATCACACGGGTGTGCGTTTGCCGTTCACTTTTGAACAGGCACTTAACGCACACCCGAATTACATCTACGCCGACAATAGGCAACCCAAGGACGGTCCCGTATTGACGGGACACGGCATAGCTCCTGCGGTCAGAGGGCGAAGCCCTGAGGCCGCTTGCCGCGCCCCTAACGGGGCGCAGCGACTGCCCAGATTCTAGACACAGTCACTCTCCGCCCGACGCTCGCCCGAGACGGTCGTGCCGCTCTGCGCTCCCGATCGTTCTGTGTCTGTGTCATCGCTTCGTCGCGCTCACCGTGACGTCATTCGTAGTCGCCGACTACAACTCCCGATCCGGAACCGCCTTTTTCAAGGCAGTGAAGGATATTTTGTTTCTATAACAGAGTGTTGTCAAAAACGTTTTGCCCCTTCAGGGAAAAACCACAGTTTCGTGGTCCTTGGTTGGAAACCTCACGGTGTCAACGAAACCAAGGGGGTGTTGACCCGACACACCCGCTGATCCCCTTCAGGGTGAAGCAGTTGCCGATCAAGGCATCCCGGTTGGTCAATTCACGGAAGTATTTATTAACTCCGATCCCATTGTTCGTCAAACAACGAACGACTTCCAGTAGATAGCCCTTTATTGCCCCCGCCCGCCGACAAAATCGTGCCGATCTCCCGATTCCCGAAATCACCCATTGTTTCCGGCCCACCTACTAATCCTATTGTTCATAGAACAATGGACGCCGCGCAGGTGTGCGCTGCACCTGAATTCCATGAAATGGACACCACCGAACCTGTGTCCAATAACAACTCCGACAATGATTTGTCATCATGCCCCTCGTCCTCGGAAGACGACTTTCAAGTCATCACCGGCGGCAAGAGAAAGAAAGGAAAAAATGCCTCCCAGGCCAGCAAGGCCAAAAAGACCACCGCGTTGCCCCCGTCCCCAACTCAAACGCCCGTACGACCCGCTAGCCTCGTCCCAACTACCTCTACTCGCGCGCAGGATAGTCGTCCCCCCAGCCCGATAGCCCAAACTTCCTCAGCCCAAAGGAAGCAACGCCCTCCGCCCCCCATTTACATCCAAGACAAGGGGAAATGGACTGATGTGTCCAAGATGTGTGTTGATCGAAAGATCAACTACACAAACGCCCGTGCCTGCCAAAATGGCATTAAAGTCACCGTCCCTACGTCGAACGACTATAGGGAACTATATCGCGCCCTCCGAGAAAGGAATATCTCCTTTCACACTTTCTCCTTCCCCGAGGACACGCCCACTCGTGTAGTTATTAAACGTGTCCCTAAAGAAATCCTAGTACAGGATATTAAAGACGACCTTGCCGATCAAGGTATACCAGTGATCGCCGTCCATCGCTTACATAAAGCGAGAGGTGGTGAATTGTACGACATGGTTCTTGTCATTTGTGAACCAACCGAAGGTCATCACCCGATTTTCAAGATTAAGTCCATTTGCTCCCTATCCGGTATCTTAATTGAAAAGCCCTATAAAACCGCAACAGTGGGACAATGCCACCGTTGCCAACTGTATGGCCATGCGCAGAGCAACTGCTATGCGACTCCCAGATGCGTCAAGTGTCTGGGCGAGCACAGCACTGCGGACTGCCCTCGGCCCAAAGACCGAACCCTCTGTTTGGAACCACCCAGCTGCGTTCTCTGCGGCCAGACCGGTCACCCGGCAAACTACCGCGGCTGTCCCAAAGCCCCCAAACTCGCTCCTAAATTAGCGAAGCGCGCCAACGCCCGCCTACAAAGAGAGGCACCTTCCTCTCAAATTCCCCAACGTCTCGCTCCTCAGAGACCATCCCCGTGGACCAGGCTAAACGACGAAAAAGCCTTTCCCTCCTTGGCTCCTGCCAAACCTTTGCAGGCACTGATGGATATACCCATCGCAGCGCAGATCCTGCCTATAGCCGTGGCTCCAGAGGCCACAACCAGTCCCAAACCCGCTCCTCAAACCACTGCTGCTCCTGCAGCCAAACAACCGCCCAAACCCTCCCCCGTCGGGAACGGCGAGTCTTGCGCCCAGACTCTACTGCGCCACTATAAAATATTTATGACCCGCCAAGCCAGGTCTCTCCGCGATGCCCTTCTGGCTGCCGAACAGCAGAACAACGGCAAAATTACGACAGAAATGTACAGCCAAATATTCAGCACACACAGTGATGTCGTGCTAGGCCTCGACCAGATGGATGCGATGGACTGATCCAATGGATTCCCAACGCACAAACCACACTAGGCCTCGATCCCTTAAATTAGGTTTTTTCAACGCCAATGGCATTTTCAACCAACGCGCCGAAATAACTAAATTCCTCCGCGACCACCAATTAGACGTCCTCCTTATACAGGAGACCCTTTTGAAACCCCACCGCGCTGACCCCAAAATTGCGAATTACCGTCTAGTTCGCAATGACAGAACACGCTGCCACGGCGGCGGTACCCTTATTTATTATAGGAAGGAGTTATACTGCATCCCTCTCAGCCCACCCGCGCCTCTCTCTCACCTAGAGTACTCTGCCTGTCGACTAGGCATGACTGGTCATCCTCCGATAACCATCGTCTCTGCCTACCATCCTCCACCATCGGTCGCGTCTCTTGCTTCAGACGATCCTATCGCGCTCACCAGCGATCTCACGACTCTCTTTGGCCTGAGTGACTCCGTCTTACTAGCGGGCGATCTCAACGCCAAACACCCCGCTTGGAACAGCAACACGACAAATGCCAGAGGCAGAATCGTGTATAACCTAGGCGCGACCCTAAACTATGACGTCATCGCTCCGATGACTCCTACCCACTACCCACACGACCCCAACCATAGGCCCGATGTCCTCGATGTGGCGCTCCTAAAGAATGTAAACCTCCATTTGCACTCCATAGAAGCGCTTCACGAGCTCAACTCGGATCACCGTCCCGTTATCCTACACCTAGGTTCCCGCTCAGGTAACCATGATCCTACCCAATCTCCTCCGACCCAATTGATCACCGACTGGAGGAAAGTAAGTGAAAAACTGAAATCCACCACGTCGCCTCACTTGGACACCATTCCTGACCACATAGTCTCAGTCGCTGACACGACGGCGGCGATCGACTCGCTTACAGATCACGTACAATCCGTCCTGAACGATTGTTCAAGGGAAGTTCCAGTAGCGGAAGACCACCGCTGGAAACTCCCGGACGATGTACGGAATCTGATAACCGAGAAGAACGCAGCCATCCGTGCGTACAGCGCTTTTCCCTGCGCCGCAAACAAAGCTCACATGCGCAACTTACAGCGTGCTGTAAGGAAACGGCCGAGCAGCGTAATGCGAGCTGGGACAAGATGCTTAGCGAACTTGAGCCCACCCATCTTGCCTTCTGGCAGCTTCAGAGGAAGTTACGATCCACTGAAGAGGCCACAATGCCTCCTCTCATTCGTCCCGATAAGAGTGTCGCCTTCGATAACTCTGAAAATGGCTTAATCTATAAGCTATACCAACTCGGCGTGCCTGACCGTCTCGTGCTCATCCTACGGGACTTTTTATCGAATCGCACCTTTCGTTATCGAATTGAGGGGGAGCTTTCCTCCCCCCATCCCATTCGCGCAGGAGTTCCTCAAGGCTCCGTACTATCCCCCCTCGTTTTCACGCTATTCACTAGTGATATTCCCAAGCATAAAAATACCCAACTAGCCCTATTCGCCGACGATACGGCTATCTATTATACCGGTTTTAAACCCAATGCCATCGCTCGCACTCTCCAAACTTCCGCAAACACTCTGGCCAAGTGGTTCCGGAAATGGAGAATCGAAGTCAATCCAGACAAAAGCCAGGCAGTCCTCTTCTCTAAACCGCGGATAAACCCAGCCTCCCCCCGTCCGATTACCATGTACGGCAAGCCGATCCCTTGGGAAAAGCAAGCCAAATACTTAGGCGTGGTCCTCGATAGACACCTCTCCTTCGCTGAGCACATAAAGCAGGCACGTTCACGCGCCGCTTTCGCTCTAGGTAGGCTCCACTTCATTCTTAGCTCTCGCAGCAAGTTATCACTCAGGTGCAAGCTGCGTATTTTCACCGCGGTCATCCGTCCCATCATGACCTACGCCTGCGCTGTTTTCGCACACGCAA
Source organism: Tholera decimalis (assembly GCA_943138885.2). Classification (NCBI taxonomy): domain Eukaryota; kingdom Metazoa; phylum Arthropoda; class Insecta; order Lepidoptera; family Noctuidae; genus Tholera; species Tholera decimalis. Next base: position 14,359,546 of record OW964574.2, on the reverse strand, counting down.
AGCCCTACCTCCTCCACAAGATGCAGACCCTCCAAAACCGATTCCTCCGTAGAGTCACGGGAGCCCCGTTTTATGTTCGAAATGAGCTTCTTCACGTAGACCTCAAGATGCCCACCATCTAGCAGTTCATGAAACGCGTCTCCAAGCGTTTCTTTGAAACTTCAATCCAACATAGGAATCCCCTTATCGTATCGGCCGCCCAATACGAACCCTCGCGTATCTCTAAGATTCGCCGACCAAGGCATACCCTAGTCACTCCCGATGACGCAATCACCCTGCTCCAAGAGAGCCGTAGGGAAACAAGTACAGTGGCACACAAACACAAAAACCGACCGTCCTTCCGTCCTCGCCGCCGAGGCCCGCCGCGACGTCCCCGTAATAGTCCACCCCGACCCTTGCCAGAGCCAGCCCGCGACGCTGAGCCAGTAGCTTTAAATTCCCTAATTAATAATAATAATGATATGATCCAGCTTGTCCCTAGCTGCCCTCCCCCTGCGACGCCCTAAGCCGAGGTCCGTACCCCACAGGGGGTGCCCTTAGCGTGTAGTCGCATAGTTTGTAAGTTTTTTAATAAGCCCTGGCTGGAGGCTTTAATTAATTTATTAATTAAGGCAACCACAGGCAAGCCCGGTTAAGCAGCCGACAACCTCAGAGGTTGACCTGCGAGATGCCACGCAAAAAAAAAAAAAGTTCTAGACACAGTCTCTCTCGGACAGCCACAGTGTAAACATCTTAAGGTACGATTTATTTTTATATATAGAATTATGTTGTTGTATCGGTGTCCTAATAATATTGTGTTAATTTTTACTTGAAATTATGTGAAAGTGACGATGTTTTGAAAAGAGTAACTGTGGAGTTTTTTGCCGGCTCTTCTCCATAGATAACTACCTTCCGAACCGGTGGTAAATTAATAAACTGATATTGCTATACAGACTACTAATTATTTCTATAAAACACCTAGTAATCATGTTTAATATATGTTAATATCTACATATATATCTATCACTTCTAACACGGGCGAAGCCGCTGGCACAAGCTAGTTTTCAATGAAATGTTAATAGATAGTATTAAAAATATTTATTGACCTTGAATTTATACATATTTGTTTAATAATTGCCGTTTTGATAGTTTTATGTTTAATTTGAATAGGTGATGAAAGCGTATATTAATATATTTTGTCGTGATGGCTTTCATTAAGTCGGTAATATGATTAGACGTAGGAAATTCCCCTAACTGATGATAGATTATGTTTTGGAATATTGACAACCCAATAAACATCAATTTTCCTTAATAAAAGGATCTTGGGGAAAACTGAAATATTTAAATTACTTTTTTACTTTTTTTTGAGATCAATATCCAGAAATTGATGTATTACGGTTTACATTATGTGATGTTATCTTTATTAACTACTAGCTGCTACCAGCGGCTTCGCCCGCGTGAAAGTATAAAATTATCTCAAGGGAACATAGTCTCACGAAAAAATCATATGTTCTATTCCAGGACATGGTCTATCCATGTACTAAGTTTCATTGAAATCCGTTCAGCCTTTCGAGCGTGAAGAAGTAACAAACACAAACTTTTGACTTATAATATTAGTGTGATTATTATTATTATATACTTTATTGTACACCTCAATTTAACACAGGACAATCATTTATAAAAATGAGTGTACAATAGGCGGTGTGATTAGCAACCCGTATCTACTACAGACGGATGTAGGCTACGTGTGGTTAAAACGTCGACATTTCTGTGCAATCTCAGTTAAACATTTATGAATTTTACACATAAACCGTCCGAAATCAATTTTCTGAATCCAGCTATGAAATGGAGTTAGAAATAAATAAAAATTATCGATACAGACCTACTTTACGAATGTGTCCCATCCCTAATTGAGTAGCGTCGAAGTTACTAGAATTTATAGTATGTTCCTCCAGATAACGACCAAGTAGATTTAAACGTTGTGCTATTGAAAATAAGGTTCTTTATAGTTTGCAATAAATAAAAATTTAGTTAGAAATGCAGTCATGAAGTCATGAAATGCGGTATTGTCATTAATATCAAATATATTTAAAATTAACAAACTTTAATACTTATCGATTATACGATACGCCTCCACAAGATACATTTTATTTACTGCTTTCGTTTTTGCAGGTCCAAACCGCACAACAAGGCATAATTTCTAATATTTCGTGTATTTTAGAGACAACCAATCGCGACATGAATCTGACAGCGAATAAGCTAATGTCGCGCATCTGTGCTTAATGTTGACACGCGTGCGATATCTAAAGGGCACTTCCACTGTATTTTCTATTCCGTGGTGCCAGTGTTAATATACTCTTTCGGCGTACTCAAATGGACTCAAACTGAACTTGACGCCCTGGATAGGAGAGTTCGTACATTGCTGACGGCATATCGAATGCATCACCCACGCTCGTCGGTGATGAGGCTGTATATCCCGCGGAAATGTGGAGGTCGAGGCTTTTTGAATGCTAAAACTCTCCACAACCGCGAGGTATACAGTCTCAGGGAACATTTATTGTAAAGGATGGCACGGTTGACATGTGTCGGGCATGTCACCGTCCGGGTGAATCAATCCGTCACATTGTCTCTGGTTGTTCTCGTCTTGCTAATGGAGAATACTTGCATAGGCACAACCTTGTATATGCGATTTTTAACCAACCAAAAAGGAACGGTACACTTTTTTGGCAACAAGAATTATTGACAAAGTGTAAATTAACGCGGGCGAAGCCGCGGGCAAAAGCTAGTAATATTATAAATTCGAAAGTAACTCTGTCTGTCTGTTACCTTTTCACGCCTTAACTGCTGAACCGAATTACATGAAATTTGGCAAGGGAATAGTTTAGGACCCTGGAAAGGACATAAGATAGTGTTATCCCGATATAAGGTTCCCGTGGGATAGTATTCGAATTGCAAGCGGACGCAGCCGCTGGCAAAACTAAATCAAATTAATTTAATTTGATTTTTAAAATTAATATGGGAATAGTGTTTAGGACCCTGGGGAAGACATAGGATAGTTTTAACCCCGGAAATCATCCCTAAATTATGAAAAAAGGATGTTGGAATTTCGTATAGGGAATCAATAAGGTCCCGCCCTCCCCACGCACATAATACACTTAGACCGCTGAACCGATTTAGATGAAATTCGGTATAGACATAGTTTTAGACACTGGAAAAGACATAGGATGGCTTTTATCCCAGAAATCATCCCTTAAGGATGTAAAAGGGGTGTTGGAACTTTGTTTCCCCCCCTCCCAATTCATTCAAATTGCGTATTCAAGAACCACTCGAAACAATTTTTTTTTAAACTATACAACTACATGTAGGCCATACAAATCTTTGTTTAGGGCTGGGGTCGAACCCACGTTATGCACCATTCAACCGTTACGCCAACCGTGTCGTTTAAATTTTAACCAATCAAGTTAATATATGAATCATTTCTATTTTAAAATCGGGGCAATATGCGGCTGCTCTTTTGAAAATAGGAGAATATCGTGTGGCAACAGATATCAACGGGATGATTTATTTGAGCTCTGAATTCCGTAACATAGTCCATGATACAGATAATTTAATAAACCAGGTATATTCTGATTTGAAAACAAATATGAGGGTTAGAGTATGGCAGCGTGAAAGAGCAATTTTGGCACTGACTAATGAAATTGTAGGGCAGATCAACGAAAACATTATGTCTCATGTGGATTGTGATGTTGTCGAGTATCTGTCCGTCGACAATGTCATGGATATTGAGCAAGTGACGTCGTACTCTGTATAGTTTATCAACTCTCTGGAATTGTCTGGGTACCCCATCACATTATTTGAGGCTTAAACTTGGTGTCCCAGTCCTGTTGATGCGTAATCAAATCAACTAAAAATTACACACCTTGAACGCAATGTTGTTCAAGCAATAATTATGTCAGGATTACAGGAACAGCAAGCGGTGAAAAAGTATTTATTCCTCGCATTTCACGAGTATCAAGCTCACAAAATCGACACGTTTTAGCTAAGGACGGGAAAACAAGAAACGTAGTTTACAAAAATGTATTGTAAACTACGTAACTATTGTAATTTTATCATTTTAAATACTGTTTGATTTTTTGGGTATGCATGGATCCTGGTGATGTTTTTTTTTTTAAATATTATATGCGTTTTTTAACCAACCAAAAAGGAACGGTACACTTTTTTGGCAACAGGAATTATTGACAAAGTGTAAATTAACGCGGGCGAAGCCGCGGGCAAAAGCTAGTAATAAATAAATGCACGGGTTAAATCAGACATACCAGAAACAGAACTTGTCATTGTAGAATACCGTAAACGACGATATATATATCACAGGCGAATCAATAACCATATAACAAAGCTGGGATCAACAGAGAAGCAATCAATCAATGTCCTTAGTAATAAACTGGGTCGCAAAACAAAATAATCATTAAAAACTCCAAAAAAAATTCAATACAACACGGCGCAAACACATAACGACTAGTAAGTCGTAGTCGTAGTCGACTAGACTTCGGTAAAACTATCGATTATTTTTATATTGATCGATAAATATAGAAAATATTTTAATTCTCAATAAATCGATATTTTTTAATTCACTTTAGTATACTATTAGTCTTACTTACACTAATCTTGTCAGATCCGGGGAGTAGTTCAAATGTCGCACCAGATCGTCAGCACAATTGCGCCATTAAAATATGCATATGCATATCTTCAGTAGTCAAATCGAAAGTCAAAGTTTCCTTTTCTTGGCCTAGCGAAGCGGAAGGGCGTGTCAGACTTCTACTGACTAAAAGCCCACCCTGTTTCCTTTAAGCTGCCCTTAAGTTCCGGGGTCACGGTATCTCGTTAGAACATTCCCGCAACCCCGGCAGGCAATGGCCCTATGAGGCTCCGTCACTGGTGCTGACAGCTCTTAGAGGCACGCGAGGAACATGACGCGCCGCTGACCCGGACCTGCGGCCTTAGTATGAGTTTGCGATACTATTATCGTGTTCGAAAACTATAGCTTTGTCTCTTTCACACTAATATAGTACGTGTGAAAGAGACAAAGCGATAGTTTTCGAAAACGACAAAAGTATTTCAAACTCATACTAAGCACACAGGTCCTTACCGGACAGTGAGCTACCCCTGCTCGCCGTCCGCAAGCCCGCGTCTACGGTGGCCGGAGATCGGCTCGCGATCTCCAACGCCTGGTGCGTCTCCCGCGGTGGCTGGAGTCCTACGTGCATTACCTTTACGGAAAATATCTATTTTTGACTTGATAATCTAAATATATATAACTCAAAGGTGACTGACTGACTGACTGACATAGTGATCTATCAATGCACAGCCCAAACCACTGGACGGATCGGGCTGAAATTTGGCATGCAGGTAGATGTTATGACGTAGGCATCCGCTAAGAAAGGATTTTGCGAAATTCCTACGGGATCGGGATTTACACGGGAAAAACTTCCCACGCGGGCGAAGCCGCTAGCACAAGCTAGTAGTTCATATAGCTTAAAAATATCGATTCGATATTATTCGATATTTTTTTTTTACTTGCCCATCTCTACAACTCACAGAAAGACACCAAACGTCACGAAACTTCTGGCAAACACGACTGTCATGGCTGCCCTAAAACAAGGGATATCATAATGAAAATCTTCCCAAATAATAATTTATCACAGCTCTACCCGTCTCCAAATATTTTTTTGAGTATTTTTATGATAATCGCTATTATTTTTTCTATTCATCTATGTGGTGTACCAATGGTAGCCCAAAATGAAACATCTTCTTTAAATCCATGTTATCTACGAATAAAAGACAATTGAAAACGACGTTTTTTCGGGTAACCTCGCCTTAAGCGCCTACTATAAGTCGGCGCGGCTAGTTCGTAGCTCACAGCCAGTTTATAATATTAGTATAGATGGAACAACATGATAACATCTACTTACTTGTAGTTTTCAGTTTCTTCCTTAACCACCAATGCCTCAACCCTGAATAATAACAAATAATATATTACTGTGCTGATGAAGCCAGCGAGCGATATTATATATTTTGTTTCGTACAAAGTGGTAGGCGGGTGTTGTAATTAACAAGTAATATTGTCATGACGCATACTACGGGCAGCTACAACTCACACATGCTCAGTAGTAGAGTGCTCGCCGTCGTCCTCGTCACTTCCACAGCTGACTTCTTCACTTGAACTGAAATACAAATACAATACATACTGAACTCTATCTACCATCTCTGATCATCATCAGCTTAGCCTTTTCTTAACTATGTCAAGGTCGAACGTCAGTATAACCGAATGTAGCCGAGTACAAGTGTTTTACATAGAGCGACTATCTGACTGTTTTATTACTACAAATTTACAAAATAATATAGGCTTAGCTTTTGCCCGCAACTTCGTCCGCGTGGGAGGGCCTTCCCATGTAAATCCCGATCACGTGGGGATTGCGGGATAAATAGTAGTCTATGTGTAATTTCTGGATGTAAGTTATATACTTACCGAATTTCATTCGGATCAGTTCAATAGATTTTGCGTGAAAGAGTAACAAACATGCACACATTTATACCTCATAAACTTTCATATTTATAATATCTTCTTACTAATATTATAAATGCGATTATTATAAATTATATACTGTTCTCTCATACCTATTAAACATGTCCGTCTGCCCAGCAAGGCCCCGCCTCTAGGAGTATATGTACCGGTTTATTTTTCAATGTAACTCTGTACTTTTAAAGAAATTTGCCAAAAAGGGGGCCGTGCTAGCCAAACGTTTTCAGCACGGCCTCCATGTAGGTAACTTTAAAAATATATAGCGTATTAAAAAGTTTCTTAAACTCAAGGAATGTACTCTATTAACACGTTACATGTGCCGCAACAGATATTGTAGGGGGTCGTGCTGGAAAAAAGATTATAAGAAAATATCTAAAAAAGACAAATCAACCTTAGCCAAAAACTATTAACAAATATACTATAAACATATACTCCAAGAGGCGAGTACATTGAATTGGTGCACACCTGAAACGTAAATTCTGGGAGGCCTTGTTGGGCAAACGGACATTATTAAACCTGTATTATGAATACCTTTATTTTTTATTCGGGATGAGACCACCTTGACCTCAATCTCGCCTGATGGTAAGCGATAGATGAGGTTTACGATGTGAAATCAATATTATGTTTTGATAACTAATTTCGGTAGTCGGTGTCTTTAGTTTTGTATTTTCGTTTTTGGCACCGACTTCGAAATTAGTTATTTTTCACTTTACAGTGCTTTTTGAGAGTAGGTTTAATTTTTTGGTAAAAAGTTTTTATTTCACTCTTTTTAGTTGGTTGTTTTTTAATTTACCTAGTTACAAGAGCCTAAATGTCAACTACTTATAACATTTTATAAAATATTGCTTTTACCAATGCTGGGCCGTTAATTTTTGAGGAGTTCTGGTACTTCACCATCAGCTATACATCACCATAAGCATTGTGACGAGCATAAAGTGCTTAATATCCATATTCAAGTAATCGAATCGCAATCCACGAAATACTTATTATTGAGTAGTTTCGGCGGCCATCTGTGGTCTTCATCATCAGTTCCACTTCCCCAAATGGTACTTTTTGAGAGCAACTGCACAAGTTACAATAAGAAATTCCCAAAACGCCATAGGTGTGCCTATAATATTTATAATGGTACCAATTTCGAAGTATACCCTATCAAACAAAAAAAGAATTTTCCAAATCGGTTCAGCCGTCTTCGAGTACTCGATGATCATTAAAAAAAAAAAAATATTTACGCGTACGAATTGATAACCTCCTCTTTTGGTCGTCGGTTGAAATAGCCGACCACACGCGGGGCTCACTTATGCAAAGTTATGTTTTGATTCCTATGAAACCCACCCTGTGAACCGAAGAATAAGAAATGGTTTCGACGTCAGCACCGAATACTATTGGTCCACTAACCTTAGACCAGCTCAGTAACGCCTCACCAGCTACGCAGCTCACCCCATGAAGCACTTTCACGAAACAGATTGTCAGATCACTGCTGGGTATTTATAACAAGTTTCTTGAAACTTTTAGCTGTCCATCACGTAGAAAAAATAATTAATTCCACCAGCCAAAAAACACGCGTGAAGTCCCGCTGAGAAATTTTTCTTCTTCTTTGTCTTCTAGAACTTTGTTCTGACTGCACAGATGGTGCAACAGCAGTAACCAAAACTATGGCGCTGGTGTCACTAGGTTTAAACGAATCCCAACGCGCGATCGTCATGGCGGACGAACCAAATAGCTTCAGATACCAACTTATAGAAACCATTTGAAATGAATTAATTATTGTTATAGAAATGACCTAATACTTAGGTACAGTAGAAATAAATATTAAACAAGTTAATTTGGGTCACTTAAGGTCCAACCACATGGAGTTTCTTGACAATTCTTCTCTGTAGGAAACTACTAATTTCGAACCGTGCGCTAGCTTCTGACGTTTTATTTAAATTCTACGTAAAATAAAATATTTTGAGTTTGAGTGTTGCCACCTACCTGTCAGCCTTTTTTGGTCTGTAGCGCGCTGTGCGTGGTTTCTTGGGCGGTTGGTGGTGCTTGTCAGGCCTCTGAGGTGGTCTCTGCCGCGTAGTCCTGGTGCGCGTCGCTTGCTTGCTCAGTATCTCGCGCACAGCCGCCTCGCTCACCCCGGTGGCTTGCGCGGTGCGCCAGCTAATCTTCGACAGATGAATCAGTCTTTCTGCCGGTTTCATCAGCTTTATTTTTTCGTACTCCTCCGCGAAGTAGTCGTGCACTTTTGCGATGAGATCTTCTATTTGATCCTGATGGAACATTGATTAGTGTTATGTTTTTATCGTATGTATGTATAAGAGCTGGTGGCTAAATAATAACTGCCGCGCGGCTCGATCTTCAAAGTAAAGCAACGCTTAGCGAGGTCACTCTATAGAGGGGTGGCCATCTGACAACACGTTAAGCCGTTGGTCGCAGCCAGACATTTGTACATCTTTGACACTCGTTATGGGTAGTCGGTGAGTGTAGTTTTATTGCCATACTAAACAAAATTTCGACACGCCCTATCAACAATGTCGGATCTGAAAACATGCAACTTTCCAGCAGAGCAGTTTAAAAGCATGATAATAATGTTATTTTATCGATTACGATTTTGAATTTTGGAATGAGTGTCATATATCCAATATCCATATATATAATCGTAATCCATAAAATAACATTTTTATCTTGTTTTTAAACTTTAAACTGCTCTGCTTGAAAGTTGCATACTTTCAGATCCGACATTGTTGATAGGGCGTGTCGATTTGTCTCCGTCTTTCTGTTTGTGTAAGTTTTAATGGGACTTTCACTGGCAAATAAAGTATGTTGATTATAGGGCAACATATAGGTCTTTAATCATGTCCGTTTGCCCAGCAAGGCCCCTCAGAATATGCGTTTCAGATGTGCACCAATGCAATGTACTCGCCTCTAGGAGTATATGTACCGGTTTCTTTTTCAATGTACCTCTGTACTTTTAAAGATATATGCAAAAAAGGGGGCCGTGCCAGTCAAACGTTTTCAGCACGGCCCCCATGTAACTTAAAAAAATATATAGCTTATTAAAAAGATTCTTAAACTCAAGGAATGTACTCTATTAACACGTTACATGAGCCGCAGCAGATATTGTGAATTCGTAATAACAAGTAATATATCGATGTGGATAGGGGGGCCGTGCTGGAAAAAACATTATAAGAAAATATCTACAAAAGACAAAACAATCTTAGCCAAAAACGATTAACAAATAACTCATATGTACCGCATTGGTTTCGCATAAAACTTGCTAAATTTGAAAAATAAACCAATTTTAGTTAATTCAGCTCGACCCTCTATAGTTGCCTATATCTTTTTAAATATGTCTTGTTTGTTTACGAAATTCGACTTGCATTCGTTCCAAATAAATTGCGATTCTGCTGTATTAGTACTTTAAAAGATAAATTGGATCAAAAATATCATATAAGGTCAACTCGGCGAAGACCGTCTGGCGGGTAGGACCGTACAGTATAAAGCAATACGACGAATTCTGAATAGCTACAAGACTGACAAACCAAGACATAAAAACTTTGAACTGTTTTGGTTTAAATAAATTGACATAAATGGCGCTATTTAAAACACAAAGAGAAAAACGACATCTAAGTCGGGTTATCAACTTGTAACAAGACCTCAATAAATTTCCAAAAAAAAAATTAAGTGCTTTTTCTTCATACTTATTAGGATTTGAGTAGGTTAGTTTATTAATAATCAATATCTTTACTTAATTATTATATTAGAATACATTTAAACGTATTTCTTATGAAGTTACATGAGTTGAAAAAAGTTTACCCTAAAAGAGCAATAGTGGAGAAGTCCGTCTAGTTCTGGGAGGGTAAGATCGGCATGTCACGATATTCGCCGTTTCCAGATGTCATAAACCTTTTATGTTATAGCAAATATTACAAAGTAACTGATTCGTATTTTTTTAACTTCCAGCGTAGTGAGTAGCCTAAAATTGAGAGTTAATATTCATATCTTTTTCCATGTTCGTGTCCTATCCTACTCTTAGTTGCAATGTTTCTCGATTTGTAACGACAATTACACAAACTTTTTTTTTCCTTCTTTGGCAACTGAGCCGGTGTCGACTATTTTGCCAGTGTCATGTTATGACGGCAGCGAAGGTAGGCCGTCGAACTTTAGTTGCTCATATTGTTGACGAACAATCCAATTTGTTGACACCTTTACCTATCACTGTCAGCCCTTGTTACAGCATTTCACAATATTGTGTTTTAGACAGTATTTCTATATTAATAATGAATTTTCAGATAATATTAAAAATAGAACCATGGGAAAGTATCAGAAAACCTAATAAAGGGTCTTACTCTAAGGAGAAATTAAGAGAAGCCGTACGAGAGGTTTAATGTGGCAGAACTAGTGGTGACAGTGCTTCAAAACATTCTAAGTAACCGTAACCGTTCTGGATGGATAAAACAAGAACAAAATACCTACTTAAGACCAAACTTGGCTCTTGATCTCTTAAATTCAATCTTAAAAACAAATTCTTTGTAATGGGTTTGTAAAATTTATACTTAACCCATTAGCGCCCTCTGTACTAAAAAAAACGACACCATTTCAAACCATCAATAAAAGTTAGCTATCTGCTTTAAAGACGAATTAATACTTGAAACAAATCATAGATGGCCTAAGCTTCTATGAAAACATAAAAAACTTTTTACAAAAAAATTAAACTGACTCCCAAAAAACACTGCAAAGTGAAAAATAACTTTAATTTCGGTAGTCGGTGTCTTCAGTTTTGTATTTTCGTTTTTGGCACCGACTTCCGAAATTAAAGTTATTTTTCACTTTACAGTGTTTTTGGGAGTCGGTTTAATTTTTTGGTAAAAAGTTTTTATTTCACTCTTTTTAGTTGGTCTATTTTTAATTTACCTAGTTACAAGAGCCTAAATGTCAACTACTTATAACCTTTTACAAAATATTGCTTTTCCCAATGCTGGGCCGTTAATTGTTTAGGAGTTCTCCTGGTACCTCACCATCAGCTCTACATCACCATATGCACTGTGACGAGCATAAAGTGCTTAACATCCATATTCAAGTAATCGAATCGCAATCCACTCAATACTTATTATTGAGTAGTTTCGGCGGCCATCTGTGGTCTTCATCATCAGTTCCACTTCCTCAAATGGTACTTTTTGAGAGCAACTGCACAAGCTACTATAAACAATACCCTAAACGTCATAGGTGTGCCTATAATATTTGAAGAGTTCCCTCGATTTCTCCAGGATCCTATCATCAGATCCTGACGTTTATAAAAATGGGATCAATTTCGGAGTATACCCTTTCAATCAAAAAAAGAATTTTCCCAATCGGTTCAGCCGTCTTCGAGTAATCGACGATCATACATAAAACAAATATATATACTCGTCGAATTGATAACCTCCTCTTTTTGTCGTCGGTTGAAAAATATTACAACGTCATCGGTTACCCGCCATTTTTTGACATTTTATTGCGCGAATATTTTGACTGTTCAGGTAAGTGCATTATTTTATCATTTTAAAGCAATTTTAAAGGCACTTTAAATAAAGGCTGAATAAATTACAAAAAAGTTTTTTGTTTATGTTGTTATTGTTTTCAATTCTTTTGCTGGCGATCTATACCGGACTTACCCGAAAAACCCTTTATTTTTAAATATATGCCGAATGGAGCCGTTAATATCAAAAACGATAGCACACATTGAAACGACAGCACACATACCTACGCGTACACTATGTCTTTATTCGAGTAAACAGACTATTCATATGCTTTTTTTCCCATTAGACTGTCTTAACCGACGCGGTAGTTAAGTCCGTCTATTTTGCCATTGTTTCAAAATTTGTATTTATTTAATAAAGCGATAACCTTAAAGCAATTTTCATAGTGTTTTTTAAAGGTCCACTAAACCTATTTGATAAAACTTAACTAAAATCTTACTAATTCTTACTTTCTTACTAATATCTTTCTTTCTAATATTATAAATGAGAAAGTTTGTGAGGATGGATGCATGTTTGTTACTCTTTCACGGAAAACTACTGAATGGATCTGAATGAAATTTTGTAAGTAGATAGTTGACATTCTGGAATAACACATAGGCTAATTTTTAACCCGGAATTCCCACAGGACCGGAATTTACGCGGGTAACCTTCCCACGCGAACAAAGGCGCGGGCAGAAGCTAGTACTATAAAAAACCGGTCAAGTGCGTGTCGGGCCACGCGCAGTGTAGGGTTCCGTAGTTTTTATAACAGCCAAGTGAGTGTCGTATTCGCTGACTGATCGTTTCGTACCATGCTCTAACTAAAAGCCAAACATGACTACCTAACTAATTTGACTTCCTATACAAATCCTCACCTGATCCGACAATTTTGCACGGAAAGTTTTAATTTTTTTTTAGAGATTTGTATAAAACTTGTCATAGCCGGTGTTTTGAATTTAAATACGGACACAGAGCTACACTACTCAATCGTCACAAGAAACTAGCACGATACAACTGGCGCTTAGCGCCATCTATCGACATTTCTATAGAGTTGTTCAAAATTTCCGAGTCAAATACAATTGGTCGACTATTACTCGTAAACTTGTAAAGCCCACTTATGTGTGATAGTTTTCCTTTAAATTTCGTTTTACTTAATCAAAAAACGGTCTTACCAAACCCCTAATGTTTTTGAAAGACCTATCCAACGATATCCCACACTATGGGAAGAACGAAAAAACAAAATATCATCCCACTTTACAAGTATGGGAGGGTACCCTAAATAATTGTTTTTTTTTTTTTTTAATTTTATTTTACCACTTTTTCGGCGTCATTAACGTGCATACTCATGCCAAAGTACAACTTTCTAGTACCAACAGTTTTTGAGCTAAACCGCGGACAGACGGACAGACAGACGGACATGGCGAAACTATAAGGGTTCCTTGTTGACTACGGAACCCTAAAAATGGTAAAAATTGCCTAATAAATAAAAATTTTAATTACTTAAGTATTACTCGAACCGACCTCATTATCCATTTTCACGTGGAATCATGGTCACCCCATCAGTTGTAATATATGTACCATTTTAAATAAAGAAATAAAAAATATAAAAACTTTTTTGCAAAAAATAAAACCGACTTCCACATCAAAACACTACAAAGCCAAAAATAATTTTAATTTCGGTAGTCGGTGTTATTGGTTTTGTATTTTCTTTTTTTTTTTCACAGCGCCTTCCGAAATTAAAATTATTTTTGGCTTTGTAGTGTTATGATGTGGAAGTCGGTTTTATTTTTTGCAAAAAGTTTTTATTTTCGCGCTATTTAGTGGGTCAGTTTGGAATTAATCTAGTTACAAAAGCCAAAATGTCAACTACTTATCACCTTCACCAGCAGAGTAAACGAAAAGATCATCAATGTAAATATTTTTTCAGACTTTTATAAATTTTTCAGAAACGGCTTGTCCGATTTCGGTAAAATTTTCATGGGACCATTTGGAAAGTATGCCCTTTCCAACAAATAAAGAATTTTTCAAATCGGTTGGCAAGCGACGAAGCTATGCCCGAACAAACATAAAAAAAAAAACAAACAAACATCCGAATTGAGAACCTCCTCCTTTTTTAGAAGTCGGTTAAAAACACGCGTTGGCCCTGAATGATGTGTCCCGAACTACTAACATCCATTTGTTTGTTCATGTTCTAGTCTTGTGTAGTACGTGAACGATGAACGAATAGGAGCCGTATCTTTGCGCTGTACTAAAAGAAACGTTTCCGAACGCTGGCTTGTAATCGGTCTAATAGCTTTCTTCGTACTCATACATTTTAGGGCGCCTTCAAAGTAGTCGCAAAGTGCCGCGTGGCAGCAGCACGGCTGCAGCGCTGCCGCCGCGTTGCTTTGTTAATCGATATCAATAAATAACGCGCGGCCGCAGCATGACAGCAGTGCTGCCGCCGCGCGTTTAAATTTATATGGATTTACAAAGCAGTACAGAGCACAGCAGGCGGCAGAGCTGCAGCGCTGCTGCCGCGCGGCACTTTGCGACTAATTTGGAGGCGCCCTTAAACCGTGCGATCGTAATGTGCGAACGAGAAATGAAATACAGTCACTGATTGGCTGACAGAAACGTCATACAAATACATTCTGTGTCTGTGAATGGATGAGAACGGGTGAGAATAGCCGACGAATGACGATGCTACCCGAACCCGACCGACCGAATTCGCAAGAATGAGATGAAATATATATTTCCATGGCATAATGTCTAATTTAGCTTATCGCTCGACGAACACACGAGACGAGTGTTCGCAAATTGTAAGTTTTAATAGTATGTACTCGTATGTTGACCAAATTCTACGCGAGCGAAGCCGGGGGCGAAAGCTAGTTGTAAATAAATTTGACTGACCTTAGATACGTGGCAACGTCTCGTCGCGGCCTCTTCTGGTGAAATAACGGCCGATCGACCTCTGCCCTGCGCATGTGCTGGTGTCTGGAACTGCCCATGATCATGTAGCCGCTGTGTTGCCCTTACGATCGTCCGCGCCGATGGGACTTGGGGGTTCAGAACCCCGCGAAGACGGAGCGACTCCAAGTGTTGCGGCTCCGCGTAAAGTCGCCGGGCAGCATGGGAGTCATAATCAGCTCTTGCATACATTTGCACCATAGCGACGTACTCCAAATTGCAATAAATGTAATGACGATCCATTGCACTGATAAGGTGCGCTGAAACGAAATTAAATATTTATTTTGTAATCCGCGAGTTGACAGTATGTATAAAAATTTAAAATAACTATTTAATTATGTAAATCTATTGATATGAAGCACAAAATAGTACAAATGAAGAAAAGATTATTATTAATTTATTTTATTTTCCCTTGTGAAAAATGAGATTTTTTATCTGTGAGTCACGTGATTAGAAACACCAATCAGAAAACGAGACGTCATCGTTCAATATTTTGACAGCTGACTGGTTATCTTTGGTTGGTGCGTAAGACAAAATAAGAAAAGAATAACTAATAGCTTGCTACTAATATAGTAATCTGTGTAACTAACTGCTTGCACTGTCTGGACAGGTCCGCTCAAATTTGCGTGGTTATTTCCTCAAAAGAATACCAAAGACATGAACCTACATGCTTCTCATATACAAATACAAAATGTCTGGTCTTTAAAAGAGACGTTGACGACAAACTCAGAGGCAGTTTGTTTCGGTGTTTCTTCTCAGAGTAGTCAGTTAGGAAATACCGGCCTCATCTAGCTAAACTAAACACGCAAAAAAACATGACGTGTAAAAGTGTTATTTATAACCAAATTACAAATAAATATTTCATTTCATTTCATAACTAACTCTCTCTCTTCTGGTTCATTTGTCTTATCGTCCTGTAATAGTTGTTCGATGAGTTCCTTTTTTTGTCTTTTAAAAAAAGCAGATAGATAGATATATTCTTTATTGTACACCATAACAGTAAAACAAATATGGACTTAACAACTAAAAAGGGTGATACAATGGGCGGTCTTATCGCTAAAAGCGATCTTTTACAGAAAACCTTTGGATGGATTTGACACAGAAGTTCTAACCACTTCTTGCGAATATCTCTTTTTAAAGGGACATGAATAAATAGTTTCGCTGGCGTTTTTATAGTAGTATTCCCACAACAAGGACCAGCACAGCACTAATAATAATTTTTCACGTTCATAATAGAGTAAAATATCATAAAATACCCGAAGTACATTTATGTGCCAAATGCCAGGAAAGTTGTTTTTTGAACGATGACGTCATACGTAGTCACGTGACCACAATGCCACGATTTAGGCCATAGTTTTTTAATAAATTAAAAAATTACTTATATTTTAATTGAAAGGTTAAGTGATGAATAAAATATTATTTTACGAGTACACATGAAGCGTTTCGAAGCGTTTCAAACAATTTTTACATAGTTGTCAACTCGCGGATTGTTTATAAATAACACTTTTATACGTCATGTTTTTTTGCGTGTAAAGTTTAGTTTAGCTAGATGAAGCCGGTGTTTCCGAACTACTCTGAGAAGAAACACCGAAACAAACTCAGAGTTCGAAGTCTCTTTTAAAGTCCATAGGTACAATTTGTATTTGTATATGAGAAGCATATAGGTTCATGTCTGTGGTGTTCTTTTGAGGAAATAACCACGCAAATTTGAGCGGACCTGTCCAAGCAGTGCAAGCATTTGTCAGTTATTGTGTAGCTCAACTTAGAACTTAAGGAACTCAACAATTGGCTATTTGACTGTTGTCACGGTAAAATATGAAATGTGTTAAATATGGTTGCTTATAGGTTAAAAATAATAATTATACAATACGATTTTTGCATGAAAATAAATTGTAAATATTTTTATTTTTGAAAAATAGATTTCAGTTTCTTTATCTGTGGATACGAGAACCAAAACATGATTGAGCATCGTATGACGTCACATTTCAATAAATAAACCTTCGTGTACTGTGTACTATCCATATTATGTGCAATTTACTGAGACAATTATTAATAAGAATATTTTGATTTGTGTTGTTGAGACGTTTCGAAAATGGAGTCAGGCTATACAAAAGCTGACAGTGCGAATCTCCCAAAGTTGATTGATTTATGGTTGCAAATTTCTTTGCGTGTAACCCTGACTTTTGCTCTGCCGAGTTTCGGAATGTAAAAACCTTCATGACAGTACCGAAATGTATAAAGTAATAGGTCAGAGTGTCGCTAAGGGGCCCCAGGAGGAACTTTTCTAAGTTTTTTCCTCAGCGCTCCCTTAACGAAACCCTAATTTTTAGGGTTCCGTAGCCGAATGGCAAAAAACGGAACCCTTATAGTTTCGACATGTCTGTCCGTCTGTCTGTCTGTCCGCCCGTCCGTATGTCACAGCCATTTTATTCCGAAACTATAAAGACTATACATGTAAAACTTGATAGATAGATGTATTCTGTGAACCGCTTTCCGATTTTAAGAGAAATTATAAAAAAATATTTAAAATAAAGGGGGCTCCTCATACATGGAACTGAAACTGAAAATATTTTTTTTTCATGAAACCTATACGTGTGTGGTATCTATAGACAGGTCTTTAAAAATGACATTAAGGTTTCTAAAATTACTTTTTCATAAAGTTAATCGTTTAAAAGATATACGTTTCCAAAGTGGTAAAATGTGTGTCCCGCTCCTCTAACTTCTATAATAATGAAGTGAAAAATCTAAAAAAGCCATATGTTGTAGATCTTATTGTAAACTTTCAACCAAAATTGGTTTGAACGAGATCGAGTCAACAGTTTTTGAGATACAGTATATTTTCTAAAACCGCAAATATAACTTTGTAATTCATACAAATACTATGAAAAACAAAGTTATTTGGCGTAGTTGTTAAAATTGTAAATAAGCTACTTTTAAGAAATTTGTAAGGTTTTTGGTTTTTTTATTATTTTCAAATAAATATATTAAGTATATTATATATTATTATAGTTACTACGGAACCCTTCATGGGCGAATCCAACTCGCACTTGGCCAATTTTTAAAATTACTTATCGGTTATGCTTATGATTTCAGATCATCCCGACAGTCGTATGGTGATGACGCTATAGGGTATGTCCAGTTAAAGAGTCCGGTGTCTATGGTTATCGATGAAAAGGAAGGAGCAGTACAAAGTGTACAGTGTACTTACTGACTGCCCTGCCTCCAAAGGGTGCTGCAAACATGCAGTGGCTTTCTTAAAAAGGCCCACGGATATCACTGGAGCAGCACATTCCCAAGCAGTCTTGTCCTCAAAATAATCTTTAACTGTGTAAAAAGTTTTCTGACATAGCTTACGTTTCATAAATAATTTGAATTTATTAATACTTAGTTCTTGAATGTGTCTAGGAATTTTATTATACAAAATTTATACATTGTCATCTAAATGAACCTCCTATTTTTTAACCTTGTTTTAAGAATGACATATGTGTCTTTGTTCCTTATATTTACATCATGCATATCACTGTATTTTTTAAACAGATTTATATTTTTGTGTGCATACAAGAGATTCTGTTAAATATACCGAGATGGATGGTACAGTCATAATATTAATCTCTAATAATATTAATAAATTAATAATATAATATTAATCTCTTGACTTGAATAACATTAATAATAAAATATAACTTGAATGATATTAACCTTTTAACCGCCCGACTTCAAATCAATTGTCGTGCCCCCAGTGCCCGGCACAGTGAATCGCAAAATAAATACATACAACAAAGAGTGAAGTGCAATAGTTACTTAAATTTTTCGATGTCGATATTTCGTTTTATATAAATAAAAACTGATTAAATATTTTCGTATTTGTTTTATTTAACATTATCCTTAGTAAGAAATACCAGTTGAAATAAGTGTCAAAGAAAGAAAAACATGGTCTATAATGACGTAGTTTACATCTTTGTTGGTCTATTGTTTTTCTTACTTCAATTTTGTCTTAAAACGTTGACTGAAGTAGTTAGAGAAATACGGGAGGTGTTTCTCTAACTACTTCAGTTAACGTTTTTTACCGTAGGTTAAAGTCTAAGTGGCAGAATTTTTCACTGTATTTAAAGTGTTTTTCGAAATGATAGAAACTTGAGAATAATAAATAATACAACAGTCTGAAATCACAATTTAGTTTTATTCTTCCGTAGTGGTCATGATAAATTTCAATACACATTTATGGACACACGAATGTAAAACTACTTGCATAAGCACAACACTAATGGAAAATTCCAGAAGTCGCCACTCGTTTATGACGTATGAAATGGTCGTCTTTATCTTTATCCGACCGTGGCGCTGGGCGTACTAGCAAAGTAAGTATCGGAACATGTAGGCTAGGGATGGGAACCATCAACTCGGTTGCTGATATTTCACAAGTAAATTTACGTAATTTCAAAGTAATTAAATGAAATACTCACAAATATCTTTTTTTTTTATTAACAATTGCTGTATTTGTTTTATAGCTAATTAGTCAGTATAAAGAGAAATATTTTGATTTATGTTTATTTTTGTATCGGTAAATCTTGGCATGTGTCCCATCCCTAGGGATGTAAAGCGGTAAAATTACCCTGGTAAAATACGGTAAAAAATTTTATTTTACGTAATTTATGGTATTTTACGGCAAACCATGGTAATTTTCGGTAAAAAACTTATTAAACGTACTCATACCTACTAATATTAAAAAATACGTAGTGAGTATGTCTGTGTGTATGTCACTACTTCACTATTGGAACTTCTTCCCTTGTTCAGTATTGGAACTTGAAAAAAAAAAAGAGAAAACTGGGTTCGTGCGACTCATGCGTACTAAAAATCCCTAAAACTTTATTCTCAAGGCAAGAATTCAAGATGTGGATCATCACACCATGTCATGGATTATAATCATATAAATACATCTTTGTGCAGAGGCAGAGCTGAGGATGGCATAAAATAAAAGTTAAGTTTTAGGACTTAGGATGTTTTAATCAAAATACTTAATCAGTTCTCACTCACAGTCAACAATATGGATAAAATTGATAATTATAACAAAAGAATGTTTGTAAGTAACTACAAATACTTAATCATAACAAAGGTTCAATTGTTTCATTTTCTGTGTTTGATTTTAAAGATGTAAAATCGTCGTATCATAATCATAGATAAATACATACTTAAACTGATAATGGATCTACTATTACATCTTCTGCATCTGATTCTTCAGTTTCAAAATCAAACATATCCATTTCAACAGGATCTGTATCTATATATTTCAAATTAGATCGAACCATAATGAGCTTATTTATTCTGTCGTCTATCAGACGATTTCTAAGTTTTGTATGCGTAGATCCAAAAAGTGACCAGTTTCTTTCGCAGGCTGCTGATGAAGGTGGTACACTAAGTAGACGAGTAGCTATTGTATTATATTGTGTAATTACTTGTGTATGACCATAAGTCTGTCACCAGATAAGGTGAACTGTAGGTACTAATCGGCAACATCGCATAATGATTTTGAATCTGTACGCGCGCGAGATTTAAAACAAATTAAAATTTCATAAGGCGCCGGTAATTTTACCGTAATTTATATAAATGACCGTAAAATAATCGTATTTTACCAGCGTTTTCAGTAAAATTACGTAATTTGCAACCCTACCCATCCCTTATGTCGGATTTTTCCATCATGGGCGTTGTACATCAATATAATTTTCTAAAAATAATATTAATAATTCATATAACTTTGGACATTATTTTTAGAACTTCTGATTAAGAGACTAAAGTTTATTAAACTGTAAATGATTACTTAATTAACTATTTACCTAATATAAACACATTTTTGATAGAATACAGCGTAATTAAGTACATTGAACGAGCTGTGGTATTTTTGTCGTATATACATATACGACTCTGGCGAAATGGGCCCGAAAATATTTGTCGGATTAATCCGACGTAGCCGGTTAAAAGGTTAAAAATATTAATCTCTTGAACTGATATGGTCCTAATGCCATCAATATTAAGTGACTATACTCCAATATTAGGACACTCTCCAATTGGGGCAGGTTGCCATCTACTTCTTAAAAAATTGATTGTTGCCTATTCAAATTATTTTCCCTTACAAAGGTTCCTAAATGGTTAGGCTAATCCATAAAAAGTGCCACTCTCTGTATTATTTCACCCGAGCCTATTTTAAAATCTTCCATCAGGTGGGGTGTAGCTAAATTAAAAAATCGTCGAAATAATTTAAAATCGCGTTTAAAGCGACCGTTAACCACCTCTACTACCCATCTGCATAGAGTTACTTTTCTGCTTGACCTTTGACCAGGATCCAGTGACTCAGGTTTGTGGATTTGATAGCCTAACCTTTATAATTGTATAGCATCTCTGAACCCCTATCTAAAATAAACACATCGTTAGGCTGAAAGAGCTGTCGATACAGACTATCTTCGTCTTCAAACAAATTATTCATGATCTCGGCATCAGTTTGAGTAGCAGCATATGGTCCAACAACATCAATAATATGCCCATCACATGAAACAATCATAAATGGTTTAACTAAATTGTCATATTTGTGCAGGCTGTACGTTTTTTTCTGGAACAGATAATTGGAACTTTTTTGTAAATATACATATGTGCCATCAAATATGGCAATGGCAGGTCAATTTTCATCATTACCAAAGAGAGCCTTTGGTATGCTCAAATTCCTATTTACAATATCTGTTCCGTCCAACGAGAATATCTGCATATTTTTGGTATGGCAATTAATCATCTATGGTCTTGTCTTTGACATGACTTGACATAACCTTTTTTGCTTCCTGTTGGAAAAAATGTCCGCCTTTGGGACTTTGATTTATTGTTTGTAATTGAAAATCGAGTTGAATCGCCTTTTGTAACCGACAATTTGGTCGCGATTAACGATTTATTGGAGTTGTAATCTCGTATTGAGTAAAACCTGGGATATTTTGAACAATAACGTCGAATGAAGTCAGATTGACTGACACGCGAACTTTGTTGAAAGTAATTGTGAATGCATGTTGCCATGCCCATGGGCCCATGTTGTGAAGACCTGCGTCTTTGGAGACCGCCGTGCACATCACTTGACAACATTACACAATCATACACACTGACACATACCACACGGACGTGATCTAGGTCGTAGCTCGCCGTCTCCGAGTCTTGGGTAAGTCTAGGCTTAAGTATTGTAATCTCTAATTGTGTAACTGTTTTTGTAAAATAACGTAGTTAGGGCTCCACGTAATCGTGGACGGTTCGGCCATCCAGGTTCGTTGTACTGGCTGTTTGTAGGACTGAACAATATCCATATGAATCAAATGGTTTGGCCCTATATAATCAGTTACTAAACAATGCATTAAACTTTCTCTAATTTTTTTAGTACTGCTGTTAAGGTGGGATGTGACACTGCAAAAAGTGTCGTAAGTCGTCTGTCAGATTCCTTAGTTCTTAATTTAGATAAATAAAGAGCCAATGCATTTTTAGGCCTTTTAAAAGAGAGGGCAGGCAAGATATTAAATAAATTTAAAAAATTGACAATTGTTAAACCTGTCCAATAATGACATAAAACATTTTGCATTTCAGAAACCCTTTCAAAATTAAATGTTGGATTTTGCTAAAGATATTATATCTTCGATTTGGTTTGCTGTAAAATTCCAGTATATATTATTATTTTCAAGCAGCAAGTGCCAAACAGAAACATTCAAGTTTAAATGTACATCACATACCCTTGTATTGTGGGGAATATAAAAATTATATTTTCCAATAAGCATTTTTTTTTATAAATGCTGGAATAACGTGTAACTGTTGTTCTATAATACAACCATTAAACCCACAGTGTCTAGAGGTATTTGCAGCCCGTTTATAGTTTGGCAGGTTTAATTCTGGCTCTGGCTCAGGTTCCGGTCCAGCTCGTGGTACATGTTCAGGTCTAGGCAGAGTTGACCGATTTTGATCCCGGTTTGTCTGCCTTTGATGCCGCATCCAACAGGGATGACACACATAGTTGGCAGCCTAAAAAAAGTTAATTTAGGTTATTTGTATGGTGTCATTGTTATAAAGAAAGAAATGATGATTATAAACTGTTAGTAGGCTGAGGAAATTAATATCTGAATAATGATATTGATAATGATTTTGATAAAGATTTGTTTTATATTATTTTATTATATTGTAATATAATAATGACTCTCTGCACATGTTGGTTTTGACTGTTACTGCAGAGAGTACCTGTCAAATAAATAAAATAATATTTAAACATCACTTTATTTACCTGATGGAAAGCTGGATGTGATATTGGTAAATCCTGCATCAGCAAATTGTTCCTTTCCACTGCATGATGTTGTACACTTCTCACAGAACGACCACAAGTTATGCACACCATTGTATGGCCAAATAAACGACCATCATTAGCTGCTTCTGAATTCAGCCTTTCATAACAAGGATGACAAATGTTGGCATCCCTTGGAATCTGAAAAAAAAAAACAAAACAAAACTGAATTACCTTACTACCCATTTTTTTTATTGATAATAGGCTCGCGTTTGACCACCATCTCACCTGATGGTAAGTGATGATGTGGTCGAAGATGGAGCACGCTTGTCTAGAAGTAACTTATTCACTCTTGACTTAAAGACCCCCAGGTTATAGCGATCAGGAAACACAGACTCTGGCAATCAATCAAACATTTAGGTATAAAAACCTAAATATTTGATTATTATGACATCTAAGGCTACCGGTCTGTTGTCGTCGTAACAATTACAAGGCAAGTATTTTAGGTCCTTTGTGCCTAAGTAATGTATTTGGAGAACCAAGGTAAACAACTTGAAAATCACATTTATTCATTGTTTCTTATATTTATTTGTTGAAAAATTATTCGAGCTGACTTACCTCGATTGTTAACCACCGTCCTAGGTTCATGAGTAAAAGAGCAGGCAAAGAAGAGGTGAAATGCCGCCGCAGTCTTTGCGTGGCTACACCGCAATTTATGCACCGCATGATTGTAATTCAAGTCCGTGTCCAGTCCAGTAGCGCGAAGTCAGTAGGTAGACTGTTAGAAAAGAGTTTTTATCCATAACGTGTGTGTTAGGGTTAGAAAACTTTTTCAAATGTAATTTTTATTCATATTTTTATTGTGTCTTATGTCTGTCACTTGTTTGCTCTCTTGTCTTCTGTTTTTTTTTTCATGTCATCCGGTGTAGATCGGAAAATATAAATTTATCAATTTATATTTTGTGTTTTTAATCAAACATGAAAACCACGCTCTGCTACTGATTCAGTGATGTTCTAATCTAATATCCAGATCAGGTTATGGGTACCAGCATGTGAAAATGGAACAAGACAGAGGCCAGGATTCTGGTGACAGTTCGTCACAAAATGTTCAAGCATCGGGAAGTGGAACCAGCAGCAATAGTGGCTTGCCTTCTATAGAGAAGTTAGACGGTAACACTAACTATGCTACGTGGAAATTTTTGATGTAATTGTATCTTTTACATGATGACCTATGGGAGTACACGAGCGCAACTCCATCTGTTACGGACATATTAGGTAGCAAGAGAGATCAAAAAGCCCGAGCAAAGATATGCTTAATGATAAAACCTCACTGTCTTGTCCACGTACGTCAGGCTAGAACTGCTAAGCAGGCGTGGGACGCCTTGAAGAATGCTTTTGAAGATAAAAGACTGAACAATAGGTGCCGGCTTCTAGGAAAGCTCGTTGCAATGAAACTCGAGCATTTTGGAACCATACGAGAATATGTTTCGTCGGTGATGGCAACGTCACAAGAGTTGGTAGATCTTGGAAAGGAGGTCGAAGATGAGTTATTGGCTGCACTTATACTCCAAGGACTAACGGCGGATTTCCAACCAATGCGACTGGCCATCGAAAGCAGCAATGTGACACTTACAACAGACTTCGTGAAGACAAAACTTTTTCATATGGAGGATGTATATAAAGCCAGCACGAGTGCTAGTGCTAATCCGCCATTGTCTGCTTTAGTGTCAAACAAGAGTAAAGGCAAGAAGAACCAGAAGAGCGCACCCAAGAAGAAGCTGAAATACTACATATGCGAAGGAGCGCATAAAGCACTTGATTGCCCTAGGAACCCTAAGAAGAGTGATGCACTGAATACATTCGTTTTTGCAACCAGTGAGAAGCCTATCGAGCAGGACTGGATAATTGATTCAGGGGCTTCGAACCATATGACAGGGAGTGACGTATGGATGAATGGTGTGAAAGGAATTAAAAGGACAGAGATTACTTGTGCGAATGGAGAGAAGATATTTGCTTCAATCAACATGGACAGTCATAAATTAACAGTGTGTGATGTATGGCATGTGCCTGGTTTATCAAACAATTTACTAAGTGTTAGTAAAATCGTAGAGAAAGGACATACTGTAGTATTCAAAGCATCGGGATGTGAGATTTTCCGAGCTGATGAATTCAAGGTTAAAGGTAAAGCTGTTGTGAAAGGTGTGGTGGACCGCGGCATATATAAACTCAAGTGCTGTTTACAGGGTTCTGCACTGGCGACAGCAGGTGATGACCAAATAATGCTATGGCATCGAAGGATGGGGCATATTGGTATGTCAAACCTTAAACTATTAAGAGACAAAATGGCCAAAGTGGTAAGTTTTCCTAACTCTGTTAATAAACTGGAATGCGTAGCCTTAGCCTGCATTAAAGGTAAACAAACCAAACAACCTTTCAAAAAGAGTAGTGCTACAAGAGCTAAGGAAGTACTTGGTTTGGTACATTCAGATGTTTGTGGTCCAATGGAAGTGGCTTCTAATAGCAAATACCGTAATTTTTTTATTTTTATTGACGACTAGCTTTTGCCCGCGACTTCGTCCGCGTGGAATAGTTTCTTTGGGCTAACGTTAAATTTAACTCCGATTTTGAAGCATTCTTCATTGGCGCTCCGCTCCTATTGGCCTTAGCGTAATGATATATAGCCTATAGCCTTTCTCTATGAATTGACTATTTAATTAAAAAATATTTTTTCAATTCGAACCAGGATTTCCTGAGATTATCGCGTTCAAACAAACAAACAAACTCTTCAGCCTTATATTATTAGTATAGATAGCTGTTGCCCCCGACTTCGTCCGCGTTTCCATCGTTTTTCGTAAAAAAAAAGTAGCTATGTCCTTCGTTACGGTTCAGTGATTTTGATGTAACAGACAGATTAACTTTCGTAATTTAGTAGGGAAATGTATTATGTCAATCTCAATAATGTTGAAAAATATCGCAATACGGAACCGTACAATATTATTGTTAATAGCTGTGCCCGCGACTCCGTCAGCGTAACTTAATGTATTGGTAATATTGTTTAGATCACGTTCACATGAGGCTTAAGTACCTATAGACCGAAATTTTATACCTTCGGCCGCGAGACGCGTCGAGCGCGGCGACCGATTCTCAAAAATAATCCTTATAGCATGATTCAGTATTCACGCGCGATGGCTTATTATTAGCGTACTTAATGTATAACTTTGGTGTTTCTATACCGATTTATATGATTCTTTTTTATGGAATAGTTAATAATGTTAACTTTTTCAATTAGGGGTGACTGAGAGTGTTATACACGTAAGAGTAGACAAATATTATAATCAGAAAGCTTCGAACGAACGAAGCGAACTGCTAAGCTATCGGGACTTACACGTGTTATTGTGAGTCAACCATAAAAAATAGACATATGCTGTCGTGGGATATTTTTTACATAATTTTAAAGAGAACATTTCCGTCATGAAATGATTTCTGTGTAGCTTTAGCCATTAAGGTTGCACACGCGACGGAAGCTTAAAAAATGGAGTAACTTCTCCCGTTTTCCCAACATGTTCCTTCACTGCTCTGCTCCTATTGATTGTAGCGTGATGAAAAGTATACTATAACCAGCTCAGGAGTATGAAAAATAATTGTACCAAGTTTCGTTAAAATCCGTCAAGTAGTTTTTGTTTCTATAATGGTTATACAGACAGACAGACAAAAATTTTACTGATTGCATTTTTGGCATCAGTATCGATCCCTAATCACCCCCTGATAGTTATTTTGGAAATATATTTCATGTACAGAATTGACCTCTCTACAGATTTATTATAAGTATAGATTTTACACGGCGAACTTTTGTATATTTTTTAAAATCAAAATATGAAGTTTTTGAAAATTTTATACATAAAATCAGAGTGGTAAGAAACTGAAGATCTTGCGCACCGACAATGGTACAGAGTTCGTCAATAATAAGATGGATAACTACTTGAAGAAATGCGGTATTCAGCATCAATTAACAGTGGACTATGCGCCGGAGCAGAATGGCGTAGCCGAACGCGCAAATAGAACCATCTATGAGAAATCGAGGGCCATGCTTGCAGATTCGGGTTTACCGAAGCGTTATTAGGCTGAAGCGGTACGTCATGCAGTGTACCTAAAGAATAGATCTCCTGTTAAAAATATGACGCCAGAAGAAAAATGGTCAGGAAAGAATTGTGACCTAAGCAATTTAAAAATTTTTGGATGCAAAAGTTTTATGCACATTCCCAAACAGAAAAGAAGAAAATGGGATTCAAAAAGTCAGGAACTGACCTACATAGGTGTTTGTGATGATGCCAAAGCCTATCGACTTGTTGATCCCGTAACTGGCAAAATATTTAAGGCTAGAGATGTGGTTGTTTGAAAACCAGAAACACAATGAACCAGAGACAGGTCAAGAACAACGTAATACAGAAGAGATTATAAGATTTTCGGAAGAGGAATCTGTAATTTTAGAACCAGTTGAGTTGGAAAATTTTGAAGACTGAGGATGTTCCAGTTGTTGAAGAGTTTGCTATAGCTAGTAATACTGAAAATCCAGCTGTAGACAGTAACATTGTAGAAGACAATGAAGAAGTAACAACTGTGGATGAGAATACTGCTATGGAAGATGAACGGAGATATCCACTTCGTATCGGGCAACCAAAGCAGTTTCCAGATTTTGTTCTGTATCAAGCAGAGTCACAGCAGGATCCAACAATGGTTCAAGAGACCCTATCACGGGCAGATAGCGATAAATGGAGAAACGCTATTCAAGGGGAACTGGACGCACTGGAGAAAAACAAGACATGGACTCTTGTGAAACCACCGGCTAATTGCAACATAATTGATTCAAAACGGATATTTTGTATCAAAGAGGAGGCGGGGAATAAGAGGAGATATAAAGCTCGTCTAGTTACTAGGGGTTTCAGCCAGAGGTACGGCATAGATTATGATGAGACTTTCTCTCCAGTTGTGCGACACAGTTCACTCCGAGTTTTGCTGGCTTAAGCGGCAAATAATAATTTAAAAATTGATCATATGGGTGTAAAAACTGCATTCTTAAATGGAGACTTGTCAGAGAAAGTTTATATGAAGCAACCTGCTGGATTCGAGGTCAAAGGGAGAGAAGATTATGTTTGTTTTCTTAAGCGGTCGCTTTATGGATTAAAGCAAGCTCCTAGAGAGTGGAACAATAAGTTGAACAAAGAGTTGTTGCAACTTGGTTTCAAACAGTCAAAAAATGAGCCATGTGTCTATACCAGGTCTAAGGCTGCAAACAAAATGATTCTAGCGGTATATGTAGATGATATGCTGTTATTTTGGAATGATCTTGAAGAGTTAAGAAAAATAAAGAAAGAACTCATGTCTAAATTTGAAATGAAGGATCTTGGGAAGGCAGAGCTTATTTTAGGAATGCACATTACCCAAACGGAGAGTGCAATCAAACTCGATCAGGAGAAGTATATCGACAAAGTTTTGAAGAATTTTGGGATAGATGATGGCTAGGTTGCATCAACTGGCAACATCACCGTCAGTAACTGGTCAGAAGCTTGAGAAGCCTGGACCAGAACACAAACCAGATGGAAAGATTCCGTATCAAAACTTGATTGGCTCACTGATGTATTTAGCTGTCTGCACGAGGCCGGACATTGCATACGCAGTGACTACAACTGCTATACTGAAGAACACTTTACAGCAGCTAAACGTGTCCTAAGGTATTTAAAAGGAACCAAGAGACTTAGACTCAATTATACCAAGGAAAAAAAGATGGCTAATTTAGAGGGCTATGCAGATGCCAGTCATGCTTCATGTTACGACAGAAGGTTGTTTACAGGTATAGTGTTTCTTTGGCAAAAGGGAGCTGTCTCTTGGGAGAGTAGGAAGCAACTAACCATAGCTTTGTCAACAGCAGAAGCTGAGTACGTGGCAATGTCAGAAGCTGCCAGAGAGGCAACTTTTTTAAAGAGATTTATTTCCGAAGTCACGTCAAAGCCTGAGATGCCACTGAAGCTTTACAGTGACAGTCAATCTGCTGTAGCCATTGCACAAAATCCTGTTCACCATCAGCATACAAAACATATTGATGTGCGCCACCACTTTGTGAGAGAAGCGGTTGAGGATGGGCATATCAAGCTTGAGTATATGGAGACGTCGCGTATGGTGGCGTATGGTGCTATTGAAAGGAAAGTTCGAATGGTGTGTAAGAGGCATGGGTATCAATGAATAAAAGTTAAGAGGGAGTGTTAGAAAAGAGTTTTTATCCATAACGTGTGTGTTAGGATTAGAAAACTTTTTCGAATGTAATTTTAATTCATATTTTTATTGTGACTTATGTCTGTTACTTGTTTGCTCTCTTGTCTTCTGTTTTTTTTTCCATGTCATCCGGTGTAGATCGGAAAAAATAAATTTATCAATTTATATTTTGTGTTTTTAATTAAACATAAAAACCACACTCTGCTACTGATTCAGTGATGTTCTAATCTAATATCCAGATCATAGACGAGCAAACAATAAGTCCAATAAACAAGCGAAGTTCAATGATAATCAAAAATCCAAATCCGAAAAGCACAACGAACAAGTAAACGGCAGAACGTTCAAACGACTTCTGACGTTTGTTTTTTTTTTCATAGAGTAGAGATGGAATCAGATTCCAAATGCAAGAAAACAAAATCGATAAAATATTCGAAAAAATTGAAATAAAAAAAATGTTTTTGTCAACCTTGACAGACACAAAATATGTAGTAAGATTGTGCGCCCGAAGTGTTAGTAATACACTTGCTTGCGCAAGTTATTTGATTTGTAACTTTCTAGTAACATATATCCGAACGTATCACATATTAGAATACAGATTCATATTTTTACCGAGGTTTTGAGTTGACCAATCATATTCATTCCTTCCTATAATCCAATTCCCACGAATGAGAGAAGAAATGATCATCGCACGCGCCGCTGATTGGCGTATTCAACGCCAGCGAATCACCGTACAGATACTGTGGTTCGGAAGGGGTATAATTACCTCTGCAATAGTGTGTCTCGGAGTCTTCC
This sequence comes from Tholera decimalis, assembly GCA_943138885.2. Taxonomy (NCBI): domain Eukaryota; kingdom Metazoa; phylum Arthropoda; class Insecta; order Lepidoptera; family Noctuidae; genus Tholera; species Tholera decimalis. The sequence goes on along the minus strand of OW964574.2, from coordinate 14,329,215 downwards.
AGAAGAAACCATCGTGAAGTTATCACCCCGCGCCCTTGCCCGTTAAGCAAGTTATCACCACGCGTCGAGCCGAGATTAACTAAATACCGCTATATATCTATATAAAATATCTAAAACTATCAAAATATCCGTGTTGGCATACACAAGTGTGACAAATAAAGACTAAAGTGAAGTGCTTAAACATCAGAAGAAGAAAGTGATTCATCCCACGTGCACCTCAAGATCCAAGTAAGTCCCTCACAACCTTTCTTCATACCCTGGTCAGCTCCTTACTGCACCTCAAGATCCAAGTAAGTCCCTCACAACCTTTCTTCATACCCTGGTCAGCTCCTTACTGTGTGTGGTCAATATTTCACCCCCCAAGTTATTTTCCCGCCACGGTCCTTCGAGAATTTCTACAACAACACTTATCCAGTTATAATTATGTAGTTTCAGAAAATAAATCGTTTGGATAACCGTTGCTAAAAATCGATGTTAGTTCAATTATTTCGATTGGACACTCTGGAAATGCGATATGTCTCAACCCTAGCTTGCAGTACTCCTTGATCTTGTCATGTCAAATCAAAACAAAGCATAAAATCAATTATGAAACTTTTTTATGTTTATTAGTTCACGAAAGTTATAAGAAATGATTAAACACTAAATAATTTATGAATGAATATTTAAATATTATGGGTTAGTGTGAAATTCCTATTCGTGTTGGGGGCAGCCGTTTAGCCATCTCCTTTGTCTCTTAAGGAGTGTTTATGACTTAATTAATAAATTGCACGAATAGCCTTTTTTGTTATACAAATATTGTGTGAATATAGGCAGCATTTCCCCAAAGTAAAATGACATATACCTGCACTGTGAAAGTAATTAAACATGCTGTTTTGATATCAGTTAATCCATGTATTTTTCTAAGGGCATATGCTGCAGAACTTAGCTTTTTTGATAATTTATCTATATGGGGGCCCCACTGAAGCTTTGCATCCAAAGTTATGCCCAAGAATACTGTGGTATCTTCACGCAATTTTGAGTGGACCTGTCTTGACAGTGCAAGCATTTGTCAGTTAACATTTAGCTCAACTTAGAACTTGAGGAGCGTGCGCTTTGTTTACATTACCCATGTTTCCTGGTGAAAGTTATAATTAATTTTTTTTCATAATATAAAAAAAGACCATCCAGGCATACAATAGTTCACAATTCAATGTCCTGGATATTCAGGTTTCAATAAGTGGCCAAAAATCTTGCCAATTTCTTCGGAAAATAGTACTATATTGTTTTTTATTGAAGTTTTATGCTTTTAGAACTAATAATAGGAATAAGTGAATCAACATGAAGTTGCTGTAAGATGTTATTGGTACTATTGGTACTGGATGTTGACAGTGAATGGTCTAGCGTATCTATACTTGAATGTGGTAGACAATGTTCGCAGTTGGTAGTTTGTGAGTTTACCAGCTCATTCATTGCCAACACATATTCCCTCATTAGATTTTCAGAGGTATTATATTTAACAGTCATTGGACTCAGTTTTTCCTGCAAGGGGTTCAGTTCAGCTTGCAAGTCCTCAGTGTCAATTTTGTACTACCTAGTATGATATTCCAAATTAAATGAATAAAATATATCTAATTATTTCAGTAAATAAGCAGCACCTTTGTGCTCTCTTGTCTGTATTTATAATTTATTCTTTTGTAAGTGTCATGTGTGTACATAAATAAATAAATAAATTTAGCATTTCTCTATTTAATTTTAACTTTGAAAAAAATCTTTTTAACATTTAAATTTTATACACTATATATATTTATTTATATATATATTAATTTATTAATATATATATATATATTTATTAAAAATTTAAATACACGATTAATAAAAAATAGATTAAAATTAACGAATACACTGTATGTGTTAATTTTAACCCTTTTACTGACGGAAGACCGCCGGCGGCCACAAGGCGGTACATTTTGTGACGTGGTGTGTTTGAGAGGTTAATATATATTTTAAGTTTATTTTTACTGCCTACTATTCTAACAGATTTACTTCATACGTTCGAACATCCATAACTAATTGGAGCCCATCCCGGGCTTCAATAGCCTTGGTGAATTGAATGTAGATATAGGTGAGACATTTCACTTTTTAACTTCCTATTTCATGGGCTTCAAAGAGCACCTTTTCATTGTCATCGTGTATTTCCTTAGTTAATTGATCACAGCACTTCTTCGACGCCTGCAATTCGCACAAAGCCAGCTTGAGCTTGGACTCTTCTTGGCGAGCATAGGCACTACGTGAGATAGGCATGATGGTAAGGAAACGGAAATAAAGCCAAAGAAAAGCAGATAAATTTGAAGATAGATAAAAGATAAAAGAAATGGAAATTTTGGTATAAAGTGAGAAGTTCTGACATCAACCAACCAAGTTTATTTTATGTTTTAAAAACTATTCGAGTCTATTTCTAGCCGTATATAAAGTGCACGGCGAGATTATAAGTAAGTTTACAGAACGCAATCATGTACCTAATTTACAAGAAAAAAGAACTTATAAGTACCTGATATCCAAAGGACAATACAAAAATGTATTTGAGCCGGTAACCTAAAACTGTCAGTCTGTCATCGATACACTTTGATACACTTTTTTGCACTTATTTACACTTTACTGGATGATTCTAACACGAAACAATTAATAAATATCCTATACATAAACATTGTACACTTAGCGATTAATTAGAAATAAGCCAATAATATACAAGGGACAAATCATAAAGTCTCCTAAAGTAATATAACGGGGACAAATTCTAGTGAGGTGTATTGGCGATTTGGCGATGGCGCATAGATGATACATATTCGCGATGGCGACATAACTTCGTTCCCGTGGTCCCAAGATAGCCGAGTTTGGGCTAGGGACACGAAAAAAGTATCGATACTTTGTGGTATCGAGTACGTTTCGTTTCGATACCAATTAATTACCAATACTTTTGTACTCGATACTTTGTATTTGATACTTTTACTCAATGAGTACTTTTTGACAGGTATCGTATCGAATAAATCTTGGACGGCAACGCCATCTGGTTCAATTAAACTGAACCTTCTAAATCATTACATTGAGATCGAAATCGCTCCTTCAGTCTTTCTGTTCACAGTTCAGATCCTTTCCTTCACTAATCAATCACTCAATCGTTCGCCGTTAGAAAATTGTTTTGTTATTATTATTTATTTATTGTTTATAAGGTATAATGCAGTTCTTATAATATACAACGATATCCCACAAAACCGTATTATTTGTATTATTCTTCGTGTTCGTCTCGAAATTTGTTTTTCTCCGGTTGATTATTTGACTTATTAATAGTGAATGTGTGCCATCTAAAAGAACCTATTGTTCCGTGCTGTATATCTATGAGTGATTGTACGGAGGAGGAATGGGTACTATAATATAATAGTTGCCAAAGGATTAAATAATATAATTTTGTTTAAATAATTTGTAGTCACAGTTGCCTTTTTTATAGTACTACTAGCTGACCCGCCACGACTTCGTTCGCGTGGTATCCTACCCCTACCCAACCGATACCACTACCCCTATCCTACCAATACCCTACCCATACCTTACTCTACCCCTACCCTACACAAACCCTACACTACCCTACCCTACCCCTACCCTAACCCTACCCTACCCTAACCCTACCCTACCCTACCAATACCCCCTACCCCACCCTACCGTACCGTACCCTACCCCTACCCTACCTTATCGTACCGTACCCTACCCATACCCCAGCTTTACCCTACCCTACCCCTACACTACCCCTAAACTACCCCTACCCTACTCCTACCCTACCCTACCCCTACCCTAAAAAATATATAGTAGCCGATTCTCAGACCTACTGAATATGCATATAAAATTTGGTAAAAATCAGTAAAGCCGTTTCGGAGGAGTAAGGTAACTAACATTGTGACACGAGAATTTTATACCGGGTGAAATTGAATAGACGCGACAAATTTAAATATACAATAATACGTGTTGTCAAGAAAATTTAGAACATATCAAATGTAAAATTAAAAAATAATTTATCAGTGTTACGAAAAACGTTAAAATAATTAAAGTATCAAAGAATTTCGCGTACCTACTACCGTTTTCGTGTAGTGGGCACGATTTAGGTACATTCTCGCTATGAATGAATCGCGCCGAGCGGAGCGTCTCCGTCCGCCCGGCCGCACGCGCACCGCTTTCGCGCTCGCAATTAATAAAAATTTTGTGAAACCAAATTTCCCTTTATACTTTTGTCGGCTTAGGACTATCAAAAATACAATAAAAGTAAAACAGTAAAACAATGTTTTAGTGTAAGGTATAACCTGAATAATGTTTGTTACAACAACAAATTATTGTGTTTTTGGCGTATTTAAAAAGTTGGAATCACAATATTTACAATAATTATTAAGTATTTACAATAAATGAAATTGGTACACTTACGTGTATTTTATTAATTGTTCAAAATGTCCACCTTCGTTTTGTAAACACAATTGAGCACGGCGCCGCAAATTGTCCTTAAGTTTTATTAATACAAAAGTTTGTGATTTTACAGTTTCGAATGCGAATTATTCTTAGAATTCTACATGGTAAGTGATGATGTGATCAAAGAGGGATATTTTACCCGAAATCTTCACTGCGTTTCACGTAGATTTCTTACGGTGTTGTACCACACGACAATATCGAGATACTGTACGTTTGTTAACGGTTCACGACTATTTCGTCTCGTCCTAGGCACTGTTATGACACAAACACAAGACAATACAAATTATTCGCAATACGTAAAGTAGGATTTGCGGAATGCGCGCGCGACCGTGACCTACAAACGTTTTAGGTCGACTAATGAACGAAGCCAAGGCGACCACCCTGCCGCCCACCCTGCGGCAGGGTGGTCGCCGGGAAGGGATATCTGCGCTGGCGATTATGCGAGGTTTGGCAACGTCGCGCGATACTTACACTAGAAAATAGGCAAAATTAGGTGAATGACCGCTATGAACGGCAACGTTTAATAACATGAGTACTCCACGATTATTATTGAGCACTGCGATGAGTCGGACGAGATTTTTTGATACTTTATTTTTTCTTATTTATTTGGCCTATTAATTATGTTGTTCGAATACCGATAATTCCTACTTAAATAAAGATAATAACATCAATGGACCATTTTAAAACGATAATCACGTTTTTTTTTAACGATTTAGTTTGTAGAAAAAACAGTTTATAATTACTATGTTATGTAACTGAAGCTCCCATTTCTTTTTGTCGCATTTATTCAAAGTCATCCTGTATATTAGATTACTACACTAGTGTACCAATACCATGAGTGTTGATGTCCTGTTCTTCTGTCCTACTGTACTGAAGCTAAATTGACGTTACTGACTGACATTGATGGCTTGACATTGATGGCGCATTAGGCCCTAAGAAAAGTACTCGATACTTTGAAGTATCGATACTTTTGTTTCGATACATTTATGAGTACGATACTTTTTTTTTCGATATTATTCATGAGTACAATATCGATACTTTCTTATCGATACCGTGTCCCTAGTTAGGGCTCATTTTATAGGGCATCAAAAGATCTACCACTTGGCCCCAACAGAATTCCAAAATTCGGCAATATATGTGTCTGTCTCTTTTTCGTTTCATAAACTATCTAATCACAACGATGCTAAAAAAGTTTTCACTTCAAAAAACAATACATACAGTCACAGACGAACCTCCTACTATCCTGAAGTCGGTAAAATAATAACATTATTTAGAATAAATTAAACATGACAAATAGAAAATGTATCAATAATAATCATAATAACAAGATTTCCTTGAAAATAATAGTAAAATAATAACATTGAATTATTTTCGTTCGAGTTTTTTTGGAAACATTACCCGCGCCACTGTAATCGCAAAGATGGCCGTTGGTTGGCGGTCACAAATTTTTATTAGTTGACAGAAAAAGTAGTTGTGTCATGCAAATAGTGTGTTTAGAAGTGATATGAAGTATGTTATGAATGTGTAAACATTATGTGCCATCATATTCTAGTGTAGTTTTGGTGAATAAATTTGTGAATTCGATGTATTGTGATAAAGTGTGAAGGTTGTGTGTGCGAAAATTATGAAAACATAATGAGGATTCCGGGAAGGTATAATTTATACAGTGTTATTATCGGTTTAATGGTGTAATCTTCGTTTTTCTGAAGGCCTACCCAACGTTTTTACCTAACTTGTAAAAGTTTCGACATTTGACGTAATGTGTGTTTACGCTGGCCGACAAGCGAAAGGTTAATCTTTTATTTAATTTTTTTACACATCATCATCAACTTTTTTTTTTCAATTCAAAATGTTCAAATACTAGGAGTGCACGATATATATTGATATTTCATAAAATATCGATTCATGTACGCGATATATCGCTTCAATTCGATATTATCTGATCATCTAGTATCGATATATAAAATCGATATATTTTGTCCGATATATCAAAAATCGAAAGAAATTAAAAGCCCATTCATGTCCTTATTTTCTTGTTTTTTTTTTGTTTATGGGTGGCTTTTTGTGTAAAACCAAAACGTAAACCCCCGAATTATTTAAAAACTAGTTGTTGCAGTAACGAAACGCAAGGACACAAAATCATTGACCTGTGTTATAGATTTAATCTATAATATAGAAATGTCTGTAGATTACAGAGTAGGTACAGTTCCCTTTATTATACAATGTGTAGCATTTAAATATTTAACAATGGTGGCGAGCTCTGTTCCGCCTGAGACTTTTCTAAAGCTGCAAAGGTTCTAACTCAGCAGAGAAGCACACTGCAAACTAAAAGATTAAATAAAAAATTGTTTTTGCAACATCTAGAGAAAAAGTACCGGGATTTATAAATAAACATAGTTGATTTGTTTCCTCTGTAATTGTTTTACTCATATTAACTTAATTGGATATTTAATATTAGTTAAAATAGGTAAAACCAATCAAATTACTAGCAAAATATCGAAAATATCGATATATCGAAAATATATTACTTCGATATATCGCAGAACATCGATATAACAATACGATATATTATATCGAAAACATATCGATATTTATTTTACATGAACATCCCTATCCAATACACACTAATTTGAAGTTTATAAATATTTACATACAAGTACTCACAGTCATTATCCACAATATCATTTTCATCCATCGGCATCATCTTCCACATTTGAAATATTCATGGGAATATCATCTGAAATAAGTAACGAATGAGGTTATAAACATCATGTACGGTGATTATTCATCTGACGTACAAGAACGCGTATTAGGACAAAATTTGTTGATTAGAAAATATTTGAGTACTTACTATGATCACTTTCACTATTTTTAACAGTAAAATCATCATTATGCGTAATAGAACTATCATTTTTCACATTCAATAACGCTTTTCGACGTGCACGAAATTCACGTACACGTTCCGTTGAACTTTTTGTTGTCTTTTTAATCTTGTTTTCCCTTTTTTTTTTCGATAATCGCGACAATATTCTGCATTCGTTTTCGGCATATTTGAAGAATTTTATTATTAAAATGATAAGAAAACTCTACGAACTTATAATACGTATTCGTACACAAAACACCACGGCTGTTGTGATGCCTTTTCTCAAGCTTTGTACTACGCATGTGCGTACAAACACGAATTAACACACGTACAACGCTGAGACCCAAGATGAACACGAGTGGAGGGGGTATGGAGCAGAGCACACACATAAGAAACACTATAATGCTGCCTATCTCATTTTGTCCCACGTTAAATATTATGAATTTATGTGTCTGTCTCTTTTTACTGTCGCTTTTTCGTTTCATAAACTTTCAAATCACAACGATGCTAAAGAAGTTTTCACTTCTTTTCCAGCACTGCTTACAGCTTCGCAAAAGTCATCAAAGTCATATATCTGGTTCATCAGCTACGCCCTGCTCCATCAGGTACGCCCTGAGGGAACTCCTCAACCCTCTACTTTAATCCCCCTATGTTTGGGCTAATTTGGCTTGGGATTCCAAGACCTTGCCGTAGCCAACAGGAAACCCCCCCTTCCCATCCTAACCTTTCCCCCCCAATAAGTGGCCACCCCCCCAAGTCATGTCATATGTTTGGTTCATCGGCTACGCCCTGAGGGAACTCCTCAACCCTCTATCTTAGTCCCCCTATGTTTGGGCTTATCTGGCTTGGGATTCCAAGACCTTGCCGTGCCCAACAAGAAACCCCCCTCCCCAAAGTCCGTCACTTCGAGAGATATATACAAACGAAACGACGTGGAACTGGAATAGCTCTGTGAAACAGTTTCAAGTGAAATGAAACATACTCTGTAAGAGTATGGATCGTGTACTTAATAGCAAGCTCCTGACATACCTAGAAGCCAACTACATCCTCAATGACCGACAATACGGCTTTCGCCAACTCAACTTTGCGTTTGGATTAAAGACTTCCTGAGAGATCAGTCCATTCGAGTGGTTATTGATGGCTGCTCGTCTGGCCAATTGGCAATTAATGCCGGGGTCCCTCAGGGGTCGGTTCTCTCAGCAACTTTATTCTTGCTGCACATTAATGATCTGCTAATGCCCAGTACCTTTGGGTATACAGACGACAGCACAGTTGCTGAGAAATATGTATCCAGCGCCCATGCTGGTGGGTCACAGATCCAGTCTCTCCGTGAGGACATGGTTGGGCGCTTGAACTTGTCCTTGAAGGCTGTCTCCGAATGGGGTGATGCCAATTTGGTCAAGTTTAATGCAGCTAAGACCCAGGCGTGTCTCTTCTCCGCAAAAAGGAGCCAATTCCGACCGGCTCCTTTGAGCTTCTTGGGGTAACACTAACTTCCACCCTCAATTATGGTCCGTTTATCGAGGCTAAGGCTCAGCTAGCAGCAAAAACGTTGGGAATCCTAGCAAAGGTGAGACGGTACTTCACACCGGAACAGATGCTCAATCTCTATCAAGCCCAGGTTCGGTCGTGTATGGAGTACTGCTCTCATCTTTGGGATGGGTCTGCCAAATACCAACTGGACGCGCTTGAGTCTATCGAGAAACGGGCCAAGAGACTCATTGGCAACGATTCACTGGTCGAATCAAAGCTCCAGAGCCTTGAACATTGACGACGAGTTGCAAGTCTATCGGTTTTCTATCGGTTACATTTCGGGAAGCGTGCGATGTTGGTAAAACGCGAGCCAATTATCAATTAAAAAAAAAACATGCTCCTTTCTCTTCTGACTTATTATTATAGAAAGAGACAGCATCAGCTGTTCTTTGGAACAAGCTCTTTGGTCCTCTGGTTCATTGTATTATCTAACCTAACAACATCTTATAGTGACCATATCAATATCAATATTGAAAATCTTTAACGTTTTAAATAAATAGATTTACTTGTGAGATGCATTGTGTTTTCATGCGATGGCCGAGGCCGAGAGGAACCTCTTAACGATACGCGCCGTGTCCAGGAGTACTGCTATCTGGATCAATCAAGCCCTTGATCCAGCTGCCCAATGGCTATTATACCATTGGCTGTGAGGACTATCGGCACAATGATTGCTGTATCTACATCCCACATGTCGACTACCTCGCGCGCCAGGTCAAGATATTTAGTTTTTTTTATCTATCTCAGCTTTCACGAGGTTCTCGTCATGAGGGACTGCTATATCAACAATCATTGTGCGACGCTCTAATTGGTCTATCACCACTAGGTCAGGCTTATTGGCAACAATAGTCCTGTCAGTGATGATAGATTGATCCCGGTACAGTGTAATATTGCCATTTTCGAGAATTGGGTCGGGCACATACCTATACCTATACTTCCGATTCTACAAGTTTGTATTTTAGGGCAAGTTGCTGGTGAATAATCCTGACTACGAGGTTGTGTCTATGGGTCGTTCTCGAAAAAGTGGCACCTGTCAAAATAAATTTACCAATTTAGGAAAATGTATATTTTATTGAGTTTTTTAAATAAAAAGCCATTCGGAGTATTTCTGTTATGTTTAATTGTTTAAAGGGAATAAAAAAAATGCAAATAGGCAAATTACAGCTATTAAAAAAATCATTACAGGTATTAAGAGATATCGTAACGGTTAATGAGAAAAGTTTTCAGGTTAAAGAGAATCAAGCTGGTAAATGAAAAGAAAAACAAGTTAACCATGCAAAATCACCTTTATTATGATTAAATTCAAACAATTACAGTTACATTAAAAAAGATCAGATTAACAATTAAGAAAACACAAAAATATCTCACCTCCACGTCGTCAATCTAAAAAAAAATCTGTCGATATATTTACAGAAATACAATTTCAAAACCTGATCTCTAGGAAATACTATAATAATAAAACTGTAGACGCCATCACGCGCGTGCGAGCCCTCACGACGGGGAATGTGGTGTCCCGGGGGTGTCTTTAGACCTCGCCAACGCCTTCAAACCTTGCCCTGGAATAGCATTAGGAGGGCACTCCGGCATCACCGGCTGCCAACCTACCCTCCGTCATGTGATCGAGGCCCACCTAAAGGACAGGTACATCATCTGCTCCGGTCACCAAGGAGAGTGAAAACGGCGAGAGAAGTCGTGTGGTGTTCCGCAGGGATCATTACTAGGACCGTCCTTGTAGAATATCGGGTACGACTACGTACTTTGCGGAGACATCCCCTTAGGGGTCAGCGTGGTCTGTTACGTAGACTATACGCTAGTCCTGGCATAGGGGGAGTCGCACCAGGCGGTGACTGAACAAGCGACAAGCGAGGTTCCAACTGTCGTTGAGAGGATCAGCAGTTGGGACTTGAGGTGGCACTGCACAAGTCCGAGGCCATGTGTTTTCATGGCCCTCGGAACGCGCCGCCACCGGGTTCACAAATAAAGGAAGGAGGGGTTCACATCGGCGTCGGGTCGACGATGAAGTACCTGGGACTAGTCCTCGTCATCCGGTGAAATTTCGAGGAGCACTTCTGACGTCTGGCTTCCAAACTGGATCGGACCGGGGCTGCCCTCAAGCAGTTACTGTACTCAAACCTAGGATCCCGACGTCTCTTGGTAGAGGCTCTACTCGGAGGTCGTTCGGTCTATGGCCCTTTACGGAGCGCTGGTGTGGGCGCTGTTGCTGTGAAAGCGACCGGCGACTAAGGTGAACGTATCCTAGAGGGTCATGGCCATCCCAATCGTGCGAGTATACCGCATGCTTTCCCATGAAGTGGCGAGCCTCCTTGCTGGCCTGCCACGATCTGCGCATGGAGATGCAACGCCGGGGCAAAACTCCGCTGCCATGGCATGGCGGACATAGTTCTGCCTAGATCGCATGGTGAAATGGTGACGACTATCCCAACCCAGTAGTGGGCATGCCATAATCATGGCAGTGAGGCCCCTCTTTGCGAAATGGCTGGAGAGGTGTCACAGCGTCCTCACCTTCTGCATGACGCATGACATGGTAAGTTCGAGAGGTTCCTGCATCGGATCCAGGTGGAAGAAACGCCCAGGTGTCACAATTGTGTGGACCGTCCGGAGGACACGGTGGAGCATACGGCGGAGGTGTGCCCCGCTTGGGGGGAGCACCACCGTGTCTTCGTGGAGGCAATCGGTGGTAGCGACCTCTCGCACCGAGTCCTGGTTCAGACTATGGTCCGAAGCCTGCTTCTGCGAAGCAGTAATGCTAGCGAAGGAGGAGGCCGCACGCGTGAGGGAACGATCATCCTCACGCCCCAGCAGCTGAAACCCCGACCCCGACTACCAGCTACGGTAGATGCGGACTTGCGGACGGCGAGCAATGGGTAGCTCGCCATCCGGCAATCCGGTAATCGACCAGACTGAGCCCCAGGCGTCGATACCGTCGTACCACATGTTCCTTAAAGAGATGTCAGCAAACCGTAAGGGCCAAGCAGGGTCGATGCTCGCTAGGACCACGGGGATTTTCTGAAAAGGAAACCCATAGTCCTAGTTTGCAAAGGGCAACTGAAGAACACAGGTGTGCTTTTAGTCAGCAGAAGCCAGACACCCGCTCCACCCAGAGTGGGAGAAATTACTGGATGATTTCCCCCCTGAAAAAGCACTAAGTCGGAACTAGATTTTTGTAGTACAGATAGTTTTACCAAAAAATAACAGGTAAAGTCTCTTTTTCTGTTGTTTTCAAATAGGTTAAAGAGACACAGGTTAATGAAAAAAATATAGTTTTGATGAGATAACAACAAAACGGTGAATTTTTGGAGTTTATACTTATAAAATAATGAAAAGGCAGTAAATTATATAATCTTACGTTGTAACGTTTAAAAAAGTTATAATTATGGAAAAGCAATATGCTGGCGCCATCTACCGATGGCAATGATGTACAGACGCCAGCACATCAAGCTACAACAATCTGTCAAATTTCTTTAATAGATTTTCAACTTTATTGTTAAAGAAATTAGGTTCAAGATTGATTGGGAAAATTTTACAGTTTCGGGTAGAACGAGGTATAAAGGTATAAAGAACATACCTGTTACAAACTCGAATTCAAGCAATTCGTCGTAATTTCTAAAAAAATGGCGCAAATATCGACACTTCTTTTCTTGGCAGCAGTTAGCGGACGGAGCGGAGTAAGTAATAGTGTTCGTGTGATATGCGTTAGTGTGCAAGCACAAGTTATAGAGAAATTCACTCCGGACACAATTTCATCATGAATAACTCGCAAGTTATGTTCATTACTAATGTACCATATCAAATAAATATAATTTATTAACCTCTAGAGCCCCAGCGGCACAAAAACGTGCCAGTAAACAAGTATTAGTTGAGCCGGTAAGTAGTAAAAGTAGTATTCGCTGGCACACAAATTTTGTGCCAGCGGGGCTCAACTAATAGTTGACGTAAATAATGGCGGTCCTTGAGAGGTTAATGTACAGACAAGTATTTTGAAAATTTTAAACCCATATTTTAAATATTTTTTTTTATGTTTATTCAAAATGTGCCTCTTTGAGTTTGGATACGGCAGGTTATTGAGAAACAGATGTTACAATTTTATATTGTTCTAAGAATATCACTTCAGTTATTTTAACATTACTCAGCCTCTGTGTGAAAAGCCTCTTTAGTTAGTTCTCGTTAGTGCAATATTGTACAGAACTTAATGAAAAGCATTTTTAACCGACTTCTAAAAAAGGAGGAGGTTCTCAATTCGGATGTTTGTATTTTTTTTTTTTTTTTTTTTTTTTTATGTTTGTCCACGCATAACTCCGTCGCTTGCCAACCGATTTGAAAAATTATTTTTTTGTTGGAAAGGGTATACTTCCTGTATGTTCTTTATAATCTGACTTTCATATTTTTTATTTGCTGCCTTAACTACTTTGCGAGTATAACGTTGTAAGATCATTTCCTACACACCAGCTAACCAAGGGTAGATTTCTGAAGATGAGACTTATGGGCTATAATTTGCTAAATTGTACTAATTTCAGAGATGTGATAAAAATTTTTTTACTCACGGACATTCTCTGGTCGTTTCACATTGTTTTTATATTTCACCTTTGTGCCCTGCCTTTCCTTCGTCATTAATCGGCTATTATGCCTAAGAAAATCTTTATCTTAAAAGCTTGTGACCTTGCTCGTCAAAGGACAGAAGAAAAAGAAAGGCCTCTGACTTGACAGCATAACTAATTGTCTGTGACCATGATAAAAAGACAATTACTAATTGGGTCACCTCAGCATAGAATCTTACTAAATTATTTTCACACATTCTATGCATAAGGAGAACACCATTAATTTAATTTTCATTTATTATTATGCTTAAATATATTCTTTGACTCAAATTCTAATACTGGATACACATACGCCACGCCATCTATGACATCTTCCAAGAGTTACTATCCTACATGGAGAGAGTGTACAGACGCCAGCACATGAAGCTACCCGAAACTGTAAAATTTTCCCAATCAATCTTGAACCTAATTTCTTTAACAATAAAGTTGAAAATCTATTAAAGAAATTTGACAGATTGTTGTAGCTTCATGTGCTGGCGTCTGTACACTCTCTCCATGTAGGATAGTAACTCTTGGAAGATGTCATAGATGGCGTGGCGTATGTGTATCCAGTATTAGAATTTGAGTCAAAGAATATATTTAAGCATAATAATAAATGAAAATTAAATTAATGGTGTTCTCCTTATGCATAGAATGTGTGAAAATAATTTAGTAAGATTCTATGCTGAGGTGACCCAATTAGTAATTGTCTTTTTATCATGGTCACAGACAATTAGTTATGCTGTCAAGTCAGAGGCCTTTCTTTTTCTTCTGTCCTTTGACGAGCAAGGTCACAAGCTTTTAAGATAAAGATTTTCTTAGGCATAATAGCCGATTAATGACGAAGGAAAGGCAGGGCACAAAGGTGAAATATAAAAACAATGTGAAACGACCAGAGAATGTCCGTGAGTAAAAAAATTTTTATCACATCTCTGAAATTAGTACAATTTAGCAAATTATAGCCCATAAGTCTCATCTTCAGAAATCTACCCTTGGTTAGCTGGTGTGTAGGAAATGATCTTACAACGTTATACTCGCAAAGTAGTTAAGGCAGCAAATAAAAAATATGAAAGTCAGATTATAAAGAACATACCTGTTACAAACTCCAATTCAAGCAATTCGTCGTAATTTCTAAAAAAATGGCGCAAATATCGACACTTCTTTTCTTGGCAGCAGTTAGCGGACGGAGCGGAGTAAGTAATAGTGTTCGTGTGATATGCGTTAGTGTGCAAGCACAAGTTATAGAGAAATTCACTCCGGACACAATTTCATCATGAATAACTCGCAAGTTATGTTCATTACTAATGTACCATATCAAATAAATATAATTTATTAACCTCTAGAGCCCCAGCGGCACAAAAACGTGCCAGTAAACAAGTATTAGTTGAGCCGGTAAGTAGTAAAAGTAGTATTCGCTGGCACACAAATTTTGTGCCAGCGGGGCTCAACTAATAGTTGACGTAAATAATGGCGGTCCTTGAGAGGTTAATGTACAGACAAGTATTTTGAAAATTTTAAACCCATATTTTAAATATTTTTTTTTTATGTTTATTCAAAATGTGCCTCTTTGAGTTTGGATACGGCAGGTTATTGAGAAACAGATGTTACAATTTTATATTGTTCTAAGAATATCACTTCAGTTATTTTAACATTACTCAGCCTCTGTGTGAAAAGCCTCTTTAGTTAGTTCTCGTTAGTGCAATATTGTACAGAACTTAATGAAAAGCATTTTTAACCGACTTCTAAAAAAGGAGGAGGTTCTCAATTCGGATGTTTGTATTTTTTTTTTTTTTTTTTTTTATGTTTGTCCACGCATAACTCCGTCGCTTGCCAACCGATTTGAAAAATTATTTTTTTGTTGGAAAGGGTATACTTCCCAAATGGTCCCATGAAAATTTTATCGAAATCGGACGAGCCGTTTCTGAAAAATCAAAAAAAGTTGAAAAAAATAATTTACCTTGATGATCTTTTCGTTTACTCTGCATTGCGTTTTTTGTTCGCGCATAACTCCGTCATTTACGAATCGATTTGGAAAATTCACTGACCCACTAAAAAGCGCGAAAATAAAAACTTTTTTGCAAAAAATAAAACCGACTTCCATATCAAAACACTACAAAGCCAAAAATAATTTTAATTTCGGAAGGCGGTGTGAAAAAAAAAGAAAATACAAAACCAATAACACCGACTACCGAAATTAAAATTATTTTTGGCTTTGTAGTGTTTTGATATGGAAGTCGGTTTTATTTTTTGCAAAAAAGTTTTTATAAAAATCACACATTTCCACAAAAAACTGCCTGACAGGTTACAGAGCTACTTTTTTGAGAACGACCCCTATGCAAGTATTCTCAATACTCAATTCTTTATTGCATTCCACAATGTAGGCTTAGGTGGCAGACAAATTTTTTTGGAGACAATCGTGGACCCTGACGGGCACAGCAAAAGTAAGATGTGTAGACAGGACTTATCATTTAAATATCTTATAATCTAAATTATTCTAAAAACGACCAAACACCAGCTAGCTGCAGACTCGATCGAATGCAGTGCTAAAAGGCTCATAGGTGACGAGGTTCTGGCAGGCAAGCTTCACAGCCTGGCTCACCGGAGAAACGTTGCTTGCCTATCTATCTTCTACAGATTATACTTCGGAGAGTGTGCGCAGGAGCTCCACGACCTAATCCCTTCATCTCCCTTTTACTACCGGTCTACCAGACGTACCGCAGGATACCGTCCACACTTGGTCGACATACCGTCTTGTCGTACTAAGCGCTTTTCGTCAACATTTATTGTGCGCACAGCCAAGGTGTGGAACTCTCTGCCGGCTTCTGTGTTCCCTGCCACATATGACCCGTCAGCCTTTAAAGCAAGAGTGAATAGGCATTTTCTGGGCTCGCTCGTTCGATCGTAGACCTCGTCTTACACTTACCATCAGGTGTGATCGAGGTCAAGAGCGGGCTCATTCGTAATAAAAAAAAAACTACAGCTCTTAATGCGGTCCCTCAGTCCTTACCGAGGGACCGCACTAAGTGCTATAGTTTACAATACGTAGGTAGGTATGAGTCTACAATTGTTTTAAAGTCTACTACTAAATCCTACAATTTTTATTTTGTAAAATACCTGTGTGGTTTTCAGTTCACATGTACATAAATAATTAAATATTGTATTCTTTCTCAATAACAATATTATTAACTTTTTGCGACTAACGAAATACTTCATACACGAAGCAAAGTAATATTTATAATAAATCAGAACGCAGCCAGGGGGGCGGTCGGTCTAAGATAAAGACTATTTATTATTTATATATCTATGCGGTCGGTGAGTGCTGGACTTCATTCGCGTTGGGGGAATCCCCGATTTGTTGAGTGCAACCCGTAGCATAGTTATATTGAATGTAAAAAAAAAACTGTAATTGCTATTTGTGTTTAACTGTAATTGTAACCAAAAAACGTAGCTTTGTGTTTAAAAACTTACAAAGTAGGAATAGAATACTAAATTGTTTTATAAACATTGCCTTGAAAAAATCGGCGAGAGAACGAGTGTACTTAATTATAAAACTGAAGTTGTATGGTAGGTAAGTTTGATAATTTCAGTTTACCTACATGTACGGCTTTCACCAATAGTGTGATTACTGAGGGAAGTTAAGATTTTATGTAAATTGACTGAAATATAACGATTATTGTTTAAGAGATCGCAAAAAATCTTGCCTCCCTAGAGATTTACTCGCGTACGCCGCGTAAACCAGCAGAGATACATTAAAGTTATATAATACTAGAGAATTGTAGATCTACAATAATTCTACAAAAAAGTCCAACCATTGGACTTCGAATGACAGTCGATCTTTTAGAATCGCTTTTAGATTTTTTGCTTTCACAGCAAGATTTATTTGGCAACTACGAGATGAAGGCAAATCAGAAAAGTGATACCGAATACAGAATGAAAATCAGCGTGTACGAAGAAGAAAAAGGCATCACGATGATGGACCTTTATTTTTTTTTTTAAATATGTTCGAGTGCAGAAGTTGTGCTCAGGTACTTACCTACTAGACGTACTGTATGCAGAATTATAACTAGAAGCTTATCGGGAAATTAATTGTCTAATTTGATTTCTAACAGATTTCTTGAAAAGTCCAACGACGATATTAAAAAGGCTTGTACAAAATTTTGAGAACATTATTCCGAGGACATTGAACCTGAGTTTATAAAAGAGATGGTGCAGTTCAGTACTTACTTCGTATTACAATTAGAAGATGCGGGAAAAATAACATTGTAGCCCTAGTTAAGGTTTTTGTGATACAAATGTACTGTGTATGAAATTAGTATCTTTGTTGATGTTCCAATAAAGGCCTAGTGTTTTTGAATTTTTGAATTTTGTGGTGGTGCTTGACTCGCGTATAATACCGTGATGTGAAAGATAGTATACTGGTGAGTGCTGTATGTTTGTGTTAGTGCTGTTTGCACTTGACTGTATGATTGATGTATTACGTTCTTTTTTTCTCTTTATTTAATTTAGAGACCTTTATATAACAATACATCTTGACACGCCTGTTTCGCCTTTCGCTAGAGACTGGAAAGGTGCCGAAAGCATGGAAGCTGGCTAACGTACAGCCTGTACCCAAAAAGGGCTGTCGTGCTGACCCTGCCAACTACAGGCCTATTTCAGTCACGTCCATACTCTGTAAGAGTATGGAGCGTGTACTTAATAGTAAGCTCCTGGCATACCTAGAAGCCAACGACGTCCTCAGTGACCGGCAATACGGCTTTCGCAAAAACCGGTCAACTGGGGATCTTCTAGCGTATGCCATTCATATCTGGAGTGAGGCCATTGAGAGGCAAGGGGAAGCACTTGATGTTTCCCTTGACATCTCCAAGGCTTTTGACAGGGTCTGGCACGATAGCCTTATTGCTAAGCTTCCTTCTTTCAGTTTACCCACTCAACTTTGCGTTTGGATTGAAGACTTCCTGAGGGATCGGTCCATTCGAGTGGTCATTGATGGCTGCTCGTCTGGCCAATTGGCAATTAATGCCGGGGTCCCTCAGGGGTCTGTTCTCTCAGCAACTTTATTCTTGCTGCACATTAACGATCTGCTAATGCCCGGTACCTTTGGGTATGCAGACGACAGCACAGTTTCTGAGAGATATGTGTCCAGCGCGCGAGCTGGTGGGTCACAGATCCAGTCTCTCAGACATGGTCGGGCGCTTGAACTTGACCTTGAAGGCTGTCTCCGAATGGGGCGATGCCAACCTGGTCAAGTTTAATGCAGCTAAGACCCAGGCGTGTCTCTTCTCCGCAAAAAGGAGCCAATTCGAACCGGCTCCTACTTTCCGAGGTGTAACCGTGCCGATAACCGATCGTATCGAGCTTCTAGGGGTAACACTAACTTCTACCCTCAATTTTGGCCCGTTTATCGAGGCTAAGACTCAACTAGCATCAAAAAAGTTGCGAATCCTAGCAAAGGTGAGATGGTACTTCACACCCGAACAGTTGCTCAATCTCTATCAAGCCCAGGTTCGGTCGTGTATGAAGTACTTCTCTCATCTTTGGGATGGATCTGCTAAATACCAACTGGACGCGCTTGAGTCAATCGAGAAGCGGGCCAAGAGACTCATTGGCAACGATGCACTGGTCGAGTCAAAGCTCCAGAGCCTTGAACATCGACGACGAGTTGCAAGTCTATCGGTTTTCTATCGGTTAAATTTCGGGGAGTGTGCGATGGAATTACACAATCTAATTCCACCAAGCCCGTTCCATCATCGGACTACGAGACAAACGGCGAAGCGCCATCGTTACATGGTGGACATCCCACCCATACGCACAAAACGTTTTGGGAATACCTTCATTATGCGTACGGCTAAAGAGTGGAATTCCCTGCCGGAGTCTGTGTTTCCCGACAGCTATAACCTAAGAGTCTTAAGTCAAGAGTGAATAGGTTACTCTTAGGTAAGCGTGCTCCATCTTCGACCACATCATCACTTACCATCAGGTGAGATAGTGGTCAAACGCGAACCTATTTTAAATAAAAAAAAAAACATGGCAGTCCCATCGTACCTTATTAAAGTAGCAAACTAATTCAAGTTATTCTCTAAATCAAAAACTTAAAAAAAAATTATACAAAAAATAGAACCGACTTCCAAATCAAAACACTACAAAGCCAAAAATAACTTTAATTTCGGTAGTCGGTGTTATTGGTTTTGGATTTTCTATTTTTTTCACACCGCCTTCCGAGGTTAAAGTTATTTTTGGCTTTGTAGTGTTTTGATATGGAAGTTGGTTCTATTTTTTGTAAAAAAAAACTTTCACGCTTTTTAGTGGGTCGGTTTGTAATTTATCTAGTTACAAAAGCCATAATGTCAAGAACTTATCACCTTTTACAAAATATTGCTTTTCCCGATGCATAGCGGTTAATTTTTGAGGAGTTCTCCTGGTACTTGACCATCAGCTCTACATCACCATACACGTATGTATTGCGACGAGCATAAAGTGTTTAACATCCGTACTCAAGTAATCGAATCGTAATCCACGAAACACAGATGGCCACTGGGTAGTTTCAGTGGCCATCTGTGGTCTTCATTATCAGTTCAACTTCCCCAAATGGTACTTTTCGGAAGCAACTACTCAAGGTACTATAAGAAATACCCAAAACGCTATAGGTGTGCCTATAATATTTGAAGATTTCCCTCGATTTCTCCAAGATGCAATCATCAGATCCTGATTTCGTAACAATGGGACCAACTAGAAAGTATACCCTTTCAAACGCAAAAAGAATTTTTCAAATCGGTTCAGCCGTCTCCGAGTTATGAGGTAACATACATAAAAAATATATATATATATTTCAAGACAAATTGTAAACCTCCTTTTTTTGAAGTCGGTTAAAAACGAAGGCTTACGAATCTAAACAATGTTTTAGCAGCGTCAGACATAGGCACAGACAAAATCTCGTGATATAATCCTACATTATGTTTGGTTAGCTGTAGATTTTTTGATAACATTTCTCTCTCAGTTTGAAACCTGACACATTCCATTAACAAGTGCATAATGTCTTCAACCGTACCACATTCCTTACAGTTTGAGGAGCTGATTTTTTTCATTAAGAAAGCAAAGTTGTTGAGTGGCATGTGTCCTAATCGCAACCTGAGAGCTATGCTATAACCAACAACTTTCTACTTATTTTAACATTACTGAACCATAGTATCCGAGGAGGTTCGGCAACTATCGTCTTATACCAGATACCTTTAGTTCTAGACCTGACATTATAATATTCTACCCAGAGTTGTCTATTGCCAGATTATCAACCTCCTCGTTACCTTTGAAGCCTACATGTGAGGGAACCCATTGCAACTTCAGATCTACTCCGTTGTTAGATAGAGCGTCAATCTTTGAGAACATATTATAAGCTATCGATGTACCTCTGTAAGCAGAGGCGCACCGAGCTATATGTTGAAGAGCGCTTTTACTATCTACGCATATTAATATCTTCTTATTACTAATGGTGCTAAAGCTTCTGAAATTGCAATGAGTTCCAAAGACATAATACTCAAACAATTATTTATTTTAAAACATTTACTATTTTCCGGTTTAAGAGGATCATAACAGGCTGCACCCCCACCCTCTGCAATTTTTGAACCATCAGTGTACACAACGTAATAACCACAATATTTTTTATTTAGTTCAAAAACCATAGACGAATACAAATAGTTCGGTTTATATGTCCTTTTTGGTCTTTTTATTATATCTAGATTTAGAATAATTAAGTTTTTAATGTTAATTTTGGTTACCCATGTTCTTAAACTAAATATTTCTAGAGTAGATTTGGTATCTATACTTTCTTCTTTGATCTCTTTATAAGTCAAAGTTAATAAAGACATTTCTTTATTTAACCAGTATCTGATGTGTTCAAAACCGGAAAGTTCATTTAACAATTTGTTAGTTACATTATCAGTTACTGCACAAGACTTCAAACAGAACTTATATGCCAGCCATCTTCTTCTTCTTCTTCAGTGATTCCCTTTTCTGTTTATTAATAGCTATAAGTATTATTGTAGATTGTAGTAAAAATATAGTATAAGTTATAAGTGTAGTGTGTGTATTATAGTATTGTGAAAATATAGTTTAAGGCACAATGGGGTTGACGTATCCTTGTGGATAGAAAAGTAATTAAAAATTTAAATACCCCCTTCGCAAAAAATACTCGAATTAATTTAAGAAACATCCCTTAAAGTATAAAATAATAATCGCAAATTCAACGGAGGAACACAGAGCTCGCTTTCCATTATATGTATTGGAGTTCTTCTAATAAATCCGCCTACTATTCTCAGTGCCTGGTTTTGTACTCTATCAACTTTATACAAATGAGTTTTAGCGCTGCTATTGTAAAAGAAGGACCTATAATCTAATCTACTTCTTATAACGGCTATGTATATCCTTCGAAGGTGACATTGATGCATACCCCACGATGAACTGGCAAGAATTTTAAGTAAGTATATTAATGTGTTTTTGAGTCTTTGCAATGATTTCGTTAATATGTTTACTCCAGCGCAAAGATTTGTCAAGCCAAATTCCCAAATATTTAAAAGTATCCACATGCCCAAGTGGTCTATTATTTACTACCAGATCTACTTGTTGTTTTCTACGACCTCTGCTAAATAAATATTATTTCGATTTACTTATTGATATTTCTAGGCCTAACTCTTCTAACATTTTATTGAATATATTTAAAGAATTCTGAATTTTCTCTGCACTCTCCAGGATGCCTGTACCGGTAGTATAAAGCACGAAATCGTCCGCGTATTGGCATACAAATATATTAACGGCCATTTCCTGGCAAATTTTAAAAGTTGCAATATTAAACTGAAGCGGTGACAAAGCCTTGAGCTAATCTCTCTGCCACCACTTCGCTCTGTATGGCAAAATCACTAAAAATTTTGAGATGGCGTTCATTTACAAAATTCCATATATACTGGCAGATACTCTTACCCACGTACCATTCGATTAATTAAAATATTATTATTTGCACTTTTTATGTCCAAGAAGCAAGCCAGTGTAGGAACATTTTTAGAAAAGCCGATTTGAATCTGAGTCACCAAACGTGCTAAGCAATTAAGACAAGATTGACCTCTTCGAAAACCAGTGGCAAACGGTGGTAAAATCTTATTTTTCTCCACGAACCATTCAACTCGTTTTGCAATCATCGCATGAAAGATCTTGCAAACACAAGACATTAAGGATATAGGTCTAACATTGGTACTACGACTCGAAGAGCTACCCGGCTTAGGAATAGCTATGAGTTTAACATCACGCCACTGCGAAGGGAGATCGCCAGAGCTGATTATGAGATTATATAACCGTAACAAGTATAACTGTCCAACATTAGGCAAGTGTGAAACCATGGAATAAGTGATCATATCCTCACCCGGAGCAGTATCGTTCTTTTTAAAGCACCATTTCATGAATATTGAATTCTGATTCTAATGACTCGTTTACTGATAGAAAAATTGGCGGTAGAGGCTTAACAAAATCAGGAGTAAGACTGTGTAATAACTCTGTCTTTACTTCTTCAGATATTTATTTATTTATTTGATTTATTTATTTAAGAAGTATGGAGGACTAACAGCTATTAAATACAGAAAATAAATAGTATAGTAGACAGTGAGCCAATTAAAAGTCCTCACGTTTAGAGGCAGGAAAATCTTAAATTGAACACTTAAAAGGTAGTCTTAATATAACTATCATAAATACATATTAAAAATGACTAAATAGATAGCAGATATAAATAACACATACAACACAGTAACTATATATGTTAACTAGCGACCCGCCCCGGCTTCGCACGGGTGGACATTTATTTTTTAAGCTCTCTGAAAAAAAAATTTGTTTTGTATGTATGTTTTTATAGGTTTTTTATTCGTGTTACATACCTTTGTTTCGTACCTGCTTAACTCTTTTATTTTTGTTCTTTTTTTTTTGTTTTTTTTTTTGTTTGTTTTTTTTTGTTTTTTTTTTCTCTTTACCTTAATGCTTCACTATACACTATGTTCGCAGTAGTATTTGTAGATGGCATTAAAACATATTGGTTTTCAGGAGATCCTACTCGAGAAAGTGCAACATATAATTGGCCATGAGAAAAGCACTCTTTTCTGAGATCGATGCCTACCATTGAAAAAGTTTGACTCTGGGATTTATTTATTGTAAGGGCAAACGATACCTTGACGGGAAACTGTAATCTTTTAAAGGAAATAGGCAAATCTGTCGGTATCATCGGGATCCGCGGAATGTGAGTGAGCTGTCCAGCCGCCCGCCGGGCCGGTGATGATGGTCGCTACAATCACATTGGCTCGCAATTCTGTTATCAAAAGTCTTGTCCCATTGCACATAGGAGGGCTTAAATTTCTTAATAGCATAATGGGCGTACCTACTTTTAATTTCAGTTCGTGGGGTGGCAAGCCGGCAGGATTGAGTGAGTTTAAAAATTCTTGTGGATAGTGTACTGTATCTTCGGTGTTACACACGGTGTCGATGGATTTAAAACATTTAAAATCACCGGGTACTTTTTCAATAATCATTTTGTTAATTTCAGTTACTGCATTGTTTCTCGGTGCCACTATTGCTCTCGAACAGAGCCAATTGGAATTTCGTTCTGTTAGATTTTCGATGTCGGGATAGATTGTGTCTACCAGTATTTGTAGACTGTGAACAGTTTGAGCCAATTCATTGTTTAATAATACTTGGGAGCTGTTTGGAACTGGAGTTGGTAATTTTCCGTCACCAAGTTGAAGTATTTTTTGAGGAAAATTGCTATCACGGTTATTATTTAAGTGAGCTCTCATATTCGTGCGCAAATTGAGTGTTTCAATAGATAGCCACAAAGGAGATGATTTAAGGCACGCTTTAATAACGTCGGCACGTGTACCTTTTGTTATAACCGGAAGAGTTTGTCGAAAATCTCCAACTAAAACAAAAGTTACACCTCCCATAATGTTACCACAGCTCCTAATGTCTTGTAATGTGCGGTCTACTGCTTCTACATAAGCTCTATGGCTCATGGTGCACTCATCCCAAATAATTAGTGACGTATCCTGTAACAGTTTCCCTAGTGGTCCATTTTTGCGGATAGAGCATACGGATTGTTGCTCTAGAGACACAGCCAACGGTAATTTAAAGGTGGAATGAGCAGTTTTCCCTTCACTCAATAATGTTGCAGCAATTCCAGAAGACGCAACTGCCAGTGCTTTTTTCCAGATTGTCGTACTTTTGCCAACAATAAATTGGCAAGAAAGGTTTTACCTGTTCCGCCAGGCGCGTCCAAGAAAAATAGCCGACCACTGTTATTTTCCACACTTTCAATTATAACATCGAACGCAATTTTTTTATCTGCCACCAGCTTGGTTATATTTGAGTTGACAAATACTGACAGCTCATTTACATCATAATGTGTACGGTACAGTATGGCATCTATTTCATTTTTCGAGCGATTAGGAGAAGGTAATCCAAAGTCTCTGAAATTTTTGTCGCTCAGTTCTAACAGTTTGTTCTCAATCTGTATCAAGCGTTCGTTATACACATCATAGTCCTGGATTTGTTGTTGCTGGGCTATATTTGCAATGTCTTGACACAAATCGTCCTTAAAATTGTCCCATAATTTGAGAGTTTCAGAGGGGAAACAAAATAATAGTAAAACCACAAACAACTCTCTCAGCGGACATTCGGAAATTGCAGCTTCTCGCAAAGTAATTTCCCATTGGTTGTCGTTTTCCAGCAAACCTCTACTCCGGCAAGCGGCTTGGTAAGTTTCTTTAATAGCTCCATCAACGGTTTTTAAGTCCTGAAACGACGTTGGGCCACGTACATGGTGAAGTAGTATCCTGAGGTAAAAACACTCTGACTGGGAAGGATGAATGCTATATACTCGTCCCAACGCCGCGTCTTTTTTAATACCTGGATGACCAACTACGTCTTGGCCGTTTCCTACTAGAGAATTTATTGTTAGCCCAAGTGTAATAATGAGGCACTTCGTGATACAGTAATGTTTTAGCAAATTCATCACTGTTGCACAGGTCAAAAAACGCGGTGAGTGTCGTTTTTGGAGGATTATCCTCTATATTTTGCATATTTTCCGCTGAGAAGTACACTCGTTGTCCATTCTCTAAGTGAACCGCTAAATGCACTACGGTAGGGTGTCCATCATGTATAGGAAACTCTAATAACCGCCATACTGCTTCAGATGTACTGATGTACCGGCCGTTCAAATATTTTTCAATCTCGTCGTGTACATTTTTGACACTGAAAGTGGCTTGATCCGATCCTTTGTTGATATATTTGCAAATGTATTTTATTGCTTGTACAGAATGATAATACTCTACGTTAATGTGTGCATTAAAAGATCGACATAGTATTGGTGAATATGGAACAATCCATCTGTTGTCAATATTAATAGTTTGCCCCCGGACATTTAAGGTAGCAACCTGCCCTCCGTTGTTGATGTCGCGTCGTCTATAAACGGGATAACCATCTTCACCGGTCTGAGTTTCAGCTAGGATCATAGCTAAACGCCGATGTATTACTATGGGCTAAAATTCTATTGCGCGTTCTAGTCGCTAAGGACTGTTGTCTAGCTCTCTGTGCCATAAGTCGCTGCGAGCGCTCGGTGCTAGATTCTCGAGCACGCGTTCGCGAGGTTCTAACTCTATTTCCAGCAAGGCGCTGTGAACGTTCGGCGCTAGATTGTCGTTGGTGTACCTGCGACGATCTTACATTCTGCTCCGCAAGGCGACGTGAACGTTCATCGCTGGTTTCTCTAGTGCGGGCTCGTGACAGTCTATCTCTATTTTCAGCAAGGCGCTGCGAACGTTCACCGCTAGATTCTCTTGCCCGCGACTGTGAAAGGTATTCTCTTTGACTTGCGAGACGTTCAGAATTTTCTGAAGAAGATTCCCCATTGCGACGTATTTTTGCTAATCTCGCTTGGGAAGTACTTTCAGATAGCTGCGATCGTTTCTTTTTAGGCATATTGTTTATCTTGGGTTTATGTTAAAAAAACCCTACCTATCGTCAGACGAAAATAAATACCAGTTTTTCGAAAATAATTCTAATTATTTAAGAATATATTTAAGAAATATTGAATGAAATTATTTATAAGTATTTTTGAAAAGAACTTTTGATAATGAGTATCTAAATAGTTCCGAAATCAATTTTAATAAGTGCATTAATTCAGTAAATTTACTCGATTTGGCTGCGTCCGCTGCGTAGAGAGCCGCGCGGCAACCTGCTTCATAGATGTGCACCCCCCTCCCCTGCGGTTTCGCCGTGCGAGTCGTGCGACACCATCATTCATTTTAATACCAATTGCAATTTTAAATTCGTAATATTTTTTGAATGGATTGTCCGATTGGAATAAAATAAAAAGTAATTTATAGCTATTGAAACAATCTTTTAAAATAGTTTATTTTGATAAGGATTAGTATTTGACGATAATATGCGAGAATCGTTAACGTACGGCAGTTTTTTCGACGCCTTACTCCACAATTTTCACTACGACGAAAAATCCTATCTATTTTCCGGGATAAAATATAGCCTATACGGATTCGGAAGAATCCCTCTAAGTAATGGTAAAAGAAATTTTGAAATCGGTCCAGTAGTTTTTGAGCCTATTCAATACAAACATACAAAAATACAAAGGTTTCCTCTTTATAATATTAGTATAGAAGTAAACCCAAACTCTAAAGCTGCTTCGTAAACTTGTTTACCTCTACTATCATTCTTATAATTATGACCAGTTAGTGTGGCAGTGTGAGCATTAAAATCTCCGACAATTAAATATTTATTTCGTAACTTTTTTTTTTTTTTTTCAGCGTGGTAAAATTATCAAATAAGTCCTCCCACCCCGGGCAGGGTAGGAGGGACTGTCAGACTTTTACTGACTAAAATCCACGGTGTTCCTTCAATAACCCTTTACGTACCGGGGTCACGGTAACGGGATGAGTCCCACGACCCCGGCAGGCTTCGGCCCTCTACGGGGGAGCCACGTCATATTGCTGACGCTCTTTGAGGCGCGCGTGGAACACGACGCGCTGTCGACCCGGGCATGGTCCATGGTCGGACAGCGAGTTGCCCTTTACTCGCTGTCCGCATGCCCGCGCCTACGGTGGCCGGAGATCGTCGGCCGACGTCCGATGCCGTGGGCGTCTACCACTGCGGCTGGGCTGGAGGGAGGACGCCATCCTCTCCCTCACGCGGCCCGCCTCCTCCTTCGGAAGCATGACTGCTTCGCAGAAGGAGGCGACCGCTTCCCACTCCCTCTCGCCCCGCAGCATGGCCTCGACCAATGCCGGGCGCGAGAGGTCTCCGCCTATTGCCGCCGTGAGGACCCGTCGGTGCTCTGCCCAAGCGGGGCAGTCCTGCACCGTGTGCTCGACTGTGACCTCAGGGCGACCCTCGCAGTGGTGACACCCAGCCGTTTGTTCCTTCCCCATCAGACACAGATACCTCCCGAAACTTCCGTGTCCGGTGAGGACCTGCGTCATGCGGTAGGTCAGGACGCCGTGACGCCGATCTAGCCACTCCTCAAAGAGGGGTCTTACCGCCGCAATTGCGGCGTGCCCGAGACACAAGATACCTAGGACTAAATAGTCAGTACTTAAATAACTCTTTCTAAAAATACTTCAAAAAAAAAGAAAGTGATATTTCATTTTCCACAGAAAACTTTAACTTTTTCTTTCTCCGGGAAGTAGGTATCTTGTGTATGTGTACCAAGTTTCCCTAGAAACGATTCTTTATTTTCCGAAAAAAAGGGCTCGAAAGTTTGTATGAAATACCGCGTAAGGTTGAAACGCTGTTAATATTTGTGAGCATTTAGACCGTATCCGAAGCTTAAGCCGAAGGTGAGGGAAGCCGGACTTCTGCTTCCGGCGTTTCCTCCTTTCCCATCAGACACAGGTACCTCCCGAAACTTCCGTGTCCAGTGAGGACCTGCGTCATGCGGTAGGTCAGGACGCCGTGACGCCGATCTAGCCACTCCTCAAAGAGGGGTCTTACCGCCGCAATTGCGGCGTGCCCGATTTATTTCTAAACTTAGAGAATATTATGTCCCAATCACTTTGCGAAGTATGGACAGAACTTGGACAATAAACTAGTATAATATACTCAATATTACCACAATTGATTAATCTAGTGCATAGAATTTGAATTCCAGAATTATGAATACTAACCAGTATCTCCTGAACTTTAATTGACTTATGTGATATTATAGCGATACCTCCATAAGAATCATCCATGTTATATTCATTTAGGCTAAGTACTATATCAGGTTTTAACCAAGTTTCACAAACTAAGGTGACATGTGTTCGCTCTTGGGATAATAAGAGTTCTTCTAATTTAGGCTTTATGCTCTGCGCGTTCCATTGAAATAAGTTCAATACAAAGTCTTTTTTATAATTATTGGCCATATTTAAACAGTCTAATTATACTTCCCAATATATCCACGTCTTTGATTACTCTAACAATAATACATAAAACCTCTTCAAAAATATATTTACGTGCAAATTTTATTTTGTCTTCAAAACTACTTTCTGACAAACAAATATTTTTTAACTTCTCTATTATTCGCTTGAACTCTATCATATTAAATACAGACCTTTCCTTAGACTTATTGTGCTCTTTTTGGTCTGAAGTATCCTCGGCGCTAGGGAATATGATATACCTTGAAGTGCCTTTTCTGGCTTGTTTCTACAAGCGGGTTTCTTCTTCGTTTGACTTCCTAAAATTGGGGAGGCCACTGATGACTCTATACTATTTTGTTCACACATGTCATCGGTATTCTCGTAAATATTATTATTGGTAGGTAATACACCGGTTACAAGTACATCTCTAAAGGTCTTCTTGCTGTTATTAGTGTGTGGTTTTTCACTTATTAGTGACTCTATCGAAACCTTCGGATGGGTCCCTGGATTTGATCTATGCTGATGTATGTTGCCTGATGTATAATGTGTCAAGAAAACTTCAAGAGCCTTCTTATATGTGGTCTCCCTTACAATTTACACATGTGTATATTTGTGTTTCACAATCAACGTGATTTCCAGCACATTTCGGACAAATTATTTTTTTTGTAGGGCACGACCGACTTAGATGGCCCAATTTCCAGTAATTGGAGCACTGGGTGACAAGAAATACATAAGGTTCAACGTTAAACTGACACCCGTATCCATAAATATACAGTGGTAAAGTTGCACTCTTAAAACCTAGGCGAACGGTCTCACTGTCTATCCATTCTCCTCCCTCAGCCTGTTTTTTTAATCTCTTAACAGATATGACTTCATAGTCACATTTCAAACTATCCTTAATTTCTTCTTCAGTCATGTCCGAATCCACGTACCTCACAATACCAATAGAAATTGTGATTTCATCCAGCAATCGACAATTATAATCCAATGTTTTAAACTTTTCTGATTTAATTAACTTCTCTGAAGACTGTCTGTTCGCAAAAAAAATATAACTTTTGTAAGGATTTTTATATTGTATTTTTGAGATGTTTTGAATATTTTCAGATCTGAGTAACTTAGCCATACCGAATTGTTTTGGTAAAACATCCTTTCCTGTAACACATACTGATTGCGCAAGTTTTATTTAATTTATAATTTTCTACTGTCACATTTCGGAACGCACCTCTAATGGTATAATTTTGTTGTTATCATCATGTTTCCGAACGCATCTTACATATTAGAATACAGATTTTTCTTGACCGCAGTTTTTGAGCTAACCATATCTCCTTCCCTCGTATCCTATTACCATAAATCAGAGAGAAGAAATGCTCACCGCGCGCCAATCAGAGTGGCGCATTCATCGCCAACCAATCACAGCACAGACGCTGTGATTCGAGAAAATATAACTGCTTCCGCCATGTTGTCTTCGTTAGAACACCACCGCAAGAGTTACTTCCCCGCGCCGCGCCGAGATAATAAACCCGCTAATATATCTATAAATCTAAAAACTATCAACTATCCGTGTTGGCCGGCACACTTGTGACAAAATAAAGGACAAGTGAAGTGCTCAAACAACTAAGAAGGAAGAGATTCAACACGCGTGCAACATCTTCTCCTGCTGTCCTGGCATCCACGTGCTACATCCAGAGAATATCCAAGTAAGTCCTTCACCACCTACTTCCCATCCTGGTCAGCTCATTACTGTGTGTGGTCAATATTTCACCGCCAAATTATATCCCCGCTATGGTCCTTCGAGAAGCCGCTAAGTAACCTATCCGCTAACCGCACCACATACTATTAACGTGACGTCATTACTCGTATTAACAGTATTTCTGTTGGAATTACTATTATTTATTTCTTTTGATCTATTTATCGCCATTCTTTTGTGCTCTCTCCTCACGGTGATAAATCCATCATCATCTTCTATTAATTCCTCACTGTCCTGTCTAGATCTCTTCTCGGCAACAGGCAACTGTTTTTTCTCCTGCATCTCAATGATATTTACCCCGCTTATTTCGGAAATTTCCTCAACTTTTTGCTCACTTATTACTTCTCACTCGCATTATTTAAAACTTTGTTACTTTTATCAATTGTTAAAAATACACATAATTATTAATTAACTGTAGGGTAAAAAAAATTGGGATAAAAAATTTGCTGATTTTGCGATAACGCTCTCTCGTCTGACGCGCACACAGTACGGCGTATCGCGCGCGACTCTGTATTATGTTCTGATTAAGTGTATGTATTTTTATGTGAATGTTTGTTTGTTTGTAAAATCATGTGACCTAGTTGTATGTACCTATTCTGTTCTTTTTTTTATTTCTGATGGGCCCACTCTTGACCTCGATCTCGCCTGATGGTAAGCGATAGATGAGGTCTAAGATGGGACGAGCGAGCCCAGAAGATGCCTATTTACTCGTGCTTTAAAGGTTGAAAGGTCATAAGTGGCAGGGAACACAGAAGCCGGCAGAGAATTCCACAGCTTGGCTGTGCGCACAATAAATGTGGAGGAGAAGCGCTTGGTACGATAAGACGGTATATCAACCAAGTGTGGATGGTAGCCAGCCGTGCGTCTGGTAGACCGGTAGTGAAAGGGAGATGGAGGAATCAGGTCATGGAGCTCCTGCGCACACTCCCCGAAGTACAATCTGTAGAAAACCGACAGGCAAGCAACGGTTCGCCGATGAGCCAGGCTATGAAGCTTGTTCACCAGCACCTCGTCGCCTATAAGCTTTATTTAGCTTTATTTAGCTCTGCGCTCGATAGAGTCCAATGCAGCAAGTTGGTACTTTGCAGATCCATCCCACAAGTGGCTGCAATACTCCACGCAGGAATGGACCTGTGCTTTGTACAGATTTAGAAGCTGTCCAGGCGTGAAGTACCGCCTCACCTTGTGTAGGATTCCCAGCTTTTTTGCTGCAGTCTGAGCTCTGGACCCGATGGTTGAGCCGAAGTTGAGGTCTGACGTCAACTCCATGCCCAAAAGCTCTAGGCGATTGGTAACTGGCACAGATGTACTTCGGAAAGTTGGGGTCAATTCAAAAGTGCTCCTTTTAGCGCTGAAAAGACAAGTCTGTGTTTTCAGAGCGTTGAATTTGACCAGATTGTCGTCACCCCATTGGGAAACGAGATTTAAGGTCAAATTTATGCGCTCTACCATGGCCTTTCTGAGAGTGGCAATTTCGTCCCTGTCAGCTCTAGAACTGGATAAGTATCTCTCTGAGACTGTGCTGTCATCCGCGTACCCAACTGCTCCCAGCTGAAGTAGGTCATTGATATGCAGCAGAAAAAGAGTCGCAGAAAGAACAGACCCTTGAGGAACACTGCCATTAATTGCCATAAGATTACTTGATAGATGAGCAGCCATCGATGACCACTCGGATCAACCGCTCACTCAAGAAGTCGGAAATCCAGTTACATAAGCCAGCAGGGACATCGAATGCAGGAAGCTTGCTCAGCAGACTAGCGTGCCAGACCCTGTCAAAGGCCTTTGAGATGTCGAGGGATACCGCAAGGGCTTCACCGTGTTTCTCAATAGCCTCGCCCCAACAGTGCGTGACATACACAAGAAGATCTCCGGTGGACCGACCACGGCGAAAGCCATTCTGGTGGTCACTGAGGAGCTCATTGTCTTCAAGGTATGCCAGCAACTTGTTGTTGAGTACCCTTTCCATTACTTTACACAGTATGGAGGTTAAAGCAATTCAATGTATTTTATAAGGTTGTTACAGTCTGTTACATAATATAATTTACAATTAAATGAGGAACAACTATAAAGAAGTAACAATTAAGTGGCTCCGGTGGCCTAGCTAGGTTACGTAGTAACTTGTATTAAGGTCCACCAGTCCCTAATTCCCACAATAAACAATATTATAGAGACTGCATTTTATTTAATACTTATGATGTCTACATTTCTATTTTTATATTACCTAAGTAATCTACTTTATAATTAAAATGTGAAGTGTGATATGTGTGTATGTTTATATTATGAAGTGTGATGTATGTTCTGAGCGTGAGTGTGACGTATGTAGTAGTGAATGTGAAGTTTGATTGGGCGTTAGCTAAACTATAGTATGTTAACGGAGCGGAAAAAGCAATAAAAATGTTACTAAGAAAGTGATACAAGGAGAGATTCGGTGTCATCATAATTTTTATTTACCCTTTCCATTACTTTACACAATATGGAGGTTAAGGCAATTGGTCTATAATTGGCAGGATCGGCACGGCTACCCTTTTTGGGTACAGGTTGCACATTAGCAAGCTTCCAGGACACTGGAACCACTCCGGTTTTGAGGGAAAGGCGATACAGGCGAGTCAGTACAGGTGACAACTCTGGAGCACAACTTTTTAGGACTCTGGCAGGTATTCCGTCCGGCCCACTGGCCTTGTTCACGTCCAGACTACAAAGGGCTTTACGGACCTCTTTAATGTGAATTGCGATTTCCGGTATTACGGAGTCGCAGTGAGGTATGTTAGGTGGTAAGTTAGACCTTGTGTCTAGACGCGAATTTTCCGCAAAGACGGAGGCAAATAAATTTGCTTTCTCTTGCGCGGTGTGAGCCAGTGTTCCATCCGGTTTTACCATGGGAAGCAGCGAAGGACGACAGAAGTTCGACTCGACCGATTTGGCGAGGGACCAAAACTGCTTACTGCCCGAAGGGTAGGTTGCCAATTTGGCCCCAATTCGTTCTACATCGTCAAACCGAGCTTTCCGTAACACCCGTTTGCAGGCCGTAGCGGCAGAGTTAAATGCTGTCTTCAATGCGTGAACATCAACACTAGCGCTGCCGCAACTGCTTGGTTATGAAGTTTGAGTACTGTTGTTTGTATGTGTGATTTTATTAATTATTATTATTAATTTATTTATTTCAGAAAAGAAATCCATACAAAGTTTGTTAGTAAAACACCTTACATTCTATGTTAGTAATAAATATTGAAATAATAAACTAAAAAAAACTAAGTCATATATTTTCCCGCAGCAACAGCTTCACTGCAATGCATGCGAGTCCAATGCCGCAGGAAAACACAATCCTGTTTGTCCGCAATGACTTTCAGAATGCTGTTGGTACTCCCACGAATCCTACGCAGCAATGACGCATGTTGCCGTCTCATGATAGCGCCAAAGCTATCTACTGCCGCTTCAGCAAACATATTGGACGCTGGACGCTCTGCAGAATCGTGGGAGGCCCAACAACATCCTGAAAGCATTGTTATACTGGATCCGAAGGGCGCTGTTGGCTGTTGGATTTGAATTCATGCGGTTTTCTATTGAATAAAACCATTTTTTGGCTTGATAGTATGAGTCACCCAAGCAATCAGATGAATTTTTAAATGGAATTTAGACCAAAGAGTACAATATATAGATAGATTTTGACAACGAATCTGCCATCGCTTTGTCTCGTGGTTGTTGAGTAAAAATTATCGAGAATGTAGAAAAAAACAATAGCTATCACACGTGTCAGAGAAGTTTTTTTTCGAAATATCAATTTTAAAGTATTTTTAAAGATTAATTTATCTAAATTTTCAGAATTTGTACACAAAAGTATCAGCTGTGTGTCCATTATGGACCCTACAACCCCTCCTGCTCCACCTGATCCTCCCGACCGCATAAAAACTGGATACGGTAAGCGTCGTCTGGATGATCCAGACGGCATTGGTGGCTTCTGCCCCAAAAAAGCTATTTTGAGTGAGGGAATGGCTGTAGCAGCCACCCAATCTATGTATCCCAAGCCTCGTGGTGGGCATTAAAACATATATTTCGTCCGATAAAGGACCTTTTATTGTCCACGTCTTTAGGTCTGACCAGGACCCCTCTGCTGGGACGTCAATTCGTCCGATTAAGTTTGGCCAATTCCTTTATAAAAATAAAATTGCGAACATTCGCCCCGATGGAGTAAAGAAAGTGGGCAGAATTAAAATTTCTGTCGAATTCACGACCGGAAATGCGGCCAACAAGTTTCTAGACAATCCTATTTTAGATGCCAATGACTACGCCGTAACCATTCCCACCTACAACACCACCAGGATGGGCGTAGTCTGTCAGGTGCCCGTTGATATGTCTATGTCTTGCGGAATCGTTTTAAAAGCGCGCCGTCTAAATAGAAAAAATAGAGAGGAGGGCAAAACCACTTGGATCCCAACACAAACCATCGTTATCACATTTCAAGGCCAAGTGCTCCCTGAAAGGGTTTTCTCATTTCATACCTCCCCTTCCCGTTGAGGCTTACCGCTACCCGACAATCCAATGCCAAAATTGCTGTCGCTTTGGCCATGTCAAAGCACAGTGCCGATCTAAACCAAGATGTTACCGTTGCTCTCAAGCCCACCCTGGAGACAGTTGTGACATTGTTGAGACGAAGGCTACCTGCGTCCACTGTTCAGGACATCATTACGCCTACAGTGGTAGTTGTCCTGAGCAAGGTAGGCAGAAGTCCATTAAACTTCTAATGTCTCAACAAAACATTTCTTATGAAGAGGCGTCAAGATCACACCCTAAAGTTTCTAAATTATATTCTGAAGTGACCCAAAATACTTCTACCTCTCAATGTTCCTACTCCTCTTCACAAACTGACTCTAACCATCCCACCCTTCCTCCATCAGTCTCTTATAGAAAGACCAATGCCTCCTCCCCGCGACCCAGAACCTCGAGCAGCCCATCACACAATAGTTGCCGATGAACCCTCATGCCTTCCGAACGGCGTTGCGATGCTTACGCAGAATCTTTCTCAAGTTCCTCTTCAAGAGGATAGTCTTTTAGAATTACTGTTATCGCTCTTTATTAGTTTAGTATCTCGTAATAATTCCAACTTACCGCCCCATGTTGCCCAGAAACTTTCCCAACTTCTTTCAAATAAAACCAGTTATGGATCTAGTGTCCGTAATTCAATGGAACACACGAAGTATCCGTCCGCAGAAGCCTGAATGAATTTTCTTTATAAATAAATTTCACCTGTCAATCATCGCCATCTCAGAAACATGGTTGGTGCCTGGTTCACGCTTTCGGGTTTCAGGCTACTCCTGTCTTCGGGATGATACATCACACATGTCATCTTTGCGTATAAAATAATTTTGTTTTTTTTTACTTTAATACTTTTCACCATCCAAAATACTTAACCGAACAACCTCCTGCGTTTGATGGTCTATCATTTTACACGTGACATTGGCAAAATTGTGGTGGCTCCTCCACAAACGCCACTTAACAAGAGTTGAAGTTGAAGTAAAAATTATCTCGCATGCATCTGAGTCGGAGGGATCGTTTCCCAAAACCGTGATAACTGATCTGAGTTGTTGTTATTAAAAAACAACTGTTTGTGTGATTGTCGGTTTTTGTTGTACGACCGAAAACTAGCCAGCCTAATTCCGTTTCTTGAAGTGTAGGCATAATGTAGGCTGTTGTATACCTAACCGAATGTGACCACTGCTAATTATTTGCCCGAATATGTCCGCACCTAGCAATATGTCAATTGGGGCGTACGTGTGAAAACATAGTGTGTACGTGGTTAGCGAGCCTGCAACGAGTGCTACATGAGCGACTCGCAGTGAGCCGACGATTGTCGGTTTTTGCCCCGAATCAAAGGGCGCTCGCAGTGTGTTCGTTGGCGTCAGAGGTGAGGTTGTTGCAAGCCGCTGCGAACCATCATAACGAGTGTTTATTCTAGAAATGCAGTGTTACTTCGTTCTATCTTGGGCACGATTAAATTCATTGGATATTCAAAATCCAACTGATTTTTTTTTAGTTATTCTCGTGAAATTTGTGTAATGACCACTATAAATTTCTAGATTTTGTAAATTAATACGTAGATCAATGCTTTCCCGATACACTTTATGAATCCACCAAATTCATAACCGTTTATGATCATCGAGTAAAGCATCTACAAGTATGTACCTAAGCTACACGAGCGAGAGACACTTCGTCCGACATCGTGGAATTACAAACCTTAAAGTTCGGATAGATCCGGCTTATTGTTACGGTCACATTGATGTGGACTTCTCGTACAAACTAGATTAGAACCTCGCTACTGTATCTATTTGGTTACAGGTA
The DNA here is from genome assembly GCA_943138885.2 of Tholera decimalis. Taxonomy (NCBI): domain Eukaryota; kingdom Metazoa; phylum Arthropoda; class Insecta; order Lepidoptera; family Noctuidae; genus Tholera; species Tholera decimalis. The sequence continues at coordinate 14,292,240 of OW964574.2, read as the reverse complement.
TAGCTCGCAAAATATGTCCGTAAGGATTGAGGAGCCACATCAGATTTTTTAAATCTGATCTCACCATTATTTAGCAGCAATGTAGCTTATTTTGGAGCACGAATTCTAGATTTAGCAGCAAAATATATCACTAGTTATTTTAATGCAAAAGTGGCTCCTCAATCTAAACGTCTGAATTGAGGAGCCACCTGGAACTCGTTAAGTAATAGATGAATATTTATGAAAATTTTGTATCATTTAGCAGTAATTTTGCATATTACCGTCTAAAAATTTAGCTTCTGTAGCGCTAAAATGAAAGAAGTTACAATACTTTTAATATGGCTCCTCAATCTAAGCTCAAGAGGTGAATTTTTATTGGATGTGAGCGATCAATTAATATATTCGACATAATTATCATTTAGCAGGTGTTGTGTTTGTTTTTGCAGTATAGGAATGAAATAGTAAAACAGAGTAAATTTTGTATTTGAACGCATTTTCTTTGGCTCCTCAATCCTGACGTTCTAATTATATATGTTTGACTGTAGCCACCCGAGATCTCAACGGAATCTAAAGCCAGAGATACTAACATTTAGCAGAAATGTCTGCTAAATATATCTGCACAGTTCAGCAATGTATATATTTTGGATTCTGAAAAAACAATACTTAACTATTTTCTTGAAAATTCAGTGTGTAGGGTGACCACATAAGATGACTGTGTAGTCATCCTTCCAATTGAATATCTAGTTCTTTGCGTTTATAGTAATATCTACTTATTGTTTATTATGTTACTCAATTATTTATTTTAACTTGTGTTGATTTTTTAAATTAATGATCTAGCAAAGTATGTTAAGAAATTGATATTTTTTGTGTATCATACTTTTAAATTCGAATTGATATAAGATTACAATGAAATATTTTTAATAATAAATGACGGTGATTTTATATTTCCATAGCACACTTTGATAGTCTTTAAATTCTAATATTTGGACCCTTACAACGTTAAAACTAATTTGATCATTTTATTTCCATAATATCGGAAAAATATCGAAATACCGGAATACCGATATTAAAAAAATTAATATCGAAAACCAAAACCGGTATTGGGAAAAGGTTCCGATATTCCATGCTCTAATGTTGCTTTGATTCGGTCATTTATTTGTTGAGCATGGCTTTTAATCAAAGCAGATGTTTTCAAGAAATGTTAAATACATAATCAGAAGATTTAATCTCACAATACTGACGGTGATATACACAAAATGAGAACCCAAATTGGCGTGCTGTATTTCGATACTACAGTAAATAGTAGCCACTGCGAATTTGCTTGTAACGCGTCTTACATTTTTGAACACGTAGCCTTGAAGTATTGCTTTAGTGCTATTTTTACAAAAAAAAAATGTACTAATGATTCGTGCCATTTTATCCCAGTATCCAGGCAGATCGCATTTTTGCCTTTGAATTTGAACATAATTTCTGTTTTTAGCATCCAAGGTTTAGAAGATGCAACTTTAATCGCTGAAGATAAGACCGACTGTACGTTTTGTAACAACCAAACTGTGTGTAAATATAGTCTATCAAACACATTTTCATATGAACTGAATGGTTGTGAAACGTTTAGAGTGAGAGAAATACCAGAATTTGTAATGTTTTCGAATAAATCATATAAATAAGTAGGTGCTATAGAATTTATTCCTGCAATTATCGAAACTGGCATAGGCCACTACAAATGTCACTACCTTACCCCAAAAGATGAGATGTTCTGTTACGATGATTACGATTCTAAAATTCGTATAAGTACTGTCAGCCAATATTCATTCATTCTATAACTCATAGCGAAATTGATTGCTAAATAACCAAATCGTAGGTACGATAGATACCCAGGGAGAGTGGAATCGGCGAGAGATGTCGTGCGGTGTCCCACAGGGATCGGTTCTGGGGCCGCCCTTGTGGGACATCGGTTACGACTGGGTGTTGCGCGCCGACCTCCCTACAGGCGTCAGTGTAGTTTGCTACGCTGACGACACGCTGGTCCTGGCGCATGGGGGGTCGCACGAGGCGGCGGCCGAACTGGCGATGCGAGGGGTTGCGACAGTCGTAGAGAGGATCCGGCAACTGGGACTCGAGGTGGCCCTGCACAAGTCCGAGGCCATGTGTTTCCATGGCCGTCGGAACGCGCCACCTTCGGGTTCCCAAGTAACGGTAGGAGGAGTTCGCATCGGCGTCGAGACGACGATGAAGTACCTGGGACTCGTCCTCGACAGCCGGTGGAACTTCGTCGAGCACTTCCGACGTTTGGGCTCCAAGACTGGACCGGGCGGGGGCTGCACTCAAGCGGCTCCTACCCAACCTAGGGGGGCCAAACGCCTCCTGCCGGAAGCTCTATGCGGAGATCGTGCGGTCCATGGCCCTGTGTGGGCGCTGAATTTGCAGCGGCGACCAGCAAGCCGGCTGGTCGCGTCTCAGAGGGTCATGGCTATCCGGATGATCCGGGGATACCGCACGATCTCTGGGGAGGCGGCGAACCTCCTTGCCGGATTGCTGCCGTGGGATCTGGAGGCAGTAGCCCTCGCGCGCGTGCATAATTGGCGCGCAGAGGTGCTAAGCCGGGGTGAAACTCCGCTACCGCGGCAAGTCGCGGCTCAGCGGATAGAACTCCGGCGCGATCTCACGGCAGCATGGAAAGAGCGGCTGTCGCAACCGAAGGCTGGGCACGCCGCAATCGCGGCGATAAGTCCCCTCTTTGAGGAGTGGCTGGAGAGAGGCCATGGCGTCCTCACCTTCCGCCTGACGCAGGTGCTGACCGGACATGGCTGTTTCGGGAGGTACCTGTTTCGGATTCAGCGGGAGGACACGCCCGGGTGTCGTCATTGTGAGGACCACCTGGAGGACACGGTGGAGCATACGGTGGAGGTGTGCCCTGCTTGGGCGGAGCACCGTCGTGTCCTCGTAGAGGCGGTCGGCGGCGGCGACCTCTCGCGCCCTGCTCTGGTTCAGACTATGGTGCGGAGCGAGAGGGAATGGGATGCGGTCGCCTCCTTCTGCGAAGCAGTCATGCTAGCGAAGGAGGAGGCCGAACGCGCGAGGGAGAGGCAACTCTCTTCCTTGCGCCCCAGCCGCCGCGGTAGACGCCCCGGGCGTCGGGGATCACGAGCCGATTTCCGGCCACCGTAGGCGCGGGCCTGCGGACGGCGAGCAGGGGTCGCTCACCGTCCGGTAAGGACCAGGCCCGAGTCGGCGGCGCGTCGTGTTCCACGCGCGCCTCAAAGAGCTGTCAACACCAGTGACGGGGCCTCATAGGGCCATTGCCTGCCGGGGTTTGCGGGAAAGTTCTACCGAGTTACCGCGGACCTGGAAATTTAGGGCAGCCGAAGGAACAGGGTGGGTTTTTAGTCAGTAGAAATCTGACACACCCTTCCGCTTGAGCCAGAGCGGAAGAAGTCATTCGATGATTTTCCCACCCCAAAAAAAAAAAAGGTACGATAGATATAATCTGTTATGAAAATATAAATTTAATAAATTACTTATCCTGGTTTCATTAATATGAGTATAATATGGTCACCCTACACACTGAATTTACAAGAACATAGTTAAGTATTGTTTTTTCAGAATCCAAAATATATACATTGCTGAACTGTGCAGATATATTTAGCAGACATTTCTGCTAAATGTTAGTATCTCTGGCTTTAGATTCCGTTGAGATCTCAGGTGGCTACAGTCAAACATATATAATTAGAACGTCAGGATTGAGGAGCCAAAGAAAATGCGTTCATATACAAAATTTACTCTGTTTTACTATTTTATTCCTATACTGCAAAAACAAACACAACACCTGCTAAATGATAATTATGTCGAATATATTAATTGATCGCTCATATCTAATAGAAATTCACCTCTTGGGTTTAGATTGAGGAGCCATATTAAAAGTATTGTAATTTCTTTCATTTTAGCGCTACAGAAGCAAAATTTTTAGACGGTAATATGCAAAATTACTACTAAATGATACAAAATTTTCATAAATATTCATCTATTACTTAACGAGTTCCAGGTGGCTCCTCAATTCAGACGTTTAGATTGAGGAGCCACTTTTGCATTAAAATAACTAGTGATATATTTTGCTGCTAAATCTAGAATTCGTGCTGCAAAATAAGCTACATTGCTGCTAAATAATGGTGAGATCAGATTTAAAAAAGCTGATGTGGCTCCTCAATCCTTACGAACATCGCAAAATGAGTACGCTCGGTGAAAGCGTTCGGGAGACGTCATGAGCGTACACTGTAACATGCGTACACACTAGAACCTCTTTACTGTATCATGAAAGTTACGGTTACGGCTCGCGAGTGAGTACCCGGCTTTACCACACTTACTTCCCACTTGGAAACACTTTTCATAATTCTGTTCTTCTGGTACGTTCTAAATATCTGTCGTTCTACTTTCAGATGACTATCCAAGATGTACAAATGATAGCCGGGACCAATGGCTTGACGTACTTTCCGAGGCTTAGAGGAATACACACAGACCTACCTACCCGTGCGGCTGCTAACAAACAAAAGTTGTTTTTACTATTTTCCTCGCAACATTACCTTTAAAGAAAAAATAAAAAAGCTATTGGTCCATCTGTGCTCAGCAGTTTTGCGCTTAGAAACATTTGGTGATATTTTATATAAATATTGTTTGCTTCAGAGTGCTGCAGCGGCACGCCGGTCATCTCCGAGTGAGGAGTACACACATGCGTGAAGAAGGGCTCAGCTAACATCCATGTTGTCAACGTAGTGTAATTTACATTCATGATGTATCACTATTGTTTGTCTCGACTGAAGCCTACACTGTGTATTACTAAACAAAGCCTCTTCTAGGTTTAACTTATGAAAATAAAAATCGACAAGTTTGCAATATATTTATCATTTCTTCCTGCTCCTACTATCTTCTTACTAATATTATAAATGCGATATAAGTTTGTGAGGACGGATGTATGGATGTTAGTTACTCTTTCATGCCACAACTACCTACTGAACAGATTTAGATGAAAGTTTACAGTAATATAGCTTATCAGAATAAAAGATAATGTTGTGTAATGTGACCATACTATTAAGTACGATTAGTATCAAATGAGTCGGAAACAATTCCACCCTCTGAGAGCTATCTTGGCGTACGCTGGCTGAACTGTTGGACTTACACGAATATAATGTATAGTCCTGACTGATTTCGGCCATATGTAACCTGCGCACGAGATATTATAGTGAACAAGTATTTGCGCAGGTACAGGTGCACTGTTTCTTTCACTCTCATAGTCCGATGGGACGGTGATCCGACATGACCGGAGAGAGATCAGGCGCAGGACCAACGACTTAACGTGTGCACCGAGGCACGGGGGGGGGGTCACAGCGCTAACTTTGAAACTCAGGGCTACTACTGAGCAATTTCTATTAGAAACCCTATTTATCAAATATTCTTTAAAATCAGAGTAGGTACTACCTACGGTTTTTATGAAGAGTAAAATAGCGAAAATAATAATAAAAATTGTCACTCGTATATAAACCATAACAAGTAGCTAAATACTAGTGTTGCCCAAACGAGAGTCTCGCAAGAGTCTTGCAATTAGCGATTATCCTATTGCTATTTATTAAACGGTAGAACACAAAACACACACAACAACACATCTTAAAATATACAATAATGTAACAGAGTTTGTTACATTGTTCTGAAATCTCAACTACCGTTTAATAAATAGCAATAGGATAATCGCTAATTGCAAGACTCTTGCGAGACTCTCGTTTGGGCAACACTACTAAATACGGACATTATTTTATCTGAATCTCTTGGAATCTCGTAATATCGGCGTAAGGATTTAAAAAAAACTCGGCAGTAGGTACTATTAAAACATTTATTGTGATTTAAAAAGGGAGTGCCTCCGCTGCCGGGCCGCCGGTTGCCGAATAGGCTGCCGGCACACGGTGGGCTGAAAAACGGCTTTCATAGACTTAGGCATTTTATTTTGCAAGTGCCAGTTTTTGTGCCGGATATCACTTCTATTTGTTATAACAATATACAAAAATGACACCAGAATTGATTCTGCACAAAAACGAAGGAATTATAATTTTTTTACGAAAATTTTGTATGGAGCTAGTATGAAAAATCGAAATATCTCTGAAACGGCAGCGATAACCGTAATATCCTTATAGGAGGTTTTAGTACTAATTATTTATGATTTTTTGACATACGTTACATAATGGTTGTAGATGCCTTTTTTTTTTAAATCGTCAAAATATTTTTATTTATTTTTACATATTAAACGTTCCTTTTAGTGTTTAAGTTGAAGAATTCAGAGCTTTAACAACTCTTAACATAAAATAGCATCACCCCTATAGACCTGAAGGACTAGACAGAGGTGTGTAGTATCTTGTTGATCTTGTAAGATTTCCAACAATACCAAATAGTTGAATATCAGTGTCAAAGTGCCCATGCTGTCGCTTCTTTTAGAAAGATAGGGGAATGAAATTGTTAATTGATCATACCCTAAAAGTATGATTACAACATAACCGGACACATAATAATATCGACACAAAAGGAATTTTAAAACCTTGCATACGTTCAAAATACAAAATAACATATTGTGTAGTCATCTAATGAGTCTGATGACAAGTAATTAAGTAATTAGAATGATGGTTGTAGTCTTCTGATTCTAATGAGCCTATTAAGTGATTAAATGATTTGAAATATCTCGCAACAATACCAACTAAGAACTGCATTCACCTTTTTATAATTAGTGAGCTAATGTGATTTGCTAATGTTGATTAGTTCTACTATGAGTTCTACGAAATGTTTTTGACGATTATAAATTTTTATTATCATATCTTTTATAACTTTAATGAGGGTAGTTAACTAATTATTGACTTTATACAATAAAAGGGCTATAATTTTGTTCCATAATTTAGATTGTTCACAACCGTGTAACTGCTAACACTAAAACTATTTGCTTTGCGACTACAAAATCTTAGAATGGAAAGTTTAATCACCAACTTAGATTTGTTTGTTCTTCTAAAAAGTGAGTGTCCTTCATTTAATCATGAAGTATTGTTTAGTGCAATTGTGTCCCGCATAGGCGATTGCCTTTCTGCCGAAGATCAAGTAACTCTCAAAGAATTTTGCCGGAGATTCACGCGAGCTGCTTTAAACAGGTGGCAGAAATCTAAACGATTCTTTGATAAGTTTAGAAATACGTACGGAGAGTGGTTGCAAGCAAATATTGATTGGCCGAGTTGCGTGCAAACTTTAATAAATCAAGAACCAACTGTTGATGAGATACCAAGAGCACGCTCAGTCTCTCCAGAACCTTCGACATCATCGACTGTTGGAACAATGACAAAAAGGTCCCGAAAACCATTCAAAGATCTGGGAAGCAAACAGAAAAAGAGAAGATCTAGTGAGCACATAGGCGAGGATTCCTGTGAATTGGCATATGCAGCTGCAGCATGTTTAAAAGAAGAAGGTTATGAAGATATCGCATCTGTAATCAATTATATGATCAAAAATCCAGAAGCTGCCGTTAAAATCAAGGAAAGCATTAAGAAAACAGTAATATTTACACCAGAGAAAGCACTTGGATTGCTTCTTTCACTTAAGCTTTCAAAGTGGCAATATATTACGTTGCGAGAGACTGCCATTCGGGAAGGTGCTAAGGATATTTACCCATCCTACTATAAACTGCAACAAACTAAGCTTGCATGCTACCCTCCTAATCAATCAGTATCAGTTACGGATTCATCAGCTAGAATTACACTTCAAGCTTTACTTGACATCACGGTGAAGCGGATTCTTCAAAGTCTTTCTGATAATGTGGAAAATAAGCAGTTAAAGCTGATATCGAAGTGGGGATTTGATGGTGCTTCCAATCAAAGCCGATACAAGCAGAAAATGGACGGCGAGCATGATGATTCAAGCATTTTCATGACCTCCTTGGTGCCACTGAAACTGACAGATGGAGATAATACTATATGGACAAACCCGAAACCATGCTCAACTTTTTATTGTCGTCCGGTTCAGTTCACTTTTGTAAAAGAAAGCCATGCAGTTGTCATTGATAACAAAAGAAAAATGGATGAGGAAATTGAGGCCCTTAACCCCACAGAGTGCATTAATAGTAACAGGGTGACTCATAAACTAATGATGACAATGATCGACGCAAAAGTCTGCACGTACCTTTCTGAAGCTAGATCAAATGCATCATGCTACCTGTGCTTAGCAAAACCAACAGAAATGAACCACTTAGATGCTGTAACATCAAAAACTGTGTGTTCTGACATATATGAATTTGGCCTATCATCCCTACATGCCCGTATAAATTGCATGGAATGTCTGTTACACATTGCGTACAGACTTGACTTCAAACAGTGGGCAGCAAGAAGTAATGAGCATAAAGATATGTTACAAAACAGAAAAAAAACATTCAAAATAAATTTAAAGAGGAGCTCAATCTGTTAATTGATATAGTAAAACAAGGCTCGGGAACTACCAATGACGGGAATACCGCAAGGAAGTTTTTCGAGTTTCCCAATAAAACTGCAGCTATTACTGGGTTGGATCAAAACCTGATAAAAAGATTTGCTGTTATTTTGCAAGCAATAACATCTGGTGAGAAGATCGATGTCATCAAATTTAAAGATTTTGCTCGCAAAACAGCAGAAAAGTACGTGGAATTATACGACTGGTACTACATGTCATCAACCGTACATAAACTATTAATACACGGAGCTGACATAATCGAAAAAAATGATATTGTCCCGATTGGGACTCTCTCGGAAGAAGCCTCAGAGTCTCGAAACAAAGATTTTAGGAGGTTCCGGGAACATCATTCGCGGAAAAGAAGCAGGCAAGATTCTAATCAAGATATCCTAAATATGCTTGTTGTTTCTTCGGATCCTTTTCTAAGTGCACAAAGGCCGAAGTTAGATGCCAAAAGGAAGACAACCTTTTTTGCTGAAACTCTCGACCTAATACAGTTTCCGGAACCTGAGTTCGAGTTTGTAGGTATATCCGATCTGGATTCTGACTCGGAATTGGAGTCCGACAACGAAAGTTTTAAAGAAAATTTGTAAAATTTAATTATTTTTCTTTATGTTCTTTTGTTATTTATGTTAGTTTATTGTACCAATATGTTTAGTTAATAATTTCATAAATTATAGTTTCAAATATGTATTTTGTATAATTGAATTTATTAGATATTATTTTTGTTACTTCTGTTTTATTTAAATTACCTATCAATAAAAAGTTTATATAGTCTTTTTTTTTTCACATATTCTTAATATTTGGCGAAAAAGCATGCTTCCTAACGATGTTCTTAACTTTGACACAGTTCATGGATCGTTTTGAACAGTTTCATATGTTAAAATAAATAATGTTAGTACTATAATCCCCTATAAGGATATTATTATTATTATGTGTCCGGTTATGTTGTAATCATACTTTTAGGGTATGATCAATTAACAATTTCATTCCCCTATCTTTCAAAAAGAAGCGACAGCATGGGCACTTTGACACTGATATTCAACTATTTGGTATTGTTGGAAATCTTACAAGATCAACAAGACACTACACACCTCTGTCTAGTCCTTCAGGTCTATAGGGGTGATGCTATTTTATGATAAGAGTTGTTAAAGCTCTGAATTCTTCAACTTAAACACTAAAAGGAACGTTTAAATATGTAAAAATAAATAAAAATATTTTGACGATTTAAAAAAAAAAAGGCATCTACAACCATTATGTAACGTATGTCAAAAAATCATAAATAATTAGTACTATAACCCCCTATAAGGATATTACGGTTATCGCTGCCGTTTTAGAGATATTTCGATTTTTCATACTAGCTCCATACAAAATTTTCGTAAAAAAAATATAATTCCTTCGTTTCTGTGCAGAATCAATTCTGGTGTCATTTTTGTATATTGTTATAACTAATAGAAGTGATATCCGGCAAAAAAACTCGCACTTGCAAAATAAAATGCCTAAGTCTATGAAAGCCGATTTTCAGCCCACCGTGCGGCACCGGTTGCTGAATATATTGCCGGCGCCGCGCCGGTTGCTGAATAGATTGCCAGCACCGCGCCGGTTGCCGACAAAGATACGGTTACTAAATTAACCTATCCCAATAGAACACTCACAGAACATCATAATTTTTTTTTATTAATTATTCTTGAAAATAAAAAGTCAGTCAAGAACTTTTATTATTCCACGTTAGGCCCAGTATATCGCACTTATCTTGGAAAAATCTTGTAAACAATGAGGCGAATGCGGAATAAATTGTTATTATTCGAATACTTGTAATTTCCAAATATTGACTGGAGACTAGATCGAGAATACAACATAATTGTAATACAATAGAAACACAACTTTCCTGAAAACCATGACACTATCCATGATACTTTGGAAAACATTTTGTGTTTATTCCAATAAAAAGTAGTTGTAGTGAGTGCAGTATGCAGCCCCGCCATCCTCCCTACCGCCGCACATATGTATACATACACATGCAGTCGATGCGAATGTTGTTATATAGAATTCTACCTCAATCTTACTGGAAATGTGTTTCGCCCCTCCATGGAGCATCCTTACGAGATGTTCTAAGCCTTCGGCACGTACATATACATATGTACTATATTTGCGGGAGGTGATGCTAACTGCATTATTTTAAGTTCTAAAAACTATTTTTTAGTGAAATACTCTATCCATTTTCAAAAAATATGATACTAATTTCCATAGGAATTAAATTTGTTAAGGACTTATGGACCTAAGCAGTCGACTCGTCAGGCGGCAACAAGCGTCTTATATTGCGGTTGAATTATTTGTACAAGTTATATTCTTGCAACTGTTTTTTCGGTTCTGTTAAATTTCAGTATTAATTAAGAGCGTATAACTTACGATGTTTCATACAAACATTCAAGGACTTATTCTTGAAAACAAAAGCACCGATTTAATGAGACACAAGATACCTTTTTTTTATCTTGGTAAAATTATCAAATAAGTCCTCCCACCCCGGGCAGGGTGGGAGGGACTGTCAGACTTTTACTGACTAAAATCCACGGTGCTCCTTCAATAACCCTTTACGTACCGGGGTCACGCCATTCTCTCCCTCACGCGGCCCGCCTCCTCCTTCGGAAGCATGACTGCTTCGCAGAAGGAGGCGACCGCTTCCTACTCCCTCTCGCCCCGCAGCATGGCCTCGACCAATGCCGGGCGCGAGAGGTCTCCGCCTATTGCCGCCGTGAGGTCACGTCGGTGCTCTGCCCTAGCGGGGCAGTCCTGCACCGTGTGCTCTACCGTGTCCTCAGGGCGACCCTCGCAGTGGTGACACCCAGGCGTTTGTTCCTTTCCCATCAGACACAGGTACCTCCCGAAACTTCCGTGTCCGTTGAGGACCTGCGTCATGCGGTAGGTCAGGACGCCGTGACGCCGATCTAGCCACTCCTCAAAGAGGGGTCTTACCGCCGCAATTGCGGCGTGCCCGAGACACAAGATACCTAGGACTAAATAGTCAGTACTTAAATAACTCTTTCTAAAAATACTTAAAAAAAAAAGAAAGTGATATTTCATTTTCCACAGAAAACTTTAACTTTTTCTTTCTCTGGGAACTAGGTATCTTGTGTATGTGTACCAAGTTTCCCTAGAAACGATTCTTTATTTTCCGAAAAAAAAAGGGCTCGAAAGTTGGTATGAAATACCGCGTAAGGTTGAAACGCTGTTAATATTTGTGAGCATTTAGACCGTATCCGAAGCTTAAGCCGAAGGTGAGGGAAGCCGGACTTCTGTCGGACAGCAGTAACTGTCGAAATTTTTGTTCTCTTCAGTCAAATAATAGCGACACATTTAGATGTGATACACACTACATATTGTGTAATGTTAATATTAGCTGAATCCTTGTTGATTAGGTAGTGGGTTGTCTAGTTTGAGCTGTTGGTCGGGCGGCAGAGGCAGTCTGAAACAAACAATGTACAAGTCATCATCATCATCATTACAGCCGATCAGAGGTGGGCGTTTAAACGAAAAGCATATAATATAACATATTATTTAAAATAAGCGAATAAGCAGACTAGTTTATAAAAGCATCTGCTTAATCCGCTTTTTGTTAAAATTAAAACGCAACCGCGTTTTGATAATTTCTTTTCATAACCACGTAAGTAAGAACGTGCTCAAATGAATTATGTAACAACTGATAGATGGCGCCCGATTCCATTTTAATAGATAGTAAACAATGATTATGCGAAAATCGACCTTAATTCAATAAATTTAAGGTTTAAAATATTTACATCTTTTGTTTATGTGCTGAATCGCGTTGACTTACTCAAAATTGGTAAACCTAGCAAATTAAATATGCTTTCCGTTGTTCACTTTTAAAAGCGACAATTTAATTTAAACAGGTTGCTTATACTGCTTATCACTTATTTTGCTTTTTACGTTTAGTAGCGTTTCCTCCGCCCGGTGAAAAGCGTCATGTTTTGTGAATTTCCGAAACAATTTGATTAGAAGTTGTGACTCGGACTTGTTTACGTAAACATAAATAGTGTAAAACATTTTTTCATGTGGTGAATTGTTTCTTACCAAAGAAATAATTCTGTGAGTTTTGGACTTGTATACAATATAGTTTTTAGGTGTAGTTAATTGTGTTTAATAGGTAATTGTGTTAATAATAGTGTAAATAGTTTATAGTGTAAGTAATTGTGTTAATTTTGACTACTTTTTCTACAAAAACAAATTGGTGAGCTAATTAAACTGTAAATTCGAATAACTACTGTATCAAAATGACGAGTAGAAGTTCCAATAACATAATTTGGAACTTTTTTTGAGAAATCATGCGACTAAAACAGCTGAGTGTAATTTTTGTAAAAAAACTTTATCGTATTACGATTCTAACAAAATATCGGAACGGAGGACCCGGTTGCTGACGAGCAAAGTAGAAAAAATTATGTTTCTGAATGTGAATAAATAACTAGATGGTTTGAGGAAATAATGGAAATTTTGTAAATAATTAAAATGTACATATACTTACTAGATAATAGATCAATGAACTTTTAAGTACGCCTGAATTTAATAAAATGTAGTTTATTATTTGACAAGTTATTAATAAATACAGATCTTAGAATAATACTAACCTACTTAGTTTAGTTTCATATAATTATATACAGTATTATTCATTCAGATAGTCCTAAGCCTGCCAAGTACGAAAGAAAATTCACTGATTTCGTTTAAAAACCAATACTTAAACTTAACCAACTAAAAAAGCAAACAACATAATTTCATTATTTTTAATGTAAGAAAGTAAATAAGCGTATTAAGCTATTAAGCAGTTTACGTAAGTGACTTTTGATAAAAAATAAACGAATAAGTTCGTTAAAAGTTTTAAGTCGTTTATCACATCTTTACAGCCGATAGATGTCGCGTGTGGCCACATCGTCGGCTCCTGTGCGTCGCGGTCCGCATTCTCAACAACTTTGTGCACCGCGCAACACGCGCCCAAACTAACGGGGAACACAATGAGATTTTTAGAAATTCTGTCAGCTTTTTCAACAGCACATCCTATAATGTTGGTATATTGTGTGGAAAAACTATTAAAATTAAAACATCTATATCTCAGAGATGGAAACTCAAGTGCAATGAAGAGAGCAGCACTTGTACATTAAGGTCAACTCGGCGATGACCGTCTGGCGGCAGCTACAAGACTGACAACTCAAGAGCATAGTCATATATAAAAAATAAATAAATTGACATAGATGGCGCTATATAAAACACAAATAGAAAAATTGGCCAAGTGCGAGTCAGACTCGCCCATGAAAGGTTCCGTAGTAACTATAATAATATAATATAATATGTACATTTATTTGACGAATAAAAAAAACCTTAAAAATTTCTTAAAACTAGCTTATTTACATTTTTGCCACTACGCTAAATAACTTTGTTTTTCATAGTGTTTGTATGAATTACAAAGTTATATTTGCGGTTTTAGAAAATATGCTGTATTCTAAAACTGCTGACTCGATTTCGTTCAACAATTTTGGTTGAAAGTTTACATTAAGATCTACAGGCATATATTTTTTTTTTATTTTTCCTTCCATTATTATGGAAGTTAGAAAGGGGGCGAAACACATTTTACCACTTTGGAAGCTTATATCTTTTAAACGATTGACTTTATGAAAAAGTGGTTTTAGAAACCTTTATAACATTTTTAAAGACCTGTCAATAGATACCACAAACGCACAGGTTGCATAAAAAAAAATTCATCTCTAGTTCCATGTATAGGGACCCCCCCCCCCTTTATTATAAATATTTTTTTTATTTTTTTCTTAAAATCGGAAAGCGGTTCATAGAATACATCTATCTACTAAGTTTCACATGTATAGTCTTAATAGTTTCGGAATAAAATGGCTGTGACATACGGACGGACGGACAGACAGACAGACAGACGGACAGACATATCGAAACTATAAGGGTTCCATTTTTTGCCATTCGGCTACGGAACCCTAAAAACACTTTTACATCGAATGGAAATGTTGAGTTTTGAAAAAAAAATGCGACCCATAAAAGGTATGTACTTAATTTTACTAGCCCTTACACATGTGTTTACACGAATCTTTTAATACACATAAAGTGCCGTACTTTGGTTAACACTGATATCATTATTGAAAGATCACTACGAAACTAATAGATATCGGTGCCTCGTGCGCCACAGACATTAATAGAAGACACCCTGTGACATCAACATCATAGACGTAAGTGCTTCAAGGTCAGTGTGAGATAGTGCAGCTCTCTATTGTTGTTGTTTATATTGTTGTTGTTGTATAAAAAAATAGTAGTGAATTAAGTTCTGAAGAACTTCGAAAAATCTTATAAGGTGTGGATTTGGAAGATGAATGCGAGAGTACATCAGACGAAGATTTTGAGGCAAGTGTTAATTATTAAATGGTAAGAAAAATTAAAATATATAAATATTTTCGTTCAATAACCTAATTATATCAGCGTAAGTAGGTAGGTCCTCATGCGAAATTAGTATGATACCTCAGAATGGAGAACATACTGTTTTACATAATGTTTTACTAAAATAATATAAGGTTCAATAATTAGTGGAAAAAAAATACTGGCGATATTTAGTTATTTGACAGGACGGCAGCGCCGTGTCTATGGCCCGGCACTTTACTTCAGTAGTAGCGTGAGAGTGAGATCTCTAAATTAACTACTAGACTGTACATATTTATTCCTTCATTGTGGAAATCTGCATTACGTGTGGCCAAATAATATTGTGTTACGATAATGGCAAACAAACGTAAGTTATTAAAACAATTTTAATTCAATTTTATTTATATACGTTTTTGCAGCCCATTCATTTCATTATAATTTGTTTTTAGATGCAAAAAGTGTCCTACCTTCTTCATCACCAGAGTAGGATTGCACATTCTCTCAGTCCCTTTTAGAACTAACACGCAATAAGATGGCGAAAAAGGCGAAATCAGAAACAAGATTGACCGGTAACGAAAAAGCATGCATCGAATGTATTCTGAATGAAAATAAAATCAGAGAAGACACAAGAAATAGCTATTTTGCAAAGTTGATTGAAGAAGAAATTAATCAAGTGGAACTGTATCTTCGCACGAAAATGTATGCCAAGATTCTAACTTTCATTCATCAAGCCAAAGGATGTCACTCAAGTGACGTTTTTGAAACCCAAAATTGTTAATTATATTTTAATAAGTTGATTAAATTTAAAACTGTTAGTTAAATAAAATGATAAATGATGAAAATTATGTTTATTAATTATTATAATACCCTACGAACATTAAGAAGGAAATGTGTGTGGAATAATACTAATAATGTGTGTTTAGCATAAACATGGAATAGACAAATACTTAAAAATGTAAGAAAAGAAACCATAGACAGAAGAAAAGAAATCCTAATAAAAATTGAACTTTTACGTGCTATAAACGCCATGGTCTTGATATGAAGACAACTGGATGACGTCAAAAGACAATAGGGATGTAGCCAGTTTCGTTGATTTGTTTTTTGACTCAATATAAACGAGTTATGTATCTGATTTGTCACTATTTAAAGTGTATTCTGCATTTTCTTATTACAACTATAATTGCAAATAAAACAAGATATAAAAATACGTCATTATTTTTATTTATCTGGTACATTTACATGAAATGTAAGTAACATTAACATGTTAGTAACATTTATCGATAATACAATTACCCTCATCACTATTGTTTACTATACATTCGTTATACATTTATAGCTTGGCGCTGTGTCACCCAGCGCCAAGCTATCATCATCGCGTTCGGTACCGCTTGGCGCTCAAAACGTTAAGAGCAGAGTATAATATAAAAAGAGAAATGGTTACAGTCGCGACTTACGAGGTGTAAATCGTGGGTTCGAACCTGGACAAACAGATTCCATTGTATAATGTACATCATCCCCACTGTTTTGGCAGCGGTGAAGGAAAACATGGTGAGGAAGCATGTCTCAGCATGCGTCACTAGTAGTCTTGTGCCTACTCGGTCACTTTGGAGATCGCTCCGTACTAGTTCATTTCGGACAGTGAACTAGTTCACTCTATTCGTTCTGACAGCTCTATTCGTTCTTCGCTCTCGGCGGTCCAAGTCTGAGTTAAGGATCGCCGAGAGCGAAGAACGAATAGAGCTGTTAGAACTAATAGAGTGAACTGTGGTCCGCGCTGTACCCCAAAGAGTATAGTAACTAGTATCTGTGCTCTGAGTCTCAGAGCATAGCGCGGACCACATAGCAAATGTAGGTACTATTAAAGACACCGTATTTATTTATCTCTGTATTACCACAGCGTAAACAGCTGACATAATATTAGGATTATGTATAATTTAAACAGAGATATTTATTACCATTGAAATGTGAATCTGAAACGGTTCTCATATTTTTCTTATTATCTATGGTTCTCATTCATACAGACACAGAATGAATTCGTATGACGTTTCTGTCAACCAATCAGTGACTGTATTTCATTTCTCGTTCGCACATTACGATCGCACGGTTTAGAATGTACGACAATGTACGAGTACGAAAAGAGCTGTTAGAGCTGTTAGAACGATCAAGCCAGCGTTCGGAAACGGTTCTTTTAGTACAGTGCAAAGATTCGGCTCCTATTCGTTCATCGTTCACGTACTACACAAGACTAGTCACTAGCGAGGTAGGTTACGGCACATCCCTCTCATAGAGGGGACGCCTGTGCCCCAGAAATGGGGTCGTAACAGCCTGTTTAAGTTATGTAGTAATAGTACATTATGGTACAAGTGTGTAATGTTGGTGATTACCGCTGAGGCGCCATTGAGACCCGAGCCGTCAGGTGAGGGTCTTAAGAGAGCCGAGGACGGTAATTATCAATACACACGTGTATCATACGACGTTTTTCAACACACTTGCGAGGAAAAAACAAATATGTATTGCATAAATCGTTTAATTATTAAAACAATTGGTGAATGTACAATTTTCAAAACGATATTGGATTGTTTTTAACCGACTTCAAAAAAAGGAGGTTTACAATTCGTCTTGAACTTTTTTTTTTTTTCTTTTTTTTTTTTTATGTATGTTACCTCGTAACTCGGAGACGGCTGGACCGATTTGAAAAATTCTTTTTGCGTTTGAATGGGTATAGTTTCTAGTTGGTCCCATTGTTACGAAATCAGGATCTGATGATGGGATCCTGGAGAAATCGAGGGAACTCTTCAAATATTATAGGCACACCCATAGCGTTTTGGGTATTTCTTGTAGTACCTTGAGCATTTGCTTCCGAAAAGTACCATTTGGGGAAGTTGAACTGATGATGAAGACCACAGATGGCCACTGAAACTCCTCAATAATAAGTATTTCGTGGGTTGCGATTCGATTACTTGAGTACGGATGTTAAACACTTTATGCTCGTCACAATACATATGGTGATGTAGAGCTGATGGTCAAGTACCAGGAGAACTCCTCAAAAATTAACGGCTATGCATCGGGAAAAGCAAAATTTTCTAAAAAGTGATAAGTTGTCGACATTATGGCTTTTGTAACTAGATAAATTACAAACCGACCCACTAAAAAGCGTGAAAAAAAAATTTTTAGCAAAAAACAGAACCGACTTCCATATCAAAACACTACAAAGGCAAAAATAACTTTAATTTCGGAAGGCGGTGTTTTTAGTTTTGTATATATTTTCGTTTTTGACACCGCCTTCCGAAATTAAAGTTATTTTTGCCTTTGTAGTGTTTTGATATGGAAGTCGGTTCTGTTTTTTGCTAAAAATTTTTTTTGATGGCAATTTCACAGTTTGTGTTACATTGGTACTTGCCACTTCTTTAGTACCTTCATTTACTTCTTGTGTAAATGTCGGCGACAAAGGTAAATCATACAAATTACTGGAAGGAGAGGGCACCAAATAACTCACGCTAGTAGATGTACATGGTTGTGGTTCGGGGCAAAACTTTTTTGCCTTTGGCTCCAAATTAATGGCTTGCGTTATTTTGTCATTGATTTTTGCTTTGTTATGAATTGAGTCTTCTATGTACGATTCAGCGATTGCGTCAGAACGCCATCCACCATGTCGCTTCAAAGTTAGTATATCAGCCCCCGAATCAGCCAACATTGTAGCCGACGTTCTTCTAAAACTGTGTTCAGTGTAAAAATCGGCCTCAGGCAAACCTAAATACTTCGCTATTTCTCTTGGCATATTACCAAATTTGTTAATACCGATTGTTTGTGCAGTACATTTTCCTTTCTGAAAGTTTTGGAAAAAGCGGTCATTCTTTGTTTTTGTTGAACGGAGATCTTGGTATTTTTTCACTATTTCACGAAACGTTCCTTGGATTGTAAAAGATCGTGGAATCTTGGTTTTAGTCTGGGTAATTTTGACAAGAAGCATATCTCCGTGGATTTCTACATCTTTTGTTGTAATATTGTACAGCTCTTGTCGTCTACAAGCACCAGTAACACCGAATATTAAGGCAACCTGCAAAGAAATCAATTAATTAGTTCTAAGAAATTATGCTAAAGTTACACACTTGTATATTGTAGATTCGTTTCGATTAAAAATATGAAACGTACCTTTGTTGCTAGATACTGACTATCCGGAGCCTCATTCAAAAACTTTTCAACGTCGGCTGGTGACAAAACTTTAGATTTCCGACCAATATATCCATCCGAGCGTCTCTTCAAAAATGCCATCAGGTTACAGTACGTTTTGATATCAACACCATGTTTGAGCTTAACCATGCTTCTTAACATGGAATAGATGCACCACAGGGAGCTAGGTTTGTATGTATTGGCGAGTTCAGAGAAATACGCCAAAAACACATTTTCAGAAAATGACTGGGTTTTTTTGTTGCTCTTCCATTGCAGGAAACTATCGTAAGCAGCTAAATACTTTTCTCTAGATTTTGCAGGTATTAGGCTTTCGTTTGCATTTTGTGCTGCATTTAGTATTTCTGGCGGGGTTAAATCAATCAATTGTTCATCTTCTGTACTAAAACCTGACATTTTTATAATTATTTACCACACAGCAACAAATGCGATACAAACAAAATATGAAAATTAGGGGAAAATTGGGAAATGGCGCGCAATTTTTTTTTTTGCACGCGCCAAATGTAAGTTGATTGATTACAGCCATACAGCCTACTTCAAAATGATAATTTTTGTGATAAAATGCAAATATTTTATAAGAAATTATTGTGAATTATAAATAATTTGATAATAATAAATGTTTTTTCGTCTTAATTAGGGACACATTTATTTATTTCAAAAATGTAAATAGATTTTCGGTGGCATAAAACCTCTTTGTTGTTACAAAAAAAAAAAAAAAAAACTGTATTACCCGGTTAAATTGAAAATGCTCTGTTTACTCGCATATAATTTGCAGTTAGGTACTAACTTAACTTTGTAGGGATCATTCTATTATGCACTAGTGTGTAATATTATTATGCACGTGTATGTTATAGTTCGGTTTATGGCCCTAAGAACGATATAATAAGGCTCACTTTACGAGCAAGTGTGTTGAAAAATATTTTAAAAAGGGACACTGATTTAAAAAATTCCTTACGTTCTTCAATTTTAGCCAATCTTGAAATGAATCTATGAAAATTAAGGCGTTAATCGCTCAATGGTCTACAGCTTGCCTGCCGGGGATGCGGTAATGTTCTAACGAGGTGGCATAACGCAAGTGCAACTGAAGGCACAGGGTGGGTTTTGGTCCGTATAAGTCTGACACTCACTTCAGCTCCACCCAGAGCAGGAGATCAACACATAATATGTTGGTATTTACCACGAAAAAACAATAGCGTATTTAAAAATACTATATTAACTAGTAAAGGTTCTCATACTGTAGGCTCATATGAGTATACTAGCTGATCCGACAAACGTTTATATGAAAAACGAAAGAAAAATAGCCTAAGATCTATTCTCAGACCTACCAAATATACATAAAAAGTCATAAAAATCGGTCATTTCGGAGAAGTTCAATAACAAACATTGTAACACGATATTAACAACTACTAACCAATATTAACAACATACCTTAAATCTCAAACATGCATAACTAGCTGTGGCCCGTGGTTTCTTTCGCGTTAATTATGAAGTTGATTAAATAAGATAATATTTTTAGCTATGTTACTTAGAAACGATGAAGACTTACATGTAAGCTCCAGACACGCCGCCGGGTTCCATTTCCACAATTGGTAGTTGTACGTAAATTTCGGGTTCATCACTGAAATCATACAAAGTTTTATAGAAAACTAGCGACCCGCCTCGGCTTCGCACGGGTGCAATGTTTATATTAAATATATTATAGAATGTCTTTATATACAACGTTGACAGCTTTTTGTCATTCGACATACATGTTCTCTTTAGTAATTACTCTTGAAAGTGCGACATAATATTGATCATGGGAAACCATTCAACGCTCAAATCTAAGCCTACAACAACATCACGCGTGCCGAGCCTCCGCCGGCACCGCGCCGCAACCGCTATGTCCTTGCATTTTAAATCTGTAATAGTTTCGAAGAGAAACTATTCATTTAAATTACATGCTGTAAAGGGCAATATTAATCTATATTAAATGCAAAATGTATTGATGGTACTTAATTGGATAAGGATTAATGCTGTATTGCTTAAAATCGCTTCGTAAAATTTGCTCGTATTTCTCGTAAAAAGTAAAGGATAAAAAATGGTTGTTGTGGGTCATCTATAAGAGATAGATATATACCATTGCGGACGTTTTTGTTGTCCTTTTTAAGGTGTACAATACTGTAGTACATTATTTTGATCTATCTCGTAGGGTTCAGCCAGTGTTTGCAATGCAAGCGCAAAAAAATGTGTTAATTTGCGAAATCAAATTAGAAACCTCAAAAATTATCAGTGTTCCTCTACTATATTATGCATGTTATATACTTAAAAACCTTCCTATTGAATCACTTCTTCTATTGAAAAACTGCATCAAAATCCGTTGCGTAGTTTTAAAGATTTAAGCATACATAGGGACAGACAGAGGGAAGCGACTTTGCTTTATACTATGTTAAGATGTTTGTGACGTTAATACCGACCATGCCGCTCATCATATGCTTAGCCCTTTCTAGGGTCGGCTTCCAGTGTAACCGGATTCAGCTGAGTAATAGTGTTATAACTGGAGCGACTGCCTATCAACTGACAACCCAGTAGCTGGGTAAGGGTAACACAGTACCCCCTTGGCCAGGCTGGTGTCAGACTGAATACCCATAAAGACAGTCAAACATGATGTCATAGTATGTCCACAAAAAAAAATCATTCGAAACAAAATTTAGTACTAAATTTATTCCCTTCATTGGCCCTTACATTTACAACAAGATAAATAAAATTCTAAATATATATCCATTGACTAGTAAGTCCTGTAAAACTATAGTAAGTACTTATCTCCAAAAACTTACGTATGAGGAGATAGAAGAACTGCTAGAAATACCGGTATAAACTATAAATTTTTTTATTTTAATATGAGTAATTCCATCTAATATCAATACGCTATACGTGCAACATTCACGCTTCCATCTAACAAGCACACATCCTCTCACACTCATACACTCACACCCACATATCACACAAAGAGAGAACATACTACACATATATTTTCTTCTTTGTCATTGTTTAATTTACTTATTTTCAAAGATATATAATAAACTATAGATACGTTGTCCGCGCTCTAAAATGGCAAGTTGAAATCAAGGTAAGTGCCTCGTGTCTGTTTAGTTGCGCACGAACCTGTGTCGCGATCGCTACATTACACATCTTAAGAAAAATGTGTTTTAAAAGAAAATTAGGAAAAAACCATGCCTTTGTGTGTTTTCAGACGTTGCACTAATTATACTGCTTCCGTGAGAGGTCAAAATGTGTCATTTCATAGGTAAATATCAACAGAAATACATTTTTTATTTTAATTTTTCTACACGGCTAATGGCGGCTAGCGTATGAATGAAGTCAGTCACGTGACGTTAGGGAGGTTGTTAACTAAAGATGTATATTCATCTCTCTCTAACATCAGGTGTACCTAAAGGTGGCATTTATTTTCTGTCCCTTTCTTTACACGTATTAGATAGTAATTCTCTATGTGTGTGTTTCGTGCCGTTTTTGAGAGGTGTTTTGTGGGAATATGACGCGTCTATTATTATACGTCATTGCTTATTTTATGTTAAGTTGCTATTAGTCGTCCATTGTATCGGTTACTCAAGGGGAATGGCCTTGAGAGCCGAAATACAGGTTTTGCCTAGTTCGGCCTCAAGTTCTACAACTTTTGTGTACAATTAAGCACTATCATTAAGCACTGTATTATTTTTATAAACAATAGATAGATAGATAGATAGAATATACTTTATTGTACACCAAAAATTGGAACACACTTACATAACCTTATTTCTATAACTTTGGTTACAATGGCATATATCTACATATATCTTGGAAATAAAATTTATCTTATCTTATCTTATGTACAAATGACAGCCAGGACCAGCACCTTAACGAGCTTTCCGATGCACGGAGGTATCTTGATATGTTGAGATAGTCACTCATCCACGGACCGACCTCGACAGGCCGTACACTTGAAGATCGACCCGCGTAGCTGTTATTATGTAGCCACGAGCTCCTCACACACACACACACACATTGCATCACTCGAAACTCAAAGAGAAGTAGGTACCACACTCATTCAAGCATTGTATGTTTATTCTAGCTTTAGTTCATAAATTCTTGTGTTTCCCTTCATTCTTTATTGCATAGTTCTGTCTCTGTTTTATTTTTGTTAGGTATATACTAAGGCGAGACTAAATTTAAAATTTCCTAAAGGGGCGCGGAATGCCATAACACAGGCATTGCGTCAATGGATGCTACTTACTAGTCCGCTTCAGGAGGTTCTTCTTTGATCACCAAGGTTTCAGTCCTGTACATAAATAGATAACAATTTAATTGATGAAGCTTCTGCAGCTTTTACTCGCGACTTTGTTCGCATGGGCAGGGTTTTTCCGAGTAAAACCACAAACCCGTGTGAATTTCGGGATAAAAAGTAGCCTATGTGTTATTCCAGTATCTCAGCCATGGTTCGCTCAGTAAAGCCTGCATGATTGTTCGCTTGAATTCTTCCTTGAAGGCTGTCTCTGCCCTATCCATTTCCAACCAGATCTATCTTTGCGTGGTGCAACCGTGCCGATAACCGATCATATTGACCCTCTTGGGGTAACGTTGACATCCACACTTCATTTTGGTCCATTCATCGAGGCTAAAGCTTAACTGACCGCCAAAATCCTAGCAAAGGTTAGAGAGTACTTCACACCGGAACAGCTGCTCAATCTTTACCAATCGCAAGTTCGGTCGTATATGGAGTACTATTCCCGTCTCTGGAAAAGATCTGTGGAATATCGGCATGCATGATGCACTTGAGTCTATCGAGAAACGGGTCAAAAGACAATAAGCCTTTTCTCGACTCAACCTCGTCAAAGCTGCAGGAGCCTTGAACATCGGCGACGTGTTGCACAATATATTTCCACCAAGTCAATTCCATCATCGGACTACAAGACGAACAGCGATGCACCATTGTTACATGGTGGACATCCCACCCAGCCAGCACAAACCTTCTGAATAAGTTTTGTTTAACAACATTCATGGAAACTAATCGTTGAATAAGACTACCGTAATTAGCTGATTTGGCGCTTACTCAGACGTTATTTAAGCAATTTGGGTACAAATTATACTGCTAATAGCTGTGTAATAACAACGTAACAGATGAACAAGTTTTGAATAATTGTACGACAAGCTGAGCAACTCGACCTTAAATCTCGTCTCTAAATGGGGTGACGACAATCTGGTCAAATACAACGCTCTGAAAACAAAGGCTTGTCTTTACAGCGCTAAAAGGAGCCCATTTCATCTATCCCCTACTTTCCGAAGTACATCTGTGCCAGCTACCGACCGCCTGGAGCTTTTGGGCATGGAGTTGACATCAGACCTCAACTTCGGCTCAACCATCGAGTCCGGAGCTCAGACTGCAGCAAAAAAGTTGGGAATCCTATAAAAGGTGAGGCGGTACTTCACGCCTGGACAGCTTCTGAATCTATATAAAGTACAGGTCCGTTCCTGCGTGGAGTATTGCAGCCACTTGTGGGATGGCTCTGCAAAATACCAACTTGCTGCACTGGACTCGATCGAGCGCAGGGCTAAATGGCTTATAGGCGACGAGGTGCTATCGGGCAAGCTTCATAGTCTGGCTCATCGGCGAACCGTTGCTTGCCTGTCGGTTTTCTACAGATTGTACTTCGGGGAGTGCGCGCAGGAGCTCCATGACCTGATTCCTCCATCTCCATTTCACTACCGGTCTACCAGACGCACGGCTGGATACCATCCACACTTGGTTGATATACCGTCTTGTCGTACCAAGCGCTTCTCCTCCACATTTATTGTGCGCACAGCCAAGTTGTGGAATTCTCTACCGGGTTCTGTGTTCCCTGCCACTTATGACCTTTCAGCCTTTAAAGCAAGAGTAAATAGGCATCTTCTGGGCTCGCTCGTCACATCGTAGACCTCATCTATCGCTTACCATCAGGCGAGATTGAGGTCAAGAGCGGGCTCATCAGTAATAAAAAAGAAAATAGTATTACAGCTCCGTTAGCCAGATGATGAATGAATGATGAATGAACTATATGGTTAAGTCCTTCAAAGCTCAGATATTCAGATGATACACAGCATTTGGCTTATATTTTATAAAGAAGTTAATCAAATTAAATTGAAATTGACAAATCCGAACTGCGACATTGAAATATAATATAATATGGCCAACTTTAATTTAAATTTAACCTTTATTTATGCTTACAGAAAAAAATTGTTGGTGCGCATGCAATTTTACCGTGTATTTATATAATTATACATTTCGTATAAAATTTTCACGCGCTACCTGATAAGCCGATTTTTGCAGAAATAAACAACATTTCATCTGTTAGTATGTTTTTACGTATGAAATATGTTTTTATGTTTTATGCAGTTTAAGGGTTCAAAATAACCATGTAATACTTTTATAAGAATATTATACCGATTTCGTTATTAAACATGAGTATTTGAGTATAAAATTCCACATCATTATAATAGGTTATGTTATTCGATATGGCCACAAGTCGGTACCACTTTGTGCTGGTGATACCAAATATGAGAGTCTACTGCTCAAAGTGGTACCGACTCCTAAGTAATTACCTATTTTTAACGTTTTAGCGTTGAAGTCGATAAGTATTTTCTGTCATAAAGCTTTTTTTTATAAAACTTTGTTTTAGTATTCAGTCGAGCAAGAAAAGAAGGAAATCACATTTTGGGTTGTGATTTCCTTCTTTGTGGGTCCAACGTAAGCCTCAAAATCAAAGAAGTGCAGCTAATAATAATGACGACGACGATAATGATGATGAAGATAATATATAAATAACGATGGTGATGTTAATATAAATGATAATGATGGCAACCATAATCTAGATGACGATGGTGACGAAAATAATCCAAGTAATGAAAACGAAGCTATAATTGAAGAGGATGAATAGATCTTGTTTATTTTTAATAAAGAAAGAAGATGTTTCTATATGAACGTATTGTGTTCCTATAATGTGTAACGTTAAATTCTATTTTGTTGATTTCTTTATTACGATTTTGATTTTAGTTGCTAGATTTTTAATAAACGTTCTGTCAAACAGAGTCCCGAGTAAAACACTTGAGTTTACTCAATAATCAGACTTATAATCGTTTGATAGGTAGTGATTTATCGGGTATTATTCTCCAGTAATTTTTAAACAGAAAATAAAAGGAAGACTGATTGAATAACATAATTGTTTTATTAGAATTAACTTAAATACCAATTATAATATTTAGTCAAACATCCAACACTTTCTGTCTCATACTATTTATAAAATAGCATGAGATCAAGTTAAGCATTATTCTTATCATAGGTATACTTAATAGTTACTCATCAATAATCTGTATTTACAGTTTGTATACAATACAAAATTCTTTATTGTACAAAGAAAACCAAACACATACATCACACACCATTACTATCAAAATTTAAATTTAATTGTATAGATTCAGGGATTTCCAGCCATACAAAATTAATTATATCTTTTAAAGGTTCAATAAGTCCTTTATGCCAGTATTCTCCACCTTCAATTTTGTTTATTACAACCCTTCTCTTAGTCTGTAATAATGTTCTCGGGTTTACTGGTAAAACTCCTGGCAATCTTTAAATGAAGACAGCTAATAATCCTCTGAAGGCTTCTAGAGAAATATTTTATTTATGGCCCATTGTTTTAAGTTATTACAAAAGATTTTTTTTTTCATATTCTGTTTCGCTTTTTTTTTAATTATTGGAACTCGCATCACTATCGTCATAAGTTTGAATTGATTCATAATCTTTATACAATGTAGATTCATAATAATTTCTTACGGAACCCATTTCTATCGATTGTTGTCGCACTTGACTTTTACTTGGATTAGATAAACTGGAAGAACTTGTTTCAGCCGTTTTGTATTGGAACAAATAGAGTTTTTTATCTTTTCATACTCTCACAAGCACTTGCTTCGTATGCCTCCCGTCCTTTTTCTATTTTTTCCATGAATTGGAGTGTTTTTAACACTTTTTTGTAAAGGAGCATTTTTACACAACCACTACAAAACAAAGCGCAGTTAGCCGCTTAAATGCTGATCAACGTTCCAGAACAGTTCTTCTAGCTTAATAAATGTCTACTTTTCGTGAATACCCAGCAAACTTCTCCATAAGAATCTGTTACAATTGCTTTAACCACAGTTAGCTGCACATGACGGTAATTTCGTACTAAAAGCGGCATAAATTAGTTATAACAGCTATCTTAATTTCTGTTAATTTACTATATGCTTCATAACAGAAATAACGCCTATTTTATACAGCAGCTGAATAACTGTCAAGATGTGGTATGTAATACAGCTAAAAGAGAACAGAATATAATTTATCCAGTATCATGCGTGATAATGGAATTTTATACCCATGTTATACAAAAGGTTACACAAACTCTTGAGTAACAAGTCTTTTTATGATGTTTATTCAGCTTTAAGAAATAAAATCCGCAAATTACTAAACTAACTCAGCTAATGGTGTTATTATAACAAAAAACTTTAATACAGAACTTTGTAATACACACAGCTTCTATACAAATACAATAAATCTTAACCCCGCATAAGGTTAAATTGTTGGCTAGTTATCTGACTTGTGTGCTGCCTGGGCAGCCATACGTTTTGGGAATACTTTCATCGTGCGTACGGCTAATGAGTCGAATTCCCTGCTAGAGTCTGTATTGCCGGTTAGCTATCATCTAGGTGTATTTAAGTCAAGAGTGAACAGGTTACTTCTAGGTAAACGTACTTCATCTTCGACCACACCATCGCTTTCCATCAGGTGACATAGTGGTCAAACGCGAGCAGCTATCATCAATAAAAAAATAGTTTTTGCGTAGACGAGTAACAAACATCCATCCATCCATCCTCACATCTTTTGTGTTTATAATATTAGTAAGAAGTAAGATGATTAAGGTGAAACTCACACAACAGCAGCACTGCAGCGATCGCGGCCATCCTGAGCAGTTGGAACAGACAGCTTTCGTTTTAGTCTACAAAAAAAAACTTATAAATGTGTAAATTATTATTGTGATCGCGTCTGTCAGTCCGCCCACACGCAGGTACATACAACACTCGCTACCTGCTGCGGTATCATACAACATTAAGAAAACAGTTTGCGCCTGCGCATGTTTGTTTGTTAAATTACTTAGTATGTTTATCACGGATTTTATGGAGCTGGGTAACCGTAACTGAAACTATCGGGTATCCGAAATAAATTTTATTCGAAACCGAATCCGTTATAAAGTTAATTTCGGATCGGGGCGGAACCTAAATGAGAGATGTAATGTGTGTCAGGTTTTTGTTTTTGCCCAGCCGAGCCGACATCAGCCGCACGGGTCTTGCATAGATTGTTATTATTTATATTGATTAGTCATAACTAGTCAGTAGTTAAGGGTAAGTATATATTACAATTTTTTATTTACGAGTACCATTTTGCGTCGATAAATTGAAAGTAAAGTACTTTATCCGTAACCGAAACTGACGGGTAATCCGAAATACAGACATATCCATAACCTTATCCGAAACCGGTTAAATAACCTATAATATAATCCTACATAGTGGTCGATGCACCACATTTTCTTCAACCATTCTCTCCTGTCAGACGTCACAGCATCATTTACTCCCATTTCTTTCATAACATTCACTCCAGTTGCCTTCCTCATTGCATCCATCCTTTGGCCTTCCTCTACCTCTCCATCCATCGGCATACAAACCTATCACGTTACATTCCTATATCCGTATCCAGATCCGTAATTTCATATCCATAACATCCCTGACGTATACATGATTATATAACTCATATTAATAAAAATAAAATAATAATAATTATTTATTTATTTATATAAACTTTATGTACAATAGTGGTACATGGGCGGACTTAATGCAACAAGGCATTCTCTACCAGTTAAGACTAATAAATACTGTGCTTTATAATAATCTTTCTAACTAAGAGAACTCAAAATAATTATAATTACAGTCAAACCTGGATAAGCGAGAGTTCAAGGGAGCACAATCTCATTCTCGCTTATACAGGTTTCTCACTAACCCGAGTTTCTCGCTAATGCAGGTACATGGGTAGCGTTTCTCTCTTATAGGGGTACGCAGCAATAACAAGTCACAGCAAGTACGATTGTAGTAAATACATATATATTTTATTTTAATGCTTACGAAAACAAAACAAAAATTCATGTACTATGTAAGTATGTAATTATTTTATTTAGAACTTATTTGCACTCAAAAAAATCCGTCAATTTCGTTTGGGTTTCTGTTTTTGTATTTTGAATGTTTTTCTCTAACTCATAAATTTTGTCGAATATTGTTTGATCAACAACCGCCGCGTATTCAAATTACTGATGCACCGTCTCCAGCTAGCTTCATTGGAATGATCTTTATTTCTGTTCCCGGAATCTGTGCCGCAATTGATTGATTGGCACACGTGTCGATTTGAAAAGAATGCTATAAAATAACAACATTATTTAGTTCCACGAAATAGAATAGGTACAATATTGACGAGAATACAAAAACAATGGTAGGAAGTTCCACGAAAGTTAAGAATGACCCTGAATGAGTCATAAAATAGCACATGTTAAATTTGTAAATAAAGCTCGACTGTCCCTTATAAAGGTATAGATAAGTAGCAGTCTCACTTACGGAGGTCTATGAGGGAAAAACGACTCTCTCTTACAGAGGTTTCTGTTTCTCGCTAATAGAGGTTTTGGGAGCTTAAAATGATGGGTCCTGTCTATTACTCTCACTTATAGAGTTTTCTCACTTATCCAGGTTTGACTGTATTGCGAAAACCAAACTAAGAATAACAGGCTTTTAAGTAGTGGTTTCTCATTTTACGCTTTGTTTTTTTAAAGAGAATTTAGACTCGGCCTTCTTGATGTCAAGGGGTAGCATGTTCCAGAGTTTAATGGTAGAAATAGCATAGGAATTAGCCATAAACCCGATTCGGTGAGAAGGAATGTGAAGAAGTAAGTTTTTGTATGCGCGAAGGTTAAGGCTATGGAGAACTGCCTAGCACCTTAAAATTTTGTTTTAAGTAATCAGGAGCACAAGAATCGATCAAAATAGTGAAGAGCATGCAGAGAGATCTGAGGGATCTCCTTTGACGGATAGGCAACCATTTAAGCTGAGAACGGAAGGAAGAAATGTGATCATATTTACGAAGGCCAAAAATGAAACGGATACAGTTGTTAAGAAGTCGATCCAGTTTGTTAAGAAGTTCTTGGGATAGATCAGAGTAGCAAACATCAGCATAATCAATAACAGGAAGCACAAGCGATTGGACCAAAGTGGTTTTAGTGCTAGAAGGAAGAAAATGCTTGAATCTATAGAGAGATCGCAGTGTGAATGTTACTCTCTGGCTAACCTGTGCAATCTGCTTATTCCAACTTAACTTGTCGTCAATAAATAAGCCTAGGTCTTTAACGTGTGGCGAGAGTGGAATGACGGTATTGTTGAAGCTAAGCGGGAGTAGTTGGCTAGTGCCCAATTTTCGTAGCGCATGTGAACTGCCATCAGGATAGCCTGGCATTTACTAACATTGACCATATCTCCAAATCTGCTTGACCAATCGCTGATAGCTAATAGATCAGCATTCAGCAATGAGATACAGTTGTCCAAGTTATTCAAAACCATAAGGTAAAAGACATTACTTGTATTATTACTTATATTTCATGTTCGTCTTCTACAATGTACGAGCGTGGTTGAGATGCTTGTGCTACTACAGTGACCGGTTTTCTCTCGCCATTACACACTAACGTTGCCTTATCACCTAGTGATAAATGCTTAAGGGTGTTTGCCGTTTTTGTCGTAATTTATTTTAATTTGCTTTCTGTTAGACATCATGGTTTTATAATTTTTTTCGTTATCTACCTTCTCCGTTAGCAACTTAGCACTGACCGGTAATTTGGTTTTTAATCGTCTCCCCATTAAAATTTGTGCAGGCGAGTCTAAATCATGCCGCGGTGTTGCTCTAAAATTTAATAATGCAATGTTGAAATCTTGTCCCGAATCTACACACTTTTTTTATATTTGTACAATGTTTTCTGGAAGGGAAGAGATGTAGTATAATAATGACGGTGTGTCAACATTATAATTTATATGTGAGGGTGTCTGAAAATAAATCAGTGTTTAACCAACTTGCGTGCGTTTCATTACAATATACAGCCCACGGTGTAATCTCTTATTGACAACCTTTGAATTAACATAATTAAAGGACATAGATGGTTGACTGACTTAAGGCTGTCTGTGAACAAAATCATTAATAATTTTAATTAAACAGTACTTAACAGAAAAATATCAAAATAATATACCAGTGCTACGTGATACTCAGCTACTGCTTGGTGTAGTCAGATAGGCAGTCGATACATGTAAAACACTATATTCATCTAATTAGACTGGAAGTCGATCCCAACATAGTTCGGAAAAGGAGCAAATGATGAAAGCCTACCTAGGTCTGTGCAGTTCTGTCCTCTCCGGCTGCCTCGGTCTCTTCCGCGCCAGCTTCTTTGGCACGTCGGCATTCCGTCTCGCTCGCTCTTGCAGTATCTCGAGTACTGTCGACTCGCTCACTCCGGTGGCCAGAGCAGTCCGTTCGCTGAACTTCGACAGAGGAGTCAGGTCCATGCGCCTGTACCTCTTCTTCAATTCTGCATACTCTTTCTCGAAGAAATTGTATACATTTGCGATCACCATTTTTGTTTCATCCTGTATTATAGATAAAATCAATCATGAATGTCAGCCTTATTAGAGAAAATGTGAATTCGTATACTCTAATAATAAGGCTGAGATAAAGATTGTATTGGAAGACGACAAATCATTTAAACAAATTACTAACACAAAATAAGCCCAAGACGTTCGCCTAAACGTCGTGAGTAAATTACTTTTATTTAATCATTTCGTTGTCTTAACTATTTTGCAATGTTCTAACAAAATGTTTGCAAAAAAATATACGAATACAACAGCAACATGTTACAAGCCTGTCGATTTTCTATCGGCTACATTTCGGGGACTGTGTTATCAAATTGCTCGTCTAATTCCGCCCGCATACCTGTTCCATCATTGAACTACAAGACAAACGGCAATGCCAGCGTTACATGGTGCACATCCTAACCATACGCACAAAACGTTTTCGAAATACTTTCATTGTGCGTACAGCTTCGGCGGGGAATTTCCTATCGCAGTTTATGTTCCCTGATAGTTATAACCTGGGGGTCTAGCGAAGAATGAATAGATTACTTCTGGGTAAGCGTGCTTAATCTTCGACGACATCATCACTTAGGTTAGTAAGCGATAGGTGACGTGAGGAGGAGGATGAAACGATCAAACCCAGAAGATGCCTGTTGACTCTTGCTTTAAAGACTGACTGGTCATATGTGATAGAGAACACAGAAGCCTGCAGAGTTCCGCACCTTGGCTGTGCGCACAATAAATGTAGAGTAGAAGTACTTAGTACAAAAAGATGGTATATCAACCACGCGTGGATGGTAGCCCGTCTGGTAGACCGGTAGGGAAAGTAAAAGTAGGTAAAGTGTAAGCAATTACCTCGTGTATTATTCCCGATATTTGCGATACATCGCCGTTGCATTTTGGGCAAAACACTTTAGGTAACACGGGATCTTCATTCTGGAAAATAGAAAATAATCGTTGAGCTCCTTAAGTTTTAAGTTGAGCTACACCATATCTGACATGCTTGCACTGTCTGGACAGGTCCATTCGATTTGTGTGCTTCTTTAGAGAGCTTGTCCTCTAAAGAGCACCACAGTCATAAACATGGTTTGTAGACGACTTGACCGGTACGAATCGTATGCACTTTATTTTATATCTTTCATTATTTCAGGCTACTATAAAAGCCCATAGAAAAATTAGTACATTGCTAGGGCTGTTATAGGTATCTGAAAAGCTTCTGTTAAGGAAGGAGCTCTTTTGTAAATCCAATATAATTATTAAAAAAAGTGTCCTCAATAGTCTCTAATCTATCAAAATTAAAATATTTTAAGTTCTTCTTTGTATCATCTTTAAGTATTTGCTATTTGTGCACTGTTAAAAGTATCGATTGTTGGATGACCGTGTACCGTCAAATCCGACCACAAAGCTATATCTCTCGAGTGCTCTTCACAAACCCGCTCCATGCTGAATTATATATTTAGTTTAGACAAAATGTTTGTTCTTAAAACCAAGTTAATCCTGTGCAGATTCTGTCCATGATTGCAGCCTACCATAATAAAGTTCGTCGAACTCAAACTCAACTCATACTCAAAATATTTTATTTCACATAGGCCTTCATGAGCAATTATAAAACGTCAGAAACTATTGCAACACAAAAGTATGCGCGAGAAAACTGGTACGTGGCAAATTTGGCATCAGTGGCATTACTTCTGCTTGCTCTGAAGCAATATTATCTTCCTCGAGATAAATATCTTCGACATGCTCTTGGAGAGTAGCTTTTAGCGAATCACTCAACAATTCTGATAATTGTCTGAAGGACCGTTCAAGCACATCATCAGTAGTCGCTCGCTGTGATGCTAGAGCAGCTTCATCTTGAACTCTTATTTGTGTTGTCACAAAACGGTCAGCGCGTTACAAATACGGTCTGCAACGTTATCTGAAAAAAACCATAACACATATTTACAATAGCGAAACAATACCCACTTCATTATTTGGACGGCAATAAACATTGATTCGTGTAACTTCAAACGAAGATAAATCGAAGTTACCTTGTTGTCCATATGCATACATAACTAAGGAAAGTGTGTTTAATATAATAATTAATATAAGCAACCATGAAATACTTAAAATAAAATATTCAGACGAGGGGACGCATTCCAGAGAAGTTGTAAGGGTAGTAGTATCTGGCACCACTTTTAAAAACACAATAGTTTTTTTAATGTATGTTTGTACTGACCAGCCAATAGTGAAACAGGTGACCAGCGTATTCAATGATGTATGGACGTCATGGACGATTAGCTATGAAGTCTTCAGTTAACAAATACGACTATATGGGCCGCTGAGATCTTCACCGAGGTCCACGAACAGTTGAGCCCCGCTGGCACAAATTTGTGTGCCAGCGGGGCTCAACTAATAGTTGACGTAAATAATGGCGGTCGTATTTTTCTTTCTGTCATCTCAAGCATAATAAAAACTAAACATATTTTCATAGAGGTTTCAGTCTGTTATAAAAACCCATAAACTATAATAGCAATATTTCATTCGTCAATCGACATTGTTGTCGATAGCCTACGTTACGTTAGATCTGTACGCGACGAATCCGCATAATATAATCTTAATAATCGTTTTGTTATTTTTACATTGTTTGTCCAGTCACTTAGTGACGAACTTAGGGAGTGGTTAAGGAGCAATGTAATTATTGCAAAAATAGAACAGTCGCTGTGATATTTGAAAACAAAAATATCATAGTAACAGCATAAAATATTTTACTATTTATTGTTTTTCATGATTTTAAAGACAAATATTGTAAAATACTTGTACTAAAATATGTTAAGTGATTCCATCATTCACAAAGTTTTGGTTTTGGTTTCGGTTTTTGCAAGAAACCACTGAACAACTAGGCATTCTTATAAGTTGGCACGATCGCCGTCGAAAGCGCACTAGTTCGCGGAGACGGCCATTTGCCTATGACATGACCGCTGTGGCCATGTCGCGCGGACACCGACACGCTCCCCCGCCACTTTTCCTGTTTTTTATATTTCAATGAAAACGACAATTAAACTGTAAAATGTATTGGTACACTAACGAAAAAATATAAGCTTTTGTCCGGGTCATATTGTATTTTGAATCTGTTACCATATTAGCTATAAGCAAAGACTATAAAACCACTTGACCGCGCATACAGTGCCCCGACGCACGAAAACTATGAGTCCTTTTGCTCTTATATATAGACTACGGTACATGAACCAGTTTAGTTGTGACCAAGTATTATACCTGCATGCATGCTAAACAATTTTAAATTTTTGTATCCAATTTATAACGCATAATAATGCTTTCATACGCGTTGAAGTGGTGTGGAAAACATTCCCAGACATCTAGATACTAAATGGATGACATAACTATTCATCAGTAATGAAATAATACGAAAATTATTTATCAATTAATCAGATTATAAGCCACCGCAGAGGTTTATTTAAAGTGGTGGTTTGGGTGATCAAGGACACAATTGAGTCGCGCGTTGATGTCTATTATATACACACATCAAAAGTGTCTAGGGATCAAGCATTTTTATGCGGATTTCTTGAGATTGAGATGTGGCTTTGTAATAAATTTATGATTTTATAAATTTATATGGATCCTTTTTGGTGCATTTCATAATTTGAAACAGGAACTGTTAATCAAATTCGAGTAAAAGATGAAAATCAGCTGTCAATATTTTCCCTATAAAAACATACAACGCATTGAAGACATTATTAGTGCTACTGTTTCCCTACTACTGATTAAAACCAACGTTATTATGGAGCGGCGACGTCATTTAAGTAGGGAAGAAATGCTCAGAGCCGTGGGAATGATAGAAGCTGGTTCCCGGCAACGTACTGTGGCTTTAGCTCTGAATACAAGTCAGAGTGTTATCAGTCGACTTTGGACACGTTACCGAAGCACTGGTACCGTGGCTGAGCGCCATGGAGGACGGTATCGCTGCACCACACGGAGACAAGACCGATACATTCAAATCTTAACTCGAAGAGCTCCAACAATAACCGCCATGATGTTAGCCGTGAGGCTTCATCACTCTTCAGGGAACTTAATTAGCGACCAAACAGTCAGAAACCGCTTGCATGAAGTGAACCTTCATTCCCGAAGACCGCTACGGGTACCACCTATAGCAATGCACAATCGTAGGATTCGATATCAATGGGCTCTTGAACACAGAAATTGGGCAGAAGAACAATGGCGTTTCGTGTGCTTTTCTGATGAGTCTCGTTTTGGTATGAGACCGGATACAAGACGTATACGACACTGGAGAACCCCTGGACGCCAACAGCGATTAAAATCCTGCCAGGAAGTCCATCCTTATAGTGGTGGAACTATCATGGTATGGGCGGGTATTTGGATCGGCGGAAGAACTGAGTTGATTTGGATCAGAGGCAACCTCAACGCTCAAATTTATGCTGAGACGATTGTATCTGACGTCATCGTTCCTCTACAAGTGCAAATCGGTCCCTTATTTCAGTTAATGCCGCACACCGCAAGAGTTGTAAGACAGACTCTCGCCGCAGCTAACATCAATGTCCTGCTCTGGCCTGCTCAGTCGCCAGACTTGAACCCGATTGAGCATGCATGGGATATGCTACAGAGAAGAGCTCTGCCGAATATGGAGGGTATCCAGTCGCAAGAAGACCTTTTTTTGTTGTTGCAACGAACATGGGCGGCCATTCCACAGCGTGATTTGGATGAACTCATTTTGAGTATGCCAAACCGATGTTCTTGTGTTGTTAGTGTTCGCGGTAGAAACACGGATTATTAATTGTTTAAGTTACCCAATAAAATTTTAAAGAAAACTGTTATTTCAGTCTTTTTTTTTGAACTTTAATGTTAGTGGTTCAAATGTCAAAAATCCCTTTATTAGGAAAATGGCAAATTTCTTTATTAATGCAAAGGTGACTTGGTTTATCGTTACTGTGACAAACGAAAACACTTTATTTGATGAATCCTTAAAGAAAATTTTAATTAATATCAATCAGGAGAAAAGTTATTGCAAAAATATATGTTGATCCCTAGACACTTTTGATGTGTGTATATATACGAAAAGTCTCTTTCTTTCTTTCATGAAGAAATTCTAATTCTTTTATCCCTTTCTTTCCCTTTGCATTTTTATCGTAAAAATCTGTGCTTTAACGGCTGAATATGATTTCGATAAATATAAAATTAAACTTATTATTTTTTTTAAATTCAATTCAGATAGTTGTCTTAAAATACCTATCCACATTAACCGACTATAAAACAGGAAGAAGTTCTAATATTTTTTCTTCTGTGTGACATGCATGTTTTCATTTTAGATTTCCGAAGATTCCAGATTTAAAAAAAAGTGGATGGATAAGGTTACTAGGAAATATTGGTTTCTAGTTTTGTTTTTATTGATATAATGTTGATAAAAGTCAAATCGTGAATATAAGATACCTATATGCAATATTACTAGGCTTCAAATAGTATGACGGACTCTAATACTAAATAATTT
This sequence comes from Tholera decimalis, assembly GCA_943138885.2. Classification (NCBI taxonomy): domain Eukaryota; kingdom Metazoa; phylum Arthropoda; class Insecta; order Lepidoptera; family Noctuidae; genus Tholera; species Tholera decimalis. Next base: position 14,254,904 of record OW964574.2, on the reverse strand, counting down.
GGGGCTTTGCATTACAATATCGCCCTCGTAAGTTACTTTGGTTCCGGGGTGGCAGTAATGTTCTAACAAATTACCGCGGCCATGGAACTTAAGGGCAATTGAAGGAACAGGGTGAGTTTTTAGTCAGTAGAAGCAGGGCTCCGTCACTCCATGTACTTGCGCGCTATAATTACCTACCGCCAGGCCGAGCGGTCTCGCGGGCCGTTTGCGGACCAAATTCAGTGCGGTTTTCGCAAGCGAAGCGCAAGCACCTTGTTCAATTTTAATCGTTACCTACATTCGTTTGTACACGTACCTACGATGCCGTCTGGTGCCTTATGTGCTGTAAATGGGTGCAAATCAAGTAAAAGAAGGGATAAACACCTAACATTTTTCCATTTACCTGTCAATGAAGAAAGGTAAATGATAAATAAATAAAATAAATGTAGCAAGAAGCATACCTGTCCTGGCTTTGTTTCTGAATTACAGAGCATTCCTGATTTAAATGAATCTACGAATAGATTGTTTATCCATTTTAAGGCATTCAACAAAACATCGTCTTTTTACGGAAAGTTAAAAGTGTCAACAGATGCGTTTCATAATTATGTAAGAGAACTTGAGACTATGTTTATTAATAATTAAAAAAAAAATAAACAAAGGCCGGGTATCTTATATGTCTTTATGAAATTTTAAATAACATACATTTTGATTCTCCCTGCCCTTGTTTCTTAAAACAATATCTAATAAAACTTTTTATTAGATTCAGAATATTTTCTACACTAAAATTTAATAACCGAGAATTTAGAAAGGGTAAGAAATTTATAAAAAATTATATAAAAATAAAACACATGTAACTTTAAAGATATTTTTGTTTTTATTTTACCCGCACACTGACCTCTATAATTATGTTTTATCTAGATGTATAGCACAGTAGTAGTAGTAGCACCAATTTATAAAAAATATTTTATAAACGATACAATTTTAAACTACCACCTATTGTCAGAACATATTCACAGTTCTCAATAGCATAGACACAAAAAGTTATGTTAATTTAATTTTATCGAAGAGGCAGCCCTGTGATTGCTGTGGGATCGCGCGGTGCGAAAGCAATCACAACTGTACGCTTGAACATTTAGGCACATTTTAGCATGCAGCGGTTGCTGACGCGACGGAGTAGGCAGTAGGTATTGGATTTTTTTTACTGAGTGAAGTATCTGTTACGTAGTAACTATTAAGTAATCTGCGGTAGAAATCTGACACTCTCTTCCGCTTTACATAGAGCGGGAGAAAACATTGGATGATTTTCCCACCCAGGAAACAAAAACAGGTTATTTTGTTTCGATGTCGAGTCCACGGGTTAAGTGTATGTAGGAGGGCGGAGTCATTAGATAAATCATCTAATAACTCACCACCGAAAAAATAATTATTACAGAGTGCCTGCTGAAGCTACAGTTGTTGACACAACTAATTTTAAGGAAAATATTTTTATTATGGAACTTTTACTCATCATTTTTACAATGTATAAAAATCAATTTTATCGATATCGACTACTTTCCCTTAATCAAGTAGACCAATCTCTAACCAGGCATATCTGCGCAACTTGACCTTGAACTGACCAATTGCAGCTCTGCATTTCTCTGTCGTCCCCCGGCCCGCAGTAGTGAGTTGTGTTCTTCAAAGAAATCGGCCTATACGCTCCCTAGTGGTTAATAAGCGACCCCGATAACGCAAGATAGCAAATTCGTCGTCCCAGGCAATGACGTATTAGACTGTACTGTTTTAAGATATGTGATGATGATGATGAATGATTAGATGTTATCACTTAGATAACATCTCATTATTGGCATATAATATAGGTAGATATTATCAACAAATAAAAATGAATCTTCGCGTAAATCTTCCTTCGTTATCATGCGTGTGCCATGGAGTTATGAAACTACAGACATGAACATTCATGTTGATTCAGTAAGGACGAAAATATTTGCAAATTTTTGGTGGCGCCATCTTTAATTTTAATTTTGACCCTATAATCGTTGTCAGTGCCCAGTGTCCTCAGAAACTATCAAAACGACACCCATGACAAAAAATTTGCAAATTTATCGAAGCGCCATCTTGAATTTTGATTTTGACCCTAGATTTTGTTAAGCAATTTTTGTTAGAGAGAAAGTGGCATGGAGTGGCATCGCTTTTTCATTATTCATCCCAAAAGTTAAAAGTATTCATGGACCTTACGTCCATGAATACTTTCAACTTTTGGATTTTATTTGATCACTGAATTCATGACAAAATTATTTATGCGCACCGTTTCTTTCATTCATAGAAAGACTTTTTTGTTTTATTTAATGCCGTGTCTGTGAATTCTAAGGTCTGTGGGTTTCACTTGTATTCGTAAGTTGCTCGCCAGATGGCGCTAGTAATGTTTTACGAAGTATTGTAGAGGTGGGGTGCGACAAAGGGGGAATGAATTCTCAAGGTTATTTTGCTCAGGGTACCTGCATAATCTGTGAAGAGATGACACGAGAACTTATTTTTTTCTGAGGTTATTTATAACACTTTCGTTAATATTGTTACCACTATAATGGGACAGATTATATCTGCTTACCTGGGTTATCATTAACCGACTTCAAAAAAGGAGGAGGTTCTCAGTTCGTCTTGAACATTTTTTTTATGTATGTTACCTCATAACTCGAAGACGCCTGAACCGATTTCTTGAATGGGTATATTTTGTAGTTGGTCCCATTGTTACGAAATCAGGATCTGATCATGGGATCCTGGAGTAATTGAGGGAACTCTTCAAATATTATAGGCACACCTATAGCGTTTTGGGTATTTCTTATAAGAAATACCTTTCTTACCTTGTGCAGTTGCTCTCAAAAAGCACCATTTGGGGAAGTGGAACTGATTATGAAGACCACAGATGGCCACCGAAACTACTCAATAATTTACATTTCGTGGATTGCGCTTCGATTACTTGAGTACGGATGTTAAACACTTTATTAGGCTTTTGTAATTAGATAAATTACAACCAACCCACTAAAAAACGTGAAAATAAATTTTTAAGTTATTTTTGGCTTTGTAGAGTTTGGATATGGAAGTCGGTTTTATTTTTTGGTGAAAAGTTTTTTTAAAGAAACAATATTCTGTAAATTAAAGCAGAATTATGTTCCTAAACTTAAACTTTTTTCGTCAACTTTATGTGTAGAGGTAATGAAAGTCGTGATTACTAAAATCCACAATGACAAATACAAAAAACTATACAAAATATTATTACTTAGGTACTTCTACAAAATATTATTACTTAGCACCAATTTATGGAAACACAACTCCCACACAGTGTTGCCAACTGTACTATCATCTCTGTAGCTAGATCTTTTGCAACAAGTAGCCAGATTCCCACATTATCTTACCCTAAATAGTAGCTAGAAGTTGCCAAAGTTAAAAAAAAAACTAAATTAATCGTTAAAATCGTTTTTCTACATTCAAACTAATGTGTGTAATGTATAACTTTACTTTCGTAATATATTTACAGGTACATACTAATGGTAAAACATTATTAATATAACTTAATCTAGGGAAGATGATGTAGATGGTTGTGCATCCTGAGAATCCAGTGATTTTGTATATTTCTCCACACTTCCCATTTGTTGGAGACAAAACTAACAAAATGCGTGAAATATACACAAAGCTAATTGTTAATAAGAGAGAGTGAGAGAGAATAAACACAACTACAATGTTCCAGCGAGGAAAACTATCAGGGGTATCCCCTTCCTTGGGCGTGTTCCGTATCGCGCGCCCTTTGTGCTTTATATCTATGGTTTTGCTTTTACACTAAGGCTCAAAATGCTCTCAAGTTGACGAGTCTATAAATTGCTTTCATAGATAAAAAAAATAAAACTGAAAATCACACAAGCACTAATGATAGTGTGTAGATAAAGTCACATTGTTGCAAAATTGCTAAAAAAAAGTAGCTAAATCTTTTAGCTACAATATTTTATAAATTGTAGCTGACAGGGGTGAAAAAATAGCTAGATATAGCTATAAAATAGCTAAGTTGGCATCAGTGCTCCCACAGCTTTAAAATATATTTAAAAACTTGACACCCAGTAATTAAAATTAGTTTCCGAAAAAAAAAAAAACAAAAGTGGCAACGTCGCACGCATGCGTCGCGCTCGCGTTACGTCGCGTCGCCACAGAGTGAAAACGTCGCTTTATTTATAATGTTTAGGGACTTAAGTCTTGAGTTCATAGAATATTTAACCTAGTGCGAAAATTGTAGTGTTCAAATTTGCTAAAAATAGAAACTCCTGTTTTAGACGTAATTACTGGACCGATTTGTTTCATTTAAATATTTGTATCAGCCAGAAAAGGTAATCACAACTTTAAGTGTTATATTAGGGTCAAATCTTGATATTCATAATATTGAATATATTATTAATCTGATATTAGGATACCATACCTATTACTGGATATTAGTCAAATATTAGTTAAGCTATTATTAGCATTCATTCATATTATTAGCGTGTTCTCGTGAATATAAACGACATAGTGAAAAAGTGTTAAAATTTTTCTTCATACCTTTTTAAATACAACGGCTTTTATTGTTTCTTTTTTTAAATTAAAATTTTAAATTAAAAAATTATATTTATAATTCACATTAAGAATCACACGCAGAAAAAGTGAAACAGTTAATGAACTGTTTCACTTTTTTGCGTATGTCAGACACACATAATAACAAATGATTTCTGCGCCTGATTAAATTTCGCGCCATTTCGCTCATACACATATGTATCGGCACCGTGTTACTAAGCCGCGTCCGTGCATCTTACTATTCTATATTTTTGTATTAGTCAATATAGCCATATTAGTAGAAGCGATATACAGGGTGGGCCATAAGGGTGTTGGCGGTTTCAATATTCAATGAAAAAAGAACTACGAAACATAACAAACACTTAGCGCCAATATGTGCTAACTCCTCAAGTTCTATAGTGTTACACTGCTACAATATTGCATTTGTTATCTATCTTTAGGTTTCTTTCTATTCGATAGATGTTATAATTTGAGGATACCTGTAATGTCGGTAATACATATTCTTCCTGCAGTACCATCTCTTCACCACCTGGCACTGGTGGTGATGGCTCTTGGCTCGTGACATCCTGTCGCATGTACTCGTGTTTCACGCGCTGCAAAATAACATAATACATTAGGCGATTGCGTACACTTAGCGCCAATATGTGCTAACTCCTCAAGTTCTACAGTGTTACACTGCTACAACATTGCATTTGTTATCTATCTTTAGCCTTCTTTCTATTCGATAGATGTTATAATTTGAGGATATCTTCGATCATTAATAAGAAACAATTTGTTTTTAGTAGATATTTTACAAGGAAGCTTTTAATAACACATCAGGTTCTGATGAATTTTAAGCAAAACATTCCTACCTGTAATGTCGGCAATACATATTCTTCCTGCAGTACCATCTCTTCACCACCTGGCACTGGTGGTGATGGCTCTTGGCTCGTGACATCCTGTCGCGTGTACTCGTGTTTCACGCGCTGCAAAATAACATAATACATTAGGCGATTGCGTACACTTAGCATCAATATGTGCTAACTCCTCAAGTTCTACAGTGTTACACTGCTACAACATTGCATTTGTTATCTATCTTTAGGTCTTTTTCTATTCGATAGATGTTATAATTTGACGATATCTTCGATCATTAATAAGAAACTTTTTTTACTAGATATTTTACAAGGAAGATTTTAATAACACATCAGATTCTGATGAATTTTAAACAAAACATTCCTACCTGTAATGTCGGCAATACATATTCTTCCTGCAGTACCATCTCTTCACTACCTGGCACTGGTGGTGATGGCTCTTGGCTCGTGAGATCCTGTCGCGTGTACTCGTGTTTCACGCGCTGCAAAATAACATAATACATTAGGCGATTGCGTACACTTAGCGTCAATATGTGCTAACTCCTCAAGTTCTACAGTGTTACACTGCTACAACTAGGGCATGCAATATTGCAAGGTTCTCAATACCGGAACTGAGTTCCAATACTGGAAATCTGATTCCGGAATTCCGGAACTGGAAAGCTCATGGAAAACTGACAATATTTTTAACATAGGATTTAATTTGAATAAAGATTATTATACCATTCTTGTGTTGAGTTTTATTTCAACCCGCTTTGTCCTTTATGACATAAATGTCTAAATCTGTGTCACATTTACTGCTTTTATTATTGTTTAAATCCATAAATAGAATCAACAATCGATAAAACCAAGTCAATACCATCACAGCACTATTGTCCATCATGACGTAATTTTTTGTCACCCCAAGTAACACAGTCTTGGAGGTTTAAAACAAATCTGTCTATAGACAGTCTATTCATGGTAAATCTTTAGATAGGGGCTTTCTAAAGATGGTTTCAATAAAGAACATGTATTCTTATAGAGTTTTTTTTTCAAGCTCGATTATTTTTAGAGCATTTGTTCTAAAGCACACTTATTTTAAGTACGTTTATAGGTATATTGAATGTTTTAAGATACAATGCTCTACAAATAGTTAATAAAGCCTAAAGGTACCTCACTTGATATAACTTTATAGATAATATGATATATTTTAAGATAAAACATTCTATTTTATCTATTGGTACTCTTATCTTTGCTTATAAACAGACTTTTAAGTCTAGATAAAATACTTTAATAGATATTTTTCAGATTGTCTTAAAAAAAGTATAGTGAAAACGTGTTTCTAGTGGTATTTTTCCTAAAAATGGCTTAATTAAGTGCATTTTACATTAAATATTTGAATTGGATGATTTTATGCAATGGAAACAGTAAAAAAAGACAACACGTCGAAACTGCGACGGAGCGGCCCCGCAGACGCATAGTAGGTACATGCGCGGTCCGAAGGGGGGGTCACAGGGGACATGAGCCCTCCCCACAAAATCGTACACGTCAAATTGAAAAATCTTCTACAAAATAAAAGAAAGCTATTTAAACGGAGAGTCCGTTCCCACTTATCGTGACGTGGGTGTTCACATTATATCCGATCAGTCTGTTTTGCCGGAAGGTCGGTGGTTCGACTCGCCGCCAGTTTACATTTGTATTTCGTACGCGATGGACGGCGACGATGATGTTCTTATATTGTGGTGGTATTTGAGACGAAAAAGTTGTAGAAACCGGAGACAACATTGGGTGCATCCTATACTTCGAGACCGATTTTCAACATATTTGAAACATAAATAATCATATTGATGGGTGAATTAAGGAATGATGAGGCGAAGTTCTATAACTATTTTCGAATGTCTTTTTCCTCTTTCGACGATCTCTTGGGAAGAATTTCAATGGACATAAAATTACAGGACACAAGATTTAGAGAGTGCATTTGTCCTTAAGAGCGCGTATAAAGCAAAATTACCAATTTTCTATTTGATTTTACATGAAAAATTCCAGACCAAATCTTAAAATAAAAATATATGAATAACTACATCATATTTTCAAGGGCTCTCTCTGATCAAAAACATAAAATAATAACATTTACTTGGTAGAAAAAAATCACGAAATAACCTCTAATTCTCATGTTTTTCCGTTTTGTACTCGATATGGTAATGCCTATTGCGACAAAAATTTGATAAATAATTATATTTAAACAAGAGTAAAGGCTTTGCTTAGGCATTTTATGTAATTCCTTTTAGTTTTGGATTTATTACGATAAAACACTTTTGGCGCATACTACGTTTTTATTCCGCGCAAGAAGTCATCTTCCGTCGCTCGTTGCGGGAGCTTCAAGCATATTTCTATTTCACACATCAGTCGCTACCGCTCTGTTGAGACGAGAGCACAGAACATATACTCCTAAAGGAGGACGAGAGGACTACGCTCAAGTGTTTTAGCTGCGCCGAGTTATAATCATTTCAATCGTAATTGTTGTTGTTGTTCGAACTAAATAGTGAAATGGGAAACAAAAAAAAACATTGAAAGAGAACTAAAAAAGTTACAAATTGACAGGATGGCTAATTGTCGAAGGTAAGTTTGTGAGTTACTTGTTTGTTATATACTGAAAAAATAAAAATACATTTTATACTTTCGAGAAAGTTTATGCAGGTGATTTTAGATTTTATTTTGAGAGACACAAGATCTAAATTCGTTTACCTACGCACTTTCGTGGGCCGAGTAGGTAACTAAACATAATAATATGTGGAGACATTTCACACACGGCTGTCTGACCCCAAACTAGGAAGACCCTGTACTATGGGTGTCAGACAGCTGATATACATAGACAAATATATTTTTAAATACATACATATATAGATAAACAACACCCAGACACGACGATATCAAAAATTCGTGGTAGGTACTTTATTAGATTATTAGGATAATAGGTAATAAATGACATTCATAATAGGTAGCTATTTATTTTGCTATTTTGTTATATTATTCTTCACGATACAATTTTATGATCATTTTCCCATGATGTAGTTACAAGATCTACCAAAAATCTAGATACACTGATGGACAACAATAATGATCTTGCGAGTATTCTATATAAAAAAATTTATTATCTGCCTATTATACCACTTCTTATTTAATATTTCTATGGTCACTCGTAGTCGTAGGTAACGCGGGCAGAATAGTATATGCAAAATAAACACAAGCTTTTAGTTTGTATCTGTGTTTGTTCGATGAAATATATTTATGTCGATTACGAAGCTAATTAAGTATGTCCAGTAGGTATTTAAATCCTATCTTTGTAGATCAATTTATTGTGGACGTGATTGTATAACAAGGAATTCGTTTTGAAATAATATTTTATTTTCAGAATTGCTGCGTCTCAATATATAGTGGCCACCTCGCTCGCCAGATTTAAACCCATTGGACTTTTTTACTGGGGCTGTTTAAAGGAGGTAGTTTATAAAGAAGAAATCACTTCAGTTGAACAGCTGCGACAACGCATACGTTCGGCTGCTGACGAAATATCGTCGGCAGGATTTGCGCGCCGATTGAGACGGTCCTTCATAAGAAGGTGTAGAGCGTGTATAGCAGCTGAAGGAGCCCACTTCGAACATCTTGTATATTTTCTTTTTCAATAAATTTGTTTAATTACTAATGTCTTTTATGGTGTCAACAAACCCATAGTGATCAATTTTTAAGGAAATTCTCATTCTCTTTGAGTCTAAAATTAGTTACAGCAGTGTTAAAGTAATTTAATTTTGAAATCAAATTTGTATAAAAATTCTCCTTTAAGATTCGAACAGCAATAACTTTGTACTTTATCAAGATACTGGTTATTATTATACCATTTTAGAATTTGCATTAAATAGGCAATTATCTATACTTATAATAAATCTGTAGAGAGGTCAATTCTGTACATGAAATATATTTTTCAACAGTATTATAGATTGACATATTATATTTCCCTACTAAATTACGAAAGTTAATCTGTGTGTTACATCTAAATCACTGAACCGTGAGGAAGGACAAAGGCTACTTTTTTTTACGAAAAACGACGGAAACGTGGACGAAGTCGCGGGCAACAGCTATCTATGCTAATATATAAGGCTGAAGAGTTTGTTTGTTTGTTTGAACGCGATAATCTCAGGAACTACTGGTTCGAATTGAAAAAAATATTTTTAATTAAATACTCAATTTATAGAGAAAGGCTATAGGCTATATATATCATTACGCTAAGGCCAATAGGAGCGGAGCACCAATGAAGAATGCTTCAAAATCGGGCTTAAATTTAACGTTAGCCCAAAGTAACTATTCCACGCGGACGAAGTCGCGGGCAAAAGCTAGTCTAAAATAATGAGCCACCGCAGTGTAGTACATTTTTTTTTCGATATAGTCTGGCGGGAATAATTCCGAATCATTCCCGTCGTATACTTCGGAAGTATTCCGAAATATTCCGAAACTTTGGGAATATTTCAACTGCCAAAAGAAACCAGGAAAATCGACCTTTGAAGTCGGTTAATATACCAAAACCTGCTCCTACCTAAGTATAACAAATACTTTTCTGAAAACCGCATCAAAACGTGTTTGCTTGCAAGGTTTGCCTTTAATTGTTTTTATTGGCTGGGCTATTAAACGCGTTAAGTAGGTAGGTAATGATTAATACCTACCAATGCGACTCGCGAATACTCGCGATGCGTACAGAGCTACATACAAACTAACCAAAAACATAGGTAACCCTTTTTCAAAAAACAAATAAAATATGCTAGGCCTGGTTTTTTATTCAACTACTGACATTTATAAAAATAGCATTCAATTTCGAAATAAGTAGAGTACCTACCTAGAAACAAAAGAATAAAAATCCTGTTAATCGCAGGCTAACATATCTACCTATAAAAATATCAACATATACTTAATCAATCCCATTTATAATAAAACTAGTACTCACGCGGGGCTTCGCTCCCGTGGATTGTATCACGGTAAAAACATAACTCTCCTTTTTTGCAGTCACGTAAAAAGTAGCATATAACCTTCCTCAAGCTTCAAGCTATTTCCATACCAAATTTCATCCAAATCCACTCAGTACTTTCGAAGATTAGCGCGTTCAAGCAAACAAACAAACAAACTTTTCCGCTTTATAATATTAGTATAGATAAACATTTATATTTTACTCTTGTATCGTACGTAGTCTCGCACTGAACAATAATTAACCCACCCACCACACAACAAACAAACACGTTAATTTCGATTGAATTATTCGGGCGAAATATTCGGAAACATTCGATTGCGGGGTACGAATCTTTCTCGCGGGGGGAAAACTTCTCCGGGGAGCATCTCCCCTCTTACCGTACCCCGCTCCGCCATCGCAGCGCGGCGGCAGCGGCCGGCGCACAGAGGGCTTTATTTAAATTCATTTTGGATAATTCTGATTTAAAGAAACTTTCCCAGAAGTATTCCGGAATTATTCCGAATTTTTCAGAAGTTTTGCAACTATAGATACAGGGGCCCAAAATTGCGTAATTCCGTAGAAAAAAATGTTAAAATTTAAGAATAACTATTTTTTGCAATATTGATTTAGAATGTAATAAAAAATCTTGATACTGATCTGATAATACAAATATTCAGGACTGATATAAAAAAAAAAAAAAAACAAAATGAAAAAAATATCACCAATTTTAGAAATGGTACCTAATTTTGTAAGAGTAAGTACGATGTTTATTTAAAATATTAAAAATATCAATAATTTGGTCATCCATGGGCATATGACGATATAAGTGGGGTAAATGATAGATATTATCTGGCCAATCGACAGTTTCAGAGTTATCCATTATTTACGCCACACCAAAATCACGCGCCAAAATAATATTATATTATACATAATATAATATTACCTTTTGGTATTGATTTTATATTGATTCGTGTTCAGTATCAGTGGTATAGTCACCTCCTACTAACTTACTATTTACGTATTATTCGCGTACACATAATAACATTTCGTAATATTGTATAACGCAGTCATACTTTGAATACAGTTGTTTCATCTGAATATTATACGTATACTTACTACAGAAGATACGCGTCGAGCGAGCGCGTAGGTACACGCGCGATCGTATTCGATGTGAGGAGCGGGTAGGGCAGTGCGGGTGAATTCTAAAATTTTGCTGGCTTTAGGCGCGCTCTTAACAAAGGCTGTCCATATGTTTAAGGTACGTCCTTTTTTTTTCAAATATTTATATAGGAAATGCTCTTCCAAGGTGGCTAGTTGGATTGTAATATAGTTTTAGGAGTTTAATAAAATACAGATATGCAATTATTGAAATATTTTTATTGGAAACAGTCACATGAGAGCTTTTGTTTTTGTCGTCTTGATTAAGTCATAGTGACTAAATTCCTTCAAAATCATAATCTAATACACTCGATGCTTCAGAAGATGGTTGAGAACGATACGATGACTGAGAGGTTGGTTATGGTGAACGTACGAACGCTGCCGTTTGCTGAAGAGATTGTAATGCACTTGTCGCTGCAGGAGATGGTTGAGAATGATACGATGACTGAAAGGTTGGTGATGGTGAATGTACGAACGCTGCCAGCTGCTGAAGAGGTTGTGAATGGTATCCACGATATTGATCTTGCCATTCAGTTTGATAATCATATCTTTGGAAACCAACACTATTCCTTTGATTTTTTGTATAAGAGCTAAAACTCCTGCTTGAAACTCTAAAGTTTCATCCATTGTGAAAGAATCAACGGCGGGTAGTACACCCTTGAAAAATAATAAAATTGGGTTTTCTTTTTTTTGTGTCATCCTAAAGTCCAGGAATTTAGACATCTTTTCATCGACGTCTATTGTGCTCTTCGTGCTTATGGGAATCGAAGGTTTACGGAAGTCAGTTTCATTACTAGGACCACTTTGTACATTTCCTTCATCGTAGTTTTGAATTGACTCTTCGGCTGATCTCGGCTCATAAACCTTCTTTAAAAACATCATCTATCATCGTGTACATAACGTCGAGACTTTTTGGCAGCAGATCCAAAATTTTTTTCATCTTTCTTATTTTTCATCGATTTTCGACATTTGTCTCGAATGTTGTTCCATTTATCCGATACAGATTTTCCTGCAAACAAATAATATAAAGTATTATAAAATTTTGTTGTTTAAGTGTTTTCATCCATTTTATTTGTTTTCAGATATTTTTCTTCTGGGTGTTCGTTCAAGGAACTCCACTACTCATAATTATAGGGTAGGAATATCGACTATTAGTAAAATAATAAAAGAAACCAGCGTCATTATTTGGAAGAGATTATTCACAGATTTCATGAAGTTGCCTGATACAGAGAGAGAATGGGAAGCCATTACAAATGAATTTGAAACAAAAGCTAACTTTCCTCATTGTCTTGGAGCTGTACACGGAAAGCACATCAGAATTATAAAACCATGCCATAGTGGTTCTATGTTCTTTAATTATAAAGATTATTTCTCTTTTGTATTACTTGCTGTGGTTGATTCAGAATACCGATTCATCTACATAAGTGTTGGTTCATATGGAAAAGAGTGTGATTCTACCATATTAAAGAACAGTACCTTTTGGCAAAAATTTAATGATGGTTCATTAAATATACCAAACCCCAAGCCTGTACAAGAAACCACACAATCATGAAGAAATGCCGTATGTACTCATTGGGGACGAAGGCTTTAGCTTAACACCGAATCTCTTAAGACCATATCGGGGTACACATTTAGATCATGAAAAAAAATCTTCAACTATCGCTTGAGCCGAGCTAGAAGATATGTTGAGTGTGCCTTTGGTATTCTAGCCTACATCGGCCGATAGATCTTCAAATAGAAACGGCGATTAACGTCATAAAAGCTTCTACGGTTTTACATAACTTTGTCCGAGATAAAGACGGTATTAATTTACAACAAAACCCAATAAGTGAAGAAGTGAAGAAACGGGCCCGTTTCCACATCGTTCACATCCGCGACCGTGAAGAGGTCCTACTGCAAATATAATTCGAAGAGCAAGAGAAGAATACCTTGGTAGGAAGGAGCTATATGAAACTACCTACGTAGTATTGAATAAAAAATTAACTTACCATATTTTTTTCTTTCTTTTTCGTCCAGTTTCTCAAACTCAGGATTTAATATTATGCAAATTTCCCGCCACGCTTCTAATCGTCGATTTGTTAATTTGTACTCATCCAACGTTTTATCCCACAATACGGGTTTATTTTCGACTAGCGATATTAACGCGCAAGCGTCCACGTCCATTTTGACGACGGCTAAACGCTCTACGCGGAGATTGAACGGTCCTTGCCATAGGATCTAGAGGTGGTAGGACTCGCGCGCTTGCACAATTGGCGCAAGGACTAGGCATGCCTCAATCGCGCCGATGAATCACCTCTTTGAGGAGTAGCTGGAGCCGCCGATGAGCTGACTCCATGGCGTCCTCACCTTCCGCCTGATGCAGGTGCTGACCGAACTCGAGACTGTTTCGGGAGGTACCTGTATTCGATACAGCGGGAGGACCCGCCTGGGTGTCGTCATTGTGAAGATAACCCGCAGGACGCGGTGGAGCATACGGTAGAAGTGAGCCCCGCTTGGACGGAGCACCGCCGTGTCCTTGTGGAGGCGATCAGCAGCGGCGATCTTTCGTTCCTGGTTCAGACCATGGTGCGGGGCGAGCGGGAATGGGATGCAGTTGCTTCCTTCTGCGACGCAGTCATGCTAGCAAAGGAGGAGGCTGAATGCGTGAGGGAGAGACAACTTGCTTCCTCACGCCCCAGCCGCCGCTGGAGACGCCTCGGGCGTTGGCAGCCGATGTCCGGCCACAGTTGGCGTGGGTTTGCGGCTGGCGAGCAGGGGTAGCCCACCGTTCGGTAAGGATAGGTCTGCTGTCACCTAAATTGCCGGCCTCAGACTTCAAAAACCAACCCCCAACTAAAATTATAGTTTTTCCCCGGACACCCTAGAAAAAAATATTTTCGAAGTTGAAAACAAAACGAGGTTTACTTATGGTTTTATTTTTTTTATAACATTATAGAGCTATGATAGAGCTCTATATTTTTTCATATAGTCTCTTTCTTTATATAAATCAACATTATAAAAACAATGTGATAAAATCATCGTGCTTTTTAGCACCCGTAAGACATGAACGCTTATAGGGAAAATCCCCCGGACGCTCTCCAAACTAGGACAAATCCGGGGAAAACCGGATGGATGGCAGCCCTTGGCTACCAGGCTCGGAGAGACGGTGCGTCGTGTTGAGCCTTTGCCTGCTGGGAATGTTCTAACGAGACACCACGGCCCCGGACCACAAGGGCAACTGAATGAACAGGGTCGGTTTTTAGTCAGAAGAAGCCTGACACTCCCTTCCGCTAAAAAAGGAATAAAATAGTGTATTGTGCAAGAAAGTCAAATTTAGTCGACTTATTTTATTATAAGTGACCCCTCCAAAATTGCAGGCTGCGACCGCGCCTGAGTAGGTATAATACAACCGAACATGTCAAAACATGCGTTACTCATCTATTACTCGGTCAAATTACGGGCTTTGTCTACAAATCTGCGAATATGCACATAACTAATAAAATTAAATACGAATAGGTAGGTAGGTACGCAGCGACGGAGGAATCCGTCCACTTTTGTATACCAGCCTTATGTTAACACTTGTGTCTTTGGCACCGCCGCCGCAGGCGTATCTATACATACCTACCTACTATTATACTTCTTCTTTTACTTACCCTCTTGAATTGATTAATTAGATTGCTCTGTTACTGCATAAAATGGTCTTCCGTTCACAACACATCTAATGACCTGGATGACAGTTACTAGATAATCTTAAACCACTCATAAATCTGTTTTATTTTGTTCTGTCGTTTTTCTAGTAAATTTTATCTTGACGCCATTTTTATTGCTTAATTTTGCTTCAAATGATTTTCGTTACATATTTTAATGCTTATTATTATGTTTTTATAATTAAACTAGCTTTTTCCCGCGACTTCGTCCGCGTGGAATAGTTACTTTGGGCTAACGTTAAATTTAACCCCGATTTTGAAGCATTCTTCATTGGCGCTCCGTTCCTATTGGCCTTATCGTAATGATATATATATAGCCTATAGCTTTTCTCTATAAATTGACTATTTAGATTATCGCGTTCAAACAAACAAACAAACAAACTCTTCAGCATTATATTATTAGTATAGATAGCTGTTGCCCGCGACTTCCTCCACGTTTCCGTTCTTTTTCGTAAAAAAAAGTAGCCTATGTCCTTCCTCACGGTTCAGTGATTTTGATGTAACAGACAGATTATCTTTCGTTATTTAGTAGGGAAATATAATATGTCAATCTATAATACTGTTGAAAAATATCGCAATACCGAACCGCACAATATTACCTATTGTTAATAGCTGTGCCCGCGACTCCGTCAGCGTGTAACTCCTTGTGTGTTATTAAGTTAATGTATCGGTAATATTGTTTAAATCACGTTCACATGAGGCTTAAGTACGTATAGAACGAAAATACTTCAGCGCAAAGCTTCCTGGTAAACTATGTTGAAAGTTGACCCGTCCGGCACGTGAACATATAAAGATTTCTAGAACTGCTAACCCGGGAAAGAGCGACGTACAACTGACCATGCGAGAAACAACTGACACCGAGATCTACTCCAGCAACACGAAAAGTATGCCCTTGAGCCTTATTAATTGTCATTGCATAACACACCGATACTGGGAATTGCGTTCTTTTAAATTGGAATGGAAAATTATTTGGTATTATGGGAATTCTGGGAATAAAGACGGGATCTCCTGCACCGCGACCTGTTAAAATTTGAGCCTCGATTATATTTTGTTGCAACTGGGTTACTTTTAGCCGAGTTCCATTGCAAAGTTGTGGTGGTTTTAAATTTCGGAGCAGAATAATAATCAGAAAACTTCGAACTGCTAAGCTATCGGGAGTTACACGTGTTATTGTGCGTCAACCATAAAAGATAGATATATGCTGTCGTGGGATATTTTTTTATATAATTTTAAGGAGAACATTTCCGTCCTAAATGATTTCTGTGTAGCTTTAACCATTAAGGTTGCACTCGCGACGGAAGCTTAAAAAATGGAGTAACTTCTCCCGTTTTCCCAACATTTCCCTTTACTGCTCTGCTCCTATTGATTGTAGCGTGATGAAAAGTATACTATAACCAGCTCAGGAGTATGAAAAATAATTGTACCAAGTTTCGTTAAAATCCGTCGGATAGTTTTTGTTTCTATAACGGTTATACAGACAGACAGACAAAAATTTTACTGATTGCATTTTTGGCATCAGTATCGATCCTTAATCACCCTCTGATAGTTATTTTGTAAATATATTTCATGTACAGAATTGACCTCTCTACAGATTTATTATAAGTATAGATTATGTCTAATTAAACATTTAACATGTTTTAAATTACTATATTTTAAATAAAATGAGTATTTGAAACATTATAATGCAATTTCAAAAATTGCCTTATAGAAATAATTTGGTAAAAAAATATTAAATCTTACATTTACAGCGGGCGCTCTTATTTTAAGAGAGTTTTACATAATAATCGACGATAGAATTTCAATCGCATATAGATTTGCTTGTTTATAACTAGCTAAAACATAAGTATATATGAAATAAGAAATTTGTTACGCCATGATGCAATACAATAATAAGTTTAAATAACTCTTGTAAGTTCTTCGCCATTATGTGTCGTTGTCTATTACAAATCAAAAGTTACTTAAAGTTGTTAGTCTTGAGTTAATTTTGGTTTAAAAACACGATGAGTAAAGACTTCTTTAAAGGTCTCAACTTTATCTATAAACTATCTACTTACTAGTAAAATTTGTGATCTATAAACAGTTTAGTGAGACACTAGAAAAATCTCTATAGACAATTAGAAAATTTACAACTCTTATCTCTATCTATTCATGTTTTCTTAACTCATTCTTATGAGAGCGGATAAGGTTGTGCCCACTTTTACTAAACTGTGTCTATAAGCGTTCTTAAAGATTACTTGGGGGATATTTTACTCTTAAGGTAGACGATAAAATTAAATTCTATTAGATATCTAATAGTCTGTTTTTTAGACGCGATTGTGTTACTTGGGACTCTATGATGATAGTGGCGCGGCTGGCACGGATTTCATGATATTGCTCGCTTCTGCTCTAGAGGTGCGACACCGATACTTATTAATAATATCGAAATATTTATTCTTATTGTTTTGTACTTTCAAGAGTGTCAAGTAATAAAAAGTAAGTTTCTTTGAAAGAACAATCAATTTAATGTTTTTTCAACACATTTGCTCGTAAAGTGCACAGTCTTATTCCACCAAGCCTGTTCCATCATCAGACTACAAGACAAACGGCGATGCGCCATCGTTACATGGTGGACATCCCACCCATACACAAGAAACGTTTTGGGAATA
Source organism: Tholera decimalis (assembly GCA_943138885.2). Lineage (NCBI taxonomy): Eukaryota > Metazoa > Arthropoda > Insecta > Lepidoptera > Noctuidae > Tholera > Tholera decimalis. The sequence goes on along the minus strand of OW964574.2, from coordinate 14,237,032 downwards.
CTTTCATTGTGCGTACGGCTAAGGAGTGGAATTCCCTGCCGGAGTCTGTGTTTCCTGATAGTTACAACCTGGGGGTCTTTAAGTCAAGAGTGAATAGGTTACTTCTAGGCAAGCGTGCTTTATCTTCGACCACATCATCGCTTAATATCAGGTGAGATTATGGTCAAACGAAAGCCTATCAACTATAAAAAAGTGGCTCTTTATGAACCGCTATTAGGTCCATAATGCAGTGTATTAGAAACGCGTGCTTTTTACTTTACGTTACTGCACTAGTGCTATAACGCCATAGATAACTATTTACTAGTCGGAAGTCGGAGATAACGGCTTGTGGAAAGTTCCACAGACTAATTTGGTTGCGTTCAGAAAAAATAATAATCAAAATATCAAAAATTTATGAATATCGGAATTCCGATATTACTCCTCTCAATTCCGGAATTGAAATACCAGAAAAATTGTTACGGGATTCCGGAATTACGATGTTCCGGAATTCCGGAATGCATGCCCTAGCTATAACATTGCATTTGTTATCTATCTTTAGGTCTCTTTCTATTCGATAGATGTTATAATTTGAAGATATCTTCGAACATTAATAAGAAACTATTTTTTTTACTAGTGATCGAAACTCGAGAGTTCTGTGGATATCCTCCATACCCACAGAACTCTCGAGTTTGGGTAAAAAGTGGCATGTGCGCGTGGTATTGCACACATATACACAATTTAAATCGTATCGAGGGGTGGACTCAAAAATCTTGAGCTGTTAATTATAATTTATCGTTGAGAACACGTCACGTCACGAGAATTAACGACTTAAGATCAGGACCACGCTGATCTAAGACAGCGCCTGTATGCAAAATCTATGAAGCGCTTATGATTTAGTCGCCTGTTTATTTATTTATTTTTATTCACAACGCAATTACAACAGATTACAATTAAATTATGATTACAAATACACATAATAGATTTTGGACTGACCCAAAGCGTAATCGCACAACATGACAAACAACAACAAAAAAATATAAATTTAACTACAGGCAATAGGTGAGTTCATTGTATTTTAATATTATTATGAACAAGAAAGCAGCGCGTTTGCCCACTCTTAGCAATAGATAGGGATCGTATAGGAACCACACGCGACAGATTGATGTTACAAGCAAAAAGTAAGTTACAGATAGTTACATTCTTTAAAACATAAAAGAGAGTAAACTTCACGCGAATGTAAATAAAAAACACATAAGTGGCTCAGTTCTTTGACTTATGAAGAGCTTGAAGATGTTGTGAAAACCTAAAAAAATACAGAAAAAAGTGGAAACGTCCCTTTCATTCCTCACTGCCTTCCAAATCGCAAAACTAACAAATATATGCACCTTCCTACCTTTACTGATTTACACACTCACTCCACGCATACACACACTCATTCATTCCAAAATCTAAAACATGTATTTTTGTTACTTTTCCTTTTATGTTAATTGATAGAACGCTGTAGTCTCCCCTCTTGGAGGTGGGCGCTAATGGTCGCGACACAGTATTTCATACTAATGCGATTGTTACCGTACACAAACTTTTGTAAACTGTGTTTTATTCCAATAAATATTTGTATATTTCAGCCCAAGCGGTATATTTCCAGTCGGCGGATGACTGGAAATATACTTGATCTTGAAGTTTAAGAAAAGATTTCTCCTTAATTTCGGACAAGTCGACAACAGCTGTGACTTAACAACTACCACTTGCGAGTGTTCCAGCTACAGCGTCTTTATTGATGTTCTTTTCCGTTGCCTCTATTTGATTTTTTTATTGCACATCATGCACTGCAAGTTTAGCCGAGAAAAAAGTCCCTTTTGGTATTCAGAAACCAATTGAACCGAGCTAAATCCACAGTCAAAAAGGGATTCAGCTAAATCCACAGTTAAAAAGATAATCAGCAACCACTTTCAATTTATCAAAAAAAAATCTGTATATCAATAATACGTCTTCCAGTTAGTACATTACATACATTTATGAGTACATATGGTAAACAATAAGAATCCATTTTCTCTAAATACTGTTCTGAAGTAAAAGTAAAACGTCTAAGAAATGAGCGGAAACTTACATTTTCATTCTTTACCTCATAAGGGCAATTTTCATCTCTATACAAATCAAATGTTTCCTGGATCTCGATCTGAAAAAAAAATATTTTTAAATGTGCACAAAAAATTTAATAGTAAATAGATAGCTGAACTATTTAAATAAGTAGAGCAAGTACTTCTATAAAAATTATGAGCCTTATTCTTACATCATTACTTACGGAAATAGTATTAGGAGACATATTAATTTTGTCACGATCGGTATTTGATAATGAAGGTTCATGCACGAGGCTGCACGATGGGGAAGAATTCCCATACCTGTTTTCATTGTTCAAACTTTCATTGTTATTGCTACGATCAGACCTTAAAAAATTAACACCATTTTCATTATTATCATAATTTCACACATATAAAAGATCAAATAAAGCACATAACTAAAATAATCTTCAATGATGTTCGAAACACTATAGAGGACTTCACACGAAAGAAAAGAAGCGAGTATGAGGTAACTCAGGGTTTCCCAAACTTATTTTTACTGTGACGCCCTCGGGAAGTTGCCATATTTTTGCGACGCCTAGACCTTCTGATATATTTACCTACTAGTTGTAGTTCTAGCTTAATAACAATTTGTCAGGAAAACTTCAAATAGCATCTAAATTTTTCATTAAGAAATAAAGAGCAAAATTTAAAAGTAAAACATTTAGATCGCCTTACGTCGCCCCTGGGATAATACCGCGGAGCCCCAGGGCGTCGCGACGCACATTATGGGAAGCCCTGAGGTAACTTATACAGGGTGGGCCATAAGGGTGTTGGCGGTTTCAATATTCAATTAAAAAGGAACTACGAAACATAACAAAAATATATTTGTATTTTTAAAAAGTAGAAACATAGGACTTCCCTCGGCTGCTTGGCACTCTTGGAACCGAAGTCGCAAATTTTGGAAAACTCGTTGAAAATTGTTCTCGGTATTTTGTTACTTTCCTGAATAATATTCCACTTCAGCTGCTCTAAATTGGTCGGATTCTCGTAGACTACCGATTTTAGGTAGCCCCATAGAAAATAATCGCACGGAGAGAGATCAGGGCTACGTGGTGGCCATTCAATATCCCCCCTTTTCGAAATGAGTATTCCGGAAAAAACATTTTTCAGCAGCTCTGTGGATACCCTAGCCGTATGACATGTGGCCCCATCCTGTTGAAACCACATCCTCGAGGTATTGCCTTGAAGTTCTTGCAAAGCTGGCACCAAAAAGTCTGTTATCATGTTGCAATCATTGTTAGCTTGCCCTCTATCGTCCTCTAAAAATGTTGTTTTTTTGCAAAAAAAAAGAAACCGACTTCAAAACCTACCTATATTAATAAACCTAACCTAACCTACGATAAACCTATAATAAAATTTAAAAATTTTTTTAGTCGGTGCCAAGCTAGGTAATGAAACGACTGGTAATTCTAGAGTATTTTCCCATTTTAATCCTTGAACTCCTTGCTTTTCGCCTTTTCTCGCGTTGTTACATTGTGTAAACTGTGTTTGCTCTGATTTTATTGACTAAGTATTAACGTTAGTTTTGATATTAGGTAATCTATCTTAAAGTATTTTTGTATTTTGTTTTCCGATTTAAATTAATATTTAGAAGCTGTAAGATTTGTATTGTTTTTCTGGCCTTAGTCTGTAGTTATATTATAGTCATTTAGGTATCGTAAATTGCTTGGCACCGGCTTCAAATAATTGTTAAATTTTATTATAGGTTAATCGTAGGTTAGGTTAAGTTTATTAATATAGGTAGGTTATAGTATTAATTTTAACTTTTTAGTGCTTTTATGGTTTTTTGAAGTCGGTTTAGTTTTTTGCAAAAAAAAATATTTTTAAATTTTTAGTGACATATTCTTAATCTTATAAAATATGGGTAGCGCTAGTAAATATGCTTCTCGTATGAAAAAACGGCGTCGAACTGAAACTGAGAATGAAAAACGATTCTATTGCTTTTTATTATTCGTGGATAACATTACAATTCCAACAAGCCCAAACCCAGCTAAGATACATTGTCTTGTTATGGAGTTCCGGTGTCTGTCTCTTGGATTCATCATCAGGTTTGATATTAGAATGGTTCTTATTGAACGCAAATGCTTCACTTGTTTTAGAAAATACCAAAATCGCTTCTCGTTTTCCTATAAAATTTGAAGAGTTCCCTCGATTTAGCCAAGATTCCATCATCAGATCCCGACTTGGTGACTATGGGACCGCTTAGAAAACATAGGTTTTGAAACAAAAAGAAAGAATTTTCCAAATCGGTTCATAAATGACGGAATTATGCGCGAACAAAAAACGCAATGCAGAGTAAACGAAAAGATCGTCAGTATAGATATTTTTTAGACTTTTGTTAATTTTTCAGAAACGGCTCATCCGATTTCGATAAAATGTTCGTGGGTCCATTTGAAAAGTATACCCCTTCCAACAAAAAAAGAATTTTTCAAATCGGTTGGCAAGCGACGGACTTATGCCCGGACAAACTTAAAAATATATATAAACATCCGAATTGAGAACCTCCTCCTTTTTTAGAAGTCACAACAGAACAATTTTGCTTATTCACATGGCCATTAAGGTGAAAATGGCCTCATCACTAAACATCACGTTGTTGAAATTGTTGAACCGCTCTAGCATCAAATTGACAAAGTTAAGTCAAGGTTATTGGCATCATGTGGTTTTAATTCTTGGACTATTTGAATCTTATAAGCCTTCAAATGTAAATCACGCTTCAAAATTCGTCGCAAAGTCGTGCTTTTGATGTCCAAAGATTGACTTCTCTTACGTGTTGACTGTTGCGGATTTCACTGAACTGAAACACGAACACGCTCCACAATGTCGGCTGATCTTGCAGAAACTGGGCGACCACGAGCCGTAATTGGTACTGTTGAGCCGGTTGTTTCGAACATTCTGATCCATTTCCGTATCACATTGGCGCTTGAAACTTCACTTAAATCGCGTAAACCGTGTTCATGTCGATACAAATGTCGTGCAGTATTCACAGATTTATTGTTTTCGTAATACACTCGGACACAAAATGCACGCTGCGCTCCCTTGTACGGCTCCATGGCGACTAAATTTCCAGGAAGCGGCGCAGCTAACAACATATCCCCCCGCCGCCCCGAGCCACGCGTTTCCGAGAAATTGAAGAATTAAATCGCCAACACTCATATGGCCCATCCTGTAGTTTAGTAACTGCGTCCCGTAGTTTCACCCGCATAAGTCTCGATCCCGTAAAAATATCGGGATAAAAGTATTATATGTCCTAACTCAGGTCATGGTCTACCCATGTCCCAAATTTCATCCCAATCCATTCAGCTGTTTTAGCGTGAAAGCGTAACGAACAAACAAACTTACTTTCACATTTATAATATTAGTTAGAATTATTATACATAAATAAATAGAAAATTATTCAAAAACAAATTGAAGTGTTTACCGATCTTCGTAATTTGCTGGAAGAGACACTAGTTTATATAATTGAGAAGGCGTCTCCAATAACTTTCCCTGTTCCGGAGGACATTCGATTTCGAGATTTTTTTGTTCCTTTTTTTTCCTAAGAAAGTTAAGAAACTTATTAGTCATTATTCGAATAAAACATCTTCAACATTTTAATAAAAATATATAAGTACATATCCAACTGTAAAAAAAAAATATAATTAAGATACGAAAGTAAAAAACACGATCAAAAATTGTAATAATCTTATATTATTATAAAATATTTATTTAATCGCTTCCATAGCTTCCTATGTTCTCACAATCTCCGGCCTTGAAGCCACCCGAAGTAGGTATGATATAGGGGGGCAGTGATCACTATTTTTGCATAAAGATAGATCTAGAAGTATGTACAGACGCCAGCACATGAAGCTACCTGAAACTGTCAAATTTTCCCAATCTACCTTGAACCTAATTTCTTTAACAATAAAGTTGAAAATCTATTAAAGAAATTTGACAGATTGTTGTAGCTTGATGTGCTGGCGTCTGTACCATCGCGGACACTGGCGGTGAACCACTTTTCAACTTTATTACTATAGTTGGTTCTCGTTAAGAAAATAGTGACGTCATCGTTGTCCGCGTGTCTCGACCAATTAGGTCACAACCAATGATATTATAAAGTACAGATATGTTACGTTCATAGTAATTTGCGTTGAAATTTGTTCCGCGTAGTAAAAACTGCACACATCACGGATATCTATGACACACATTGACAAGTTTTACTGATAAGTAGAACAAAAGATACGAAACAACACTCAAGTGAAAGAGATAGGTATAATTCTAACAGTTGCGCTTCAAATGAGTCCTTGTGCCGTAGGATAACATTTTTATAGCCGTAGAGTGGACACTCGATTGAAAAGTAAGTACGTAGGTAAGAAATTAAACATCATAATGGTTAATCACGGATCAAGTATTACCACTAATGTTTTTATTCAGCTTAGCCCATTATATTCAAAAATAAAATAGACATTAATAGTCATTATGTTAATGAAATAATTTATGATCAGTCATAACAATAATTGTATGATTCGAAAACTTCGTCAAATCGGAACTTTATCTTGGATAAAGCAGGTGGAAAGCTAGTTATCAATAAATAATCAATTTCATGACACAACTATAGGTTTCATAATGAAATGTCATGTAGCGGTTTCTTACCTATACTAACCAAACAAATTCAACGTTGGCGAAAATGCAATCAACAGGTAGCTGACATTTTATAAAACATTATGCAGGCTGCATTATGTTTTATAAAATGTTTTAGTTACCTACCTCTATAATTAGAACTGCATTTTTTTAAGCATTGTTCGACCACATTTCGAAACATGTTTGTTAGTACTTTGGAAGTGATTGCTACATATCCTGCTGTTTTTTGATGTTACCCAGACTGATTCGCTTTTTTGTTTACGAACAATTGCGATCCAATCTTGAAATCGAACCTGATCCCTCGGAAACCTAATTCAATAAAAAAAACAGTTATAATCCTCAATAATCAGTCAAATGAACTTTAGTCAACAAAATTGTAACACAAAACAAATTAAAACAAGTCAATCAATATCGCTTTTACACTTGTAAACTTTTAACTAATCTATGTCCGCACGCAAGCATCCTTATCGCTCTCGCGACAAAACAAGTTTGCTCTCTCTGTCTTCACCTACATATGGCTCCTAAGCATAATTTATTGGCAAGTTTTGAAAATAAATGAAATATAAAAAATAATCTTAATATATTTGCATTCTCACATGTGGTATGAGATCCTTTGTATTTTGTTTACTTTGGAAGTATAATTCGTACACTTCCGAAACTCACACGATGGCATTTTTCATAAATAAAATCTAAAGACACGGGTATTACGGTGCGGCACGCTTGTGGTTGCGTTCGACGCAGACTAGTTGCAAGACGTTCCAATTAGCTCGTGTTTGAGTCTTCACGACGCGCGCGCCTATAACATATCTGTACTATAAAATATCATTGGTCACAACAAATTAGAAAGCTAAGTTCACAGTGACCAGTTGACTAAACATTCAAGATGTAAAAATATATTTTGTGTAAACTTTAATAGATGGAAGAAATGCTGCGACCACGTGATACAAGAAGAAAATCTTATGTGAAATTTGGATGACTTCGTAGAGAACGCAGAACAAAATTCTTTCATAATACATAATAATAAAAGATTCTATTGACACTGATTAAAAAATATTACAAATTTCGAGGATTAAAATGGGAAAATACTCTGGAATTACCAGTCGTTTCATTACCTAGCTTGGTACAGACTCAAAAAATTGTTAAATTTTATTATAGGTTAATCGTAGGTTAGGTTAGATTTATTAATATAGGTAGGTTATAGTATTATTTTTAACTTTTTAGTGCTTTTATGGTTTTTTGATTTCGGATTCTTTTTTTGCAAATAAATTTTTAATTTGTTAATTTTTAGTGACATATTTTGAATCTTATAAAATATGGATAGCGCTTGTTATAGTATACACTATTAAGTAAAGTGCAAGCATGCACCGACCTCGATAGAGCATGTAGCAACAGCCTTACACGTGTAACCGAAACCGCTGACAACGCTGGCGCCGCTCGTCACTCGATGCCCCTGTTTACTGGATGTGTCTTTTACGAAATAATCATAAAATATTAATTGTTCATTGTGTATCTAATATCGATCGGAATAGGATTCTTTTATTGTAATATTTTTACCTTGTAACTTTACTTTAATTAAAGTTAGTTTAAAATCATTTTGGTTTTTTTTGGGTCCTCCGACAACGACGTACATATTTCGCTAGTAAATATGCTTCTCGTATAAAAAAACGGCGTCGAACTGAAACTGAGAATGAAAAACGATTCTATTGCTTTTTCGTTCGTTCGTGTCATTCGTGGAAAACATTACAATTCCAACAAGCCCAAACACAGCTAAGATACATTGTCTTGTTATGGAGTTCCGGTGTCTGTCTCTTGGATTCATCATCAGATCTGATAGTAGAATGGTTCTTATTGAACGCAAATGCTTCACTTGTTTTAGAAAGTACCAAAATCGCTTTTCGTTTTCCTAGAAGAGTTCCCTCGATTTCGCCAAGATTCCATCATCAGATGCCGACTTGGTGACTATGGGGCCAATTGGAAAGCATAGGCTTTGGAAAAAAAAGAATTTTCCTAATCAGTTCGTAAATGACGGAGTTATGCGCGAACAAAAAACGCAATGCAGAGTAAACGAAAAGATCGTCAATGTAGGCTTTTTTTTTTACTTTTTTTGATTTTTCAGAAATGGCTTGTTCGATTTCGATAAAATTTTCATGGGAATGTATACCCTTTTCAGCAAAAAAAGATTTTTTCAAATCGGTTGGCAAGCGACGGAGTTTTGTCCGGATAAACATAAAAAAATATAAACATCCGAATTGAGAACCAAATATGTACGTCGCTGTCGGAGAACCCAAAAAACACAAAATGATTTTAAACTAACGTTAATTAAAGTAAAGTTACAAGGTAAAAAATATTACAATAAAAGAATCCTATTCCGATCGATATTAGATACAGAATGAACAATTAATATTTTATAATTATTTCGTAAAAGACACACCCGGTAAACAGGGGCATCGAGTGACGAGCGGCGCCAGCGTTGTCACTTTGTCAGCGGTTTCGGTTACACGTGTAAGGCTGTTGCTACATGCTCTATCGAGGTCGGTGCATGCTTGCACTTTACTTAATAGTGTATACTATAACAAGCGCTATCCATATTTTATAAGATTAAAATATGTCACTAAAAATTAACAAATTAAAAATTTATTTGCAAAAAAAGAATCCGAAATCAAAAAACCATAAAAACACTAAAAAGTTAAAAATAATACTATAACCTACCTATATTAATAAATCTAACCTAACCTACGATTAACCTATAATAAAATTTAACAATTTTTTGAGTCGGTACCAAGCTAGGTAATGAAACGACTGGTAATTAAGTAAGGCGGTTGCTACATGCTCTATCGAGGTCGGTGCATGCTTGCACTTTACTTAATAGTGTATACTATAACAAACCTCCTCCTTTTTTAGAAGTCGGTTAAAAAATACTTATAGTTGGTTCACGTTAAGAAAATAGTGACGTCATCGTTGTCCGCCGCCTCTCGACCAATTAGGTCGCAACAAATTATAAACGAAAGTTCACAGTGACCAGCTGACTGCAGATCTTTTGGCGTCACGATTGTGTATTTTATGCGTTACCTACATAATATAATTAAATTTAATTCAATCCTATTGAATTGGTGTGGACCTAAATAAAAGAATATGTTGGTGCCAATAACTCAACATTCAAGATGAGTGATGCAAAAATATTTTAAGACGGAATAATTATCATAGATGCTAATCGATGGAATAAATGCTGCGAAAACGTGATACAAGAAGAAAATCTTATGTGAAATTTAAATGACGCCATAGAGAACGCAGAACAAAGTTAAGTTCATATGAACAAAATTTTTATTTTAATCAATAATGGAATATACACTTAAATAAAAACCCTAAACTACATAATAATATACATCTAAAAATAAACTAAAATATGGCGTCCAGAAATTCGTGCGCATCGCTGTCCACTGGTAATGTGCCCAAAATACTGGCGGCATTGCCACGCTGTATGGCAATGCTTAAACGCTATCCAAGGTAAAAGCCAGCCTTTGGGTCACGCGAAGTGTCAACTAGGCGCCTGGATAGTTCTTTAAACAATTTGTGAGCACTCGGACCCCACGATCCCAAGGTCTCCACCCCAAACGGCTCGAAAATATAACCTCCAACAAGGTTATTATATTTCCGCCGCTTGAGGTTCTCAGCGGCTGCAGCGGCAGCGCCAGCACAGCAAGACGAGCTAGGAAGATGGGATGGTGCAAGAGTATCGATACAAGTTGCGTCTCCCACTAAAGCCCTACCCATCTTCCAAGGAAATAAAGACATGCCGTCCTGTCTTTTGCCATCGTCGCGTGCCAGGTCATTAGGTTCTAATACAGCCGGAACGCCGACGGTGACAAGAGCTCGTCGGATAATGTCGTTAATATTCGCGTGCCGTGCTATGCGACCCGCGCTACGGCCTACTACATGAAAGGCCGTGGTGACCGAGGCTGTTGACAACTTCGCCACAGTGGCAGCGATGAGCAGAACAACAGGGAGCACCTAATCGAAGGGAAGCAGCGAAGCGGAAAGTAGTATCATCGAACAAGGTGCCTATGTTCGACGATGGTAGTGCATGAAGCCGGAGACCCGACTCCCATTCACTCACAGCCAGCAAGCGAGCACGCTCTGCAGCCGAAGCAGATGTGGCAGTAAGGTCACTCTGAACTGCTTTACAGAGCGGCTCATCCCACCGCCTCTGAGATGATGGGTTGTCGGGTGGATTTAGATTCGGGCAAGCGATTCTCCAGGTGTCCATAGCCTCGGCGAAGCACGGCACATTGAAATCAGCCAGTGACGGAGCTAGAATATTCCTGATTAATTTCTCAGTACCGTGGACCGAAGATAGGTATAAACGCCGGGAGACTAATGCTAGAAATTTTGCGGACGCCGAGACCTCCCATACGAATGGGAAGAGTAGCTTGTGCCCAAGTTCGGTCGTCCATAGCCACATTTAAAATTGCTGTCAGAGTATGCCGGATAATTTGGTCCATTTTTTCCCAAAAGGTTAGGATGATGCCAAAGATGTGAAGCACGAAGAAAGTACGTTAATTTAGATCCAAAACAACAGTAACGAATTAAGGTGATAGCCGAATGCATGTTAATTTGGTGTAATCTGTCCGAAATGTCGTTAAAATTTTGTATTTTTTCCTCGACAACATCGGGAAAGGAATTATCAAAAATTGGAGACCGAAGAAGACGAAGAGAACTTTTATCCACAATTTGGATTTCTGGGGCTAATGCGTGGAATTTTAAAGGTGTGAGTTGTCTGTAAGTACTAGAAAATAGTAAATAGAAATGAGCATTCTATTGATACTGATTAAAACATATTACTTATTTAATACAATTAATTTGATTTTTATTCATTAAACTTAGACTTTGAAATATGAATTTAATTTTGAATTTTTATTCCATTGTGAAAACACCTCTACCCTGCAGTTGCACTGATGACGTCACTATTTTCTTAACGTGAACCATCTATAGATAGGTAAAAAATACTTACTGCTTTGCTTCTCTCATGATTCTAATAATATTTTTCCAATGTGCAACTCTCTTTCTCTTCGGAACATATCTTCTTTTATTGTCTTTGTTTCCCATTGTATGATAATACGTTATATTATGAATCTTATTTAAAAAACTCCTAAATAAATTTTCTAATGGACGCGCGCGTGAACGTAACACATCCTCTCGCGACGGCGCACCACAGATAACTTTAAATAAGCGGCGCACAGCGCGGTATGCAGCAGTGTGACCAGATTAAATTTTACAAAAAAACCGAAGATCGTTAAAAAAATACTGAAATATACCAACTTGCACAGGGAAAATATACCAATTTTAAAAATACTGATTTTTAAAACATATTTTTATTTCATCATCATCGCAATAAATATTAGAATTATATTTCAACATTCTGTTTGATGGGGTCACGGCAGGCCGCCGGCGGCCAGCTTAAGTTGACCTCTAAAATTATTTTTCCTTTTTTCGATTTTAGAGGTCAACTTAAGCTGGTTTTTGTGGCCGCCGGCGGCCTTCCGTGATTCGAAGAGTTAAAATTCACACAGCCTCCTTCATCTTTTATACGTTGTTTGGTTTTTAAAATTGCAGATACATTTTTGTTTATGAATCTGTTTCTTTGTTCCGTTTTTATTAAATTAATCTGTGAAAATATGCACTCGCATGCAGCATTCGACACTGGTATACATAACAGAGATTTACTGAAACTAGTTATATTCTTGTCATTTAATGTACCATCACTGTTAGAAAATTTCCCAACTTCCAACCAAAATTTGTTCACAAGAAAGGGGTGAGCCAGTACTCGAAGATTGTAATAAATTACTTACTTCGCGATCAAGTTTGAGTGTTCTATGTTCTTCGCCAATTATCTGCATTTGTTCTGGCTGTACTTCGTATGGAAAAGTTTCCATAACATTTCTTAAACTACTAAATTCTTTATTCACGGCAGTGTGTGGGTCAATAAATTTCAGTTCTCGGAAAATTTGATCTTCAAAAGGCAAACGTGATTTCAATTGCATGATCAATTAAATTAAAAAACATTGGCACTTTCTGAAAAAATCAGCAATTTGTTCTTTCATGTTTATGTTTCCCTTATGTTTAACTAAGCCTTGACACACTTGAATCCCTAAGTACATATTATTCAATGGCAAATAATTCACACTAGATTTTGGGTCTAATGTAAATACGTTGTCCGTGCTTTTTATATAATTAGCTTTCATACAGCAACCCAAAATCGACAAGTACATACTAAAAGCATCATCATATAATCTTTCAATGCACGGGCAGTCGCCTTAAAAAATTATATAAAATTTGTTTACAATCGGCAAAATGTAGTCTAGTTGACGCTTGCTGCTTTGAGAAAAATATCCATATACTTCTTTTACTATCTGTTCTTTTCTAGGTAGTATTTTGCAAGCATGACTAACACTTAATGCTGCAGAATGACAAACACATTTTATGAATAAGCACTTTGGGTTCACTTCTTTAATTTTTGTAACAATGCCAGAGTGTTGACCAAACATCACATTCGTAGTATCAGCAGCGAAACCCATCACGCCTTTTATATCTAAACCTAACTCGGATAACTTTGATGACAAAGCGTTAAATAAATGATCTGCAGTCTCACCACTTAAATCAACTAAATCAAGGAATTTGGTTTGTACTTTACATTTGGTTTCAGAGAAGTATTTGATTACTATCGCCAACACTTTGATTGTGGTGACATCTGTACTTTCATCGATTACAATTGAATATACTGGTTTACCTGACGGAGATATAGTACGAAGTATATCTTCAATCATAACTTTTTCAAATTCGGGTCCTAAAACGTTATAGGTAATAGCTGCTGCTTTGGTTCTCTTGCAGGAAAATTCTTTTGCATTTTCGGAGTCAGGAAAACATTTCACTAGAACATCACTAAGATGGTCCATACATAGCTCTAAAAGAGATGTTGTGTTCTGAAAGAAAACCGCATAAACGCAGCTCCGCTTTCTTGACTTCGTCTTTCAGTGGTGCCTTTTTGAAAAATGCGTCAATCTGGAAACAAGTAAAAACATAAATTATACATTATGATCATACACTAAATAAAGTACCTCCGAACTTCTCGACTTTAGGTACAGTAATTCTAATTTTACTAAAAACTAAAAACAAGTTAAGCTTACCTTTGACTGTCCTTTATATTTGTTCAAGTTCGATTTATGCTTTTCAGTATTTGCATGTTGTTTTATAGATGCTAATCTACTTTGGAGTTTCGTACTGCACGCTTTACAAAACGCAGCGTACTCGTCATCTTTATAACGTGAAATCCACGAAGAAAACTCCGGAATTTGTTCCCATTTAGCCAAATAACTTTGCTGAAAACTAGACATGTTTTCTGGATTCTGAATTGCGTATCAGATAACAGCGTATTAGCATGAAGTAAAATGATAACAAAAAATCGCGCGCTCTATTTATATTACGACGAACACATACAATATAAACTTAGGGAAAATCCCGAATTATTGAAACTTTCAATAATTCGGGAATTTCCCTAAGTTTCAATTTGAAAGTTTGAAACCAAACCTTCAAAGATTAAGCCAAGTGCAGAACAGAAAATCATTTTGTGACTAGATGATTCGATACTATTTGTAATTCTAGGGGGTCATGTCCTATCTGTAACTTACTGATCTTTGCTCCAAAATGAAATATAGACTAAACCCGGAAATTCCCCTGAACATAATGATGTTGTGTGTAGAAAAAACTGCGTACATTGGTACGCAGTTTTTTTTTTAAATAATTTTATGACATGGCTATGGTATTGCCATAACTTTTTTCCAAAATATACCCACTGGCTTTCCTTTTTCCAAAATTTACTGGCTTCCGCCAATATACCTTTAAAAATACTGACCTTGGAAAACTTACTAAAATATACTCAAAAAGTATTAAAATACTGAATCACACTCTGGGTCACACTGGTATGCAGGCAGGGCACTAAAATAGTTTTTAATTTGTATCCGTAGTAGTGATGTGCGAACTCGGAATAAACACAACTCGAGTTAACTTGAGTTGAAATTCACGTAACTCGAGTTCAACTCGAGTTGAGTAACTCGAGTTAACTAGTTGAAATGAAACTGAGTAAATAAATTGTTTTCGTAACAATATTAAAAAAAATCAAACAGATTCAGCATAAATATGTATGCGGACCATTATAATTAAAGTAGGTAAAATTTAAATAAAAAAGAAATGTATTTATTTAACATTTGTTTATGTTTTATGTATTTAGGATTAAATTTTCGTAACATAAATAAAGTAAGTATTTCTATTAATTAACAACAAAACTATATTTATATGAATCTGAACACTGTTTGCACTTAGCATGTCCATTCACTGGCGATTCAAATACATCCCAAACAACAGATTTCCTTTTAGGTCCCGGCATTTTTCTATACAATACCTAATAATTCAAAAAACTGACAACAGTAATTAATGCAATTAATGCCGGGGTCCCTCAGGGGTCTGTTCTCTCAGCAACTTTGTTTTTGCTGCACATTAACGATCTGCTGATTCCCGGTACCTTTGAGTATGCAGACGACAGCACAGTTTCTGAGAGATATGTGTCCAGCGCGCGAGCTGGTGGGTCACAGATCCAGTCTCTCCATGAGGACTTGGTTGGGCGCTTGAACTTGTCCTTGAAGGCTGTCTCCGAATGGGGCGATGCCAACTTGGTCAAGTTTAATGCAGCTAAGACCCAGGCGTGTCTCTTCTCCGCAAAAAGGAGTCAATTCGAACCGGCTCCTACTTTCCGGGGTGTAACCGTGTCGATAACCGACCGTATCGAGCTTCTGGGGATAACACTAACTTCTACTCTCAATTTTGGCCCGTTTATCGAGGCTAAGGCTCAACTAGCATAAAAAAAGTTGGGAATCCTAGCAAAGGTGAGACGGTACTTCACACCCGAACAGTTGCTCAATCTCTATCAAGCCCAGGTTCGGTCGTGTATGGAGTACTGCTCTCATCTTTGGGATGGATCTGCTAAATACCAACTGGACGCGCTTGAGTCTATCGAGAAGCGGGCCAAGAGACTCATTGGCAACGATGCACTGATCGAGTCAAAGCTCTAGAGCCTTGAACATCGACGACGAGTTGCAAGTCTATCGGTTTTCTATCGGTTACATTTCGGAGAGTGTGTGTGCGATGGAATTAAACAATCTAATTCCACCAAGCCCGTTCCATCATCGGATTACGAGACAAACGGCGAAACGCCATCATTACATGGTGGACATCCCACCCATACGCACAAAACGTTTTGGGAATACCTTCATTGTGCGTATGGCTAAGGAGTAGAATTCCCTGCCGGAGTCTGTGTTTCCCGATAGCTATAACCTAGGAGTCTTTAAGTCAAGAGTGAATAGGTGACTTTTAGGTAAGCGTGCTCCATCTTCGACCACATCATCACTTACCATCAGGTGAGATGGTGGTCAAACGCGAACCAATTTTTAATAAAAAAAAAAAATAACAACCGGTACTCCAAAATAACCTCAAATCTGCAACAATGCAATGTTGAATTACTACTTATGACAGTTGGATATAAGTTCCTTGGAATATAGTCATAAATGATCGGCAAACTTCGCGCTATCTCAGTGTCTGTCATTCGGCTGACGCGTTAGGGCGGGAAAATTCAAATCGCCTAAATCGAGTTAAACAGAATTCAACTCGAGTTGACTCGAGTTAGGAACTCGAGTTGATACATCACTAATCCGTAGTATTATAGCAAAGAGTAAAGTAATATATAGTATATTTCTATTTGAATCTGTGCTGTTATTTTATTTGTTTTATTGCGTATGAATTTAATTGTAATATGTTTAGCTGTTTGCGAACTTTTTTGTAAATGTACGTACTCAAAGTGTAAAACTGGTGTTTCGCGAAAGCAGTTTTGTGTGGAATACCTGGGAAAAGACACATTCGTTTTGCTGGATTGGGCTTTGGGGAACTGGTGGGTTTTCTAAGAATCGATTTGAGCACAGAGTTGTCGAACTGAAAGAAATTTACAGTCTGAGTAGAATTTGGTTGTTGGATATCTATAGGGTTTTCTAGTCATTACTTTAAGTAATGCTCTGTGCTCTCTCAATCCTTAGAAGATAAGTCTTAGCTGTACCACCTCAAACAGTAATACAGTAGCCAAGGATAGACAGACACAGAGCATAGTAAACCATTTTTAGCGTGTCAGCGTTAGCCGATTTTCTGAGAGACTTAAAGTTCTGAATCAAACGCATCATTCTGGTGGTAAGTACATCAACTTACTTGTCCCATCTTAGACCGTCGTCTATCTGTACTCCCAGGTATTTTACACTGTCAGTTCTAGTGAGTGTTGGGCATGTACAGGGTTCTGATGGGTTTGGGCATGAGTGAGCAGTGATATGAAAAGTGTGTTTGGGCGGTTTGGTGTTATGTCATATTGCAAAAGGGATATAGGTGGTTTTCTGTAGGTTTAGTATGAGTAAATTGGAGTTAAGCCATTCCATAGCTTGTGCCAGAGCTACTTCTGCTTTTGTTTTAATATCATCCCAAGTAAGTCCTTGCACGAGGATTGCAGTTCTATATGGCAAGAAATAGACGCGAATAGTTTTTAAAATATAAAATAAACTTGGTTGGTTGATGTCAGAACTTCTCACTTTATGTCCATTTCTTTTTAACAAATTATCTCTTAACTTCATTTATCTGCTTTTCTTTGACTTTATTTCTGTTTCCTTACTATAATGCCAAGAAGAGTCCAAACTCAAGCTGACTTTGAGCGAATTGCATGCGTCGAAGAAGTGCTGTGATCAATTAACTAAGGAAATAGATGACAGTCAAAAGGTGCTCTTTGAAGACGATGAAAAGAATAGGCAGTTAAAAAGTGAAATGTCTCAGCTATACCTATATTCAATTCACCGAGGCCATAGAAGCCCGGGATAGGCTCTAATTATTTATGGACGGGTTTACTCAGTGTAGCTCAGAATATGAACAAACTCTTAGGTTTTGATTACAACAAGAGCCATAAGAAGCTCAATGCCAAATATCCGAGCTTGAAACCACCAACCTTAACATCACAGCATCTTTGAATTAAAGTTTATTCAGCGAGCAGATGCCTATTACCCCTTACATTAATTTATTAGGTGTTGATGCAAGGAAATCAGTTAGAATAGTAGGCAGTAAAAATAAACTTAAAAATATTTATTATTAAATACTTATATTTATTAATAGTGTATTTAAAACACTATTAAAACTAAAAATATGGTAAAAAATACTTTTTTAAACTTGAAATTAAGTAGAGAAAAGCTAAATTTATTTATTTATTTATGTACACACATGACACTTACAAAAGAAAAAATTATAAATACAGACAAAGAGCACAAAGGTGCTGCTTATTTACTGACATAATTAGATATTTATTCTTTTAATTTGGAACAACATACTAGGAAGTACAAATTTGACACTGAGGAATTGCAAGCTGAACTGAACCACTTGCAGGAAAAAACTGAGTCCAATGACTGTTAAATATAACACCTCTGAAAATCTAACGAGGGAATATGTGTTGGCAATGAATGAGCTGGTAAACTCATAAACTACCAACTGCAAACATTGTCTACCATATTCAAGTATAGATACGCTAGACCATTCACTGTCAACATACAGTACCAATAGTACCGATAACGTCTTACAGCAACCTCATGTCGATTCACTAATTCCTATTATTAGGTAGTTTTAAAACAATAAAGCATAAAACTTCAATAAAAAACAATATAGTAATATTTTCCGATGAAATTGGAAAGAATTTGGGCCACTTCTTGAAACCTGAATATCCAGGACATTGAATTCTGAACTACTGTATGCCTGGATGTTCTTTTTGTGATATCATAATATCATCATCAAAAAAAAATTAATTATACCTTTCACCAGGAAACAAAGCGCGCGCTCAGTTGAGCTACATGATAACTGACAAATGCTTGCACTGTCTAGACAGGTCTACTCAAATTTGCCTGAAGATACCACAGTATTCTTGGGTATAACTTTGGATGCGAAGCTTCAGTGGGTAAGCTCCATATAGATAAATTGTCAAAAAAGCTAAGTTCTGCAGCATACTTATAAAGGCTGTGTTTCGTACCTTACTTGTGTAGAGGGAGACAAAATAAATCTCAGCAATTTAATGGTGGTGAATTTGTTTTGCCTCTCTCGGACTGAAAAATTAATATGATTTTGTTTTATTGTGTTGTTTTGTTTATTAATGAAATAATGATGTTTATTTTGCAAATAGGTTATAAATAACACTTTTACACGTCTTTTTTTTCGTAAATGTAAACTAGATGAGGCCAGTGTTTCCTAACTGACTACTCTGAGAAGAAACACTGAAACAAACTCAGAGGTCAACGTCTCTTTCAAAGTCCAGACAATCTATAGTGATCAAATCATATGAGAGCCATGTAGGTTAATGTCTGTGGCGCCCTTTAGAGGACAGAATCAAACAGATTTGAGCAGGCCCGTCCAAGCAGTGCAAGCATTTGTCAAATATCGCGTAGCTCAACTTAGAACCTTAAGGAGCTGGAATGATTTGACGAACAATACCAAAGTAAGGATTTCTATAGTACAACGTATATATTTTAATAATTTAATTTAAGAAATGCATTGTTATTTTTTATTGTAATTTTATGGGTGCCTATGCCTGAAATAAACGATATTTAATTTAATTTAATTTAATATGACATTAGAAAAATAATGGATTAACTGATATTGAAACATCACGTTTAATTACTTTCACAGTGTATATGTCATACGTCATTTTACTTTGGGGAAATGCCGCCGAAATTCACAATATTTGTATAACAGAAAAGGGCTATTCATGCAATTTATAAATTAACCGTTTCCGTGCGGATGATGCCGCACAGGCACCATGTAAATCTATTGCGTATGGCGTATGGTGCCCGAGAGGATACAAAACTAAAACAAAAAACTCGGCTAAAACGACATTTGTCAAAAGAGTCCCGTAAATAAAAGTGTCTTTATTTGTCACCCATATCATGCCCACAGTGTTCGTTTCAAGTAATTTCGTAAATTAGCAGACTTCAGGGGTTGTAAACCAAGTTGTCGAGTCACATTTTATTATTGACTAGTACTCTCGCGGGGCTTCGCTCCCGTGGATTCTATCACGGTAAAAACATAACTCTCCTTTTTTGCAGTCGGGTAAAAAGTAGCCTATAACCTTCCTCAAGCTTCAAGCTACTTCCATACCAAATTTCATCCAAATCCACCCAGTACTTTCGAAGATTAGCGCGTTCAAGCAAACAAACAAACAAACAAACAAACAAACAAACTAACAAACTTTTCCGCTTTATAATATTAGTATAGATTATAATAATTCTAACAGCCAACTTTCTGGAATGTTTCTAAAAAATCAGATGCTTTTGTCATAAGGTTCATTTTTTCCTCAAAACATGATGGGGTTACAAAGAGTGCGAGGCGGATTGGTGACATAACAAACAATGGGTTATACCCATTTTTTACGCTGTTCCTAATATAATGCCTATAATAATATATTTAATTTTTTTCTGGTTAACTCTACAACAAAACAAAAGTCCACATTTTTAAGTAGATAGTCATAGATATTTTTTATCAATAAAAATACATTTTCATTGTTATCCAAATAAAACACTTCATAATCATGTAAGTGTTTGTAGGTACGAGTAGAATATTTTTGATTCATTAGAATCGGACTTCCCATTCAGTTATATGTTCTATATTACATTGTTTTGTAGAGAAACAATTTTACCATCAAAATAGCGGATTTAAAATTGTTTTCCTACATAACACTGTATAATAAATAATAAATAAATATCACCTCGCTGCAAACTCAAATAGTAAGTGAACAAATTCTATATAACACTCTTGAATAAATAAATCCATAAAATAATGCAAAAAGGTTTACAACACCTAATAGAAATTAGTCACTTACCTTCCATTTCCATAAAAACACACAGATCGTCACTTTTAAATGCACTGAACGAATTTACTGACTGCTTTAACAAGTGGAAACACGAGAACAAGCTAAAATTTACAATTAATGGCGGATGATTCCCCAGGGGAATCATCAAAGTCTCTGGTGCTTGGTGCCCCAGAGGCATCACGAAATTTTTGTCTGACGCCAGGCACTAAAGATTGCTAAAAAGACCTCCGCACGGAATCGGTTAAGTCGTAAACACTCCTTAAGAGACAAATTTAAAGAGATTAATGACTGTACCATTTCGGTATATTTTCAGAATCTCTTGTATGCACACAAAAATATAAATCTATTTAAAAAATACAGTGATATTCATAATGTAAATACAAAATACAAGGAACAAAGTTCCTTGTATCACATATGTCATTCCTAAAACAAGGTTAAAAAATATGTGGTTCATTTAGATGCCAATGTATACGTTTTTATAATAAAATTCCTGGACACATTGAAGAACTAATTATTAATAAATTCAAATCTATACTAATATTATAAAGCTGAAGAGTTTGTTTGTTTGTTTGTTTGTTTGTTTGTTTGCTTGAACGCGCTAATCTCAGGAACTACCGTTCTGATTTGAAAAATTCTTTCAGTGTTAGATAGCCCATTTATCGAGGAAGGCTATAGGCTATATATCATCACGCTAATACCAATAGTAGCGGAGCAGTAATGAAGAATGTTTCAAAATCGGGGGATTTTTTTTTCCACGGGGACGAAGTCGCGGGCGGAAGCTAGTTATTTATAAAACGTAAGCTATGTCAGAAAGCTTTTTACACAGTTAAAGATTATATTGAGGACAAGACGGCTTGGGAATGAGCTGCTCCAGTGATATCCGTGGGCTTTTTTATTTGATTTTGTTTTTTTTTTATTGTACACCTTACAATATTTCTCAACTATTTTTTTTACTAGTGTACAATGGGCGGTCTTATCGCACAGGGCGATCTCTTACAGACAACCTTTAAAGTATTGGATATACTTATTTATTTTGTTTTTTTTTTTATAAATTTCTTTCGTTATGTGAGGACTATGTAGGTCTTCTCTATTTTTACATTCACTATAATTTATTTAATGATGTCAAGTAGTTTGAGTACTTCTGTGGCCTACCCAAATGTCCTTACTTTTTGGTATCATTCGTCAAATTGCCTATTAGACAATTTTTGAAAAGATATTTTAAAATTTACGTTTTATTTTATACCTCTAACAATAATTATTTTTCTATAAAAAGCGTTATTTAGTAGGAAAAAGAATGAATTTAATTTATAAATTTGATATACCCGCCAAAACGACCGGTCATCTGACACTTGCGGATGTGACAATATTTCAATAAACAATGTGCAAAAGAATCTAATTAACCCATGTGTCCTTGCAGCTGAGCTAATAGCTACCACAAAGTACAAAGTTCGACGGCTCGCCTATACGCTTCGGAGCCATCATAACATGACACTGGCAGAATAGTCGACAACGGCTCAGTTGCCAAAGAGAAAAAAAAAGAATCTAATTACGACGCTATAACTCTGAAGATATTTTGTGGAAAACTAACACTTTTTTCACTGGAATTGTGGAAATGACAAGCTACAAGACGTGTGCCGTGCCTATGTGTAGAAGTACTACAATTAAATTTCCTGAAAAATTGTTTATACACGTTCCTAAATGCCCTAAACGTCGAAAGCAGTGGTTACAACTAGCACGTCGAGACTCAAAGTTTACATCTGATAAATCTGCAATATTCTATTGTCAGGACCACTTTGATGTAAGTATTTAGAAGAAATCAGCTTAGTCTCTGATTTACTAAAAGCAAATTAGTAAACCTAACCTAATGTTGTTAACCCTAAATAGCTAACGTTCGTCAAAATGACGAGTATCGAATAAATATCTCCCTCTCCCTTTCTAATGGTTTTTCCTACACACTTGCTGATTTGAGCCAACTTAGTGACCGCTAGACTACGTCGCGTGGTGGTCACGTTTTGCCAGTAAGTACTTTTGTTTTTGAGATACCTACTGCATACTCGTCATTTTGACGAATGGTTAGCTTATGCGTAACTTTTAAACCTGTAGTTTGTGGTGATTATTGGTTTGTTTTTTTTAGTTACATAGTTAATAGTAAAGAATGGCTGCGAGGTTGATCACAGATGATGACAGTTCGTGGGTTAGATGATGTCAATACAAATTATGTTCTTTTTTATAGTGAAAAAGAGGATGGTTTGTTGGCTGATGACCTGGAAAGTGATTTTCACGATGAACACTCGAACAAAAGTAAGTCCACCTTTAGATATTGAAGAGGCACAAGAAAGGTCACTTCCGATGCTCTTCCTCTCAGATACAATTCTTCATCGGCTTCCAACTCTATTATCCACTTGACCCAAGCCAATATTCGTTTTATGTCATTCTCAATATATCGAGTATCGACTCTTATGTCCTATATTGCCATAATGTCTTGGTGTCTGGAGGTAAACCACTGTCAGGAATAGGGCGTCCAATCCCGGAATATCGGGATCTCGGTATTGCGGGATCCCGCGTCATTTTCCAATCCCGCATGATGCGGGATTACGGGCGCGGGATCCGCGGGATTTGCGGGACTGAAAAAAAGCATGTATACGACCTCTCGCGAGCGTGATCGCTCAGTAACTTGGGGCCGGCAGTGTTGCAAACAACGCGAAGGCCGATTTCACACGTTTTTCACAGCTTATGTAGCCTAATATAGCCGAATTTCAGTCAGTGGTAGCCTAAATATGTAGCCTAAAATATCAGTAAAGTTTTTTATTCAGTATTTGTTACTGTTTTTTGTGAAGATAAAACGGTGTAATTTGATTGATCTCATACTAATAGTAATACGTAAATAAATGTGGAGTTAGTAGATTAATTCATTGTTTTTTTGTGATAAATAAACGGTAATTTGATTGATCTCATACTAATAGTAATCTTACTAATATTATAAATGCGAAAGTTTGTGAGGATGGATGGATGTTTGTTACTCTTTCACGCAAAAACTACTGAACGGATCTGAATGAAATTTGGTAAGTAGACAGTTATCATTCTGGAATAACACATAGGGTACTTTTTATCCCGAAATTCCCACGAGATCAGGATTTGCGCGGGAAAACCTTCCCACGCGTACGAAGTCGCGGGCAGAAGCTAGTACGTAAATAAACGTTAAGTTAGTTAATTAATTCATTGTTTTATTGGCCTTATATAAATGTGAATATTTTCAATATGCGGGATCCCGCAAATACCGAGATCCCGCGGGATTGAAAAATCGTAGTCCCGCAAATACCGAGATTAAATTTAGGCTGCGGGATTGGACGCCCTAGTCAGGAAGAATCTTTATGAAACAATTCTATGAACAACTCTTTGAACCATGGCTAAAACGTCGACTTGAAATACCAACAATGACTCGAAGAATAAAAGACAAAATAAGACATGTATTGGGTTTGAACCATGAGGAACACGTTGAAGGTCAAGGTCAAATTCTTGGGCAATCTAGTTCTGGAAGTCCTCTGATACCTGATAATGCCTAGCAAGGAAAATGAAAAGCTGCAGTTTGTGTTTCTATAAGAAAAGACGCATAAAAAAGAATCACTGCAATAGTTGCAGAGTTCCCATTTGTGGCGAACATACAGTCGACTTTTGCCCAACTTGTGCCACAAAAATCTAAGTAATTTGATACTTATGGTTACTTTTAAGATGTTTACTTTATTATACCAAAAGAAAAAGAAGAGATTTCTAAAAAATAGTATCTCATTTAGTCATTGTAAGATATAGTGTCTTATTGATCTCAAAGAAACATGTGCCATTTAAAATTTGTGATTTAGTACTTAAAAGTTAAATAAATATTCATTTATGTAATAATTATCTTTAATTTATATCCCATACTACCCAAGAATATAGTAAACCTGATTAAAATAATATACAATTTTAATAAAAATCACGTTTAAAAAATGGTCGTCAAAAAGTCGAATGGTTAGCTTATCATAGAAGTTCAGAAACGTTAGCTATCTAGGGTTAAGAAAACATGACCAAAATAAAAGTAAGTACCTAATTAATACATTCGTGTCACTTTACAGCTGCCTAATGATATGGAAAATTACATCCAATACAGTGTGATGGGTTCTGTTCGCAAAATAAAAATGAAGCAAGACTGTTTACCATCGAAATTTCAGTGTCAACCAGATAGAATAAAACGCAATGCACCGCCACAACCTCAATCAGCAGCAACTAAAAGGCAACGTATGAACATAATGCAACAAATATCTTCTGAAGAAAATCAAATGCCTGCAATATCAGTCATGACAGGCAATAGTGGTGAGAACAAAAACAGTTTAATAATTATTTTGTTGACCAGTCCGGCTCAAGCACTTGGCGCGAACGCATCGGTCCGAACGTCTTGCGGTATCCCGCCAAAAAATCTTGTACTAACCCAACAAGTTCAACCGTACCAATTGAAGAAACAGTGACTACCGTCCCTGTTCTGAGTTTACCATTTGTTTTTTTTCCTTTTCTAATTTCATTTTGTCTCTAATCATACACACTTGCTTTCCAATTTACTTTAGACATTGGCAGAATAGTCGACATCGGCTCCACTTGCCATTAACAAAAAATAGAATAGAATTATTTTGTTTTCAAAGTTTTGTCTGTTGTAAAGAGAACCTTTTCTCCAGTACGATGTAACATTACCAGGTAAGTGTATGTTATAAATAATATATTTAGGTTTTTTCAGTTTTTTTGTCCGATCAGGCGACACAAGTATGCCTTGAAATGAGTAATAAATTAGTTTAAGTGTGTACAATGCAATTAGCAGTTGTTATTCCTGTTAACAACTGTTATTGACATTTATTTTTTTTTAACTTTTATTTTTGTACGAGTGCACAAGCGCTAAAGTTCGCAAAGCCTAACTTCACACTCGCCAAGTTAGAACGGCCGTACTGTATGTCTGCAAAGATTAGAAGCAG
This sequence comes from Tholera decimalis, assembly GCA_943138885.2. Classification (NCBI taxonomy): domain Eukaryota; kingdom Metazoa; phylum Arthropoda; class Insecta; order Lepidoptera; family Noctuidae; genus Tholera; species Tholera decimalis. The sequence continues at coordinate 14,211,347 of OW964574.2, read as the reverse complement.
ATATGCACAAACTACTACTCAAAGTAAGGATAAAAATACTTTAGCTTTAAAGACGTGTATAACAACCACTGCAACATCACCTTTTAAAATAAAGTCCAGGGAATCAGCAGGGCATTCAAAAAACAGGAGAAATTTACAGTTTACTGAAAAGCTAGAAGTGTCGTCTTCAAACAGTTCATCGCCATCAAAACATTAACAACTAAATATTGTCAGTTCACCATCTGTTCAGTCCTTATTAACAATGACATCTACAAGTAGCGATCAAGAAATTCAATCTGAATTATCCAAATTAAAGAGGAATGTTAAAAAGAGAAACTACGTCGAATGTCAATAGAAAATACCTTACGACTAATCAAGAAAAAACCTAGATACCATGTAGGTATTTCGAAGAGTTAATTCGGATACAGCGGGAGGACACGCCCGGTTGTCGTCATTGTGAGGACCACGGTGGTCCTCAGGGTGGAACAGGGTGACTTTTTAGTTCCACTCCAGACAGAGACGGAGAAGTAACTTGATGATTTTCCCACCCGGAAAAAAAAAGGTTGAGGAGGTCAGACAGGCAGTGGCTCCATATAAAGCACTCAGCTGCATCCGGATAATACCACCCGGAGGACACGGTGGAGCACACAGTCGAGGTGTGCCCTGCTTGGGAGGAGCACCGCCGTGTCCTCGTGGAGGCGATCGGCGGCGGTGACCTCTCGCGCTCGGCTCTGGTTCAGACCATGGTGCGGAGCGAGAGGGAATGGGATGAAGTCGCCACCTTCTGCGAAGCAGTCATGCTAGCAAAGGAGGAGGCCGAATGCGCGAGGGAGAGGTATCTCTCTTCCTTACGCCCCAGCCGCTGCGGGAGACACCTCGGGCGTCGGGGATCGCGTGCAGATCTTCAGCCACCGTAGGCGCGGGCTTGCGGACGGCGAGCAGGGGTAGCTCACCGTCCGGTAAGGTCCAGGCCCGGGTCAGCGTCGCGTTGTGTACCATGCGCGTCTCAAAGAGCTGTCAGCAATAGTGACGGAGTCCTATAGGGCCATTATCTACTGACTAAAAACCCACCCTGGGTTTTTAGTCAGTAGAAGTCTGACACTCCCTTCCGCTCCGCCCAGAGCGGGAGAAGTCATTCGATGATTTTCCCACCCAGAGAAAAAAAAAAACAAAAAGGTATTTCGAAGAAGTGCTATTTTTTAATTAAAATTTAAAAAAATAACATACAAACCTTCCAGAAGAACACATTTATTGTTATGTTTAAAAAAAATAAGACTAAATACTCCATTTTGGAGACCAATTCGGAATGTCACTGTCTTATGCTAGTAGAGTTTTTATAAAATCTGTAATTCTAATTGCGAGTGTCCTACATCCATTAATAATTAAATCAAATAAACAATTGATAAAACGAAACCTACCTATGGCGTTTAGACATAAGTACCATAATATCTATTGTATCATTGATTGTCTCGAAGTATATAATACAAAAACCATCAAAATCTGTCGAGCAGGCTTTAACGTGGTCAGAATATAAAAATGCAAACACTGCCAAATACTAAACCAGTAGCACCTCTGATGGTATAATTAATTATATCTCACCTGGATACGGTGGCAGAACCACTGATGTCTTATTAGTACAGAACTGCGGCTTTTTAGATTGTTTAGAACCAGGTGTGTCTATACTTGCAGATAGAGGATTAAAACATATAGAAGAACTCTTACTGCAAAAAGATATTAATTTAGTAAGACCTCCAAGTGTTGTATCTAGCTCTAAATTGTCAAAACAGGATTTGATCAAAACAAAACAAATAGCAAGCTTAAGGATATATATTGAGAGAGTTCTAAGACGTTTGCGAGAATTCTCTATGTTAAGGACGCATTTACATTTTCTCGCAAATATCAATGTTTTCTGGTACCATTTTAATACATAAGGAGTTAAAATTTTGACAATGTTATGGTGTTAATTTCAAGATAATTTATTCATCTACACATTGAATGCATTATAATTATACAGTCCTATACATATTTTTCACACAAATACGTTTTTATCGCCGCAATAATCGTAGAAAATTACAAAAAATGGGGTCTGAATCGGTACCTCTAAGCCAAATCTGGAGCATATTCTTAACTTCAAAATGACAAGAAATTATAGCCTATGTATTTATCTATATGATAAGCTAATTATGTTCAACATACATAAAAAACTTTATGATTTATGAGAAAAATAAAATCGGTCTCAAATTTCTTCATACATTTTTCTACCGAACGCACGGCTCCAACCGTCATTCCGCGCTCAGAGGCGCTCGTGAACGCAGGGGTGTATCGCTTTCTTCGAAAAAATAAATACGTCGAAACCTATAATAAAGAGTATGGCGTCTTGTATACTGTGACTAGAATACGTTGATACTTTTTCGTACCGAAACAAAAGTAAGAACGAGAATCATACTTATTTTTAGAATTGGATGGATATTGGTTATATACAATATGATGTTGATAATACAATATGATGTGATTTGGTTTAATTTATTATGATGTAATTTAATTTAAATTAATGTAAGCTTAATATTTTTGTATGCTTTTACAGCAGAACATAGATTACTAATGACATATATTTTACCACCTATTTTACTTATGTTCACAAAAATAAATGATTGATTGATTGATTGAAACAAAAAATTCAGTTTCAGTTCATATTTTTTTAAATATTTTTTTATTAATTTTTCATTTTTTTCCTTAAAATTGGAAAGCGGTTCACAGAATACATCTACCTACCAAGTTTCACATGTGTAGTCCTAATAGTTTCGGAATATAAAAACTTTTTACCAAAAAAATTAAACCGACTTCCAAAAAACACTGCAAAGTGAAAAATACCTTTAATTTCGGTAGGTGGTGTCCGACTTCCGAAATTAGTTAGAAAGTAGACAAAATATTGCTTTTCCCAATGCTGGGCCGTTAATTGTTGAGGAGTTCTCCTGGTACTTCACCATCAACTTCACTTCATCATATGCATTGTGACGAGCATATTGTGCTTAATAAACATATTCAAGTAATCGAAGCGGAACCCATGAAATACTTCTTATTCCTACTTATATATTGAGTAGTTCCAGTGGCCATCTGTGGTCTTCATCATCAGATCCACTTCACAAATGATGCTTTTCGAATGCAACTACACAAGTTACTATAAAAAATACTCAAATCACTGTAGGTGTGCCTGTAATATTTGAAGAGTTCCCTCGATTACTCCAAGATCCTATTATCAGCTCCTGCTTTGGTGACAACGGGACCAACTTCGAAGTATATCCTTTCAAACAAAAAAAGAATTTTCCAAATCGGTTCAGCCGTCTTCGAGTAATCGGTGATCAAACATAAAAAAAAAATATACGCGTCGAATTGATAACCTCCTCAGTATTTTTCGTCGGTTGAAAATGGCTGTGACATGCGGACGGATGGACAAACAGACAGACAGGCATGACGAAACTTTTCTTTATTTATTATTCATTTTTTTATCACATATCGTCGCTCGCATGACTAACAGTCCTATCTCCGTATTGTCAACTGTTCAGGAAAAGCGTTTTACGGTTACGACATTTCAAACTAAGATAAAATTATAATCTATTGGCAATTCTGAATATTTAATTATATTTATTCATAAAGAGTATATATAGTACTTTAATTTTAGACTATAGCTACTTATTTATTTACAATATTAGTATTTATTTTTAATTATCAAAACAGATAGGACACTTTGTGAAAACTTTACTTATCAAACTGAGCAGTTTTTTTTTTACTTACGACTACGGTTTGGATTAAGTTTGGAAATAAAACACGCAAAACATTTAATTTTTAATTTCTATTTAAGAAAAGAGTTTAACAAAAAACGTGTTATCTTCCTTTTAGGAAGATAACACGTTTTTTAGAATCACAATTTAAAAAGAGAGAACAATATAAAAAAAAAGCCTTAAAATATAATTAGCAAATTATTAGCAAACAGGATAAAAAACAATTTAATAACCTACTAATTCAGTCATATTTTGAGATCACATAAAGCAAGTAATTGAGATTTGATAAAAAGACTGATTTTATGATAAATACTATCATAAAATCAGTCTTTTTATCGAATCTTAATACTAAATTGCATTTTTCTTTTAGAAAACAAGTGATTTGCAGTTTTGTATTATAGGTATCTTAATGATGCAGTGAACGATAAAATGAAACGAATTCGGGTAACCTTATGACTGGTGTGTCACCCGCAGTCAAAGCCATTAGATCGTTGTACTTTTCTAGAGAAATTTTTGGTTGTGTTACACTGAGTGGTAAAATTTGTGAGTGCAATTCTCCAGAAACTTGCCTCCTTAATGTCAATGAACGAGAAGTTTCAACAGTGTGATCAGTATTGAAAAATAATTTGTTGTGAGCACTCTTCATAAAAGATAATTCCATCATTTCTCTCCAATCTACCACTTCACCGGTGTCATCTTTTCGAACAGAAAGTAGCTGCAAATTTTGTGAGAGTGCCTTAAAATATAAAAAGTCCGAGTAGCTTAGAGCTGTTACTATATACGGTTGTCGTCTTCGTGCCAACTTTATGATGGGAATTAACTGAGATGGGAGGAAAATGTCACCACTTTTTTTAATTGCATAGTCAATGGCACTATGAGCAGAGTTGCCCTCATTTTGCCCATGACACGGGACAGAGATGCTTAAAACAATTTCTTGAATAGAAAGGGAATTGTTTATCACGTAGAGAAGGGTAGCTGCTACAATTGAATTTTTGTTTTGGCCGCTGCAGCCATCGGCAAATAAATAGACTTTCTGAATACCTTTTTCGTCCAAACTTTTAAGGAAAATGTATTAAGCAGTAGAAATTTCTGAAGCCCGTCTCTTACTTTGTCCTTCATGCCACGTGTAGCAGAAACAATCATGTTATATCCTACTTTCTATCCTACTAATATTATAAATGCGAAAGTTTGTGAGGATGGATGGATGTTTGTTACTCTTTCACGCAAAAACTACTGAACGGATCTGAATGAAATTTGGTAAGTAGATAGTTGACATTCTGGAATAACACATAGGCTACTTTTTATCCCAAAAATCCCATGGGATCGGGATTTGCGCGGGAAAACCTTCACACGCGTACGAAGTCGCGGGCAGAAGCTAGTCATCTCATAAATGGTGAAATTATACACCGATAACCTTCTCTTGTAAAACACAGCGCTTTCATTACTTATAGGTAAATTAATAACTTGCTAGAGATCAAAAGTAGCACAAGCTATTGTTAATACATCTTTTTGAGCTTCTTATTTTCGTTTTGATCGTTTTGCTCGGAATGATTTCTTTTTTAGTATATGGGTGGTATATTTTTCGTGCAAATTCGCTTTGATGTCGTCAGTTCCCTCACGATATGTTGAGCATAAACTACACTCGTCTTTCTTAGGACGATGAAAAGATAAATTTTTACATTTGAATAGTTTTCTGTAAAAAGAAAGGCTGGGTTTCAGTTCTTCCTGCAACTCTTCAACAAGCATTTGATGCATTTTTGGAGAAAGATATATCCACACCGCGAGGAACGATGTGGCGTGATTATGTTCCACGCATCCTTGTCTCACTTTATGAAGTTACCGGCCTAAATTATGTCCAAATGTCAAGTGCCATAAAGTTAAGTTTCAACTGTCAAAGCGTACCTAACTCAGTGTAAATATAATTCTTATAAAAATAATTCACGATTCAAAATTTCACTAAAAGTCCTAAATGAGTTACGCTTTTTAGTAATATTTTTTTTTAGTTAATATGAGATACGTTGACTTTCAAAACGATAATATTTTGAGATCCAAATAACATAGAGATACGACGGTTAGTGAGAAATGTAAAGAGTCACGAATTGAAAAATGTAGTTATTCTAACTCAAATCAGCTAAAAAATGAGATAGGACTTTTAGTCATGCGAGCGACGATATGAGTATTTTATTTCCAAAGTCCCCTAGTATCCTAATCGGGCGACAACAACATTAATACAAAATTGAAACTAACATCTAATCAATAAGCATGTAACCCTTTGTAAACAATAAGTTACAACTTATTATGGTCAAACAATATTAAAGAAAATATAATATTACCTTCAAGTATCAAGATTAGTTAAGTAATGTATAAAATCGGGCGAACAGTAGTTTGTAAGTGTGTGTGCGCGCAATGTTGTTGTGTTGCTACAAGGATACCTAAAATTGAGCGAGTGATAAATGTAAATGCGTCCTTAAGACCTCATTCTGTAGTGAATATAAAATTGATGAAATATTTAGACGAATGTGTTATTATTGCATGTGCACTGATTAACCTACAGGGTAGTGTAATTAAAAATATATGATTTCCTAAGTACAAATTGTTTTATTTGGTACTAGCTTCTGCCCGCGACTTCGTTCGCTTTTGTACCCCTTTTTATCTAATCAAAAGATCAAAAAATAAATTTCAAGCTTCTAGCTTTAAAAATGACGTAATTTCCAAACAAACTTTCATCCCCTATTTCAACCCCTTGCAGCCTTTTTTCGCATTAAAAAGTAGCCTTTGTCCTTTTTGAGGCTCTAGAACATTTCTGTACCAAATTTAATTTAAATCGGTTCAGTAGTTTAGGCGTGATTGCGTAACACACAGATAGGCAGAGTTACTTTCGCATTTATAATATTAGTAAGGATTATTATAAATTAATGGATAAACATTTTTCTTCCAATACAATTCTAATTTAGAGAGTAGATCTTTTACATATACATAATCATATTCTACAGGCACAATATTGACTTTTTTGTGTCTTCAAAGTCCCATGATGCCACACAAAACAAACACTTTTTTAATTTAGTTAAGTGCATTTGTAGTTGCACTTGTGTAAAGTACTTAGCAGTGACTTGATTCTTCGAAGCATATTTTTTTGAAGTTTTTTCATTCATTGGACATTTTATGTCGCTTACTGTGTTACTATTTAAAATTCCATCTGGTGATGCTGCTATCATAGGATATTCTTGACGCATGAACAAGCCACATTGACAAATTTCCCCAAGTTGATTTTTTAATTATTGTTTTACAAGTGCTCATTTTCAACTCCTTTTCATAACAACTGTGTCTTGAACTTTTGCACCCATTAATGTCTCGACTAGAGAGCCATCTGCTGTTTTACAGCGACTCACATCAAAAGCTTTCGATGCTGTTATTCTGGCATATCGAAGCTCGTGCCACACTGGACTTTTGTGCTACTCACACGTTAGCCTTTCCACATCACCAATATTTTTTTCTGTAAATACTGGACGATTTTGGATTATAAATTTATCACAATCATTTTCAGAATTATATCTGTAACTTAAATAGTGCAATGAGAGTAATTAAACCACATCACCTTCATAATCAGCTTGGTGTTTTAAAATTTGTTAATTTTACTATTTTCTTTTTTTACTTTCATTTATAAAGTCACAAAATACACTATTATCTTGTTGGGTATACGTGCGTTTATGTACTTCATAGTGCTACCCACTTTAGATAGTTTGGATTTTTCCTGTAACATACGGTGGCAGTACATGATGGCTCCTCACTTCTTCTATGAGTCCACATTAAGAAAGCCACTGCATGTTTGCAGCACCCTTTGGAGGCAGGGCAGTCAGTACACTGTATACTTTGTACTGCTGCTTCCTTTTCATCAATGACCATGGACACCGAGCATGGTTGCTGGCGAACTTCATGTTCGGGACAAATTTTGCATTTTACCACACACAAAGCCGCTCTTTAACTGGGCATACCCTATAGCGTCATCACCATTGATTGTCGAGAAGATCTGAAATCATAAAAAACATTAGGGTGTCGTTAAGGGAGCGCTGAGGAAAAACTTAGAAAAGTTCCTCTTGGGCCCCCTTAGCGACACTCTGACCTATCACTTTATACATTTCGGTACTCACATGGAGGTTTTTACATTCCGAAACTCGGCAGAGCAAAAGTCAGGGTTACACGCAAAGAAATTTGCGACCATAAATGAATCAACTTTAGGCAGATTCACACTATCAACTTTTGTATAGCTGATTCCATTTTACGAAACGTCTCAACAGCACAAATCCAAATATTTATTATTAATTGTCTCAGTAAATTGCACATGATATGGATAGTACACAGTACACGACGATTTATTTATTGAAATGTTGGTCATACGATGCTCAATCATGGCCGCCCGCGTTTTGGTTCTCGTATCCACAGATAAAAAAAAATCAAAATCTATTTTTCAAAAATAAAAATATTTACAATTTATTTTCATGCAAAAAACGTATTGTATAATTATTTTTAACCCATAAGCAACCATATTTAACACATTTCATATTTTACCGTGACAACAGTCAAATAGCCAATTGTTCCAAAAGCGACTTTGACCTCTGAGTTTGTTTCGGTGTTTCTTCTCAGAGTAGTTAGGAAACACCGGCCTCATCTAGCTAAACTAACACGCAAAAAAACATGACGTGTAAAAGTGTTATTTATAAACAATTTACAAAATAAATATTTCATTTAATTTCAGCGCGCCGTATCAGTGCAATGGATCGTCATTACATTTATTGCAATTTGGAGTACGTCGCTATGGTGCAAATGTATGCAAGAGCTGATTATGACTCCCATGCTGCCCGGCGACTTTACGCGGAGCCGCAACATTTGGAGTCGCTCCGTCTTCGCGGGGTTCTGAACCCCCAAGTCCCATCGGCGCGGACGATCGTAGCGGTGACACAGCGGCTACACGATCATGGGCAGTTCCAGACACCAGCACATGCGCAGGGCAGAGATCGATCGGCCGTTATTTCGCCAAAAGAGGCCGCGACGAGTCGTTGCCACTTTGTTGCCCACGTACCTAATGTCAGTCACATTTATTTCACAACTAGCTTTTGCCCCTGGCTTCGCTCTCGTAAAATTTAGTCAACATACATACTGTTAAAACTTACAATTTGCGAACACTCGTCTCGTGTGTCCGAGCGATAAGCTAAATTAGACATTATGCCATTGAAATAATATTTCATCTCATTCTTGCGAATTCGGTCGGTCGAGATCGGTTAGCATCGTCATTCGTCGGCTATTCTCACCCGTTCTCATTCATTCACAAACATAGAATAAATTCGTATGACGTTTCTGTCATCCAATCAGTGACTGAATTTCATTTCTCGTTCGCACATTACGATCGCACGGTTTAATATAAATGACGCGCGGCCGCAGCACGACAGCAGCGCTGCCGCCGCGCGTTTATATTTATATGGATTTGCAACTAATTTGAAGGCGCCCTAAAATGTATGAGTAAAGAGCTTTATATAATAGCTTTTAGTACAGCGCAAAGATACGACTCCTATTCGTTCATCGTTCACGTACTACACAAGACTAGAACAAACAAAAGGATGTTAGTAGTTCGGGACACATCATTCAGGGCCAACGCGTGTTTTATTTTTTTATTTAATATTACAACTAATGGGGTGACCATGATTCCACCTGAAAATGGACAAGGTCAGTTCGGGTAATAATTAAAAATTTTATTTATTAGGCAATTTTTATAGTACTAAGCTTCTGCCCACGACTTTGTTCGCGTGAGAAGTTTACCCGCGTAAATCCCGGCCCCGTGTGAATTTCGGGATAAAAATTAGCCTATGTGTTATTCCAGGATGCAAACTATCTACTTACAAAATTTCATTCAGTCCATTCAGTAGTTTTACCGTAAAAGAGTAACAAACATACATCCATCCTCACAAACTTTCGCATTTATAATATTAGAAAGAAAGATATTATTAAGAAAGTAAGATATTAGTAAGATTTTAGACAAGTTTTATCAAATAAGTTGAAAAAAATATTTAGTTGACCTTTAAAAAACACTATGAAAATTGTTTTAAGGTTATCGCTTTATTAAATAAAAACAAATTTTGAAACAATAGCAAAATAGACGGACTTAACTACCGCGCCGGGTAAGACAATCTAATGGTAAAAAAAATTGGCCAAGTGCGAGTCGGACTCGCCCATGAAGGGTTCCGTAGTAACTATAATAAATATAATATACTTAATATATTTATTTGAAAAAAAAAAACCTTACAAATTTCTTAAAACTAGCTTATTTACAATTTTTACAACTACGCCAAATAACTTTGTTTTTCATAGTATTTGTATGAATTACAAAGTTATATTTGCGGTTTTAGAAAATATACTGTATCTCAAAAACTGCTGACTCGATCTCGTTCAAACCTCTCGTTCAAAATTTTGGTTGAAAGTTTACATTAAGATTACAAAATATGGTTTTTTTAGATTTTTCACTTCATTATTATAGAAGTTAGAGGAGGGGGGACACAAATTTTACCACTTTGGAAGCGTATATCTTTTAAACGATTAACTATATGAAAAAGTCATTTTAGAAACCTTAATGTCATTTTTAAAGACCTGTCTATAGATACCACACACGTATAGGTTTCATGAAAGAAAATATTTTCAGTTTCAGTTCCATGTATGGAGAGCCCCCTTTATTTTAAATATTTTTTTAAATTTTCTCTTAAAATTGGAAAGCGGTTCACAGAATACATCTACCTACCAAGTTTTACATGTATAGTCCTAATAGTTTCGGAATAAAATGGCTGTGACATACGGACGGACGGACAGACAGACAGACGGACAGACATGTCGAAACTATAAGGGTTCCGTTTTTTGCTATTCGGCTACGGAACCCTAAAAAACCTATGAATAGTCTGTGTACTCGAATAAAGACATTGTGTACGCGTAGGTATGTGATTCAACAGCATTTCAATGTGTGCTGTCGTTTTTGATATTAACGGCTCCATTCGGCATATATTTAAAAATAAAGGGTTTTTCGAGTAAGTCCGGTATAGATCGCCAGCCAAAGAGTTGAAAAAAATTTCAACAGAAAAAAATAACTTTTGTATTTAATTCAGCCTTTATTTAAAGTGCCTTTAAGCATAAATATTACAAACACATTACAAAGAATTTGTTTTTAAGGTTGAATTTAAGAGATCAAGACCCAAGTTTGGTCTAAGTAGGTACTAGATTGTGTAGTAAATTTTGTTCTTGTTTTATTCACTTGATCCATAATGGTTATCCATTCATAACGGTTACGGTTACTTAGAATGTTTTGAAGAACTGTCACCACTAATTCTGCCACATTCAACCTCTCTTACGGCTTCTCCTTAGAATAAGACCCTTTATTAGATTTTCTGATACTTTCCCATGGTTCTATTTTTAATATTATCTGAAAATACATTATTACTATAGAAATACGAACATGAATATTAATTATCAATTTTAAGAGTAGGCTACTCACTACGCTGGAAGTTAAAAAATACGAATCAGTTACTTTATAATATTTGCTGTAACATAAAAGGTTTATGACAACTGGAAACGGCGAAGATCGTGACATGCCGATCTTACCCTCTCAGAAGTAGACGGACTTCTCCACTATTGGTCTTTTAGGGTAAACTTTTTCCTACTCATGTAAATTCATAAAAAATACGTTTAAATGTATTCTAATATAATAATTAAGTAAATGATTATTAATGAACTTACCTACTCAGATCCTGATAAATTTGAAGGAAAAGCACTTAAATTTTTTTTTGGAAACGTATTGACGTCGTGTTACAAGTTGATAACCCGACTTAGATGTCGTTTTTTCTCTTTGTGTTTCAATAGCGCCATTTATGTCAATTTATTTATAACAAAACAGTTTAAAGTTTATATCTCTTGGGTTGTCAGTCTTGTAGCTATTCAGAATTCGTCGTATTGCTTACTGTACAGGACCGTACAGTACAGACCCGCCAGACTGTCTTCGCCGAGTTGACCTCATATGATATTTTTGATCCAATTTAACTTTTGAAGTACTAATACAGAAGTATCGCAATTTATTTGGAACAAATGTACTATATATACATAATTCAGCAAGTCGAATTTCGTAAACAAACAAGACATATTTAAAAAGATATAGTCAACTATAGAGGGCCATGCTAAATGAACTAAAATTGGTTTATTTTTCAAAAATAGCAAGTTTTATGAGAAACCAATGCGCTACATATGTTACTTGCCAAACAACAATTATTTGTTAATAGTTTTTGGCTATGATTGTTTTGTCTTTTGTAGATATTTTCTTATACTTAATGTTTTTTCCAGCACGGCCCCCCTATCCACATCGACATGTCGCAGTCATCTGGTTGAATCTGTTATTTGATTGAATGACTAGCGCGTTCATTGAATACGACATTTAATTGAATGACTATGCCGGACGTTGATTGAACAAGCGTCACTTAACGTCCAACTAGTTAGCGGATTGTAACATAGCCCTTTGAACAGAGTGGACATAAAATCAATCAGGTGATTCTAATTTAGTTCATTTTTTCACACTGCGGCACTACTAGTCACCAAAGCAAATATGGCGTCAAACAGCTCGCGCAGATTGCACTGTGTTGATATTTTTTTCGATTAAATTTACTTTAAAGTGCGCTATTTGTAATAAAATATTGTGACAGCATGGATTTACCTATTATTCCTAACCTAACTAAACATTACAAAGCCGGCTATATCCCATTCAACGACTTCACTAAATGACGTTCAGTCAAGACGTTGAACGTTACATTCAACGACTTTACGAGTTGTCCTTTAGTCATTCAATTAAATGTCGTCATTCAATGAACGCGCTAGTCATTCAATCAAATAGCAGATTCAACCAGATGACTGCGACATATATATTACTTGTTATTACGAATTCACCATATCTGATGCGGCACATGTAACGTGTTAATAAAGTACATTCCTTGAGTTTAAGAAACTTTTTAATAAGCTATATATTTTTCTAGTTACATGGGGGCCAAGCTGAAAACGTTTGGTCGGCACGGCCCCCTTTATTGCATATTTATTAAAAAGTACAGGAGGTACATTGAAAAAGAAACCGGTACATATATACTCCTAGAGGCGAGTACATTGCATTGTTGCGCACCTGAAACGCAAATTCTGAGGGGCCTTGCTGGGTAAACTTTAAAGACCTATATATTGCCCTATAATAAACATACTTTATTTGCCAGTGAAAGTCCCATTAAAACTTACACAAACAGAAAGACAGAGACAAATCGACACGCCCTATCAACACTGTCGGATCTGAAAGTATGCAACTTTCAAGCAGAGCAGTTTAAAGTTTAAAAACATGATAAAAATGTTATTTTATGGATTACGATTATATATATGGATATTGGATATATGACACTCATTCCAAAATTCAAAATCGTAATCTATAAAATAACATTATTATCATGCTTTTAAACTTTAAACTGCTCTGCTGGAAAGTTGCATATTTTCAGATCCGACATTGTTGATAGGGCGTGTCGAAATTTTGTTTAGTATGGCAATAAAACTACACTCACCGACTACCCATAACGAGTGTCAAAGATGTACAAATGTCTGGCTGCGACCAACGGATTAACGTGTTGTCAGATAGCCACCCATCTATAGAGCGTCCTCGCTAAGCGTTGCTTTACTTTGAAGATCGACCCGCGCGGCAGTTATTATTTAGACACGAGCTCTTATACATACATACGATAAAAATATAACACTGATCAATGTTCCCTCAGGATCCAATAGAAGGTCTCATCGCAAAAGTGCACGACTACTTCGGGGAGGAGTACGAACTATTAAAGCTGATGAAACCGGCAGAAAGACTGATTCATCTGTCGAAGATTAGCTGGCGCACCGCGCGAGCCACCGGGGTGAGCCAGGCGGCTGTGCGCGAGATACTGAGCAAGCAAGCGACGCGGACCAGGACTAAGCGGCAGAGACCACCTCAGAGGCCTGACAAGCACCACCGACCGCCCAAGAAACCACGCACAGCGCGCTACAAACCAAAAAAGCCTGACAGGTAGGTGGCGACACTCAAACTCAAAATATTTTATTTTACGTAGAATTTAAATAAAACGTCAGAAGCTAGCGCACGGTTCGAAATTGGAAGTTTCCTCCAGAGAAGAACTGTCAAGAAACTCCATGGTTACTCTTTTCAAAACATAATATTGATTTTCACATCGTAAGCCTCATCTATCGCTTACCATCAGGCGAGGTTGAGATCAAGAGTGGGCTCAGGAATAAAAAATAAATAAATGAAGGTATTCATAATACAAGTTTAATCAGGTCCGTTTGCCCAGCAAGGCCCCCAGAATTTGCGTTTCAGGTGTTTACCAATGCAGTACTCGCCTCTAGGAGTATATGTTTATAGTATATTTGTTAATATTTTTTGGCTAAGATCTGATTTGTCTTTTTAGGGTTCCATAGCTGAATGGCAAAAAACGGAACCCTTATAGTATCGTTATGTCTGTCTGTCTGTCCGTCCGTATGTCACAGCCATTTTATTCCGAAACTATTAGGACTATACATGTGAAACTTGGTAGGTAGATGTATTCTGTGAACCGCTTTCCGATTTTAAGAAAAATATTTAAAACTAGCTTTTGCCCGCGACTTCGTCCGCGTGGAATAGTTACTTTGGGCTAATGTTAAATTTAACCCCGATTTTGAAGCATACTTCATTGGCGCTCCGCTCCTATTAGCCTTAGTGTAATGATATATAGCCTATAGCCTTTCTCTATAAATTGACTATTTAATTAAAAAATAATTGTTCAATTCGAACCAGTAGTTCCTGAGATTATCGCGTTCAAACAAACAAACAAACTCTTCAGCCTTATATTATAAGTATAGATAGCTGTTGCCCGCGACTTCATCCACGTTTCCGTTGTTTTTCGTAAAAAAAAAGTAGCCTATGTCCTTCCTCACGGTTCAGTGATTTTGATGTAACAGACAGGTTAACTTTCGTAATTTAGTAGGGAAATATAATATGTCAATCTATAATACTGTTGGAAAATATCGCAATACCGAACCGCACAATATTATTGTTAATAGCTGTGCCCGCGACTCCGTCAGCGTGTAACTCCTTGTGTGTTATTAAGTTAATGTATTGGTAATATTGTTTAGATCACGTTCACATGAGGCTTAAGTACCTATAGAACGAAAATACTTCAGCGCAAACCTTCCGGGTAAACTATGTTGAAAGTTGACCCGTCCGGCACGTGAACATAAAGATTTCTAGAACTGCTAACCCGGGAAAGAGCGACGTACGACTGACCATGCGAGAAACAACTGACACCGAGATCTACTCCAGCAACACGAAAAGTCTGCCCTTGAGCCTTATTAATTGTCATTGCATAACACACCGATACTGGGAATTGCGTTCTTTTAAATTGGAATGGGAAATTATTTGGTATTATGGGAATTCTGGGAGTAAAGACGGTTTCTCCTGCACCGCAACCTGTTAAAATTTGAGCCTCGATTATATTTTGTTGCAACTGGGTTACTTTTAGCCGAGTTTCATTGCAAAGTTGTGGTGGTATTAAATTTCGGAGCAGAATAATAATCAGAAAGCTTCGAACTGCTAAGCTATCGGGAGTTACACGTGTTATTGTGAGTCAACCATAAAAGATAGATATATGCTGTCGTGGGATATTTTTTATATAATTTTAAGGAGAACATTTCCGTCATAAATGATTTCTGTGTAGCTTTAACCATTAAGGTTGCACTCGCGACGGAAGCTTAAAAAATGGAGTAACTTCTCCCGTTTTCCCAACATTTCCCTTCACTGCTCTGCTCCTATTGATTGTAGCGTGATGAAAAGTATACTATAACCAGCTCAGGTGTATGAAATATAATTGTACCAAGTTTCGTTAAAATCCGTCGAGTAGTTTTTGTTTCTATAACGGTTATACAGACAGACAGACAGACAGACAGACAGACAGACAGACAGACAGACAGACTAAAATTTTACTGATTGCATTTTTGGCATCAGTATCGATCCCTAATCACCCCCTGATAGTTATTTTGTAAATATATTTCATGTACAGAATTTACCTCTCTACAGATTTATTATAAGTATAGATAGATAAAGGGGGGCTCCCCATACAGGGAACTAAAACTGAAAATATTTTTACATGATACCTATGCGTGTGTAGTATCTATAGACAGGTCTTTAAAAATGACATTGAGGTTTCTAAAACCACTTTTTCATAAAGTTAATCGTTTAAAAGATATACGCTTCCAAAGTGGTAAAATGTGTCCCACCCTCTAACTTCTATAATAATGGAGTGAAACAAAAAAAAAATGTATATCTCTAGATCTTAATGTAAACTTTCAACTCAATTCAATTTCAAAATTGGTTTCAACGAGATCGGGTCAGCAGTTTTTGAGATACAGCATATTTTCTAAAACCACAAATATAACTTTGTAATTCATACAAACTGAAAAACAAAGTTATTTGGCGTAGTTGTAAAAAAATATAATAAGCTAGTTTTAAGAAATATGTAAGGTTTTTTTTTGTCAAATTAATATACATATTATATTATATTGTTATAGTTACTACGGAACCCTTCATGGACGAGTCTGACTCGTACTTGGCCAATTTTTTGCATATTTCTTTAATAGTACAGAGTTACATTGAAAAAGAAACCGGTACATATACTCCTAGAGGCGAGGTGTATTGGTGCACCCCTGAAACGCAAATTCTGGGCGGCCTTGCTGGACAAACAGACATATATAATAGGTATGAGAGAACAGTATAGAATTTATAATAATCGCATTTATAATATTAGTAAGATAAGATATTATAAATGCCAAAGTTTGTGAGGTATAGATGTATGGATGTTTGTTACTCTTTCACGCAAAATCTATTGAACTGACCTGAATGAAATTCGATAAGTATATAACTTACATCGAGAAATAACACATAGACTACTGTTTATCCCGCAATCCCCACGGGATCGGCATTAACGCGATCGAAGTTGTGGGCAAAAACTGGTAGCTTATATTATTTTGTAGTAATAAAACAGTCAGGTAGACAGTCGCTCTATGTAACTAACACTTGTACTCAGCTACATTCGGTTATACTGACATTTGACCTTGACATAGTTAAGAAAAGGCTAAGCTGATGATGATGATGAGAGATGGTAGATAGAGCTCAGTATGTATTGTATTTGTATTGCAGTTCAAGTGAAGAAGACAGCTGTGGAGGTGACGAGGACGACGGCGAGCACTCTACTACTGAGCATGGGTGAGTTGTAGCTGCCCGTAGTATGCGTCATGACTATATTACTTGTTAATTCCAACACCCGCAAAGTAACGCCAAGCCTATCACTTTGTACGAAACAAATATAAAATATCACTCGCTGGCTTCATCAGCATAGATATATAAGTATTATTTGTTTATATTTTCAGGGTTGACATATCGGTGGTTAAGGAAGAACCTGAAACCTACAAGTAAGTAGATGTTATCATGTTGTTCCATCTATACTGATATTATAAACTGGCTGTGAGCTAGGAACTAGCCGCGCCGACTTATAGTAGGCGCTTAAGGCGAGGTTACCCGAAAAAACGTCGTTTTCAATTGTGTTTTATTTGTAGATAACATGGTTAAGATTTTGAAAAAAAAAATTAAAACATATTACATAATTCATACTTAGATCGTTTTACCATCCGATACACGATTACTTGCACTTTACTCCATCAAATTAAATCGAAAAGATAAGTAACAATTACGGTCTTATTTCTATTTTATTTGAGTTTTATTAGGCTTTGAATAATAAAATTTATTACCATAATAAAGGTCGTAAAAATGTCATTTAAGCCGGTCGACATAATGTGATATATGAAAATATTTATAACACTAATTTCAAAAATAAGTGTGTTGATATTTACATGCGCGCGCCCTGCGTCCGTTAGGCCCGAGCGGAACGTGTTGGAGGTCGGACGTATGCCAAGTTTTAGCAAACCCGCCACCCCCGCTTAGTTTTATTTCCGGCTGAGCCAAAAATCATTACAAAATAATAATTCCTTTATATAAATAGTTTAGTTTTCAAATAGTTGTAATATAGTTTGTGCTCCATTCAGGTCAATCGCATCCTGATAACTTTTAAATTATTTGTCTAAATTAGTTAGTGTAAAAGTATATTACTGTAACTTTCATCTAAATCTGTTCAGTAGTATTTACTTGGAAGAGAAACAAATATCTATCTATGCATCCGTCTTCACAAACATTTGCATTTATAATGTTAGCGTAATGTATGGTTTTGGTCCAAAGCACCGTCAAGCAGGCAATGTTTGATTGATTCCAGTGACGAACCCGAAGTGTACGTACAGCTGGCAGGCGTGAAGACTGAACCCGACGCTTGTGGAGATGACAGGTGAGCTCTACTTGTGATGTCTCAGTTGCTAACTAACGTAACAACTTCATATCTCATGCAAAGCATGTTTCCACTTGACGCCTTTTGTAACACGGAACTGTCTTAAAAAAGAGATGATCCATACCTTAGATCAAATGCAGGACACACACATCATCACCAACATTCACAGTACTTATATACCTAGGTACATGTATTATTTATGATAATGTGTTACTTGCAGGGAGCTAGCTGACCCGATCTACGTACTCGTGAACACAGAACCACAGAATGAGAGAGACACGACGTGAGTTATTGTTTTTTCTATCATCACAACGTTATCTTTTTTTTTTGGAGCAAGTAACAATAGTCCTCTTGACCGATTTCGGCCAATAAGCCATATTATATTCCTTTGATGTGCCATTAGTTATAATGACATTAGAAAAGTTTGTTTCCGTTTTAATATCGTATAAATACCTGGAAGCACTTGACAAGACAGTTATTTTGATATATCAGACACTTTATTTTTCATTTTATTTTCAGATGTAGCGAGACAGTAGCAGCACTAAGTGCCGCTAGACCTCATAAAGGAAGTATAAAGCATCGATATACTGAAGCTCCATCAGCCTCGTGTGCCGCACCTAGTGGGCAGTAAGTACACAGCACTCTCTCAGTGAACCATTAAGGAGTAGCATGGCCTTCTATGGGGCCCCTGTATGGGCGTTAAATTTGCAGCGGCGACCAACCCGTAAGCTGGTCGCGTCTTAGAGGGTCATGGCCATCCGAATAATCACGGGATACCGCACGATCTCCGGTGAGGCGGCGAGCCTTCTTGCCGGAGTGCTACCGTGGGATCTGGAGGCGATAGGCCTCGCGCCCTTACACAAATGGTGCGCGGAGGTGCTTAGCCGGGGTGAAACTCCGCTGCCGCGGCAAATTGCAGAACAGCGGACAGAGCTATGGCACGATTTCATGGTGGCATGGAAAGAGCGACTACCGCAACCGAGGGCTCGGCACGCCGCAATCGCTGCGGTAAGTCCCCTCTTTGAGGGGTGGCTTAAGAGACGCCGCGGCGTCTGAACCTTCCGCCTGACGCAGGACCGGACATGGTTGTTTCGGGAGGTACCTGTTTTGGATAAAGCGGGAGGACACGCCCGGGTGTAGTCATTGTGAGGACCACACGGTGGACATGGTAGAGCACAAGGTCGAGGTGTGCCCTGCTTGAGCGGAGCACCGCCGTGTCCTCGTGGAGGCGATCGGCGGCGGCGACCTTTCGCGCCCGGCCCTGGTTCAGGCCATGGTGCGGAGCGAGAGGGAACGGGATGCAGTCGCCTCCTGCTAAGCAGTCATGCTAGCAAAGGAGGAGGCTGAACGCGTGAGGGAGAGACAGATCTTCCTCACATCCCAGCCACCGCGGGAGACGCCCCGGGCGTCGGGGATCACGAGCTGATCTCCGGCCACCGTAGACGCGGGTCTGCGAACGGCGAGCAGGGGCAGCTCACCGTCCGGTAAGGACCAGACGGGTCGGCAGCGCGTCGTGATCCGCGCGCGCCTCAAAGAGCAGTTAGCAGCATTGATGGGGCCCGATAGGGCCATTGCCTTACGGGGTTGCGGGAATTGTTCTAACGAGACACCGCGGCCCTGGAATGCATGGTCAATAGAAGGAGCAGGGTGGGATTTTAGTCAGCGGGAGAAGTCATATAATGATTTTCCCAACCAGAAAAAAAAAGGAGTACAACCATAACACACTCCTACCAACATATAACTTATGTTGTGTTGCAACTTAAACAATAATTATTTCATAAAAAAACTAAGCATAGTGTGTATAATCTTAGAAAGAACTATAATCTATTGACAGTCATAAAATTTCATCGTCTTTGCATATTCCATGACTTAGGACAAAGTGAACCATTTGTGTGAGTTATTTTATATTAATAATGCTCAGTCGAATAACTCTCTTATCTTCATTGCACTTTGAGCTTTTTTTTTAGGCTCGCCTATTCTCAATAAAAACGTTTGACCACCATCTCACCTGGTGGTAAGCGCTGATGTGGTCTAAGATGAAGCAATCTTGTCCAGAAGTAACCTATTCACTCTTGACTTAAAAACCCCTGAGAAGAAGAAGCTAACTCTAAGACTTCCCATCACTAAAATAATATCATTAATATACAACATGTATTGTAAATTAATGCAAAATAAACACCCCTCTGCGATCTATTTATACCCCGGTTCTAGAATATTCTTGTAAAATCGACCCACCGCCTACACTGCCAAGAATATTCCAGAAGGTACTCTAGATACTCAGTACTGCTACTCGCCGCTAAACGGCGTTAGTGTCTCGAACTTATTAGAAGTCAGTCGAACTTTTTCGATATACTCAGTACTGCTACTCACCACCAGGTGGCGTTAGTGTCTCGAACATTCTAGATGTCGGTTGAAGTTTCTCGACGTACTTAGCTAAGCGACTGGCGTAACAATATTGTTATTATAATGTAGTAGAAGTGGGCAAAGTGTATCATATTTGAGATTGGAACATTTGCATCTTGATCACTGAAATGATCCGGAACACTGGATCGCAACATTTGGATCATCAGCTCAAATGACTCAGTGAACGCCCGCGACGCGACGTCATGTATAGAAACGTAAGATTTTTACGTTGCGTCTCGGGCGTTTACTATTGAGACATAGAAATGTTTTGAGGCATCAATACTGAATGTTTTATGTCTACATATTTATTGTAATAAGTGAGATTATAAATAAAGTCGATCTTCGTGCATACGATACAAGAGTCAATAGTTAAAGTAACTCAGTGTCTCTCAGTCTCCCTCTCTCGCTCGCTCACTGCTCAGTCGCCGGTGTTGTCCAAATGCTTGAAATGGACAGAAACTGCGAATAGTCCTTAATTCTTTTTAAAATAAAATATGTATAATGAAATAATTTTCAAGTTTGTTTAAGTAGGATATAAAAATATGGAAATCATTAAAATATTTAACCTGATATCCGTTTAATTCATTCTTTTTATTGGAGGTCAGTGTTTCTTTGACACTAGTAAGTGGCATTCAGCCAAACAGGAATCGTAAAATAATTCCTTTGCAGTTTTTTTTTAAGCTTTATTTGCAGTTTGCAGATTTAGTGCACAGTAATTATTAATTTAATATAATTCGACCTATGTGTACCATAAATCTAAAAAAAATATATATGCATGTCAATATTAATTAAAAATCAAATATTTTTTGAATAGAAAACGTATCGTAGGCTGTATGAATCACATCTCCTTTGCCTTACCTACTGACAGACATTACTGCATTTTCGATTGTTTGTTTACTTGATTCTACAATAGCGCTTGCGAATTGAGTTACGTACGGATTGCTTTTTTATGGCATAGCAACGACTATGGTCATTTTTCGATGATTTTGATTTTAGTTGTACACACGATACCCATTTTTAAACACGGACTTAGGTTGGATCCGCCTAAATGACGACTTGGCATCCTTAACCCTAGACTTATTGCGACCAAAATTATTGAAATTGTAATGGGTTACCTACGATTTGTAGTAACATTTGGCGTATATTTCACTCTTGTTCATTTCAGGATTTTTTTTATATGGCCGATGGGCATTCCCTTTTATGAAGCTTTACACTTTTTGTAAACTTAATGTAAAGAGGTTTAATATTAATTTATAATATTTGAGTTCATAATAAATGACTGACTCCTACTGCATACCTACTGCATAACACCATCCTCGCCGCTCGATGTCACAAAACAATCCATCTCGTTCGCACTCGCTTGATTAGATATTTCAGTTCACTCTAACATTATCTTACTAAATAAAATAGCGCCCCAAATGAATGAATGGACGGATCCATGCGCAGAAAATAAATTTAGCAAAGTATTTTGTTTTGTTTGTGCGCGTGTTGCATTCGTATTATCAGTTAGTGGTATGAGTTTGGAACCATGTTTTAGCGGGCTTCGTTAGAGAGTTATATTTCTATATCATTCCTAATTCGTTGGCCAGAGCAAAGTAATGTTTCAGATTCAAATGCTGCATTTGAAACGTTGTTACTGAACCAATCTTTTGAATCACTTCAATGATTCGGATCAGTGAGTCGGTTCCGTAAAGAGTTACACACGCCTATAATGTAGTATTATAATAATGTTTAGTACTCAGTTGCATCCTGTGAGACTTGAAGTCGAGTCCAGCATAGTTGTGATAAGTCTAGCAGATGTTGACGATGTATCCAGTTCGTTAGAACCTGCCTGTCTCTCACTCTGCCCAGCTTTAGTTGATGATGATGATGATAATCAGAGATGGTAGATAGAGTTCAGTATGTATTGTATTTGTATTTCAGTTCAAGTGAAGAAGACAGCTGTGGAGGTGACGAGGACGACGGCGAGCACTCTACTACTGAGCATGAGTGAGTTGTAGCTGCCCGTAGTATGCGTCATGACAATATTACTTGTTAATTACAACACCCGCAAAGTAACGCCACAGCTTACCACTTTGTACGAAACAAATGTATAATATCACTCGCTGGCTTCATCAGCATAGATATACAGCCTGACTTTGAATAAATGCGACAAAAAGAAATGGGAGCTTCAGTTACAGTAACATAGTAGGGGAAGCAGGTAGGATTCGTACACTTTTTACACTAAGTCACATAAAAGCAAGACTAATAGCTATTTCAAAATAATTTCAATGCTGCTGATAAACTACATTATCTGGCTTTAATAATAAAATATTTCAGCGTTGATACAAAGTAACACGGCAAATCTACGGTAACTTCAAAAAAAAATGGAAATCGTACGAAAGTACCCCATCCGCCGGGTAGATTCGTACATAGAGTAAGGTGCATTCGTACATAGTGGGGCGCCTTCGTACATAGTAATTAAAAAGACTATTTATGTGACATTAAACCTTTTAAAATTAACACGTCAGCCTTAAACGTCATAGCAATTAACAATATAGTGTTCTACAACCAAATTGTGAAAAGTTAGGATAGTAAATCAACATTAAAATTAGGATAATGTCGTAATCATACATCATGGACCTACCCACTATTGCACGTTGTACATAACTCGTAAGTTTTTTTTTTTCAAAGCTAGCGATTTTAGCTGTTCTTGCTGTAGAAGCAGATTTAGGTGGCGGCCATACACAGACTACGTCTGATAAAAAAAAAAAAATCTCTCATCATTGGTATAAGGAAAAACAAATTTCCAAGTGCCGGCTTCTTTCTTAGAAGTTAAAACTTTATATTCTATGGGGTTCAATTTTGTTAGTATCTGCCCAATATAATATTAAATTATGAAGCTGTCTTCATTAATATTTTTTGTCATATCTGTAATTACATTCTCAATGTCTGATTCTTCATATGGAAATGAAACTAAAAATATAGAGGGTGAGGTTTTTAAACATTTTTTTTCAAAGTCAATTGCTTGAATGATAGACCCTCCCAAAGTGGTAAAGTATCCCCCCCCTCCAACTACTACTTACACATTTTCGAAAACCGCAAATATTAATTTGTCATTCATACAAATACTATGAAAAACAAAGTTATTTTTCTTGCTTGCTTCTACGAAACTCTTCATGGGCGAGTCCTACCCGCACTTTGCTGGTTTTTTTATGTTTTTTCTCGGCATGACCCTGAAATAGGTTATAATATTTTCTCGCAGGGTGCATTCGTACAGTACGAATCCACCCTACTCAGAACTGTACGAAAGTACCCCAACCAAAACAACCAAAAACTAAATTTAAATAAAAATAATGGATTAAGATATTCCAAACATAATGATTACATATTAATTTAAGGCACTTATTTAAATGTATTCATAAATTACTTTAACATTTTGAGCATAGCGTGTTACAAATAAAGGTTTACAAAGATGGATTGAAAAATTACTTTCGAAGTGCGAAAACACGTTTCAACTGGCTCCACCGAAACTAAACGTTGCATTGGCGCAGCGCTTGGATATGCACCTATACGCCTGAGCGGGCTTCACGAACACACAAATACAAACGCGTCAACTTGTTTAGTGTTGTAGATATGACTACTGTACGAATGCTACCTGCTTTCCCCTAATTATAAACTTTTTTTCTACATTCTAAATCGTTAAATAAATTACGTGATTATCGTTTTAAAATGGTCCATTGATGTTATTATCTTTATTTAACTACGATTTATCGGTATTCGAGCAAAATAATTAATAGGCCAAACAAAATAAGAAAAATTAAAGTATCAAAAAATCTCGTCCGAGTCATCGCAGTGCTCAATAATCATCGTGGAGTACTCATGTTATTAAACGTTGCCGTTCATAGCGGTCATTTGCTTAATTTTGCCTATTTTCTAGTGTAAGTATCGCGCGACGTTGCCAAACCTCGCATGATCGCCAGCGCGGACATCCCTTCCCGCCGACCAGCGTCGCCAACCCTACTGTTTTAACAGTAGATTTACTGTTTTTACCGTGACATCCCTGTTTTCTACTGTTTTTAATATTATATTTAGAGATTTCGTCTAAAACGATAAAACCCCTCCAATTTAAATACCTAGCTTCATGATATGCATGTATGTATCCGTATAAATTTATCTACCTATGGTCTAGTCTAACAAAACAAGTCAAGTCATACAAAAATAATGTCAATAATGATAATGACAATATTTTGTTTGAGTTGACCGTTGACCTTAGTAAAACAGAAATAAAGGAATGTATACTAGAGCATGGATACCGGTTTTCGATAATATCGAAAAACCGGAATATCGGACCATAAATCCGATATCGAAAAAAGCGATATTGGATTTCAAATATCGGTTTTTCGATATTTTATAAGAAACAAAAACCAGACGCAATAGAATCTTTCTTACCTATTTCATTGAATTTAATTGATGTAAACAAAACCTATCGGTTAATTATAATAATATGTATGCTATAGTGTCATTTATAAATGATTATTTCCATATAAAAGTGTACAACACTTGGGCCGGCACCCGGCATTATGTACATACGGTGCAACAAAATAAGATCGTATCTCAAAGACGAGCCCAGAAGTTGCACGTTCACTCTTGCTTTAAAGGCAGACGGGTCATATGTAGAGGGGAACACAGCAGCCTGCAGAGAGTTCCAAACCATGGCCGTGCGCACAATAAATGTAGAGGAGAATCGCTTAGTACGACAAGACGGTATATTGAACAAGTGAGAATGGTACCATGCAGTACGTCTGGTAGATCGTTAGTATAAGGTAGATTGAGGAATCGGGTCATGGAGTTCCTGCGCACACTGTCCGAAGTACAATCTGTGGAAGACCGACAGGCAAGCAACGTTTCGCCGATGAGGCTGAAGCTTTTCTGCTAACACTGCATCGCCTATGAGTCTTTTAGCTCTGCGTTATGCGAGTCAAGTGCAGCAAGCTGGTATTTTGCTAAGCCATCCTACAAATGACTGCAGTTCTCCATACAAGAACAGACCTGTGCTTTATACAAATTCAAAAGCTGTACAGGTGTGAAGTATCACCTCACCTTGTGTAGGATTTCCAGGTTTTTGGCTGCAGTCAAGTTAGACGTCAACTCTTTGCCCAAAAGCTCCAGGTGGTCGGTAACTGATAGTTATAGATGCACCCCTGAAAGTAGGAGATAATTAAAATTTTTAAATTAATTAAAACCTGTGTTTTCAAAGCATTGAATTTGACCAGATTGTCGGGTCAAATTAATTTGCTCCAACATGGCATTTCTAAGACAGTCTGTTTCATCCCTGCTAGCTCTAGTACTGGATAAGTATATCTTTAAGTCTGTGCTGTCATCCGCGTACCCAAGAGCTGGAGCAGGTCCTTGATATGCAGCAAAAAAGAGTCGCAAAGAGAACAGACCTCTTAAGAATACCGCATTGACATTGACAGCCATAAGATCCGATTAGCAGCCATCGATGACCGCTCGGATTGACCGCTCACTTAAGAAATCAGAAATCCAGTTGCAGAAGCCAGTAGGGACGCCAAATGTAGGAAACTTACTCAGTAGACTAGCGTGCCAGACCCTGTCAATGTCTTTGAGATATTGAAGGACTCTATAAGAGCATTGCCGTGTTTCTTAATGGCCTCGCCCCAGCAGTGCGTAACATACACAAGAAGATCTCGGGTCGACTGACCAAGGCGGAAGCCGTACTGGTGGTCACCAAGTATCTAAATTACCTTCCGCCACCGCCTAATTCCGTTCAGCCCAAGGAACATCTGCCACCTGGACGTGACTTGCTGTGGCCTATTTGGAAAGCTATCAATGGACTGCGAACCCAAGTAGGCCGCTGCAAGCACAATTTAGCAAAATGGGGCATTATATGTCAAATTGACATCCAGTGTAATTACGGCGTTCCTGATCAAACAATGTCCCATTAGCTGGAGTGTCCAAATGACCCAAAAACGTGTACATTAGAAGACCTAATAAACGCTACTGAATGAGACCTGCGTGACTGGGCCTGTTACATATAAAGTACGCAATTTACCATCGATACGAAGAAGAAGAAAAGACTAAGGAGCTGATATCTTCAAGGTATGCTAGCAGCTTATTATTGAGTACCCTATCCATCGCTTTGCAGATTTTGGAGGTTTTTTGGGTACTGGTTACACATCTTGGTTGCTTGTGACAACTCCAGAGCACAACTTTTTAAGACTCTTGCAGGTATTCCGTCCGGCCTGCTGGCTTTGTTCTCGTCTAGTCTGCAAAGAGCTTTATGGACCCCTTAAATGGGAATTTCTAAAATGGACGTTCCATATTTCAGCAATAGCAATCTCTTGAATTGCCGTGGTCTCCGTATAAGATGACTGTGTCACCCCTCCCATTGAATATCTACTTCTTTGTATTTAACGTAATATTTATTTATACAAGGTGTAACAGATTAAGCGCAATACCTCAGACACCCCAATTACAATATTAAATTATAAGGCTAAGACAATATCCGTAACTAAATAAATTGATAACAAACGTTGACATTTTTTTATAAAATAGTTATCCTTACTAAACGTAAAACGTATGTGCGTCATACAATATCCTTACGCAGACGCATACACTCATGCAATGTTAGCGGCCGACACGCACACGAGCGTATTTCCTTGAATTAAGGATTGTATTAATGTCATGATACTGTGTTTCCATTTTAAGTTACATGAAATATTTTTCCGTCAAAATTTAACACCTATTTTGTATGATGGAATCGATTCAGAAGCCGATTCTGAACCAACTGCTTTCAGGAATTGCGTTTATTCTGTTACACGTTGTATATTATGTTACTCAATCACTTATTTTAACTTGTGTTGATTTTTTTATTTAATGACACAGCAGAGTATGTTAAGAAATTTATATATTTTTGTGTATTCATACTTTTAAATTCGAATTGATATAAGATTGCAATGAAATATTTTTAATAATAAATGACGGTGTTTTTATATTTCCAGAGCACACTTTGATACAATCTCTAAATTCTAATATTCGGACCCTTACAACGTTAAAACGAATTTGATCATTTTATTTCCATAATATCGGAAAAAAATCGAAATACCGGAATACCGATATTAAAAAATTGAATATCGAAACAAAACCGGTATTGGGAAAAGGTTCCGATATTCCATGCTCTAATGTATACATTTAATGCAACTGAAAAACATGTGAAGAAATTCAATAAAAATGTGCATGATTTTAATAAAAAAAGAGGCAGAAAATGTCGAAAATAGTTAATAATTATTTGTGAGACTATTTCAAAAAAAAATCCAATTATTCATATTTTTAACATAATAAATAAATAATAATGATTATGTACTTGCGCTTTTAATTTCATTAAAGGTTTCTTTTTCAATTATAACAAAGTAGTAGACTTAATTTATTAAAGTTACCATTTTACTGTTTTCTGCTGTTTTTTTAAGTCTGATCTGCTGCTTTTTGCCTCGGTTAGGTTGGCAACACTGCCGCCGACCGCCCCGCCGCCCACCCTTCCTTCGTTCATTAGTCGTCCTAAAACGTTTGTAGATTACGGTCGCGCGCGCATTCCGCAAATTCTACTTTACGTATTACGAATCATTTGTATTGTCTTGTGTTTTTGTCATAACAATGCCTAGGACCAGACGAAATAGTCGTGAACCGTTAACAAACGTACAGTATCTCGATATTGTCGTGTGGTACAACACCGTAAGAAATCTACGTGAAACGCAGCGAAGATTTCGGCTAAAATATCCCAATGTCATTCCACCTTCATTGGGAAGAATTCTAAGAATAACTTAGAACATGCTGGACGCGAGTCCGAAACTTAACGTAACGTAGTTTATTTTTGACATTAACATTCACATCTGGAGTGAGGCCATTGAGAGGCACGGGAAAGCACTTGCTGTTTCCCTTGACATCTCCAAGGCCTTTGACAGGGTCTGGCACGATAGCCTTATTGCTAAGCTTCCTTCCTTCGGTTTACCCACTCAACTTTGCGTTTGGATTGAAGACTTCCTGAGAGATCGGTCCCTTCGAGTGGTTATTGATGGCTGCTTGTCTGGTCAATTGGCAATTAATACCGGCGTCCCTCAGGGGTCTGTTCTCTCAGCAACTTTATTCTTGCTGCACATTAACAATCTGCTAATGCCCGGTACCTTTGGGTATGCAGACGACAGCACAGTTGATGAGAGATATGTGTCCAGCGCGCGTGCTGGTGAGTCACAGATCCAGTCTCTCCGTGAGGACATGGTTGGGCACTTGAACTTGTTCTTGAAGGCTGTCTCCGAATGGGGCGATGCCAACTTAGTCAATTTTAATGCAGATAAGACCCAGGCGTCTCTTCTCCGCAAAAAGGAGCCAATTTGAACCGGCTCCTACTTTTCATATATATCATATTGAGCTTCTTGAAAAAATGTAAAAAAAAATGTTAAACTTTTTCAAGAAATAGGACGCACCAACTTCAAAGGATTTGGATATGGCCGCGGCAGAAGGCGTCTGGGATTATCACACGATACAAGAAAACCACAGCTTTCGGTCTATTGTGCATCGAAATTAATTCAATCATGTTTTGATCGCGCGTAAGAAAGAATTATTGTGAAGATTATATGATTATATTTATATTTACACGATTCGAGTTGAAGCTCTAAAGGAGTTTTGAGCCGAAACTGAAACGGCCTATCAACAAATGCTCGGCTATAGCAAAGCCTCATATGCCTGCCTTGGAAAGAGTTTCAAACATGTATCAGCCATTAAAAAACTACTTTTTGAGTATTGAAAAATATCCCCTGTTACTAAAAAAACTTTTTTGTTGATTCCACATCCAAAGGCTTTTATTTTTTACACGCTCACTCAGCAAGTTTTCATCAAGCTTTCAAAAAAGATCCCCCGCATGGGAAATTGTTCAAAAATTGTAGACATCTGAGAAAACCCAGTTACTTTCAGTTCTAACGGCGATGTTGATAATTAAGGTGCATATAAAAAAAAACGTGCTAAGAATTTCATTCTTGCTTAAAATCATCACCCCCTACGCTATATTAAAGCAAATTTGTTCATCTGATAAATATAAATACTTATAACTTAACTTTTCGGGTATGTATTTATAATTCTTAACTTTTAAGCTAACTGACTATTCGTCAGTTAGCTTAAAAGTTAAGAATTATAAATAAAAAACTTAAATGAAGTTTTTTTTTCATTGAGAACCTGTTAATTGACCTTAATAAACCAATGTCCCGTTTTGAGACAAAAAATAAATGGTCACGTTAGTTATACCTCATACTAAAACATTGTTTTACTATTTTACTTTTATTGTATTTTTGATCGTCCTAAGCCGACAAAAATATGAAGGGAAATTTGGTTTCACAAAATTTTTATTAATCGCGAGCGCGGTAAAGAGATGCGCGGTGGTGGCCGGGCGGACGGGGGCGCTCGGCGCGATTCATTCATAGCGAGAATGTACCTAAATCGAGCCCACTACACGAAAACGGTAGTACGCGAAATTCTTTGATACTTTAATTATTTTAACGTTTTTCGTAACACTGATAAATTATTTTTTATTTTACATTTTGATATGTTCTAAATTTTCTTGACAACACGTATTATTGTATATTTAAATTTGTCGCGTCTATTCAATTTCACCCTGTATATTATTTGTAATTTTTCAGGGTTGAGACATTGGTGGTTAAGGAAGAACCTGTAACCTACAAGTAAGTAGACGTTATCATGTTGTTCCATCTATACTAATATTATAAACTGGCTGTGAGCTACAAACTAGCCGCGTCGACTTATAGTAGGCGCTTAAAGACAAAACAAACATCCATCCATACGTCTTCACTTACTTTCTAATTTTAATAAGTATAAGTAGGAAGGGTATTAGCGTAATGTACGGTTTTGGTCCAAAGCATCGTCAAACAGACAATGTTTGATTGATTCCAGTGACGAACCCGAAGTGTACGTACAGCTGGCAGGCGTGAAGACGGAACCCGACGCTTGTGGAGATGACAGGTGAGCTCTACTTGTGATGTAACTTAAAAACGTTAAAATAACACTTTTAATCGTAATTTAACTAAACTTAACTAGTTAAGGCCGTTGTTTCCTAACCGAATACCCTGAGAAGAAACACCGAAACAAACTCAGAGGCCAGTCTGATTTGAAGTCCATAGGTACACTCTGTACTGATCAATTCATATGAGAACCATTAATGTCATTATTGTTTTGTTTTGTAACCTTAGAATAACAACGCATAGAAGAGGCGTCTAGAACAAAACACGAGCGATTTCGTGTGTCCACTTTATTTTCTTTGTGTGCGTGAGCCGAATGTGTCTACGTTCTTCAAACGCACACAAATATAGCTTTCAGTGATACCATTACCAGTACCATTACCACAAAAATGGGAAAACGCACTATTATGTTGCTGGATCAAATCAAGTATTTTATGTTATGACACTAAATAAGATGTTTTTTCATGTAATATGACTTATATGACATATATTTACGGAAGGTAAACGAAATGAGATATCGTTTATTGCGTTTAGAAGATTTATATAGTATAATATCATTATAACGTAATGTGTTATAATGATATTATAGAAATGTATTAATTGCTTGAAAAATCTCGTTTGATATCAATTAAAAGTATGTGTTGTATTTATGCAATAGAAAAATATTATTGAGAACATTACTTAAATGAAAAAAATCTTAATCAATAAAATTGTCATCTTTATGATGCCACTCTTCGAACTAACAGTAACTTTTAGTTATAAAACACTGTAGGTAGTAGCTGTAAATAAATATAGTTTGACGCATACATAATTGCCGACAAAACTATATTTTTTTAAACAAAAATAAGCACAAAAGAAATCAATATGGGTATTTTTTTCCTCACGGATAGCAACATTGAATTGTGATAAGTTAGGTTATTAGAATTGTTGTTTGATGGTCGATTTACTTAAATATAATGTATAAAATGTAAGTATTTACTTGTGAAATGTAATTTGATTACACGTTTTTTGTTTTCCTGAAGGACTATGACATCCCTTTACGCTACAAACGGTCGTTTTAAATTATTTACTCGCGAGATCTGTTCGGCAGAATGTGACCTTGAATACTGACGGCTCGTCGAGCAAAGTTAGCCAAAAATGGCTAAGTTTTAGTTGCCTCACTTTTTGCACTCGTACTATCCTTCTATGCGTTGTTATTCTAAGTTTGTAACCAATTTATTATTTATAATATCATCATGCTTTGTTCGTAATTTTAATTCATAACTTTAATTTATTTCTTTATTTCATTATATCATAGTTTTAGTTTCTCTTTAATTTTGTTTTTGTTAATAATCACTTTTTATGATATAAATGTGCAACTCTGGTCCCCAAGATACAGACATACGTCTAGTTTGGGGATCACTGTAAAACGAATTGTGTAATATTTGATTATTAATAAGAATAAAATAATAATAAAATAATAATAAATAATAATGTCTGAGACGATCTTATTGAAAGTGCTAGTATTTGTCGGATAATGTATAGCTTAACTTAGAAATATAGGGAGCTCAATGATTTGATCCAGGGAGCAACGAGGGTGCCGGATGTTGAGTCAAACACAGCCAATTGCTTGGACCTTCTGCTGACTACAGATCCAGACCGCTACTCTGTAACGATATCTTCACCGTTAGGTAGTTCCGACCACTGTCTGGCGAAGTCTGTATCCGTCTACTCTCCGCCCGATCTCAGCCTTAAAGGCACTCGGCGATACAAGTCAGCGGATTGGGATGGCATGCGATCTTTCTTTGCATGTTATCCTTGGCAGCCTACTTGCTTTTCTTCAAGTGATCCATGACGCTGTAGCAGATGTTTTGCGACAGGGGATGGAGTACTACATTCCGTTCTCTGACCTAACAATGTCCGGCAAAGCTCGACCTTGGTTTGGCACTGAATGTGATCGCGCTGAAGCGCTTAAACACGCGG
The DNA here is from genome assembly GCA_943138885.2 of Tholera decimalis. NCBI lineage: Eukaryota > Metazoa > Arthropoda > Insecta > Lepidoptera > Noctuidae > Tholera > Tholera decimalis. The sequence goes on along the minus strand of OW964574.2, from coordinate 14,178,746 downwards.
CGTACCTAGCATAGGTCGATGCTCGAAACTGCAAAGCAAATGACGTGGATCAGAAGAAGAGAGCCTTCAACAGGGCTGCCAAGTCCAGCAAGAAGGTTTTGCGGAGGGTTTGGTTTTACCACGTTAGCCGAATTGGGAACAAACTCGCTTCATACCCTGCTGGAAGCAAAGCGTTTTGGTCCCTGGCAAAGTCGGTCGAATCGAACTTCTGTCGCCCCTCACTACCACCACTGCTCAAACCTGACGGGTCTCTGGCTCACTCCGCTGAGGAAAAAGCAAACTTGTTTGCCGCTCTCTTTGCGGAGTCTTCACGTCTGGATTGTAGTTGCGCTCACCCTCCTGATGCTCCTATTGGATGCGAGATGTGTATGTCGGACATTCTCATCCATCAGAAGGACGTCCGTAGAGTGCTGCGTAATCTTGACGTGAACAAAGCTAGTGGCCCCGACGGGATACCAGCCATTGTTCGTAGAACTTATGCGCCTGAATTGTCTCCAATCTTGACACGCCTGTTTCGCCTTTCGCTAGAGACTGGAAAGGTGCCGAAAGCATGGAAGCTGGCTAACGTACAGCCTGTACCCAAAATAGGCAGTCGTGCTGACCCGGCCAACTACAGGCCTATTTCAGTCACGTCCATACTCTGTAAGAGTATGGAGCGTGTACTTAATAGTAAGCTCCTAGCATACCTAGAAGCCAACGACATCCTCAGTGACCGGCAATACGGCTTTCGCAAAAACCTGTCAACTGGGGATGATCTAGCGTATGCCATTCATATCTGGAGTGAGGCCATTGAGAAGCAAGGAGAAACACTTGCTGTTTCCCTTGACATCTCCAAGGCTTTTGACAGGGTCTGGCACGATAGCCTTATTGCTAAGCTTCCTTCTTTCGGTTTACCCACTCAACTTTGCGTTTGGATTGAAGACTTCCTGAGAGACCGGTCCATTCGAGTGGTTATTGAATATTGTGGCTGCTCGTCTGGCCAATTGGCAATTAATGCCAGGGTCCCTTAGGGGTCTGTTCTCTCAGCAACTTTATTCTTGCTGCACATTAACGATCTGCTAATGCCTGGTACCTTTGGGTATGCAGACGACAGCACAGTTTCTGAGAGATATGTGTCCAGCGCGCGAGCTGGTGAAAAGAAATTACGTCTATTGGAGCAAAGTCTGGCATCTCGGTCTGGTTGGTACGTAGATGACCTATGGTTTCTAACCGCAGCATCTGCAGAGTTACAACGGTTTCTCGTGCAGTGTGATGTCTTGCGTTATCATGGAGAAATAAGTGGAGCAAATAATGGTGAACATCGGTTAAAGAGTCGGGGCTGTTTCACTGCTAGTTTCGCCATCATTGTTCGAAGTTCGGCACACTAAACATCTGGATCTTTGCATGGCTATTCCGCAGTTGATGCATCTCATATTGATCCACAAAACAAATCCACAACGCAATGTAAATCAGAGTCCAGTATTAATAGCAAGGTAATCGGGTGGTAGAAGGTTGAAATAAGCAGGGGTCAAAAATATTAGAAAATAATCGCAAAAACAAACACAGGACGCAATGTAGAATCTGCAATAACATAACATTGACATTTGACATAGACAATGACACATTGTCAAACAAGTAACGCGTTCCGTCTTCCGATTTTTTTTGTGTGATATATAAAAAAAAAACTATCTTACGCATCAACATTATGAAAAGATAATTTTATTAAATGCCAAAAATACCAACGAAGACAGTGTCGTATAAATAAAATGTTTTTAATAATAGCGTTTTGTCGTCCATATCACACGTCTATGTGATATATGCAAGTAGTATGCTTGATGTTGAACACCCATTATTATATTTATCTTACTCTATGGTCCATTATGGCGGACGTTGACAAATGGTACTTTGAATTCATCTTGATTACTAATATTTTGAAATAAACACTGACGAGATCAGAGAGGTTAAAAACTACGTATTAAATCATTTTTATATTTTTAATATACAATATTATTTACTATGTATGTGTATATGAATGAATTCTTTCACACTGTATTGGTCAAATTAACTGTTACAACTAAAACAGAACTTAGCAAAATAAATTACCTAGATACCGCATTTATTACGTCACACACACACGATTGTACGTGTCTATTCTTTATGGTTATTTTTTTTATAAACAACCGGTTTTGTGAGAATCTTTAAACCTACACAGTCTTATTTAAAAAAACTAAATAAACCTTGGTTTAAACATGGACTATTAAGTCCCGGCTTATCTGCAGAACCACGGTTTAAATTTGTTCGTATTACAAAACTTAAAAAAACCATGGACTTCTTAGTGCCTTCATTTGAACCATTGTTCAAATATCAACCACAGATTAATACAAATATCATTCGTTCACCATGATGTCATTCTATTGCAACGTTCCGTATGCCCAGAAAAGAAAACGTTTTGATAATACGCTAATGATTAGATGATGTTTAGGAGTGTTAAAAATATTGAGACCTGGTTATTTTGCATGGATATAAACATTATTTAGTTATTTTGTCGATTGCAGTTTGGAGCACATTACTTAATGTCGTACAAATTTCTAAAAACACATCCAAGTACGTGTATCGAAACGTAACATTCTCGCGCGATATATGAAACCATAACATTAAACAAAACCATCGCAAGTTGAACAAAGTTCATTTAGCTTTGGAATTTAAGTCTTATTAGATCAAGTGCCTCTTTGTTTAACTTCATAATTTTAATAATTTATTGTGATAGACCAACAAAAAAAGCGATCTGGGAATTGGAGTGCCGAAGAAAAAGTAGGCAAACATTACATTACTTAGATGAACTTGAAATCCGTCTATAGTTTAATGACTGTAAGCTTACCTACCCAAATTTTAAATATTATAGGATATACTACGCGAGATGATTGCACAATCACGCCACATAATCGAGGACAAATCCACGACAGCTTCTTCCAATATTAAAAAGGCTCAAGAGTGGAAGAACATAGCAAACAAGTGCTTAGTTTTTTTTTTATTAATAAGTAACCTGTTAACGCAAATATCATGTTATTGAAATATTTTCAGAATTAATGAACTCATGGGAAAAGATAGGTCTGATGGAGAAGTTAAATTGGCATGGAAGAGAATGAAGCTTGCGGCTAAAGCTAACTTGTCCGCTCATAGGAAATATCAGATGAAGACGCCTTCTCAAGAAGATATGGCGATTATGAATATTGCTCCACACGATTTTGCTGTGGAATCCAATGACTATGACAGTGATGCAATCAAAAATAATGTAAGCATAATAATGTTCTGTCCTTATTAATATAAACTACTAATTAAATTAATTTACAGTTTATTTAATAATCAGTACTTGTAGGTTGAATTAAACACCCAAGAAGATAGTGAAACTACAGCTGGGCCTAGTACAGGCTTTTATCATAAAATCATAGAACCACCTCTTTTAACCATAGAATCACCTCCAGAATTCAATGATGAGGGAATAGAAGTTATAATGGACCAAGGTAAAAGATCATCTATATGAAATTGTATTCCTTTATTTTAACCATATTTTTAATATTCAAAAAATATAATATACTTAACATGAACTAAAGAATTTTTATATAATTCATCTATATGTAATTAAATACTTTCAGGTACCTCAAAGGTAAATGTGGGAATTAGTACTTCTAGAAAAAAAGAGAATATTCGTAGGAAGCAGTCGGGTAAAAAGGGTCCTCAAAGCACGTAAGAAAGTTTATCCTAGAATATATTCTTATTATTTGCTTAGTATAAAATATACAGGGTAAATATTTTACAGAAAAGAAGCATTGCAAGAAACAATATTGAAGTCCAACAGTCAATTTAAAAAAAACCAATTAGATATGCTAGAAGTGGAGCACCAGTACAATGTTAGAATTGCTGAATTAAAAATAAAAAAACTGGAACTGGGAATAAAATTATTGGAAAAAAAGTAAGAACTCTAGTACTACTTTCCTAAAAAGAGAAACTTATGGTTGAAAGAACATTGATTGTAAAATGTTATCAAATATATTATTTTAATTAAAAGTGTCTTTCAATGAATTGCCGTCTTCTTATATTTCCACGTACATTGTTTTCCACTGGTAAAACTACTGCTGCAGATGTTTGTGTGTTAGATTCATTGTCATCAAACCCACTATGAAACACATCTTCCTTTACATCTATGGCAATATTGTGTAATACAGCACATGCAACAATAGTTGTTTTTGCAATTTCAATGTTGCAGTAAAGGCCTCTTAATAAACAGCGGAACCTCTGCTTCCACAACCCAAAACATCTTTCCACTGTATTTCTGGTGTTAATGTGAGCATTGTTGTACCGCTCTTCTTGCGGTGTTGTAGTACGCAGTAATGGCGTAAACAAATATGGTGTGCAAGCATAGCCACTGTCTCCTAGCAATATGCCTGAGAATGCACCAGCCTCAAATCGCTGCTTCAAACGACTCTCTCTAAATATTCGTGAATCATGAACACTCCCACGCCACCTAGTAACAATGTCCATGATTTTTAAATCTGCATCGCAAACTACCTGGAACAATAGTTACATATTTTAGTATTTCTTACATAAATAAGCATGACTATTCACTATCAGTACATATTATAGAACAGTCACTGGCCACTTATCTTATTTAAAAAGGTTAAACATCCTAATAAATTATACTTTTCCATTGCATCCATATTCCATGTTGAGCCAAGGCGGGTTGTTATTATTTATTGTATATTAATCACATTACACATGGACACTGTAAACCCTGTGGTGGGTTTGACAATTTTCCAACACTATAACTAACGCCTCATTATGGACGGGGCTGTGGACTAAAGTAATTGTTCCTTTATTTTGGAAGAAAAATATGAATGTAAAATCAGTAATGCCTGGACATTAATTGATGCAAATCCTTTTCAGTTAATATATAATTGACCACCATCTTCACTTAGCTTGATTAGTTTGATGTGAGAACAGTCAATTGCACCAATTACTGTAGGAAAATTTGCAATTCTGCGAAATTTTTGCATCGCTTCCTCTTGTTCTCTCAATGTAGCAGGCATTTTTATCAATCTTCGTGATTTTCGGGCTATAGCTTTGCAATTTTTTTGCATATCTTGCTTATGAAAGGTTGTGAGACTCCGTGCAAATCGGCTGTGTCATCTTGGATCTATTAAAACTAAAACAAGATATTAGTTTGGACATAATTTATTTTATATTGCTACCAATGTTTTGGTAAATGCAATTTAAGCTTTGAATCTACTTACTTCATGTCGAGCCCAGCTTCGTAACGCGCAACACACTTGTATTTCGGGAGACAGGGCATCCTCGAGCATCTCTAGTTAAATCTTCTCTTACTAAGTCCACTACTTTCATTGCATATCGATTATTAAACCTATACTTTTGCTTGAAATCTTCATCGGATAATTCCACGATGGGATTGACTCGAACACGAAAGTCCCATTAAAACTAGTTCTACCTTTCCAGAGATTTACCCGGACAAACAGCAGGCAATTTTTTTAAAACGATTTAATCACATTAGAAAACACTGACATTTCGATATCACATACAGTAAGGGTGTCCCTTAAATTTCGATGTCGAAATATTTTTACGCATACCTTCTTAAAACTTTCGTAATGACCTAAAATAGTCTAAAAATAAATATTAGCCCGTTTCATAAAAGATAACCCGTGCCGACTTGCGATTGAAACTTGTCCATACAAATTGCGCGGGTACCGCGCTCGAGCCTGTAACTGAGTGTTTTATTAGTCACACGACGAACAAAATATTTTCCATGTCGGACTGCCTAGCCATCAAATAACCGGTGCAAAATTACCGTCAAATAGACAAGTTCTTGCTGTCCTATTTTATAATATTCGCGAAGTCAAGTTGTCTGTCAATGAAAGTGCCAATCTTGTAATTAAAGAGTGCAGTATATTTTGGGAAAAAGCAAGAGTTCTCACAAAGACATTGCGTCAAGAAACTTATTGATTAATATCATGTTTGGGGAGATCTACAAAAAAAAATGTAAGAAGACTCCGGCCGCGTTCAAGAATCGTGAATATAATTTTAAAACTACCTTGATAACTTATTTGATATTATTGCACATGCTGATGCCTTTGAAAGAATGAAAATAGAGGAAACAAGGCATTTTTAAAGAAACCGGGGCGCTTGGGTGGCGTTGACAAAAAATTAACAGAGAAAGAAGAATAGCTAGTTAGGCAAAGAGGATTGGAACAGAGGTAGCATCTACTTCCACTACAAACAACTTGGAGTCGTAACAAGAAAAACTCAGCCACCCTGGAGCACAGCATCAGGCATGATGGATGGCGAGAGCGATCTATTCTTCAAAATGTGTTTGCAATCACAACTACGAAAGATTGCGAAAGACAAAAAGGCTCTTCAAAATGTTTGTTTAGTTATTGTCACGTTTACGTGAATTACGTAGGCTACTGCCGGAGGTCTCAAAATAAAACCGAATTTATTACAAACTAATTTATTTCAATAAAAATTACAATTATAAAAGAATGAAATTGACTCGATCGATGGTGGATACAAAGTGCGCGGGCTCGGTCACGTAAACGGTGTCTTTGGGCCTCTTGTTCTGTGTCAGCAGTTTCCACTCGTAGCAACTGGGTCGATGATGCGCATGCGGCGTGCCTCGTGATTCTGTGTCAGCGCTTTACTTAATAGTGATGCGCGTAACACCTCCCCCCTCGGATCGACGACTATTTCAGATTTTGAGATGAAATATCGTCGAGAGTTTAGATTGATCTTGGGATGCCGGCTGGTTCTGGCGGGTTTTAGATGTTTCAGGCTCGGCGTACGTGGCTTCATGTAGAGTTGTCATCTGCTTCTTTCGGCGGATGTGGATTTGGTATAGTAGTATTGCTCCCAGTACAAGTAAGGCAAGTAGTGTACAATAAAATGGGATTGTTGTATGATAAATAGTTGAAGTTAGTTCAATATGGATTGGCTTCTGGGAGTCTATTCTATCTTGAATGTCGTGCAGCTTCTTTAAGTTAATAGCACTGATTTGAAGGGGTGGCACGGTTGATCCTTCGATGTCATCTGGCACGTTGCTTATCTTCAAAGGTTGTCCTCTAATGTGGTCGTTAATGTTCACGATGGTGAATTCTTCTGTTCGTAGTTTGCAGTTATGTGGAATAGTGGCTAGAAAGCTTCCTGTTAGAGTTATGGATTCTTCTTGTTCGCAGATTAGCTGCACTTGTGTTGGTTTCGGGAATACGAGAGTATAGCGGCGGTCATCTAACTTCTCCAATGCGGGCTTCATCAGGCTAATAGTAATAATGTTGCATGGTTTGCGCGGTTTTTGACTTCCAATAATATCGCAGATGCAGTCAGGATGGGTTCTCATTTGGTGGTTGAATTTTTCTTCGCAAAGATACTCTGAAGCTACCTTCGGGCATTCTGCCTCTATGTACGCATGAATGTTTCCAGTGATTGCTAGAAATGGATAGGACGGGATAATGGCTTGCTTGTTTTTATTTGGTACAATGACTAACTTATACAATAGGAATTTTAGTGGAGAGATTATGGGGAATTTAAATACAAAAACTACTTGATTTCCACGATAGTAGGCTAATGGCTTAATAATTTCATAATATTCTCTGATTTCCAATTCTAATAGTTGGTCTTTATTATAAAGCGCGCTTAGTTTGCGTATCATATTGCTTAGTATTTCTGTACCTATCATGGAATGATGAGTATGCAATTGACCGGAAAGTGCTATCGAGTTCTCTAACCTACTTAATTCGCTTAATAAACTATCTACGTTATTGCAAATTATTTGTAGTATTTGCGAAAACTTTGCAAATTTTATAAGGTTGTATTGTTCATACTTATCGGCGTCAAGTAAAATACGCAAGCTTTGATTTAATTGTACCTGATTTTCTACTAATTTTTGAAATTAATTAAATTCGATTCTGCGTTATCAGATCTGGGGTGGGTGACCCATAATTGTGAAAAAAGTATCAAAAAATTACAGCTGTCAGAATTCCGTTGAGTAAAAAATCACACTGTACTCACCAAACATTATTTAATTAAGTCGAAGTAAACGCCTGCAAGATTTGACAAGCAAGATGCTGTAGTGAAATAATCCGTTGCCTTGCCAAATTATTAGGCACTTGTTCATGCAAATTTTTTATAAACCCTATATTTTTTTACTTAGTGTAAGTACGAAGCTCAAACTTAAATTCGAGAAAGTAGCAATTAGTAGGCAATTATAAATAAATAAATAAAATTCATTTATTGCAGGTCCATGACCCATATAAAATTAAATTAAAATAAACATGTTACTATTGCTTACAGTCATAAATTCCAAATGTCAAAATAACATAACTATACGAGTAAACAGAGTTAAAAGAAAAATACAAAGGTGATTGAGTGAGAACAACTTATCTTGTTATAAAATGTGAAACTATCAAATTAAATGTCAATATAAAAAATAAAAATATATAAAAAAATAATAATGTCAGAATGTCAAATTAATTGTAATTTATATGTCAGAGTATTAGATTAGAGCAACATGCCGGCCACAACAGTGCCTTATGTAGAGACAATCAACTCTACCCGCAATCATTATCAGGACAGCGTTGGAGCTGGCTCGAACCCTGCACACCAAGGACGCGTACCGCTTGCGCATGGTGGCGTGGAAACAGTCGGAGCGCACTTCCGCAAACATGCCCGAAGCGCTGCAGAAACGAGGCAGCCTCAACACTGCTCTGAACGCATTGTTATACTGGACGCGGAGGGCATTGTTGCTAGCTTGTGTGTAGCGAGCCCACAGGCTGCACGTGTATAAAAAGGTGCAGTACGCCTTGAAAAGGGTGATTTTAACTGAGTTAGAACAACGTGCAAACCTGCGGGCGAGCATGTTTGCTCTTCTCGACAAAGCCCTCCGTTCCCGTTCGATGTCAGCATGGTCCCTGAGATCAGACACAAGCAAATGCCCGAGGTACTTAAATTGTTCTACTCTATTCAGGGGTAAGCCATAAAGATAGATCGGAGGCACTGTTTCAGGGCACTTGGCACCACCTGCCGCAAAGACCATGCATTTACTGCTCGACACATTATATTTAAGACCATGCTCACCCGCGTACTCTTCACAGATACTTAGCAACCTCCTCAGACCACAGACCGACGCACTCAGCAGCACCATGTCATCAGCATAGCTCAAATTGTTGACGCATACCCCGTCAACATGACAATCGACATGCTCACTGCTGAGCGCAACGATGAGTACGTCCACGTATAGGTTGAAAAGGGTGGGTGAGGTCAAGCCGCCCTGCCTCACACCACACTCCAGACGATACGGTTCCGACACCGTCTCCGCCCACCTGATATTGTTAACCTGATGCGTATACCAGTACCTGAAGATAGTCACAAGTACACGAGGAAGGTTGATACTCTAAAGCTAGCTCTATCCCACAGGATATCATAAGCAACCAGGTCGAATGCCTTGGATAAGTCGAGGAAACACGCGTATACGGGGTTCTTACGTTCCGTATAGTATCTGACGGTGTGCTTAAGACACAGTATGGCGCTCTCTGTGGACAGCTGCGGTCTGAAACCAAATTGGTTATCGTGCAAGTCCACACATTTACTCAACCGTGTATTAAGCAAACCGTCAAATACTTTGGCTATGATGGTGGCCAGCGTGATTGGCCTATAGTTCGCCTTATCAGCAAGGTCACCGGTTTTGTTTTTTACAACATGCACTACCACAGACCTCATAAGATCCGAGGGCAGGTAAGAGTGGCTCACGCACAGAGAGTAAAACATCGCGAGGACTCGATAAATAGGAGGGCCTGTATGTTGCAGGTATTCAATGCTGAGACCGTCATGCCCAGGTGATTTACCTCTGGTAATGTTCTTTATGATTGAAGCCACCTCTTTGGCTAAAATTTGAACCCCCATGACCTCATTAGCCGACCCAGCATTGAACATCTCACTAGCCGAACCCAGAGGGGACTGTACGGAAAAATGATCCTTAAAAACATTCGCGATGGTTTTATGATCGCTTACTCCATCGACGCTCACAGGAAGACTCGTCCTACCATTAGTTTTGCATTGCATTATTGGCATAACAAACTTTTAGAAGTTCATGCTGAACACGGAGGTGACCATCCATACTGACGTCAGAATGGCTGGTCAAAACAAGATTTATATTTCTCTGAATGTATCATATGTAGCAATTATTGAAGAAATGTAGCAAATATAAGCAATTAGGTAGCAATTCTTGAATATACTTTCAGAGCCGCTTGCCATAGGCAACCAGCCATTCTGACGCTAACGTAATGATGATGAGTTGTACATTGTTTGTTTCAGACTGCCTCTGCCGCCCGACCAACAGCTCAAACTAGACAACCCACTAACTAATGAACAAGGATTCAGCTAATATTAACATTACACAACATGTAGTGTGTATCACATCTAAATGTGTCGCTATTGTTTGACTGAAGTGAACTAAGTACAATGTCGACTGTTATTGTTGTTCGACAGAAATCCGGCTTCCCTGATACGATCTAAATGCTAACAAATATTAACAGCGTTTACACCTTACGCGGTATTTCATACAAACGTTCGAGCCTTTTTCCGTAAATTAAAGAACCGATTCCAATGAAACTTGGTATACGTACACAAGATACCTAGTTCTTAGAGAAAGAGAATGAAATTTAAAATTTTCTGTAAAAAGTGAAATATCACTCTTTTTGTACCTATTTTTAGAAAGAGTTATTTACTGACTATTTGGTTCTAGGTATCTTGTGTAGGTGTAACAAGTCTCATTAAATCGGTGCATTTGTTTTCAAGAATAAGTTCTTGGATGTTTGTATGAAATATCGTACGTTATAAACGCTCTTAATTAAACCGAAACCGAAGAAACAGTCGCAAGAAAATAACTTTGTACAAATAATTCGAGCGCAATAAGAGACGCTTGTCGCCGCGTGTCGCGTGTAGTAGATCGATGATGTTGTGTGTACTGTTTATGTTTGTATTACTGAGTTTACTGTACGTGATGACGAGCGCCGCAACTCGACTGCTTAGCTCCATAAGTACTTAAACAATGTCATTCCTATGGAAATGATACTAATTGTACATTAAATTACACTTAAGTTATATTATCATATTTTTGGAAAATTGATAGTTTATTTCACTAAAAAGAATTGTTTGAACTTAAATGCAGTTAGCATCACCGCCCTTTCCTCCCGCAAATATAGTAAACTATCTTTTGCTCGCGACTTCGTTCGTGTGGGAGGTTTTTCCTCTCGTAAATCCCGATCCCGTGGGAATTCCGGGATAAAAAGTAGTAAAAGTAGCTTATGTGTTTTTCCAGAATGTCAACTGTCTCCATATCAAATTTCATTGAGATCCGTTCAGTAGTTTTTGCGTGAAAGAGCAACAAAGATACAATTTGAAAACTATCCCAGGGGAACTTTATATCGGGATAAAAACAATCCTGTGTCCTTCCCAGGGTTTTAAACTATTCCCATGCCAAATTTTATGTAAATCGGTTCAGCTATTAAGGCTTGAAAAGGTAACAGACAGACAGTTACTTTCGCATTTATAATATTAGTATGGATGGAAGTATGGATATGGATAGTACATACGTATATGCACGTGCCGAAGGTTTAGAACATCTCGTAAGGATGCTCCATGGAGGGGCGAAACACATTCCCAGTAAGATTGAGGTTGAATTCTATATAACAACATTCGCATCGACTGCATATGTATGTATACATATGTGCGGCGGTAGGGAGGATGGCGGGGCTGCACACTGCACTCACTACAACTACTTTTTGTTGGAATAAACAAAATACTCTCCAAGGTACATAGAAATGTGTCACGGATTTCAGGAAAGTTATGTCTGTTTCTATTGTATTATAATTATGTTGTATTCTCGATTTAGTCTCGAGTCAATATTCGGAAATAACCAGTATTTGAATTAACAATTAATTCCACATTCGCCCCATTGTTTACAAGATTTTTCCAAGATAAGTGCGATATAATGGGCCGAACGTGGAATAATATAAAACTGTGTCCACCATCTCAAGTATCACGGGTCATTTCATTTATTTATTCCTTAACAATTTACATTGTGTTGAATATACTTTTAATAATAAGTTATATACAAGAAAAATACAAAATACAACTATGAAGATAACATTTGTGTCAATCATTACTAAAAATTATGTCAAAAAGTTACATTAATCTATAAAGTTTAAGTTTTAAATATAATGTCAATGCAAATTAATGTTAAATATCAGCAAAAAAATTCAAAATTATATAATGTCAAGTGATTAAAAATAGAAATACGAATTCAATTATTACTGTGTGATTTTAATTCCGATATGTTATACAAGCATTTTTCTAACAGAAAGGCCTTCAATTTTGTTTTAAACAAGTGGGTGTTATAAATCAGCGTCTTTAACTCACAGGGTAACTTATTAAATATTTCTACAGCTTGATATTTCCAGCTATGTTTTACCATGTTAAATTTAGGTGCTATTTGTTGTTTAAAAATTTTCCTACGTGTGCTTTCTCTAATCTCACGGTGCTCTTGTGTTTCAAATTCGTGTAGATATTTAGCAAAATGAGTAAGGAGTACCAAAACATATAGACAAGGAACTGTTCATATAGCCATTTTTTTAAAGTAATCCCTGCATGAGACACATTGGGAAATTCTAACCATTGTCCTTATGGCTCGTTTTTGTAGAATGAATGCTCTCTGCCAGTTATAACAGTAACTATTTCCCCAGAGCAGGATGCTATACCTTATCCTAGACTCGACTAGCGCATAATATACGGCCTTTAACTGTTTTATATCCAAATCATCCCTAAGGCTCCTAAGCGCGTAGCATGCTGACGATATAGATGATTCAATACCAGCAAGCTCTGGTTTCCAATTTAAGTGCGAATCTATGTGAACACCTAAGAATTTAACCTTGTCCTCCAATTTAATATAATCTCCATTTATTTTTATATTCAAGTCGTCATTATTGCGAGCCGTAGTCTTAAATAACATGACGTTGGTTTTATTTGTATTTAGTAACAGGTTATTTGCTGTAAACCATTCGCACATTTTTCCTATAACTATGTTTGCAGTTAGTGTCAGTTCTTCTATGTCTTTTGCCCCAATTATAACATTTGTGTCATCTGCGAAAACAACAATTTTCTCATTTTACTCATGAAGTTAAGTAGGTCATTCATGAAAATAATAAAGGTCCTAAAATTGATCCTTAGGGCACACCACGTTTTAAATTTGTCATTTTTGATTTGTGTACCACTTCGTGATTATTCTCGTCTATACTTTTAATTTCTACATACGTTCGTCTGTTTTTTAAGTACGATTTCAAAAGTTGTAGTGTCTTGCCTCTTACACCATAATGTTCGAGTTTAATAAGTAGTAGATTATGATCTATCGTGTCAAAAGCGGAGCTGAGGTCGACAAATAGTCCAGCTACTTTCAGTTTTTCATTTAATTTACTAACTATGTCATTTATTAAAGTGGTCATAGCATCCGAAGTGCCTACACCTTTCTGGTAACCAAATTGTCTCTGATTGATTATCTTGTTAATACTTAAATGTAGCATCAGTCTAGTTTTAATAATTTTTTCAAAGAGTTTTGATAAGGTTGGAAGTAGGGATATGGGGCGGTCATTTTTCGGGTCAGTCTGAGTGCCCTTCTTGTGTATCGGAATCACCTTGGCCAATTTAAACTGGTCAGGAAAAACTGACTCATTGTTTGTTGGGTTTCTAGTTTAAGTTAATTTTAAAGTGACCATTTATGTTGAAGAAATACTTGTCTTGTATGGCATAGTTTGTTGTTCAAAAATTGTTAATTGAAGAGAATTTTATTGTGTATGAACTTCGTATCATTATGTTAATTTGACGGTTTTTCCATTATACTGAGACAATTACAGACATGTCGAAATATTTTTTAAATCACAATAAATGTTTTAATAGTACTGTCGTGTTTTTTATTTTTTATTCCTTACGCCGATATTCACTTTATACTATACTAGCAGTTGCTCGCGACTTCGTTCGCGTGGTAAGTTTTTCTCGTGTAAATTCCGATCCCGTGGGAATTTCGCAAAATCCTTTCTTAGCAGATGCCAACGTTATAACATCTACCTGCATGCCAAATTTCAGCCCGATCCGTCCAGTGGTTTGGGCTGTGCGTTGATAGATCACTATGTCAGTCAGTCAGACACCTTTGAGTTATATACAACGTGTAACGGAAACCCCATATCTATCCAAAAGGACTGAAGACAACATCTGGTATGGAGTCTCTATGCACAGTTTCAGCTCAAAATAAGTGACTCACAGAATTGACCCCAAATTATTGGTTTCATGTTTCTTGAATACCAGTAATAACAAACGTGTCCAGCACTATGAGGGTCATCACTTTCCACGTCACTTGCCAATAAAATGATAATTCTCTTCGTTCTTCTTAATTTGAAAAATTCGGCCTCTGGTATCAATGTATTGAAATTTTAATATGCTCCACACATGTAGACATAGGATTAGAAAACCCTTGCCATATCGTTTGTTATCATCCAAAGAAGCCGTGCACTCGGTATGTATATACCCTTTAAATTACACGTTGTATATTTAGATTACGTTACCCTCCAAGAAATAAAATAATGTCCGTATTTAGCTAGTTGTTGGTCCTGCGCCTGCATGATCTCTCCGGTCGTGTCGGATCACCGTCCCATCGGACTATGAGAGTGAAAGAAATAGTGCACCTGTACCTGCGCAAATACTTGTTCACTATAATATCTCCTGCGCAGGTTACATATGGCGAAATCAGTCAGGACTATACATTATAGTGATGTGCCAACTCGGAATAAACACAACTCGAGTTGAATTTTTTTTTAAACTTTTATTTTAGGGACTTTTATTCTATGAACATGTCAGCCCCGTTGAGTCATAAGTACACATTACAGCTACATAAAAAATATAAATCTAAACTAATCAAAATATTAGAAACAAGATCTCACTGACGCGCGAACATATTGAACAGTTTGATAGCAGCGGACGAAATGGGATTTGCTAATATAACTTGGAAATTCCCAACATCCAGCATATTCAGTTTTAAATTCACGCATCAGTGATTCCCTGTCTCTTTCATATTTAGTACAACCTATTAATAAGTGATGAACGTCATCAAGTACACCACATACATCGCAATTAGGGGAATCAACTTTTTTCATCAAAAATGCAAATTTCTTAGAAGGGTAGTGACCTGAACGCAACCTATTTGCTGTAACTATAATATTTCTACCAAGGAACTTGTAAGGTAGAAGATCCTTGATTTCTACTTATTTTGACATTCATAAACCATGGTATTCGAGAAGGCTGACACTGTATCGTCTTAAACCAAATACTTTTTTCTTTGCTTCGCTCATCGAAATATTCTTTGAATAGATTATTACATTTTCCTTTCGCTAGATTAAGATATTCCGTATAAAATAGTTTTAAATTATATTCATGACCATTGGTAGTTGCTAATTTTGCCAGCCTGTCAGCTTCCTCATTACTAATTAACCCGACATGAGATGGAACCCATTGCAATCTTATCTCCTGTCCACGGCTTTTGAAATTGTAAGCGTGCTTTAATATTGCATAAGCTAGCGATGCACCTCTGGACGCAAAGGTGCAACGAGCAATATGCTGTAAAGCACTTCTGTTATCAGTGAGTACTTATAACCAATTTATTACACTGCAAAGTATTTATACTGTTAATTGCTTCTAAAATTGCAATGAGCTCCAATGTCATGATCGATGCATTACAATTATTAATTTTGAACTTAAGTGAGTTTTTCTGGCTCGCATCATAGCATGCGGCTCCCTGTCCATTAGCACTTTTGGATCCATCAGTGAATACTCTATGCCATCCCTCGTATTTTTCATTGAATTCCTTAACGACCTCAAAATGAGTTACAGA
The DNA here is from genome assembly GCA_943138885.2 of Tholera decimalis. Lineage (NCBI taxonomy): Eukaryota > Metazoa > Arthropoda > Insecta > Lepidoptera > Noctuidae > Tholera > Tholera decimalis. Next base: position 14,162,776 of record OW964574.2, on the reverse strand, counting down.
AGTTTCTAAATGTTTCTTACTTTCTTTTACGCAATCTAAATTACATTGGATAACTTCCTTTTCATCTATATATGCAGTCCAAATATCTAGTGAAAACATGTCAAGTGGATATGAAGAGTAAATTTCAAAGACTCTACAATCTTTAAACACTGTACAAAGTAACGATGTTTTTTTATTTCGCCAGTACTGACAATACTGAAAGGAATTTAAGTCGTCTATAAATTTTTTGGTCACATTATTGGTCCAATACATACATTTAATACAACATTTAAACGCGAGATATAATCTTCTATTATGCAATGGGGTATAGCTAACTCAGCCTCCATATCATGTATGGGTGTACTCCTGATAAAACCACCAATACTTCTAAGCAGGGACTGAAAACGGTTACGGTATACGGTTACGATACCTGTATAAAATAAATGTACCTTAATAAAATAAAGGTAAGGCTATACCGTTATTTAACCTTTATGCGATATCGGTACCGAAAAACATAGAATTGACCGTTGCAGGACGTGGGACGAGGGGTGTGAGGCACCGGCAAGGGTGGACAAAGCACAGGCGTGCGCGCCGGCATACCTATTAGAACCTGCTTTTGTCGCTTGTCGCCGGACGCTCGCACACAGTGACCACTAACACTCTGTCAATAAAAGTTGTGTTGTATGTGTCGTTATTTAGAAAATAATTATGGGACGAAAACGTAAAAACGCAATCTATGCTTTCTTTTTTCATTTTCAAAGGAAAATAATTCTTGTACCTGCCAAGTGCTTGGATGCTCAGCCGTAGTAAAAGTAAGTTCGTATCTGATTATTTTATACAATACATACATACTCAATATCTACCGGCCAGTGATTGACATGCTACTTTTTATTTTTTTCGCAGATAAAAAGACCTACCTACCCATACTCTTTTTACTATAGCACTAAACAATACTTGAAAGAAGTTATCTATAATGCTGGCTCCAAACAATCGTCCAACATTCCAACACAAACAGGTATATAACCTATTAAAAAATATCCTGTAATAGATAGATAGATAGAATATACTTTATTGTACACCAAAATTTAAACACACCTATTTAACAATATTGCTTATTCTATGGTAACAATGGCGGTCTTATTGCTGAAAGCGATATCTTCCAGACAAGCTTTGGAAGGACTTTAAAAACTTTAATTAAAGTGGGGAGGGCTAAATTAGTGTACTTACTACATTACTCATAAAAACAGAGAAACAAAAATTATTTAAATATTAAAATAAATAAAAGTATATGCAAATATATATATATATATGTATATATAAATACAATGTAATACATAGGTAATTAAATAATACAATAAATATAATGTGTTATTTAACATCAAGTGGAGAGACAACAAAAGAATAGTCATAAATTGGAAAGAAAATAATTAGCAACCGAGCTTTTAAAAGTAGCCAGTGACTGAGCTTGTCTTACTGACACCGGCAATGCATTCCACAAACGAATAGCTTGCACCGTAAACGATGAGTCATAGAATTTAGTGAAATGTGCAGGCATTGAAAGTCTCAAATTCTCCGATGATCTCAAATCTCTTACATGTGTGTCATGAAGGAACTTAAAGCGTTCTTTGAGATAAAACGAAGTTGTAGGATTGAAGAGAATACTGTAAAGTAATGATAAAATATGTGCATTCCAGCAAAGGCGGATCGACAGCCACTTGAGTTTAATGCGAAACTCAGAAACATGATCATATTTGCGCAAACCAAATATGAATCTGATACAAAAATTTTGGAGTCGTTCAAGCTTATCTAGCTGCACTTCAGTAACATCTGGATAACTTGCATCAGCATAGTCGAGAACAGGGAGAAGAAGGGATTGGGCAAGCGCAATTTTAGTGGCAGTCGGCAGGAAATTGCGCAATCTGCGTAAAGAACCCGCAGAGGCAAACCGTTTAAAAATACCTAGGTCTTTTACTGAATCACAATAAGGTATAGCAGCTCCATCAAAAACGATTTGAGGAAGGGTCGCCCAGTTAATTTTGGAACGTAGCCTAGGGCTGCCAACAATAATGACTTGAGTCTTCGCAGGATTCGCCTCAAACCATGATTCAAACTACAATCAGAAATACGCGCTAAGTCTTTATTCACAATCGTCACCGCCTCAGACAGTTCTTCAACAGGAGCTTGCGAATAAATTTGCAGATCGTCAGCATAAATGTAATAAGATGAGAGAAGTTCATTTGAAATAGAATTTATAAATATGGCGAAAAGAAGAGGAGAAAGAACGCCCCCCTGTGGTACGCCAGCAGTAGTATTGCACCATGAAGATGATGTACCTTCAATGCAAGTACGTAGTACAGAGCAAAGAATACTAGACTCCTGGAAGAGGGTGGGAGCAATACAAAGAAACCCAATACCAATTCAAAAAACAAGTCAGAATAGCCAAGAGAACTGCTTGGCAGAACTTCTGCGCATCCATAGAATCAAACAGTGATGCCGCACGAGTAAAGAAAATCCTATCAACTGATCAGGACCGTACTCTCGGCGCACTCAAGAAATCTGACAACTCCTACACACAGACAGACCAAGAAACCAGTAAGGTCCTTCTGGAGACGCACTTCCCGGACTGCCGCATCTCCGAGGACATCACGTGGGAAAGCGAACCCAGACAGACCCCAAGTATAACAGACTGGTCTAGAGCCCGCGATATAATCACTGAGGACCGCATAGCATGGGCCATTAAAACGTTCCAGCCATACAAATCTGCAGGACTAGATGGCATTTTTCCAGCCCTTCTGCAATGGGGTGAGTATATTCTGACACCCTGGCTGTCGGAAATATACCAAGCCTGCATAGCACTCAGATACGTTCCACTAGCATGGCGTGAGGTGAAGGTCATCTTCATACCTAAACCAGGCAAAACTGACTACACACAGCCCAAAGCATACAGGCCGATAAGTCTCACATCCTTCTTACTGAAAACCCTAGAGAGGCTTTGCGACAGACACATTCGGGACGGACCTCTCTGGAAGAATCCACTCCACGGACAACAGCACGCCTACTCAACGGGGAAGTCAACAGAATCTGCCCTACACAGCGTAATATCAAAAATTGAATGCGCGATACACCACAAATGCTCTTCGATAGCTGTCTTCATAGATATCGAAGGTGCTTTTGACAAGACTACGTTCCAGAGTATGAATACAGCACTCAGCAGGCACGGTGTAGACCAAACCCTGAGTGGCTGGATCACCAACATGCTCAAGCAAAGAGCAGTACAAGTCACAATAAATAGCACAACGAGGGCCATTGTGGCGAAAGGCTGCCCTAAGGGGGTGTCCTCTCGCTACTGCTATGGAACCTGGTCGCAGACAGCCTCATCAGGAGACTAAATGATAAAGGATACTTTACCGTTGGATATGCTGATGACATAACCATAATAATAAATGGAAGCCATGAGAACACCATATGCAACCTCATGCGCCAGGCCCTAAGGATAGTAGAGGACTGGTGCCGAGAGCATCAACTCTCAGTGAACCCCACAAAAACCGAACTAATACTCTTTACCAAAAAGAGGAAGCTAGCGGAGCTGGAGCTGCCAAGGTTCTTTGGCACCACCTTAAGCCTCTCAGCTGACACCAAATATTTGGGCATCTTCTTGGATAAGCAACTGAATTGGGCAAAATACATTGAACACACCACCAAGAAAGCTAGCATCTGCATGTGGCAGTGCAAACGTATGCTGAACAGGAACTGGGGCATCAGCCCCAGAACAACCCACTGGCTATACACAACAGTTATAAGACCAATTATCACGTACGGCTCCCTTGTCTGGTGGCCCAGAACAGACTTAGGTACAGCACAAAAAGACCTCGAGAAGCTGCAACGACTCGCATGTGTGGCGATCACCAGCAGCATGAGAACTGCACCCACTGCCGCTCTACAGGCCATGCTGGGACTACCACCATTGCATCTCATAGTACGAGAAGAGGCTGCCCTGGCAGCCTTCAGACTCGCCATATCCGGAGCACTCTTGAGGGACTCCAGGATCAAGCACACACGCATCATGGAGGACTCTGTCAAACGACAACCTCTGATGACTGCACCCTATGATAAGATTACAAAGACACACCACTTCCAAAAAAATTACCAAATACAGCTCATGCCGGAGCCAGAGGACAACTCAGGACCCAAGGAGCTTAGAATCTACACTGACGGCTCAAAGACAGACACTGGAACTGGAGTTGGAGTCTTCTCCAACGATCTCAACATAAAGATATCCAGACCGCTAGGCAAGCTCAACACCGTATAACAGGCGGAATGTGTGGGTATTATCCAAGCGATCCATGCCTTGGAAGCCAGGAGAGTTACGGATAGCCACATCCGTATACTTTCCAACAGTGCCTCAGTACTACAATCCCTAGGGAAAAACTATATCACATCTAAACTCATACTAGAATGTCACAACGCGCTGCAACGCTCGGCGGTCGAGAACCGCAACACTGTGACACTACAATGGATAAAGGGGCACAGCGGATCACTCGGCAATGATGCGGCGGATGAACTGGCCAGGAGGGGGTCCAACACGACGGTTTTCGGACCAGAGCCCATCGTGCCGCTCCCCCCCACCCAGCTACGCACATGGTTAAAAGAACACACACACGTTCAAGCCCAAAAATGTTGGTCCTCGGCACCAGGCTGCAGGCAGTCCAAGGAGGCGATGCCAAACCTAGACAAAAAACTAAGCAGGCGCCTCCTACACATGGACAGGAAAAGCCTGCGAATGGTGGCGGGGACCATCACCGGGCATTGCTCACTGAACAAACACTACCACACAATAGGTGTAACGGACAGTCCCTTATGCAGGGCCTGCATGGGGACGGAGGAAACGGTGGCACACGTGCTCCTAGAGTGCACGGAAATCACTGACATACGAAAGCAAACCCTCGGGTCTTTGAATTCCCTTACAGACATCCTGAACAAACCGAGAGACCTGATCTGCTTCTGGAAGGAGGTTGGCTGGATGGAGTGACGGCCGACACGGCTCACGCACAATGGTCTCGTGCAGAGACTAAGTGCGGAAACCAAACCGAGAAGAAGAAGAAGAGATGCAAGTACGTTGTCGGCGGCCACACAGATAACTTCGAAACCAATCAATTTCTGTTGGAGATATGTTAAGAGAGCAGAGTATACTGAGCAGGACATCGAAATCGACAGTATTAAAAGCGTTGCTGAAGTCCAGTAACGAAAGGACAGTCGACTTCCTATTATCCATACCTGATCTGATATCGTCAGTAATTTTAACTAGAGCTGTGGCTCTGTGAGCTGTGTGGTCCTGAACGAAACCCGGATTGGTACAAATTTAGGAGTTAGTTTTTACAAAGGAAGGCACTAAGTTGATTGTAGATAAGGCGTTCGAGGACTTTGGATAGGAACGGTAATATGGAAATGGGGCGGAAATCAGAGAAAGAAACAGGATTAGACTTTTTAGGGAGAGGAGTTATCTGAGCTTCTTTCCACAAAGATGGGAAAACACCCGAGGATACGGAATAATTGAGGACATGGCAAATGACAGGAAGAATTTCGTCCAGGATAGGGAGTATCATTTTACGGCTAATACAGTTATTACCAACGGCATTTGATGTTATAGATAGCATGCTCTTCTTAACATCACAACTGGTAAATTAATTAAAAATTAAAGGAGAATAATTAGGAGTGGGAAGAGAAGAAAGATTATTTAGAGTAGTGGTTTTAACAGCAACATTGAAGCTACAAGAGGTAGAAAAATGTTGATTGAGCGATTCAAGGTCTATATAAGGATATAGACCTTGAATCGCTCAATCAACATTTTCCTTTTTTTTATTCCTAAGGAGGAATAGACTCTTGACGTGACTTCCCAATTCCCATAGATCTAAGAAATTTCCAGACTTTAGCTGGATCACCGTTTTCAACGGACTTATGAATGTGGCGGCGTTGGGCATCCCAACAAACCTAGTTGCTGTGACTTCGGATAGCGACGTATTTTTCTCGACTTTCTCGACTAGGTCTGCACTTGAATTTAGACTTTGCTGCTGCCGCCTTTCTTTGTAAAATTACTTTCACGTCATCTGTTAGCCACGGAGCAGGTAGATGCTTAATCTTTACCAAACGAACAGGTGCATGCACGTCATAAAGCTTGTTAAGATTGGAATTGAGGAGGTTAACTTTGTCATCAATCGACTCTATATGAACAAGATCAGACCAGTCAATATTGCTAGCATCTTCCCGAAGACTTTCCAAGTTCATTCCACCAAAACTGCGCTGAAGAATACTTTTGGGTTTTGACTTAGGAGGGCGAATTTGCCACACTATAAAAAAGCATTGGCGCCGTTAATGGGCCTTCCACTTAACTAAATTAACAAAATTATCTTATCTATGGTTAATCATTGTTCATATACTAGATGGTTAAACTAAATAATGATTAAAAGAAATAAATGATTCAATTTCAATATTTGTTTTATTAAATTTACCAAATAATCCTAGGTAAGAGACAATCATATGGCTTAGGTACAATTTAATCAGCCGTTCATTAATAAGAATATATAATTTTTTATGCGTCACTTTTCTTCACTATATCCAATATTTCCTTCATCTTATTGTAACGCATGTTTCCGTGAAACTTAGACATCTCCAATGTTACTATTTTCGCAAAGAACTCGTTACATTCAGCTTCTTTTTCTGCACTCATGTTGCAGCCTTCTTATTCCGTCATAGTACCAATTTCTCTTGTTGTTGTAATAGTGTTATATTTATGGGTACACATTTCTCAAGAGTTGTATAAATCATCATTAGTTTGATAATCACGCAGATCCATATGTAAATCAAAAGTGTAAGGTGCCTCATGGATATTTTTATCGATTTTTCTCGAATATATGAAACCATCAAAAGGTTGAGAATCCGGAAATTTGTCTTGTGAGTAACAGAAGGTTTCCTGGGTATTAGTCGGCACTCTGGATATTTTTGGTAAAGTTTCGTATTCCGTTGACATATTTTCAGACTGGGAATTAAGATTTTTGCGAATGTTGTCACGTTTTTTAATCTTGCTCTGATCTGAAAAACGAATGAGTAAAAATACCTACTAAAGTCCAGTCGATGAGTTAGCTGAAGAAAATATTATACACTAACACTATTGTTCTACACTTTATTACCAGTATCCACATAAGTATTTATTACTTACCTTTTTCTGTAATTATAACTTTTCGTGTGCTATTTGACATTGCCAAACTAATGCAATTTGATGAGAAACTCAACAACAAGGGCCAGAGGTGGTCAATATCCGTCTCTTTCATATCTTTATTAATTAAGGTTTTAGTACCGCTACCGAAATATACCTTTTTCTATTTATACACAAAAAGTTTCGGTACCGAAATCATTTTAGATATCGAAATAAAGCGGCAACCGTTATTTTTCGGTTTGACGTCATACCGCAATTTAAAGATAGCGTAATTTTTGGGTTATTCAGTCCCTGCTTCTAAGTGCCTCATTTTGAATTTTGTCCAGTTTATATAAATGGCATTTAGCGCTGTTGTCATATAAAAAGGAGCCGCAATCAATCCTACTTCTTAATCTATACTAATATTATAAAGCGGAAAAGTTTGTATGCTTGAACGCGCTAATCTTCGAAAGTACTGGGTGGATTTGGATGCAATTTGTGCGCTTGCTTTCCCCAGTTATCCCAATTACTTGAGTGTTCAACTTGTCATTAACCAAACGCTCTTTATTTAATCTTTTCATTTATGCTGTTCTTGCTCGAATTTCCATTTTATCAACATTTCCAGTAGCTGCGACTTGAAGGTATTAAATACTGAGAATGAGTCAGTGTAAACCTCTTTATTTGGAGAATCCTCTAAGCGTTGACGCTTGTTCCGAACTGTTATATTGATAACGTCTGTTTTTTCGGATATCACAGATGTCAAATCTGATTCGGAAAGTGATTGTCCATGAGCTAAGCATTTTTTTGGCGGAGTTCTTTCCATTTTCGACGAGTTATAAACTGTTTGTATTAAGTTACAAACAAATAAAATAAAAAAAATAAAAATACACCGCCACAACGACCAGTAATATAATTTGCGGAGTAAGCTGACTATTGATTATACCAAACACACTAGTGTTTTGTTAATTAGGCGGATAGTAGCGGACTCGGTGATTCCTTTGTCTTGCGAATGGGGTCAAAGTCCAAAACGAGCGAGCATTTTAAATTATTTAACTCATGATCTTAAAACTGTTCACACATAGGTTTAACGTTGTTATTTCACAGTAAAAATGAACACATTTAGCACTCGTATATTGGTGGTGACTTTGGTATAGTTTTATTGCCGTTTTATGCACTTTATTTGCGTTTTTGTAATTAAATAACACGGAGGTAATTAAAGTAAGTTAGTGCGCGGTCAAGTCACGGCGGTCACTCAGTCAGTCAGGGGTCTGGTCAGTCAGGTCGTCAGATGAGGAAGATATCGAGATCCAGGGGGCAACAAATAGGGTCGTAAAAACTGATGCGAATGTTGTTATATAGAACTAGTACTCTCGCGGGGCTTCGCTCCCGTGGATTCTATCACGGTAAAAACATAACTCTCCTTTTTTGCAGTCGGGTAAAAAGTAGCCTATAACCTTCCTCAAGCTTCAAGCTACTTCCATACCAAATTTCATCCAAATCCACCCAGTACTTTCGAAGATTAGCGCGTTCAAGCAAACAAACAAACAAACAAACAAACAAACAAACTAACAAACTTTTCCGCTTTATAATATTAGTATAGATTCAACCTCAATCTTACTGGAAATGTGTTTCGCCCCTCCATGGAGCATCCTTACGAGATGTTCTAAACCTTCGGCACGTGTATATACATATGTACTATATTTGCGGGAGGAAGGGCGGTGATGCTAACTGCATTTAGGTTCAAACAACTATTTTTAGTGAAATAAACACTATCCATTTTCCAAAAATATATTAATAATATAACTTAAATAGTTATTTAATGTACAATTGGTATCATTTCCACAGGAATAACATTGTTTAAGTACTTATGGAGCTAAGCAGTCGACATGAGGCGCGCGGCGCTCGTCATCCCGTACAGTAAACTAAGTAATACAAACATAAACAGTACACACAACATCATCGATCAACTACATGCGACACGCGGCGACAAGTGTCTCTTATTGCGCTCGAATTATTTGTACAAAGAAACAATGAAACGCTCGAATTATTTGTACATAAACACTATCTATTTTACAAAAATATGATATTAATTTCCATAGGAATTAAATTTGTTAAGGACTTATGGAGCTAAGCAGTCGACTCGACAGGCGGCAACAAGCGTCTTATATTGCGGTTGAATTATTTGTACAAGTTATTTTCTTGCAACTCTTCGGTTCTGTTAAATTTCAGTATTAATTAAGAGCGTTTATAACTTACGATATTCCATACAAACATTTAAGGATTTATTCTTGAAAACAAAAGCACCGATTTAATGAGACACAAGATACCTAGGACTAAATAGTCAGTAAATAACTCTTTCCAAAAATACTTAAAAAAAAAAAGTGATATTTTACTTTCCACAGAAAACTTTTTTCTGGGAACTAAGTATCTTGTGTATGTGTACCAAGTTTCATTAGAATCGGTTCTTTAAATTACGGAAAAAAGGCTCGAAAATTTGTATGAAATACCGCGTTAGGTGTAAACGCTGTTAATATTTGTGAGCATTTAGATCGTATCCGAAGCTTTATCCGAAGGTGAGGGAAGCCGGACTTCTGTCGGACAACAATAACAGTCGACATTGTACTTAGTTCACTTCAGTCAAACAATAGCGACACATTTAGATGTGATACACACTACATATTGTGTAATGTTAATATTAGCTGAATCCTTGATTAGTTAGTGGGTTGTCTAGTTTGAGCTGTTGGTCGGGCGGCAGAGGCAGTCTGAAACAAACAATGTACAACTCATCATCATCATCATCACAACCGATAGATGTCGCGTGTGGCCACATCGTCGGCTCCTGTGCGTCGTGTTCCGCATTCTATACACCTTTGTGCGCCGCGCAACGCGCGCCCAACCTAACGGAACTGTTGGATTTTTAACCGACTTAAAAAAAGGAGGTTTACAATTCGTCTTGAACTTTGTATGTTACCTCATAACTCGGAGACGGCTGAACCGATTTGTAAAATTCTTTTTGCGTTTGAATGGGTATACTTTCTAGTTGGTCCCATTGTTACGAAATCAGGATCTGATGATGGGATCCTGGAGAAATCGAGGGAACTCTTCAAATATTATAGGCACACCTATAGCGTTTTGGGTATTTCTTATAGTACCTTGAGGAGTTGCTTCCGAAAAGTACCATTTGGGGAAGTTCAACTGATGGTGAAGACCACAGATGGCCACTGAAACTCCTCAATAATAAGTATTTCGTGGATTGCGATTCGATTACTTGAGTACGGATGTTAAACACTTTATGCTCGTCACAATACATATGGTGATGTTGTGATGTAGAGCTGATGGTCAAATACCAGGAGAACTCCTCAAAAATTAACGGCTATGCACAGGGAAAAGCAATATTTTGTAAAAGGTGATAAGTTGTTGACATTATGACTTTTGTAACTAGATAAATTACAAACCAAACCACTAAAAAGAGTGAAAAAAAAATTTTTTGCAAAAAATTTTTTTAGTAATTCTGTCAGCATTTTGAATAGCAAATCCTATAATGTAGGTATGTATATTGTATGGAAAAACTATTCAAATTAAAACATCTATAACTCAGAAATGGAAACTCAAGTGCAAAGAAGAGAGCAGCACTTGTACATTACATCACATTACGTAGCTATAACCTAGGGGTCTTTAAGTCAAGAATGAATAGGTTACTTTTAGGTAAGCGTGCCCCATCTTCGACTAAATCATCGCTTACCATCAGGTGAGATGGTGATCAAACGCGAACCTATTACCAATAAAAAAAACTTATTAGAAAAAAATAGAACCGACTTCCATATAAAAACACTACAAAGGCAAAAATAACTTTAATTTTGGAAGGTGGTGTCAAAAACGAAAATATATACAAAACTAAAGACACCGCCTTCCGAAATTAAAGTTATTTTTGCCTTTGTAGTGTTTTTATATGGAAGTCGGTTCTATTTTTTGCTAAAAATTTTTTTTTCACGCTTTTTAGTGGGTCGGTTTGTAATTTATCTAGTTACAAAAGCCAAAATGTCAACTACTTATCACCTTTTACAAAATATTGCTTTTCCCGGTGCAGAGCCGTTAATTTTTGAGGAGTTCTCCTGGTACATCACCATCAGCTCTACATCACCATATGCATTGTGACGAGCATAAAGTGCTTAACATCTATATTCAAGTAATCTAATCGCAATCCACGAAATACTTATTATTGAGTAGTCTCGGTGGCCATCTGGGGTCATCATCATCAGTTCCACTTCCTCAAATAGTGCTTTTTGAGAGCAACTGCCCAAGGTACTATAAGAAATACCCAAAACGCTATAGGTGTGCCTATAATATTTGAAGAGTTCCCTCGATTTCTCCATGATCCGATCATCAGATCCAAACGTGATGACAATGGGACCAACTAGAAAGTATACCCTTTCAAACAAAAAAAGGATTTTCCAAATCGGTCCAGCCATCTCCGAGTTATGAGGTAACATACATAAAAAAAAAGTTCAAGACGAATTGTAAACCTCCTTTTTTTGAAGTCGGTTAAAAAAGAAACATAATTATTATAATATATTGAAAATTAAACTAAATTTAAATAATAAAAATTTAACAAAAAATAGAACCGACTTCCATATAAAAACACTACAAAGCTAAAAATAACTAATTTCGGTAGTCGGTGTTATTGGTTTTGGATTTTCTGTTTTTTCACACCGCCTTCCGAAATTAAAGTTATTTTTAGCTTTGTAGTGTTTTGATATGGAAGTCGGTTCTATTTTTTGTTAAAAATTTTTTTTTCACGCTTTTTAGTGGGTCGGTTTGTAATTTATCTAGTTACAAAAGCCATAATGTCAACAACTTATCACCTTTTACAAAATGTTTCTTTTCCCGATGCATAGCTGTTAATTTTTTAGGAGTTTCCGACGAGCATAAAGTGTTTAACATCCGTACTCAAGTAATCGAATCGCAATCCACGAAATACTTATTATTGAGTAGTTTCAGTGGCCATCTGTGGTCTTCATCATCAGTTCAACTTCCCCAAATGGTACTTTTCGAAAGCAACTGCTCAAGGTACTATAAGAAATACCCAAAACGCTATAGGTGTGCCTATAATATTTGAAGAGTTCCCTCGATTTCTCCAGGATCCCATCATCAGATCCTGATTTCGTAACAATGGGACCAACTAGAAAGTATACCCTTTCGAACAAACAAAAATTTTCCAAATCGGTCCAACCATCTCCGAGTTATGAGGTAACACACATAAAAAAAAAAAAAATGTTCACGACGAATTGTAAACCTCCTTTTTTCAAGTCGGTTAAAAATAGTTAATTTCGTATGTCATAGAATATGTAAAGATTATGAAATGACTTTGATATTTATAGTTCCTTCGAATATTATATACGCTATGCTTAGTTCGTTGTGAAGTAGTTATTGTTTAAACTGTAACGAAACACAAGTTATATGTTGGTAGGAGTGTGTTATGGTTGTACTCCCTAATGGTTCACTGAGAGAGTGCTGTGTACTTACTGTGCACTAGGTGCGGCACACGAGGCTGGTGGAGCTTCAGCATGTCGCTGCTTTATACTTGCTTTATGACGTTTAGCAGAACTTAGTGCTGCTAATGTCTCACAGTCTGAACTGCAAATGATAAAATAAATACATTAAATATGCCTGTCTATGATTTCAAAATGAATGTTTTCTCATGTGCTAAATAGGTATTTTACACGATACTACGTAAATAACGGTTTAAAAAAATATCTGCGTTTTCTGTTTGTACGGGTTTATCTCTGGAATGGTAAAACCGTTTTTAATGGGGTTTTCGCGGGAAGAAAGAGGAGTTTATAGGATAACATATTAGTATATTACTACTTATTTAGCATGTAGATAAAATAAGTGAAATACTTTACGCAATACATATACCTAGCTAAACCCAACTCACACGTCAACGACATCCAATCTGCAATAGCCGACAGACTCAGTAAGTACATAGAACTGGCCATAGAAATCACAACTAACTGACTTTTAACCCGCACTGTGTGTGACAGTCCCACCCTACACTAACTCTTGTTACCTATATACCTTGGTATAAGCGACATTGACGCACAAACAGATAACATGGATTCAGTAAAAGATACTGTAACCTCCAGAGTTGAATTTTTTTGTAGAATTTTCTCTGAATTTTTCCTTTTGTGTTGTACTTTTATAACAGATTTACATAATCGTTTTTCCTATCTAATCAAATTATATTTCAAATTAAAAAGTAATTAATTCACAACTTTTACTAAAATAAGCAATGTAAATAAAACTCAAAACAACTACACGCTAGGCTCGCGCGCCTGCTTTAATTGCGAAGCGTTTAGATCGGATGTTTTCAATACATTGCGCGCTCAAGCATTATCGCGTTATCCAGACATTTACGCGATATAATAACTTTCGTAATCGTTTTTATGGAATTGAGTGTAAACTATTCGCAAAGTTTGCGATACAATGTCCCTGACACTGTATCTACGTCTTACATTTCGCTAAGAAAACTCTTTCTTCAACTTTTCCAATTCATTCATCATATTACTCACACCGCTCTGGATGAAGCGAAAGTGAAAATCAGAGTTTTACCGACTGAAAACCTACCCTGTTCCTTCAGTTGAGCTTGCGTGCGGGGCCGCGGTGTCTCGTTAGAACATTCCCTCAATCCCGGAATAGAACAAGTACCTACTTTGTTCCATATATTTAGAAAATTCTTTAAATAAAATGGCTTACTTTGCCCAAAGTCATGGAATATGTAATGCAATTAAATTCTATGACTTAGTCAATAGATTATACAAAATATAGAACTGATAGACTTATAGTTTCATCAAAGATTATATTAGCTATGCTTATGTATAAAATTTACGAACTGATTATTGTTTAAGTTTCAACAAAAAATAAGTTGTAATTATGTTGGTAGGAGTGTGTTATGGTTGTACTCCCTAATGGTTCACTGAGAGAGTACTTACTGTCCACTAGGTGCGGCACACGACGCTGGTGAAGCTTCAGCATGTCGCTGCTTTATACTTCCTTTGTGACGTTTAGCGGCACTTTGTACTGCTAATGTCTCGCTACATCTAAAAAATAAAATAAAAATAAAGTGTAACATATATCAAATTATGTGTGTATTTCAGAAGCTTATATGTATTTACACGATATTAAAACGTAAACAAACTTTTCTAATGTCATTATGATTAAATCACACAGAAATTTATGGCTTATTGGCCGGCATCGGTCAGGAGGAGTATTGTTACTTGCTTCACAAAGACAACGTTATGATAATAGAACAAACAATAACTCACGTCGTGTCTCTGTCACTCTGTGGTTCTGTGTTCACGTGTACGGAGAGTGGGTCAGCTAGCTCCCTGCAAGTAACACATTATCATAAGTAATGTTTGTATTTATGAAGTAGCGAGTGTTCGCAGGCACGACTTGCAAGTAGTAGGTCGTGGGCTCGCACTCTGGCAGACACATTGCTTGTGTAGTTGTCATCACGTCCACTGCTCTCAAACGAAGGGGAACATGGTGAGGAACACGGCATGTCCTCGGAGCGAACATCCGAACACATGCGACATTCACCCGCACTGCGCCTGCGTGCTTAGTGACGGCCACAGAAATCTTAATAATAAGGCAATAGAAGTCGCAAAGACGCGTGGCCTTGTCGCCGCGCATGTGACACGTAGGCCACAAGTGCGCGTGGAGCGTTTGTTGCGGTTACTTGTGTTTTTTGGGACGCGGAGAGGTAAACATGGTGTTTTGCAGGGGCGTGCGCTCCTTGACGCATAAATGCAGTGCTTTACTTGCCATTCACAGATATTTTAATAAAACGTTCGTACATTTTAGATGACTTTAATTGATAGTAAATAAATGAATAAACAAAATATAATAACTTAAAAACGCCTAATATTTTATAAATAGCACCTATTTGCAAGCACACAAACATTGTTTGCCAGGTGCTGCAAATTAACGTACCTATTCTCAAGTCCTGCCGCCCTCTACCGCAGGATTTTTGTTCGCATTTGTGCAGTACTTTTGCTATTTGTGCACAATTCGCCTACGCACACACCCATGAATGTCTAAAGCCGGGCGGCCTGCCGCATGATACCACAGACTACATAGAGACACTACGTATGCATGATACAAACGTTCGGACAGAATAGGCTATTTGACTGGTTTCTAAAAACCGTCTCATATTATTTATTGGTGTATAAGGACCCTACAAATAATATTTATTTTCATATTATATAAATATTTCGTTTAAAAAAATCATTACAAAATATAGTGATTATATAAGCTGTCAAAACCAGCACGCTCCGCTAGGAGTATATGTGTTCTGTGGTCACACGTTTGTATATCAACATTGGAGAAGTCAAAGTCAAATCGAGAGTATTGTCGTTTTATGTAGTTTAACAGAGTTTCTGGCTGTAATTTACTGGAAAAAATGAGTTATAAATGGTGTACCAGGTGCACAAATACAACGATAAAATAATAATAAAGAAAGAGAAGCTATTTATAACCGTTCCAAAAATGTTAAAGTTCGTAATAAGTACAACTTGCACGCAGAAATACTAAAGAAATAAAGGATAGTTCGGTAATTTTCTTCTGTCAGGATCATTTTGATGTAAGTAAACATGTTATTATTACTAACTTAATACATTTTTACAATATAGTTATTCTACTGTTTTAAGGTTAGATAACTGAGATGTTTTTTTGAATTATACCTGAATAGCCACAAATATTTCAATATTCAATGATATTTATTACCACTAAATACATCAACATTTATGGCTTTAAAATAACATTTAAAAATATTTCAGATTGAGAAAGATATGGCTATCAATATAATATGGGATTAAGCAAGAGGATAATCATGGTAGATGGAGTTGTGCTTACAAAATTTTATTGCCAGGAAGACCGCAGAAAAAGGATGAGTGATACTAGTACTTCTAGACATGTATTTGTTAAAAAACAAAGAACTCAACTCATTCAAGAGTGCCAAGACACACTGATGCAGGAAGTGTTAAGTGATCCCGGCCCATCTAGCACCCAACCGACTACAACACCTGTGCAAGAAGTAGTTTTAATGACAACAGGTATGTAGACGTACATCTTTTTCGTCAAAAAAAGTTGGCAATCCTAGCCGCATTACCAGTGTCATAATCCTGTGCTCGCCCATGGTGTTTTGCAGCATATCCAACTGCGGAAACACTTCCAAAATTTGTAACTTTACAAATAAAGGGATAACATTTCATATGTAAGTACTTAATTTTTGAAATAATGTAGTTTTTAAAAAATATAATCTAATCAAATATTTTCGCCACCATTACTACGATTATCACAGAAAACGTTTTTTTTCCTCAATTCAATTACCATTAATACTTAAGCTTGTTCATGCCTACTATTACAACTACTAAAAGCAGCAATGAAATATTATAGTCATGCGCAATAAACAATATCGTCGTTTACGTACATTCCAGGAACACGCCGCACGAGTTGGTCGTGAATTAGTGACGTGCCACTACTATTTTGCATCGGTAATTTATTACCTTTAGCTTAATAGTTAATACGTAGTTTTACCGAAATTCGAATTAAATATAATTTTTCGTTAAATATTTCAATACGTATTTTCATTAAGCATGTTTTTTCCTGCTTAAATAGTTTATAAAAAGTCGTTTTTGAACGATTATACATATATCTGTTAATTCGTACTTTTTAACTATTTTTTCATTCAGAAAATTAGTAGGAGGTAGGCTTATTATTGTTATGTACGTAGGTAAGTTAAATAACAGTCTGCGTTGGGTATCCTTGTATCATTGAAGTGTTCAGTATTTATCTTTTTTATGACTAAATAATAAGGATACATATTATTATGTATATTGTAAATATAATGGATTAAGTTGGATCGGATCGATACGTTTTCATATTATTTATGCATTTGTTTTACTTTATCCAATGCTATTATTACAGGTTTCTGAAAGATCCGGATATCATCAATCCATTCTAAGATTGTCTAGAATATATCGCTATAAAGAAAGAAAGAAAACTGCGTTTATTGGCACATAAAATTAAGAAATACACATTATATACAACATTAAACATAAAAAAAACAATATTGTGCCAAAAGGGCCTCAGCTCAGCATAATGTCAGGTGGCAAACCTAAGTATTACCACCTAACGCTGGTTTTCAGCTGCAGCCCACGGGTGATAAGTGATAAGACCGCCATCGTAACCATAGAATTTACTTAAAACAGTTGTGTAACAATTTATTTTGATGAACAATAAAGTATATTCTTCATTGTTCGGTATTAAGTTGTGCCATTATTGCTCTATTTGATTTGGTCATTGTTTTTTTTTTCCCACAAGGTGAAGTATTGGAGAGCCTTTAAGATTTGTATAACTAAATAATAAAAAAATATACTTACACTTAACGTTTTATTGTATTCCCTTTTCTCCTAAATAAATCGCCTAAAAGCGCGTCGAGGAATGAAAAACTTTCAATAAATTAGTTATCTATTGTTACGAGACTCCTTGGCTATTATCGCTCAACAGAAAATTATCGATAATAATATGAGCATTACGAGCTTTGCACTGCACTATTCCTAAGTGAGAGTGAGCGCACGATATCTTTCTCTGTTTTTCGCACACGTTACGCCACCAAAATTAAACTTTAAGCGATGACATTACGCAATATTTTCTAAAAACGCATAATCTCATTATGCGTTTTTAGAAAATATTGCGTAATGTCATCGCTTAAAGTTTAATTTTGTTTTAAGATTGCAAAATGCATGTGTAGGCGAAAGTGTGTATCTATTGTTTGTTTATGTGGTGGTAGCTGCGAACCGGCGACACGCGTCCCGGTATTAAATGACAGATAGCATTTCTATTGCCTTATTATTAAGATATCTGTGGTGACGGCACATCCCTCTCATAGAGAGGACGCATGTGTCCCGCAGTGGGGACCGTATAGACTGCTTCTGTTATACATCAATGTATGCGCATCACTTCAGAACGACTGCACATGTTGCTTTAGGTATTTTTGTGTTTCTATGTGTAGGGAGAGCTCATGGCTACATAATAACGAACGATGTTCAAGAATACGTCACGCTTGTCGAGGTCGGGCCGCGGATGTGTGATCATGTCAACATGTGGAGACTCCTCTGTGCGTCGCACAGCACGCTGAGTCGCAGGCCACGCTGGCGCGACGCGTCTTGCGTCTGCGATGAGCGGGAAAAACAATAATACGGGTCGAACATTATTACGAAAATTATCCGCGATGCAAAACATAAATACGGAGGAGTTTATTAGCGAAATAATGTCTCGGCCATCAATCTGGTGCAGTAAGGATGATCAATATAAAAATAAATATGTAATAAAAAAAGTGGGATGAAATAAGTAAATAATCATAAACCCCATTTGCAAAAAAACTAACTCCTTCTAAATATGAAAGTTCCAATTTAGACAAACTCATTTTAAACCCCGCGCAATAATAGCAGATAATCACGCGGCCGGCCGCTTCAGCGTGGCATACTACAGCGGCAAGACGCAGCGTCTTTACGCCTCCCGCTCCCGCAGGTCGCCCCCGCTCACCGCAGTAGCTCTTGCGTGGCCTGCGGCTAAGTCGTTGCTCCCGCACGTCATGTGAACATGTTTGACAGTTGTTACGGGTTGTTCTGGAGCGCCTGCCTCTCTGAACTGACAACCCATAGCTGAGTAACACGACACCCATTAGCAAGATTAGTGTCAGATATTCTAGCTTCTGACTGCTTAACACACTTTCCGAGGGACGGAGCCAACTTGACATGTTAAGACGGTCACCCACCAACGGCCCGACCTCGGCAAGCGTAGCTTACCTTTGAAGGTCGACACGTGCGGCTGTTATTATTTAGCCACGAGCTCCTCTATCGCTTTATCGGTATGATCATTGAAATACAATAACTCACGTCGTGTCTCTCTCACTCTGTGGTTCTGTCTTTACGTGTACGGAGATCGGGTCAGCTAGCTCCCTGCAAGTAAAATATTATCATAAGTAATCACTACATAGTATTTTTTTTTTTTATTTAGAATAGGTTCGCGTTTGACCACCATCTCACCTGATGGTAAGTGATGATGTGGTCGAAGATGGAGCACGCTTACCTAAAAGTAACCTATTCACTCTTGACTTAAAGACTCCTAGGTTATAGCTATCGGGAAACACAGACTCCGGCAGGGAATTCCACTCCTTAGCCGTACGCACAATGAAGGTATTCCCAAAACGTTTGGTGCGTATGGGTGGGATGTCCACCATGTAACGAAGGCGCTTCGCCGTTTGTCTCGTAGTCCGATGATGGAACGGGCTTGGTGGAATTAGATTGTGTAATTCCATCGCAAATATATATATATATATATATATATTAATATATATATATATATATATATATATATATATATATATATATATATTATTTATTATATATATATATATATAATAAATCCAGTATAAAACAAAGTCGCTTCCCGCTGTCTAACTGTCCCTATACAACGTGTAACGGAAAGGGTATATACATACCAAGGGCACGGCTTCTTTGGGTGATATCAAACGATATTGGAAGGATTTTTTAATCCTATCTCCTTTCTCGCGCCGACAAAAGAATACCGCCTTTACGCTAGGCTACTACAGCGGCCTTAGTATGAGTTTGCGATACTATTATCGTGTTCGAAAACTATAGCTTTGTCTCTTTCACACTAATATGGTACGTGTGAAAGAGACAAAGCGATAGTTTTCGAATACGACAAAAGTATTTGAAACTCATACTAAGCACACAGTACTAGGCGCACAGAATTACGGAAGAGATTTGTCGTAATATTTCATTTTTCATGTTTCATTCATAGTTTTCATGAAAAAAAAATATTTTCAGTTCTAGTTCCATGTATGGGGACCCCCCTTTATTTTAAATATTTTTAATTATTTTTCTTAAAATCGGAAAGCGGTTCACAGAATACATCTACCTACTAAGTTTCACATGTATAGTCTTAATAGTTTCGGAATAAAATGGCTGTGACATACCGACGGACGGACAGACAGACAGACAGACAGACACGGACGGACAGACATATCGAAACTATAAGGGTTCCGTTTTTTGCCATTCGGCTACGGAACCCTAAAAAGGTCTACAAAAAAGTCCGCGATGGTAGGTATATGTCTATCTCTTAAACTTTGTTTTCCTAGGAAAGCGGTGCCGTCATATAGCGGCCGTAATATTACGGACGCAGAAAGGCGGCCGTCTTTACGGTGACGACATGTGGAAAGTTCCACGGCCGTTTTAACACACTGTCTGCTTGAAACCAAAGCTTTAGGGATAACCATTTTTTATCCTTTACTTTTTACGAGAAATAATGGCTTATTTACGAAGCGAAAATACAGAATTAATCCTTATCAAATTAAGCACTTTTTTTCTTTCTGTTGAAAGTAGGTTCGCGTTTGACCACTATCTCACCTGATGGTAAAGCTTTGGTTTCCTAGGATAGCGGTGCCGTCAAATAGCGGCCGTAATACTGCGGTGAATGATGCCACTAGAACGTTGTCTATGTAAACAAAATGGCGCGGTTTCCTAGAGAGCGGTAACTGACACCGTAACGTCAAAAAGCGGTGCCGCCATTTGCATGGCGGCCGTATTGTCAGTGTCAGATGGTTTCGTGAACGTTTCCAAAGAGAATGTAATACACTAGATAGCGATGAAGCAGACAGTGTGATAAAACGGCCGTGGAACTTTCCACATGTCGTCACCGTAAAGACGGCCGTCTTTTTGCGTCCGTAATATTACGGCCGCTATATGACGGCACCGCTTTCCTAGGAAAACAAAGCTTGAGTGATGATGTGATCGAAGATGGAGCACGCTTGCCTAAAAGTAACCTATTCACTGTGGACTTAAGAAGACTCCTAGGTTGTAGCTGTCGGGAAACACAGACTCCGGCAGGTAATTCCACTCCTTAGCCGTACGCACAATGAAGGTATTCCCAAAACGTTTTATGCGTATGGGTGGGATGTCCACCATATAACGATGGCGCTTCGCCGTTTGTCTCGTAGTCCGATGATGGAACGGGCTTGGCGGAATTAGGTTGTGTAATTCCATCGCACACTCCCCGAAATGTAACCGATAGAAAACCGATAGACTTGCAAGTCGTCAATCTTAAATACATTGTGCATTTAATATAGATCAATATTGCCCTTTACAGAAAAAATTACAGCAGAAATTACATAATTTAAAAGAATATTTTCGAAGATATTACAGATTTAAAATGCAGGGAAATAGCGGTTGTGGCGGTACCGGCCGGGGGGCCGGTGCGTGCCTATAAATAGCACGTCAAAGGCTGCGCTTCGCCCAGTTCTGGATGGAGGATTTAATTAATTTCTTAATTTTAAGGCAAATTAAGGCAACCACAGGTAAGCCCGGTTAAGCAGCTGACAACCTCAGAGGTAGACATGCGAGATGATATCAATCATCATGCCACACAAAAAAAAACGCGCTTCGCCCTTTAGCACTTTATGATTAGCAGCGATCACACGCGTTTATCGAAGCTCTCTAGCGAGGAAAATAACAATCTCTAAATATTATAAAACAATGACCCCCGCCGCGTCTGTCTGTCTATTCACGATAAACTCAAAAAGTTCGGGACGGATTTTCTTACAGATTCACCAACCGATAGAGTGATTCCTGAGGAAGGTTTTAGTGTACTTACTTATAATAAGTTAAGGTTTTGTGTAAATTGGATGAAATACGACGATAATAGTTCAACAAGTCGGAAAAAAATAATCCGATCGGGAGCTTTAATTAAAAACGCTGCCAAAACATTTCGCATTATATGAAAACAATGTATGGTGGGATTGTTCCTCTTTTTTAGATCTACTAACAACTCCGCGATGGTATATGTCTATCTCCTATCAAGGATAACCCACAATAACCATTTTTTTCTTTTACAAATTGCAATGAAATTATTTCTTATCCAATTAAATACATTAGATTAGATACGTTGAGCATTTCATGTAGATCAAAATTGCTTCTTACACTATATAAATAAAATTAATATCTTATGAGTTATCGCAAAATAAACATTACCGGACGAGAAATTAAATAGTTATAAAATATCGATGAAGCGATAGCGAAGACGTCGCTAACAATCTAAGCAAATACATATAAAAACTATTACCCGAGCGAAGCCGGGTCGGATCGCTAGTGGTTATGATGTGTGAATGTCTATCTCCACACATACAAATATGTAGGATAGTCTTACAAGTTTAGTAAAGATGTGTACACAAGTGTTAAAAAAAACTACATATTTCTTAAATAATTTTTATTTACAGGTAAAATAATAATTTTTAAACTTAAAAACAGTAAGTCCTACTATTTTGTAGACAAATTTCAAATATCACAATATTTTTTCCTAGATATATATTACAGATAGTTGTATTGTAAGATTAACTTAAATTATGTAAAAATCACAGATCAAAAATAAAATAATAAAATATTAAACTGCAGTCAAATAATTATGTAAGTCAGATTCAGTAGATCAGATTTTTGATCTGTGATTTTTAACAAATATGAAAAAAAAAATCTTTAAGAAATATGTAGTTTTTTTTAACACTTGTGTACACATCTTTACTAAACTTGTAAGACTATCCTACATATTTTAGAAGATAGCATAATGTTCTACGCGGTCGCTTTTTTGTAACCACCTAAAATTGGTCGGATTACCACGGTGTTGAAGTTCCTAATGACTTTTATTTAATTATCTCGTTAATTATTGTATGTACTACTCTGAAATTTTACAGGTATATAACTGAATTAGGCAACTAAATATTGATATAACATTCAGTTTATATAACCGTATACAGGTTTATCGGTGGCCAAATAACTCCGCGCGCATTGTGACCGTGAACGTGGAGAACTGAATATCATCATAATTTGTTAATTACCACCAGGATACTAATGAAACTTCATATACATTTGAAGGTAGTTAAACGCTACAAAATAACGTTTAAAGTAAGTCTTTAGAGCTCATATTCAGAGTGTTAGGACCTAAAGAAGTGTTTTTATATTTCATTAAATAACTTTTAAACGGTATATCATTTTGTTATTTTTATTGCGAAACAAATTAAAACTAATTCCTAAGAAGTCATGTACAAAAGACGATAAGAATCCGCTTAACCGTTTCAGAGATCCAGCAAAACCACAAACGTTACTCCAGCAAAATCTCGAATAACTTCGCAGCCGAAGAAAGAACAAAAACAAAATAACGTGTAACATTTACCTCGTCTAGACAACTAAATGTGTAGCTAATATTTATTTCAATATTCCCATTATTTAAAAAAAAGTTTTGCTGCGGTAACGTTTCAAACGTTACCCCAGCAGAATATGTTTTTGTGTAATAACTAAAAAGCTATATGTGTAACAAATTTAAAAATGTGCTTAACAATTACAGAAACTGGGCAACTAATTATCTATAAGATTTAAATGACTATTTTCGACATTATTTTGCTGGGGTAACGCACACGCTGTAAGCTGTAACTGAGTATCCTACATTCGGTCTAAGGTATGGATCGTCTCTTTTTTAAAACAGTTCCGTGCTACGAAAGGCGTCAAGTGAAAAAATGCTTTGAATGATAAGTAGTTGTTATGTAACATTAGTTAGCAACAGAGACATCACAAGTAGAGCTCACCTGTCATCTCCACAAGCGTCGGGTTCCGTCTTCACGCCTGCCAGCTGTACGTACACTTCGGGTTCGTCACTGGAATCAATCAAACATTTTCTGCTTGACGGTGCTTTGGACCAAAACCGTACATTACGCTAACATGCTTCCTACTAATACTTATTATAATTGGAAAGTTTATGAAGACGGTTGGATGGATGGATATTTGTTTTGTAGATGTTTGTTATATACCTCACAGGCACAATTAACCAACCAATTAAAGGTGGGCACCTTGTATTTCTTTCAATTTGCAGAAATCTTCCAATTTTGACCCCATTTTATGAGAGGTACGTTGCAAGCGTACCTTTTAGGCAAAAAATAACACAATTCTTGAAAAAAAAGTCGTTTATTATAAAGATGCACACCAAAATCGATTTTGTGAAATTTTCTAATGAAAATTAATCTGTTTTCATTTTGAAAAAAAAAAGACCCACGTGAAAAAAAATTAAATTAATAGTGAGTGTTGCCTCCTCGAGCCCTTATGACTTTTTGGAGCCGGTTTGGTAGTTCATCCATGATGTCTTGGATATCCGATTGGGGGATATTGTTCCACTCCTCTACTACAGCCGTCTTGAGCTCTCCTAGGGTGGTAGGGGCTGGAACTCTTGCTCGGACACGTCTTTTGAGGTTGTCCCAGATGTGCTCAATTGGGATAATATCGGGACTCCGTGCAGGCCACGGTAGAACTTGAATCCCGACCTCATTAAGGTATTCAGTGACGGATCTGGCGGTAAGGCAACGTGCATTATCATGCATTAATTTGAAGTTATCACTGATGAAAGGTGCAAAAGGTATAACGTGGTCTTGTAGAACTTGCTCCACGTATCTTTGAGCATTCACACTGCCTCTATCGAACACAGCAAGATCAGTACGAGCCTCGTAAGAGATACCTCCTCAAACCATTATTGAGCCTCCCTGGTAACCGTCTGTTTCGCTTATGGCACATGGAGCAAACCTTTCGTTTTGGCGTCTGTAGACACGCTGACGTCCATCTGGACCTCTTAAAGCTATTCTGCTCTCATCAGAGAACAGTACGTCCTTCCATTCTTGTACAGTCCAGTCAGCATGTTCTCGCGCAAAAGCAAGTCTAGGTCTATGGTGCTGTGGGAGTAATTGTGGGGTGCGAGCTGGACGAAAAGCCCTCAGGTTTCATTCTGCCAGTCTTCTCCGAATTGTACGTTCACTTACGCTAACATTTCTCACTTCAAAAAGATGCGAACGAGCATCAGTAGCGGTAAAAAAGCGATTTCGCAACACGTTACTGACAACAAAACGGTCATCTCTTGCTGAGGTGCATCGATGTCGGCCTTGACCTGGCCTGCGAGTATGACGGCCTGTCTCCCGAAATCGCCTAATGGCATCCGGTACCGTAATTCGCGGTACACCGAGTGTACGAGCGATGCGACGTTGGCTGTACCCAGCGTCAACTAATGCCACTGCCCTAGCTGCACCAGTTGCATCCAGGGGCATTTTTAACAGTCAAAAGTAGTGAACGAACACTACAAATTCAAATTAAACAATATTCACACACTTTAGCAGAAAAGAACCGGAAATTTTAACACGGGACCGTAACGGCAACAATGTCAAAAAACGACTAAATTCCAAAAACTCGTCGCAGTCTCAAATTTAGGAGCCGAAATAAGGGTATAAGTGTATAATTTATTGCTAGAGTACCCACTTGACAAAAAGCAAAACAGTTGATAAGCCATAGTTGACATGAATAAACAGGGCGACGAATGATATAGGAATACTAAACGTCACAAAATGTACCGCCTTGTGGCCGCCGGCGGCCTTCCGTGATTTGAGCGTTAATACCTTTTATGTGGAAGCCATTATACAAGGTGTAATAGATTAAGCGCAATACCTCAGACACCCCAATTAGAATACTTATTTAATTATAAGTCTAAAACAACATCCGTAACTAAATAAATTGAGAACAAAACTAGACATTTTTTTTAAATAGTTTTCCTTACTAAACGCAAAACGTATGTGCATCATACAATATCCTTACGCAGACGCATACACTCATGCAACGTTAGTAGCCGACACGCACACGAACGCAATTAATTGGAAGCTCGCGTATGATCGGTAGATTGACAGTAAGTTCGCTCTCTCCAATCATTTTCAATGGCACCGTTATCCCTATTAGCTCTAGCGTTAAAGATTTCGGTTTGCATCTGGACTCTGTGCTTAGCTGGCAAAGTCAGGTCTGCAGTGTCAGTCGAAGAGTCAACGGGACTGCGATGCCTGTATCGTGTGAGGAACTTTTTATCTGCAAAAACCAAGACAATGCTTGTGCAAACTTTAATTTTCCCTGTAATCGACTATGGTGACGTGTGCTACGTTGACTTTAATGCGGTCTTGCTGGATAAGCTCGATAGGCTCCTTAATAACTGTATCCGGTTCATATTTAATTTAAAAATATGGCCACGTATCGAGGTACAGAACTGAGCTCAAATGGATGCCCATCCACCAGAGAAGTTTGCGCGCTTTGACTACCCTTTTGTCTTTGCTGAACTCTCCTACCCCTCCCTCTTACCTTATTTCTCATTTTCAATTTCTATGTTCCTCACACGCTAAAAGTCTGCGCTCTTCCAATAATCTTCTCTTACTCTGTCCTTCTCATACTTCTGATTTTATTCATTCTTCCTTCTATATACAGTCTATTCTTCTGTGGAATGCACTACCTCTCGATATCAGGACGGCCACCAATCAAGATGCATTTAAGAAAAAGTTGCGGGATAATAATTTTCTTAACAAATAGTGGAAGCAGAGTTTTCATAACCCCCTTTCTATAACTTTTTATTAATATATATATAGTATATTTTTGGTATGTATTATGATAAATATGTATGTAAGTTTATTCTAGTTAGAAGTATATGTATATATACACTTGTAATAAAACTTTTACTTTGAAAATATTATCTACATAGTTTATTTTTTTTTTATGCACCTGCCATGTTATCTCTTCACTACCCATGGTTGACTGGTAGAGAATGCCTATGGCATTAAGTCCGCCTTTGTACATTTTGTGTTGCATATAGTTTTAATAAATAAATAAATAAACATGATAACATCTACTTACTTGTATGTTTCAGGTTCTTCCTTAACCACCAATATGTCAACCCTGAAAATATAAACGAATAATATATTTCTATGCTGATGAAGCCAGCGAGCGATAATATATATATATTTTGTAGGTAGGCTTTGACGTTACTTTGCGTGTGATGGAATTAACAACTAATATTGTCATAACGATTACTACGGGCAGCTGCAACTCACACATGCTCAGTAGTAGAGTGCTCGCCGTCGTCCTCGTCACCTCCACAGCTGTATTCTTCACTTGAACTGAAATACAAATACAATACATACTGAACTCTATCTACCATCTCTGATCATCATCTGCTGCCTGTTCCTAACATGTAGGGGTCAGCTTCTAGTCTAACTGGATGCTACTGAGTGCTAGTGTTTTACATGGAACAAATGTCTACATGACCAGCACGACCCAGACGCTGGGTAACACAATACCCCTGGGCAAGACTGGGATTTTGGTCTGAATTTTAAATGGAACGAACGCCTATGCCTGACGCAGTAGTAGTCGCCAATTGACTGATTTTATTTTGTTTTATTAGTGTAGTGTATTGGTATTTCTTTACTTTCCCTCTCTATCTTTATCTCACACACAAACACACAAGCAGTAATCATAAGAAGGAGGGCTGGGACTCCTAAACATACCTCTCCGGCTGCCTCGGTCTCTTCCGCGGCGGCTTCAGTGGCACGTCAGCATTCCATCTCGCTCGCCCCTGCAGTATCTCGAGTACTGTCGACTCACTCACTCCGGTGGCCAGAGCAGTCCGTTCGCTGAACTTCGACAGAGGAGTCAGGTCCACGCCCTCGTACGTCTTCATCAGCTGTTCATACTCTAGCTTGAAGTAATGGTACACATTTGCGATGATGATTTTCCACGTTTCATCCTGAAGATTAAGAAATAAAATGGTAAATTCAGTGTCTAGATAGTCTGTTAAAACTTCTGTTAGCACTTTACTAGTAGCAACCTTTACTAGTAGCAGTGCTCGAAATTCGTTCATGTGAAAGGTATCTCCATGACAGGAATTCGAGGGCAAATAACCTCCTCTATCTTGGGAGATAGAGGAGGTTATATTAGCTTATATGCTTTCACTGGGGTGAAAGGCCACTTAAAACCAGATGACCCGTTCTAGGGATTACCCTGGAACGTATATGTCTTATGTAAGTATATATGATGTCTGTCCGGGCTAATATCATCATATACTTATACTTCTCCCAACTATGTTGAGGTCAGCTTTCAGCCTAACCGGATGCAGCTAAGTATTAGTGTTTTCCCCAGTATCAGATTTTTTGTCTAGTCTGAACAGACAGACAAACAAAAACCTTAAAAAGTTTATTTGTGTTTTAGTATCGTGTAATTAATATTCTCTAATTTAAAGAGCATACATCTGGAGGGATACAAGAGTGAGATCAAAGAGAAATAGGCTAGTCTACCACCACCCAACGACAGTAACGCATCTTAGTCGACACTAAAGAGAGCCATTTTGCAAGCAGCTTCTCCTTCCATACTGCGACAATGAAAAAAACACATCAGTGCTGAAACTGCTTAAGTTGTTTAGGACAGAAGGCTTCTAAAGGAGAGCGGTTTAAAACTACTGAAGATCGTTTAAAATACTCAAGACTGAGCAGAGAAGTACAAAAGCTGTGCCGTAATGATAAAACCACATTTATAAATAGTATTTGCTCTGAGCTTCAACGACACTCTGACAAACACTAGACTAGATACTTGTCAGGAAAGTCCGAGATTTAACTTGGAAAAAATCTCAAAGAACTTGTGCAGTCGAAGACGAGCAGGGGCAGCTATTATCCGAAATGGTAAAAGTTCTGGAACGATGGAAAAAGTATTGCGCAAACCTCTAGGACACCCACACCGATGTAGACGACTCAGAAATGAGCATAACAGAACTGGAACCAGACATATTACATGCCGAAGTAGAGTACTGTATCAAGTACTTCAAACTGAACAAAGCCCCTGGAAAGAATGGTGTACGGTGAACCGCACATCATAGCATTTAATTGCATTTTACCAAATCATCACTTTGCGCGTCTACGCCAAACAATCAAAATTATTAATTAAGCAAATCAGTACGTGATCAGAACGCCTTAAAGGACGTCGCGCGTGCTCCCTCGCTCTTTCCACCAACATATATTATTTGTAGCATTTTAACAATACAATTTTAGTGAACATTCCTTTCTATTATTTAACATCCGAGTATTAACCTTTACATGGTCCTTCGTGCTATCGGGCGGGACCTCGCGAATTTTTGATAGTCCTCCGTGCGGAAGGAGTAGACTAGTGTCAAAGCAGACCAAAAATTAGTGAGGACACTCGTTCGGTGAACTAGCAACATTGTGGAACAGCAGTCCGCATCGAAACAACAAACATTAGCAAGACGTCAGCAGCAGGACGTCGCCAGCAGCAAGGGAACAGGATCAACAGCAGAACTGTTTCCACCAACATCAACATCTAACAAACAGCCGTAAGCAACGGAAAACTCAAGTAAGATCTTTCCTTTTATTTAACATAGCATAAATTAATTTCCACCAGCAAAATGGAAGGTCTTTACGACTCACAACTGGAGATTAGGGAAGCAATGAAAAAAATGAAAATTAACATAAAAAAGGACGAAGCCGAAAGAAAGACTGATGACTATTTCAGACGTCGTTCGGAATTACTTGAGAGTTACTGGTCAGATTACCAGAACAATCATATGCGTATCTGTGCGAGTGGGGTCAGAGACCATCAATATTTCCTCAATTCGGAGCACGAGCAAACAAGTCAGTTATACACCAGCATTAAAGCATTAATCGCCGAGCAGAATTTAGGATTAGCAGCGCGAATTCCTCCATCACCAAACAAACGATCTCAACCTGAACACGAAGATCGCAAACAACAGCAGGCGGAAGGAGGTCCGAGTCCAGCCAGGTAGTTATGTCAAAGGGTTCAACTAGCAAACTCGATGACATGGTTCGCAGACTGTCGGCAAATATCAAGGCCTTCAAGAGGGTCGTGAGCAACATCGACCTGGAAGACCTCAATGAGAAATGGGAGTTAGAAGACGCCCTGAAAACATTACAATCAAAATGGAAACAGGTGGATGAGCTGTACTGAGAAACTGACGGTGAAATGTGCGGCGCAGATGAAGAGTATGGCATAGTCTACAATGACAACGAGAACACATTCATCAATCTCAAACGGTCACTCAATAAGAAACTCTGGTCCGTGTCTCATCGAGAACATAGCACTCCTCAAATGGATATTCCTGTCTTTACAGGCAAATATCACCAATGGTACTCATTTAAAGATCTGTTTAATGAGACCATACAAAACAATCGATCATTATCAAGCGCACAAAAGATGCAATTTTTGAAAGGAAAGTTGCGAGGTGACGCAGAAAAAATTATACAGCATCTTCCAATAAGCAGTGAAAACTACAACACATGCTGGGAGTTGTTAAACCATCGCTACAACAACAAAAAGCTTATTTTTAACTCTATTCTCAACATTTTACTCGGTTTACCTAACATGCAACAGCAATCTTTGAGCCAAATCAAAAAATTGCACGACGTCACCCTAGAAAGCATACACGGCATAAAAAATCTAGGTGTCGATACTAACACATGGGATCCGCTCCTTGTGAACTTATTGTCACAGAAATTGGATCAAGAAACATATGGAGACTACGTTGATTCCTTGAAAAACGCACGAGAGCTACCAGTACTGCAAGAGTTTCTCGACTTCTTAGAGAGCAAGTTTACAAGTTTGGAATCTTCACGTAGGAAACATGAAAGTTTTCCACAAAAGTCCAATTCAGATACAAGAACTGTGGGTGGAAAAAATCATCATGGTGTCCATAACAATCAGCATAGCAACAACAATAAATCATTTTCCAAAGCATTACACGTGTCGACTCAATATAAATGTCCACTTTGCGGTCATCAACACGGCCTATATAAATGTAAGAGGTTTCTAGAATTGAGCAACGAAAACAAGCTAAAAACAGTTTCGAAATTGAAAACATGCATTAATTGCTTATTCGATCATAATGGTCAACAATGCATTTCTACCAAACGGTGTCGCAATTGCAATGAAATGCACAATTCAATTATGCATGATGCATGCACAAAATCTAGATCGCAATCTACGAACAGTGCAGCTGTTGCCAACTGTCCGCAAAATAACGAAAACCCAATAGTGTCTGTTTCATCACATGCCATTGGGAATAACCAGATCAATGAGGTGATGTTAGCCACCACATTAATCAAGGTTGAAGCCATTGATGGGTCTCATCAAGTCTTAAGGGCCTTGATAGATCCGGGATCACAAGTGTCCCTTATCAAAGAGGAGGCAGTGAAAAGGTTAGGCTTACAAAAGTCGCGATGCAAAGGAATCATAATGGGTATAGGAGAACAGCATAACAAATGTAAAGGCAAACTAACTATTCACTGCTCATCAACCCATAACAACTATTCATTTAGTACAGACGTGCTAATTATGGACAACTTACTAGGGAACTTATCTATCAAAACATTTGATCCCAGTTGGTGTCACATAGAAAACATAAAGCTAGCAGATCCCGAATTCAACTCAAGCAGGCCGGTGGACTTATTACTTAATGCCAACGTCCATGGCATTATATTACTATCGGGATTGATCAGAGGAGAAAACCCTTCCCAACCGGTAATACAACAAACCCAACTGGGATGGATTATATACGGAGGCGGTGAAGAAACTACATCATACCGATGCAATGTCGTACTAAGCAATACCCAAGACATTCAAAGATTTTGGGAGATTGAAGATATCAGTGAGGAATCGCAAGTATCGTCAGAGGATCAAGAATGTATTGACTATTATTTGGCAACAACGAAACGACTTGCAGATGGGCGTTACGAAGTTAGACTACCTTTGAAATCAGACACTGAGGGAAAGTTAGGGTCTTCTAAACAAATGGCCATAGCTCAGTTCCAAAGTCTGGAGCGGAAATTTCAAAAAACAACCAAACTTAGCAGAGCAATACAAATCGTTCATACGCGAATACCAAACTTTAGGTCATATGCTGCCTAGTAACAACAACAATCAAACAATATCGTGTTACCTGCCATACCACGCAGTACTACCAGCTGAGTCAACGACAACAAAATTGCGTGTCGTATTCAACGCGTCTGCCAGGACGTCTAGTGGGTACAGTGTCAATGACCTAATGTTGAAGGGTCCTAAACTGCAACAGGACCTTCAAGAACTAATAATCAAATGGCGTCAATACCGGTACGCATTTACCGCTGATATCAAAAAAATGTACCGACAAATAATGGTGAATGAAGCAGATCGTCGATATCAGCAGATAGTGTGGAGCAATGATATTATAAAGTACAGATATGTTACGTTCATAGTAATTTGCGTTGAAATTTGTTCCGCGTAGTAAAAACTGCACACATCACGGATATCTATAACACACATTGACAAGTTTTACTGATAAGTAGAACAAAAGATACGAAACAACACGCAAGTGAAAGAGATAGCTATAATTCTAACAATTGCGCTTCAAATGAGTCCTTGTGCCATAGGATAACATTTTTATAGCCGTAGAGTGGACACTCGATTGAAGAGTAAGTACGTAGGTAAGAAATTAAACATCATAATGGTTAATTACGGATCAAGTATTACCACTAATGTTTGTATTCAGCTTAGCCCATTATATTCAAAAGTAAAGTAGAAATTAATAGTCATTATGTTAATGAAATAATTTATGATCAGTCATAACAATAATTGTATATATATTCGAGAACTTCGTCAAATCGGAACTTCATCTTGGTTGAAGCAGGTGGAAAGCTAGTAATCAATAAATAATCAATTTCATGACACAACTATAGGTTTCATAATGAAATGTCATGTAGCAGTTTCTTTGTAGGTACCTATACTGGCCAAACAAATTCAACGTTGGCGAAAATTCAAGCAACAGGTAGCTGACATTTTATAAAACATTATGCAGGCAGCATTATGTTTTATAAAATGTTTTAGTTACCTACCTCTATAATTGGAACTGCATTTTTTTAAGCATTGTTCGACCACATTTCGAAACATATTTGTTAGTATTTTGGAAGTGATTGCTAAAAAAAAAAACCTGCTCTTTTTATGTTATCCAGTCTGATTCGCTTTTTTGTTCACGAACAATTGCGATCCAATCTTGAAGTCGAACCTGATCCCTCGGAAACCTAATTCAATAAAAAAACAGTTATAATCCTCAATAATTAGTCAAATGAACTTTAGTCAAAAAAATTGTAACACAAAACAAACTAAAACAACTCAATCAATATCGCTTCTACACTTGTAAACTTTTAACTAATCTATGTCCGCACGCACGCATCCTTATCGCTCTCGCGACAAAACAAGTTTGCTCTCTCTGTCTTCACCTAGATATGGCTCCTAAGCATAATTTATTGGCAAGTTTGGAAAACAAATGAAATATAAAAAATATTCTTAATATATTTGCATTCTCACATGTGGTATGAGATCCTTTGTATTTTGTTTACTTTGGAAGTATAATTCGTACACTTCCGAAACTCACACGATGGCATTTTTGATAAATAAAATCTAAGGACACGGGTATTACGGTGCGGCATGCTTGTGGTTGCGTTCGACGCAGACTAGTTGCAAGACGTTCCAATTAGCTCGTGTTCGAGTCTTCACAACGCGCGCGCCTATAACATATCTGTACTATAAAATATCATTGGTGTGGAGAGATTCGCCATACAAAACCATTCAAACATATCAACTAGCAACAGTAACATACGGTACAAAGTCAGCACCTTTCTTAGCAATGATGACCTTGCGACAATTAGCAAAGGATAAGGAGCAGAAATATCCGGAAGCTTCCAAGGTCTTAACAGATTCGTTTTACGTGGATGACTTGATCCATGGGTGTCATTCAAAACAGGATGGGACATGCTCGTTTATCCTGATACTTTTTAACTAAACTGTCCCAGATAGCGGTATAATTATTACCTGACGGAATAATTCCGGCGGTAATTTGCAATGCATTTCCCTTTAGGTTACCGATCAGATACTGCACACGTTGTGAATCTGTAAGGTTTAAATTACTATGGATATTTGATTTAAATGATTCGTAGAAAACAGGCCAGTTATCAATCCTAACATCAAAGGACGGAATTTGAATCGGTGGGAGTTTGACCGATTCTGTATATAGTTTTACGTTATCATGCGACGCTGACTCGGTCGATGACCTTGAATATTTCGTTGCAATAAGCGAACGTACTCGTTCTACGCGCGTGTAAACACCGTCGAAAGATGTACGACTGTTATAATCAATTTTATGATCAGGATTTAATTGTAAAGAATAGGTATTTATTTTATCTAAATTGGAACTAAATTCTTGACGGGTAACTGAGAGCATCTCTGTGTCTGCCATGAATGTTTCCGCGGAACGAAGCTCAATACTAGACGTATTTACTTTTTTAGAAGTTTCATATAATGACGATAAACGTTCAAAGATTGCTTGATTTTTAGCTTGAAGTAATTTGACTTTTATTTTAAGATCTTCCATGTTGGGATATTAACAGAAAATATTACGGATAATTATTAAGTATAGCGGGTAGATTCAGAATAATATTATTTTAAGCGGGTATAACCAAAGGAATGTGGTTGAATATAAGTTGTAGGTAAGTTAGCCGAGATAACTCACGATAATAAGCGGTTAGAATATTTACCTATGCTATTTCAATGCAATAAGAGAAAAATTAAGTCGATACAGTAATTCTCAATGAATTATGTATTTAGCGGGAAAGTAAGTACGATAATAAGCGGTTAGAATATTTACCCATGGTATTTCAATGCAATAGGAGAAATATTAAGTTGATACAGTAATTCTCAATGAATTATGTATTTAGCGGGAAGGTAAGTACGAATCACCGAACGGTAGTTACGCGTCCAATATGGCGTTTTTACGAACTTTGTATTTTAGGTATTTTGACCTAAATCCTAGGTATGAGACCTATAATTATGTTGCGGTAAACTTATAAAAAGTACAGAAGATCGCTGATTCTTTGAATCCGGCTCGTTTGGACCAAAGTTATGGTGCGGATGCGGGGAGGTAATATGTACGGCTTCTCGAAGGACCAATGGCGCGGGATGTAGTTTTGGCAGTGAAATATTGACCACACACAGTAATAAGCTGACCAGGGTAGGAAGTAGGTGGTGAAGGACTTACTTGGATGCTCTGGATGTAGCACGTGGATGCCAGGACAGCAGGAGAAGATGTTGCACGTGTGTTGAATCTCTTCTCTTAGTTGCTGAGCACTTTCACTTGGTATTTATTTTGTCACACGTGTCAACGTGCCAACACGGATAGTTAATAGTTTTTAGATTTCTAGATATATTAGCGGTTTTATTATCTCGGCGCGGCGCGGGCTTGTCTTAGCGGTGGTGTTCTAACGAATACAGCAGACACAATATGGCGGAAGTAATTATATTTTCTCGAATCACAGCGTCTGTGCGGTGATTGGTTGGCGGTGAATGCGCCACTCTGATTGGCGCGCGCGGTGCATTTCTTCTCTCGCTGATTCATGGGAATTGGATATGAGGAAGGGAGATATGGTTAGCTCAAAAACTGCGGTCAAGTAAGAATCTGTATTCTAATATGTAAGATGCGTTCGGAAATATGATGATAACAACATAATTATACCATTAGAGGTGCGTTCCGAAATGTGATAGTAGAAAATTATAAATAAAATAAAACTTGCGCAAGCATTATCTGTGGCGTGAGATGGGACAAGCTGTGGACCAGTTCATATATAACATATTAAAGAAACCAGATGTGGTTTCTTTAATAAGAAGTCTATATCCTAGTAACAACCGCTCTTACGTGATAATTAATTCCGAATGTTCAAATGTATTCCAAGCTAAGAAGGGATTCCGACAAGGCTGCATACAATGCTCCAATGCTATTAAACATTTACGGAGAATACATAATGCGCAAGTGCCTCGAACAATGGGATAGCGGTTTTACTTTCGGTAGTATGAAGATTTCAAACCTAAGGTACGCCGATGATACAGTGTTACTCGCGCCGAACAGGGTAGCAATTCAAGAGAATTAGTATGTCAAAAGATGCTATGACTCGATTGCAAAGGATCTGGAAGAATCGAGGAATATCTAAGAAAAGAGAGTTACTATGGAGTGTCTTGATCGTTTTTTTCTATTTAAGAATGTACCTTCTCGAAGGAACGTTAGAGTCACTTATTAATTATCGGCACGTTCAAAAGTGCCTTTTAATGGATTTATTGTACTTAATTTAAAAAAAAAAAACTTTTATTTACCTCCTGCATTCCTTCCACGTTGTGCAAAACTTTTGTTTTGCATTTCGGACAAAACACTTTAAATTCTCTCTTATCCATAGCCGGCATGGAGTCATCACTCTGGAAAAAAAGAACATTTTCATTTACACAAGGTATATTTATTTGCTGTATTTTGTTGTACACTAGTGTATGTACAATGCGCGCTCTTATCGCACAGGGCAATCTTTTACAGACAACCTATGAATGGACAGAACTTGTAGGAGATAGATGTAGGCCACAGATCATATAAACACAGAGATATGCTTTGTAAAGAAATAATACGTTTACAGATCTCTGCGCATTTCTTCCACTCAATTCACTAACACAAAAGCAAAAACTATAAGAACGGCACAAGAGCTCATATTTCTCCCGCACACAAAGAAACTTACAGCAACACTAAAAAACTCAATAATAGAACACATGCAAACAGAGGGCGGCTCTTCTACCTGTAGCTACGGACTCAGAATAAACACACAAAATTATAAAAATAAACTTATTTTCAGGCTTCCAAGGCCCATAGTGTTAGTCAAACAATTTACTTAATAACTATGTTAGTAAGAAACAATTACATACACAGACACACAATTATAAAGGCCGTAACAAAACAAAATAAACAACTCACAATCACAGGAAGGTTTATCAAGCCCTATGTCTAACATGTAGCTTGATAAACCTATCCATTGTAGGCCCTTCTAGTATTTCCGCAAAAACTTTCAGAACGCTATTGTTGCTTCCTCTCACTTTGCGTATTATAGACGCGACTTTCTTGCGCATGATCGCATAATAATCATCCGCATCCGCGAACATCCCAGACGCACTACAATAAGGAGGAAGCCTCAACAGCGCCCTGAAAGCATTATTGTATTGAATTCGCAGGGTATTGGCAGTTTTTTGGGTATGGTTAGCCCATAAGCTGCTTTTTTTTTTAGCGTGGTAAAATTATCAAATAAGTCCTCCCACCCCGGGCAGGGTGGGACGGACTGTCAGACTTTTACTGACTAAAATCCACGGTGTTTCTTCAATAACCCTTTACGTACCGGGGTCACGGTAACGGGATGAGTCCCACGACCCCGGCAGGCTTCGGCCCTCTACGGGGGGCCTCGTCATATTGCTGACGCTCTTTGAAGCGCGCGTGGAACACGACGCGCCGTCGACCCGGGCATGGTCCATGGTCGGACAGCGAGTTGCCCTTTACTCGCTGTCCGCATGCCCGCGCCTACGGTGGCCGGAGATCGTCGGCCGACGTCCGACGCCGTGGGCGTCTACCACTGCGGCTGGGCTGGAGGGAGGACGCCATCCTCTCCCTCACGCGGCCCGCCTCCTCCTTCGGAAGCATGACTGCTTCGCAGAAGGAGGCGACCGCTTCCCACTCCCTCTCGCCCCGCAGCATGGCCTCGACCAATGCCGGGCGCGAGAGGTCTCCGCCTATTGCCGCCGTGAGGACACGTCGGTGCTCTGCCCAAGCGGGGCAGTCCTGCACCGTGTGCTCGACTGTGTCCTCAGGGCGACCCTCGCAGTGGTGACACCCAGGCGTTTCCTCCTTTCCCATCAGACACAGGTACCTCCCGAAACTTCCGTGTCCGGTGAGGACCTGCGTCATACGGTAGGTCAGGACGCCGTGACGCCGATCTAGCCACTCCTCAAAGAGGGGTCTTACCGCCGCAATTGCAGCGTGCCCGGCCTTCGGTTGCGACAGTCGTTCCCTCCATACTGCACTGAGCTCACGCCGGAGCTCTTCCCGCCGCGCCTCGACTTCTCGAGGCAGCGGGGATACGCCCCGGCGCTGCGCCTCCACGCGCCATTCATAGACGCGCTGGAGGGCAGTCGCCTCCAGATCCCAGGGCAGCAATCCGGCAAGGAGGTTGGCTGATTCGCCGGCGATCGTGCGGTATCCCCGGATCATTCGGATAGCCATGACCCTCTGGCATGCGACCAACTTTAGTGGTCGCGTCCGGATGCACAGGGCCCACACTGGGGACCCGTAGAGGGCCATGGACCGCACGACGCCGGCGTACAGCCTTCGGCAGGAGGCGTTTGGCCCGCTGAGATTAGGCAGGAGTCGCCTGAAGGCGGCTGCTGCCCGGTTCAGCTTTGTGGCCAAACTCAGGAAATGCTCCCTGAAGTTCCACCGGCTATCGAGGACGAGTCCCAGGTACTTCATCGTCCTCCCGACGCCGATGCGAACCCCCTCCACCGTTATGTGGGACTCGGACCGTGGCGCGTTCCGACCGCCATGGAAGCACATGGCCTCTGTCTTGTGCAGCGCCACGTCGAGTCCCAACTGCCGGAACCCATAGGCTGCTAGTGTAAAATGTTTGGGAAAATGCTTTAAAAAGGGTGATTTTAACCGGTAGAGAACAACCAGTAAACCTGCGAGCCAACATATTTCCCCTCACAGCCATCGCCCTGCGCTCCTGTGGTAAGTAAGATTGTCCTACACATATGTAGATTAAAAAACATTGACAACACTCTTGGTAAGTGCACCCCAGCATTTTGAAGATGTTCGATGCTGAGCCCATTACTGTTTTTATTTCTTTACACGTAAATCGAAGGGGGTTTCCTGAGTGATGGATCTAATCATCGTTCAACTTCACCACAGACTCAAGAGGTGAGTTAACTATAAACTGTTCCTTAAACATATTAGCTATATCAGTGTGGTCACTCTTACCATCCTCACTCACTGGTAAGCTAGGAGAACTATTAAGTTTTTTAGTGCCCTTCCAGAAAGATGAAAATCGTTTCTCAGAATGAAGCGAGGCTAAAATATCCATTTCAATCTTTTCTTGATGCTTAATAACCCATTTTAATTTAGATTTAAATAATTTACGACTAATAACTAAGCTAACTAATAAAAACTAAGTCAGTGGCCCTGACTGCTATGCGCAAGGTCGTGGGTTCGATTCCCACCTAGGACAAATGTTTGTGTGATGAGCACGGTCATTTGTTCTTTGTCTGGGTGTAATTTATCTATAATATGTATGTATTTAGAAATATATATGTATGTTTATCAGTTGTCTAGTACCCATACCACAAGCTCTGCTTAGTTTGGGATTAGATAGCGTTGTGTGAAAAGTTGTGGAATATTATTATTTAGACTAAACATGGACTGTTTCTTAGCTCTTTGGTTAGTTTTTAAACTACATCAACGGGCCAAGCCAAGTCAATGTAGTGTGTGATGAGCGGTTTAAGGTGTGGAATGGGTGTTTTCATTTTCCTCTATCTGCATGAACTTTCTCACTATTCTACAGATATTCAAGATTGCTGCTTTTTGGAGTGTGATATAAATTGAATCTTTCAGGTCTATTAATTTGAGGCTATGATGCAGGTGGTTTGGCATAACACCTGTAGTGGAGACAACTATTGGAATAACGTATACTTTTTCTTGTCTCCAAATTCTAGTTACCTCTTCTTTAAATTCTGCATATTTACTTATTTTCTCTCCTATTGTCTTTTGTAAATTATGTGTGTTCGGGATTGCAATATCTATTAGATAAGTTATTTTATGAACTTTATCTAGGAGTGTGATGTCGGGTCTATTGTAATGGACGGTCCTGTCGGTTAGGATGGCGCGGTCATAGTATAGCTTATGTGTGGTGTTTTCTAGAACGGTTTGTCGGATGTATTTGTAATATGGTGTGTTTGTGTCTTGTATGAGTTTATGTTTGATGGCTAACTTTTGGTGAATAATGTTTGCTACCTGGTTGTGTCTGTGAGTATAGTCAGTCTGTGTGAGTGTTGTGCATGCTCCTGTAATGTGTTGTATGGTCTCTGGTTGGATATGACACCTTCGGCATTTATCGTTTGCTATTGTTTGGTCTTTGATGACATATTTCCTGTAGTTTCTAGTATTGATGATTTGATCTTGTATTGCAATGATAAACCCTTCAGTTTCAGGGAATAAATTTCCTATCTTTAACCATTTATTTGACGCTATTATGTCTATATGCGACTGTTCTAGATCATGAGGGTGTCTCCCGTGCAACACTTTCTTTTTCCACTCCTCGATCTTCTGTTTCTGAGGGTCGTTGTTAATATTGTAAGTTATCAATTCTTCGTTTAAGTTAAGCGGGGTGTAGTTAGCGTCGTTTGAAACTGCAGCTTTATGAATATTACTTGTATGAGATTTTGTGTGAGAGAATGTTTTAATCTAGCGATTTGTTTCTGCCATAGGTGGTGGATATCTATTAGGCCTCTTCCTCCATGTTGCCTTTGAATAGTGAGCCTTTCTGTTGGAGATTTAGGGTGCAGGTTATTGTGTTTAGTAAGTGTGGTGCGTATAGTTCTTTCTATTTGTTGAATGTCAGTTTTTGACCATTTGATAACTCCAAAGGAATATGTTAG
Source organism: Tholera decimalis (assembly GCA_943138885.2). Lineage (NCBI taxonomy): Eukaryota > Metazoa > Arthropoda > Insecta > Lepidoptera > Noctuidae > Tholera > Tholera decimalis. The sequence goes on along the minus strand of OW964574.2, from coordinate 14,122,084 downwards.
TACTGGTATTGCGTAGGTATTTAAAGCCTTTATTTTTCGTCTGTAAGTGGTCATATCGGTCTCTAGTTTAGTGGTGTAGAGGTATGTTCGCATAATAAATAGATTAACTTCTTTGCTCCATTTCATGCGAACTCTTGTTTTGCCAGCCTTGGTGGACGCGGGTAAAAAGGTAGATACCTCCCGCGCAACATCCGAGGCTGGGATGGGATGGACTGTATTAAAAGTAGTAATTGGGGATGACGATGGTACGGATGGTGATGAGCTTCTTGAAGGTGTATATGACACTGTGCTAGGACTATACGGTTCTACAGGGGTGTTTGTCCGGTCCGTCAGTCTGTCACCATCGTAAATGATTTCGGCTGTAGTATCTTTGTCGGTGGGAGCCCGCCTGCTCAACTCCTCACCGCCGACGGTTCGCATGCTGTGACATCCAGCGTCAGCTCCAGGTGCGCCCCGGCGATCGCCCCCGGGCAGCGGTCCTAAACGTATTTTCTTTGAACGTGTCTCCATGTTGAATGGGTTTCCAGAGCCACGTTAGCCACGCCAGTAACTTCTCATTCGTGTATCCGCCCCCCACGTGATTAGGTGTTCAATCAGGACGTGTGGTTGTTTTTATTATTATTATTATTATTGTCATACACATGCCCAGAACTGGGCTGACCATACCAAACCCACAGTTTATACTTGTGCCCAGCTTGAGCATGATTAGCTTTGACATGTTTATTCCAGTCCTTGATACCCTTTTTAACCGACTTCTAAAAAAGGAGGAGGTTCTCAATTCGGATGTTTGTTTGTTTCTTTTTTTTTTATGTTTGTTTGGGCATATCTCCGTCGCTTGCCAACCGATTTGAAAAATTCTTTTTTTGTTGAAAAGGGTATACTTTCCAAATGGTCCCATGAAAATTTTATCGAAGTTGGAGAAGCCGTTTCTGAAAAATAGACAAAAGTCTGAATAAAATATTTACATAGATGATCTTTTCGTTTACTCTGCTGGTGAAGGTGATAAGTAGTCGACATTTTGGCTTTTGTAACTAGATTAATTAAAACTGATCCACTAAAAAGCGCGAAAATAAAAACTTTTTTGCAAAAAATAAAACCGACTTCCATATCAAAACACTACAAAGCCAAAAATAATTTTAATTTCGGAAGGCGGTGTGAAAAAAACAAAATACAAAACCAATAACACCGACTACCGAAATTAAAATTATTTTTGGCTTTGTAGTGTTTTGATATGGAAGTCGGTTTTATTTTTTCTTATAATGTCCCTAGGGGCTCTGTATAGTATAGCTGCTTCACTTAAATTCAATACAATGCAATTATACATGGAATCCAATAATAATCGATGTTCAAGACTACTACAAAAATGATCAGCACATTTTTCAAAACCTGCAGGAAAATCTACATTTTTTAATTTCTTATTACACATAGACAAGTATTCATTTATGTCATCTGGGTTTCTTTCGCCCCAGCGGACATTGTTAAGCGATTATTTAATTACGCTGGACTTTAATCGAATAACATTAACATCACATTCAATTTTTAAAGGAAAGTGATCTGACCATAACGTATCATAAACTACCTCAATGTTTACAATTGATTTTCCCGCCGCCTGTGTAATAAGCAGTGATCGGAGTAGGTAGATTGAAATGGGGTCATTGATCCGAAACGTATATATGAATATGGACATTCCTCCGGAATTGTTGATTATTAAAAAAAAACCGGAACTTATGTAGGAATTTTATTCTGCCAGAGTGGAAGGAGTCATTTGATGATTTGCCATCCTCAAAAAAAAGGTAGGAATTGTAATAAAATGAGCAATATTATTCTTTATTATTCTTCATATTTTTTTTAACGGCACACAGTCACGATTTGACAAAACCCAACGACCAATCAGAACAAAGGATCATGGGTGGTACAATAACCGGTTATCAGAACAATGCGTACGCCCGCCGACGACATGCCAGGTAGCTCACTCGTTTCGGTACGTACATAGGGTATGTTGTCAATGTTGGGATCGACCATGCGAAGAGACGACGAACTTTCTTCGATGGTTGAAAGCACTTTGGCTCAAAGTGAGACGAACATATTATGCTCTTTTTGTTGGAAACCAGTTTGAACCCCTTACCGTCGCGGTTATCCACTTTTCTTTTATTTTTGGATCCTTCGGATAGCTAAAATGTTAAAATAAAAGCAAGCAAGCAATTATGCATGAGTAGTAACAACAGTAATAAAATTCTATGCAAAAAAAGTCTAATATGTTCCCTTGTGTAATCATTCGTAGTAATTACGTGTAAATATCGACATTCGTCGTCTCATTACATCCCTAATCAACAAAAGACGGCAGGGGCCGCTTCACGTAACTATCATGTCAGTGAGGATACCAGTAAAACACTTATCCATTGCACTATTAGACCTGCCGCTTCTTTGATCGATGTGTACTAAACAATCAATGGTTTTCGTTCCCAATGAAAATAATTGCTTTTGGTACTTCATCATGTTTCTAGTATCACGAAGTAATGTTTTAACGAATTTAATACGAAAAACAATAATATTTTGGTACTTACGTGTGAAATGAGATGCCATCTTTGATGTTATTCACAATTAAGCTGTTACTTTTGCAAACAATCACTGAACAACGCGGCATTTTGTCAAAATCATAAGCAGCGAAGACGTCGCAAGTTGACATTCGACTAATGGCTGAAACTGGCATCAAGTCGCTTTGCGGCCAGATGCGTTCGCAAGCGCCAAGCCCCCTTGCCATATCTCTTGTGTTTATATGATCTGTGATGTAGTCTCAAATTAGAAAACAGATGGAGCCGAGCTCGCGAGTGTCGCCACCTTTATAGTTATGTCAACGTGTGCGTGACACAGGCCTGCCAGGTGAAAAAAGATGTGTAATCGTACGCCAACTATAACAAAATCGTATGCCAAGGAAATTTTGAAATGAAAAGATCGTACAACCTGGAAGTACAATTTTTAGGGTTCCGTAGTCAACAAGGAACCCTTATAGTTTCGCCATGTCCGTCTGTCTGTCCGTCTGTCCGCGGTTTAGCTCAAAAACTATTGGTACTAGAAATTTGTAATTTGGCATGAGTATACACGTTAATGACGCCAAAAAAGTGGTAAAATAAAATTTTGAAAAAAACAATTATTTAGGGTACCTCCCCTACATGTAAAGTGAGATGATAATTTTTTTTTTCGGCCTTCCCTTAGTGTGGGATATCGTTTAATAGGTCTTTCAAAAATATTAGGGGTTTAGGAAGACCGTTTTCTGATTAAGTAAACCGCTCGTGACTTATCAAGCTTTAAAGTACCAATTTTCGTTAGAGTCAAGTGTCCCCCCCGTCTATCAACTAAACGGTTGTAGTTAGAAATTCAAATGTCATGGCAGTAGTACCTATATATAACGAAGTTTAAAGGAAAACTATCACACATGAGTGGGCTTTACAAGTTTACGAGTAATAGTCGACCAATTGTATTTGACTCGAAAATTTCGAACAACTCCATAGAAATGTCGATAGATGGCGCTAAGCATCCGTTGTATCGCGCTAGTTTTATATTTAAATAAGTTTTATAAGAAAAAACTTTTTAACAAAAAATACCGACTTCCAAAAAACCACTAGGTACAATGTGAAAATAACTTTAATTTCAGAAGATGGTGTCTTTGGATCTGTTTATAATTTATCTAAGTTACAATAGCCTAATGTCAACTTGCTCATCACCTTTTACAAAATATTGCTTTTCCCGATGCAGGGGCGGTTAATTGTTGAGGAGTTCTCCTGGTATTTCACCATCAGCTCCATTTCACCATTCACATTGTGACGACCATAAATTGCTTAGCAACCATTTTAAAGTAATCGAACCGCAACTCGTGAAATACTTATTATTAAGTAGTTCCGGTGGCCATCTGTGATCTTCTTCATCAGTTCCGCTTCACCAAATGGTGCTTTCTGAGAGCAAATGCACAAGTTACTATAAAAAATACCAAAATCGCTATACGATTGCCTTTAAAATTTGAGGATTTCCTTCGATTTCCATGAGATCCCTTCATCAAATTCTAATTTGGTGACAATGGTACTACCTCGAGAGCATACCATTTCAAACGAAAAAATAATTTTCTAAATCGATCCACAATTGACGGAGTAATCGGTGCACATACATAAAAAAATATATATTATATATACGTGACGAACTGATAACCTACTCCTTCTTTAGAAGTCGGTTAAAAAACAGTTTCTGTCCAGTAAAATTATAGTTAGTTGTGTTTAAGTAATTAAATTAGTTGAGGATTGTGTCAAACCAGTCTCATTTTTCAGTTTTGTGTAACAATTAGTACTTCTTTTCTAACTAGATGGCGTTGTCGTCGAATTATATCTCACAATGGTTTCGTTACCGCCAAAACTATAAGTAGGTAGTTATGAAAATTGTTAAGTTTTTGCCCCGACCATAAAGCTAGTGCTGAAACGCCATTCAGTGCGTTACTTCACCTCTGCTGAAAACCACACAAACCCCCTGATCGTATCGGCCGAACGATACAGACCCTCCAATATTTCTCGGGTTCGTCACCCGCGTAACGTCCTAGACGAGCCCGACGACCCCACCATCATCCGACAAGAGAGCAGTAGGGAAACTAGCACTCTTAGAAAATACAGAAATGAAACGCGTTCCGTATTCCGGCCTCGCCAACGAGGCCCATCGCGACGTCCGCGTACTTGTAACGGAAACTCTCCCCGATCTTTGCCAAACGAGCCAGCCCGCGATGCTGAGCCAGTAGTGATAAATACCCCTTAAATAATATGGACCCAGCCTGTCCCTTTCCTGCCCTCCACCAACGACCACGCTATGCCGAGGCCCGTACTCCACAGGGAGTGCCCTTAAAAAAAAAAAAAAATTATTTCAGATATACGGAATCCATAGAATGTTAGTACAGTAGGAACTTAAAATAAGTGTTAGTAAGAAAAATAAAGAATACAAGAAAACTATTATTATTTTAACATATGGGTCGTGACCCAGTGTTGGACGTACCGCGTGTCCAACCTATCCGCTATAACGGCCAGGATGCTGTTGGTGCTGGCGCGCAGCCTGCAGAGCGCCGCGGCGTATCGCTTGCGGAGCACGGCATGGAAGCCGTCTACGTGTGCGTCCGCGAACATACCCGACGCACTGCACCAGCGCGGCAGCCCCAACAACGCCCTCAACGCGTTGTTATACTGGACGCGCAGAGCGCTAAAGGATCGTTGCGTATCATTAGCCCACAGGCTGCACGTGTAAAGCGATGTGCAGTGTGCTCTAAATAATGTTAATTTTACATTCGCAGCACAACGCTTGAACCTGTGAGCCATCATATTTGCCCTGATCGATAGCGCCCTACGCTCCCTGTCCATGTCCTCGTCATCTCGCAGGTGTTCAGTGACCATGTGCCCAAGATATTTAAAGCGGGTGACTACCTTCATAGGTATTCCGTTTAAAGTAACGGGAGGGACCTGCTCTGGAGACTTGGTACCCGCCTTAAATATCATGAGCTCACTTTTAACAACATTATATTTGAGGCCATGCTTAGCCGCGTACATTTCACACATATTTACTAATTTCCTAAGGCCGCCGATTGTTGGGCTCAGCAAAACCATGTCGTCCGCGTAACTAAGATTGTTCACACATTGTCTACATGGCAGCCGACATGCGTACTGCTGAGCTCAACGATCAGCGCATTCATGTATAGATTAAACATTAGTGGGGATGACAGTCCACCTTGTCTCACTCCACATTGTAATCCATATGGATCTGATAACTTGCCGGCCCACTTAACATAGTTAATTTGACTATTGTACCAAAATTTTAGGATAGCAATAGTCTCACGAGGTAAATTGGTGTTTTTGAGCTTATCCCAGAGTTTGTTATAATTGACAAGGTCAAACGCCTTTGACAGGTCTAAAAAACAGGCATAAATAGGCGTTTTTCTGCTAGTATAATACTCAACAGTGTGCTTCAGGGCCAGTATAGCGCTCTCTGTAGAAAGTCCGGCGCGAAAACCAAATTGTGCATCATGTAGATGGATACATTCCGCCAACTGGGCCTCAAGGACACTATCTAATATCTTTGCAACGACTGTAGCAAGCGAGATCGGTCTGTAATTCGATTTCAGCGAACTATCCCCTGTCTTGTTCTTCAATATGGGAGTAACAATTGTTTTAGTTAGTTCACTGGGTAGGTAGGAGTGTCCAATGCACAAATTAAAAAACATTGACAAAAGCCTAGCGATGTGTGGCCCAGCATTTTGCAAATGCTCAACGCTGAGCCCATCATGCCCCGGTGATTTCCCACCTTTCATATTCCTGATAATCTTTCTTATGTCCTGAGCACTAATTTTAGATACTACGTTTTCATCAACGGGGTCCTCGTCCATCATCGCATCACAAACTCCTAAAGGGGATTCTACAGTGAAGTGATCTTTAAACATGTTAGCAATCATCATCGTGTCCGTGACACCCTCGATGCTCACAGGATTTTGTAAGCCCTGGCTGGGGGCCTTTAATTTTTAGAGGTCACCACAGGATCGCCCGGTTGAGTAGTGACCAGCCTTAATGTGCTGAAATACGAAAGGCCCTATCAAAAAAAAATTGAGTTTTTGTTGATCGCCCGGTTAAGTAGTGACCAGCCTTAGTGTGCTGAACTACGAGTGGCCCTACCTAAAAAAAATAATTTTTTGAGATTGTGTGTAGAAAAAAAAAATAAGTTCTTGAGATTGTGTGTAGAGGCTAGAGATAAAATTTAAATAGTTGAATTGTGAAATTCATAATCAAGTCTCGTTGAGTGTAGGAATTTGGAGATTGAAATAGTAATCTATATATATAAAAGAAAGTCGTGTTAGTTACACTATTTATAACTCGAGAACGGCTGAACCGATTTGGCTAAAAATTGGTAGGGAGGTAGCTTAAAACCAGGAGACGGATATAGGATATTTTTTTATCCCGGAATTCCCACGGGATCGGAATTTAAGCGGGAAAATCATCCCACGCGAACGAAGAAGAAATGGAGAGTAGGGTAGGGGTAGGGTTGGTGTAGGGTAGGGGTAGTGTAGGGGTAGGGGTAGGGTAGGGGTAGGGTAGGGTTAGGGTAGGGGTAGGGTAGGGTAGGGGTAGGGGTAGGGTAGTGGTAGGGTAGGGGTAGGGTAGGGGTAGGGGTAGGGTAGGGTTAGGGTAGGGGTAGGGTAGGGTAGGGCTGGGTTGGGGTATGGTAGGGGTAGGGTAGGGGTAGGATATGGGTAGGGTGGGGTAGGGTTAGGGTAGGGGTAGGGTAGGGGTAGGGTAGGGGTAGGGTAGGGGTAGGGTAGGGGTAGGGTAGGGGTAGGGTAGGGGTAGGGTAGGGGTAGGGTAGGGGTAGGGTAGGGTAGGGGTAGGGAAGGGGTAGTGTCAGGGTAGGGTAGGCGTAGGGTAGGGGTAGGGTAGGGTTAGGGTAGGGGTAGGGTAGGGGTAGGGTAGGTGCAGGGTAGGGGTAGAGTAGGGGTAGGGTAGGGGTAGGGTAGGGGTAGGGTAGGGGTAGGGTAGGGGTAGGATAGGCGTAGGGTAGGCGTAGGGCAGTGGTAGGGTAGGGGTAGGGTAGGGCTAGGGTAGGGGTAGGGTAGGGGTAGGGTAGGGGTAGGGTAGGGGTAGGGTAGGGGTAGGGTAGGGGTAGGGTAGGGGTAGGGTAGGGGTAGGGTAGGGGTAGGGTAGGGGTAGGGTAGGGGTAGGGTAGGGGTAGGGTAGGGTAGGGTTAGGGTAGGGGTAGGGTAGGGTAGGGGTAGGGAAGGGGTAGTGTCAGGGTAGGGTAGGCGTAGGGTAGGGGTAGGGTAGGGTTAGGGTAGGGGTAGGGTAGGGGTAGGGTAGGTGCAGGGTAGGGGTAGAGTAGGGGTAGGGTAGGGGTAGGGTAGGGGTAGGGTAGGGGTAGGGTAGGGGTAGGATAGGCGTAGGGTAGGCGTAGGGCAGTGGTAGGGTAGGGGTAGGGTAGGGCTAGGGTAGGGTTAGGGTAGGGGTAGGGTAGGAGTAGGGTAGGGGTAGGGTAGGGGTAGGGTAGGGGTAGGGTAGGGGTAGGGTAGGGGTAGGGTAGGGGTAGGATAGGGGTAGGGTAGGGGTAGGGTAGGGGTAGGGTAGGGTTAGGGTAGGGGTAGGGTAGGGGTAGGGTAGGGGTAGGGTAGGGGTAGGGTAGGGGTAGGGTAGGGGTAGGGTAGGGTAGGGGTAGGATAGGGGTAGGATACCACGCGAACGAAGTCGTGGTGGGTCAGCTAGTAATAAAATATATTTAAATTCAAAACACCGGCTATGACAAGTTTTATTTATACAAATCTCTAAAAAAAATTAAAAATTCCGTGCAAAGTTGTCGGATCAGGTGAGGATTTATATAGGAAATCAAATTAGTTAGGTAGTCATGTTTGGCTTTTAGTTAGAGCATGGTACGAAACGATCAGTCAGCGAATACGACACGCACTTGGCTGTTATAAAAACTACGGAACCCTTCACTGCGCGTGGCCCGACACGCACTTGACCGGTTTTTTTTTATTAAAAATAACTGAATCAGACGAAAAACACGAGACATATTGTTATAACTCTTGTGTTTGGTATGTCCACGACTTTGATGTCCTTATAGATTCGTCACGTCTGTCTGTCTGTCCTTATGTCACATCCATTTTATTCCCCAACTTTAAGGAATACGAAAAGTACGAAATAAGTTTTAGAAAAGAAATGCAATAAAACTATTTATTAGATTTATAAAAAAATTCTGATGTCATATTGTTTAACATTTTTGTTGTTGGCTTAAACTTCGTGCAATTTTCGTTTCTTCAAACAACAAACACAAAAATGCACTCAAGACAGTACCTATACAGATTCAAATAGGATATTTATACTACTACGTACAGATCGAGACTGACGAGGAAAACAAGTTTTAGACAAGTCGCTATTATAACCGAAAGAAAAAAATAATAAGTTTCGTAAAAATGCAAACAAATACAGCCTTTAAATGACTGACCTAAGAGTCTTAATTGGTATTTCGCTTTTATATAATGTAGATTAAGAGTTTGTACATTGAGATAAAAAAAAAAACCATTTAATTAAAAACCTTTATGCTGAATTAATTTCTTGTATGATTGCCTTTTACTGTCGACTGATTTGGAAATAGTATCTAACTTAGCAATATGGTGGAACCTAATGCTTAAGTATTTCTCGATTAAATACCGTATTAAATTAAGTTTATGTTTGAATCTTGAAGAAACAGAACAATTTCACAAGGAGATATTTAAAATAGACGTATTTGTATGTGATTATTTCACTTACATAACACGAAGTTGAAGGCTGGTTTAAGACCAGAACTGACAGGTCCGGTTCGGCGGCAGTTTGAATCTTGAAGAAACAGAACAATATTACAAGGGCTTATTTAAAATAGATGTATTTGTATGTGATTATTTCACTTACAGCACACGAAGTAGAAGGCTGGTTTAAGTCCAGAACTGCCTGGTGTGGTGCGGTAGCGTGTTTGTGTGTAACTATTTCACTTACAGCACATGAAGTTGAAGGCTGGTTTAAGTCCAGAACTGACAGGTACGATGCGGTGTTAGTTTGAACCTTGAAGGAAACAAAACAATATTAAAATTCTTCAGCAAAAAGAACGAAGACATGACTATAAAACTACACGTATAGGTATTTGTATGAGAACATCGGGGAAAGTATGTAACAATGTTACTTACACCACATGAAGTTGAAGGCTGGCTTAGGTTTAAATCATTTGATAGATCTAGTGCAGCACTTAGGTCTTCATTATTTAATCCCTCTATTATGTTTGGTAAAATCTGGTGGACAATAAAAGTCAGTATTGTATTAATGTCATCAAAATGTCTCATGTAATTATCATAAATGTTAATTATTAGAAAGTAACCTTTGGATATCCGTTTTTTACCACACGACGGTAACCTTTCTTTGTGTAGTAAAAATCTTCGGTTTTAAAATGTGCTGAACAAACTACGCTGCGGGAAGTTGGTTTCCATGATAGTTCCTTTCGACTTTGACAAATCACGGTTATCCATTTCTCTTTAATTTCTTGATCTCGATCCGGAAATCTAAAAAAAATAATGTAAAGCGGTAATTATTATTGCCTATATGTACTATTAAGCATGAAAGTCTAACAAACGCCTTTACAATATCATTAATACAATCTTATAAATAAACTGCTAAATAACATAAACAAGCAAAATCTATGACAAAATGACCTAAAATTACATATCTATAATAAAATAAAGAGAGCGCACCTTAATACAATTTACCACATCTAGTAGCGCGCGTTCCGTGTATGTTTACATCTTACATTTATGTCAAATTATTAGTGATTCTGATTACCCTACTTTTCTGGAATATTATGTTTGTGTTTTATAATGTTTCAAATTGTTTCGTTTTTTGTTATACAAACTGTACGTATTATAAATATTGTTTTTGTATTCATTAGTTTAATATTTCTCATGCAAGTGAAATTTCTTATGAGAAATAAAGATATCTCAAACCTCTTATTAATATGGAAATTTTTTATGGTGGTATGCCACCATAAAATTCAGTGTATTCAGTGTCATTCTAGTGTCAGCAAAAGGGCCAATGGCACTTTGCGTTCTTTGTATCGTCTGAGGAACTTTTTGCCTGTTAAGACAAAGACTATGCTTGTGCAGACTTTAATTTTCCCTATGATTGACTATGGTGACGTGTGCTACTACGACCTGAATGCGGTCTTGCTGGATAAGCTTGACCGTATTCTTAATAACTGCATTCGTTTCATATTTAATTTAAGGAAATATGACCATGTCTCAAGTTTCAGGTCTGAGCTTAAATGGATGACCATTCGTCAGAGGAGAAGTTTGCGCGCTTTGACAACGCTTTTCTCACTACTCAACTCTCCCAACCCACCTTCTTATCTAATATCTCACTTTCAATTTCTATGTTCTTCACACAATAAGAATCTACGTTCATCCAATAATCTTCTCTTACTCTGTCCTTCTCATACTTCTGACTTTGTTCATTCTTCTTTTCATATCCAGTCCATTCTCCTCTGGAATGCGCTTCCTCTCGAGATCAGGACGGCTGACAATCGCTACGCATTTAAAAAGAAATTGCGGATCCACTTTCTTCACCAATAAGCAGAATTTCTATATTTAATTTTCAATTACCTCTAAAGTATATATGTATGTATATGTATTTATATAAATATTTATTCATATATATTATTTATGTAGATTTCTATTTTATGATATTAGGTTTTTTTGTTTTATCACTATTATTATAATTATTTTTCCAATATAATGTTCACGTACATATTGCACCTTCCACTCTATCTCTTCACCACTCATGGTTGACTGGTAGAGAATGCCTACGGCATTAAGTCCGCCTTTGTACCTATGTGCATAAAGTGTAAATAAATAAATAAAATTTTTCCATATAATTATGACCTACTTATAAAAAAAAAAATCATAAAAATCGGTTCACAAACGGCGAAGATATCACGTCGCTTAGTCATAAACATCAAAAAAATACAGTCGAACAGAGGACCTCCTCGTTTTGTGTAGTCAGTTAAAATATGTATGTCGCAGGTTTTTCATAAAATTAGGTTTTTGATCAAAAACCTAGGTTTTTGATGAAAAACCGGAAGATGACACATTGTAAACTCAATTTCATCATAAACCTGTAACAATCCAGATTTTTGATCAAAAACCTGAACTAGTCTGGGTTTATGATAAAGATCTTGTCAAAATCACGGGTTTGCTTTGTTTTATGACAAATACATCAATTTAAATGAAATAAATAAAACAATTCATCATCATTTGCAACTTAGTAGAAAGAAAACAATTATTTATTTATCAAAATTTTACATCCATGATCCAATCAATATTTTCCTCCTTTGACATTGATTTGTCTTGCAGCGCACTTTAGATTTTTCGCACGAGCATTTCTTAAAACCTTGGCCTCCAAATAAAGATATCTTTGAAGCAATTTCACGCAAACTCAGTTCATTTGTAGGTATAGGTTCGTTAAAGGCAGTTGATATTTGAATAGATGTTTCAAGGCAGCCAGTCTTTTAGAACCCCCGCTGAAGTACCGATTTTGAATAAATCGTTCTTCTTAACTTAAATTACCTTTTCTATAATGTTACTTGCATCCAGTGGCCCTCTATCTATTTTCGGCACATCAACTAAAATTGGAGCACCAATATTGATTTCTACAAATTTTTCCGAAGAAGCTGCTTTCATTTTTTTTTTGTTGACATTTTTAAATTTTCAACGGCATGTTCCCTTTCGATAAGTATGTTTCGTTCTTTTGACATAAATCATACAGAATCTTTGATCCATAACCTTCAACAACCTAGTTCATCAAAGTTTCAGGTAGATATTATCAGAAGAAAATGAAGGGTGTGGAGTACGGGCCTCGGCATAGCGGGGTCGTTGGTGGAGAGCAGCAAAGGGTCAGGCTGGGTCATATTATTATTAATGGGTTATTTATTGCTACTGGCTCAGCATCGCGGGCTGGCTCGTTTGGCAAAGGTCGGGGAGGGTGGACGTTACAAGTACGCGGACGTCACGATGGGCCTCGTCGGCGAGGCTGGAATACGGAATACGTTTTGTTTATGTATTTCTTTAGAGTGCTAGTTTCCCTACTGCAGTGAGATTCTGTAAGACCTCATTCTAAACTTCGAATCAAAATCCGCTGTGAGTTTATTGATTGGCATTCTAAAAACTCGGTTGATGATTCGAATTTACACTAGCGCTACCCTTGTGAGCGTGTCAGCAAGTTGAACTAAAGACTGCTCTCTTGTCGGATTGTGGTGGGATCATCAGGTTTGTCTAGGATGAGACGCGTACGACGAACCTGGGAATTTTTTTGGGCCGATATAATCAGGGGGTGTGTTTTCCAGCAGAGGCAAAGTAACGCACTGAATGGCATTTCAACACTTGCTTTATAGTCGGGATTTTGTGGTCTACGTGGAGATCTTCGTTCCTCAAGTACCAGGGCGTGCCCGTGGCCTTTCGGAGAAATCGGTTTTGGATAACTTGCATCCTATGTATGAGCCGGTCTAGCATAAGCAAACGTCGGACAGGCGTATGTTAGAATAGGGCGTATGCACGTGGTAAAAATACGTAGTTTACATTTTAGGGCGAGTTTGCTGTGTGCATTCAGCATGCAGTGTAACCTACCAAGAGCGAAAGAGGCTCGCGAGCGAGCCGACTTTATATGCTCTTTTAAATTGATTAATATTTGTCATAAAACAAAGCAAACCGTGATTTTGACAAGAACTTTACCATTAACCCAAACTAGTTCAGGTTTTTGATCAAAAATCTGGATTGTTACAGGTTTATGATGAAATTGAGTTTAAAATGTGTCATTTTCCGGTTTTTCATCAAAAACCTAGGTTTTTAATCAAAAACCTAATTTTATGAAAAACCTGCGACATGTACACTGATAACCATCCTATAAGAAACGAGTAACATTACGTTGCGTCTCACATTATTACCCAATAATAGGGTAAACGAAAACACTTCATACTGGCAACACTTGTGTTAAGTTGTTTAATAACCTCAAAGTTTTATTTTGATTTATTGAAATATGGGTTTCCAAAATAACTTACGTGTGATATGTGATTCCATCCAGCTTTTTATCTTTTGCGGAGTGATTCGTACACCCTTTAACAACACAATTCGGCATTTTCACTGATAAACCCCCACGAGCTGCGATAGCTAGACTGACAAGTCAAGACGTAATTACGTTGTACGTGTGTGCGTGTAATTGTGTATATACTCGGCGAGACGTAATTTGACGGCCTCACTTTGCTGTTCGCAAAGTTCCGTCTTAACTTTTTTATTTGGTCTGAGGGCGAGTGTACGTCGCGCGCGCTAATCTGCCTTTTGTTTTATAATCTGAGGATACAAGGCTGTCAGTATACATTTCACTATTCATTCATAAATAATATTTATTAAGCATAACAAAGCATTAACATTTTAATTATAAATTTGTAGTTACTTTCAGAAGAGCGGCTTAATATTTGATAAGCACTTCACTTCAGCACCTTATAATTTTAACACAACATAATCGGTGCCAAAACCCGAATATATTTTTAAATATGGCCACATTAAAATTAAACTTCAAAATTCAAATCTTCAATCACTGTCAATAGTGTCAATCACAATTGCTAGCATAAATCACTGTCATTGTATGATCGTAATTTTAAAAACACTAAAACTTAAATTAAACAGCATTTTGTTTGTGAAATATGTTTGAAAATTGGATATCGGAAATATCCGGGACAGACTTCGACGATGTTAGTTCGGAAAATATTCCATCGGATAACGAAAAAACGTTCTCGAAAAGTTCTTGTAGTTCCGGAAAATTCTGATGAATCTTCTACTGAAGAAGCTACTGATGGAATTCCAACAACAGAAGGTACGTTCCACAAGTTCCGCAGAAATATCTCCGTAAAATAAACATCAACATAAATAAAAATTAACGTTATTATTTTAAGTACTCATTTTATGTTTCCTTCTTTCTAGTTGTCGCAGACGATAGTGTATGCAAGAGCCGTAAAAGAAAAAGGAACGTATATAACTGGAAAAAGGAGATGTCAAAAAGAGCCAAGGCTTTTGGATAGGCATACTGTCAAAGGAAATTCTGTACCAGCAAATTTTTTCAATAGTGAAGACTGTATAAATGTGTTCATAAGTGTCACAGCAAGCTGATGGTGGAAGATAGATTTTTGATGAATTTTACAGATGCCAGTACTCATGAATATACTTTTTGCCAAGTGGAAATGGTGAAGACATATGAGTATTAAAATATATTTTTTAAATCTTTGTAAGCATTGGATAGACGACTGACAAGTGTCGAGTTAAACATGATTATCTGGCAGTTTGAGTGCTTTTTGTGGCCTATCCAAACATCCTTACCTTGGTATTGTTCGTCAAATCATTAAGTTCCTTGTTCTAAGTTGAGCTATACATCATCTGACAAATATATAGTATCGACGTAAGGAAAATAAAAAAAAAACGGCAGTGCTATTGACACATTTATTTTTATATTAAAAAAAAATATAATTAACTAGCTGTTGCTCACGACTTCGTTCGCGTGGGAAGTTTTTCTCGTGTAAATCCCGATACCGTGGGAATTTCGCACAATCCCGTCTTAGCGAGCATCTACATACTAAAAGGAACCACCCAATTTGAGAGCCCTACTACTTGTAGTTTCTGAGATTTCGTGATTAATCACCGAGTGGTATTTCGCTTTTATCTATACTAATATTATAAAGCTGAAGAGTTTGTTTGTTTGTTTGTTTGCTTGAACGCGCTAATCTCAGGAACTACGGTTCTGATTTGAAAAATTCTTTCAGTGTTAGATAGCTCATTTATCGAGGAAGGCTATAGGCTATATATCATCACGCTTAGACCAATAGGAGCGGAGCACTAATGAAGAATGTTTCAAAATCGGGGGATTTTTTTTCCACGCGGACGAAGTCGTGGGCGGAAGCTAGTAATATTATAAAGCGGAAAAGTTTGTTTGTTTGTTTGTTTGCTTGAACGCGCTAATCTTCAAAAGTACTGGGTGGATTTGGATGCAATTTGGTATGGAAGTAGCTTGAAGCTTGGGGAAGGTTATAGGCTACTTTTTACGCGACTGCAAAAAAAGGAGTCCACGGGAGCGAAGCCCCGCGTGAGTACTAGTATATATATAGATTTGAAAGTACTTGCGC
Source organism: Tholera decimalis (assembly GCA_943138885.2). NCBI lineage: Eukaryota > Metazoa > Arthropoda > Insecta > Lepidoptera > Noctuidae > Tholera > Tholera decimalis. Next base: position 14,106,346 of record OW964574.2, on the reverse strand, counting down.
ATAAATTGGGCGAAATAATTTACAAATGTCTCTAATTGTATCAGTATAATTGAAAAACCGTCAAATTAACATAATCATAGGTAGGTAGGTACGTTATTCGTAAACAGTAAAATTCTCTTCAATTAACAATTTTTAAACAACAAATGCTATGCCATACAAGACATACAGAACTATTTCTTCAGTATAAATAGTCGCTTTAAAATTAACTTGCAACTAGAAACCCGTGATACTTGAGATGGTGGACACAGTTTTATATTATTCTACGTTCGCCCAGCATATCGCACTTATCTTGGAAAAGCCTTGTAAACAATGGTGCGAATGTAGAATAAATTGTTAATTCAAACAAATACCTACTGGTTATTACTAAATATTGACTCGAAACTAAATCGAAGATACAACATAATTGTAATGCAATAGAAACAGACATAACTTTCCAGTAATCTATGACACATTTCTATATACTTGGAGAACATTTTGTTTATTCCATTATTCCAACAAAAAGCAGTTGTAGTGAGTGCAGTCTATGCAGCCCCGCCATCCTCCCTACCGCCGCACATATGTATACATACACATGCAGTAGATGCGAATGTTGTTATATAGAATTCAACCTCAATCTTACTGGAAATGTGTTTCGCCCCTACATGGAGCATCCTCACGAGATGTTCTAAACCTTCGGCACGTAGATATAAATATGTACTGTATTTGCTGGAGGAAGAGTGGTGACGGTGATGCTAACTGCATTTAAGTCCAAACAACAGTTTTTTTTTTTTGTGATATAAACTCTATCCATTTTCCAAAACTATGATAATATAACTTCAATACTTATTTAGGCAATTGTCTGGCGAGTAAACGACTAACTATCAGCGATTTACTCGCTCAAGAAACGCACACTAAAATATACGTGTGTGTGTGTATATAGGTGTGGAACTCTGCCGGCTTCTGTGTTCCCTGCCCAGGGCCGGATTAACCATTAGGCGGAGTAGGCAACTGCCTAGGGGCCCGCATCAACTAGGGGCCTAGGCCCAGTGCACGCACCAAGAAAACATGTTTCTTCGAACGAGAATTTGATGTGCGTGTGAACTCAGGGACCTCACTGTCATCTCACAAAATAAAAATCGTTAGATTTAGTAGGAGCATCAAAACAATTTTAGAACAAATCTGGGAATAAGTAAACAAATATATTAAAAACCACAGCCCTTAATGTGCGTTTCCTCAGTTCACACACGATTTGATCAGTCATAGTAAGAAAAGGGGCCCCGAGAATGCCTTTGCCTTAGGGCCTCTGATAGGGTTAATCCGGCTCTGTCCCTGCCACGTATCATCCGTCAGCCTTTAAAGCAAGAGTGAATAGGCATATTGTGGGCTCGCTCGTTCGATCGTAGGCCTCATCTTACACTTACCATCAGGTGTGATCGAGGTCAAGAGCGGGCCCGAAAGAGAGCCCAGAGAGAAAGAATACATTCCGTGTAAACAAAAGAGGTGCATATAGGTATTAATGCTCTCTGACTGTTCACACTGCCGGCGACTACTCGCTTCACTAGTTTTTGTCGTTGAGCGACAAGCGGGCCTAGACAAAATCCATTTTCTGTAAGCGTTAACGCCAACGGAAAAATTAAATTGTATGGAGTTGACATTTGCTAACCACATGTCACGTGATTGTCACGTGTTAGTAAATGTCAACTCCATACAATTTAATTTTTCCGTTGGCGTTAACGCTTACAGAAAATGGATTTTGTCTAGGCCCGCTGAGCTGTCAAAGATAATACTCGCTCAGCGATGCTCGCTTGGCGGTCAGACCTCACGCCCAGAGACCAACTAGCGGTCCAGCGGTCCAACTAGCGAGTGACATGAGTAATCGCCCGTCGCACTCGCACACTAGCTTATAGCCCAGCGCCAAAACTATCGTAACTACACGCTCGCTGCTCGCCCACTCATTTTCAGATGCTAGCTAGTAGAGCTAGCATCTGCTACTCGTTCATCGTCGGCGGTGAAACAACTGCCTTAATGTACGTTGGAATAGTTTCCACAGGAATGACATTGTTTAAGTACTTATGGAGCTAAGCAGTCGAGGTGCGGCGCTCGTCATCACGTGCAGTAAACTAAGTAATACAAACATAAACAGTACACACAACATCATCGATTAACTACACGCGACACGCGGCGACAGGCGTCTCTTATTTCGCTCGAATTATGTGTACAAAGTTATTTTCTTGCTGTGTTCTTGTTCTTGCTGACTGTTTCTTTGGTTTCGGTTTAATTAAGAGCGTTTATAACGTACGACATTTCATACAAACATCCAAGGACTTATTCTTGAAAACAAAGCACCGATTTAATGAGACTTGTTACACACGGAATAGAAAATACAATTATACTTAATTTTTAATAAATAAAAATACTTAATTAAAATACTTAATTTTCTGTTCTGTGTTGTTACACCTACACAAGACACCTAGAACTAAATAGTCAGTAAATAACTGTTTCTAAAAATAGTTAAAAAAAGAGTGATATTTCACTAGCTACAGAAAACTTAAAATTTCTTTCTCTAAGAACTAGGTATCTTGTGTATGTTTCATTAGAATAGGTTCTTTAATTTACGGAAAAAAGGTTCGAAAGTTTGTATGAAATACCGCGTAAGGTGTAAACGCTGTTAATATTTGTGAGCATTTAGATCGTATCCGAAGCTTTAGCCGAAGGTAAGGGAAGCCGGACTTCTGTCGGACAACAATAACAGACGACATTGTACTTAGTTCACTTCAGTCAAACAATAGCGACACATTTAGATGTGATACACAATTACACACTACATATTCTGTAATGTTAAAATTTGCTGAATCCTTGTTGATTAGTTAGTGGGTTGACTAGTTTGAGCTGTTGGTCGGGCGGCAGAGGCAGTCTGAAACAAACAATGTACAACTCATCATCATCATCATCACAGCCGATAGATGTCGCGTGTGGCCACATCGTCGGCTCCTGTGCGTCGCTGAGAGTGCTGTGTACTTACTGTCCACTAGGTGCGGCACACGAGGCTGGTGGAGCTTCAGCATGTCGCTGCTTTATACTTCCCTCTGAACTGAAAATAATAAAATAAATAATTTGAATCTGCCTGTCTGTGATTTCAAATGACAGACTTTTCTCATGTGATAAATAGGTATTTTACATGATCCTACGTAAATAACGTTTAAAAAAATATCTGTCTTTTCTGTTTGTACGGGTTTATATCTGGAATAGTAGAACGATTTTAATGGGACTTTCGCGGGAAGGAAGAGGAGTTTATAGGGCAACATATAATAATAATAATAATAAACGTTTATTTATCATCAAAACAGTACATGGTTGATTCATACATATTGTTACATGGTCAGTTCATCAATACATGGCTATTACCTATAAATACAACATTTGTACTCAAAGTCGGTGAACCCTGCCTCTTAAACTAGGGTTACCTGTGACTTAAGAGGCAGTGATCGGCTTAAATGTTTCATAACATAGTACATTACTTGTGCGAAGTGTGTCGGTCTACCATGTGAAGTAGATATTAAACTAAAGGACTAAATCGTAAATATTTATGATAAATAGATAAATATTAAGCAAAATATGGAAAAAAGGAAGGGTAACTCGAGGATGTAGAGCGGTGTGTGTGAGTTTGTCTAACTGTGTGAGAGTGTGTGTGTATATGTAGAAGTATGTGAGTGGTTGTGTGTAACTGCACAGGAGTATATAATGTGGGTGATGGTAATTCTAAGTGTGCAGCAAAATACAATAAATATCATTAAGCAATGAGGAAACAGGTGTGTACAGTGTTAAGCAATGAATGTAAGTAGGGACTCAGTTTGTATGTAATCCAGTTGAAGGAGCCATTCTGTCACTTTAGATTTGATATGGTATTTGTTGAGGTCACGGATGTTAAGGTCTTTGTGAGCTTTTTTATAAATATGTGCACTGAGTGTGGAAAATTGATGTTTGGCGAATGACATCAATTTTCCACACTCAGTGCACATAGAGTGTGGAAAATTGATGTTTGGCGAATGAGGTTTTCTGACGTGTGCCAGGGGGGATATTGGTACGTTTATTAGGATCAGACGGGGGGACGCAAGCGTGTCTTCTGAGTACTGATCGAAGAACAAAGAGCTGGCGAACTGTTAGCACCTTACATTCCGAGTATAATCGTGCTGTAGGATAGCGGTATGGCTTGCCTAATATAATTTTGAGTATAGCCCTTTGTGCTCGTTCAACTCTGAGTAGACTGGTTTTAGTTGCGCCACCCCATACTGTTATACAATATCCAATCACGGATTGACACAGAGCATGAAAAACCATTTTCAAGGTATCAGGGTTGGCAGATTCTCTAAGAGACTTAAAAATGTGAACCAGTCTCATAGTTACTACTTTACTACTTTTTAACCAGTAAAATAAGGGAAATAAATTACGCAATGCATATAATATAGCTAACACACACAGCTAACCCAACTCACACGTCATCCAATCTGCAATAGCCGACAGACTCAGTAAGTAATTAGAACTAGCCATAGGAATCACAACTGACTGACTTAACCCGCACTGTGTATGGCAGTCCCAGTCTACCCTAACTCTAGTTATATTATCTTTGTTTTTTTCTTTGGAATTTTTCGTCAAAATTTCTCATAATTTTGTCTTATTTTTTTGCATATCCTTCACTGCAGACGTTTCATAAATCGTTATTCCTATTTAAGCAAATAAAATTTTAAAATAAAAAGTAATAACGTAAAGGCGCCTAATAACGACCCCTCAAAATCGGCACCCATTACCGTCCATTTCATAAAACTATCATTTTAAAGAGTTGCATTAAAGTTAGACAAGTCGTTGCCTTAGAGAAAATATAGATGTATTTGTAATGCAAATATTCATCACTTGCTTGTGCGCGTAAACCAACGATTTAAAGAATAATTGCACAGTTTGTCGTCGGACTCCGGATATAGCGCATATTTAGTAGGTAGTGTCCCGCTCCCGATTACGTAAGTACACCTATTTCTTTTTTAGCATAATATATAATTGTAAAGCAATCTAATGAACCTTTTAATTATTTTGATACCTTCTTAATACTTTCATAAACACAAATAATAACTAATTTTAATGAGATACAGCTTTATTTTGCTTCAAATGCAATATTAAAATGTGGAGGTGATAGGAACAATAATCTCAATTTTATTCCTATTACCGACCTAGGTCGTTGTTAGGTTTTTGACGAATATTTTAATTTCTACTTTTTATGTTATAATGCATCAATTAATAAGTAGTCGGCTATACTAATTTGATTAGTTAGTGTGTCAAGTTCTATTTGACCTATTAGCGCCATACATAATAAGTGTATAGATACTGTGAAAATCAACTTTATTCTTATGTAAATGTTTTGATGAATGTAGGATGTACAATTCTCTAATATTGTATTTTTATAGTTAAAATACCATTAAAATAAAATTAGCATAGCTACTGGCACCTGTATAATCATACAAATATTCTAGAAAACAATACATTTACTCAATACATATTCATTTCATTGGGTCGGTAATAGGTTATACAGAATTTCTTCAATAGAACCTATTACCGATGTAGTACCTGTACTTTTTAAACGACTTCAAAAAGAATGAGGTTCTCAATTCGTCTGTATGTTTTTTTTGTTTTTATGGATAGTGTGTTATTAATTATTTTTATTTTTTTGCCTTTTTTTTTATCGTGGTAAAATTATCAAATAAGTCCTCCCACCCCGGGCAGGGTGGGAGGGACTGTCAGACTTTTACTGACTAAAATCCACGGTGCTCCTTCAATAACCCTTTACGTACCGGGGTCACGGTAATGGGATGAGTCCCACGACCCCGGCAGGCTTCGGCCCTCTACGGGGGGGCCTCGTCATATTGCTGTGACGCTCTTTGAGGCGCGCGTGGAACACAACGCGCCGTCGACCCGGGCATGGTCCATGGTCGGACAGCGAGTTGCCCTTTACTCGCTGTCCGCATGCCCGCGCCTACGGTGGCCGGAGATCGTCGACCGACGTCCGACGCCGTGGGCGTCTACCACTGCGGCTGGGCTGGAGGGAGGACGCCATTCTCTCCCTCACGCGGTCCGCCTCCTCCTTCGGAAGCATGACTGCTTCGCAGAAGGAGGCGACCGCTTCCCACTCCCTCTCGCCCCGCAGTATGGCCTCGACCAATGCCGGGCGCGAGAGGTCTCCGCCTATTGCCGCCGTGAGGACACGTCGGTGCTCTGCCCAAGCGGGGCAGTCATGCACCGTGTGCTCGACTGTGTCCTCAGGGCGACCCTCGCAGTGGTGACACCCAGGCGTTTGTTCCTTTCCCATCAGACACAGGTACCTCCCGAAACTTCCGTGTCCGGTGAGGACCTGCGTCATGCGGTAGGTCAGGACGCCGTGATGCCGATCTAGCCACTCCTCAAAGAGGGGTCTTACCGCCGCAATTGCGGCGTGCCCGGCCTTCGGTTGCAACAGTCGTTCCCTCCATACTGCCCTGAGATCACGCCGGAGCTCTTCCCGCCGCGCCTCGACTTCTCGAGGCAGCGGGGATACGCCCCGGCGCTGCGCCTCCACGCACCATTCATAGACGCGCTGGAGGGCAGTCGCCTCCAGATCCCAGGGCAGCAATCCGGCAAGGAGGTTGGCCGATTCGCCGGCGATCGTGCGGTATCCCCGGATCATTCGGATAGCCATGACCCTCTGGCATGCGACCAACTTCAGTGGTCGCGTCCGGATGCTCAGGGCCCACACTGGAGACCCGTAGAGGGCCGTGGACCGCACGACGCCGGCGTACAGCCTTCGGCAGGAGGCGTTTGCCCCGCTGAGATTAGGCAGGAGTCGCCTAAAGGCGGCTGCTGCCCGGTTCAGCTTTGGGGCCAAACTCAGGAAATGCTCCCTGAAGTTCCACCGGCTATCGAGGACGAGTCCCAGGTACTTCATCGTCCTCCCGACGCCGATGCAAACCCCCTCCACCGTTATGTGGGACTCGGACCGTGGCGCGTTCCGACCGCCATGGAAGCACATGGCCTCTGTCTTGTGCAGCGCCACGTCGAGTCCCAACTGCCGGATCCTTTGAACGACTATCGCAACCGCTTGCGTCGCCAGGTCGGCCGCCGCCTGGTGCGACTCTCCCTGTGCCAGGACGAGCGTGTCGTCAGCGTAATATATTACGCTGACGCCGTCAGGGAGGTCGCCGCGCAGCACCCAGTCGTATCCGATGTTCCACAGGGGCGGCCCCAAGACCGATCCCTGTGGGACACCGCACGACATCTCTCGCCGGTTCCACTCTCCCCGGTGACCCGGTGACCGGGGTAGATGATGGCTCTGTCCGTCAAGTAGTCCTCGACTATGCGACGGAGGTAGGTCGGCACTCGGTGATACCGGAGTGCCTCCCTGATGCAACTCCAGGGCAGGGTGTTGAAGGCGTTGGTGATGTCCAAAGACACCGCCAAGACGACCCTGCCCCGGGATACCGCGTCCCCCGTCGTGAGAGCTCTCACGCGCATGATGGCATCCACCGTCGAGCGCCCCCTGCGGAAGCCAAACTGGCACTCCGCAAGATCCGGGCCCACCCGATTCAGGTGCCCGAAGAGGCGGTCTGCAATTACTCTTTCCAAGAGCTTGCCCGCCTCGTCGAGCAGCACGATGGGCCGGAATGCGGACGGAGAGTCCGCCGGGCGCCCGGTTTCCTGGATCAGGACCAGCTTTCCCATCTTCCAGCGAAGCGGAAACTGGCCCCTCTCCAGGCATGCGCTAAAGAGTCCCCCTAGTCGAGGCCCGAGAGTCTCCGAGGCCAGGACCCAGGCTTTCCCTGGCAAGCCGTCGGGTCCTGGGGCGGTATTTTTGGCCTTGAGCCGTTGTACCGCCACTCTCAAGTCTACCTCGGTCACCTCTGGAGCGTCGTAGACGTCGTCGTCGCTGTGGTCCGCGTTTGCGCCAGCTTCAGGTTCCGTCGGAGACGGAGCCATGGGCGGGGGAGCGTGCTCCCCTCGCGATGGGAACAGGGCGCTCACCACGTCCTCCAAGAACTGAGGCTGGAGACTCTGCGTTAACGGGGGAGCCCAGGGGCGGAGCTTCTCGCGCACCCACTTGTAGGGGCGGCCCCATGGGTTCCCGTCCAGAGTCGCCAGCATCTCCTCCCGGGCCAGTTCCTTGGCCCGCCAGATCTCGTCTCGCAGGACGGTCTTCGCTGCCCTGTAGCCCTCGTACAGCTCCGTCTCTACAGTCGCCGCATCCGAAGGTCGGGTGCGGCGCCTGCGGAACCTGGTGTACCGGCGTCGCGCCGCAACGCACGCTTCGCGCAGTGCTGCTAGCTCGCTCGACCACCAGTACAGCTGACGCCGGGCGCGTCCTTGCCGGACCCGGGGCATGGCCACGTCGCAGATCTCCGACATGGCCTCCCGGAACCACTCCGCGTCGACGTTTATGTCGGCAGGCCTGTCCGGTGGTGACATCCAGGCCTGCACGATCGAGGCTTCCAGGAATAGCTCCCGGTCCATCTGCTTCAGCGCCCATCGCGGAATACTCAGGTCCCGTCGGACCGGCGCGTCTAGGGTCTGGGCGGAGACGTCGAACCGGATATACCGGTGGTCGAAATAGGTCTTCACCTCCTCCACAACGCGCCAGTCGGTGACGCGCGGTGACAGGCTGGGGGTGGCGAACGTAACGTCCACCACCGACTCGCCCGTAAACCGCACGCACGTGGGGACAGAACCCCGGTTCTCGATCACCAGGCCCTGCGCACGGGCCCAGTGCTGGAGCATCCTGCCCCGCCTATAGTCCGTGGACCGGGAACCCCAAGCCAGACTTTTGGCGTTGAAGTCCCCGAGGACGAGGGCGGGGAGGGAACCGAGGGCGACGACGACGTCTCGGAGCAAAAGTTCCTGAGCAGCGGCGCAGTGGTTGATGTTCGCCTGGAGGAAGCGCAATGGGGCCATTAATCGGGATCCATTGCAGCCTCCTCCAGGGCCCCTCGCGGGGGTTCAGCCACGACTTCGGCGACGGCGGTAGCGGCGGCGGTGGTGGCGGTGACGGCGGCGGCAGAGGGCCTACCTCTGCGCCTGGCTTTGGTGGGTGGGGCGCAGGACTTGCCCCCAGCCCGGTGATCGGCCGGCTTGCCAACCGCCTTACATGCGAAGCAGTGGTGCGGGGCGGAGCACGAGCCGGCCTTGTGACCGGGCTGACCGCAGCGGAAGCACCTATCGCTGCGGTCTACCTCCGAGGTGCACACGCATGCCGCATGGTTGCCCACTTGGCAGCGGAAGCACCTCAGGGGTCTGGGGTCCAGGACTTTCACCTGCGCGGACACCCAACCAACCAGAAGCCTTCGGCCCTCCTGCAACTTTTTCGCCGCCGGGACGGGGCAGCTAACCGTAATGGTTTGCAACCCCGTGAAGCCAGAACGCAGGGCGCCCGCCCTCACCTGATCGGGAGGGCACCCCCCAGTCCTGGCAACGGCGGCCACCACTTCCTCGGCCGTCACGGAGTCATCCAGACCCAATATGCGCACCTCTGCGCGCTTGCTGGGTCTGGAGACTTGGGCCTCCTCCGCGTTTAAGGACGCTCTGAGCCGTTCGGCCAGAGCGTCAGCGGTAGGGCCACTGGCCGCGCCGGGGACTTCCAACATTCGGGCCCCTGTAGCAGTGACCCTAAACCGTAGTCCATCGGAGGCGCCGAGCTCCTGGAGGTCCACCACCTCCCTCGCCTTTGCGAGGACGTCGCGATAAGTCACGCCCTTCTTCACGGCGTCAGGCTGTAGAGTGATTACTACAGCCGCACTTTTTGGGGCGCGAAGTCTCGCCGCGACGTTGCGCTCCTTGCGCCGCTGCCTCCTAGCCTTCCTTTTAGCCTTCTTTGCTTCTCCGGCTACATGCCATTCGGCCACAGGCGTCCCTGAGGGTGGGGAATGCGGCGGTGGCGGATGAAATACCATCTCGGCTGAGGCTCCAGCCGGCTGGGTAGCTACCCCACCTCTTTTGCGTCCCATCGCTGCCTTCGCCGTAGTCGGTTTTGCGACTGGCGGTCCAGCCCTGCGCCTGTTCGGCCCAGATGGAGGTTTAGCCGCAGCAGCTGCATATGAGGCCGTCTGGCTCGCCACTAGCGGGGGACGTAAGACCCTGCTTTCCAGCACGTCGAATCGTTGCCGGAAAGCAGCTAACTCCCTTTGCACCAGGCTGAGGATCTGGGCCTCTGGCGTCGGCTGGCGCTCCTCTTGGGACATCTCCCGGGGGCCGGCTGCGAGGAGCTTAGCTAGGTCCGCCTTTAGGGCGAGGTTCTCCTTATGTAACTCCGCGATTTCCATCCGCAACTTGGACAGCTCGTCCGTCGCCGCCGGAGGCCTGAGCTGTTTGATTACCGCCGCCATGATGGAGGCCGACGCCTGACTGATGGCCTTATCCTTAGAGGATTTTAACCTCTTCAGGGCCACTCCGCGAATCGCGGCCTCCACTTCCGCCTGGAGCCCTGCCCTTCGTTTCTTATCGGAGCCGGCAAAGGAGTTCTCTTCTCCACCGGGAGACTCCATCTCGGAGGACTCTGAGAGTGCCATGCTGACTCGCGTCCACGTCCCGGTCGCAGAGCCCCCTGCCCTTTCCATTGCCTCTGCCTTTTCCCCGCGCATTCGTGGAGATCTTAGGAGCCGGAGCTTGCTCTTCGGTAGAGGATGGCCTCTGGTCACCCTCCAACCTGGGACTGCCTTCCTCCTTACGAGGGCGTTTCCGGAAGAACTTACTGTTCTCTCCCTCCGCTCCTCCCTTTAGTCTATAGCGCCCGGAGCCCTCAGAGCTCCTCACGCTCTCCGCCTCAGACGCGGAGTCCAAATCCGACCCCACATCTCTCCTCTCATCGTCTAGTATTTTATTTATTTTTTTATTCTTTCCCATATCTGTTCCCACGAGTTAAAATCCAACCAACCAACCAAAAAATGTGGTTCGCACTAATGGCTCCCACTTAACCCCCCCTGTAGCTACCCATGAGCCAAGCTACCAACCTCCCTCGCCATGCGCCGCTGCTTGGAGGTTTGGGGTAATTTTTTATAGAGGTTTTCTTCCTCGCGGTCCGGGCAATTAAGCCAAGACCCTCGTCTCCCGTCAAAAGTCACGAGACATGACCGCGACAATCAACGGGGCTACGAGACTAGCGGTGGCAGAAGCAGAGCTTCTGCCTGCTCGGCGGCAGGGTTAGTGCACGTCGAGCCCGCTCTACCTCCAAAGCTGAGCCTCTCTGCTGCACATTGGGGCACGCGTAGAAGGGATTCTCCTTCTCCTTTGGCCGCCTCTGGGCCCCTCCAGACAGAATATTAGCATACGGACAACAAGACCCCCTAGGTAAATGATTCCTAAGAAGGAGTTGTTGCCCGTATCCCAGGGTGCACCGGCCCAGAAAACTGGTCTTCCTCCCGGACGTGTCCGAAAAGGAACTCCAGCTCTCGGGCATACGGGGAGGTTTTCTGTCCAGCACCCCTTATTTTTTTGCCTAGTAGGTAAATAATAATAATAATAATTTATTATTCATAAGTTCACACAATATAGATTACATGGAAGTTACAGTTTTTAAGGTTAGGTACATATTAATTCGTAAGTGGAAGTTGTTACAGTGGGTCTAAAATAAATCATCTAGTGCATAACTTATATAATATTGATTAATAGTCTAAAAATACTATAGCGACCTGCCTGATGTAAGTTTATTCAAACCTGTGTTTCAGGCCATCACTTTTCAGCGCTGAGTGGCTTGGTGAACAATAGGTTACAGAACATAGAGCCAACATTGTTACTTAACGTATTATACTTTAATAGCTTGCTTTTTATGTGAAATATTAAAATAATCTAAACAGAGGAAAAATAATCTTAACTTTAAATAAATAATGACTAAATAAACACTATTACATTTATTGCGTAACATCTAACAATTTTTCTGTATCTGAATAATTAAATGTCGCTAAATATTCCCTCAACATATCACAACATTTTTTACGACTTACACTGTAAATACTTAGAGACTTGTTGATTTTATTATATAGATATGGACCTAAAAATACAAAAAAATTGTGTGTAAAAGTATGTCTAGTTTGAGGCTTAATGCAGACCAGGTCTTTTCTTCTCTTATCTATAGGGATATAAGGAAGCTTACTGTGTTGGAGTAGTACTATATTCAGAATAAAAAGTTGCCGCACGGTCAGTACCTTACATGCCTTGTAAAGCTCATGTGTGGGAAATCTAAATGGACGACAAGTGGCTACCTTAAGGACCGCTCTTTGCGCACGTTCTAATGGCAAAAGGATTGATTTAGCTGCCCCACCCCATGATGTTATGCAATAACTGAGAATAGATTCACACAAAGCCAAATAAACCTGTTTAATTAGATTGTAATCTGCTATATTTCGTAAATATTTAAAAATATATATTAATTTACGTATTCGAGTGCATAATAAATCGATGTGTTTACGGAAATTTAGATTTGTGTCAATCGTTACACCTAGATATTTTATATAATCGGTTTTTGCTAACGTAGGACAACCACATGCATTGTCAGCATACGTGCTGCACTTGTGCGCATAAATGTTTATGTTAGTAACTGGCAGGTTAGTATTTCTAAGAGTAAATAATATGTATTTAGTTTTATCGGCATTTAGTGTTAGTAGATTATCCTGTAGCCACTTAGAAACTATATTAAAACCGTTCTGGGCTTGTTTATATACATCATCTCTAGTTTTGTCTGAAAACAATAGTGCTGTGTCGTCTGCGTATGAGAGTATTATACCATTTTGGAGAGCCATGCTGCAGAGGTCATTTATATATATTAGGAATAAAGTAGGACCTAAAATACTACCTTGTGGTATTCCGTAATTACTGATTCTTAGCTCAGAACTAACGTATTGGCCAATTTTGACGCATTGACCGCGGTCAGTAAGATAGTCAGCTAATAATGAAAGCGTTGTTCCTCTTATTCCGAGAGTTTCAAGCTTGTGCAAAAGTAAGGGACAAGAAATGGTATCAAAAGCCTTGGCGAGGTCTAAGAAGATCCCAATTGTGTGCATGCCTTTATCCAAATTAGTAGTGATAAAATCTGTCATTTGATGTACTGCTTGGTTAGTTGACTTTTTCGGCCTAAAACCAAATTGTCTCTCTGAGAGTAATTTATTATCTTCTAGGTATTTAATTAATCTAATATTAATGATTTTCTCTAAAATTTTGGAGAGTCCTGTTAAAACTGAGATTGGTCTATAGTTATTAATACAGCTTTTGTCACCAGTTTTAAATACAGGAGTAACCACAGCTTTTTTAAGTGACTTAGGAAATACCCCATTTGTTAAGCATAACTGAAATATATGAGTTAGCGGCGGGGCGAGTAAGAATTTAAAATTAATAACAAATTAATAACAATTTAAAATATTTAGAAAAAATATAAAACTGTAATTCATTTTTCATTAACTAAACTATTATTAAAAATCACCTATTGACTTCCACTTACTATAATTCTTAACCCACTGCTAAGCAAAGGTTTAGTATTTTAGTATATTCGACTAGGTAAATTTTGATTCAGAAACATGGAACGATTAAAACGTACGTAATATACAACTAATCAACTTGACTCTGCATTGATGGCTATCGATAATTGAGCAAGTATCTATGAAACCTCAAAGAGTTTTGGGATTCCTAGAACAACTCTTCGTGACAAGAGAAATCACAAGTACTCTAATGAAAATTGTGGGGTTCAACCTGTCTTCACCAAGCACGAAGAACGCCATTTAATAGACTGGATTCACTGTTATATTTCAATATGCAATTCATATTATGAAGCATATCTCTTAAGACTGATTAAAGGCTCGTTATAATTATAACTTTCTGTATTCTAAAGAATTAAACCCACACGAGCATTTTTATTTGACTGAATTTGTTCTGTTCATTTAGCGGTCGGTAATAGGAGCCACAAAAACGGTAATAGGAACACACCCATGGTTTGAGTCGGTAATAGGAACATAGCCCTTTTCAACAATTTATATATTTTTTTAATATTTATTTCATTTTTTCGAATTGTTTCTATATCTGACTGACAAGATCGTTAGTTTCAGTACTTGAATAAAAATAAAAAATGACACCAGTTATTAAGCATGTGCTTATTTTTTGCACATAAATGTGAACTTGGCTTAAACTGGCGGTAATAGGTGCGTTTACGTTATTTGGCTACTTTTACGCAAGCAATGTTAATAAAACTCTATAGAATTATGCGCTAGGCTCTCGCGCGCCTTTATTCATTGTGAAGCGTTTAGATCGGATGTATTCAATACATTGCGCGCTCAAACATTATCATCGCGGTATCCAGACATTTACGCGATTAATGACTTTCGTAAACGATTTAATGAAATGATGTGTAAACTATTCGCAAAATTTACGTTACGATGTCCCTGATACTGTATCTTTTTTTTGTTTATTGTTTTATTCAGAATAGGCTCGCGTTTGACCACCATCTCACCTGATGGTAAGTGATGATGTGGTCGAAGATGGAGCACGCTTACCTAGAAGTAACCTATTCACTCTTGACTTAAAGATGAGGTTATAGCTATCGGGAAACACAGACTCCGGCAGGGAATTCCACTCCTTAGCCGTACGCACAATGAAAGTATTCCCAAAACGTTTTGTGCGTGTGGGTGGGATGTCCACCATGTAACGATGGCGCATCGCCATTTGTCTTGTAGTCTGATGATGGAACGGGCTTGACGGAATTAGATTGTGTCCATCGCACACTCCCCGAAATGAACATTAATGTGCAGCAAGAATAAGGTTACTGAGAGAACCGACCCCTGATGGACCCCGGCATTAATTACCAATTGGCCAGACGAGCAGCCACAATATTCAATAACCACTCGAATGGACCGGTCTCTCTGGAAGTCTTCAATCCAAACGCAAAGTTGAGTGGGTAAACGGAAAGAAGGAAGCTTTGCAATAAGCCTATCGTGCCAGATCCTGTCAAAGGCTTTCGAGATGTCAAGGAAAACAGCAAGTACTTCCCCGTGCTTCTCAATGGCCTCACTCCAGATATAAATGGCATACGCTAGATCTCCAGTTGATCGGTTTTTGCGGAAGCCGTATTATGGGTCGCTGAGGATGTCGTTGGCTTCTAGGTACGCCAGGAGCTTACCATTAAGTACACGCTCCATACTCTTACAGATTATGGACGTGAACGAGATAGGTCTGTAGTTGGCCGGTTCGGCATGACTGCCCTTTTTGGGCACAGGCTGCACGTTAGCCAACTTCCATGCTTTCGGCACCTTTCCAGTCTCTAGCGAAAGGCGAAACAGGCATGTCAAGATTGGAGACAGTTCAGGCGCACAAGTTCTATGAACAATTGCTGCTATCCCATCGGGGCCACTAGCTTTGTTCACGTCGAGATTACGCAGCACTCTACGGATGTCCTTATGATGCATGCGAATGTCCGAAATACACGTCTCGCATAAAATAAGAGCATCGGGAGTGTGAGCGCCAGTACTATCCAGACGTGAAATCTTCGCAAAAAGAGCGGCAAACAAGTTTGCTTTTTCCTCAGCGGAGTGAGCCAGAGACCCGTCAGGTTTGAGCTTTGGTGCCGTGGTAGTGAGGGGCGACAGAAGTTCGATTCGACCGACTTCATCAGGGACCAAAACCCTTTGCTGACAGCAGGGTATATAGCAAGTTTGTTCCCAATTCGGCTAACGTGGTCAAACCGAGCCCTCCGCAAAACCTTCTTGCAGTACTTGGCAGCCCTGTTGAAGGCTCTCTTCTTCTGATCCACGTCATTTGCTTTGCAGTTTCGAGCATTGACCCATGCTAGGTACGCCGCGTGTTTAAACGCTTCAGCGCAATCACATTCAGCGTCAAACCAAAGTCGAGCTTTGCCGGATATTATTAGGTCAGAGAACGGAATGTAGTATTCCATCCCCTATCGCAAAACATTGGCCACGGCGTCTGCGCTCGACGATGAATCATTTGAAAAGAAGCAAGTAGGCTGCCAAGGATAACATGCAAAGAAAGATCGCATGCCATCCCAATCCGCTGACTTGTATCGCCAAAATGGTGGTCAAACGCGAGCCTATTATCAATAAAAAAAAAATCATTTTTTTTATTGAATTTTTTTAAGGCTGGTATCGGGCGGGGAGAAGAGAAAATCTACGTCTCACGGTTTGCCAAGATCAAAAAGCCTTTCCAACTAATTCATCAAATTACTCATACCGCTCTGGATGGAGCGGAAGGGAATGTCAGAGTTTTACTGATTGAAAACCTACCCTGTTCCTTTCCGGTGTCTCGTTAGAACATTCCTTCATCGCCGAAGTAGAAATTGGACTTTGTTCTTGATATAAACTCTTTACTTCTTCCATTTCTATGAAACATTTTATTTTATTCTTACTGACAGTTTATCATTGACAAGTTATGTGTCATAAAAACTATTGCATTTTTAAGTATAATAAAACCTTGTATTATCTAAAGGTTTTGTCTGTTATTTCAATTTATTATACTTAAAAAAATCATGGAAAAATATCTAAGGCCAGAAAGGTTTGATGCCGACCCATCGGATAATACCGCATCCAAATCATGGGAGCATTGGCGTAAAACATTTGAATACTTCTCAGCAAGTCAGAAGAAGGCGACCGCTCTTTCGTCATCAGCGGAAGACGCACAGTTGACTAAAGATCAATGGGATGAAGTCAAGTATCATCTTTTGGTAAATCATATCTCTCCTAACGTTTATGCATATGTAAGTGAAACTCATAAGTATGATGAAGCGATTATTACACTAGAGAAGCTGTTTGTAAAACCCAAAAATATTATATTTGCACGACACATGCTTGCATCGCGAAAACAACGTTCCGATGAAACTATAGATACCTATTTACAAGCTTTAAAACAACTATCCAAAGACTGTGGCTTCACTAACGTCGACGCTGAAACAAACAGAAACGACTGTATACGTGACGCCTTTATATCAGGTATCTTATCGAATAAATATAGGCAACGGCTTTTAGAAAATCTTACTTTAACACTCGATCAAGCTTACAATCAAGCAATTTCCTTAGAAACAGCCGAGGCCCATTCCAATAGTTTCAATAACCTACCAGTGAACGCAGCTCAAAAGGAAACGGCTCAGGTTGCCTCCAATTCCTCCATTGAACAAGTTGAGCAAAAGAAGAGTTTCTCTGCCGATACTCGTCGAAGAAAATGCTTCTTCTGTGGAGGGCAAGTACATCTTCGGAGAAACTGTCCTGCGTTTGATGGAGTCTGTCAAATTTGCAACAAAAAGGGACATTTTGCTTCAGTTTGTAGAAGCTCATCCAGAATAGCAAATTCAGTTACAACAGACAAGGATTTTTCAGCATGTATTGTTATGGCAGCATCACCTTCGTCCCTAAGAAAAGCTACTGTGCCTGCGTATATCAAAGGTATAAGAGCAGAAGCGCTCTTAGATACAGGAAGTTCCGTTTCTTTTATCAATGACAGCTTCTCCAAACTCTGTGGACTTAAAACAAAGCCTAGCTATCAAACAATTTCAATGGCCTCACTTAACCATGTTTCACAAGTAGAAGGCCAAACTTTTCAAACAATTAACATTGGAGATCACAAATACGAAAATGTGAATTTCCTTATTGTCAAAAATCTTTGCGCCGATATAATAATCGGTCATGACGTCCTCGGAGAACATGCGTCATTAGAATTCTCATTTGGTGGACCAAAGAAGCCACTTCACGTGTGTAATGTAGCTGCAGCATCTGTGCCGGCCGTACCACTTTTTTCAAACGTCTCTCCTAAATGCAGACCTATTGCTGTAAAATCCAGGAAATTCAGCGATGAGGATACCAAATTTATTAAAGACGAGATCAACAACCTTTTAGCGGAAGGTGTGATTGAGGAAAGTAAATCACCGTGGAGAGCTCAGGTCCTCATAACGAAAAATGAAACGCATAGAAAACGGCTTGTGATTGATTATTCGCAAACAATCAACCGATATACTGAGCTTGACGCATATCCACTACCCAACATAGAGGACTTAGTCGCTAAAGTAGCCAAAAACTCAATGTTCAGCTTAATAGACTTGAAAAGCGCTTACCATCAAGTTCCAATTTTACCCGAAGAAAGAAAGTATACTGCCTTCGAAGCTATGGGTAATTTGTATCAGTTTAGGCGCATACCTTTTGGAGTGACAAATGGCGTCTCAAGTTTTCAACGAACTATTGATTGGATAACTAGAAAAGAAAAGCTTCAGAAGACGTACGCTTATCTTGATGACATCACTATTTGTGGCCTTACTCGTGAAGAACACGACCAAAACTTAGAGCGCTTTATGACTGCGGCCAAAAAGTATGGTCTGACATTGAGTATCCAAAAATGTAAATTTTCTCAAGACTCTATTAATATTCTTGGCTACAACATTCACAATCACATTATCAAACCTGACTGTGAGCGCCTCAAGCCACTTATTGACTTACCGCCACCACAAGACATACCGACCCTCAGACGTACACTCGGTATGTTCGCTCACTATTCCAAATGGATTCCTAATTTTTCAGAACGTATTCACTCACTTGCTAGGACAACTTTTTTCCCCCTTACAAATGAGCAAAATCAATGCTTTGAGAGTCTGAAAAACGACATTGCTAAATCTTCAATTCATGCTATCGATGAAAATGTGCCTTTTAGTGTCGAAACTGATGCATCAAACCATTCAATCGCAGCAGTGCTAACGCAAGATTCCAGGCCTGTAGCATTCTTTTCAAGAACCCTAAATCCAACCGAACAAAATCATTCTGCTATAGAGAAAGAAGCTTACGCTATCGTAGAATCATTAAAGAAATGGAGGCATTACCTTATTGGTAAGCAATTTCGCTTGGTCACCGATCAACGCTCGGTTGCTTTTATGTTTAATATGAAACACTCAAGCAAAATTAAAAATGAGAAGATTCAGAGATGGCGGTTGGAACTTGCTGCTTACAAATTTGAAATTGTGTATAGACCCGGCAAAGAAAACTACGCTGCTGATGCTCTATCTAGAG
Organism: Tholera decimalis; assembly: GCA_943138885.2. Classification (NCBI taxonomy): domain Eukaryota; kingdom Metazoa; phylum Arthropoda; class Insecta; order Lepidoptera; family Noctuidae; genus Tholera; species Tholera decimalis. The sequence goes on along the minus strand of OW964574.2, from coordinate 14,087,327 downwards.
TTTGTGCATCTACAGAATCTCGCACTGCCAAACTTATATCACTTCATGAAGCTCTCTGCCATCCCGGTGTTTCACGTATGTTCCATTGGATACGCTCTAAAAATCTACCATATTCCCTTGAAGAAGTTCGAAATATGACAAGCTCTTGTCGGACGTGTTCTGAAATAAAGCCGAGATACATAAGAAATACCAGTGATGAGCATAGAAGACTTATTAAAGCGACAGCACCCTTCGAACGCTTGAGCATAGATTTTAAAGGCCCAGTTCCAACGAATACAACTAACAGATTCATTTTAACTGTAATTGACGAATTTTCTCGATTTCCATTCGCTTTTCCATGCTCAGACGTCAGCTCAAAAACAGTGGTCAAACATCTCAACAGTTTATTCATGATATTCGGTTTTCCATCGTATATTCATTCGGATCGCGGTACAGCTTTTCTTTCTGCCGAGGTGCAAGAATTTCTTCATGAAAGAGGTATCGCTACAAACCGAACTACAGCCTACAATCCACGAGGCAATGGGCAAGTGGAGAAATTGAATTCTACGCTCTGGAAAACAATACTTTTGGCACTGAAAACTAAAAACTTATCAGTCGAGAACTGGGAGCAAGTTTTGCCGCAAGCTTTGCATTCTATTCGCTCCTTACTTTGCACCGCTACTAATTACACACCGCATGAGCGAATGTTTAGACACCCACGGAGCTCTACTAACGGAATTTCTATTCCAACTTGGCTTACGAATTCCGGCCAAGTATTACTGAAGAAATTAAACAGGAGTAACAAATATGAACCAATTGTTGAGGAGGTGGAACTATTACATAGTAATCCAGATTACTCCTATGTCAGATATCCCGATGGAAGAGAGACTACAGTGTCAAATCGTTATCTAGCGCCGCTGGGATCAGATGACATAGCTCCCCAGGAAACTGAAACTGATTCTTTTGTTACACCACCTACATCACCGATAACTGAGAACCGTAACATGACACGTTCTTCATCTACAGAGGCAGAAGAGCCGGTCTCTAACCACAGTGGAGAGCAAGTGTCTCAAGAAAGACCGCCGCTATCTCCGCTACCGGAGATAATTCGTAGATCCAGTCGCATGCGCAGACCACCAACATTTTTAACTGATTATGTTACAGACTAGCGCGGGAGAATGATATAAACTCTTTACTTCTTCCATCTCTATGAAACATTTTAATTTATTCTTACTGACAGTTTATCATTGACAAGTTATGTGTCATAAAAACTATTGCATTTTTAAGTATAATAAAACCTTGTATTATCTAAAGGTTTTGTCTGTTATTTCAGTTCTATATTTTTTGAAAATTCTTTAAATAATATGGCTCACTTTGTCCATGGTCATGGAATATGCAAAGTCGATTAAATTCTATGACTTATCAATAGATTATACAAAATCTAGAAGTGAAGAAATTATAAGTCTATTATAATTTCATATGCTTAGTTCTTTATGAACTGACTGTTATATGTTAGTAGGACTGTGTTATGGTTGTAATCTTTAATGGTTCACTGAGAGAGTGCTGTGTACTTACTGTCCACTAGGTGCGGCACACGAGGCTGGTGGAGCTTCAGCATGTCGCTGCTTTATACTTCCTTTGTGACGTTTAGCGGCACTTAGTGCTGCTAATGTCTCACAGTCTGAACTGAAAATAATAAAATAAATAAATTTAACTTGCCTGTCTATGATTTCAAAATGACAGTGTTTTCTCATGTGCTTATTATAGGTAAGTTACACGATAGACTACGTAAACAATTGTTTAAAAAAAAATTGTCTGTCTTGTCTGTTTGACCGGATAAATCTCAGGAAGGGTAGAACCGATTTCACTACTTTTTGTCCAGTAAAATAGTGAATAGTTTACGCAATGCATATAGCTAACAGACACAGCTAACCCAACTCACACGTCATCCAATCTACAATAGCCGACAGACTCAGTAAGTACCTAGAACTGGCCACAGAAATCAAAACTGACTGACTTTTAACCTGCACTGTGTGTGACAGTCTCACCCTACCCTAACTCTATTTATATAACATGACGAGGCCCCCTCTGCAGAGGGCCGAAGCCTGCCGGGGTCGTGGGACTCATCCCGTTACCGTGGCCCCGGTATGTAAAGGGTTATTGAAGGAACACCGTGGATTTTAGTCAGTAAAAGTCTGACAGTCCCTCCCACCCTGCCCGGAGTGGGAGGACTTATTTGATAATTTTACCACGTTAAAAAAAAAAAAAAACTCTATTTATATACCTTTGTGTAAGTGACATTGACACACAAACAAATACCATGGATTCAGTACAAGATTATGGAACCTCCGTGTTGGAATTTTTGCATCGACATTTTTCTCTTACTTTTTTTGTAGTTCTTTTACTAATCAAATAACATTTTAAATTAAAAAGTAATTAATTCACCACTTTCACTAAAAAGAACAATGTAAATAAAACTCGTAACAACTACACGCTAGGCTCGCGCGCCTGCATTCATTGCGAAGCGTTTAGATCGGATGTTTTCAATACATTGCGCGCTCAAACATTATCATCGCGGTATCCAGACATTTACGCGATTAATGACTTTCGTAAGCGTTTTTATGAAATGGTGTATACGCTATTCGCAAAGTTTGCGATACAATGTCCCTGACACTATATCTACGTCTTACAGTTGGCCAAGATCAAAGAGCCTTTTCAATTAATTCATCATATTACTCACACCGCTCTTAATGGAGCGGAAGGGAATGTTAGAGTTTTACTGACTGAAAACCTACCCTGTTCCTTCAATTGGGCTTGCGTGCGGGGCCACGGTGTCTCGTTAGAACATTCCTTCAATCACGGAGTAGGACATGTATTATGTTCAATATTTTTTGAAAATTCTTTAACTGAAATGGCTCACTTCGTCCAAAGTCATGGAATGTGCAAAGACGATTAAATTCTGGGACTTGGTCAATAGATTTAAATACAAAATCTAGATCTGATAGACTTATACACTGAGAGAAATCGGCTTAGCAATTTGAATAAGTTTGACTTTTTAAGTGGTTATCTGTTTGAAATAAAATTATTTTGGTCAACGGAAACAAATGCAATCTTGATAATACAAGTCGATTTTGTACAAAGAATAAGATTAAACTTGTTGAAAGTTATTTAGTTGAAACAACCAAACATTTGTTTGAAACAACATTAACATTATATTGCTTTGACAAAATCGACTTGTTTAATCAACCAAAACATAAACTTGTAGCATTAACAAGTTGGTATCATATTAAACCAACAAGACTGTTTGATTATTTCAATATTATATCTTGTTGAAACTACATTACGTAACTTGTTAAGAGGGTGTCGAGCCTACGAGACGCGCGGAAAATAGGTATTTACTGCAGCGGGCTAGTCGTGTGCGTTGTCACACACACAATGACAAGTTCGCTCGAGGCCCGCTTGCCGTTGCACGACGAAGTTTGCTAACTTTGCATTTTTAATTTTTTGTCGTTATGTTGGATAAACTTGAAAAACGAATATTAATTATTTAGATGGTTTTATTTATCACACTAATATTATACAGGCGAAAGTTTGTGAATGAATGTGTCTGTTTGCATGTTTGTTACTTCTTCACGCTCAAACGGCTGGATGGATCTAAATGAAGCAAGTAGGTCCGTAAATAAATCACAAAAATAAATTTAATAAATTATACCTATTATATAAAAATTAACGTTTGTTTTTACTGTAGTAATACATTATCCGTTCCCTCACTATTCATCCTATTGCAATAAAACTTTGATTTTATATATTAAACTCCTCAGATTTTTTTTTAAAGAATACTAGCAATGTGGGTACATTTCACATTACTAGCAATCTTGTTAACCCCTCCAACTAAGCTAAATATGCTTGTGTCTGGAGTGGGTTCACGTCAATAGTGTAATGGGTGGGGTTCGAACCTGCGACCTCTCGATCACAAGTCCGACACTTTATCCATTAGGCTATTGACGCTTCGAAACTGGGTAAGTAGCAAGTTAGGGTAGATGGGTATGCAGTACTTATTTGAATAATAAAACCAGTATGAAATAAAAAAAAATATAATTATGTAATGTCATAATAAAACCAGACTGAAATAAGTTTTGTTTATTAAAATTTCATTTAGTGCTCGTTTAAATTCTGATGTACTGTCATATTTTTAATAACATTCGGTACTTTATTATTATTATATATACGTGGGGCCATACAAAAAAAACATTTTTTCATAATGCTGTCTAGCGAACTTACTTACTAGAAAATATAAGCGTAATTTATTTCATAACAATATATGTATCAAGTGTAACTTAATTTAAAAGAAAAAAAAAATGATATCTATAAATCTAATGTTATATTGCTTATTATCACATTTTACAAAAATTGGCCAAGTGCGAGTCAGACTCGCTCATGAAGGGTTCCGTAGTAACTATAATAATATAATATAATATGTATATTTACTTGACAAAAAACTAAAACTTACAAATTTCTTAAAACTAGCTTACTTACATTTTTTGCAACTACGCCAAATAACTTTGTTTTTCATAGTATTTGTATGAATTACAAAGTTATATTTGCGGTTTTAGAAAATATGCTGTATCTCAAAAACTGCTGACTCGATCTCTTTAAAACCAATTTTGATTGAAAGTTTACATTAAGATCTATAGATACATATACATATATATATAACGTGTAATTTAAAGGGTATATACATACCAAGTGCATGGCTTCTTTGGATGATAACAAACGATATGGCAAGGGTTTTGTAATCCTAAGTCTACATGTGTAGAACTTATTACAAATTCCAGTACACTGATACCAGAGACCGAATTTTTCAAATTAAGAAGAACGAAAAGAATTATCGTGTTATTGGCAAGTGACGTGGAAAGTTATTGACCCTCGTAGTGCTGTGACACGTTTGTTATGATTGGTATTCAAAAAATATGTGAAACCAATAATTTGGTATCAATTCTTTGAGTCAGTTATTTTGTGCTGAAACTGTGCATAGAGACTCCATACCGAATGTTGTCTTCAGCCCTTTTGGTTAGATATGGGGTTTCCGTTACACGTTGTATATATATATTTATATTTTTCACTCCATTATTATAGAAATTAGAGGGGGGCACACATTTTACCACTTTGGAAGCGTATATCTTTTAAACGATTAATTTTATGAAAAAGTGGTTTTAGAAACCTCAATCTCATTTTAAAGACCTGTGTATAGATACCACACATGCATAGGTTTCATGAAAGAAATAATATTTTCAGTTTTAGTTCCATGTATGGGGGGGCTCCCCATACATGGAACTAAAACTGAAAATAGTTTTTAATTTAATTTAAATATATTTTAATTTTTTCTTAATATCGGAAAGCGGTTCACAGAATACATCAATCTACCAAGTTTTATATGTATAGTCCTAATAGTTTCGGAATAAAATGGCTGTAACATACGGACGGACGGATGGACAGACAGACAGACTAGTAGTTGTAGTAGTTATACATATTATATTATTATAGTTACTACGGAACCCTTCAGATTCTTCAGATTGAGGTCTGTAGGGCTATCTATGTGGTTCTTTACAATTTATTAATTCTATTTTTTTCGACACATTTGGCAACTAAAATAGAATTTCGATAGAAATCCTTTCTTAGTTGCAACTAGAGAATACAATCCCGAGCCTGTTTTCCAATCCCGGGATTACGTGATTCTTGATGCTGAATCCTGGGACCCTGGGGCTATCCCCGGATTAGACTATGTGGTTTCTAATTGGTCTCAAATGTAAAAAATTGGCCAAGTGCGAGTCAGACTCGCGCATGAAGGGTTCCGTGTGTAACTATAATAATATAATATGTATATTTATTTGACGAAAAAAACCTTACAAATTTCTTAAAACTAGCTTATTTACATTTTTTACAACTACGCTAGATAACTTTGTTTTTCATAGTGTTTATATGAATTACAAAGTTATATTTGCGGTTTTAGAAAATATGCCGTATCTCAAAAACTGTTAACTCGATATCATTCAAACCAATTTTGGTTGAAAGTTTACATTAAGATCTACAGATACATACTTTTTTAGATTTTTCACTCTACTATTATAGAAGTTAGAGGGAGGGATACACATTTGACCACTTTGGAAGCTTATATCTTTTAAACGATTGACTTTATGAAAAAGTGGTTTCAGAAACCCCCATGTCATTTTTAAAGACCTGTCTATAAATACCACACACGCATAGGTTTCATGAAAAAAAAAAATATTTTCAGTTTTAGTTCCATGTATGGGGTAGTAGTATGTTCCTTTATTTTAAATGATTTTTAATTTTTTTCTCAATATCGGAAGGGTTTCATAGAATACATCTACTTACCAAGTTTCACATGTATAGTCTTAATAGTTTTGGAATAAAATAGCTGTGACATACGGACGGACGGACGGACAGACAGACAGACAGACAGACAGACGGACAGACATGACGAAACTATAAGGGTTCCGTTTTTTGCCATTCGGCAACTGAACTCTAAAAAACGAGTAATTTCTTAAAATATATATTTTTAATTTTGGTACACTACACATATCACAGTATAGTAAGAAAAGAAAAAATTACAAAAAGATACTATACTTTGTAAGAAATAAAAAGACAATAAAACTTATTTCGAATTTTGAAAATACAATCGTAGAAATATCAATGCATCCAAGGTTTGATTTCCAAGCCTGCTTCGTTTATTACCAACATAAGCAGCAGCTGAAAACGCTCGTTTAGGTTTAACACTGGTTGGAGGAATAGACAATAGATACTTATATGCTGTTTCTAAGTGATATCCACTAATTCCTCCATTTTCAAACAGGCTTATTTCACGTCTAATACTATATTTTGCCAACACCGATTAATTTTGTATTTGTACTTCACGATCTGGGGATTTCATACTCTTATCAATTTCCAGCTATAACTTTTCCTTTAGTGTCAATTGGGGTTGGGATTGGGAGGTTTGTGGCCTTAACTCATCATCTGTTTGTGATCCTGATCTTCCTTCTTCTTCTTCCGTGTCATCTCGACTTTTAAGTTTTTTTACAATACACTTTATTTGCTTCTAAACTAAAGCCTGTGTAGAAACTGGAAATAAGTCATGCCATTCCAAATCCGATAATAACTGATTTTCATCATCTTTTCATGGATTTTGTAATTAATTCAACACACCAGTCAAATCATCACTTCGTCGTTGCTTCATACGTTCCACTAAGGATGTTTTCATTTTTTGGCAAGTGTCAGCACTTGCCAAAAAATGATTATGCTAGATAGCTGTTTTATAAGAAATTTCAAAGCGGAATCAGCTGTGCATAAATTAGCATCTCGCCGACAGATTGCTTCTACTGTCAATTTAATTGGGGTCAGCACATCAACAATTTTATTTACCAATTCAAAATCAACTTCTTCCAAAAGAATTGGATGATTGAGATCTATAAGAGCTTTTTGAATGAAGGTTTTTAAAAGATAAAATCGCTCCAGCATTGTTAAAAGACTATTCCACCTGTGTTTACAGTCCAAAAGAAGTGACAGCTCTTTTCCATGTTCAATTTTCATTTATTTTTGAAGTACTGTTTCATTTTTCAATGGTGATCTTTTGAAATACACTCTACAACTTTGCGGATTTTCTTTATCAGCTCATTAATGTTTTCATCTTGTGTTAACTCTGGTATGTGTTATAGCGCAAGGTTATTTTGTGACATTAAGATTAAGTCTGATTCTGGACTGTCTAAGTCTTCTAAATGTTCATCATCATGGATGTCGTCCATATGATCAACAGCCACAGGTGGTTCATTTATAGTATCATCTGAGGTAGAGCTGTCTTGCAAATAATTATGTTTTTCATAAAGCCAGTATCCAGGGAAATATCAAATATACTTAGACGCTCTTTCAATATACGAAGACAATTTTCAGCCATACTTTCATACTTCCATAAATAGGAACAAGTCCTAAATTCCAATTTTTTTTTATATGAATGAACGTTGACAGCCATGTATGGTTTATTGGATGTTGAAGTCCACTTGTCGAAAGAAAGACTAAATCTTTCACCTGCACTTTTCAAATGTTTCAATTCTGCAGTTACTTGCTTTCTGATTTTTTCACTGTAATTCATGACACGTTTTTGAATGGTGACGGCTGACTTTGGTAAATCCGTGTATTTTGCAAAGACAAATTTTCTCGAATCATCTGAAGTTATGAATATACTGAATGGAAATCTATCTAATGCAATCATTCTTGCCAAAACATCATCGAGGCTATCGTCGGCACTTTTAGTAAAATAATCATTTAACTTTCGCTTGGCTGGCGGCGGTGCTGTGTTCAGATTATCAGAATTTAGACTTGTTGAAGCTGATATAAGCTTGATGTTATGTTTTGATGACAAATGTGTATGTAATCCCTTAGTCGATCCTAGAAGTCTAGTTTAAGCATATACTAACGGGAACCCGTGTGAAATTAGTACTTCCCACAATATGATTATAAATTAAAGCCTGTCTGAATTCTGATGGATAACCTATATTATTATATAGTTGTAAGATATGTTTCCAGTTGTAAGATATGCTTAATTATATTTAAAACTTTGGTCTATACTGTCGTATAGACCAATTAATACAGCACAATGGAATTACAAATAAAAAATATCCGATAAGTTGGTCATCATGTATGTCATTGATATACACTATAAAAAGGAAAGGGCCAAGAATTGAACCTTGCGGAGCACTCATCTTGGCTAGGGATCCTGCAGATGTCGCTCCATTAACAATAACTTTTTGTTGCCTGTTTGATAAATATGAAAAACCAAGGTCAGCAGAACACGAATCCACGAACTCCGTAATGGTGTAATTTACAGATCAGTGTTTTGTGGTCAACGCAATCAAAAGCTTTGGAGAGGTCACAAAATATGCCAATTGCATCCTGAGATTTCTCCCAAGATTCCAGAATGTGACGGATGAGCGCTACTCCTGCGTCTGTTGTTGACCTACCTTTCGTGAAACCAAACTGCCGACTATGCAGAATTCCATTTGAGTTAAAATATGATAGCATCTGGTCTAGCATGATTTTTTGGAAGCACATATATCGGTCTATAGTTAGAGGGATCACTCTTACAACCCGACTTAAAAATGAGTACTACTTTACTATGTTTCATTAAATCGGGAAAATTACCGCTGTCTATACATTAATTAAATGTGCCTGTTAGGATAGCAGCAATTGAGTCAATAATATTACCAAGAACCCTAACAGATGCACTCCATAGGTCATCAGTGTTTGTTATGTTAAGACTTTGGAATGCTTTTTAATTACATCAATAGAAATGGGCTTAAATGAAAATGTTGGTATATCCTTATTGAAGTTTTCCTTTAAAAAAGATTCTGCTAATAATGGCGAAGAATGTAGAGATTTAGTAACCTCTACTGGAATATTGGTAAAGTAATTTTCCAACTTATCAGCCACTTTTGACTTATCTGAGATGACCTGATCATCGATGTTCAAAGTCAAATCATTCTAACCCTGTTGGTTTGTGTTTCCAGTTTCTTTGTTTATTTTATTGTTAGAAATGCTAATTTTATTACTTTCTGATTTAGATTTAGCTTAGGGCGCATACTCTTTTAAATATCTTTGAGTAGTTTCTTACATAATTATGGAAGGCTTCATCGGAAGTCAATGATTTTTCATGGTATAAGTTGTATAAATTGTCTCAGCTTATTCTTATTCCAGCAGTGGCCCATTCATTAAATTTAGATTTATTACTCATTTGAAAATTTTTAACTGGACATGCCTTACTAAATTCGTGGCATAGTGAAGAAAATAATATCCTGTAATTTTCATTGGGGTCATGGGAGTCAAAATTGGCCATTGAAAGATTACTTAACATGTTATAATTGCCGCTTTTTAACCAAATCAAAGGATACTAGTTGACCTGTATGGTCAGACCTAACTCCACTAATTTGAGACGAGTATTTTATGGCACAATTAGTATAAATATTATCTATGCATTGAGCTGATGTTGCTGTTATTCTTGTTGCTTCCTTGTATGTGCATTTTAAGTTAAATGAACCAAACAATGAAGTAAGCTTGCAGTGTTCAGGTGAATTTACTAACAAATCAATATTTAGGTGACCACAAACGAAAACTAATTTATTATCTCTTATAAGCTTAGGTACTTAAAATTTCTCCCATTATCATTAAGAATGATGACAACTTTGATGCTGGTGGTCTATAAACACTTAAGAAAGTTTGGCCTTCAACTTCTGTACATGCTACCTCACACAAGCAATCAACAGAGCAAGCGGTGATATATTTTTGTTCCTTATATCTAAGAGAATTACTACGTAATATTAAAGTACCACCTCCTACTGAGGACCTGTTGTATGCACTAGTAACAGAAAAATATTAATTTTAAATAACATTCTATCTGGTTTTAGCCAGGTTTCACAAAAACATAAGATATCTATATCATATTTATCTATTAACATTTCCTCATCTAATATTTTGCCGGAGAAACGATTTATATTCTGATGATATAGTAAAATTGTGTTATTATAACTCTCCTTTGTCACATCTAAGGATTTAAACAATTAATTTCAGTATTATTAGATACCCTAGATAATACTGAATAGTCACTTAACCTAGGATCAGTTAAATTGTCAATAACCCAGTGTAAATTGTAAGCTAACAAAGTAGCCAATGAACTTTCGTCGTAAATTCTAAAATGAATGTCAGGATTGCAATCGGTATGCCCAAAAACCTATTACACGATGTTTGATGCAATATTTTGCAATCGACCACGTTTGCTGAGCAAGCGATATAATGCGGTCGCACTAAGATCGCCGCGAGCTTAGTGTATTTCGAACAGCAACCGGGTGCACTCATTTTCATCATTTAGCGATAATTTTAGCCCTTACGTTACTTTGTTAATTATACTTAGCAATAAACCCTTGAAGGTTATCAGTGTATTTAACTTAGTAGACACACACGATATCCATATTGAATGTTGGAGAAAAAGTTGCATACACCAAGGATGCAACTTTTTCTCCAACATTCAATATGGATATCGTATGTGTTTTAAATTGGATTTCAAAATGAAAGCCAGATTTGCAATCACCACCCCCAAAAACCCATTACATGATACCCATATCGAATATGTGAGAAAAAGTTGCATCCGCCATCTTGGATTTTAAAATGAATGCCAGATTTGCAATCACCACCCCCAAAAACCCATTACACGGTACCCATATCAAATGTTTGAGAAAAAGTTGCATCCGCCATCTTGGATTTTAAAATGAATGCCAGATTTGCAATCACCACCCCCAAAAACCCATTACACGATACCCATATCGAATGTTTGAGAAAAAGTTGCATCCGCCATCTTGGATTTTAAAATGAATGCCAGATTTGCAATCACCACCCCCAAAAATCCATTACACGATACCTATATCGAATGTTTGAGAAAATGTTGCATCCGCCATCTTGGATTTTAAAATGAATGCCAGATTTGCAATCACCACCCCCAAAAACCCATTACACGGTACCCATATCAAATGTTTGAGAAAAAGTTGCATCCGCCATCTTGGATTTTAAAATGGATGCCAGATTTGCAATCACCACCCCCAAAAACCCATTACACGATACCCATATCGAATGTTTGAGAAAAAGTTGCATCCGCCATCTTGGATTTTAAAATGAATGCCAGATTTGCAATCACCACCCCCAAAAACCCATTACACGGTGCCCATATCGAATTTGTGAGAAAAAGTTGCATACGCCATCTTGAATTTAAAAATAAATTCCAGATTTGCAATCACCACACCCAAAAACCCATTACACGATACCCATATCGAATGTTTGAAAAAAGTCTTCATCATCACTTTCACTTCCTCAAATGGTGCTTTTCGGGAGCAACTGCACAAGGTACTATTAGAAATACCCAAAACGCTATAGGTGTGCCTATAATATTTAAAGAGTTCCCTCGCTTTCTCCAGGATCCCATCATCAGATCCTGATTTCATAACAATGGAACCAACTAGAAAGTATACCCTTTCAAACGAAAAAAAAATTCCAAATCGGTCTAGCCGTCTTCGAGTTTGAGGTTACATACATAAAAAAAAGTTTAAGACGAATTGAGAACCTTCTCCTTTTTTTTGAAGTCGGTTAAAAAGCAATAATAACATCACAAAATAGAAATACGTACTTTTTATGAGAATGGCTTTTTTTTCGAAAATTTGCGCCAATTTTCTTCTAATAATATTTTTTTTTACATTTTCCCATAATAAAACAAATATTGAAAAAAAAATGTTAAAGAAATATATATTGAACAATAAAAAGTAATTGTTGGGTATGCATAATAAATCGTACTCAAAAAAACAAAAAATATGACTTATGTTATTCAACGGATTGCTGCAATACATACGTACACAATAGATCGCGAATTATCGTTACCGGCGAAACGCTCCACGATGAGACGTGACCCCTCTCTGAGCTCCCGTGGACGACTGAATTTTCGACCGGTGTACGTTGCGTATGGTTCAAAATAGCGCGCAAATTAGAAGAAAAAATTAAAATTAAAGCAACCAAGTGACATTTTTGAAATGTTAAAGCTGTAAATGATAGTATGATAATTAGAGAATAATATGAATTGAAGTTTATGAAAAAATTCAACAGTTTACTATCAAAATTCAGCGACGCACGAGCATGTTTTGTAAGGATTTTTGTCCAACTTTATGTATTTTTATTTAATAAACTATAAAATATTTTTAAATTTTGCCAACTATGTTGGCTAACACATTTATTCTAGTGTTCATTACATATTTTTGTATGGTAATTAAAGTACTATTATAGGTTATATTCCTTTAGTTGTGAAGACCGTTTTGAGTTATTTTACTCGGCGCAGGCTTAAATGCTATCTTGTTAAAACAACGTTACAGGCGGTTTAAATAACATGGCGTCATTTGAAATTGACGTGCCCTTAATTGTAAAATCAACATTATACTTAACTTGTTAAAGAAATAAAATAAATTATAAACTTGTGGTAGCAACAAGGTGGCTTTTTTAAGTCTGTTAAAAAGTATAAATAAAAATGTTATAACACAAGTAAAGAAATTTTATTTTACATTAAACATTTGCTATGAGAACATACATATATAAACGAATCATAAAATAGTTCCGTCAAGCTCGATAGATGGCGTTGCCCTGTTTAAATTAGTGTGCTGAACAACGAGTGGCCTTACAAAAAAAAGCTACAAACAGGTTTCGATATAAAAATTTCATCACAACAACATGTCAAGGATGTTAAATCTACTTGCTAAACTTGTAAAAACAATCGGAAAATGTTAACGTAAATTCGACCTGACGTAACGTAGAAATAACACATGAACATGAATAAATGATTATGATTATTATGATTATGATTAACAGGATACGTAGCTCGTAGGATCAACAAGTTACACTTTACAAGATCAAACTTGTAGTTTCAACCAAACAGCACGTAGGCGCTATTTTAACCCGAAAACGAAAGCAACGTGAAATCTGGTTGTTTTTTTTCTCAGTGTAGTTTCATCAAAGATTATACAAGCTATGCTTAGATCTTTATGAACTGACTGTTATATGTTAGTAGGACTGTGTTATGGTTGTAATCTCGAATGGTTCACTGAGAGAGTGCTGTGTACTTACTGTCCACTAGGTGCGGCACACGACGCTGGTGAAGCTTCAGCGTGTCGCTGCTTTATACTTCCTGTATGACGTTTAGCAGCACTTTGTACTGCTACTGCCTCGGTAGATCTGAAAAAAGTGTCTTTCTGTGATATCAAAAGAACTGTATTTTTTAACTTCATTTAGAACGGCTGATCCGATTTGTTTTTTGGAATTGAGATTGTTTAGATGATATAGGGCAACATATAGCCTACTTTTTTATCTTGTCAAATAAATATGTACCGCTTACCGCCAGGCGTGATAGAGGTTGAGAGCGGGCTCATCGGGAACAAACAAATACTCGGCCTGAGCACAGAGCGGCCACATCGTCCCTATGCTAGCGGCGCAGTACACAAGGCTCTCACGCACTCTGCGCACTCTTCACATGCCGCGTTATACACTCTACATGCGACACAACGCTCTAACGGTATCATCATCATCAGCCTTTTCCTACTAAGTATGTTGGGGTCGTCTCTAGTCTAACTGGACGTAGCTTACTACTAGTGTTTTACATGGAGCGAGTACCTACCTAACGTCCACGACCCAGTGGCTGGGTAACACGAAACTCCTTGACAAGGCCAGTTTGAGATTACTGGCTCTTGACTACACGTAAGAACTGTCAAAGATATACATATGACAGCTGGAAAGAAAAACAATAACTCACGTTGTGTCTCTCTCATTCTGAGGTTCTGTCCTTATGTTTACGGAGATCGGGTCAGCTAGCTCCCTGCAAGTAAAATCATAAGTAATACATGTATATGTCTAACTGTGATGTACATGTATAACTGTTAATGTTGGTGATGATATGTGTATATCTACCTAACTAAATGCAGGACACTCAGTTACACCAGTAGTGCCACTACTCGTGTAACTGAGTGTCCTGCATTTGGTCTAAAGTAAGGATAATCACTTTTTTAAAACAGTTCCGTGTTACAAAAGGTAAAATAAGTACAAATAAGTAGTTGTTACGTAGCATTAGTTAGCAACAGAGACATCACAAGTAGAGCTCACCTGTCATCTCCACAAGCGTCGGGTTCAGTCTTCACGTCTGCCAGCTCTACGTACACTTCGGATTCGTCACTGGAATCAATCAAACATTGTTTGCTTGGCGGTGCTTTAGACCAAAACCATACTTTACGCTAACATTATAAATGCAAAAGTTTGTGAAGACGGATGGATAGATATTTGTTAAGCCTGCAATACATGTTGGCCGAGCGTTGTCGAGTGAAGGCCAATACCAACATGTAGACGGTATATTTACCTTGTCTTGCTATCGCTCGGTGTCACTTGCCTAGTTGGCCGAGTGTAGGCCAGCGCCAACGTGTATAGAGCTCATTTGGTGCAACTTGTCTTCGCTCGCCGTTGCTCGTGATCACTTGCCTCACTTCGGATCGGTGTCGGTTTTTGGTCACAAATCAAAGGCGCTCGCCTGCGCTCGGCCAACGTGTGGGCAGCTCTACAGACCCTCTTCGACATTGGTCGTCTGCATTGGCGTTCGACGAACTTGTCGAACGTGTGGACATTATTTCTTGCCTTGTACCTATTTGCCAACGCTCGCTGGCCTACGCTTAGCCAACATGTATTGCAGGCTTTACTCTTTCACGTTTAAACACTACTGAACAGATTTAGATGAGTTACGTACAGTAATAAGTTTATACATCAGAATAAAACATAGGCTACTATTAATATTTTTTAAGCACCTTTAAGGCGCCTACTATAAGTCAGCGCTGCTAGTTCGTAGCTCACAGCCGATGGTCACAGCCAGTCTATAATATTAGTATACATGAAACAACATGATAAAATCTACTTACTTGTAGGTTTCAGGTTCTTCCTTAACCACCAATGTGTCAACTCTGAAAATATAAACGAATAACATATTTCTATGCTGATGAAGCCAGCGAGCGATAATATAATATATATTTTTTATAGGTAGGCTTCGACGTTACTTTGCGTGTGATGTAATTAACAACTAATATTGTCATTACGGTTACTACGGGCAGGTGCAACTCACACATGCTCAGTAGTAGAGTGCTCGCCGTCGTCCTCGTCACCTCCACAGCTGTCTTCTTCACTTGAACTGAAATACAATATAATTATGTTGAACTCTATCTACCATCTTTGATCATCATCTCACTGCTTAGCCTGTTCCTAACATGTTCTGTTATGGTCGGCTTCCAGTCGGGATGCTACTGAGTGCTAGTGTTTTACATGGAGCATTAACTGCCGATCTAACCTCCACAACTCAGAAGCTGGGTAACACAATAACCCTGGGCAAGGCTGGGATTTTGGCTGGCTCTCTATCCTACTCTCACACTCAAACACACACATTAATCATGAGAAGGAGGACTCGGACTCCTAAACATACCTCTCCGGCTGCCTCGGTCTTTTCAGTGGCGGCTTCTGCAGCACGTCAGCATTCCGTCTCGCTCGCTCCTGCAGTATCTCGAGTACTGTCGAAACGCTCACTCCGGTGGCCAGAGCAGTCCGTTCGCTGAACTTTGACAGAGGAGTCAGGTCCACGCCCACGTACGTCTTCGTCAGCTCTTTATACTCTTGCTCGAAGTAATGGTACACATTTGCGATGATGCTTTTCGTTGTTTCATCCTGAAGATTCAGAAAAAAATAACGGTAAATTCAGTGTTAACATAGTTTGTCAAAATGCTTGTTAGCACTTATACCTTTAATAGTAGCAGTGCTCGAAACTTCGTTCGTGTGGAAGGTATCTCTCCAACCAGTGGGAATACCAGGACAAGGCGTAGCTTATATGCTGGGCAGCTTATAAGCTAGTATAAACTCCTCTATCTCTCAGCGAAAGGCCACTTAAAACCAGATAAGCCGTTCTAGGGATTACTCTGGAGCGTATATGTAGTATATATGATGTCTGTCCGGGCTAATATAATCTTCTCCCAACTATGTTGAGGACAGTAACGCATCTTAGTCGACACTAAAGACGGCCATTTTGCAAGCAGCTTCCATTAATGCATTGCCCTTCCATACTGCTGCATTGAGAGAAATCGGCTTAGCAATTTGAACAAGTTTGACTTGTTAAGTGGTTATCTGTTTGAGATAAAATTATTTTGGTCAACGGAAACAAACGCAATCTTGATAATACAAGTCGATTTTGTACAAAGAACAAGATTAAACTTGTTGAAAGTTATTTAGTTGAAACAACCAAACATTTGTTTGAAACAACATGCTTCTTATTGCTTTGACAAAATCGACTTGTTTAATCAACCAAAACATAAACTTGTAGCATTAACAAGTTGGTATCACATTAAACCAACAAGACTGTTTGATTATTTCAACATTATATCTTGTTGAAACTACATTACGTAACTTGTTAAATGCTATCTTGTTAAAACAACGTTACAGGCGGTTTAAATAACATGGCGTCATTTGAAATTGACGTGCCCTTAATTGTAAAATCAACATTATACTTAACTTGTTAAAGTAACAAAATAAATTATAAACTTGTAGTAGCAATAAGGTGGCTTTTTTTAAGTCTGTTAAAAAGTATAAATAAAAATGTTATAACACAAGTAAAGAAATTTTATGGTAGCATCAGTGCACTATTGCTATCTATATTGCATTGATCCAATAAAATTAATTTCTTAAATTAGGTATATAATTTTCCGTAACCCTTCCTTCAACTTTCAAGGGGTAAATTTATAATTTATTTAACCTATATTTTTTTTCTAATTTAACGGTGTTTTTTTTATTAGAATAAATGGAAGTTAAGAGTTTGAGTTTACATCAAACATTTACAATGAAAACATACATATATAAACGAATCACAAAATAGTTCCGTCGAACTCGACAGATGACGTTGCCCTGTTTAAATTCGCGCTATCGTTTGCTTCACTTGGTTCGTACATATAGTGCGGAGTTCTACTCAAAAGACCAACGACCCCGCTATGCCGAGGCCTGTACTCCACAAGGAGTGCCCTTAGCGTGCGGTCGTCTAAATGTAGCCCTGGCTGTGGGGGCCCTTTAAATTAAGAGTTCACCACAGGATCGCCCGGTTAAGTAGTAACCAACCTTAGTGTGCTGAACTACGAGTGGCCCTACAAAAAAAATCTACAAACAAACGGGTTTCGATATAAAAATTTCATCACAACAACATGTCAAGCATGTTAAATCTACTTGCTAAACTTGTAAAAACAATCGGAAAATGTTAACGTAAATTCGACCTGACGTAACGTAGAAATAACATGATACGTAGCTTGTAGGATCAACAAGTTACACTTTACAAGATCAAACTTGTAGTTTCAATCAAACAGCACGTAGGCGCTATTTTAACTAGAAAACTTGTTGAAGCAACGTGAAATCTGGTTGCTTTTTTTTTCTCAGTGTGCCCTGCTAAAGTTGTTTTGGACAGAAGGCTTGTGAAGGAGAGCGGCTTAAAAACTGCTGAAGATCGTATGATATACTCAAGTCTGAGCAGAGAAGTACAACAGCTGTGCCGTAATGATAAAACCACATTTATAAGCTTGAACGACACTCTGTCCAACACTAGACAACATACTTGTCAGGAAAGTCCGAGATTTAACTCAGAAAAAGTCTCCAAGAACTTGTGCAGTTGAAGATGAGCAGGGGCAGCTATGATACGAAATGGTAAAAGTTCTAGATAGATGGAAAAGGTATTACGCAAACTTCTATGACACTCACACCGATGTAGACGACTCAGAAATGGGCATAACAGAACGGGAACCAGACATATTACGTTCCAAAGTAGAGTATGCTATCAAGTGCCTCAACACCACCATTTCCAGGGGGAAATGATGGTGTTACAGCAGAACTTATTAAAAATATCACTGATAAGGTAGTATACTATGTCAGAGACATCTGTAATGCTATTTGGCAAAACCGTAAATGGCCTGATAAGTGGACTGAATCGGTGTTATGCCTCTGAATAAAAAAGGATCGACAAAGAAATTCACCAATTTCCGCACCATAGCGCTAATCTCGCACGCCAGCAAGATCATGCTCCACATTATAAAAAAGCGACTCAGGAATTACCTCGACTGGCAAATACCGCAGGAACATGCAGGATTTGTGAAAAGGAAAGGCACGAAGGAGCAAATTCTGAATGTTCACCAGATAGAAAGTATAGTAATAATATATGGGTGTATGTAATAGAAGAGTCGTGAGTTTAACACACATGTCATCTTGTGTTTCATAGATTATGCTAAATCATATGCCTGCGTGAGATGGGACAAGTTATGGACCATTTTGCTGGAGGGGGAGTCCTGGTCATCTGGTTTCTTTAATAAGAGGTCTATATAGTAACAACCGCTCTTACGTGTGAATTGATGTTCAAATGTGTTCCAAGCTAAGAAGGGAAACCGACAAGGCTGCATACTTTCACCAATGCTATTTAACATTTACGGAGAATACATAATGCGCAAATGCTCCGAACAATGGGACAGCGGTTTTACTATTGGTGGTATAAAGATTTCGAACCTAAGGTACGCCGATGATACAGTATTACTCGCGCCGAACATGGTAGCAATGAGAGGATTTCTACAAACGCTCGCGACTGAAAGCGAACTGCTGGGATTGTCTGTTAACAGGAGCAAAACGAAGCTGACGAAGATGATTGTCGACCGTGCTGGCTAGCTCTCGGATCAGGTCGCCATCCCCGGTATATAAACAGTTACGGGAATGATGTATCTGGAAGCATACATTAAAGATAATGGGGACTCGATTGCAAAGGATCTGGAAGAATCGTGGAATATCTAAGAAAAGAGAGAGCCGTTTGGTTCGGATCCTCATTCTTCCCATATTCTTGTATGGTACCGAAATATGGACAATCTGAGAGGCAGAGAGGAAGAAAATACATTAGAAATATGGTGCTGGCGACGCATGCTCCGAATCCCATGGACTGTGTTCCGCACAAATGTATCTATACTACAAGAGCTCGGTATCAAAGATCGCTTGTCCACAGTATGCCGCAGAATCCTCAGTTATTTCGGTCACATTATCTGCCGCAAAGATGAAAATTTAGAAAAGCTGGTCATCTGTGTGGAGGGCAAGAGGTCCAGAGGGAGATCTCCATTAAGATAGTCGGACTAACTGAAGCAGAGCAGCTCCCATAGGTTCGAGGAAGTGAACCGCAAAAAAATGGAAAAGACTGACAAATCACTGGGTGAAGATTGGCGATCAAGTTCTTCAGTCATGAAGGGTTGACCACAGAGAGAGAGAGATTGTATAAATAAGAATAAGCACTTGAGAAAACAGTTATTTTGAAATCACAGACAAACAAACCATTTTATTTATATGCAACTTTGAAAAGAGTAAGTACTATGGAGTGTCTTGTTCGGTCTTCTCCATAGAAGAACGACCTTTTCTTATAGAAGAATGTACCTTCTCGAAGGAAAGTTAGAGTCACTTATGAGTACACTTACACTCACTTACTTATCAGTCAATTATACGTTCAAAAGGCGCTTTTGAAAATCGGCAAATACAAAAAAAAAATGTAATTAAAAAAATACTTTTATTTACCTCCTGCATTCCTTCCACGTCATGCAATATTTTTGTTTTGCATTTCGGACAAAACACTTTAATTTTCCTCTTATCCACAGCCGGCATGGAGCCATCACTCTGGAAATAGAGAAAATTTTCATTTACACATGGTAGGTATATTTATTTACTGTATTTTATTGTACACTAGTGTATGTACAATGCGCGGTCTTATCGCACAAGGCAATCTCTTATCTCAATCTCTCTCTCTTTACGTTGGCCAACATAGTGGCGAATGTAGCGGCCATTTGCCAAGAGTTCGTGATGGCGTTCACACGTTGGAAGAAACTTTTCGGTTTATAGAGCTCTACCAAGCCGAAAATTGTTTGTGGAACCCAAGAAGCAGTAGTTAGTGCTTCAATATCCATTTTAATAAATACGTCCGCACATTGGCCTGAACCGAAGCAAACTGAACGACCTTCCAACGTGTGGACGCCATCACGAACTCTTGGCCAATATCCTCTTGGCCAATGGCCACTATATGCGCCACTATGTTGGCCAACGTGAAGAGCCGGCATTATGAACAACCTTTGAATGGACAGAACTTATAGGAGATAGATTTAGGCCACAGATCATATAAACATAGAGATATGCTTTGTATAGAAATATTTCGTGGTCAGTAATAATAAACATGGCCGGCGGACGAAATTATATCGGAAACATCGCCCAGCGCTTAAACTGGAGTTTAAACGCTGGGCGAGGCAACTTCTACACATGCAGTTCAATAAACTCAATAGATGCGCACTCGCGCACACATCCGCATTTCTTAAATCAGAACGTACTACACAGTCAATTATAAACCCTATTCCATCAAACACAGCGTGTATTTACCATGCACCGTACGACATACCCACACAAAACATCGGTAACTATCGTTGTTCTGAGCAAAAGTAATTTATTTTACATTTACGCTAGTGATTGACTAAATCGGAAAGTTATCGATTCTTCCATTTATTATGGTTAAAAATTTGTTTGGGCTCCTGAAAACAAAATAAATAAAAAACGGCATGTCCACAAACTACTATAATATAAATAAACATATTATTAAGAACATAACATAACATAATTACTATTAAGTAAATCAAACATTTTTAAATTTACTCTTTAATTTTATGTTTACTCACTGACCTGTGAAGTGGAGGTATTTGTGTAGCACTTGACGCTTTGATATTACTGGGGTGGCAATGGCATGGGCTACCCTGGCGCTTTCGGCTTAATTCTCAATATTTAATTATCATAGTGATAGGTCAAATAGAAGTTGTTATTTACTTACATTACGCTTTTGATTGGAACATACCAGCCGTATAGGTTGTATAGAATCCTGAAAAGTTAAATGACTGATTTTATAAATTCAAATAAAACATGACAATAGTTTTCAGTATTAAAATAAAATTTAACCCACTTCTGCAAAAAATCAGGTGTACACCTACTCTTAATTTTGGAAATGCCCATTCAAAAATCGACAATGTATTATTTAAATAATATGATTTTTATTTTAGTTGACAATTGTATCATATTTTTAGCTTTATTCCAATACGTCTTATTAATCACTTTTCTTGTATATTTCAATTTGTATGCCAAGAAGACCAAACATGACGGATTTTATTTTCTTACTAGCTTTTGCCCGCGACTTCGTCCGCGTGGAATAGTTACTTTGGGCTAACGTTAAATTTAACCCCGATTTTGAAGCATTTTTCATTGGCGCTCCGCTCTTATTGGCCTTAGCGTAATGATATATAGCCTTTCTCTATAAATTGACTATTTAATTAAAAAATAATTTTTCAATTCGAACCAGTACTTCCTGAGATTGTCGCGTTCAAACAAACAAACTCTTCAGACTTATATTATTACTATAGATAGCTGTTGCCCGCGACTTCATCCTAGTTTCCGTCGTTTTTCGTAAAAAAAAGTAGCCTATGTCCTTCCTCACGGTTCAGTGATTTTGATGTAAGAGACAGATTAACCGTCGTAATTTAGTAGGGAAATATAATATGTCAATCTATAATACTGTTGAAAAATATCGCAATACCGAACCGCACAATATTCGCGCGTGTAACTCCTTGTGTGTTATTAAGTTAATGTATTGGTAATATTGTTTAGATCACGTTCACATGAGGCTTAAGTACCTATAGAACGAAAATACTTCAGCGCAAAGCTTCCGGGTAAACTATGTTGAAAGTTGACCCGTCCGGCACGTGAACATAAAGATTTCTAGAAATGCTAACCCGGGAAAGAGCGACGTACAACTTACCATGCGAGAAACAACTGACACCGAGATCTACTCCAGCAACACGAAAAGTCTTCCCTTGAGCCTTATTAATTGTCATTGCATAACACACCGATACTGGGAATTGCGTTCTTTTAAATTGGAATGGAAAATTATTTGGTATTATGGGAATTCTGGGAATAACGACGGTTTCTCCTGCACCGCAACCTGTTAAAATTTGAGCCTCGATTATATTTTGTTTAAATTTCGGAGCAGAATAACAATCAGAAATCTTCGAACTGCTAAGCTATCGGGAGTTACACGTGTTATTGTGAGTCAACCATAAAAGATAGATATATGCTGTCGTGCATGGGATATTTTTTATATAATTTTAAGGAGAACATTTCCGTCATAAATGATTTCTGTGTAGCTTTAACCATTAAGGTTGCATTCGCGACGGAAGCTTAAAAAATGGAGTAACTTCTCCCGTTTTCCCAACATTTCCCTTCACTGCTCTGCTCCTATTGATTGTAGCGTGATGAAAAGTATACTATAACCAGCTCAGGAGTATGAAAAATAATTGTACCAAGTTTCGTTAAAATCCGTTGAGTAGTTTTTGTTTCTATAACGGTTATACAGACAGACAGACAGACAGACCGACAGACAAACAGACAAAAATTTTACTGATTGCATTTTTGGCATCAGTATCGATCCCTAATCACCCCCTGATAGTTATTTTGTAAATATATTTCATGTACAGAATTAACCTCTCTACAGATTTATTATAAGTATAGATTGTGAACAACCTGCATGCCTTGTATGTATACTCATTAAGATTTCGACGTCGAAATATTTTTACGCATACCTTCTTAAAACTTTCGTAATGACCTAATATAGTCTAGAAATACATATTAGCCTGGAGAAATCGAGGGAACTCTTCAAATATTATAGGCACACCTATAGCGTTTTGGGTATTTCTTATAGTACCTCGAGCAGTTGCTTCCGAAAAATACCATTTGGGGAAGTTGAACTGATGATGAAGACCACAGATGGCCACTGAAACTCCTCAATAATAAATATTTCGTGAATTGCTTTTCGATTACTTGAGTACGGATGTTAAACACTTTATGCTTGTCACAATACATATGGTGATGTAGAGCTGATGGCCAAGTACCAGGAGAACTCCTCAAAAATTAACGGCTATGCATCGGGAAAAGCAATATTTTGTAAAAGGTGATAAGTTGTTGACATTATGGCTTTTGTAACTAGATAAATTACAAACCGACCCACAAAAAAGCGTGAAAAATTTTTTTTTGCTAAAAATAGAACCGACTTCCATATAAAAACACTACAAATCCAAAAATAACTTTAATTTCGGAAGGCGGTGTGAAAAAAAAAGAAAATCCAAAACCAATAACACTGACTTCCGAAATTAAGAGCCATTAGACGTTTTTTCGGAAATTTCTAAGATTTCAATCGCCTGCTTTACCATCTTACGACATACTTTGAATTTTTAAAATACAGTTCTAAAATAGATCAATTATTAATGAAGTGTTTCGTCGTTTCACATTTACTTAAAACATGTGCATCGCTTTGTGGTGAGTAATCTCCCAAAAGTAGTTAACTGAAAAATCATCGTAGAGTCAAATTCAGATTCCGGAATCTATGACTAATGTTCACAAATTCAGGTGAAAAAAATATGGATAGTATAAGACATATACTGGATTTGTAAACTAATGTTCAATATTCAGGATTATTTATTGCATTATTTAGAAAAAAAATAAAAACTATTGTCTATTTTTAGGTGCTGTAGCGCAAATTTGTCGCGATTATTCGCATTTAATAAGGCGTAATTTCGATAAAAAAATTACGTCAAAATAAACTTTGTTCTTTGAAGACTCAGACCAATTAAAAAAGATAGACAGCGCGTCGCGAACATCAAAAGTGAAGCCATCTTTTTATCTATGTGTGTATCAAAGAGTTGCCATTTGTTAACTATTTTCCCTATAATTTGGGAATATTTGTGTGTGTAGGAATTAGGATAATATTGTACGAGTAAGATATAGTTCAGTATGGTATTGTACCGCAACTTTTTCGAAGGTTTCTATTAAAAAAAAAACTTATATTTTCAATTAACTTTATTAAATTTAAAAAGACCACCATAACAAAATCAAAATCTAATCTATTACAATGTCACACACACCTTTTTGATTATTTCAATGGCTATACAGAACAGTTAAAACATTCAAGATAGGACTCTTGAGAAGGTCATAAATTAAGTTTTTGTCGCGGCGCACGGCGGGCCGAACGCGCGATAAGCTGTCGAGTACACTGGCAATTTAACGTCAGTTTTTTTTCTCAAGCAATCGAGCGGGTGGGAAGATTAAAAAATTAGTACATACTTGAACAAACGTAGAGGCTCAACTTTGTGATACCGAGTTTGAGTTTTCAGCAGTTACATTGGACGACGGAAATAATATCTAAAATACAAAAAATAAAATTTTGGGATAGCAGTATTATAATTAGCTAGTCTAAACTGAGAAACTAACTCAAATCAGAAAATCACTGCCTGTGTTTTATTATGTTAAAAATCTCCATTTTTTTTAAATCGTACCTTTTTAGGATATCCGCTTTTGCTCATACGGCGAAGTCTACGATTGAATGTAGAGGTCGTTATTGTCAAAATGATCGAAACAAACCATGCTGGTTTTCGATGGCAACCATTCTGGATCATTCCAACTATTTCTTATAGCTATTATCCATTTATTTTTTATTTCATTATTAATTGGAAACCTAAAATATTAAATACATAAAAATAGAAAATAGGAATTTAACTGATAGTAAGAAATCATATTTATATAATATATTAATTGAATGGGCAAATTTAAATCGTATTATGGCAGCCCCCACACTTTATGTCATTGCTTTCGTTCGTTGAGGTTTTTTGTTCCAAGTAACCTAAAATGTACAACAGTTTATTGATAGAGAAACGATATTATTTCAACTACTTACAAGTGAAAAGTAATTCCGTGATACTTTTTATGTGATTTGCTGTTGTTTTTGCAACTTTTCACTACACAGGAAGGCATAATTCTATTTTTTAAATCTATGTTTACTTGACGATTTCTTGTGACGTACTAAGAGCGATGAGCATGGTTTTAGTGTAGGTGTGTGCGTGAGCGTGTATGTTTACTTGCAGGAGCATGGTTTTATGGCTTCACTTTTGATGTTCGCGACGCGCTGTCTTTCTTTTTTTCTTGGTCTGAGTTTGAAGAATTCAAATAAATAGTTTTTATGACAATGCGATCATGTAATTTTGTAATAACATGATTTTAAGAACGCTCTAAATTACTATATATTTCGTTGCCCAAGCTAGGTGCATTCAGTACTAGAGGTGGGCAGAGTGTATCATTTTTGGGATTGGAACATTTGCATCTCGATCACTGAAATGATCCGAAACACTGATATGACTCATTTGGATCATCGGCTCAAAGGATATAAGGTACAGAATGTTACTGTTCGGTCCGACGTGAAACAGAACGCACCCTTTTGACATAAAGAATTTGATCTTGACATTACTTGACTTTGACAGATAGACTTTGTTTGCTTGGAAAAAATGTCCGCGTCGGACCTGTTGAGTTAATTGTAATTGGTAAAATATCGTTGGAATCGCGTGTTGAGACCGATAATTGGGTCGCGATTATCTATTGTTGAAATTGTGGTCCCCATTTGACGAGAGCCCCGGGATATTTTTGGATTATACGCCGTATTGTCGTCGGTCGGGCTGACACGCGGAATTTGTTGGAAATCGAATTGGATCTCACGAGATATGAGCAGATTGATTGTGAACAGTGTTTAATTGAACTTTGTAATTCCGGATTGACGAGAATCCAGGGATATTTCTCGGAACACATCGCCTTATTGCCTACCACGCGTAGCGCGCGCTTGCTGGAAACGAGTTAGGTGTGATGCTGGTCAGGACCGCGCCATCTGGAGATCGACGCCTTGTGACCGTCCTAGAACACGTAACTTACATCACACGTTTCAATTACTCACCTCATATTACATACATACACACTTTGGACGTGATCAAACAGATCCGGGTTGCCGTCTACAGCTCAGGTGAGTGTTATTTGTAACTATCTGATCAAATGGTTGTAGGCCGAAGCCTAGTAGAGGTAGGCCTTTGTAAGAACTTTGTTTGAAAAGCAACGCTAGGGCTCCACGTATCCTGGACAGTTCGGACACCCCAGTTATCGTTGCACTGGGCTTGTTGCAGGTCTGATCAGTTACATTACGCATTACGTCGCGGTCGTTTACTAATGAGTCAGAGAAATGTTATGTGGCAACAATACTGAATGTTTAATATGTAATTTTTTTATTGTAATAAGTTGGATTATAAATAAAATAGTTCTTCTTTCATACTTTATTAGGCAAAAGTCACTTATCTAGTAAACTAAACCTATAATTGACGTAATTCAATGTAGATATACACAAAATTTAGTAGATATACACTATATTTACACAAAATTTTCACGTAAAGTCTTTTAATTCTAAATTAGGAAGAAAGTAAGTCACAATAATCACTACAGTATGCAAACAAATCGTATATACTATACAGAGAGAACTAAAATGTTTTTCTAAATTGGCGCGAGCGAACATAAACAAAATTTGTTAGTGTAAACATTATATGCAAAAATCGACCGTATAGTATTTGCTACGTAAGTTCCTTAATGGTCATTTTTACGTGCATCTTTAACGACAACAAAAATTTGTGAGAGTATGAGTGATACATATCATTTTGTATCTCTTTCTAACTTGTACAGATTGTAATGATGTAGCGCGCTCACTCGCGAAATTGCGACTCCGTAGCAAGGAACTTTTGCTCCAAAGTGACTCAGTGTATCACTATCAGACTTCCTCTCTCGCTCGCTCAATACTCAGTCGCCTCGCGAGCGACGCGTCGCGTGGAATGAGCTAGAGCAAAGTAATGTTTCAGATCCAAATGACACGTTTGAAACATTGTTACTGAGCCAATCTTTTGAATCATTTCAATGATTCGAATCAGTGAGTCGGTTCCGTAAAGAGTTACACACGCCTATTCAGTACGGCGCACGGTGGGCTGAAAATCGGCTTTCATAGACTTAGGCATTTTATTTTGCAAGTGCGAGTTTTTTTGCCGGATATCACTTCTATTAGTTATAACAATATACAAAAATGACACCAGAATTGATTCTGCACAGAAACGAAGGAATTATAATTTTTTTACGAAAATTTTGTATGGAGCTAGTATGAAAAATCGAAATATCTCTAAAACGGCAGCGATAACCGTAATATCCTTATAGGGGGTTATAGTACTAATTATTTATGATTTTTTGACATACGTTACATAATGGTTGTAGATGCCTTTTTTTAAAAAAAATCGTCAAAATATTTTTATTTATTTTTACATATTTAAACGTTCCTTTTAGTGTTTAAGTTGAAGAATTCAGAGCTTTAACAACTCTTATCATAAAATAGCATCACCCCTATAGACCTGAAGGACTAGACAGAGGTGTGTAGTGTCTTGTTGATCTTGTAAGATTTCCAACAATACCAAATAGTTGAATATCAGTGTCAAAGTGCCCATGCTGTCGCTTCTTTTTGAAAGATAGGGGAATGAAATTGTTAATTGATCATACCCTAAAAGTATGATTACAACATAACCGGACACATAATAATAATAATATCCTTATAGGGGATTATAGTACTAACATTATTTATTTTAACATATGAAACTGTTCAAAACGATCCATGAACTGTGTCAAAGTTAAGAACATCGTTAGGAAGCATGCTTTTTCCCCAAATATTAAGAATATGTGAAAAAAAAAGACTGTATATAAACTTTTTATTGATAGGTAATTTAAATAAAACAGAAGTAACAAAAATAATATCTAATAAATTCAATTAAACAAAATACATATTTGAAACTATAATTTATGAAATTATTAACTAAACATATTGGTACAATAAACTAACATAAATAACAAAAGAACATAAAGAAAAATAATTAAATTTTACAAATTTTCTTTACAACTTTCGTTGTCGGACTCCAATTCCGAGTCAGAATCCAGATCGGATATACCTACAAACTCGAACTCAGTTTCCGGAAACTGTATTAGGTCGAGAGTTTCAGCAAAAAAGGTTGTCTTCCTTTTGGCATCTAACTTCGGCCTTTGTGCACTTAGAAAAGGATCCGAAGAAACAACAAGCATATTTAGGATATCTTGATTAGAATCTTGCCTGCTTCTTTTCCGCGAATGATGTTCCCGGAACCTCCTAAAATCTTTGTTTCGAGACTCTGAGGCTTCTTCCGAGAGAGTCCCAATCGGGACAATATCATTTTTTTCGATTATGTCAGCTCCGTGTATTAATAGTTTATGTACGGTTGATGACATGTAGTACCAGTCGTATAATTCCACGTACTTTTCTGCTGTTTTGCGAGCAAAATCTTTAAATTTGATGACATCGATCTTCTCACCAGATGTTATTGCTTGCAAAATAACAGCAAATCTTTTTATCAGGTTTTGATCCAACCCAGTAATAGCTGCAGTTTTATTGGGAAACTCGAAAAACTTCCTTGCGGTATTCCCGTCATTGGTAGTTCCCGAGCCTTGTTTTACTATATCAATTAACAGATTGAGCTCCTCTTTAAATTTATTTTGAATGTCTTTTTTTCTGTTTTGTAACATATCTTTATGCTCATTACTTCTTGCTGCCCACTGTTTGAAGTCAAGTCTGTACGCAATGTGTAACAGACATTCCATGCAATTTATACGGGCATGTAGGGATGATAGGCCAAATTCATATATGTCAGAACACACAGTTTTTGATGTTACAGCATCTAAGTGGTTCATTTCTGTTGGTTTTGCTAAGCACAGGTAGCATGATGCATTTGATCTAGCTTCAGAAAGGTACGTGCAGACTTTTGCGTCGATCATTGTCATCATTAGTTTATGAGTCACCCTGTTACTATTAATGCACTCTGTGGGGTTAAGGGCCTCAATTTCCTCATCCATTTTTCTTTTGTTATCAATGACAACTGCATGGCTTTCTTTTACAAAAGTGAACTGAACCGGACGACAATAAAAAGTTGAGCATGGTTTCGGGTTTGTCCATATAGTATTATCTCCATCTGTCAGTTTCAGTGGCACCAAGGAGGTCATGAAAATGCTTGAATCATCATGCTCGCCGTCCATTTTCTGCTTGTATCGGCTTTGATTGGAAGCACCATCAAATCCCCACTTCGATATCAGCTTTAACTGCTTATTTTCCACATTATCAGAAAGACTTTGAAGAATCCGCTTCACCGTGATGTCAAGTAAAGCTTGAAGTGTAATTCTAGCTGATGAATCCGTAACTGATACTGATTGATTAGGAGGGTAGCATGCAAGCTTAGTTTGTTGCAGTTTATAGTAGGATGGGTAAATATCCTTAGCTCCTTCCCGAATGGCAGTCTCTCGCAACGTAATATATTGCCACTTTGAAAGCTTAAGTGAAAGAAGCAATCCAAGTGCTTTCTCTGGTGTAAATATTACTGTTTTCTTAATGCTTTCCTTGATTTTAACGGCAGCTTCTGGATTTTTGATCATATAATTGATTACAGATGCGATATCTTCATAACCTTCTTCTTTTAAACGTGCTGCAGCTGCATATGCCAATTCACAGGAATCCTCGCCTATGTGCTCACTAGATCTTCTCTTTTTCTGTTTGCTTCCCAGATCTTTGAATGGTTTTCGGGACCTTTTTGTCATTGTTCCAACAGTCGATGATGTCGAAGGTTCTGGAGAGACTGAGCGTGCTCTTGGTATCTCATCAACAGTTGGTTCTTGATTTATTAAAGTTTGCACGCAACTCGGCCAATCAATATTTGCTTGCAACCACTCTCCGTACGTATTTCTAAACTTATCAAAGAATCGTTTAGATTTCTGCCACCTGTTTAAAGCAGCTCGCGTGAATCTCCGGCAAAATTCTTTGAGAGTTACTTGATCTTCGGCAGAAAGGCAATCGCCTATGCGGGACACAATTGCACTAAACAATACTTCATGATTAAATGAAGGACACTCACTTTTTAGAAGAACAAACAAATCTAAGTTGGTGATTAAACTTTCCATTCTAAGATTTTGTAGTCGCAAAGCAAATAGTTTTAGTGTTAGCAGTTACACGGTTGTGAACAATCTAAATTATGGAACAAAATTATAGCCCTTTTATTGTATAAAGTCAATAATTAGTTAACTACCCTCATTAAAGTTATAAAAGATATGATAATAAAAATTTATAATCGTCAAAAACATTTCGTAGAACTCATAGTAGAACTAATCAACATTAGCAAATCACATTAGCTCACTAATTATAAAAAGGTGAATGCAGTTCTTAGTTGGTATTGTTGCGAGATATTTCAAATCATTTAATCACTTAATAGGCTCATTAGAATCAGAAGACTACAACCATCATTCTAATTACTTAATTACTTGTCATCAGACTCATTAGATGACTACACAATATGTTATTTTGTATTTTGAACGTATGCAAGGTTTTAAAATTCCTTTTGTGTCGATATTATTATGTGTCCGGTTATGTTGTAATCATACTTTTAGGGTATGATCAATTAACAATTTCATTCCCCTATCTTTCTAAAAGAAGCGACAGCATGGGCACTTTGACACTGATATTCAACTATTTGGTATTGTTGGAAATCTTACAAGATCAACAAGATACTACACACCTCTGTCTAGTCCTTCAGGTCTATAGGGGTGATGCTATTTTATGTTAAGAGTTGTTAAAGCTCTGAATTCTTCAACTTAAACACTAAAAGGAACGTTTAATATGTAAAAATAAATAAAAATATTTTGACGATTTAAAAAAAAAAAAGGCATCTACAACCATTATGTAACGTATGTCAAAAAATCATAAATAATTAGTACTAAAACCTCCTATAAGGATATTACGGTTATCGCTGCCGTTTCAGAGATATTTCGATTTTTCATACTAGCTCCATACAAAATTTTCGTAAAACAATTATAATTCCTTCGTTTTTGTGCAGAATCAATTCTGGTGTCATTTTTGTATATTGTTATAACAAATAGAAGTGATATCCGGCACAAAAACTGGCACTTGCAAAATAAAATGCCTAAGTCTATGAAAGCCGTTTTTCAGCCCACCGTGCGGCGCGAGCGCCCTCCGAGGTAGGACCTATGTCAATTTTTTCCGCGTCCCGACAGTCGAGCGCACGTATTGAGAACGCTAACTATACTGCGACTACGCGGGTTTTGATACTCGTATTTTTTTTTGTAAGAAATATTTTTAGTGCTTTATACGTAATTGGAGCTATGGAGAACAGGCACGGTGTATACCATTGTGTCAAAAAAGGGAAACGCAATAATTATGCATCATTAAAGAATGCACATGAAGCAAGGTACATCTTTTTTAACCGACTTCAAAAAAAAAGGAGAAGGTTCTCAGTTCGTCGGATTTTTGTATGTATGCTCCCCGATTACTTGAAGACGGTTAGACCGATTTTAAAATTTTATTTTTTGTTTGATAGGGTATACTTTCTTATTGTTTCCATTGTCATCACGTCAGGATCTGATGATCGAATCATGGAGAAATCGAGGGAACTCTTCAAATATTATAGGCACACCTATAGAGATTCGGTTATTTTATAGTAACTTGTGCAGTTGCTCTTGAAAAACACCATTTAGTGAAGTGGAACTGATGATGAAGACCACAGATGGCCACCGGAACTACTCAATAATAAGTATTTCGTGGGTTACGATTGGATTACTTGTATATGGCTAAGCACTTTATGCTCGTTACAATGCATAATTATGGTGAAGTAAAGCTGATGGTGAAATACCAGGAGAACTCCTCAAAAATTAACGGCTCTGCATCGGGAAAAGCTATATTTTGTATAAGGTGATAAGTAGTTGACATTTTGGCTTTTGTAACTTGATAAATTACAAATTAAAAAGCGTTAAAAACACTTTTTAACTAACTTTTTGGAAGTCGGTGTCCAAACACGAAAATACGAAAAAAAACCGACGAACGAAAGCAAAGTCGGTTTTATTTTTTGTTTAAAAGTATTTTGCATATATAATATAAAGTAATACTTTGATGTAGTCTAAATTTAGGGCTACCAACGTTTTGAGAAACAAAAAATCACAAATAATCACAAAAGATAGAAGCACTTAAGAAATTAAACCCTAACTGTTGTTCAGTACTGTAGAACTATAAATACAATTTAACGAATGTCATATTTCTTTATTGATTTATTTTTAAACCTACTTAAAAAAAGGAGGAGGTTCTCAATTCGACTGTATTTTTGTAGTAGTTTTAGTAGATGGCTAGACCAATTTAGAAAATTCTTTTTTATTTGAAAGGATTTACTTCAAGGTGAGTTCCATTATCATCAAGTTAGGATCTGATGATGGAATCATGGAGAAATCGGGGGAACTCTTCAAATATTACAGGCACAGCTATAATAAGTATTTCATGGGTTGCGATTCGATTACTTGAATAAAATTTCTAAACAATTTATGCCCGTCACACTGCATATTGTGAAGTAGAGCTGATTTTGAAGTACCAAAAGAACTAAACGCTATCGTACCTGCATTAGAAAAAAAAAATTTTTTCAAAAGGTGATACAAAGTTGACGTTTAGGCTTTTAAACTGGGTAAATTACAAACCAACCCACTAAAAAGCGACATATAATCAAACTTTAAAAATAAAACACTGCAAAGTGAAAAATTACTTTAATTTCGTGAGCGGTGTCTTTGGTTTTGTAGTATCGTTTTTGATAATGAATTCCGAAATTAAAGTTATTTTTCTCTTTGCAGTTTTTTTTGTAAGTCGAGTTTATTTTTTAATACAAAGTTTATTTTATTTGAGATAAAATAAATAAATAACAAGTTACCACGGCCACGGAACTTAAGGGCTGCTGATGGAACAGGGTGGATTTTTAGTCAGTAGAAGTCTAGCACTCCCATCCTCCACCTAGAGCGAGAAAACTCATTTATTGCATTTTCCACCCCAAAATAAAAGATAAAATAAATTTTATGGCAATCGTATTAATCCTGTAGCTTTAGACCTTGGGCTTGATGATGCAATGGAACTTTCGAACGCAAACATAAATATTATTTGGATTATTTATTTATGTAGTTACTTTAATTTAGGTGTTGAACCGAATGGTCGTCATCAAGCATTGTCTTTTCAGTTACTCTTCAGAGTGACTGTGTAGTTTCTAGTCTATTCAGTGGTAAATTATTATATCTTATCTTAAATTTTATAGGAATAACCACCCGTTGCATTAGACATCAGACTTGACGATTTAGCGAAAGTTTAGAACTCCATAGTAAATACTTTTTGGACTTTCTATATTTCTTTAGTTTTGAATTTAGTTAATACGAAACAGCATTACTTATATAAATAGGGTCTTCTACAACGTGCCTTTTGTTTGGGACCCGGTATTTTGGTAATATTAAAAACGCCATAATCACAGAAAGATAAAGTAGGTAGGAAGTTATCAGAGCTCGAATAAAAGGTACCTGGTAAAAAAGCCGAAAAATTTAAGATAATATATGTAAATAACGGCGATAGTCTAAACTATATATATGAAACAGCACCAGTGTATAATCATATATACAACGTATAATTTAAAGGGTATATACATACCGAGTGCACGGCTTCTTTGGATGATAACAAACGATATAGTAAGGGTTTTCTAATCTTATGTCTACATGTGTGGAGCTTATTAGAAATTTCAATACATTGATACCAGAGACCGAATTTTTCAAATTAAGAAGAACGAAGAGAATTATCGTGTTAGTGACGTGGAAAGTGATGACCCTCATAGTGATGTGACACGTTTGTTATTATTGGTATTCAAGAAACATATGAAACCGATAATTTGGGGTCAATTCTGTGAGTCACTTATTTTGAGCTGAAACTTTGCATAGAGACTCTATAAAGATGTTGTCTTCAGTCCTTTTGGATAGATATGGGGTTTCCGTTACACGTTGTATATGATTGCATAGGTAGAAAATTTTGAACGTACAAAAATCTTCAGATATATAGTGCAACAACTACTTGTCTGAAGATAAACTAACTAACTAACTTTAGGGTAATATATTTTAAACATGTTATACAGGGTATAATGGAATATACATAAACCCTTAAATGGGGTAATTGTACTCATTATTATGAACGTGAAAATCATCATCAGCTGTTTAGTAAATTTTGTCCAGTTATGCACACTTATAAATGAACGAGGTCGTCTATTCTTTTTCGCAATTTTAAGGTTGGTCCCATTGTAAAAGATATTCATAATGATGATTACAATTACCTCTTTTCCAGTTTTACGTATGTATATTTCATTACAAAGTCAAAATTCTGAAATGCAAATTTTTATTTTTTAGAATAATTATAAAGTGCATGGAAGGCGAATAATAGATTGTCAGTACTTTTGGAGTCAATTAATCAATATAAGCAAACACAGTGAAAAGTTCGGCTACAATATGAGCTATCTAAAAATAGAAAAAGAGAAACGGAGGGGTCTCATATCCAAATTTTACTTGAAATGTAAGATGTGTGTATCTAGCTTTATTGTGAAAACTTCAGACCCCAACACAACTGAAAAATCTAAACTCAATCAATGCGCGGTATATGGTTCAATTATGACAGGAATATATATATTTTTGTATAGACACACCAACACTTTTTCTTACTTGTAACCTATTTGTAGAAATAAATATCATTTACAATTTAACGTAAAAAATAACCTTCCTTCTGAAACAGTTTATTAAAAAATAAATATCGGAAACTATAACTCATAACTTACGTACGTACGTACGTAAAAGTGTGATTTTTCTTAGTTAAGTAACACCAATTTTACACTTTTGAGTTTAATTTTGTTGAAGTCGGTTGTCACATAACTTCCATTTTTCTTTTAAATATATACTTTATACATGTCTTTCATTTTTTAAATCTTAAGTCATTTAAGTAATCAAATCTCTTTCTTATAAAGACGATTATAACAGCTCAAGATTGTTATGGCCGACTCGACACTCTCTCTACACTATTAGTGTTGTTTATGTGTGCATCGCCACGCATACATGCCGATTTTTACCTAAACTCGAGCGTTCAAATTTTGAAAAATGGCTCTTAAAGTTATTTTTGGCTTTGTAGTGTTTTGATATGGAAGTCGGTTCTATTATTAGCAAAAATTTTTTTTTACTTTATTGTACACTTGACTTTTCAACATATTTTTCTTTCTGTCATCTCATGCAAAATTAAAATTATACATATTTTCTTAGAGGTTTCCGTATGTTATTAAAACCCCTAAACTATAATAGCAATATTTCATTCGTCAATCGATATTGTTGTCGATAGCCTACGTTAGTGGATCTGCACAAGCACATCACTAACTTCTCGCAAGAGTAAGCGGCCGTGCAAGGCGATGAATCCGCATAACATAGTATCCTTTTGTTATTTTTACATTGCTTGTCCAGTCGCTTAGTGACGAACTTAGGTAGTGGTTAAGGAGCAATGTATTTATTGCAAAAGTAGTACAGTCGCTGTGATATTTGAACACAGAAATAACATAGTAAAAACAAGAAATATTTTACGATTTATTATTTTTCATGATTTTAAAGACAAATATTGTAAAACACTTGTAGGTACTTACATTATGGTAAGTGATTCCATGATTTACAAGTTTTGGTTTTGGCTACGGTTTTTGCAAGAAACCACTGAACAACTTGGCATTCTTATAATTTGTCACGAATACGCAGTAGGTAACAAAGTGGCAACGTCGCAGCGCGTGTTGTCTCGTGTAGGGGCGGGTGCGAGTACGCGGGCGGCGAGGCCTCCGCTCTTGCTGGCTTTTATTTAGCTTGTTAGGTAGATAGAGTCAGAGTAGCAACGACGTATCGTAGATTATACCTATATACAGATTTATTGTTTTACCGGTCGCCTTTTAGGCTACTTCAGTTCAAGGTCAACTATTTAAATTAACTGAATCATAAACGAGCTTAAACACCTTGATAATTTTTTTTAATAGTGATTTCTTTATGAAAAAATGACTATAATAAGATGATTGTATTTAAATGATAATGATTTATTTTGATAAAAGGTTTAGTTTTTGAAAAATAAAACACGTTTTACTTACACCTTCCCCGTACCTATACGTGATGCTGATGATTGATCCCAAATAATTTATGTCAAACAAAAACACAACTGATAAAAAGGTAAAAATAATCATTGAATGTCTAATTTAATTTATAATGAGGGCTACTCACCTGAAGAAGTCGGTGCCAAGCCAAATAAATAGGTTTGCTCACCTCGCGTGGATGGGAATGAATACCATTATTTGTAGCCTAAACCTATTCTTTTGGCTTGGCAAAAAAAAAAATCAAAGAAGTGGCAGTGGATAAGTACCTTTTTCTTCGAACGCTTATCTTTCAGTTGAAGTCTCCTGGTCTTTAACCCATCTACTTTTGCTATCCCTCTCAGTTTAGCTATTTCTTGGTTTAACTTCTTCCTTTTAGGCGTATCATGAAGTATCAAAAATTCATTTAAATCACTTGTAGGTATAGTAGGGTATCGTGATGACACTGTGGGCTCTAACAATTTTCTTTTGAGCTGTAACATGAATAAAACTATGCTATTAAGGACGCATTTACGTTTATCACTCGCTCAATTTTAGGTATCTTAGTAGCAACACAACAACATTGCGCGCACACACACTTACAAACCATTGTTCACCCGATTTTATACATTACTTAACTAATATTGATACTTGAAGGTAATATTATATTTTCTTTAATATTGCTTGATCATAATAAGTTGTAACTTATTGTTTACAAAGGGTTACCTGCTTATTGAATAGATGTTACTTTCAATTTTGTATTAATGTGTTTGACACCCGATTAGGAGTACTAGGGGACTTTGGAAATAAAATCCTCATATGTGATAAAAAAATTAATAAGAAATAAAGAAGTTTCGTCATGCCTGTCTGTCTGTTTGTCCATCCGTCTATATGTCACATCCATTTTCAACTAACGAAAAAAACGGAGGAGGTTATCAATTCGACGCGTATATTTTTTTTAATGTTTGATCACCGATTACTCGAAGACGGCTGAACCAATTTGGAAAATTCTTTTTTTGTTTGAAAGGGTATACTTCGAAATTGGTCCCATTGTCACCAAGTCAGGAGCTGATAATGGGATCTTGGAGTAATCGAGGGAACTCTTCAAATATTATAGGCACACCTACAGTGATTTGAGTATTTTTTTATAGTAACTTGTGTAGTTGCATTCGAAAAGCCCCATTTGTGAAGTGGATCTGATGATGAAGACCACAGATGGCCACTGGAACTACTCAATATACAAGTAGGAATAAGAAGTATTTCATGGGTTCCACTTCGATTACTTGAATATGGTTATTAAGCACAATATCGACGCTGGAAAGAAAAAAATATCCAAGCGACATTAGACTAACTTTACAGTAGAGCAGTTTAAAATTTTAATTTTCAGAAAAAAAATCTTGTAAATTCTTGTTATGGTCCAAAAAGCCTAATTCTTAGAAATTTATTTGGATATTTTTTTTATCGACATTATAGTATACGTAACTATTAAAAATAATGCTTAGTTTTAAAGTTAGTGTCGCTTAGTAAAATTTTCCCTAAAAGTAGAAACGGGAAAAATTGACTAACCGACAAGCTTTGACTAAGGAAGGTACGGTAAAAATGTATATGTAAAAATATATATCCTTTTTAGAATTTATATCAGAGTAAAAGTTGCCTTACCAAAATAAAAAACATGTGGAAGTTGAGGCAAAAGAACCTAAATATTAATTTAATATATTTTTTTTATATTACCTCAATGCATGTAGGAAAAAACTAAATAACTCGAAATGACCTAAGCGCCTAACAGTATATCGCCAGATACTGGAAAAATTAACTAAGTGGAGTAATTACCGTACGAACAGAAATGTCAAACTTGACCAAAGGCAAATTTAGCATTTCACAATTACGAAAACCACCAAATTTTCAAAAATGCTCGAAAATTTTGTCATTTAGTAAGGAAAAAAAAGTGAACTCTCGCGAACTTCAAAATGTCGAAGCCACATCAAAAGCCGTCGTAGAAGGACGTGAGTAAGTAAGACCAAACGACGCAGAAAAATCAGGCGATTCCAACAATGTATATAACTCAAAATGGCCAAAGATGTCGCTTGGATAATTTTTCCTTTCCAGCGTCAATATGCTCGTCACAATGCATATGATGAAGTGAAGCTGATGGTGAAGTACCAGGAGAACTCCTCAACAATTAACGGCCCAGCATTGGGAAAAGCAATATTTTGTCTACTTTCTAACTCTTTTCAGAAGTCGGACACCGCTTACCTACCGAAATTAAAGTTATTTTTCACTTTACAGTGTTTCTTGGAAGTCGGTTTAATTTTTTTGGTAATAAGTTTTTATATTCCGTAACTATTAGGACTATATAATACATGTGAAACTTGGTAGGTAGATGTATTCTGTAAACCGCTTTCCGATTTAAAGAAAAAAAAATTAAAAATTATTAAAAAAATATAAAAAAAAGTATTTTCAGTTTCAGTTCCATTTACCCCACATGGAACTGAAACTGAAAATATTTTTCATGAATCTTATGCGTGTGTGGTATTAATAGACAGGTCTTTAAAAATGACATACGGGTTTCTAAAACCACTTTTTCATAAAGTTAATCGTTTAAAAGATATACACTTCCAAAGTGGTAAAATGTGTCCCCCCTCTTACTTCTATAATAACGGAATGAAAGAATATACAAAAAATATATGCTATAACCAAAATTGGTTTGAACGAGATCGGGTTGGCAGTTTTTGAGATACAGCATATTTTCTAAGACCGCAAATAAAACTTTGTAATTCATACAAGCACTATGAAAAACAAAGTTATTTGGTGTAGTTACTACGGAAGGCTTCATGGGCGAGTCTGACTCGCACTTGGCCAATTTTTTTAGTTTTTGTACGAACTTAACATTTTGGCATATTGAACCGTATGAAGTAAGCCCAACAAAAGGTAACTGTTGTATATCGTTGAGGAATTCTCTCGACTGTCTATGGTCTCCATCATCAGACCTGTAATGACACTTATAACCCATATGGGTGCAAAGTTCTCATCAATATATATGAATTAAGTCCAAACACAAGGTAGCTACTGTAAACCATTGAGGAGTTCCCTTAACTGTCCTTCGTCTTCATCATCAGACCTCTAATGACAGTCACAAACTATCTAGGTGTAAAGTTCTGGTCAATTCAAATTAATCAAGCCCAAACAAAAGGTTACCGCTGTAAATCGTTGAGGAGTTCCCTCGACTGTCAGGAGTCAATCTGATGAAAGGCTCCATCATCAGATCAACTCTAGACCTTCCTTAATTTGTAGTACTTTAAGATACTTAATGAAAAAAAAAACATTTATACGGTCGAAGTGCGAAACCTCCTTATTTGAAGTCGGTTAAAAAAAAAATTGTTGTTTCATGCTAGGTTCAGTAACCAATTCTAAAAATAAGTATGGTGCTCGTTCTTACTTTTGTTTCGGTGCGAAAAAGCATCAACGTATTTTAGTCACAGTATACAAGATGCCACTCTTTTTATTATAGGTTTTGACGTATTTATTTTTTCGAGGAAAGCGATACACCCCTGCGTTCACGAGCGCGTCTCAGCGCAGAATGACGGTCGGAGCCGTGCGTTCGGTAGAAAAATGTATGATGAAATTTGAGACTGATTTTATTTTTCTCATAAATCATAAAGTTTTTTATGTATGTTCAAAATAATTAGCTTAACGTATAGATAAATACATAGGCTATAATTTCTTGTTATTTTGAAGTTAAGAATATGCTCCAGATTTGGCTTACAGGTACGTATTCAGACCCCATTTTTTGTAATTTTCTACGATTATTGCGGCGATAAAAACGTATTTATGTGAAAAAGTTGTATGGGACTGTGTAATTAAATGCATTCAATGTGGAGATGAATAAATTATCTTGAAATTAATACCATAACATTGTCAACATTTTAACTCCTTATGTATCAAAATGGTACCAGAAAAACATTGATATTTGCGAAAAAACGTAAATGCGTCCTTAACTAATACTCCCAAAATAGTTCACACTGACGAATACAAACTGCACTGAAACAAACCGATATATCCAGTTTTAAACTAGGTAACGTGTCTTTTCTTAATTTTCTAAGGCCTTTTTTTGTCACTATGAAGTCATCATCATTAAAATGGCAAGAACAAATCTTGGTATATTTTGTCGGGATCCAGTCTTGTCTATTAATTTTTGTGATCCACTGCTGTTTATGATTCTCTTCGGATGGAAATCTAGAACATGAATTATTTAAAATTTTATTACACTTACACTATGTGGGTTTTAAGTACTTTAAATTATTCAAATAGCAACTGCTACAACAGCTGTTAGTAAAATAATTATTGTAGATCTCAGAATACAGAAAGAGCCCCAGAAACCGCATTCAACTGTAATTGCAAGACAAGCGTCCCCCGCTAGCCTCACTTCCCACCCGCGTAATGTTGCTAGCTCAGACATTATTTGTCCGTTTTAGGGGTAAATTCATTAGCAGGGAAGCTAAAATTTTAGATAGTTATAATGTTACATCGAAACATAATTTCATTCACGGAGGGATGTATGAAATTATGTTACTATCCTATCCTTCCTTCCTCACACACACCACGAATTCTGAAAATTTGTTTCGTAATCTGAATAGGTACTATGTTAGTCATATAGTACCTATTACGAATGTTAAGCAATTCTAACAATATCATATACATAATTACATATATACGGGTCGCACTGATAACCTTTCTTTTTTCAAGTCGGTTAAAATATTTTTTGATTAAAGTAGTTATTAATATACTACAAAGAATAAAAGCCCTCAGTAGCTAATAAAAAAAGGGAAAATCAAAACTCTTATATTGGCAACACTAACAAGATGGATGCATCATTCTCTTTGATAATTACAAACTAAACAATTTATTCAGTAGTTAAATAAGACGATAAGTGAATGCGCTATTTACTCGTGAAATGTGATCCCACCCTGTTGTTTTTTTT
The DNA here is from genome assembly GCA_943138885.2 of Tholera decimalis. Lineage (NCBI taxonomy): Eukaryota > Metazoa > Arthropoda > Insecta > Lepidoptera > Noctuidae > Tholera > Tholera decimalis. Next base: position 14,045,729 of record OW964574.2, on the reverse strand, counting down.
AGTCCCGCTGCATTTTTACAGGTAGGAATGACACAAGGCGTCATAATTTAAATAAATTGGACACCGGTAAAACACGTCACGCGATATGACGTTCACAGAACAACTGATCGGCTGCACGTCAAACTACTCCATTCAGCAGGAGTAGTTTTTGTTGCTTCAGTATTAAGCGCGCTCTCGGCTTCTGGGGTTCTCTCTGTATTCTTAGTTGTAGATAGAATAATATGTCATTTACAGGATATTTTTAGTTCAGTGTTTTTAATTTTTGAAGTATTTGCCATTTATAAGACAGCCGCGGGACATTCGGTAAAAAATTGGATTCTAATTACGGCCCTGCCTTTTTTATTTTTATGGTTGATGTTAACAGATGACGATAGATGGCCCATTGTTTACAAAACATTACAAATTATAATATTTTGGCTACTAAAGGAATGAATGTTAAACAAATTTCAGTACGTATGATTATTAAAATATATTATTACTGAGATCTACGTACTCATTAATGCTTTATTCTCATGACTCAGTGTCGCCATCTAACGACGTGTAGAACTATATTGGGAGATGCCGACACTAATAGTAATAAGAGATCTTTCTAGAAATATTCTTATAAATTACGCATAAAAGCAAATACTTACAAATGAAATGTGATGCCAGTCATAGCATCAGAACGTCTATCCGAGTAGTTTTTACATGATAAAACACAACACTTCATCCTTTTCTTCTTGGAATACGAAAATTACTTAACATGCTAACGTTGCTAACGTTAACAAAGCAGTGCACGTTACGAACGCCGACGCCTCTCATACACTGACAAAGGCCACGCCTACGATGACGTCAGGACCTAGTTGAAAATCACAGTGCACGGTTGCTTAGGCCGCCTCTTTGTATAATTTACTCCGTATATAGAATCATTACTCTCTTACAAAGCCTGCTAAAACATGGTCCCAAACTCGCACCACTAAATTGATAATAATTATGCAACACGCACAGACAAATAAATTACTTTATTTTTATTTTGTGCGCATGTATCCGCCGACCCATTCATTTGGGGCGCTATTTTATTATGTACCAATGTCAGAGTGAAACTGATATATGGAACCAAGCGAGTGCGAGTGAGATGGATTGTTACGTGACATTGAGCTAGGAGCTAGGATCGTGTTATGTAGTATGCAGTGGGAGTCAGTCATTTATTATGAACTCAAATATTATAAAGGAGATGTTTCATTTTTATATGGGGTTCCGGCCATAACATGTACTTTTCAGCGAAACTGGGAACTTAACCCTGAATAGAATAAAGTAACATATTTTTCATAATATGAAATGGTTTTTATGTACAAAATAAAAATTAAAAATCTTTGACGTTTGTCCTATGAGTTATTATTTTACATGTTTTCACTTATACATGTTTTAATTATTTTCTACGTAATATTGATTAGATGATTTCAGAATGAATGAACGCCATGTTGAATAAAACATGGCAATAATTGAAAAACTATTATTTTTTGTGCACAACAAATCAGGCTCAAATTCACCAGAAAATATTTTTCCTCAATTTGTAGTACTTTTTCCTCTTTTTCGATAAATGTACTTCTGATGGCCGAAAATAACATCTCCTTTATGTTACACCTCTTTACCTTCTGTTTACAAATATATAAAGCTTCGGAAACGAAATAGGTTGCGTTCTTGAGTGGGTATAAAAATTTTTATGGTTTATAATTTTCACATGTCGTAGAATTTCTATAATCATGCATGTTAGGTGATTTTAATGGATATATACGCCTAGAAAAATGCAAATTATTATTTCAAAAAAGTATATTATAAAATATCTGATTAAGCCTAATCGTAAACGCATTATTATCTTAGTTTTTCTGGATGGAAGGTACCTATGTGATTATATTTTCAATGTCAGGGGCGGGCACAGGATTATGACACTGGTAATTTGGCTAGGGCTGCCAACATTTTATGATGAAAAAAACGTATAAAATTGTTTGAATAGGAAAATAAAAGTATTTGAAAGAAAAAAAGTTTTTTTTTTATAATTTCATGGTTTTATTACCTAAAAACGTATTTTTGTGTGCTTTTAGCACAAGCTAAGTAACTTTTTTTACTAATTTTAAATGTTTCAAAGCTTGTTTGACAATCAATATTTGAAAATAAATAAACAATTCTTTTCTAATTAAATTTATTGACGCTCTATTTCTCTCTTCTCACCATTTCAGATTCTTTACTAAAAAACCCTCTCAGTGAAAGCTTATACTTTTGCAAGACTGGTCATTTTAACTTTTTTAGGAGTCACTTGAGTAACACTATCAGAATTACTTGTCATTCTAAGCATTACTTTTCACTTAAAAAAAAAAGATTTTTTAATTATAAACCAAAACAACGGACAATTTTCATACAATTTTGTCGATACGTCGATAGTGAAATCTGTGATAATGTGACCTGTCACTGTCACATTAACATCTGACATCTAACATTTCGTTCAGTAATTATAAATCGTTTCCAGCATCTGTTTTAACTTATATGTACCGTTAAATAGTTAAGTACTTACCCATAAATCTCATAATGAATGTTTTGTTCTATGTATCGCAGTAAATGTTGGAAATAAAGTATTTTCACATACTTTATTTGTATGCAAAAGTATAAAGTATAATTACCAAAAATAAAGTAGGATACGTTATTAAAAACTTTTACTTTTATAGATTTTTAGCGTAGCCACAGTCACGCGACGGGTCTCAAAGTAGAAAACCATGCCAACAGAACAAGTCTTAGATGTACTACTATTCGTGTACATATTCTACGGCAACGCAGACAAAATAGCGGTCGATCGTCGCAGCCGCAGAAATTCTAATAAGTAAAATAATAAGCTAAAATATTATAACTACTCACCTAGTCAGCTTCAATTTCAGCCGTGGAATAGAAATTATTTAAATCTGAATATCCCGAATCAGTTCACACTGTACTAGAATTACTAAACCATATGCAAGGAAAATAATATAATTTAATCGTGTGTACACACTACACACCACACAGCCAGTTATACGTTTCATAACTTTTAACATGAAACTTTCGAGCTACATTCCTACATTAAACACAATTTGAATCTTTTCACTGAATGACAATTGTAAGAACTTGTTATTTTTAATTTTTTATTTATCCATTTAAAAAAAAAATCAACAAACGCACTAGTAAAAGCAAATGACTACAATTATTATAGAAACTCAGTAATAAACTGTTGAATATACACACTTTCAAATGTTAAAATGAAAAATCTTACAAACATTTCACGCAATCACTACAGAAACACATAAAACATAACAGCCGCGAACACAAAACATTATTTTTACTCGGATTATAGGCAACGAACATTTCCGATTATTCCCGAAAACTGCCGAAGTTTAAGTAGCATGCCGCAGGATTCGGCTTTCGACATTCATGGGTGTGTGCGTAGGCGAATTGTGCACAAATAGCAAAATTACTACACACATGCGAACAGAAATCCTGCGGTAGAGGGCGGCAGGACTTGAGAATAGGTAAATTTGCAGCGCCTGGCAAACATAATGTTTGTGTGCTTGCAAATAGGTGCTATTTATAAAATATTAGGCGTTTTTACGTTATTATATTTTGTTTATTCATTTATTTACTATTAATTAAAGTCATCTAAAACGTACGAACGTTTTATTAAAATATCTGTGAATGGCAAGTAAAGCACTACATTTCTGCCTACAAGGAACGCACGCCCATGTTCAATGTGGGTATTAATTTGACTTACGTTAATGCTTCTCTTTGATGTTGCTATTTCTGAAGCAAATACGGGTACGGGAATTTCTTCTTCAGAATGTATCTAAAATGAGATAAATATTTAATTAAAAGGTAAATCCATGAATTTAATTAGGTTATGTTGAGAATAATCGTTTGTTTTTCGCGCCCCCTCCTCTCCGGAACAACAGAAGACGTTTTATTTAATGTTTGTTCCTGGTGCGAACAATTATTTCTGACCATCTTTGTTGACAAAAAAAAATATATTAACAAACAAAAATATTATAACCATAGAATTGAATAACTCATAAAAACCAAAATCATCAAAAACAAAATGTGCTCTTAACAATACATATAAGATAGTACATACAATTATAGACTTTTTCATAATCATTGAATTAATTAATTATTGAATACCTACTTTATTATAACGTCGCAGTCATCTGGTTGAATCTGCTATTTGACTAAATGACTAGCGTGTTCATTGAATGACGACATTTAATTGAATGACTAGGCCGAACATTGATTGAACAAGTGTCACTCAACGTCCAACTAGTTAGCAGATTGTAAGATAGCCCTTTGAACAGAGCGCACATAAAATCAGTCAGGTGATTCAAATTTGAGTCTATAGAGAAACGGGCCAAAAGGCTCATCGACCACGAGAAACTGGTCGAGACAAGGCTCGAGAGCCTAGAACATCGGCGACGTGTTGCAAGCCTGTCAGTTTTCTATCGGTTACATTTCGAGGAGTGTGCGATGGAATTGCACAGTCTTATTCCGCCAAGCCCGTTCCATCATCGGACTACAAGACAAACGGCGATGCGCCATCATTACATTGTGGACATCCCACCCATACGCACGAAACGTTTTGGGAATACCTTCATTGTGCGTACGGCTAAGGAGTGGAAGTCCCTGCTGGAGTCTGTATTTCCTGATGGTTATAACCTGGGAGTCTTTAAGTCAAGGGTGAATAGGTTATTTCTAGGCAAGCGTGCTTCATCTTCGACCACATCATCGCTTAAGATCAGGTGAGATTCATTCAATCAAATAGCAGATTCAACCAGATGAATGCGACATATATTATGCAACCGAATAAAAATTTATATCAGATATTAACAGTACTAACCGTACAAATAGGTACAGCAGATTTTTTTAGCATACGATTGCCTGTGGGTGACGAATATATGTCTTCGTCCCTAAAATGTATAGAGCATACCCTACTGGCATTAGTTGGTTTCCAGTCATCCTCTTTTCTTTCTAAGCGTATTGCTGCGATCCACTTTGTTCGTCGAATCTCTTTTTTGGGGAAACTAAAAGTAAATGACTGATAAGAAACACTCACAGAAAATCCAATACATCCAATTTATAAAACTCTTTACGTATTATTAAATATATAATAGATTTTAAAACCAGGCTGGTTACTGGTTGCATAATACCGACAACTCGTGGTTGTCTATACGAAAACAAAACATGAAATTATTTTAGTTAAGTACCTGTGATCAGTTATCCCAGTTTGTTTTTAACTTGCTTTTTTCCGTCTTTTACGCCACTTTACTACGCAGGAGGTCATTTTTATCCTTGAGAAATGAGCTACTTCTTGTATTTTGTACTAGTCAACACGGTGCATCTGACTGAGCGGTGCTTTAATTGTACCTACTATTTTTACCCGCCCACTTAATTGGGGTTTGCGTGGAACGATTTTTGAGCTAAATTCGTATTCAGTATCATTTTACTAAAACCACTTAGTTATTTACTTTGTGTTTAATAGAGTCAGCTAAGTTGCTATGACTGACACTACTTTGTAAAACATTTTGTTCGGTTATTTAGTTTTTACTGTCTCTATCTGCTTGTTCTTACACTGAGGCATAAACATACATAGTTATAGTTTTTTTTCTTTTTCAGTGGGAAAATCATCAAATGTTTATTCCCGCTCTAGGTGGAGCAGAAGTTACTGTCAACTGTCAGACTTTTACTGACTAAAAAACCACCCTGCTCCTTCAGTTGCCCTTACGTTTCAGGGCCGCGGTATCTCGTTAGAACATTCCCGCGACCCCGACAGGACATAGCCATAGATACTTGGTCATTGGATTTTTAGGTTTGAAGCACAAGCATGGCGTGTAAATTTTATTTACTGAGCCATATACATTGATTTAAATAGTAAAGATACATTCGTCCGAACCACGGTAATATTATCTATACAGTATTCCAACTTCATACAAACGGACGAAGTGCGAGCTATGCCTACGCGCTTCGATCTCGGTATGCGCTCGGTATGCAGACAGTCGCGACCGGCGCGGCGACTGTGCAGCGGTGACGAACGGACGGTGTGTTGCTTTTTTAAAAATAACCGCGCGATTTTTCACTAAAAATAAGTTCAAGTACATATTTAATATGACGAGTAGGATATATTGTGCTGTTTTTGGTTGCATGAATTCGTCAATAACGCATCCAGAGATAACTTTTTTAAATTACCTGGAAACTCTAAAAGGTAAGACTATAAAATAATTTTACTTGCTAGTAGGTAGGGTACATGTGTGTCTTTTTAATGGATAAGTATTTTCTTTTATCTCCCGAAAATAAGATATCTGGATTATTATATTATTATTATTAAATAAAGTGGTAAACATAAAAATGGTTTTTTAATTAAATCTACCAAACAAAAAATAATACGCATTTTTATTGAACACTTCCAATTCAATTCACAATGTATTTTATTTGTTTATATAAAAAAAGTACATTTACAATCACAAAACTAAATGGAAACACAAAGTAGGCAAATGTAACTAAAATGCTGGAGACGGGCAGCCCTATCGCATGTTTACGTACCGCGCGGCTGTAGGCATTTATTTCAAAGGTACGGTCGAGTCAATAATACTATATAAATAATATTACCGTGTCCGAACATTTGACGGTCACTATACAAAAAATACTACCGCCATCTATTAGAACTAGTATGAACTACGATGTCAATCGGCGTGGTCTTCTCCCAGGCGTAACCTTGTGAGCGGGGTGTGGTATTTTTCGAAGTACATAGGTATAATTAAAAAGTAAACCTTTTATTTTTCAAAATTAATATTTGTTGCAGTTTGTTTGTGTTATTAAGTTTTCATTGGCCTTTGAATAAAACATTTTTTTTTTAATTTTGTCTTTTTGTTATTCTGGACATCTTTTCCAATGAATGAATAAATTAATTTAGATTTAACACAACTATTAATTAATTTTGTACATAATTTAATCTTATAGTTATATTGTTAAATCTTTTTATTTCATCGGCTACAACGCGCGCCGCTGCAAAGTTCTGTCGCACTCGCACTTTTACGCGGTAACGCGGCTTCGCGTCATCTTTGCCAAAGGTTGAGACAAATAAGAAAGAAAATTGTTTTAAATTATGTTATAAGTTGATTTAATGACATATTTTTAACTTACCGGTGATATGAAATGTTATCATTTTTTTTATTCTGCTTTTTGTCGTAGTTCTCGCAACCCTTCACGGCACAACTTGGCATTTTTGCTTGTAAAATTTACGATCGCTCCCAAAGACAGCCGATCACGTTCTAGCTAGTTCACTTCGATAAAGGGAAGACCATTTTGGTATCAAGTTCGAGGCGTCATTGTTAGGGATGAAACGAAACCATCTGGGTATCGATACTTTTACTCGATACCGTATCGGTCACGAGGTACCGATACCTACTCGATATCAAATGAAAAGTATCGATTCCTACCTGTATCGGTCAATTTTTCCGTCGGAAGTATATATGTATATAAGGCAAATATGAACAGCAGTGTTAGTATATTGTGTAGTCTTAAGTATTTATTAAAATAATATACACAAAAATATGAAGGAAAAAAACTGTTATCGATGTGCTCTCTAAAAAAACAATAAATTTTTTTAATGCATTCCGGTTAATCGATTTCTGGTAGCAGTCACTGTCACGCCAGCCTTTGAAAACAACTTCTCGCTAGGTACAGAGGTACCAAAATATATGCAAATACATTCTCGCTCAGACTTTTGTGGGCCCATTATAACTGATTTTGCTAAATATTGCTATTACAAATTCAATTCAGTTAAGTTTTAATTTAATAAAATCAAATAAGGTCAGGCGGGGCAAGTGCGCCGACGGGGTAAGCGCACCTACCATAAAAATATCGAAAACTACAGATATAATACAACTAACGACATCTTACATCCATGCAACATACTCAAACACAGTCCCACTTCACAATCACAGATGCCTCTGTTCACTATTACTTGATGTATCCACCATTTTAGTGTCATTTAAACCTGTTAGAAGAGATGAGGACGTGTTATTTATCCCCTTAATTCTTTGAATATTTTATGTGTTGCGGCAAACCAATGAAGTGAGTACAGAAATTAGTTGTTTTTCTTTAAATCTATGGCTGTATTTTAGTCCTAGGTAGGGAAATTAATATTTTTTATAGAATTTAAAATCGTAACCTCAAAATAATCAAGGGAGGCAAGTGCGCCTACGTTTTTAGTAGTATGGCGCACCTCCCCCGAGCCAGAAATCGTCAGCTTTTATGATTTAGTTATTTTATTACCCGACGGCCTCTGTGCTGTCTTGTGCTGAGAAGGTGTAGGGTAATAGCCTATCACCCAACACCTTCTTAGGAAAAGCTTTGTATCAAGTCTAGTAAAAGTTTCGTATCAAGTCCATAAACTATTTTTAACCGACTTCTAAAAAAGGAGGAGGTTCTCAATTCGGATGTTTGTATATTTTTTTTTTTATGTTTGTCCACGCATAACTCCGTCGCTTGCCAACCGATTTGAAAAATTCTGTTGGAAAGGGTATACTTCCCAAATGGTCCCATGAAAACTTTATCGAAATCGGACGAGCCGTTTCTGAAAAATCAAAAAAAGTCGAAAAAAATAATTTATGTTGATGATCTTTTCGTTTACTCTGCATTGCGTTTTTAGTTCGCGCATAACTCCGTCATTTACGAATCGATATGGAAAAATCACTGACCCACTAAAAAGCGCGAAAATAAAAACTTTTTTACTGTTAACACTTACGATCAACGACTTATATAATTATAGCGCCCCAAGAGCAAATCTCTAGAAAAAATAAATAAAATTACTTATTTAAAAAAACTTTTTTGCAAAAAATAAAACCGACTTCCATATCAAAACACTACAAAGCCAAAAATAATTTTGATTTCGGTAGACGGTGTTATTGGTTTTGTATTTTCTTTTTTTTTCACACCGCCTTCCGAAATTAAAATTATTTTTGGCTTTGTAGTGCTCTGATATGGAAGTCGGTTTTATTTTTTGCAAAAAAGTTTTTTTAAATAAGTAATTTTATTTATTTTTTCTAGAGATTTGCTCTTGGGGCGCTATAATTATATAAGTCGTTGATCGTAAGTGTTAACAGTAAAACCCAAGTACTCGTCAATTCCTTTGTTCCTTATTTTATGTATGCTTAGGTGTGCCTAATCGGAAGCGATAATCGAAGACTAGCTACTTTGAAAACGATCGATCCGGCTGTTATCATTCAACATCAGTCTTTAAGTCATGTCAAAGTCCTTTGGGCTTCCTGAACAACTCTGACACTAGGTTGCCCACAGATCTCTCGACAAGAAAAGTTGGATAGTTACTGCAAATGGTCCTAAACTTATTATTTTTTACAGATGGTTTATACTTATCAAAGAAAAACCGATAAACCTCCTTGGTCTAGAGAAACTTTATGTCAGGCAGTTGACGCTGTCCGATCAGGCCTATCTGGATATGAAGCAGCTAAAACTTATGGTATACCTCGTAAAACAATCATGGATCATGTGACAGGTCGAAGGGGCTAAAAATCTTTCACACAAGGTAGACCACCAGCCTTGTCAGCCGAAATTGAAATAGACTTAAAGGAAAAATAGGAAAGGAAAGGATTAAAGGAAAGGCATAAAGGAAAAATTGTTACCTACTCTTGTAATTTTACTTAATGCATAAAATAAGTCTGATTTGATTAATTAAAGATATCTATTATTCTAGCCAAACATTTTTATTTAAATACAGCAGTTATTTACCTTTTTTAAAAATAACAGCATTAAGGTTTAGAATCCCTGATTACTAGTCTATGGCGCACTTGCCCCAAATTTGTTATGGAAGCTGTAGTAGCCTATAGGACGAGTACACTAAAAAGAAGCCAAGAGTAATACGTTTATTTGTTTATATTCTATTAAGTACATTATCGGTTTTTCTGGTAACGTACGATTTTAGCGTTATTATTTAGATTTCCAATTTAATAGAAAATTTCGTTAAAATGCTGATAGAATTGATTGAATTGACGTTTCTTGCAGCTACAACATTCCAAATATTGACAATTTTTTTTTTATAATTGAAAGGCGTTTGCGTTCGACCATAATCTCACCTGATGTTAAAACGTACGATTTTAGCGTTATTATTTAGATAGGCGCACTTGCCCCGTTTCCAGGGGTAAGTGCGCCTATATCCGTGTTTTCCAATTTAATAGAAAATAAAAAATAAAAATAAAAAATGAAAATAAAAATTTGATAGAATTGATTGAATCGACGTTTCTTGCAGCTACAACATTCCAAATATTGACAATTTAATAAATGTTCACTCATAAGTCAGCATTAAAAAAAAAATATTTTGCATCGAAATCATCTATGCAAAAAATATGGCGCTCTTGCCCCGCCTGACCTTAAACAACCGCCACGCAATGAAGGAATGTAATGACAAACCGACCGCCTGAATTAATAAATTACGAAAAACACAGATTATATTATAACCAAGGCTGCCAACTGAGAAGTAGAAAAGATGCGACCGACCGATCGACCGTGTACCTATCGATACAAGTACTTACTTTCCGGTCCTACTTGTTACCAGGGTTGGATTTTGTACTATAATTATAGTATTTATACTATAATTTCGCCCTTTGTACTATATACTATCCACATCTAAGGATAGTACGCTAACATACTATAATTTAAAGTATGCTCCCGAATGCTTAGTTTTACGTCATAATTAAGAATATTCCGACCGAATTCCGATATTTCATGGTTTTCTGTGTTGATGATCGGGGATTCCTCCATTATCTTCCGAAGTACACTTCTCTCTTTCCCAGGGTTAGATTTTGTACTATAATAATTTGTATTTAAAATGCCATTTTAATCTCTTGTGACGCTATCAAAAGCGGTAGCAAAAGTGGGAATTTTACCGATTTTATTCCTACTAAGGATATGTTGATGAGATTAAATGCCAAGGATGAAGATTGAACTAATAGTAATATTCAAGAACTGATAAACTTAGATGAGGAGTAAATTTTGCCTTAACGGGTGTTGATTTTAATGACTATTCTATGTTAAATTAAAAAAAAATGAAAGTGTACTATATTTTTTTTATAAATACTATCCTTTTCATTTGTTTGTACTATCTTTTTCAACATACATAAATCCAACCCTGCTTGTTACTCAGTTCTAAAGTATCGAGTACAAAAAAAAGTACTTGGTATCGAAATAAAAGTATCGAGTAGTTATTTGTATTTACTCGTATCGTTCCATCCCTCCTTACGCAGTTATTTAGTTTATATTATGTCAATTGGCCATACAATATTTTTTATTTACTATTTAGAACTGTACAAGATTCTATTGACCTCGGATGCACCTCGGATGACCTCGCATTTCCGGGCATTACTACTTGAAACTAGATAAACAACTAAAATAATTTTAGTTATTGTAATTGAACGCAGAAATGGCTAAGGTCAGTGAACTGTCAAACCTACAAAACAAGAATAAATCAGAAATAAAACAGGATTTTGAATGTTTATAAATTAAAACAATGGATGTGGAGAACTTTGAGAGCTGGGCGTCACAGCCTGACGTGTGCAAAGAGTATGTAAAACCTAAGTGTGCCACTGCTGCCTGTCTGCAAGCGGGACGCGGGATGTCACCGCATCTTATATTACGGAGGCCGGAAATAAAGAGGTCTACTCCGAAATGTTGCAGAAGTGCTATGGGATTTCGGTAATGTCTTATACGTTCATATTAGTTTTCCTTAAACTCAGTAGATTGGGCACCTGTAGTAAACGCAGTCGATCAAGGACATTTATAGTTTCCGATCTGATGTTTTTGCACTAAGTAGCTTAATTATTTTGTCATCTGTTGAATGTTATCACTGCATGTCGCAAATTAAAATGTCTCCCTATTTACTCCCCTAAGATGACCCACTGACCACTTCCATTCTGTGCTGTCTAATTTTATGTCTAAAGCTTAGAACAACAATGCATAGAAGGATAGTACGAGTGCAAAAAGTGAGGCAACTAAAACTTAGCCATTTTTGGCTAACTTTGCTCGACGAGCCGTCAGTACTCAAGGTCACACTCTGCCGAACAGAGCTCGCGAGTAAATAATTTAAAACGACCGTTTGTAGCGTAAAGGGATGTCATAGTCCTTCAGGAAAACAAAAAACGTGTAATCAAATTACATTTCACAAGTAAATACTTACATTTTATACATTATATTTAAGTAAATCGACCATCAAACAAAAATTCTAATAACCTAACTTATCACAATTCAATGTTGCTATCCGTGAGGAAAAAAATACCCATATTGATTTCTTTTGTGCTTATTTTTGTTTAAAAAAAATATAGTTGTGGCGGCAATCATGTATGCGTCAAACTAAACTATCTTTATTTACAGCTACTACCTACAGTGTTTTATAACCAAAAGTTACTGTTAGTTCAAAGAGTGGCATCATAAAGATGACAATTTTATTGATTAAGATTTTTTTCATTTAAGTGATGTTCTCAATAATATTTTTCTATTTCATAAATACAACACATACTTTTAATTGATATCAAACGAGATTTTTCAATCAATTAATACATTTCTATAATATCATTATAACACATTACACATCAAACATTCTAAACGCAATAAACGATATCTCATTTCGTTTACCTTCCTTAAATATATGTCATATAAGTCATATTACATGAAAAAACATCATCTTATTTAGTTTCATAACATAAAATACTTGATTTGATCCAGCAACATAAATTATTAATTTATAAATTAATCTTATACGTTTCAGATATCTTGAACCCAGATTCTATTAAAACTGAACTAGATCAAATACCATACAATCTGGAAAGTCCACATTGTTTCATGAATATTGAAGACAATAGTGAAGGTATGTGAAGTATAATATTAATATTATGTGTCAAGTTCATACTAACAACCTCAGGTCCCTATCAAGCGGTCATTGGGGCTCGACAGTGTAATATTCTGTGGGGGGAAAGTGTCCTAAATTTCGTGACAGCACATTTCAAATCCATATTAAAGCATAACATTTTTTATTCTTTAATATGAATAGAAATTAATATATTCATGAAAAAAATATTTTCGGAACTCTTGTTTTAAATTGAATCATGTCTAGGTGTAGAATTGCATAATCCAACACTGTATCGGCACACTAGCGACGAGGTTCACAACTAATGCCAACCAGCCAATAACCAGCTGCGACAAGAGCGGGACTTACTTGACTGGACTAATGTGCTAAGTCCCCTTAGGTGGGGCAGAGGGCGTCCACAGTGCTGCCCCATCGCGTTCTGTCTTGGGGTTTTCTTTTCCGATGTTCTTCAACTCCACCGCTACCACCACTACCATACAGTGTCGTCAATTGTTTGTGCATTGTTTTGAAAACACCCCCAACCAACTAGCTGTCTCTTCTTCATGCCTCGATCACGCCTGATGGTTAGCAATAGATGTGTTCAACGATGACCAGAGAGCCCTGAAGACGCCTGTTCACTCTTGCTTTAAAGTCAGACGGTCGTATGTGGTAGGGAACACAGAACCGACAGAGTCCCTTAACTGTGCGCACAGTAAATGTGGAGGCTAAAGGTTTTACTTATGAAGAAGAGTCAAATCCAGTTGATCAATTATTTAAAAATATTTTCATAAGTAACTCAATCTAAATCTTTTTCAGATGACAATAAGGATATAATAGAAACGAACTATCTCTTATTATAAAAATCTAAAATGAACAAAATCCGATCTACAACAAAGGGAAAAAGACAAAACAATTGCAACGGAAAAAAGAAAAATACGAAAGGATGCTTTGGAAGATGACTTAGATTCTGATACTCCTATAGCTGAGCTGTCAAAGAAAAATGTTCTTAAAGTTTTACCTAGTAAAGATGAAAATGCAATACCAGACGGTTTGCTCGTGGTGAATGGAAACAAGGACTTAGAAGCTTCCGTTGTTGAAATAAGTAAATTCCGGTCTTATGTACTAATAATAAACATTGCTCGTTAGACAACACAGTTTAATTAATAGTGAATCACTGCGGCCCCGGCACGCAGGGGCAACTGAAAGAACAGGGTGGTTTTTTAGTCAGTAGGAGACACTCCCTTCCGCACCACTCAGGGCGGGATGAGTCGTTTGATGATTTCCCCCACAAAAGAAAGTACCATCTATACTTAACATTGTAAAGAGGTAATTGTTTTTGTATGTAGTGGTAATTTCCGGAACTAATGATCCAATTCTAAAAAAAATAATTGGTCATTTGGCATTGGCATCAGCATTCGCGGCGGGCGGGTCAGCAATAAAATTACTAGAACAATTCTTGTTTCAGGCTTCCAATACCCGAGAGGGCAGAACGGAGTCAAGCAAGTGTCCGAACGCAAACGCGTCATGCTAACGTGTGACACCGTCCTTAGAGACACCACCGCTGCCCCTTCAGGCACCACAAAAGCTGGTTCCAATTCTTCTTCTGCCCACAAGAATTCATGGAAATAAGCCTCCTTAGAGAGCACATGCTTAAAACCCACGCCGACATAGACGTAGAAATTAATAAAATAAAACGTTACCCACGCTCCCTCCAAATTGAAAAATCTCATCTCGAATGCCGCCAGTGCAATTTGAATTTGACAGATGTCATTTCGATGTGCCGCCATTTTGTTGATGTGCACAAAAATATTGTATACAAGGAATGTATTGCGGACTATAAAGTTGATGCCAGCCCGTATTCTTGTCACTTATGCGGTCAACAGTTTCATGTTTTCAGAACGTTAACAACACATTTGAACGAGCACTACGCTAACTGTATTTGCGACGTTTGCGGGAAATCATTTTTAAACTCAAAACGTTTGAAAGTCCACAAACGGACTCACGAAAACGGCAATTTTCCTTGCACCGAATGCGGAAAAGTACTCAAAACGAAAACTTCTAAGGCGAATCATATGGAAAGCGCTCATTCTAAACGCGTAATCAAGTGCCAAATATGTTTAAAGCCGATGAAACATTATAATGACAGAATAAAGCATATGTCAGAGGCTCACAATACCTATTACGTATAAGTTCAAATGTCCTATTTGTGCACGTGAGTAAAATATAAAGCATTATTTGGCGACGCATATCCGTCAGACGCACGGACAGAAGAATAAGAATTGTTCTGAATGCGGTATGGCACATATGCTGAAACCATTGATTTAAATAGTAAAGATACGGTCATCAGAACATTTGACGGACGCGGTCGCCCTACAAAACACACTAGCGCCATCTATGATAACTAAGATGTCAATCGGCGTGGTCTGCTTAGTGTTACCAACTTAGTGGATTTTCCACTAAAACTGGTGGTTTCGACCCCCCTTTTAGTGGCGAAATATTGCTTTTAGTGGGTGGTGGTCTTTTCTAGTGGTCAAGTAGAATTCAGTTTCAATTACTGAAAGTGCTATTACTCAACTACTAAGCCACTAAAACTTTACAAAATATATTATTTTTACTTCATTAATGTACTTAATTTACTTTTACTGCGTAGGCACAATAAAAGTGCAGAACTTATGGCAAGAGTTGATGATCTATGGCGACGTTCTAGTTCACTTCGATAAAGGTTAGACCACTTTGGGACCAAGTTCGAGGCGTCAGTATAACATGCGATCCGCCCAGTCCTTACGAAGTAATATATATGTTTTTTTTTTTTTTTTTTAACAATAAATAGAGCCGAGTTCCATATCAAAACACTACAAAGCTAAAAATAACTTTAATTTCGGAAGGCGGTGTGAAAATAAGAAAATACAAAAGCAATAACACCGACTACCGAAATTAAAATTATTTTTGGCTTTGTAGTGTTTTGATATGGAAGTCGGTTTTATTTTTTTGCAAAAAAGTTTTTATTTTTTTGCAAAAAAGTTTTTATTTTAACACGCGAGTTTAACGCGCGTGGCTTGATTTTGTACGATGCGTAATATAAATATTGAGTACGTAGCTCGTGGCTAAATATTAACAGCGGCTCGGGTCGATCTTCAGAGTTAAGCAACACTAGCCGAGGTCGATCTGCGAAAGGGTTACCATATTAACACATCGAGATTCCTGAGTACCTCGGATAGCAAGATAAGTCGTTGGTTCTGGCTGACATGTGTACTTCTTTGACTGTCGTTACTGGTAGTCAGAAGCCAGAACATCTGACACTATTCTTGCCAAGGGGTATAATGTTACCCAGCTACTGTGTTTTATTTATTTTTATTTATTTATTTTACTTCAAAATAACACGGCCGAAGGCCAATTACATTATTTGAAGACATTATAAAAAAACATCTAACAGTCATACACTCATCTCACAGTACTCCAGGCATACAGACAAGATCTTCTTCCATTCATCCGCAAACACATCACAATCAGGTTTGGCATCCAAGAGAACGTTGAGCGCGGAGAGTGTGCGAGGAATAGGGGACTGGGCTCGAGCGACGGTACGACTCCTGGACACAGCGAACAATCTGTGTCTCCGGTTGATTGATTCCGGTGAAAGTTGATCGGAGCAAATAGATGGCTTAGTTCGTCATGGAGATCAGGAGCCGGTTTCCGCGAAATATTTTAAACATATTAATGATTTGATCATTTTTCCGTCTAACTTCTAGAGAATTATACCCTAAACTGCCTAGGAGAAAGTTAGAAGGATACAAGAAGGGATAGAAACCAAAAGTACGCTTACAAAGGTACCTAAGATAAGCCTTCTGAACCCTCTCTAAAACTAATGTGTATTTCTTTTAAAAAAATGTGTATTTTTTTTGTGTGGAGGTCAGGTACGTAGTCGCTCCATGTACAACACTAGTTCTCATCTGCATCCAGTTAGACATTAAGCCGACCACAGCCTTGTTGGGACAAAGCTAAGCAGAAGCAAGAGTAACAACAAATATTAACATCGGTATTTTTCCAGTCATTGTAAGTAAAACAGAAATGCCTTTTATTACAAAAAAACTAAATGACAACTTTGTAAACACTGTTTTATGTTTAATATTTGCATAACAAGCATGTGTTTTTTTTTTAACGTGGTAAAATTATCAAATAAGTCCTCCCACCCCGGGCAGGGTGGGAGGGACTGTCAGACTTTTACTGACTAAAATCCACGGTGTTCCTTCAATAACCCTTTACGTACCGGGGTCACGGTAATGGGATGAGTCCCACGACCCCGGCAGGCTTTGACCCTCTACAGAGGGGGCCTCGTCATGTTGCTGACGCTCTTTGAGGCGCGCGTGGAACACAACGCGCAGTCGACCCGGGCATGGTCCATGGTCGGACAGCGAGTTGCCCTTTACTCGCTGTTCGCATGCCCGCGCCTACGGTGGCCGGAGATCATCGGCCGACGTCCGACGCCGTGGGCGTCTACCACTGCGGCTGGGCTGGAGGGAGGACGCCATCCTCTCCCTCACGCGGCCCGCCTCCTCCTTCGAAAGCATGACTGCTTCGCAGAAGGAGGCGACCGCTTCCCACTCCCTCTCGCCCCGCAGCATGGCCTCAACCAATGCCGGGCGCGAGAGGTCTCCGCCTATCGCCGCCGTGAGGACACGTCGGTGCTCTGCCCAGGCGGGGCAGTCTTGCACCGTGTGCTCTACGGTGTCCTCAGGGCGACCCTCGCAGTGGTGACACCCAGGCGTTTCCTCCTTTCCCTTCAGACACAGGTACCTCCCGAAACTTCCGTGTCCGGTGAGGACCTGCGTCATGCGGTAGGTCAGGACGCCGTGACGCCGATCTAGCCACTCCTCAAAGAGGGGTCTTACCGCCGCAATTGCGGCGTGCCCGGCCGTCGGTTGCGACAGTCGTTCCCTCCATACTGCCCTGAGATCGCGCCGGAGCTCTTCCCGCCGCGCCTCGACTTCTCGAAGCAGCGGAGATACGCCCCGGAACAAGCATGTGTTAGATCTGAATGTATGAACATTTCGTAACATCTCTTAACCTACCAAATTGTATGCGAATACATTATTTACTACTATTTTACTGGCTTTTATTTATTTTCCCTAGTTAGTGATTTTATGTGTCTGAGCCGGTCAAATTATAAACAAGTAATAGTATTGTAAAACACGCGCCACGTGTGGATAGTTTGCCGAGCATACTGGATGGTTGCAACCAGAACAATGCAAAGCCAACAAACTCTTGATGCTGACTCTTTGGAAGATCCTGCTAACGCGGACCACCTCAGGAGCATATTGAACTACATATTGACATTCTATATATCGACATCACTAGTCCTAAACGACTATAAGCTAAATACGAACATTATTTTATTTGAACGTCTTGAAGTATAACGTGGGTATCGGCGTAAGGTAATTAAAAAAAAAAACGGCAGTGTTCACACATTTATTATTGTAAAAAAATTATTGTTGTGTTTAAAAAACATAGTCAATTTGAAAGTACTTGCGCATAATTTAGGCAATAGGATTTACAAATGTCTGTAACTGTCTCAGTTTAATTGAAAAACCGTCAAATTAACATAATCATACGTAGGTAGTTCGTAAACAATAATATTCTCTCAATTAACAAGTTTTGAACAACAAAACTATGCCAAACAAGACGTACCTGTATATGGTCATAAATGGTCACTTTTGGTTTAACTTATACTAGATACCCGTGATACTTGAGATGGTGGATACAGTTTTATATTATTCCACGTTCGGCCCAGTATTCGCACTTATCTTGGAAAAATCTTGTAAACAATGGGGTGAATGCGGAAGAAATTGTTAATTCAAATAGTGGTTATTTCAAAATATTCTGTGACCCATATAAAATAACTAACACATGTGCCATTGGTCGTCTTACACAACTATACACATAATACATGCAAAAAAAATACATTGTAAAGGCTCGAAAGTTTGTATGAGAAACACCGCGTAAGGTGTAAACGCTGTTAATATTAATTGTGAGCATTTAGATCGTAGCCGAAACGTGAGGCAAGCCGGTCTTCTGTCGGACAACAATAACAGTCGACATTGTTGTTCACTTCAGTCAAACAATAGCGACACATTTAGATGTGATACACACTACATATCGTCGGCGCAATAGTAAAGTAGCCGAACTGACATTTTGCTTATTTTTTCTTAAATATTGAATTGCTAAGATTACTGTTACATCTTCCCTAAAATATGATATCTCTAACATTTTTCATTTCGAAGTTATTGACATTATTCCTAATGCTTATCTGCATAAAATTGTCTCTGTACAAAAGTAAACTTATGTATGTCTCTTTTGTGTATCTTTGTTCAGTTTACCTCTACATAATATTACTACTTTTCGTAATAAAGTATCACAACCTAAGTGGTAGGTACATTGAATACTTTACTTTAATTCAAAAGGCTAGTGAAAATTAAATTTTACAATGGTATATTAGCCTAACATTGGCAGATTGAATACTTTACCTTGGTTTAAAAAGCAATCGAAATGTTTAGCCTCGCTGTCATTTTAGTTATCTACCACTTTGGCTACTTCTACTATCTGCTTTAATTTATTAAATAATGTAAAATTTATTAAATAATAATTCTAACAATATTTACTCAAAGCATTGACTCTATTATTTTTGACTAATAAATTTACAAACTTGAAAAGATACATATAGTATCATTAGAACTTAAAACGGGATATTTTTAGTTCCGTAGAAAGTTCGCGAGTCGACACGGTGAGTTTTGTGTGTCGGAAACAGAATCGAGTGTTTAGTGATACATGTGACAGTGGTAGCGGTGTCGCTAACAGAAAACGAACGAGAAAGAGGGTAGACCGATTTGTCTGCTCATAAACTTCCACCCGCAATTATTTCAGTTCATCCGTGATCATGGCGCTTGCAACAGTGCCGAAATATCGGAAACTCAAAACAATAAATTACATGGTAAATATCCCGTTTGAAGTTCTAATGATACTGTTAGTGACCATGTTAGCTTAAAAACTTATAAGATACATATAAGTGCCAGTTTTTGTTTTCTTTTCGCTCTACTGAAAAGTTAGACATTTGCAGATTGGCAAGTTTACTATTTCACCGACGATATTGTGTAATGTTAATATTAGCTGAATCCTTGTTGATTAGTTAGTGGGTTGTCTAGTTTGAGCTGTTGGTCGGGCGGCAGAGGCAGTCTGAAACAAACAATGTACAACTCATCATCATCACAGCCGATAGATGTCGCGTGTGGCCACATCGTCGGCTCCTGTGCCTCCATGAGAGAGTGAACTGTGTACTTACTGTCCACTAGGTGCGGCACACGAGGCTGGTGGAGCTTCAGCATGTCGCTGCTTTATACTTCCTTTATGACGTTTAGCGGCACTTAGTGCTGTTACTGTCTCACAGTCTGAACTGAAAATAATAAAAGAAATATATTGAATCTGCCTGTCTGTGATTTCAAATGACAGAGTTTTCTCATGTCATAAATAGGTATTTTACATGATACTACGTAAATAACGTTTAAAAAAATATTTGTCTTTTCTGTTTGTACGGGTTTATATCTGGAATAGTAGAACCGATTTTAATGGAACTTTCGCGGGAAGGAGGAGGAGTTTATAGGGCAACATATTACTACTTTTTAACCAGTAAAATAAGGGAAATAAATTACGCAATGCATATAGCTAACACACACAGCTAACCCAACTCACACGTCACCCAATCTGCAATAGCAATTACATGCACTCACCTGGTGGTAAGTGATGATGTGGTCGAAGATGTAGCACGCTTACCTAGAAGTAACCTACAGGGTTCGGTACTGAGAGAACCAACCCCTGTCCCTCAGGGGTCGGTTCTCTCAGTAATTATTCCCCGGCATTAATTGCCAATTGGCCAGACGAGCAGCCATTAATAACCACTCGAATGGACCGGTCTCTCAGGAAGTCTTCAATGCAAACGCAAAGCTGAGTAGGTAAACCGAAAGAAGGAAGCTTTGCAATAAGGCTATCATGCCAGACCCTGTCAAAGGCCTTCGAGATGTCAAGGGAAACAGCAAGTGCTTCCCCGTGCTTCTCAATGGCCTCACTCCAGATATGAATGGCATACGCTAGAAGATCCCCAGTTGATCGGTTTTTGCGGAAGCCGTTTTGTGGATCGCTAAGGATGTCGTTGGCTTCTAGGTATGCCAGAAGCTTAATATTAAGTACACGCTCCAAACTCTTACAGAGTATGGACGTGAATGAGATAGGTCTGTAGTTGGCCGGGTCGGCACGACTGCCTTTTTGGGCATAGGCTGCACATTAGCCAACTTCCATGCTTTCGGCACCTTTCCAGTCTCTAGCGAAAGGTGAAACAGGCGTGTCAAGATTGGAGACAGTTCAGGCGCACAAGTTCTAAGAACAATTGGTGCTATCCCATCGGGGCCAAGTAGAGTATTGCGTAATCTCGACGTGAACAATCACGTCGAGATTATGCAGCACTCTTCGGATGTCCTTCTGATGTATGCGAATGTCCGACATACACATCTCGCATAAAATAAGAGCATCGGGAGGGTGAGCGCCAGTACTATCCAGACGTGAAAACTCCGCAAAAAGAGCGGCAAACAAGTTTGCTTTTTCCTCAGCGGAGTGAACCAGAGACCCGTCAGATTTGAGCAGTGGTGGTAGTGAGGGGCGACAGAAGTTCGATTCGACCGACTTCGTCAGGGACCAAAACCCTTTGCTGACAGCAGGGTATGTAGCAAGTATGTTCCCAATTCGGCTAACGTGGTCAAACCGAGTCCTCCGCAAAACCTTGCAGGAGACTGGGGTCAATAGAAACATGGGTCATTTGAAATAAAATCAATAACTACGAGATGCGTAGGTTCAGCGGCGGAAACCAAAGAGAGAAAGGATCGGTGTTTGTGTTGGAACCTGTCGAGCATTGCACACCACAGATATTTTTATGTGATTATACTACTTTTTTCGCCTAAAAAGTAAGTATTTTTCATGTTTTTGTTTTCTTTGTTGACTAATAGCCATTAGTAGTTTGTTATTGTGACTTAAACTACTATATGTGTATTCTTGTCAATTATAATGTGGTTTATGTGTGCCTAGAGCAATCGGTGTCTTTTTTACGTAATTTATGTATCCACAGATAGGATGACGGGTCATTTGAAACAAAATTTTTGGGGGCAATAAAAACGTGTTTCCATTAACCTTTTTAAAACCATTAAAAAGTACCATTAAGTAGTAAAGTAGTACTTTGTTATTTTTTCAGATACCTCGAAATTATTCAAAAACTTCTAATAGCGGAGAATGCGACATGCATTTGATCATGAAAGCTTACTACAAGTTCGAAACTAAAGGCATTCCTAATGGAATGCCCCAACTAGCACAAATGGGCTGCATTAGGGCTTTGGAGCGTATCCGATTATTACTTATGGTAATAGACGTAAGCGCTAGAGCGTCTACTACAGACTTAAAGCAGCCGCTTTAGCGCTATTTGGGCGCCATTTTATGCAACCTAAAGTTCCATTTAACCTGCACAACGGTTGCATAAATGTTCCTTAATAGCTATAACGATTTATTAACGCTATACTAAAGCTCTCATAGCGCTAGTTTTGAATGATTTTGAACTACTTTGAACGAATGAATTGATTATAGTTCTTTATTGTATATATCTTCAGTTGACATTACTTGTAATATTTTGGTAACGTGTTTTCGTCGCCATCATAAAAAAAAAGTAAAAGTTTGTATTCTGTATTAGCAAGATATATAAAGATACTTAAAACGCTGTCCAGTTTACTGTAGATATATAAGATAATTTTCGAGTAATTTTAACGCGCTTTTATGATATTTCAAAAATTAACAAAAGATATGTGATGTTTTTTATTTGTTATACAGAATAAATTTTATTTCCGTATTTTTACGTGTCGATAACTTACTATTTGCAAGTGGCCGATTGTTTACCGGTACATTTAATGCACATTTAACTGAAAAACCAATGTATATCAACTCAATTTTGCAAGTGAATTATAAGTTTTCTTAAACAATCATGGCGTCATTGTAATGTAGTTATAACCTGCAGTTTTAGCTCTTATAACTCCCTTTTGAGAATCATAGCGCTAATTTTCACCCTTCTAACGCTTCCAGTGATTTTTGTTCCCCTAGTGCAACTCACAGCCACAAAAAGCTCCTATTTTCTTGTTTTTGAGGTTATAAGATGTAGTTACGTACTTATTCGTTTAGCATCCATTTTTATTGTTTAGTGTTTAGTGTTTTTAAATGTTTTATGATAGTTACAAAAGCGGCTGTAAAATGGCGAATGGATTGAGCCTGCAAGGAATGACTATTGCTACTAAAGGCCTTAGTTACTCTGAAGATTTTTTTGTAACTATAGTATGCATAAGAGTTTCTATTATTTCTATAATGAAACTTATAGTAGTATAATAGTGGTTACTATAACTATAACCTATAAAAGTTACAATGGAAACCACTGTACAGCTGTGAGTGGCAGAATGACCTTCGTAACTCTCATATAAAGGTGTAAGTGGTAAATGAGTTCTACCGTGGACTACTGTGAAGGCTAGGGTAGTATTTGATTCAGCTTATAGCACCTTAAGTAACTTTTATAGCTATAGACGTTTACGGATGCAGATATGCAACTTTGAACTGCTTTTTGAACCCTTAAAGCGCTATTTTACAGCCGAAAGTAACAAAATAGGCTGCAATTTCTACTAATGTGCTCGTTGGGTTCTTTAGCAAGACAAACAGCTGAAAAATATGGAATAAAATTAACTTCAAGGAAGTTTAGATATAAAAAGAAGCGTGATAGTGTGAATGAAGAAACTTCAGCATCAGTCTGTATCAATGGGTTACTTTCGACAATACAAAGTCTTGTCTGAATAAAAGAAAAAGGTGTTGGTGAAATATTTGACAATATGTGCTGTGTAAGTAAAATAAATGTTTATTTAGGCTCTCAAAAGAGGAGGCGTTTATAAACTTGCAAAATCACATAACTTATGTAACTAACCGACTAAACCCAATAACAAATGTTACATTCATCTACTTACCAAGTCACGAACTATCAGCCCTTTTTTTATGAACATCCATGGGGACTCCAACATCAACCATTATTTCTGAAGGTCAAGTTGCCGGTTTGGATTCAGTCAATAGAAGCAGAAAATTTTAATGCTGTAGCAATTCTACCTGCCACACTTCCAATGCCCAAAATTCAAGCTCATGAAACTGCTTTTGATCCAAATGAGCCATCCACAAGCCAATCAAATATTTCAATACTTGTGTCACAACTGTGAATCAGATTAACCTAGGTAATATATTCGTATTTGTTTTTTGATGTTGTTATCTTAGTTATTTTATTTGAAATAAGACTTATATTGTTAGATGCAAAACTAAAAAGCGTTAGATTTTGTAGAAGAAACTTTTACAAGTTATGATTAATTTTATCTCATTACTGAAATAATTAAGTATTATAACATAGATGATAGGCAAAATGTGCCATACATTTTGTTACATACGAAGACTGACATATGAGTGTAAAATTGTAATCCTAGAGATTTTTTTTTAAATAAAGAATTATTCTGTACTCAGGTGTTTTAACTACCCCCAGCTTTTGTTTCATTTGACCCAGACTCAGGGGCATTTGAAACATTTTTCTAGGTTTTCTAAAAAGCCTCTAACTATTAATTGGTAAACATTAAAGTAAAAAAAACGTTATCACTTGCTATTATAGAAACCTTTGACGGAACAAATTTAATAAAAAGAAAGAGTAGTATAGCCGATAATGTCAAAAACGTTCCAATTGACCCCAGTCTCCCCTACTTGGCAGCCCTGTTGAAGGCTCTCTTCTTCTGATCCACGTTATTTGCTTTGCAGTTTCGAGCATTGACCCATGCTAGGTACGCCGCGTGTTTAAGCGCTTCAGCGCGATCACATTCGGCGCCAAACCAAGGTCGAGCTTTGCCGGACATTATTAGGTCAGAGAACGGAATGAGTATTCCATCCTCTGTCGCAAAACATCCGCCACGGCGTCTGCGCTCGACGATGAATCATTTGAAGAGAAGTAAGTAGGCTGCCAACCCGTTGACTTGTATCACCAATCCTGCCGAGTGCCTTTAAGGCTGGTATCGGGCGGGGAGAAGAGAGGATCTACGTCTTACGGTTTGCCAAGATCAAACAGCCTTTCCAATTAATTCATGAAAATACTCATACCGCTCTGGATGGAGCTGAAGGGAATGTCAGAGTTTTACTGATTGAAAACCTACCCTGTTTTTTCAGTTGGCCTTGCGTGCGGGGCAGCGGTGTCTTGTTAGAACATTCCTTCATCCCCGGAGTAGAAATTGGACTTTGTTCTATATTTTTTGAATATTCTTTAAATAATATGGCTCACTTTGTCCATAGTCACGGAATACGCAAAGACGATTAAATTCTATGACTTGTCAATAGATTATACAAAATCTAGAAGTGATAGACTTATAGTTTCATCAAAGATTATACAAGCTATGCTTAGTTCTTCATGAACTGACTGTTATATGTTAGTAGGACTGTGTTATGGTTGTAATCCCTAATGGTTCACTGAGAGAGTGCTGTGTACTTACTGTCCACTAGGTGCGGCACACGAGGCTGGTGGAGCTTCAGCACGTCGCTGCTTTATACCTCCTTTATGCCGTTTAGTGGCACTTTGTACTGGTACTGCCTCGTTAGATCTGAAAAAAAGTGTCTTTCTGTGATATCAAAAGAACTGTATTTTCTCAAGTGCTTATTGGTATTTACAAGGTACTACGCAAAAAATTTTATTTATTTGTTTGTGAGAAAAAACATCTAGAACGACTGATCTGATTTTCTTTAGAATTTTATTTTTTATTGATAATAGGCTTGCGCTTGACCACCATCCCACCCGATGGCAAGTGATGATGTGGTCGAAGATGGAGCACGCTTGCCTAGAAGTAACCTATTCACTCTTGCCTTAAAGACTCCCAGGCTATAGCGATCAGGAAACACAGACACCGGCAGGGAATTCCACTCCCTAGCCGTACGCACAATGAAGGTATTCCCAAAACGTTTCGTGCGTATGGGTGGGATGTCTACCATGTACCGATGGCGCAACGACGTTTGTCTTGTAGTCCGATGATGGAACGGGCGTGATTAGAACTTATAGGGCAACATATAGGCTACTTTTTTATTTCGTCAAATAAATATGTACCGCTTACCGCCAGGCGTGATAGAGGTTGAGAGCTCGTCCGGAACAAACAAATACTCGGTGTGAGCACAGAGCGGCCACATCGTCCCTATGCTAGCGGCGCAGTACACAAGGCTCTCGCGCACTCTGCGCACTCTTCACATGCCGCGTTATACACTCTACATGCGCCACAACGCTCTGACGGTAACATCATCAGCTTAACCTTTTCCTACTAAGTTTGTTGGGGTTGTCTCCAGTCTAAGTTTGAGATTACTGGCTCTTGACTACACGTAAAAACTGTCAAAGATACATATGACAGCTGGAAAGAAAAACAGTAACTCACGTTGTGTCTGTCTCGTTCTGAGGTTCTGTCCTTATGTTTACGGAGATCAGCTCAGCTAGCTCCCTGCAAGTAAAATATTATCATAAGTAATACAATGAGTGATCATAAGATTATTAATTCTGGCGTCTCTCAAGGAAGCATCCTCGGGCCTACGCTCTTCCTTCTGTTTATCAATGATTTGTGCTAGACTCGGCTGTCAAACTGTGATATATTTACTTACATAAGCCGATGACACTGCATTAATAGTCTATGATACAAACTGGACGAAAGCAAAACAAAGATCAGAACACGCACTTCGCTTGGTTATGAAATGGCTCTCAGAAAATCTTCTTACACTTAATGTAGCCGAAACAATAATAAACAATACGACTTCTCACTCACTTCTCACTTCACCTCAAGAAACAGGACTTATTAAAGCCCAAACTTGTCTAGGTAATGATAATAACTGCAACTGTCCACTACTGTTTCTGGTTCCAAACTTAAAATATCTAGGAGTTCACATAGATTATAAACTAAGCTGGCAACCTCATATTGAGGCCCTATGCAACCGGGTCAGGAAACTAATTATATCTTTAAAGAGCTCAGACACTCTGCTGATCCAGAAACAGCGCTAATGGTTTACCAGTCTTTGTGAATCCATTATCACTTATTGCATTCCCGCCTGGGATGGAACCTACAAAACATTCATTATTTTAGTAGAACGGGCTCAAAGGGCTATACTAAAAGTTATGCATTTTAAACCCAGAGACTTCCCAACAGTTAAACTGCATCTTAAGGCCCTATTTCTGACAGTATGACAGTTATTTCGGGCACGCCGCAATTGTGGCGGTAAGACCCCTCTTTGAGGAGTGGCTAGATCGGCGTCACGGCGTCCTGACCTACCGCATGACGCAGGTCCTCACCGGACACGGAAGTTTCGGGAGGTACCTGTGTCTGATGGGTAAGGAAGAGACGCCTGGGTGTCACCACTGCGAGGGTCGCCCTGAGGACACGGTAGAGCACACGGTGCAGGACTGCCCCGCTTGGGCAGAGCACCGACGTGTCCTCACGGCGGCGATAGGCGGAGACCTCTCGCGCCCGGCCTTGGTCGAGGCCATGCTGCGGGGCGAGAGGGAGTGGGAAGCGGTCGCCTCCTTCTGCGAAGCAGTCATGCTTCCGAAGGAGGAGGCGGGCCGCGTGAGGGAGAGTATGGCGTCCTCCCTCCAGCCCAGCCGCAGTGGTAGACGCCCACGGCGTCGGACGTCGGCCGACGATCTCCGGCCACCGTAGGCGCGGGCATGCGGATAGCGAGTAAAGGGCAACTCGCTGTCCAACCATGGACCATGCCCGGGTCGACGGCGCGTCGTGTTCCACGCGCGCCTCAAAGAGCGTCAGCAACATGACGAGGCCCCCTCTGCAGAGGGCCGAAGCCCGCCGGAGTCGTGGGACTCATCCCGTTACCGTGGCCCCGGTATGTAAAGGGTTATTGAAGGAACACCGTTGTATTAGTCAGTAAAAGTCTGACAATACCTCCCACCCTGCCCGGAGTGGGAGGACTTATTTGATAAATTTACCAAGTAAAAAAAAAAATGACAGTTATTTATACTCCGTGCTGTTCTACGACGACACTCCATACTACCGTTAGACCCTAAAATTCTGTTGAGACGCAGAGGGATTCCTGCCTGTGAGCTTATCAGGTGTCGTTCCGCATTCGCCAGTCGTCAATTTCTAGCCTTAAGCTCTCGTCTTTATAATAAAATACTTACATAAAGTATTGTCGATTTATACCTGTACAAAATATGAGGTAAAATATACTTTCCAAGTGGTTGCAGGGTTTATCATATGTCGAAATTGAAAGTCTACTCAAAGTAACCACGAATAGGTACTGTAACTGTATATAATTTCTTGTCTTTTTTATATTTGTTATTAACACATAAGAAGTACTTGTACAATTATTATTGTTTGAATTGTTCGTATTTGAATCTTGGGGAACTTCGGCTTCTAAGATACAGGCTTCTTGCCTAGTTTAGGAGCCAGATTTTTCGCCTTTAACTGTGACATTGTTGTACAATTCAATGTTAAGACCATACCTTATACTTTTTGTTTTTGTGTACAAAATAAATACTTTTATTTTATTATATTATTTATTATACATGTATATATATGAACTGTGAATGTTGGTGATGATGTGTGTATATCTACCTAACTGGCACTACTGGTGTAACCACAGAACATATACTATACCCGGTGTAACTGAGTGTCCTGCATTTGATCTAAAGTATGGATAAACAGTTCCGTGTTACAAAAGGCGTCAAGTGTATAAATGCTTTGAATGAGATAAGTAGTTGTTACGTAACATTAGTTAGCAACAGAGACATCACAAGTAGAGCTCACCTGTCATCTCCACAAGCGTCGGGTTCAGTCTTCACACCTGCCAGCTGTACGTACACTTCGGGTTCGTCACTGGAATTAATCAAACATTGTCTGCTTGACGGTGCTTTGGATGATTAAACCGTAGATACACTACGCTAACATTATAAATACAAAAGTTTGTGAAGACGAAATAGTGAGCCATAATTATAATCAAATTGGATATTATTGTTGTACAATTCAATATTAAGGGTTAACTATTTTTTACACTGAGTAATTTGGACGATAATTTAAAAGCTATCAAGATAAGATTGACCTGAATGGAGCACCTACTATAAGTCGACACGGCTAGTTCATAGCTCTCTGCCAGTTTATCAGGTTTGAGATATATTTATTTCTGTAAGAATACAATAATTCACTTATGTACATGAGAATATTTAAACTAAAAGTAAATACAATCTAATAACGTTGGGAAAAAAAAATTTTTAGCAAAAAATAGAACCGACTTCCATATCAAAACACTACAAAGGCAAAAATAACTTTAATTTCGGAAGGCGGTGTCAAAAACGAAAATATATACAATACTAAAGACACCGCCTTCCGAAATTGAAGTTATTTTTGCCTTTGTAGTGTTTTGATATGGAAGTCGGTTCTATTTTTTGCTAAAAATTTTTTTTTCACGCTTTTTAGTGGGTCGGTTTGTAATTTATCTAGTTACAAAAGCCATAATGTCGACAACTTATCACCTTTTACAAAATTTTGCTTTTCCTGATGCATAGCCGTTAATTTTTGAGGAGTTCTCCTGGTACTTGACCATCAGCTCACATCACCATATGTATTGTGACGAGCATAAAGTGTTTAACATCCGTACTCAAGTAATCGAATCGCAATCCACGAAATACTTATTATTGAGGAGTTTCAGTGGCCATCTGTGGTCTTCATCATCAGTTCACCTTCCCCAAATGGTACTTTTCGGAAGCAACTGCTCAAGGTACTATAAGAAATACCCAAAACGCTATAGGTGTGCCTATAATATTTGAAGAGTTCCCTCGATTTCTCCAAGATTCCATCATCAAATCCTGATTTCGGAACAATGGGACCAACTAGAAACTATACCCATTCGAACGCAAAACGAATTTTTCAAATCGGTCCAGCCGTCTTCGAGTTACGAGGTAACATACATAAAAAAAAAAAAAAAAGTTCAAGACGAATTGTAAACCTCCTTTTTTTGAAGTCGGTTAATAACAAAACTAGACGTTAACATACTTTTTTTTTGAGGGTAGACACAAAACTTTAATGGTCGTTCGATACATTTAGTCGGCTATCAAAGTGAGTAAAGAAGTTTCCGAATGACATACTTAGATAAGCTTAGTTAGTTTGATAGTTATTATATTAGAATAGATGGAACAACACGATAACATCTACTTACTTGTAGGTTTCAGGTTCTTCCTTAACCACCACTGTGTCAAGCCTGAAAATATAAACAAATAATATATTTCTATATTGATGAAGCCAGCGAGCGATATTTTGTACTAGCGACCCGCTCCGGCTTCGCACGGGTGCAATGTTTATATTAAATATACTATAGAATGTCTTTATATACATCGTCGACAGCCTTTTTGTCATGCGACATACATGTTCTCTTTAGTAATTACTCTTGAAAGTGCGGCACATAATTTACCATGGGAAAAAAATTCAACGCTCAAATCTAAGCAACATAGGCACGCGCGCCGTGCCCCCGCCGGCACCGCGCCGCAACCGCTATGTCCTTGCATAATATCTTCGAAACTATTTATTTAAATTATATTCTCTAAAGGGCAATATTGATTTATATTAAATGCACAATGTATTTATGGTACTTAATTGGATAAGGATTAATGCTGTATTGCTTAAAATCGCTTCGTAAAATATGCTCGTATTTCTCGTAAAAAGTAAAGGATAAAAAATGGTTGTTGTGGGTTATTTATAAGAGATAGACAGATGTCATCGAGGACTTTTTTGTTGACTTTTTTAAGGTGTACAATACTGTAGTACATTATTTTGATCTATCTCGTAGGGTTCAGCCAGCGTTTGCAAAGCAAGCGCAAAAAAAATGTGTTTATTTGCGACATCACATTAGAAACCCCAAAAATTATCAGTGTTCCTCTACTATATTATGCATGTTATATACTTAAAAACCTTTCTATTGAATTACTCTTTCTATTGAAAGAAACTGCATCAAAATCCGTTGGGTAGTTTTAAAGATTTAAGCATACATAGGGACAGACACAGGGAAGCGACTTTGCTTTATACTATGTTAAGATTAAGATAAGATTAAGAAGTGTTGGAATTGACAATTGAATTATATGGGCAGCTGCAACTCACACATTCTCAGTAGTAGAGTGCTCGCCGTCGTCCTCGTCACCTCCACAGCTGTCTTCTTCACTTGAACTGAAATACAAATACAATAATTATGTTGAACTCTATCTACCATCTTTGATCATCATCTCACTGCTTAGCCTATTCCTAACATGTTCTGTTAACGTACCTACTAGTGTTTTACATGGAGCAAATGCCTACCTGACCTCCACAACCCAGAAGCTGGTTAACACAATAACCCTGGGCAAGACGGATTTTGGGCTGGTTCTCTATCTTACTCGCACACTCCAACACACATAATAATCATAATAAGAAGGGTTGGGACTCAAAAACATACCTCTCCGACTTCCGAGCGTTCGCTCGCTCCTGCAGTATCTCGAGTACTGTCGAAACGCTCACTCCAGTGGCCAGAGCAGTCCGTTCGCCAAACTTCGACAGAGGAGTCAGGTCCATGTCCTCGTACGTCTTCGTCAGCTCTTCATACTCTTGCTCGAAGTAATGGTACACATTTGCGATGATGATTTTCGACGTTTCATCCTGAAGATTTAGAAAAAAAAATCGGTAAATTCAGAGTCAAGATAGTCTGTTAAAACGCCTGTTAGCACTTGATAACATTTTATCTGGATGGAGGAAGCGGTGCAACAAACGCCTCAGCAACACATTATGTCAGTTTAGTTGGAAGTACTTGAATTTATACATTTACTAGTAGCACAATCCGCTTAGTACTTTTCTTTGCAAGAATAGTCTGCTGAATCCTTTCCAATCCGGCTTTTGTCCTGGTCATAGTACTACTACTGGGTTAGTTAATGTAACCGATGAGATACGGATGGACATGGATAGAGGGAATGTGACGGTTCTCTGCTTGCTTAATTTTAGTAACGCTTTTAATACCGTCTATTTAGATATTCTGCCCAGCATACTTCGCTCTAGTAACATATCTCCAACAGCGATTGACTCGTTTCGTAGTTACCTACGTATTCGCATAGATGAGTTCTGCTCTTCTTGGTGTAGTACTTCAGCCGGTGTTCCTCAGGGTGGCGTTTTATCTCCTTTACTCTTCGCAATATTCATAAATTCTATTTCCATAAAAACTTCATTCAACCTTGCACCTTTATGCTGATGACTTGTAAATTTACAAACAAGCACCTCATACTGATTTAGATGCTGAAATTAATATGATAAACCAGGACTTCGCTTCAGTTTGCCAATGAAATGACGCACATGGTTTGCACGTTAACCCGTTAAAGACCCAGGTCATTGTGGTCGGCATTTCTAGGTTGGCATCTAAGGTAAACTGGTCTCAGCTTCCTCAAGTTATTTTCAACGGCACAGCTATTTGATTAGTCAAAGTTAAGCGAGAAAGTGAGAAAGTTTATTTGTGTTTTAATATTGTGTAAATAACAATAAGCACTTGAGAAAACAGTTATTTTGAAGTCACAGACAGACAGTTCAATTTTATTTATATGCAACTTTGAAAAGAGTTACTATGGAGTGTCTTGTCTGTTCTTTTCCATAAGAATGTACCTGTATGTGATGTTAGAGTCAATTTTTAATATTCTTTTAAACTATAAACTGTAAACGTTCAATTGTGCCTTTTAATATAGCCTTATTGTAATAAAATAAATTACTTTGACTTACCTTCTGCATTCCTTCAACGTTGTGCAATACTTTTGTTTTGCATTTCGGACAAAACACTTTAATTTCCCTCTTATCCACAGCCGGCATGGGGTCATCACTCTGGAAAAAAAGAAAATTATGATTTACAATTTGAGGTCTTATCGCGCAGGGCAATCTCTTACAGTCAACCATTGGATGAAAAGAACTTAAAGGAGATGGACATAGGGCTGTCGGTATGCTATAATCATAAACAATATTTATTAAGCATAACAAAGCATTAACATTTTATTTACGCAAAAAAACTTTTTAACAAAAAATTAAACCGACTCCCAAAAAACACTGCAAAGTGAAAAATAACTTTAATTTCGGTAGTCGGTGTCTTTAGTTTTGTTTTTTCGTTTTTGGCACCGACTTCCGAAATTAAAGTTATTTTTCACTTTGCAGTGTTTTTTGGGAGTCGGTTTAATTTTTTGTTAAAAAGTTTTTTTTTCACTCTTTTTAGTTGGATGATTTTTAATTTACCTAGTTACAAGAGCCTAAATGTCAACTACTTATAACCTTTTACAAAATATTGCTTTTCCCAATGCTGGGCCGTTAATTGTTGAGGAGTTCTCCTGGTACTTCACCATCAGCTCTACATCACCATATGCATTGTGACGAGCATAAAGTGCTTAACATCCATATTCAAGTAATCGAATCGCAATCCACTTAATACTTATTATTGAGTAGTTTCGGCGGCCATCTGTGGTCTTCATCATCAGTTCCACTTCCCCAAATGGTACTTTTTGAGAGCAACTGCACAAGTTACTATAAGAAATACCCAAAACGCCATAGGTGTGCCTATAATATTTGAAGAGTTCCCTCGATTTCTCCAGGATCCCATCATCAGATCCTGACTTTGGTGATAGTGGTACCAATTTCGAAGTATACCCATTCGAACAAAAAAAGAATTTTCCAAATCGGTTCAGCCGTCTTCGAGTACTCGATGATCATACATAAAAAAAAAAAAAAAATATACGCGTCGAATTGATAACCTCCTCTTTTTGTCGTCGGTTGAAAATACGCGCATGGTCCTGGCGGATACCTGCCCGACATACATACCTACATACAACATTTAATTTTAATATTATAATACAAAACCTTCATAAAAATCTTAAAACCTTTCCCCATGAATCACTCTATCTAATTGTGAAAACCGCATGAAAATAAAATCCGTTCAGAAGTTTTTGGGTTTATCGCAAACAGACGGATAGACGCGGCGGAAGACTTTGTTTTATAATTATGGAAGGAGGATATCCAATATTTTCGGGTAAGATCATTTCTTATTAAACCCTTATTTAAAAGCTTTAGAATTACTTACAAACACATCTTTCATCTTTTAATATCTTTATTCAGAATCAAAAAACACATTATTAATATAAATAAAAAAATAAAAAATAAAATTCATTTATTGCAGGTCCATGACCCATATTAAATTAAATTAAAATAATCATGTTACTATTGCTTACAGTCATAAATTCCAAATGTCAAAATAACATAACTATACGAGTAAACAGAGTTAAAAGAAAAATACAAAGGTGATTGAGTGAGAACAACTTATCCTGTTATACAATGTCAAACTATCAAATTAAATGTCAATATAAAAATAAAAATTAATAATATCAGGACCTTTAATTCAACATAGTCTTCGATCAGTTATATTCAATGACGTATGATAATATAGACGCGTCATATTCTCACAAAGCAGGTCTCAAAAACGGCAAGAAACACACATTATGTAGGTAACTTTCTATATTATACGCACACTGTTCTGTGTTAAAAGTTATTTAAAAAATCTAAAAAAACCCGACTGCTCAACAGAAATGCAAGAAATAAGCAAATTTTTATTTTAATAAAGAGATATAGTCTCTTTATTAAAATAAAAATTGCATGATACACGTATCTTAATTGTAAGACGTATTAACGAAAGTGACATAGCAAACCCGGCTCCATAGTTTTATCTTCCTTAAAATAATTTAGTCTCACATACTGAAAGATGTTTCATTTCGCATAAGTCATGTCTTTACTTGACAACTACGTCTACGTCGGAAAAATCTTGCGTAAGGAACGTGCAATCCATTCTCACGTGTATTATTGTAAAAAATTAGATAAATTTAAAATTTAAGAAACCCATTACGCTACAATACTTATAAGTAGTTTAAGAAACGCCTCTAACTAAAATCTAGGGGTCTTTAAGTCAAGAGTGAATAGGTTACTTCTAGGTAAGCGTGCTTCATCAACCACATCATCACTTACCATCTGGTGAGACGGTGGCAAACGCGAACCTATTGTCGATAAAAAAACCCTTAAAATAATAAATTAAAATTGTTGCGGCGGGGTATCGCTATGTAACAAACTTTAAATATCGGTTCTGAATTGCCGATACCCCGCCGCGCCGCGACTATTATTATTTTTATTTTTAAGGGATGTTTCTTAAACACTTATAAGAAATTTTGCGTAGGGGGTTTTAAAAATTTTAATTTATTTTTATTTTAAGCTTTTTAAACTTTTCACCTAGCATAGCTTTTGACAATTTGACCAATTTCATGCAATCAATGTTTTTGTAATATAGTACGCGTCGTTCCCTTTCAATTGATATGCCACTTGGATATATTTAACAATATTCAATTATTCATCCCCACTTTCACTCCCCATATCTAGTAAATGGATAAACCGGTTTTTATAAAACATGTCTGATTGTAATATACACGTCGTGTTCTTTCATTTGATACCCCATTTCGGTGTATTTGTCAACATTCGATGAATCATCCCCACTTTCACCACCCATATCTAGTAAATGGCTAAACCCATAGAAATATAAAGTACAGGAGAAGTGGTAAGGGGGCGTATCGGTGTCCGCGCGACATGGCCACAGGGCTCACGTCACAGGCTAGTGACCGTCTCCGCGAACTAGTGCGCTTTCGACAGCGATCGTGATAACTTATAAGAATGCCGAGTTGTTCAGTGGTATCTTGAAAACACCGAAGCTAAAACCAAAACTTTTTGTTGAATCATGGAATCACTTACCATATGTAAGTACAAGTATTTTACAA
Organism: Tholera decimalis; assembly: GCA_943138885.2. Lineage (NCBI taxonomy): Eukaryota > Metazoa > Arthropoda > Insecta > Lepidoptera > Noctuidae > Tholera > Tholera decimalis. Next base: position 14,009,871 of record OW964574.2, on the reverse strand, counting down.
TATTTGTCTTTAAAATCATGAAAAACAATAAATCGTAAAATATTTCTTGCTTTTACTATGTTATTTTTGCTTTCAAATATCAAAGCGACTGTACTACTTTTGCTATAAATACATTGCTCCTTAACCACTACTTGAGTTCGTCACTAAGTAACTGGACAAGCAATGTAAAAATAACAAATGATACTGTATTACGCGGATTCATCGCGTAGTGAGGCCGCCACTTCTTGCGACGAGTTAGTGATGTGCTTGTGCAGATCCACTAACGTAGGCTATCGACAACAATGTCAATTGACGAATGAAATATTTCTATTATAGTTTAGGGGTTTTAGATGACAGAAAGAAAAATACGTTGAAAAGTCAAGTGTACAAAATAGTAAAAAAGAATAAACAATTTATTTTACGCCCGCAGCATGCGTAAGGAGTTCCGACGTCGCCGTCGCTACAATAGTTTATTTTTCAATCTGTCAACCATTTTAACCCGGTTGGAAGATCGATGTAAATAATGTTTTTTTGCTTATTTTGATTATTTTACAGCGTAGTAGAGGAATGCATAAACAATGTTCGTAAAGAAAGTTACTTAAATTTTAGGTTAATAGTTGGTGGTGTTTTTAGGTTTCGAATTATCGTATGTTATGCCTTATCCTCGTGCTGTTTCTTAATTTTTTATGGTTTTTGTATTTTAGTTCCGTTGAAGCTTCGAATGCGTTATAATAATTGGCATGGTTCAGATACTATATTAGTGAATTTAGCTTAAAATAAGTCAATACATTCATGCTATTTATTTGTTATGCATGGGTGTGTATTTGTTTTCATATATTTAACAATTTCTTTACTAACTAGGGTTTTTCTTCTAACAAAAACCTATTATAACCTACTAAACTATTTGTAAAAGAATGGAAATGGTCATGAAAACTGTTTGTCTCACGGATGATAAATTTACAATTAAAAGTAAAAATGTCAAACAGGAACTCATGGCAAAGGCTTTGCCACATTTCATAGGATTAGATGTCTTTAATAATATTAAGTTTCACCAGTTTGAGCAGGCCCCGATGAATAATCACATAATATTTCTTACCAAAACAGTCATGGAAAAATATATGAATTTAAGATTACACTATTTGACAAAAAAATGCCACCCCAGTAATATCAAAGCGTCAAGTGCTATACTAATGCCTCCACTTCACAGATCAGTGAATAAACTTAAAGTTAAAGAGTACTTAATTATAATTAGGTTATGTTATGTTCTTAATAATATGTTTATTTTTATTATAATATTTTCTGGACATGCATTTTTAATTTTCAGGAGCCCTAAAAAAAATTGTGCAATAATAAATGGAAGAATCGATAACTTTCCGATTTAGTCAATCACTAGCGTATATGTAAAATAAATTGCTTTTGCACAGCACAACGATAGCGACCGATGTTTTTGTGTGGGTAAGTTCTACGGTACTTTCTGATTTAAGAAATGCTGGTGTGTGCGCGAGTGCGTATCTATTGATTTTATTAAACTGCATATGTAGTTGTTGCCCCGCCCAGCGCCTAACTGGAGACACACGGTTCCGATATAATTTCGTTTGTTGACCATATCTACTTATTTATTTTATCTATGGCTAAACCGATTTTGACTAAACATGTCTAAAAACCACTGCCGGAATACCTGCTTTAAAATAAAATCCGTTCACCCGCTTAGAAGTTACGGACAGATACACAAATACACACGTTAAACTTATGACATGTTTCCGTCGGGGGTTCAAAAGTGACAAGCAGGCGGGACCCAATTGAACATATTTTTTTTAATGGGATGAGTCCTGCCTGCTTGTCACCTTTTAAAATAAAAACGTGCTCGTTTCTTGCATTTCAATTGAGCAGTCGGGTTTTTTTAGTTGTTTTAGTTTAAATGTTTTATCACCTGATTCAGAAAGTGAAGTCCATATTTTTAAACTTTATCGTTAATTTTTATTAGTATTACGGTAAACATAATCATGATATACCTTTTTGAAATTCTTGTGTTCAGCTCTTTAATTTGATACCCATATTGTAGTCTACGAAAAAAAAATCCGCTAAGTACAATGGTGTCGCACAACCTGAGCCCAGTTCCTGATTTATATGAGAACGCGTGTCGCTGCTTGGCTCCCACTCTTTAGCTCCACTACAAGCAAGAGACCCATACGTATGCGCATTACGCACGCAAATAAACCACGCACACTTAACAGCGAGCTTGCTACTCGTATTAATTGTCACATTAACGCAAACACTGTGTCTGACGTGCACTCACAAGCAATTTATTTCTCAAACAGTTACGGTGACCAAAAGGTCGACAGTCAATATCGATAAAATTACTATAATTCTTAAAATAGTTTTTATTTAAAATTCGCAATTTTTCCGTATAATTTCGGAGGGGAGATGGGTATGAGAAGGGGTATGTATAGTGTGGAACTTCACTTATAAATAATAATATAAAATTAAGGGGAAACATCCGTTACAGCCACGAAACTCAAATTTTCTTTAGTTTTTTGTAATTGCAGTATTGCTTTACGTACGTCATTAAGTTGTGATTTTACTTATATAGTTTCATTAATTTCATGTGAGTCACATGATGTGACTTACCCTGTGAATTTCTATATGCTCGGCTCAATACCGAAAGTAGAAAAATACAAGCCGTGCGAACCTGGGCTGCGTGTTCTCGCGATAAATGTGTATTTCGTGCATAGAAAGATATGGGTTAAAGCGATTACGTAAATAAATGACAAATTAAAAGTACAAGAATATTTTAATAATTAACAATCAGTTTCGATTTTCCTCCAGACATTTTCATTACCATGCGTTGTATGAGTTCTTGAGCCTGTCGTAAAAAAAAAAACAGATGTAAATCTTTCTAATACTGAAAGAAAGCAAGACGACTATCGACAACGGGTGACAACGGCACACCACACACGAAATCTGATAGTGTAAGAGTTTGTTATACCTACCTGTCGATTTATATTTTTCTGATTATTCCTACCCTCATCTTTCAAACAAAACTTTTCTTGAATAATAATTAAAATGTCTTCTATTTGATTAATTTTTCTTTTCAGTCTTCTATTCTGAGCTTGTATACTTTTAGTTTGTAATCTCTGCCTCTTAATTATACTTTCCTTTGTGTTAATGCGTTGATAGGTGATAATACATTTTGATGTAAACAAAAAAAAACAATATTATATCATAATAATATTATAATTATTATAATTCCGTGGTCGAGTGGTTTAGGCGTTTGCCTTGTGGCCCGGTGGTCGTGGGTTCGATTCCCGCGGGAAACATACTTTGTAAAGTTGTTTCCAATTTGGCAAGGACATTCCAGGCCTGAATCACCTGAATGTCAGACAAAAAGATGGTTCCGTGCTTCGGAAGGCACGTATAAGCCGGTGGTCCCGGTCGCCAAATGGCGGTCGTCAAAATAGACCACGTCAGAGGCCCTTGAGGCGATCTAGAAACTCTGACACTAGGGTGTATGGGGTCGTTAGACCTTACTACTCACACGATAAGAAGAAGAACAATATTATTTCTAGCACAGGGGGTATCGCGGCTGTTACTGGTGGCCTTATTATATTGTAATGTCCACAGTATTTTTAAATGACTAAAATAATGTCATAATGCGTATAAATAAATAAATTTATTACAGCATAATGTAAAAAATAACTTATTTACCAGTATATTTCGTCTTGTTGATTTGCTTGCATTCACAATCGGCTGTAATTTACAATACAAGCATTTGATTATTTTACAATAAAGCCTCAGCTACCAATGGCATTGGATGTGATTGAAACTATGCTTTTCTTAACATCACAATCAGAAAATTGACTAAAATTAAATGCGGAGTGATCCGGAGTTGGAAGATTAGAATAGTACATTGTTCACCGAGAGGAGAAAGTGACCGATTACCGTCGAGGGTGTCGTTTGAAGCCCGAGCCGTAGGCAAGGGCTTTAAAACACCCGAGATCGGGAATCGCACTTTCTCTCGAGTGATACATAGAGCTTTATACTACACCTACGAGGAAAATAAAAAACTAAATCTTTACTAATTGAAATTTATATTGAAATTGTTGCAGTTAGTGAAGCTTAATGTAACACTGTTTTCACAAATGGCGCCAATGGCGTCTGCAATTTTCACATGTTCTTTTTTCAAATTGTTTATCCTGCCGCCGCAGGGTCGCACTGCCAGCCCGACACCATCCAACACACAGCTAGTGGCCAGTGTCATTTTGCGAACTTGGAGATAAAAACTCACTGTAAAAACTTTTTGGCTTTTGATATTTAGGTTACCGGCGCATAGTCTTACCCAAAATTAACCTTTTCGCCGCCAACGTACACAAAACGCAATGCCTCGCCGAGCGCCAAGCTATAAATGTATAACTAAATATACAGTAAACAGTAGTGATGGGGATATCGTCATATCGATGAATAAGATTTGTACGCGTAAAGTTAAGATTTAAAGTTGATTTTACGAATATAAATAAAAACTGATTAAATATTTCCAGATTTGTTTTATTTCACAGTATCCTTAATAAGAAAAAACAGTATAAATTATGAGTATCAAAGAAACTAATACATAACTCAATTAGAACTATAAGGAATGGGGTACATCTCTATTTGTTTCATGATCTCATTCTTTAACTTCATATCAAGTTATTGGCACTGAGGGCACGTTGAGTTCGATTCTGATCAGGGATGGGGTCTATGGTCTTTCTTTCTTCTATTTTTGTTTATTCCTGTGTTTTTTTAATAACTTCAGTTAACGTTTTTTACCGTAGGTATCTAAGTGGCAGAATTTTTAATTGTTTTTAAAGTGTTTTTTGAAATGGAAAGTAAGTATATATTTTAATTCTATCACGCTTGTAGCCGTGTACTTATCAAAGCATTGTTTTTTAAGTGTTGTTTCTGTTCTTTTCTTAACTCATGTATCGGTAGCGTTTACCCATCTGCGCGCGGGGGACCCCGCGCACATATTGCGTTTCTCTATTTACCCACGACGGAACGGAGCAGGTATATGCGTTTAGGGTGAGAGATGTTTGTGTGTGTGTGTTTGTGCAAAGTAATGTTCCCACCTATCTTCTAAACTAATGATCCGATTTTGATGCGGTTTTCAATAACAGGTTTGTGTTTGATGAGTTCATGTTCTTAGATAGGTGTCATATGATATACATCATAAACATTATTATTATCATCCAGTTAGACATACGTCAGAATTATCTTCTGGTTCAATGTTCTCCACAAAATACTCCGAGTCCGATTCCACACCTTGCAAAATTTTAAGAAGTTCTTCCGAATCAAGTTCTTCACTCATTTTTCTATTTGTTATCAAGTGAAAGAAAGAAAGTAGCGTGCGCGCGAATCCGATTTTGTGCTGCACTATGCCAAAGTGACCTTGACAGCCGCACGCCTATGACGTCACTTACCAACTTCTATAGTAGTTCGTGGCACTCGGTGGCGCACAGGGGCATAGACGACCAATTGTTTTGTAGAGATGGGAAAATAACTATCGACAAGAATTGGTAACAACTTTATAATTACGTATCGGCATCTACCTGAAGGTCGAAGTTCATCTACTATCCTTTGTAATGAAGTAGATAACTAAGTTCATATTTTATTGACCTCAAATTGTTTTCGATATTCGTAACTTTCTGTATTTATAAATATTTCAATGGTGAAATCAACCTTTCACGGCACATCACTGGCCAACTTGATATGAAGTGATTGGCGTTCTGAGGAAAGTAACAAAATTCGGAGTTTCTGTTTTTGCCGATTTTAGGACAAACTAGGGCTTATTTTGTGTAGAAAAATAAAAAACAGGGTAGTAGACAGTGCTATCTTAAATAATAAAATGAAACAAAGCTTTTAATCACAGTAAATTTATTTTAATAAGATGAGAAAATGAACAACTTCTATAGAAGTTGTGGCGCTGGTGGCACGAAAATCCCGAACTTCTATAGAAGTGCTTGGCGGTGAAAAGGTTAAAAAAATATTTAAAAAAGTGACAAGCAGGCGGACCCATCCCATTTAAAGAAAAATATGTTCAATTGGGTCCAGCCTGCTTGTCACTTTTAAAAATAAAAATGTGCTTGTTTCTTACACTTCAGTTGAGCAGTCGGGTTTTTTTAAATTTTTAAATATTTTTTTTTAACTTTTTAGTTAGAATATTAATTAACAATTTTTTAGTTTTCCCGGTCGTGTCACATTGTTACTCCACCGGATTCAGAAAGTGAAGTCCATATTTTTAAACTTTCTCATTGTGTTATTTTGCTAGTATTACACTAATGATAAACATGATAATTATACCTTTTTGAAATCCTTATGTTAAGCCCTTTAATTTGATACCCATATTGTAGTGTTTGAAAAAAAAAATTTTTTTTTCACCATGTATAATGGCTTCGCACAGCCGCCATGTTTAATTTTTTTAAATGTCACCTATCTAAGAACACTCGGGCTGTTAAGGCAAATCTAACGATACCTCAATTGTGTGAATCCGTTCAGCGGTTCTGGAGATATGAGGTAATAAAGAATATTACAAACATACATACATACATACAAGATACGCGCGAAAAACATAACCCTTCCTTTGCAGTCGGGTAAAAAGAAAAACCACGTAAGAAATGGATTTTCATACACTTTTCTCTCCCGCTCAGATGCGTTTTCTCCCCGCATATTTGTTCGATATGCAATGACGTACTTTCTACCGTAAATTTGATAAAGTATCAAGGTAGTTTCCTAGCAGGTGTAGTATAAAGATAATTTATTGTATTTGCCTATTTGCCTTCATTGTCCCATTAGAGGGGGACGAGGATGAGAAGTGTTGATTCAACAGATCAATATTTAGGTTTTTAGGAATCGATTCTTGTCGTGATTTTCCAACTCCCATCGATTTGAGAAATTTCCAGACTTTAGCTGGATCACCGTTTTCAACTGAATCATGAATATGGCGGCGCATTGCATCCCTACACACCCTATTGCTGCGATTGCGAGCATTCACAAACATCTCCCGGTTCAATGGTGAGGGGTGACATCCGAACTTAGACTTGCATACTGCCGTCCTGTGCATGACAGCTCTTACATCATCTGTTAGCCACGGCGCAGGAAGATGTTTTAATTTGACTGCACGAATGGGGGCATGAATATCGTACAGCTGTACGAGATTATCCGTGAGCAAGCTATCTTTATCATCGACCGATTCAGCAGTTACAAGGGACGCCCAATCAATGTCGTTAGCATCCCTCTGGAGATTATCAACATTCATACCACTAAAATTGCGTAGCAGAAGAGTTTTAGGTTTGGCCTTAGGAGGGCGAATCTTGTATGAAAGGAATATTAAATCATGGTAAGAAAACATGTCAGCCGTGCATTGACTTTGCTTACTGACATGATGGTTAGAGGAGATAATTACAAGATCCAAAAGCGAGGGATTACAGTTCGGGAAATGATGTGTGGCACTTGACGGTAGAACAGCCAAGTTTGATGACTGTAGTATAAAAATAAAAATAAATAAATAAAAATGTTTATTAGACACTAAGCAAGGATACACGTTTAGTAAATAACACAGTCAATTATTTTAGAAAGCTGTTATAAATGTATCGTCACAAAAAACTGGTACTAACTCCCAAACTAGGCCTAGGCCTGTGTTTTGGGGATTAGTGCTTAGAAATGACACATTTAGTACAATGATACATTTTTGTGAGAGTGCCGCTAGTTATTTATATACAAATAGTGATCTTAGTTTAGAGTGTCAACTTAATACAAGTACATGAAAATTATATAGTAATGGGAAAAATGTGTGCATGTGTGCAAGTGGATTGAGTAAGTGTGAGTGTATGTGAGTGTGAGTGAGGTTGATTATGAGTGTAGTGTATGTGGTGTTCAGTGTAATGTGAGTAGTGATTGATGGGGTGCGCGCTTACATATATATGTGACAGATAGAATGTGAGCGCATAAGTTAGGTGTGCAACTAAGTGATGAAAGCGAGTAAAACTTCTGTCTGCTGATAATCTAGGGATTGGAGCCAGTCCGCAACTTTCTCTTTAACTTCACGTCGGCTTAATCCAGCAATGTTTAGTTTTTTATTTATGCTGTTGTAGAGCTTACTGCTTAAGCTATTGAACTGACGTCTGGCAAACGTAGTCCTGCAGGGAGTAGAAGGGCAAATGGATGATCTACTCCGTTTATTTGGATCGGGTGTAGGTATGTGCGGATGTAATCTTTGAATGGACCTGAGCACATAGAGTTTACGCACTGTAAGGACTTTAAGTTCTGCAAACAATTGAACAGTTGGAAATCTAAATGGCTTCTTGGTCATGACCTTTAGTACTGCTCTCTGTGCTCTTTCCAATCCAAGAAGATAGGTCTTGGTGGCACCTCCCCATACTGTTATGCAGTATTGTATAATGGACTGACATAGGGCCAAATAGACCATCCTCAGCTTTTCTAGTGGTGCTGAGTCCCTAAGGGTTTTGAAAACATAAATCAGTCGCCTGATTCTGGAAATAACTGCGGTAATCTGCCTATCCCACCTCAGTGCGTGATCTATCTGCACGCCTAGATACTTGACACAATCTACCCGAGAGATTACAGTGCAAGTGCACTCGTTCTGGTCACCGCAGACATGTGCCTTAATTGAGTAATCAAGTGGTGGCTTAGTGTTAGATCTCAGAGAGAAGGGAAGAAAATTGGTCTTTATAAGATTAAGTGTGAGCAGATTTTGTCTTAGCCAAGCCATTATTTTAGAAAGAGAGTATTCGGCTCTCTCCTTAACTGACTGCCAGTTTGGTCCCCATACGAATACTGCAGTGTCATCTGCGTAAGTAAAAATCTTGGTATTTGGAAAGGACAACGTGCAGAGGTCATTAATAAAAACCTGGAATAAAGGAGGACCCAAGATGCTTCCCTGTGGGACACCGTAAGAGAGTGCCAATTCATCACTCAAGCAGTCCCCTATCTTGACTCGTTGTTTTCGCTGAGAGAGATAGTCCTTGAAGATATTAAGGGCAAAACCTCGTACTCCCACTCTTTCCAATTTAGACAAAAGGATGGGAACAGAAACTGCGTCAAAGGCTTTAGATAGGTCTAGAAATATACATAGACATCTATTCCTTTCGTCTAGATTCTTAACAACCACATTCGTCAAATCCATCACTGCATCTTCTGTTGAAATAGCAGGCCTGAAACCATACTGATTTTGAGCAATGATATTATAACGATTTAGGAATGATTTTAGGGATCTGTAAATAATTTTTTCAAGAATTTTCGACATCGCAGACAGTACCGATATAGGCCTATAGTTCTTGACGCAGTCTCTGTCTCCACCCTTGTGTATTGGGTGTACTATAGCTTTTTTAAAGGCATCGGTAAACACACCAGTAGCAATGGCTCAATTGAATATATGAGTTATAGGGGGGATCAAGACATGTCGACACTCTCTTAGAATAGAGGACGGTATTCCATCCCACCCAGTGGCACAGTCCGGGCGGAGTTGCAGGATGGTAGATTCAACCTCAGTTGCGTCCACCTCCAGAATTACAAGCGAGTTGGGTATGTTAGCATTAGCAAGGCATTCAGGGTGAGAATTTTGGGTAAGGGAAGGCATGTTGCCAGATGAGGTCTGAGAGCTAAGAATAGAATCGGCTAGGTTTTTCCCGACGTCTGTGAAGAACTTGCAGACTTGGTTAGCAGACGTTTTAGGGTTGTTGGATATACTTAGCAGTTCCAATGGGCTATCCTTGACTTTGTGTGTGTTTGTAATACTTTTGATGGCTTGCCATATGGCTTTAGGGTTTTTTCCGGCTTTGTCCAATTGCTCTTTCTCGTAGGCTATTTTTAGATTTCGCAGGAGCTTAGTAACAAAATTTCGATAGCGGGAGTAGGTTAACTTAAGTGTCATGTTATCTGGGTTTTTTTTCATTTTAGTGTGTAATCTATCCCGATTTCTAATGCAGCGCAGGAGGCCCGGTGTGATCCACGGTTTTAATATCCTATGTTTTTTAGGTACTGTGATTATTTGTGTATGTTTATTTATCACTGATGAAATTATTGAGATCAGGTTATTTTCAGCGTTGTTAGAGTCATCCATTTCTAAAATATGTGTAAATTGTGTGTTTTCTAGTTCCGATTTAATTAATAAATAGTCAATGCGAGGTTTTGTGATAGTATACTGGCGTTTAGAGTGCACATTCTCTATGAACAGAACGAGAGGCATGTGATCAGTTATGTGTGATTCTAGTACTAATGTTGTTGAGGTTAATTTTGATTTCAATAAGATGTGGTCAAGACACGTTTTGATTCTAGTAGGCAAGGTGTGAGTTGGGAGAAATCCGTGAGATGCATGGAATGTTAAATATTCCTGTGACGTGGAGTCTCGGTTTTCACTGCAAATGTCAATATTTATGTCCCCAACGAGAACGGTATTATGGGTTTTAAGGTTAGTATAAACATCATTTAAACTGTCTAAGAAATTATCGACATTGATTCTGGTATTAAGTGAGGGCGATCGATATATGGCGACAACTTCTAATAAATTACCTATTTGACATATCAGACAGTTCGCATCTTTAAAAACTGGTTCACGAACTGAGCACTTAAGCTTAGTACTTGTGAAGATAACTATACCGTCATTTTGGTTCACTGTGTTTTTGGTGAAGTAAGACGTATAGCCATCCAGTACAGGTAAGTTTAAAACTTTGCTTAGCCAGCACTCAGTGAGGACAATAATATCGAAGTTGATATTTGTCATTGTGAGCAGAACTTGTAGTTGGTCGAAGTTTTTATTCACGCTTCTAATATTGATATGGAGGATTTTAATTTCTCGATTGGACTTACCACCATACTTGTGACAGTCCTCTGGAGAGCAAGTGTATGAGTTTCCAATACTGAAGGAGTCCAGATCGTTATTGATATTATTGATGTTATCGATATTATTAGCCATTTGGAAGGAGAGCAAAGCAAGTCGGGTTGCACAGTATGATGGTAATATCAAGGTTAGTAACACTGAAGTTAATATCACTGTGTTGTATGGTGTATACATTGGGTATGAGTTTTATGATGTGAGAGTAGCTGTACATTTGTATTAGAGATGTATGGAAAAGTGCGTGGGTGTCTGAAGTTTTGAAGTTGTTTTGCGTAAGTGTGTGTGTTGTTGTTTTAGGGGGTACTACATAAGTCTTAGTTAAGTTTACACGGATAATTTTTTTTTTATAAGAATAAAGACATAAATAATGAGATTAAAAACTAGATGTGCAGTATTTATCGTGAGATGCAATAATAGTCACATATGTCCGCGCAGATCTAATAAAGATTGTTCTGATAAGTAGTTGTTTGTCACCTTGTTGTTTGCGCAGAAATATGTTACCATTAGATGACCAGCAGAACTTAAACCCGTGTTGTTTTGCAAATTCCTATGATTGATGAAAAAGCTTCCTCAAACTCGCAGGCAGGTGATCGCTGACATAAACCGCTTGTCGTTTACCGGGAAAGCCAATAATTTCGGTGTTTAGTTTATCAGTTGGCTGCATTTTGTTATGGTTGAATGCTCGAATGGTGGCTAACGTTTTTTGTTTCAATTGGACTGAATGAAACTCAGCAATAATCGGGCGAGTTGAGTCAGGCTTACCAGGTATTCGGTATATATCACGAAGGTCTGAGGGGGACATCGTTAAGCCAATAGCCTGGGCAATTTCGCAGAACACTTTTGTGAGATCCGCACTTGTCTCATTTTGTATCTGTGGGATGTTCCTTATTTCTAAACCAGAAGACCTAGATTTAAAGTGGAGGTCCTGTATTTTTTTTTCTAAGCTTTCTATACACTTCGTTAGTATTGACTGGAGTGACAAAGAACGAGAATCATTTTTCAATAAACAAGTATTAAAATCCCCCATAATGATAGTATGACTGTAAGACGGAGTAAGATCCTCAAGGATCTTTTCAAAGGAGGAAAAGAAATTCACACGTGACGAAGGACTGTAATAGATTTCTAAGCTTTCTATACACTTCGTTAGTATTGACTGGAGTGACAAAGAACGAGAATCATTTTTCAATAAACAAGTATTAAAATCCCCCATAATGATAGTATGACTGTAAGACGGAGTAAGATCCTCAAGGATCTTTTCAAAGAAGGAAAAGAAATTCACACGTGACGAAGGACTGTAATAGACACCTAGAAGAACTTTCACGTGATTCAGGTTAACTTCCAAAAAGATATGCTCACCCGCATCCTGCGGGGGAGGTTGCGTTGACATATCGACAATTGAAAAGGTAATCTGTGGACGAAGGTATATGGCAACACCGCCTCCGCCACCACGCGCGCGATCATTTCTTATTAGTTGAAAACCTGGTAAGGAATAAGAAGTTGACAGGAGACATGGTTTGAGCCAAGACTCTAAAACAAGGATTGCATGGATATTCTTAAAGTCAAGGTTAGCTAACATGTCAGAGTAATGTGCCGGGATACTTTGGGCATTTATATGGACTACATTAAAATTCTTAGGTACATCAGAAAACTGAGATTCAAGCGTGTCCGCAAGGGACGGAAAACTAAAAAAGCTGTCATTACTACGAGCAGACAAAAAACTATCAGTGTCGCATTCATTATGTAATGACATTGACAGAAATTATATAAAATAAATACTAAATAATAATCAAAAAGTTTTAAGAAAAAAATAAAAAATATATAAAAATTGTAGTCATTCAAATCCACCCGCCAGTTCAGTGTTAACACATATAACGGGCTATAGAACAGCCAAAACAAACAAAAATTATTATTCATAGTCCGGGCAAAAAGGTTACTACTACCAAACTAGGATAAAACGGCTAGAACAGAAAAAAAGAAATGTATGAACAGAGAGGAGACATTCAGTATACTTGGCACACTACTAGTTTCTGAACGAAAATAAAAATGACATGACAGAAATAGCTGACAGTGACAGCTGACATTAACATTACATAAACATGTTACAGTACCTATATAGAATAAACAGATTTATTTAATGTTTGATGAAGGGTAGAGAATTAAAAAAATAAATAAGTATAGTTATGAGAGGGTACAGCGAATTATAGTCATCAATTTGGTCAGTGGGTCGTCTTAGGGGCAAATAAGGTGGTGCCCGGACGGTGAAACTACATTCGAGTTTAACCAAATCACTTCTTTTTTGCGGCAATACGACGAGACTTCTTCGGTGCTTGCGATGACAACAGTACCGATGCCGTGGGCGATACTACCTTTCCACTAACCTGCTCGATATTCTTGAGTTCGTCATTTGAAGTAATTCGATGCCGGGAGCCGTCGGAGCCGAGAACATAAATAAGGCCTTGTTTTGTCCAGCAGTTGTTTATGCCAAACTTCTCGCGTGCAGACATGAAGAGTTGATGCCGCGACCTCGTCATAAACTCCGAAATTGGAATGCCGGAGCCCTTTAACTTAGTCTTAGCGAACCAGACACTATCCCTCAGATTGATATCCCGGAGCTTTCAGAGGATGGGCCTAGGCTTGCTGGTATCTGCTTGTCTCCCCATGCGATGGCATCGACTAATGTCCGCAGCAGTAAACTCAACAAGCTTGAGATGACTCCGCACAACTTCAGCAACCACTTGAGCTGTATCTTCTTTTGCCTGCTAGGTGATGCCATGCAACAACACCATCTTCCGCCGTCCACGCATCTCCAAAGTGTCGAGCCTATGTGCCAGCAAGTCCATCTGCTGCTGAAGACAGCCAAGTGCATTTAAAATAAACTTCCTGAAGGATGTGAAATCTTCTGCCAGACGGTCAGTGCTACTTGAGGTGCCTGAAGGAGTTTTGTTTAATTCAGTCATCCTATTTTCAAACAGTGACATAATTTCTGTGAGTGAATCCTTTAGTGCGTCCATGTGAAGTTTCTTGATGTTGTTTTGGCTTTTAGAGAATTAGGTTTTCGGAGATAACACTGTACTGGGTGGTATACTAAATTACCATGTATATGTATACATTAAATAGTGAATAAAATCAAATTTGAATTTTTAATTAAGTTTCAAAAGAAGAGCATAAATTTTTACACCTTTCATTACTCCTACCCACTTTTGTTTTTCTTTTTTTTTTAACAATAACCGCGTGATTTTTACACTAAAAATAAGTTCAAGTACTTACATATTTAATATGACGAGTAGGATATATTGTGCTGATTTTGGGTGGATGAATTCGTCAATAACGCATCCACAGATAACTTTTTAGATTACCTGGAAACTCTGAAAGGTACCTAAGACTATAAAATAATCTTACTATTAGGTAGGTACATAATGTGTTTCTTTTTAATGGATAAGTATTTCCTTTTATCTCCCGAAAAAAAAGATATCTGGATTAACAAATAAAGTGAATAAAGTAAAGTGATTGACACGAGTGAAATAGGTAGTTATGGGCGGTTCATGAATCATGATACGGTAGGTATGCTTGTGTTAAAACCTCGGGGTATGTGTGTTTTGTTTTGTTAGTTTGTATAATTCAAAGTAAAGATGTGGTATTTTATTATTAATAATAGTTGTTTATTGAATTGTTTGTATGAATAATACTAGAAAAAGTATAAACATGTTTTTTAATTAAATCTACCAATCAAAAATGAATACGCATTTTTATTAAGAAAAGTATATTTACAATCACAAAACTAAATGGAAACACAAAGTAGGCAAATGTAAATAAAATGGTGGGCAGCCCTATCGCATGTTTAAGTACTGCGCGGCTGTAGGCATTTATTTCTAAGATACGGCCGAGTTACAATACTGTATACATAATATTACCGTGACTAAACTTTAAAGTATAGTAACATTAAATAGAAGAAAATAGTGTAGGTTAGTAAAAAAAAATGGTCAAGTGCGAGTCAGACTCGCCCATGAAGGGTTCCGTAGTAACTAATAATAATAATATAATATGTATATTTATTTGACGAAAAAAAACTTACAAAGTTCTTAAAACTAACTTATTTACATTTTTTACAACTACGCCAAATAACTTTGTTTTTCATAGTGTTTGTATGAATTACAAAGTTATATTTGCAGTTTTAGAAAATATGCTGTATCACAAAAACTGCTAACCCGATCTCGGTCAAACCAATTTTGGTTGAAAGTTTACATTAAGATCTACAGACATAATTTTTTTTAGATTTTCACTCCATTATTATAGAAGTTAGAGGGGGGGTGGGGGGGAGGGGGACACATTTTACTACTTTGGAAACATATATCTTTTAGACACTTGACTTTATGAATAAGTGTTTTTAGAAACCCCTATGTCATTTTTAAAGACCTGTCTATAAATACCACACACGCATAGGTTCATGAAAAAAATATTTTCATTTTTAGTTCCATGTATGGGGAGCCCCCCTTTATTTTAAATATTTATTAATTTTTTTCTTAAAATCGGAAAGCGGTTCACAGAATACATCTACTTACCAAGTTTCACATGTAGGTATAGTCTTAATAGTTTCGGAATAAAATGGCTGTGACATACAGACAGACATGACGAAACTGTAAGGGTTCCGTTTTTTGCCATTCGGCTACGGAACCCTAAAAATGTATTGATTAATTAAATCGCAATGTAACAGAGAATATAAAAATATGTACATATAGAAATACCAGTCATTTCTTTCTTTATTTAAACTTGAAGCTTTAGAATTACTCACAAGCACACACAATATTAATACCAGGGCAATATTCGATCAATAGTCAATGACGTATTATAATATAGACGAGTCATATTCCCACAAAGCGGCTCTCAAGAACGGCAAGCAAAAAACACGCTAAGTAACTTTAAATAAATGCCACCTCGAGGTACAACTGATGTTAGAGAGAGATGAATCTTTCAAGCGCATGTGTGACGTAACAATCGAAGGCATGTGTAATGTGGGGAAAAAGGACACCCGAGTATTTTTTTTTTTTTCTTCAAGATTGCGTTCCTACGTGTTTCGAAAAATTGAACCTTGTTCAGACAATTGGACGTATTCAAAGCTTGTTGGTGATTTAAAAATATGTTGTGATTCTAGCTAAAAAAAAACAATTTAAAACGATCCGATCAATGAATTGAAACTAAAAAGAAACATAATGGTTGTAGAAAAAAATGTATTATCTTACCATAATAACAGGAACTGCTGACTTTTTTAATTTTTGATAATTTTTTTCAGTTGTGTACATATCACTGGCTAGAAAGTGCTTTGAGCAAACCTTACAATATGGCGTTGGTAACCAATCATCTTCACGCCTTTGAGATCTTATTACGCTAACCCATTTCTCTTTCATGAGTCCATCTTTAGGCAATCTAAAATATAAATAAACACTCTAATTAGTATTCATAACATGTTTAATGATAATATGATTATATTCATTCAATATAATAATTAACAACAACAAAACTGGTACAATAGTTCCCCAACCTCCCTTAACGTCACGTGACTAACTTCATTCATGCCAGCCGCCATTAGCTGTGTCGATTTTTTTTAATAAAAATACATTTCTGTTGATACTTACGTATGAAATGACACAGTTTGGCCGTTCACGGACTTCACGGTAGCAGTATAATTTGTGCAACGTCTGAAAACACACGAAGGCATGTTTTTCTTTTAAATCACACAACTTTTTCTTACGAAACGTCGTGCCGTGGCTGACCGTGGCACGGGTTCGTGCGTGACTAAACAGATTGAATAGGGCACTTACCTTCAATACCTTCGATCAATTATAGAACTAGATAGACATGAGGCATAAATATTTTAGGTATTAGGTATTTTTCTAGGCGAGTCCGTACCTAATCCAAAGCGTCGAGAATTCGGTAAGTATGGCACCAATGATATTATAAAGTACAGATATGTTACGTTCATAGTAATTTGTGTTGGAATTTGTTCCGCGTAGCATAAAACTGCATACATCACGGATATCTATGGCACACATTGACAAGTTTCACCGATAAGTAGAACAAAAGATACGAAACAACACGCTAGTGAAAGAGATAGCTATAATTCTAACAATTGCGCTTCAAATGTGTCCTTGTGCCATAGGATAACATTTTTATAGCCGTAGAGTGGACATTCGATTGAAGAGTAAGTACATAGGTAACAAATTAAACATCATAAAAAAGGAAATCGTTTGAATTGGTTTTTAAATTGAACTGTGAAAATTGTTCATTTGAAATGTAATTTTTTTTGTCTTTAAATCTTTTTATATTACTGCAACGCTGGCAAGCCTTTTCTTCAATCTTTTATTTTGTTGTGTAAGTTTTTTATTGTTTTTTTGTAACCGTTTTTTTTAATATTAATTCACGCACACGATTTCTAAGCGCCGTTTCTCTTGGTGTTTCTAAAATTTCTTCCATCTCCGGCAAACTGACATTGTCTAGACTCGACGGAGAGTTTTGAACATATTGAATTGATTGATCCTGAAAAAAATATGCCTATATTAGTACGTAAGTATGGTACCGTTAATTACGGATCAAGTTTTATCACTGATGTTTGTATTCAGCTACTATTAATTTCTATTTTAGTTTTGAATATAATGGGCTATATTCAAAACTAAAATAGAAATTAATAGTCATCATGTTAATGAAATAATTTATGATCAGTCATAACAATAACTGTATGATTCGAAAACTTTTCGTCAAATCGGAACTTCATCCTGGATGAAGCAGGTGGAAAGCTAGTAATCAATAAATAATCAACTTCATGTCACAACTATAGGTTTCATAATGAAATACCATGTAGCAGTTTCTTTGTAGGTACCTATACTGACCAAACAAATTCAACTTATTCAATGTGGGCGAAAATGCAAGCAACAGGTAGCTGTTGCCTGCATAATGTTTTATAAAATGTTTTAGTTACCTACCTCTATAATTGGAACTGCATTGTTTTTAAGCATTGTTCGACCACATTTAGAAACATATTTGTTAGTAGTTTGGAAGTGATTGCTACATATCCTGCTGTTTTTTGATGGTATCCAGTCTGATTCGCTTCTTTGTTCACGAACAATTGCGATCCAATCTTGAAGTCGAACGTGATCCCTCGGAAACCTAATTCAATAAAAAAAAAATAGTTATAATCCTCAATAATCAGTCAAATTTTATTTTATTTATTTATTTATTTGGCACACACATGTTATTTATCAAAAGAGAGATACAAAAAGAAGAGAAAAGCAAACAGTATTCAAGAGAAATACCCGTGGGCCCCAAACTAGGCACAGCCTGTATCTTGGTGGCCCAGGATGTAACCTTAGCTGAATTCAGTTTAGTGCGGACAGCGCAATTTGACTCTTGTCAAATTAATTTTAATGAAGCAGATATAAGTTCATACAATAATAATGTTAAAGTGAAAATAATAAAATAGAATTAAAAACAAAAACAAATTAAATTAAATTACAAATGAACTTTAGTAAAAAAAATTGTAAGACAAAAACAAATTAAAACAAGTCAATCAATATCGCTTCTACACTTGTAAACTTTAACTAATCTATGTCCGCAGCGCACGCATCCTTATCGCTCTCGCGACAAAACAAGTTTGCTCTCTCTCTGTCTTTACCTACATATGGCTCCTAAGCATAATTTATTGGCAAGTTTGGAAAAATAATTGAAATATAAAAAATAATCTTAATATCTTTGCATACTCACATGTGGTATGAGATCCCTTCTATTTTGTTTACTTTGGAGGTATAATTCGTACACTTCCGAAACACACATGATGGCATTTTTGATAAATAAAGTCTAAGGACACGGGTATTACAGAGCGGCACGCTTGTGGTTGCGTTCGACGCAGACTAAGTTGCAAGACGTTCCAATTAGCTCGTGTTCGAGTCTTCACGACGCGCGCGCCTATAACATATCTGTACTATAAAATATCATTGTATGGCACAAAATATTCTTACACAGAAGGCATTCCGTACCTACCTTAAAATGCGGGATCAATAACAATAGTTTTAAGATTCTGCGCTGCACCGTCATTAACACATTGCCAATGGTATTATAAAGATTATAAAGTACAGATATGTTACGTTCATAGTCATTTGTGTTGAAATTTGTTCCGCGTAGTAAAAACTGCACACATTACGGATATCTTAGCACACATTGACAAGTTTTACTGATAAGTAGAACAAAAGATACGAAACAACACGCAAGTGAAAGAGATAGCTATAATTCTAACAATTGCGCTTCAAATGTGTCCTTGTGCCATAGGATAACATTGTTATAGCCGTAGAGCGGACACTCGATTGAATAGAGAGTACATAGGTGCTAACAAATTAAACATCATAAAATAGGAAATCGTTTTTACTGAATGTTTAAATAATGTACATATTTTAGATGTAATATTTTGTCTTTTAATATTACTGCAACGCTGGCAATCCTTTTCTTCAGTCTTTTATTTTGTTGTGTAATTTTTTTATATTATTTTTGTAACTGTTATTTTTTATATTATTTCTGCGTGAATTAATATTAAAAAAAGAAACAGTTTCAAACGTTTTCTAAGTGCTAACTTTCTTGGTGTTTCTAATATTTCTTCTATCTCCGGCAAACTAACATTGTCTAGACTCGACGAAGAGTTTTGAACATATTGAATTAATTGTTCCTGAAAAAACATGCCTATTATGTACGTATGGTACGGTTAATCACGGATCAAGTATTACCACTGATGTTTGTATTCAGCTTAACCTTATGTTCCAAACTAAAATAGTAATGAATAGTCATTATTTTAATGAAATAATTTATGATCAGTCATAACAATAATTGTATGATACGAAAACTTTTCGTCAAATCGGAACTTCATCCTGGATGAAGCAGGTGGAAAGCTAGTAATCAATAAATAATCAATTTCATGTCACAACTATAGGTTTCATAATGAAATGCCAGGTAGCGGTTTCTTTGTAGGTACCTATATTGACCAAACAAATTCAACGTGGGCGAAAATGCAAGCAACCGTCAGTTGTTAGCTTAAAAACTTAGATTGCTACATATCCTGCTGTTTTTTGATGGTATCCAGTCTGATTCGCTTCTTTGTTCACGAACAATTGCGATCCAATCTTAAAGTCGAACCTGATCCCTCGGAAACCTAATTCAATAAAAAAACAGTTACAATCCTCAATAATCAGTCAAATGAACTTTAGTAAAAAAAAATGTAAGTCAAAAACAAATTAAAACACGTCAATCAATATCGCTTCTACACTTGTAAACTTTTAACTAATCTATGTCCGCAGCGCACGCATCCTTATCGATCTCGCGACAAAACGAGTTTGCTCTCTCTGTCTTCACCTACATATGGCTCCTAAGCATAATTTATTGGCAAGTTTGGAAAAATAATTGAATATAAAAAGTAATCTTAATAACTTTGCATAATCACATGTGGTGTGAGATCCCTTGTTTTTGTTTACTTTAATGATATGAGGATAACTATATTAGACGATAAAATTAAATGTATTCACGTAGACTTTAAGTAGGTACCTACCTACCGTTTGTCCTTAAAATCGAAATATAATCCACCATTCCACAATACATCGGAAATGGAAAGTCCATGCATAATATTTATTACGTGATCCACATAATATTGTTAACGGCCAGCGGCTTTATTGAATAAATATTAGGATAAGCATGGGCGTAGGAATGGGGGGGCGGATGGGCCATGCCCACCTGTCTGCCCGTCCGTATATCACACACACACAATTGAAACTTGGTAGGTAAATGTATTCTGTAAACCGCTTTACGATTTTATACAAAAATAAAAAGGGAGGTTTCCCAATAGTCCCAATACAAGAAGCTCAAACATTTTTTTTTCTAACCTATTCGTGCCGGGTGCCTATGGATAAGTCTTCTCTCTAAATTAAATTGAGGTTCCTATAACGATTATTTCACAAAGTCAATCGTTTGAAAGAAGATATAAATTTTAAAATAAGAAAGTGAAATATCTAAAAACGAATATTCGGTAGATCTCAATGGACACTTTCAATAAAAAATGGTTTGAAAAATTGATAGCCAGCAACTTTTGAGAGACATATTAACTCATTTTAAAAAATTGGCTAAGGGAGAGTCAGACTCTCCCATGAAGAGTTCCATAGTAACTATAATATATATTTATTTGACCAAAAAACCTTACAAACTTCTTAAAACTAGCTTATTTACAATATTTACAACTACGCCAAATAACTTTGTTTTTCATAGGGTTTGTATGAATTACAAAGTTATATTTGCGGTTTTAGAAAATATGCAGTATCTCAAAAACTGCTGACCCGATCTCGTTCAAACTAATTTTGGCTGAAAGTTTACATTAAGATCTACAGCATATTTTTTTTTAGATTTTTGACTCCATTATTATAGAAGTTAGAGGGGACACACACATTTTACCACTTTGGAAGCGTATATATTTTAAACTATTAACTTTATGAAAAAGTGGTTTTAGAAACCTCAATATCATTTTTAAAGACCTGTCTATAGATACTACACACGCATAGGTTTCATGAAAAAATATATTTACCGTTTCAGTACGGACAGTAACATAACTCGGGGCTTCGCTCCCGTAGATTCTATCACGGTAAAAACATAACTCTCCTTTTTTGCAGTTGCATAAAAAGTAGCCTATAACCTTCCTCAAGCTTCAAGCTACTTCCATACCAAATTTCATCCAAATCCACCTTGTACTTTCGAAGATTAGCGCGTTCAAGCAAACAAACAAAGAAACTTTTCCGCTTTATAATATTAGTATAGATATTTTTTTTTTTTCTTAAAATCGGAATGCGGTTCACAGAATACGTCTATCTACCAAGTTTCACATGTATAGTCTTAATGGTTTCAAAATAAAATGGCTGTGACATACGGACGAAAGGATAGACAGACAGACAGACGGACAGACAGACATGACGAAACTATAAGGGTTCCGTTTTTTGCCATTCGGCTAGCTAAAAACCGCTAATATTACTTGGTCATTATTACAAACATCCTATATGGGCGAGTCCGACTCGCAGTTGGTCAATTTTTAGAGTTTCGTAGCCGAATGGCATAGAACAAAACCCCATTTATTTTTTTTTATTTTTTTCTTGGTGGTAAAATCATCGAATTGGTTAAGCGGAAGGAAGTGTCAGACTTCTACTGACTAAAAACCCACCCTGTTCCTTCAGCTGCCCTTAAGTTCCGGGGCCGCGGTATCTCGTTAGAACATTCCCACAACCCCGGCAGGCAATGGCCTTATGGGGCCCCATCACTGGTGCTGGCAGCTCTTTGAGGCGCGCTTGGAACATGATGCCTTACTGGACGGTCAGCTACCCCTGCTCGCCATCCGTAAGCCCGCGCCTACGGTGGCCGGAGATCGACTCGCGATCTCCGACGAACGCAGCGTCTCGAAGAGAGTTGCCTCTCCTTCGTGCGTTCGGCCTCCTCCTTCGCTAGCATGACTGCTTCGCAGAAGAAGGCTACTGCATCCCATTCCCTCTCACTCCGCACCATGGTCTGAACCAGGGCTGGGTGCGAGAGGTTGCCGCCGCCGATAGCCTTAACGAAGACACGGCGAAGCTCTGCCCAAGCGGGGCACACCTCCACCGTATGTTCCACCGTGTCCTCTGGGTGGTCCACACAAAGACGACACCCGGGCGTGTCCTCCCGCTGAATCCAAAACAGGTACCTCCCGAAACAGCCGTGTCCAGTAAGTACCTGTGTCAGGCGGACGGTAAAAGATCAAAACCCCTAAAGATTCGTCATAGTTACCTGTCTGCAGTCTGCGTCCGTATGTCACAGCTACTTTATTTGAGACTATCGAGACTATACAACGTGTAACGGAAACCCCATATCTATCCAAAAGGGCTGAAGACAACATCTGGTATGGAGTCTCTATGCACAGTTTCAGCTCAAAATAAGTGACTCAAAGAATTGATACCAAATTATCGGTTTTTTAATAATCGATATAATCATCGATATTTTTCTTGAATACTAATCATAACAAACGTGTCACAACACTACGAGGGTCAATAACTTTCCACGTCACTTGCCAATAACACGATAATTCTCTTCGTTCTTCTTAATTTGAAAAATTCGGTATCTGGTATTAATGTAGTATTGAAATTTCTTATAAGTTCCACATGTGTAGACATTAGGATTACAAAACCCTTGCCATAACGTTTGTTACCATCCAAAGAAGCCGTGCACTTGGTATGTATATAACCTTTAAATTACACGTTGTAGAGTTGAAATTTATTAAGTAGATGTATTCTGTAAACAAAAGAGAATGCCAAGTTTCGGCTCACAATTCATGTAGCGTCCGACAGACTTTCTAAATTAATGATAATTCATTATATAAAATAGTAAGAATTATAGAGTATAAATAAAATCTGTAGAAGTACACCGTTTAAAAGTAATTTTAAATAGTTATTCAATTTATCAACACGTTTTCCATCTACAATTTTAATTAGAAATGTTGCCAATACCAAAATAAAATAATATCTTTACGAAATTGCACTTGCAAATCGATTACATTAATGTAATTATGAACCTACGTAAGTGAATTGATTACTTACAAAAGTCCTCTTAATTCTTATAATAATAAATAATGTTTAGTTATATTTTTGACTATTTCATAATAATTTAAAATAATTCAATTCAATTATTGATACAGTTTAGAATAGTTATATAGTGCTGGTAACACTTAATCTTGTAGTTGTCACTGACAATTGTCAAAAGTTTTATTTCTCCCGCGTTTTATGACGAGCGACGAAGTGTCTTGCGTGTTTTTTAAGTTTTGTGTTGTTTATTGCTGTGTTACCGGACCCCGATTTCTGTATTACTAACGACTACCGTGGCTGTTGAAACTGAATTCAGTATTAATTATTCAATCATTTAATAGTTTATTTCATGTTATCGTTAAAATTATAAGTATTAGGTGGTCAATTTCAAAGAACTATAACTTTTTTGGTGTACTTCTTATATAAAACAAATTATATAGTGAAAATCTATAATTATTTTAATTCTCCTTTACCTACAATATATTTACAAAAAGTATATACGTATATATTAATGGGGTCCTCCGCACCATGGAAGTCATCACCTGCCTAGCCTTTTCCCAACTATGTTGGAGTCGGCTTTCAGTCTCCAACATAAACTAAGTATTAGTGTTTTAGATGCAGCGACTGCCTAGCTGACCTCTATAACCCCATAGCTGTATAACACGATAGCCCTTGCCTAGACGAGTATCAGATTTTACTCGCTTACTAAAGGTAGACTCTTCCAAAGTGATAAAATGTGTGTCCCCACCCCCTTTAACTTTTGACGTGACAACGTCTTATAATTCGATGAAGCTGGCTGCACGCACGAAAATACATGACTCATGCGGCGTTACCTCGCTCTGAGGCGTTCCATCGCTCTGAGGCGTTCCAAAGCAAATCAAATTGGATCTACAAGTTGACATTTATGTATGAGTCAACGAGTCAAGTACTAGGATATCATAAAACGGTAAGAGATGACGTCACTGTGTAGAGATTCTTTGACATTTATGTATGACTCAACGAGTCAAGTACTAGGCTATCATAAAACGCTAAGAGATGACGTCACTGTGTAGGGATTCTTCCATTGTCATGAGAAGTGCAGTAATAGTGATGTAAAATTAAAATTTTCTTTTGAAAAATGCAATCATTCCATCAGTATTTTCTTATGACGTTGTCACGTTCAACTATCGCGAGTAAACCGACTTTACAGACAACCGATTTTTTTTAAATAAGAGAGCAAAAAATAAAAATAAAATGACCTTAAAGAAAACGTTCAACAAAAAGAAAATTGAACGTGAAACAGTCTGCAGTTTTTAAGATAAAACACATGATCGAAAACCGCAAATAATAGGGGTTAAAGTTTGAAAGAAGATTTTTTTTTATTTTTTTTTTATTGAAATAAGTTTCGATTTTGACCACCATCTTACCTGATGGTAAGTGATGTGGTCAAAGATGAAGCACGCTTACCTAAAATTAACCTATTCACTCTTGACTTAAGGAATCCTAGGTTATAGCTATCGGGAAACACAGACTCCGGCAGGGAATTCCACTCCTTAGCCGTACGCACAATGAAGGTATTCCCAAAACGTTTTGTGCGTATGGGTGGGATGCCTACCATGTAACGATGGCGCTTTGCCGTTTGTTACGAGACAAACGATGGAACGGGCTTGGCGGAATTAGATTGTGTAATTCCATCCCCGAAATGTAACCGATAGACTTGCAACTCGTCGTCGATGTTCAAGGCTCTGGAGCTTTGACTCGACCAGTGCATCGTTGCCAATGATTCACTTGGCCCGCTTCTCGATAGACTCAAGCGCGTCCAGTTGGTATTTCGCAGATCCATCCCAAAGATGAAGAAGCCGATCCGAGTCAAACTACCCAGGAATTGGTGGCATGGTTTAACGTTACCTTACCTACAATATTGGCTCATTTATATGAAATCAATATGGCAAAAAGATCTGAAGACAGAAACGCGTGTGGATCGATTCTTTACCTAAACCGTACCGCAAAAGTGCCTTAAGGCAAAACTTACCAATAATAAGGTAATGGTAACTGTTTGGTAGTCTATTCGTGGTGTTATTCACTATAGCTTGCTCCGGTCTGATCTGGCAATCCTGGCAATAGCAGTGAAACAACCTCGAAAGTGACACGCTGCACGAGAAACCGTTGTAACTCTGCAGAAGCTGCGGCTAGAAACCATATCTACGTCATCCTACGTTGATACCGACCAGACCGAGACGCCAGACCTTGCTCCACCGGACGTAAGTTTTTCCCAAGTGGCAGTACAAAGTGCTTTCAAACAGTTTATCGAATCTACATCCCAAAAGTTTTCGGTTCAAATGAGTAATTTCGAACTCCTAGTATAACTTTGTCATTCAGTTATTCAATAACTTTATTTTTTTACAAACGCAATAAAATCCAGTTATTTTTCGTTAATCTATACTTGCTCTACAGAACCCTTCATGGGCTAGTCCAACTCGCACTTGGCCACTTTTTTTAGAAATAATTACGACTGACTTTTCAAATTCTTCTTGTTGACACTACTAGTCCGATACAATCATGTTAAAATAATTCCGGTGAAAAATTTCATTTCGTACATTAAGATTTAACGCAACTTCGATAAGTGATCATCGCTTTTACCACTGGGGAACCTGGAAAATATTTCTAGATACGCCAATGAGGATAAGGTAAATGGATTAGGCATTTTAACCAATATAACAGTATAGCTAATCGTAACGGTAAAATTCTCGATTGGTCATTTCTAACATAATTAGCACTTCCGATAGATCCCTTAATACCTATAGATCCACACCACCCTCCGTTTGTTGCGATAGCCCCCTTAGGTTTATCATTGCAAAACATAAAAAGAAAACCCTTGAAAAAATATGATTGCCATAAGGCCAATTATGGTGTTATCAATGAACAAATCGACGAAATCCAATGGTCCGTTCTGTTGGATCATCTCTCTTCTGAGGAAGCGGTGGAAAAATTTTATGATGTGTTGAGCAACATTGTCTCAGCGAACGTTCCTCTAGTAAAGTCTCGAGTACTTGACTTTCCCGTTTGGTTTTCTCCTCATTTAATTAAAACTTTCAAAAAGAAACAGCGCCTCTGGATAAAGTGGAAGAAGTTTAAAAACATTAAAGACTACAATATGTTTGCCGAATACCGATCAACCTTTAAAGAAGCTTGTAACTCGTGCTATTCCGCGTATATCAAATCCGTTGAGGATAAGCTCACCTCTAATATTAAATGCTTTTGGACTTATATATCTAATCGCAAAGATAAATCAGGTATCCCATCTACGATGCAATACCAAAACCTTAAGTCGAGTGCTCCAGACGTGGTTTGCAATATGTTCTCCGATTACTTCCTGTTATGTATAATTATTAGTAAGCGAGGGTAGATTCATGTTCGCTATATAAGTTGTGTCGCTTGCCAAATAAACCCAGTGTGCTACCAGCTATCCGTCGTTTTACTTGTGTTCGCATACCTAACAGTGGCGACGAGTACTTACCCGCGATTAAGTAAAGTAAAAAAAAAAAAATGTCACACTTTGGAATTTTCTCGAGTTTTGACCATACTATCCATACCTGGCAAAACTATAAACAACGTATGTTGCAGTGGTACATTGCCAACGATATTGACAGTGTACAGGATCCAAAGGGAGTGAAAAGACGGGCAATATTGCTGAGTGCACTCACTGACAGCACTTACAAACTAGCGGCCGATTTGGCATTGCCTAAGGAGCTGACGCAGACGCCATACGAAGACATTCTCACACTTCTCGACAGGCATTTTACACCAAAGAAATGCGGATTTGGTGAGCGGTATAATTTCTATGCTGCAACTCAAGGTCTGGAAGAAACATACATCCAGTGGGCTGCGAGGCTTCGTGGCCTCACTACACATTGCGGATTTCTGAATGTAGAAGAGGCGCTGCGTGACCGGTTTGTTATGGGTATGCTGCCGGGACCGGAGAAGGACAAACTTTTCGCGCGTGACCTTCAAGATTTAACATTGGCAAAAGCAGTGGATTTGGCGGAGAGCGTGCGCAGTGCACGGAAGGGAGCAGCAGCATCATCGGTGTTGGCGCAGGCGCCACCGTCGAGCGAGGCGCTGTTCAAGATCGCCACCAAAAACGAACCCAGTGATAAAGAAAAGTGTTCCGTGTGCGGTTATAAAAATCATAAAACGTCTCAGTGTCGGTTTGCTAACTATACATGCAAAAAGTGCAACGTTAAAGGACATTTACGTAGAATGTGCAAAAAAATAAATTACGTAGGTACTGGCGCTGGCGGGTCGAGTGAGACTGACGATGACGGTAAGATTAAAAAAATATGTTCACGTAACGGCGAACCCATGACGATAATCGTTTCGATACAAAATATTAATCTAAAGTTTGAAGTCGATACCGGATCAGCAGTCACAGCGATTTCCGAGAAAGTGTACAAAACATATTTTGAAGTATTTCCGTTATTATCAACGTCGGATCGATTATTTACGTATACAGGTCGTATTATAAACTGTCTAGGAATAGTGAAACTACCAATTACGTATTTAGGCAAAACACACGTAGTTAATGTGCGAGTCATACGTGATGGGGGACCCCCAATCGTAGGCAGAGATTTTATTTGTTTGTTCAGGTTACAAATGCTGCAAGTGAATTATTGTCAGGCAAATAATATTGCCGAACAGTTGAAAGTACAATATCCATCTGTTTTCTCAGACGAATTAGGTATTTTTACAAAGTATAAAGTAAAACTACAATTAAAAGATGACGCGAAACCGGTTTTTTTCAAAGCCCGACCTATAGCATTTGCACTTAAAGATAAGATAAACAAGGAGCTCGACCGTTTGGTACGTATAGGAGTACTTAAACCGGTTCAGCACTCTAATTACGCATCGCCTATTGTCCCCATATTAAAGCGAGATGGTTCAATTAGGTTGTGCGTAGATTATTCTGTAAGCGTAAACAAGCAGCTAGTTGTCGACCAGTATCCGTTACCAACGGCACAAGAACTGTTTACTAAACTACATGGGGGACAGCAGTTCAGCAAGTTAGATTTGACGCAAGCATATTCACAATTTGTCCTAGACGAGGCGTCTCAAAATGTAACATGCATTAATACTCATCGTGGGCTGTTTGTATATACGCGGCTAGTGTTTGGTCTCGCGAGCGCACCCGCTATTTTCCAACGGGCAATGGAATGTTTATTATCAGGGTTAGACGGTGTTATGTGCATGCTTGACGATATTTGTATAACAGGGAATACAAAAGAACAACATTTAGAGCGATTGAGCGCGGTGTTACAAAGACTGCAAGATGCAGGCCTAACGCTTCGTAAAGATAAGTGTGTGTTTTTTGAGAATCAAATAGAATATTTAGGCTATACTATAGATAAGAATGGCTTAAGTAAATCAAAACAAAAGGTCCAAGCAATCGTTGAGGCGCCCACACCGACAAACGTGAATCAGTTACAGTCGTTTCTAGGATTAGTTAATTATTATAGAAACTTCGTCCCTAATGCGTCATCAATATTGACACCGCTTTATTCATTATTGCAAAAAGACAATAAATGGAAGTGGGAAGCCACACATGACCTGGCATTCAATGCAATTAAGCAATGTTTAGCTTCAAATCAGGTTCTGGCACATTTTGATCAGAATGCAAAAATAATATTAACGGTTGACGCATCGCCCAGTGGCTTAGGCGCTATTTTATCTCAAATAGGTACCGATGGGGTGGAACGCCCAGTTTCGTTCGCCTCTCGTACACTGAATTCCGCAGAGAAGCGATACTCACAACTACAAAAAGAGGCAACGGCAATTATATTCGGTGTGAGACGTTTCCACCAATATTTATACGGGAGGGCGATCCCGTTCATACTTCGCACAGATCACAAGCCTCTTTTATCAATTTTTGGCCCCTACCGTGGTATTCCAGAGGTTTCCGCGAATAGGCTGCAGCGTTACGCGATGTTTCTCAGTGGCTATAATTACTGCATTGAGTACATACGCAGCGCCGACAACAGCGCAGATTATTTGTCACGCGCCAGTCTACCCGACTGCGAGTTAACGACGCTAAGAGGCGGGTGCGGCTACGAAACCGACGATAGTTTAGTGCCGGTAGAAGATCGCGCGTCGTATGTTAATTTCGTTATCGATGGCAGTTTACCCGTTACGCGTAGTGAAATTCATAATGAAACAATTAAAGATGCAGTATTAAATAAAGTTTTATCATATATAAATAAGGGGTGGCCCGAGCGATTATCAGATATATCAATAAAACCTTATTTTTTATGTAAAACCCAGTTGTCATATGAAAGCGGTTGTATTATGCGAGGACATAAAGTAGTAATACCTGAAACACTTAGAACTAAATTATTATCTGAACTTCATAAATCACATTTAGGAATAGTGAAAACGAAAGCTGAAGCGCGCAGTAGGTTCTGGTTTCCGGGTATAGATAACGCGGTAGAAAAAATGATTGCAAATTGTGAGGTTTGTTTACAGTTGAGACAGTTACCAGCGCGTGCGCCGCTAGCGCTATGGCCACACGCACCGCAAGCGTTCTATCGTATTCACATTGACTTTCTCGGCCCCATTCATAATCGTTCATATTTAGTAATTGTAGATGCGCACTCAAAGTGGGTAGAAGCGTATGATATGGGGACAAGTACGTCATCATGTTCGCTCATTAGTAAAATGTATGAATACATGGCCAGATTCGGCTTACCGCATACTATAGTCAGTGATAATGGCACGCAGTTCACCTCTTCGGAATTCAGAATGTTTTGTACATCAAACGGAATATCGCATGTGACGTCACCGGCTTATCACCCGGCCAGTAATGGCCAGGCAGAAAGCTATGTGAAAGTAGTAAAAAAGGGGATTAAATCTTGCATATTTAGTACTACCAATACCAAGGGATTGAACAACAAGTTATGTAAATATCTATTTGATTACCGAAATTCTGTCCATTCGGCAACGGGCTGTTCACCTGCCCAGTGAGTATTCGGTCATAAGCTGCGATCGCGATTAGATTTAATTAAACCTAATTCATCTTCAACGGCATCTGTCACTCTCACTCGGAACGTCGAAAATAAACAGTGTTTGCAGTCTAAGGTGTTAAATGATTACAAAGCCAGTAAATATTTTAAGTCTGGAGACTTTGTATTATATAAAAAAAACAACATAAATAAGCAAGGGTCATGGAATAAAGGTGTAGTAATTAAAAGATGCGGAAGAGTAGTATATATAGTTAAGGATTGTATAACTTCGTGTAATTTAAAAAAACACAAAAATCAATTAATATCGTATAAAGGTACAGCAAGAGTTTCCCATGGGATAGAGGACTGCCATATTGAAGTTGAAGACATCACTCCACAAGAAAGTTCACCACCAAACCCAACAACCCCAGTGGACAATAAGACGTCAGACACAAGAGAGGAGAGAAATGATACAGTGGATACAGAAACACCGGCTAACAAGTCAAAAGAGGAAGAAGACGATTTCTATGAGGCAACAGAAGGGACTGGTGATGAAGCTCTCGTGGAGGCGAGTTCAGGTCAGACCCCACAACCCGAAAGGCAACTCAGTGATGGAAGAAAACTGCGAACTGTACCTAGGGTCGATTATAAACAGTTTTACTAGCTAAAATCTTATTGTATATAAATATATGTTTATTTTGTCAAGCTATGGGGAGGATTGTTATGTATAATTATTAGTAAGCGAGGGTAGATTCATGTTCGCTATATAAGTTGTGTCGCTTGCCAAATAAACCCAGTGTGCTACCAGCTATCCGTCGTTTTACTTGTGTTCGCATACCTAACACTTCCTATCGGTATTCGAACCCGCATCGCCCACATTGTCGACGTGGACCCCGCCAACTCACTGTGATGCTAACATCATAATCGAGAGCCTATGTATCGATGAATCTAAATTACTTCAGGAATTTAAAAACCTCGACCCGTCTAAAGGGGCTGGCCCTGATGGATACCCAGCATTATTCTAGGCTACCGCTAATAGCATCTACATACCGCTTCATATAATTTACAATAAATGCCTGAGTGAAGGGGTGTTTCCCGAAATATGAAAACGGGCCAATATAACGCCTGTACACAAGGGAGGCTCGAAACATGATATTGAACAATATCTCAATTCTATCGACCTTGCCAAAGCTGTTTGAAAGACTAGTACATAACGAAATCTATCCAATCCTGCACAACGTATTAATTCCTGAACAACATGGTTTTGTTAAGCACCGATCAACTGTTTCCAATTTATTAATATTCACCAACTATCTTTTTGAAAACCTGGACAGACGTTTGCAGGTAGACGCTGTTTACACAGATTTCAAGAAGGCCTTTAACAAGGTCGATCATGAAATTTTACTTAATTAATTGCATTTAATGGCATACGGGGAAACTTGCTCCGGTGGTTTTCATCCTATAATCAAAATAGAACACAAAAGGTTGTTGTGAGTGGCTATCAGTCAGATACGGTATCTATAACCTCTTGAGAACAAATTACACTTAAGCGTCTCCAAATGGCATTATATAAATTTCACAAGAAATAAAATGTGTCACAAATTTTAAGTACAAGCTAAATAACGCCTTTCTAAGTAACACCACTATTGTAAGAGATCTTGTGGTCTATTTGAAAATAAGCTGTCACTTAATCAACAAGTGGAGAGAATTGTAAATAACTCGTTTTAGATGTATGGATTTGTCCTGAGAGCAACTACCGAATTCAAACGGCCCTCCACCTATCTTTACTTATACAAGACGCTTGTACGCTCGCAGCTCGAGTATGCCGTCTCTATTTGGAACCCGTTTTATAAGAAATATATAGATATGATAGAGAAAGTCCTGCGTAAATTTCGGTGTTACAAAAGGTGTTTGTCATATTCACAATTACTAAATAAATATAATATGTTAACATCAGAATCTAGAGGTAAATTTTTAGAAGCCAACGTACTGCCAAGCCTACGTTCATAATTACTTCGATTCCATTGACCTCACAAGTAAGTTATGTTATGTGGTCCCCCGCACTGTGAATAAGTGTAGAGTCCGTGCAGGTACCTGTCGGACTAATTCAGGACTGCGTTGCCCTATTCGTCGTATGGTGGAATCTTATAATAGCAACTTCATTGATATTGATATTTTTGTATGTTCCAAATCGAAATTTAAGTCCAATGTTTTTAAAATTTTATCCAATGCCAATAAGAAATTGTGTAAGTCCTTTATTATTATATTATACTTAATACGAGTATATGTCAACCGTTTTAATTATGTATATTAATGAATTGTATGAATTTGTAATTGTACTGTGATGTGATGTCAATTACCTTATAATAATATAATATAATAATAATTTCAATATTCATAATTTCAATTTTTGTGATAATAACGAATAATCCTAAATTTTAATTTTAATTAGTTTATTTATTTTGGCTTTTCATCGCAGAAAGGTAAGCAATAAATTTAAAATGTCGCTTGAAAATAAAAAGTCATCAGTACTAAATTATTTTTCTAAAATGAAACTTGAGGTCATAAGTTTGAAAACATATTGTTTACAATGTCGTGCTTCCTCTATTGTGGAGCTACACGTAGTTCTTGGTAAGTATTACATTTCAATGCTCAGAACACAGTAACTATTGAAAGACGTAGATACGGTAATAATTATGTACTACGAGGCATGCCTTTTAAGTTTTGTCGTTTGAAGAAAAAAACACAACTCACTCACCACGTAGCTTAATTTTCACCACACCACGGTTTTCCATTCGCTCAAACTAGTTATCATATTATTATTACCAGTTATTCCACTCTAAATTAGGGGTGTTCAAAATGGCTGACTTGAAAGCATCGTCTGCTTCTTCACCGGACTGGAACCTTTGACCACGAAGACTTTTCTTAATTTTAGGAAATGTAAATAAATCGTTAGGGCTTAGGTCAGGACTGTATGGAGTATGGTTAAGAATTTCTACTTTTTCCTGCTTCAAATACTCAATCGGTTAACGAGAGCTGTGTAATAGCAAATTTGTATAATCAAGCATTTAATCATAATAATCATAATAATCCCTATAGGGCTATAGGTTTAAACGAGCAAAAATTTCGTTATCTATTGCGTCATTTTCAACTTCGACCATTTCTAATGGCGCTTTTCAATTTACCGACATTTAAATTATCATCGGTATTCATCAATTATTTTAGGAAAAATTACATATTTTAATATATCGATTATTTTTACCAAGCCTATCTTGTGCACAGATAAAAATGACTGTTGATCCAAATACTACAAGGATAATTAATTAATTACAGAAAAGTAAAAATATTAAAACAATCATTGCTATTTGTGAATCTTACCGTGATTTTAAAATATTTATTCTTATCTTTTAATAGAGACGATTGATCTTGGGTGTTTTTCGAATTATCAGGAAGTGTTTATAAAAAATAAATATTTTAACTAAAAGTGAATGAACAGCTCATACAAAAGTATACTAATATATAAAAATACCGAAACAGGTAAATATAGACTAGGCACTGATCCCTTAAATAATCGGCGTCTATTTTTTAAACTTTCAAAACAATCTGGCGTGAAATGTCTGGAACATATGACACTACACTACGTTGGAAAAAAAATGTCTATATATAGCTTTGATCCAAATTTCTTTCCTTTCGATGTCATCATTAGGAAATCTGCAAAATATGCATAAGCATGTTTTAAAATAAAGCAATAATAAGTAAAAAAAAATAAGTATTCGTTTTACAAAAAAACAATAAGATAGTAGGTACCTAAATTTTAAATAATATGTGATAAGCTACAAGACCAAGAACGCTCATTGAGCGAAAAAATAGTTAAGCCGATGAGCGTTTTCGGTCTTCGAGCCTAACATATCGATATAATCGTCATAATGCTGCGAACAGCACTATCGAGAAAAAAGAGACAACTGCTAATTTGCAAATCAGTGTACCAAAAAGAGAGAGCAAAGTAAAAAAAAAAAAATATTTCACCGTTCTACACTAACCAAATTGAATAAATGGAGCAGAAAACCACTTACCGGTGAAATGTTATCCCATCTTTTGTGTAACTTGAAGTACTAGTACACTTTCCACACAATTTAATTGCACAACTAGGCATTACTTTTCCTTTTATTTATTTTAAAGTCAGGAGCGAGTGACATTCGTACGTAAGTAAGCCTACAGTTGCTGCGAGTCCGAGTGACCAAAAGCAAAATTCCGTCACATGCGCAGATGCGCTTGATAATACATAGTGTTGGGTAGGATACGACTTGAAAAAGAGTTTGTAAGAGTAGCCTCTTTTTAGGGTTCCGTAGCCGAATGGCAAAAAACGGAACCCTTATAGTTTCGATATGTCTGTCCGTCTGTCTGTCTGTCTGTCCGTCCGTCTGTATGTCACAGCCATTTTATTCCGAAACTATTAAGACTATTCATGTGAAAATTAGTAGGTAGACGTATTCTATGAACCACTTTCCGATTTTAAGAAAAAAATATTTAAAATAAAGGGGGGTCCCCATACATGGAACTAGAACTGAAAATATTTTTTTTCATGAAACCTATGCGTGTGTGGTATCTATACAGACAGGTCCTTAAAAATGATATAAGGGTTTCTAAAACCACTTTTTCATAAAGTCAATCGTTTAAAAGATATAAGCTTCCAAAGTGTTAAAATGTGTGTGTCCCCTCTAACTTCTATAATAATGGAGTGAAAAATCTAAGAAAAATATATGTCTGTGATCTTAATGTAAACTTTCAACCAAAATTGGTTTGAACGAAATCGGGTCAGCAGTTTTTGAGATACAGCATATTTTCTAAAACCGCAAATATAACTTTGTAATTCATTCAAACAAAGTTATTTAGTGTAGTTGTAAAATTGTAAATAAGCTAGTTTTAAGAAATTTTTAAGGTTTTTTATTCGGTTTTTCGGGTTTTGTTCAGTCTCCGCTGAGCGCTCCATGCGTGCAGGTGTTGAAGCGCACTACTAATTGTTTTGTTAAAAATGTCGTCGGCTAATGTGCTTAAATGTAATAATTGTAATCTCGTGGTTAATGAACTGTTAACGTTTGTGCAACATAAACATGAAGTGATGGATAGTGAAAGCTTAGTGAGGATATGCAGTTCGGCCTTTTCAACGGAGGACATCGACAAAGCTAAGTCATTACTGTTTCAATCTGTGTCTACTGATATACGCCAAATAAAACGTAAAAACAAAGAAGGGAAAAACAAAAAAGATTTGTTTGACGTTATAGAAGTTTTTAAGAATACAGATCCTGAGAAAATTCCTGTTTTCGTAGCTCAGGATTTAAACAAACTACCCCCAATTACGTTTGATCATGTAGATGTCACTAGACTTTTAAAAGATATCGTTATCTTACAAAACGAGGTCAAATGGTTCAAAAGTACCTATGCTACCGTAGATCAGCTGCAACAAACAAAGCAGGAATTGTTGAGAAGTAATTGTGTCGGTAAAGGTATAAGCGGTGTGACGGTTGACAGTTTAAATGAAAGTTGTGTGCAGAATGACTACAAAAATATTAACCATAAGAGAGGCACGGCTTGTATGCGAGCTAGTTTTGCGTATGATAGTGGCCCCATGGGACTTCCACACTTATCGTCATTGTCACTGCCAAACCTAATAAATAGTTCAAATAATCAGCCTGATAAGCATGACTGTGATCGTCCGTCCCCGTTGCGTGACAGCGTAGAGGTTGTGAATGAGTACGAAAATCTTGTTTCGTTTGCACCTAACAAAGAAATAGTGCGGCAGGACGCTGATAAGAACGTACCGACGGTAACGAGTGTGGTGTCGGCGTCAGGAAGTGCGAGTGGGACAGACGCTCCGGTGTCTGACGTATTAAAACCCGCTAATGACATGAGTGATAAGTCAGCTGTGAGCGCGCCTAGCAACAGCGGTTTGTTGTCTTACCATTCATTTGCCGATGTTGCACGTGCGCCGGGTGAATGGAAAAAATCCGAGAATACTGTTGAATGGACGGAGGTTCAGAGAAATAGGTATAAGAATAGGTTTATGGGACAGAAAGGCGTGGCTGTTACTACACCACAATGTAAGTTTAAGGCTGCGGACATTAGACTCCCTTTGTTTATAAATAATGTTGACAAAGGAACGTCACCTGCGGATATTGCTAACTATATTATGACTAAGACACAAGTTAGTGTAACGTTGGAAAAAATTAAAATGAAACAACTTAAGGAATATGATGCATATAAGATATTTATACCTAGACATAAGTTGGCTACTTTCATGGATGGGCGTACATGGCCGGATGGCATAACTTTTAGGCGTTTTATAGACTTTAGAAAGAGAAACCAGTTTATAAATAACCAAAATGGCTAGTCAACTCACACTCAGTAGCAGGTTTATAACCTACAATTGTAAGTCACTTGTGCGATCTGTGGATCATGTAAGAGATCTGTGCCGTCGAGCAGATGTAATAGCACTACAGGAGACTTGGTTGTTGTCGCACGACTTGCCAATACTTGGAACAGTCGACCCGGACTTTGACTACTGTGGCAAGTCGGCCATAGACTCGTCTGCTGGTCTAGTACGAGGCAGACCGTACGGAGGTGTTGCTGTGCTGTGGCGTAAAAGTGCGTTTAGTTCGGTTACAGTGATCCCGTGCAATAGTGTGCGTCTCACTGCAATTAGGGTTGTTGTGTGCGATCGCTCATTTGTTGTGTTCTCTGTGTATATGCCTGTGAACTTAAATGAAAACTTAGTGGAATTTACTGACTGTCTTAGTGAGATAAGCGCTATAATTGAGAACATTGAAGTTGCTAGTGTATATATTTTAGGCGATTTTAATGCTAGTCCTTGTTCTTTATTTGGAAGAGAACTTCAAAAATTTTGTAATGAACAGCAATGGGTATGTGCGGACTTAGAAAAATTAGGAAGTTTGTCGGACACCTTTACGTTTGTAAGCGATGCCCACGGTAGCACAAGCTGGCTCGACCACTGTGTGGTAACGGAGTCGGCGTGGCGGTCGATTCAAAGCGTGAGGGTGAACTACGACTGTACTTGGTCAGACCACTATCCCCTAGAAATATGTTGTGATATTGCTGTTATAAAACCACAGTTAGTATTGCATGTTAATACCCCTAATGGTGTGCTGTGGGCCGATAGGGACGAGCAACAAAAACAACTGTACCATAGCTTATGCAATGACCACTTTCGAATGGTTCATTTTCCATTGGAATTGTCAGAGTGTTGTGATGATTTATGTCAGAATAAGGAACACAGAGTAGTTATAGACCGTATGTACAATGATATTATTGCGACTATGCGTGAAGCGGCTGTCATTAGTTCCAATTGTAAGGAAAACATAATGAAACGAAAGCGTGTATTGGGCTGGAATAAACACGTTCGTGGTGCTCATGTAATAGCCAGGCAACATTTTCAAACTTGGTTACTATATAGTAGGCCTACATGTGGACCTATCTATAATAACATGGTGGAGTCTCGGCGCATTTTTAAATCAAAACTAAGATGGTGTCAAAATAATTCCGAGCAAATCAAGATGGATATTCTCGCATCACACCATTCAGAAAAAAATTTCAAAAGTTTTTGGAAAGGTACGAGAAAACTTAACAGCAAACCCACAGTCCCTTTAAATGTTAATGGTGTTACTGAGCCGCGTGACATTGCGAACGTGTTTAAAGGTCTTTTTCAGCTGGAACCTCCTTCCTGCAGGCCGGAAATGCTTAATACTGATGAAAGCAAACAGCATACCCTTGGATGTGCGGTACTACCGTCTTTTACTGCTAAAAATGTATCTACCGTTATAAAGCATATGACGAGAGGCAAGTCCCCAGGTCACGATGGAATCAGTATTGAGCATTTGCAGCATGCGGGAATTCACCTGCCGAGAGTTCTAGCTATGTTTTACACGTTTTGTTTAAGACACTCTTACCTGCCAGATGAGTGTATGAAGACCGTGGTTGTGCCAATAATCAAAAATAAGACTGGTGATGCTTGTGATAACAGTAACTATAGGCCCATTTCGTTAGCTACAACTGTGGTGAAAGTGCTGGATAGTCTGCTTGACCGTATTTTGGACAGTCACATAAAACTCAGTGACGCACAGTTTGGTTTTAGGAACGGGTTGTCGACAGAAACTGCAGTTTTATGTCTCAAGCACACTGTCCGGTACTACACTGATAGGAAAACTCCGGTCTACGCCTGCTTTTTAGACCTTTCTAAGGCTTTCGATTTGGTGTCCTATGATGTGCTGTGGAACAAAATGAGGACAGAATCCAGTGTTCCGGAAGAAGTCATTGGCATTTTTGATTATTGGTACAACAACCAACTTAATGCTGTAAGATGGGCGGGGGCGTTTTCCGATGAGTACAGGTTGAAGTGTGGAGTAAGGCAGGGTGGTTTAACATCACCTCGCCTTTTCAATCTGTACGTGAACGGACTCATTGAGGGGCTCAGCAATACACAAGTTGGCTGCTCTATTGATGGAAAATTCATTAATAATATCAGTTACGCAGACGATATGGTGTTGCTGGGCCCTTCTATAAGTGCCGTTCGAAAACTCCTCGCCATATGTGTGGAATATGCCGGGACTCATGGGCTCAGGTATAATGTTAAGAAGAGCGAACTCTTAGTGTTTCAACCATCTCACGGTCATGAGGTGTCGCACGTACCTCCTTTTCATAGAGGGCGTTTCAATACCCAGAGTTTCGCGTTTTAAGTACCTGGGTCACTGGGTCTCGGAAAATCAGTCTGACCATGAAGATATTGAGAGGGAGCGCCGGGCGTTGGCTGTCCGATGTAATATGCTGGCCCGTAGATTTGCACGCTGCAGTAAAGCAGTAAAAGTAACTTTGTTTCGGGCATTTTGCCAATCCTTTTATATGTGCAGTCTATGGGTCAAGTATACGCAGAAGACAATCAACGCCCTGCGCGTTCAGTATAACAATGCTTTTAGGATGTTGTTGCGGCTGCCGAGGCATTGCAGTGCGTCGGGCATGTTTGCAAACGCTCATGTTGACGGATTCCATGCCATTATTAGAAAAAGAGCAGCATCCTTGCTCAGGCGTACCCGAGGCAGTAGTAACAGCATTCTCAGTGTTGTGGCAGGCCGATATGACTGTCCAATACTGTGGCATTGTATACGTTTACATTCGTTAAAATAACTTTCTTGGAACTCATATGACGCCCCACTTTTTAGGTTATTTTTATTGTGTCGAAATTGTTTTCTTCTGTTTATTATAATGATTAATTCTATTTAAAATAATTTTGTAATGCGCTAAGTGTTAATTTTAAGTTAAGATACTAACATTAATTTAAGAGCACCTACTAACAAATGTATGGATATTTTTGTCTGATGAATAAATAAATATATAATATTTATTGGTCAAATGAATATACATATTATATTATATTATTATAGTTACTACGGAACCCTTCATGGTCGAGTCTGACTCGCACTTGGCCAATTTTTTGTACTGAGCCGGTACAATATCCCACTTCAAATGAGGCGAGGCGTATTGAAGCTCGACGATACATTTGAAGTAACCAGTACGAATATGACATTTAATGTTATTGTATTGGTATTGTCATAATATTACACTCTGTTTGTTTTTCTCTCAAACCAATATAAAAATAATATACCACTCCAAAATAGAACGACCTAGCTAAACAAGCATATTAAGTAGTTACTGAAAGTCATTCATTAAACAGAATAATTACAAAAACTTACATCCACAGAAATCTTAATAATAAGGCAATAGAAATGCTATCTACTGTCTTTAAAGCCCGATTTACACTTCAATAAGTACAGTAGCCAGTTAAGTAATAAGTTGTAAGTAGCGTCCAAACGTAGGCGAGTGAGTAGTCATAAGTTGCCCGAGAAGAAGAAAAGAAAATAACACGTGTTCGCGGCCGCAACCTACAAATTTATGAACTGTACTAAACTCGCCCGCCTATCTACATGCCAGCCAGTTAAGTTGGAGGGGTGCGGGAGACGCGAGAGAGGGGGCTACATCGCACTGGACTCGCCGAAAAATAGGATTGCGATCTATTTAACTCAACTTAATCAACAACTTACTATTTAACTCGCTTTTGCCGTTAAAACTACAATAACAACTTAACTCGCCGATGACGCAAGTTAACTCGCTACTGTACTTATTGAAGTGTAAATCGGGCTTTAATACTGGGACGCGTGTCGCCAGTTCGCAGCTACCACCACATAAACAAACAATAGATACACACTATCGCCTACACATGCATTTTGCATTATTGCAACAAAATTAAACTTTAAGCGATGAAATTACGCAATATTTTCTAAAAACGCATAATCTCAGGTGGCGTAACGTGTGCGAAAAGCAGAGAATGATATCGCGCGCTCACTCCTACTTATGAATAGTGCAGTGCAAAGCTCGTAATGTTCATATTATTATCGATAATTTTCCGTTGAGCGTTAATGGCCAAGTAGTCTCCCAACAATAGATAAATAATTTATTGAAAGTGTTTTATTCCTCGATGCGCTTTTAGATGATTTATTTAGGGAAAGGGAATACAATAAAACGTTAAATATAAGTATATTTTTTTATTATTTTGTTATACAAATCTTAAAGGCTCACGTACTTCACCTTATGGGGAAAAAAACAATAGTCAAATCAAATAGAGCAATAATGGCACAACTTAATACTAAACATTGAAGAATATACTTTATTGTTCACCAAAATAAATTGTTACACAACTGTTTTACGTAAATTCTATGGTTACGATGGCGGTCTTTTCGCTTATAGCGATATCTTCTAGTAGTGGTGGACTACAAATACTTACTAATTTTATAATACCAACTAAAGTTTTTTAAG
Organism: Tholera decimalis; assembly: GCA_943138885.2. Classification (NCBI taxonomy): domain Eukaryota; kingdom Metazoa; phylum Arthropoda; class Insecta; order Lepidoptera; family Noctuidae; genus Tholera; species Tholera decimalis. The sequence goes on along the minus strand of OW964574.2, from coordinate 13,968,544 downwards.
TTCGATATAAATAACAATACATAAATAAATTATTATATATAATATGGGTCAGGTTGAACAGTATTTAAGCAAAGTATTTGTTAAAATGAAAATGTATGAGATTTCTTTATTATGTTGATCAAACAACTCGCCCATAGAATTTACTGCCCTGAGAAATGTAAAAATTTATTTAAAAGTTGTCTTTTTGGGATTAATTGGATAGCATTTTTGGCAAAATGATTGATGCGAATATCCATATATTTTTCTAAAACACATTTAATTAATTGAATGACATGACTGTCAATAGGAGACTGATCATATTGGTGAAAATCAATATCTTCAAATAATTTTAGTCCAACAAAATGACGCATGGCCTTCGTAAAAAATTCACTTTTAAACTTTTTATTTGCTATTACCTTGTTGTCAAAGACAATACTTTTCAGTAGAACTTCTGTCTTTTTGCAAATCGTTATCACGTCTTTGCTAGGTATAAGAAGACTTCCATTGTCTTTTAATGTAATAAATTGTGTATTTTCATTGAAAGTCTCAGGCTTTATCAATGCAGAAATACAAGTTTCACATTTAATTTTTGTTATTAAATAATGATTTACTGATCCTGCTATATATGTGATAACTTCTGATACAAAATCAGACAAATTGTTTATGTTACAATGTGCATCCTCATCGTCAACAACGTCTTCAATATCCTCATTATCAGAAAATGGCGCCAATGTTGTTAGATTTATTTTGTCAATTGCTGATGTACAGCTCAAAATTGAAACGCTTTCTAGCGCCATACAGTTACCACTGTCAAAGTATTTTAGCTCAACGTGTGCAATAAGTTTTTTATATATTGACATCAACTGACGAGCTGTGGGGTTATTATTGCAACCACCATGAGCTCTTATGTGGCCAAAAGTGAGCTCTAAGTGGTGTTGTAAAAATTTATATGCAGGCAAATAATTTAGTTTTTTTTTTCATTTTCTACAATCTTTATATAAATCTGTTTAAAACTTTCGATGCAAACTAGAAAACCGACAAATCCCGTTTTTTTAATAGACTTCACCACTTCTTGCCCGTCAATAAACTTTAATTTTTTTATATAAATTGCTACTGTGTCGAGAAATGAAAATATCTTTATTTCTAAAATAAATAGGTTTTTTAAAATACAATTGTTTCATATTTCGTGAGTTTAAAATGTCAAATAATGTATTAATGTTTCTTAAAAAGGTTGATGTACCGTTAACGTCAGTAAAGTCCGGATGCTTTAGTTGAGAGCAAAAGTCTAAAGCGGAAGCAACACTATCACTCATAAGTTGAGTCGCTAAACGTACTTACATTTTTTGATTTTGGAAAAATATGTGTCTACGCCTTAATTTATTTGCCAAATGTAAGTGTTCCTTTTCTTGCAATTTGTTAAGTTTCACCAAATTTGACCACTTGACTAATTTTTTCTACCTTACTAGACTCAAATTAATTTCTCACTAGCTTCATCATGTGGCAAACATCTAGAAAAATAAACACTGTTTTTTTTGTTACCGGGTGCGGAAAGTGTGTAACCATTTGTTCTAAATCAAACGAACAGCCCAGCTTTTTGGCCATGGCAATGTGAGCTGCCACCAAACGTCAAAGATATGATTGCCATTCCTGTGTTGTGAAGTAACTCTAGACACTGCAAAACTAAATTAGATTTTTGCTCTCCAGATAATCCGTCTACAAGTAAATAGCCAAGAGGAATTTTCCACGATCCATTAATGGCAGTTACTTATTAAGTTATTCCTAATACAAACGCCTCCTTAGCAATCGTCATACTCTCATTATTGTGGTTGCTATTGCCTATATCTACGTATCCATGCATGCGTTTACCATCCCATTCGACACGTTGCCGAATGGCCATCTCGTCTAAAACCAAGTTCCCAATTAGGCCATATTTACTAACTTCAACCTTAGCTTTGATGGCAGATAGAGATTCTGTAGTGAAATCGGGTTCTGCATTAATGGACTGATACCATTTTTTTAACGTTCTAACATGAGGCAAACATATATTAAATTTTTGTCGCACAAACTCATAGGCTTTAGGCGAATAAAAATGTAACGTCATAGCGAAACTTCTTAAGCTTGGCGAGTATTTAGTACGCGTATTTTTACCGGATTTCAATTTTTGATTGTACTTTTCTAACAAATCTTGCATTGTAATGTTCATGTTTTCTAAGCAGCACCCTTGATTTCCCGTAATTAATCTTTTATCTTCTAAATTTTTGATGAGGTCTTTCAGTTTCAAAATTTGTTTGCTATATCGTCTGGCTCGACATTGTAAATGTTTTATTTTTAACCGCTGGTCCAGCCCGCAATGCTGAGCCAGTAGCAATAAATAACCCCATAAATAATATGACCCAGCCTGACCCTTTGCTGTCCATCACCAACGACCCCGCTGAGCCGAGGCTCGTACTCCACAGGGAGTGCCCTTAGCGTGCGGTTGTTTAAATGTAAATACTAGTTTGTAAGCCCTGGCTGGGGGCCTTTAAATTTTAGAGGTCACCACAGGATCACCTGGTTAAGTAGTAAACTAGCCTTAGCGAGCTAAACTACGAGTGGCCCTATCAAAAAAAAAAAAGCTGGTCTGCAATGACGACGCGACTTCTAATAATTTCAGAGCGTAATTTTTTTTTCCTCCGGGTGTCACATTGCACAGAATCACTTATTGGGGCCGCCAATTGCTGGCTACCTGCGGACTAAAAGATACAAATTACTCAACTACATGATAATTAATTAATTATTAATTGTAATTTATGACAATATAATGATTTCATTTGATAATTTGGCATTTTTTTACATTAATGAAATTGACATTTATACATTAAATGTCAATTTCATTAATGTAAAAAATCAAAATTACATATTTTGATTTTTATAAAACTAGCAAGCCGTGCAATTGACTGAATTTGTATTTTTATTTTATTTAATTTATTTATTGGACTTGAAATAATTAATGAATTTTATTTATTTATAAATTCTAATATTTTTCCCAACTGCGGCAAAGCACCAAAAGAGTAGTATTTTTATTTTTTATTACCCCGTGGAATGTGAACATATCAAAAATCAGTTATAAAATAAATAAGATTATATTTTATTTTATATATTTTTATTTATTTATTTTGGAATAACAAACGGTTACACATTTTGTCTTAATTAAAGAATACACATACAAATTACAAATGTATAACCCACGACGTTATCCACAGCATATAATACACAATATTAAAAAAATCTATTGTGAACTAAGGCGCAAGATAAGAATACAAAATTACTGTTACTCTATAATTTGATTTCAAATTAGTTACATTATAGTTACATACTTTTATCTTTGACCAGTTGAATCAACGCGTTACGGAATATATTAGCTTTTACACAAAACAAATCCAAATCTGAGAATAAGTCATTATAGTTTTTACTTATCTGACGTAGAGGTGTGCGAACTCCAGCCTTGGTACGACAGGAGGATACCGCAAAGAGGGAACGTGTGCGCACCTCTCGTCTTATAACACTTCTTGGTACAATATAACAAATTTTATTAGTTATTTCGGTGCAGTCATACCTGTTGTTACAAACATCAAAAAGAAACATCATTTCAAGATACAGTCATCTAGTCTTTAGGCACATTGAATTATGTTTTTTAAGGAGATCACCGTAACTGCATAATTTATGGAAACACCGGTAATGCATGGATCTAAGAAATTTTCGCTGAATACGTTCCAAACAATCTACATACTTTTTATAATAAGTATGGGTTCCACACTACTACAGCATACTCAAGTTGCGATCTGATAAGTGTTTTAAATATATAGGAGTAGGTACGTACTTGCATGCTTGAATTCTGTCGTATATAAAATAATATCAATACCAATGTTTGTACTTACATCAACTATCTCTGGATATTCACGTTTACGTGAAGAAGTTGACGGCGTCACCGTCGGCTGCAAATCATCCGGTACCTGAAATTTTTGTTTATTAGTACGTCCCGTTTTTATGAACTTTTCTTGCCCAAAATTAATAGGCCGTATGTATAATACATTTTTATTCTTACCGTAATGAGTTTCCATATATCAACTGTCGGTACAGCTGATTTCATCAAAGTCCGTCTTTTCGTTGACGAGTTAAACTGTTCATTTGTGAAATGAACAGAACAAATTCTGCTATAGTTTGTCGGGAACCAATTTCTTTTTCCAGTAGCAGATATCCATTTATCTTTAATATTCGGATCTTTCGGAAACCTATAATAATAGCATTGGATAAAGTAAAACAGATGCATAAATTATATGAAAACGTATCGATCCGATCCAACTTAATCCATTCTACTTACAATATACATAATAATATGTATCCTTAATTATTTTGTCATAAAAAAGATAAATACTGAACACGTCAGTGATACAAGGATACCCAACGCACACTGTTATTTAACTTACCCACGTACATAACAATAATAAGCCTACCTCCTATTAAGTTTCTGAATGAAAAAGTAGTTTAAAAATATGGATTAACATATACCTATATAATAGTTGAAAAACTACTTTTTATAAACTATTTAGACAGGAATAAAACATGCATAATGAAAATACATATTTAAATATTTAAAGAAAAATTATATTTCATTCGAATTTCGGTAATTATGCTAAAGGTAATAAATTATCGATACAAAATAGTAGTGGCACGTCACTAATTTGCGGCCAACTCATGCGGCGTGCTCCTGGAATGTACGTAAACGACGATATTGTTTATTGCGCATGACTATAATTTCATTGCTGCTTTTAGCAGTTGTAATGTAACATGAACAAGCTTAAGTATTAATGGAAATTGAATTGAAAAAAAAATCGTTTTCTGTGATAATCGTAGTTATAGTGGTGAAAATATTTGATTTGATTATATTTATTAAAAACGACATAATTTTAAAAATTAAGTACTTACATATGAAATGTAATCCCTTTATTTGTTAAGTTACAAGTTGAGGAACGGTTTCCGCAGTTGGATATGCTGCAAATCACCATGTTTATCTCTCCGAGTCGCAAACAACACAAGTAACCGCAACAAACACTCCACGCGCACTTGTGGTTTACGTGCCACATGCGCGGCGACAAGGTCACGCGTCTTTGCGACTTCTATTGCCTTATTATTAAGATTTCTATGCTTACATCAATTTTAATTTATTGTCACTTACATAGTATACTTATTCACTTATTCCGCAACTGCACAAACAATAAAAAACAATAATTTTACCAAAACTTGCACTGGCTATTGTTGAACTCACAGAACAGAAAATTGTGGTTAAACTGCATTTAAAATTTAAATCGTACACAATTCACGCCTCATCGTAGTACATTTATTTAGCATTAGATAGAATGAATAAAATATTTATCATTACCTACGTCTCGAGTCGCGGTCTTGTTTCGTTCATCGGTTCATTGAAGAATGTCGTACTAATGCAGCATGTGCCGCACTTTCTGTCTCTCTCACCCTTACGATGAGTGACGAGCGTGCACCGCGACATAAAATTTGAAGTAATACGTTTTATAGCGCCGAGTCGCTCTTACATTTTGACGTCATTTTCGGGACAAATGTATTATGTACTGCCTCTTGTAAGCAGTGTTGCCAGGGCCTTTGAGTCGTAAGTTACATTTCGTTTCCTGATATGTTACATTTTTGTTGCAAAAGTTACATTATTGTCGGTCGGAGGCAAATAATTGATGTCAGCAAAATGGCGGAATATAAAGCAATCTATGATGTCTAATGGTGCATTTAATCTTAGGATAAAACAGACTAGTTTCATTTGTTCGCAGCGTCATCTTCACTGTTGTTGCTATCTAGTCTAGCACCTTTATTCAATTAGTTTGAACCAAAACTACTAGGTAGGTAGGTATCTGTTATTTTTACTCCGAGCCAACTAATATTCGACCATTGAGGTATTACTACTACGCTAGAGTTATATAGTTCAATGTATTCGATACGAATACAATCCTCTCTACCAAGTGTTCGCAAGAGAGAACCATGCAAGAACGCCTCAATGCAAAAAATACAATAAATACCTTACATTATCCACGATGATTAGTCATCTCTCTGTATTGTGTATTAAATTGAGTACTGCACTGGTGAATATCTTTCTTACAGGCCTTCATTAATTTTTATTCTTTTCTTTTATTCTTTCGAATTGGAGACAAAAACATTAAATTCGCCAACCTGGCGTCAGATTTTTTTATTTAAATATTGTAATGGTTTTGATTACCCTCTACGAGTTTGAAATCACAGTAATCACATTATTATTATTCTCTGATGTTTTTCTTTTCTCAACTCTTTAGGCTGGTTTCAGCTACATTTACGGACCAAGGTCAAGTAAATGCAGCGTGTTGTGTGTATTTAAGATGGGAGTGTGTTTTCTTCTTCTAATTGCATGAATTTTCTAACTATCCTACATGTATTTAATATGGCAGCTTTCTGAAGGTTGATATATACGGATTCCTCTAAATCTATTAATTTTAAGCTACGGAGAAGATGGTTGGATTATTCCTATCGTGGATAGAACTAAAGGAATGACATAGACTTTTTCTTGTCTCCATATTCTTGTGATTTCGTCTTTAAGTTCAGCGTATTTGCAAATTTTTTCAGATATTGTTTTTTGTAGGTTGTGGGTATTAGGAACAGCAATGTCTATGAGGTAGTAATATTTTTATTTTATCCTGTAGCGTTATATCTGGTCTGTTATAGTGAATTGTTTTATCTGTAAGTATGGCACGGTCATAATATAATTTGTGTGTGTCATTTTCTAGAATAGTTTCAGGTTTATACTTGTAGTAAGGGGTAGCAGAGTTTTGAATGAGGCTGTGTTTAATTGCTAGTTTTTGGTGAATGATGTTTGCGACTTGGTTGTGTCTCTGAGTGTAGTCTGTTTGTGTGAGGGTTGCGCATGCTCCGGTTATATGTTGGATGGTTTCCGGTTGAGTATGACACCTGCGACAATTGTCGTTTATAACGGTAGGGTCTTTAATAATATATTTTCTGTAGTTTCTTGTGTTGATAATTTGATCTTGTATAACTATCATGAACCCTTCCGTTTCCGGGAACAGATATCCTATTTTAAGCCACTTATTAGAAGCTGTTAAGTTAACATGCGCTTGTTCGAGATCATGGGGATGTCCACCATGGAGTACTTTCTTTTTCCAGTTTGTAATTTTTTGTTGTTGGGGTTCAGTGTTGGATGTGTCTTGCAAATGTGGTTCACTTAAGTTAAGCGGTGTATAATTAATATCGTTAAATGTTATTGCCTTATGTATATCACTTGTGTGTGCTTTTGAATAGAAAAATGTTTTTAGCCCACTAATTTGTTTTTCCCACAAGTGCTGGATGTCGATTAGGCCTCTCCCTCCATTTTGTCTTTTAATAGTGAGACGTTCAATCGCAGACTTTGGGTGTAGGTTGTTGTGCTTTGTTAGTGTTGTGCGTGTGATTCGTTCTGACTGCTCGATGTCGGTTTTCGACCATTTTATTATACCAAACGAGTAGGTCAATATTGGTATTGAAAAAGTGTTCAAGGCTTTTATAAGGTGCTTTCCCGCACTTTTAAGCAACTTTGGCAAAAAATTAACGACATAACCCATTATAAAAAACCCAAAACATCTAGTGTACATCTACTTCAACTTACACCACAACCTCTCGACTCGTTAAACCGCGTTAACCACTTTTTCGTTACTATTGGGAAAACATTAGCGCAAGAAATCATGACTCTAAGGGGGCAAGGATATAGAGCTAGTACTTCAAATACACCACTTCAAGTCAACTCATTTGTGCTGCTGGAGACAGATCCCGCTGAAGTGGATAGTACCCTTATGGGACTTGACACGGCAAGTGCTTCAGGGTGGGATGGCATATCCGTTAGTTTCCTAAAGTTATCTCGGGACTTTGTGGTCCCTCTCATCTGCAATTTGATTAACATGTGTTTCGAAACCGGCATTTTTTGTAATGCGCTGAAACGATCTGTTATCACGCCTGTGCACAAGGGTGGGGACAAGAACGATGTCAATAATTACCGACCAATTTCCGTTTTAACATCAATTTCCAAAACAATGGAAAAAATATTAAATAAAAGGCTTACAAATTACCTGAATAGATATAACATTATTTCTGACTTACAGTATGGTTTTAGACAGGGCAAGTCCACACAGGACGCAGTTATAGCGCTAACGTCAGAAATCACAGAGAAGGTAGATAAAGGATTTAAATGCATCACTGTGTTTCTAGACCTGAAAAAATCTTTTGACACCGTATCTGTCCTCATCCTTTTGCAGAGACTTGAGGCTATAGGGATTAGAGGCAGGGCTCTTTCGCTTTTTGACAGTTATCTCCGGGGAAGGAAACAACAAGTAAAGGTGGGCAATTTGTACTGTAGTGAGGAAAACGTTGTTTTCGGTGTTCCGCAGGGCTCTGTGCTCGGCCCGCCACTGTTTATAGTATATATTAACGAACTCTGTAACCTACGAAACGGTGGCGGGAAAATCTTCTCATATGCGGACGATACGGCCATTGTCTACTTTGGCGATACCTGGGAAGGAGTGCGTATTAAGGCCGAACAAGGATTAGTTGTTATAGATAGGTGGCTCAAGGAGAATTTGCTAACCCTCAATACTGCCAAAACAAATTACATCTGTTTCTCTCCAAGTGCAAGGTCTAAAGCCTGCACTAATTTCAATATCCGCATCCATACATGTGCTAACAACGTAGAGGTAAATTGTAACTGCAAACCTATCGAACAAGTACCGTCTACTAGATATCTGGGAGTTATAGTCGACGGTTGTCTAGCGTGGCACTCACACATCGAGGTTATTATGTCGCGCGTTCGTAAATTTATATGGATCTTTAAAAATCTGCGCTATGTGATGCCTCAAAAGACACTCAACAATATTTATATAGCGCTTGCGCAGTCAGTAATCACATACTGCCTACCAGCTTGGGGAGGGGCCACAAAGACTAAACTTTTACAGTTGGAAAGAGCCCAAAGGTCACTTTTAAAAGTTATTTATTTTAAGCCATACAGATTTCCCACAATTGATCTATATAGAATTAGTGACATATTATCCGTCAGGAAACTATACTTTTTAAACACCGTTCTATATCTACACAAACACATACCAGTTAACCAGGAAATCCAGGCTAAGAGGCGAAAAGACATTGTGGTTCACTCCCAACGTGTACAAACGGTTTTCGCAAGGCGTCAGTATGTATGCCAATCAGCTTACATTTACAATAAAATTAATGCAAAACTAAGTTTTCACAACAAAGTGTCGCACCAATGCAAAAACCTTATAACCGAATGGTTAAAAACATTAACCTATGAAGAAACGGAGCAAATTTTAGCCAGACTTACCTGACACTAGCTAAAATCTTTACCTCGTTTTTAATTTTGATTATAACGGCTCTTCTGCGAACGCTGTAATTCAAATACACACGCACACTCCATCACATCCACACACACACACCGAAACTCACATCCTACTATAAACACACGCACACATCATCACATCCATACACACTTAATCTTCCACACTTCTATAGACACACCCAAAATAACACACTAGACAGAGCTGCAATTTCATTACTTTATAACTTTTAAGTCAATCTTTTTGTTCTTAAAATTAGTTCTAAGTTAAATTAAATCTACTGTCTTAATATTGTCAACTAACTTTCAAGGGGAGGAGCGAGACAACCCCGACACAAGTGTTATTAACTACTTACTGGGGCTGTTTCATCCACATTTGTTAATGATACTGTTTGAGACATAATAAACAATTTATTTATTATTATTTATTATTTCCCGATAACTGCGTTTTACAAATTGCGTTAATTCGTCTCCGGTATTCAGTATTAAGTGTTTGTTTGAGTGATGTGTGGTCGAGTCCTTTAAGTTGTTTGTATCCTAAATATTTATATAGATCTGTTGGTTCCATAGCTGCTATTGTGTCGGTGTCATTTAATAAATAGTTTCCTGGTTTTACTTTGCCCTTAATAATATGTAATGTCCTACATTTATCCAATCCAAATTTTATATTAATATCTTTACTAAATGCTGTTGTTGCTTCTATTAGAGTTATCATTTCTTTTTCAGTTTTGGCATATAATTTGATATCATCCATATAAATGAGATGTGAGATAGTAGTTTCTGCTGTATTATGTTTAAAATTATACCCGGCCCGGCAATTATTTTATTATTATTCTCTGATGTTTTTCTTTTCTCAGCTCTTTAGGCTGGTTTCAGCTACATTTACGGACCAAGGTCAAGTAAATGCAGCGTGTTGTGTGTATTTAAGATGGGAGTGTGTTTTCTTCTTCTAATTGCATGAATTTTCTAACTATCCTACATGTATTTAATATGGCAGCTTTCTGAAGGTTGATATATACGGATTCCTCTAAATCTATTAATTTTAAGCTACGGAGAAGATGGTTGGGGATTATTCCTGTCGTGGATAGAACTAAAGGAATGACATAGACTTTTTTATTATTATTATTATGGCGCTTTCCATTCAGAGCCATCTCTGAGTGATATGGAGTGAAAATAGTGAAATACTTTTTAGACGCGCCAGTTTTAGGAGCGTTCAATTTGGATACGTTGAATTGAAATGCGTTCGTCAACTGTTTGCAATAAAAATCTAGTATTACAAATCTCGTTGTCCTCAAAAGTTACGAAAATTGCCTTTAATATAAAATATACTTACATGTTACGCGAGGGGGTCAAAAGTTACGAAAAATGTAAGAAATGTAACCTTCTGGCAACGCTGCTTGTAAGTCCTACTCAACAAGTCAACACTATAGCAGGCTTCCGTTACTCGCTCAAGGTCGCGCGATAAGTACCTACCGGCTAGCCGTGTGTTCGAACGCACAAGTGGCAGAGGGGCGCCGCACGCCCGCCTGTGTAGTTGCGCGCGTAGAACCTTAACAATCATTTTAACCATGTCGAATTCACGACATTATTGTGCGGTATACGGATGTCAAAATCAAAGTAACAATAAAAAATTGTCGTTTTTCACATTGCCAAAAGACGAGGAAAGGTAAGTGTTTCTTTTTCGGTATAATTTTCAATAGAATTCAGTGTTTTGTTATAAAAAGTTTTCGTATGGGGAATATTTCGGAATACTTCCGAAGTATTCGACGGGAATGATTCGGAAATATTCCCGCCAGCATCTATAGTCACGTCAGTTTTTTTTTGTAGTTTTTATTGTATTTTGTTTGTAATGAACAATAAAACCCGCCTAGAACGAGTTGGACTCGCACACGAAGGGTTAACCTTTCGTTAAATAATATGTAAATGGCAAAAAAAAAATGTTGTATGGGAGCCCGCTTTAAATATTTATTTTATTTTATTTTATATTTAGTATTTTTTGTTATAGTATCAACTGTGATACTTGTGAAAATTTCAACTACCTAGGTAATTACGAAAATCTAGGTCATCTAGGTCACGGATCATGAGATACATCCTGGTGAGAGACAGTGGAGTCTTATTCTTTCTTTTTTTTTTCTTTAAAAAAAATCGTTGCCCCATACTAGGAATTTCTCCTGTATCGTGGGTGCGTTTACAGACATAAATCTTACATGCACACACACCCAGACCCGGAACAACTATCTGTAAATCATACAAATATTTGTTCCGTACGGGAATCAAACTCGCGACACGCGACGCAGCAGCCGATCGCTCGACCACTGCGCCAACCGCGCCGTCAAATTAATTATTAGTTCGGTTCGGTACCCAATGGGTGAAAAATGCTGTGTAATGATTTGGCCGATAAATAACGTGATTTAGTTTGCTTTTGTAATAAGAAGGGTAGCTACCTTTCCTACTCTAATTTACCGTGGTGCAACTATGTTTTGTTTTATTTTCAGACGCAAGAAATGGTTAGAAATCATTAATAGACCTGATCTGATGAGACCGAATATAAGACCTAACAGTTACATTATCTGTTCTAAACATTTCGATACATCTTCAATGATCTTCGTACCTCAATTAAAACCAGACGCACTTCCTACAAAATTTACCCAAGAATCTAAGCGCGATCAGGCTACCCAAACTAACGGGGTAAGTAATAAGTAAATGATAAAACAACAAAATCTCTAATATTAACAACATATGACAACGGAACCTATAATTTTATTTATTATAGCGATTAGTTAATATAATGAACGATTGATATAATTTTAAAATAACTATTTTTAATTTAAATTAAATTAAATTAATCTTTATTTGGAACAAAAAACACATGTTACATAATTATATTAACGATAATAGCTACATAAGTTACAAATTATGTTGTAGCTATTAACGCCCTCCTCTAGAATTTAAGAGTCAGCGTACCAAATTAACAGAAAATACAAAACAAAAAAGATAAAAATATTGCTAAACTAAAAATAAATAACTTACAAACTAAGCATTTAGCAAATATTTGTTGCTATTAAAACCATGAGTATGCATTTATTGTATTTCTTTGTGTGTTTAGAGTTTTGAGTGGATGCTTGAGAATATGCGAAGCGTGAGTGAGTGACTGTAGTGTAATGTAGTAATGTGAGAATTCTGTGTGTGGATGTTGATGTGTATGTATAGGTGCGTGCTAGGTGTGTAAATGTAGTTTAATAAAATAAAATATAGGATAATTGCTATAAATGGAAGTTGTAGTATGGAAGGAAATTATGCAGCCTCTATAATTTTACAAGATTTTCTAATTCCTCATACGTAAGCGTGTACAGCCATTCATTGATGAGTTTTTTGGAGTTTCGGGAAGTATGGGGATAAATGTTGAGTACCCTATTTATTTTATTATATAAAGAGGGAGCACAAAACTTGTATTAACGACGCACTGTACGACTGCGAGCCAATTGGGTCTGACAGACTATGTCGGACCTCCGTTTACGTCTACTCAAATTGGGATCAAAGGTAAGTTCGGAATGTTTTCGGAGAAGAGTATTTAGGATAAAGGAATGCCTAACTGTAGGTAATTTCAGCAAGGCGTACAGTTCACTAGTAGGGAAAAGAATAGGCTTGCGTGCCATAACTTTGAGCACAGCTCTTTGTGCCCTCTCCAGATGCAGTAGCAAACATTTCCCAGCATTACCCCAAGCTGCCACACAGTATGTGACGATGGAGTGAGCTAGCGCGAAAGGTGGACATATCAGCAGAATTTCTTAATTTTTTAAAAACGTAGATAAGTTTTCGTACCCTGGTAAAATTTTATAAGCATAACATACATTAAATATAACATCATTTGACATAACATACATGAAATATAAAATCGTTTGACATACCACTCAAAAGATATAAAACTTATTTGGTATATTTAAAAGTATTTTTTCTTTGTAAATTCTATCGTAGTTATATGTAATAGTAAACTAAGTAGATATTAAACATAACTAGTAACTGATTACCACCTGTGCTAAGATAGGTCGACGGAGCCCCGCTTGGCGGGGCTCTTATTTCTGGGTGATTAAAAAAAAATAACCACGAAGGCTATATATATAATTAAATCTACCCATCAAAACACAACACGCATTTTCAACCGACGACAAAAAAGGAGGAGGTTATCAATTCGACGCGTATTTTTTTTTAATGTATGATCACTGATTACTCGAAAACGGCTGAACCAATTTGGAAAATTCTTTTTTTGTTTGAAAAGGTATACTTCAAAATTGGACCCATTGTCACCAAGTCAGGATCTGATGATAGAATCCTGGAGAAATCGAGGGAACTCTTCAAATATTATAGGCACACCTATAGTGATTTGAGTATTTTTATAGTAACTTATGTAGTTGCATTCGAAAAGCTCCATTTGTGAAGTGGACCTGATGATGAAGACCACAGATGGCCAATGGAACAATATATAAGTAGGAATAATAAGTATTTCATGTGTTCCACGTCGATTATTTGAATGTGGTTATTAAGCACAATATGCTCGTCACAATACATATGGTGAAGTGAAGCTGATGGTGAAGTACCAGGAGAACTCCTCAACAATTAACGGCCCAGCGTTGGGAAAAGCAATATTTTGTAAAAGGTTATAAGTAGTTGACATTTAAGCTTTTATAACTAGGTAAATTAAAAATCGACCAACTAAAAAGAGTGAAATAAACGACTTCCAAAATATACTGCAAAGTGAAAAATAATTTTAATTTCGGAAGTCGGTGCCAAAAACGAAAATACAAAACTTCACACCAACTTCCGAAATTAAAGTTATTTTTCATTTTGCAGTGTTTTGTGGAAGGCACTTGAATTTTTTGGTAAAAAGTTATTATTTTTGAACACTTCCTATTCAATTCACAAACGATTCTATTTGTTTATATAAAAAAGTATATTTACAATCACAAAACTAAATGGAAACGCAAAGTAGGTAAATGTAATTAAAATGCTGGAGGCGGGCAGCCCTATCGCATGTTTACGTACCGCACGGCTGTACGTATTTATTTCTAAGATACGGCCGAGTTACAATACTGTATACCCACCAAAAACATCCTGTAAAAAATTAGCCAAGTCTCGCCTAAGCTGCTTGTTTCTCTATAAAAAGTAATGAAATCTCTAAGCAAAGCGAAGCCAAGTCTAAGGATCTTTACTGCGATTTCTTCATTAATATAGTTAGATTTTATGTGACTATAATTTTTTTCCCCTCGTTTCTCTATTATGAATTTGATATTTTATTAGTATAATTATATTTATATTTTTTTCGGTAGGTATGTAAATTATATTGTTATGTTTAATTAGTATTATGTATAATGTTGTACACTGACAAGTGTACATTATTTATAAATATTGTTTACTAATACATATCAAATTCATAATAGAGAAACGAGGGGAAAAAAATTATAGTGAGAGGTAATGCTCCTTCACCATTCTTTTGAATGTAGGTAATGTTTGAGCACGCCTCACATCTATGGGTAATGCATTATTCGAACGGGCCGCTTGGATAGTGAAAGATTTATCGAAGAAAGAAGTGGAATGCATACGGATACTTAACTCTAAATTATAATTTAAAAAAGGTAGGCATTAATGCCTTGCATCTAAGACCCTTTGTCAACAGATATAAACTGACTCCAAATAAACAGTAATTTATAACAAAAGTAAGTACGACCAACTTACTTTTGTTATAAAACAAGTAGCGATACCGAATATAAACAATCGGACCGTTACCGAGTTTGTATTGCGAAAGCAAGCGACACGGAACACAATAACCATTGGAGAACACGTGCGGAGTGCGGAGGGCCGGAGGCTACCGCCATGGCCATAGTAATATTATCTGGGGGCACGGCAGTGCCCCCACCAAGTCGAGCGCAAAGCAAACACTGCCGTACCATCATTTTCTGGAACCATTTCGGCGTATTTTCAGGCCCCTATTTGGGGACCTTTGGATAGATTTAGAACGCTGGAATTATCGTTATCTAGTAAACTACCAGCACACACTTAAACCACAAAATTTCATGTTTGTAGCTTGTTTATTTCCTGAGTTATGCAAAAGAAAAGTTGTACTATTTCGACATATACCTATAGACTCACTGACTCACTGATCATCAAAATAGAACTAGTACTTCCCATAAACCTAGAGAGCTGAAATTTGGCATATAGGTAGGGTTTACTGCCTATATGAAGTAAAAACTATTAAAACTAGGATCATGGAAGATCTGGAGTACCTTATGACCCTGAGGAGAAATCGTAACAGACCAGCCAAACTATTGAAATTATCGACATGCTATGTTCACAAAGTTTATTGAGCGTGATTAGCCCTTTCTTTTGAAATTAAAAAAATTAAAGGTCTGAAGTATGTGATGAAGAACCCTAAGAGCTCAGCTGAACTATGGGAGATATGGAAATGCGCCTTGACAAAAGTTATTCAGTGTGACGAGCCCTTTCTAATGATGTATATAAAAAATTGAAGGTCTGAAGTATCTGATGAAGAACCCTAAGAGCTCAGCTGAACTATGGAAGATATGGAAATGCGCTTTGGCAAAAGTTATTCAGAGTGACGAGTACCTTCTATTGATGTGTATAAAAAATTTAAGGTCTGAAGTATCTGATGAAGAACTCTTAGAGCTCAGCTGAACTATGGGAGATATGGAAATGCGCCTTGACAAAAGTTATTCAATGTGACGAGCCCCTTTTTATAAATGAATATGAAACTGGAGTCTGAAGTATTTGAAAATGTCTTAGAAAACATTAAAATGTGCTAGTCACACTAAGTACTTCAATAAAATAACATAAGCTGGGAGTATCTCCTCGTGGTAAAGGTGGAAACAGACTAAGTCCGCAGTTGAGACAACTTTCAAATGCAGCTTGCCTGGCTAAAACTCCCATTTCTTGTTAATCTTGCCTTCGGGCTTATTTTGTTTTCGGTCTTTGTCAGTTGCTAATTGAAAGTAGCCTACCCAGTAATGCAGGGGAGCAGCCACCAGTCGTATTCCATTTCCTCTTTTTATCCATATAAATTATCCATAAACGGTCGTGGAATTTAAATAAACTCGTAAAAATGTCGACAAAATTGAAAGACGACGATGGACTATGTGGCTACCGCGTAGTTGGTATGCCCAAAGATGGTTCATGTCTCTTCCATTCAATATATATACATTTTATGTAACCGGCCATTGAACATACTCTATGCACTTTTAGTAGTTAATACACCGAAGTCAACGGCCAAGTCACATAAAATCTAACTATATTAATGAAGAAATCGCAGTAAAGATCCTTAGACTTGGCTTCGCTTTGCTTAGAGATTTCATTACTTTTTATAGAGAAACAAGCAGCTTAGGCGAGACTTGGCTAATTTTTTACAGGATGTTTTTGGTGGGATTTCACTTCGTGAGAGAGAGTGAATGAAATAAAAAAAAGGTGAGAGGTAATGCTCCTTCACCATTCTTTTGAATGTAGGTAATGTTTGCTGTCGCCCTAAATCTATCTCTTTTAATTTCTCTCCATCCAAAGGTTGTCTGTAAGTAGTGTTGCCCAAACGAGAGTCTCGCAAGAGTCTTGCAATTAGCGATTATTGCAAGACTCTTGCGAGACTCTCGTTTGGGCAACACTATCTGTAAGAGATTGGCCCTGTGCGGTAAGACCGCCCATTGTACACTAGATTTATTATTTGTATCCTTAAATGTATTGTAAGGTGTACAATAAAGTATATAATAAATAAATAATTATATATTGAAACTTTATGCTGGAAAATTAAGGTTTATAATTAAGTTAGGTTGTTGATGTTTTTAATCTGTTTTCTACGAGTCATAGTGACAAATATAAAATGCATGCGTATGTGCAAACATGCGTGAACACTTGCGAAGTATTTTTGTTTATGATACATTATGTAGTGTATCCTTGATCGAAGGTTATGAAACATGAGGGCCCAGTTTGCATAAATTATCTATTTACCACGCTATCGCCTTGAGTATCATTCTATAGGGGAAGGAAGTGATGATTATGTGTAAACTAGTACTCACGCGGGGCTTCGCTCCCGTGGATTCTATCACGGTAAAAACATAACTCTCCTTTTTTGCAGTCGCATAAAAAGCAGTAGCCTATAACCTTCCTCAAGCTTCAAGCTACTTCCATACCAAATTGAATCCAAATCCACCCAGTACTTTCGAAGATTAGCGCGTTCAAGCAAACAAACAAACTTTTCCGCTTTATAATATTAAGTATATGTTATACCTAAGTAGTTTATTTAATTTTATTGTAGGTAATAATTAAAGTGTTAATACAACTTTTGCCTATAATAAGTAATTGAGAAATAAATAATAATCAAATAATCTAAAGCTGTTTCGTTTTAGAGAAAAAATATTTATTATTTTATTTTAAATGTTTTTTTTTTTTTAATTTAAATTTTTACATTATACTTCTGGCTTCGGTGGTGGGAAGAAAGCAGAACTCTCTAAACCCACCACCGCAGACACCGCCGCTCCATAGCGACTGAATTCACAAAAGCCAAGCTGCCGATTGACACAACCCCCGCATCCCTTCTTTTGGGACACCCTGTATTTAGTTGAGAAAAATGTAAAAATTAAGCTTACGGGTATTTCATAATTATGGGAATGCCTTAAATGTTACTATATACATTACTAGATATGTTACTATATATATATCGATCACTAGATATATTCTTTATTGTACACCATAACAGTAAAACAAATAAGGATTTAACAACTAAAAATTGACCAAGTGCGAGTCAGACTCGCCCATGAAGGGTAGGTAGTAACTACGCCAAATAACTTTGTTTTTCAGTGTTTGTATGAATTACAAACTTATATTTGCGGTTTTAGAAAATATGCTGTATCTCAAAAACTGCTGAATCAATCTAGTTTAAACTAATTTTGGTTGAAAGTTTACATTTTAGCACATATTGTTTTTACATTTTTCCCTCCATTATAATAAAAGTTAGAGGGGGTGGACACATTTTACCATTTTGGAAGCGTATATCTTTTGAACGATTAACTTTATGAAAAAGTGCTTTTAGAAACCTCAATGTCATGTTTAAAGACCTGTCTATAGATACCACACACGCATAAGTTTTATGAAAAAAAATATCCCTGAAAAGGATTTTTTTTTTTCATAAAACTTGTCCATGTATGGGGAGCCCCCTTTATAATAATTATTTTTTAATTTTTTTCTTAATATCGGAAAGCGGTTCCCAAAATATATCTACCTACCAAGTTTTATATGTATACTCTTAATAGTTTCGGAATAAAATGGCTGTGACATACGGACGGACGGACAGACACAGACATGACGAAACTATAAGGGTTCCGTTTTTTGCCATTCGGCTACGGAACCCTCAACAGGGTGATATAATGGGCGGTCTTATCGCTAAAAGCGATCTTTTACAGACAACTTTCGGATGGATTTGACACAGTAGGAAAAAATAAATACGTGGATAGTCCACGGTGTACAATTTACCTATATAAAATACAAAAACAATTAATTACTTTCTCAAAACATATAATAATTATATGTTTTGATAATTATAATTATTATACACATATAAATATTAAAAAAAATAACTGATATACATAATAACAACAATTTAAGGAGAGAAATAAAGATCTTTTGCCAAGTTTTTGAAAGACGATACGGTTTGTGCTACTATCATTAAATGGAAAACACTGTAGGTAAAGGAATCTGGTCTTCAGTTAGTGTATCAACAGCTGTAGTTTCAGTAGATACTTGTCTATTGGGTAAAGAATTCTTTATTTAATCATAGGGGATCAATAAACGCAGAAACATAAACTTAATCCATGGACTCATCATCGAAACAAATTAACTTACGTTATTGTGATGCGAAGGCCCAGGTTCATTTGTATTAGGCTCCGTCATACTATTTGGATTTGGAACCTGGAAAGATTGAATATTTCTTATATTCACGATTTGACTTCCTAATATTATGGTCAGTTATTTTAATAATTTATTTTAAAAAAACTTACCAAAATAGACAAAAACATAGTTGGTATCGCTGAACGAAATAAACGTCGGCGTTCTTTTAAATATTCAAAACAATCGGGTGTGAAGTGCCTTGAACAAACAGCGCTGTATTTTGTTGGAAACCAATTTTCTCTATTCATCTTATCCATCCACTTTTCTTTTAATGTCGGATTCTTCGGAAATCTGTAATAAAAACATGTATGGCAAATAAACTGGTGAAAAAACTGTAAAACCTCCTCCTTTTTTAAAGTCGGTCAAAAGTAGATAGGTATTTAATGACAATATCTCGTCATAGTCGTAGAACAAAGACGATTCTGCAAATACGTAACTTTACAGAAAACACACAAAACAGTTTCTCAATGGGATTTTAGGTCATATTTTAGAAACTGCTAATGCGATTTGCGTTAAATTTGGATATGTTGTTCTACTTCTGTACTTTTATAAAATGGCTTACAAAATAATTTCCTAAATGAACTCAAATTAATAATATATCAAATGCGTCATTGTTCTATGAACGTTCGTTGTTGTACGGATCTTTAAAAATTACAAATGGCGTAAAGTAACTTCCGTCGATGTTTCAGCAAACCTCCATCACCATTTAGTGACGGTTTTCAATTTGGATAGTCAGTATTTTAACCTGCTTAGAACCAAACAGCTAGACAGAAGGTGTAGGTAAAGCCTAACTTCTGTCTATCTGTTTGATTCTCAGCTGGTTAAGATTTTTCTAATGTTATTTGAACCTTTAAATTACCGTTTTTTATTGAAATTTTATTAAAGAATTTTTTTTTGTTTCCTGTATTAAAAGTAATCACCCAAGCAATCGATCCATCTTTGCCAACGCAGTAGAAGTTTATTGATTCCTGAATAATTCAGCTGGATGGGAAGTAACAAGTTCTTCAAATGAATTTTGGAGAATGCTTCTCGGGTATTGAATTTCTTTCCCGCCAAGAAGTTATCTAAATTCTGAATAAAATAGAAGTCTGTAGATGCTCCTCAGTCGATTGCGACTCCACGGTCGCACTTTGTCGTGCAAGAGCAGCGGAGCGATTTTCCCAAAGCTGGTTGGAAACGTGCGGGCTTTTCCATAATTGTGTTCAGTTCTCACAGTACAAATTTGCCGTAATGCTTATCTTGTTTGCTAAGAAGCTGTGACGAATTACACCGGCGTTAGACCACCAAACACTATCCATCGCTTTTCTAGGATTCAGCTTTCGTTTAAAGTATTGTTTAGGTGCTGAACAAGGATCTAATCAACTTGTTGAGCGCTGGCGATTGTCGAATAAAATCTAGTTATGTCGCAGGTAATAATGGGCTTCAAATTTTTTTCGTTTATGTGCGTATTCGGCAGTGCAAGGCAGGGCTCAAAGCGTACTTCGCACTGGCGGTCGTTTAGTTCGTGGGGCACCCATTTGTCAAGCTTTTTTACCTTGTGAATTTGACGAAAACGGACCAATATTATTTTGATGCTAACGTCGGAAGCTGCTGCTAATTCAGCCGTAGATCATCAGCAGCAGCATCATCAGCTTCCGCAATCGCCTTTAACTGACGAAACAACCACGAGGTTCATTTTTCAGGTCGAAAAGACATGGACAAAAAAGTACATTCCATGTACACTTAAATAGTAAATAATATTGTATATTAAAAATAGAAAAATGATTTAATACGTAGTTTTTAACCTCTCTGGACTGGTCAGTTTTTATTTCAAAATAATTAGTAATCAAGATGAATTCAAAGTACCATTTGTCAACGTCCGCCATAATGGACCATAGAGTAAGATAAATATAATAATGGGTGTTCCACATCAAGCATACTACTTGCATATATCACATAGACGTGATATGGACCACAAAACGCTATTATAAAAACATTTTATTTATACGAAACTGTCTTCGTTGGTATTTTTGACATTTAATAAAATTATCTTTTCATAATGTTGATGCGTAAGATAGCTTTTTTTTATATTTCACACAAAAAAAAATTGGAAAACGGAACGCGTTACTTGTTTGACAATGTGTCATTGTCTATGTCAAATGTCAATGTTATGTTATTGCAGATTCTACGTTGCGTCCTGTTTGTTTTTGCGATTATTTTCAAATTTTTTTGACCCCTGCTTATTTCAACGTACTGATACCTTCTACCACCCGATTACCTTGCTATTAATACTGGACTCTGATTTACATTGCGTTGTGGATTTGTTTTGTGGATCAATATGAGGTGCATCAACTGCAGAATAGCCATGCAAAGGTTGCAGAGGCGTCTCATATCCTCGCTTTCTGCACACAATCAAACAAGACTTTCGCGTTGGATAACCAATTCCCAAACCCAGGTAAGAAGTTGGACTAGAAAAAACTTAACCTGATTTATTTTTATATAGTTCTGGTATGCGAAATCTTACAGTGCATCTTATTTTCAGTTGCCTCTTGATACATTTATTTGTCATCCATGCTTATTATTATTAAACACCGAAGCTGGTGAACAAGAGAGACAAAATGGCAAATCAGTGAGGAAAATAAGACATCATAATGTCAGTATGGAGTGTCCGTTGCTGCCTGTTCTATTATCACAAAATACTAATTATATGGTAAGCATTTTGTTTTTCATTATTATAAATACCTAGTTGTATTAATCTATAAAAAAAATGAGCTTTCATAATATGTATGTATGATTGTTATATCTGTGTTTTATGTATTTTTCGTCTTTAACATAATATACTTGCCTAAAGTAGGCATGTGTAACATAGTACTGCTCATCTTACTATAACATAGTACTTGTAAACATAAAGAGATGTTTAAAAAGATACCCTTGTTACTAAAATTATATAAACATAAGAATTATCTAATGATTGAATTAATTTATTATTGTGTTTATTCTAATTGTGGTTTAATTTCAGCCTTCAAGAAACAACTATGTTTGCCATGTGTGTTGGATGCGAGCAAATAGACAGGCAGTGCATGACTCATTACTCTTACGCAAAATACGCGCTTGGTCGTGGGGTTGCGGATACCTGCCCGACATACATACATACATGACTCATCACGAGACATGCAAGAATTGGCTTTGGATAATGATGCAGCAGCCCCTAATGTTAGCCAAGTTGTTAGCCCACCAGAGCCACCACCGTTGCCGCCTGTTCAAAGAGGGCCATGGGAAAGTATGTTACCATATCATTACCTAATTACAAGCGAGCTTCGATAACATCTGTTCACAGTATATTTCAACAATGCAGATACAGAATGGTACATTTAGTCCCGCAATTCCTTAAAAGACTGCTTTTGCAGGAACATAGTTTCTATGTTCCTCGCAGCTATAGAGTGTGTGAAACACATTTGTACAGTGATCAATGGCATTTATTACCTCAAATGAATGAGACACATTCTACATTTAGTGCTATCCATATAGAAGACATAATTAATATTATGAAGTCAAAAGCTAATATTCTGAACTATGAAAATATTCAGAAATTCTCTCATGGAACAGTAATCACATTTGTAAAATAATAATAAATGAATCTATGATTGTATTTTTTTAACAAGTCTGGTTAATATTTAAAGCAGTTATTTATGTAATTACTGAAGCCCTATATTTACACTTAATCCAGGTTAGTGTATTGGTGAAATAAAAATGCTCTGTTCTATCCAAGCTGGTTGATTGACCTCCCTAGGTCTCATTATTAACACTATCGCTGCATTGCTCTAATGTATATTATCTTCGTAAGCATTTAAGATATAATAATTATAATATGTCAAAATATTTTTATTTATTTTCTCTAATAAGTAAATAAATAATAATTTTTACTCCTTTGTTTTATTCTGTGTTTCCCTCGTTGGTTTAATCGTCGCAAGCACTACTGCTGAGCATGAGGTCCTGAGTTCGATTCCCAGGTCGAGCAAAGTGATATTGGGTTTATTCATCAGGAATTTCTCAGTAGCAGCCCGGAGTCTAGATTTGTGCCTGGTTGATAGAAACAGACTCGCCCCCTATTAAATGGTACTCAAAATAACCGGTGAAATCTGGGTGTACTATAGGTACACCTCTGCCCAACTCTTCGGGGAATACAGGCGCGATGTTATGTTAATGTTTGTTATTACTGTCACATTTTTTGAGACTACTACCCAGTTTAATAAATGTTAGTCAATAGTCAGTTTAAAATCCTTCATATTTTATGTGGCCATTACTTTGTTTATTGGTTTAATACTAAAACTATATCAGTTATACGCAATATTCACAACTGTTCACTATTTTAAAGCGCATTTAAGTTTTTACTAGCGAAATTATAATCTAGACACCTTATTGCTAGCGATCTGATTAAAAGGTTTACTGTAACTGTTTTTGTCTAGTCTGGTGTAATGACAAGATTTCTGAGTTTTTTATTTATAGCAATTTAATGAGTCAATATTCACGAATATAAAACACCAAAAATCATTGGTGTACACTAAATTCGATAATTATGCCGACGTCCATAGTAAAATTGGCCATATCCTTTCTAGACCAAAGCGGGCAAACCAATAACGGGTAGTGCGTTCGTTTGTAGTGTTCGTTCCGTAAAAGTCCTTGATGTTGCTTGCCGTTTGTGCCGATTTGCTGCCGCGATGGTACCCAGTGTTAATTATAAGGGAACTCTCTTTGGTGTTTTAATTCCCAATGGAATGTCCTAGTTTTGCGTTGTTTCGTGTTGTAGATAACAACATACAGCCATTGCTGGTCTCTTAAACCTAATTTCCAAAACTTTTAAAAATCTTAATACGCTCCTTTTCTGGTAATTTTTGGCATATTTAAAATTACATTGACATGATCAGCCTATTGTTTTCGCATCAATAGTACGCCCTCTCTTTTCCCAAATTTTTATAGATCCGCGGTCGTTTTTTCCCTCCATTCTTTAGCAAGACTGTGGGTTCTAGGGACGGGTAATTAGTGTCCGTACCTTTAATGTATAAATAAATAAATAATAGGTATCTACTAATAGTGGACAGCCATACGCATGAGGTTCGTGTAGGCAACAAAAAACATCATCACATTTTGCATATCTATTAACAGGGGTTGGGACTGGTGTAAGGTACTTCTCATTGCTGCTCAAGCTCTTTAATAATATTATATGAGTAACTGTATGATAGTGTAGTGTAGTAGTGGATCTAGAAAATTACTGAAAATGGGAGTCAATGAAATTTAAGAGTCTTGATCTTGCTGAGCTGAATGTGTTAATATCGGGCAATCACTGATATTTTTAAATAATCATTAAACTGTAGGCATATACGCATATTCAGATCTGTACTTAACTGGAGCCGATTCTTTCTGGTAATCACTTTTTGAAAATATATCAGCCTGCATTTATTCAGACGATAGTATTGTATCAGCTCCTGGTAGTAATGGCGAAAAATGAAAATGTTTTACAACTGTAAAAATAAATTTTATAATTTGATTCAATTATTCTTCAATTGTGTAAAAAACATAGATAAAATTAACAAGTAAAACCGTGATGTAAGTTGTAAAATATGGTAAAACAACGACGTATAAAAAAATTAGTCCATAGAAAAACGTCGGTTGTGGACGTGAACTTACCCGTAAAAAAATGACGATTTGTACCATACGTCAGTAATAGGTACGAAGAACAATGTGGGATTTTAAATTTCGTCACCAAAAATAAACTTATTTTGATGATAATTAAAAAGTAAATATACACTAAAAGTATTAAAAATTGGCCAAGTGCGAGTCGGACTCGCCCATGAAGGGTTCCGTAGTAACTATAATAAATATAACATACTTTTTTTTTTTTTTTTTTTAACGTGGTAAAATTATCAAATAAGTCCTCCCACTCCGGGCAGGGTGGGAGGGACTGTCAGACTTTTACTGACTAAAATCCACGGTGTTCCTTCAATAGCCCTTTACGTACCGGGGCCACGGTAACGGGATGAGTCCCACGACCCCGGCAGGCTTCGGCCCTCTGCAGAGGGGGCCTCGTCATGTTGCTGACGCTCTTTGAGGCGCGCGTGGAACACGACGCGCCGTCGACCCGGGCATGGTCCATGGTCGGACAGCGAGTTGCCCTTTACTCGCTGTCCGCATGCCCGCGCCTACGGTGGCCGGAGATCGTCGGCCGACGTCCGACGCCGTGGGCGTCTACCACTGCGGCTGGGCTGGAGGGAGGACGCCATCCTCTCCCTCGCGCGGCCCGCCTCCTCCTTCGGAAGCATGACTGCTTCGCAGAAGGAGGCGACCGCTTCCCACTCCCTCTCGCCCCGCAGCATGGCCTCGACCAAGGCCGGGCGCGAGAGGTCTCCGCCTATTGTCGCCGTGAGGACACGTCGGTGCTCTGCCCAAGCTGGGCAGTCCTGCACCGTGTGCTCGACTGTGTCCTCAGGGCGACCCTCGCAGTGGTGACACCCAGGCGTTTCCTCCTTTCCCATCAGACACAGGTACCTCCCGAAACTTCCGTGTCCGGTGAGGACCTGCGTCATGCGGTAGGTCAGGACGCCGTGACGCCGATCTAGCCACTCCTCAAAGAGGGGTCTTACCGCCGCAATTGCGGCGTGCCCGAATATAACATACTTAATATATTTATTTGAAAAAAAAAAAACAAAAACCTTGCAATTTTTTTAAAACTAGCTTATTTACAATTTTTACAACTACGCCAAATAACTTTGTTTTTCATAGTATTTGTATGAATTACAAAGTTATATTTGCGGTTTTCGAATATATACTGTATCTCAAAAACTGCTAACTCGATCTCATTCAAACCAAGTTTGGTTGAAAGTTTACACGAAGGTCTACTGACATATGTTTTTTTTAGATTTTTCACTTTATTATTATAGAAGTTAGAGGGGGAGGATACACATTTTACCACTTTGGAAGCGTATATCTTTTAAACGATTAACTTTATTTATTTATTTAGGGACAAATAACAGTTACATAATAAAAACATATTAACAAAAATTCGTATAACTAATTAAACAATTATGCAACCCACACCATTGTCCACAGATTAACAAAAGAAATGAAAGTTAGAATGACACATTATATCTTAAAAACGAAATAGTTAAAATAACATTAATAAATCCGTAACTGATTAACATATTATTAAATTAAATAGTTAAATCTCAGACAAGAGTTTACAAGCTTCTACTTTAAATTGCTTATTAGATTTATGAAAAAGTTATTTTAGAAACCACCTATAGACACCACACACGTATAGGTTTCATGAAAAAAAATATTTTCAGTTTCAGTTCCATGTATGGGGAGGAAGAGAGAAACGGGAGCCCCCTTTATTTTAAATATTTTTAAAATTTTCTCTTAAAATCGGAAAGCGGTTCACAGAATACATCTACCTACCAAGTTTTACATGTATAGTCCTAATAGTTTCGGAATAAAATGGCTGTGACATACGGACGGACGGACAGACAGACAGACGGACAGACATGTCGAAACTATAAGGGTTCCGTTTTTTGCCATTCGGCTACGGAACCCTAAAAATGAGTATTCTCATAATAAATCGCGGTACACGAAACTAACTTTTCAAAATTCCACGAACAATGACGGATGTAATTAATCGTCACTGTACAGCGAACATTTCATAAAAAAACGAATTCAACCCAAAACCCCATATAAAATCAGAAATAAAATATCAATAAAA
Organism: Tholera decimalis; assembly: GCA_943138885.2. Taxonomy (NCBI): domain Eukaryota; kingdom Metazoa; phylum Arthropoda; class Insecta; order Lepidoptera; family Noctuidae; genus Tholera; species Tholera decimalis. The sequence goes on along the minus strand of OW964574.2, from coordinate 13,941,473 downwards.
GCAATAATAACTTAACTGTTGTATGAGTAATGTGTTTTTGATCTCATTTATAGAAAAGCCGTAAATTTATTGATTGTTTAAATTTTATGCGCGGTATTTAATAAGTCTAATATTTGTAAGAACGTTTTGAACGACATAATTAACTTCAGTCTTATAAATAATATTATTCTGGATATTTAACATAACGAATAAAGTTAAATAAAAATAAAATACATAATAGAATAGTAACAATCAGCGACATGTGTGACTTCACCTAGAACAGGGACGGTAGTAATCATACGCCACGCGTATGCGGGTTGCGGGGGGCAGGGTGAAACGCTGTACTATGCGAGCCAACTAAGAATAGGATCGTGCTTTCTGCCAACTTCACACGATAGCCATAGAGATTGACAGATAAGTACTGCCAGCAAAAAAAGAAATGCGAATAAGAAATGTTATGTATTTTTATTCATAGATTTAATTATTATAATACCTATAATATTATATACCTACTGGACTTCATTGTTATTTTTTTGTTATCATTGTTGACTTTGTTTTTTTTTTTTCATTTTTGTTAAGTTTGTGCGTTAGAGTGGACTTTCAACTCAATATGAGTTCAAAGAGAGGTTCGGTGCTCCATCGTAGAGCACGAGAAATCGTTTTTAATGTGCACAAGTACTTTGAAAGTGAAAAAAGTCGTTCTAATGAACCTTTGCGAAATTTCACATTAGCGGGAATACAAAGTACTCCAGATGGTGATATATCCATATCTAGAGAACTGTATGACCACCAATTAGGAGATTTTTTAAACTCTGCTGTGAAAGCTACGGAACGAGTCGTTTTGTCACCGGCGTAACTAAAAACACGATTACGAGGATTAGGCGTGAAAGGAACGACGCCGAAGCCGCTGCTGTAGCTGCAGGCCCGAGTACCCAGGGGAAATAAACACGCCGAGAAAAAAAATCACGTTGCAAGTCAGTGGTTTTGGATAGTTTCGATTTACGTGCTGTAAACAACATTATAAACTCGTTTTACTTAGTACATAAAGAAGTGCCAACAATGAATAAAGTTTTTGTTAAAGCTCGGGAGGATTTAAATTTCCAAGGGATTAACAAGGGACCTTGCGCAGAATAATGGCAACCCACCTTGGGTACAAATTCAAGAGGTGCGCGAACTATAGGTCAATACTAATTCAAAGACCTAATATCAAAGCTTGGCGTGCAAAATACTTCCGGCATATACGTCAAAATGATGCATTGGGTGCTAACAAGAAGCCCGTCAAATATTTGGATGAGACACTCCCATTAAACTGTTGCCAAGTGTTGGCAGTCTAGTGAGAGCACTGGGGTCTTCAAAATACGAGTGCTGGGCCGCGATGGATCATTGCCCATGCCGGAGGTGAAAGTGGATGGAGCCTTCCTGATTTTTAAAGCTAAGACAAAAACAGGCGATTACCACGACCAAATGAACAGCGAAAATTTCATGAAATGGTTAACCCAGCAGCTGTTACCAAACATGCCCAAAAACTGCCTAGTCGTAATTGACAACGCTCCGTATCACAGCCCAGAGGATAATGGTCAGGACTACAAGAAGCCAGTGCAACGATAACTGGGGTGTCCGGAACTGTCCACGGTACGTGGAGCTATAAACGTTGCTTACAATAAACAATAAAACAAAGGCCTACTTCTACTAGGCTTCGGCCTACAACCATATGTATAAATAACATAACCACTTACCTTCTGTGCTGGGTTCACCAAGCTTCGACCTTCCAAGGTCACGCCCCAAGTGTGGTATGTATGTAAATATGAGCAAAACACATCCTTATCGCTGTGATCATAATTATGGTCCTATTTTAAGCCTAATATTGTCGCCTACTTAGGTACGGCAGACAACCGCGTCGCGAACTTGTGAGAACAAAGGATTGCGATAAAGAATTTTTTTAGTGCAATATTAGCGGTTGAACTGTGATTTAAACTGTTGCAAAACTAAGAAAACGCTAACTAAGTGCTTATAATATTCAGTGTGTGATCGGATTACGAGAAAAAACTTATTATAAGTGCTAGTTACCTAACAACGTGCAATGTACCTACCCGCCACTTGTGGACATTACAGGCGAGCCCATCACGAGCCGAGCACGAGCGGAGCACGAGCCGAACACAATTCGTCTAGTGTGGACCGATTTACAAGCCTCGAAAGAGCGCGCTGCGAGCATTTCGTTCGTACTCGGCTGTGCTCTGCAAATTGTCGGTTTTTTGACGAACACAAAGGGATTTGCTTCGCGCTCGTGTTGTACGTCCACACTTAACGCCGCAAACGACGAAGCCGAGAACGGCTCCGCTCGTGCTCGGTTCATGCTCGGCTCGCCTAGCGTAGACGCAGCTTTACGAAGATAAAACCGTTGAATATCGAGATTTATAATGTGTGACACTTATCCACGAATATTACGATGGAATATCAATTTGAATTATTAGAAAGCTCAAAGAATGCAGAGAAGAACATCAAAGAGTCACCTAAGGATAGGATTAAAAGATCTTATTTGGAAACGAGGTTAGAAATGCTAGAAGAGATTTGGAATAACTTTAAAGACGGACACAAGTGTTATTTTGAGTATTAAAAGTGACAAATAAAGCAAAAATCCGTACTTTAAGGAAAATACATACCTACAAGGTGTTTCAAGAGTTGTACATGCAATATAAGTCAACTATGAAAGAGGCTCTTCAACCGTTCCTGGACACAGCACGACAAGCTTCAATACTAACTGAAGGTCAAGGGTCATCCTCCTCCTCATCGGACTATAGTGAATATAAATTACCACAGATCAACATACCCACATTTAGTGGCAAATATGAGGAGTGGCAGATCTATATATTTTACGATTTAGATTCTTCTCTCATCCATAAGAATACGAAACTGTCTCTAGTACACAAGCTACATTATTTTAAGAGAAATACAATAACAGGAGAACCATAAGTGATACTGCGTAATTACACGACACCGATGCAAACTACGCGGACGCTTGGAACGAGCTAATACTACGCTATAACGAGAGATAATTGCACCGCTATTTTGAGAGTTCTTTTCACACAAAAATCTATAGATACTGAGTCGGCGAATTGCATAAGATATCTGGTAGACATAACCTCGACGTGTTTAAAGTCGTTAAAAAACTTAGACGTGGATATCGATAAATGGCGATTATCAACTATTTAATCGTGTTCAAACTGGATCCAGAATCATCACGGCTATAGAAACAATAACTGAGTGCAAACAAAAGTGATCTACTCACTTGGCAAGATCTGAGGAATTTTCTGGAGTCTAGTTTCAGATCTTTAGAAATGATCGAGATTAACAAGCCAAAAACATCGCAACCGAAACCAGCAGCTAAAGCTAAAGTTTTTCACGCGAATGTTACCAAGGAGGGAAAAGCGCGCGAAGTTAAATGTGTGTTATGTGGAAGCGAGCATTACATCTACCATTGCAAAACATTCGCCGAAATGTCTACGAAAGAAAGACAGGAGAGTGTTAAGAAGCATAAGCTCTGTTTCAACTGCCTCGCGCCATTGCACTTCGTGAACAAATTAATGTCGACAGTCAGCGTGCTGCAAGCGATGTGGACGTCGGCATCACTCCCTTCTTCACTTCGAGAGAGATCAAATCGCTGAGAAGTCTAATGAGGTGACAAACACTGCTACAGGTACCGGTCATGAAGCGTCGGTAGGTAAGTCTACTTCGTTGTCTAATGTTGCGAATAATATTGGGTCTAATTTTTCAAGTGAGCATATACAAACAAATACTGTGTTATTAGCTACTGCTAACGTTTTAGTTAATAGTAAGAATGGTTGTAATCATATCGTTAGGGCTTTGTTAGACCAAGGGTCATAAGCGTCATTTATATCTGAGGCAGCTGTTCAGTTACTAAATCATACACATAAATCAGTGAGTGTTTGGGTGTCCGGAGTGGGAAAGGGGCAAACGAAAATCAAACACATGGTTTCACTCTACGTGAAATCATGCTACCATCCCAATGAGTCAATTAGAGTTAATGCGTATGTATTACGTACACTTACAACACTGTTACCCACCAGTAATCTTAAATATCCCGATTGGTTAGAATTTCAAGAAGTGGAGTTAGCAGATCCGGGATTCACAACACCAGGTAAAATAAATATTTTACTTGGAGCTGAGGTTTTTACCCTGAGGGAAATTTAGTGGCACAAAATACAATCCTAAGGTGGGTGGTATCTGGCAAGATGACACAAGAAACTGCATCAGCACGGAAACGCATCATAAACCTACATGTATAGGTAAAAGACGATGAGCTACGGAGACAATTCTGTGAAACAAAGAGGGAAGATTATCATTTCAAAACAAAGATCCACAATGTCCATATGGTGGATTGATGGAGATACCTACAAAAAGATTTGATTATTTAGAGACAAAGATATCTCATAATCCTAAACTTCGATAACAATACTATAAAGTAATGTCTGTACCTAAAAACAAGTTATTTGCGTGGACAGACTCCACCATTGTACTATAATAGCTAATATTATAGCTTAGTTAAAGGGTGGACCAAGCAGGTGGAGCACCTTCGTGAGCCACTGGGTTTCAGACATATTAAATAAACACTGTAGATTTCGTGCAATGGAGGCACGTGTCTACAGATATGAACCCAGCTGACTGTGCCTCACGAGGCTTGCAAATTTTGTTTTACCTAAAGCCAAAAGTGAACCTTTTTCTAAATTTATTGCGACAAAGGAATTAACAGAAACATTAAATACATGTATTAAACAAGTACAAGCTATTGAATTTAACGAGGATAGTCTCGTGGTTACGTGTTGAAAGGGCACCTTCGTAACCTTTACCCCATTATAGACAACAATGGAATACTAAGAGTTGGCGGGCGTATCCAAAAATCGCAAATGGCCTATTATACAAAGCACTAAATAATTTTACCTGCTAAAAGTCATCTTAGCAGATTAATAATTAATGATGCTCATGTTAGAACAATGCATGGTGGTCCTCTTATGATGCTTAATTATTTGAGGTCAAAATACTGGGTCTTACGAGCTAAAGACCTAACAAAGAAAATATACCGTGACTGTGTTACCTGCATTAGGTATTCTAAGAAGAATACTAGGCAACTGACGGACGAGTCAGTTACCTGACGTGCGAATAACAGCTGACCGGCTTTTAAATCAGCTGGTGTGGACTATGCAGGTCCCATCAACATTCGTTTCTCGCCAAGCAGAGGAACAAATTCGTACAAAAGATATATATGTTTGTTTATCTGTATGGTAACGCGTGCAATACATCTGGAGGCTGTCATCGACATGACTGCTAAGGCAATCATTGCGGCATTCCGGCGCTTAACATCGAGACGAGGTCATTGCCACGATATTTTTACAATGATAATGGCACTAATTTCGCGGGTGCAGATGAACAGCTTACAGAAATGTTCAACAATGCCAAGTCTTCCGTTCCTGGTGAGATTGCAGAGTTTTTGGTCCTAAAGCGTACTACATGGCATTACATACCCCCTCATGCACCCAATTTTGGTGGTCTGTGGGAGGCTGGCGTGCGCAGCACCAAGACTCGTCTTAGGAAAGTCATTAGAGATTATACCCTTACATATGAGGAGCTAGCCACAGTAAAGTCAAAGCGTGCTTAAATTCGCGGCCCATAACTGTACTAAGTGATGACCCCAATGATCCCCTTCCACTAACACCCAGTCACTTTCTGATTGGCGAAACTTTGTTAAATTTAAGTGATGAAAATTTTAAGGCTTGAGGCTAACACAAAAAATTGTAAACGATTTCTGGAACAGATGGCACAGAGAATATCTCGTAAACTTGAACGAAAGATATAAATGGAATACCGTCGCTTAGGTAACAATACCGCGTAAGTCGAAAATTGGTCATGTGACGTTTTATACTTCACTGGATAGATTTTGTCGGCGCGCATCGAATGATGTTAAATTTATTTTTAAATTATTCAATCGCAGCGCGTTATTCAAGTAGTTCTGGCACCGCGCAAATCGTTTGTTGTATCACAACCACGTAAGTCGTCAGTCCGCCATACTATCTCGTGTGACCGCGCAGCAAATTTAATACAAAGAGCGCCATGCCGCATGCCGCCGCATTCACAAAAAGAAAGCCATGCAAAAAAAAGCCAGCCGCTCATGTCTATGCAGAAGACTTCCTTAATAGTCTTCCTAAAATGCCATCACACTACTATCGATCAAGTACGTCAAGACAATACTTAGAGCCGATATTTCAGAACATGGGGCAGCTACACAAGAAGTTTACTAGTAAATGTGAATTGGAATCTATAGAATGTTTTAGTCGCAGAATTTTTTATAACATCTTTTTAAAGCTTAATTTAAGCCTCTATCACCCGAAAAAAGATCGTTGTGATGTTGGTTGTGATGTATGCTGCGGTCATGAAGCAGGTAATATTACGAACGCAGAAATAGCAGTACATAGAGAAAGAAAAGAAAAGCTAGAAAGGAAAAAGAGATAGATAAAGATTTAGCCAAAGAAAAAAAATGCCATGTATTTACGCAAGATGTTCAATCTGTTAAATTAGCTCCTACGCTTCAGGCAAGTGCTATAGACTACAAGACAAAACTGTGCGCACATAACTTTACGATGTATAATTTGTCTACTCACGAGGCTGTATGTTACTGGTTTGATGAATCTTATGCTTTACTGGAAGCTTCCGTTTTTGCATCTTGTATTTTTGATCAATTGCAAAGTATATTAACTAGGAAATTGTTACCTGTTATACTATTTTCCGATGATTGCTGTGCACAGAATCAAAATGCTATCTTGAGTAATACCCTCTTACGTTTAGCAATAGAAAAGCAAGTTATAATAACTCAAAAATATCTTGAGAAAGGGCATACTCAGATGGAATGCGATTCTGTGCATAGTGCCATCGAATGTAAAGTAAAAGGAAGAGAAATCTACCTACTTACCTTCTCAGTATGCAAATATGGCAAAGTCAGCTAGAACTAAACCTATGCCATACGACAGTCGTTATCTCGATTATAATTTTTTTACTGATTTTAGGAATACATTAATTTACAAAACCATTCAGCCGGGGAAGAAAAATAATGATCCCACCAAGGGCGGATCCAGCTTTGGTGCCAGGGGGGTCACATAATCGTGGTCAAGTCACAAGAAGTTATAATTTGTATTTCCTGACTCCGCTGCCACTTGGCCATCCACTGCCGATATCGTTTACAACGACAGAAACTGGAGTATTATCTAGTAACAATGTTTAAAAATTTTAACTAGTGGTCCACCTAGATCCTGGACCCAGCCCAGGGGGGTCATGACCCCATGACCCCCCCCCCCCCTCCTGGATCCGCCCTTGGATCCCACTGTGACTGATTTAAAGGTTTTAGCTTACAAACCAGATGGCACGTTTTGGTATAAATTAAATTTTGATGATCCTCTGCAACTCTTGCCTCAACGTCTACTTAAACTGAGCAATGATGTGACGCCCTTAAGTGTGCTGCCTAAACTGTATGATGCGAAACTAGTAATTTCCCAGCGAAAATACAAAGATCTGCAAGATTTAAAAGCAGTGCTACCATCTAACTGACATTCATTTTATGTTGACATACCATTTAAAGTTTGACTTTATACTATGACCTGATTGATAGATGATTGATACTGATAATTAACAAGTATGATACACAAATGATTACAGAAATAATTATAATAAAATCTTTAAGTTTTTAGTATCTATGTAACCATTGATTATAATGTAACGAGTGTTATTCATGAGTCATGAAGTCATGACTTTTAGTTTTGGTAGGAACTTTTTTTTTTAAGCTTTTCTTGAAAGTTTTTGTATTTTTGTTGAAGTAGTTTTACTATGTTTACTATTTTATATTCTACTAGTACTCACGCGGGGCTTCGCTCTCGTAGATTATATCACGGTAAAAACATAACTCTCCTTTTTTGCAGTCGCGTAAAAAGTAGCCTATAACCTTCCTCAAGCTTCAAGCTACTTCCATACAAAATTACATTACATACCCAGTACTTTCGAAAATTAGCGCGTTCAAGCAAACAAACAAACAAACAAACTTTTCCGCTTTATAATATTAGTATAGATACATATAAGCTGGATGATTTCCAAAACTAGGTACTTAAGTACTGTGATATTACTTCATAATCATTTCTATGACAATAACAAAAATAAGTAGTTATTTTGTTGAAACTGAATAACTGATAAGCTAAAAGCATAGTCATTATTTCTAATATTGTTCCTACTAGCATTATGAAAGCATAAAAATATTATTTTTGTTACTTAATTATAATAAAAAAAAGTTTAAATACCAGAGAAGTCTTTCTTTTGTTGAACTAATACCGCTTATGTCAACTTTATACTGATACAGTATTAAATACACAAATATTAACATTTGACATCATAATTGAACCTAATATATACCTATTTATGTATTCAGTACACAAGTCTGAAGTATTTCAAAGATAATACCTAATCAGTTTTTTGTCTCTCCTGAAAACTTGTCAAAAACTTGCGCGGTATTGTTACCTAAGCGACGCGCGATACAAAAAAGTATGAACCAGAAATCGACGACATAGTTATTCTAAAGGAAGACAATATCCCTCCTAGTAAATGGATACTGGGCAAAATAATTAAAAAACATGTGGGCCCAGATGGCATTACTCGCGTTGTGTCAATTAAATGTAAAAACAGTGTCTATAAACGACCCGTGAGTAAATTATGTATATTACCTAAACAAAGTGAATATTGATATAATTTAAACTATAGATAATATTAAAAAAAATGTATAAGAGTATAAGTAATTTTAGCCGGGATTCGAACCCGGACCCAAGTCGTCAGCGCTGGCACTATTTACACTTTAATGTATTTCACTTCATTCAATATTATAACTAATGTTGAAAAACTTCTCGATAACAATGTGTCAATTCATGTTTACTTGACATAACTAGTGATTCATATTTGAACAGATTTTAAATAATGTACTTACCTATGTATTTTAAGTTATGAAAATGCATTATATTATACTTACCTTTTTCTATGTAGTACATAATGAAAAAAAAAATATTTTTGTGTGAAAATCTGGTGAACTAAAAAATGATGAATTTTTAAAAGTCATAGAACCAAAGTCGTTGATTATGATGTTAGTAACATAGTCCTGAGAGGTTTTCGGTGTTTTACAATTAACCCACTAGAGAGCGTATAGGTCGATTTCTTTGAAGAACACAACTCAGACTCACCAATACGGGTCGGGAGTATAGGTGCTGGCGGGAAAAATTCCGAATCATTCCCGTCGAATACTTCGGAAGTATTCCGAAATATTCCGAAACTTTGGGAATATTTCAAATGTCAAAAAAAACCAGGAAAATCGATCTTTTGAGTCGGTTAATATACCAAAACCTGCTCCTACCGAAGTATAACAAATACTTTTCTGAAAACCGCATCAAAACGTTTTTGCTTGCAAGGTTTGCCTTTATTTGTTTTTATTGACTGGGCCATTATACGCGTTAAGTAGGTAGGTAATGATTAATACCTACCTATGCGACTCGCGAAGCCTACAGAGCTACATACAAACTAACCAAAACCATAGGTAACCCTTTTTCATAAAATAAATAAAATATGCTAGGCCTGGTTTTTTATTCCACAACTGACATTTATAAAAATCCTGTTAATCGCAGGCTAACATATCTACCTATAAAAATATCAACATATACTTAACCAATCCCATTTATAATAAAATATACATTTATATTTTACTCTCGTATCGTACGTACTCTCGCACTGAACAATAATTAACTCACCCACCACACAACAAACAAACACGTTAATTCCCATTGAATTATTCGGGCGAAACATTCGGAAACATTCGATTGCGGGGTACGAATCTTTCTCGCGGGGGCGAAAACTTCTCCGGGGAGCATCTCCCCTCTTACCGCACCCCGCACCGCCATCGCAGCGCGCGCCGCGCGGCGCCAGCGCGGCGGCAGCGGCCGGCGCACAGAGGGCCCTATTTAAATTCATTTTGAATAATTCCGATTTAAAGAAACTTTCCCAGAAGTATTCCCGAATTATTCCGAATGTTTCAGAAGTTTTGCAACTATAGTCGGGAGGCGAAGAAAAAATGCGCTACTGCAATTGGTCAGGTCAAGGTCAAGCTTCGTAGATAACCGTGATAGGGATTGCTCTACTTGATTAAGGGAAAGTAGTCGATATCGATAAAATGAATTTTACCGTTATAAAAAATACTCAATAAAATCACATAATAATATTTAATCAAATTCAGTCTCATTTATAAAAAGAAAAACAAGTATGCTGTTATTATTGATTTTAAAAATTAATTAATTTGGTAAATGTTTTTCGAATTATAAAGTTTTAGGGTCCTGATTGTTTTTGGTAAAAATTGATAACCGATCGTCTATATAAACATTATTTATCCACTTTTCTTTAAATGCCGGAATCTTCGAAAATCTAAATTAACCTTAAGCGGGCGCGCGGTCAATTGTAACGGGAGCGGGCGCGCGTAACCGAAAAGACCTATGGGATGAAACAGAGAAATAAAGCCATAATAATTTATTTTTTTGTACTCAGATATATTATCATGGTCTTTTAAGTCTAATTTGTCAAAAAAAGTAATTAAAATAATGAAAAATAAACAATTATAAAATCAATTAACATAACTGAAATATTCTTTGGATCAATGCTGAGGACGTTAAAATGTAGCAGCGTCTACTAGTGGATAAAGTTTTATGCCGTATTTGTGAAGCTTTGATTTAATGTACTATCGAAAAGGACATTTTCCCGGAAAACCTGCCATCATCTCATCGATCAAAACATTCAATTCTACAACTCTCACTGAATATGATAAAAGACAGCTTTGTGTAAACATATCTAAAAGATATCACTCTGTTATTGTTAGATATTTGCCACTTCGTTACTTTATTGCACCCTGTAAAACAGTTATATATTTCTGAAAGAGGCAAATCACCCTCACATCCTCCTCTGACACGATGAGGTTGGAAGTTTCAGAGCCTTAGAGCTCTTCTTCGTCTTCTCTTAGTAATTCTTCGAATATTGCACTCTGTGGTAACGGTCTACGACTCATTTTATAAAAAAAAAACAATATTCTAACTACTATATAAATATTATATATATAAACTATATATTACTCAATAATATTGAGTGATAACCGAAGTAATATTATGTCGCGTTGAACATCACGCGTAACCTTTTCGATGACAGGCGCGTGTAGTCCTTTCGACGACTGCCCCGTGACTTAAACAATCGCGATCTGTGGGGTCAGAGGAACGCCTGCACCGATGGTAAATTGTTTATTTAAGTCCCAATGACATAGCGACAGGCTACTAGAAATGGAAAGTACATGTGATTGGTAATAATAATAATATGAACGAAAATGTATTAAGCGCGGTGGATTCGACTACGCGCGCCCGCTTGAAGGTTAAAAACATGTATGTTAAACACATAGATGAAAAAAAAAACTGTAAAACCTGCTTTTTTTTAAAGTCCGTTAATAAAAAGTTAATAAACGGTATTTAATGAGAGTATCTGAATTGTATAAAGTTTAATTTTATTATTATCGATATCGACTTCTACCATTAAAGGTACCGCATAGATTTTTACGAATAAAATACAAAGAAAAAGAAAGAGATAAAAGAATTAGAATTTCCTAATGAAAGAAAGGGACGTTTCCAAAAGACATCAACGCGCGATTCAGTCGTGTGCACATCGCCATTTTAAATAGATCCCTGCAATGGCTTATAATCTGATTAAAACAAATAATTTTCGTAGTATTTACTTACCGATGAAAAGTTATGCCATCCTTTTTGTAATTAGATGACTTGGAATCTTTCCCACACCACCTCACCGCACACGAAGGCATTTTTATGTGTTATAAATTGCATAAAAAAGTACCTAGGTATAGCAATTTGTAATTATTTAGCGTGCACACAGGTCTAACACTTGGTCACAACACAACTAAAATGGTTCGTGTAGCCTATACATAAGCGACACAACACTAATGGATTTCGAGCGTCGTCGGGGCATTGTATGCGCAGTCTAGTGGTTTTCTTGTCTTTGGTATGTACGCACCCAGACAGCCATTATGCGGCGTTGCCAGCTCGCCACAACGACGAACATCAACGCCAGCTGCCTGCCGATTCGGTAATGTGACTCCGGTGACTCGGCCCTGGCGGCACGGCATCGATCGGCAGTCCCATTTCATAAACTAGTAAGGGTCACATTTTACAGAAATCGTTTTATTGCATTATCTTGTTTTAGTAATAGGTCATTACCTACCAAATACAAAAACATTAGCCCTTTAAACTCAGTTAAAACATACCTACATTACAATTAATTTGTAACACACACAAGCTAGGGCTTTCAATACCGGTATTCGGGGATCCCGTAATACCGTGATCACGGATTTTATTTAGGCCTTGTACAATACCGGTATTGACGCCCCAATACCGTGATTACGGTATTACAAACATTAGATTTGAGAATGTATGTGATCTTATTCTCATACTAGTTTTCACCAGCGCAAGCGTCCCGCCGACTCCCGCTGTAGTCTTAAGGCGAAATCGAGCTGTACTTATGTCGTCTTTGTTATTGTCAGTCAGTTTCGCAAAGGCGACGGGATAACGCGTATATAGACTATGTTATTGTGTAGTGTTAACTTGTGACTGTGAAGTTGTGCTCTAATAGCGCTTTGCTAGTTTAATTAGATTGCCGTCGTTGCTGCCTCTTCGTGTCTTACTCAAAACGTTCTTGGCGTTTGAAATTCAGAAATTTGAATTAAAACTTTTTGTATTAAGTATTGCGTTATTTATGTTTTTACTATGTTTTCCAGAAATTGTAACGCTTGATTTATTTTGTTACTTGTTTAGTTTTAGATTTTTTTAATTTTCTTTATTTCAGCATTATTAGGAATGTTACTAAAATGGTCACCAAATGATTCCTAGCTAACTAGTTAAGCTATACTTTACTTACTTACATTTCAGAAAATAATGGTACCTATGTTGATTTTTACACTTTTTTTTATATTGTACTTACTACTTATACAAAGTCTATGTGAAATGCCATCCTGCAAAAATAATAGTCATATTCCTAATTCCTAGTCCTACTTAAATAATCAACCATTACTAAATTTTTATATAAGAGAGCTATAGATAAAACGTATTTTTTTTATTATTTTCAATAAATAAGAACAATAAAGATTGATTTGAAAATAAAAAACACGTATTTTATTGCTTTTATTAATGTCCTAATTGAACTTGTGCTTAATACCGAATTACCGCTATTGACACCGGGATCACTGTATCTGGGGGCACGGTAGTACCCCCGTCAAGTCGAGCAAAAACCGGCACGGCCACGCCGTACGAAGCAGTTCAGGCCATTTTCGACCCCGTATAACTTCGTTGTGGATAAAACTAGAAGCCTGAATATTCAGTAACCAAGCAGGAATTGTATAAACACGGCATATTTCAAATTTCATTCAATTTTAACCAGTAGTTTAAGAATCATAACGAGTCAAAGTTTCTTAATTTTGTCACTCACTGACTGACTGACCGATCATCAAAAGTCTAAGGCACTTCTAGCAGACATAGAAGCTTCAAATTTATAATACAATTAGTGTTTAGTGTATGAATCAAGGAAAAACTAAAATATTTTTCAATTTCGGTCCAGTTTTCTAGATACATCAACTGCATAAATAACTTTGTAATCCCATATATTTATATGGGATTACAAGGTTACATTTACAGTTAATTAATCAGTGTACCTGTATATAATTATGTATAATATAATGGAATAATAGGTGTAGATAGGTATCTAGATATAATTATGTTCAAAGGTAACTTGTAAAATGGTCAACGGAATAAAAAAGCCAGAGAGAGGGCTTTAAGAGTTATCACCTTTTACAAAATATTGCTTTTCCCTGTGCATAGCCGTTAATTTTTGAGGAGTTCTCCTGGTATTTGACCATCAGCTCTACATCACCATATGTATTTTGACGAGCATAAAGTGTTTAACATCCGTACTCAAGTAATCGAATCGCAATCCACGAAATACTTATTATTGAGGAGTTTCAGTGGCCATCTGTGGTCTTCATCATCAGTTCACCTTCCCCAAATAGTACTTTTCGGAAGCAACTGCTCAAGGTACTATAAGAAATACCCAAAACGCTATAGGTGTGCCTATAATATTTGAAGAGTTCCCTCGATGTCTCCAGGATCCCATCATCAGATCCTGATTTCGTAACAATGGGGCCAACTAGAAAGTATACCCATTCAAACGCAAAAAGAATTTTTCAAATCGGTCCAGCCGTCTCCGAGTTATGAGGTAACATAGATAAAATAAAAAATAAAAAAAAGTTCAAGACGAATTGTAAACCTCCTTTTTTTGAAGTCGGTTAAAAACCAAGTCTCGCAACTCAGTTCTTCTAACGTAAAAAGTTGTGATATCCATGTAATACCAAGTCGGTTATTAGATTATTCAGTCCCTACTTAAGGGACCTTCTGTCTTAAGTGTAAAGGTTTATATGTATAATACATGCATAATATAGTAGAGAAATAATGATAATTTTAGAGGTTTCTAATGTGACGTCTTAATAAACATTTTTTTGCGCTTAACCTTCAAGCGGGCGCGCGGTCAATTGTAACGGGAGCGGGCGCGCGTAACCGAAAAGACCTATGGGATGAATTAGAGAAATAAAGCCATAATAATTTATTTTTTTGTACTCAGATATATTATCATGGTCTTTTAAGTCTAGTTTGTCAAAAAAAGTAATTAAAATAATGAAAAATAAACAATTATAAAATCAATTAACATAACTGAAATATTCTTTGGATCAATGCTGAGGACGTTAAAATGTAGCAGCGTCTACTAGTGGATAAAGTTTTATGCCGTATTTGTGAAGCTTTGATTTAATGTACTATCGAAAAGGACATTTTCCCGGAAAACCTGCCATCATCTCATCGATCAAAACATTCAATTCAACAACTCTCACTGAATATGATAAAAGACAGCTTTGTGTAAACATATCTAAAAGATATTACTCTGTTATTGTTAGATATTTGCCACTTCGTTACTTTATTGCACCCTGTAAAACAATTATATATTTCTGAAAGAGGCAAATCACCCTCACATCCTCCTCTGACACGATGAGGTTGGAAGTTACAGAGCCATAGAGCTCTTCTTCGTCTTCTCTTAGTAATTCCTCGAATATTGCACTCTGTGGTAACGGTCTACGACACATTTTATAAAAAAAAAAAAACAATATTCCAACTACTATATAAATATTATATATATAAACTATATATTACTCAATAATATTGAGTGATAACCGAAGTAATATTATGTCGCGTTGAACATCACGCGTAACCGTTTCGATGACAGGCGCGTGTAGTCCTTTCGACGACTGCCCCGTGACTTAAACAATCGCGATCTGTGGGGTCAGAGGAACGCCTGCTCCGATGGTAAATTGTTTATTTAAGTCCCAATGACATAGCGACAGGCTACTAGAAATGGAAAGTACATGTGATTGGTAATAATAATAATATGAACGAAAATGTATTAAGCACGGTCGATTCGACTACGCGCGCCCGCTTGAAGGTTAAGCATTAAGCGCAAAAAAATTTTACGGTTCACCGTACGAGATAGATCATAATAATGTACCACAGTACTGTACACCTTAAAAAGGTCTACAAAAAAGTCCGCGATGGCATATGCCTATCTCTTATTAAGCCGGCTCTACACGTTGGCCAACACAGTGGCGAATGTAGTGGCCAGTGCCTATTCGCCAACGTGTAGAGGGGGTGTTTGTGCATCTTGGGTTGTATTGGAATGATGGCCGACGAGTTGGCGCGAGATCCGTGTGGTGTCGGTTTTTTGCAAAAGATCAAAGGGTTGTTGGCCGAGTATTGGCTACCGCGTCCACACGTTGGCCGCGCGTTTAGTATGCTACGAGCTCCCAGAACGATCGCACGTGCCTGATTAAACACTTTAACCGACTTATAAAAAAAAGAAGGAGGTTCTCAGTTCGTCTTGAACTTTTTTTTTTATGTATGTTACCTCATAACTCGAAGTCAGCTCGACCGATTTAGAAAATTCTCTTTTCATTTGAAATGATATACTTTCTAGTTGGTCCCATTGTTATGAAATCAGGATCTGATGATGGGATCCTGGAGTAATCGAGGGAACTCTTCAAATATTATAGGCACATCTATAGCGTTTTGGTTATATCTTATAGTATCTTGTGCAGTTGCTCTCGAAAAGCACCATTTGGGGAAGTGGAACTGATGATGAAGACCACAGATGACCACCGAAACCACTCAATAATAAGTATTTCATGAATTGCGATTCGATTACTTGAATATGGATGTTAAGCACTTTATGTTCGTCATAATGCATATGGTGATGTAGAGCTGATGGTGAAGTACCAGGAGAACTCCTCAAAAATTAAGAGCTCTGCATCGGGAAAAGCAATATTTTGTAAAAGGTGATAAGTAGTTGACATTTTGGCTTTTGTAACTAGATAAATTACAAACCGACCCACTAAAAAGCGTGAAAAAAACTTTTTAACAAAAAATAAATCCGACTTCCATATTAAAATACTACAAAGGCAAAAATAACTATAATTTCGGAAGGCGGTGTCAAAAAAAGAAAGTACAAAACGAATAACACCGACTACCGAAATTAAAGTTATTTTTGGCGTTGTAGTGTTTTGATATGGAAGTTGGTTTTATTTTTTGTTAAAAAGTTTTTATAGTCACGCGTCGGTAACAACTAGTGTAAACAAAATGTCAGTAATGACTAATAACGAAAAAACTTTTCGGTTTATAGAGCTCTACCAAGCCGTAAATTGTTTGTGGAACCCAAGAAGCAGCAGCTAGCGCCTTAATATCCATTTTAATAAATACGTCCGCACATTGGCCTGAACCGTAGCAAACTGAACGACCTTCCAACGTGTGGACGCTATCACGAACTCTTGGCCAACATGCTGGCCACTACATTCGCCACTGTGTTGGCCAACGTGTAGAGCCGGCTTTACGGATAATATACCTACCATAATTATATCCATTTTAATTTTTTTTAAAATGGGCAATTATAAAGCGGTAATTGGAAAGCTATTTACACAAATACTGTACTAATCCTTATCATTTTAAATACGTTAGTTAGCTTGAACATTTCATGGAAAATAGTATTTCCCAAATTAAATGAGTACCTTACCTTAAATCAAAATCATGCGCAACGAAATTAATTTCGTGTCACCGTGATTTGACCGGGCGCGGGGCGCCTCGCTTCCGAGCCGGGGGAGTCCGAAAGTTTATGTAGTTTATCAATGTATGGTGGAATTGTGTATCTTATAATATGCCTACAGAAAAGTCCGCAATTATATATGTCTATATGTTAAAGATAACATCCTACCTATGTCCATTTTAATACATAAAAAAATTGGCAATTATAAAACGGTAATGTAAAAGATATTTACACAAACACGGTATTAATCCTTATCATCTAAATTAATATTATTTATAACGAGGAAAGATGATTGATTTTTTGTTTGTTACGATTTAACTCGAAAAATACTCAACCAATTTTACCGACAGCTATATCTCCTCGGAGTAACATAGGCTATTTTATATTTTCTGTAAAGAACCCGTGCGAAGCCAGGGCGGGTTGCTTACCAAAAAATAATTGCCGAATGTATATGTACGTAAGCCCATTAGTTCAGAACAGCTGCATTTGCCGACCCTCACCATTAAACCGAGAGATGTTTGTGAATGCACGCAATCGCAGCAATAGGGTGTGTAGGGATGCAATGCGCCGACATATTCATGATTCTGTTGAAAACGGTGATCCAGCTAAAGTCTGGAAATTTCTTAAATCAATGGGAGTTGGAAAATCACGCCAAGAATCGATTCCTAAAGACCTAGACATTGATCTGTTGAATCAACACTTCTCATCCTCGTCCTACTGCAATGGGACATTGAAGGCAGCTACTATAAATTATCTTTCTAACCTTCCAACTCCGGATCACTCCGCATTTAATTTTAGTCAATTTTCTGATTGTGATGTTAAGAAGAGCTTACTTTCAATTACATCTAACGCGGTTGGCAGCGACTGTGTCAGTCGAAAGATGATACTTCCTGTCCTCAATGAAATCCTTCCTATCCTGACCTATATCCTTAACTATTCTATTTCCAATGGTGTCTTTCCATCGGTATGGAAAGAGGCCAAAATTACTCCTTTGCCCAAAAAATCAAATCCTGCCTCTTTTTCAGAATATCGACCTATTTCCATCCTACCTTTTCTCTCTAAAGTCCTTGAACGCCTTGTCCACAATCAGCTAAGTGCTTTTCTTTGCAAGAATAGTCTGCTGAATCCTTTCCAATCCGGATTTCGTCCTGGACACAGTACTACTACCGCGTTAGTTAATGTAACTGATGACATACGGATGGGCATGGATAAAGGAAATATGACGGTTCTCTGCTTGCTTGATTTTAGTAACGCTTTTAATACCGTCGATTTCGATATTCTGCTCAGCATACTTCACTCTATTAACATATCTCCAACAGCGATTGACTGGTTTCGTAGTTACCTGTATGGCCGCCGGCAACGTATTTGCATAGATGAGTCCTGCTCTTCTTGGTGTAGTACTGTAGCCGGTGTTCCTCAGGGTGGCGTGTTATCTCCTTTACTTTTCGCAATTTTCATAAATTCCATTTCCAAAAAACTTCAATCCTCCTACCACCTTTATGCTGATGACTTGCAAATTTACAGACAAGCGCCTCATACTGATTTAGATGCTACAATAAATATGATAAACCAGGACTTGGCTTCAGTTTGCGAATGGAGTGAGGCACATGGTTTGCAGGTTAACCCGTTAAAGACTCAGGTCATTGTAGTCGGCAGCTCTAGGTTAGCATCTAAGGTAAACTGGTCTCAGCTTCCTCAGGTTATTTTCAACGGCACAGCTATTCCACTAAGCGAGAAAGTTAAGAACCTTGGGGTCTGGTTGGACAAATATCTTTCGTGGGGTCCCCAATTACAAGAGGTGAGTCGCAAATTATTTGCTTCTGCCAGTTCCCTAAGACGGTTGCGTAACTTTCTGCCAACTGCCATTAAAATTGCGCTAGCACAGTCTCTTTTGCATCCCATCCTAGACTACGCTGATGTCAGTTATCTTGATCTCACAGAGGCACAACTTGATAAACTTGAGCGACTTCAAAATTTTTGCATAAGATTTATATTTGGTTTGCGCAAATATGATCACGTATCTGAATTTCGTACGAAACTCAAGTGGCTTCCTATACGTCTTCGCCGGAACTTACACATATTGTCTCTGCTTTACAGTATTCTGTTCAATCCTAAGACCCCCTTTTATCTTAAAGAACGTTTTAAGTTCCTCCGTGACACACATGCCAAATTTCTGAGGTCATCGGAAAACTTGAGGCTAGAGGTACCGAGTCACTCCACCAATTTCTTTGGTAAGTCGTTCGTAGCTCAAGCAGTACGACTGTGGAATACTCTTCCCGTGTCAGTAAGACAAGCACAAACCCTTCCTTCTTTCAAAAACATGGTAAAAGATCTCTATCTCTCTCTTTAATATGTTACTATTTTTATTTTATTTTTTATATATCTCAGCTTTGTTATTTTTATGTATGTATATGTATATGTGTATTGAGTATGTAGGTTATTACTTATTTATTGTATATAAGTAAATAGTACATCATGGACTACCCGCGAATTTATTTTCTCCTGCTGTGTCAAATCCATCTAAAGGTTGTCTGTAAAAGATTGCTTTTAGCGATAAGACCGCCCATTGTAACACCCTTTGTAGTTTTTAAGTCCTTATTTAATTCTGTTATGGTGTACAATAAAGAGTATATCTATCTATCTATCTATCTATCATTTATTTGACTAATCAATTTTTGTTGTGTTCGTAATATATAGGATTTGGAAAGAAAACTGTATGATACCGAAAGAAAAATTGCACCCGGGCGAAGCCAGGTTTAAACATAACTTGCTACCTAAGCAAGTTATGTTTAAAAACATATTTCTATTACTTTTGCAGTTTTTATCAAATTAGTACCTATCTCTACTAAACAATTGCACAGCATCTTTACAGTCTATATTTAAATCAAAGTAAATAAGTAATTCATTTTTTTATCAAATTCAGAGACGCTTTGTTTATTACGACTAAACTTTTCAAAATCCCAAAGAAATCAAATCATGCAAAAAAGTATCAAAGTATAGAGTACAATTAGCTGAAATAACGTACAATACTTTATTATAAAGTACGGTGGCAACTAGTGTTGCCAGGTGTCCCGATTTTCGCGGGACGTCCCGATTTTTAGGGTTTGGGGACGCGTCCCGATTTGTCGCTAATCGGGACGCGAAATGTCTCGATAAACAAAAAAAATAACAATAAGCATTATTGTTGGAAAAAATAAATCAAATTACGCATCACATTATCATGTTAGTTGTAACAATGCTCTCAAAATAACACGCATCAGATCACTAGTGCTATATTTTGTTACTTTACTCGATCCAGATGCCTTAGCCAAGTAACAAAATTTTCTATTCTACAGCATCAGAGACACGATCGTGTGCGTTTACACTGAGCAAAGTCAAATTGCTCAGTCAATCGATTTTTGTTTTCCTTATCAGAGACACGCCTGTGGGCGCCTACAATTTGGCTTAACTCAATCATTGATTATTGTTCGTCCATTCATTCAGTTTCCGTCAGATCATAATAATTATTACTGCAGTTCATCGTACGGGTTTTGCAATTTTAATAGCAGATAAAATATAAAAAACTTTTTTGCAAAAAATAAAACCGACTTCCATATCAAAACACTACAAAGCCAAAAATAATTTTAATTTCGGTAGTCTGTGTTAGTGGTTTTGTATTTTCTTTTTTTTTTCACACCGCCTTCCGAAATTAAAATTATTTTTGGCTTTTTTCAAAAAAACAATTCGGTTGGCAAGCGACGGAGCTATGCCCGAACAAACATAAAAAAAAAACAAACAAACATCCGAATTGAGAACCTCCTCCTTTTTTAGAAGTCGGTTAAAAATATAAATTGTTTGCAGATAAGCATTAAATTTTAAGGTTTTACAGGATGCAGTATCATGTCTTGAATACGGAAACTTGTCTCATTACACCAAAGACCAAATGTGAACTCAACGATAGCAAATTAGATTTATTTAAAAAGTTAATGAGTTCTTCGTCATGAATCAATTTTATGAAGAAGTGTGTAAGTCAAAGACTTGGTGAAAGTAGCAGTGCAGAACAAAGATCTGACGCCGCTACAAAAATGGCAAATCATTTTTAAGGAGAATCAAGACTTCGCAAATCTTCTGAAGTTATTTTCTTTTATGATGTCAATTCCGTGAGTGTCGAACGCGGCAACGGAAAGAGTATTTTCAAAAACCAACTCTTAATTCTATCTGTGAGGCGAAACCATTTGACACCGGAGCATGTCAAAGCCGAGATTCAAATATAAACTAAGTTCAGCATGACTTGCGGTGAATTTCACAACTACGTAATAAAAAACAAGGACCTTCTAAAGGCAGCAAAAAGTAATGAAAAATATAAATTAAATAAAAAATTAATTATCTGTACTTTCATACTTAATTAACTTTGTTGATTTTCACTAATATATCAATAGTTTTCAGTTATCAGATTATTTTATTTGTTTACACCTATAGGTCATTTTATGGAGAGTGGGTAATGTTTTTATTTAGGCCTCCTCAAATGGAGTGGTATCCTGGAGACCGAATCCTGGAGATTCCGCGCAGATATCGACTTAAGTGACGGTAATACTAAGAGTGTAACTGTTACCCAAGGTGATAGCTGCCTGGACGCCGCCGCGTCGCTCCATTTAGTTCTGTTTTCCTTAAACTTGGTTGGACACGCTTCCAAAGGTTTAGCAAGTTTGACTATGACATTTTTTTAGAATAAAGATTCATCGTTTTATATATGAAGAAAATGAATAAATTAACATTACTTTAAAAAAAGAACCTTTATTTTGTTTGTCCCGATCTACAACCTTAAATCCCGATTTTATTTAACTTCTGTCCCGATTTAAAACAAATTGGACCTGGCAACACACTGGCAACCCTAGACGAGACCAACATCGAGCTGACGCAGGCAGGCCGAGGACTTGAGATATTTGTTTTCGAGGAGCAAGTCTCGGAGCTGTTTGAGCACGATCCAACGCAAAGTACGCGCTCAGTGGCACACCAACTTGGAGTGAACTGAACCAGGGCTCCGTCACTCCATGTACATGCGCGCTATAATTACCTACCGCCCGGCCGAGCGGTCTCGGGCCGTTTGCGGACCAAATTCAGTGCGGTTTTCACAAGCGAAGCGCAAGCACGTTGTTCAATTTTAATCGTTACCTACATTCGTTTGTACACGTACCTAGTACCTACAATGCCGTCTGGTGCCTTATGTGCTGTAGATGGGTGCAAATTAAGTAAAAGAAGGGATAAACACCTAACATTTTTCCATTTACCTGTCAATGAAGAAAGGTAAGTGATAAATAAATAAAATAAATGAAGCAAGAAGCATACCTGTCCTGGCTTTGTTGCTGAATTACAGTACATTCCTGATTTAAATGAATCTACGAATAGATTGTTTATCCATTTTAAAGCATTCAACAAAGCATCGTCTTTTTACGGAAAGTTAAAAGTGCCAACAGATGCGTTTCATAATTATGTATGTTTATTAATAATTTTGAAAGAAATTTTAAATCTAAATATATATAACTCAAAGGTGACTGACTGACATAGTGATCTATCAACGCACAGCCCAAACCACTGGACGGATCGGGCTGAAATTTGGCATGCAGGTAGATGTTATGACGTAGGCATCCGCTAAGAAAGGATTTTGCGAAATTCCTACGGGATCGGGATTTACACGGGAAAAACTTCCCATGCGGGCGAAGCCGCTGGCACAAACTAGTAACATACATTTTGATTCTCCTGCCTTTGTTTCCCAAAACAATATCTAATAAAACTTTTTATTAGATTCAGGATATATTCTACACTAAAATTTAATAACCGAGAATTTAGAAAGGGTAAGTTTATAAAATATTATGTAAAAATGAAACACATGTAACTTTAATGATTTATTTTTTATTTTACCCACACACTGACCTCTATAATTAGGTTTTATCTAGATGTATTGCACAGTAAGCACCAATTGTAAGCACCATGTGTGTTTTGTTTTGTTAGGTTGTATAATTCAAAGTAAAGACGTGGTATATTATTATTAATAATAGTTGTTTATTGTACTGTGTGTATGAATAATACTAGAAAAAATAGGTATAAACATGTTTTTTTAATAATTAAATCTACCAATCAAAAAACAACACGCATTTTTATTGAACACTTCCTATTCAATTCACAAACTATTTTATTTGTTTATATAAAAAAGTACATTTACAATCACAAAACTAAATGGAAACGCAAAGTAGGCAAATGTAATTAAAATGCTGGAGGCGGGTAGCCTTATCGCATGTTTACCTACCGCGCGGCTGTAGGCATTTATTTCTAAGATACGGCCGAGTTACAATACTGTATGATAATATTACCGTGGTGTGGTGTCGGTTTATGCAAAAGATCAAAGGGTTGTTGGCCGAGTATTGACCACCGCATCCACACGTTGGCTGCGCGTTTAGTTTGCTACGAGCTCCCAGAGCGATTGCACGCACCTGATTAAAATTTTTAACCGACTTCAAAAAAGAAGGAGGTTCTCAGTTCGTCTTGAACTTTTTTTATGTATGTTACGTCATAACTCGAAGTCGGCTGGACCGATTTAGAAAATTCTCTTTTATTTAAAATGGTATACTTTCTAGTTGGTCCCATTGTTATGAAATCAGGATCTGATGATGGGATCCTGGAGTAATCGAGGGAACTCTTCAAATATTATAGGCACACCTATAGCGTTTTTAGTATTTCTTATAGTATCTTGTGCAGTTGCTCTTGAAAATTACCATTTGGGGAAGTGGAACTGATGATGAAGACCACAGATGACCACCGAAACTACTCAATAATAAGTATTTCGTGGATTGCGATTCGATTACTTGAATATGGATGTTAAGCACTTTATGCTCGTCACAATGCATATGGTGATGTAGAGCTGATGGTGAAGTACCAATAGAACTCCACAAAAATTAACGGCTCTGCATCGGGAAATGCAATATTTTGTAAAAGTTGATAAGTAGTTGACATTTTGGCTTTTGTAACTAGATAAATTACAAACCGACCCACTGAAAAGCATGAAAAAAACTTTTTTACAAAAAATAAAACCGACATCCATATCAAAACACTACAAAGGCAAAAATAACTTTTATTTCGGAAGGCGGTGTCAAAAAAAAGAAAATACTAAACCAATAACACCGACTACCGAAATTAAAGTTATTTTTGCCTTTGTAGTGTTTTGAGATGGAAGTTGGTTTTATTTTTTGTTAAAAAGTTTTTTATATTCACGCGTCGGTAACAACTAGTGTAAACAAAATGTCAGTAATGACTAATAACGAAGAAACTTTTCGGTTTATATAGCTCTACCAAGCCGTAAATTGTTTGTGGAACCCAAGAAGCAGCAGGTAGCGCCTCAATATCCATTTTAATAAATACTTCCGCACATTGGCCTGAACCGAAGCAAACTGAACGACCTTCCAACGTGTGGACGCCATCACGAACTCTTGGCCAATAAGCTGGCCACTACATTCGCTACTGTGTTGGCCAGCGTGTAGAGCCGGCTAGAGGGGAACGCTTGCGTATGGCGACTCCCCTCCGGTCCGCCGGTGGCCCGTGTTGCTCTATGCTGATTGCCGTCCCATCGGACTATTACAGTAAAGGAACAGAGAGTGTACCCTGTACCTGCATATACTTGTGCACTATAATATCTGCGCAGGAGATTACGGTGCACAAGTATGTGGCAAATCAATTATGAGATTGGCCGTCGTGGCCGAAATCTGTTAAGCCTGTAATACATGTTGGCCGAGCATTGTCGAGTGAAGGCCAATACCAACATGTAGACGGTATATTTGCCTTGTCTTGCTATCGCTCGGTGTCACTTGCCTAGTTGGCCGAGTGGAGGCCAGCGCCAACGTGTATAGAGCTCATTTGGTGCAACTTGTCTTCGCTCGCCGTTGCTCGTGATCACTTGCCTCACTTCGGATCGGTGTCGGTTTTTGGTCACAAATCAAAGGCGCTCGCCTGCGCTCGGCCAACGTGTGGGCAGCTCTACAGACCCTCTTCTACATTGGTCATCTGCATTGGCGTTCGACGAACTTGTGTGTGGACATTATTTCTTGCCTTGTAAGTACCTATTTGCCAACGCTCGCGTTGGCCTTACGCTCGGCCAACATGTATTGCAGGCTTTAGGAGAATTATTATACAAGCCTAATCTATGGAGTTCTCTAGGGCAGTGTGCTCGGACCAACCCTTTTTATTTTGTACATAAACAGTCTCTTCACACTGGTACTTGACCGAGCTAAAATATTTGCGTACGCTGATGTGATGATATTGCCATATTATTCTTTGAGAGAACTTGTGAGGGCGTTCATAAAGCTGCTAACGAAGGCATAAACCTAATTTCTTATTGGCTTACCCTAAACCTGCTGACGATTAACGTTGAAAAAACTAAGGTCTGATAGTTTGTGTCAGTACAAGAACATCATGCCCCAGTCATCTAATCTAACAGTTAAGTTACACATTTGTAACCCACTAACTCCTTTTACCTGCCCAAACCTTGAGCGAGTAAAACAAATTAAGGTATCTTGGCATGCACATAGACCAACACTTTAACTGGTCAAAACAAATTGAGCATGTTAGCGGCCGAGTTACAAAACTTCTACAGATCTTCAAAAAAATGGGTCGTATTGCCAACTAAACTAAATAGTGTAACGGATACATACTGCCGATGACTAAACACAAACTTAAATTACTTACTTATTTTTAAATTCATGGCTGAAATGGATTATGAAAGCATGGAGATCTTACTTAAACCATGAACGCACACATACACACACAAAACACACATGCAACTACACTTACACACTTTTTGGATTAATGTTATTTAAAAATTGTCCAACTCATTTCCGATTTTTATTTGTGTAATTAAATACTTATAGTACTTATGTACGACGAAGGAGACCACCACGCACAGGGGATCCTCGTGTTTTATTTTTATTATAAGGTGTTAAAAAATTAACGATAAACATTTTACGAGGATGCTAGGTATAGAAAAATAACCATGAAAAAAAAAATTAGAGTGATGTTTATTTTTCATACATATAAAGTAACTAGTATTTGCGTGTTGCGCGAGGTGCAAGCACCTCGCGTGCTTGTGAAAAAAAAAAGTGGGGGGGTGATGGGGGGGGTTTAGTATTTGCGTGTTGCGCGAGGTGCAAGCACCTCGCGTGCTTGTGAAAAAAACTAAAGCATTGCCCCTCTAAATCAAGTATTTGCGTGTTGCGCGAGGTGCAAGCACCTCGCGTGCTTGTGAAAAAAAAATAAGCATTGCCCCTCTAAATCAAGTATTTGCGTGTTGCGCGAGGTGCAAGCACCTCGCGTGCTTGTGAAAAAAAAATAAGCATTGCCCCTCTAAATCAAGTATTTGCGTGTTGCGCGAGGTGCAAGCACCTCGCGAGGTTGTGAAAAAAAAAAAAAAAAAAAAAAGGGGGGGGGGGTGATGGGGGGGGGGGGGGTTGCACAAGTATTTCGACTAAAGCATTGCCCCTCTAAATGAATCTGAAAAAAAAAATGTTCCAAGTCTCTTAGATTCCGAGATCCGCCTAAAGGGGGGGGGACTTTGAAAAATGGTTTTTACTTTACCGAGCCTCCTCTATACGAATCCGTAAAAAACAAAAAATACGGGTCTCGTAGTTTCCGAGATACGATAGGGAGGGGGGAGAAGGGGGGTGAAAAGGGGAGGTTTGGCACTTTTCCCGTAGGTTTGAGAGTTACTTGTTTACGAATCTGTCAAAATATACCCACCTCCCCATCCACCATCTGGGAGAACAATTATGTCAATGAGTGAGTCAGTGAGTGGTAATCTAGCTTTATATAATATAACTAGTATTTGCGTGTTGCGCGAGGTGCAAGCACCTCGCGTGCTTGTGAAAAAAACTAAAGCATTGCCCCTCTAAATCAAGTATTTGCGTGTTGCGCGAGGTGCAAGCACCTCGCGTGCTTGTGAAAAAAAAAAGTGGGGGGGGGAGATGGGGGGGTTCAGTATTTGCGTGTTGCGCGAGGTGCAAGCACCTCGCGTGCTTGTGAAAAAAGAAAATGGTATTTGCGTGTTGCGCGAGGTGCAAGCACCTCGCGTGCTTGTGAAAAAAAAAAAAAAAAGAGGGGGGGGGTGATGGGGGGGGGGGGTTGCACAAGTATTTCGACTAAAGCATTGCCCCTCTAAATGAATCTGAAAAAAAAAATGTTCCAAGTCTCTTAGATTCGTAGATCCGCCTAAAGGGGGGGAGAAGGGGGGCGGGGGGGGGACTTTGTAAAATGGTTTTTACTTTACCGAGCCTCCTCTATACGAATCCGTAAAAAGAAAAAAATACGGGTCTCGTAGTTTCCGAGATACGATAGGGGGGGGGAGAAGGGGGGGGAAAAGGGGGGGTTTGGCACTTTTCCCGTAGGTTTGAGAGTTACTTGTTTACGAATCTGTCAAAATATACCCACCTCCCCATCCACCATCTGGGAGAACAATTATGTCAATGAGTGAGTCAGTGAGTGGTAATCTAGCTTTATATAATATAACTAGTATTTGCGTGTTGCGCGAGGTGCAAGCACCTCGCGTGCTTGTGAAAAAAAAAAAAAGTGGGGGGGGGTGATGGAGGGGAGTTGGGGGGGGTTTAGTATTTGCGTGTTGCGCGAGGTGCAAGCACCTCGCGTGCTTGTGATAAAAAAAGGGGGGGGGGGGAGATGGGGGGGTTTAGTATTTGCGTGTTGCGCGAGGTGCAAGCACCTCGCGTGCTTGTGAAAAAAAAAAAAGTGGGGGGGGCGGGGGTGATGGGGGGGGGGTTTAGTATTTGCGTGTTGCGCGAGGTGCAAGCACCTCGCGTGCTTGTGAAAAAAAAAAAAAAAGGGGGGGGGGAAATGGGGGGGGGAATGGGGGGGGGTGCACAATTATTTCGACTAAAGCATTGCCCCTCTAAATGAATCTGAAAAAAAAAATGTTCCAAGTCTCTTAGATTCCGAGATCCGCCTAAAGGGGGGAGAAGGGGGGCGGGGGGGGGGACTTTGAAAAATGGTTTTTACTTTACCGAGCCTCCTCTATACGAATCCGTAAAAAGAAAAAAATACGGGTCTCGTAGTTTCCGAGATACGATAGCGGGGGGGGAGAAGGGGGGGGAAAAGGGGAGGTTTGGCACTTTTCCCGTAGGTTTGAGAGTTACTTGCTTACGAATCTGTCAAAATATACCCACCTCCCCATCCACCATCTGGGAG
The DNA here is from genome assembly GCA_943138885.2 of Tholera decimalis. Classification (NCBI taxonomy): domain Eukaryota; kingdom Metazoa; phylum Arthropoda; class Insecta; order Lepidoptera; family Noctuidae; genus Tholera; species Tholera decimalis. The sequence goes on along the minus strand of OW964574.2, from coordinate 13,912,967 downwards.
AACAATTATGTCAATGAGTGAGTCAGTCAGTCAGTGAGTGGTAATTTAGCTTTATATAATATGATTTGTAAAACTATTTTTATGAACACGGTACGTGGGGCTGCTCTAGTGCCTCGGCGACACGCGTCTCTGGCGTCTACCCCGCGCTACCCTCTCCCAACCGTCGCCCGTGCCCGTCACGTCGACGCGACGGTCAGTCGTACAGAGTACATTCATATATATAGTAAGTTTGATATCTGTCACGCGGGAAGGTTTTGTCGCTCAGTGTCATCTCGAAACTTTCGCGCACTCCCATTTTCAATAATGCCATTTACGTACACTAACCGCGAGTATTTGGACATGATAGTGTGTCACATCAGGAGTGATGGATATTTGACGGCAGCACGTAACTTGTACCGGGGACTGTATGGTGACCAACGACAAGTGCCAGCTTTACAAACCTTCGGGGGGGCTTACCAGCGTCTATTAGATTATGGTCAGTTTCGCCCTCATCAAGCAGATGCTGGCAGGCCGCGGCTCTCCGGTGACTACAAGGTAAAGACTGTAAGGTCAGGCGGGGCAAGAGCGCCATAATTTTTGCATAGATTATTTCGATGTAAAATATTTTTTTTGAATGCTGACTTATGAGTGAACATTTATTAAATTGACAATATTTGGAATGTTGTAGCTGCAAGAAATGTCGATTCAATCAATTCTATCAATATCTTAACGAGATTTTATATTAAATTAGAAAACATGGATATAGGCGCACTTGCCCCGATTCCAGGGGCAAGTGCGCCTATATCCATGTATATATCCATATCTAAATAATAACGCTAAAATCGTACGTTACCAGAAAATCCGATAATTTACTTAATAGAATATAAACAAATAAACGCATTACTCTTGGTTTCTTTTTAGTGTACTCATCCTATAGGCTACTACAGCTTCCATAACAAATTTGGGGCAAGTGCGCCATAGACTAGTAATCAGGGATTCTAAACCTTAATGCTGTTATTTTAGAAAAAAAGGTAAATAACTGCTGTATTTAAATAAAAATGTTTGGCTAGAATAATAGATATCTTTAATTAACCAAATCAGACTTATTTTATGCATTACGTAAAATTACAAGAGCAGGTAACAATTTTCCTTTATACCTTTCCATCATATGTAGATATTTAGCTAAGTCTATTTCAATTTTGGCTGACAAGGCTGGTGGTCTACTTTGTGTGAAAGATTTTTAGCCCCTTCGACCCGTTACATGATCCATGATTGTTTTACGAGGTATACCATAAGTTTTAGCTGCTTCATATCCAGATAGGCCTGATCAGACAGCGTCAACTGCCTGACATAAAGTTTCTCTAGACCATGAAGGTTTGTCGGTTTTTCTTTGATAAGTATGAACCATCTGTAAAAGATAATAATTTTAGGATCATTTGTAGTAACTATCCAACTACTTTTTCCTGTCGAGAGATCTGTGGGCAACCTAGTGTCAGAGTTGTTCAGGAAGCCCAAAGGCCTTTGACATGACTTAAAGACTGATGTTGAATGATAACAGCCGAATCAATCGTTTTCAAAAGTAGCTAGTCTTCGATTATCGCTTCCTATTAGGCACACCTAAGTGTGCATAAAATAAGGAACAAGGGAATTGACAAGTACTTGGGTTTTACTGTTAACACTTACTATCAACGACTTATATAATTATAGCGCCCCAAATGCAAATCTCAAGAAAAAATAAATAAAATTACTTATTTAAAAATAGTTTCTAGACTTGATACAAAGCTTTTACTGTAAACCTATCACCCAACACCTTCTCAGCACAAGACAGCACAGAGGCCGTCGGGTAATAAAATAACTGAATCATAAAAGTTGATGACTTCTGGCTCGGGGGAAGTGCGCCATACTACTAAAAACGTAGCCGCACTTGCCTCACTTGATTATATTGAGGTTACGATTTTAAATTCTATAAAAAAATATTAATTTCCCTACCTAGGACTAAAATACAGCCATCGATTTAAAGAAAAACAACTAATTTCTGTACTCACTTCATTGGTTTGCCGCAACACATGAAATATTTCAAGATTTAAGGGGATAAATAACACGTCCTCATCTCTGGTAACAGGTTTAAATGACACTAAAACTAAAATGGTGGATACATCAAGTAATGGTGAACAGAGGCATCTGCGATTGTGAAGTGGGACTGTGTTTGAGTATGTTGCATGGATGTAATATGTCGTTAGTTGTATTATATCTGTAGTTTTCGATATTTTTATGGTAGGTGCGCTTACCCCGTCGGCGCGCTTGCCCCGCCAACATACCTTAAATACTTGTGTTATTATTGTTATTAATCATTGTAAATATGCTGATTCTTTTTTTTAAGCCATACCAATTAGTGTTGCCCAAACGAGAGTCTCGCAAGAGTCTTGCAATTAGCGATTATCCTATTGCTATTTATTAAACGGTAGTTGAGTTGAGATCTCAGAACAATGTAACAGAGTCTATTACATTGTTCTGAGATCTCAACTACCGTTTAATAAATAGCAATAGGATAATCGCTAATTGCAAGACTCTTGCGAGACTCTCGTTTGGGCAACACTAATACCAATTTATTTAATTTACTTTATTTAAACTAGTTGCTAATTATCATGTTCAATAAAATGAGATATTTTTTAGTTCAATAACTTGCCAGTCCAAAGTCTGTCCAATCTGAGATAAGTGATGGGAAAATTTAGAATTGGCACTAGCTGTTTATTAACAGCAAGCTGCACATCATACATTATTTCAGGGAACAAAAGGCTCCGGAATTGTCTTTGAAGTACCGACATTTAAAAAAAGACACCTGAGATCGTAAACATTTGTTTACAGTAAGCTGTTGTACAGCGTGCGTTATGTATGGGTAAGGCCGCCAAAATTGTCAATTGTTTTGTGTGACATTTTTGTCGCTTTTTTTTGCAATATCTTATGGTAAAAATATCCAATAAATTGTGGAGAATATCTGAATTAAATATAAACCGACGAAAAGTTGGATGATAGTACCTTGCTATAGTAATAATATTGTAGCGAAAATCCTTAAACTGACTTATTTTATCGATAGTTTAAAATAAAACAATGACTTTTGCTTTTGTGTTACGATTTATTTGTGTGACGAATTTTTAACCCAAAACTACTATTTAAAGAGCCATAGTAGAAAACGCAGTTTTATTAAGGCAACACTATTATCTACAAAATTAAAAAAAAAAAGACGGCCATGTTGTTTCGTCAGCAAAGGAGCTGAAAGTGCGTCTCGATTCATTGCTCGTGTGATAAAAAATATATTTAATGTGATTTCTGAGGTAAGAAACTGATATTTTAATGCTAAAGTATAATATTTGTTGGCGATGAGGCCCAAAGTATACTTAAGATCACACATTAGTGTCTAATAGTAATAAATAATCGAAATATAACCTAAAATTGTTGTAAAAGTTTAGCTTTTGTGTTGCATTTGTGTTACGCCTGTGTTACTTTTGTGTCACTTTTGTGTTACATTTGTGTTATTGTAACACAAAAGTATGTGTTACGTAACACAGTAGATCTATAAAGCCGCATCCATAACGGTATTTGAACTGATTTTTTAAAATAACGTATCTGAGTGTGATTTTGTCTGTATGATTTTTTATACTGTAAACCTGCTTGGTGCAAGTAGCTTACTTGACCTAATTTAGTACGTTTTACTTATTAATGTACTCAATTCAGCAGTAGTCTGGTCATTTTAGACATTTGAAATAAAAAAATTCCTACAGAGCCAAATTTTTGTGGAGAGTTTGGGTTCACCATCAGAAATAAATATTTAGAAGTACCCGTCGATCCCACTAGTGCTAAAAAACTTATTCAGGGTCAAAGGTAAAAAAAAAACCGCGATTTTTGGCACGGTAAGTTTTGAAAACAACAACAAAAATGCCCAAACACTTTTTCTAAAAGTCACCGTTTTACTTTAAATATTGATTCAAAATGTTAAAAGAGGCCATCGTCATAGTATGCACACGTTTTCACGACAACTTTGAGGCAGTATACTAGTAGCAAGTATTTAACGTACCTACCGTACCCAATTATATTTTAGTAAACAGATATGTTATGAGCGCGCAAAACGAGAAGACCAGAAAATGTCCCATGTGGGACAATTTGCTAATCTATGATGCCGACGTGCGGAGGCATTGATGACGCGTGGCGCTGTTTGTTTATCTAGCTGTCAGTTTTTATCTTATTGTGTTTTATCAAGCTATCCTTTTTACTTGTAGTGAAATGTAATGTGAGAATAAAAAAGTGTTTATGTGTGCTGCCGCTCGCCGCGGAACAATTTCTTCTGTTGTTTTGTAAGTGTATAACATATCTGTATATTAGACTATCATTGACCGTACCTCAAAACATAAAACGGAACCATATAAAAAAAACCGGTGGCTCTTAGAAAAAAACATCCTTGGGACATTTTTGTAGATAATTCTGATCTAAAATTTTCATCTGAGCAATTTTTTGATAAAACTTACCGTTTTGTTAAAAATTACGAAATCTCATTTTTTTACCTTTGATTCTGAATCAGTTTTTTTAGCACTAATGGGATCAATGGGCAGTTTTAAATATATTTCTGATGGAAGACCGAAGCTCTCCACAAAAATTTGGCGCTCTCGGAATTTTCGTTATTTTCTTCTCGGAATTTTCGTTATTAAATAATCGGACTATAGTGAATTATTTTAGTATATTGAATTATTTTATTATATTGAAATATTTATAATCTATTCATGTGGGTATAGTAAGTATTTGTGCATTTTTTAGACAATGCCGTTAACTGCTGCAGAACGACAGAGAAGATATCGGGAAAAGTTAAAAAACACGAATCCTGAAAAATTTAAGGAACAAAAGAAAAAAAACAGTGAAAGAACATTACGTGAGTATAAAAATAAAACAGCCAATTATACCGAAGAACAGAAAGAAGAATTAAGAAAAAAATGGAGAGAGAACCGAAAAGAAAAAGAAAATGTGCCGTCAATATCCCAACAACACCCTATGGACAACCCCAATCAAAATATTACAGACATTTCAATATTATATAAATTACAACGCCGTAATGCACAAAAATTTCAAAAAGAAAATATACTTTTGAATGGAAAAATAACTTCTATGATGAATGGGTTTAAAAATCTCCAAAGAAAAGTTCAAAGACAACAAAAAATAATTGAAAGTTTGAATGAAAAATACGAAAATATTATGTTAGAGTTAAAAACCAATAAAGCCAAAGAGACAGTTTTGAGAGAGGAAGAAAGTATTAATTATTACAGAAATACAAATGAAACGGAAAATACACCAAACAAAAGAGTAACTGACTATATAAACCAAACGATACCTAATATCGAAACCCCAGCAAAAGAAGAAATTAAAAAAAATTACTTGAGCATGATTTATTGCAAGAATCTTTTAAAAATGAATACAAGACTTCTAAAAGGTCAGAAAAAGAAGTTTTAAAAAGAGTAGTAAGCAGTGATATTATGAAAAAGTACAAAAAAACAACAAAGTTCAAGGAAAAGTTAGGCATGCAAACCTCTGCTTATAGAAAACTAGAAGAAGATCGCAAGAAAAAAGTGGAGTTACAAAAACAAATCACATCGTTTTATAAAAGAGATGACGTCAGTCGAGCGACAGCGGGGAAGAAACAATACAAAACGTTTAAAAAAAACAAAATCCAAAAGAGATATTTGTTAGATAAACTAAAGAACTTACATAGAAAATATGTTGAAGAAGTAGGAAGAGTAAGTTTCAGTACCTTCAAAAAATACCGCCCTTTCTACGTGTTACCTCCTAATATCAAAGACTGTGAGAGTTGTGCGTGCACAAAACACTCGAATATGCAATTCTTAATAGACAGTTTACACTCGTTTGGTTTGCTTAAGAGCAATAATTTAAATGACGTAGTACAGGAATTTGTTTGTGATTCAAAATCAAAATGTTGCATGTACGATGACTGTTCTGATTGTTTTGTAAGAGAAATAGATAATGGCGATTTAGATCCAAATACTGAAGTGAAATGGTTTAAGTGGGCTTTAACAGATTATGAATATGGCAAAGAAGGCAATATGAAAAAATCTAAAAAAATGATGAAGACTTTAAACGAGGGGACACTCAAAGATTTAGTAGAGACTTTTAACAAAGAAATCAAGCCATTTAAGAAACACGTTTTTAATTTCTATTATCAGTACAACCAATACAAACAATGTGCAGAAAATTTACAAGAGCATGAGGTATTGATACACATAGATTTCTCAGAAAATTATGTTTGTAAATATCACGAGGAAGTACAAGCTAAACATTTTGTAAAAGACCAAATTACTTTGCATACAGGTGTATTGTACCTTAAAAACCAAAAGCCTATATCGTTTTGTTCCATATCTCCTGATAACACACACAACCCAGAGTCCATATGGGCACATCTAGATCCGATCCTTAATTATGTCAAAAATAATCACCCAAATATAAACACGATTCATTTTTTCTCTGACGGCCCCGCGACCCAGTATAAACAAAAGAAAAATTTTTTTCTCCTCAGTCGAAACATTTATGATTACGGGTTCAGTACTAGTTCATGGTCATTTTTTGAAGCAGCGCACGGTAAAGGTGCTGCTGACGGCATTGGAGGTACAATTAAACGAACCCTCGATATGAAAACAGCTCAGGGACTAGATATACCCGACGCCAAGGCAGCATATGAAGCATTGTTATCTACAGAAACTAAGATTAAGATTTTTTACGTGCCAGCTGAAAATATTAGACCCCTTGATCCTTTGATTGTTGAGAATCTGATGCCTATACCTGGGACTATGAAAATTCACCAACTAATAACCTGTGGACAATACAAAATCATGTATAGAGATCTGAGCTGTTTTTGCAAAGATATACGTGAAGCTTGTACGTGTCATTCACCTAAATTTCATGATTTTTCTACTTTAAATAAAATAATTGTTAAAAGCAATCGCAATAGGAAGCGATGTAATAATCCTGAAAACAATAGAAATATTGCACAAAAATCGAAAAAGAAAGTCAAACGACACTACAAGCAATCCAGCTCATCCTCAGAAGATGACACAAGTATGGAAATCGAATTTGCTGAAAGTGATTGTGATGACGATTTTATGTCTGATGGTTCTTTGGTTTCTGACCAGAATTCACATATCGACGAAAATGTATCAAGCGAAAACCTCGACAGAATCCCTAGCATAACTCAAAAGAGCGTTAATCCTAATAAAAAAATCCATATTTTGTCCACTGTAATTATAAAGAAACCATTTCAAAGTAGTATGAATAAAGTAGTCGAAGAAACTATTATAACAGAAGATAATTGTAGTGGCTGTATACTAGAGAAAACTGTAGAGCAAAAAATTAAAAAGAGAGATGAAAATAATGAGACTGAAACGAAAAAAGATAGCAAGACTGAATTGAATGCAAACCAAGAATTAAAACAGCCACAATCTTTAATAAAAATGAGTTTGAAGTTTGTGAATCAATTCTTGTTACCTGAAGGCAAAATTGTAAACACGAACCTTATAAATTTGCCACAAAAAAAGAAGTTGATTAAGAAAGAAGTGGCATCAAACGTCCGTTTTCTGCATGTAGTGTCTAAAACTGACGATGAAAATTTACCATTTGTGGCTGTTTGTGAAAATGATTTACCAAAAAGTCTGCAAACGTCGAAATCACCTGATGAAAGTGGTAGTTTAATAAAGTTTTCAAAAAAGGCCCATACAAACGTTTTACCTACGAGTACTGTATTACTTAGGGCGGGACCATCTAACATGAGCGAACATACTGACTGTAGTGTAATGGACATTGAAATGGAAACCGACATAGGAAACGCTCCACTTTGGTGTTTCGAACAGGCAAGACCACTAAATGTATATAATTATAATAGTGTCCCAGATGACTTTGAGGACAAGATGTCATACGATATTACGAAATGGGACAACATAGACTTATGTGATTCTAAAATACAAAACCCTGATTTCTGCCAAGATCAAAGTAAAGTCTCGACACAAGATGAATGCCCGAAGTTCGACACATACAACATATCAAAACCAGCTTTACTTCTCCCTGCTAGTGATCCCAGCCAACTTGTCAAAAATTCGAATTCACAGGTGTCACGTTCGTCAATGTTCGAACACTCAATGATCAAAATTACAAACGAGAATGATGCTGTGCTATCAGATAAAACACCAAGTCCATCAACCAATGAAACTGAAACATCTTACGATTATTCTGTGAATGATAAAGTTCTGGTGCGTTATTATGCCAGAAATAAGACATGGAAGTACTATATTGGAGTAGTTACGGCTGTTAATGCTGACCAAACTTATGACGTCTCCTTTTATGCTATGACACGTAATAAAGGCGAGATAACATTTAAAAAGCCTAAAAAAATTGACAGAGATACAGTCCCAGAAACATTGATGGTAAAGATAATTGAAATTGATAGAGTATCAGATAAACTAGAAGAGTATACATTACATGACCCAGCAGATGCAATTTATTTCTGATTGGAAGAGTCTACTTACCTACTTGTTTTTTGTTTGTGTTTATGCTAGTTTTTAAATCATTTCCGATATTTTGAGCCTTTAATTTGTAACTCTTAATGAAAGCTACTTGTTTTGATGTTTATTTTACTAATCTTTTTAATAACATTTCCTAAGATGTTTTGAGGCTATTCTTTGTTACGTACAAGACTTACGTTAACGGGTTTATATTTAAATCTTCCATCAAAAGACATTACGATATTTTCAATTTATATATTAAAACTTTTTTAAATATTTGTCACATTTTGGATTGCCTTTAATTTGTAAGGATTATAAAACCACTCATTTTAACGTTTGTTTGAGTTGAGAAAACAAATGTTATGTTAAAGCAATTTGTAACCATGAGGCTTTAGTTATCGCCTTTTAGGTTGTATTTGTTTTTTTTTAAAGTTATTTTGTAATTGTAATAAGGACTAAAAAATTTAATATCATCAATCTATTACCATCATCTTCCAGCCCTTGTCTCGTTTTATTTGGGGTTGGCGCAATACGTTCTTTTCTTTCATTCTGTCATGTTACCCGTCGCTCTATCACTAACTAGTTTTTCTTTCATATCACTTCTCACACAGTCCATCCATATTTTCTTTGGTCTCCCTGTTCCTCTCCATCCAGCCACATGTATAATCTACTCATAGATCTTTTAGTAACATGCGTTTCATCCCTCCTCTTTACATAGCCATACCAAGACAAACGGTTCCCTTTCAACTTTAAGTTACTTGCGCCACTTTCAAACATTCTTTAATATGCTCATTTCTCACTTTATCTATTCTCGTCACGCCACTATTCCATCTAAACATTCTCATCTCAGCTCCATGCAATCTTTTTTCATCAGTCGTTTTCATAGCCCAACATTTATTAAGGGGCTAAATTTGCAGGCAGCTCAAAATAAAATCAGTTCCTTTCATACAAACAGTCAATAGGTACTTACTCGACGGAATTGTGTTACTTATACCTGATTTTTTTTGGCGAGTGACAAAGTTGGCTCTTTATTAAAAGTTGTTCTTACCTATCAAGAACTATGTTATTCAAAATCATTCTTTAAAGAACTCAGGATTCTTTTTTTTTTAACTCGTGGTAGGTATGTGATTCTTGTTTAGTTTTATTGTAATTTTTTAAATGTCATTATTAAAGGTACACAAGTACATCGCTTAAAAATCGTATTTCATTACTCCTATAGCACTGCGTGTCCAATTTTTTTTAAATCTTTTATGTAATTAGGATATATATTTAACCATTATGAAACCACCTTTACCCAAAAGATGTGTTACTTTTGGGTTATATTTGTGTAACGGTAACACAAAATCTGTTGTGATACTTTTGTGATATAATTGACAATTATGGCGGCCTTACCCGTATCAGTTAACAAAAGCCTTCGAATTTTCTATTGAGGTGCCGACATTTCTAAAAAGCAGGACGTAAAGAGCCGCCTTGCTTTTGTTATTGTTAACGGGGCACCGAGCTTTTTATACACAAAAACGCGTTTTTATAACGGCTGTTTGAAGTAGTAAACAGTTGAATTAAAAACTAAGGATTAAATTGGTATTATTGGGCATATATACTAGGCGGTATACACGATGGAAACACGATTTGATAAAGTTGGCTTAATAGAAGAAATTTACAAAGTTACCTCTAAAAAACACAACAAACACTTAGTACGGCGTGAATACTTCGCGGAAGGTCATCAATTTTTGAACAATAACATAACCACATGTTTTACACAACGTATACATTTTACATTTTCAAAATATTGATTTGTTTAACAATAAGAAGGAAATACCTAAATTTGCGCGAGTTTTGCCCATCTTATCCAGAGCCGTCGCGCCGCCCTCTTGTCCGCTTTAGTCCTGCGTCGGCCATCGGACGGGGAGCTTGTGTCGCTTGCGTTTACGCACGGATTTAATAAAGAAACGAAGAAAGTTGTGTGAAAATTCATCGCACCGTATTTGAAATGGGGAACAAAGTAAAGATATCAAGGCAGAGAAGGGGTTGGCGAAAAACCAATGCCAAACGCTTGCATGAAGAAATGAAGTAAGTAAAACTCGTATACTTACCTACTTATTTACTAATTGCCTTACTCCTTTACACCCGTGCTGAAACGAGCGTGAGTTTTGAGTACCCTCACGATCGTGAGTAGTCTAGTTGTACCTGAAACTCACGATCGTTACTTCCTGAAATAACTGTTAACCCGAGATTTTTTTTAGTATTTTATTCTATCTCCTTAGAGTGTAGAAAGCTATAAAAACCATGACTTCAATTATTTCTAAAAAATAAACCGTCGGGTGTAAAGGATTACTGGGTGGTGTTGTTTTTTTTTAATTGGGTATTTTATCTTTTAGAGCAAGAAAACTACAGGCTGAGAATGTTGAACACAAAGAGAATACTCCTGTTGCTTCGTAAGTATACTCAGTAGGTACAGTACCTACCTACTTTCTAGCAGGGGCGTGCACAGGATTATGACAGGGTATGCGGCGGAGTAATCGGTCACAATAACATTTTCTTTTATATATTTTTAGCATAGCCACAGCCACGCATCGCCACCATGCTACGCATGCTTTCTAGTATCTGGTGACACTAATTCATGCAGCCAAATTCATACTGAAGATTCGGTAAGTGCTCCGTATCAAGGTTCGATTACCGCCTTTGTGAATTTCGTTTTTTTCTATTAATTTCGAAATTTGGAAAATATGTTGTCGATCCGTGATACATAGTTTTTACATTCACTAAATTAAATCTACTATGCCAAAAAATAATACAGAATAATTCAAATAATTATTCTGTATTATTTTTTCTATTTATAGGTTAAATTTACCAGTTGTTGACAATTTATCATCTGATGACGAGAGAGAAAGACAACAACTACAAATAAAAAAAGTTGAAGATATAGAGAACACTGTGGCTTCGTAACTATAATCTTCCGACCTACTTATTAAACCTAGTTATTAAAAGTACCTAGTTGTCACTTATCTACTTATTTACGACTAGCTGCTGCCTGCAACTACGTTCGCGTGGGAGGATTTTCTGCGTAAATCCCGAACCCGTGGGAATTCGGGGATAAAAGGTACCCTATGTCTTATTCCAGGATATCAATTATCTACTTACCAAAATCCATCCAGTAGCTCCGGACATTAGCGTGAAAAACAGTCAAACAGACCGACTTTTTAGGGTTCCGTAGCCGAATGGCAAAACTATAAGGGTTCCGCCCTTATAGTTTCGTCATGTCTATCTGTCTGTCCGTCCGTCCGTATGTCACAACCATTTTATTCCCAAATTATTCGCACTACACATGTGAAACTTAGTTGGTAGATCTATTCTGCGAACCGCTGTCTGATTTTAACACAAAAATTAACAAAAAAATAAGCGTGGCGCCCAATACATGTTACTATACACACTTTTTCTTAAAGTCAATAGTTTAAAAGATATATGCTTCCAAAGTGGTAAAATGTGCCCCGTCTCCCCTCTAACTTCTATAATAATAGAGTAAAAAATGTAAAAAAAAATGGCTGTAGACATTAATAAAAACTTTCAACTAAAATTAGTATGAACGAGATCGGGTCAGCAGTTTTTGAGATATAGCACATTTTAAAAAACCGCAAATATAACTTTGTTTTTCATACAAACACTACGAAAAGCAAAGTTATTTTGCGTAGTTACTACGGAACCCTTCGTGGGCGCATCTGACTCGCACTTGGCCAATCTTTTTTTGTTTTTTTTTTGCCGTGTAACCTTTCATTAACCCACCTCAATTATTATTTTATATAAAATTTAAATGTACAGACACTTTTTTACTGTTTTATTATATGTATAGACTAATCCATACTAATATTATAAATGCGAAAGTAACTCTGTCTGTCTGTTACCTTTTCACGCTTAAACCGCTGAACCGATTTAGATAAATTTGATAGATAGATGGAAAGGACATACGATAGTTCTTATCCCAGTATTCCCACGGGATCGGGATTTACGCGGGAAAAAACTCCCACGCAAAAGAAGTCGCGGGCAGAAGCTAGTATAATAAATGTGAAAGTTTGTGAGGATGGATGGATGTTTGTTACTCTTTCAAGCAAAAATCAACTGAAAGGATCTAAATGAAATTTGGCAAGTAGATAGTTTACACATGGGCTTTTTAACTTTTTCTCCTGGAATTCCCACATGGTTGGGATTTTACTCGGGAAAACCCTCCCACGCGAACGAAGTCGCGGGCTGAAGCTTATGTATAGATATTTTAACAAATAGGTACACTGGAAAATTCTTTATCTTTTTCTGTTTGTAGGGTAAATTTACCAATTGTTGGCACCTCACTACAAAACAAAGAGTCATCTGATGAATTGGTGAGGTAAGCGTAAAAATAATATGATGTATGTAAGAAAACATTATAATAAATTAAGTATTTATAAACTAAGTACCACATTATCTATATAACTTTCAATTTCCAGGGTAAATTTCATGGATGACAACGATTCCAAAATTTATCAAAATCTGGAATTGTAAGTTCAGAAATTAATTATTGTTGTGAAATTAGTCTTACTTTCATCCAAAAACAGTTTTGTTGATAATTCTAGTAATTATAATTAAATCATTTGTTATATTTTATTACAGGATGTCAATTACACCGGAACAAAATTCTTGTCTTCCAGTGGGAGGAGAAATAAACAGTGACATGACTTACTCACATAGAGGAAATATTGTCATGAGGTAAGTCCGATATTGATTATTATTGTTGCTTATGTCCTCATATTTTTTCTATAAGATATGCGTACACACTCATACATTTCAAGCTATACTTTTCCAGTATAAGTTGATCTCGCATTGTATAGGATTTTCGTACAAAGTCGATGTTTCCTTCACCGTTTTTGAGAGCATTGGTGATGAAGTAATTTACACAAAGTAAAGCGCCTGTCTGGGTTCGAACCTACGACCCGCAACTCGTTAGTCGCGGCCGTTACCTCTGGGCCACCACTGCTCTCTCCTCACAGGGCGCTCTATTTTATTTTATAAATCCTTACAAAAATAATGAAAGATAACATAATTAATCTTCTTTTTTCCATTTTAGTTCTCCGTTTGATGAAATACAGAAATTACAGACGCTTGCTGCTGATGCTGTAACGAAGACGCAAGACAAACCCAATGTAAGTAGTAGAATTTAGTATGAATTTATCAACGTATCCTGAACCTTTTTTTTTTTTATCGTGGTAAAATTATCAGATAAGTCCTCCCACCCCGGGCAGGGCGGGAGGGACTGTCAGACTTTTACTGACTAAAATCCACGGTGTTCCTTCAATAACCCTTTACGTTCCGGGGTCACGGTAATGGGATAAGTCCCACGACCCCGGCAGGCTTCGGCCCTCTACAGGGGGGGCCTCGTCATATTGCTGACGCTCTTTGAGGCGCGCGTGGAACACAACGCGCCGTCGACCCGGGCATGGTCCATGGTCGGACAGCGAGTTGCCCTTTACTCGCTGTCCACGTATCCTGAACCTACTGAGAAAAATAGGATATTTGTTTATTTGATTTACTTTCATATTTTTTACCTTTTAGCATTCTACACATCATTTGCCAGCTGATTCAGATTCTGAAGATGATTTTTATACAATAGAACCAGAAGAAAAATTGGAAGAGATCAGAATAAGTGCAAATAGAGTTGTAGATTTTATGTATTTATTAGAACAGTTGCAGGAAATTTCACACCATAACTCTCAATTAGGTTGTAACTTCAATTATTTGAAATTATTCGGAGAAAAAAGAAAAGGATTTGTGTCAAAATTTCAGTTTGTTTGCAAAATGTGCAATACTAAATTGAGCTTACAGAATTAAAAAAAATCCAACGATAAAAAACAACTTGGTCTCAACGAAAACGTGGTAAGTAGTTTCAATAAAAACATATTTATCCGGTCGCAAACAGATGACAGAAATTTACAAAGTATGTTTGAAGTCTAAGTTAAGGAAAAAATATGTGTCTTCCTACAGAGAAATTCAATTCGGTGTACCCCAGGGAAGCATCCTTGGGCCATTGCTATTTTTAATCTACATTAATGACCTCCCACGCCAAATCCATCATCGTATGGTACTGTTTGCCGACGACAGTACAGTTATCATAAAATGTGACAATAATGAAAAATATGAAAACGATATAAACCGCACAATTAAAATTATAATAAATTGGCTAATAAGTAACAATTTACAAATAAATATCCAAAAAACAAAGATAATGCATTTTTACCAAAGACTTCGTATGAATGATATAAATATTAATTATAATAGTCAAAACGTGGACAGAGTAGATGTTACAAAATTTCTAGGAATTTTAATTGACAGCCAACTGACATGGAAGGCTCAGGCAGAGGCAATTTGCAAAAAACTTAGCGCATCTGCATATGCACTTTATAATCTAAAGAAAAAAGTTAACATTAAAACAGTATTACTAGCATATCATAGTCTCGTCGTTTCCATTTTAAGGTTTGGGATTATATATTGGGGTAACTGTACTGAAAGAGAGAGTATTTTTAAAGCCCAAAAACGCTGCCTACGTGCAATATTTGGTTTGAAAGTTACTGACAGCTGTGTTCCAATTTTTAAAAGTCATAATTTATTAACATTTCCGTGCCTTTACATTTTAGAAATTGCTCTCTTTGTTAAATGCAATAGACATTTATTTTTAAATTTATCGGAAAACAGATGCCGAGATGTCACTTTGCGATCTCAATACCTAAACTTGTTACGCACAGGTGGTTTTAGGACAGCTTTGTTGAGAAAAAGTGTCTTTGGTATGGCACCGACTATTTTTAACCACATTCCTAACTCCATAAAAGAAGAATCAGTATGTACTTTCAAAAAGAAATTAACTGTATTTCTGTTAAGCAAATGTTACTACTCCGTATCAGATTTTCTAGCTGACAAATGTTTAGTTTAAATCAAGATTTTTGTACTTTGTTTGATGATGAACTGCATCAATGTTTGCATGCCTAAAAGGTAGAATGTACAAGGATGCTTATATGTTACTGTAACACCTTATTGTAAATACCTACATTCTGAGCAAATAAATGAATATTCTATTCTATTCTATTCTATTCATGGCTATAGGTTCAGGATACGCGGGTTTAGAGCAAGTGTGTGCTTCACTTGAAATCCCTTCTATGTCGGATCATTATTATGCCAAGTGTCATGCTAAAGTCTGTGAAGTTTGGGAAACGGCAAAAGAAAAATGTATGGCAGAGGCAGCAAAAGAAGAATACGATTTAGCAGTTCGTGATGGTAATGTTAATGCAGATGGAGTACCCATGATTACCGTGGTTGCTGATGGATGTTGGTCCAAAAGATCATGTAAAAAGAATTATAACGCTTTTTCGGGTGCTGCGGTAATTATTGGTTACAAAACAAAAAAAGTTCTTTATATGGCATTAAAAAACAAGTATTGTATGATTTGTGCACGTTCAGAGAACAAAAATATGTTAGCTCCCGATCACACGTGTTATAAAAATTACAATGGCCAAGTGGAATGGAATCCGTAGCTATAGTAGAAGGCTTCAAACTTTCTTTACCAAACAAGGGCTTGATTTACTCAAGGTTAATTGCTGATGGGGACTCCAGCACATATAAGAGCATATTAGAAGCAAAACCTTATGGAAACTTGTTAGTGGAAAAAATTGAGTGTACAAATTACCTTTTGAGAAACTTGCACGAAACTTGAAGAGTTAACCAAGAACACTTGCTATCCTATAAAATATCGCAAACTTCTTGGAAAAAGTATACTGCGCTTACGTAGATCAGTTAAAGGGGCTGTCAAACATATCAATACCAAAGATTCCAATTTCAACCAAAAAGTAATTGACCTAAAACAAGATCTAATTAATGCACCAAATCATTTTTTCGTAGATCACAAATTATGCAAACCTTATTTTTGCCAAAATATTGATCAAAATGAACCTAAAGAAAATTTTGTTGCTGAACTGAAGTCTAGCAATATTTTTGCAGCTATCATGAAAATTATGTCTAGATTGGTAAACAATGCTAAAAGCCTAATACATGATGTCAATAGTAATATTGCAGAAGTATTCAACAGCGTTGTAACAAAATTTGTGGGCGGTAAACGAATTAATTATTCAAGTCGCCAGTCTTACACAGCTCGCTGTGCTGGCTCAGTTGTGTCATTCAACGCTAAAGAAACACAGTCGTATATTTGTAGAAAGATTTTGATGTGGAGTCCTAACCCTATTGTAAAAAACTTAGTGAAGAAACGCAATAAAAAAAGAATCGCAGATTTAAGACGAAGACTATCGAAATCTTTTGCAACAAAAAAGTGTGCAAACAATATCAGTGATAAATATTATGGCGACTCTTGTCAAAAGCCAGATCTAGAACATGATGACTTTAATTTTGCTAAATCAGAACATTTAAAGAAAATCTTTCTGATGAGGATCGTCAGTCTCTTGAAAAGAGAACTGTCTTGCAAGCAGATTCGATAGAATGGCACCAAGAGAGAAAATTACGTCTCACTGCGTCTGCCTTCGGAAAAGTATGTAAAAGAGGCCTTATAAAATGTGCACCACTAGTAAAAACTCTTCTGAATGTGACTGGTGATTTAAGCCACGTAAAATCAGTTCGTTATGGCAAGGAACACGAACATATTGCATTAGAACAATTGGCTGAAGTACTTGACGAAGAAGCAAACTTCAACGGTATACAGAAATGTGGTCTATTCGTCGACCCTGAACTGCCATTTTTGGCGGCAAGTCCAGACGGATTAATAGGTGATAAAATTATTGAAGTTAAGTGTCCATATTCGGCCAAGGACATAACAGTCAGGGAAGGTATAGCAAACAAAAAAATTAAATTCTGGAAGCTGGAGAAGAATGGGAACTTGACAATAAATAAACAACACGATTGGTACTACCAGGTGCAGGGTCAGCTCCACATTACTAGGAAAGAATTATGTTTATTTGTTTTGTGGACAGAAAAAGATATGAAAATAGAAGCAATAAAAAGAGATAACCAATTCTGGAAGAACAGTATGGAAACAAAATTAAAAACATTTTACTTTGATTGTCTTCTACCAGAAATAATCGATTCAAGGCTGGACAGAAAAATGGAAATTCGTGAACCACAATATATTTTAGACGCAATAGACAAGAAAAATCAGCAAAACGAAAAAATGCTATGCCTTCCGCGACTGTTACGCCAGAAGCAAAACGAAAAAAATAAATAAACAATAATTATAATAGATACACGTATCTTTTATACTTAAAAAAATTGTGACCAACTTCAAATGTAAAAGCAGAGATTCACTAAAAAGTTTAAAATAACTATACACTAACCGAATGGTATCGAAAATAACAATTTTGCTGGCTTCTTTTTTCCTGAAACATGTAATCCAGAAGTCAGCGCTCTCACATTAGGTGCATAGGGAATGCATCTTTTGTGTTGCTATGTGACGTCTTGCCATAACAAAAAAAGTACTTATCATGTAACTTCGTTATCAGAAATTCAATAGAATCTGCCTGCAAAACTTACTATTTACTAACAAAAGTATTTTACTGAATCTACTTTGAGGAATAAATAATTTGAAATTGAAAACAAAGGGATTTCTACCCTACTTATTTAGCCGTTATGTTATTTTACGTTATTGAAATCCTTTTTAAGTTTCTATTGTGTTTAGAATATTATCATAAAATGTATCATACTGCAGTATTATTCGAATAGGTAAATTATACCTAATATTCATTTTTCATTGATCATAGATACCTACCTAACGACTGTAAATTATAAATTTAAAACATTGTGTAAGATCTGAAGAAGTTTTTGTGAATATTTCCTGAATAAAAGTATTGGAAATCGTTTTTTTGTTTTATTTTGTACTAGGTTTCTGCACGCGACTTCGTTCGCGTGAGAGGGTACTCCCGCGTAAAATCCCGACCCCGTTGGAATTGCGGGATAAAAAGCAGACTATGTGTTACTCCAGGATGTAAACTATCTACTTACCAAATTTGATTCAGATCCGTTCAGTAGTTTTTGCGGGAAAGAGTATCAACATACATCCATCCATCCATCCTCACAAATTTTACATTTATAATATTAGTAAGAAAGATTGCATCATTTTCTTTAGATTGACATTTTGAAATTCGTTATATATGTTTTGAATGGAATGTCCGATGTCCGAAAAGTATTTGACAGGTATTGAAACGGTCTCTAATAAAATATCATTTAATGAGATAAAGATTAATACAGAGGTATGAACAACATGGTTTGATTATTGTCGGCACTTTTATCAACTTTTAAAATGTAAAAAAGTAGTTATAGTGGCATAATTACAGTAGTTGAACATATGCTATTGCGGATTTTTTTTGTAGATATTGATACGTTCTATAATACTGTAGAACATTGTTTTGTTTTATCATCAATAGTTTCCGCAGCGCACGCGATGACAGATTTTTATGACAAATTTTTGCACACCTTATGTTAGATTATTGCATTTTTATTAGGGACTCCTATTTTTTTTCGAAAATGTAATATTGCCTATCTCAGTTAGTGAAGACGTATCTTTATAATGGTGAAAGAATTTTTGAAATCGGTCCAGTAGTTTTTGTGTGAAAACGTTACAAACATACATACATACAAAAACACAAATGTTTCCCTTTTATAATAATATATGTATTAGTTTAGAAGTTTAGAAATATTGGTAGCACCGCGATAGTCGATCGGCGCACGGCTCGGTGCGTGATCGCCGAAGTATTCTTATCTGTCTAGCCGTTCGCTCTCTTGCCGGTCATGGTCTAAAAAAAGTTATATTATTATACCATGTTGCCGATGTGCCTCACGCACACATACACGAAGCGCAAAGAATACCTAAAATCGATGAGCGCTAGAAGCTCGGTGCGCCCTTAATTGCTTAGTACATGTGTACCAATTACCCTTGGAATGCATTATCTTTAGAAAATTTTGGTCACTCTTACTTCTCTAAGTAGGTAGAGACGCCATTCGTATTTAGAATTTGAAGTAATAAAGTGTCTACTACCTCAGCGCTTCTCACTCTATCTCGCAGCTCGCTCGCAGTGCTCGCACACTACTGGCCGCGGTCACGCGAGCAAGCGAGACGAGCGAGAGGGAAAAGACTCCAAGACTATTATTTTTATACTGTGTCCAAGACGCCGATAATTTAGTTTATTTCTTTTTACGGTGAAAATAATGGTAATTTAAAAAAAGTAAATAACATAACACCTGCTTTATAGTTAGTTCAATTAATATGCAGTTTCATTATCTAATTTGAAGTTATTTTTTAATACCAGCGGTTTATTGTTCGGTTTGGAGGTAACTTTGGAATATTTTTCTATCAAGAAAATTTTATGGAATCGTGTTTTCGTCAAATATAGTACCTAACATTAATCCTCAACTTTACCATATATTTATTTCAAAATTATTGCTGCAGTATTTTCGACATAACAGAGGATCATGCTAAGTCATTTGAGGTAGTATAGGTAGTATTATTGTTACGTTACTCCACATAACGAAAAAACTGCGGAAAAGAAATGCTTCGTTATGAATCATAGCATGTTTTACTGAATTGTGCAAATAATGTGCATGACAATTTTCTTTTATTAAGTTTGGCACAATGTTTGTGTAGGGTAAAATGCCCGATAGTCAGCCGTGCACCAGTACTCAGCCTTTACAGACTAAATCTCTTTACAAACAGTGTTGAAATTTGTGTACACCACTAAAATATAGTTTGAATGAATCCTTGTCTCTTGATTGGCTAATACGCACACATACGAACCAATATTCTATCAAGTAGACAAGCTATGCTCTTACACTTGCGCATTTGCGCCGCCCGTCACGGACATGACGAGACGCGCCATTGTTACTGTTTTTTTTTTTCTTCAGGAAACCCGTCCATGTTTTCGGTAAGATTTTGTGTTTTTGCGGTGGATGATTATATTGTGTTACGATAAAATGTTTATTTTGCTATAAAATCAACTATTACATGCATTTTATTTGTTTAATATGCTGTAATTTAGGTGGCCCACTACTGGTTTACAAATAATTGCAGATCCAGTGCTCAACCATAAAAGGCTCACTACTAGTTTTCTTGGGAATATCTTAGATATAGCTAAAATTAACGGAACGAATTAATTTCAACTTGCTCATTACTTTGGGCTTAACTTTTCTAACATGAAAAGTGTATTTTACCAGTAGTCAGCCGCGTACAAATGTAATTGCATGTTAGTGGCCGACCAATGGGTCTACGAATCCAGCAACCAGCCGTCAGTCCTATTGCACTAACAGCACTTTATAGCCTTTTTAATCGAGTTCAATTTATGCACAGTTATTTTAGATTGAAAATCACTTGTTTTAGATTTCCATCAAGTCCAAGAGACCAATCCACCAATATAAAGAAGAACAATTTACAGAGGATATGGCGGCGATTAGAAAAGGAATAAAAATTAGAGAAGCCAGTCGAGTTTTTAAGGTTCCACGAGGGAAGTTACAGGATCGACTAAATTTAAGGGTTCCAGATTTGCCCCGTAAAATGGGACCGGATTCAGTGCTGACGAAAACAGAAGAAACTACAATAAAACGTGATGATCTCCTCAATAGCGTCCATAATGTTATATCTGAAGATAAAATACCAAACAAAAAAGAAGATAAAATCAATCAATAGAATAGGAGCTATTTCTTCCAAAGAGTGGAGACAATTTGAAAGACAAAAAGAAGAGATGAAGGAACAGAAAAAGAACGAAATAATAACTCAAAAGATTTGAAATTAAGGCAAGGAAAGAAGAAATACAAAAAAGTAAAGCGGAAATGCTGTTGAATTTTAACAAAAGAAAAAGAACAATAAGACATGCACTATAAACAGAATAAGATATAATAATTGTGAAGAGGAAATGACTAGCAATGCCGAAATCAACGACCTGAAAAATATTGGATGTGATAATTGCCCTGCATGGTACCATTTAAAATGCACTGAATTCGCTGGGGATATGTATGAAAATATATATAATAAGAAATTTCTATGCCAAGTGCCAAATATGCAAAGTTAGTGAGGGCTGACTTTAGGGTAAGCCATAGCTGACTTGTGGAGAAATGAGGCCGAGCACTGGGAAAAAGTGCTATAATAGTAAACTTATAATATTTTGTTAATTTATTCAGTAAATTTAATAAATAACTTTTCACAAAAGAGTGGTTGTTTTTTTATGCATAATGTTTCATGTTTAAAATATTAATAAACTAAATTTAATTCCTCCTCACTAAAAGGCTGACTATTGGGCATTCCCTATAATTAATGATTATGTCCATCCATGCCCTCTGACTAAATAAAATTATGTGTGAGTGTCTAAAGTCTAACACTTATGAGTTATGATGTTAAACATTTTGATGCTGAAATAGTAGATTATTAACCAAGGGGATAAAGTAAAGCAGTGTCTTCTGTCGCGGGTCACGATTTAAATCGCGAGCGTAACGAAGGACTCGAGGTTTACTCCCGAGCGTAGCGAGGCTAAAAACTTTAATCACGAGCGAAGCGAGGGATTTAAGACGAGTCCTGAGTGTAGCGAGAGATTTAAGTTCACCCAAGACTAAGACAGCTTCATCACCGAGGAAAATACTCTACGTTTCGTACCATTTGCGAAAAAATTAACACAATAATAATATGAGATAATAAACTTAACGTTTAGGTATGTATTTGAAGAAAACAAAAACGCGGCAATAGACTAATATTTTTTTGTCGGAAAAGCAAAGGCATCAAGCTCATACGGCCTCGTCGGTTTTCGTAATTTTATTTAATAATCATAACTGCATAATAAATGCGTGTTCCTTTTTCAAAAAGATGTATAATGGTTTATATACAAACTCAATGGTGTAAACACAGATGTAGTTCAGTATAAATTTCGAAATCACATTCTCCCCCTAGAGGTGAATGAAATTCAGTACAATTTTCTTTCCCTGTTTTTAAAAGATTAAAAATGACTATTGTTATGTTCGATTTTTGTGGCATAGAATGTCACTTTTTTGAGCAAGTGGTACGAAAATAGTATTTTGTATATGTACGTAGGTACTTTATTTATGTTCAACAGTTACCAGCTGGTGCGGTGCTACAGCGGGTGCGGGGCTGAGTACTGGGTCTTTTACTCGAGGTCCGTCTATCCTAAACAGTTTTCGAAGTCAGATAAAAACCAGTTCTGAGCTAATTAACAAAAATAGATAACATTCTCCTTTTTTTGAAATAAAAAAAATATTGGTTCTTGAAAATTAGGAGTAGGTTTGACGCGTTTTACTATTTACGATCCCATCACCATACGTACCTAATAATATTATTTATGAGGTACCTACATTTGGAACGTAAAACGAGATCATGTAATTAATTCAGATTCAAATCTGACCGTTAAAATCCGTCATTTTTTAGTGTTCCGTAGTCGACCAGGAACACTTATAGTTTCGCCATGCCCGTGGCTTAGCTCAGAAACTATTAGTACTAGAACGCTGAAATTGGGCATGGATATATACATATTTAGTTTACACTTAAAGAGGTGATGATTTGGTTTAAGTGAGGAGTATCGTTGGATAGGGATAGGATCAATTTTCGATTCAGTGATCCGTTTGCGAAATATTAATGTTTAGTGCTAATTTTTGTAAGGTAGGAATTTAAACGTCACGGCGCGGCAGTACTACCAACATCTAACGAAGTAAAAAGGAAAACTACCAGACCTAAGTTAGCTCCACACACTTACGAGCCTAACTACTCGCTTTCGGACAAATTCCATTGAAAAATATTTAGATCAAGTTCGTGTTTGTGTAAATAAGAGTAAGAGTGCTTAGTGTGTTTTTGTTAGAGCATGGTAGGTACGGAATTCTCGGTCAGCTAATCCAACTCTCACTTGGCGTTTTAGTAAATTACGGAACCCTACACTGCGCGCGTTTATTATTACCTATTTCACATGTCGATATTTTGCACGCAAACACAGCCAGCTGCCAGATAGAAGAAGCACGGCGTTGCCAGGGCACTCGCCTGTATTGTATTAGAAATTTTGCACGCAGACCCAGACAAACAATGCACGGCGTTGCCAGCTCGCTCGCCGCTGCCCGGCTGGGGCTGCCCGCCGCCGTTGCGCGTCGCGCCGCCGATACTTGTCCGGTATCCACAATGGCGAGCTGGCAACGTGTTAGGCCGTGCGCGCACTGCCTTGCGGCGGTTGACACTCGGGCTATTGTAGCTACATAAATTACAAACCAACTAAGTTTTCGTAAGATCTACGTTCGTATCAAAAAGTTTTTCTCAGGAAAAAACCGGCCTTGTCTAGTTTACATTTACGAAAAAAAACCTACATACTAGTGGCCCGGCCCGGCTTTGCACGGGGTCCTTCTACAGTGATATTTGTTTATTATATCAGTATAATTTAGCTTATTAGCTAAGTATGTTTTATTTACCATAATTAGTATTTATACACACTGTGTATATCATCTCTTCTCTCTTCAACTCTCCTGTCGCAGGTCTGCTGGAAGAAATTTCTTAGGAAATAAGCAGCACCTTTGTACTCTTTTGTCTGTATTTATATTTTTTTCTTTTGTAAGTGTCATGTGTGTACATAAATAAATAAAATATATTTACAAAAGTTTCATCTTGAATCAGACTTGTGCAAGCTGTTTCGCTGCAATTGGTTGCGTGTAATTTTAAATCTGTGATTACTTCTAATCATTTAAATGAAAAATAATAAGGGCAATTTTTGATCTACATTAAACGTCCAAGGTAAATAATATACTTATTTGGATAAGGATTAATATTTATTAGGAGAAAATACCTTTTGCAAATAAAGTAATAAATATTTTAAATAAATTATTTAGAGATAAAAATGGTTACTGTGAGTCAACCATATGAGATAGATAAATGCTATCTCGGACTTTGTGTAGGCCTTTTTTTATAGGTATGTACGTTTCCGTAGAACATTATTTTAATGTAGGTATCTATTGACGTAGCACTTGCAAAGTAAGCGCTCGAAAATCGTTTTTTTGGCGGCTTCATCACAAAATATGGAATTTTCTCTATTATACAAATACTTCATTAGAATGTTTTGTGTATGTAAATAAACCTTTGAGAATAAATTGTCCAAATAACAATGAAAACTGCATCAAAATTGCGTGGTTTAAAAGAAGAAAGCCTAGAAACAGACAGACAGAAGCGGAGAGCGACTTTGTTTTATAGTATTTAGTGATAGTGATTTGCAAAAGAAACATAATTATTTCATCACCGGCAAAACGCCAGGTACCGAAATTTCTGTGTCACGTCTCAACAGCAACTGAGTGTCTCAGTGCGTTTTTTTCACCGCAGTGCGCGGCACTTCCTATATTCCTATGAGATACAAAAATATTTGCGGTAGATTCACCGCAATTTTGCAGCGAGAGGCCAACTTTGACTCTACCGCATGCGTTTATTCCATCGCAGTGCGCGCACTTCTATGAACTCTATACTTCACAGATTATGCGTTTCCAAAACGCAACGCAGTTCGCGCACGGCCTTACTCAAACATTCGTTGACAAAACACTGGTGTAGTGCTTACTCAAACAATGCTTGTAATTGTATTCAACAAAATAAAAATATACCACTGAATAGCTAAAGGATCAAAGAATTAATTACGATAAGCGAACACATCGCGCGCGATGTACGGGGAAACGCCGTCATTTTGAGGTAATTTTGTTGCGTATCGAGATTTGCAATCGATTAGTATAAATTTGGAGAAGCTACGATGTTCGTAAGACTTAATGGTCATTTGTCGTCAAAATCTATCGATTTTTTACACAGTTGATACGACAGCGGGACTTTCCTTTAAACTGCCTATACTAGCATTTCAAGCTCTGTACCAAAAATCTATTACCTAAATAGGAGCATTAATTAATTTAGGCGCAAATTATTTTCATGTTTTTGCCCCATTAGAACCGGATGTATCTTTCCTAACCGCTAAATATGTCTACACGCGTAGGTCATGCATCTTACAACGGTAAATCTGTCTACAATCTGCGATTGTTGCCGCTCATCTACCTAACATAAAAGCCAGCGCGAGCGGAGGCCCCGCCGCGCCGCCGCGCCGCCCGCGTACTCGCGCCCGCCCCTATACGAGATAAGATAACTTAGATAACACACGCCGCGGGGTAAGGCCGTAGATTTTGCCACTTTTTGAAGTGAAAAAAAAATCTTAAATTTTGATTGCTTATAAAAAACAATATAATAGGTGAATTGTACTGAAGTTATTTTTATCAGGTTATATATCTTGTAACCTCTTACACCATTTTTTTAAAATGAATGTAAGTTGTACATTAAAAAAAATACAACGAGTTAAATTCGTCCAGACTCCTAAATTTAACGAAAAACATGCTGTCTTTTAGGCACTTAGCACTGTAAAAGCTTATATTTTTTCTAATGTACATTTAATTAATTATGATATCTGAAATGTGTCAAAGTTAAGCTGCTACATCGTGCTTTTCATGGCTTTAAAAACGCGTCCTTTATAGTTTTATTACTATTCAAACTTATGCTCCATATTTTTGCTTTTATGTTACTATTTTGTATGTTACCATAAATTTCCCTTAAAAAGCATTGAAAACAGTTTGGTAGTATGTTGTGATTGCAATGGCCTCACCAAATATTCAGGCAGCGCAATAAAATAACAAAAAGACGTCATCTTTTCGTCTCTGGAGTCTGTCAAAGGTGCACTTGTGTGTTTCGTCAGTGAATTTTAATTGTGAATTTTGGCTATTTCTAAGGTAAATAATAGTTTTTATTATGTTTATGTTTATTTGCACATAGTAAATAAGCTATTCAACATTTACATACATTTTTTCATTTTGTTATAGAAAAGCTACATACATAAATGTGTCGTAACTGGCACCCTTGCTATGTTAATTTAATAACTTGTATTAAAGGCACCAGTCAAAAGTTTTTATTGTATACTTCTTATATGGTATTATGCGTTATGTATCTAATAAGAGCATGATGGTGTGTTTTTGTTTAAAATTTACCTCGATGCCGAGTTATGGCTACTTATAACCTTGAAAAATCGCGCTTTTACGTTACTTCTATGTGGCTTCGATGTCACTGGTAACGTTGGTTGTATGTTTCGTAACGTTTTACTGTTGTAAAGGTTTGTGCATATCGTAGTTGATTAAATATAGTTTTTTTTTGCATAGAGGAGGAAACTTGTTAAAAAATATCAACTTTTTTTTCAAAGTCTTGACTGTGTAGCTGTAGACTGTGGAGTAACGAATAATCTGCCGTGCTATTCTGTACATACCACGTCGTGAAAATCTAGGTGATGTGAGCACGAAGTGAGCTGTCATTCCACCTAATGCTATGGATCATTCTATACGTTGACAGCTCACGTCACCCAAGTTTTCACGGCGCTGCTGCTCAGTATTTTTTTATTTGATCTGCAGACGGCATTTCTTTTTAATTTTCAGTTTCCAAGCATGTACGAATTCCTTATTTAACAGTTTTATTTACTGGTATAGATTGTTTTACGAAATTCAAAAAACACATAAGAACAGAAGTTTAGTTGCCTTAACAACTTGTTAGGTTCAGTATCATTTAAGGAGTTTGGACATTTGTAGAAACTGAAAAAAAAGGATGTTTTAACCATGTTTTTAGCATCACTCAGTGGAAATTAAAATAAACTCAAAAAACAGTAAAAAAACTACCTCAAAAAGAATGAACTTTAACCTTTCGTGCGAAACAGTTAAGAAAATCGAAAAAATCACTTCTCACAGTTGGCGAACTGAACAGAATAACTGTTCATTTCGCCAGCTGAGAGCTTTTTCAAGTCGGCTAAAAATGCGCATTATGTAATCGGCCTTAGAAATATTATGCGTTACTTTCGCGTTACTTCTACGTTACCGTAACATAGAACTGTCTTGTTACTCTATGTTACTAAATGGCAAAATCTACGGCCTTACCCCGCGACGACGCGACGTTGCCACTTTGTTACCTAGGTTATCTAAAGTCAGTCACATTTATTTACAAAGTGTGGTTACGTTATACTCTTATTTGTAAGCTATTTAGTTTGTTTGAAAAAATCTCATTTCTGGCGCTTTTTATGTTTATACCGTACCGAATTATTACTTAACACGTATACGTAGTGTAATTTAATGCCTTTCTATACCAAGTTGATACAACAGAGGGGCTTTCCTTTAAACTACCTATACTAGGTAACATTTTCAAGCTCTGTACTAAGAATCAATTAAATAGGACCAGTAGTTTAGCCACAAATGATTTTTTAAGTTTTTGCACCATTTGAACACGATGGATCTTTCCTAACAGTTGATTATGTCTAAGCATATGTCATGCACCTTACAACGATAAATTTACGATGCGTTGTTGCCGCTCTGACGATATTTCACTAAAAAGTTGGCAATGCAAACAAGGAAGCAATAAATACAAACGCACTTTCATTACGAGAGTGACGATCATAGCAAAACATTCCGCGCGTAAAAGAGACAAAAATAGGTCAGTTTGTTGCATCCTAAATTTACAGATAAAAAAAAATCGCCTCTAAAAAACTTGTTTCTTCAGTGCGCCGACGCTTTCCTTTCGGAACGTATGGTTTGTCGAATTCGCGCGCAGACAATTGTGATTTTGTTTTGTTATTGTGATAGAACACTAAATAAGTTTAAGGCCGCGCTCAGTTTGGACACGAATTTGTATCGTACGTAAACGTACGATCGTGGTCGTACGAATTGAGTGCGTACACTGAATATGTTTTACTCTGTCAAAAAGGTAGCTAGTGATATCGCATTCGTGAAGTCTTCTTTGGTTGGAGCGCAATGAATAATCTGTATCTTCTAGATAATTCTCTTATAACTCAAAGACTGCGGTCTGTCTTCGCTGTCGCAGAACCGAATGGGTGCGTGAAATCTATTTAAAAAGAAAAGAATTTGAAAAATTTCAACATATTATTGAAGACTTAAATAATGACCCCATACTGTTTCATGGGTATGTACGTATGAAAATAGAAACTTAAAAAAATTTTTCTTCATCCATTTTTACGCACGAACGTGTTTAAAAATTCCAACGAGTTCAGATTGTTTTCGGACGTCGGAACTACACGCACGTATACGTACGACTAACTCGCATCCAGTATGTGTGCTCCCATAGTACTTGGAAGGTGACTGGTGAGGATCGTTCGTGTGTGTTCGTACGTATACGCAAGAGTAAAATTCGTACGAAAACGCGTCCAAACCTGAGCGCGGCCTAAGACAGTATTTCTTTTTCAACCGACGACAAAAAGGAGGTTATCAATTCGACGCGTATATATTTTTTTTTTTTTTTTTTTTTTTTAATGTATGATCATCGATTACTCGAAGACGGCTGAACCGATTTGGAAAATTCTTTTTCTGATTGAAAGGGTATACTTCCATATTGGTCCCATTTTCATTAACGTCAGGATCTGATGATGGGATCCTGGAGAAATCGAGGGAACTCTTCAAATATTATAGGCACACCTATGTCGTTTTGGGTATTTATTATAGTAACTTGTGCAGTTGCTCTCAAAAAGTACCATTTGAGGAAGTGGAACTGATGATGAAGACCACAGATGGCCGCCGAAACTACTCAATAATATATTGAGTGGATTGCGATTCGATTACTTGAATATGGATGTTACGCACTTTATGCTCGTCACAATGCATATGGTGATGTAGAGCTGATGGTGAAGTACCAGGAGAACTCCTCAACAATTAACGGCCCAGCATTGGGAAAAGCAATATTTTGTAAAAGTTTATAAGTAGTTGATAATTAGGCTCTTGTAACTAGGTACATTAAAAATAGACCAACTAAAAAGAGTGAAATAAAAACTTTTTACCAAAAAATTAAACCGACTCCCAAAAAACACTGCAAAGTGAAAAATAACTTTAATTT
Source organism: Tholera decimalis (assembly GCA_943138885.2). Taxonomy (NCBI): domain Eukaryota; kingdom Metazoa; phylum Arthropoda; class Insecta; order Lepidoptera; family Noctuidae; genus Tholera; species Tholera decimalis. The sequence goes on along the minus strand of OW964574.2, from coordinate 13,883,516 downwards.
CGGAAGTCGGTGCCAAAAACGAAAATACACACCACCGACACACCAAAGACACCGACTACCGAAATTAAAGTTATTTTTCACTTTGCAGTGTTTTTTGGGAGTCGGTTTAATTTTTTGGTAAAAAGTTTTTTTTTATTGTGACAGGACTTGGGATTATTTAGGGTTAGTGTATTTTTTTGTGATAATGACTGTTTTTTATTGTGATAGGACACGTAATTAAACTTTCGTTGTTTGTGTGTAATTTTACGTGTTCCATAATGACTCGTGTAACTTACACCGCGTCAGAATACACTGATATGGTTTTAATTTACGGCGAATGCCATGGAAACGCAGCTTTAGCTCTGCGAACATACCGAGAAAGGTATGGTGACAGCCGCAACTGCCCTAGGAACGCCCGCACCATACTATTGGCATTACAAAGAGTAAGGGACAATAAAAGTATAGTACTGCTAAAGGAGGGAGCGCCACCGCGGCAAACAAAACAAGAGGTAAAGTTGAACTGAAAAATGGGATTATTTCATCATTTCACAAATTAAAATGCTTAGCGACGGCCAGTGATTTAATTATAATAATAAATAACAATATTCTCCGTCAGTATAATTTGTGCATTAATGTGAATGGCGGACACATCGAGAATGTAAAAATTTAAATTTTGTTGTGATTGTTGTTGTCAAAAACATCATCTCAATGTTGGCGCTTTTTATTTTTATACCGTATCGAAAATAAATAAAATAAAAATGAAACTAAATACATAGAACGTATACGGTTTGAAAGGGCTTCTCAAAATCGCATGGTAATAATAAAACACCATGTGACCGAGTCAAGCAATGCCGGGAACGTAAAAGAATGAGTGAATGCAGGCGCGTGTATCAACGATGGTATAGGTAACGCCAAATAACTTGGCAAGAGTCGTTCAATGCGCAGAAGTCGATTTTTAGGTGTCAGCGGTTGTCAGCGGGACGCGGGGTATGACGTAGCGCCGCTCCGAGCGCGTGATTGGTGCGTCAGTAGTTCTCGTTCAATTTGCTCCCGAATACAGTTGCGTACACGAAAGTTATACCCTTTGTTTTTGTTACGAGTTGTTGTTTTAAATTTATTTTTTGTTACCTTGATTACAATGCCAGGACCAAATACCGTTTTACGCAGACTATTAAAACGTCAGAAAGAACAGGTAGACACTTAAGTTAAAGAAGGTTGAAATTCCGTCGTCACTGTCTTTAGGACACCAGGAAAAAAGAAGAATAAAAGGGGTAGCAGTTTTATTAACTAATTGTGCTGACGAGAACATATTATTTTTAATGTTTTTTAAATACATTTTTTTCACTTTTAAATGTATTTATGTATTATATCTATTTTATTTATAATACCGAATTAACGAATAATTTCCTCTTCTTTCTTTAACATTCTTCTGAACAGATATGATTAAAAATAAATGACGGCAATAACCATAGAACAATGGCAAGCTGTAAAAGTGACCACTTTTTTCTTCCACTAAATGCACGATGCGCGAACTAACCCCCACTACGCCAAAACCTTGCCAAGTTATTTGGCGTCATCTATACCAGTACACCCTGCAGTTAGGGCGGTTCGTTAGCCTATAGCTTATACATAGGCGACAAAATACTATTTCAATCAATTGACATAAAATATTAATGAATTATACTTAAACCTTCCTCAGGAATCACTTCATTTTTTTCATTCGTGAAAACGGTACAAAAATCCGTTAAGTAGGTAAACTAATAGTTCAAAAACAATAATTATTTTTTTATTTTTAAATTTTTTATTTGTGTTTTGCAAAATACTACTTAATAATTTTCGTGCGTTGGGTCACTGTATGCGCTCTCAAGTGGTTTTCTTGTCTTTGGTCTCGTTGAACGGACCAAAATTGAGGCCACAAGAAACCACAAGAAGCTCAATACGATCGGTTATCGGTAAGGAAAGAAGTAGCCGGTTGGAATTGGCTCCTTTTAGCGGAGAAGAGTCTCTAGGTCTTAGCTGCATTAAACTTGACCAAGTTGTCAGTGCCCCATTGACAACTGTAAGCGCCCAACCATGACCTCACGAAGAGACTGGATCTGTGCCTTTGCCCGATCGAGAAATATTGAAAGACATTTTCTTTCCTTATCCAAGTTTGAACTAACTAAGTTAGTTAGTTTGTTCACTGCTTGCTCTGTGGACTTACCATGCCGAAAGGCATACTGATTTTTGGATAATATTTTATTATTTTCTAGATAGTTTACGAGGCGACTGTTCATAACTTTTTCAAATATTTTCGATATTGCTGGTAGTATGGATATCGGCCTATAATTATTGATACGATTTCTGTCCCCACTCTTATAAATCGGACACACTTCTGATATTTTTAAAGAATCAGGGAATTCGCCAGATCGTAGTCTATCGTTGATTGAATTTGAATTGAATTTTCGAGATAGGACTAAGTACTTAAAATATCTTTGTGCAGTTTTAAAAAGTGACCACTAATCTTAACACTACCTGGAGCGCTATCACTTTTTAGGCTCATAATAATTTGTGCAACTTCCTGTTTATCAGTGTCCATCAAAACAAAATAATTTTTCTGCTTACAAACATCAATATAATTTTGATAATCTATACTAGTTTTGTTCTTTAATTTCTCAGCTAACGAGGCACCGACATTTATGAAATAACGATTTATCGTATTAAAGCTATAGTGTAGGTATTTTATTACACGTTCTGTCATTTCGAAGGCACGAATCGTTTCTGGGTCGAACTTTTTCAAAACAAGTTGTAATAATATAAGGGCGTTAACTGCGGTAATAAAGTTATCTATGAACAGCTGGAAATCCGAAACAGAGGCGGGTCCGGACAATTTAAGATTCAAAGCCTGATCGAAGTAGATAGACGCTAGGACACGAGTATCTTGATACCTATCGAGACTGGAAAAAAAAAGTGACTGGAATAATATGACTAGATAATTGTCAGCACTGGGTGTAACACTTGCACATACGGAATGCGCTTTCCGTGACAGTTTACCTATTACATAGTACAACCTGTCAGCATCTGTCAGAGAGTCATTATTGTGCACTGTTGACATAAAACTAGCATAAAATAATGGCCAGTTCCGTATATCGCCATCAAACGACATAAGTTCAATTAGGGGTAGATGGGGCGCTCGCGCTGGCGACGCCTGCGCGGTAATAATACTTCCACCTTCCAATTGAGATTGTACGCGCTTGACGGTACAATAAAGATCCTCGAACGCATTGTACGCCTAGTAAATTGGCTTTGATTCGGGATTAATAGAAAGTAACATTGCGTTATAAGTGTCCAACAAATGATGAAAGTCTGTCTGGATTATCTTTTGGGGTAATTCAACTGATAAGGACACAATATTCAAAGCACAAAACAAATACATATATTAGGTCCATGTTTGAATTAGAAACTACTCAGAGTTGTAGGCCTTATTTTGAAAAATATAAAATTTTGTGACATTACCTTCCATATATGTACCTATACTATAATAGATAAAAACTTTTTACCAAAAAATTTCAAAACCGACTCCCAAAAAACACTGCAAAGAGAAAACTATCTTTAATTTCGGTAGTCGGTGTCTTTAGTTTTATATTTTCGTTTTTGGCACCGACTTCCGAAATTAAAGATATTTTTCACTTTGCAGTGTTTTTTGGGAGTCCGTTTAATTTTTTGGTAAAACGTTTTTATTTCACTCTTTTTAGTTCGTCGATTTTTAATTTACCTAGTTACAAGAGCCTAAATGTCAACTACTTATAATCATTTACAAAATATTGCTTTTCCCAATGTTGGGCCGTTAATTGTTGAGGAGTTCTCCTGGTACTTCACCATCAGCTTCACTTCACCATATGCACTGTGACTAGCATATTGTGCTTAATAACCACATTCAAGTAATCGAAGCGGAACACATGAAATACTTATTATTCCTACTTATATATTGAGTAGTTCCAGTGGCCATCTGTGGTCTTCATCATCAGGTCCACTTCACAAATGGTGCTTTTCGACTGAACCTACACAAGTTACTATAAAAACTACTCAAATCACTATAGGTGTGCCTAGAATATTTGAAGAGTTCCCTCGGTTTTTCCAGGATCCCATCATCAGATCCTGACTTGGTGACAATGGAACCAATTTCGAAGTATACCCTTTCAAACAAAAAAAGAATTTTCCAAATCGGTTCAGCCGTCTTCGAGTAATCGGTGATAATCAGAGATCGGAATAGGTAGAGCTGTTTTATGTACTTGCCATAGGTTAGAATAATATGGATACCTTACCTTAGATCGCTTACCTTCAGGTGAGATCGAAGTCAAGAGTGGGCCCATCAGTAATAAAAAAAAGAAGTACTCCCCGAGTCCCGGGATTTGGTTTTAAAGTAGTAAAATCATAAAAAAAACTATTCTCGCCTTCGCGACTAATGAAAGATTACACTTCCTTCCTGACGGGTAAATATAAGAAGGACGGGGTTAAGGATAGTATAATAAATAGATAAACTTGATTCATTAAACCACATATATTTTTTTACTTAACAATTTCTTATTCAAGAATCAACAATCATTTAAAAAAAAATATTCTGAAGTTGAACAAAAACCTTTACAGTTGTAAAAGAACAATGACCACGCTCCATACAAGCGATGACCTGTCAATCAAATTTTTTATCAGATGATGTATAGTGATGTGAATCATACCAAATTATAGAATGAGTCTTAAATATGCAACTGTAAAAACGTGGTTTAATTTGACAATCAGGTAAAAATGTTACAATGAAAACAATCTTTGAGGTTATGTACCTACTTAACTGTCAAACGAACATTAGTACAAACTATCAGATTTACAACACTATCCCATAATACCTAAGTATCTTCATGAATTAAGTACTTTTATTATTGGTTGAAGAAGTGGTTATTATTGGTTGTTATTAATCGTTGAAAAACAATAGGAAAAAGTTTGGAAATAAAATAAAATTAAAACAACACATTTATTAATTTCATTATTTTATTCTTCACACTGACAGCACGAAAAAACGTTTCGTTTCACAATTATAACTTCACTTAATAACTTCACGACCGCGGAAATATTGATAACCTTAGAATATGCTTATTAAGTAACCTTATAACGAATTTAAATTATATTAATTGTAAAACGATGCACGAAATACAAAATCAATAAATGGTAACAGTGCTAACACTGCGTCTAAATGTCAAACTCACCATAAAACGGAACGGTACTTCAATGCATTTGAAATGGCTGCGTTCTATTAAAAAAAAAACGCTTTATTTAGTGGTCGTTTTAAAATTATTATTTCTTTTTTTTCACGTTACTAATTCTCATTTAAGTTAGTATTACGTACATTGCAAAAAATTAGTTATTTAATACGCTAAATAACATCACTATACATTAAATCTTGTGTCAAAATGTTTGACAGGTCAATTCTGGACATGATTCTTTACAACGTCACTCATGCGCTTATTAGCTTACCAACCATTTTAATACATATTGACAAAATGAATGAAATTCAATAAAATCCCGTAGTATCAGTCAAAATCCCGTGGAATATCCATATTAAATATTAACATCAATGTTTGCGGTCAATGAACCTAAATAGCTCTACCTATTCCGATCACTGGTGATAATACATAAAAAAAATATATACACGTCGAATTGATAACCTCCTCCTTTTTTTGTCGTCGGTTGAAAATGCAATGCTTGTGAGGTCCAACCCTAATCTGTTTCCATGAGCATGGCTGATGTATTTCCACGCAATTGACGTGACAACACTCAGATTTGCTTACAACAAGCTAGAACTGCTCTCATGCGCAAGAGTATCTTTTGCATGGCTCTAATTATTTATAATAAATTGCCAAAAAGTTGGAAGCTTTTAAGTGATGTGCATTTTAAATTGAAAGTTAAAAAATTCTTAGCCGAAAGAGAATCTTACTACAAGATTAATGATTTTTTATGTGAAAGATACACCAGGCGTTTGAGCTCAGACCACAAGGAAAAGGCCAACGGACAACACATTGCACGTACGGCGCGTTCGCGTCTTCGCGAAAGGACTAAGCGTGAGTAAGCGCGGAGCAACCTGTGCCTCGGCGGCATGTTACGGCGAGGGAACGGAGACTCCCTCGCCGCGTGTACGAGCGCGTATAAAGCAAAATTACCAATTTAATATTTGATTTTACATGAAAAATTCCAGACCAAATCTTAAAATAAAAATATATGAATAACTACATGATATTTTCAAGGGCTCACTTTGATCAAAAACATAAAATAATAACGTTTTCTGGATCGAAAAAAATCACGAAGTAACCTCTAATTCTCATATTTTTCCGTTTTGTACTCGATATGGTAATGCCTATTGCGACAAAAATTTGTTAATTAATTATATTTATACAAGAGTAAAGGCTTTGCTTTGGCATTTTATGTAATTCCTTTTAGATTTGGATTTATTACGATAAAACACTTTTGGCGCATACTACGTTCTTATTCCGCGCAAGAAGTCACCTTCCGTCGCACGTTGCGGGAGCTTCAAGCATCAGAGATGTGATAAACGACTTAAAACTTTTAACGAACTTATTCGTTTATTTTTTATCAAAAGTCACTTATGTTAACTGCTTAATTGCTTTTCTGCTTATTTACTTGCTTACATTAAAAACAACGAAATTATGTTGTTTGCATTTTTAGTTGGTTAAGTTTAAGTACCTATTTTGGTTATTAAACGACATCAATGAAATTTCCTTCGTACTTTGCAGATCAGTTTTATTAGCTCACCAATTTGTTATTATAGAAAAAAGACGACAAAATTAACACAATTACTTACACTATAAACTATTTACACTATTATTAACACAATTAACTACACCTAAAAACTATATTAAATACAAGTCCAAAAGTCTCAGAATTATTTCCTTGGTACGAAACAATTCCCGATAACCTTTCTTCTATGGGGGTCTTTAAGTCAAGAGTGAATAGGTTACTTTTAGGTAAGCGTGCTCCATCTTCGACCACATCATCACTTACCATCAGGTGAGATGGTGGTCAACGCGAGCCTATCATCAATAAAAAAAAATTAAAAAAATCACCACATGAAAAAATGTTTTACACTATTTAGGTTTACGTAAAAAAGTCCAAGTTATAACTTTTAAAACAAATTATTTCGGAAATACACAAAACATGACGCTTTTAACCGGGCGGAGAAAACGCTACTAAAGTAAAAAGCAAAATAAGTAATTTAAGCAGTTAACGAAATCCCGTTTTAATTAAATTGTCGTTTTTAAAAGTGAACAACGAAATGCAATATTTTCGGTTACGTTTTAATTTTAACAAAAAGCAGAATAAGCAGATAACGTTAAATGCTTTTATAAACGAATCTGCTTATTCGCTTATTTTAAATAACATGTTATATTATATGCTTTTCGTTTAAACGCCCATCTTTATCAAGCATATTTCTATTTCACACATCAGTCGCTACCGCTCTGTTGAGACGAGAGGACCACGCTCAAGTGTTTTAGCTGCGCCGAATTATTATCATTTCAATCCTAATTGTTGTTGTTGTTCGAACTAAATAGTGAAATGGGAAACAAAAAAAAAACATTGAAAAGACTTCCGAAAAGAGAACTAAAAAAGTTACAAATTGACAGGATGGCTAATTGTCGAAGGTAAGTTTGTGAGTTACTTGTTTGTTGTTATAAATTGAAAAAAAGAATACATTTTATACTTTCAAGAAAGATTGTGCAGGCGATTTTAGATTTTATTTTGAGAGACACAAGATCTAAATTCGTTTACCTACGCACTTTCGCGGGCCGCGTAGGTTAGGCTTGTTCATACTCGGTCACTGACAGGAACGCTCCGAACTAGTACAATTGTTCAAATGTACTAGTTCGGTCTTCTAGTACTATTAGTTCATTTTAGTTCATCGATAATTAAGACATCAGTCCGACGTGATGGAATACCTGCATATTTGATTTTCCTTCATACTTTGCAGGCTTAGGACTATCATTTTAATTATGATACATTTTAAATAATTTGAATATCATTTAAATAAGTAATATTGAATGACTTATTAAAATGGCGTATTTAAAAATCTAATATTTACAGTGATCTTCATTTTTATATACATATTTTCTTTTTTACAATCCACACGAAACAAAACCAAGCATAAGCAACATAAACTTGAACTTATATTGTTGAACCAATGACGTTGAGTAACTTCACTTAACAAAGTTAAAATAACAAATAAAAACATCGAAAACAATTACTATCAAAGAGCCATAGAACGTCCGGCCCATAGATTATGCACATAAATGACCGGGCACAGTTTCTCGTTCTCCAGGTCATCGTAGTTCGTACATCACTTATTAGTTCAGCCGTTCTTACTCGGCTCTCGCGATTGGATGTCGCTAGGATTGGTGATTAGTTCACTGTACTAGATGTACTAGATGACCGATTTAAGCGACAGAAACAGAATAGTTCGTACTCGTTCACATGACGGAATTGCGTCCTAACAGTACATAGTACATGTACTACACAAGCCTAGCGTAGGTAACTAGACATAATAATAATAATATGTGGGGACATTTCACACACGGCTATCTGACCCCAAACTAGGAAGACCCTGTACTATGGTTGCATATACAATGCAATACAATATGGGTGTAAAATACATTTTTAGGGTTCCGTAGCCGAATGGCAAAAAATGGAACCCTTTGAGTTTCGTCATATCTGTCCGTCTGTCTGTCTGTCTGTTTGTCTGTCCGTCTGTCTGTCTGTCTGTTTGTCTGTCTGTCCGTCCGTCCGTATGTCACAGCCATTTTATTCCGAAACTATTATGACTATACATGTCAAACTTGGTAGGGAGATGTATTCTGTGAACCGCTTTCCGATTTAAAAAAAAATTAAAAATATTTAATTTATTTATTCTTTAGGGGCTTCGCTCCCGTGGATTATATTACGGTAAAAACATAACTCTCCTTTCTTGAAGTCACGTAAAAAGTAGCCTATAACCTTCCTCAAGCTTCAAGCTACTTCCATACCAAATTTCATCCAAATCCACCCAGTACTTTCGAAGATTAGCGCGTTCAAGCAAACAAACAAACAAACTTTTCCGCTTTATGATATTAGTATAGATATTATATTATATTATTATAGTTACTACGGAACCCTTCATGGGCGAGTCTGACTCGCACTTGGCCAATTTTTAAATACATACATATATAGAGAAGAAACAACACCAAAACACGACGATATCAAAAATTCATAGTATTAGATTATTAGGATAATTGGTAATAAATTAGATTCATAATAGATAGCTATTTACTTTTGCTATTTTGTTATATTATTCTTCACAATACAATTTTATGATCATTTTCCCATAATGTAGTTATGAGATCTTCCAAAAATCTAGATACACGGACAGCAATAATGATCTTGCGAGTATTCTATCAAAAAAATATTATCCACCTATACCACTTCTCCTTATTTAATATTTCTGTAGTCACTCGTAGTCGTAGGCGGGCAGTATAGTATATGTAAAATAAACACAAGCTTTTAGTTGGTATCTGTGTTTGTTCGATGAAATATATTTATGTCGATTACGAAGCTATTTAAGTAACTATGTCCATTAGGTATTTAAACCCTATTTTTGTAGATCGATTTATTGTGGACGTGATTGTATAACAAGGAATTTGTTTTGAAATAATATTTTATTTTCAGAATTGCTGCGTCTCAAAATATTATACAACCTGGAGAATGTGATCGAAACGAAGTTATAGCCGGGTGTCACCCTGTGTATGTTTATTTATATAGTATCCGCACTCGCATTTCCATCTTGAAATAGAGTTCGTTTATACCTCGTTTAGACAGATGAGTAAAGGTGATGGATGATGTCTGAATTATTAACTAATTACTATAAGTATTATTTTTACAGAACAATATTGAATTTTGAAAATGTGGACCCTGATGGACAAACAATTCGTACAGACTATTATCAGGCAGAACAAAATACTCACCATAATGATTATCCCAGGAATGAAGAGAATGCTCAAGAAAGGTAAGTACCTGCTCCAATTCGTTAAGTACAATCAAAATAACATAATTATCATATACCCGAGTTTTATCTAAGACGCTTTCGTGGCACCGCTGGTTCTTCACTCGTTCGGCTGTTACTGTGTGTAGTCACAGCTCTGAGCTACTAGTACTTGTTAATTATAATTAAGTTTAAATTTTTCATTACAGTTCATTGAAGCCACGAGCCACTCGAAAGAGCCGACCACAAACGCAGAGTACAATTCAAGAAGAAAATTTGTATGATGCAGCAGAGAGAGTGATAATAGATAAGGTGAACTTTTTTGAAAAATTAAAAATTATATCGAATCATGCTCCTCAATTTGGCTGCACACTATCTAACTTAAACATTATAGGGGAAACTAAATTAGGTTTAGTTTCAAAATTTAAACTTTCCTGTAATATGTACAGAGGTGAATTTATAATCAATACGTCAGGTCCACAGCCAACCCAGAACCTAGACATTAATACAGCAGCAGTTTCTGGTATTGCTAGTACAGGTATTGGCTTGGAGCAATTCCAAGGCTTGTGTATAGCCATGAATCTTCCCACATTGACACAACAAATGTACCGGAAAAAACACACAGAAATTTGTGATCAATGGGAAAAAACAGCACATAAAGTTATGGAGGCTGCAGCAGAACGTGAAAGACTAGCTGCAATAGAAGAAGGAAAGGTGAAAAACGGAGTAGCAGTCATTGCTGATGGCTGCTGATCTAAGCGCTCGTACAAGAGCAACTATGTTGCGCTTTCTGGAGCAGCAGCCATAGTCGGTAGAAAGTTTAGAGAAGCCCTTTTCTTAGGAGTTAGAAACAAGTACTGCTATATCTGTGCCCGTGCTCAGAATAAAGGCATAGCTCCAAGCGAACATAAATGTTTCAAAAATTATACTGGTAGCTCATCTGGCATGGAGGCCGAAATAATAGCAGAGGGTTTCAGAAAATCAGTAGAGATGTACAAAATTATCTACGGAAGACTGATCGCAGATGGCGATTCAAGCACTTACTCGAAGATTCTCGAAGAAAGGCCATACAAAGATGTTACAGTGGAAAAAATCGAATGCAAGAATCATATTTTACGGAATCTGTGCAACAAATTAGTTTCTGTCAGCAAAGACACAAAATACGCACTGCCTATGAGAAAAATGCTAACTACGCAGAGAATACTCGCTATAAGGAAAGTCATTTGTTGTGCTATAAAAAAACATAAAGCAGAAACTTTGGAATTGGGAGAAAGAATAAATAAACTCTATACTGATATTTCTAATTCATGCAATCATGCATTTGGACATCACACAGAATGTCTTGATCACTACTGTAGCAGTGAAAAGAAAAATGAAGATCTCGTTCTAAGAGTTAAAAACTCTAGGGCAGTATGGAGGGAACGACTGTCGCAACCGAAGGCCGGGCACGCCGCAATTGCGGCGGTAAGACCCCTCTTTGAGGAGTGGCAGGATCGGCGTCACGGCGTCCTGACCTACCGCATGACGCAGATCCTCACCGGACACGGAAGTTTCGGGAGGTACCTGTGTCTGATGGGAAAGGAGGAAACGCCTGGGTGTCACCACTGTGAGGGTCGCCCTGAGGACACGGTGCAGGACTGCCCCGCTTGGGCAGAGCACCGACGTGTCCTCACGGCGGCAATAGGCGGAGACCTCTCGCGCCCGGCATTGGTCGAGGCCATGCTGCGGGGCGAGAGGGAGTGGGAAGCGGTCGCCTCCTTCTGCGAAGTAGTCATGCTTCCGAAGGAGGAGGCGGGCCGCGTGAGGGAGAGGATGGCGTCCTCCCTCCAGCCCAACCGCAGTGGTAGACGCCCACGGCGTCGGACGTCGGCCGACGATCTCCGGCCACCGTAGGTGCGGGCATGTGGATAGCGAGTAAAGGGCAACTCGCTGTCCGACCATGGACCATGCCCGGGTCGACGGCGTCAAAAAAAAAAGAAAAGAGCGTCAGCAATATGACGAGGCCCCCCCGTAGAGGGCCGAAGCCTGCCGGGGTCGTGGGACTCATCCCGTTACCGTGACTCCGGTACGTAAAGGGTTATTGAAAAACACCGTGGATTTTAGTCAGTAAAAGTCTGACAGTCCCTCCCACCCTTCCCGGGGTGGGAGGACTTATTTGATAATTTTACCACGCTAAAAAAAAAAAGAGTTAAAAACTATGCGTCATGGGCTAAAATCCAATACATTGTAGGCATAGTTGCCGCACATTCTCGAAGCCTAATTAATGATTGTGATAGTAATGCCGTCGATCAATTTAATAGCATAATTGCTAAATTTGTAGGCGGTAAAAGAACAAATTTAGTACAACGGCAAACTTATCAGTCTAGATGTGCAGCTGCAGTGGTGGCATTCAATACCAAAAGGCCATTGTATAATATACAAAAATCTTTGCTAGGCAAAAGCCCCAAATCAAAAATTAAAGCTCACCGATTTTTATATGGATCATATATTACCCGAGCTGATTGATCCACGTCATACAAGGAACATGCCACTGAGACATGTTCCTTGTATGACGCAGAAAAGCTCTAAAAAACGGTTAACTGAAGAGCAAATATGTAGTGGGCCCTTAAAAATGTCGCGTGACCAACCCGGTCCGAGCAGTGTTGCTTCTGAAAGTTTAGTAGTTGAAGGAGACCGATATCTCGGTTATTCAGAAAATAGCACTACACTAAAAGAAAACATTTTGCCAATTATCGAATATTGATAAGAAATATAATATATATAATATAATATTATTTTTTGGTATTGAGTTTTTATTGATTCGTGTTCAGTATTAGTAATATAGTCACTTCCTACTAACTTACTATTTACGTATTATTCGCGTACACATAATAACATTTCGTATAACACAGTCATACTTTAAATACAGTTGTTTCATCTGATTATTATACGTATACTACAGAAGATACGCGTCAACCGAGCGCGTAGGTACACGCGCGATCGTGTTCGATGTGAGGAGCGGGTAGGAGAGTGCGGGTGAATTCTAAAATTTTGCTGGCTTTAGACGCGCTCTTAATGCACTATCACCATGCGCGAGAGCTTATTTTGCTCTGAACATTTATTAATCACTCTTGTCAGCAGCGCGCGGCGACTCGTGCGTTTCGTGTAGGTACTTACGTTACGTCTACTGAACTACTAATGATTCTCGCGCTTTCGAATTTTTGATTATTTATTTAATAATTTGTAAACAGAAAAAGACTGTTTTTTTTTTACGTTTAACTTTATGTTTCGATACTACTGATGGGTAACCGTCCTGCCGTGGGAAAACAACCATTAAAATTTTACACTGTATACATATCTTGTGAATGTTATTGAAAATCAGCCCACAGTAACACAGCGCGAGGGAGCTGGCAGGCCCGTTGAACGAGTGTTGTGAACCACATACTGGGTGTCTGTATTTGCTTATATTATTTTGCTTAATTAATTTCTCGTCCTGTAATTTTTATTTTGCGATAACTCATAAGATATTTATTTTATTGATATAGTGTAAAAGCAATTTTGATCTTAATTAATTGTTCAACGTACCTAACGTATTTAATTCGTTAAGGAATAATACTGTACGGTTAAAAATAGCTTCGTAAATAACCCATAATTTTATTGTAATTTGTAAGCTTTGGTATAACTCAAAATGTTTTGGAAATCTTTTTGATTAAAGCTCCCGATCTGCTCAATTTATTCCGACATGTTGAACTAATATCGTCGTATTTTATCCAATTTACACAAAACCTTAACTTATTATACCCTTAAAATTTCCTCAGGAATCACTCTGTCTGTTGGGGAAATCTAAGAAAATCCGTCTAGTACCAATGACGTATTATAATATAGACGCGTCATATTCCCACAAAGCTCCTCTCAAAAACGGCACGAAACACACACTTAGAGAATTACTATCTAGTACGTGTAAAGAAAGGGAAATAAAATAAATGCTACCTGTAGGCCTAATGCTAGAGAGAGATGAATATACATCTTTAGTTACGTTCTGATGAAACGCTGCATACTTATTGGTCAAGCGCATGTGTGACGTAGCAATCAGAGGCATGTGGGGAAAGAAGGACACTTGATTTTTGTATAAAATAGTATTTTTAATTTATAAATATTAATGAAATATTTCACAACAGTAGTTATTGTTAAGGTGCAGTTATATAATGTTGTATATTATATAACTGCTGCATGGAACTCATTTAATAAATTGTAACATAAGTTAAGATTTTTTTATGTTATACTTGTTATGTAATGTTATCGTGTTACACAAGGTTATAAACCGTTATATAATTGCTGGGTGAGAGCAATTATTATAAAACAAAAATAAAAAATCTCAATCATAAATTATAGATAACCTAAAAAATGGGGTGGGCGATCGCGACACAGGTTCGTGCGTAACTAAAGAGATTCGAGTCACTTATCTTGATTTCAACTTGCCATTCCAGAGCGCAGACAACGCATCTCTAGTTTATTATATGTCTTTGTCTAGTACTTTTTGAGTTTAACGCGAACTTATCACTCACAGTCACAGGCAGACAGATGTGGTGCGGCGGGGGACTTTGTTTTATAATATTTAGAGATACAGATTCATAGTCAATTTTATACATACATGCATTATATCGACATTGTTTACAAACTGGTATAAGACTATCCATACGATGTTTTTTTTTTTTTATATTGAGGGCGTAGAACGTAACGGTGAAAAGAAATCCCTTCTCGGATAACTTTAGCACTTATTCTTATGTAAGTGAATTGTTGTATTCTTGTGAGAATAAAGATATCTGAAGCCTCATGGTAACGATATTGTTTCAGGTGCTGAGCGACACTGACGATGAGACATCGTATGGTGCGAAATTACCTGCGCAATCGTGTAAAGAAAGGGTAAGTCTACGATAGAGTATCTTTGTCGAATGATGGAACAACAAACTGTATGCTATATGACACAATGCTCACAGTATGTACATGGGACATTCTCTAACGCTGCGCAGGTAAACTTGTCTCCAAAGGTAGCAACAACCTTACAGACTCTAGACGCCTTTTTTCGTTTTAGGTACCTAAAATAAATAATAAAACAAGACATGGTCAACCAAAATATCTCACTAATCTGATTGAATCTGATTTTGCAAAGGATTTGTTTGTGTTTTGGTTTTGTGTAAATGGTATAAGTACTCAATAAACTATTAGGTACAAGACATTAAATTATTATGCAGCAATCACACTTCTTTTTAGATCGCAAGAAGCTTACATTTTTTATTTATTTTTACGTATGGACAAAACATATAATATATATATTTCCTACAAAAATACACACACACACACATATATATATAAATAAATATTATTAATTATTTATATTCTATACAAAGCTGGTTCACATCCGGTAGTCACTTCAACACTAGGTCCGGTTGAAAACCAGCGTCAGGCACTAGTTGTCTGGCATTTTGCTGAACCGAGCCTTTTTGGCGCAGTCGCGAGGCACACGTAATTTGTATATTTTCGTGGAAATGAAAATATGTACTTAAATTGTTCTTCTTTTTTTTATATTTGGTTTCTTTCCTTTTGTATACTTTGTGTTGTGTGCTTTGTGGCATGTGCCGAATAAAGTTTTTTTCTTTCTTTCTTTCCTTTATGATTGATTTGTAGTCAGTTCAGTAATAAAAAGAATCATGAAACGTATAAATTTAACGCATTGTTATTGTTTTAGTTTTACCGATAACAGATTTGGTCATAGGGTTCGGTTCACTATTAATTGTTGCTTTGCACGTAGGGTTGCCAGGTCGTCAAACCTAATAGCCGGACAGACCAGCCAGTTTGGCCGAACATTTGGGTGAAAAGCCCGGACACCTTAAATTACTACGTACTTCTGTCCGCGAATTCGTTCGCGTGATTTGTAATAGAACGCCTTGAACAACATAATTTGAGGAATTGTCACATTTTGCATCAAAGTTCGAACAGGCGTACTTTATCTGGCAGGGGCGTGCATAGGATTACGACAGGGTATGCGGCGGAGTAAAAACACACAAAACTTCTTCTTTTATAGATTTTTAGCATAGCCACAGCCACGCATCGCCACCATGCTACGATGCGTGGCTGTGGCTATGCTAAAAATCTATAAAAGAAGAAGTTTTTGTGAGTAATCGGTCACAAAAACTTCTTCTTTTATAGATTTTTAGCATAGCCACAGCCACGCATCGTAGCATGGTGGCGATGCGTGGCTGTGGCTATGCTAAAAATCTATAAAAGAAGAAGTTTTGTGTGTTTTTACTCCGCCGCATACCCTATCATAATCCTATGCACGCGCCTGTTATCTGGATACATTTTCATCTATTTTTTTAGTACCCACGACACTCTTTATAATTTGTACTTCACCTTTTGTGCTCAGTGTGAATACATTAACTTTACTGCTCAGTCTAGACTTTTGTTTTTTCCTATAAGTCAAGAAAATTAAAACTTTTTTGAAACTGCTAAAACCTGCACAATATTGGAGAATGTCCGACATTACAGATTCCTTTTAACTCTTTATTTTGGTGGCCAGCACCCTGCATAAGCGTCCAACAATAATTCGTTTATGTGCTTACAATCCGAGTCATTGTTTACGATTTTTGTTCATACCCAAACCCGTATAACAAGTCCATTACTAAGTAAGCTTTAAGGGTTGTCGAATATCGGGATTAAAGGCCTATATGTTGCCTTATAATCTACATACTTTATTTGCCAGTGAAAGTCCCATTAAAACTTACACAAGCAGAAAAGAAAACTACACAGACCGACTACCCATAACAAGTGTCAAAGATGTACAAATGACTGGCTGGGACCAACCGCTTAACGTGTTTTCAGATGGCCACCCATCCATAGAGCGACCTCGCTAAGCGTTGCTTTACTTTGAAGATCGAGCCGCGCGGCAGTTATTATTTAGCCACCAGCTCTTATACATACATACGATAAAAATAAAACACTGATCAATGTTCCCTCAGGATCAAATAGAAGATCTCATCGTAAAAGTGCACGACTACTTCGGGGAGGAGTACGAACTATTAAAGCTGATGAAACCGGCAGAAAGACTGAGTCATCTGTCGAAGATTAGCTGGCGCACCGCGCGAGCCACCGGGCTGAGCCAGGCGGCTGTGCGCGAGATACTGAGCAAGCAAGCGACGCGGACCAGGACTAAGCGGCGGAGACCACCTCAGAGGCCTGACAAGCACCACCAGCCGCCAAAGAAACCACGCACAGCGCGCTACAAACCAAAGAAGGCTGACAGGTAGGTGGCGACCATAGATATAATAAACAAGTTTTGTATTTTATATTTCTATGGTGGTGACACTCAAACTCAAAATATTTTATTTCACGTGCACCTACATGGGCACTACATAAAATCAATAAAACGTCAGAAGCTAGTGCATGGTTCGAAATTGGTCGTTTCGTATGGAGAAGAAGCGCAAGTTCGGTCGTGTATGGAGTACTCTCATCTCTGGGTCGGATTTGCCAAATTGATGCTCTTGCGATTGATGCACTTGAGTCTATAGACAAACGGGCCAAAAGGCTCATCAGCAATGACTGGTCGAGACAAAGCTCCAGAGCGTAGAACACCGGCGACGTGTTGCAAGAATATCAGTTTTCTATCGGTTACATTTCGGGGAGTGTGCGATGGAATTGCACAGTCTTATTCCACCAAGCCCGTTCCATCATCGGATGGAACGGGCTTGGTAAAAAGTGATGCGCCATCGTTACATGGTGGACATCCCACCCATACGCACGAAATGTTTTAAGGAATACTTTCATTGTGCGAACGGCTAAGGAGTAGAATTCCCTGCCGGAGTCTGTGTTTCCTGATAGCTATAACCTGGAAGTTTAACCTGGAAGAAGTAAGTCAAGAGTGAATAGGTTACTTCTAGGCAAGCGTGCTTCATCTTCGACCACATCATCGCTTAACATCAGGTGAGATTATGGTCAAACGCAAGCGTATCAATTATACAGCGTGAAATTTTAATGGTTGTTTTCCCGCGGCAGGACGGTTAGCCATCAGTAGTAGTATCGAAACATACAGTTAAACTTAAAAACAAATGTTTTTTTTTTCAAATCATTAAAAAGATATTCATAAACTCGAAAGCGCGAGAATCATTAGTAGTTCAGTAGATGTAACGTAGGTACCTATACGAAACACGCACCGCCGCGCGCTGCCAACAAAGGAAAATGTGATTAATAAATGTTCAGAGCAAAATAAGCTCTCATGGTGATAATTAATGCATTAACTACACTGCGCCGTTTTTTGTTTCTAATATTTTATTTGTTTATAAAATGAGTGTATTACCAAGACAAAGCCATTTCGGTGTTAATCTTGGAAAACGACCATTAAAATTTTACGGTGTATATAAGGCCGTTCAAGTATTACGTAAGCACATTTTTTGCAATTTTTAACCCACCCCTCCCCCTCGTCAGCAAAAGTAAGCAAAGCTCTTACCCCTCCCCCCATGCTTACGTAAACATTGGTACAATTGATTGATTCATGAGCAGCAGTTATAAATTTAGAAATAAGGAATAGGGTTTGGAATAGAAGTCATAATATTCATTTAAATAAACTTTACTGACACGGAATTCAACAATTAATTATTTCTAGGAATCCCCGAAAATGCATTTAATTTTGAAGCATAGACAATGTGTGTTGCTACATGTGTAAATCATTAAATTATTATTGATGACGTAATCACCATCTAGATCCCCTACCCCCCATGTCATCAAAAATAAGCAAAGCAAAGACCCCCACACCCCCCTATAGTGCTTACGTAATACTTGAACGGTCCCTATATAAAAAATTGGCCAAGTGCGAGTCAGACTCGCCCATGAAGGTTTCCGTAGTAACTATAATAATATAATACAATATGTATATTTATTTGACGAAAAAAAAACCTTTCAAAGTTCTTAAAACTACCTTATTTTTATTTTTTACAACTACGCCCAATAACTTTGTTTTTCATAGTGTTTGTATGAATTATAAAGTTATATTTGCGGTTTTAGAAAATATGCTGTATCACAAAAGCTGCTAACCCGATCTCGTTCAAACCAATTATGGTTGAAAGTTTACATTAAGATCTACAGACATATATTTCTTTTTTAGATTTTTCACTCCATTATTATAGAAGTTAGAGGGGGGACACACATTTTACCATTTTGGAAGCGTACCTATATCTTTAGACAATTGACTTTATGAAAAAGTGATTTTAGAAAGCCCTGTCATTTTTAAAGACCTGTCTATAGATACCACACACGCATAGGTTTCATGAAAAAAAAATATATTTTCAGTTTTAGTTCCATGTATGGGGGAAAAAAATTAATACATATTTAAAATAAAGGGGGGCCCTTTATTTTAAATATGTATTAATTTTTTTCTTAAAATCGGAAAGCGGTTCACAGAATACATCTACTTACCAAGTTTCACATGTATAATCTTAATGGTTTCGGAATAAAATGGCTGTGACGTACGGACGGACGGACAGACAGACAGACGGACAGACATGACGAAACTATAAGGGTTCCGTTTTTTGCCATTCAGCTACGGAACCCTAAAAAAGAACCGTCAAGAAACTCCATGCTTACTCTTTTCAACACTAAATTGATTCCCACAAGGTATTCATTTAATAGGTATGAGAGAACTTTATAGAATCTATAATAATTGCGTTTATAATGTTGTAAGATAAGATATTATAAATGTGAAAGTTTGTGAGGATGTATGTATGGATTTTTGTTCCTCTTTCACGCAAAAACCACTGAAAGGATCTGAATGAAATCTGGTATATAACTTACATCCAGAAATAACACATAGACTACTATTTATCTCGCAATCCCCACGGTATCGGGATTTACGTGGAAAAGCCCTCTCACGCGAACGAAGTTACGGGCATAAGCTAGTAGCATATATTATTTTGTAGTAACAAAACAGTCAGGTAGACAGTCGCTCTATGTAAAACACTTGTACTCGGCTACATTCGGTTATACTGGCATTAGACCTAGACATAGTTAAGAAAAGGCTAAACAGATAATGATAACGAGAGATCGTAGATAGAGTTCAATGTCTATTGTATTTGTATTCCAGTTCAAGTGAAGAAGACAGCTGTGGAGGTGACGAGGACGACGGCGAGCACTCTACTACTGAGCAGTGAGTGTCTGCTGAGTTTTGTTATTAGTGACCAGCATAGTTGTGATAAGGCTAGCAGATGTTGATGATGTATCCAATTCGTTAAAACCTGCCTGTCTCTCACTCTTCCCAACTTGTCTTTCGACAAGGGCTTTTCCAAGGCTCTCCACTTGACCGTATCCTTAGCTGCCCGTAGTATCCTTTAATGACAACATTAGTTGTTAATTACAACACGCGCAAAGTAACGCCAAAACCTACCACTTTATACGAAACAAATATACAACGTGTAACGGAAACCCCATATCTATCCAAAAGGACTGAAGACATCATCTGGTATGGAGTCTCTATGCAAAGTTTCAGCTCAAAATAAATGACTCACAGAATTGACCCCAAATTATTAGTTTCATAATTATGTTTCTTGAATAGCAGTAATAACAAACGTATCACAGCACTATGAGGGTCATCACTTTCCACATCACTTGTCAATAAAAAGATAATTCTCTTCGTTCTTCTTAATTTGAAAAATTCGGCCTGTGGTATCAATGTATTGAAATTTCTAATTATGCTCCACACATGTAGACATAGGATTAGAAAACCCTTGCCATATCGTTTGTTATCATCCAAAGAAGCCGTGCACTCGGTATGTATATACCCTTTAAATTACACGTTGTATATTATCGCTCGCTGGCTTCATCAGCTTAGAAATATATTGTTTGTTTATATTTTCAGGGTTGACACATTGGTGGTTAAGGAAGAATCTGAAACCTACAAGTAAGTAGATGTTATCATGTTGCTCCATCTATTAGCATTAATGTAAAGGGCTGGGGTTTATTTATATGATACGACAATATATTTGTTAAACTCTCTCGTTTGTCTAGTGGTCGAAAGCGCGACTACTAAGCACGAGGTCTTGGGGTCGATTCCCGGTTCAGGTAATCAATTATTGAGATTTTCTATAAGACATTTCTCAGTAGTAATCCGGAGTTTGGAAGTTGTGATGCCCCCGTCTCTGGAAGCACGTTAAGCCTTTGGTTTGGTGATAAAAAGTGGAAGAGTATTAGAAAAATACAATCACGTGTCTAATTGTCGCTCACTAATTACCCGCCACCCTATACAGCGTGAAATTTCAATGGTTGTTTTCCCGCGGCAGGACGGTTACCCATCAGTAGTAGTATCGAAACATGCAGTTAAACTTAAAAAAACGAATGTTTTTTTATCTTCAAATTATTAAAAAAATATTCATAAACTCGAAAGCGCGAGAATCATTAGTAGTTCAGTAGTCTAACGTAGGTGCCTAGATGAAACATGCACCGACGCGCGCTGCCAACAAAGAAAAAAGTGATTAATAAATGTTCAGAGCAAAATAAGCTCTCACGCATGGTGATAATGCATTAACTGCACTGCGCCATTTTTTGTTTCTAATATAAAACGGTTGTATTACCAAGACAAAGCCATTTCGCTGCGGGAAAACAACCGTTAAAAATTCGTTAAAATTTTACAGGGTTACAGGTTAAGTCGATCTAGATCCATTGAGGGCGTGTAGTTTCCATCGTTTCTGACTGATGTGATTACGGAACTCTACCCTAAACCACATTATTTATATGTATATTATAAATGCAAAAGTCTAAACAGATTAACCGATTTTAATTAATTTTGGCACAAAGATAGTTGATAGCTCAGGGTTAAACAAAGTGTACTTAAAAACCCTAAGGTGTCAAATAGGCTGAAATAAGGGATGGAAGCAACAATATAGATAAATTGTGGACGTCCAAGCAAAAAGGGTCTAAAGTAGTGGGGTATTGAGTAATACTACATTCGGTATCTAGAATAGTCAATTGATAGTAAGAAACGAAAAATATTAAAAAACTGGTACATATTTTTTATCAGACATTTGAAGTTGAAATTCTGAAAAAGCTTGATTTGAGAAAAAGCACTTTCAAAGATTGAGTGATAAAAAAAATTTGCTTGTTACGAGTAGGTACATAGATTTTTATTTATTATTGTATATCGAGATAATTTCCATGAAATTAACTAGTTTTTTTCCTACCTACTATTTTTTCCTATTAATTCCTACTCTAGGTTATTTTATTATTATTGGAACAGAACAATGATTATTTTGGCAACTGGTAAGTCCCTTTAATAAAATTACATAACCACTATTGGCGCTGTACATAGTAAAAATAGGCTTCACAAAATAGTTTTTCAGCCAACTGATACATGTTAGAGCAGCAAAAAAAAAATGTTAACCTTGATCATGTTTATGGGACCACTGTGTTCATAACACGTTTTCGGTATTAGTAATTTTCTCTATAGAAAAAAATCATAAAATAACTATTAAAATCGAAATAATACCAGTTGTAACTGTATTATTTATAAACAACTCTTGATAAAATTAATAACAGTGATGTAATTTATAATAATAAAGGGAACTGTTGTTTTATTTGTCGATTGTAATAAGATATTTGTAAGGATGAATGTATTTAATGATAAATAACTCAGAACGTGTCGAACGAAACGTCGCGCCATCGTGGCGTCTTTTCGCTTCTCTTTCATTCCTAAGCGGAGCGATAGTGACTCATAGTCATAGAGTATTTTAAGTAACTAAAAATCAGTGACCGCTGAGGCGCGCTGCTTGATGGAGCTATGTAGTTTGTTCCGCTCTCCGCTCAGAAAATAATCATTTACGTATCTGTTTGTTGATGAAAGCTGTTTTATAAATTTTTGTTCAGTTTTGTTTCTAGTCATAAGTTGTGTAATCAGTGTGCTTATAAAAAATGGGCAACAAGAAAAATAAACGGAGGGCAATAAAGAGATCTTATTTGACGAAACAAAAACACATGATGGAAGTTGTAAAGTACCTACCTTTTTGTGCACATTTGTTTGTATAGATAGATAGATATAATGAATAGAATATACTTTATTGTACACCAAAATTTAAACACACCTATTTAATAATATAGCTTATTCTATGGTTACAATGGCGGTCTTATCGCTAAAAGCGATATCTTTCAGACAACCTTTGGAAGGATTTTGAAAACTTTAATTAAAGTGGGGAGGGTCTAGCGGTCTCGTGCTTGTTCTCTACATTAGTGACTAGCACCCCGGGTTATACGGTGCAAGACTGCCCAGCTAGGGCAGAGCACCGACGTGTCCTCACGGCGGCGATAGGCGGAGACCTCTCGCGCCCGGCATTGGTCGAGGCCATGCTGCGGGGCGAGAGGGAGTGGGAAGCGGTCGCCTCTTTCTGCGAAGCAGTCATGCTACCGAAGGAGGAGGCGGGCCGTGTGAGGGAGAGGATGGCGTCCTCCCTCCAGCCCAGCCGCAGTGGTAGACGCCCACGGCGTCGGACGTCGGCCGACGATCTCCGGCCACCGTAGGCGCGGGCATGCGGACAGCGAGTAAAGGGCAACTCGCTGTCCGACCATGGCCTTGCCCGGGTCGACGGCGCGTTGTGTTCCACGCGCGCCTCAAAGAGCGTCAGCAATATGACGAGGCCCCCCCGTAGAGGGCCGAAGCCTGCCGGGGTCGTGGGACTTATCCCATTACCGTGACCCCGGAACGTAAAGGGTTATTGAAGGAACACCGTGGATTTTAGTCAGTAAAAGTCTGACAGTCCCTCCGGCCCTGCCCGGGGTGGGAGGACTTATTTGATAATTTTACCACGATAAAAAAAACCCCGGGGTCAAACCCCGCTTTTGTATGCTATTTGTTGATTTTCTTATTTGAAATAAATGTTATTTTTTTAAATTATTATTTTACTTTTTATCGATATTCGGGTTTAAAAAAAAAATCAGTAATGATTACTTTCGTTGATTTTCTTATTTTTGTAACAATTATACTTAATTAAATTTTATTGTATTTGCTTTATAGTAAAAAGAAACGGTTGGCGAGCAATCCGTCAGCAGATGAACCATCGGAGAAAACTTTTCATGAGTAAGCTTATATATGGGTTATTAGTACAGAATATTGTAGTAACTAGTAATGCGATAGGAGGTCATTGAAGTCATCCTTATGAACAACTTTTCAAAAAGAAAAAGGTCGTTCACCCGCGACAAAAAGACCGCAGTTTGTTGATGGGCATCACAGTAAAAGTTGTGTGTAGAAGTAGCGGCACGAAACTAGCGCTGACCGTTATTGCTAGGCTTGTGTAGTACATGTACTATGTACTGTTAGGACGCAATTCCGTCATGTGAACGAGTACGAACTATTCTGTTTCTTTCGCTTAAATCGTTCATCTAGTACATCTAGTACAGTGAACTAATCACCAATCCTAGCGACATCCAATCGCGAGAGCCGAGTAAGAACGGCTGAACGATTAAGTGATGTACGAACTACAATGACCTTGAGAACGAGAAACTGTGCCCTGTCATTTATGTGCATAATGTATGGCCCGGTCGTTCTATGGCTCTTTGATAGTAATTGTTTTCGATGTTTTTATTTGTTATTTTAACTTTGTTAAGTGAAGTTACTCAACGTCATTGGTTCAACAATATAAGTTCAAGTTTATGTTGCTTATGCTTGGTTTTGTTTCGTGTGGATTGTAAAAAGAAAATATGTATATAAAAATAAAGATCGCTGTAAATATTTGATTTTTAAATACGCCATTTTAATAATTCATTCAATATTACTTATTTAAATGAAATTCAAATTATTTAAAATATATCATAATTAAAATGATAGTCCTAAGCCTGCAAAGTATGAAGGAAAATCAAATATGCAGGTATTCCATCACGTCTGACTGATGTCTTAATTATCGATGAACTAAAATGAACTAATAGTACTAGAAGACCGAACTAGTACATTTGAACTATTGTACTAGTTCGGAGCGTTCCTGTCAGTGACCGAGTATGAACAAGCCTAGTTATTGCGCAGAAGTAAAAATTAAGGTACCTGAGGGGGGCTAGCGGGATAAAGGGCGGGCGTGCGTAGCGCCGATTGGCTCTCCAGCCGCATTATGTTCCCCGCGCCGATACGACGACGCTCCGCGCACATCCCGTGTACAGTCGCGTCATTCATTGTATTGTTATTGCTGTTAATTTTTGTTGTTGTTTTTTCTTAAGTTTGAATTTGTTTGTTAAAGAACAATGGCGGGCTAGTATGGAAGTTTTGTACCGCTTTTAATTTTCGTATTTTGTATTCTTTTTATATTTAGTCGATAGATAATATCATCAATAAATAGATTATAAATTATCAGGTCTGAAGTCTGGGTTCAAAAGTTATTTTACTTTGTTTTATGTATGAGAAGTTACATTTTGAGATAGGTATATTGTAAGATGACAGTTGACTGTCAATGTGGTTGTTTACAAACTAAAACGTTACCTACTTAGTCACTATTATCCTTTTTATTTTTTATTGCTCATATTAGTTGATCCTGTCGATGTTACGAACAGCCAAGATGTTCACAGAGTTTTATAGACTCAGCTCAACTCAGCGTAAGAATGTAATCAAAAAGACTTAAAAATGCACAAACGAATTCATACACCGCAATTCAAAAACAGCAAAGACGCCATTGACAATGTCAATATCATCATCTGTCACTTGTCAATAATGTCAATTTGACAAGTAACAGATGATTTTCTTGAAATATCAATAAACCATAGTTATAGAATCATTGCCATAGTCAAGCATGTTTGGATGTTGATTTCGATTATTATTTGCTGATTTTTTATCCGTAATTAAATAAAGAAACATAATGCAATAAGCATCAATAAAAGAGTACAATCAAGAAAAACACGAAACGAAAGCAGTAGCAGGTTTTAAGAACGAAATATTTTTTTAAATTCTACATGGTTTCGCTAATCATGAAAATTGTAAGAACTGTTACGGTTCCAAAGAAGAAACACAACAGAGTAATATGGAAATCAAAAACACTAGATTTTGGTTCAGGATACAGGCAATACTCCAGTCATTACTTTCAAAATCAAGAAGCATGCTTGAAGACGTGGATACCAATACAGTATAGCGCTTCAACAGTATGATTGCAAAGGTTGTGGGAGGAAATAGAATGAACTTCTCTCTTCGTCGGGGCTACCGCGCGCGTTGCAATGCTGTAGTCGTTTCTTTTAATAACCCCCACGCGAGGTATCTACTTCATAAAAAAAATTAGGGAAACGTTGTAAAAGCATCCTGAAAAGGTTTGAGGAACGAAGACATGAGAAAAGAAAATTAAACAAAGCAAAACCTCGTCAAAAAACGGATGCTAAAGAAAGACAAAGCTGTTCAACATCATTATGGGGCTCAGAGTATGACTCTAGATTTGATACCGGATAAATTAAATGCCGCTAAAGAATCATTCCTTCAAAATCTAAAGCAACTAACTTCGGACAAAGATAAAATACTAGTATCTATAAATCAGAGAGATAGCGATGACTGAGTAGAACTAAGAAAAAATATGCTAACAGCGTCAAAGTTTGGATTAGTAGTGAAAAGAAGAGAAAATACCAGCAAAGCCAAGTTATTGGAAAATATTTTATATAAATGTAATCTCAGTAATATAGCGGCAATCGCACATGGCGTCGAAAATGAACATCTCGTTTTACAGCAACTTGCCATCCAAGAAAACGTCACCATTGAGTCGTGCGAGTTGTTCGTGTCAGGTGTATTAAGTGACGACAACAAAGAAAACGTCTCTTGTTGTAGTAGAAGACTAAATTTTGAAAAATTGTGACTTGAATATTTTTTTTTCCATGATTTAAGTATATCTTTACATTTCGCTCCGTATTCGTCAAAAATTATAAAATTTAATTATAATAATTAGCTTGTTTAATTCGTCGTTTTATTCGTCTCTCCACGCATCTGTCCACTTTACACGTATTCTTATACACCATATTTTGAGAAAATTAAAAATTGCTATTTTATTCAAACTTGGGAATAAATGTTTGAAACAACTGTTTTTATTGCGATTTTAGGGCTGGCGCCATAGTAAAAAATGTTCATAATGATGAGTACAATGACTTCCTTTAGTGTTACTTACACTCTTTTGTAACACACTGTATATTATTTTTCTTCAGAATCAACCATCACGCTTGTTAGCCGTTTTTATTTTATTTTTATTATATTATACTTGATTCTAAAAAAAAAAAACATTATCTATAGGAATAATAATGATTGTTTTTATTAAAATAACAATAACCTATTGAATTAATTTAAAAATTATATTTAATTAATAAAAATTCGCGCGGTGCACCCTGCAGTAGGCGGGACTACTCGTGTCCCACACTTCATCTGCTTCACCCCCTCAAATACATAAAAGTCGTCTATTTACCGCGCCTTATTACTTTTTAATTATTTTGAAATGAATACTTACTTTACAAAGCATATTTTTACGTGTAATGTGAATATGTGTGTTATTATTGTGAATATGTGAACTATGTAGGAATGTATTGTATAAATATCGGTATAGGTATACAAACGATTTTCTGTAGATTTAAGTCCTTTTGCGGCTTCATCAAATCGTTGAACTCCTTAAAGTTTTAAGTTGATCTATACGTTTTCTGTTTTTTTTTTTATGGATCGTCCACGTAAACCTAAGTGCATCTTTCCTCAGAAGATCGCCTCAGACATTAACCTACAAGATTCTCATACTTATGATTTGACCAGTACAGATAGTATGGACTTCAAAAGAGACTGACCTCCGAGTTTGCTTCTTTGTTTCGTCTCAAGGTAGTCATAATTGACTACCTTGAGAAACACCGGCCTCATCTTGTTAAATTTACGGAAAAAAGGACGTGTAAAAGTGTTATTAACAACCAAGTTGAAAAATGAACATATTTATTTACTTATCAATTATCATTAGCAATTGTGTCAAATAAATTGTGAACCAGCCTTTCCTAAAAAAATCTCCTTTCTAAGTGCTCTAGAGCTCGGGTGATTCAACCCCGTAACATATTTATTATAAACTTTTTTTAGTATGTCGTTACGGGTGTAACGACACACTAAAAAAGTTTATAATAATATACAGAGTTGATACGACCGAGGGGCTTTCCTTTAAACTGCGTATACTAGGTACCATTATCAAGCTTTGTACCAAAAATCCATTAAATAGGAGAAGTAGTTTAGTCGCTAATGATTTTGATGAGATGCACCTTAAAGCGATAAATCTGACCAAGACAAGAGATAACACACGCCGCGCTACGTTGCCACTTTGGTACCTAGGTATTTAAGGTCAGTCACATTTATTTACAAAGGGTGGTTGCGTTTTACTCTGATTTGTAAGCTATTTAGTTTGTTAGAAAAAAAAATTTTTTTTGCTCTTTTTATTTTTTAACTGTATCAAATTAACACTAAACACGTATAGGATACGTAGTCGAATTTAATGCCCCTCTGTCGTATCAACTCTGTATAATCAGAGGCCAGTAAAACTAAAACCAGTTTTGTCAAGGGTTATCGTGTTACCCAGATACTGGGTTATGGAGGTCAGATAGACAGTCGCTCCATGTAAAACCACTACAAAGCCAAAAATAATTTTAATTTCGGTAGTCGGTGTTATTGGTTTTGTATTTTTAACCGACATCTAAAAAAGGAGGAGGTTCTCAATTCGGATGTTTCTTGGTTTTTTTTTATGTTTGTTCGGGCATAGCTCCGTCGCTTGCCAACCGAATTGAAAAATTCTTTTTTTTGTAGAAAAGGGTATACTTTCCAAATAGTTCCATGAAAAATTTATCGAAATCGGACAAGCCGTTTCTGAAAAATCAACAAAAGTCTAAAAAAATATTTACGTTGATGATCTTTTCGTTTACTCTGCATTGCGTTTTTTGTTCGCACATAACTCCGTCATTTACGAACCGATATGGAAAATTCACTGACCCACAAAAAAGCGCGAAAATAAAAACGTTTTTGCAAAAAAAATAAAACCGACTTCCATATCAAAACACTACAAAGCCAAAAATAATTTTAATTTCGGAAGGCGGTGTGAAAAAAAAAAAGAAAATACAAAACCAATAACACCGACTACCGAAATTAAAATTATTTTTGGCTTTGTAGTGTTTTGATATGGAAGTCAGTTTTATTTTTTTGCAAAAAAGTTTATATCTTTTTTTTTTCACACCGCCTTCTGAAATTAAAATTATTTTTGGCTTTGTAGTGTTTTGATATGGAAGTCGGTTTGCAAAAAAGTTTTTATTTTCGCGCTTTTTAGTGGGTAAGTGAATTTTCCAAATCGGTTCGTAAATGACAGAGTTATGAGCGAACAAAAAACGCAATGCAGAGTAAACTAAAAGATCATCAACGTAAATATTTTTTTTAAGACTTGTTGATTTTTCAGAAACGGTTTCTCCGATTTCGATAAAATTTTCATAGGACTATTTGGGAAGTACATCCTTTTCAATAAAAAAAAGAATTTTTCAATTCGGTTGGCAAGCGACGGAGCTATGCCCGAACAAACATAAAAAAAAACAAACATCCGAATTGAGAACCTCCTCCTTTTTTAGAAGTCGGTTTCCAATTCAACTGGAAGTCGACCCAACATAGTAGGATAAAGCTAGCATATGTTGATGATGTATTCAGTTCGTTAGAACCTGTCTGTCTCTCACTCTGCCCAGCTTTAGTTGATGATGATGATAATCACAGATGGTAGATAGAGTTCAATGTCTATTGTATTTGTATTTCAGTTCAAGTGAAGAAGACAGCTGTGGAGGTGACGAGGACGACGGCGAGCACTCTACTACTGAGCATGTGTGAGTTGCAGCTGCCCGTAGTAACCGTTATGACAATATTACTTGTTAATTACAACACCCGCAACGTAATTCCAAAGCCTATCACTTTGTACGAAACAAATAATTATATAATATCGCTCGCTGGCTTCATCAACATATAAATATATTGTTTGTTTATATTTTCAGGGTTGAGACGTTAGTCGTTAAGGAAGAACCTGAAACCTACAAGTAAGTAGATGTTATCATGTTGTTCCATTTTACACTACCATTAATAAGATCTGTGGGGTTTATGTTTTAATTTAAAGGGCTGGGGTATATTTATATGATACTACAATATGTTTGTTTATTGTCTCGATGGTCCAGTGGTCGTAAGCGCAAATGCTAAGTTTGAGGTATTTGGTTCGATTCCCCTGTCTGACAGAATGTGCTATTGGGTTTTTTCAGGAACTTAAAAAGCTAAATAATCAAAGTAAAACGTAAACGCCTTTTGTAAAAATATCCACTGATCTTCGTAGCTGAATGGCGTCGTCACATAGAGCGGAGCAGCCTGTTTGATTTTAACTCAGACAAAACTTCAAAACATGCCTGTGACTAAACTATTGCTTCTATTGATCTCACTTTTGGTGTGTAGCCTGAAAATGATTCATAGTAAATGTGGTCTCATTTAATGCCTCTAGGTTTTATCAACGTTGTATAAAGATGGTAGCTTTATTTATGTCCGATTTTGGTCCAAAGGACCGTCACGCAGACAATGTTTGATTGATTCCAGTGACGAACCCGAAGTGTACGTACAGCTGGCAGGCGTGAAGACGGAACCCGACGCTTGTGGAGATGACAGGTGAGCTCTACTTGTGATGTCTCTGTTGCTAAGTTATAATGAAATAATGATATTGATTTTGCAAATAGTCAGTCAATCAATTTGCAAAATCAATGTCAGTGTTTCCTAAACGGCTACCTTGAAAAGAAACACCGAAACAAACTAACAGGACAAAGTGTGTGTTTGAAGTCCATACAGTCTACTGGTCAATTCATATGAAAACCATTAATGTCTGAGGCCATCTTTTGAGGCAACATGCACACAGATTTGAGTGAGCCTGTCCAGACAGTGCAAGCAAGTGTCGGGTAACGTATACTTAGCTAAACTTAGAAATATAGGGAACTCAATGATTTGACGAGCAATACCAAAGTAAACTCGTTTGGGTAGGCCGCAAAAGGTTCTCAAACTTCTAGTCAATTTTGTTTTTCCCTAAAATTTACGAAGACACGAAAATACAAATACGTTTATTATTTGTATTTTCATGTCTTCTTAAACATTACCCAATAATAGGTATAATTACCAAACTTGTATTTTTATCAACAAAACTCTCACAATAGGTACAGACAAATTTATCTGTTACTAAGGTGAAACAAGTGACACTAGTTTTATAATTGTGCCCAAAACGAAAAGTAAGTTAGGCAGGACAAATTTATCATATGAAAGAGCACAGTTATACACTACCTCATGCATGTATAATGACAATATTAAACGGTTCAATAATGCCTTTCAATGGCATTGAAGCAATGTGATTGAAACGTGTATAAAAACGTAAAATTGAATCATTCAATGGTAATTTTCAATCGCAATATAAGACAAAACGTCAAGATAAGACGTCAATAGTGTTCTGTATATTATTATTGTATGAATGAAGTAACACTTTTAAGTTCTTCAAATTTAGCTTCTTACAAAGATTCTTCCAATTCCCTCCATAGACAATTTGAAGCGCCCAAGGCCTAGGGCTGCTATCCGTCCGGGTTCCCCCAGATTAGTTTGGATAGCGGGGGATTTACCTACCCAATAGATTTTTCTCATTGTTTTTGTTAGTAAAAAAAGAGACTATTATAGTAAACAAATTATAAAGCTGTGTTATCAGTAAATAAAAACCATAATTTAATGTTCTTAATTTCTCTTAAAAAAAATGTTCTAGGTGTCCGGGGAAAGAAATGATTTTACCCAGAAGTCTGAAGTTTTTCAAGTCTTTGTCTAGGTCCGGAAATTTATGTGATGGCAACTCTACTAAGCCTGTCTTCATATTATCTACATTCTACAATATCCACCCAAAAAAGGGAAAAAAACAGACAGCGTTGGTGGATGCGTCTGTTTCTTTGCTTTTTTCTTATCAATTCTTCAATTAATTAATTTCAAATTAGATTGATTCCTGATTGATTCAAATGAGATGTAATCTTTACTTACGGTTTTGGTCCAAAGTATCTTCAAGCAGACATAAATTAGTATTGAATGATTTAGGTACCAAGATTTACCAAATACAATAAAAATAGCTTAGCAATGCACCTATGTATAATGAGTTACCTTGTCCTTTCAAAATATGAAACTCAAGATTAAACTGCTCAGTTGGTTAAACGATTGTAATAGCTACAACTTGAAATCATTTTTGTATATGAATGGGGAATCAATTGCCCATTTGTCAAAAATTTAACTTTTGCATGCTATGTTTTCGTCCTAGCTAAAT